>OY751331.1:13648322-18648322 GCA_963564715.1 Catocala sponsa
TCCAATATACGACTATAAAATATGGCCATGCCTTAAACTTGATAAAGCATTAATTCATTTTATATATACATAGATCTTACTATCGTTAACCGTCTTTCATATACAACATTTAGACGTGCCTAAAACGATATTTATCTTTACATAGAAGAAAACATGCAAATATAAATCATAAAGTAAACAAACATTAAGAAATAAAAGAATGGAATATCTCGGGGTCTTACTGAGCTAACCCCGAGGCGACGGCGGCTCAGGGGTCCGTAATTGAAAAATAAAAGGCCGTAATAATAGAATTTACATTACGTGCTTTCCAATGACAAAATTTGCCGTCTGTCTGTTTTTGTCAGGAACGACATTGACTTCACATGCATATGTATATCTACAATTTAGATCTCGCCCTTTTGTAAGTAGTTAAGTACCTACTCAGTTTATTGTTCGTTCATTATATACTTACACAAAAATGATTATACAGAGAATTATATTGCTCAATGAAATATTTAGCAGTTTCAACTGAATCTTCGTAATATCGTATTAGTGAATGCATTATTTTCATCAACTAGATGAATACAATTATTAAATTCATAATCTTGTACAACATAATTTCATCATGTAACTATGTTATATCAAATCAATGAAACATCTAACTAAAGTTAAATATTGAGCATCATAATACATTTACACACATTTATACACATTTTGAACATCGGCTAAGTAATATCTTCGTTCTATTCCAAAGTTATGTGTAACATGCACATGACAATTCACTTTGGAATTTCCGCAATTACACACTGCACTATTATTGAAACGTTACTGAAATACAAAGCCGTTTTGTATAATTGATGATGTTCTTGTATATCCTACGATGATATCTACCCATAAAATATTTACATAATTTGAGTAAGAACAGATGCCTCGGCATGTGAAATCAAATATTGCTAGAGCATTTGCGAACAAATACCGAATCGACTTCCCAAACATTTGTATGCAGATGTTACGGTAAAGTGGGATTGTTTCGTGCATCGGCCGATATTTCCGTACAATAGATTGGTCGAGGCGTGGTGAAGCTAGTTAGCCGTAAAGTGAGATGTAAATATGCGCCGGCGCAGGGGTCACACGTGTACCCCGCCGCATTGTGCTGCAAATCGTGCTACTTGCAATACCGCTAACATTTTCAGGTTTTGATTCCTTACTCATAAAGACGAACTTAAAGTTCATAAATTTACAACATAACTGCTTCAAGAGCTATAAACAATGCAAAGCTAAAGTGAAACATTATACAACATTCACGTAATCCTATTTCTACTTCAAGACGCGATAGTTACTAATAAATACAGACATGTCGATATAAATAATTTCAACGTCACAGATAGAAACTCGTGTTATCTCAGATGTTTCAGTGTCAATTAGTTTATTTGTACGGCAATACTTCGATCGTCGAAAGACTCATTACGTATCTTACTCATTGCGTCTAGTGTATAAATATATAATTTACCCATATTAGTGGGCGATACTGAGCGATCGGAAAATTGATAAACTTGAATGAAAATCTAAATCGAGAATCTCAGTTTATACTCGGTCGGTGCGGTGTTTTACGAGATTCATGAGTACAAGCCGTAGATTAGCCTAACGACATATAAATAGAGCAACGTGGCCAGCGCCACTATAATAATTGCCTACTCGCATTTTATCCACGCTATCATCTGCGAATCAATCAAGTCTGAACCGTAGTGTCTTGTGGAGAAAATTTATGGCGTCTTCTCTTCAGTTATTTGCATATTATCTTAATGATGAAGAACCACCTCTTCGCCACTTATCGCCATATTCCAATTAATGTTGGAAATATGCGCCGGCTCGTCCCGACGCCGTGTTTTATTAACCTTTCATAATGTACGCCCTTTATCGCTCGTATTAAATCAGCTTTAATGTGTAACAGTTGTGAGCGAGATATTTTATAAATCTCCATTAATCGCCTGCATGAACAACGATGCACCATCGCTTTTGACTAATATATGTAATCTCAATTTTAACTGATATGGCTTTTTATAAATGTGTAGAAATTACGTAATCAATTATTATGACGATAACTGTATTATTATGATGTTACTGAGAATGTCAATGGCTCTTGTTCAAATGCGGCATGTAAACGAGTGGTTATTTACTTACTGCACATAATTATATACTTTAGGTACACGCCAACGCGCAACGGTGGGACAGATCCTAATTTGTAATGTTTTGCCAATACAATGTATTATGTCTTTTCAATACGATATACTATTCTGGATTATAATCGCTAAAGTGATAGACTAACACCGTGTTACGAGGTACCTAGTCTTATTTTGTCAAATAGCTGAGAGACAGAGTTTAAGCAGAGACAGAGTATATATCTTTTATATGAAATATCGTATTTTTGCATAAACAATATAGTTACCTGTGACATCGCCGTTTTTATGCAGAAAATCGGTAACGTAGTATTTTTATATAAACAACGAATTATGTTTTAATGGCAATTCAGTGGTCGATGATTATTAATATGAATAGAGCAGTTTATAGTTTATCTTAAATTAATGAAAACAAGCGATCGTATAATAATGGCGAATCAACGAATCTGACCTAACTTTGAAATTGTGTAATAATTATTTAATGTACATTATTCTCGGGAAAAACCATTTATCGAAAATAATTTCAGGAGCACCATTTTATTTTCTACAGTGACCATGAAATTATATTTAGAAAACCAGCTTTTTTAAAGGTAATGATACAAGTACAAGATACATATTATTATATTAGTCTATATGTCTCTGGTACATTGATAACATGCGCAGTTTGCACTTGCGTGGGCTGTCATTGTGTAAATCGTGTGTACGCCCGACGCGAGATACCTATGCAAGTTACCCGTATACCCGTATGATTAACTTGCGCATATAACTAGCATGAAAAGCTTACTAACAGCATGATGACAGCTACTAGCGTCATATTTTAATTTTTAGGCAAATTATTTTAAATTCGTTTAGTTAAATTGCCTGTGTTCTTGACAGCGATAATGACGTTGCGAGAAAGGCTGAAGTAAAATACTGTAATCGTTATACAGTACTGAATGAATCAGCAAGACTGCTACGGTGGATTGGTAGTACCAAATTAACATAACCTTACCAGCAATTGAGAGGTCTGGATTCTTTGGCTCAATCTTGTGGCCAGTAGAGTTCTTCAACAAGAGACAAGGGCTGTTATAATTTTGACGCGTAGGTATGTTCATTCCTCTGTAGCTTCATAATTTTCAAAATCATAGACCGATATTAAAGCAACGTTTTAAACTTACAGCTTGCTTAACCTGTATTTATCAAATGCCTGTCCAGCCGTTTAAAAGGAAAGAGCTCTTTGCCGAATCAGTGATAGATACAATTTATAAATAGACATATAATGATTACTTATCTCGGTACGAAAAGAGAGTTAAGTTTGATTCTGGTACTGACATATGCCATTGTGCAATTGCGTGCTCGGACATGTATATATCATATTAAGACACATTGTTCTAGGTTAACAGTTATTTATACGATAATAATCAAATATTTTTAACTTTACCCTACTTTCAACACTTAAATACACACAAGAGCGCGCGCGCGCGCACACACACACACACACGTACACGCACACGCACACACACACACACATTTAAACAGAAACATTTTACTTTTAATTATTTATTTTATTTTTTTATTTTTCTTCATTAATAAAAATGTTTAAGAAACATAAACTAGATTTAAATATATGTATACATATGTCTCGGACTGTAAGAGACTAGATCCCACGACACAGGGAATCCTAGTGTGAGGTCCAGGGCATCAAATTGTAACCTGTAACCTATCTTGAAGAATAAATGCTTATTATTATTATTCTCTTTATTTATAATTTTTCAATAATAATTATATTTAAAAAAACACATTTGAAATTATAAAAACTATGAAGATCCACCGACATCGGGAACTGGGTCCAAGCTACCGGTGGTTAGGGCTCCAGCGAGAGGAACCTCCTCACGATGCGTGCCGTGTCAAGCAATACGGCTTTCTGCATCAGAGACTTAATCCAGCCGTCTAACGCGAGCCTCAGCCCTATAATTATTATTATTAAAATACTTTAATACCCAAATATTCATAATACTTGCTTAAAATGAGATTTTTTTTAAATACCTTTCCCTCGCTTGGAAGAATTTCTGTATCGTGGGGACTTTACATACATTCAAACAACGGACACAAAAACACCCAGACTCAGAACAACTATTTGTGGATCACACATATTTTTGTCCCGTGTGGGGATCGAACCCACAACACTCGGCGCAGCTGCAGTGGCGAGGCGACCACTTAAACCACTACGCCATCCGCGCAGTCTACTTACATGAGTAGGATTCGAACTCACGATTATTTTATCTGATGCAAATCCAATGCAACCTTACTTTAGACAACTATTGAGCTATCACCAATTAATTACAATGGTATTAAAATATTTTAATTGCAAATATAAAAATTTAACTGAATAGTAAACGTGAAAACTATTTCAAGCAAAGTTTTAGAGAGCAATATTTTACTATTAAAAATGAAATAAAACCTTGTAACTTGTTTTAGATTAGGGTTTTAAATAACATTTCATTAGTAGCATTTATTCGAAGCATTATAAACATTTCAATAAACTATACTTTTATCTGAGCAGTGAGTATGCAAAATGTGTGTAAAGCCGGCGAAGAGGTCCATAATTATTCTGAGCGGCATACGTATATACTGTATGCAATGGTAAAATAAT
Organism: Catocala sponsa; assembly: GCA_963564715.1. Taxonomy (NCBI): domain Eukaryota; kingdom Metazoa; phylum Arthropoda; class Insecta; order Lepidoptera; family Erebidae; genus Catocala; species Catocala sponsa. Next base: position 13,653,111 of record OY751331.1, read on the forward strand.
AGGCGCAGGCGCATCGTTCGCTCCGACTGCCGACTCCCGCGCCACACCTAATTAACCCGGGACGTGACATGCCCGCGTTATAAATTGTAAATCTGTTCGAGACCGCTTAGAAAAATATAGAGGACTCTACTGTAATGTTGGGGATTTTTGGCTATTAATAAAGAGACAACCACTTCTATAGAAAGGCGTATATTGCATTAAATTAATTATAAAATACAGTGCGCATTAGCGTAAACTACAAACTAAGCATATTATTTGATACTTACAAACTAAAAGAGCATACCTATTACATATTCTAAAGTAAAGAAGCTTACACTCTTATACACACACTTCACCTCCCGGGGCATAAGAAAAAAAATATTTAAGATGTAAATATATATTTTTTTGTTATGTATTACCAAAAACACAAACAAAAGTATTTAAACTAACTACGGTTTTCTAAAACAGTAAATTCTATAACACCGTATACAATACTATTATAGTACTATTTCTATTTATGTACCTAATCACTTTTCTAACTGCAGTTAAAGAATGATATTAATTATATAAAAGTAAAAAGTTAATATTAAAAGGTAATTAGAATTACATTGCATGTATTCTTAATGTTATTGGTAGTAAGGTCTAGTCCTATTCTTATGAACTAGTTCTAGTTTATTATTCTTACATATTTTAACATTACAACCTAAATCTTCTATAATTTTATAGGGACCTTCATATATGGCATCTAATTTTCGACCTGTTTCATTTTTCAAGAGCACCAAATCATCTTTATCGTATTTCATAGAGTTAATAGATTTATCATACAAACATTTACGTTTTTGTTTATTACTTAGTAATTTTTCCTTTGCATCGGTATGTGCTAACTGTAACCTATATTTTAGTTGTAAAGGATAGTCATCACTATTGTATAATGGTTCTACTTTTTCACTGATTCTATTAGGTATTCTACAGAGTTTACCAAATACAAGTTCATATGGCGTATAATTTGTTTCAGAATGGACTGTGTTGTTAAAACTAAAACACCAAAACGGTAACCAATAGCTCCAAGTGTCTGTGTGATCTTCACACTGGATCCTTAAAAATGCACCCAAGGTCTTGTGCGCATTTTCAAGAGCTCCTATGGACTGGTGATGATACGCTGTAGAGGATAATTTATCAATATGAAGAATTTTACAAACCTGTTCCATAGTTGAAGAGATGAATTCAGTGCCTCGATCTGTTGCTATTGTCCCAGGAATACCGAAGCTTAATATGAACTGTCTAACAAATGCATCTGCAATGGACACAGTTTCTTTATTTTTAAGAGGAATTGCTTGGACAAATTTTGTTAGTTCACATTGTATAGTCAGTATATAGCAATTACTATCGATGTCCCTATCCAAAGGTCCTACTACGTCTAAATAAATCTTATCGAATGCCGAGGATGCCGTTGTTGTAATTTCCATCGGCTCTTTTATGTATCGAAAATATTTAAATTTTTGACATTGTCTACATTTTTTAACAAATTCTTGGACGTCCTTCTCAATACTTGGCCAATAGTATCGTTTCTTTATAGTATTAACCATCCTGCGCACCCCAGCATGGCCACTAGATGGCAATAAATGAAAGTCATTTATAATAATAGTTTTTTCATTATCGTCACTAATTCTTTTTATTCCCCGTAATATACAAATTCTTGGTCCGGACCACTGCGTGAGAGATGCTACTTCCTCACACAAATTCTTTATAAAATCTAAATTATCTTCATATTTTATTATACAAACTTCATTAATATCTATCTTCTCACAAAATAATCTTAATTTATGCACAAATTCGGCTCGCGAAAATTGCGCCTTAAAATCAAGATTTATAAATAACATTTTTCTACTTGAAACAAAAGCAAAATATTCTGATTCTTCAGTTATCATATTTTCACCTCTAAGTCTTTTTAAGTCTCTACTTTCAATAAAACACATTTCTACTGCTTCACACGGTTTTCTTAATATATCCACAACCCTTGGTTGATCAGGCCTCGTGTTGGTGGATTTACTAAGTTCCGTTTTCTCATCATTCTTCATACCTTCCTCCATATCATTCATCCTTTTCTTCTGAGCCCTAGTCAATACAGCTACAACTTGCTCATGCATACTCTTAAGGTCATCTGATGTTAAAGAAATTCTCGATAACGCATCCGCAACAACATTTTCTTTCCCTTTCACGTACACAATCTTAAAGTCATATTCTTCCATAGTTAATCGAAATTTAAGGAGTCTGCTAGAAGGATCTTTTATTCCAAAGAGATAAACTAAAGGTTTGTGATCTGTCATGATAGTAAATTTTCGTCCATACAAGTAAGGCCTAAAATATTTAACAGACCAAACGATTGCTAGAAGTTCTTTTTGTATCGTAGGGTAATTCTTTTCTGCTTTATTTAATGGTCTACTTGCGTATGCTACTGGTCTAAGATCTTTATTACACAACACTGCACCAATGGCAATTCCTGAAGCGTCTGTTTGTAATATAAATTCGTTACTTTCCCTAAAATCAGGATATTGTAGAATTGGTGAAGAAATTAAAGCGTGTTTTAGAAAATTGAATGCATTTTTACATTCTTCTGACCAAATAAAACTTTCATTTTTTCTACATAACTTATTAAGAGGCATTGCTATTTCTGAAAATGATTTTATAAATCTACGGTAATAATTACAGAAAGCTACAAAACGTTTAACTTCTTCAACATTTCTAGGAGTAGGGTAATTTTTTAATACTTTTGTTTTTTCTGGATCTGGTAAAACTCCTTTGTCTGAAACGACATGCCCTAGATAAAGTAGTTCTTTTCTTAAAAAATCACATTTTTGTGGATTTAATTTAAGATTTACTTTCCTTAATCGTTCCATAACGCTCATCAGATTTTGGTTATGGGATACTAGATTTCTTCCTATAATAACAATATCATCTTGATATAATAGACATTTGTCGTATGTCAACCCAGACATAGCCACTGACATCATACGACTAAAGGCATTAGGACTCGTTTTAAGTCCCATTGGTAACCGTTTCATTTGATATTGGCCTGTATTTGTAGTAAAAGCAGTTAATCTACGACTAGCAGGTTCCAAGGTCACTTGATAGTAACCTTGGTAAAGGTCAAGATGACTAAAATAAATAGCCCCCGAAAGAGAATCTAATATTTCATTTATGTTGGGAAGTGGAAATTTATCATTACAAATCATTTCATTTACTTTTCTATAATCCACAACTAATCGCCATTTCTTTTCAGTGCTTTGTTTATTTCTCTTCCTGGACTTGACCATTCACTGTTTGCCTTTTCTATAATATCATTATCTATCATTTTATTTATTTGCTTATCTATTTCTGGTTTTAACGCCTGTGGCAACCTATATGGTTTAGTATAAACCGGAGTACAATTTGCCTTTACGACTATTGACTGTTCATAAATGTTAGTAGTTGTCAGTTTGTCCCCTTTTACATAAAAAACATCTGCATATTTAGCACATATCGTTTCTATAGATTCCCTCTCTTCTTCATTAAGGTAATTTAACTGTAGTTCAGATAATAAATTATTTACTCTAGGTACGTCTACATTGTTATCATTGAATTGACAAATATCATAATCATGCAAAGATTGCAAGTTAGGAATAAAAGTTGGTATATTTATATCTTTTTCACTGACATTAAGAATTCTTACAGGAATCCTATTATTTCTTACTTTTGCTATCGCGTTTGCCACAAACACATCCGTCGTCAGCTCTTTCCCACAAACAATAACTTCATCATCCATAGATTGGTTAACATAAATAAAATGTATCGACTCAGATCGTGCTGGAATAGTTAATGTATTTTTAAATCTTTCTTGTTCATCAATAAAATTTAAGTTATATGTTTTTCCTAAATTTGTAAGCGTTAAAACATCTGTACTTAAATTAATATTGGCTAGAAATTTATTTAAGAAATCTAAACCTATTATTCCATCAGCTTTAAGTGGTAAGGAATCAAAAATAAGAAATTCATGTTGAAATATTTGATTATCGTATTTAAGATTTAAATTTACAGAACCTTGAGAATATTGTTGACCACCTATTCCATTAATCAATGTACAATTTTTTCTAACAATAAGGTTTTTTGGTAATATTTCCTTTTTAATTATTGATAATGATGCACCTGTATCAATAAGCCAATAATATTTACTATGGTTGATATAGAATGTGACATATTTAGCATTACCTTGGCATGATAATATAAAATGTCTAAACTCGAAAAAACTGATTCTTACTGTTTGTATCAGCGTTAGTTTTATTGTCATTATCAATTTGTTCTACTGGAAACACATTTTGACCTCGCCTATTATTCCTAAAATATCTCGTACCTCTATGTCCTCTTTCATTCATTGATGATGGGCGGTAATTACCTCTAACATAATTACCACGCCACGATTGTCCACGATTATGCGTATTACTATACTGCTGACCACGATTGTAATTGTTACTATAGTACTGACCACGAAAACTACCTCTTTGACGCGGATAACCTTGCAAGTGTGTCGTTTTGGGTGAACTGTGCCCATTTCTAGATATATGTAATATGTTACCTGATGATGGCTGGAAGGAGGTGCTGTCTTCATCTTTTGCTGCTTGGATGGCATCTTTCAAGTTGGAGTAATTTCGAGCTGCAATAATAGTACTTAGCTTCGAGCTGCGTAAACCATCTTTTGAATCGAGCATATCTGCGTACATCTCAACAGAGTCTATTAGCCGTTTGGTTGTATCCTCAGCGCCGTCCAATACTGGAATCAAACTACACGCCACTTTGAGATCAAACTCCATTTTTGCTAAGTTTTCATTAACTGGATATACACACAAACTACCAATTTCCTTATATACCTTACTAATGTTTTGAAAAATATCTAATGCCGATGTCAAATTGGTGTCTTTTTTATTTTCTAATACTAATAATAATTGATTACATTTATCAAAAATATACTGGCATTCATTTAACTTTGTCTCTATAACTTTGCCTTTATATCTGCTACGTCCCTTTTTTACTAAATATTTTCTAATGTCTACCAAAGTATTATAATATTCAATTAAACTATTAATCATAGTCTAAAAATAACAAGTCTAAAATTGACACATAAATTTTCATACTAAACTATAACATAAATTCAATAAAATTATTGCGACACGACATATAACAATGCGCTGCGTTGCATTTTTAGCACGCGGTATCAAGTTCGGCGAGTGTCCGTGCACAATTTTAACGCGTTTAAGTTATAACGTTATGAAATATGATATTATAATCACTAATTCTTGCACACATTATTAACCACGTAATTTATTCTGGATGTCTAATTATTATCAGGAATACCTTCAACTCGTCCTCGCATGGATGCCCGTATACGTTGAATTGCGTTGAGCCCAATTTCATCTTGTATCCAGCGGCGATGGCAGCCTCTATATATCCGTAGAGCAAAGTAGATTACCAGAGCAGACAATATGACGAGGATGATCAGGGTAATGATGCTTAGGCGCTCCACATGGCCTCCGATGTTCTTAAGCACTGCGTCATTATTACCACCAGCTGCGTTCTGAGTCAGAAAAACCTCTTCCTTCTCGACCTTTGATTGACACATATTCCTTATATATTGGTAAACGGAATTATACTAGTATGAGCCCCTTGGCAGACCAGACTGCAGAGGCAGGGTCGCCATGTAATGTTGGGGATTTTTGGCTATTAATAAAGAGACAACCACTTCTATAGAAAGGCGTATATTGCATTAAATGAATTATAAAATACAGTGCGCATTAGCGTAAACTACAAACTAAGCATATTATTTGATACTTACAAACTAAAAGAGCATACCTATTACATATTCTAAAGTAAAGAAGCTTACACTCTTATACACACACTTCACTACAATAAAACAAATTAATCCGGTAAAGTTCACCATTGCATACATTCGTAGCTGCACGATGTGGTTCAATTAGGACAAATTAGTGTGAACAGTTTTTATGGTGATGCAATTTTTTACTGAAATTAATTTACAACCTTTATATAAAAATAGATTATATACAATAATCATTAATATTTCTAGGAATAAACCACATTTTGGGGATCATCATCAACATTGAATATTAAGATCAAAATAGTATGCAAAGTTTAACAGGAAAAGTATATCGTACTTAATAAAAGGGATTGCAGATAACCTAAAATATGCTTAAAATTTAAAATATTTTTAAGTAACTATAGGAAAATAAAACATTAATTTATTTTGCAATAATGCCATTGATTATTTCATTCGCTTGTAATTCGTTTATAGTAAACGCGTGAAAGTATGCAAACGAAAATTTTAAAAGGTGATTTTGCCTTCAATTTATTATTAGTATATTAATATTCTACAGACATGGACTTATATTAGGAGATTATTCAATGCTCATACGGGTAATACTTTTTAATGTATTTATTATCTACTAAACCTTATTCAATTCAATTCAAATTGCTTCCTAACAGGCTCATCTTTTCCCTTATTGCCCTATATTCCCTATCCCTACAATTTGATTACAATTAAAACTGTGATAGCAGTTTTAGGAGATCTAAAGTAAAGTAGTTTAGTAATGTGTGGACGAATTTTCAATGCCTTACCTAGTAGTTTCAAACAAATGCCTACTCACAGATTTCTTGCAAAATCTATCTAATTTCTTGTAAAAGGATTTATCAATTGATAAATCCTTTTACTCATTAGAAGATTACTTTCAAGTTTACCAAAAATGAATGTAAATTATAGTAAAAGCGCAATATAATGTGCAATGTGCATGTGTATATAACAATTATTCGTCTAAGCCGTTAGTCACCAAAGTGGTCCAGGTGGACCCTCAGGGGTCCACGAGAGACTTGACAGGGGTCTACGTTGGCATGATAAAAAAAATAAAATGGGGGTTCACAATTCGTAAGCGGGGGTCCACGAAAATTTATTTGCTGTCGATAGTGAAGGACTAAAATGTTAGCTTCACTGATCGTTCGATAAGCTCAGCGACTGTTACTTGTAAAAACTTGTATATTCCATATTTAGTACCAGTGGTCGAGCCTACTGATTTTTCGGTGGAGAAACCACTAAAAAAAAATGTCAGCCCGCCTACCATGGTAGGTTCAGTCCCAAGACATGAACTTGTTTTTCTTCACCAGTATAAATACGAATGCCAAGGAAAATGGTAAAAATATAGCTGCAGGGGGTCCACCGGAACCAGCTAAATTTTGAAAGTGGTCTATGAGAAAAAAGTCTGGGAACCTCCTAAGCAATAATTTACAATTTGAGAATTATTTATGAAGTTAATGTGTTTATGATTTTAATTAAGATTTGCATGTGATAAAATGTATATGGCTCCAATTATATGTATAATATTCCAACTTATGTACCAACATTTTATGCAAATAAAAGTATTCTATTCTATTCTAACCAACGGGGACAGTGTGTAGTTTCGAGATGGTTTCACTCAAACAAGTTCACAAGATCTATTGTACTGAAGGCTGATATGGTTTTGTTGGCCACATTAGGAAGTTGGGTAAGTAAAGTGATAAATGAAAATAGGATTCAACAAAATGACCAATATTTTTATTATTTATCTATACTAATATTGTAAAGAGGAAAGATAATTTGTTTTTTTGTTTGTTTGTTTGTAAGGGCTTATCAAAAACTACACAAAAGATTTTAAAAATTCTTTCACCATTAGAAATCTATATTATCACCGAGTAACATAGGCTATATTTTACGCGAGCGAAGCCGTTAGCAAAGCTAGTATCTTATATATTCAATAATAACAATTTAAATAAATACATACACAGTAATTTGCCTCTATCTCCAAGTATTACAAAGCAGAAGAACTACATTTCAACAACTATAATTTTACGTATCTATTAAGATACGAGCATATTGCCGTCTACCATGCGTATTGGGCCATAATAATCCATCCTAAGTTTCTGTGCATTTCTGGCTCTGAATAAGAAAATGTCAGCGACAAATTAATAAAAATTTAAAGGATAATCAATGCAATGTGTTATTGCCTCCAGCGGCAGATGAACTAGACTTCGTTAATGTTGAGCTAGACATAGCCAAGCCGCAGTCTACTGTAATAGTAAAGCTATTTTCAAGCGCCGCTTAAATTAAGATAAATATTAGTATACGAAAATCTTACAATTTTGTAATTTATTGTCAAGCTACACTTAATAAGAAAAAGAAATCACTACTATATAAAAATATTCCGGAACTTCCATTCATCGCTGGTTACATGAGATTTTTTCAATTAACAACTCGTAAATTTTATGTTATTTAAAATAGTCTTTTAAACCTGAAGTAGTCATTAATGTACTCGAATTATATAATTATTATTACATGTACCTAAATGAATCCTTAAGTATTACGGAAAGCGAGGCATAAAATATTTTTATCGCCAACGTAGACAATTTTTCAAAAGGTAATCCATAAATATCGTACTGAATTGAATATTTACGAAGTGTTACTGATAATTATCAATATATTTCAGTAACGACCGCATTAGGGAAATAACTTCCTCCTCCTCATCAAATATTAATGTTGATACCGTTCACGAATATCTGAAATGTGGATACAAATAAATGCTAGTTTCATGTCCACGTAAAATATAGCTACTGCCAGTAAGTAAGAATTTTTAGAAGCTCTCCGGTTGAAGAGTTGAAGAGTCATGTTGTATTATCATCGAGAAAGACGGCTGCACTATGTTTTTTAGCTATGAAGAATATGATAAGAACATGCGTTCCATTTAAACAATATTAAAATTAATAACTTTTGGGCTCAGAAATTCTATGAATTTATTATATTCGTTATTTAATATTATAATGACAATTATCTATATTACTTATTATTATTTTAGTCGCTTCATTTTTATGCCTTTAAATCAAAGATGTGGAGAATAATTATCATCGTTTCGACTGTGACGTAAAGTAGTTGGGCTATTGTCTCCTCGCCAGCGGTTTCTTTTCTGTTGCTCTCGATTATGGAGATTGAGTTTGCTTACGGAACGTGGTTGTTACAATCTCTAGAGGATGACTCAGTCTTCATCTCATCAGACATATCGGACCATGCTCAATTATTCTCTTGAGAATACCAGGAGAGGTTCAGCTAAAGCAATACACACGTATGGCCAGCAACTGCAGTATACACATTTAACAATATTCTAAAAGATTACGTCATTTAATTGTATAATTAATATTCTGTATTTCTCTAACACAAGCTTTTTTATGAAGTAGAACTTCTTTAAGACACTAAGAATATTCATTACTTTGGACTATAAAACAATTCGAAATTTCACAAATATGTATCTACTTCTTTCATAGACTGTACGTGCGATCCCACGCCTAGTTTTAAAATAAGGTTTATTTAGTCACTAACTTCTGACCTCTGCTTCGCCCAAACAAATGGCGCAGAACACTTACCAGAGTAAAAGGTACTCTATGTGTTAATTTAGCATAATATAGTATATTTGTGTGACAAGATTCATAAAATCTTAATTAAGAAATAAATTCACAGACATCTTCAAAACAATCACATTTGTAACAATTATAGTAAGATTATTTCAAACGGCCTTACATTTTTTTATAAGTAACTAAAATTACTTTTATTTTAATTAGGCTGTGCAACATATATAAAACGTACAGTATTTAATCTTCTAGTTAAGACAAAGTGTTAGTTCAAAATGTATAGTTTTATTTGTGTTTCCTATACGTACCTAGTTCAACTAGCAATAGTATAAATATTCAAGATTTTCTGTTATTTTGAACATTAAACTATATAACTAATGTTATCTAAGTAGTTACTTACCTGCGTAGTATATAGGTAATTCAAAGAATTATATTATTTTTAGGTAGCTATTCAATCATTCGAACCAGTAATTTTATACAATATACAGTCTATAAAATATTATTTATACAATGACTAGCTGTGAATTTACCTGCGTTTAATTATGTTAATGTTTACTGCTCTGCTCCTTTTGGATGTAGCATTTTTTCATATAGCTATAATCTACGCTTTCTACTAATATATACAGATTATTCTAAACATAACATATAATATAATGTGTACATTGCAATTTTATTTATTGGCAAATGAAACATTTTTTGTATTAGTATTATATTTTCATTTTTTCACAAGGTATGTGCCATTTATGCAATGGTCTTGGCTGAAGTTTTACGGCAAGAGCTTTCTTTTGTATTTTGAAGCACAAGTGTTAATACCTTTTGCTGATATAATGACTACCTCACATTGCAGATATTATTCTTAAATATTAAATGAATTCGGCAAAATAATCTAGTCATACAATTAATTTGTTATTCATAAATAACTGTAACTTATATTGGACGTGTGACTTTGTGTTTTCACCCGCGACTCCAACAATTGTAATCTTTTGCTGATTATAACACAACACTAAAGAAATTGCGTATTTAACTTTTCCTGTTATGTTACTATAATAAGATATATTAAAGATTTTTCATTATATCTTGTACGTATATACACCGCTTTAGGTATATATACGTATTGTTATAGAATTTTAATTATTTTACGTTAATGTTAGGCGTCTACTGGAGTTCTATAAAATGTCTAATGATTAATTATCGATAACATTTATATAATTCTTGAAAAAGTACTTACTTTTTTTTAAATGTATGTAAATTTCGGTTTAAGCAAGTTTCTTGTCGTCTGTCACAAACAGTAATAAAATACAAATTTATTTTAAATTCATCAACCTATTAAATATATAACTATTATTTTATGGATTGTACCTTAAAATAAAATGCGGGCCACGCTTAATACAACCGTATTCCTCTGTTTTCTCACTGAATAATGAACAAGACATATTTTGTTATGAATAATCAAAACTTATTCATTGTTGCTTCTAATAACACGCACTAAACCATAATACATGTAGGTACTATTATACGCATGTTAATTAGTTAAAGATAAGCAAGTTCCACAGTCGTGCGTATGATTCCAATATTAGATATTAATCAATTATCATTCCTTTTAAAGTGTGACAACGCAAAACATTTTTTTTATGTCGGCGATCTCTCAGCTATAAGAGTGGAATCACGACCAAGTTTATGGCAAACGCTAGATTTTGCATGCAATATCAACTTGTACCATACAGGTTGTTGTATAATGTTTAATAGTTTAGAAAGCTGTTTATAGTGTAGCCGATGACGCGTAATGTGGCCATTGCCGTGATTGGTTTCATAGTAACTACTCTTTACTTTCTGTACGACAATTCTAGTATGATTATTATGATTTTACGACAGTGTTTCAAATAGTTAAAATATTATATTTGTGGACTATTGCCGTGACGCTTCTGTTTTATCAAATAAACAATTGAATAATATTAATTTAATAATTAAATCAAAATAAATACTCGGTACAAGATGAATATTTAAAAAACGAGCGAGTTAGCTAACTAGATAGCGCCCTGTATATGTGGACGCAATCCGTTCTGGCAGTTGTATGGTGAACGTAGTAGCAGCTACCGATCATCGAGTGAAATATATAAATCGAAGCGTTATCATCTTTAGCGATCACCGCAGACGGCTGCGGCAGGCGGCCGAGACGTGAAATAAATATCCATTTCCATACTCAAATGCGGCAAGGCTGGAGCAAGGGCGCGGGCGCGCACGGAGCCGCGGTGAACGCGTCAGCCGCGCCTCCGCGCACCGCTGACAGCCTCACACGCCTGATCTATAACTCCTTATTATTATTTGAATGAGATCTATTGATCCGCGAGGTGTGGAACCCGCAATCCGCTCCGACGAAGATCATTTTGTTCGACTGGAACGACCGCTTTTGAACTAACTTGACGTCACAATGGCGGCCGGTGACGGCAATGATTTAAAATCTGTTAACAGGACGGTTCTCTTTTTAACGATTGGTATACAATTTCCATAAATGGTTTTCCAGATTATCTCTGTGTTCGAAATACATTTCACATAATAAGGCATAACGCGTCAGTTCATTGAAATAACACGGGTCTCTAGCCAGTCTAATTCTAACAGCGTCTGAACGCGAACAATGATATGAGGGATAATAGTAAGAACGAGACTGAAATCCCCACTGTAATGAGGTCCCGGTTCGTTGCTCCCCATATTATCTCTATCGCGAGTAATTATCTCCTGGTCCCGTGCGAGTTGAGTACGAACTTCACATACATATCTATGTATAATAGACATAATATAGAAATCTTAATTATTTATCTGAATTGATTTTGATTGCATGAATCAATTCAATTAATTTTCGAATTGCATCAAATTGCAAGAGAGAAATAGGGTTTACTATCGTGCATGTAGGTACTTGTAGTTTTTAACGTAGCTACGAAGTACATAAATTACCTACGCTTAGGTATTTTTTTAGTATTCGCGAATCAAGTAAGTGTAATATAGATTTTTAAATAATCACTTCTGTGTTTCTTTCCAGTGTTTTTGCCAGCAAACTCCACAATCTACGTTTAGTTATGCAACGTAATTACAATAGGATACATCGCGTCCGTTTCAATCAAAACTATACCGATCTGACCTTCGACATAGTTGGTTTAAGGAGCGTCACTCGAGCCGAGTGTGCCCGTGCCAATCATCTGGTGATAAAATAATGGCTCAATGCAGGAAGCGCAGTTATTCGCATCAAGCCGCCGCCCGCGCATGGGGGCTTTTAATCAACACTTATTGTTTAATGACCCCTCGTCCAAGTCTAAATTAAAAGGGTGACGGCTCAAACCCTATTGACGGATGCGTAATATGTGAGTGGATTTGTCTGAATATTTGATAATAGATAATAGCGCTGCGAGTGCTGGGCTCGCTTTCGTTTGTACATGAAATACTTGATGACATAGCCTATAACTGATTGATGACAGAGTGTTACTTTATGCAATATGACTAGAATTGTAATGAATGTATGTGATATAATGTGCTTTTAGTTCTAATAACATATTACGGTAAGATGTTTTATGGCCAGATAATTGTGTACCAACTATCGTTGCCAAAATTAATTATTGCAACACAATACATAAATAATATGAATAACTTTTGATTTAGTTTTGTTAGTAAGTAGTGCCTAACTTTAGTATGAATTAATATATCGTTTCTACAATTTATAAATTATATTACAGACTAATGCTGACACTCAAGATATTCTGCTTTATGCGTCAAATATATGCTAGTGTTTCTCATTTATGCAATTGTATGTTACACTACCATATATGTTATGCTCTTATGTTAAAGCAATTACTTGAACAAAGATTCTTTCATTCTATACTTAATGCTTGCTTTTATGCCTACATATAACTACAGGCCTAGAAGCAATTAATTCTGCTGTGTTATTTTGTTATTATTTTGTTATGAGAACGGATATAGGCTAGGTATCAGTGATTGACATGTCATTACTAAATATGAATGGAGATTAAAGTACCTGAGTCGTGTAAGTGTAGCGAGGTGAGCCGGCGACGCGACGCCGACGTACGGAAGGCGTCGCGACGCCGACGTACGGAAGACGTCGCGTGCTGCGCCGATGCGGGCCCTACACTACACACTACGCAGGAAAACATTGGAGATATCACTTTATACAATTTTTACACACATAAAAACTTTACTTGTAATCATTACGCTATTGTAATAGCAACTAGCTTGATTAACTTAATAAATAAATCGTATAACAAAACGGTGTACATCTTTCACATGTAGATACTTTGCAAAAAACAGCCTTGTCTTAAAAACCGCGGGTAGTATTTTCATTATTACCATGGAATAGGATTATTAAAATAGGCTTGAAAAAAATAAATGAAATACCCAGTTGTTTATTGATAGGTAGGTACATTCAAACTTTGTTCTTCTTATTCTATCTGTATTAGTCCGCATAGTATCATGAACCAGTAAAAAAATGTCTTCAATGTTATTAATTCATAACATTCCTTTTTACAAAGCAACGCGTATTTATTGAAATGTATTTACAAAAAATGTTCAATGAAATCAGCTCCATAGCTTCCACATATAGTATTAAAGGCATTTGATCCCTGACTTTTAATGCTTCACCCCCGGCATTAAAATTATGTGTATATTTGTATCACGCTCGCAATTGTAGGGCCTCAACGACTACTCGTACACTGAGTGGCAGGGAAACGTACACCGCCCGCCAAGGTCTTCGCCATCCACTTAATGTATTATCACGTATCACGTTTACAACACTATATCATATAATTGTTGCCCGTGTTGTGGACTCACATTATTCTACCTCATTCATCCAGTACAACATAATCTATAAAACAAAATCAGATATGCCGACGATCACAGTTAGTAAACATTTATATTTGATAACAAAAATAGCAATCTGCCGCCGGCGTTAATTACTCGAAACCTGATATCACTCATTAGACGAGCCCTAAATTATTGCGCTCTGCAAAATTCTTAATTATATCTCTTAAATTTCTAAGTAAAATTTAGCCTAGAGCGCCGGCAGGACAGCAAAATGATATGTTTGTAAATAACGAAAATTGTACCGTTAGGCGTTAATTAATACTTTGTGATAACAATCTGCCCGCGCTGCTGTTTACAATATATTATAACTTGTTCACTCATCATAACACGTAGTGATCTACATGTTTAAACACAATTATTACCCTTTAAACATGATCAACTACAATTGTGGTAATCGTCCGTTTAAAATATATTTAAAAAGAAAGTTATGTAATGTTTTTTCCGGCGGCAGGAGCGAAGGAAATATTAATTATACAGTTCATAAAAGTGACGTTAAACGTTTAGGTAATGTGTTAACAGGAGCCCATCACCCCTCCAATTAGTCGTATAATGACGGCGTTCAAAGTTATTAATTTAATAAGCGAGGGAGGTCGGGTGACTCGGCTCATGGTGTCAGGTGACGGACTCGTCACGCTCGTTATACATTCTTTGATGTACACTTGTCCTGCGATATCATGCGCATACATTTATCTTTTAAAAAGTCTACTTATTCTGTTATGAGTGCACGAATGGTAATTATACTTAACAAACAGATTTTGTACACTTAGGCAACCCTCTCCATGTAATTACATAAATACTTGACTCATACAGATGTAAGAAGGAAGCGAGACTTCTTTCATAAAGTTTTAATTTTCTAATTCAACGCTGAGGGCGCGAGCTCCCACAGAACGAGTAATTACCGTAAAAGGTCTTAAGCATGAATGTTATGACGGCGTTTATGAAAAGTATTTCGCTGCTAACATAACGAAGCGGCCGAATTTTCTTTTTCAAATGCTGAATGCTCACCACATAATAAATTTTAGGGCGAAAACGCTATGGATTTCCGCATTAAGCCAAACTGTTTGTTTCGAACTCTAGCCAAATTATTCCTAACGTGTATTTACTTACTTGGATCCTTTTTGACATGATAATAATTCGGAGGGAAGAAAGTCGAATTTAATAGCGAGTTAAATGATACGTGGCCTGATTGGAAAATGTATGCTTATTCAGGTCGAGCGAGGCCCTCGCCCTCCCCGACCCTCCGCACGGCTGATTTGAAATGAATGGTAATAATGGCCGAGCATCCCGCTCGCATCGTTTTGTATGATTATTCCAGATTAATTATTTGTTGGAATTTCGCTGGCTAATTTTTCGGAACGGGATTTTTCCGCTTTGAGTGACGTTTTAATTCTAACTCGTCATGGGGAGAAGAATTAATACATGTAGAGGTACTTTCATAAATATCGTAGAATACCTATAGGGTTTCAACAGACGTTAACAATGACGCTTGAGAACATTTTTATATACATCAGTTTATAGGAGGGATAGACAGATACAGCAAATATCTATTTGCCACGATCTCTATGCAGTATGAACTAAGAACGCATCAGGACTGGGGCATGTGAAGACTTGTAGTCTTTGTTAACTCTTAGTACCTATATAATCAATGCCTAGACGACTTTAATTCGACGACTAGCCTCTATTTTAGTAATCATAACCTGAAACAGAATTACTCCGATTTAGTTATAGAAAGATCTTCTCTTCTAGCTATGCTACCACTTTATCTATTTGCTACTTCTATAATTTGTCAACTTTTCTCTTGTCCAAACTGTGTTTTTTTATGTTACGTGAATGTACAATGCTCGATTACGACATTGTTTTATGCGCAGTGAAAACTGTATTTGTCAAACAAAACACGCAATGATGATAAAATTAACTGAGTAAACTAGTCACCAAACAAACTCATGTCCCCCTTAAATAATCTCAGCAACATAAAATCATATGATCGATTTATCCGGATGCATTTTCCATAGCTGTATACATATCAAAACGTCGATCGGAGGACATCGCTATTGAATCACGTTGCGGAGGTCCCAAGGGCTAGCGGCTGATGTGAATATCAAATCGTTGCCACCCCTTGACTCCATAATTCACATCCATTAAAACGACACCTATGTCCATCACGTGTCAGTCAAGCTTGTAGTCAAAATATTCCACATAAACACATAAATCGGCAAACGGTGCGATCGCAAATAAATTATTAAGAAATACAGAAAACTAAGAATACTTCATTAATTGTGCCATTTTCTTCATTTAGCGTTGATTCTGCTTTGTTCGACTTTTGGCAAGTAAAACTCGCTTCTATGAAAGTACACAAGACTCTATTTTTGTTCGGCAACTAGCGATATTTGTGCTCTCGACTGGACTCTCCCAAGGGGCCTGAGCTGGCACATTCTGACGACTGAACTAAGTAGAAAGATAGAACAGAATTAAGCCGGCCAATTATCCCGTATTGGATTTATTGGTAATCTCTGCACGAATGGGCGCGAGGGTGCGAAGCGAACCAACTTTTGATGATGCCTCCATCGGCATTATGAACAAAGTTGTTGCAATTTTTATGTAGGTGGATTTATTGTTTGCCTTCCTCTCTTGTTTCGCCCTCGGTTGTGCGCAGACAGATAAAAGAGAGCTCAAAAGCATTTTATTACAAATAAATCAATCTTCAATCTAAGTATGCTGTACAGGATTAGCCGACTTATCTTACTCAATAACTTACTTTCTGTTTAGTTACGAACTATTTTTCTTCACGCAGCTGACTTATTTATTGTATTGATATTGTTAATTAAAGACCTAAATTATTGGTCCTGTATCATATTTACAAGCCCATTTAATTTATAATACCATAATTAGGTATATCTTAATTATATTATTATACATTTATATATGATTATACATACATTGAATAAGCATCTCTTATTCTTTTTCTAATTCCTTTATTTTCTATCGTATGTATATCAATAAATAATAAATTATCGATAATTCCAGTTTTATTGCGTCCATCCCAACTGACCTACCGCGCCTGTCTATATCTCAAAGCTGCCATAAGGGAGGGTCATCGCGAGATTTATAAGTTCAACCCCTGTTGACAAACAGCCGATGCTATGAGTTGCGACAGACCGCTCAATCTCAGATAATGTTACCAATATTACTCAGCTAGCCGCCTTTCCTTCTATGCATTCGTATATACTTAAAAATATTAAGTACACCGACATTTCCTATTTAAAAAAATAGTTATCCAGTATTGAACGATGTTTCTATATTTAAAAAACAAATATACTAAGTTACAAATATGATCCAACTACTTACTAAAGCATACTTCTTTTCGAAGCACTTGTACCCTTGTCACGAGTGGCTGTAAGTGAAATTGTTGTTTTTTGTACGAAAAACGTCAAACCGGATAAAAGAAATTGATATATCGATATAAAAGCAAAAATATGTTCACATTGTATTGGCAAAAAATCTCAGTAATACGTCATAGCCGTCAGTGTCGAGTATACCGCCTCTTGGGTATTGCATAAAAAGTTTGCTACTTACCCCTGTATAGCAACGAAAATGTTTGACAAAAACGTAAGTTTGTGAAACTATTGAATTGAAAATGTCTCGCGTCCGGATATTGACTATAATTTAAAAGAAATGCTGAATATAATGTTCTAAATATGATCAAACAATTATATTATTAATATAATGACAATATATTTTTAATTAAATTTACCTTTACTGAGTTATACCTAAAATAAAATGGTAGTACTGCCTTTCTTTTATTTGTTTAGGTTTTGGGTTGCTTATATTAGGTTTTAATCATTTTCCTAACTAAGCTGGTGGTTTGGCCAACTAAGCTAAAATGTTCGTGGTTGAAGTGGGTTCACGTCAATACTACGTACAATTGGTGAGTACCAATTAGATATTGGTTTGTTGAAATCGTGCGTCTATACTTGATTCAGTTATATTTACTTTCATAATAACCAACATTAAACGTTTAAAAATTCATCATCGTAGACTGCATTTGTGGCGCAGTGGTAGTAAATGTGACTGCTGTGCATGAGGTCGCAGGCTTAAAGGCCGGATCGAGCAATGTGTTACTGAATTTTGTAATTATTGGATCACCACCTATTAGATGGCACCTACATCCATAGCTGGTGAAATGTGAGTATAATACACCTTAATCTACCTTCTTCGAGAATATAGGCGGCGTAAAAATTACTACTTATGTAGGTACCTATATCATGCCTGCATATCAAGAAATATTTTAAATTACTCTTTAAGATATGAATTTTATGTAGTAAAAGCTTTTACACGCTTCAGGTTTAAACAAATGTATTCTCCATAAAAAAAATAATGTCATTTAATTAAGAACAATTAGATAACTTAAGACACACAATAGTCGCTTTACCTGTAATATTGTTCACTTCACTTATTTCTATAGCATGGCTTATTATTTTTGCAAGATATTAACTATGAAATAAAAAAAATACTATGATGTTTATATTTTTGGTTCACATTCGAATAACCTAAGGCACTCCATCAAGCAACGTCACATCAAATATGAATATCGACGGAGCGTTTTTATCCAATACCCAAAGGTATTGGAGATTTACTTACGTTGGGACAAAATATTAACTGCCTTTGGTCACAGACGTTATATTTTATAGATAGATGCGAATTGATCACCGCTTTTGATGCAAATATAAAATTATTGTATATGATAATAATAAAGTTTAAAACATGATATTTTAATGGTAGTCCTGTGTCAACTATTGACGAAAAAGTAACATATTACTGCAACATCGTCCCGGGTGAGAAAACTTATCCACGTTATGAAACTCCTAAGGGACATGGCGGACATTAACCTTATAAAAACGATTTACTTCTCTTTCTGCCAATCTGTTCTATCATATTGTATTCTTGCCTGGGCCGGGGCTGCCACTAATCATCTGATTAGTCTTGAAAGAGCCCAAAACAAAACACAACATAACACAACACAAAACTATCCTAAGGAAACCATTTCGCTACCCTACTGCAATCCTCTACAATGACTTTCAGGTCCTAAGCATCAAGCGTTTGTTCATTCTGAGGTCCGCCTTAGAATACCACCGTGAGATCCCAACCACCCCCGACATTAACCGTATTATAACTAAACGAATTATTCTTATCCCGGTTCCTCGAGTTAAAACGCCATTCGCCCAACGCTTCAATTATTTTATGAAACCATTCATATACAATAAAATTAATAAAGTTTAAAACATCATAGAACTAAATAAATATCTAGTTAAAAAAAATGGACAATGCAATTGCTGGACTGGTCCTACCAATACTCGGAAGAATTCTTAAGAAAAATAAAATACAATCTCATTTACTGTCTTAACTTCCTAATAATCCGTAAAACAATTTTACTTCTATTACTGTAACTGTATTTATGTAAACCCTTCCACGAAACAGGCCTAGTCTAGTGTGGACGGTTTTTGTCTACTGTATACACACAATTTTTTCTTAGCAATAAATTATTTATTATTATTAACTAAATATATTTCTTATTAGACAGCGGATTGCCTAAATACCGACCTCATAACTAAATTAGTTGTCATCAATATTTGATAATTTCTAGCAAACTATGCTAGCAATAGATATCATTTTATTTGAATGTAAGCTTTACAAATGTATGTAATAATTTTAGATTTCTCGGTTCATAAACAACGTAGCAAATTTAATGTATTTTTTTCGAAAATCAAACAATTAATGCGTATCCTATTTGAGCTAACAACCCTTCTTTCATTTGATTGTAAGGTGCACCCTTTTTAAAATAAAATTAACATAATATTTTACTAATATTTTAATTTGTAATAAAGTTAGACAAGCGTTACTTAACTGTTCCAAACGTCAAGCAAATAGCGTTAGTTGTTGCTGACAATTAACTAGCTCTGTCAGATAGACTGACAAATAGACACAGGGTTACGTTTTTCCCATGTTGGTCAGGAAACTATACACTTGGTGGTACCTGCGACATATACTCATAAATTAAAATCTACCGTTGGTCAGGTACCATTATATTTCATAAAACAATGGCTCTATATTAAAATCTATCATGATTTTAATATACAGCCATTGTTTTATGAAATATAATGTTTTATTCATTGGCATAATGTACCTAACAGTGCTTTATCAATGGTCAAACATGACACTGGTTTAGGTGGTAAGAGATGCTCACATGTAAATCACGTTTCTATTGTCTTCTAACTACTAAGCTAAAAGATTACCGATAGTTCCTGTTGTCCTGAGATTTTGTAATATTGTCTTACGTTGACGCGAATGTCATACGTTAAAATTTATCTGCTTTATACGGATTTTATCGCATTGTTTATTTCAAAACACTGTTACATAATATTATGTTGAAACTATTAAACTTCTACTATTAAACTTTATTTCTACGCTATAAGCTTACACCTTCCCCGACGCGACATTTCGGTGGCTTTTTAGCAGCCATGTTCACGTGGAGTCGAAGGTGGTTGATTCAATGTCTTGAAGTGTAGCTTTAGTAGATTTCGTCTTACCCTGAACCTCTACTACTTGTGATAAGTGATCGACCTTGAGGTTGTAACATGGTGGTGATATTATAAAACGGACAAAAAGTAACTTAGCATTATTCTACTGCAGTGTAACAAAAATACGAATTATTAATGTTACACTCTGTAATAATAAAAAGACAGTAAATTACGAGTCTAACTTGCATCGAGAGTTCCGTAACACCACATAATAACGTAAACCTAACATGCACCGCGCCGCCTCCATTTTTAAAGCTTACATTTGCCTATTTTGTTATTGCTGAAGAACTAGTTTCTTGTATGGCGACACCCTAGCATTTTTACGTTTTGTAAGAATATTTGCCAATGCTAATCTATTAAGATTTAAGAGGTAGAGGTGCCTTTTCTAGGGTAGAACTACACAAACGAAGAGTACTGTTTAGTGGACCAATCCTTTGGATATAAATAAACCCTTAAAGAGTTTAGCAAAGATAATATCTTATTGCCAAGCCTGTGCCCTATAAATAGTTTTCGCACACATGTGATATTCAACATTTCCTAGGAAGTTTCGATCAATGGATCATGGTTTTAGAGTCTCTCCGACTAAACATATAAAAAATGCTCTGATGTATTACATTTGTATTCCAGTAATGTATTGCTTGTTATTTATTCAAAGCATATTTACACAAAATCTTGTAGCTGACAATCATTAGGTAACTGTTATAACCTAAATCGTTTATTTTTATTTCCAAAAGTACTTGACTATGCATAACAAAATTGAAATATTTAATTATGCGTTCTAGTAACTACCGTAATAACGGGTCAGCCACTTTACATATTATAGTAAGTAATGCATTCTGTTTTATTCGCATCTTAACTTAAGTAGTAGCTAGTGCTAGAACAACAACTGTTACCAATATTTGTTTTTCGAAGTTTACATTTTGGTGCGCGTTATATTGCAATATGCAAGATGGACAAAAACAAAATTTGTATGGAGCAATATACCTATTTCAAGATGTGGTCACCTTTATGAGGCAACGCTTTGTCGTATGCTATAGGAGCTTATTGGTTGGAGGAATATAAAACACAGCAGAACCGACCAGAGATTCGGTCTGGCACACAATCGCTGCTAATGAAGACAACGATAGCAAAAGAAAACAACAAAATATGCTAAATAAGCTCTCAAAAATTGTAGATCTTCGTTATTTATTACAAATATTTCTGAACATTTCTAGGTTGTAATTCTAACACAATCAATTGACCATTTTGTTAATTACATTTACTTCTCCATACAGTCTTTAGTTTATTGGCATACCTATATGTATAAAATATGTGATAATAAGTCGTGTATTATTTTCTTTACCAATCAGCTTCATTATTCACTTTCAACTTCTTCAGTTTTTTCTTCTTTATTCTCACTACTTTCTCCTTCAGCTTCTTCATGCTCTTCTTCGGACTCATTTTCTACTTCTTCAGGTTCACCCTCTTCTTTTTCTTCAGCTTCACCTTCTTCTTCAGCTTCGGCTTCTCCATCAGGTTCACCTTCTTCTTCAGCTTCGGCTTCTCCATCAGGTTCACCTTCTTCTTCAGCTTCGGCTTCTCCATCAGGTTCACCTTCTCCGCCACTTTTACCGCCTTCTTCTATATCAGTAGCGTTGTTTTCAATAGAAAGTGTATTAGTATCACTTTCTATTTCAATAGTATCTGTTATTTTCTCGATATCAGATTCATCGTCAATTTGCACAGCCCATGGTGGTAACGATGTGGTCGGTACTTTCCAACCGCTTTTTACACCACCGAAGTACTTTCCTTTGACATAGTCTTTATAACACGTACATGTACATTTTTTGTTCGACTCGGCTATATGGTAGCCAAGTTCAAGACATTTCATAATGCAAACATACGCTTTCTTGAAGTCTTCGCACTCATGTATTCTATGTCCTGTGCGTAAAACTGACGAATTATTTAGATCTGGAGGTAAGTTTAAATCTAAAAAATCATAATTGATACTATTACGTCTGTATTGAAATATGAATAACTAAAACTACATTACGTATACATACCATCATCATCCAATGTGTCATTTAAGATTGGTACCAAATCTGAAACGTACGGTATTATACATTGATTTATTATATATATAAATGCTTAGCAGAAATAAAGACGTGAAAAATCAAATGAAGCATTTAACTTTGTTTGGATATACTGGTATGAATCTATGTATTATTTCAGTCAAGCAAATAATTAGGAAAAATATAAGTAATGTATTTTTTATTGAAAATGGAATCTGTGAAATGAATACACATGACTTACAAGTAGCGTCCTGTCCGAATGTCGTTATAATATAGCATTCTTTTAAAATATAATATATTAAAACTATTTTTCTCATTGCTATGTCACTGAATACTTCTGTACCTACTTTTTAATCGGCCGTATTTTCACATAATTTGAAACTTTATGTGTACTAAAATAATCATAAAATTTACGTACTGTTAAATTAAACGGCCACATGTACAAAATATTACCATAATTCAAAAAAATTATATATGATGGTATAAATAAAGATGTTAAAGGCTCAATATGTAGATAAATTGACACTTGCCGCCGTCTGAGTCACTGGTGACCTCAAACACTAATTCTTAGGCACGACATTGAGTGATACAAATATTCAAAATATGATTAATTTATTTTACTTTATATACACAAAATTAAATTTAATTATTTATGTCGTTGGTCTTAATGCCTATGGCATGCTTTACCAAGCTAACTAAACTAAGGATGCAGAAAGAAATTATTGTAAAACTCGAGACAAAAGTAGAAGAATTTAGTAAGATATAGTAAATATTATACATACTAAGTGAATGCCATTTTTAAGGATACATAGCCATATACCGATATAGGTATATATACTTAGCGCATATCTACATTAATAAAGATGATATTTACAGCAGCACCCAAATCGGATGCTCTGTTAATAATGTTAGCATGAATAATTTCAGTTACGCAGACGATATGGTGCTGTTGAGCCCAACTATAAATGCTTTAAGGCGACTATTAGCCATTTGTGAAACGTATGGCCAAAATCATGGCCTAATATTTAATGGTGTAAAGAGTGTGTATTTGGTTTTCAAGGCCGCAGGTAAGTGTCCATCAAGGGTGCCCCCAATTAAATTAAATGGTGTGGAGCTGAACAGGGTTCACCAGTTCAAGTATCTTGGACACTATGTTACCGACGGTCTTGAAGACCAAGCTGATATTGAAACGGAGCGGAGGGCATTGGCGATCAGGAGTAACATGTTGGCCCGCAGATTCGCTCGCTGTAGTGAGGAAGTCAAAATTACGCTTTTCAAAGCATACTGTCAAACTTTCTACACCAGCAACCTGTGGGTCAATTATACTCGGAGGTCTCTCAGTGCCTTCCGCGTCCAATATAATAATGGCTTTAGGGTACTATTAGGGCTACGGCTTTTGTAGCGCCTCGAAAATGTTTGCAGAAACAAGAGTCGATGGCTTCCATGCTATAGTCCGCAAACGGGTGGCTTCCTTACTTACAAGAGTGAGGAGTAGTACTAATGGCATCCTAAAGGTAATTTCAGAAAAGTATGACTCTGACATTATGAAGGGTTTCATTCGAGTCCTGGTTAATTAGGTAGTTTCTTGATCTGTTTTAAATATGTACTAACATAGCGTAAAAAAAATTGTTACTAACATTATGGACTCTGTCTGAATAAATAAATATATTATTATTATTATATAAACATAGATATATTAAACTATTGTTGTAACAATACTGTCAGTTAATTAACAAGAAATTCTTGCAATTTTAATTTGATTGTGTAACGGTTTATTTTTTATAAAAAAGGTAAGGCGAGCAAATACGGCTTACCTGATGATGGAAAGCGGTTACCGGCAGCCATAACTGCGTGCAATATCAGAAGTAATATTGGCGCTATGACCTCAGGGAAAAGGATTAAAATAGTAAAACAAATCTCACGACCCTGGCAGCAAAGGCTTAATTAGTTGGTGGCTGACATGAGATGATCACGAGATGTTAAGTTATGCAACGGAACGAAAAAGGCAGTAAAACATATCATCAAATTAAATTGTCTACCATATTATCTATTTTGTCTGTTGTTCATTTATAATACTTATTAGATCCTTTTCAGGTAAGATAGGATAACCAAGTCTCCAGAAATAACTAAACACCCGAATATTTAAATAACTTTCATAAAGTCTTAAAGACTTTATAAATTCATAAGACTGGTCATGCATACTACCCAATTTGAGGTATATTATACAATTTGCTTAAACTTAGTTGTTGACCATTTAGTACAAGAATATGAACACGATTTGCCAGCGAACCAACGCGGTATTGTAGACTTAGAATTTATAAGCTAGGTCAGAAATACTCCTCAGATGTCAAAATTCCACAATCTTAGTGAACGCCTAGTTATATGGGGAAAATTTAATCACAAAAGCTAATTAGATCGCAACTAAATACAGCGGTTATCTTTCAAGTAAATGTTCCAGAACTGTTTAAAAAGACTTTGTGACATCAGCGGGGCTGTGGTCTTGCATTCCTTGTAGTCCTGTGCGCCGGTGGCGAATTTACTTCTTCTTAACAGGGTCGGCAACGCGAGTAATAATTACCTCCTAACCTGACCTCAGTGGATAGCAAAGATAGCCCTTTATATTCTTGACTTTTAACCCAGATGACGACTCAGTCAGGTCTATGTTCAGCAAGATCAGAAAATCTTAATAGTTACCTTAATCTATCCAAAACAAGTATTTGTATCTAGCAGCGATTGCTTAGTGGGAGACCCTTGGAGTGCCACGCAGGGTTCTTGAGTTCCATCCCAAAGTACGCACCTCTGACTTTTCAAAGTTACGTGTGCATTCATTAGTGAATTATCGCTCGCTTTAACGGCGAAGGAAAACATTGTGAGGATATCTGCATCCCTAAAAGTTCTCCATAATGTTATCGAAGATATGTGAAGTCTGCCAAACTGCACTGAATCAGCGTGGTGGACTATGGTCTAACCCCTCTCATACTGAGAAGGGACTCGTGCCCAGCAGTAGGACAATTTACATTCATGGCTAATATTATTATATCCACAAAAACAACAAATAATAAATGCCATTTTGTAAATTTCGTGCGAGGCACTATCTGCAACGTTGTTAATTATTTTATAATTCTTTTCGCAACAGTGTTATCTGACGCATGTCTGTTAATTTTACTATTATTTATAATGCCATAAATAGTCATAATACTACAATTTATTGAACGAATTTAAACAATTATATTCTTTCTTTAATTGTACGTATAATAGTGTGTAACATTGTATATCTGTATTTTGAAAATAAATATTATTATTATTATTATTATTGAATGGATTTGGAAGAAAATTGGCACAAAGATAGGCCTATATATGCTGATATATTATCCCAGGGTATTACCAATCCGAAGCCAAAACTAGTATATTTATGAAGTTCATGATATATGTACATTCATATACTCGGATATGTATGTACATATATTTTCGTGAGGTAGGCAGTAGTAGAATATTATATGTTATTATTATATGCTATTAAATAGAGTGCGTTTCTAATTATCTACCCTCAACCAGCCATGTTTCCAGATGCTGTTTTGTTACTGAGAATCTCCTAATAACCCTTTGCCCGATGGCGGACTCAAAAGCAGAATCTTACGATTGGCCAAGCATAAGCGCAATCCTATTAAATTAGTTTTATTGATATAGGTTTAACATTTTGTATACGGTAACTGCTATCTAGCCTATTATTCTTCTTCCGTGGGTTCCTCGTCTTCGCCGTTGGGCTCTTTATCTGGTTCTTTTTCACCACCTTCACCACCTGGTTCTTCTCCTGCCGCTGTTGCCTCCGCTTCGTTTGCTTGTTTTGTTGCTGCGCCATCCGCTGCTGTACCAGTAGCATTCCCAGCCTGATCCGATGGCAAAGTAGTGTTGGCAGCTTCCGTATCTTGGTCGCTGTAGTCAATGTAAGTCGGTGGCGAAAGAGTACCAACAATATTGTATAGCGGCACGCTTTGAGTTTCATGCCATTTCAGCGTCGATCCGTTTGTATACCACTTAAAGAATGGAAGTATTGTTGTAGTCTTCAGCTCATGGCAACTACATTTACACTTCTGATCCATCCTAAATACTTGAAACCCGATACTTTTGCATGCCGTCATGCAAGTAAAACTTTTCACATAATTTTCACACATTTGGTGAAAACTCATACCATAATGTTTCCTAGTTTTTACACTTCCTATGTCACCTGAAAAGATATTTATTTTTACAGTATTGTTCGGATACATCAAATCAATTAATTGTTTACAGGTAGAATACTAACTGGCTAGAGAAAGGGCAAATGCAAGCAACAAGAGTACTGTAATCTTTACTTTCATTTTTGCCACCGCTCCATAGAAAAGTACATTAAAATGAAAAATGAATAAATACTGAAATTTTGCAATGATAAAGTACCAGTTATCGCAATAGAAAAAATATTGGATATGTTAGCCTGGAAAAGCAAATTACTGCACAGCAATTAAATAGAAATAAAATTGTTATTATCAGCACATATTTCCTGTATTTAATGTTACAACGTCATTTTACTATTATCAACTCTGTTTAGCGTCTGGGAGCAAAATATAAATACAGAATTCTACTTGTACTCGAAAACATTTTTAATATATCTACTTGCCATCTGCAGCGAAGTATTTAGTAATTATAATATTGGTTCAGTTAACTCAATCTAATAAGTCAATAATAATGTGTATTAAATATAAATAAATCATATTTTTATTTAAAGAAATTAATCATAAAGGTAATTAATTAATTAATGTAAGTTATGAAGGCGATTTCTAAATTCGAGATAACAATTTATACAATGAGAAAATGTCACAATATTATTATGCCAACGAAATTACAAACCAAATGTAAATAAGAACAGCCTTCTCCGAACTAAACACCTGGTCGTTATGACACGGTGGAATGGCCAGAACCATAAGCTTGGACATCCACCCAAGTTTTTATTTTGCTGGGATTTGCAAGTCACGCTTTGTGACAAGTGTTCGCACATAGCGTACGCGCACGTTGCCTCGCGAAGTAGCCGTTGTCATTTCGCGTGACGACACTACCCACATTTGCAATAACACTGAAACTACACAGCCCGATGACATTACGACGATTTGTGCGTTGTTGTATCTCTATGTTGACACCATTATGAACTTATATAGTGCTACTGCCAAGTCTACTGGTTGGTTGATATTGTCCATAACCTGTCAATAAGTAATACGTATGTAGATATCTGCCGCCCAATTCTCTCAATCGCAGTAGTTATGTGAAAATATTTTATGCTGTCTATGTATTATTATATTTTTGGTCAAGCAAGCATAACGTAAATTGAATATATTGAATAAAAACAGTGAATACCTGTTTGTTTACATTAATAATGATATAATAGGTTTTATAATTTTCAATGGACTATACATACCTACTGCAATTCAATATAAGATATTTAAATATACTTAAATAAAACTAAAATAACGTTTAAAAATCGTACCGCTGCTTATTCAGCAACTAATTAATAAATCAGGAATGTGATAATGACATCGGCCACGTCGAAGAAGGCCGACGATGCTCAAAGACTCGGAGACAAAATTCTCAGAACTAACTTCTCTATGGCCACCCAAATGATGATTTCATTATCAGTATGATTTTGATTGATGTGGCAAAAGAAATTTGCCGGCAGCCGAATTCTTTTCATAACAAACGTATTTGCTTTGTTTATTACTCGGAACTAATTGACCTGCGGCGCCACAGTTTTTGGATGTCCCCAAATCTGATTGAGGAATCTTTAAATAAAATGACGTGGAAGAAAATAAAGCAATGACAACTTTCTATAATTTTTATAGTTTAATATTGTGGAATGTTGGTCATAGTTGGCATCATTATGGTTTATAACGAAGTTTAAAGTAATTTGCATTGCCTATTATACTTAGCATGATGCATGTTAACTACAACAACCGTTTGATAGTAGGTACTGATTATTTTTATACGTATGGTAATATTATGTAGATATAGTTCGACGTTGCTATTATTCAATGCAAGAATATATATTAATTATTATTGCGCATATCGTTTCAGTAAACTAAAAAAATAGCAACTTACTAATAAACTGTAAAAAAAATTGCAAAAGCGTCGCATGTGCAATGCGCGGTGGCACAGCGCGTAGCGGCAAGCAGCGCAACAATACGGCATGCGACAGAGCGCAAGCGACGTCCGACGGGCGACATCAATGATAAAAAACTGTCCATTATCATGCATGCCAGCCTATACGATGAACATTTATGACGGGGACATAATTTTGTCATCGGATGTCTCCAAGTCCATAAATCAGACTCAAAAGCCGATTCATAATCGTACGTATTTACGGATGCCGTCGGTCTTTAATCTTCATTTAATAATTAGTTTATTACTCTCCATGACCGATTTCTTAATGTAAAAAAGATCGTAAACTTTAGTTGTTTATGTGTAAGCGAGCAATAAAATAGGCATTGAACAGAGAAAGACGGCCCGTCCGAGAGTAAAGGTGACAGGACCCCTCGGCTTACGCCAACTACGGTACAAATTGCGATATTAAGCACGAGGCGTGATGAAAAAACACTAGCTGAATATAAATTAGGCAGGAGGAGCGCCATAATCAATATAAACGATGCTAAAGAAGATTAGAAAAATCCTGTAAGAAAAGAAATTTCACAAGATCGTAAGAACACGTGGAACTACAGTTAACGTTTTTCTTTTTGACGCTCATACTAATAAACTATTAAATGCTGATATTAGTTTATTGGTATTTTGACACCTCGTCCAGTAATTGCTACGAATTTAATTATTTTATTTTCTATATCTAGGTACCCACCAATGATTTTTGTATCTTAGATATCGTACGCTATCGAAGCTGCCGCTTTGTACAAAAGAGATCCGTATATGTATGACTGGTTCCACCCCTTGGACGTAGGTAAGTGATATTACGTACTGTGAAACCTCTGCAGGTAAACCTCAAAAGCATTTGAAATCTCAAGCTGTATTTAGGTGCTACGCAATAGAAGGTGACAATATAACAGCTGCCTGCCACTGCGCGTAACTCCTTGCTGCTTCTGATAGTTTTCGAACGACAAACCAAACAATACTTTACTATAGCCAAGTACCCGGGACCGTTGTAGAGTAGTCAGGCTCAGACTTGAAGATATCACGAATTGATTTTCTGAAAATGATAAATAATAATTGCCATCGAATTTAGCTTTGTAATCAGACTAAAATAAAAAATAGCGTATCCACTTTAGTCCTGTCCTTCGCACGGTAAAGTAAAACGGTCCTAAAAAATCGTGTAAAAAATGCAAAGACGAAATTGAATTTGATTCCGATACATAAATTTTACTTAGACTATTTGTCTCTCTCGGATCAAGCGGGGAAATAAACGAATGTTAATTAAATTTGTTTGTTCAAAACAAAGTCGCCAACTGCCCTTTAATTGTTTGTTTTTCATTCTATTCTGATAAACTGACTACCTAAATATTTGTCGTGAATCAGTTACCTAACACGACTGACGGAGAATTACAATAATTACAGCATGGGCTCTTTAAGCGAATGAAAACATTTATATGTAGGTACTTTTATTTAAAGTTACAGACGGTACCTTTATACCGAGCTATCACAAAATACATACCTATCATAAATAAAAATTAATAACTAGCGTAGAATAGGTGAGTAATTTGTGCTTATTATCGAAGTGCCATTTTGTTGCTCCTATAGCGCAAATAGTAAAAACAAATGCGACAATCGCCTAATTATTGAAAGATTAACGAAGATAAATACTTTATCTTTCGTTGAACTTTCAATGATTAGTGAATTGCATCGAACAAGAAAATTATATGAATAACGATTAAGGTAGGAATTTTTCCAGTGAACCATCATGCCAAATAATAACTAACTACCAATACGAGCAATGTGTTCATGTCTATAGTGACATAAATATAATCACATGAAATCAAATCTCTACAAGGGTGTTTTTGTAGGCACGATGTGTAATAAAATCTTATAATAGTTACAATACAAGCGAAGCAATACAATACATCGTAATGAATGACTTTCGAAATGAGTTAAAACAACAGATATAACGTTTTTATGTATGTTATGTTTACATAAAGATTCTTTGTGTGGGGTGTTTTATGGTTTTCTGTTCAACCGATTTGTATACGAATGGAAATAGATTATAGCCAGATTTTCCCGTTATTAGTAGCAGTAAATCATTGTACATCCGCACCAACTGATCCTTAAAATAAGATCTAAAGTGAAGTAAACTAAAAATGCGAAGATTGTGGTACTGAGCTTAGGTACATGTTACCTGTGGCAACCGCTTGGATACTTAGATAAAATATGAGTACATGAGCTGATTATGAGACATTAATCAGAGAGAGTCGCGCGGTGGCATGTAGGTGGGCGCGGCACAGCCTCCCCTAGGCGCGGGCTGAACGTACCAATCTAAGTTAATGCTCTGAATTCAAATCTTCCGTATCGCATTAATCCGGCTGGGGGTCGGGCCGTAATAAATTCCGTATTATACGCACGACACGCGTATTAAAATAAACATATAAACATGTTACACCCTCGCGATGTGTGCACACCGACAGGCGACAGCCGACAGAGGAGCACTTATAAATGCGACATGATTAGCACACTGTAAATAAATATTATAATAAATACTTCTTTTCAAAACATCTCTATGCCTTATCAATTGATATCCTTTTACGATAAACCTTAATTCAAGGCGATAAGATATGGAAAGATGAATTCCTTAGAATTATTCGGATATAAAGGCAGGATCTAAGAGCATATTCAACATGTGCAATTTAAATATTTTTTATGAAAGTTAACTGCAATCCACAGCATTAAGAAGTTCAATTCAATCTACTCAATATTAAAATTTCCAGTGAGTGTACTGTTATACAGTGAAATGGCATTTTATTATAACAATAGACCCAACTCCGAGGTCCCCAGTGGCGGCAACCCCGAGATCCCGGCGGACCTGCTTCACGTATGGGGTGCAAGTGTATAATTTCATGACGCGTTGTCGCCAAATACAGTCACATTCTCTCGTTACATCAATTACTAGCAACGAGGCAATCAATCATACAATGTTTTAACAATATGTTATTGAATTGTAATAAAATTAATAACGTTACACTGTTTTTGTTACATTTATACCAAAGTTTCGACTACTTTTAGACATTCCGAGCAGGCTGCCCGTAATAATATTTTTACCTCATAACAGGATATTCAGTCCACCCATTTTGCTTAACTATATGACTGTGACATAATTAATAATAATAATATAATAACATAATATACATAAGAATTAGTATTTGTATCAGCCCCTACAACCTATCATTTTGGGTACGTTGTTATACTAGTTTCTAATAATATAATAATACTAACTAAACCACTGAGCGCTTAAAAAAGGTAAATAGAAACGTAACACAATCGCGCCAGAACATCTAAAAAACGTAATAGGAGATCTAAATCGCCAGTAATTACTAGATATAACAATTCTAGAAAGGTTTATCCATTGAATTATCAATCAAAAAGACCTCTTTTATATTTAATCTATACTAATATTATAAAGCTGGAAGAGTTTGTTTGTTTGAACGCGCTAATCTCAGGAACTACTGGTTCGATTTGAAAAATTATTTTAGTGTTGGATAGCCTATTTATCGAGGAAGATTATAGGCTATATAACATCACGCTACGACCCACGTGGGCCGTGCAGCAACGATAAACGCGGGTGAAACCGCGGGAACATCTAGTTTCTCACAAAACGGCAACTAGTAATAACTCCTGTGTCTGACTTTACAAACATTCAAACAACGGACACAAAGAACACCCAGGTTCTGAAAAATTATTTGTATATGATGTGGCGACTCCGCACAGATGAAAAAGTTCCGCCTACATCTAACAGATGGCGCTACTTACAACAGGCGCTCAAATGACGTCATACAATTCTGAATCGCACAAGTGACATTTATACAGCGACTAAGTATATATACAAGTTCCCGACATTAACTGTCGGGCCGCGGCCCGCCAGGCACGATCAACCAGCCTGGTCGGAGGTTCCTCCCTTTGTGTTGGAGGAACATCACAACCTGTCCCTACCTCCACAAATAACACAATTTATTTTCCTGCTTGGGCTTCGAACCCACAAACTAGGCGCAGTAGCAATAACGAGTCGACCACTTAAACCACTACGTCATCCGTGCTCTCCTTGCAGTAACGAGTTTTGGTCATATACAAAAGGCGCAGCTGCACTAAATTGAAAAACCATCTCATCTTATTCAGGATATCGAAATAATATACTTAATAATTCCGCACAAATTTAAATTATATATTGTTCTAATTGAAACATTTATAGGTTTCACCTATGACTACTTTACAACACAACTAACTCTATACCTAATATTGTATTTCAGGAAGTCAAACCCAAAAAGAAGCAAAACACAGCTGAACTCCATCATATTTTTAAGTTATTTTGCGTAAATGAAAACACCAATAATTAAATTAAGTTCTTACTTTGAAATACCTACACTTCAAGACATTGAGACAAACTCCTTGTTAGAGTCCCCGTGAACATGGCTGCTGAAATGGATCCGAAACGTCAGAGAAATTGTAAACTTAAATATAAATAGTTTTATAGTTCTAATAATTTAAATAGCTTAAACAGTAGTAAATTTTAAAAGTAGTAGTATCATCATCATCATCATGTTAGCTAAAATACGTCCACTGCTGGACATAGGCCTCCCCCAAGGTTTTCCACACAGACCGGTCTTGGGCCACCCGCATCCAACCGCTTCCCGCGACCTTTACCAGGTCCACCTTGTGAGGGGCCTACCCCTGCTGCGTGTTCCGGTGCGTGGCCGGCACTCTAGAACCTTTCTACCCCAACGGCCATCGGTTCTGCGTGCTATGTGCCCTGCCCACTGCCACTTCAGCTTGACTATCCGGAGAGCTATGTCGGCAACTTTAGTTTTCCTGCGGATCTCCTCATTTCTGATTCGAACCCGCAGGGAAACCCTGAGCATAGCTCTCTCCATCGCCCTTTGCGTGACCTTGAGCCTTCTGACAAGGCCCATAGTGAGCGACCACGTCTCTGTAAAGTATTAGTATAGTCGATTCAAAATTATGTAATAAAAGTGTTATAAATAAAACAACACGATAAAGTAATAAAAGTAATTTAATTTCAGGAACTAACTCATTTAAAATATTGTTTTTAACTCCAGGACTTTATCACAGCGCCACCTACCGGGTCTAAAATATGTGAATCTGAACCATTCAGAGACCCACTTAAACATACACAATTTTTTTATCAATATTGGTTCAGTAATTTAGAAGAAGGGTCAAGTATTTTTTGTATAAATGAATATATAAGCTACTCTATGATTGCCACTTGTTCTATAAGCCAAATAAAAAAACAAATATCGATTATACTTCTTACGCCTTTCATTCAATTTTATTAAAAT
Source organism: Catocala sponsa (assembly GCA_963564715.1). Classification (NCBI taxonomy): domain Eukaryota; kingdom Metazoa; phylum Arthropoda; class Insecta; order Lepidoptera; family Erebidae; genus Catocala; species Catocala sponsa. The sequence goes on from OY751331.1 coordinate 13,687,566, forward strand.
TTCTGCCTCATGTTTCTCTTATCACAGATATTTTCTAACATATTATATTAAAAAAATACCTGGCTCTTTGGGAGGCTTACACGGAGACATGGGTCCAACGTGAAGAGGCCCTTCGAGAGTTTTAATCAAAGGGATTGGGATTGAACAGCTACAGCTGCACTAGCCGCAGCAGGAGCAGGACTATTTCTATTCAGGACTATGGATTCTAATATATGGGCTATGGGTATGTTTGGTGGACCGGTATATCGGTAACTATGGATGAAAAACGGCGTCTGCCCTTCATACTCTAATAGCATCAATGCAATGGGCAGACGGTGACTCGCCAACTCACTAGATGGGCCCCCTGAATAACCACCATAGGCATACAAGCCAGCAGCAGAGGGCAACACCGGTGCGAGCGCCTAGGGATGACGAGCGGTGCGGCCGGCGGCGCCAGTTTATAATATTTATTATGTGAATGACAACCTGTATGCGAAATTTCATGATGATCGGTCGAGTAGTTAAGGCATGAATGTGAAACAAACAAACTTACATTCGCATTTAAAATATTAGTTAGGATATACCTGATAAATTAGGATATACAATCGTAGATATATCCAAAAATATGATATTCTATTTATAAAATATAAAGCCTCGTCAATTAGTATGCAAACTAAAACAAGTCTTGTATAAAATATTCTTGTAAAACATGAGTTGTTAGATTGTACACTGGTATATATTTATGATAAATTTACATAATTTATAAGATTTTATAATAATTTGTTTGTAATATGACACTTTTGATCACTTTAATTTTAATTACAAGGCTACTGATGGATAAGTCCGTAGTCTTAACTAGAAACTACACTACTGCAATCACCGGGTATCAGGAGTTCGGTCCCTGCCGGTGCAAAGCATTGTGTAAACTGTAGTTTGTATTTTAAAGATGGTCCTTAAGTTCACTGGCTCACGGGAACTACTTCTAGTGAGTTGCGTCAGATATTGAAATTAAACTACTATATACGGATTTTATCGCGTTGTTTATTTGACACTTTATTACAACATTTTGAAAAACTGTTACACTACTATAATACTATTAAACTTTACTAATTTTTAAGCAAATTAAATTATTGAAACTATTAAAACTATTTATACTATTACTATACTATTATACTATTTATATTTATGTTTACACTTTCCCCGACGTTTCGGTTGCTTTTCAGCAGCCATGGTCACGGGGAGACTAAGATGGTAGTTGTCTCAATGTTCCAGTGTAGTTATTTCAAAGTACCCGAACATCATTTAATCATGGGTGTTTCTATTTACGCAGAATGAGCTCAAAGTATCATGAAGTCTAGCTGTGGTTTGCTTCTTCTTGGGTTTGACTATTTGAATTACTGGATCCCAAGCTGGTGGTACATTCCAACCATCTTCTCTATTGAAATTAGGATGTTTCTTGATTTCAATAGCCTCGCGAAGCATCCTTGGTAGGAATCGGTGTTCTTTAGCGAGCATCTGTGGTTTGTCAAATCTCAGGTAGTGGTTGGTCCCCTGTTGCACATGTTCACACACAGCAGACTTCAACGAGCGTTGGTGTTTTACATCAGCTATGTGTTCTTTTATGCGGGTGCCTATGCTTCTCTTGGTTTGACCAATGTATGAGAGTCCGCAGTCACAATCTATTTTATAGACCCCTGCATCTTGTAAAGGTAGTTGGCACTTGACGGATGGTAAAAATTGACTTATCTTCGTTGGCGGCTTGAAGTATGTATTGATTGAAGCTCGCTTCAAGATGTAGCCAATCTTGTCAGTGACACCCTTCACATAAGGTAGTATAGCAGGCTGGCGCTCGACTGTGGCTGGCTTTTCTCGGGATCTGTGACAGCGGCGCGGCTGTTGGAGCTTGTTGTCTTGCAGTACTTGCTTGACATGTTGAAGCTCGGCGTGCAGGTGTTTCTTGTCACAGATCCCGTGGGCTCTCTGAAACAAAGACATTCCCACGGCAGCTTACTGTTTAAGATGGTGGTGAGATTCACCGTTTAAGTACCTATTTGTATGGGTCTTTTTCCTATATACAGTGTGGCTCAAAGTATGATCAGAATTCCTGATGACAAGGACATCTAAGAAAGCTAATGAATTATTTGCCTCTAATTCCATAGTAAATTGTATGTTGTTATTAATGGAATTAAGATGTTCTAGGAATACACGTACACTATCTGTTGGTAATATTGTAAAAGTATCATCTACAAACCTCTTATAAATCCTTGGTGTGATGGGGGCAGTCTGCAAAGCTCGAGCCTCAAAGTCTTCCATATATATGTCGGCAACAACAGGCGATACTGGGGAGCCCATTGCCACACCATGGACTTGTATGTAGAATTTATTGTCCCACAACAGATAGCCAGTTGTTAAGCAATGCTTAAGTAGTTCTGCATATTCCTCAGGCATATTGTACTCTATTAGCTTCCTTTTAGTTATTTCAATACAGTCATGTACAGGTATGCATGTAAATAATGACTGTACATCAAAACTAACCATAGTTTCATTGTTTGTGAGACATAGGTGTTTAATCTCACTCACAAAATGTTATGAATCCTTCACATGTGCTCTCGAGTTGCCTCTGAGTGGTGAGAGTATCTTCGAGTGTGTCGATCTGGCTCACAATAGGACGTAGGGGAGCGTTTTCCTTGTGTATTTTTGGTAACCCATACAGCTTTGGAGGTTTTACGCAAGCTGGTATTAATTGTTTAACGTCTAGATCTAGTTTTTCGGAGTATTTATGTATGATGTCTTTGGTTTTCTTCAATATTTTGTTTGTAGGGTCTGTCTTAACCTGTTTGTATGTTGTTTCATCCGAAAGTAAATTTTCAATTTTATGTTTATAATCTGATGTATCCATTATGACTGTAGCGTTTCCTTTAAAATCCGTATATAGTAGTTTAATTTCAATGAATAACATTCGCGTAAACAGAAGACAATATTATGCGTCAGATATTTTAAAATATCCCAACTACTTATGTTTTAAACGTCTTGGGCCCGGTTCGTACACTAAACAACGAGTCGTTTAACCTATGGACAGTTAAATTTTGACATATTTTCACAGAATATGTTCCTGTTCCCTAAAAAACCTGTCAGCGGGTAAAACGACTCGTTTCGTATACAGACTGTCCCAGAATATGTGAATCAAATTGTAACGGTAGATTCCTTAGGTAAGGACCTTTCAAATGTGCTAAATAAAGAGAGATATATCTATTATATGTATATATATATATATATATATATATATCTCTCTCTCTCTGTCTACCCCTTTTGGGATATAACGGCGTGAGTCTATGCAATCATCTTATAGCAATGTCCTAGTCAAGAATATTCCCACATTTGATGAATGTTTAAATCTAGACACGTCTTGAGTGACTAAAGTTGCAATCATTATGACAGTCACATACATAGGCGCCATTACAAGGTAATCTGTCATATACAATACATTAGGAATAAAAACTAATGCATAATAATTAGGTAGGCGTATTTAGCTATGCTCGAAGATAACAATAGTTTCCTACATAACAATGCCGAAGGAATGTGATGAAAGTGAATGAAGCCAGAGAAGTGTGTCAGGATCGTAGCAAATGGAAATCCGTAGTCTCTGCCTACCCCTCTGGGAAACAGGCGTGAATCTATGTATGTATGTATGTACAATGCCGATTAGGTATTTCAATTAAAAACATTTTCTTTGCAGATAAAACATTGTTCGTACTAGCTTACGTCATATATCACTTACACAGATAAGGCAGTCATTCTTGGTTACATATTAAAAACTGATCAAAATAATATAATAGTCGAGTTCGCCCAATTAGCTTTCTGGACAGGCATCAGGCCAATATTACGTTGGCCTCGATGGCGTAGTGGTTAGTGTAACCGATTGCCACGCTTGAGGTCGCAGGTTCGATTCCCGCACACGTCAAACATTTGTGTGCATGAACATGGAAGTTTGTCTTGGTCTGGGTGTTTCTATGTATAATATACATATATTTACAAAAAAAAGGAGGTATATAAGTATGTTTATCCATTGTCTAGTACCCATAGTACAAGCTCTGCTTAGTTTGGGCTAGATGGTGTTGTGTGTATGTGGTAGAATATTATATTACGCTAACCAGACCTGTATGATGCCTGCTTATGACTACACGAATGGCGGCGATTAAGTAGTCACCTCGCAACTACGCCAGGCACGGCATAAATTGTATGATCTACAAACATGTAGTTAATCTAATTCTGTGCTGTTGTTCTAATGTTTGTAATATGCCTACGAGACAATAACGAGTGCGAGAACCACTGTTCCATAATCGCGTTATTGGTGCCTCTTATATTAATGTCTACCTGCCTGCCTGCTACTTGCCAGATTCCATACCGCTCCGCTACACACAATATGCATGACAGTAAAATGGGATTCATACATATGATTGGCAATTGCGCAAGTAGGTAATTTATGCCATTATATCAACAAATATGATAATAGTAACAACATAATATTTAATTCCTTCAGCAATAATACACTGACGTAAAAACTTAACTTAACCTAATACATCACCAAAAGTTACATCCATTTGGCTCAGGTATTGTAGAGGTTAACTTAGAGAACTAATGGACAAAGATATATTTATTATACATCTATACTAATATAAAGCTGAAGAGTTTGCTTGTTTGTTTGAACGCGCTAATCTCAGGAACAACTAGTTGGAATTAAAAAAAATATTTTAGTATTGGATAGCCTATTTATTGAGGAAGGCTATATGCTATATAACATCACGCTACGACCCACGTGGGCGGCGCAGTAACGATAAACGTGGGTGAAACCGCGGGCACATCTAGTGTAATATATAATAAACAAACTTTAACATACTCGTATATGAATTTTGCTTTGCTATTAACAACAAATATCATGGGACGAAACAAAAGCTATATAATGTTTTGCGAATATTAATTATTTATCTTTAATAAGTAGGAGAATTACAATATTCTAATGTATGATATGGTAATATAAATATATTAACATTTTAGTTATTTAGTCATAGTTTCTTAATACATTATTTAATTCAACACACCTACTTCGTTTTACGATAAGGTTTTGCTAGATCTTTATCTAATAGGCATTGTCTGTGACATCAACTTAGTCAATGTATATTTTACCATGAATCGCATTCAACTATCTACCTACGTATTATACAACTGTAATGAAAACCTATTTGCACATATTAAATATTTCAAAACAATTAATTGCAATTTACTACTAGTAGTAAATTGCGTCTGAACTCAAAATAATTCGAAGAATTTTGTGCGTTTGTTTATCTGTTTGTTTCTATTTCATGCTAAAGTCACCATACGGACTAGTTATAAATTTCATATTTTAGCAGTCTGAGGCTCATCCTTAATAATGAAATGTCACGTTTTAAGTGATTCGATTTAGCAGGAATTAAAATATGACGCATTGAGTGATACACCTAATTGAAATCGTTGGCGAATAGATAATAATTCACGCGGATGATGGACTAGTAAATACTAAATTATACGAAAATATTAAAAGTACTGTAGATCTTTCAATATTTGAAAATTATTACTGCGGTACAAGATTTTCCCTAGTGCAAGAAGGGAAAAAATTGTCACGTACCTAAATACATATTTTTGTGTTTGAGACCTGGAAGTAATAGCAAAACTTACATAAAGTTACTAATCTATTCATTTTTTTAATATTCTAAGAATAACTTGTCTATAAAATATAACAGGTTTAAACGATGACAACCAAATTCATAAATAATAATCATTAAATAATGCGTAACATTTAAATGACGTAATATGCAAATAAATGTAATATTTCTAGCAAGTCAATTTTTTATAGAACCAGGGTGACCAACAAGCTTACAACTCAACAGGTAACTAGTAGTTACCGAAGTCAATAGGCGCTTGCAACTTCAAAGATATCATCTGAGTGTTGCCAACCATCCAAAAGAAAAAGTAAGCGCAACTGTCAAAATCTCCTCACAGCACTCCATAAATCACAGGAACTCAATAAAAGCTTGCTCTACCTTTATCTGTCACTCGATAAAAATTACTCAGTAAGGCTAAGTTACCAAAGACTTACTGTTTGATTATACTGGGTACAATTATAATCAGATACCATGATTTACCCAAAATATGTTGACACGATAATCAAATATGTGTGCAGGATGCAGGTTTCTGGCATGGACTACTTGCTGCTTACGCGGGCTACATGCGCAGATTAATTGCTCGCTTTAGTATACATAGCCCAGCAGGTTTAACGAGTTGCGTTACGTAATAACGTGTCACATTTCTGCACCTGCTCAAGTAACCTGCGCGACTAGACCGCGCGAGAAGCTCGCATGTGCCACTTGACATGCGGTTTACTTGCATCAGTTTCTAAACTCGCGCTCTTTCTTACCCAATAGTTTGCATGATGCATACAATCTGTGTAAGTACCTTAATTTTCATAATAAGACATAAGTGTCAATGTAAAGAAAAATATCCTCGCTCCTAAAACTTATTAAATAAATTCGTCACACAATATGACATCATATTGCGAAATCTCGTTATACCTAATGGGCATCACTAAATAAAATTACCATTGACTTATTAATACTGTAACTTATAAGTGCAAAGAATACGACAGCATAATGTATCAAATAACCCCGCCCACTCCTCTAAGAACCGTTTAATTCTAGAGAATTCCCAAATCGCGCTTATAATTTATAATAACAGGGAGGTCCCTTAACGAAGAGACCGTTTTGTAGATAGGTATCTATCAAATTACGCCACCTTCCCCTTCGCAAGCGCCCATTGTTGTCTAACACGGAAAATATTCATTTGAATATTTACTTAACATGGATAATATTTTAATCTTCCCCTTTGAATTATACATTTTCCAACGGAGACAATTTCACGCCCTTTTCATCGAAACGGTGTAACTCCTACGTTTTGTGCAGTCAACTGTAGAAGTTCTGTCCGGGTGAACTCATGTAATAGAGTTCAAATTCATTTGTCGGTAGTAGCAATATCAATTTAACAAGATATTCCTTTTGTTAATATTCGCACACGCTTTATCAAATTCTCTAGCGGGGGTGACAATAAGCCGCTGTAAGTACTCTCTCTGACATATGGATAAAAGCTTTCATTTCACTCTTAGCTCTTTTGAGTGTGATATAAGTAGATGAGTGTACGATGCTATTATTGTATTCGTTGCAAAATATATTGTTTTGTATCATGTCATGAATAAAAATAATATATTAAGTTACCTACCGGCTGTCATAAATTTTTAAAGTTATTGTTTTTGACGGTGATGTTGACAAATTAATGTATAATCAAATTATATAAACCTTGGCATTTTGGTTTGCCTGGGGCTACCTAAATGATTTGGCATTGTATTTAATATAATAATTTGTATGATATTATATGTTAAACAGCCTATTTGTTTCAAACATCGATAATATTTCAAATGAAGTGACGGTTTAAACAGGTGGTTCGACGATTTGAAGAAAGGTTAAATAGTATATTTATTTCGAATACACTATATATTCTAAATAAATAGACTATTTTACATCTGGTATCATATAAATTATTATATTAAATACAATGTCAAATCATTTAATCAGAATAAATTCCTGATAATTAAATACATAATAAATATTCAACAAATATAAATAATGTGTGAGTTGATTAGTTCGTCACAACGCTCAGTGCAGCGACTAAAACGCGTGCACCAGTGTTGTGTCAAATTATATCATAATTCTATTGTGAAAACTGTTAACTGTCTCCGCGACGCCCTCGGCGCAAAAAAGTAGCTCCTGCGCGGGGTCCTGCCCTCGCCTGTTTAATAACATAATAGCACAATTCCCTCGCCGCATGATTCAATTTGGATTTCCTCCAGCCTCCCCCGTGTAGCCTAAAAAATGACAACTTCATTATATTGTTCGCCTTCCCGAGGGCGACTTGTTTGCTAGAAGGATTATAATGATTAATTCCGTGAAATATTAATACTCATCACACCCGCGCTGCACACTTGCAATCTTTTATAAACGGCTTATTGAAAATTTAACGCAAGTGCGCTTTTGTTTGGGGCTATTTGTCGCCTCGTTGTTTCTTTATGAACTGGGGATGGCACTGTTCTACTTTATTTATAGACAAATGATACCAACATAGACTTCGAAGGTAACAGAATCATGGTTTAAGTGTGCATTCGTTATTGATTACTATATTGTGCCAAATTTAATAACGAAATTTAAACAATTAAGTATAAAGCGTAACTACTTATTACTAATGGAAGTAATCTCATCAAAAGATATGAAGTGCAGTACGGGCTGTAAAGTAGCGAGTATCCCTTATTGCATGGCCAGTTGTCTTCCGGGCCTTTGTCTGAGCTGAATAAAAACTTCATCTCTCTCCCCGAGGAATTTAATTTGGAGTAATGGAAGTGTTATATTGACTTAACAGGCCAGAAGCTCCCCTCGCGCAGTTACAGTTATTAAAATGGAGAAATTTATTATTAGCATTTCTACGTTCCACTATTTACATTTTAATTTTATTTGTTCTGTGATTCCATTAGTCACGACTTAATGCGTTGATTCAATAAAGCTACTCATAAAATGAACGCACACACATGAAGCGAGATGCTATCTGACATGTAATTAATCAAACTGAGTTGTTCTCAGGCGTTGATTACTCAAAACGTACTTACTTTATAAGATGCGATATAATGTACCTAAGCTAAGTAGCGTAGAACTCTTATAGATATTTTTATTTATTAGTTCTTTGTATATTATTGACAGAAAGAAAGACGAGAACATCATGGCAGAGACGTTAAGTTAGTAACATAATAAAACGTCGAAAACGTTGAAAATAACTAAATGTATTATATATATTTGAAGATTTAAAATTATCACACATATCGTGCGATTGCAGATAACATATTAGCGAAGTTTAGGCTAAGAAGTCGGAAAGATCTATTAGATAAATAATATATACGTAAATATATTATATATATTTTAAAGTTAAAATTGCGTTTGCAGACATATTTACCAGATTTCTTCAAAGCTGCAATTAAATTTTACTATTAGGTTACATACGGCAATATGCGTGCATAACGATGACATCGAACATTATGTATACAGGCTGTCCGGTAATTAATTAATGGATAACCTTGAAATGTCTTATAGTAGAACTGATGGTCGTTCAGGAAAAAAAAAAGAAAAATTCAAAAATGCAATAGCTTGTCATACTTTTGACTGTCTATCTATTAGCATAAATAGTGTTTAATAATAAAACAACAAAAAACCGATGGAATTCATTCATTTATGGTCGTAGTGTACAAGAAAGATAAATGGTAATTAAAAAAAACATATCTCAGGTAGTAGTTAGGATAATTTTTTAAAATATTTTTATGAACGGCAATCAGTTCTACATTTCAAGGTTATCCATTAATTACCGGACACCCTGTATTACACAACAAATATATTGAACTTCTACCTAGCTCCTCTAGAATATAGTGCACTGCTAGATTATGTTAACCAAAAACAGTAATTAATTTGCCAACTAGCAACTGTTAGTAAGTAAAGATAAACAAACTAAATAAATTATGTGAGCTTATACACATACGGGCTGGTATTTGAAACATTGTAATCACCCCAAACACGGGGGAGATAATTTTTAAAATTCGTGTAACTAGAAATGCGACACGCACTTGCACTGCGACCCTGAGTATATCATTTATAGACCTTTTGTCGCCGAAATTATATTTACAGAAGTGAGCAGACAATTTCACGCTCTCTTCCCCGCACCCTACTCTGTGGACTCTAATCAACGGCGCATTGATTCTAACGTTGATACGACGCCAGCATATAATTACACACCACCATACAAAAAAAACAAAATTATTACACAACATATTATCTTGAGTAAACGTATTAGAACTATTACTTTATTTGAAGGCTCGTTTATTGTTTATAGGATATCAAATATAAAAATAACGGTCGGGTGTAATGTCCACACGTTTCTCGCAACTACCCCTCGTCCAATAAAAGGGTGAGAGCACACATGAGCGTGAAAGATTGTCCACATGTTCGGTGGACACCCCACGGCGAGATGAGCCGCACCGCGCCTTGTTCCTTGTCGATAGCTTATCTACAGCACATCAAATTATATAATCTTCGCGGCTGTCATTTCACTAACACGGTTAATGTATCAACCAGTTTTCCGTCGGTATTGCGATTTTTATCTGTGTTTGGGCATTCGCTAATAGTGTACCTATTCATTATTACTGTAAATAAATATAATGACGAATTTTATGTTAGAAAACTTTCGTTAGAAGTACGGTGTCCATGATCTTGTGATTACGTGTGATAGCTAACGAAACGCATGTAGGTGTCATAAGTCTTTGCGTAATAACAAACATACAATTTGGGTATATAATTACGCCAAGATTTAGACAAACTAATTGGGATTACTCAAATAATTGTCCCGTTTAGGATTTGAACCCACAACACCGAGCACGGCGGTACCTACGAAGCAACCACTTGCCCGCTACGCTATCTGTACAGACAAGCAACTATATTTAATAAGATGCGTGCCTAGAATGATATGCCAAGTTTAGATAACTCTATTCGCATGAAACCAATCGAGCCTACAGCCATAACGGCCACGTGACCTCTTTCCTGAAATTGACAAGCAAATAAATTGTGAGATCAAAGCTCAGTAAGTAGAAAAATAATGTTTGGTATAGGGCGGGCCGCTCCTTCATGAGTAGCAGACATGATCGTGCGGAAACGGAAGCAGTGACAGTCGGCGAGAGGAAGCGATGCATGGCGCCGGACGTGCCCACTTCCGGTGTGCGCGATGCCTTCACTTATCTCAGCGGGACGCGAAAGAATCTGTCTTTTATTACATCATATCTGTCAAATAAATAAATATTATGATAATATTTATAAGTAGCAGGGCGATCTGATCTGAAGATTATTTATTGTTTATTTGCTACTTAAGTTGCTTTTGCTGAAGTCAAAAGCTACTACAGCTGGTGATTTGATTGCAAAGGCGTTACAAAGAGACGTTTCATTAAAACCCTAATATACATGATTTTGTATTTTTTTTTTAATATGGCAACTTATACCTACACTTATTTTAAATTAAACTACTATATACGGATTTTATCGCGTTGTTTAAATAGAAACACCCATGATTAAATTACGTTCGGGTACTTTGAAATAACTACACTGGAACATTGAGACAACTACCATCTTAGTCTCCCCGTGACCATGGCTGCTGAAATGCAACTGAAACGTCGGGGAAAGTGTAAACATAAATAGTATAATAGTATAGTATAAATAGTTTTAATAGTTTCAATAATTTAATTAGCTTAAAATTAGTAAAGTTTAATATTAATAGTAGTGTAACAGTTTTTCAAAATTTTGTAATAAAGTGTCAAATAAACAACGCGACAAAATCCGTACATAGTAATTTAATTTCAATGAATAACATTCGCGTAAACAGAAGACAATACCTACACTTTTATTTATAGGTATTACAAAGGTGGCGAGCAAGCATAATTATGGAACGCCTGATGGTAAACGCTTACCGTGGCCCATAATCCCTTGCAATATCACGCTTTGACGACTCAAGAGGAAAAAGGAATGGAAAATGGAATAAAAGGAAAGGAATGATAAATTCTACTTCAGAGCACCGATAGCTCAGTGGGGAGACCAACAGACTGCAATGCAGAGGGTCTCGGTTTCGAACCCACGTCGCACACCTCTGACTTTCGGAAGATATATGACTTTTCAAAATTACGTGCGTATTGATTGACAATTATCGCCTGCTCCGTGCCTCGGAGAGCACATTAAGTCGTCGGTCCCGGCTGCCATGAACATCAATGGCAGTCGTTATTGGGAAGTCAGTGCTCTATAATATCCTGACACTGGTCTAGCCTTAGGGTTTCGTTAGCGTTCGAGTTGCGGAGGTCAGGTGGCAGCCGCTCCGTGTAAAAACTGATATCCAGTCAAATCCGGTTAGACCAGAAAAGCCGACCCCGAGTGACTTGGGAATAATAAAGGCTAGGGAGAAGAAGAATATAAATTCTTCTTTCAAACCATTTTATACCTCTTACGATCTGGAGTCACTGTAATGAATCAGTCGCTGCTGCTTCTACTGACTAAGCGATACCATAAGCACTCGTATTTAATGTTCTCCTCATTAAAGTTGAAACATAATAAAAAATATAACAAAGTAATCGAATAAAATCTATCAGTAGCACAGTGCTTCCTTTACTTTTTGTGAGCTATATTACAATACAAACAGTTAGTACAATCGTTAACTAATTTTGGTTCTTATCCAATTTAATGATAACCATCTAAACAATAATTGATAACAAATCAAATAATTGTAACTGACATAAAAACCACAAAAACGTTCTTGTTGGGAATTATCAAGAAAGCAATTTCAAAACCGAATCGTTTGTTTCATCGCGTGTTACCGAAATTAATTTATTTTCTTGTTGATTTAGTTTTAGGGGCCTTCGATGTGACATGTGAATATTAAACAGAGAATCCGTGGAGACTTAGCATAAATTATCGATTGTATTTGTTTGTATTAATTTTTTTAATTATGTTAATATATTTGTCAATTCGTTCTGGTTCTCACGTTAACAAAATTAAGGTCAAAATAATTATAAATATATACTACAGCACCGTAAAACATTTTGCACTAAATACTTGATTGTTTTTCCCGTTAAGGGTGCACGAGCGCCGCCGTCGTCGTCGTGAGGCAGCTGAGTGCGGACCTGTGTTATATAAACGACTTCTGTAATGAGTTCCTCCAACTAAAGCGACATTGGCAAACTATTTTAAAACTAGACTCACGCGTATACGCGATAACATCACTAAATTAAATTGCCGTCAGTGATTCCTAATTATATTAATATAAATTAAGGAAAAGCTTAAAGTCGAATTCTAGCTGTTACACGTGTCTTCGTTCGCGCTTAAGAGCCGTACTGTTTTAGGCCATAAATCGGAGCCAAAGCAATCAAAAGGATTAATGTCTTTAAGTCACACAGTCTGTTGACATAATATACGATATATTTTAAAATCTGAATCAGAAAAAAGCCAACGATCTTAGAGCAGTCGTTTAATTGGCGAACTGCTGGTCCAGCAGCAAGTGACAAAAGTGGTGGATTCGAAACCCAAAATGGACCAAATAATTGTGCCATCATTTGGATCACACAATTGTTCTTAGACTAAGGTTTATAAGGTTCTAACGTGTTTATATTCTATATACTTACATGTGATTGTTAACAATAGAACAACGATAAACACATTAAGTAAGGAACGTATGTCCAGTGCAGTAAGGTAAAATAAAACTTATATGATTTCAATCCACACTAAAAAAATAACGGGCTCAAAGAATCCTCAAATTCATAAAATAACATCCTGATTCATCATCATCATCATCATCAGGCTATAATAGTCCACTGCTGGACATAGACATCCTGATTACAACATTTTTAATCCCGTGTAGGAATCAAACCCACAACACTTAGTGCGACATAGTGACGAGGTGATTACATAAACATATATATATAGGTATATAATTTGCGTTCGTGTCGTAATATCCAAATTCTTCACCATAAAAATGTTCATCATAAATATCATACAATCTTCTCTCCTTTCTTTCTATAAAACAAATGTATTTTTGTTTCATTTTCTATATAACATAGCATTACTAACTACCTAGTTGATACAAATAAGTTTGCGCCTTCTGTATGCGGTTTTATATTCATACGGGTACAATCCCGAGTAATGAACGTGTTATTAACTATTGAAAACACCATTTGGCCTGCCGTGTCCTGAAAAGCTGCCTTAATCCCCAGACCAACAAGGCGATCAAATATGATTATTAGACACGTTTAAAATATTTAGGTATTTACAGTTAAGCTAGCTGCAGTTAAGGTAAGCGAAATATCAAGTGACATTTCACTAAGTGTTGTGATAACTTTCGCGTTTATTGCAAATTGATTACATCACTTGGATTCATGTTATCATTTCAACTGTTACGCTAACACACATTTTAAAAATAGTAAATAAAGCATCTCGCTGTCCATACTGCCAGCGATTTGGATGAAGACAACATTCTCCTATTACCATTTGTGAGTTTTGCTGGGTGTAATAGAGCAGCAAAATACAGCCAAAGTGTTTTATTTAAATACTTATGTAATATACTCGAAATGCTTATTATTGTAATATTATGATGAAGTTTACGATGCGCATAATATAAGCGTAAATACCGCATACAAATGACTATATTCCACTCACATTCTGAATGTATCTTATCATTCTATTCATGCACGGTTTTGTCATTATTTTAGTCATCTCGTTAATCCCAGTAAATTATAATATTCTTGGGAATGGAAATTTATAGAATAGTTTATTAGTGGCAACGTTATGAATTTTGTTTTCTTATGAATTTAAAGGAGGCGAAGACACTGCTCTACTACAGCCTAGATACATAAAAATCGCAATATTTTAGTGCACAAAACAGTCCAGTAGAAACTGCCTGCAGAAATGACGCACCAGTTTACATGACCACCTCGCCAGTAACAATTTGCCGAATGTCGTTAGTTCATTTCTGTCATGACATGTTTGTATGATCCACAACAGTTACTGTGAGATTTAATATTTTTTGTGCCAGTTATTTCGATGTATTCAAATATTCCCTGCAAACTATGGTTTCGTTGTGCAAGAGGATTTTTGATCATAACAGCGCCATACCATAGGTCGTAGGTTGTTGTTGATAAAAATATAAATAACACGAAATATATGACTGCCTCAAAGACACAGCGGTAGTAAATTCTATTGCTGTGCTTAAGGTTTTGTGTTTGATTTTCAAATCGATCAAAGTGTTGAAGGTTGTTTCTATCCAAAAACTATCAATAACAGGCAAGCACCGCGGTGTTTGGAACTGTGCTTAGTGTCTACCAATATATTGCTGTCTATCAATATAGTTCACCCCTATGCCATGGGACCTAAAATTAAAACGTAACCGGCGAAATGTTGGTATACTCATATACATCTGCCTCCCTCTTCGAGAATATAGATGTGATAGAACGTAATGTAATAATTAGCGTATCAATCACATATGCATACATCTCTATCACATAAACATAGTATTTGAGACATTTTATAGCACCCATTTGTGTTATATTTATAAAAGTGCAGCATAATAAATATATAGAACTTGATATAAACAATACGTTGTAACGCCTTGGGGCTGTGCGGCCAGGCTGGTGCGCCAGCTGCTAATCTCGCTTGATGGCTGACATACTCGTGTCAATCAAAGTTCGCACACTACGTTATTCCACCTCATTTTTATGTATCCATTAATTTTATATTAAAACAAAAATGTATAGTTGGAATAACGGCCGCCCGTGGCTTAGCCTGCGTGTTTTCATTAATGCGCGTATAGTTATGAAATATTACATTTGAAAGATATTTTAAGACATTGGCCGTGACAAATTTTTACGCCATAAAAACTAAAACATTTTGCGTTTATAATATGACTAGATTTGGACAGTGGCTTCGCTCGTGTTAATGTAGATTTTATCAATAAATTTATATCACTCGAGAACGGTACTTTTTTTTCTGGATGAATAATTCTGACAACATATAACCAGTTACACTTTATATGGAAACAATACCACCTAATGCTAGAAACAATACAATTAGCCCGTTTTCTTAAGTACTTAATTTCTACGTCTAAGATTGTAAATAACCTTTCGGCAGATTTTAGTAAGTTATCGTAGACTAAGGACGCTTGCAATACTAGCAATATAACTCGCATGTTATCGACCCCTTATCATAGAAAACGGTGTCAAAACGCATAAGATACAAACACCAATAGCCTCTATATTCCATTACCTTCTTATGGCGGTCTGAAACCCTATTCATCGAATACAACACAAGTTTCATAGGCAGTAATAGTCCATAGGTAGGATACTAGATATAGGTTTTAAAACAAATTTTATTACATCTTACCTCACTGCCTCTCTTTATTTTATTGTATATTTAAATTAAGTATGGTAATACGTTTTGCAGGATCACTACTTAGTAACGTTCGGAGGTGTACTCGCATTCCACACGCTAACATAGACTGGTAAATCAATAATCTGAAAAACAGTTGGAATGGAATATACTCTCAATAGTTTTTTAGTCATTTACCGTAAGAGCTTACGCAAATACATCAAGAACATTTGCATACAGAACAAATATGGCGCGTTGTGCCAATAGAAGTGGCTATAAAATAAAAAAACCTTCAAGGAAAACAGACAGTACTTTGATAATGTTCCAATTTTCCAAATACTTAGAGTGAGACTAATGCAGGAACACAATTATGCAATGAGTGCAATGAGCAGAACTGACGGACTGACGGACGCAGTCGATCGGACAGCGCGTCCGCCTGACGCGGCCCCGGGCCGTCAAGCAAAATAACTGCAATTTTTAACTAAACGCATAACAATTCCAGTGTTAGCTTCAGTTTGATTGGTTCTTACTTCAGAGATGCATACAAACCAGTTTCAATAGATTTCATTACTGTCTATACAATCAAATGGATATAATAAAAGCTGTAATATCTACGTGATTCTGCATTTCTAGAGTACCGTTGTTAAATTATTTTATGAACGGATTATTTGATAATTACATTTTGAGTTTATTGAAATGTCTTCCTCGGCATGCACGTCGTATGTGCGTGGTGCGAATCACAAGTTAGATGACATCAAAATCGTAAAAGAAAGCAGTGGACGGCGGGTCACGACTACACACAGATAAAATTAGAGTAAACATCATTACGACCACTATCATTATTGTTTTATTTGCAAAATTGCTCGCTCTGCTTAATGTCGGGGTTCGCTATTCACACGGCTCCGAAGCCATTGGCGTGTACTTAACGACGACTCTTTGACGTGACAAGCCCCACTTCTAACCTAAGTACGTTGGTACGTAATTGTTTAGTCAATCGTAAATGATACAAATCGTATGTAATTGTCTTATAACTACGCATCAGTAATTTAATACAGTTATGAATATACTACGACCATTACAGTATATGCTGTGAATATATAGGCACACAACAGCCTATAGGTGCATGTGAACGCCAGCCACATTTAGCGATTCGATTCAAGCTAGTGTGATTTAAAATCATGCCTTAGCTTTGTAAAAAAAGAGCAGTCCATAAAATTAACTTTACTATATCTAGGCAGCTTAATAGTTTTAAAGAAATTATCAGTACGAACGCCGGAGGACTACAAGGATATAGAGTTCAAATTGGCTTTTTATATTCATTGTAATGGAATTTAAATTGCTGCATGGAATAGCTTCCTTTAAACCATTCTAGACTCGTTTACAGTGAATTCTTCTATAGTCACGACGGTTAATTATATTTATATATAATTCGTGGCTATTTGAAATCGATACTGAGAACTATCAAAGGTATAATTTTTAATTCGGAGTGCTACCTATAAGTATGCGAAGTTTTTGAATGATACTATTTGTTTGTTTTTGCGTGTGACAGGTGTTGTATTATTGGACGGAGCCTGGCGGCGGCAGCAGGCTCGGGGCGAAGGGCTGGTGGCGCGAGGCGGACGCGAGGCCCGGGCGACACGGGCGCGGATAGATAACGCGTAGCACGCGCCACGCAACCCAATGAGTTCTGAAACGGGCGAAACATTCAAATTGCAAACCGCCCGCGCCCGCCCGTATCAAATGTTGTTTTATAGCTAATTCCCAAATTCGGTTATGGCCTATAAACGATCCGCTGGAATAATTTAAATGCGAACCCGCCTGTATAATGTGCGTACTTTACTCCGAAATTAGGTATTTGTATGTGAAATGCGTTTTGAAATAGGATTCTCTGCCGACTTTTATTTCTTGTGTGCGGTGATTCCACGAGTGGCGAAAATTCGCTTCGTATATTCAATAGTCGGTGTAGTATTATTACCGAGAAATGATCCTAATATATAAATTCAATGAGATACTCAATTTATGATTGGGGCTCACCAGCAACAGCTGATATACAAACAGGAATTTCAAATTTTGTTACTTTTTATGAAACAATCAATACCTGATTGCTATACATTTATTATGTACCTATACTAATTAGATAAGCACGTTAATTGAAATCCCGAATACAGTGCTGCACTAATACATAAAATAATTTTCTCCCCTTTGGCAATTGAAACCGCAATAGTCGAGCCGCAACGGTGATAGACGATTAGTACCTTTATAACAAATGTCTCACTAGTGTCATAGTTTCTTGCACAGTCAGCGCATAATTGTATATTTGCGTAAACACAGTGAACACATTAGGAATATCGTCATAAAAAATGCGAAAGCTTTTCCAACGTACGACGCACATACAAGTGAAACACATTAGTGGCGGCCGAGTACCTTTCTTCAATTTAAAACGTTTTAAATATAATAAACGAGTTGCTTTTAAAGGTTTTCTCTTGTTTCCGAGCTAATTTCAAGACGGACATTTCCGGCCATTCAATATGAGCGATTGTTTATTGACTGACTCCATTTTGCAAGACAATTGAGAAAATTACTTAGTTTAACGGGACTGTGTAACGTCTTAGTACATTTGTTTTGTTCTGCATTATTGTAGTTTAACTTTAAACAACTAAATCCATTTTGTGTCGTTTTAAGTAATAGTTGTCTTATCAACTTCGTTATACTCAAGATTACAACATCGTATTTTAGGTACAACTGGGTGACAAATTATACACATTCCACTGTTGAATTTGAGAACGTTTCTCTAAGCCGTAAATTATCTAAAGTTATGAAAGCCACTGTACACTGATTGGTGGGCCCGTTAATTGCTTTAATTTTAGAGTTGCAATCCATACAACATTAGATTATTATCAGATAAGAGCCCGGACGAGTGATATCAATGTCGAAATTCTATTTGTCGGATTATTAGACACATTATCCGTATACATTCACCGATCGGTATAACGGTGTCCTAATGGACGAAATTTAATCACGACAAATCGAATGCCACCTATTTATGAAGTCGAATGACTAAACAGCTTTTTAATACGATTCACACGTTAGCAGTTATAGTTAGTTAAGTTTTTGTATCGACACATTTCACGGTGAGATGTATTGAACTCTTATTATATTAAATGTGATGCCACATACCGGCCACTGATGGGATCTATTATTGTTGATCCACGGATGAATATTCAATCATCACGCTACTTCACTACCGCTTGATGGATTCTGTGCGGTTATAAAAAACACAGCATTAGTTACACTATTTAGTGCTTATAACATTTTTGAAATTGGATCGCACAAACATTGGTAACATAGCTGAATTTCTTTGTGTCTGTAAATTGGCAGTAACGATGTAGACCGTAGCCTCTACCTTTCTTTAAACAAAAGACTTTGAAAACAATGTGATTGTACTCAATGAAACAAAAGAAAAGAAACTTAAAGAATAATCACAGAACGAAAGCACCTTAATTACAAGGCGCCTTTGACTAATCTATACAAAACACAGAAAATCAATGTATCGGTAGAGGAGCCGGTGCCTTCCACACGGGATAGAATGAGTGCAAAGTGCATACAAAATCGTGATGTGGCCTTTTAATCGGTTTCACGTTCGTTCCCGCGTTAGTTTTTGTATTCGAATTTCACTTCGCCAATCTGCGGGCTTGCTGCCTGACCGGGACTCCTCACCTCACAAACGTATGAAAATATGCCATCGGTCACCTGCATAGAATACATTTCCGAAGATATGGCGCGGGGTTAAGTCGCGGCAAGCGGTGCAGTAATAAGATAAAGAGGCGGACCCATTTTGTTTTGCAGCAAGCTCACTCCAATTTACGCGGCCCGGTGGCCATTAGCATAAGTCCGGAGAGAAGCGTGATGTGCGCGCGATTCGCCGTCGTTCGGCGTGACGGGGCCGCGGCGCGCCCAGCGCCCGCGCACCCGCTGCCCGCGCGCTCGGTGCCGCTGCCGCCGGTGTAATTGCGCCCGCGCGACACATTTGTTTACTATTGTAAGCCGTGAAGATGCCATCGCACCGCGACACTCCCGCCGACTCTTTCAAATTAGCACGCTAAACGTTTCCTCTGGCTTTATTTTTTGTTATATCCAGTTTTCCACCTTAACTGAATTCTGTTAGTTATTTCGAACGAAATAGTTTATGCAAATGATTTAGGCATGTAATCATATTGATCTATGTAAATGTGTAAATATTCAAGATCTAGAATGAATTTACATAAGAATTTCTTAAGTTGGTAGTCAATATGGTTACAGGTGCATATCAAAATCCAACCGCAATTGTAGATAATTACACTTATGCGAACATGGGCGATTCATGTCCTAATAAAATACATTGACAAGAAACTGTTGCCTTATAGATTAATCTAATAGTGTTTGTGTATGTGTGTGTGTGTGACGCAAATCATAAACTATGAATAGTGGTGGGACTAATTATTTTCTGACTATATGGTAGTGTCAGGTCGTGATCGTGACATGAGTATGGTGACAACCTTGACACATTCAATTTTTAAAAAGATTCCAGTCAAGGTAAATATTTAAACAACATTGTTAGTTCGCTTCATTCTCCTTACTACATTTACCATTCTGGCCCGAGTTTCACCGGATGAGGAGCAAGTCAGACTTGCACCGCAATGTGCATAGAAAATGAGACACCAAATACGCCTGTCATATTTTTTACCAGATGTAAAAGGATTAATGACGTGGTCTGTCAGCATGTAATAAATATTAAACAAGGCACAACCAGAGCTGCTACCGATGCGTGCTATGACTATTTAGTATAAGTACTGAGTATTTTTGACTTAGATAGCAGATGGGCCAGCAATCCACTCGGTGGTAAGCGACAGAGTTTATGTTTCTTACCCATGAGCGGCGTTAAATGGTAATAGGTATTACTTAAATTTAAAGCAACAGAGCAACAAAAAGCAAAGAAAAACGGCTAACTGCTCTTAACCCAGAACGCAAAATAGCTTGACTATTATATATTTTGACAATTGGCTGAAATAAACAAATTGGTGGTAAGTAATGATTCTGTTAGAAATTTCAATTAATGCAGAAATTTATTACTAGCTATAGCAGGAATCTATAGGAGGAATAAGACAGGCAGTGCAGCACTGACTGGTCAAAAAACCGGGCTCGCATACCTAAACCACATCAATTGCAACGACAGTTTACAATTATATCCTGATTGAAACACCAAATAATTGTTATTCAGCAATGAAACTTTTTAACGTCTTCCTGATATCAGTGACATACTTCATAACACTCACCATTTAATGGAATGCTCAGGCGCATTATTGCGCAATCTCTAAAATAAGGTAGCAACAAAATTATTATTACTTCTACGTTTTATTACATATTCTCTTTGCCTTATACAAATACTCTGGTCCTCTCTCCCACATTAGTACTAATTCCTGTGTCACGAAAGTTTTCACGAACTTTATATCCGTTGTACAAAGCACACCTAGGCTCAGATTTATCTTCTTGGTGGCACTTTCTAAATATTATAATCGATTCTAATTTCGTACTGTTACCTTAATAGTTATCACCACACCTAGGCTTAACAAGTTCGACCACGTTAGTACTCATAGAAGGCGCAAACTACAAACATAGTTACATTAATATTGATTTATACCCCTCCATTCTCGATACCTAGAGTCATTTGTACTATGTGTTATATCTGTTAGGAGTGGCCGCTCGCTAGGGTTAACATGAATCATACCACAATACTATTGTAAAAATAGCATCACTACAGTTATTTAAACCATTTATAGCGATGCAAGTCGATATCACACATAGTTATTATGCTTCTTGGGTACTCATTTATTAATTACCATGATATTTATCAACTATTAGTAGGTACATTATTTTTTACTGTGTTGTGAAATATCTACGTTGTTAGAATAGTTATAATCATATCTTATTCAAGAATTGGTTAACAGCACCTACCCGAGGGTTCGCTATAATATTGTATACGTGACGATATAATTTGGCTAATTGTGTAGACGTTAATATCCAGCCAGACCATTCTGGCTGGATATTAACGTCTACTTATCCTCAACTGGTGTCTGATAAGGGTTTAATGAACTGTGAAATAGTAAAACTGTCAAGTTTGTAGGTACTTGCAGATTAGTAAGCGTATGTGGCAGCCCTGTCGCAATGCGGAGAGTACCGGCGCACGCGCTCGGTTGCGAGCCATCATTAGAATGTAGCATCTCGAGCGATTTTCCTACTTTAGATACGGTAATGGCCGTAAAAACAACCTCTAAGGAAAAACGCACTGCATAAAAATATTGTATCCTTACTGCCTATAAGCCATAGCCATTTCTGAAAATCATACGGAGCGAATAGCAAAAGCGAGTCGGTGCACATATTTTGCCATACACAGCGACGGTTAACGAATGCAAGGAGGATTTTAATGCCTCTAATGTGATTCTCGCAATATACATTTATGTACCCCGCTTATACTTGCATAAACAAGTTGAATATTTTATTACCTAATACCAAACCAATCCGATATTTGTTTACTATGAATGCGCATGCGTGACATGACAGGTCGCACTATTGTCTGTTGCGCCATTTGTTAAACAATGGCACCATCTATGACACGTTGGTTTTTGACGTAAATTCTTTATTAATAAATGCTAAACGCGTTCATTGCGATGTATATGTCGCAGGCAATTTGTATGATTCCACGTTTTGCAAACGGCGTCATCCGTTTAAAAACGCTCGCTGTTTTAAAATATGCCGGAGGCAAAATGTAAATTGCCTTGTCACTTTATAATATGCGACAACATTTGATAAACAATTCAACAGCACCTATACGCCTCAAATCACTGCATTCCGTCTCGGAAGGGTTAGGTTATGTTAGGTTCCTTCTTAAGCCCACCCAAAAATAGGAGCCCTGCGAAGCGGGGCTCCGTCGACGGTCACCCTACTATAACAATCAACGAGCGTTTTTAAACGGACGACGCCGTTTGTACAACGCGGAATCATCACGACGCCGTTTATAAAACGCGGAATCATACAAATTGCCTGCGATATATACAAAAGGTCTAATGACAATAAATATTAATAAAAAAATCACATCAGTGTTCGCCAGAAAAAAATGTGTCGCTGAACCTATAACGGATTATGATAACTAGATTACTTGGTGTTATTAAAAGCAGTGTTTTTATCGAACATCATATGCCAGCAAAAATAGAAGATGAATATGATTTTAACATTGAATACCTGTTATCGCCGTTATATGACGTCCCGTTTGCGGACAGCCACATCGGACGCAAGAAAAACGACAAAAAGTCGTATTTCGAAGTACCGCCTAATCGGGATACGATCATTAGATCCATACCATAACCGACACATCCTGAATAGGTAGGTGGTGAAGCGTGCCCGCCGTGTCGCGCCTCTCTCTCCACTATTTACAATTTTTGTTCATTCATCCATACAGTTTTAACGCACCTGATGCATTTTTTCGTTCTGCTTTCAAAAGCTAGCCGCTCTTGTTTCATGCGCCGAAGACCTGCCACATCTGTGGAACAAAATACAACGGACAAGTAAATTTTCCAAGAATAGATGATAATAGGATAATGGTCGCACCTTATAAGTCTAATTCAAGTAACACTTAGCTTTTTTAATATCGGTCCACGTATCTAAAGGCTTTTGCTTAACTACCTTAAATTAAGAAGCAGTCTTACATTGTTAATACGTGAACGTGGAGCTCATTTTGACTCTTTTAATTAAAACATTAATAAAATATCAATTACACTTTACAAGACTCACATGATCAAAGCGTTTGTATTAGAGTCACGGCGGACGATTTACGATTGTTAGCAGGTAAACATGTGTCACTTGTTAAAAACTGAAATAATAATTAGTTGAAATGAAGAAGTGGCGTGAGAACGTGCGGGGTGGCCGACGCGGTGGTGGTCGGCATACAAATTGGAACTGTCAGATCGGACGATCGGCCGCGGCCGCCGCCCGTGCTCTCACGGAAGCGATTACCCTCGCTAAGACAATGGCCGACAAGACATGCATCTATTACCCTTTTTAAACTTGTAACTGACTGTTGCCCTTTGTTAAACAGTTCGATTATCAACAATATGATACTCAATCGACATTTTCTATGCATAGCATGTCCCTGTAAGACACTTTCTTGTTTAACTACTATACGAAATACTTTTCTGAAAAGTCCTCTAATATTTCATACCCTTTGACATTAGAGTCACTGCAGTGTGTCAAGTTATGTTTTGAAGGGTTAAAGTACAATTGTATGCAATCAAAATATCATTTGATATTCTGTCAACAATAAGTGCAATATTTGGGTGCAAGGTCGGCCGGCGACGGCGGTGGCGCGGCGTTCGCGAATCAAACAAATGACGTACATCGAAATGTACTCGCGCACCCCCACGCCACGCTAAGCCCTATGCAAAATAAAACACTCGATTGACATCTCTTTGAAATTTATTAAATATTCAGTCGGCTTAAACTTTAAATGGGGGGTTAAACGCTCAAGTGAAAGGATTACATTACGTTCGAAATGTCGTTGGCTTTAGCCGTAAATCGTAAGAATATTTAAAATGATTCTTGAAACAATTCTATCGCTATCAATTGCCGCACCGCAATTAGATTAAAAGTTTGCTGTACCATTTCTAATGATACCCCACACATGTCACAAATATGTCACTGTTCCTTAAGCAGAGTATACTACATTTGCACATACGTAGGTAGATACATGAAATTTAACAACAACAGCCTCAAAAACAAAACAATCTGCATGATAGTGAATTACATTTATGGCCGACGTCTTTCCTTAATCGCCCTTAAGTAAAGTCAAAGCGAAAGTTGAAGATATACAGTAATTATGCAAATTTTCACTTGAGAAGTTACTTGATTAGACATTAGTCATTATTTGTAGTGCTAGGCATGAGACGCAAGTAGATACTTAGAACAAGTATGGGAAGATAATTTAGAGATACTTGAAATGTCTAATTCATTTTTGATACGCAGAAAAATCGCTATAGCTCTTGAACCAAGACCACTACCCAATCGCTCAAGATAGAGATTGTGTCAATATTCAATTATTTAAATATCATTATACAACAATTAATGTGTTATATAGCATTATCAAAGATGGCTGGATATCTGTTTATGATGATTAGGCGGCGGGTCGGTCGCCTAGCAACAGGGTGGCAGTGGTCAGCCGGGAGGGCACCGTTCCTCATACTCGAGTCATTCGTGCGAGCACGGACCTCCCCCTCCCTCCCCCGCCGGCCCCGGTAATTATTCTCCTCGTAGTAACCCGTGTTAACTTTAATGTTACTTTACATGTTTCAGCTACATACATCTCCCCGCTTTAATTATCTTCAGTTTTGTAAAACTTGATAAAAGCTAAAGTTTTATGACGTAGCTGCTTAATTAGACATATTATTTACTTAAATTTCACGCTCAATATTTTTACAAGAACGTCTATAAAAATATTGTAGGTTCTCTTTAGCGCTTCTTTATGATAAAGTCAATAGCGCTTAAAACTGTTAAGTTTATCATACAATTAAATAAATAATTAACAATGAAACTCTAATTGATTCAATAACTAAAGATTGAATGTAATTCGCTTTGTATCCTCGAAGATTTAAGCAGAGTTATTTAGTGCTCATGTAATTGTGGTGAAACCTACCGATTTGTTTCAATATCCAGTAAACATATTAGTTAATATACTAACAGGTCTTAAATATCGCTACGCAAAGCCTTCACCACTTATACCGCCCCCTACTCTTATTCAAAACTCTATTTTAAGGGTGAATTAAATGAAAGTACAATCGAGTAACAAGAATTCTCGTTCTCAACGAGATTTTTCACCAATTCCAACTCATTTATGCTTTAAACGAACGAATTCAGTGAGCAGATCTCTATCAGCCGGCACGGTCAAGGGGTCTCATCCGATTCTATTCCGACACTAAATAGCCATGGTTTATTTTGTGGTAGCGAGCTTTTTAAAAATGGTTGCCAATTTTCTGTGACACTTTCTCGTTATAAGGATTAGGATGTTCAATAAACGGTTTTGTTTCTTCTAATTTTTGACACATTGGCTGCTTGCTATTAGACTGTGCCTTTTGTGCACAAAATATTCTAACAAGATTTGTACTGTATTGTATTTATATCGCGTATTTGGATTAACAAGCGGGGGTGATCTTCCAGCATCCGTGTCTTAGAACTTGCACAATAGCCGTTCATTGCCCTGGCTTCATTCCCAATCAAAGTGTTATCAAACTTTACTGTCAGATATTTATCGGTACTCAGCACAAAATTTGTATCGGATTTATAAAACGCCAATGAGTTTGCCGCTGTTATCTGGATTCTTAGCATAAGGACAAAATTAGGGTGTGATATACACTTCCATCTCATAATATACCCCTGTCTAGCTCGCCATGGACATGTAAGAGTATGCTACGCATGCACGTATAGCGAGTATATTAACTTTTTTGGTTACATCAATTTCTAAACTGTAATAATACAATAGCCTCTGATAATTCAACATTACGCAAATAACAATAGCGAAAAGGTAAAAAACTAAATTTAATTTCAAATGGTCTATTGAATTAGCACCTATATTTTTTGCTGTAGTCAAATTATGGGAGCATTAAACTTGAAGTAATAAAAACACAATAAACCATGAATACACGAGACTCTTGTTCATTACCCGTATTAACCCTCAAACGTACTTCTTATTTTTGTGAATACTAGCAGAGTTCGTGGCAATATGTCTCAAACTTCTCAGTTGGTCAAATAGCCTGACAAAGTAGTATATATTTCGTTATATACATTTTTCATGTCAGCTGAAAATAAATCATAACAAGGTCTGTTAGCTTTACGTGGTCACCGAGGCACTGTACATTTGACAGGCTCTGTTGTAAACTAAGCGATCGAATTCAGGACGCTTTGCCATTGTTAACAAAGCAGTTAAACGTTAGCATTCACAGAACTGAACAGCTGCTACTAAAGGACGGTAATTATACGAGTATGATGATATACTGTCTTTAATTGTAATACCTTATTAGATATAAATTAATTAATCCATATTAAAATACTATTATTATACTTCGGCTCTTTGCAATAATTGAAGCTATTGACACAAAGTTGGTACAACTGGGACAACATGGCCATGTGTCATACTTTTGAATCCCACACAGAACAATAATTAATTATTTGTGTGATCCACAAATTATTATACTTTTTACCCTATAATATTATTACAAATTATTATAGGGTATAACTTTATGTCCGTTACTTGTATGTTTGTTAAGTCCCCCGTGACACAGGGCTTGAACTGACGAGAGACATCCTTAAAAAAAAAATCATAAATTTTAGGTCCTTTGCAGAAATCCATTATGCCAGCACAGGAGGCTTTGCTATTAGTGTATTGACTTATACAATTGTACCTTCGCCAACAAAGCAGTCATTTTCCTACCTATACTTTATATTACAGGTTGCAGGTGACTTATATAAATACCGCTCTTGTCACCATAACAATATTTTTATAATGAACATTTGTGAGTGGGTATATTACGCATATGTGTGGGAATATAAAGGCTATTTTACAGTCGTGTGAATTGATATGTCTACCTCAGATATTACATCATAGGCATATGCGTTTATTCTGTATTATTAAATAAAGCACTTTATTGGAATCTTGTGCCTGTTTATTTATCTTTATTTTACAAATTAACTATTCTTAGTATTAATTAATTATATAAACGTTTACAATGTCCATCCGTCTTGTAGGAGCGATCTGAGCCAACAAGAGTGTGTATATATATGTCACACTTGACAGTACAATGCTTCTAAATTATAATGCCCAGTACCAGTTTTCAAGCACTAGTTACCACATGTACTATGAGCGAAAACAATATTAAGTCAGGGGTTTTTAATTTGACATGTCCGGTTACAAAACAGGTCACTCATCACTTATCAATGCCGGACATCTTGTCACAACTGCGGTATTGATGTTCTCAAAAAGAAACACAGCCGTATTTAGTAAAAGCGGCTACTGCCTACCGTTAAATGTGCTCCTAGCTCGGCTGTCACCAAAGGCAAAATTACACTATTTTACGATTGGTGATTGTGTATGAGTTAGCCGTGAGGTCCCGCAACCCACTGTTTGGAAATTGATCGTGTGGTACCAGCAGCCTACTATTGCGTAATGCGCCCTGGAGACTACTTTCATTGGGACCAAAACATAAAGTTAATAAAGTGTGGTTGTACTCCACTTCTGTTTATGGAAATATGCAGACGTGTGAACAAGTTATATTACTTTTACTAAATACCTTGGTACCTTCGTATTACAATGTGAAAAACAAATGGTCATTGGGAGGTTTAAAAATACATTTCCCAGGTCCAGCAAAGAGTTAGGTATTGGTGCTGTTTGTCAGAAAATCTTAGACACGAACCATGAAGACTGTTACTATACGTGATATCTGAGGATATGCTCCACATTAGGACAGTCGGCGAGATACCATCGTTTATACCATAGGGTGCTGCGTCGATTCGTAAATCTTTGTGCCTTTAAATCTAGTGATATAATGCCATATTATGGTAATGTATTTTACTTAGGCAAGTAGTTGTATATTTTATGTGTGTGTATGTTATATCTCCAACAATAGGTAGGTAAATACAACATTAAATTAGTAAATGCTAAACTCATTGAACGTATTCACCGCTTATTTAGAGCTGATTAACCTGCCTCATCGGTATTTTCCAATACAATAGCAAGTAAAATGTTCTAAAATTCTAATATCTGAACGTTTAAAATACAATAAACTATCGCGCTATCAAGAGTGCATTCAACTCTAACGCAGTACTATTATTAAACGGAATTCGATTTAAAGCCGAACCCTCCTTGTCGTTTGTGAAATTGACATTTATTCTTCGTTTTTCATTGTTGCTGCAGTCGGATTCGATCTATTGTTAATTAGCTTAAACGGCCCATGCGCTATGCCAAGCCAAACAAAACCTGCACGGAACACCGCTCCATCGTGATACTGCCATAGCCGCTATAGCTTATACCCGACTACACATCTCCGGTTTTACCAAAAATACACCAAACATTTTACATACGTAAATCAAATACCTACATTAATTAAATATTATTGAAAGACAAAGTAGCGCCCATGCATCGTTGCGGTCAACGGCAGAACTAAAAATTATGTAGCGCGCGAGGCACTGCTAACGCCACCTGTTATCGGATAGACGAGTTTGAAGCATAAAGTTGCTTTAAAATGTTTGGTAACTCATATTGTACATTTGATAAATGTATTTTAATACGCTATAATTTATATACTCAATATAATAAAGTTAGTTAATAGATACATTGTGAGACAATGCGGATTTTATAAAAAAATATTAATAATGTTGATGTAAATTGTATCATATAATGTGGAGCACCACCAGCAGTCAATTGATTATTGTGGAGGTTTGGACACACTTATCATGTTCAGTGGTTACATTTACCTCTTCATGCTTAGCGAGATTTAAGCTTATCCGTAATCTAAAATAATAAGAAAATATTAGAAACTTCACAACGCGAAAGTTCAGTCTCAGTTCCTAACTTTAAAAAATTGTTACACGAAACAGAAGAAGTATATAACAAACCTGGCGCAATCAATATTTACTAATTAAAGATTACAATACATATGTACACACAATGTATCGACATAGTAGGCGACGTTATTACATACGAGAGTTATTCGCTCAGGGCGGAGTGCCTCGATTAAAGCAGTAAATACTTTGAGATTAATTATCTCGTAAACAGTCGCAGGCGCGGGCGTCGCGACTCAAATCGCTCACCTACGCCGTGAGCGCGATACAAATTCAACTTTTCCAATTAAATTTCGTGAGGCATTAATAATTATTTGGGTACATCAATTTGTTTCGTCGCGCGAGGCGCTCTGCTGCCGCCTTCGGAACGGTACACACTACCTCTACTGATAAGATATTTCTCAAGATATTTCGTGAATGTAAGGAGTAATCAAATTTTATGTTTCATACATTTGGATTTGTACAATTGCTGTCATAACTCCCACGTGTCCAAGGAGATTTTTTATAGAAATAGACCAAGAATTGGTAAGCGAATCTAAATCTCTTAATTATTTTTCTTTCTTCTGAGGATAACTATCTTATCTCACGTCAAATTTAATTAACCACTCTGAAAATACTTTTGCTCTATATTTTTAAATGCAAGTTGCCATATCTCGAGAATAATCGTAGAAAGCTACCCACGCTGCTGTCATCCCAATGAATTCTAACTTTGGGATTAATTAAATTAAACTTGAAAATGAAATATTAACACTTTAACGTATAAAATTTAATACCGTTAAGTTATAACGTGATTATTCAACTCCTCGGCAATTTCCAAAAACATCTAGAAAATTAAATTCGCGGAGCGACGGCAGCGCCTCCTTTGAGCCGAGCTTCCGCTTTTGTGCGCGAGGCGCGAGGCGCGAGCCACTTCGCACTGTGAAATTAATTTTCTTCGTCTTTATGTAATTTAATTATAAACATTTCAATATGGCGCTCGGGGAATTTCCGCCCCCGAGAGAAGTTAAATAGAAACGTTTGATACTTATCTCCTAATACACTTCTGGGATGATTGCGCGATTTAAACGAAATTAATTATTTTATTTGCTAATGAGAATGATTCTATCATTATCGTCGACAGATACGTATTCAAAAATAAAATACCCAAATTCGTAGAGATTGTATCAACAATCTGAGATTAGAACACTTACTCAAATCTGCGTCTGAAAGCATAGCTTATAATGATATTACATAAAGACGCTTTGCCTTACACAGCTAAATTGACGAAAATAAATGCTATAATTTCGACAATGTATATTAATAATAAATATTTTCGCAACAAATTATGTTCTATAACCACAATGTTTCTGTTTCATTAAACGCATGTTCGTATTGTCATTAGTCATGCCTCACCGTATTTAACCGTCGTTGGTGTTATCACTCGGAGTAATAAAGCTAAGTTTACTTTAATTATATAGAAAATTAAAATATTGCATCTAGACCAGTGAGTACGTGTTCAATATAAGTTTTTTTTATTGAATAGCAGTCGTTCAATGACATTCCATCTACAAAATTAAAAGTATCTATTTGTGCGGAGTGCACAGTTAACAGATGCCACTAGCGTTCGTGCAATTTTGCTCTTAAACCGTTCACGCTCCGGCGACGAGAGGCGACATCAAACATACGCGGTGCCTGCAAACCTTTTGGCAGCTTATCTCCCATTCACTATCTTCGCAAAATATCTACAACCGGCCCCATTGTTCGATGTTTATTAAATTTCATTTTACGTTTATACAACAACACTTTTGTCGGCCGCTTTTTGTACCGATTTGGGACATTTTACGGGTGGATTACTTCGTGACGTCTACTTTTGTACTGGGCCGGCCCGGCCGGCCGGGAGCGATGTCTTTTTATACGTCTCCCATATTACGGTTTGGTGTTGCGCGTATTATGTCATAACACTGAAGTACTCGACGCACTCGCTCATATATTTTTTGTTAGACCATTTTATTCTAAATTGAATTCCGAGTTGACAATGACACTGTAAACATCCTGTCTTTTTGTACAATTTTAATAACATGAACAAGTTCGAATAAAGCTCGATGTCACAAGTAGGTACTCTTGAAGATGAAGGTGGAAAAGCAGGTAAGCTTGTTATTATTTTACTTGCCTTACATCAATTTATTCATCTGCGGGCACGTGTATTGAAATAAAAAGATAATAAATTAGTTTTCTAGCACATCAAGATGTATCAGTGCGGGTTTTGCATTAGCAGAGACTCTTAAACAGCAGAGATATCAAATCGTGGATTTTTAATTTAAGCTGTTTAATTAAGAATTTGTTCGATTTCACGTGGTGGATTGTTGTTTTTTGGCGCAAAAAATTAGCATTGCATGGTCATGTTGGATACAACGTGACAATCCTGCGAATATTTTGCGCACGTTGCTAATTAACAGCGAAGCGGAGAAATAAAATGACGCTTTATAAAAAAAGTTACAGTTAGGTAACAACAATAAGTTTATTTTAATAATATCTTCTGTAAATAGATTTTTATATTATGTAATTATTGAAAATGAAGTAACATGTAATTGTATCAAGTACAATAAAAATTAGAAGACAATTTAAAATTTAAAAGAAGTTTGGTAATGTGTATAAGTGTGTGCCCTCTAGGTCAAATCTCTACAAGCCAAATTCTTACTTTCCTACAAACAGAAGTTAATCCTTAAAAAATACACAAGCCAACCCCAAAACAACACCTTAGATTAAACAATCCAGCCCTACGCCGACACTAAAAGCAATAAGACTTACAACTCCGCCCCTACCAAAACAATCCTGTATCTCGGTGTCTTCACTAATGGCGCAAGTTCGACAGTCGAACTTAGTTGGAGTGTTCTACGGCTGCAATAAAGATAAATCCAGCAATAATATGTTCGGTTGGCCTTACGTGTAGGATTGCTTGGGCACGAAATTGAATTTGCATGGAGTCTTAAGTCGACACCGATTGAGACGCGCGTCGCGCTCGCCCGTCTCACCCAATGGACAATTACGAGTTCACCAACAGTTAGGGTACGGCGCGATTACGTTGCGAAGCCTGTTGAGCCCCAATCTCTAATTGTTTAGGTAGACCTAACAGCACTTCGATACGTACGTGATTTCGGCTATTCTGTCCTTGGTTTCCACCAAAATGTTCTGTGACCCAAACATAGTAGTTTAAGTACGATTTTATGGTGGCCATATTAAACTCGTCGAGAGGTGCACTGTAGAAACATATGCGTGAATTGTAGTATCGGCAGTAGGAGCGGCAATCTTCGCCAGTGGAAGGCGCACTAATCCAGACGCCAGAGGGCCAGTACCGTATGAAAGGACGTTCCTTATCCCTTGATCCCGTTGTTTACCAGACATTAAACAGATAACAAGTCCGCGCCCTGATACCGTCTGAGCAGATTAAAGCCCCGGTGGCCGTAATCCGAACTTCGATTAATTTCATCCAATACTTAGGGAATGGTTAATTGCTCGTACTCTAAATTGTTATTTATGTAGGTAAGTGAGTACTTACAATCGGTAAAAAAAGATTCAACTTTCAGTTAAATGAAGCTTAAAGACGGATAAGTTCCGCTAATCGACATCTAATCCTTTTTTATACTACCGAGATGGTAAACGATGATATGTGGACTGCCTGATAGTAAGCTTTTACCGTAGCTTTTTTTTTTGTTGCTCGTCATGCAATACTAAAAATACCACTGGTATGCTGCGGCTCGTTAAAAAAGAGCTCAAGGAACAAAGGTCACATTGACACGACAGTGGCTCAAGAAGGCAAGAAACCCTACTCGTCGCAAGAGCTACGATCTTCTGTGTGAGTGTGTGAGGCTAGAGTATTTTCCGTACTTGCCCATTAGGCTGCTCCTATTCAAGTGAAGTACTAGATTTTAAAAGAAAATCTGGTATCTCCTACCTCTCTAAAATTCGATATACGATCTAAAGTATTAAACGGTACATAAATAATACTAGATATTATAGCCAGAGCTACAATCAATACTTAATCACATTTTATACAATGTGCAATATAAACAAAGTCACCACGAATAAAGTATTTGCAGTGCTCTTATTACAGGCGCTACTGATGTAATCCTACGTTACCGACACGAATCAAATAAGCAATTTGCCACATTGTTTAATCGTAGCTTACAAAACTGCTTCAGTAGAGCAGTAGTAGAGAATGCGACTGATGTATATGAGATCTCAAGTTCGAATCCCGGATCAGTTTAAATTGTGTTGCAATGTTATCTATTTTTAGTACGAGTTTTTAAAACTATGCCTGGTAGACGGCAACAAATCAACTCTTAACTAAGCCAAAAATAAGCTATATAAAGAACCTCTTTAAAATCACGTTTCATTGATAATAAAGCTATAAAATAATAAAAGCACGTGCACGTTTGATGCAAGTCTATGCGGATGACAAGCGAGTGGGTTAATACAGAGGATTTCTGCAGCGTGTGTCTATCGTAAAAACATGGAGACGTGTATTCCTGTGTAGTAATAGTGGTGGGTGCGTGCGCTCTCTGCAAACACCGCCGCTCGTGCATGAAATGGCGTCGCGATGATACCCTCGCACCCTAAACGAACTTAATAAATCATGGACTGCGAATGAGACAAATTAAAATGTAAACATGTGACAGAACTCAAATATTGTGTGTGATATAGATACATTTTATGGGATCAGCAAAACTTATCTTCGGTCTCACAGTAGATATATTAGTGATTTGATATTAGTAGTTTTATTTATCAAAGCTATACGGTCACAAATGCTTTAGTAAGTAAATAACTTTATAGTCTCGTTATCTCAGTTTTCTTCGAGAGAGCGTTTTTATCAGAACAATACTTTACAAAGTGTCCGAATTCTCTCGGATTTGTCCGAATACTTTGATGCGTAGTTTAAAAATAGCATAATTACTCCGCTGTCTGCAGAAGGGTATGTTACAAGACAAGCTACTTACTTGGTTTCTTTTCTTTTATCATCTTTTCCCAATATCTTAAGAAACGGAATGCTTTCTGTCGCATGTACATTTAGATGACCTACTGGTTCCTTTGCTGAATAACCCACATTAACAGCAATTACTGTCACTATCACATACTGTAAAATATTTAAAAGATGGATAACATTCGGGCTACGATGGAGTGTCTAATATTATTCCCAAAAACCACAGAAAATGTATCTAAAAAAATATTTTACCCGTACCGAAACTTGCACCCAAAACCTTACGTCTAATAGTTATGAGGCCTACACCAAGTCCATGTGAAATATATACCTATATATAAAAAAACAAGGTCTACTTGATCTAGAGAAGCATGAGCCTGTAATCCGCAATTATGTTATGCTAGTGACCCACCCGGTGTTGTCTCCGGGGATCGTATATAGCCTATAGCAATCTGGACACTACAAGCCTCTAATCTAGAATACTACATCTGAATTGGCGTTATCTATATACGCAGAAATAGGTTGCCGGCGAATCGCTTATTATGCTCGTATTCTACCTACATACCTACCTTTATATATTTGATATATTTATTTAAGTAGAAAATTGTATAATGTTATCTAACATTGGCATGTAGTTACACGTTGAAATTAGGCTTTAGGTAATTTTAGCACTACTAGTGTTCAGAAAAAAAAACAAACATAACACAACAATAAACACATAAATAAATTCCGTACAAATTAGTTTAATCATAAAGCGTTATTTCCGAGATTCAGTCAGAAATTGTATGCATGTATGTCAATCAATGTATCTACAGTTATAAAAGAAATAAGTTACCTATAAAGACATGTCTACTCCAGAGCAAAGTGTATGTAAAATACACAAATATATAATCTTCTGCGTAAATATGTATTAAGTTAAGAACAAATAACAATTTAAACCTATCATAAGTACAGACTTGGCCAGGCCATGCCAATACTTTATTTTAATTGTCATCCTAAAATTCGTGTATGTAATCAATACATCAAGATTGTACGTTCACAAGCCTATGATAAATTACTTGTATGATTGTAAATTAATATGTGAAGCACGCTATCCCAAAATGTCGTATCAAAACTCGCCCTCCTACGCAATACAAACATTGAGTTAAGTAAGTACATAGATAGAGCACACCACGAGTTACGAAACGTCACGTCAACTCTGTTTAGTTTTTGGCTTAACATTACCAATGCTGTTTTGGTAAATGTGATGACATACATTATATAAGGACTAGATTGGAGCAACATAGTAGCCACCAATCCAATATTTTTGATTGTTGTGGCCAATCTTCTAGGCACGATTGTAAAAAGATTGCGATTACGTGTTACGTATTACGTTTTCTTTTATGCATATTACATGAGTATGCCTAAAGTAGTAAATAAACAGTTTACTAATGCAGTGTAGGCAGCTTACCTATAGTATTATAAATATCGACAGTAATGTTCCACCTAAAAAGGAACAGAAAGGAGGGATGTAGTTAGAGATAAATGTATGTTTTATTATGCTATAAAGCATTTTATAATACACACAAGAGTCTAAAAATAAAAAAATATGTGACTAAAATTTAAATGTTATTGTCATTAAACACATCTGTATACCTAATGATGCAAAATTTTGTTCTATTTGTTTATTTTTTTTAATAGGTATTTAGATGCGAATCCGTTTTTATAATTAACATGTTTATATCGCTACATGATTTTGTTCAAGTCAAAGTACGTACTCTGGCAGCTGAGCATAAATCGCCGATTACCACATAGTGTTATGGATTGATAGAACTTAAGCAGAGCATATAACAAGTACTAGTATACGTGGCTTACATTTGTCGGCACCCAACTAATAAGAAACCGAGCATAGAACAGCTAAAAATGATAGACTGCGACTCACAATCACATAAAAGCATAAGATATAATATCAAAAAGAAAGACTCAATGCGCTGTAATAATGACGCCGATGAGTCGATCGAAAGCATAACTTCTCCGAAATAATTCCAACTAGTTGCAAATCGAATCGGTTTAGATTTACAAAATACATACGAGGATGTTGATGAAGTCTTAAAGTATATACCTAAGTAAAGAGTTCAATAGAGTTCCACCTCGGAGAATCTAATTGGTATTGATTCATTGTCATTCAGTTTGAATAGGCATAGGCCAGGCCTAATTAGATTGAGCACAAACCAACAAGACGTATTCCAATATTTGTGTTGAACGTCTTAAATCACATTTACGTACCGCTGTAACAAGCGGCCAGGTATGTTTGTGGACCGATAAAATGTAGTTTAGTCTTATCGGATTCAAGTCATGCCCAGCGCCACCGCCTGAACAACGGTAACCACACACGATATTCGACCGCACTACATACAAATGTAACACATCCTTCTACATATTACGTCACAACATTGTATTTACACGTATCACTACTTTCCTCATAGTTCTGTTTATCACTCTACCAAATCTGACTTCGCTATTGTCGATAATCGCTAAACGCACGGACAGGAGCCATAGTATGCAATGCATGTGTAAACTTTGCACGTCTTACTATAATATATAAATTGTTGCAAAATGAGCTCTTAGACTACTTAACGATTGTATTTTACCATTATGTGTTCATACTACATAATATAAAATGACTTCAAAGTGCCCTGACAGCATTATTAATAATATAACTTCTAAACCGCAGTCACCCGAATGACTAACTGAGAGGCGAAGTCTCAATCTGCAAACACAAATATAAAGCTAATTAAAAAGTTTGAAACTAAATTATGAGAGGGGTTGCGCTGATGGACTCCGTACCAAGATTGTCTCTAAGATTTAATGAAAGGGGTGTTATCGCCGGGAATGTGTACTAGTTGCGCCGTGGCAACGGTGACGCGTGTGCGGGGGATGCGTCACGGGAGCGAGTGTCGTGGTACCGGAACGATGTTTGTTCGAGACAGTTGTGCCAACAAACATCGGTGTCACACTTGGAGAATTACAAATTTATATTAGATATTCATAACAGGCGCCAAGGACTTGTTCATTTCGTAAATCTCTGCACAATAACAGTTACTTAATACTGGCACGCAAAACAGTTATGAGAAAATTGTATGTAGGCTAGCCACCGTATAATTGTATGTTCAATCTGGCCTCACAGAGGTCAGTGTTGGTACGGTTTTATTGATCGATAATATGTTTTTGAGTTGAATTGAAGTGGAGCTATAAAAACAAAGAGCATACGGTCCCTTCGGACTATTAATTCAAGTCAAAGCTAAAATGCGACAAAGGCGAGTCAGCTCATAAAATTTATAGGCGATCGAATGAGATAATATGGTCGACGTTAAGAGCAGCTTAGACAGTTTGGAAATTTAAATGTGAAGTAAGTTTTGCGAGATTGCGCGGTATAAATCAGCGCGAGAGCGGCCGGCGGCGGGCGGGGTCGGCGCGGCGCGGCGCGGGCGCGGCTCGTCAGCCCGCTGCGGCGATAAATCCGCGACTCCCTCGGGCTTCTTAACCGTTCTCCATCTTCATGTATACTCCAACACCGACGCCTGTATGCTCCGACTTACTACCTAAGTACACATCTTTTATGCAACGTTCACATTTCACACTTTCATACCGTGAGACTTTTATTACCGACAGGATTCCTAACAATGCGATGACGTGTTCTGCGCTCATATCAGCGTTCGTGATCGCTCCGATACAAAAGTGCGACAATGTCGAGTATTAATTTGCGCTGCGACATTGAGTTAAATACGAAACAAGTTTTAACATTTCTTAGTTATCCCATCTGTCAGCTTGTAGCGTCCGGAGTATTTTCCGCGAACTTCGCCCTAATTCTTTTTCACGCTACATTTCAAGAATCTTATTTTTGTAATTACAAAAATGTCTAGTACGCTGACGTTATCCTTAATTGCTGGACATAAAAATTCCATTTAAATTTCCCTTTTAACGATCGGGGAGAAGTGTCTAATTGTATAATACACTCGTTTGCGTATTTTTATTGTTGGTACAATAATTAGAACATAACGCGACTTCGCCCTTTTAAGCAGGTTTGTAATTAAACTTTTCTTAGGAGTTGTAAAAGAATATTGCGAGATGCAAGCGTACCTTTACCAGTACCAGGGGTGCTAGTGTCGGCGGCGGGAGGGGGAGGGCCGGTTATTTAAGAAATGGAAAGAAAAGCAATTTACTGCTTATCAGCGGGAGTAGCGACCCGCGGGTCACTTCGGATAAAAAAGTACCTACCTAATGTCGAGAAAGAGGCACCGAACAACTGCTGCACGGACATCCTTGCAATCAACTTCCTGTTTGCCGGCACAACAATATCCACTTACTTATGTATGTATACCTATAACTACTTTTAAAATTCTCAACGCTTCGTCGACAGAGTGTCTACAATGAAAAATAGATTAATCTATAAAGTTACTCTATTATAAGTTGTTAGACGAGTTAAAGTAAAATTAGCTTAAGTCGACAAATTCCTCTCGTAGCTTAACGTCTACGCGAGTCCCGGCTAACTTTTCCGAGAGTCGAACACGCACATTACTTTGTATCTGTGTGTATTTACGTAAGATCGCAGCAAACACGTGCCATGATTCATGACTTTTATTATTAATGCCTTATACCTATATATATATACAGGATAAAGAATAGAGAACGTGTATGTCTGCGACCACAGGACCAAAGAAAAATCGATGGTGGTGACCTGCATCTCCATTTCAGATATTACTACTACGGATAAACGTAATCCTCTTTCAGAGGTTTGTATCAACCAATTAATATTTATTTTTGAAATATAGAAACATTGTCATTCATATAAATAAATACGTATATAAGTATCTATTTTATCCGTTAATTGTATGTTTGTAAAAGTCTCAGAAAGACAGGGCTTATCCATATAAATATATACTCCAATTAATAAAATGTATAATATAATTTGTTGACTACAAAATTTGTCATTGTTATACATATTGTATTTTTTTATATTTTGGCTTTGTCTCAACAGATAAAACGTTACTGGTAGCAAGATTTGAAAATCGAACAACTTGAAAGTTAAGTAGGTACAACAAGGATTTTATGTGCAATCACTGCATCAAAATTCATAATAATCGTAATCCCACAAGGTATGGTGTTGAAGATAGGCTACAACCATCACTTATGGTTGCTTGTATCCAATGTAGTCCAAATAAAATATAAAAACCAGTAAAGATAGTGATATCACAAATTCCGGTAATTATACCAAAATGCATGATTGTTAACATATGGAGAGCATATTAGTCTGACGTGTACACGAATATTTCACATTCAAATTGAACTATCTGCTTAAAACGAATTATTTTATAGCTTATTACTTATGTTATAACTAAATAAACCGCATATACTAAATATAAAATATACACACTTTCGCCGGCGTATCATAAATATAAATAAATGTCCAAAGTAATTTATTTTCATAATGTAATGCGTCTTTAATTCAGCATAATATATAAGTAATATTACAGCTACAAGCATATACTTAAACGCGAAGTAAACAACTTTTTAGAAAAAGGCCTTAAAGACTTTCGGATTAGTCTGTCAATATCGTTGACGAATACTAAAAGTTTAACATTGCAAGCATAAATCAAAAATATATTATATATAGTACATACATCGATCTACATTAATCTAGTATGTATAACAAAAATTTAAACAGAATGATGTTGGTATCTGCTTTGGAGAGCGATAAAAAATAAAGCAAATAATATTGCTTTTTAACTAAATCTGTTATAAGTAAATGAATGGCATGGCCTGATTAATGTGCAGCATTCGATTCAATACGACCCTTAAGAAGTCGGTTAAAAAAAACCACATTTTGCCTCAACACGAATATAATCCTTACTAATATGATAAATGCGAAAGTAACTCTGTCTGTCTGTCGGTCTGTCTGTCTGTTGCCTTTTCACGCTCAATCCGCTGAACCAATTTAGATGAAATTTAGAATGCAGATACCCTGAGATCCTAGGAAGCAAGCGAGGGAGCGGCGCAGTAACCACAAATATCACTGACGCGGGTGAGACCGCGGGCACAGCTAATATGTTATAAAATCTTCTCGTAACCATTTTTATTATAAGATTTTAAATGTGTACATACATATACATATATCAATGTCTCTCCCATTGATGGGCTAAGACACTCCAGTGGGAGTGCTATGGGTTCAATTCTTAGGTATACGTTATAAGACATAATATAGCATTTGTAGTATCAAAATAACACTGCCACTCCTGTCTGAAAGTTACTGGAACTTCTTCATCTACTACATTTTTTCAAGGCTGACTGTATTTTAGAATATTTTATAATTACGTGGGTAAAGATTATGAAAGTCTACTCGCCGTAACAACCAACACCTGGTTATTTTTTTTTAATTGTGATGAGTGGGAATCCCCTTGCGCACCATCGGATTTCCAATATATATTGCAGTATGCTTGACGATACCGAACTGCTTTGATGATGGACAACCGCGTGAGATCTGGAGGTACTGCATTTTGTAAAATTCCGCATCGAACACAAAATGTGTCGATACATGTAATAATGAACTACGTTATTTGTCTGTGATCTTCTGTAGGGCGGTGGTACTCTTCAAGATGGGCTGCTCTAATGTTAGTGAAATCCAAGGTTCAAGTGAAAAGCTGGCTGTACCCTATCACTTTTTATTCTTAACTCAGATTTTTATAACCTCTCTACTCATAGAACTGCACTGATAAGACATCAAATTAGATCTCCGTACCTATACCTTTCAATTATGATATTCTCTCGTACGGATGTAGTTACGGCTTTAGATGCTACATTTGTAGATACTGTTATTACTACTGTTCAAAACGATAAACCCTAGTAACTAATTAAAGCTAATGATAACAGTAAAGCTTTACTCTAACATTCATTTGTCATTTTTCAAATAGCCTGTTATTAGTTTGTTTTATTTTAAGAATCTATCAAATCATGTACTTATACCCGACAAATAAAGAGAATTAGAATTTAAAAAAACAATCGCTTTTGAAATATTTTCTCCATTTCAGTTTCATCGCAATTTTTAAACGCAAACAGATTAAAAAATAGAGTACATGTCATGTTGGTACTGTTCGATATGGTGTTCACGTCTCATTTTGATGACCTGCTATTCTGACTTATCGGCGCGCCGATCTAATGCCAATGAACGTGTGAAAATTAATGTCAAGCATCAAGGGTGT
The DNA here is from genome assembly GCA_963564715.1 of Catocala sponsa. Classification (NCBI taxonomy): domain Eukaryota; kingdom Metazoa; phylum Arthropoda; class Insecta; order Lepidoptera; family Erebidae; genus Catocala; species Catocala sponsa. Next base: position 13,729,430 of record OY751331.1, read on the forward strand.
TTGACATTAAATGAACAGTGTAATGGCCTTGAATACGATTACTTGGACAAGTAAATGTACTTAACAACATCTGTATATGCGGAATAGATCAGCAGAGGTGTATCACGGCTAAATGTCGCTGTTTTGTTTATGACCCATGTAATTATACAGTGTGTAACAGAAAAGTGTGCTCATATTTTAGCGTCACATAATATAGCTTCTGTAGAATGGAAAACGGCGACAAATAAATCTTCGACTTAAACATAGCATTTTCTTTTTTATCGACTAATCAATATCAGCACGTTCTAGTCGACACTTAAAAACACTAAAAGCTGACTCAGTAATCTTTGAAAGCCCGAAAATGACTAGGCGCAATCTTAACATATGCATTTTTCAATGTTTAACCAATCAATAAATAAAAAGTTTGAAAATGTCACAAACAATTTAAATCAATATTTTTCGGTTCTAAAATATGATTACACCTTTCAGTTACACGCTGTATAACTGTCGTTCTGAACGCAAAACTATAGCGATTTATTGGACGCACCATGCTACATACTGCATTTTTAGAATTTTTTCCAATATAGCTTACTTGGAAGATAATGGCTGAATCCAATGTTTTAATTTCAATTTATTTATTTATAATAGGTACACAAACAGATTACAGTCTTAACATGGTAAGTAGTAATAGTCAACATCCTTACTTCCTTATCCTTATCCTTACTAATATTATAAAAGCGAAAATGAGTTTGTTTGTTTGTTTGTTTGTTACCTTTTCACGCCTAAACCACTGAACCGATCATACTGAAATTTTGCATATATGTTGTCAGGAGTACAGAAACGGACATAGGCTACCTTTCATCCCGAAAAAAATTACTGTTCCCGAGAAAAACAATAATAACTTTCTTATAATAATAGATGGCGCCACGTGTCTTTCGAATCATGATTGAATTATATTATTACAAGCAGAGTACAACCCGAATTGATTGTCTGATTCTAAATTAACGCGAGCGAAGCCGCAGACAAAAGCTAGTAATATATAAACCGGACAGTAATCCTAAAGTAGTGTACACAACATGTACATAATAGAGCAGATTACTCATGCAAAACAAAAAACATTATTAAAATCTTAAATTCGTTAGCGTAGGATAATTATTGTAAGTATGTTTTTACTTAATAACTGTAATTTTATATTATAGCTAGATTTGGAACTTTTCAGAACTAAGCATACCTGATACAAATCTTTTTATATCTATTGAAATTTATGTCAAAAATGTCGACCTCTTTATTTATACGTGCTACTTTATTATAAGCTCTGCACGTTCTTACTATTGGATTATAAAATGATGTATTATTTTTATATGCTTGAATTGCAAATATGTTAGGATTACGAGATCTATGTGAAATATTAAAGAGAAGAAAGTAAAGTCGGTACAACATTCATAATAACATTCGCGTAAACGTAACACAATATTATACCCGATCTTAAATACAGTTTACATGTGAGTCCTCTTACGTATTTTAATGCTGCTACATATTAGATTGATTCATTTCATCATACACACACAAAAAGACAAATCTTAAATTCTCAGTTGCGCACAAGCGTCTATAGATATGCCCAGTAGATTCATCCTGATTATCTCTTGCATGTGATTTTGGAGATTTACCATATTCTTGGCGTTCAGAATTATTTTCTCGACCGGTATAGCGGTATCCCATAAATGTATGGACGAATATATTTATGGCGGGATTAATATACCTACTCAAAAATAAAAATGACAGCATCTCTAAGTTTCACATAGCATATATTCATAGTGCTTAGGTTTTGCAGTTTTCTATGTCAAAGTTGTTCTGTAGACAGCTAGAGCACAACGAGATCCTTGCTTAAACTGAATCTGGAAATACCTCCATCTTACAGAAGATCGCAGTTTGCGTTTCTGAGGTAAGTACGGTTACCAATCTCCTTAAGAAGGTTGAACTTTCGATAGGAGATTAATAATAATAATAATATTCTACCACATGCACACAATACCATCTAGCCCAAACTAAGCAGAGCTTGTACTATGGGTACTAGACAATGGATAAACATACTTATATAGTTTTTTTTGTAAATACATACATATTATACATAGAAACACCCAGACCAAGACAAACATCCATGTTCATGCACAGAAATGTTTGACTTGTGCGAGAATCGAACCCGCGACCTCAGGCGTGGCAATCGGTTACGCTAACCACTACGCCATCGAGGCCGATCTTTTATATTCATTCATTTCTACTCATATATTGGGATCACAACAAGTCCTTATCGAAATTTTTGGCAAAGAGAGGGTGAGAGCCACGAAGAGTGGTTGCTAGTGGTTGGATTCTAAGAGTGTATTGGCATTACGTGACGACATCTTATGATATCACATAACTAGTATTCTAGTAGAAATCTCACACAGTATGATATATGGGACACTTTTACTACTAATTTAGTAGCCACAAAGGCAACAATATAAATTGATATGAAGAAGTTTCTAAAATAATTGCTAATAACTTTAAAATCAAGGTATCAATCTACTTTACAGATAACGACGAAATGGTAACTACTGTCAACTAATATGGTTACGAGCGCTTACGTCATTGCTCGCTAGTGTTGTCTTAAACTGACAGAATGAAGCTAGTATAACTCGAAAATTCGAATGCTTTTTTATACTTTACAATTGTGTATTTTCAAATAAAATTTATATAATGTACCTGAATTCACCTTAGTTTTACATTGACTAGTGTGTTGTATGCCCTCGCACAAACTTAGCACATATAAAAAAATTATGAGGCATGCAGGTTGCTTATTTAACACAACTATAATTATATACGAGCCACTTGATGGTAAGTGGTCATGGCAGCATTTGGACACTTGTTACGTTAGGAGCAGTCCCCTCAGTCATGTGTTGCCGACTCTTGTGTTACTAGTACATGGGACATGGCACACATTGGGCATTTACTTCGTTCATCGTGTTTGGGAGCTGGTTTCTAGGCACAAAGCTACATATTAGCATTAAAAATGTAATTCAGAAGGATTGGTTTGTTAATAGGTATTTGACATTGCTATAACTTTTAGACAGGCTCTTAATGACTGTGTGAATAACTGCTTCGTATTAAAAGGTCAACCTTTATCCGCCTGATGTATTTTCTAGGAAATGGTATACGTATAACTCAGCGTTGTTTTTGCAATTTGTTAGTACCTACAGTAAAGAATTAGAAGTTTCCAATGACTGCATGGATGGCAGAGTGGTTTAAGTCGTCGCCTCACTACATATACTGCGCCGAATGGTGTGGGTTCGATCCCCACACAGGGCAAAATTTGTGTGACCCACAAATATTTGTCCGAGTCTGGGTGTTTTTTGTGTCCTTTGTTTAAATGTGTATAAAGCACCCCGCAACAAAAGATTTAATCCTATTGCGAGAGTAGTATTTAAAAAATAAAAGGAAATACGATAATGTTGCCTAATGATCCTGCATTCTCAAATGTAGCTAGAATCTAAAGCTAGTTGTTAGAGTTAGTCGTTTCCAAATTAATGCCCATAGTACAAGACAGACAAGTAAGGCACCTGTGTTTCTTAAAGATACTTATAATATTTTTGACGCAGTGAGTAAATTCAACTGCTAAACCTCAGGAAACGAACCCACGAGCTCATGCTTGGTCGTGGGTTCGTTTTCCGAGTTTTAAGCCAAAACCAAAGCCAAAGCCAAAACTCATTTATTCACTTAGGTCACAAAGTAACACTTATGAACGTCAAAGGGGTTAGTGAGTTTAAACAAGGTATTGTTGGGTTTTCTGACCAGAAATTCTAAGTAGCATCACGAAGTCTGATGATGGTTGATGGCAATAAGATTACTTTTACGTAAATCGTTAGTTGTCAAAATGTCGGAGAGATATATGTCCCCAAATGCAATTTATTAGGTATGCCTATGTTACTGACTGTGTAATGCAGTTTCAACCTAACCTTCAATCGATTATTCCTTATTTTACCAGCATACATCTAAACTATTAGCTGTAATTGAAGCATACGACATAAATCAAATCATATTATTTATTATACATTTCGCATAAGAATATTGAATTTAAATGAAGATTCGTCTAACAATCGATTCGATACTATACCGATAATTTCAATACAACTTTTAAAATGTTCTCTCTTCTCTTTATACAGTGTAACACAATAGGTCATTGTACGTTTAGTACAGTGAGCGGCGAAAATTTGCAATGATTAGTTAGGGTGAATCTATTTTTACACTACAGGGGTGAGGGGTCACGACCCGGCCAAATATTTGGCTATCAATGACTGTCCTTCTATTATATTATTATTATAATCGATTCTGCAGATAGTCGATACACTGGTGATTATTTTGACGCGTACTTTATTGTACTAGTTATAAATATTTTTTTTATTTTGTTGTCAGAAATGTTTTACCCCCATAGCCACTATTTATTATTTCCCTTTTTGTTATATTATTTTCATTATTAATTGTAGGTAATAGTGACATTATTACATAAGATAAATATGTCTCATTACTCTGGGAGAGGGCACTGGCTTCTGTAACACAGGTTTCACCTAGAACAGGAGCCAGGGAGTTCATACAATCTGTAAACGTATTATTATGAATAAAGATTATTATTATTATTAAAGTTTTGTTTTATATTTAGTCTCCCTTTCATTTAAAAGGGGTAAAAACCTGACACACGGGCCTTAGCCAAGTGTGCCAGAGGGGACAGAGTTAAGAAGTAGATGATGCAAGAAATTTACGTGTGAGGCGACATGTGTTAAGAAGAACGGCTTTTTGTATGAGTGTGATTGTAGATTTCGGCATGTCAAGTATGCTCAGGCTATTTCGAAGTGTCTTAGGGACTACGCCGGTTGTAGATATGACAATAGGTATGATTTTTACAGTGTCTACCTGCCATTGCCTTTTTATTTCGGTAGCTAAATCAACATACTTCGACATTTTTTCTTATTATTATCACTACAATTATCTTTACATCATTATTGCACGGTCGGCGTAGTAGTTTAAGTGGTTGCCTCTGCCACGGCCACTGCGCCAAGTATTGTGGGTTCGAATCCCACACGGACATAAATTGTAGTGATCCACAAATGGCTGTTACGAGTCTGGATGTTCTTTGTGTCCGTTGTTTGAATGTTTCTAAAGTCCTCCGCTATACTGGGATAATTCCAAGCACACTAGGAGATGTCTTTCTGAAAAGAAAAAAATATGTACCGTTTTATCAAGTACTTTTTGTGTTACATGATCTGAAATGTATTATGTAACATTACATGCATTTATAAATAGGTACACACAGCAACCAGAACTATCTGTAAATCGTACAAAATATATGGGAATCGATCTTAATACGTAATGATCATTGGCAGTTGTGTGACTTTATTAGTTAAACGACTATGACATCTTATATATTAATATGTGCACTTAAGCTAGTAAAAATGACTTATGTATGTATGTATATCCGTGTAGGGTTAAGGAGATGTGTTACACATACAATTGATGAAATGATTTTTATCCCACATATCAGAGACCGTAAGCGTATCCAGACTCCATGTTACTACTGAGAATTTCTTGATAAAAACCTAATAATACTTTGCCCTATACGAGAGTCGAACCCGAAACCTCATGCAAAGCACTCATTGAAGGAAATGAACTAGTGCCATATAATTTGTGTTAGAAATTTAACAAACATATTTGCACTATAAAAGACTCAAAGATCACACAAACTTGGAAAACCTATATAACACTTTTTTGTTTTGTATAGCGAGATCGAACTGCATGGACAATGGTCAAATGACCGCAGAAACCACTCCGCCATCCATGCATTGTTCACATAAAGCAATTTATGGCTACTTTATCCAAACATAATTTACTAAATGACTTTACGTGCGTTCAAACGTATGTAAATGCTCTATCGTCAATCAAATCATAATTTTTAATAAAGGTTCGTCATAGTAAAATCGATACTATCGCAACAGTTTATCGAACAACTATCGAATGTAAAATAGATCAGCATCGGTTGATGGATCGGTGGGAGGTCAGAGCTAATGTTTATTAACTGTATAAATTATACAAAAGCCAAATTTGCGCTCAATCACTTATACCCAATATAAATTCCGGCGATGTTCCTTGAAACGCTGTGTCAACCTATCCATCAGTGTAAAAATTCCCTGCTGATCCCCTTAATTTAATCAAAAGATCGCTTTAGCTGGTCATGAACAAGAAAAAACGGAATGACGTAACGTAACGACGACACGGTGATATAAAATTTTCATCGAACGGAAGCCGACAGCGGGGTGAGGTAGGTAGAGTGGGGAGGAGAAGGCAGGGAGGACCTCCTGGTGTAATATCCAAGTCGATCCGGGTAACCAATAAATTACAATTTGACATAAACAAAACCCCCACTCTAGTGCACGTAGCTGCGAATTATTTATTTGATAACATACACAAATACACAAACGACTCACTGCTGACCTCACTTCAAACTCACGTCTTCTAATAACAATAACCACAAAATCTAAGCATACATTAATTAAGAGTACAGAGATATATGCAGCGCTTTTATAAAATTAATATACAAACTTATATGGAGTGCAACAAATTAATTAAGATTTACATTTAAATGTAAACAAGTATTGTTTTGCAATATAACATTAGAATAACAATCAACAATATCAAGTAATGTAACCAGGAGATACATATATACAAATGTTCAAAAACATAACTCTACTACATAGGTAAAATGACGAAGTACTTCAATAAATGTTCTTCCAACATAAAATAATTGACATACCGAGATGGCGATCGTCGGAGAGCACATCTGACCTCCGCGGGCCGCACCGCACCCCGGATGTAATAAAATTTGCATACTTTTAATCAAGGCCCGTGTTGTGGAGAAGTTTCCCAATAACGGAACGCCGTGATCGATTTGATGCTCGGTCTAGGCATCGTTTTTGCATTTACAATGATGTTTATTACGCAACCCAAGCGTATAGTATTAGACGAGATGAACTATAATACTACTTTATAATGATTTATGTTGTTGCAGGTACAGCTTTTCAATCTTGATATATTTCTGTTTCTTGGCGCAAGAAAACAAAAATTGATGTAACGATGGATGTGATATATATCTCACATAAATAGATAGGTAGTACTAATGTATTTTGTGACAAAAGTAATGCTTTTTAGATCTTGCTCTATAGACGTGATGAAAAACGATAAATGGCATCTTCCATCTGATCAACACTGCCATCACCTTAAATAATTTTGTAAGATATTAAATTATTCTTCGCTCCTATTATACTCTTACACCTGTACACTGCCGAGAAGGTCGGCACAGGTGCACAACACGCACAATTCGCTATAGTTTTAGGTCTAACGTTGTAGGAGCCAATCTGATTGCTGTTTGCTGGGTACTTCTTACGGCTTCTGAGAAATGCATAACGGAATAATCCAATCGCACTTTGCTTGACCTTGGAATAGACCTAGACATCGACCTAATATATTCAAACTGCACCATATTACTTTAAATTGCCCCCCTATATGTACCTAGGCATACAAAATGAGTTGCGAAGCGAGTTACTCTCAGTCGGAGTTGAGTAAATAAATAATGTTATAGTTATACCAACAGCAACTCGCCTTGAATGTTGTAAGAGGATTCCCGTGGCGCAGTTTGCAATAAATTAGCTGGCTTCTAATATAAAACGACAAAACCCCGACAGAGCGTCACGGCCCCGCTCCGCCTCCGCCCATTGCCTGTCCATCTCTGCTCCGCATTAATCGTGTTTAGTTAGCGGATATTGGCGGCGGAAATTCAAATGCAATCAAATGAAAATAGAATTCGTAAAAAAGCAAAGAAAACAAACCGACAGGCGTCAGTCTAGCGGGAGCGCGCCCGCCCTCGGCCGCGCTCCCCACCGCCGCACGCTGACCGTACTTACACGATTTTAAATTGTACATATCTGAAATTCCGATCTGTCGCGCACCCACCCTGCGCTATGAAATGAAACAAAATAAAAGTGGAACGACACGGCACGCTCGGAAAAAATCAAAATCGAAATTAAAAATAAAAGGTTTTTCCGACGCGGCGAGGGAGGCGGATGCAATGTTTGCGGCCGTCACTCGGTGCAGTCCGCAATAAAAACACGCGCTCGACTTCTACATATAAATATGTGCGGCGGGATTGATTGGAATTGAATATGTGTGGGTGAGGGTGGCGCGGTGCAGGAATCGAAGGTGAGCGCCGCTAAGACTGTAATCGGTTTTGCCCGGGGCCGTCGAGCGGCGCACTCCGCCGCCGCCGCACCGCTCACAATTAAACTTTGTTTGTACATGTGTCGCTTGAGATTAGCCGCAATGCTCTTTTTAAGTGGACCGGCTGCAGTCCCGCATGCAATTTAAGAATCTAGAACACTATTTGGGCAATTAGAGTAGTCACAGATTGCAGTTTCACAATTAAGGTCGTGTGATATTCATTGCGTAAGAAATATTAGCTATTAATAACGGGAGCTCCGACACCGCAACAGAGTACATGTAGCAATCGCAGTAAATGTTCGAAAGATGTAAATGCGGATTTGCCGATAGGGCGGCAGCGGCATCGGGGCGGCGGCGGCGCGGCACAGCGCCACGCCGACACATAACTCATAGAGAGGGGTGCTGATTGTCTTCATTTATGGCATTAACTTTCATGCCTAATTTTATATTGCTAGTTATTACCTACCGCCCCCAGTTGCGGTCAAGTATTACTGAATTTATTAAAATGTATGTTATTGAATTTTCAAGGAGACTAGAGACTTACTTTAACGAATGTATAATCTCTTTACTGTTTCAGAACTCATTGTTATATTTTATTACACGTCGAGTAAAGTACATACTACAGCTTTTATGTAAAATCATATTTGAGACAGATTTGACACTTCGTAAGTTTGTAATTTTCATTATAGTTATATCAAATAAATATCCTCATCGGTATCTATCTTAGCAATAAAAAATAAATCAATTATACCAACCTAATCACAACTGTTTACATGAGCTTCATAGATGAGGCACGTCAAACAACATGAGAAAAGTTAGTACATATAGTTACTTATTTGATTTACTAGAACAATACTAAATAATCATAATGTGTCTGGTATCACAAAATCTAAGATTTAAATTTAGAATGCATCATTCTATTCGTATCTCTTATTCCTAGTACACCATCGCCGTTCCATTCACTACATATTCTAATGTTAAACTTATCAGGCGCTGTCCGTCTTAGCTGCAAGGTACTATATCAAAAGACTTACTTATGAAGATCAATACTGGACATTGCCATTACTGGTTATGGTAACAGAAACTGACAATCGTCGGTTTAACAAGTGTAGTCTACAAAATGCCACTAAAAAAATCTGATTGAAACCCCAATAATGCCTTGTAGAGCACCTGAGAGCCTTATCATTGGAAGAAAATGCGCTTGCGCTGACACTGACAACAATTTCTATGGAGCAAATTGTCCATAAGAGAAAATGCGACACGTAATTAAAATTATTTAAGAGCACATTGTTATTTATATTCGTAGCTCAGACAACACTTATTTGATTTCCCACATTCAAATTCCGGACCATTTAAAAATGAAGTCTTATGCATAATAACCTAATCGTATTAATAAATACTTTTCTTTCTTATTCATTAAATTATTTATGAGCTTATAGCTGCACACTTTCCAGCTATATATCGAACGTAACCCATATTTGAGTTCAATTGATCAAGTGATATTCAAGTCTATGAGTGACATTTACACACTGAATCAACAGACGGCAAAAGCATCTAAACATGGAGCAATTATTATTTATGATCCACACAAATTGTAGGACAGTGTTGAACCACGAGGTGATCATTTAAACTAAAGTGTCAGACATATTGTTTATGTTTTTATTTGTATACTAGCTGACCCGCGCAACTTCGTCTGCTTCACATAAGAGAATTTTCCTAGTTTTGCAATATTTTTCATTTATGCTCCGCTCCTATTGGTCGTAGCGTGATGTTATATAGCCTATAGCCTTCCTCTATAAATGGGCTATCCAACACTGAAATATTTTTCTAATTTTTACCCGTAGTTCCTTAGATTAGCGCGTTCAACCAAACAAACAAAATGTGAGTGAAGTCGGCGCGTGAGCGCCCCCGCCTTTTTATAAATGCAGCGGATGGCCGTTTCGCGCGTTAAACAAAAATCAACCGTATAGCCGTACCCATACTGGCGCGGCGAGATTTGGTAGTTTTATTTCATCTATATCTTGTGTGTTTATAAATGGATTCCTAGAATTATTTTTTTATAAAATAAATATTAAAGTGTACTTTTTGAATATGGGAGATTGATAAAGATATATCTATGTGAAATACAATATATTTATGCATTTAATACACTTTGAAGAAATGCCTAACGATTAAACACGTTATTGTGGCTAATTTATAAAAGATAGATATATACTATTGAAGACTTTTTTGTAGATCTTTTGAAAACCATCATCTTTGTAATACATACTTTTGGTGTATGATCTACGTATGCGAGGATAAGAGCTCGAAAGCGCATTTTCGTCCGACTTGCTTCAAATTTATCGTCACTCCTCAGCTCCTATGTGTCTTAGCGTTATGTTATATAGCCTATAACCTGCCCAGGAGTATGTACTACAATCGTACCAAGTTTGGTTAAAATCCCTTCAGTAGTTTTTGACCCATGCATGCATATACAGACAGACAGATAGACACCCAAAAAATTTACTGAATGCATTTTTGTCATCAGTATCGATCACCATTCATCCTCCAATATTAATTTTGAATATATATTCAATGTACAGAATTGACCTCTCTACAGTTTTATTATAAGTATAGATAATATATATTATTTGTAAATAACTACTTTTTATAACCACAAACGTCTTAAACGAGACAACTTCCTTCTACGCATAATATCTGTTATGTTTTAATTCGTATAACTCTCTAACTTGTATATAAATAAAAATGAAGTGTATACTAGATATTTATTATTATACCTATATAGTGTAACACTCAATAAAGTTGATCACTTGATACGCAATCATTTTTGTGCCCCTCGAAGTTTTCAAGTAAGTAGGCGGCAGAGCAAGGAAGCTCAATCGATCAATCACTCCCAGCATAACAGTTACAACCGTGAAATCTTCAGGGGCAAGACAAAGATAATTCCCGTTTAACTTCCGTTTCCAACTTATCGAATAATTTAACTGAACATTTATTTTTGCGCGCTCATCAATCAAGCCAGCTCGCGCTTCGCCGATAAGCCGCGCCTCGACGCCGAGAAATGACTAGGCATTACATAAATCCCCTCGGATGATGAAAAGTGAAGTCTAACAGATAAGAACCTACAAAAAGTTACGATGAGAAATGAATCGCGATTTATATCCGCCGCTGGCAATTCCCGCAGACGCGTCCTCCGCGGCCTGCGCCTCCTACGCGTCGTACGCGACGAGCGAAAAGCGCGCCAAACATCCTCTTCAAACGTTTCACTTTTCCCCCTAAGTGATGTCGACGGTAATGATCGCTGCAATCCTCTCATTAATTTATATGCTTTATTTTAATCTATTAGCGATGCATGAGCTTCTATTTGATTACACTTTTTCCACTTAATTCGTCGCTGTTTAAAAGAAACCTTTCCAAGAGAAATAGGTAACTAATATTAATTGTAAGCCTTAAATATTAATAAAATTTATCTAGAAAAAGTTAAATAACAATAGCTAATAATATAAATGCTTTCTAGCCATTTATCTTAACTTTTAAAGAAGTTTGAACGCTGTTTACAAACAATCATTAATTAGAAATTACTTTTAAAAAAAAAGAAAAGATTTATTGATTTAATTGATTATTATGAATATATTGATTGAAAATCATATCATATCGACTGAACTTTAGTAGGTATTCATTAAATAACAAATAGAATACTTATACATATGATTTCAATGAAGCTTCTTAAACTAATACTACTTAAACAGCTAAACCCATTCTCTAGCCGCCATAAAGTTCTTCGCAGTTCTGCTTTGTTCGTTTTATTATTTCAGTATCATCATATTTATTACATCAATATACCTTAATAAATATCATACAGTTCACTAAATATTACTTTTACAGTTGACTGCAGTCTAAATTTGTTTTATAGCACACATTAAAAAAATATAAGCAAGCCGAAAGCTGCGCAAAAAGCCAAAGTTTAATCGAAACTTTTCTCCGGGCGGCCATTATTAAGATAAACAGTACAATACATAAGCCTATCTCGACATTTATTTTATCACGGGTTCACATCACGCGCCGCTATTCCCTGTTATGATACGGCCCGTACCTGAGTGGAGCTGAAAGAAAAGCTATAAACCTGTTCGGAGCGTTTCTTCCGGCGCGCCGGAGCGTCGCGTACGCGCGCCGACTGGCAAGCAGTCGCGCCGCGCCCCGCGCGCACCGCCACCACCCCCTCGCACGCCCGCGATCACCCCCCACATCTGTCGACCATATTTTCCACTTTATGTGTGACAGTTGAGGTAATATCGAGACTCTCGCCGCTCTCTGATTGGACGAAAAATACACATTAAAGGAACCTGCCCGTTGCGAGCGAGCGATTCGAAGCTGTATTCCCGTGGAAAATGTCGGAAAATATTGTATTATGGGGGTGGAAAATTGCCACCCTCCCGCCCGTTCGCTCGACTCCGACAAAAACTGTCGAGTATTTGTTTTTGATGAAAACGATTTATTATTCTACGTGGGTTGGAGGCAATAAAGATAAGCCGGCGAGGTGCCGGAGCCTTATTACGGCTAACCCTCGCCTTTGTTTCCTTATAAAGAATAATAAATGAGGCCGCACGCTTATTTACCAACTTCCTTAATTATTTATTTATGCGCAAACATTGTTGATATTTGTTAAATGCATATATTGAGTGCCTAAAACTTTAGAAATGGCCATCCCAAATTAGAAATATTTCGGAGTCAAAATTATCAGTTCCGGTAAATAACCATCGATTGGATAATTTGACATAAAAGAATATAAATCATGGAGTAGTAAATCCGGGCGACGCGCCAGCAGATAGCAATCGCCATAACGCTAAATCCGCAATTTGCATTAACACCCCAATGCACAGGGACATACACCCTCACCATGATAAGGACTTAGAACTATTTTTGTGACACCAGATTCTTATGGCGATAACGATAATTCTTATGCAATATTAGCTATAACTCTTGGAGTCTTATAGTCTTAATATAATGCAACTTTTAATTCATTTTCAACGTATCAACTTATAAATCAGGCTTTAAAGCACCAATAACAAATAACATTCCTCATTTAAATTTAAACCGTAATTGGAAACAGAAATAGAAATAAAATCATATCCGTCACCTGCACAATATGTAATTTACTGTCTAAATTAACACGCATATAGAATTTATACAGTGATAATATAACGCGCAGCGTGATCGTCGCAGGGTCCCCCGCTGTGCGCACGCGCCGCTAAACAAACCATTTAGACAGATTTATTAATTTTATCGTAAACGCGGACATGTGGCCACGTTGTCAGACATTTTACTTGTTTGTATCATCTGTCGTGTTTATTAACCACGCTTTTTACGATCATAAAAACAGCATTTAACGTTTGGATTTATATGTGTAAAAATATTTGCAACTGGGTATAATAATATAGATAACTAGGCATATTTATTAAGAACGGTGCAAAGTATTGTCTTAAGTTTTGTTTACGCTAATACAACTTGAACTTATTTATAGAAGATGCATTTCGAAAAGTTCCTACGTATGCAATACATCCGGCTAAGTGTGGCTAAAAGTTGTGAGCAAAATACATCGCAATAAGATCCTAAAATTTTCGATTTTTATGTAGGTAACAATCAAAAAAGGTATCCATCCCAAGAATATATATATAAATACTTTTTCCACTTGCGGCATGCGCTGAAAATACAACATAATATAAAATGGGATTAATGAAAGAAGTTCATAACGCAAGTACGAATCAAAGAGTTGAAAAGAAAAGGCGTCGGTGAAAAGTCTCTGACCAGATCAAAGTCTATCTCAAGTTCAAGTAAAAAAAAAGTTGCTGTAAAGAGTTTGTCTAGTAAGAGTAATATGCAACAGTAAGTGAAGCATAAAACGTATGGCAGGAACGTAGCTTTTCGAGAGTCGTAGTTTGTTACGATATTTGAATGCGTGGTAGACTAGACTACGATTGTTGTTTGTTTCATATAGTCCAGTAAGAAGATTCTGTGTACCAAATCAATAAAATATGCAAACATTAAAAATCTAATACTATAATGCAGATCAGTTCGATTTATAGCAATAATAAAAATGATTTAATCGTATACAAAGCAATAAAAGAAATGCTCGTTCATTTAAAAAAACAATAAGTACATTTTTCTATGATGACTAATTTGTCTATACAAATTGGTTGTACAGTAGAATGTCCCTGTCTGGGCGACGTTTAAAAATTTAAATATCGACAGGCGACCCCTCTTAAATTAAATGAGCGCACATCTGAAAAATGTTCTGCGCCGTCCCGGCACAAAACGCACTGTTTCCGTACTCTTTCATTAGTGTTACGATGTTTCGCTTCTATGTTGATATCTCTGGGGATACTTCATGCAGAAGAAAGACAGTAAATTAATATTTATTTGCATAAAAATGTTTCTGTATACATTTTAATACATACATATGTTGGCTATGCAGATTAGTACTATGTTTTAGCACTTATCTGTGTATCCCGAAAGTAATTGTCATAGAGGTATCCACACTCACATTGTGCCCAGTTTAACTACAACGTAAAGATAGAGGACCGAGTCTACTGCCATCTACGGGTACAGACGTACATTTCATTCTGCTATTGAGAATTCATATACAAGAAAATCCATCCATCCCATGATTGATTACAGGCCCTAGTGCTTATACTACTGGACTAAAGAAGCAGTCCTGACATACATACAAATATTACGACGTTAGGCAAAAGGGAAATCCGAGTCACAATAACGAATATTACATATTTGAGATCATAACAAAATGCTTATTACACATTCGGTTACGTTCTACATGACAAACTTTCCAACCTCTACAAAATTCTATAATGCTTAAAGTCACCGTACAACCATGCTTCGATGTATTACCTGCTACAAGAGTATTTTGGACATCCTCCAAAACTATCTCATTAGATATGCGATCCACATTGTAACGAACCGCATACGTATTAGTGACCACTGGAAAATGAAAACCACGATTTATATTTAGCTTAGTAAAGGTCTGTTTCTATTTATAGCTTAGCCCCAAAATAGACAATACCTACCATAATATCTGTAAAGTATATTTTGCACGGATTTTATTTTTGCTATTGTTATACAACATCACCCTAGTGTAATATATCTAAATCTCATAAAATCAAAGTTTAAAATTGATATCTCTACATTTTTCTGCCCACAAATAGTCAAACTACTAATTATGCCGTACTAAATGCAAAATTATAATCATTTTGTCTATATAAAATACAAATTTAATATACTAGATCGTATCCTAACTACTCATAATATAATGCATTTAACATATCCGTATTAATTATCCAATAAACAGTTGTATAAAGAGTTGTTAGCAATAAGCATTAGAGCATAAAGCGGTCCGCAGCACCCCTAAACGACGCGTAGCGGCTGCGGTGTAAGTTAACTCGTACTATTTAACCATCCGTTCATACAGCCGTGATGAAACAACACCCTCGCCGCCCTGCACACAGAAAGAGACGCAATTATCATAAAAATAAAGAAGGAAAGAGACAGTCTCACACTCATCGAAGCATAACTCATAAATAAAATACAATATGGTGAGCAAAACATTGAATTATGCTGGTATTATGTCACATTTGGCCTTTGTGAATTAGTCACTGCATAACGCTAGGGGAGTAGTTTGGCTACTTGTCACTGATTTAAACCGACCGTGCAATGTATGGATTTATTACTTTTGTATCTCGTAAAAATACGAGTCGTCATGGTTAGTGCCAAATAATGTCTGTAATAGAGTCATATGAGGTATTTTTAAAACTCGTCAGAATGCTTTATTTCTGGTTCTTATTTCATGTTGTTTGTTAAAATCAAAGTTCTAACAACATGATAATAAAATTTTACTTTAATATACCGATATTAAACTCACATAAGACTTAAATCCGAAATATCTACTTTATTATCTAAGTTATATAAAGAAAATTGTAATGAAAACAAAATAGCCCCTTGACTTCAGCGTTTAAATAAGTTTATAGGTTATATATTGGAAACACTTCAATTTATAAACAAAATGCTCGGCTCTGCTAAGCTATAAAGGGGAAAACGGCGCGCCCGATTCAGCGAAATCATAGAAAAGCACATAAATTGGTGCGCATTAACATTTCCTTTATCCTACGTGTCGTGTATGACGGGGGCGCCACCGAACGCTGCGCCGCGCGGGGCCGCCCAAGACAATAAATTTACATATTTCACCCCTCAAACAGACCTTTTTTGCCATTCCGCAGAATTACGCACATATGGGAATATTCTGTTGAATACATCAGCAGTAAGGAGAGATACTCTCAGAATAAAATTATCTTCCACGACGCCACATTTGGAGATAAAGAGCCGCTACACTTTGACGCCTTTCATACAGACGACTCAGTTTTTTTTGGTTACTCGAATATAGTCTTACCTGACGTTGTGTTTTCTGATTTAGGACACGAGACAACTATATTTCATGAACTTTTCCCTCTACAATACCAATATACTTGTCGAGCTTACGAGTTTGGCATCTTCATGTAATCCAGTTTTATTTTACTTACGATATCTTCTAGCTTATCCAAAGTGATTAATTCTCTACCAAAATACTTTCACAGTCAATACATGTCACAATGGATGTATCATGTAAACGGACACTCAGATGACGTAGGTACCGGCTAATAATGCGGTTAGTTGGTGCTTTCAATCGCCGTGCCACAAACCATCATTAGCACTTAGCAAATAGAATCAAGATTAGCTAAAATATTGTACATGCATATATAGCCTTACGACTATATCACTGATAGCGTAAACAAAGGTGTGTTAAACTTAAATTCGTCAGCTATGATTATATCCCACGTAATAGAGGATGAGCCTATGTGCAAGGCATCTATGGGGCACAGTTCGAGACTCAGACGTTTTAGATAGAAAACCTAAAAACGTTTAGCCCGTAATCGAACGATGATGCCTCATAAACAGCAGGATCAACATTAATAATTTATTATTATTATATATTCTATTGATACCTATATAATATGTATGTAACCATCATTAAAAACTAAATAATAATTTATAATACCAATGTGAAAAGCGTATGATTGAGACATTTTTAAACAAAAATGAGCAATGTTTCATTGTAATATGTAGTGAGAGATAAACGAAGTAACACACAATAAAATCAGACAAAAAAATATTTCTGTAACTGTTTAGTGTACCTAAACAGTTACAGAAATATTTTTTTGTTATAGGAGGTTAAAACTATCTTTTCCACAATCTACCCAACTGGACATTGCCATAGTAAGTTATTAATGAAGAATATTTTCAACTAGAGCTGCTTAGCTGACTAGCTTAAAAAACATTTGAAGGTATCGCTCATTCTAAAAACAATTATGACATATATTTTGCAAAGTGCACATTTGCAAAATGGTTTTACTGCCAGCCAGTTTATTAGAACCACATACTGCAGTAAAAAGAATACTCGTTTAAAAGCCCTGTAAATTGAATAATTTAGAATATCGCAACCATCAATAATACGCAGGCATTCGCAAGCAGCATCTACTTAGTATATCTATATATGTAGTCACTTAATTATATTACTGACTACACAGTACGATGGGGTGTCAGGTACATACGCGAATTCACATATGGAAATGTAATTTTGCGGTAGAAGCACCCTTCAAAGGGTCAAATCAAAATCATTTTCACAGTCCAGTGAAGCACCGTACGGGTTACGTAGAGCTATGCACAACGCAACGTGTACTTTGCAACCACTGTGTTCGCCTCTCATGATTGCTACACTTTGGCTAATATTTCACCGCTACGAGGAATGTTGTGGGTTCGAATCCTAACAAAAGTTTGTGTAATCCACAAATGGTTGTTCCAATTCTGGGTGCACCGGTGCTCTGTTGGTGTCCGTTGTTTGTAATGTCTTCTGCGATACAACATGTATTCTTAACCCTGGAGTTATGATCAATAAAAAACCAAGAAAGTTAAAGAAATCATCTTTGAACCTAAAAATAACCGATATATGTCTATATATGGTATGCCTCTCATAAACTTTTTTTTAAACTGTTTCTTTTGTTTCTAATAAAATGAACGTAGCGTCATTCGTAGTAATACTACTACGACATTAGCTACGAGCGTAGTCCTGACACCATTGTTTTTACAACTTTTACAAACGGCTAGTAGTGTAAACACTCCGGTCTATTTTATAACATGTGAATTTAATTTCAGTAGTACAAAAACGTGGGCGTATTCTACTTCAACGATTGACTGAATAGCTATCACTCGGTGCTGCAACTTTGTCAACTTTCGACGTGTTAGTTATGCCAACCGTGAGTTCATAATGATGTGAAGTTTTGAACTACCCATTCTGCAATGTTTCACTTTGTATGAAATTAATGCTTTTATTTCGATTTTATAAACGTAAGGTATGAGAAACAAGTTAATCAGCCGTTTGATATCACATTCTATCACATATGCATATTTAGCATAATAATATACCTATCACTAAACATGTTGAATACGTTATAACCATTACCGATGGTTAACACGTATTAATGATACTGAAAGATATACTTTTACGTAATAGACTAAACTATATTCATAAATATTTCCAAACTTGAAATTATAAAACCGACACAAAAGCTTCAAAGCTTCTATTTAAAAACATATACTTTATGTAGGTATTACAAAACTGAAAATTATTAAAAAATTTGTACACTTATAATGCTGGGTATTATTCTAAATTATTATAAAACCACCGATCCTATCAATGATAACATCATCTTCATAAACACAAGGCTATATATACTCGAAGTATTAGGCAAAGATCAATATTACACCCATAACAATACAAGCGTAATGCCGTCTACCGGGCACATTTCCAGAATCGCACGGAATCTGTTACTGAGAATTTCCTGCCAGACTACCCAACATCCTTCTTTCCGAGCCGGGTATTAAACGCCGGGTCATACGCAAACTTATGCTACGGGCCTAGACAAAATGTCTTACCAATCAATACAGCTGTTAAAAGTTATTTTCAAACTAAGAGTCCATTACCATTAAACAAAGTAATCCATTCTTCGTTACAAAAGGAAATCCATCCAAAACCATAACTAACTGCAGACTTAAATAAAGCACAAATTCATCCGAAGTACATCGCTACATATAGAGGACTTCAGTTTGACCAGCACTTACGTATTATGCACAATCGTATTACGTACCAACGCCGAAATAGGAGGTTGCTTTATAGAATGTAGCGTGAGAGTGGACGGTACGAGGTAGACGTACGACACTAATACTCATTAGAATTACATGGCGGAACGAGCGGTCCAGCCGAACGCCGGCCGCGCCGCGCCGCTGCCGCGTCCGACTCGTTCGGTCGCCCTCAGAACAATTTAGATTTGTCTCATCTGCCTCTACGACCACGTCACAACTACATACTCACTATTTGAATAGAAATCGACCTACATTCTAAATTATTCATTTCGACATTTCCATTTTCTTCCGATAAAATCCATATGTCTTCAGAAAATCTTGCAAGCAAATGCTTTGGTGATTGAAAATATCTTAATGTTAATTGCTTGCATTAAATTTGTCTGATTGATTCAATTAGACATAGATGGTGCGGTGGTTTAAGTAGTCAATAAATTGCAGCTTTAACCACTTTCTGAATCAATCTGTGTGTGCGTTGTTACAAAGTCCTCGATGACACTCGGTAGTTTTGTAAGAAGTTCCGATTAGTACTTATATCTTATCACAAGATCTGGCAACCAAATGCCTGATTTATATTTAATATGTGTTTAACACATAAATATATCGTCTTGAAGCTAGCTTAGTTGTAAATGTAATATTTCTAAGGTAGGTCAACCTTAGGAATTAATATTACATTGTTTTGGATTATTTAATTGAGACAAGATGACATAATATTGTCTTTTGTTTACGCGAATGTTATTCATTGAAATTAAACTTGAAATTAAATTGAAAAAAAAGTTTAATACTAATAGTGTAACAGTTTTTCAAAATTTTGTAATAAAATGGCAAATAAACAACGCGATAAAATCCGTATATAGTAGTTTAATTTCAATGAGACAAGATGAGTTATATCCCAACTATTGAACGATTTGAGAGAGTTTTCATGACATGTTCTTTTCATTTCATCTCCATCCTTTGAACCGTTTCTAAGTTTACAAAAGATTGCCAAACAATTTGATTTTCGAACTTTCGAACAAGTAGTTATATTTTTATTTGAGTTCATTCGTATCTTTTGTGTTTGTAAATATCTGGAAGAGCACAATTGATTATTTCGTTTGTTTGATTATTGCAAAAAACTGTACATTACTATAACCGTTGCGAAACAAATAATATATATCTTTAAAATATGTGTGCTTCACTTCAATTTATTGCGATTCAACTGAGTGTATGTCCAAAGGATGAGGTGTGCTCTGCCGATCTAAGATCTCGAATTTTATTCCCAGATTGGCCACAATGTTATTGACTTTTTATGAGAAAATTTCCAGATTCAGAATAAGTATCCGGCAAGTGGCTATTAGTTCACCTTCTATTATTTGTATTTTAAAACTGCTGGTAAAATGCCCGTATCTATTAAAAATTTCTTACATATCCTTGGTTTATAGAGAAGCTATCTTATGTTATTTAATTGTCCGCCTTGTTACTACATAGACAGACTGACGTCTCTTTATTCTCAATGGTGCAGGTAGAAGTCAATTGCACCCACATTTTTACAGCTATGATTTGAGTCTGTCAGTTAATAAAGGTCGGCTCTATAACCTTCCAGCATATTGCCAAGACTCTAAGCTGCTACAAAGAATTTCTTAACAGAAAATCTCAACACATTTGCATGCAAGAATTATATATGGGACTTCTTGATCAGCTTCAAAATGTATCCTACAATCTACTACATACCGCTAACGTGGCAGTTGTTGTTATTATTGCCAATTATTCAGGACGGATTATTCGATTAATGGGTTTCGAATGAGCAATCTGTCTGTCGTTGAGAGGGCCATTTTGTCATTAAATTATTAGCGCTTTATGTCACATCCAATTACGGTAAGTCTCTATGGAAATATACTTTCTTTTTAAGTTTAGGTCATTAGCCACATAATGTTGTGGACGATTATTCCACTCATCCCAACGTACATGTATAAATGCTGCATATTTAGATGATATTGTATGCATTAAAATACGTATTTTTTTGAGGTAGACAGAAACCACGGCTTTTCACTTGACATCGCGCACTTCATTTATTTCTTATCCTGGCATATCGCTCTTACTTCGTTCACTCCCTATTCATTCTTCATGCATGCTCGTCTCGTCATGGTATTCTTAATCCAAGGTTATGCCCACTATGCCCAGGCATTCGAAGTAACATGTCTCCGATCTGGTTAGAGAACTCTCACCTACATATTTTCCTTGCGACTGGCCCATACACATTTGCCTTACCTATACATTTTCTTAAATGTTTTGTTATCGATTTCCAAACCATAATTGGGTATCGTCACAGTATGCTTATGGTAAGGTAAGTTGGGTTGAAAATGGTGTACCGAAATACACTTTTTCAACTTAAATGCTTTATTATAAAGAAAAGATATATGTAAGGATGGAGGCAATTAGACATTTCTCTTCTCTACCTACACCTAAGCGAAACACGCGTGAATGTTTCTGTGTACATATATTGTCATAACAGTTAATAGACATGACGTCACCGCCCCAGAGATGACGCCTGTAATACATAAACTAAATGATAGGAAACTAGGACACATCAATATTCATAGATAAGCAAACTACACGTTTGACCAACCAATATCAATACATAGCTATACTCGTGGTTATATGTACGTGTTTATATCTATACTATGTACATATTTATTATAATATGTTAATTGTAAACGGTCATTTAGAATATGTTCATATTGAGTGGCCACAACATGCTGATATATAAGACTAGGATTCCGATTGGAGTACTCACTTCTTACCACATGTTATTGTATCCCAAAATAGTAAAATTAAATAAAATTAATAGGAAGAGTTACACTTTACCTCCTTAGGCCTTCTTATTAATTTTACAACGATTATAAATATTACCAACAGTAAACAACGTAGTAGCATACTTCGATCTGTATAAAAGAAATGTTATCGCAGTCATTAGTAAGATAGTAACACCGTTTTTGTATATATTTCTAAGATGTCCTCTTTATTTACGTATTTTTGTTTTGAATTTGAATAATAATTATCAGGAAAAGCATGTTTTCGCAAAGTTTTTGCTTATAGACACTATGTTCTTGTTTTTAATCTTGAAGAAACTTTATCCTGTATATTTTTCTAGTTTTCTAAGTATTCTTTACTTTTCATTTTATTGGTTTGTTATGAATACAAAGATACAGTTTAAATCATCTAATATAAAACATAAATATTAATTATGATAAAAATAAAAATCTTTGCTTAAAAGCGCCTGCCATTTCAACATGGTTTGCAGTTTAAAGTAATGTAGCGATGTTTATCCAGGCGTAGTTTGCAACTCAAATCTGAACCAGTTTTATTACAGAACACCGACGACGTAATATCCTAGGTACATCCACCTCTAACGAGAACCGACTCCCAAAGACAAAAGGAAGCATATTATGTACTGTTGTATTTTTGTCTAACATATATGTATATAGATTGTTAGGAAATATCGCATTCTGTGCACGAATTCCACCACAATCGATAAGAGAGATGACCGCTGGCCGCGAGGCGAGGGGTGCGACGGCGGCGCGGGGGGAGTCGATGGGGAGACTGTTATTTGATTAGTCTTACCGAGAATGAGCTCGTCTCTAGTTAATGGGGTGAGGGCTTGTAACCGGACCACGTATAATTTTCACTATTCCGCGTGAACACCACGAGCACGCAGCGAGACAAAAGCTCAAAACCACTTATCTAGAAACAATAAAACGATTCACGGCGGAACGTAAGACCCGAAAGGCGTTCATCCCATCATCGCTTAATAGACACGCATTTCGACATAAATGAGTTTCGCTTTAAATTAATTAGTAGCACATTTTCCATTATAACGACAAATGTAAAAGCGACCGCTTAATAGCGCGGTGGAAAACTCGCTAGTTTTCGCTCGCGAGAATAGGGCCGGAGAGAAATTGCGGATAGACATAATCAGTCTTCTGGCTTTGAGGCCGCCTCAGCCCCCTAATGTACCGCACACCTCTGCCACTGATGAATACGCTTTACACATACGCGCCTCACCACTTATTCGATTCAATATCAACATTGCAATTAAGTTCTCTAACTACTATTCCAGCCCTTGTATTAATTTTGACAACGAACAGATGCCAACGAGCCAGTGAATAATTAGATTTACTTAGAAAATATCTGCTTAAAACTAAGTTTATTTCGAGCCTTAACCTGTCTCAAGTTAGCAACCAAATGTCTATAGTTAACTACTACAAGGAAAGTTTTGAAGCAAAACGGGAGGTCGGTTTGTGAGGACGGTCCGTAATGACCCTGTCCGATCTTACAAAAGGCAATTACAATAAAGTTCCATTCGCACATGGTCGTTAACTGGACGATATATCTTGGATTCCCTCAGTCAAGTCGGCTTTCGCACTCGTTTCATCTTACCGCCATGCGCCATGACACATGACCCCACATGACAATTTTAATTTTTAAATGTAGATACTTTACTATAGTGATAAAACGGAATGCTTGTGTTGAATTTTTAAATACACTTACAAGTTTTATGTGCTTAACGAAACTACCTTAAATCGAAGAAACTTTAATTTTAAAACATTGTTTCACAATCATATATGTAAGAAATAAGATGTGTTGATAATATTAATAGGAGAGAGCGATGAGTAGGTGCAGGTAGTGGTGCGAGTGAAGGTGTGGTCGGCAGTCGGCAGAGAGCCCGCGCACCTAACCGGCACGGAGCGCACACTTTACGAGCGGGGGATTAACCCGTGTAACGAGATTCATTAATTCTTGTCGTTAAAATTTGTCGTTCTCGATTAATAAGGAAGTCCCACGCGGCGGGACGTTATTATCACTCGACCGCAGCCGGGTGTCGCCGGGTGTCGCCGGGCGTCGCCAGGGGCTGCCTCGCCGCGAAACTTCCCACTCCGCCCGCTTTATTTACACTATCGAGTAAATTAAACTCGCGCTCGAGTGTCGGAGAAAACTTTAACAGAACTTTGTGTGTAATAAGTGGTGCAACAACACGAGTGGAAGAGCAAACGTCGGACGCGGTCTCCGCTCCGCACTTCTCTCCCACTTAACTCTTTGGGACATATTTATTCGACCCTCCGGCGACCACTGCGGAGCTTACCCTCCCAGGCCCCTCTGAAATTAACCTAACGAATCAAAGTAGTACCGTTAAATAGTACCTGAATCATTGTTAGGTACAATCTCTGCCCATTACGTTATGAATGCCCGCCGCAACCTCGATCGATCGAATACGTGCGCTTATACATTTTTGATCGGTCTCCGAAACGAATCGAAACAAAGAAAGTACACAGCTCCGTTATTAGCGTCCGTTTCCTCTATCTGTTTGTATGTAATTTTTAATGCGGGGTCAATCAGGGAGCTATATCGTAGATCTCCGTCGGGCCGAGACCGTAACGATAATGAATCGGCACTGTAAGAGCGCCGGACCGCACTCACGAATTATTAATAGTATACGCGTACAACAAGTTACTCCTATTTATTAAAAACCGTCTTATACCGCCGGACCGTACCTCCGGACACGACAGCTGGTGTCGGACAGACAACAAGCCTCGTTATTAATAACTAATAGCAAGCTCGGGGCGGATTTAAACTTGAGATTAAGCCGCGGTCAAGGTAGTAAGCGGTTTCAATTACAAGACATTACTAATGCATAAAGAACATCTTCTGTGTTCACACCGGCCGCATTTCCTTGTCCTTTAAGATGACCCTCCCCTTGTGGAGGCAGAGTGGGCTTGTCCACTATTTGTTTTACCTACCTGTGACCCTCGTACAACTGTCCACTAAGTGTTGATTGCTTGTAAACAGTGTTTGTAAGCGTTTAACTATTTACTTTCAACAAAATCTCCACAAAAATGTCACGCCGCTCAAGGTAAGGTCGTGAATCTTCCTCTATTTTTAGATTATAGAACTTAAAGGTTGCGTCATAAGTTTATTGTGCGATTCGAATCCCATGCGTGGAAGGAATTGATAAGGCGCGCTCGAACCTTTGCGTCTATTGCTTGAAATTTATTGCTGTTTTGGGTTTTTATTGTTCCGTTTTACGGCCTCCTCGTATATAAATCGTACAGATAGAAGATGAATTCCGCGCTAAAGCGACCGCTACAGCCGTATACCATACATTTCAGCGATACCTTACATTCTCGTATAAATACAAACACGTAAACCCACTATCCGGCCCTAGTTTAGTGTCGTGTCACTATACATATTGAAGGCAGTTGTTTGAACAGAGCCTTTATTTTCGTCTAAATACCGAGCAGTAGTTTCCACGGACAGAGGACGATTTTCATAGAGGTCCATCACGACGACCCAAGCGTGTGCGATATATCACACGAAATTATGCTTGGGCTGCGTTCCTGCGCCGAGCGCGACAGAGACGGCGTACGAGGCGCACTGACCCTCAGCTCATAATGTACGGTCCGGTTAGGTACACGACTTACGGGAAATAGGTACCTATGTAACCTCCGGACCCCGCGCCCGCACCCCGTGCATGAAATGCTTATTATACGCGGCACGTAGGCCGCCACCCCGCGCGCTCGGCCGCTCGGCGGCTTGCTCACTCGCGCCACCTGCCCGCCCGCCCAGACAGGGACGCACGACCGATATTATAGCAAATCGAGGATTGTTATGTCCGGTCCGCCAGAGGTCGACGTAATATATGGCCACGGTATTCCGGGCACATATATTAACACAGAACTCGCCTCATACGAAAAGATCTTACGCGATGGAAACAAATGGCAAGGAAAATTTTGGCGGTGAAATTCATTGAGATGGAAGAAGCAAAAACGGGACGAGAAATTACTGTAATTTTTCTGACTGATCTAACTACTGTTAGCACAGAAAATGGAATGAAAATGCGAGAATATTATACTTATGTTTTATACGCTGTAGCTGATAATATATTCTTTAAGTGTATATGTACAACATGAGAAACTTACCCTCAAAGATGCAAGCGTAGGTAGGGATGGGAGGAGGCAATCTATTAAATAATAATGGGGATGGTACATGTATGGTCAAGTGGATGATCGAGACAGGAGGTTGAGCAAATGAAGAATGATCACTATTGCAGCGAGGGACGGCCCGGTGCCGGTGCATTGCGGGCGCAACCGCGCGGTATGACATGTCGCGCTAAGTGAGTGATGACGCTGCGGTGCGAGGCGCCTCCACCTACAAACTATCGGAACCTTTTTTAATTTTTTTCTTACCAAAACTTTTTTATATTATTTAATAATGTGGTGTATAATTTGACTTGGACTTTCCTCTCGTAAAGTATTCGTTAAAACAACATAAACAAAATGTTACATGGATTTTTCCAAGTCTCAAGGAAGTTGTTTAAGCGAACACATACGTGTATTAAATAGCTTGCGTTAATTTAATGCTATATTAACGCAAGCTGTTTAATAGGTATATGCTAATTAGTCGCATACCAATAGTACCATTGAAACCTGAAAACCCTTTTTTAATTTTACACCTTTTCTAAAAACGTTTAGAAAATGGTGTGAGAAAATACTTAATATTGCGAATTCGCGACACGCTATAAACATACTAACAGAACATCGTATTATGGTGCTTGTAAAATGTTGTCGCAAAAATACTTTCTGCTTATAAGTACAATCACGCTCTTGCGATAAATGTCTAGGGGCGCAGTCACCCACACCGCCTAAACGAATTTAAATAAAATCGGGTATTAAAATCTCCAGGCGATCTCACAAAAATATACCTATGCCAGGAGAGATTTGAGCAGAATAAAAATTCCTTAGGCTCGTCGCATTATCGAGGGGCGGGTCTCCTGTTTTCTTTTATGGCTGTCGTAAGGTATAATCTTCAAGAAAAATGCGATATTTAAATGAAGTGAATTCCTTGAAGGGGATTTCCTTAATACCCAAATTTTTCAGTTGCAATTTCATTTGTTAATTCAGTGAGGTTGACTGTAATCGTGTTGGGGTGTCAGAAACATCTGTCATTATAATATTCCTTTTTTAAAAAGAGATAATTATTCATGGAATAAGAGTTTTTTAATTCGTGTAGCGATATATTAAATAAACAAAATATCGCATGTTTTCTTTTGACATGTCGCCTCTGTCGCTCATAGTATAAACAGAGAGACTAATGAGGGCAGTGCGGTGATGCGGCGCGTGCGCACGTACACCCCCGCGCACGAAAGATCTCCGCCACGTGCGCGCCACGCGCAACACGTCTCTAATTGCCCTACTATAAAGATTGTGACAATATTGGACAATCCAGTGAAAATAACACCCGAATATTGTGTAGCGTATCGTTTGAGCCGACATAATCTCTCATTTTAATAGATAAGTGGAGGTGGAGTCATGTGATTTGTTACTCACTACTCGTTAAGCTTTGTTTGCCTATAACGTGATCCTCTAATATCGGATACATAACAATGAAAATTTAAATTTGTGTTTATTACCAGAAGTGATCTTCAATTCAAACGCAAAATAACATGAAAAAATAAAGTCAAGGCGGTGCTCGGTCGGTAGCCATTTCATTAAAATTAAAAGAAGTTAAGTCGCGACACAAGACAAACTGCCGCCTAGAGAAATAAAGAGAGCAAAGCAAATGAGAAGAACTCATTTAGGCGGCCGCTGAATTGTGTTCGAGAGGATAATAAAAAGGGAAGCCATCAGTGACACGCACAATAAGCATCAACCTCAAGAATATCATAGATAACGGCGCGGAGCCGCCGCTGCCGCCGCAGGGACCTCATTAGGAGGCCGCAGGGAAATTAAAAAGAAAGCAAGATCTCGGACTCGATTGCGACCCGAGAAAAACGACCGGCCTTCCTCTCATAACATTACATACAGCCTCTGTCGATTTTC
Organism: Catocala sponsa; assembly: GCA_963564715.1. Taxonomy (NCBI): domain Eukaryota; kingdom Metazoa; phylum Arthropoda; class Insecta; order Lepidoptera; family Erebidae; genus Catocala; species Catocala sponsa. The sequence continues at coordinate 13,757,794 of OY751331.1, forward strand.
CGGACGATTATTATTTTGTGGTGCGTAAGACTGGGCCGGAAAAGTAGTTAATGACAGAACAGAGGTCGAAGGCGCACCAGACGCAGCATAAATCAGTCTGGAGCAGAGATGAATGTAATTACCGTACCGGACGGGACAAATCGGACCCGCGCCCCATGTTCGTTTGTCGCCTGCACGACTCGGCCTCCACTTGCTACTACCAGTTCTAGTCACCTATGATCGAGTTTTGGTTATGAATTACATTACAAGCAATATCAATTAATTCAAGTTTGGTAACCAAGAGCTCGTGCTTAATACTTCCCTGTATTATTAAGAAAAACAATATTATAAAAGTAGCATACAAATTTAATTATTTATCAATCGACTTGTACTTTAAATGACGTCTTAGCTTACCTTATATATGAGTTATCGCAAGTTTTAATTATTTATTTATGTTTTATTGTAACAATTGTCAAAAGGAAGTGACAGTGTGTTCATGTAAATACGAAAAATAACGAATTCAAGCACATCAATTGGATCTTAAACTTGCATTTATTTAAGTATTTGTCACATTTATCATGGTACGTCGTTTTTATTATATACAAGTCCTTGATTACAGAGAATTATTCTTTTTACAAAAACGTATATGTAAGTAATATTTTAGTTCGTATTTTTGATATAGGAATATATCACAGTTAAGGTTAAAAGAAATAAAATAGGGAACGAGTCACTATTAAAGATAATTCTTAAGATTAGCTTTGATATGTTTTCTTATTATAATTATATTAAATCAATTGAAGGCCGGCAAAAACTGGCTACCATATAACAAACCAAATAGTTCATGCACATGAATTATAAGTTCCATGCACTACTTACATTTTAGTAATAAGAAGCTTGTCGTTGTTCTGTAACCTAGAACAATTAAACGTGCAAAAAATAAACAAAAATAACAATTAATTGCTCCCTCCATGAACAAGTTTCAAGTCTTTCGAACTGACTCGATTTGCTAGGAAGAAATCTATAGAAATCTTACATTTATGCAAAACAAAGGCAATCAAGGCTCGGACGAACAGAAGAAATGAGCTTCATTAAACGACAGAATGAAAACTTTAATAATGTAAGATGCAAAAAACTCGACAAAAAATACTTAAGAAAATCTGACGACATAAAGGCTGTTGTAACCGGGGACTCGCCGTAAAATCATTAAGATGCTAATAAAAACTTCCTTTTGTAGCACAGAGACGAACTCCGGGAGCGGCCAAAAAAATATTCAAATAAAAACTCAATCGAGAGAGTGGAATGGGAAGCGGTACCATGATTATTCTTCAAAACATAATGAAGAGAATTAATGTAAATATTCTTTTCGCTTGGAACTTTCCGCCCTACGGAAAGTTTTATTTTACGGCGCGTCGTTTAACAACCGTCCCTACTTATTGACATTCAATTCGGGGGAAATTGATTTATGAAGATTGTCGCCTTAATTGTAAAAAGATTTTTTCAGGAACGATGTAAATCTGAGGAGCATTGACGTGGGGTGGGCGAAGTGCACACATAGTCGTGGATGTTCACGGTACTTAGTTATTAGCATGTTTAATGTGTACGTGTTGTGTGTCGTTAGAGCTACTGTAGAACAATGGGTGTGCATTGTTGCATTATTGAGTAGGGCGTGACAGGTCGAATCAGGGTAGCGGGCAGAGGGCTGCAGCTGCAGGCGCGTCATTACACTGTCAGGATGGACGTGCACCACGTCGCAGCACGATAACGCGCAACAAGCGGAACAAATGTACCATTTTATTCATTATTTATTTTTAATATCAATGACGACATGCTTTTTATTTTGCGAGATTTATTATTCATGCAGCCAGTGAAAGTACTACGAATATTGCACCGGTTACATCATAATAATGTAAATAAAAAATATATTAATACTTGCATGTTTATAATGACATTTCACTCGAATTTATCGATGCGTATCTAAGCTCCTTGAAGCGATCTTAAACATACGTACAGGCCCTAATCAAGCACAAAGTAAGTACCATACTCTTTTACTGGTCAGTATTTTTCGGGATTTGGAACAAAATATCCGTAAATAATTGGAATCTCTCCAGAGGAGTCGTCGTGGAAGGGTCCACACAAGGTCCGGCACCTTTTTACGGTCGATAAAAATAATAAGTCGGTGCTCCCTTCCACCCTCAACCCCCACTGGCGGACAGACGGTGCGCACCCCGCCCACATTCGGACACCGCTCATTTTTTGTTCGTAACACTTTTCATTTGTCTCCCACAACCGAAGTGAGCACAACCGATACTCGCGGGTATGTTGCTCGAGCGCGCCACTACGTACCACATATATATTAATGTAGCCTGTCGAAGCCGAGTCGTAGAGACCACCTACAAACAGTCATTAGACCAAGTTACACACATTAAAAGTTCCCGAATCGACACCTAATATGCAATCACATACTTTATACAAAATTTATCGTACCTATTACAAGATTCGCATTAAACTACCCAGAAAATCTTTAACCTAAGCTTTAAGCTTATAAAAGCTCGGCGCTAATGGCCGGATACCGGAAATTGCGCTCTCATATATCTCCCAACAGATTTATGAAAGTACCCACACATGAGCCGATGTCTCTTGGGCGCACAGACGTCACACCAGCAAGAAGCGCCGTAAACTGAACACACGCACACGCTCGTACACTACAACACCTACACCGTTAAACTTTGACACTTATTAATTTAAAGGATCGTTAACTCTAAAGGGTACCGAGTAGTAATATGAAACTGAGGCTAATAATTAATGGCGCAATCGAAAAACTATTCTTAACTATTAAATCTACAAGTGAAATTGGTAATACAATCTTACGTATACATATAGATTTAATATCTATATGTTAATCCAGGCTTGCGTTTATTAAAAACAAATAGTCATTGAAGTAATCTTCGTCCGATGACTAATGCTACGCGCGTAGCAGCCCAGTGCGCTACATCGTAGGAGCGTAGCGGATAATCCGCGTCCAGTGGCGTAGTCTCACGCTTCCTCTCGTAGCCGCTGATATGACTGTGATGGTCTTTCCCTGTCATGTTTAATGCATCTGTCAGCTCTGCATACATATTTAACATTAATGAGCTTTACACCCCGCTCTGTTTTGAAACACACGCGTGCACTTCATAAATCTATACTTGTTTATATTTGTCCACTCATATGTAGCATGGACATTTTGTATCGTATTAAGTTACTACAAATATATTCAGAAAGTTATTACCACTTCAAACAAAGAAGGTAGGGAATACTAAACTCCTATCCCGACACCCTAAGTCAATTGCGAAAAGAATATTAGGTATATTCACGAGTGGAGGCTGTTTTTTTAGGATCGTAATCTTTTCCGCGTATCCCGTCTCAGCCCTTGCCGACACGTACCGGCCATTGTGACGCGGAATACGTCTTCCGCGGCGCTTCTTATATGAGCGTTACAAGTGCTTTCTAAATAATCTAAGTCCAGCCGAAGAGAGCGTATTGTATTGACACAGTGGAGTGGTGGCCGGCCGTATAATGCCTGGTGTGTGTGTGCGTGTGTATGTGCACGCCGCCGGCCCTGTGTGCGTCCACGCTTGATAGAATAAGCAAGTCGTCCGGCGCCGTGGGGGGGCGGCCCCACGCCCCCTTAAGTATCTTCAAGACTGGACCTCCACCACCCCCTACCCACTACACGTCTTCTGTAGCACTTCCCGTAGCCACATCGGACTCTAATGGCCCTTTATGTTATGTTGTAAAGAAACTTTTATTATAATAAAACTTATCACTTTTATTTTCATTGCGAATCACGTAGCTATCACGTTCCAAGATGTCAGAAAATCTCCGTTTTTTTAGGCCTTGAAATTCAGCTCAGATGGTAGGTTGATAGCATGAAGAGGCAGAATCATTGAGGTTGTAGATAGTTTCAAGTCGTGCTTAAATCCTGTGGCTCAGCGATTATCCATAATGTACACGCATGTAACAATAGTTTAAAAAACGATAAATATAAGCAACAATGTTACCGACGAATACACTATAAACTCTTTTTATCCCACGTTAGACTAGATTAAACGCAGTCGCAAGCAAACTTTTAATAAATTATCACTACGACACAGTGTCTTATATAAATAATAATGACTTTAGAAACTACAATACTTAAATAAATTATATCTAACTATCTAACATACATCTTGCAGCGCTATTAGACAAGTTTTTAACTAACCCTCTCAAGTTAACTTTTCGTGCAGCACGACATAATGAGCTGCCTGTTCATTAGACAAGGAATTGTATACAAATAACAACACTATTCACTTAATATAATAAAAAAGAGTACCTACTTGTATTGATGAAATTTATTACATATAGGTGCCGTCTACGGTTTTGCTCGCGTAGTTTACGAATTACAAAGCGCCATCTATCGCAACAATATCGTTCTTCGGTGTATTATTGATTCAAAGTCGCATGTAACCTATGTTAAGAATAATTCTCATAACAATAATGAGACGTGATATTTTGTACGTAGTGAAAGCCATTTTTCAGGACGTACGTTTGTGTCCAAAGAGTATAATAAAAATAAATATTGAACTGAACATTTGAATTAAAATTTTATCTATTATTGTGTTACGTGAATATTAGGCGTTAAAATAAAAATACTTAAGTAAAACCACGACAAATTCCGTTTTATTAATTTAATTTTATAAGAATTTATTGTTTATACGTAGTGTCGCACAAAAATTTTATAATTTGATTTTACTTTTTAGTGATACATAGACATACAGCGTATGGAATACTGCGCGCCGTCTATCTACTAAAGACAGAAATACCCATAATAGTCATGGCAGGTCACCGACAGTGCCGAGCACCATTTGAACAGTATAATTATACTTTAAATATCGTATTAGTATCGCCTATTTAACTATCACTGACATGCTTAAGTTGCATAGACTATGACAACCCACGCTTCTTTAGCAGTTAGGAAGCTACTGCAGCATAAGCATGCGCGCTCTACGTAAAAAAAATTTACATACATGACAATTCATAAAACAAATACAAGTATTGTTTAGTAAGATGTATTTAACAAAAGTACTTTAAATGCATGATATAGACGAGCAACCATGCACACGGCACTAGTTTATTAAGTTGCTTAAAATGTCAGCAAGAGTGTGAGAGAGGTGGCGCGCGGCGCGGCGCGGAGCGGTACGAAGCGGTGCGAGCAAATCATATTAACTGGCGGCACCGGCGGCCCAGCGGGCGTACTGCTCGCCTCTACTTTACTATTTCGTTGCTAATTCTCAGCAACCTGGACGCACATGTAGTTGCATTTCCATTTCGATCGGGAACATGTTACTTTGTATTTTAGCTCTTTTGTTTTGAGTTAAAACTAACTCTTGGCGTTCAGACTTGAGAGCTTTGTTCAACAGTTTACTAAAAAAGGATAATCGCACCACACTTCATACGACTACAGATTTTCAAAACATTACACAATAATGTAACATATATTCCAAACTGAAGTGATCTGAGTAAAATCTACGATTTTTTAGCACAAAGTACGCGAACATTGTATAGAATAACAGAAAATAAAAGCATTAAAGCGGAACGTTACCAAGTGTAGGTACATAAGGTGCTCGAGCCAAAAGTTATGTCGGAATACTTCTAACGGGCGGGCGGCTGGCGGCTGCTATGAGTAGATTTACAATAAATACACCAAACAAAGAAAAAGGAATCTCGCTGCGGGGAAAACTTCGGCTTTGTACTCCAGTACACTGTTACGGTGAAGTGCTCGCTTTATACGTAAAATATGTACGGCTATCTGTGTACGCTCCGTGTTATTATACTTGCATTGTTATGTTATTGTGCCGCATATGTGATCATAATATTGTGTTATCTAATTATTTATAGCTTTATGGCCGCCTTGTTGGTCCCGTGGCTTATAGGTGTGTTTACAACTGATTGTGAGGTAAAGTGTTATTGGGTTTCTTTGGAATTTCTTAGTAACAACACGATGACTGAAAATGTGACTAGTAGAGGACAATATGGACGCCACCTATGTTTTAATTCCCAGGTCTGGTCTGAGAATTAAAATATAGGTGGTAAACTGTAGTTGCAGGTAGCCTAATACCTAAGGCATTGGATTTGTGTTCGAGAGGTCATAGGTTAGAATGCCCGCTATTACACTACCAACATAAACGCAGTCCTAAGACAAGCATTCTAGCTAGGCTGGAGAAGTTAACAAGAACTCTAGCAATATATAACCTAAATAGTTAGTAACTTTAAAAAAAATTACTTGTGTAAATTCCTATAACGTTTAATTTTGCTTATAAACCAGATTAAAGAATATCCTCAATCTCTGACAGTAATAAAATCATGACGATAAAGCGATGTCGCATCCAGGTAACTAATTGAACATTTTCAAAGATGTTCTATCGGCAGTGCAGTGATTGTTCGGGGTTGAAAGGTTGTGCGGACGCGCGATGGCGCGGCGGCAGCATCTCGACGGAGCTCGAAGCTGCCACCTGCCTGCGATATAATTGAACTTCAAATCTGCGCGCCCGTGGCAGATCCCCAATACTTCCGGCTGGCTGGCTCCTCGCACACTACCACGTCGCCCTCCTATTTATTTTGTCTGCGTTGTCTTTGCCGCTGTCAGGGCTCTGCCTTTTGAACGGTTTTCTATCTGACGCATTATATTGACGGTATCAATTCCCCTCACATAATGTACTGATCACTCACCAACTTATACCTGTTTACGGAAAGTGCTATTGCTTTTCTATTACATTTATTTCTTGAGTTTTATGTTACGTCTGTTTGTGATTTTGTATTGATATCCTTTGTTCATAAAGTTAGTAAGCTCTTACGGATAGTAAAATAAAGGTATTATTTATGACTAAAAATTTTTAATTAATCTTTTAGTCCCAAATATTATATATTTGATCTGCTTCAGTATGTTTGTGTCAGCAAAACTCGAAAAGTGGTCGACGGATTGACTTAATATTTTTTCACAACGATACATCTATATAAAACTATTTTGATATACTTATTATACCGATGTTTATATTTACTTCTCTAACAAATAATATATAACAGACTAAGCCACAGCGAAGGATGACAGAGTGTAGCTAGATTTAAATAAACTTTATGTAACTTTATTAAATTGTACGTATAGCTAGTGAAACGATTATAATTTCTCACACAAATGTATAACCATATAGCAAGAAATGAAAAAAGGGGTTAAAGATTTGTATGAGCAAATATATTAACATATAGAGGTGTTTTACACCCAAGTTTTACGATTTATATTTTGTATCTTAGGTCCCACATAACGGGCACAGGCATATTGTCTCACAGTGATATTCCCAGTTAACTGGCCGAACGTTTTTACCTGCCACTTAAATTGCCAAAAAGTCCAACTTAAACTTTAATTTCCTTTTAAATATTATTTATTTGTAAGCATAGTGCATCAGTTTCTTTTAATTTGTCATTAGTTTTGTTATTTTAACGCCATTATTTGTTTGCACGTTTATTGAATGTATCACTTTTTCATCATTTATTTGTTTTTTTTACAGACGAGCATAGAGTACCTATTTTATTTTTTGTTAATGCATGTCGTGGCAGCCTATAATTGAGGCAGCACTATATAATGGATTATGTGTATGTATCATTATGTTTTAGTGTATGCTTTGTTGGTTGTCCTTAAATAAATAAACACATTACCCAATCCGGGAATCGAGCCCGCAACGTAACGATAGGCTGCAAACATAATCGTAAACCTGCAACAGAGGCTGTTGAATAATATATAATAATGTATTATATTTTATTCAACAACCTCTGTAATAATGGTTAGGAACAATTCTAGTTGAGAAACCCGATGGATAACACATTTAGAGTGCCCAATGTTACCGTCATCTCCTTGATTTAAAACGAAATACCCAAAATTAGCTCATGCAAATAGAAGTGTCGTTTCGGCCACTCGAGTAGCAAATCAAGAAAGAAACCCCGACCGGCGGTCGAGCGTCGTTCACGCCTCAATCAACTGCCAGTTACGAGCCTTTGTACTACGAGAGCCTCTCAGCCTTACCACACAACTTAACCACTCTCAAAAACATTGTCCACAGTTAATACTGTTATAACTTTATTAAACCTTATATTGCAATGAACATATGTAACTTATAGAGGGATGAGACTGTAAATATAAGCTATGTACAATGAATCTGTTATAATGTAAGTACCTATACATCATATTCATATAATAAGTCAGCATATAAATCATCAAGTGACGGGGTATAGCCACTTCGTACGTCCAGAAAAGAAACGTCAGACGTGCAGAGGCGGCTGCAAGCGACTTGAGACCGACATTCCAAATATGAAAATAAAAAGAAAATAAGCTCTCTCTGGCCGTTCCTCCAATCGCACACCTCGCTTTTATTACATCCATAAATTCATCATATCGCAGCGGCGGCGGGGCTCGCCATTGGCCGCGCAAGCAGGACCGCGCGCGTTTCTCGCTCGCACCTCCTTCATATTAATATTGAATTTTTCTCGACCCCCGCCCGCCACCCTCGCGGGAGGCTCTACACTCGCTCGCCCCCGTATTGTTGTTATCTTTAATGTTGTGGAAAACGCGTTTTCTTGTGTCGTTAACTTTTATATTGCACGAGTGATACTTTTACGGGTTTGATACATAACTTATACCGGCGCTTTTAGCGGCATACGATATTCGTATATACCTGCGACAGACAATACGCTTATAATAATACCTATTACATACTAAATTATTTACATTATCCCCACACCATGATTATTATAAGTATGCATGCGGCCATAATAATAAAATTTGTCGATTAAGTCCTACGTAATTACCTACATATAAGATATGCACAGGTATGTTTGACATATAAGCAAGTTTTCATTAAGTAATTGTTTTCAACTCTTGAACCAAATACCTATATGGAATTCCGTTGGCCGCGTACAAAAACAACTGTACATACATCCTTATTGTTTCATGTAACAAAATCAAAACAGAAACAAAGAACATAATAAATTAATCACTTCGAAAAGGGGTTGGAATTCTCCCCTTTAATGTTTTCCTTTGGTGCATTGTCTGCCTGCCAAAATTAAAAAAGAGGAAACAACCCGTCTCCGTTTTTAAACGACGGTGACCTTTCTCTATTAGTCTGTGACTTTTTAAACTTGTTACTCCTCTGACAACTGTACACCTAAATAACATTAGGTATATAAATGCACCTGTGTCAATATGACGAAACCAATCTTCTAAGGAGTTCATGACTTATCAGCATTTTTATTAAAATGATTGCCAAACTTTAATAACACGCATTTATTTGTAATTTGATCATCTTTAAACTAATAGTAAGTAAAAAATAGTCACTTAATATGAACAAGCACTCGTATGGATATCCACGTCAGATCATTTAAAACTTTCCAAATTCGCTAAGTAGTAAAGTACCCCACTACGACTACCCCAAGTTGCAAATACTCAGCTCAGTAAGTTTTTATTTCTATGTAGAAAAGAAATACATGGAATCTTTTTAAATTCCCTCCCTTATATTTCAAAGCTCAAAAGAAATCGCTAGCAATATCTGTCTGAAAAATATATCGGATTGCTTTGTCGCAGCTTTGGAAATCGAAATCTATTTTCCTTCAAATCTAAGTGAATCCCGTGCGGATTGGAAATGTACCCTTTACCTACCGCCGGGCGAGGCAATTGATATTCCAACAATACAATGTATGAATAAAATATAGACTGAGTTCCTATCAGGCGTGTTTGTCGCGATCGCCGTATGGATTTTGAAGAAATCTCTATATCAATTGGCGTAAACAACACTGGAGATTTAAATAACAGAAGCTATTGTAAAATATTAATTTATTTTATGGCATTTCTCTTAAACCTTACGTAAGATAATATTACTCAATAGAATTCTAGCTGGTTACCTTTTAGATAAGTGTGTGAGGCGAGTATTTGAAGCGTATACTAAACAATGTCATTGTTTACCCAACGAGATTGGAGGTAGCGGTGAGATATGTTGTATTTTTTATCTTGCCTCTCCTAGCAGACTGGCTGGATTGCGGATTAGCAGACTGCCTTATCGGGTGCATTTATTCTTTATATGAATTATGTTATGAATAAGTTTTAGCTGCGTTTTTATCACGAATATTAAGAGAGAAGCGAGACTATAAATAACAAATGCACTATTAAATTTACTTCCAGACGGCAATGACATGTTGCAGTTTCGATTTACGATTCTTCTTAACTATTCAGTAATTCTCCGTTCAGGTACTTAAGAAACGGTATTCGGGCACTCTGGTTTGCGTTCCCAAGTGTTTCGCCAACATCGCACATACAAAAGGCTATGCATATTTTGTCTGTTGTTTGTGTATCATTATTAGTGGTTACAATTGGCACGAGTTCGTTTCGCGCCGAAAGTTCACGGCCAAATGAGAGCCGGCGCTACAGACTGCTGTTTTATTTTTGACAGTTAATTTTTGTTGTCTCCAACGGGTGATTTACTATTTTTGTATATGGAATTTCGAGTTTTGGGCCACGTTTTTATACATGGCCAAAAGGGATCCTAAGAAAAAGAAGAATCATATTTATGATCTCTTAACCTATAGAGTCGCAGCGACACACCGGTGGCCAGATAGAATAGATTTTAATTATGTCTGGTGTTCTTAGATGTGATAGTTTAACATGACACTTAACTTTAATTAAATATAACTGTAAACATAAGTTTATATTTATGTATTACTAGATTTTGCCCGCGGCTTCGCTCGCGCTAATGTAGATTAATGTTAAGATAGATTCTTTAGTAACCTATATGTTATTCTGATGTATAAATAGTAATACTGTAATGTTGAACATCAAAATCTGTTCATTAGTTTTTGCGCGAAAGAGTAACAAACATCCATCTATCCATCCTCACAAACTTGCCCATTTATAATGTGAAAGCCATTGAACATGTTACCATAACAAGCATAATTTACGGTTCAGTAGTCTAGTCAAAGTAGGCGTAGAAACAAGTAAGTTCGACATAATTGGCAAGCTTGAAAATTGTGACAGCCTGTTAAAATGTAATAAATTGAACTTACATTTCTACTACTAAAAATATCCAAGATCAAAATTAAAAATATGTAATTTAATTTGTAAAATAATTGTTTTAAATCTGAACGCTATACGAATAATTCAAAAGTTAAATCTTTAAATTGACTGGACTTGGACTGACTATATTACAGACAATTATAACCCTTTATAAATAATAAATCAAAATATAATACACCTATCAAATAAAAAATATTAGGTAGCAATTTAACAACGACGAAAGCCTTTATTAAGTATGATATATTATGTACTCATACGAATTTTAAACAAATTATATTATATTATAAACAAATAATATAATAACAACATCTATCAAGAATGTCTCATTAAAATCTAGGTAACTATGTACGTAACAATATACCAACATAATTAACATAAAAGTGACTTCGGTATTAAAGTATACAAGCACATAAGTACGTTTATATCTAAAAATAAGTTCAATAAAGATACGGCGCACTAATAAAGGTGGTGTAGGTAGGTCGGTATCGTAATTTTCTTTATTGTTCCTTACCGCGACGGGTAGTAACAAATCTAGCAGGGTTATTCTGAGTTCCGTCACAATTTCTTTCACTCCACTTAATAACAAATAAGGGTGCGGTACTGTTTCGAGGTAAATTCTTATGTTTAACTCACCTTTGTTTTAGAAGGTTACGCGTTCAATGCTTTTAGTTTTTCTTCGTTGAACTGCTACTAAACTACATACGTTGAATGTGATTCTAAAAACGTTTAGTGAAGAATTACCTATATACATATAAACTTATAACCATATATGAACTGAAATGTATTGCGGGGATTTAAGCAGTTTTAAAATACAGTGCAGAAGAAATATTGGAATAAAGGTTGCACGATTTGCTGCACTCTTTATTTCACTACCACCTAAGTTAAGACTTATTACGAAGTATATGCTGAATGGAACGAGCGTGCATGAAAAATGCGATGAACGTGAATAAAACAAAAGACGTATGTCAAGATCGTGGCAACTATAAATCCGTAGTCTCTGCATATTCCTCGGGGAAACTTGAATTTATGATAAGTATCAGCTACAGCGCTGTAATTCTCATCGGTTATTTAACAATAATAAGATAAAATCTCTCACTTAAAACAAGCTTCGCAAATATATCGCGAAAACGTTCGGAATAATCCTGTGTAGAAGCTATTCGCGTCCCCTACTCATTTAGCTGTCGGAGAGTTATTTAATACTGCGAGTGACCCCCGGCCCTGTTCTCGTGGCTCTAAATGTATTGAACACATCTGCCGGACACAAGACGCACCGCCGTCGTGATAAATTAAATAATTTAAATTTATTTCCTTCCCATTACGTACTCTCACATTGTTATTTTGTTGTGCCGTACTTTGTCTATAGATCTGCACCCTATTACGTATTATCAGATTTAGTTGTCATAAACATTGGCTTTTGTACTTTGCACAGCTTCTAAACGTGTATTACCTTTGTATCGAGAAAGTAGCCATGGTTTTCTTAATAAAAGTATTTTGATGTTTAAATTTACCTCACTACACGTCTACTACATAACCTCTTTACCTCCGATAAGTTCCTGTGCACAGTTCCGCTATTATGCATGATAAATTACTAAAAAGTTGGGCGACGGCAATGCTTAGAATAAGCATACGTCCAGTATCCGTAATCTTTCAACATCTTAAATAAAATAGTCCGGAGTAGTGTTGTATGGCCGGTATCTTATGAATTAAATATGAGCGCTTTATTCGATTCCCGAGTCCCTCGATATCTGATAATAAAAAAGAAATTTATCGTGCACATACGAGAAGCAGAGGCCGAGCCTCATCGGCCGCTATTTTTTACGGCGCCGGCGTCCTTCCATCGACAATCACTTCATAGCGACCCCTGTCCGAACGTTCGATGACAGAATTATTTATCAGTTTGAAAAATGACGGGAAATTGAATGTAGTCGCAATGTTTACAACGCATTTTCTGTCCAATGTCCTCGGGGGCTCCTTCCCTCGCGTTCCGATGTCCACTTTTCAAAGAGACCGCTCGGACGAGGGTCGAAAAAGTGTCCCCAGAGTAAAAAATAAAAAATATATATATTGTATCTTCGCTCAACAAATGTTACATTACGCGGATACGGCAGATTACAAAGAAAACGTGGTCCTAGATGAAACGCGATCGGCGGAGGTGGACGCCCGATACTTTATTTATTCCGTCTCTATAATTGTTTTGCGCTCTGGGACGGCATTACGCTATGACGCAATCTATTTGAGTGAGCGGGAGCCATATGTCCGCGTGCACCCGCTTGCACTACTTCTTCCGACTGTTAACAACACTTCGAGAAAAATTTAGTATCTCTGCATTATTTTAGAGAAAACATAAGACAATTAACATAGAGAAAGGCGATAAATTGTGTTAAGAAAATGAAGTTTTTATACCGCCATTACGATTGCGAGACGTAAGGGGACAAGTACAAATGTGTGTATATTGAGTTTATACTTTATTACCTGTAGGCATGTACCTAGCCATGTGTGTGCGTGTATGTATTATAGCACCCATGGCCGCTCGTAAAAATGTTTTATTCACCCCATACGGCGTCGTAAAAGGCGTAATAACGCGAGGAGGTATCGTGGAAGCAATTACCGATCTGTTATAGTTTGTTACAAAGGCGCTTGTTTATTATCGTTTTATTATCAACTCATTTGCTGAACAAGGACGCTGTTTAATTCAATACGCTTTTATTACAACAAATTGTAAACAATTAGGAAGTAAATGAGTTAGTTTACGTATACTGAATTATATTATACATGAGAAGATGTTGTGATGTCTCGGCTGTTTACACTCGAGGCTCGTGACTCCAATAATAAAAGAACTGAACGGGCAAACAAAGAACGGTGAGTCGGTGACGAGGCAACTTTCACTAAGAAGGTTGAATGGTATTAAATCAGAATTATCGCTAGGCTCGACAAAGTCGCAGAAGAAAGTTGCGCAACAAATCCTTATCTACGTTTCAGGTCACGATTCTGCAAAATCGACGAAAATAAAATCAAACGTTCCTCCGCTCGCAGTCGAAATGGAAAATGTGATATTGGATAGAGAGCGCCGTTGAAATGTCATCATAAGACTCACTCGGCTGAGGACCAGCGTCGAGACGCGACGCGACGCGTGTTCTGTGTGGCTCGCTACCTATCTACCTACTACCGCGCACACACGCTGCACTCTGATGTTGTACTTGTGCCATTACATCGACATTCATTTATCTTACAGAAGTACTCCACATATGTAAAGAAAAGTAATAGCAATTCTCACTAATGCCACTATTAACTGTTATATTGTTTACAATTATAGGTACATAGTTAAAATGATTTATTATTTGTTCAGTGAGACATTTGAAGCTCAAAATAATAATATTCATTTGTTCAAAAACTTAATTAATCTACACCAATATTTTTGGGTTTTAAACTAATTGTTAATGACTTGTTAAAATTTTAACAAAAAAATCTTTATAGAAAATTATAAAATACTAATATCAAAAGTTTTGTTTTTAATAATACTATACATATATACTTAGTCTTAATCTAGAATACATTTTTCCAGTTATGATTTAAGTCCCACATACATAGTAAAAGGCCTGTTGTCACCTACTAGGCACAGGTCCAAACTGCGTGCTCTCTTTACAGAAGATCTCTTTACAGAAAACCCAAGAACACTTTACCCTAACCACCAATGTAGTATAATATTATAATAATTTATAATTTACTGTAATTAATAATAAATATTATACATCTCAATAGATTTCCACAATTAATTCAAAAATGTATGAAAATCACAATTTCAAAAAGCATAAATCCAAATTGTTCGGAGGTGTAATTATCTACAGGTTAGACTTTTTAATTAACAAATTATGGAATGTAATACTTAATAAGTTATGAAATACAAGGTATCATATATAATATACATACTTATAGGACTCATTATTTTTTTTTTTACCAAAGACTAAATATCCATATTGTTACGTCATATATTATTATTATCAATAATATATAAAATATAGATGGCAATCATGTCGACTGACTTATCCTAAACTACCCAAAGCCTACCTACGTTACATAACAATAGATAGCCCTACCAAACAACGTTGCACCTGATAGGTACTTCCAAGATGTGCACCCCATTATAATCATAACCGAACATCATAAAACCGCCCGCCCAACAAGGAAAACTGTAGAGTGCATTCAGCGGCCGCCCGCCTACAATATCATAACGAGCGTGGATTGGCGGATATGAGTTGATATAATATCATAACGAGTTAGGATTGGGCGAGGAGCCGCGGCCCTCTCCCTTCGGCGAGCCGCGCGCCCTCCGCCTCTCATTAAAGGTTAGTGCACCGTAGTAGATGGTCTGCGTCGTTATAATAAGTTTTACGTCGGCGTGTGCCGTCCCGCGCGCCTCAATAAATATGTCGGGCGGCGGCCGGCCCCCGCCCGCCCGAGTATGAGCGGTAGGAAATGCCGACCGCCGACCGCCGCCCGAGCCGGATCAATAATAATACTCGCCCATATCTGCAGTGGACTGGATCTGCTTGAGAAAGCGGCCCCGCGCCCCCTCCACTCCGCCCGCCGCTACACAAACAATATAAATCATTTTCTCGAGGCTGAAGCCGCGGCCACACGCAACCCGCATCCGGCCCGCGCGGCTCCCGCGCGTTCGCCGCACGCCGCACGCCCAGGCTACTACCGCGTAAACACCGCACCATACTGTTTTCCTTATCCACTACACAACAATAGAGCCATTATACTTTTAATCATAATAATATATTAACCATAAACAAAACAAAGTATAGTAATAACTTGAAGGAAGATCGAGTGCCCACTTCCTAAGCTCGATGTTCAAATCCAAAGACTTATCTCGCACGCCATTGATAAATCTTAATTGCGATTTGTTCAGATAAAACTAAGTCTCCCTCGTGCAATATGAATCACATACCTATATATGTACATTTATGTTGAACAACATCTATCAGAGTATTCAATTCAGACAAATTCAGACAATAATATTGCACGTAAACAATTTCGATAGATGATATGATATGCGTGTTCATTCATATACAAAATACATGTTACTAAAGCCCACGTACTCCCATTTAAAAACATAAAAAATGTACTTAGAGATACTTTATCGTGCACGCGCATAGCAGAAAGCGACAATATATTATCTAGTTTAAACTTTGCAATAGTCTACAACGGTAACAGGTGGTTAAACCATCGCTTACAAACACCATTAATGCCTAACACGCTTTTCCTTTTGTCTTGGATAACATTACTTAAATACATAAGACTAGAGACTTCCATGTCGTATTTACCAGTGAAAATATATTATTAAGACAAGTTATCTTCTGATCTCAGTGGCACGTATCATAAGTATGAATCGAGAAAAACAGATTGTACATTATTGTTATAATATGTACGTTTCACTTCTTTTTCTACATTGACCTTGTGTATGATCATTGATCATGTACCTATGATTTATTACAACACATTATTAGGAGTCTACTGACGGTCGAATTTAATAATAATCGATCTATTCCAAAATCGACATATATTAGATTTTGGAATAGCTTGTTTATTTATTTCATCCGTTAGTCAACAAACGTGAGGGTCGTTGACCTATCTGCCTTAACAAATTGAAATTAAAAACCGAGTGGAAACTGACTTTATATTTTTGCTCTTCCTTTTTTATTGAGAAGGAGTATAATAGTTTTCTATGCCTTAGATATACACACAAACCTCAAAGGCAATCAATTCGCTAACTATACATCTAATATAATTAATTGAAATTAAACTACTATATACGGATTTTATCGCGTTGTTTATTTGACACTTTATTACAAAATTTTGAAAAACTGTTACACTACTATAATCACTATTAAACTTTACTAATTTTTAAGCTAATTAAATTATTGAAACTATTAAAACTATTTTATACTATTACTATACTATTATACTATTCATATTTATGTTTACACTTTCCCCAACGTTTCGGTTGCTTTTCAGCAGCCATGGTCACGGGGAGACTAAGATGGTAGTTGTCTCAATGTTCCAGTGTAGTTATTTCAAAGTACCCGAACATAATTTAATCATGGGTGTTTCTATTTACGCAGAATGAACTCAAAGTATCATGAAGTCTAGCAAGTAAGTTTAAGTAAGAAGCAAACCACAGCTAGACTTCATGATACTTTGAGTTCATTCTGCGTAAATAGAAACACCCATGATTAAATTATGTTCGGGTACTTTGAAATAACTACACTGAAACATTGAGACAACTACCATCTTAGTATGCCCGTGACCATGGCTGCTGAAAAGCAACCGAAACGTTGGGGAAAGTGTAAACATAAATATAAATAGTATAATAGTATAGTAATAGTATAAATAGTTTTAATAGTTTCAATAATTTAATTAGCTTAAAAATTAGTAAAGTTTAATAGTGATTATAGTAGTGTAACAGTTTTTCAAAATTGTGTAAAAAAGTGTCAAATAAACAACGCGATAAAATCCGTATATAGTAGATTAATTTCAATTAATAACATTCGCGTAAACAGAAGACAATATTATGTAATATAATTAATTCAATCGACTGAAACTAAATTGACAACGTCAACTTAAATACGTCCATAACACATCATAAAAACATAAAAAGAACATTCGAAATATGATCATATCAAATTCTTCCAAATTATTTCAATAGCATCAAAATGAAAACTTAACAGGCACACAAAGCATGTTATATTAGTTCATGTTAATACAACAAATACTAATATAAGAAATATTTGTTACCTTGGTATGATACTATGATAAATCAATTGTCATTATTCAAGACGTTCCGTTATCTCTAAGCTACCGAATAAAATTAAGAAATACGGAAGCCATACTCTCCTAAAATACAGCTTTGTACTACGGATTAAGCGATGTCTTCGGTCACTAGTTACCTCCAAACTTTTATCCGCCAATTCACGGTTACGGAATTTGTCTGGTAGACGAGTTAGACACTACAGACAAACTTATAGAACATTTAACAAGTCAGGACAAGTACTCATAACGTTATTTTTTTATCTACAGATCTTGAGTTAATAGTTGTTACTATAGCAAAAATCTTTAATTATTGACGTATTGACAAACGTATAAATACTGTAAATTAATTATGAATGTTTTCAAACTTTAGATAGTAAATATAATATATTAAATAAGTATTATACTAAATTGTATTATATTAGTATTATTATAAGTAAACTAATATTAACGAAGATGAGTGTAAAGCTAGTATACTCAAGAGTTTAGAGTTCGTACCCCAGAGATGTGTGTTACATAATATGTGAGGCAATACGTCGATCGAGCGATGGCAATACTGAGCAAGCGAACTTTGTACAATTTATCAAATTGAGTTACCGAGGGGCAATATCGCAGAGCGAACGCAATATTGCAGCGCGTGACCGCGTCTGCAATACGCGCTCAATACATCGGCCGGCGCCGGGCCCAGCACGTCCGCCGCCCGCCGCCCCCGCCCGTCTTCTAGCCGCCCGACCCCGCCCGCCCAACTGACCACCTAGATATTTAGCTAACAATGCCTCGCCGCGAGCGACGCTAACCTAACCCGCACGCCGTCCCGCTCGGCGCGCTGCCGGCCGCCGCGCGTCCGACAGGGACCGAGCCGCCTCCGGTCATCGCTATATTTATTGGCGACGCTCATAAGTACGCGGGTCAGGTTATAAGTTTCTACGAAATGAATGGCCGAGGCACGTAGGAGGCGAGCGCCCGCCGCGCTTAACAAGAAAGCACCTCCACCAGAAACTTGGCAGGGGGGCCGTCACCCCACGGACGCTGGCGTTATAATTAAAAAACAAAAGAATACAGAGCCACTCAGCCTCTTGCCCGCCGACGCTGCTCGTTCGACTTTCATGCGAAAAAATGCAACGACTGACAATTAAATACAAAAGAAGAATGGAGAATTGTACAAAATTAGGAACTTTCTTTATTGGAGACGCTTCAAGTGTAATTAGGTTTTATGAATTCCTAGAGAGTTTTGTGAGCCCAGCTATAACAAATGGAAATCCTCGAGCGAGGAAGTTTTAATAACGTTATTAAAACTAAGAGCAATTTACATCTACAAAAATACATGTCATGTTTATTCTACCTCTAATCCAATTTATATCCTTGTTTTGGTAAATCATTTCCATATTTATCAACATCGATCAAATATGTGACGGTCACCATACATCACAAAGTACCCTAATGTGGAAACTATAAATAATTGCTAACATTGATTCATACTCAAACGCGCTTCGTTCTCATACACATTGTTGCTCGTACAGGTGGAACTCCGCTACCTCATTTACCAAATATATATTCAGTTGTCTAAGAGCCGGAGCGTAGTCCGTAACACGCTTATCGGACACGCACCAAATTAATGCTATAAATAAAGCATCAGACCCATGTGTAGTGTGGCGGTCATCACAGCTCGAGCGGACCGCTCCTATTACAAATACCATTACGGAGTTCGCAGATGACCGCACGGTTTTATAATGCGAAGGCACCGTCGTCGTCCGGCAACCTCGCCCCGCCGCCGCGCGTCCTCCACACCCCCGCGCCCCTCGTTCGCTCCCTTGACCATCGACCGACAATTGTAAATGGCACATAAAATAAATGAATGTGCAGCGGGACTCGCCTCTGCAGCAGACAATATAAATTACGACCGGACGATTATATTCCGGCGGGAATGAAACGTTTTCCTTCAGATATATACACTTTACATTGCGCGCCGGGAAGGCTCTCCGTATAAATTCACGGCTGCCCACCGCCCGCTCTCGTTAGCCGTGCGTGTAATTACCTACTGTTTTTAGAACAACTTTGATTAAACATATATTGTGCACAAAAGTTTGCAATGTTGCACCATTTCAAGACTACGACAGAATGATTTTGTCGTAAGAAATATTTATTTTTCTCAAACTTATTTTTTAAAATTAGGTACATTTAAGCAATAACTTTACTTAAAAAAACACAGACATCAACTATCGAAAGTCATATTTAAATTAATCATAAATTAAGTAATCCTTTAGTACTCTCAAAAGTAATTTTAAGCAGTTCATTTTGCAACTGGTAGATGAGTCAGGTGTCTCTTAATACGTACCACACGTAATTTTAGATCCAATACTATGTAGATAATGGCACTCTTCCAATATAGTCTTATTGGTGTTGCTAATTTAAATTTATGAGGTGATTAGGGCGGCTGATCGCTAGCCGATCTCGGGAAGCGCTGACGTTAATTATTTTGAATCTCTTCAGATATCTGCAAATTGATATTTATAATCAGCAGTCATGACATACGTGTTGGCATGAATCAGTCGCTATGAGAAGATAAACTGTCTGTTGACTGATGACAGAAAGTGGTACAGACATCTTGTGTAATAACGTAATAACATCTTCATAAATACAAATTGCCTTACCAATTTAGCGTGTTATATTCTCTCTATGTGTAAGAAAACAAAACTTACCATAATCTAAGACTGATTGTTAAAATTTTCAAAGTCCCTTTTTTGAGTGGTAGACCCATTGCTGCCAGTTATTGGGTGACGACACAAATGTGCCCGCTTACCTGAGATAGTGGCTACCTTTTACAGAAAACAGACCTAAGACTAGTAACACTATTACTGCGCTTCGCTAGGTGAGTAAGAAATACAGTACAGCTCATAATATCTACGCTTATAACCCATTTCTTTCATTCCATGCTACATTCCTTTTCCAGAGACTCAGCAAAGTATGATGATATTAGACGCGTTCAAAGGTTATAGTAACCACTTATCAACAAGCAGTACGCTCCTTAGACACGCTGTAATAGTAAAATAATCTTTGTGCTATAGTTTTCTTTAAATCTCTTTTCTTGTCCTATTGTTGTATCAAACAATGAAAACAATTAGAACAATAAAATTCTTCGGTCTGTTAGTCTGTAGTGTGAATCACTTAGTATTCACATTTGCACGCCGGTGCTGAATTTGCTTTTCACAACAAAGTCATAACATACATACGCGAATATGCCTATAGTATAACACAAAAATAGATATTTAAGAAATGGTTTTATTCATTGACAAAATTTACATATTTATCTTATAGTATTTATCTTTACATGCTGGGATGCAGAGATTGCATATTTTGAATACAATCTGTAATTTTATTTTATTTATTTTATGTTAAAGGAGTTATGTGTAAGCACGGTATCTTGAAGGAATTATGTGACTACTCAAGTATATTTCTGTACTTTATCGGTAGTTATATGACAGAGATGTAGCGAGATTAAAATTAGCTAACTGACTACAACGTAGAATATAATCAGCAATTATTTCAAACGTCATCAAATACAACAGGTACGGCTGTGTAACTAGAACTGGAAATTACCTTCCTACACAGACATTGATAAAACTAAATAGGACTAATCACGAGTGGAATGAGTCATTCGATATCGCAGACCAGTCATTTGGTCAGTGTCGCAAAACTAATGACACATAATGACGGGTGGACGGCGGCCGGGGGTGGCGAGGCTGGCAACACGAGGCGGCGTGTGCGGCGCACAATACTCACTCGTAACACTGCCGCGGAAGGACCCGCCACCTGAACACGACGCAGTCAAGCTCTGTTAGCTGTCTCCCCGAGAGCTATTGTCGTTCGGCTGCAGTCGCGACCGTCCACGACCACCTGACCACCCCTGCCGCAGATAATTGGGCTCGTCTACCGACCACGCAACCATCATTTCGATTTTTTTAAACGAGACAATTAGGTTTTATGTTTATACGATAGTGATCCAAAAGTAAACACAATATAACTTTATGTAAGTTAACGTACAATAAATTTAACAAAGAAAATGTTAAGAAATATCAATTCAGTAGCGCCATAATGAGAGCAAACCTGGTTCCTCAGACCAAAGACATCGTTACTAAAATCTTTTATCACGAAAATATTAGTAGCAGCTTAAAAATAGGCCGGTCCCCGCAAGACATCAATAGGTTCGGCCTATACAGTTGGATACCTCCCTGGTAAATTATTACAGAAATAATATGCATATGAAAATTTTCACGAAATAGTATCTTACATGACAACAATAAAATATTAATATAAATTATATGTATTTATATTGACCAGATCTGATCGCGCACTCGAGCACACGTAGTGGGTACGCGGCGGAGTCGTCCACCTGGCCCACTGCACCGATTAGATACAGAATTATTATACATGTGCAAGTGCACGTACGCAGAAAATAACACATAATAGCGCCTCATTGTGCCGAACCGTTAGGACTGTCTATTCACGGTAAACACTAGGTATTACCGGCTTACTAACATCAATTGCTCAAATTGTTATTCCATGACTTACTTTTATTTTTATTAATTTAATTTCATAAATAAGCAGCTATAGCCTAGTGGAAAACCGTTGGATTGCCTTGCAGATGTCTCGAGTTGGATCCCATGGCACGCATCTTTTGGCTTTTCAAACTTATGTGCGAATTATTTATTTATTTTATTTATTTATTTAAATAACATGGAAGACTTACAGCTAAACAATCAAAACAAAAAGAGTAGTAAGGTAATCAGTAAGCCAATTACAAGTCCTCGCGTATAAAAGATTTCTTAAATATAAGAAGTGAACAAACTCATAACATACCACTGCAATAATAATATCAGATTATCGCCTATTCTTATTATTAAATAACAACAGTTTACTTTTTATTATTGTTAAATACATAACAATTTTTTTTTACATAATTCAATTCACTTAAATCAATGGAAAAAGTCAAGAGCCAAGCGCCTCCTGACCGTTTCCACACTTATAAAATAAGGATCCAAGTCACGCTGTTTACATACCTAGTCTATTTTAATTTCTACTTGCACGCACCATATAAGAGTTCTGTCTGTAGTTAGATGAAGCAAAAAGAACACTTAAAGGTGGGTTGGTTCGAGTTTTAGAGGGTACATTCAGATGAAGCTTTGATAAGAGTTCAGCACTATCAATATCATTTTTAAAAATTTTGAATAGGAATACGGTATCAGACATGTCTCGCCGACTAATCAATGGTAACAAATGGTATTTCTTACAGAGATTGAGGTAGTTTTCCGATTGATAAGGGGCTTTCTGATGGTAAAATAAATATCGAATAAACCGTTTTTGAATGTTTTCAATCCGCTCTATGTACTTCTGATAACGGATTCCATACTTGAGATGCGTATTCAAGATGACTTCTAACGTATGTACAATAGAGGATCTTTAACGTTGCTTTCGAAAAATATTTTGATAAACGCATAATGAATCCTAGTGATTTTGATGCCTTAGCGACGACTGCATTAACATGTGATTCAAATATTAATTTAGAATCATGATAAACCCCCAAATCGCGAATGCAGTCGACTCGGAGCAGTAATTGATTGCCCAAAGTGTATGTTGTAGCTATAATTGTACGTTTGCGGGAATACGTAACCACTGAGCATTTTTAGATCAAGCTTTCTTAGCCGACAGTATTCCTCCAGTTGCCGCAGATCAGCTTGTAGTGCAATCATGTCTCCAACCGATGATATGGTGTTGAATATTTTCATATCATCGGCAAAACACAACAGCTTAGATGACTTGAGACATGATTCGATGTCATTAATGTAAATCGTGAATAACAAAGGCCCAAGCAAAGAACCTTGAGGACAACCACTTGGCACAGGAACCCAACTGGATATATAGTTATTTAATACTACAGCTTGAGATCTGTCGTCCAAATAAGAGGAAAACCATCTGACCAGGTCACCACGAATACCAACGCTATTTAGCCGGAAAAGAAGGATATCGTGGGGTATTCGATCGAAAGCTTTACTGTAGTCTGTGTAGACTACATCAACCTGTGCATCCTTATCCATGGCTTCAGTTATAAAGTCATTTAACTCAACAAGATTAGTGACAGTAGATCTTCCCTTCATAAAGCCATGTTGATAAGGACTTATTGAGTTACTGACGGCCGAATAGACTTGTTTGTAAACAATTCTTTCGAAAATCTTGGCTATGATGCATAATTTAGAAATGGGTCGGTAATTAACAACCTCAGTTTTTGCCCCTTTTTTATAAATTGGTACAATAAAAGCAGATTTCCATATTGTAGTTCCATATTATAGTTAATTATTATCGGTCGCTTTAATAGCGAAGGAAAACTTCGTGAAGAAGCCTGTATGCGTCAGAGTTCTTCATAATGTTCTTGAAGATATGTGAAATCTGCCAACCTGCACTGGACCAGCGTGGTGGATTATGGCCTAACCCTTCTTACACTGAGAAGAAGCCCGTGCCCAGCAGTAGGACAGTTTAATACGACGCGACAGCTGATTATAAAATTTCAAATACATATCCACAAAACGTATATAGACGCACGTATTACGAATAGACATTAGTTTTAATATAAGCTCTATAGTTAACAATCACTTGAAACTAAAATTTAATTATAGTGTATTAATACCGGTTACATTTTTAAGTATACTAACAGATTTCACTACCTCTGTGTTACGAGAGACCATAAACATTAAAAGAACAGACACAAAGGATTACTTAGGCTTAAAATTTTGGAGAAACACAAATTATATTTTCGATTGATAACCTAACGTAAGTTTCTGCCTATTGTTTGTATTGTATATATAGCGATAAAGTGAACACACCCAACACTATGCGATCTGCATTCAAGTTCGTGTGTAGGTGTCATGCCAAAGTACAATAATTCTACACGGTGTCAACAGATATACACAAAATACATGTTTCTTAGCTGGAAAATTAGAAAGCAGCTACAGTTTAGTGCAGCAGTTTGAAATGCACTTACATTTCAATAATTCCATTATCAATTGTACGCGTGCGCATGCACTTACTTTCACTGCACATTTTCCAAACATGGCTAGCATTTCACTCCATAAAGAATAACTGAGTTAAGAACTGTTTCATTTTCGTTAATTACTTTAACATACCTATCGATTACATACTGTGGTGCTAGACTGCCCAATCCGTTTACGAGGTTGGTCATAATTAAAATTCCTTTTTAGTTAATCTATCAAGTCTTATAATACCAGTCATCATTAAAAATCTATTGTGTCCGGCCACCGGTGTGTCGCTGGGACTCAATAGGTTAACGGGCCACTAAAAGCCTTATTTTCGGGTGATCCCAGATAGTTTTAAAAGGTTGTTATTTAAATGGTAAGCATAGCATTGGTATTTTTGGGAGCAGGAAAATATAATCTGTGAGCAGAAATAGCTAATTGATCAGCAACTCATGGCCAGCAAACATTTTAAAGGAGCCCCGCTTAGCGGGGCTCCTATTTTTGGGTGGGTTTAAGAAGGAACCTAACATAACCTAACCCTTCCGAGACGTAATGCAGTGATTTGAGGCGTAGCGGGGCTCCTTTGAAATGTTTGCTGGCCATGAGTTGCTGATCAATTAGCTATTTCTGCTCACAGATTATTTATGGTCCATTTTAAAATAATTTTGTAGTAAGTGTTTTGGAGCAAGTAAGACCTATTGAATTATAGTGTTATGCAGACTGTTGATAGCGGACATATTCAAATCAGTTGGCGGACCATGAGGTGGCCTCGGGTCTGAGTATGGGTATCAATAATCTGATCTGATAAGGTCTGAGTATGGGTCAAGGATCATGTTAAAAATAAGTTAACCAGTATATAGTCAAATGTTTCTCATAGTTGTTTTAATTTTACATCAGAGCCTCCGCTCTCCCAGACTGGACAAACTTGAGTGAAAATTAACTTACAAAGTAGGCTTCATTCAGTTGCTCATTACTACCTTGGCCTTGAGACATTCTACATCCGTTGAGAATCGGATTGACCAGACGTGACATGAAGAGGGGGCGTAGATGGCACGTTCCTATATCCGACAAGTTATACTAAAATGCCATGATGTTCATATGCGCCTTTGGAAATATGCCATTTCGTATACAACCAATAATACACAAGTAATATTTGTATATTACCAACCACTTTTATCTTATAACAATTATTTATAATGCGCTATCTCTGTTTCTTTCCTTCTACAAATCTTAAACATAAAAAAGACAATCACGAGGGCTACGTGCCCTTTATTAGTTCAGATTGCTTGAACATTATTTCTGTTTATTATATCTTATAATATTCACAAATAGTTATCCTAATCCCTTTTGATTAATGACTGTTACTGATAGTCGAAGTAATGCCTGTGACGACATTGTCTGTTTGTATCGTAACATTGTGGAGAATCGACCTACGCGTTGAAACCGATTATGACCTGAAACTACTCGCAGTATTTACTCAAATTACCGAATACTCGAACATTCGAGCGAAAGCGTAGCCGAATATTTTATTATTTAGTCCCCGATAATAAACATATTATATCCAATCCTCGAGCAGTGTTTATGTCTTGTGTCAAAATCTTCTGCTAGGTGAGGTAATTCTGTCTTTTTCCAGAAGCGCTGTGATCTGGTCTTAAATCTTTCGACGAGATCATCTGCTAATTGTCCCATTCATACTTGCTTTATAAAAAGCTTTTCTCATCACATGTCCAAACCTTCATAACGTATGTCATTTTGAAACCACGGCTTCGCTCACGTAAATGTAGGTTAGGTAAGGTTAGATTAGTAAGAAGTTGTTTGTGGATGCAAGGATCCCTATGTCCATTTCTGTTCCCTGACGACGAGTACCTATGCGAAATTTCATTCATAAAATTAATTTGTACTGGTTGTCAGGAGAACAGAAAAGCCATAAGGTAGATTAGCTAAAGCGTGAAAGCGTAACAAACAAATAAGCAAACTCACATTCGCATTTATAATATTAGTTAGGCTTCTTAATTGTTACCAACAAGCTGTGCTTGTGCTAGCTACTCACGAAGGCTACGTGTGCTTTACTAGTTCAGATTGCTTAAACACAGTGCATGGATCCGGGCAATATGTGCAAGGGTCACTTGCTGGTTTAAAAAGCTGTAATAATATGCTTTAGGTTTTAAACGTCGTATGGGTATATAACATAAATCTTTCTTTAAAAATATATTGCCGGTGATTACAATAGAACTAATACAAAAATCACACTTCTGGTATGACGTTCGACGAGTTCCAGTCGTATCACGCAGGCACAGCCACACCTACTGAAGGAATCCGCATGAGCAGCCTCTATAGCGCGGTCACGCGTCAGATATAGGTACGTCAACCACAAAACTGGAGAATTTTCTTGTGTTAGTGTGTTTATGGTTCTTTCCACCATAGTTAACACGATGCTCGCGCAGGTTCATATCTCAAAGTTCATACATAATTATAATTTGATTGGAAGGTCTACTGGTAGCAGCGGTCACGTCTCATTACCGAGTGCCGAACTAGTGGCTGAAGTCGAGCAAACAATCATAACGTGAATTCGGAAGCTTGTTCTATCCACCGACATATTTATGAATTCACAATCATTGCACTCGCCCTCGTTTTCTTCAAGAATCAATTTCTTATTTTTACGTATTAGAATAGTTTTAAACGAACATCAGCTTCTTAAATTAAATAATATATGTATGTATGTAACTAGAAGTACATATAGATGAAACGACAATACTTTGGTATGAGATACGGGCGTGGATAGCTCGCGCGGACTCAGCGTACGTGCATGGGGCCAGAAATGAAATTGATGAACTTTTCTCGCAGCAATAATGGCTTTGGCACGTACCAACATAATTCCCGACAAAACTTCCTCACATGACCCCCCGCCCGGCGTCAGGGTTGCTCCAGTTCAATCAACAAACTTCAATTTACAATAAATTTGCTACGTCCACGTGTTTAATTGGTACTTGATCCAAAGCGAAATACTTTATAATTAATCACTTATAATAAAAAGGAAACAACAACTTCAGAACTTGCCTAACATGACAGACATATTATATTTAAACAAAATTAGCATAATGATTAAGGATCATCTCGATAAACTGTTAATGTTACTCTGCATTCCTTCAGTCATATTGTTTCTCATTTTCAGCGTGAAGAAAGTGCAAACCATTATATAAGATAGATATAATTATTCATTATGTTATTAAATAAATACACGTCTGAAAGTTTTACCGCTACGACTACGTTGAATATAAAACTAATGAAAGTAATATATAAACGTAGTGAAAACCAGATATCTGCACATGGTATCCGGTGTAACACAAGTCGAGCAAACCGTAAAAGAACGAAAGTGTCTACTATAATGTTGATTAGACCTCTATTCCAACGAGAAAATCTGTTGTAAACGGAACTGATAATATCGACATGCTTCGCACATTACGTTTCTGTTCCTTTATTTATTCTCTTAACTGCACAATGTTTTTTAGACTATTAATAAAAACAACAATTAATATTAAATCAACTATAAACTATCATCAGAAATCAACAAAGGTACAGAACGGTAATCTCATTAAGCGGTATCGAGATTGCCGAAAAAGAAAATATACTATATACAAAAATATGCAAGTACCGCAAAATACAACTATCCTATACTTTTGCCATTTGTTTGTGATGCCTAACAAAGTTATAGTTTAGATGCAACAATTTTGTACCTGCTAAGCAAAAATTATGTGTTTTCATTAACAACTCTTGCCGGAATTTAAGATTAATTTTCCGATTCACAACAGTGAGCTACTGACACTTCATAATGTTTGCACATAAAAGCCTCATCCAACATACTGACAAGTTTGCTATTGTAATATACGCAGGATTACATTACATTACTAATCTGAAACACTCACACCTGATCTTTAATTTGTGCTGATTACATATCACATAATTACAAGTATGATTCAAAAAGTGTAGAGAGGCAGCCCTAGAGCACTGGACTGGACAGCGACAGCGGGTGAAGGCGAAGAAGGGAGCGCACATCCAATATAAGAAGAGAACAAAATAGGTTTATGTCGAATACTTTGACCATTCGCCCGTAAAGTAACTTCGCTGTACGAGTGACGCCCGCAGCCTCGCGTCCTGTATTTACCTACACAAACATAAAATGCATTACCTAGATTGTTTTATGTTCAACAGTCATGGAAGATGTATGCAGTGGATATTTATACAAAACATATTTCTAAATATTTATCAACGTACCCACTTTTAATAAGAAACGAGATAGCCAAAAGTTGGCAATACCGTCAATGCATACATTTACACAAACTTACAACTTTAACTAATGTTATCATAACATGTTTAACAAGACAGTATCTATTAGAATTTGTAGTCTATATCTCTTGAGATATTATTAAATTAAAATAACCATTATTTATTTCGAAACACTACTAGTAGTCTACTATCTACACCTAATTTTAGGCAGTATCAATATAGCACACTGATTTGCATTAGTAGCTAAATCAGTAATCTATGGAGACATCGACTGAAT
Source organism: Catocala sponsa (assembly GCA_963564715.1). NCBI lineage: Eukaryota > Metazoa > Arthropoda > Insecta > Lepidoptera > Erebidae > Catocala > Catocala sponsa. Next base: position 13,787,297 of record OY751331.1, read on the forward strand.
TGTTAGCCTAATTCGAAATGTTGACAGCCATCAAGTATTGAGTGGTAGGCAGATGGACGGCCGACAGCGACACCTGAAGCGTTAGCCAAGCAAGCAAGGAGATAATATTAGCTCACATCCTGAACACTCAGAGCCACACTCCAAACTCCCGGGAGATTCACCGCAGCTGTCACGTATAATATTGATAATTAATATGTGTTACATATACCCACTTAACTTATTCTTATGTATGTCTTTGTACAGATGAAGCTAGAGAGTTTCTGATTGACATGTCGACATACAAGGTAAAAAACTAATCAAGTGAAGCTCACAATCCCTGATACAGATGAAGCGAGCTGTACCGCCGCCGCTGCACCGCTTAATCAGCGTTGGTCCGCCCGCCCTATATTTGCGTATGCAAAGAGACGCCAGCCGCATTAACGATGCCATATAGCCAACGTAGCGTGCAGCGATTGGGCAAACACATATCTGCATTATAAACAGCGTCCGGGCTCACAAACGTGCACTGTGGTCGGCCTTTACCGGCGCACGGCTAATCAACGAGCTGACCTTCCGCAGCCGAACAAACGCACAACCACACTCCGCTCCGCTCTGGCTCTCCCTGTAAAATCGACGACTATCTAGCTAGTTAACGCCGAGCACACATCCACCTCGTCATTCATTAACAGATTATTTATTCAGCTCTAATGAATCGATCGTGTAAGTAGTGCATGTTGCCGATAAATACATACGATACACTGAAGATGATAATAGAATAGCTATGTGCACTAACAGTATTCGTGCATGTGCAGTGAATCGATTAAAGCTTTCTACTTTCCACGTTCACAGCCGTAGCGTCCACATTAACGGAAAATCTCGACACATTTCTCGGACTCTTCTCCACTAGAGCGTGCAAAGAAAGCGGTTCGTAGCAATAATTAAAACAACATCTATATATAAAAAATATACACATGTTAATTCGTGCAAACCATATGGACATCATTAGTATCCAATTAATAGTATTCCAATATATTTGACGGATAATTGACCGGCATAATATATATAAATTAATATTTTGTGGATGTTTCTGATGTATCTTCACCTCAATGTAATTATGTAAATTTTGAATGCCTTGTACTCATAATAGCGTTTATAAAACATTAATTTGTCATGTGAGCTTGTACTCTCATTAACTTGTTAATTTTTTATTAAATGTGTGCATCAACTCGTTAATCTGAATGAAACAGGAAGGATGGATCTTAGAAATATGTGTTAAATGAAACTAGATTGAGTGTAACATTTTTTATTTTTACCTCTTACATCACTTTAATAAATTAATTTACATTTAAACATACACTTGTAGTCACAAATAAATAAATTACATTAAATAATTTACTGACATAGATTTGAAAACTCAGAGTGGACGACCGTTACGTCTAAGAAGGATGTCCGTAAAACGGACGGTACTTTGGTTTGAGGTTATTTTGTGTGTTGGCGCGGTGGAGGATTGTGGCGATGGTAAGCCGGGAGTGCGGCGGCACCGGGGAGAGAGGCCGGCGGCGGCAGCGTCGTCTTCGACCGCGCTACACACTCGCTGTCGTCTGCTCACCGTAGAAATATGGATCCACCGCGCCTGCTTTCGCTGGCCTCACCACATATAGATTCCGCCTTCGAATTAAAGACTAGAATTAAAATAATTTTGATTAAAATATGTTAGCATAAGCCACAATACATGATTAAATAAATACAATTATTAGATATAATTATCATAAAAATAATGAAGCTGTAAAAGCTGAAACAATTCGTGAGATAAATGTTGTAACATATTTATTTCCCGCTTACCTATGGTGTCCGTCTGCATGCACTTGGAAGGTAGTCTCAGCGGGAGCTCCATCGTGGCTGAACAATTTCTTCAGAGCGATTATTCCAGCAATGGTCAGGGCTACTTTACTGGCGATCAGGGCTTTACCGGCAATCGCCGCCAAAGTCTTCAACGCCATTCCTCCCACAATTGTCACGGTAGTGAAAATACCAAGTAACAGATAGGGTAAGACCTTCTTACCTAAAACAATAAAGACACATTTAAAATCATGTCAAGTATTATAATCAGTGAACACCTCTGTATTTAAAGTGTAAAAAGCTTTACCTCTACCCCTGCCTTCCGATGCTAGATCCATAGAAATTGTATGCGTGTTTAACAATTGTTCGAACTTAGTGCGTAACATGGTGTCAAGCTTGTCTTCTGTGGACATTCCAGGGAAGAAGCGCGGCTCCGCAACCGCGGAGGGTGTATCAGCTTGCTTCACCAGCGTCAACCCATCGGCAAGCTGAACGCTCTCCTGTACAACACAAGCAAAAATAAAATGACACTATCTGTATCACTGATAACCGTTTTGACAAACAGCACCAAACACACTACTTCTTCACCTGTTCCACTGCCCTCGTGAGCGCCACAAGGGCTTTGCCCTTCAAACACGTTGACATATGCTTTTGCGCACTGCAATCATCGTAAAGTTTCTGTAAAACTGAGAGCTCAGCGGTCCACCACCACGAGCTGTCCTCGGCTCGCCCACTGTCGATTTCGTTTTGTGTATCGTCGACCTCCATCCTGCGGGATCTCCGAGGTCCAGGGACATGACCTGCCGCCATAACCACACAGATAACTGATACGACGTATATCCGGAATGCGGTACACATGTTTGTTTTTTTGTCACACACAGCACTTAAACTAAAAATCAACGTGTATGAGGGTGGTCCAACAGTGACTGACGGGCGGTGGAGCGGGTGAGAGCTTATAACCGTGCGCCACTTCGCCGTCGAGCACCACCAAACATCCGCTATTCCGCACTAATTCTCCGCACGCGCACTTACGTAACTGAACTTGAAAATGATCGAGAACCATTTTCCAAGCCAATTTCTCCAATAAAATGCATGACAAAAAGCGAGACACATATCTGTTACCAATTGCACCGTGTGTTATATCCACTACAGTCTACACGTTCACGTGTGTGAAAAGCGTAATTACGAACCAGTTGCGTGAGGTATGAGGACCATTCAGCCCCACATTTCATTGGCAAAAGAACGATTACAGTTGATTAGTTGCTGTTGATATAAGCGTTGTAGACATCAGTTCAGTCTTTATAAGCGCGTGCGCAGGGTTTTAGTTGCTACACGCGAGCCTTTCCTGAACTGTATCGGCTATGGATGATGTCGCCGAGGACGTAAATTGTAAACGAACGTTAAAGTCACCACATATACTTGTATAAGAAACTGTACGTAAGTGTCTATGCGCGATTTATAGGAAAGTAAAAGTAGTACCGAACCGTATCGTAGTAAATTGACGTATATTATTAAAAACAATAAAACGAATTATGTCTAGTGTCGGTTTAAAATGTAAAATTATAAGTGACTAGATGCGCCCGCACATTCACCCGCGTTTATAGTTACTGCGCCACTCTCGTGGGTCGTAGCGTGATAGCCTATAGCCTTCCTCGATAAATAAACTATAGGTACAACACTAAAATAATTTTCAATTCGAGCCAGTACTTCCTGATATTAGCGCGTTCAACCAAACAAGCAAACTCTTCAGCTTTATAATATTAGTATAGATTATCATGCACGCAGAAATAATATACGAGTACATACGAATAACATAAACTGTATCATCGTGCAGACTTTTGTCATCACTGATTTGAACACAAAGAAGACATGTATATTCACATATTAAAATTCACCTATAATTTTAGCGAGCATTTATGATTTTTACATAAGTAATCAATTCCGAAATAATTCAACTTTTGAGACCATGATTAACAAAATAATTTATAGCACCTTATAACATTATAATGTGATTGTCTTCAGCTGTAGTCAAATATTACTGTATATTTTGTATAACCGGTGCCGCACCGTAACTCTAAAAAGTAAGTCCTATGAACAGATGAATAATAATGGCCAATCCACATGCACATGCAATAAAACAAAACCATTTTGACACCTAAGATTTATTTTTAAACGTTTGCGAAGAGTCAATTTGTCAGTTGGTTGTCTCTTATGTTTATGTATAAGTAGATACTACCCAATAAATTTCAAACTTAATAAAATAATTCTGCATATTCTACCGTTACGAATAAGCCGAGTCGTATCCCTTTCCCGACTATCGAGTCGGGCAAGGGATACGAGTCGGCTTATTCATTATCATCTAACCTTTAATAATAAGGCTTAGAGTATTCACCAAACAATATATGTATATAGGTATATAAAATCCAGAGTTACTAAAATAACATTGGGTAAGTTATTTAATCAAAAATCTGAACTTTCGTTGTTTTAGCTTAGCGTAAGTTACATATGGATGTAACTAACAGACCTGTATATGGATACAGGTCTGATAAGGCCAATCAACTCAAACAAAAACAGGCCCACTTTCAAACTACAGAAAATATGCATACGTTTTTACCCATATTAATATTACACATTTAGGTACCTACTGTAAAAAATGTACCTTCCCTCAAATTATATATTATGATCTGGTGGCTCTAGGATCTTGATTTATAGGCTAGCATAACCGCTTACTGTCAGGTGAACCGAATATTTATTTAACATCTTCAGTGCATGCAAATGATCCATTTTTTTTATTTAGCCGTCCGTGGTTTTTAGGACTTTTCAAATACAACGCGTACGCGTCATTGATTATGCAGTAATCGTGTTTTTAAGCTTATCGAATATAGACACGAGGATTAGTCATAGAAACACTAATAAATCAGGACAATCGAATATAAGCAAGTTTAATTTAGCTCGATAACAAGCACTAATAATGCAGCTGAAGAAAACTGCAGAAACTTAATAAAATGCACCACTTTCGAAATTGTGCTTTTTATTGTCTTAACAAGTACTAATCAAGATTAATGTTAAATTACATCCAGATCGATGTCTGATGATGGCGCTCGAAGATAGGTACACAACTGCTCTATCAAATTTAAACCCGTTACATCATATAACAAAAAGAAGCATATTCGTTTTCTTTAACCGCTTAACTACAATATGTTGAGACAGTATAAGTCCAGCGAATAGCTACATATGCAGCCACCAAGTCACGCAAGTGTCATTAACTCTAAGAGTGCGGCCAAAGTGCCCGCGAAATATAGATTTTCTATCCATATTGTTACCTTTTTAGAGTTCGTAAAAACTCTTATACAACAGCTTTGTCCGTCCGTCCGTCTGCCTGTTATATAACTTTCAACTCAAAAACCGTGAGAGCTAGAGACCCGCGGTCAACGCCATTCGACTCAGCATAGTCGATATCCCCGAAATGACTATGACCTTTGACCTCTGCCCTCAAGGTCACGTGGCATCACGTGACCTTTGTATATTACTTGAACCATTTTTTCGATCTCTAAGATTTACGGCAATTCATTGCCATTTCTCACTTGTTATTCTTTAGATTCAATGTCTTGGTGAGCTCGGCACATTGCATTTTAGTGCTAAATTGAATACAATACGTTATTTTAGTAAGTAAATATAACAAGCTACTTTACTAGGCCAGCAAATATGAAATAAAATTAAGACGTTATGTGATGTGTGAATTCGATACGGGTCAATCGATTGTTATATGTTTTGTTAAAAAGATATGTAATCATTAACCAAAAACTGCATCTAAAACCAAAATTTCTTATTATAATTCATATTCAATATACGTAGTAGGTAGGTAGTGTAATTACTGTTGGTTTTTTTTACTATTTGTTACAGTAATTTTTCGGCGCAGCAATCTGATCCTCTCTAAAGGTAATTACTCTGCTCTACCGTATTCTCTAAATCTATATCTACATCTAAATTTATATTTTTGAAAATACCTAGTAGCTTTTACCTACCTATTTACTAAACATTTTGTAGAGACATATAGCGATTCTTTTGAACTGCATCTGAACATAAATTACATCACGTAGAGTATGAGACCAGCTCACGTTTCAATAATTGATTTAATTACGGTGTAGTGATCTGAAGGTGATTACATCTTTAACATTCTCTTTGTCAGTTTGTATAAATATTATGTATGCATGTTGTTAATTAATAAAACACAGACATAATCAACTTGCGATAATAGCATTCGTTTAATAATTCTAAAGAAATTATAATGCACATATTTTATTTTCTGTTCATAACCTGTTCAGAAAATTAATCCATGCACTAAAAATCAGAAGTAGGTTGGTAATATATTTGTGTGTAGGTACACAAACATACATTTCATTTTTAAATTTTTAGACTATTAAACATTCTTTAGTCCCTGTAGTCGAATATAGGGACAGTATAGTAGACCACAAGGCCAACGAAAAATACAAAAAATATTGGACCTATTTTATGAGCGATCTCATAAATTTGGTCCAATATTTTTTGTATACATTCCAATAAATTTTGCTGTATTTAATAGCAATGTTTAAATGTTTCCTCAATTTATTAAATTTTTAACGGTAATGTCTAAACTTAGCGCATAATCATTCAGCCAGTCTAGCACCTAGGATTATTTCCTGTGACGCAAACGACTTTAAAAACATTCAAACAATGGAGACACAAAGAACATCTAGACTTTGAACAACTAGATGTGTAAACCAAACATGCATTTTTGGACCGTGTGGTGATCGAAGTCACAATACTAGGAGAGTAGCAAGTGCCGAGGCGACCACTTAAGCCACTACGCTTAAAGTGATCACCTCGCCACTTGCCTCGTTAACTAAGTTTGTAATAATTATTAGGAAAATTCCATATACCCAGAAGTTTTTGTTTATTACTTATTTTTAACAGACTAGTTGCTCAAAGCTAAACTTTCTTTCTTCGTTTTTAATAGACGACTTTACAATCATTCAAACAACGGACATAAAGAACACCTCGATTCGGAATAACTATTAGTAGATCACACAATTTTATGTCCCGTGTGGGATTCGAACCCACAACACTCGACGCTGTGGCAGTGGCTAGGCACCCACTTAAACCACTACGTCATCCGCGCAGTCAATCGACATCTGCTTATCATAATATATGTACGTTTTATAACATTTTAAAGAATCCAAAAGTACTTTACTTTTGATTAACTAACTACTAAAATAGGTAGATTACCTATATAGGCTTCAATAGAAGAACCCGGTGTTACCAATCAAGTTACGTTTGTATATCCTGAACGATTAGGTACCACTATTTATACAATAGCTAATTAAATGAGAATCTAATGCAGTTGTCCAGGCATACCGCCAGATATCACGTTTAAACCCAACATAGTAGGCTCTGGGTCAACTAAGTAGATATGTATGGCAAAAACATGGTTTCAAAAACACACTGGATAGAATAAACAAAAATTTTAACAAAAAAGAAAACCGACTTCGAAATAGAATATTCTAAAGCAAAAATGCACTAAAAAGTTAAAAAATAATTGCGTATACTTGTGAATAATTAAATTATTGTTATTAATGGAGTCGATGTCAGCCAAGGTAGGTTTATAACTACTTAAACATAAAATGTGTTACTATAATCATAACATATCATTGGCATGCACAATTACACACATAGACGCAGCACACGGCGCGCGGCGTGAGTAGCTTACACCGACTCCAAAAATAACAATAATTTAATTATTTACAAGAACACGTAATAATTTTTAACTTTTTAGTGCATTTTTTGTTTTAGAATATTCTACTTTGAAGACGGTTTCCTTTTTTGTTAAAATTTTTGTTTATGTCTCGGTTTTTAGTGAATCTGAAGTTCGATAACTGATTGTATTTGTCTGAATATGGGTAGACCTACTAAACGCGCTGCTCATATGAGACAGCGCCGTTTAAATGAGACAAACGAGGAAAGGGAGAAACGCTTAACTCAAAATAGGAAATCTACCTGCAGGGCCATTTCAAAAGACACTTGTGAAGAGTGCACAAAAATAGGCTTTCGAAAATATGGGCTTTCATGAAAAATGTTTTGGAGAGGAAAAATCGGGATATACCGTTTAAATAATTGTTGGCCATAGTGCATCTCATGATAATTCCAAATACAGTTGAGATTATGTTTTATTCCGAAGTTCCGGTGCCTAATGGCTTCAGCGTCATATTAAAAGTTGTATTACTTATAGAAATAATTTTGTTAATAGCTTTTTATGTATACCTTGTTGAGTTTAACAGTTGCACATAACCCTATACTATTAAATGCTATCAAAAACCAATTTGGAATTGTGTTTACAATACATATACATATATGTATGTGATTGTAGCAATTACGGCAGATTTGCTATCATTTATTAAAGAACTCCGTTGTATAAAACCGAAGATCTTTCTCAGAACATCACCAAATTAGAATAGGGCTACCTCGAAATACTACGAGTGGCTTCCAAACCATCCTACACAGTTGTTTATTTTGTTGTTGCCAAAAATGAGAACATCATCAATGTAGTCGAAGTCAACCAAATACGTATTATTAAGGATAACTCGAAAACTAGTGGTCAAATCGTAATCAAACTAAATGGGAGCAGATGGAAAGCACCAGCATTCAACTAAAAAAAGAATCATCAAAATCGGTTCTCGTAGATAAAAGTTATGAGGTAACACACATAAAAAAAGAAACATACCTAATTTAATTAAACTCAGTAGAACACATTGCTAGAATTACAAACGCGTCATATTAGAATAATTCAGTTCAGTTATGTAACGTTATGAATAATCAGGTTACATGTATGTTTTAGTTAAATTAGTTTTGATTTTCCTGACGAAAGATACATTTTCCGCCGCATTTTGAGTGTATTTGCATCAGTGTTTTACGCTCAAATATTCTGGCCCATACAAGACAACAGACGGAATTATACTCTAATGTTTCCTTGAGCACCAAATGTACCAATAGAGTAAAGTGGCATGTAATACATGTAACCTCCCTAGCTACGTCATTCTCTCTGTACTCTGATCTAATTCGCTATTGCTTTGCATAAGTTAACTAAGATACTGGAATTCACAGCAAATTAGAATGCCGCATCTGCACTATAACAGAAGTTGGGCATTGTAATGGATGGAATTCGAATCTACGACCTTTCGATTAAGTACAAGTCTGATGGCTCAGCAATTGGGCCACAGTCGCTTTAAATTTCGTTTCTATTTGTTTATTGGCAGCAATACCAATTTTCTTCATGCATTACACGTTTGGTGAATCATAATACTGTACAATTCAGTAATCCGTGTAATAATCAGTAGCATGTTAGTAACTCTAAATTATAATCGTATTGCCGTATTAATATTATCAATGTGAAGTTTGTGAAGATGATCAGACGTTTGTAACTGATTCACGTAGGTATACCTACTGTCCAATGGATTTGGATGGAACTTAATACACAGATTCTATGTCCTTACGGAATGGAATACTCTTTATCCCGTGAATAACACACATTTTAGTAGACTCAACTTACCAATACCTAGATGGCGCTGCTGACTTTTCACGTGGACGAAGCAGTCTGTTGTAACTTAAAATATCAAATGATCTATAATGCCGATAGCGTCTACTGCTATCAAAATTCTCGATCATCATCACATGTTTAATATTCAATTCAAAATATCATCACCTAATTTTAAGGTTTAACAACGCAACTCCTAGCACCCTGCGCCCGGTGACATCTTGCGTCACTCGTGCTACTCTAAAATGCCAAGCGACGAAAGAAATACTTGTTCCCTCTTACGTAGGTAATATTATTATGTAGGTACTGGTACAATGTCTCATACACCTCGGTCGGATATATAGGTATGTATGTATGTCTAGAGACCGACATGATACGATGTATTTTGATATTATCAACTCAGTCTGCTGAATTATGAATCCTGATCGCTTTGACATAACGAAATGCACTATAAATACCTTCAGTAGTTTTAGCTAATATGGCCAGATAAATAACTGTACGACAAAAACATGCGGTCTTTAAAGGCTTGTTTTGCAAGTGCCATTATTCACCTTTCGCGACCCTAATTACAATATTAATTATGGTTGTAAAAATTTGAACATACCTACAGAGTCGCCACCTACTGCGAATATCTCTTCAGGACTATCGTGTGAACAAAAAGTAAAGTGTATAATACACTTTAATTTTTGTTCACACGAATATTTCTTTAGAAAGATAACTATCCTTCATTATTTATTCGCAAGTAATAAGAGGATGTTCATTCATCGGGGATATTAAGATGTGTACCTATGAAATAAATAGTGTAATATGTCTGTAGGTATATAATAATTAATAACAAATTGGTTGTACAGAAAGAAAATTACTACATTCTCATAAATGAAAAAAAAATGAGTCATGCTCATTTTCGTAACAATGAAACACTTTGCTGACAGATGGCACAGATGATGGCGCAGTGGCTTAAATGCTTACTTGCGGACTACCAAGGCGTTGAATGTTGATAACATATTGTATATTCGCCATTTATTTATCACTTACTATCGAGTGCGATTTCCCAAACTCTATGACTTATCAATCTTACACAAGGCATAAAGAGAGTAATATTACCATGGCAGACAGAGGCTTGCAATATTTTAATATTTTCATGTGTTACGTAGTATTTATCATTTATCTACCATTTAATAGGCTGCTCGTCGGTCGACGTCCCAAATGGGACTGACTTATTAGTTATGCGTTATGTAAAACCATTAAACATTCTACTCGTATTACATATATGTTACGGTCAGTGTATATTCGCTATACATAATTTATTTTTGAATGCAAATGCACCCGGCGTTGCTGTGGTATTTGGAGACGCAAAGAATGAGCCGCCTCGCCCGGGGAAAGTCCACCCCTTACAGGAAATCGGCGTAAAAATAGCAACATTATTACTGTGTTTCTTTTGACGTGTAAAGGTTTCGGAGGCTCGTTCGCTGAAGACATCTTCCATCGCTTTCCATTCATACAATAAATATTGAATTTTCTTCCCTATGGTTAGGAAACTGCCAATTGATACCCAGTTATTACAAGCGATCATTTAAGGTAATAAGGTAACCGCTAACCATAATGACTGGCCATACCTATACTTATTTGCCACAAGTAGTATAAAAAATGAACTTCCCTATTATTGAGTAGATACTCTTTTACATTATTCATAACTTCACACGAAATACAGCAGTAAGAAGTCGAAATAATATACATTAGCAACAAATTACAAAATACTATTTCCTCTATTTCATTAATTAATAGGAAAAAAGAAAGAACAAGCATGTCTACACGCATTCGTATTTTACACGAATGCACTAAATAAGTACCTAGTTGATTCAGTTTTCTACTTATAATTTAAATTGATCGGTTGAGAAAGGAACAGTCGTGCGTGATGTTCTCATTACTTCCGATTATAATGCAGACTCCATAATTAAAAGCCACGAAAGCAACTATGCCATCAGGAAGTAATAGTACCTAATAGTCGCCTGCTATATTTGTTAATTTTCTATTATACATACTTATGACTTATTTCATAGGATAAAAAGGCACCCTTCGGTCTTTAAATCTAAAGCATGGTAGTATAATTATGTCGTCCGGTAACTAAAAAGCGGTTAAGGTACCTACGTGATAACGACATATTATATACAAGGTTATTCTTAGTAAAGTGAAAGCCTCTCAGAGGGTGATTGTACCTACTTGTTATTATAAACAAATTTTGTTGGCGAAATCGCGAAAAAAAATCAGCTGTTCCATACAAAATTGGACTTTGACCTCGGGAAAATGTATGGAACAGCTGATTTTTTTTGGCGATTTCGGCAATGTCTCCACTATGTTTTAATGCATGATAACATCGTATTTGGTGCTCTTAACACGGAATTTAACATGCAAATAAATACAGCACATAGATTTTTAATATAATGCCCATTTAATTAAAAAACGATATTTTGAAGTCACAATAATTACAAAAGCGTGAAAATAATACTACGGTTTATAGTCCGGTCAATTTAGACATAAAAATAGTGGTCAAATAACAAAACTTCCCGGAGAGCTAAATATTGGTGGAGAGCTGGGGTTTACCATTACAAATAAAGTTTTAAAAATTCCCAGCGATCCTATGTGTGCTACAAAAGTTATTAGGGGTCAAAGGTAAAAATTTTAGGGTTTTTGGATTTTTCTAGAAAACAGTAAGTTTTATCAAAAAAAACCTCAGACCAAAGTTATAGATCTTAAAATTCACTACAAAAATGGTCTTCATGATTTTTTTCCTACGAGTTACCATTCCTGAGATATCGCGATTCTAAGAGTCACATTATACATAATATGCACATATAAGCCACGCTAACTGAATCCCCTCTACCCACGTGGCCTTGAAAAACATCTGGCTATTCTACTGTCCGTAGGTCTCGTTCATGTACCTGTTTCTTTTAGTGCTAAAGGTTCAGTTCAAGTGAATATACGTACTTATTAGAAGCGTCTACCATTTAGGTTATTTGTGCTATTTTATAGCTCGAAAAAATGTTTCAGTTTTGCTTCATTTGCAATAAACTTTTAACTGAAGATGAAACAGTTGTGGTTGATCGTGGAATGCCAACTTTAATCGAGGCTAGTGTCGCGAGAGGTGATGAGTTTACTGAGTATTTAAGAACTCAAAAATCCGTTACAATACACGTGGATTGCAGAAAATCATATACCCGGAAAACTTCAATAGCTGCAGTAAAAAAAATTACTTGCATTGATAAATACCGATACTTAACTTTTGTAAAAAATACGCGAAACAAGAAACAAGTACAACTATCATGTCTTCCTCCAACATCGGCATCTGCTATTCAACATTTGTATCGAGTATACTATCAAGTTCAAACATGGCTAGGCAATCAACTGAACCCAGAAGACTGGGGTTGGAAATTGATAGATAATACTCTGGAACCGATTCAAACTTTACTCTCACCTGCTCCAGAAAAACTCCTCAACACTATTTTTTGCAATTGCAGAAAAGGTTGTAGTGCCAAATGTGGCTGTAAAAAAGTCGGGTTGCTGTGTTGTCCAGCGTGTACCGATTGCCAAGGTCAGTCTTGCTCAAATGTCCAGTTGAGTACAATAGAAGAAGATTCCTGTGATTTTAATGAAGAGACCAATGACTCAGCCACATTTGAACAATTTATGAACATCCAGCAAGAGGAAGAGGAAGAAGAAGAAATCGAAGAAGACATGACTGTTGAAGTAGACTTTTAAGAGTATGAATCTGACTAAAATATCTAAAGAAATCAAAACAATAGTTAACCCAATAATCAATAGCAATATCAATAATCAATATCAATAATAAGGTAATATCTAGAACTTGACGGGTATTATTCCCTTAAATTATCTTAAAATTGTCATGACAGTTAGTGGAGTAGGCCTACAGGAGAAACCACGGTAAAAAAACGCGCCGAGTACACTACCTCACAGGTGGCGTGGAAATGTGAGCATATCATGTCTAATGTGACTCTTATAATCGCGATATCTCAGGAATGGTAACTCTTAGGAAAAAATCATAAAGACCATTTTTGTAGAGAATTTTAAGATCTACAATTTTGGTTTGAGGATTTTTTTGATAAAACTTACTGTTTTCGAAAAAAATCCAAAAATACTTAAATTTTGACCTTTGACCCCGAATAACTTTCGTAGCACACATAAGATCGATGGGGATTTTTTAAAATTTTATTTATTTATTTATTTATTTTGAATGTCTATATTGACCGGACTATTAAGTTTTACAATAAAAAATGGTAATTTCAGAGTCCCAAGTTATAAAATATCAATAAATTTATCTCATTATTATGATATAATTCATATTAATTTGTAGTTTTTTTTTAGAGTTCTCAAATCTCTTATACAACAGCTTTGTCCGTCCGTCCGTCTGTCTGCTATACAACTTCAACTCAAGAACCGTAAGAGCTAGAGACTCACGGTCAACTACATTTGACTCAGCATAGTTGATATACCCCCGAAATTACTATGACCTTTAACCTCTGACCTCAAGGTCTCGTGATACCATCTTTCAACTCAAGAATCGTAAGAGCTAGAGACTCGCGGTCAGCACCATCCGACTAAGCATAGTCGATATACCCCTGAAATGACTATGACCTTTGACCTCTGACCTCAAGGTCACGTAATACCATTTTTTCGAACTCTAAGATTTACGACAATTCATGGCCGTTTCTCACTTGTCTTTTCATCGATTCCATCGGAGTTTCTCGTCGAATCGACCAACAAAAATCAACAAGCATTGCTTCTGACCATTTTCCATTGTACCTAATGTATCATAATGTCCTGATGAAACCTTTCGCCATGCTTATCTGATACGGCACTGAGATTTTCAGGGAAGAAATCTACACGCGAGTCCAAAAAATTTAATATTGAGTGACATATTGCATCCTAAATCTTTATAAGCAGAAAGAAGCTCTCGAATTATTTGTCGGTAGTTGTCAGCTTTTGTATTACCAAGAAAAGTATGACACACTTCTATAAAAGCTACCCAATCTCATTTTTCTGCTTTAGTCAACTTCAAATTTGGCTTCATCCGTCATAAGCTCTCGTATTTGCTTACCTACAAAAATTCCTTCTTTCAATTTCGCGTCACTGATTCGAGGAAATTTGGTTTTGAGATATCGAAAGCCTGCACCATCCTTGTTCATAGATTTTACAAAGTTTTTAATGAGTCCTAACTTCATGTGAAGTGGTGGCAGAAAAATTTTGTCAGTTGACACTAAAGGTTCTCTAGTTACATTTTTAAGTCCAGGTGTCAAGCTTTTTCTTTGCGGCCAAGTTTTCACTTTGTAATGTTATTTCTCTTGCACGACTGTCCCACTCACATAGAAAACAGCAAAACTTGGTGTATCCTCCTTGCAATCTAGTAAGTATATCTATGACTATTAAATTAGCACAAATATTCCATAGGTAAAAAAATAACATATCACAAGATGTAGACGTGATAAAAAAACTCGGTCAACGGGAGCAAATTCAGAGCATTAGGCTGGCCGCATACATACGTTTTCCGTATTCGATTTCTGAATTCGTTTTCCATATTCGGAGCTCCGAATGCATGGAATCAATATAAAATACACTAACTGCCGCACACGTCCGCTTTTTTTCCGAACGGAAAAAAATCGGTATGTACGTTTCGAATGCAAACCCGTGGGTTCGGAGAAACCATTCGGAAAAAACCTAATGACGTAATGCGGAATGCAGCCCTTGCATACATTTTGTTTGTGCCGGCGCACACGTTCGGAAATTCTCATTCGGAACCGCGCCCGCGCGGGCCGTGCCGCGCGGATCGTACGTGCGTAAACCATAGTTATAATATGTGAGGCAGAAACATTAATATTGTCTATTGAAAAATACCCTTGCTTGTGGAATATACATGACAAGGACTACCACAACAGACATATAAAAGACTAGATGTTCCCGCGGTTTCAGCCGCGTTTATCGTTACTGCGCCGCCCCCTTGGGTCGTAGCGTGATGTTATATAGCCTATAGCCTTCCTCGATAAATAGGTTATCCAACACTAAAAGAATTTTTCAAACCAAACCAGTAGTTCCTGAGATTAGCGCGTTCAAACAAACAAACAAACTCTTCAGCTTTATTATATTAGTATAGATTTGGCCTGGGAGCAGGTATTTAAAGAGGTATATATAGTTCACAGTTCACACTATTAACATAATTTCGTTTAAATATGTTTGTTTTATTTAATGTTGTTTTATTATTGTTGATAACTGTTAAATATTGTTATAATTGTTTACTATTGAAATGCAATTGCTAATAAATCATCGTCCTCCATCGACGTACGTTCACTACGCTATCACTATCCGTACTGACAGTATACATTCCGAATGAAGAAAACTAACGTGTGCGCTAGTCTCACGGAATTCCGAATCGAAATTACGTGTTAGGAAATCGAATACGGAAAACGTATGTATGCGGCCAGCCTTAAAAATCTTCATATTTATGACATAAATTTTTAGAAGGAAGATTTGGTAGCAGATTAGTGTAATATGACCAGGCGCGTGCGCTTCATACAAGCAAATAAGCACTGCATACCCTAGTCCGCTGGCCTATGTAAATCTATATAATCGAAATCTATTTATTAAATACTACAAGCTGAATAATAATAAAATATACAATATAAAATTATCAGATACAATAAGAGCTTGTACCACTGCCATCTATTGGTCCGTGAGCGAACTACTAAACACTCTAAACAGTCGAAACACGTATAGGTAAAGAAATAAAATGAGTAGCTACCGCCGCGCCGCACCACTGAGGTGTCTGGAAGCAGAACTAATCGTGCTTATCGCCAGTACATTTAGAACTATATAGAAGTCAATAGATTACGCTGCACAATGTTTTTTTTTGCCCTAAAAAAGTGACATCCGCCTTTTATTGAATTTTCCTAATTAATAGTTCATTATAAATGCATGAGTAGAACTCCCAAGGATCAAATTCATAAGTTCTATTTTTTTTTAAATCTTAAAGTTTTCGTGGCCTTAAAGGTTAAAACACACAAAATAATTCGTACAGAAATACCTATATATAATTGAGTTTTGTTTGCACTGAGGATTTATGAAGCATTTCTAGGAGCATACTATCCCTTTTTCATTTAATCAAAAATGATCATAGAGTCCACAAAAAAAATGTTTAACTGAAATCAGTATTTATTTTTTATTATCTTTTCTAGGTCGAAGTAGAACCTCTATCTAGTACGAATAGATTCCTTATAATAAGGCTTATCACCCACAAAAATATGGTTTTCTAATTAGGCCTAGGTTTTGAGAAAATGATTTTAATGTACCGAGGTCAAAATTTCTAAATTAGGGTTATCACAAGAAGGTCAATCGACTAATGTATAATTAGCTGCATAAAATCAATACGACGGTATGGTTGCCGCACTGGTTGAGTGGCTTGTTGGCTGCTGTGCTGCGTGTCACGGGTTAGATTCCCGCAAGGCAAAAAATATTTGTTTGGTGTATAGGTATTAGATCCGCTAGTTTGTGTATGTGAGTTTATATGTTTGTAAACAATTTTACAATACATAAAAAATTGCTAGTGTAGGGCAACGTTTTTATAAAAATAAAAACAGCCAGGTGCGAGTCGGTAACCACCGTACAATATATAGCACTACATATAAACAAGAACAAAGTGATCAATGTAATTTTATATAATCATAATTATCATAAAAAAATCTATTCGTTGGATTCGTTGCTTAAAATTATTGAGTCGAGATTTGAATTCTCATCCTCATTGTTGTTATCAGGCGAGCACTCTTGTACATTTTCGGCTACATTTTTATCGTATATAATATAAATATAATATATTATATACGATTAATATACACACATACACACACATATATATATATATATATATATATATATATATATATATATATATATATTACGGCTATCGGCCATCGGCAGTGCTTACAAAAAACAGTTGCATGCGATTTTCGACCTTATTGACAATTCATGACAGACTTTTTTTTGGTATTTTCTTGCTTTCTGGCAATAAAACGTTAATAAAATGATAAATCTGAGTAATGTCAATAAGGTTGAAAATCGCATGCACCTGTTTTTTGTAAGCACTACCGATGGCTGATCATTTTCTGATAGTCATTTGTTTTGTAGGCGTTCATTTGGTTTGTAGACACGTTCATTTGTTTCACACAATTTCTTTTCTAACTTATTTTAGGTACCTATCCCCGTGGTACAACTAGTTGGACATAATCCCACAGTTGTACTACGGGTCATAATCATAAATAGCAAAAAGAAATATGTTACAAATACTGTTGAACCATAGGTAACTAACCTTCCCCGTGGTACAACCAATTGAACATCGCAGTTGTATCACGGGTCCGGAGCGGTTATTTTTATTATTATGAAAGCAAAATAATTTTTTTTAATTTAGAATTTTTGTTAATTAATTGATAACTTCTGTTCACACTAGCATAGTGGGTGGAGGGGCAATCGTGAATTACCCCTCCACTCACCAGTGGTATAGTCCGGTAGGTGGACGGGTCGGGACCCAAAAACTCTAACCTACCTGAGAAATGTTTTTATTTAATTAACTTATTTAACTTTCTTGGAGGTAGTGTCCATAAATGAATGAATTCCATCAGTTTTTTGTTGTTTTATTATTAAACACTAATTATGCTAATAGATAGACAATCAAATTATGATTAGCTATTGCACTTTTTTAATATATATTTTTTGTGTCCTTGCCGATTTGCGGATACCCCCGGAAGTTGTGAGGTCCCGGCTGTGGCGCATTCCACAGCTTCACTTGAACTTGTCTACCAACATGAGGGTTGGCGCCCTCCTTGCAATAAGACCTCCGGTCGGGGCCCGGACGGATATCCCCCAGCAGGTTGGGTAAGCCCCTGCTGAAGCGAAGTAGGTCTGTAACGGCTCCATGGTGCCTCGCCCCCGTCCCTCTAGATCACGTATATTAGCGCAGGGTTTCAGTTACAGCTTATCGAGGATGGATCGCTTCCCACGCCACACGTGAATCTTCATCAGAAATAATTGGATGTCATAAATAAAATAGGTAGGTGTGTGTCTGATCAACCAATTTTTCAATATCACGTCAAAATTGTATTAATTAAATTAGTTTGTCTTATATCGAACATTGATGATAAAAAAGCTACTGATTTTAGATAATAAAATCTTTGTTACAAAAAGTCAAAATGCTGACAAACCTAACACATATTTTTGAAAATCATTTTCTCAAAACCTAGGCCTAATTAGAAAACCATATTTTTGTGGGTGATAAACCTTATTATAAGGAATCTATTCGTTCTAGATAGGGTTTCTACTTCGACCTAGAAAAAATAATAAATATCTACTGATTTCAGTAAAACATTTTTTTGTGGACTCTATGATCATTTTTGATTAAATAATAACGGGATAATATGCTCCTGGAAATGCTTCATAAATCCTCAGTGCAAACAAAACTCAATTATGTATAGGTATTTTTGTACAAATTATTTTGTGTGTTTTGACCTTTAAGGCCACGAAAACGTTAAGATTTTTTTTAAAATAGAGCTTACGAATTTGACACTTGGGAGTTCTACTCATGCATTAATAATGAACTATTAATTTAAAAAATTCAATAAAAGGCGGATGTCACTTTTTAGGGCAAAAAAAACACTGTGCGCTGTCTCTATGACAAATATTTTGCTTGTGTGTCTAAAATGCACGTGTGTGCTCGCCGACTGAAGGCAGTGCCTACAACGATAATACAACTAGTTTAAATAGTTGTCAAAAACATCTTAATTGTAGTTTATTATAAGCCTATTATTTTACCAATATAGCATCGTACGCCATTGTTAATTATTTCACAAAGCTGTGAAGGGAATTTTGAGCGCGTATTTTATTTGATAATTAAATAATTAGTGAAATTACCGGAATTACTGTATATTATGGAAAATTATACTTGTGAGATCTGTGTTGGTGATATGTGTTTAAATAAATTAAAAACAGGTGTTTTCTCGACGTTGTCTTTTGATGGCAAAAGTAAAATAATTTCTCTTGGACGCTGTGTTCGCGATTTAGATCATAGAAAAGTCGCTGAATTGAACTTGGTAATATATTTCATTTATTTATTGTACACAGATATTTATATATACACACAAAAACATTTATAAATGAAACTAGTTTTCACCCGCGGCTTCGCTCGCGTAAATGTAGGTTAGGTTAGGTTAGGTTTGCAACAGTTCTTTTTTCTGGAAGAAAGATACCCTATGTCCTATTCTGTACCCCTGACAACGTGTATGCAAAATTTCATGTTGAGCGGTTGAGTAGTTAAGGCGTGAAAGCGTACCAAACAAATAAACTCATTTTCGTATTTATAATATTAGTAAGGAGTCAGGATGTAGTGCCCTCGCAGAGGTTTCGGGCAGGGCATGCATACCCTACCAGAAATCTTTGTGCACGCCCCTGAATCTGACGGTATCAGAAATTATAAATATATAACTTATACCTACATATATATTTAACAACTCATTTATATATTTTTAATTTGTAGTTATATCCTTTGCATTTTTGAAGCAAATAGATAAATAAATAAATAAAAATAGGTCCAGCGCGTGATTCGTGACAATATTGATATGATGTAGAAATCGTATTAAAACTTGTCGTCACGGACTAAGTAGTCGGTTCAGCACCTCCTAACATTGCTGCACTATGAAATTATTAACCTAATTAAGAGCACACATGATTCCCTCTTCCTTCAATCATGAGTTTTATAAGCAAAGCGTGAAGTAGTATATTTTAATAAATTAAGCTGTGCGCGACTTGGCCTGTCTGAATTGTACTGGCAAGCACACTGAGATACAAAGTAGGTACCAATCCTGGGTTAAAATAGCGGACATGGTATCTGTGTAAAGACCATTCAATGGTTATCACGTGACCGAGTAACAACTAAACATATACACAAACATTAATACATAGTTATAGTTTACTGCCTCGGCGGGTTGTCGCGCAGCGGTAGTAGGTAATTACGACTGCTGTGCAGACGTTAAATATATAGGTAAATAAGACACGCAACTGGAGATATGTCCGGTAAACCGCAAAAGGCTCGCCTTCTATTAGGTACGTACAATTTAAAACCATACTAAAATGTAGGTGTAAGGCCCTTCGTACACAAGCCTACGCAAATCTTCGATACCCGACGATTTTGATCTCTAAGCGACTAACCGCAATACAAATTCATAGAGGTTCGTACACAGGTACAAATATCGGCGACACGTGCGAAGTACTGTGTACGAAGGGCCTTATACCTACACATCTGCCAATCCTTTAGTAAACAAAAACACCAAGTAATGTAAAATAAATAAAAGCAAGATATTTCGACTATTTGAGTTCACACAGTCCGGCGTTATTCTGATTTTAACCTATCCGATTTTCGGAAATTGAGTATGTGAACCCAGTAACCCATGGACAGTGGCGTATCTAGGCTTATTATACAAGGACCTGATCCCTAAACAGCAATGGTCTAGCTTCAACCTTGGAGTTGAAAACCAACATCCTGGGGTGGGCACCAGACAATCCTGAAGTGGACACGGCCTTACATACGCCAAAGGGCATGGATGCTGCCCTGTCCGCAGTCTTTACATAACATAGTCCACCAAGATAAGATAAGATCTTGCTGGATTATGTTATTTTAGAGAAACACGAAATTTATAAGGACCTATAGTACCTACTACACAGCAACAGATGAAATACCTACTGTTTATTCGTACATAAAAGTATCTAATGAGGTACAGTCAGCGACATTTATAAAACGATAAACAATTATATTGTATGATTTTGAATTGTTTATCATAATTCATACGCCATAATGATTATTCCTAGTCTTATAGGTACAACAGTAGTAGTTAAAGGATTGGTATGTCAATCACAATTTATTATTATAAAACAATAATTTAACATATTTCATTTATAAAATACTGTTACAAATTCATTAAGTGTAGAGCTTCTTATATCTTTGACTGTACTATGCGTTTCAAATAAGAATAGGCGCGTCAATGACCTCGATCTGTCAAATGTTACTAGGAAACTACAGATAGCAACAAAAAATAATTTGCGTAATTATGACTATACTATTATGCGTTTTTTTAAGGAACAATAAACACCTACATCATTTTCTTGAAAATTTGAGTGCTGTCTGAGGTAAAATAACTATGAATAACTGATATTGTCTATGATTTGTTGTTTAAATAAAGTAACTCTGTGACTCGTATCGAAAATGAATACCGGCAACGAGAGTTTATAGAAGACGATGATAATTTTAGTTTTGTTATAAACACAGCTAACAACATTAATATTTTCTTTTAAATAACAGTCAGTAAAATATTTTTAACCTAAATATTTTTTAAAGGGGAAAGCAGCAGGGAGGATGATGATGGCGGTGAAGATGATGACTGCTCAAGCAGTGGGACGAACGGGATCGAAGAACTACGAGATTCAGATTAAAAATAAATATTATTTTAAAAATATCTGTTTTACTGACCCTACCTATTTTGTTAGATTTGACAGCTATGACGTCACAATATGGCGCGGGTTCATGCCTATTCTTATTTGAATGGCATAGTACGTTGTAACAAAAAATAATAGGTATAATGCACAGATTAAACTATTTTTACGTATGTTATCGGCGTTAATTTTATAAAACACTATCTGATAATTATCTAAACTTTAAACTTAACTTCCCCTGACCTTTTCGGTTGCTTTTTAGCAGTGCAGTAAAAA
This sequence comes from Catocala sponsa, assembly GCA_963564715.1. Classification (NCBI taxonomy): domain Eukaryota; kingdom Metazoa; phylum Arthropoda; class Insecta; order Lepidoptera; family Erebidae; genus Catocala; species Catocala sponsa. The sequence goes on from OY751331.1 coordinate 13,809,492, forward strand.
GAAGTGAAGGAAGATGTAAAAAAAATTTAATAGTAATACAAGTAATACTCTCGGACCAATTATAATTGGGCCGAGATACTACTACTACTTTTCATTTGAGAATCTGTGAAATCTGTCAGCAATGCCATTCCATTATGACAACTCCACGTTATCGTACGTAAACCGCCTTAGTGTCAAAGATGTCAATTTGACAGCAACCCGCCAGTGCCTCTACCTTGAGAAACCTCCTTTGAGTCTTTGACTAAAGATAAAAATATTGCTCTAAAAATATGAACGGTGCTTGCGATACGGATACAAACGATCTTAGATTCTACGGTACCGACCCAGGCGCGGTAAAACATGGTAATTTTATAAATTACTATTCGTTTCACGATACGCAAGAAAGGATAAACAATCTTCACCCTCAGATGTTTCCAACGCCTGTAAATAATCAGCTTATTTGCCTCGATGTCGGTTGCAACACAGGCGATCTCACCGAAGCTGTGTACGAATATTTAAGATCTAGTTATCGTAATTGCAATATTCATGTACTAGCTGTAGATATTGACGCAACTCTAATCGAAAGGGCTAAAGAATGTAATAAAAATCCCAACATTACATTTAGGACATGTAATATAATGGACCAAAATGATCGTTTGATAATACAAAACTTTCTAAAGTCTTGTAAAGTAGAAACATTTGACATCATTTTTTGCTTTTCTGTCACAATGTGGATTCATTTGAATAATGGAGATGAAGGTTTGTTAGAATTTCTAAAATATATAAAAACTATTTCTAGAACTATTGTAATTGAGCCACAACCCTGGAAATGCTACAGAAATGCACAAAGAAGAGTAAAGAAATCTGGAAAATCATTTGATTTGTATGATACTTTAAAAATAAAAAGTAATGTAGATGTAGTAATTGAAAATAAAATAACAGAAGACTCACATTGTAAAGTTTATGAATCACCAAATTCTTCTTGGGATAGGAAAGTTCAAAGCTTTCATTCAATAGATTAATCAATTTATGGTTATAATTTGATACTTTTAATTAACGAAACATTTTATTTAAAACATAGTTACCATCAATTTATTAAAAAGTATTGGTCTAATCTTACTTCCTATTAGTGCTATTACAATAAACTCAAAATGAACTTCAATACTAATTATATATATCACTTTTGAAATTATATTTTGTTAACACTACCTATTTGATAATAACTACAAGTAGATTATTATTATTTAAGTAATTATAAAATAACACACCAATGTCCAACATCAGAAATAATCTATACTGTACACAAATTAACTATGCCTGCACCAGATTTATTTTATACTTAAAATAATAAAACAGTTTTGAAAACATCTTATGTTGTTACTTCTTCTGTGCTTGATTCAAACTCCAATTTCACATCCCCACCCAAATCAGTATCCATCTCTGTTTCCTGAGCATTCAACATGTTGAGTGTCACCTAAAACACAATAAATTATTTTATTTCCAAATAAATACTAAATGATATTAAAAAGTTATCATGCTGGTATCAAAGTACTTTATTTTGTTTTTTAGATAGCAAATGTATTCTCATAAATGCATACATGGCTTAGAATAAATTTGCAGAATAAAATGCCAACTAAGTTACATTCAACTCAGATTAAGAGCAAATATTTTCTCGACTATACATTTGTTTTGATATGACCCAATAAATGGAAATGTTATGGTTTATTCTACTGTGGCCTATCCAATAAAAATCTACTTTAAAATATAGTGCTCTAACAAAACAAGCAATATGTCAAACAGATAACAACACCAAGCTTTATTACAAACAGCAAAATAAGATGAGAGTCAAGATGGCGGGTGTACCTTAATGAATCGAGTAATAACATTTACCAAAAAAATTTACTATTTAGTACCTCGGTTAAAAAAACTGTACCTCCTTTAGAAGGAAACCACAGCTAAATTTAGGTACAGCAGTCGTACTGTAGTCAATATGGCGGGTGTTCTATAATATTTTATTAGTAATCGTTACATTACTAATAAAATATAATGAGTAATGACACCAAAAAAATATACCTAAATTGTACTATTTAGTACCTCGGTTAAAAAAAACTGTACCTCCTTTAGAAGGAAACCACAGCTAAATTTAGGTACAGCAGCCGTACTGAAGTCAATATGGCGGGTGTTCTATAGTATTTTATTAGTAATCGTTACATTACTAATAAAATATTAGTAATCGTTACATTACTAATAAAATATTAGTAATTGTTACATTACTAATAAAATATTAGTAATCGTTACATTACTAATAAAATATTAGTAATCGTTACATTACTAATAAAATATTAGTAATCGTTACATTATAATAAAATATAATGACACCAAAAAAATGTACCTAAATTGTACTATTTAGTACCTCGGTTAAAAAAAACTGTACCTCCTTTAGAAGGAAACCACAGCTAAATTTAGGTACACCAGCCGTATTGACGTCAATATAGCGGGTGTTCTATAATATTTTAGTAATGTAACCATTACTAATAAAATAATAAAATGTTATAGAACACCCACCATATTGACGTCAATATGGCGGGTGTATCTTAATTTAGCTGTGGTTTCCCTCTAAAGGAGGTACAATTTTTTTAACCGAGGTACTAAATAGTACAATTTAGGTACATTTTTTGGTAAATGTTATTACTCGCGCCATCTTGACTCTCATAAAATAAGTTATTATTGTTTTATTTTGAAGCAAACACTAAATTTAAGTTCAGTGAAAATCTTAGGCTGATTATTACTTTAAAAGAACATATAGATTGTTATTGATATTATTTTCATACGAATATAGAGGTGATTTTGACATCATGTAATTCCTTTTAACCACGCATTCTACTGATGGTATAGAATAACCCTGACCAAATATTTTTTTTATGCATAGAAATAAAAATGCTTTCTTTTTAAACATGTAAGCAGTTACTATAGATAAATTACAAGCATAATCTTAATTTTTATAAGTCCTCAAAAGGCAGCATTAGAAAAATAACCTATTATGATTCTAAGCTGAAAAGTATTAGTCTGTAATGTAAGAGCCCACTCTTACATTACAGACTAATACTTTTTTATCACTGCTTAAGTGAGAGTATAATGTGAAATATTGTTAAACCCATGCACCTGTTGTGACAAAGGTGCATGTATACTATGCTGTGCATGCCCAACAACACTGCTGCTAGCTAATATCCTTTCCTCAGGCATTTTCTTCTTCACTGGTGTTTTTGGCTGCTGGCTGGAATTATAATACAAGGATATGTTTCAGAGATGCCTTTTAATATCATGGGGAACAAAGGTTTATTTATTTTTAACAATATAAATACATTTATGAAATATTCTGTTCTCATACAGAACATTATTTATGTTAAATAGGTAGAATAAGTACAACACGTTATTTTACCTGGTACATTACTGATAGCTTTGTCCCAATATAAATCTTAACATTCTTTTCATATTTGTAATTATGTACAGAGGGATTTTGAAAACATGTAATTCCTTTTAACCACATATTCTACTGGTGATATAGAATAACCATGACCATATTTTTTTTATTAGAATTATATTTTTGCAGAAATTAATGTACCGATTTTTTCGTGAAATGGTTTCAGATAGTCATATGTTAACCACCTGAGACAATCTTAATATCTTACTAATAAAAAGAAAAATAACATAGTAATAACTGATGTCGTAAATAATAAGGGGCAATAAAAAGGACCGCCCGTAATTATTTACGACAGTAATTAATGATATGTTATTTCTTTTTAACTAGTAAAAAATTAAAATTGCCTCGGGTGGTTATCATATGACTATCTGAAACCATTTCACGAAAAAAAACGGTATATTAATTTTTCCAAAAATATAATTCTAATAAAAAAACATGGTCAGGGTTATTCTATACCACCAGTAGAATGTGTGGTTAAAAGGAATTAAAGAATTTCAAAATCACGGTGTATAGCTGTTGATTGCCATTCTTAGTGTGGTAAGCACTTCATATTTTGAAGTTAAAAGGCAAGTATAAGAAGCAGTTAATTTGAAAATTCTAACTGCTAGCATCCTCAAAATTAGGATTTTGGGTACAGACATAACACAGTATCCAATTCATCAAAATGCAAACATCATCATCATCATCATCATCAGGCTATAATAGTCCACTGCTGAACATAGCCCTCCCCCAAAGAGCAAACAAATGTGGTGAAACTAAAATTTCTTTATTTATTTCATTTAGGTCCTTCACAACTGACAATCAATATTAATAAAATTATAAATAAGACAGTACACCAATTACAAAGAACACAATAAAAAACTAATTATTACAAGCAAGAGTAAACATGTAAATCTATATGTAATTTAAATGATTATTCCATTGGCCCATATTATATCATAATATTGTTGTGTGAGTGTGACGGTGTGTGAGGCTGTGTATAGATGACTTGTATAGTTTAACCTGCATCCATTATTTTGCTATGAGTCACTGTTGTTAGACAGTCTTTAATATTTCATTTTTATAATAGTTGCAATATGTGTTAAATGGATCCAGTCTCCTAATGACCCTATGGGTATGATAAGAGTGTGTAATATAATTTGCCCAAAATGAGTAAGCAAATTAACTTTAAAATTTACTATTATTCAGTTCTATAATTATAATCGTTCATTGAATATAATTCTTGACTGTTAGACACATTAACATATTCATCTAATCACTTTTGATAATAACTATGTTTTGTAATTATATATTCTCACCTAGGTGTTGAATCTGCCATTGGATGCAATAACATAGTCATTTCTGCTAATTTGTTGAATGCGGCGCCAGCCTCGGTAAATATTTCTCCAACCTGAAACCATTAATATTGAAAATTGTCTACAAGTCTAGTTATAGTTAGGCTATGTAGATTTAGAAAAGTGTTTATTATGTCTAAATAGTTAAATTAACGCATCAACCGTGGTACATCCAAAATTATTTAGATATATTGGCATATATATTATTGCGTACCTACCTTTGCTGCAGAATTATTCATGTTATCAATTTGCTATAGCTAGTTTTACTTGCAATCTGAATAAACTGAAATAAACAAACATTAATACCTACTTATTTACAAACTACAAACAGTTTGACACTTTTGACAGGTGACCAGATTAGAAATTAGAATCATAAATATTACATATTTTACTCTTTAATTCGAATTTCCCGATAATATATACTAGTCTATGATTAGAATAGAAGTCGACGAATAGACATTTAGCGAGGATTACAATCTAATTTCTAGATATTGTGGTGATAATGACTTTGAGCTAAGTTTACAAATTACTGACCGTACACCATAGAATAATAAGTATACAAGTAATATAATATGTGACTGTTGGATTCAAGGAAGAGAAACAAAAATATTTATAGTATTATAAACAAATGTACTATATTTATTCTATATCACAACACAGACAAATGCACAAAATATTAATAATGCATGAAACTAAATCTAAAATGTACATAAATAATTGTTATTTCTAGTATCAAATAGTAATCATTACTAATTAGTCATCTAATAGTCGATTAAGTAGACTTTATTTAGCATGGTCTAATAATTTTATATAATATGTCTGGCAATAATAAGTAATGTTGCGAAAGAGAAAAATAAATATAAAATAGTAGATAACTATTGAATACGAAACAACGTAAGGGTAAATCGTTTTAGATACTTGATAGCATAAAAAATATGGCCTTTCAGTAGACTGCAAAATACAACTGGTTTAGATTACTGATCTATAAATTGGTGAATGTGTTTACTAAACTAAAAATATTTATCGTAGATAATTGATTACAGATTATGGCAGCATAGCTTTGACAGCAACAAATGACATATGGATGTAATGTAACTCTTTAGAAAAGTTGAAGTTGAAGTTGAGTTGTGTTCTGTTCTGTGGGATGTAATCGTAAAATTTGTAAATAACACCGTCACAAAAATTTTAGGTTACTTTAAAGTACACACATGGAGTGGATTTTGATATAAATAAAATTATATGCGTTACTTAATATGTACTATAATTAAAAAATATATACTACACAGGCAAAAGAGATTTAAGTAGAACAACGTGTATAAAAACTACGTAAAACAATTCACGTGATTGTACATTGATTTTTAGGTGAACAAAAATGAATAGACCACCTCCACCAATTATAATGAATAATATGCATCGTGGTCCACGACCCTTTAATAATCGATGGAGGCCTCGAGGACCCTATCCGCCTACAGGTTTTCAATTTAGGCCCAATACAAATTATAGAGCACCTATTATGAATCCCATCAACCAAGATAATAAAGAACATTGGTGTGAAACCTGTGACCGAGCATTTCCTACAGCAGATCTACTTGATAAACATAAGCAACAACATCAGGTAAAAAAAATACCTTTGTGTTTAAATCAATAATACTATTTAGTGCTAGACTGCCTTGGTGGCGCAGTAGTAGTTAAAGCGACTGCTGTACATGTAGTCTCTGGCTCGATTGCCAAGTCAGACAAAATGCTACTAGGTTATTCTGTCAGTAAATTCACAGTGGCAAGTTATTACCTAAGACAGCATATTTTTGAAATTTTAAGATCTTTACCTAATATATTGTGCCTACTTATAAAATAAGTGTATGTTAAAAATTTTAAGTAACAACAAAGTGTGTGAATGTATTGTTTTTGTTTTTCAGACATGTAACATAGATGGCTGTAAATTTGTGGCTCATCCAAAAGTAATCACAAAACATATTCAAATGCAACACTCTTCAGGCTTGTACAAGAAGATAGCAAAGTTAAATAACCCTGAAGAAATTAATAAATGGAGAGAAGAACGAAAGAAGAAATACCCCACCAGGACCAACATAGAGAAGAAAGCAGCTGAATGTAAGGAGAAAATAGAAAGAGGCGAAAAAATGGCTTTAAAGCGAGACAGACATAACAACCACAAATCGTCAGATGGTAATATATTTAATATTATAATTTAAGCGTCTACCTTTTTATAAAATTAATATGTAAAGTCATTAAATGCAAGGCACATATTATATAAAGTGTAACAGACATATGGATATCCATATGTCTTTGTATATACAAAGCCATATGGATATTCATATGTCTTTGTACATATATACAAAGCCTCATCATAATGGTCCCCATTTTATCTTTTGGGTTTGTACCCAAAATATGTGGACTAACTTATAGTAGATAGTATGAAGCATGGGCGCTGCCAGAATTACTTTCAGGGAGGTGCATTTGCATCTAAACATTACACTATTAACTGATATAAAATATAGAATTAAACATGTATATTATGTAGATAAATGTAATGTCAAATTCAAATGCGATTATATTATTGAATGCATTTCACACTTCAAAAAAGAAAACATTCTATGTATTTCTTTTCCTGACACGGGGGTGCGTGTGCACCCCCTTGCATCGTGCTGCCGGCGCCCATGGTGTTAAGGTTCTGTAATCTGATACATGATATGATAGGACTTTGTCTATCCATATTTCTGTGTCAGTTACTAACACAATTATTATTACCTATCTAGCTTAGATTTCAGGTTTGTGTTATATTCCATTTCAATGAAATTACTTCTCATTGACAGATCAAGTACCAGGCAATAAAAGAAGACATAGCTTTGATAAAAGAGATCAAAATCATAGAGCTAATATACCAAACTTTAACCGGAGACAAAACCATTTATCAAACAACAGGGATCAACCACCAGCAAAGAAAATTCCAAAAGTTATCCCTAAGATACCTAGTGTTGTTGAAAAAAATAAACTTAAACCATTTGCTGGCATCCTAAGTATTGTCATGGACGATAGTGACAATGAAAAAGAAGATGTTTGTGATAAGTTAGACTGTGATAATACTTTAATCGAGGATGATTATTATGAAGAGCTTATAGTATACAAGAGTCCTAAAACTAAGCCTGCACAGGAACCTGCACTTTGTGGAGCTTTAACATCACTAATGTGTGATTATGGGTCTTCCGATGAGGAAACTGAAAGAAAGGAAAACAAAACTTCAAGTAATTCCAGAACAGAAGCTGCTGACTCAATAGCAGATATAGATAAAAACAGTGTTAAAAAAGATCTTGAACATATAAACAATGGTAGCATGGAGGAGGTAGTTGTTAGTAATGATATAAATAAGGATGTGGAATCTAATAGTAAAGACCTATTGAAGAAAGATGTGGCAAAGGAAATTAAGGCTGAACCAAATAATAATGATGAAAATAGTGATGATGATAGTCCAGAAGAAGTAAAAACTGTGAAAATCGATGTTGCAGAGCCTAGTTGTGCTGAACAAGACTCTATAAAGAATATAAAACAAGCAATGCCTCTGAAAAAGAACATGGCATTTAGGAATAATAATAAACAAAATAAGTATAAGCATAGAATACCATCTACTCTTCTTCACAAACTTTTACAAAAAGAAATAAGACAAGAACGCAACATAGTATTGCAGTGTATAAGATATATTATGAAAAATAACTATTTTGACAAAACTTCTGAATAAAGAAATCTTTCTGTATTTTGTGTTTCTTTTTCTAATCATTATCTGTGTGACATGTGGTGGTGGTGGCGGCTACATGCTCCAGTAGCCACACTACTACTTGCTAGGATGGCGCAGCTCGAAAGTGATCGCCTCGAAACGGCTGCTGCAGTCCGCACTGAGCGTTATGGGGCGAGAACGAATGTCTTGCGGCACAATATTTCTTGTGATTATATGATTATTATTTTGGATCTATAACTTTGGTCTAGGTATGTATACTCGGAGGCAGATTACATATTGAGAGCGCTCTAGGCTAGTATGTATCACATACCTGTGGCGATCGTATACCTATTTTGCGAAATATAATTATTTCGCAAAATATACGATCGTCACAGGGGCGACTAGGTTAGTACCTACCTAGGCTAGAACATGTGTACCGTAGCGGCGTCGTTTTTCGCGCCCCCTAGGCACATGCCTAATTCAGTGCCACTGACATGCCTAGCGTATCCTCACTAATCTTTATAGCCATGCCGCGAGCACGCCAGGCGTGTTCTCGGTTTTTCATCAATATCTCAAAGATTTGACTATATTTTCCATCGAAACGCTTAAAGCATAAACCTCATGCCGTAAGCTAATCAGTTTCAAAGTGGCACTAATTTTAATTTTTTTAAGTTATAAAATAAAAAGTTGTTCTATGATGCCTTTGACACGCCATGCATGTTCATCTGCAGAAATTCTCAAATCTCAATCTGTTATATCGACAGATAACTTTAGAATGCCAATTTATACCACTTATTATAATACTATACTAGTATCTATACATATAATAAAATTATAACTGATCGTGTCTGTACATAGAAGACTAGATGTTTCCGCGGTTTCATCCGCGTTTATCGTTACTGCGCTGCCCCCATGATGTTACAGCCTATAGCCTTCCTCGATAAATAGGCTATCCAACACTAAAATAATTTTTCAATTCGAACCAGTAGTTCCTGAGATTAGCGCGTTAAAACATGCAAACTGTTCAGCTTTATAATATTAGTATAGAAATTTTGATATGAGGGGTTTATAACACCAATAGAGTGTTATCAAGTACTCAATAGTAGCACACGGTTGTGACGTATTATATTGTTTTAATTGTTATGTTATAATTGCGTATTTACATTTGATTATTTCTATAATTAATAATTACCATTGTTATTTGTTACTGTACTAATTTTAATTTTGGAAGGTAGTAGATCCTTGCTGGTTTCAGCATGAATGGGCCGGATCGACCAGGGTAGTACTACCCTCTCACAGAATACCGGCGTGAAGTAACGGTACCCGTACTGTTACGTTTCGTATCGGTGAGTGAGAGAGCCGGAGGCCTAGTTACCCCGATCCTTTTCCTATCCTTTCCTTTGTCCTTTCCCTCCTTCATTCCTTTTTAAAGGGCTGGCAACGCACTTGTAACTCCTTTGGGGTTGCGGGTGTCCATGGGCGGCGGTAATCGCTTACCATCAGGCGATCCGTCTGCTCGTTTGCCACCCTAAGCCATAAAGAAAAAAAAACACCTTAAAATTTAATTAATCGATATTTAACTTTCCATTTGATACATTGATAAAAATATATAAATAAGGTAGGAGATTAACAAATATTCATTCTCGTTACAACTGTCAGTTAGAACCTTACTCTGCTGAAATAGGTATATACTGGTTGTGTAAAAAGTATCTCTGCGTTTCAATGTGCAAGAACCACGACTGCGTAATAAGAGCCAACAATATGTTTTTAGAATTTTTGTCTGTCTGTCTGTATGTTAGTTCGCGCATCACGCAAAACTACTACACCAAATTGGATGCGGTTCATGGAGTTAAATTATAGCTAGACTAACACTACTTATGGTAATACGACATTTTATAAATCAATAGGTACTTAGTTGTCAATCCCTGGAACACGCCGATTGGCGTTTTCCGCATCAGAGTAAGAAAACTCAACATTTCTTGAACCAAAATATCTAAAAACTACTCATATCAGGCATTTCATTAGTAAATGCCAAACACATTTGTTGTTTTATTAATATAATATCTTTAAATTTGGGTAAAATATAAAACTACACATTACGCCGATCGGCGTGCTCCGAATCTGAGTATGAAAAAATAATACGCCGATCGGCGTGCGCCGCATTGAATGGGTTAACCGTTATAATGAATTCAAAGAAGGTACATTCAACAATATTTAAAAAAATATATCTATATGCTGTAGAATCAAATCTAGTTTTTGTACCCACCTACGTTCAAGTTGTAATAACTGCATTAGAAACAATAGGTAGATACCTACCTATCCATACGCACGTTTTATTATAGCACATCCCATCAGAATTTTTCGTGACCATCAGAATGGCCGGTCACTACCCATATTTTATTCGAAATAAATATAATAATAATATAATATTCTATCACATACACACAACACCATTTAGCCCAAACTAAGCAGAGCTTGTACTATGGGTACTAGACAATGGATAAACGTACTTAGATAATTTTTTTGTTGTAAATACATACATAATTATTATACATAAAAACACCCAGACCAAGACAAACATCCATGTTCATACATACAAATGTTTAACTTGTGCGAGAATTGAACCTGCCACCTCAGGCGTGGCAGTCGGTTACACTAGCCGCTACGCCATCGAGGCCGAAAAATTATAGAAAGTTGCTAGGTACTAATTGTCATATAATTGCAACCCCCGTTTTTTTTAAAGTATACTATTTTTAAAGGTGACGGGCCATTCTGATATCAGGATGGCTGGTCACCTATCCAGTGTGAACCATCTGCGCAAATGAATCCAGTTTTTTTTTACCAATAGTTGCTACTAGATTGCTACCTTTATATACCTACATGGTTTTGGAACTCATAGCTTTTAAGGATAAAAAGTTATTATCAATGTATTATTTTGATGCCCTAAACGCCTGTAGAATTAAAAACGCAAATTTGAAATTAAACACAAAACGGGTATTTTATGAACAGGCGCTACCTATAAGAATTTATTTTTAAAGTTACATATTATAAACATTTTGTAATTTATGTTTATAATATACCTACTAGCTTAGTTTGCGTCTCATGAGAGAATTTTCCCCGTTTATGCAACATTTTTATTGATGCTCCGCTCCTATTGGTCGTAGCGTGATGTTTTATAGCTTACAGCCTGTCTCGATAAATAGGCTAACCAACATTAAAATAATTTTTCAATTCGAACCAGTAGTTCCTGAGATTAGCGTGTTCAACCAAACAAACAAACACTTTAGCTTTATATAATATTAGTACCTATAGATTTATATACCGTGCAAAGCAGCTTAAAACAATGACAAAATATCGTTATGTTTTTTAATGTAATCTTCTTATACAGGGTGTAAGTGACGGTTCACCGAAAACTGAAATACTAGCTTCGGACCATCTTTCTGAGTTGGAAAACGTAGGAATTTTCCACCGGAAAATTATCGAATTTTCTTTCAAAATTTCACATTTTTCTAACTGATTATGATTACATAATGAGTAAACGACCCATTATACTAAATAATATCAATAAAAACTACATAATACCGAAAAACAGCTATGTAATCCAAACATACAAAATAAACACAGTTGAACCAATCAGCTGATCTTGCGCGGACAAGGCAATGACCAACGCAAAAAAGTTTTTTTACGCACGGCAATAGTGTGCTGTGTAAAAACCCGCCCGCATCGTACCTACTACCACTGAACTAGGGAAGATCTATGATCATGATCAATGATCGATATCGAAAAAAGTGTATTAAACAAAGCGGGATAGGTTAATAAATAAAATAGTTGTTTTCCTTTTAAAAGTAAAGGTTACATGAACGTGTTAGCACTATTTATTACTAAATTAGTCACGTAGATTGAAAAGATTGTAATGATTAAAGTAGCCTGTAATTAAATGTTATACTACTATCACTTTACAATACCCATTTGCATTTTAAATGTAAAAAAATATTAATTGTTTTGATATTTCGTATCGTAAATGTACATGTATGAGTTTATTTAATCACTTTTAATAATAATTAATGTAAAAGACCATCTAATTGTTTTAAAACAAAGCTTTTTGTACACAGCGATTCATACAATGTAATGTAATCTAGTAAATATTTACTTAACTGTTAAAATACAAAACTGTAACAAAAATTTGTTAATAGAATTAGCCATAAACAGTTTATTACTATGTATAAGTATAAAATTAATCGATAGCCGATAACTCTCATAAAAATATTTTATGAGAGTTATCGACTATGGATTTATTTAATTACTTTAATTAGATAGATGTATCTCATCCCTATCTAATATGACTACAACTGCAAAAGAAATTTATTTTTGAATTCTTTAGTTCGGTCGCGCTACTGTCAGGAATCGGAAGTACTTGACGTAATCTCTCGTATTCGCGAGTGTTTACTATTTTCGTTGCATTTTGTTAAGTTTTTTATTTTGTTTATAACTATTTTGTGTACTAAATTGTGTTTATTTACTGTGTTCATAACATTTTGTTAACGTTTTTGTTTTGTTTATAACTTTTTTGTGTAACTACAAAGTTGTGTTTGTACCTAATAAATAATGAGTCGGCCATTTAGTGCACGTGAATATGGACAAATGCTCATGGCATACGGGGAGGCACGAGGCAATGCTTCGTTGGCGCTTCGCATTTACATCCAGCGGTATCCTGACGCTCGTCACCCTATGGACAGTCGTGTGATTTCTCGTACGTATCAACGAGTACTGGATAATTTACCCATAGTACCGCATCAGGAGGGTTCCAGCAGGCCGATTAGAGTTTCCACTAAGCGGAGAATTCTCGATGCCGTTCACCGTAATCCACACCTTGGTACGCGAACCACCGCTAAACTTCTGCGCCGTAACCACGGAACTCGCCTATCGCACTGGACTGTGCATAAAATTTTACGCAGAGATCGACAACGGCCGTACCGTATTCATAAAGTGCAAGCTCTCGTGCCTGGCGATCAAGTTCGGCGTATTGCATACTGCAGGTGGTTGATGAATCAGCAGCGGCAACATCCAAATTTTGTATCCCACATAATCAGGACTGACGAATCCACGTTTACTCGGAATGGCATGTGGAATCCACGTAACTCGCACGTTTGGGCGCGAAGTAATCCACATGCATCCCAACAAACGGGTCACCAAACGCGTTGGTCAGTAAACGTATTGTATGGTAACTATAACAACAAAATTTTAGGGCCTTACTTTTTACCGGAGCGCTTGAACGGACCCCGATACTTGGATTTTCTACAGCAAGACCTGACAACTGTCCTGGATGAGTTACGTTCCGACCTTGCCGCAGAATGGGATCAAATGGAAGATTTGCCGCTTGCTCAGTTACCTCAAATTTGGTTTCAACACGACGGTGCGCCACCGCATGTCGTGCTCAGAGTGCGCCAATATCTTGACGACACATTTCCTCGGAGATGGATTGGGCGATTCGGGCCTCACTCGTGGCCAGCCCGCTCACCGGATTTAACACCGCTGGATTTTTTTTTTGTGGGGCTATATCAAGGAAAAAGTGTTCGTCAGTGCACTACTGCGGACGAAATGCGAAATCGTATAACGGCAGCATTTGTAAAGCTAGAAGCTGACATTATCGCAGACCCCTCCATGATGCCTCGCCTTCACGCCGAAACAATCAATCGTGCGCAAGTTTGTGAACAAGTTGGAGGCAGCCATTTTGAACCATATCTTATAAGGCCCGCGAGATCTTAAGGTAAGGTTTAATTACTTTTACAATTTACTGTTAATTCAAAGAATTTATCGTAAATCACCCTACCTTTTTATTTTATAAACACATTTGGCTTTCTGTTTTTACCTACACAAACATTAACGAAATGTGCGTATAAGATTAATTTTATAAGACGTTATTCAATTTATTAAAATTTTTTGTAAGTACAATAATAAAATTGTACAATCCGATTATTAGTCACAACGTTTAAATTATTATTGTAGTAGATCACTAAAATAGGTGATCCGGGCTCCGTCAGATAATGTGAGCGCGCGTAGCGTTGGTGCGCGGGAAGCGCGATACGATAGCGCGGACGGACACATTGCATTGGTAGCGATACATTGCGTAGTGTAAATTACAATGTACTAGCATAAAACTTTAATCGTACGTTTCATTTTTGAATTGACATTTCCATTCAGTTGTGTACTTATGGACAAACGATTGTGCAACGTTTTCGGTACACCGTCCCTTACACCCTGTATATAAAAATCAATTGCTGTTCGTTAGTCTCGCTAAAACTCAAGAACGGCTGGGCCGATTTAGCTGATTTTGGATTTGAAATGTTTGTAGAAGTCCAGGGAAGGTTTAAAAGGTGAGTAAATATGAAAAAAATGGTTGGAATATAGTAAAAACAACAATTTCGCTTTCCCTTAGAAACTATTCTAACTATTCATCCCGTCGGCGTCGGCGTCGTTTAGAAATCAATTAAATTTAAAAGTCGTTCAGAAATCAAATTAAATTTAAAAATGAAGTTTCTTTTTCATTTTTTGGTTTTGAACGTTTTGAATGTCAAACGTTTGATGTTCGTCCGTCGTTCATAATCGTTCACGATCGCAACTATAATATTTTACAGACTTTGGCGGGAATCTGGGCGTGAAGGTCGCGTTGTCTTGAATTTTATTTTTATGTGCTTATTGCGGTTTAATGTATGATGTGATAGTGTATCATGATTAGTGTGTTCGTGTGCAGCAATTGAAGAATTCAAGCGGGAACACCACTGTCCTAAGTTCAGATTGCTCCAAAATTGCCATTGTATTTGGCAGTTCATCTAGGAAATGGACAACGAGTGTATTTCAATCAAGGGATCGCGGCGGCACGTCCACCGTTCTTCTCAGTGTGTCAAACAGATATTTCGCTCGCATTTTGCTGTATGCTGATATGCCACGCTATTACACATGGAACGCATCATCGAAAACGTTTTAGCGTCGAAAACAAGGAACACCAATTGAAGGACATCCAAATGTATTTGCTTCAGACGCTCTAGGTCGCATCTACACAGTATATCCAAATAACGACGAATGTTATTATCTTCGATTGTTGTTGGTGAACATTTTTGGTCCGACATCGTTTCAACTGAGAACAATTAATGGACATCTGTGTGCGACTTACCGTGAGGCGTGTCAACTATTACAGTTACTCGAGAACGATTCGCATTGGGATAATACACTCAAGGATTCCGTCATATCTTCATCACCGCATCAAATTCGTACATACATTGTTTGCGATTATCATATCGAGATGTTACCCCTTGAACCCAAAAGATTTGTGGGTGAAATATAGGACCGTACCTACACTACAAACTTTATTTTGTAAGCTCCTAACCTTTGTGACATAACAATTTTTCAAGTAACATCATGTGTAATTAAAAATAATAATAAAACCTAATTCATATCGAGCATTTTTTTTTTAATTACGAATTATTTTTGATCCGGTTAAGTTTTGACCACATTTTTTACTACAGTTGAAACATTCTGCATTTATCATTCAGCTTTTTTATTTATCGATTCTGAGGCGGTACGAAGTTTGCCGGGTCAGCTAGTACATTATAAACATAAATTACAAAATGTATAATAGATAACTTTAAAATAAATTCTTTGAGGTAGCGCCTGTTTATAAAATACCCGTGTTATATTTGATTCCAAATTTGCTTTTATTTTTACAGGCGTTTAGGCATCAAAATAGTAAATTGATAATAACTTTTATCCTTAAAAACTGAGTCCCAAAACCATGTACCTATATAAGGTAGCAATCTAGTAGCAACTATTGGTTAAATAAAAACTCGGTTCATTTGCGTAGTTGGTTCTCACTGGGTAGATGACCAGCCATCCTGATGTCAGAATGGCCCGTCACCTTTAAAAGTAGGTAGTATACTTTAAATAAATGGAGGTAGCAATTATATGACGATTAGTAGCAACTTTCTATAATTATTTACGTGTTCCGTTCTGGCCCGGCCACAATCGCTTTAGTTATCGCAAGTGATGTAAAAGTCATGTACTTCAGGTGTACTTAATGTACTTAGAAGAGATTTTTTGTGTACCTCAAAGGATAACTCGTAATATACTTAACAAAGTGGCCGGGCTGCTACGTGTACGCCGCACCCCAGCCACAACGATTTTTTTATTCTTAGTATATTATGTTAATGCCCTGCCACAAACAGCAGGCATTTATGATTGCATCTTGTTTGCAGACGATACTACTGTGAGTTTTGGATATGAAAAGGCAATACATCATAATATTGAAATAAATAATACTTTACAATATATAATAAATTGGCTGAGCGTTAATGCTTTAAAAAAAACATAGATAAAACTAAGTTAGTTCATTTCGGATCGTACAAAAGCCAATGTACAGAGTTAAAAGTTGCCTATAATAATCAACGGTGGAACAATTAATAGCCAGCACAAAATTCCTAGGTATTATAGTTGATCAGCATTTAACGTGGAGAGTACCTACACATTGACAGTATCTGTAAGAAGATAAATAGGTTTGTGTTCGCTATCAGAAAAGTTAAAAATGTAACGTTAGTACAGACCTCTAATGCATATGTTTATTCTATCATTCGATATGGTATTGTTGTAAGGGAATATTCACCAGATATTATGCGTGTCTTTATAGCTCAAAAGAAATGCATTCGTGCTATCTACAACATGCAATGGTGGGATTCTTGCAAATTAATTTTTAAATCACAAAAGCTTTTGACTGTCCCTTCTATATAATATATCTATGAAGTAGCAAAATTTGTAAAATGCAAACCCGAACTATTTGAAAGAAAAGATAGGTAATACTAATAAGCGTAGTCACTCATTCTTATTTAAAAATTAAAAATGCCAATACCACATACAGAAATGTTTAGACGTAGTTGTGTGTACATGGCACCGCTGATATTTAATTCTTTACCTGAGGAAATAATATACCTTCCTTATAATAATTTCTGTACAGCTTTAAGAAATTGGTTAATAAAAGAGAGCTTCTATTCAATTGACGAATTTATTAAAAAGTTTGCCTCTCATTCCTATCACTTAAGAAATGTATTGTAAAACAAGTTTTTAAAGTTTATCTATTACTAGATGTTCCCGCGGTTTCACCCGCGTTTATCGTTACTGCGCTGCCCCCGTGGGTCGTAGCGTGATGTTATATAACGTATAGCCTTCCTCGATAAATAGGCTATCCAACACTAAAAGAATTTTTCTAATCGAACCAGTAGTAATCCCGCAGAATAAACATCGTTTGTACTATGTCTGTAATGGGTAATTATTTTGCTGCAATGTTATTTTAAAACTGCGATATTTCATTGAAATCGAATGATGTAAAGGGCAATTTTGTTTTAAATTAAATATTTGTGATGAATAACGTATTTATTTGGATAAGGATTAATATTATGTTTATAATAATACCTTCGCAAATAATGCATTATTTTAGAACAAATTTGGTTAGCATAAAAAAGGTTATAGTGAGCCAACCTTAAAAGATAGACATATGCTGTCGCGGACTTTTTTTTAGAACTTTTAAAGGGGAACAATTCTGTGATACATGATTTTTGCGAAACTTTAACTGTTTACGCAGCGCACGCAGCGGAAGCTCTCAAAAGGAAAAAACACCCTCCGATTTTGAAACATTCTTCATTGGTGCTCAGCTCCTATTGATCTTAGCATGATGATATATAGCCTATAGCCTTCCTCGATAAATGAGCTATCTAACACTGAAAGAATTTTTCAAATCGGACCAGTAGTTCCTGTGATTAGCGCGTTCAAGCAAACAAACAATTTATGATTTGCATTATGTAAAGTACTGTGTTCTTGATAAGTGTTCCTATTTACTAAAAGTGTAAATGTATAAAAATTTGCATGCTATTTTAAGAGCCATTTCACAAAATTACGCAAGTGAAGTTTAGGTAAATTCCGACTCGCCGAGCGATCGAGACAGTACCATGCGTCTAGAAGCGTCGTGGTATAGTGCGACCGTGTCTACACTTACGTTTTGATACTTTTCTTGTTACCTATTGCTTGAATTCTATTAAACATACGTTTGCATTATGTAAGTTTTCAAAACAAATAACGTATTTGTATTAATTATAGATAAATATTTTCTTTTTTTTTTAAAGACAACTCCCGCATTTGGACTAAATCCTGTGTCGCGGGAGGACTTTACAAACATACAATTAACAGACATAATGAACACCCAGACACGTAACAACAATTTATGAATCACACAAAGTGTTGTCTCGTGTGGGGATCGAACCCACAACACTCGGCGCAGTGTCAAGCGACGAGGCGGCCGCTTAAACCACTACGCCAACAGAGCAGTCAATATAAATAAGAAGTCTAGATTATTTAATTTTTAGTTTTATAATAAAACATAGTATAGGAAAATATAAGTTTATATCGTTATTTTTGTTTAGTGCAAATTTCTTAGCGGGTGATTGTACTCATTTTTATAAAGAACTAGACGTGGCCCGCGGCTCCACCCGCGTTAAATTATACATCTAAACCTTCCTCATGAATCATACTATCTATTTGTGAAAACCGTACGAAGATCCGTTTGGTAGTTTTTAGACCTTGCGGAAAACGCACAAAAGTCATATGTGCCATATAAAATTGAATTTTGACTTCGAGAAAATGTAAGAAACGGCTGATATTTCTGCGCGATTTCGGCAAATAGGGGTGCACTAAGGGATTGCCTGAAATTCCCATGGGATTGGATAAATAAAAAAACATGTGCGGGCGTAGCTGCGGGCATCCTCTAGTTCAATATAAAGAAGGAAAACCCATCATACGCAGTGTCCCTCCCCCACTCTATCTTCTAAACTGCAGTATTTAGGTATGTATAAACTATGCTAAATAGTGACATATATACCTAATGAATTTTAATGAAAATTATAACGGCTCATTAGACTTTACTAATTAACGAGTAATAGACAACTAACTTAAACTTCTACTTGCAAACGATAAAATGCATATTGTGCTTGAGTCCTACTATCCTTAGGTCACTGGGTAAGGGGTACTACGGAACCCTAAATTGTGCGTGCGCGACATGCACTTGACCGGTTTTTTATTATTTATGAGTTTATTTGTGTAATTTTATTTTTAATTTTATTTAATCAGGTAGTTAGGGACTGATGTTAGCCGAAATGCGTCCGATGACCATTAATACGTTCTGTATAATTAAAATTAATAAACCCAAAATACGCTTTTAATGCCTTCTTTATATTTTCTTTACATTTTTTTTTTAACATGTTGGTAACCAGAAGTTTTACGCCCCTTTACTACAACTTAATAATTATTATTAATTAACATAATAATTAATTACAATATAAATCAATAAATCACGTTATAGTAAAACTACTAGTTTTTCGATATGTTAGATCGATCGAGTCGTTGCAGTCGTAGTATAATATTGCGTTCGCGGCTCGAAAGCACGTAAATCGGGATGCGCAAAAAAGTGACACAGGTCCTGCTTCGATGGGCGCTCGCGCCGTACCATGGGTAGGGATCCGCAAAAAGTATCGATACTTTCGTTGTGATACCTAGTATTTTCGTACTCCATACTTTTGTTCCGATACTTTATTAGGTATCGACACTTTCTGATGTACTCGATACTTTTTACCTTTCACTATTATTGATCCAGATTAGGGATGTTCCGATACCCACAGGCCACAAGGTATCGATAGCTACTCATATAAGTAGTACTTAAATCATTTTTCGATACTACTCATATGAAAACCCCTAAAGTATCGATACTTACTCATATCGATAATATTTTTTTTGTGGGACTGATATAATAGGAAAATATGTGGGGAGTGGTTGATATTATATATATTTTTAACATTACACATAATAACATAACAACCACACATTTAATAAAAAAGATAGATTTGGTGGCGCCATGGTAACATTTAAAACCAAACACAAGCAGCAATGACATAAAATTAAATTACTCGATAACAATTAACAAAAAAGTGTTGCTGAAATGCTAACAATAATAACAATATGGCGACGGCGAATCTCTCGAGTCGAGCGAGACAGAGAGGAGAGAGGTCTCTCACTTATTAGGATGAGTTCAGAAATAAAATTGTAAAGAAACATTCGTTCAGTCTGTTTATTTTTTTCATTAGGATGCGTTCAGAAATAAAATTGTAAAGTAACATTCGTTCAGTCTGATTCGATTCGATACCAAGTAAGTATCGCAAGATTGATTCGATGCTAAAAGTAGTTGGTATCGAATCAAAAGTATCGAGTACTTACTCGTATTTACTAGTATCGGAACGACCCTAATCCAGATTCTATATTAGGGGAATCCCCGAATCTCCTAATCAGTGGTTATGTGTGGCCAGTTGAGTACTTTAATGGGATCTTGATATTTTGAAATGGGATGATTTCATGAATGATATCTTATTAAGTGTTTTAGAAAACGTTTCATATTATTTACTGTTTGAACGTACCTGTTATAATGACAATAACTTGTACGTGCATATTTATTATGTATGAATTACAAATTAAATTAATATTCTGGTAACATTAATTTAAATATGACTGTGTCTGAGTTCTGACTGTAGACAGCAGGTTAGCTCGAAAGAAAAATTAAATTTATTATAATAATTTGTTTATTGAATTGTACTGTGTTGGTGTTAGTGTAAAAATCTAGACTGTGTTGGTGCTAGTGTGAAGGCTAGAAACCAAAATGCCGCCTCCTGGTGGAAGCAGTGATGTCTGGCTAAGTTTTAGAAAAATTGATAAAACTACTGCAGCCTGTAAAATCTGTTTTAAAGTTCTTAAAACGAGTGGCAACACGTCAAATAAAAAAAAAAACATTTAAACACTCACAGCCAACAGAGGTAAGTACCAACAATCATTCTAAGTGGGGACCTATACCTAGGTATTAATAATTATTTATTTATTGAATTTAAACTACTAAATACGGATTTTATCGCGTTGTTTATTTATAGTTTTAATAGTTTCAATAATTTAATTAGCTTAAAAATTAGTAAAGTTTAATAGTAATAGTAGTGTAATAGTTTTCAAAATTTTGTAATAAAGTGTAAAATAAACAACGCGATAAAATCCGTATATAGTAGTTTAATTTCAATTAATAATATTCGCGTAAACAGAAGACAATATAATTATTTACTTGTTTGTATCACCTGGAATGTATGTGATGTTAAGGGGAAACATCTCAATGCCATACCCATAACACAAGTTTAATCTTATCTTGGGTACCAGAGTTCAATGAAACAGTAATATAAGAAATTGTTTTTATTGTATTTATGTCATTGTATTGTGGCTATTTTTGAAACAATAAATTTATTATTTATTATTATTAATGTATGGGTTAATTATTGAAGTGCGCTTCTCATTACCCACGGCGGAACGGAGCAGGTTACGTACATATATGCATTTGGGGTGAGAGGTTGTTTGTTTGTGTGTGCACTCGAATGTTGCCAATTATCTCGAAAACTATTGGACCGATTCAGTTGCGGTTTTCTGTAAATGGTTTGGAATTCATCTTCGATGCATCTTAGATAATTGTTACGGTCGAAAGTCGCTAGGGGGCACGGTCGTTGCAGTATGAAAGAAAAACTAATGTTGCCAATTATCTCGAAAACTATTGGACCGATTTAGTTGTGGTTTTCTGTTAACGATTTGGAATTAATCTATGCTTGTCTTGTAAAAAAACTTTAAAAAGTTTAAAATAAAAATAATTTTTTTAAGAAACAGGTTTGCCATTATTTATTAAAACAATACTTTGTTTTTTTTTCAGTTTAAAAAAGAAAGCTACAGCCTCAAGTAAAGGTCTGATCCAGTCAAAGCTTAGAAGCGGTGATGATAGAGCAAGTACGTCCAAGGCAGGTAAACGAGACGACACAGAGTCTGAAACAGATGCGGCAATAGAAATTATTACAACTACTCAAAAACAAGATGACAATATGTCAATTACAGCTGGCAATTCTAGTAGTAAACCCATGGCTGAAGGTGAGCAAATACTTACTTCTCGGTCATCATCAATTACAAAGGACTGCATCATATTCAGATGGAGGCATTCAATATGAAGGACTGATTAAGCATCTGCTATATTTTATTGCTGTAGACAATCGGCCATTTCATACAAGGTGACGGATTTTGGCGTTTATTCAAAATGCTATCACCAAATATGAAGCTGCCTTCCGAAGACACTCTGAAAAGAAGACTGGACGACATTTACGATGTTACATTGCTGAAGTATATAAAACGATTTGTTGGAATCGCTGAAAAAAGCTCCTACGCGTTAACATTTGATATCTGGTCCGAAATGATGAGCACGCGAAGCTTTCTAGGAGTAACAATTCATTTTTTAGAAAACGATCCAATTCAGTCAAAAATTCTAATGACGAAACCACTGCATGAGCGTCACACAGCACAAAATATTGTACAACATTTAGAAGATTGTATCGACACATTCCAATTAAAAAAAGAAAATATTGCTGCCGTCGTTACTGACAATGGTGCAAATGTAGTTGCCGCCGTCAACTCATTCCTAGAACCAGCAAAACACCTACCGTGCTTTGCACACACGATAAACAGAGTGGTTGAAAATATACTTAAATTAGAAAGCATCGAGAAACTTGTTTCAAAAGTCCGTGAAATTGTCAATTTTTTTAAAGTCAGCGTCGTCAACAGTGACGTGTTAAGAAAGAAGCAAGACCTCAATCCTAAAAAACTAATATTAGACGTAAAAACCCGTTGGAACTCTACATTTTACATGATTGAGCGCTATATACAAATGAGAAGTGTTCTAAATCAAATTTTGTTGGAAAATCCAAATGCGCCTGATATTTTGACTGCTTTTGAAAACAATGTTCTTCAAAAAGTAATGTTGGTTTTGCAACCATTTGAATATGTTACCAAAGAAATTTGCGGAGATAAATATGCAACAACTAGCAAAATTATACCTACAGTAAACTTAAGAGCACAAATCAACGACATTAGATCACAAGGCGACGAAAATGATATTATTGTCCCACTGAAGGATTTAGCTATTAAGGAACTGAATAGCCGTTTTGGCAAAATTGAAAACAACTTTATATTGGCTGTCTCGACCTTATTAGATCCAAGGTTCAAGAACATTCATTTAACTGATGCAAATGCCTGTGCTCGATCTATATAATTTATTAGAAGAACAGTAAATGCTGATGATGCTTCCCCGCCCACGGTCCCGTCTTCAGAGTCTGAAAATGAATCAGAGAAGTATGACTTTTGGAGTCTTCATAAAAAATTAGCTCATAGTCGACCAAATAGGCGCAGCGACATCAGATGAAACTGGACTATACCTTGCAAGTCCGGTGTCTTCTTTAAAGTCGGACCCATTTATACAATGGAGCGAGATGAAAACGGTGTACCCTAAATTATATACCATGGCCACCAAATACTTAATAATACCCGGAACATCAGTGCCGTCTGAGGGACTTTTCTCAAAGGCTGGGGCCTTGGTAACGTCTGCAAGAAACCGTCTCACCGGTTCACGGGTCAATAAATTATTATTCATGTCTGATTGTAACGAAAAAGACTAGGGGTTCACTTATAAATTAGTAGTATTCAGTATGTAGTTATTTTTTGTGTTTGAATTAAAATTTAAATTAAGAATTTACTTTTTTTGAGTTTTTAACACGTTTCCCGAGGCAAAGAAAAAGTACTCGATACTGAGTTGTATCGATACTTTTGATCCGATACTTTCATCGGTATCGATACTTTTGATACGATACTTGGTATCGAGTAGGTATCGATACTTTTAAAAATTTGCGGAACCCTAACCATGGGTCGGAATCTTGCCTACATTGAAGGAAAACTTCGACACAGTCGCCCTCTTTTTATTAGACATGGAACTATTTCCTTTCGTAAGTACATACGTCACAGCCATCCTACCAGTTAAACTAAAACACTACCTATTATTAGAATTTAGCTTATGATTTCTGAGACTTACAAATTCAAATCGATACTAGGAAAATTAATAATGTAATGAGATAATAGAAGATATACTTAGTCCTATACTTTTTATTATACTTAAGTCCTATATAATTTGTTTTAATACATTTTATAGCCACCAAAATATGTATGTTTATACAATTTTTTTCTCGTATTGTAACCGAATGGTAGAAATATAGTTTTTTACAACGTCAATCTTTTATTAGCTGTCATCAGTCATCAACTCATGGGTCGGAATCTTATGAGAGTCAAGATGGCGGGTGTATAATGCTTAATGAATCGAGTAATAACATTTACCAAAAAAATGTACCTAAATAGTACTATCTAGTACCTCGGTTAAAAAAAATTGTACCTCCTTTAGAAGGAAACCACAGCTAAATTTAGATACACCCGCCATATTGACGTCAATATGGCGGTGTTCTATAACATTTTATTATTTTATTAGTAATGGTTACATTACTAATGAAACATAATGACACCAAAAAAATTTACCTAAATTGTACTATTTAGTACCTCGGTTAAAAAAAACTGTACCTCCTTTAGAAGGAAACCACAGCTAAATTTAGGTACAGCAGTCGTACTGAAGTCAATATGGCGGATGTTCTATAGTATTTTATTAGTAATCGTTACATTACTAATAAAATATAATGACACCAAAAAGAATGTACCTAAATTGTACTATTTAGTACCTCGGTTAAAAAAAACTGTACCTCCTTTAGAAGGAAACCACAGCTAAATTTAGGTACAGCAGCCGTACTCAAGTCAATATGGCGGGTGTTCTATAGTATTTTATTAGTAATCGTTACATTACTAATAAAATATAATGACACCAAAAAAATGTACCTAAATTGTACTATTTAGTACCTCTGTTAAAAAAAACTGTACCTCCTTTAAAAGGAAATCACAGCTAAATTTAGGTACACCAGCCGTATTGACGTCAATATAGCGAGTGTTCTTTAATATTTTATTATTTAACCATTTCTAATAAAATAAGTATACCTAATAACACCAAAAAAATGTACCTACCTAAAAAGTACCTCAAGTAAAAAAAAATACACACTTGATCAGTTCGTACTGAGAAATAAAACAACCGTGTCTTGTGTTAGACACACGATAATTTATCATGAAATATTGATATAGTTGCATATACGTCTATATTTTACGGATATTTTTAATTACGAATTATATGAACACGAATAGAAGCCCCGAGGCGAGACCAACAGACTGCAATGCAGTCTCACATTCGAATCCTGGGCGCGCACCAATGACTTTTCGAATGTTCAAAATTTATGTGCTAATTTGTTAAATAATGATCACTTGCTTCCGTGCCTCGGAGAGCACGTTAAGCCGTTGGTCCCGGCTGTCATGAACATCTTTGACAGGCTTTACGGGGAATTCAGTACCCTCAAATATCCTGACATTAGTCTAATCAACCGAATGACGTTTCACCTTCTGGCCAGTAGCGATAGCCACAGAGTACATTTGTATATAGGAAGCGATAGCCTAGTCGGGAGACCGATAGACTGCCACGCAGTAGGTAGTAGAATTGCCGACACATTCTTTTTGTTGATATAACTTTTATAATAATCGAAATTTAAAGCTGAAATTAACAGGATTGTTTATTGATGGAACATTTTAATTTGTTCAAGGTATTCCATGTTTCCTTCTTTTATGGGAACTGCGTATTCGATCATTTAAATCTGACTATATAAAATGTAATTAAATTTCTATTATATCGTACGTATCTTCATATTGCGTAGAGTTACGTAAACTAAATTTACTGTCGTTATAAAGGTGTACCAAGGGTACACGATACAGCTTTTTATTTGATTGTAAATGTTATGGTTTACTTGCAAATCCGTTTCTTTCTGAATTTCGGCACCATTTAATTACATTGGTGATTATCAAACAAATCAAAAACTTATGTTTGAACAAATTAAGGTCTATTATTAGGATTGTTTTCAAACTTCTACGTAGAGACGTTTTTGAGATCTGGACAATCCCAAAACGTTACCGCAGCAAAATCTTAAATAACTTTTGAACCACAAGACACAAATTTTGCTGTTCACAAACATTTAATACGCAATAAAAGCTATTTATTCATGCATTTAATTCGGGGCTAAAACGATTTAAAAAAAACGTTTTGTTGGGGTAACGTTTCAAACGTTACCCCAGCAAAATGTGTTTTTCTCGAATAACTTTAAAACTACCACTTGAACAAATTTTGCTATTAGTGAACAAATTACTCTTTACGATGGACTAATTATTTGCCATACTCACACCTCTCTAAAGCACAAAATTTTTCAACATTTGGCTTCGGTAACGCACACTTTCACTGCTATCAATATATTATCTAAGGTTATCAATTTAACGACTGAAATATTAGATTCTTGCCCAAAAATGTGAAATAGCTCTTAAATATAGCGAAATGTGCTCAGCGCCTATAATTATGTACTTACCACCTACTTTTGTAACTACTACATTTTACGCAAATAAATTATTATTATTATGGATGGTTAACCTTTTAACCGCTTACGTCGGATTAATCCGACAAATATTTTCGTGTCCATTTCGCCAGCGTCGTATATTTCCGACCAGATACCACAGCTCGTTTTATATAATTACGGTGTTTTCTATAAAAAAAAAATTATATTGTGTAAATGGATAGTTAAGTAATCATTTACAATTTAATACACTTTAGTCTCATAATTAGAAGTCCTAAAAATAAGTACCTATTTATTTTTGTAAGTATTTATTTTCGATTCACTGTGCCGGGCGCTGAGGGCACGACAACTGTTATAATATACAAAAGTGGGGCGGTTAAAAGGTTAAAATCAAACGTAGGTAATATCAATTAAATACCTACTTATACCTTTATTGTTCTTCCATTTTCTATGTAGAATCTACATTAAAACTTCCTTACTATTTTTACACAACGAAAAAAGTATTACTCATAATTTTGTACGTAGCGCCTATACAAAAAAAATTGCATCAATGACTTACCTACTTCAGATGATTACATAGGTATTACAATTTTCTTTTTAAACCTGATTAGATTTATTTATGAATTGTCGGCCTCGATATATAAATCTAATCAAGTTTAAAACAAAATTTTAGGTACCTACCTACCTAATGTGTAATCATCTGAAGTACATATTTTACTTAGTAATAAAGCTAAAACTATGGCTGCTATTTTTTTTGTACAGGCGCTAAGTAGAAAATTATGAGTACCAATACTTTTTTCGTTGTGTAAAGAAGTTTTAATGTAGATTTATACGTAGAAAATGGAAGAACAATAAAGGTACAAGAATTTAATTGATATTACGTTTGATTTTAACCATCCTATCTATAAAAATCGTTATGGCCGGGCTGCGGCGTACACGTAGCAGCCCGGCCACTCAGAACGGAACACGTAATTATTTCGATTTAAAACATGGGTAGTGACCGGCCATTCTGATGGTCACAATTTTTCGTTATCTTACGTGCTTCCGCATCCGACCTTTTTGTTTAGCACCAGAAAGTTGGATTCTGATAATGTATTATCATTGTTATCATAAGCACCTGTTTGAAAAAAATATCACTGGAACTACTAAGACGGCATTATGTACCCCTCCAGGTTTGCCAAAAGCTAAAATAGCAGGGTTTATATAAATCGTATTCAAAGTGAATAAAAAAATATATTGTTTTTCTTATATTTATTTGCCCAAAAGATGTTTAAGGCTGTGCAGGGGCCGCTGGCGCCGTAGTGGCCGCAGCTTCTTCACGAATACGGTCCTTCTTGAGCGTTCCCATGAACGCAGCCTTGTCAGCCGGCGTCTGGAAGCGACCATGACCGAACTTGGAAGATGTATCGATGAACTTGAGGTTGATCTTCTCAAGAGCGGCCCTCTTCGTGTGCACACGGAGCGACTGGAAGGCATAAAACATAGTTAGCACAAAGTAGCACTTAAAGAATGTTTACTAAAAAATCTTGCAAATTGATTAATGCTATACAATAAGCAAACTATAAGATGTTTGAATAAAGCATCGATTTACACACCTTCCTCAGGGTGATGATGCGCTTCTTAGGTCCCATACAACAACCTTTGATCATGACGAAGTCATTGTTCACTTCACCATAGTGAGGGAATCCACCCATGGGTGTGATGGACTTCTCGGACAAGTCATACTCAGTTGAAGCATTGTTCTTGATGACCTTTCCATCCTTAGTGTGGATACCTGAAAGTAAATAATGTATAAGTTAAATTTAATTTAACTAATTACTCAGGACTAGGAGACCTAACTTAAAGTTACTCATTGCATGACCCTATCTAAATTAAACTACCTACATTCAAATTCCACCAGTTTATGAGACAAGACTTTACCTTTAGCTAACTTTAATATTTAGTTAGTATTCTCAATCCATACATAGACCACTGAAATACTATTATATATTAATAATATTGTGTAGTAAATACAATATTTTATTTTAATTTACTGCATTAAGAAGTAGACATTTCTGTATAAAATGTTAATATCAATTAATAAATAGATCATACCTTGTCCGATTCTGTA
The DNA here is from genome assembly GCA_963564715.1 of Catocala sponsa. Classification (NCBI taxonomy): domain Eukaryota; kingdom Metazoa; phylum Arthropoda; class Insecta; order Lepidoptera; family Erebidae; genus Catocala; species Catocala sponsa. The sequence continues at coordinate 13,838,581 of OY751331.1, forward strand.
AATCTTTTTGTTCATCTCAGTACGATGGTGGTAGCCCTTTTGACCAGCACGGGCTACAGTGAATGATACTCTTGAAGGATGCCACGCTCCAATACAAGCAACCTTACGCAGACCCTTGTGCGTCTTGCGAGGCAGTTTCTTTGTATGCCAACGAGAAGTGACACCTGGAAAGCAACAATGGTAAATTTTACAAGAGATAAAAAAGAAATAAGATTTATAATTAATTTGATTCTTATGATACATACCTTTGTATCCTTTACCCTTAGTAACTCCAATACAGTCAATCATCTCATCCTGAGTGAATACAGAGTCTACTGGAATGGGCTTCTCCAGATGTTCCTTGGCCCAGTTAACTTTGTCTTCAATAGTTCCACCATTTACTTGGATCTCCATAATGTGAGCCTTCTTCTGACGCTGCTTGAGCAGCTTCATCTGGGTGTGTGCAATGATCCTCACTACACTGCAGTAACGGATCATTTTCTTGAAGTCCTTCTCAATGGACTTGCGCCCAAGCTCATCCTGCCATTTCTTGCTGGCCTTGGTGAATGCCTTCTTCTTGCATTTGTACCTAATTATAAATCATAAGTTGCCACTGTAAGAAAAACCAAATGGCCTCATCGTTGAGCGGAGACCAATTGGTGGCAATATGCTCTTGGCATATTCAAGATAGGGCTCTCATTGTCAAGAGGAGAGCTATTGGATAAAATTAGAAAGGTTTGAAAAAAATATTAATTTCTAGTCCTGAAAGAGTAAATAAAATTAATAATCTACTGATAAGGACATGAAATTGTATCTTACTGTGATATGAAAACCAAAATGCGCCAAATTTACTAAACATTTTGAAAATTGATTTAAGGAAAGGACAACTACTGGATATACATTCAATAAATTGCATTTCTTGAAAAGGGCAACAATTGCTAATATTGTTTATTTACCAGTTCTTGTAGAAGCGACGGCGGCAGTCCTCAGACATGTGCTCAGCCCACACGGTGAGTAGAGCACGGAGACCATGAGGCGTGTCGATGTAGCCAACCACACCGACGGCAACCATGGGAGGCGTTTCGATGATGGTTACTGCCTCTACGATCTCCTTCTTGTTGATCTCTGTAAAGCGGTCACGATTGGGCGAGTTAAAGAATTTAAAAATAACACGTGAATTTTATGGATTTTAAGGTTATGTTCAGAAATAGTACTCACTTGAACCAGGACGGTCAGGTTCACGAACCACATGGGTCATACCAGCCTTGTAGCCGATGAAAGCAGTAAGGTGGACCGGCTTGCTAGGGTCATCTTTAGGGAATGCCTTCACCTTACCACGATGACGACGGGACCTCTTCTTGGGGTAGAATCCCATCGAACCATGGCGAGGCGCTGAAAACTTTCTATGCGACTGAAAAGAAAAGATACATCTTCGGTAATTACCTGGTATAGAGCTAGACACGTAAATATCAGTTTCGTGATATACATCAGTCCGCCCTAGTATCTTCACATAGAAGTCAGGTTCTAACCGTATAAATTTATAATTAGGGTCTCATCATTTGAAGTTTGGAACCACGACACGGAACACTGGTGGTAGTATAAAAAAAAAATATATTCCCGTAATATAATCGGAATTCATATTACATTACACTAATAATCACGATATAAAAACAAACATTGTGTAAACTTTAGGATTAAAAAGATATTTTTTGATAATAATTTCAGCACGGAATACTAACCATGTTCGAAGACAGTCGCGACAAAAATGGCCGACTGATATGGTTTTAATCGATTAGGCAGTGTCGTGTAATAGAGATGTCACAAGTTAGAAAAATGAATTATTAGGTTTTTAGTCGATAAATTATTATACGTATATATTGTATGAGTTTAAAAAGACTAAAACACAGTAAAAATTTCAGTCAATTATTATTTGTTAAAAGGTTTATGAATTAATTATAAAAATAATTGGCAGATCACAGGTATCAAGTATAAAAACTGATGGTTAAGGCTTCAAGACCAACAATACTGCGTGAATTTAAAGTGGGCTTCTTCACCTGGTGGTCAAAGCTTCTGGCTGTCAAACCATTAACAGAATCGACTATTATGGTACAATGATCGCCGAGTTTACTTCTCCAAAAAAACAATTATTTCCAAAAAGAACATTCTAAAACAAAAACGCACTAAAAAGGGCTTATATTCGAACGTGTTTGGTTGAAGTTACTCCAAAATATAAATATACAAATTCCGAATGACCTTGGCGTCCAAATAATGTATTTTACAGTAAAATTACAAAAAAATTCGGGTATGTAAGACAGTTTTTAAAAACACGTTACATTAATTAATGGTATGTACTGTACAAACTAAAATGAATGAAGGTTTTATGATGGATGACTTACGAGGAAAACACAAGAATCATAAAAAACTAAGTCCAGAATTGCTACAAGATATCAGAAAACATATAGATAATATCCCAAAAATAGAATCTCATTATGTAAGGGCTTCGACTTCTAAACAGTATATTGGTGGTGATAAAACAATACTAGACTTACATATATAATGACTTTGTGACTCAGCAAATAGAGATTAATAGGGACGTAGGTAATTATATGGCGTATTATAAAATTTTTACTAATGAATTTAATTTAGGGTTTTCCAACCCAAAAAAGACCAATGCGGTTTGTGCTCTCTGAGTATAACTGTTCTGTGGATTTTAACAAGTCGAACTTAAATTGTTAAATTTTAACTTTAACGGAATTAGAAAGTGAAGGAAAAAAAGCATACAATAATGTTGTTACTTTTGGACTGAGGTAGATGCAAATAGGGGTGCTAATGAAATAGGGTCGTGTGTATGGAATATATAAAAATGTGTGTGCGGAAGATGGAGAACTAAAAGAGATTATATTTTATTCGGATGATTGCTGTGAGCACAATAAGAATAAATATATTGCTACTTTGTATTTGTATGCTGTCAACTATTTAAATATAACATACACAAAATGAAGCGGACAGTGTACATAGCATAATAGAAAGAGAGGTCAAGAAAATTTGAGGTCAGGAATAAATACAAAAAATAAAGACAACTTGCTTGCTTCTTTGTTCCATCTGTTTGGTTTTATGGAATTACGAAAAACTGGAGACTGATTACTTAAGGTAAATAAAACAAATAAAATAATTATGAATAGATCTCATTTGCCAAAGATAATTACTTTTGTTTTTTTAAGTTTGCAGCATTATGGATAGTCGACAATAAAATTGCTTTACCACTCATAAGACGGCTGTACACATTGGCTCAAGGTAGTGGGCCAGCGTGTTGGGCCAACTTGTAGAGATCTACTTGGCGGTATGTTGGTAGTTGGCGCCTAAATGAATGTTGTCGCCGAATGTTGTCGATTTTTCGTGCGCACATCAAGGGATCTTGGCCCGCTCCGCAAACAGTGTTTACACGTTGGCGTCTTATTCAGTTCGTTGTCATTCGTCAGTAAAGACAGTACTGTTGCGCGTGAGTGAAAGAACAATGTGCAATGGCAGAAACCCATACATTGTTTTAGCTGAGATTAAATTCCTGCGTCTTGAAATGAAAAATATCTGGTTTAATTCAGCTTCATCTTCTGAATTAGTTTATGCAAAAATTTTTGTTCGAGAAGGCCGAGAATAATAGATATTAAGTCATGAACTTTTGTAGGTTATGTCTAAAGATAACTTTTAATAACAAGTTTAATATGAATTTAACGGAGAAATTAAATAACTTTTCATTTATAATGTTTTTTTTATCCGGCCCTAACTAGTTAATGTGATACTTTTAAAAAAAGTAGACAATTAATGGAATTTCTTTCCTAAGTAATTCACTTTTAGACGCTCAAATTTACGTTAGCTAAGATTTCGCCGTTCCCGAGCTACGATGGCGTGGACAAGTAATGAGATTTTACAATTTATAGAATTGTATCGAAATTAACCAATAATAATAATCTATATGTCGCATCCGGTCAACTATCAATTAACGGAAGGCATAAAATGCCTATGTGACTTCCGTTCAACTGTCAACGAACGGAAAGGCGCCAAACGACTACGTGACTTCCGGCGTGCCTTGACGGAGCCGTGCGTGGCACGATCGAACTCACTTGTGATTAGACGCTCGACGAGTCAACACACGGAACTGTCTCTCCGTTTCGTGAATCTAATAATTTAAAGTATAGTGATTATTGTGTCTCAGTAACGGAATAAAAGTGTTCCTATAATTACTACATCGCGTTTTGTTTGCACGATACACGCAACAAGCCCACATAATGTCCGAAAATACCTGCCAATACAAAGCTCTTTCGACATCAGAATTGGGATCTGAACTCCATTTTCACGTGTATACTACGTTCGAGATGCAGCAGAAGAACATGATGCGATTTATCGAGGTCAACAAGCAAGCGCCGCGTGGAGATGGTTACTGTGTGCGGTAGTCACCACAATCAGGTTGGTCGTATTCATTTTATTTCGATTCCGAGGCGGAATGTTCTCTTGTGTAATTACTAATTAATTGTAGCTGACATATTTCAGCGCACACATTATAATAATTCTGTTCACATAACTGGTATTGGTAATTCCGCTATTTGTTTGACCGACCAACTTTGAGGTATTGTTTGAGGTTATTTTAATGAGAATAATCTTGCCATTTTGTTCCATATTCTACCCGACTATGCTATAAAACATGAGGTTATAATAGGCCGTGATATTTTAAAATAAGGATTTACAATTACAATAACTTAGTTACTATTTGTGAAGTACCTTCAGTAATTAGTTTTCATAATGTTGATTTCGAGGTCTACTCGGACAACATGCGAAAGTTAATGTTGTTTTTGCAGAGCTATTTAAATTTCATTGTAAATGGTTAACGAAAAATGCGTGTGACTATTTGGCTAATCAATCCAGATCTTATCGTTCAACATAGTCCATGCCGATTAAGTTTAGATGACAGGAAGGTTGTACGTACTAAAATTAACGAATAATAATTGTTACAAGCTAGAAGTATTTGATCCAATGTTAAGTTTTGATTCAAAATGAAGAAAGAAATCGGACAAAGTTAGATCCTAAATATAGAGGACCATTTCAAATAATTGAAGTGTTAGAAGGCGATCGGTATGTGCTAAAGTCACTGACAAACAAGCGTACCTACAAGTACGCTCATGATCGTATTAGAAGGATGCCTGAGGGTCAAGTATCAATTGATGTTGTAGATGGAGAGACTATATTAGAGTAAAGTGGCATTGTGATCTGGCTTGCTGTGTGTGGAGACTGTACCAGAGTATCGTAGCTGTAGCCCGGTAGAAATCGGTGTCTGCTCGTTGAGTAGTCCGTGGGAATTCAGTAGGCGATAGCTCTGGGTGGTATAGTCGGGTCTAGCCTTGTAGCAGAGACCATAGTCATGGTACTACTCGGCATTCCTGGCGGGAAGTGCATAAGATTGGTTGTTGATCACAGGCAGGATACATTGCCAGATACATAAGTGTGATTTGATTAATGATGTTAATCGCTAAAATTGTTGGTAATCAATGGTACTCGACCTAAGAATTCTGTGTGATGTATGACTAGAATGTATACACTTAGAGAATGTTAGATGAAATCTGTGTTGTTATTGAGAGCTATTCGGACAGACAGGATTAGTAATTCTTGTCTTCCTATCAGAATGATACAGGATTGGCCGAACGGTATTCTTGCTTTGTTTCTGTTATTGTTACAGACTAACACACGAGGACGTGTGTCTACGCAGGATGGCCGTGTCGCATCCGGTCAACTATCAATTAACGGAAGGCATAAAATGCCTATGTGACTTCCGTTCAACTGTCAACGAACGGAAAGGCGCCAAACGACTACGTGACTACCGGCGTGCCTTGACGGAGTCGTGCGTGGCACGATCGAGCTCATTTGTGATTAGAGTCTCGACGAGTCAACACACGGAACTGTCTCTCCGTTTCGTGAATCTAATAATTTAAAGTATAGTGATTATTGTGTCTCAGTAACGGAATAAAAGTGTTCCTATAATTACTACATCGCGTTTTGTTTGCACGATAGATGCAACAAGCCCACGTAATGTCCGAAAATACCTGCCAACACAAAGCTCTTCCGACATATACATATAATAAATCTGTAAGTGTAAATTCTATACATTGAAAGAATTAAAAAAAAATAGCAGGGGGTGTTACTAGATCGAAACCGAACCCAAAAATGTGATTTAAAATTTTTTTGTCTGTCTGTCTGTCTGTTTGTTCAAGCATCACGCAAAAACCACCAGTTCAATTACGATGAAACTTCGTATTATTATACTTTAATATCTTAGGCACCACACTGGTTACTTTTTATCCCGGAAAAGTATATACAATAAAAAACAAACTTAATTTTGCGGTTCAATCCCTAAACACGATTACTGTACCAACCGCAAATAATAAGTTTGTCGCCCTTTATGTCACCGCAGTTCACTAACGTTGCGCTGTAAATGTAAGGCCGAAGGTCAAATTTGGCTTGAACCGTGCTGGCGTAGATCTTAGCGTGAGTTGTTTTTCACATGGTCAACTTTACGTCGCTCTCTCCCGTGTGAGCAGTCTAAGGAACCTTTATGTTCATATTCCGGATGGGCTCAGTGCCAATGTTGTGTATGCTTAAGTTTTCAATTGATGTCCTGCGGTGACTATTTGTCGTCCCTGTCACGATTATCTTTGTGAGCATTTGTTGAAATCAACGCCAGCGTCGCTATCGGTAATCCTGCTACTCTTTTTGTTGACCGTCCCGACTATGAGGCCAGTCATAAACTAATCGCGAGCAAAGCCGCGGGGGCATATACTATAGAAATAACCTAGGTACTATTACGAACGAAAGTTAATTAAAATATTATTCGACCGTTATGCTACTTACCAAACTAGGAATCGCCTATAAAAGTTACAGATCGCAAACGAAGTCGCGGGCAAAAGCTAGTATAATAATAATATTATACCACATACACACAACACCATCTAGCCCAAACTAAGCAGAGCTTGTACTATGGGTACTAGACAATGCATAAACGTACATATATAATTTTTTTGTTGTAAATACATACATATTATACATAGAAACACCCAGACCAAGACAAACATCCATGTTCATGCACACAAATGTTTGACTTGTGTGGGAATCGAACCTGCGACCTCAGGCGTGGCAGTCGGTTATACTAACCACTACGCCATCGAGGTGGACAATAATATGGAATCCAAAGTATATATTATTATCCTAATCCTAATCCTACCTAATATTATAAATGCGAAAATGAGTTCGTTTGTTTGTTAAGCTTTTACGCCTTAACTACTCAACCGATCAACATGAAATTTTGCATACACGTTGTCAAGGGTACAGAATAGGACATAGGGTACCTTTCATCCAGAAAAAATAACTGTTGCAAACCTAACCTAACCTAACCTACATTTACGCGAGCGAAGCCGCGGGCGAAAACTAGTACAATATAAAAACAAAAACAAAGTAAGTTACTAAGCTAGATAAATAAAACATAAATAATTGATATTGATTTGATTTATTTAGTGTTATGTCGTAGTGTTTTCCTAATATTCTATTCTTTTTATCTTTGTGCACTAAAAACTCGCGATGGCTAACGCGAGCTTGCGTGATATCGCTCCAAACATGTAAGTCCGTATATGTTTTTAGGTTTTTGCGATTCGTATACATTATATACTAAGTTAAACGGGTCTCTATTTTGGTGCACTTTAAGAAAATAATTAAACATACTGTACAAACAAATTGCCGCGGCTACAAGAGATTCTACGTCCATCTTTATTAAAGAGCCAATGCCGAATGATCGGTACACCAATGTGTAAATAGCGACATTTGCAATTCATTATTTTGGCCCGACATGCTGGCCTACTACGTTGGGCCAATGTGTACAGCCGCCTTTAGAGTAAATATCACAAAACAATACCAGTGACAGTTATCATCAATGCGCGACGTCAGAGACGTAGAACTATTTCTCAATTAAAATAAAGTCTATCACTACATATTATAAAACAAAGTCCTGCGCCGCATCTGTTTGTCTGTCTATTTTCACGATAAACTCCAAAACTACGAATTGATTTCAATGCGATTTTCACCAATAAACATAGTTATTCACGATTAAAATATGCGGATAATTGTTAAAAATGTCGGAAATAGTCAAGCTGCCTAGGAGCTTCATACCTAAGAAGCTCTACTACCTTTTTTGGATAGTCCATTTATCGATATATATAACACCACGCTGTAATCCATGGAAGCGGAGTAGGAACAGCTACTTATAAATAGGTATTGTGCATGAATAATAATGTAATAAAGGCGCTTCTAAACGGGCCATGTTTTACTGCAATTAATGGCTGCAATACAGTGGCCGGCAACATTACAGACAATACCAGCCATTCTATGCAATATTGCAGAAATGGCCCGGTTATATAGACAAATGTTTGGTATGGCCACGTTTGGCCAATATTGAATTGATAGGTTGCCGAACGATCGCTGAGCAATCGATATTACTGAAATATTGCCCAGCCAGTTCTATTGTTGTTTCAGTCGCTCTTTATTGTTATGGCATATTGTATCCTATTCTACGCGACCTGAGGTTTGCTTTGAGTGACGCCGCCGTGATTAATTGCTATATTCTGTGCTTTGAGTTGTTACTTTTTTGTGTTGTCATGTTGGTTTAAGGTTATATTAAAACAAAAATTACTAATACATGGACTAACGAGACAATTATTGATTTCATTAATAAAGTACATTTACACCCCGAGTTGTGGGTTATAAAAACGGCTATAAACAAAGATAAAAATGTTAAAAAAGATTGATGGGTGGAAATTGCTGGCAAACTTGGTATAAGCAACGAGGCTTAATATTGTATTCTGTTTATGCGAATGTTATTTATTGAAATTAAACTACTATATAAATAAAAATTCAGAAGCTTGAAAAGGATCGAATCCACGATCTCTTCTTTTTCTTTTAAAACAATATAAGCCGCTGCGACAACTGTGATTTCGTCAGCCATTGTTGTCGGTGTGTGTGGCCCGTTTAGGAGTCTGCATCATGTGCCATACTATTGCAAACACATCGCAACACATGGCCCAGCTATAGATAGCTCGGCCATCAGGGGCAATAAAAAAATTATGTGATGTCCGGGCAATTTGTGGCCAATAGTGCAGCCACAAATTGCAATAAAACATGGCCCGTTTAGAAGCCCCTTAACAATTTATTAACAAACTATATTTATGAAATTAAAATAAATAAATAAAAAAATCCTCTTAAACAGATATTAACATAAAATGTGATAAATAATAATTAATAAAGTTATCACGTTTAATAATATGTCAATTAGTAACTTGGATTTCCGCCATTTGATTTAATTATTGCCAACAATCGGCTTCTCATTGATCGGGTGATTCCATAAGTCGCTCACAAATATCTGTACCCCGCATAGCCTCCCAAATCTCTCTGCAATGGCTCTCAATTGCTTCTTTAGTTCTTGTAGTATAATTACCTCCATCTTTTGATACCCCTATAGAAACCTCATTCTCATGTACCATAAATATGAAACATGTCATCTCATTCTGTCATTAGGTCATTACTAATTGTCACCTATAATATGCACGCTTTTTATGTTGAATAAAACCAAGTATTCTTTGGTTTTGGCTATTATTCTATCAATTTATTCAACATAAATGATTAACAAAAATGTCAACCAATAAACCAAGTTCTTCATCTTTTGAAAAAAATCCTGTGTCATCGATGTCACGATTTTTACGACCGGAGCGCTTTGACATCGAACTCGGTACATCGGCAGCCGATATAAAATGGATTAACTGGCGGTACACTTTTACAAACTTTCTATGTGAAGAAAATTCTGAGCAGATTCCGGATTCGATTAAATTAAAAGTTTTGGTTAATCATTTGACCCCCACAATTTTCTCGATGATACGAGATTGTACGACATATGAGACTGCCATGCATTTGCTGAATAGTATCTACATAAAAGCTAAGAATGTTATTCATGTGAGATATATATTATCCACTAGGAAACAAAAGCCAGAAGAGTCAATTGCCAACTATATACGTGCTCTAAAGCAATTAACCTTTGATTGCGATTTTAAAACAGTGACAGCAGAACAAAATAAAAATGAATACATTCGTGATGCATTTATATCAGGCATTTCGAATCCAAAGATACGGCAAAGACTATTAGAGAACTTAACTTTAACTGCAATAGACGGCAAAGACTATTAGAGAACTTAACTTTAACACTGGACCAAACTTAAAATCAAGCCATATCTCTAGAAACTGCAGAAAATAACTCTTCTGCCTATATGCGTAATAGTAATTTTGAGATGCAGTTACACGCAGTAACAGATACTATCAAAAATTGCGTTAACGAAACTGAAGATGTTACGGCTGCAGCGAATCAAGTCAAGGGTCGGCGTTGTTTCTTCTGTGGGAGTAAGAGCTTGCATCAACGAATTAAATGCTCAGCGTTTAATGCAATTTGTCAATTGTGTTCTAAGAAAGGCCACTTTGCTTCTGTCTGCAAAAGTCGTGGACAGACTTTAAATGCTATTGAAACTGAAGACAGTATTGCTCATGCGAATGAAACAAAACACGTTACGGCTGCATCTCCGTCGAGCTTAAGTAAAGCAACTATTTCTATCAGGATCAATGAATTTCAAGCTGAAGCTCTGATCGACACAGGAAGTTCAGTCAGTTTCATAAACAAAAAATTGGTCCAAAATATGGGATTCAAGATAAGACCTTACAAGCAAGCTATATCTTTAGCTTCTCTAAGTCACATTTCTTTCGTAGAAGGTATTTGTAATGCCACTATTAGGCTGAATAAACATACGTATTTCCAACAACCTCTATTAATTGTCAATAATTTATGTGCTGATGTTATCATAGGACATAACTTACTGAAATGCCATAAGAGCCTAGAATTCAACTTTGGTGGTTCAAGGGATACATTGAAAATATGTGTCATGGAGGCATCAGTTCCTCCAGCATCGCTGTTTATTAATATTTCTTCTAACATAAAACTTATTGCAATTAAATCAAGGCGATATACCAAAGTTGATGAGCAATTTATTAGAGAAGAAATATCGAATCTGTTAAAGGATAGCGTGATTGAACCAAGTACTTCTCCATGGCGAGCGCAAGTACTTGTAACTGGAGGCACGACGCACCGAAAACGACTTGTCATTGACTATTCCTTAACTATAAATAAGTTTACCGAACTTGATGCGTATCCATTACCTAATATTGAATCAATGGTGTCTAAAGTTGCAAAATACAACTATTTCAGTCAAATTGATTTAAAAAGCGCTTATTATCAAGTACCAATTTTAAAAACAGAGCGCAAATATACAGCTTTCGAAGCATTTGGCTCCCTTTACCAATTCACTAGAATTCCGTTTGGTGTCACTAACGGAGTAGCTGCATTTCAAAGAACACAACATATAATTCAAAATAAAAATTTAAGAGGCACGTTCTGTTATTTCGATGATGCGACCGTGTGCGGATTAAATAAGGAAGATCATGACTAAAATTTTGCAATATTTCATGAACGCTATAAAGAAATATAATTTTACGTTAAACGAATCAAAATGCATTTTTGGATCAGAAAGTATTAATCTTCTGGGCTTCTGGGATATTCAATTAAAAATAATGTCATCGAGCCTAACAAAAAAAGATTAAAACCTCTTCTAGATCTACCAATCCCAATTGATTCAGCATACCTAAAACGTGCACTGGGTATGTTAGCCCACTATTCAAAGTGGATTTACAATTTTTCAGAACAAATTAAGCCATTGATTGGCAATACGCGGTTTCCACTGAGTCAAGACGCTATAAATTGTTTTGAAGGTTTAAAACCAGGAATTGCTAAAGCTTGCCTATCTGCTATTGACCATGATGAAATGTTTACAGTGGAAAGTGATGCGTCCGAACATTCAATAGCCGCTACTCTTTCCCAAAATGGACGCCCTGTGGCTTTTTTTTCAAGAACTTTATCCAATACGGAAATTCATCTATCGAAAAAGAAGCAGGTGCGATTGTGGAAGCACTTCGTAACTGGTGACATTACTTAATCGGAAGACATTTTATCCTCATAACCGATAAGCAATCGGTAGCTTTCATGTTCGATCAAAAGCATTCAAGCAAGATAAAAATGAAAAATCGAACGATGGCGCTTAGAACTGTCTTGCTACAAGTATGACATAATTTATCGCCCAGGACGGGAAAATACTGTAGCTGATGCATTATCACGAGTTTGTGCTCATATGACTCTCCATAAACTCTACGAATTGCATGACTAATTGTGTCATACCGGTGTTACTAGAATGTTGCATTGAGTGAGATCAAAGAATCTTCCATATTCTGTTGAAGCAATACGATCTATGACAGCAACTTGTAAAGATATGCGCTGAAAATAAACCACGGTTTTTCAAAACTGAGGGACGTTTAATTAAAGCTTTAGCTCCCTTTGAAAGACTAAATATCGATTTTAAAGGACCACTTCCCACAAATAGATCAATCGATATATACTAACTATAATCGACGAATTCTCAAGATTTCCATTCGCTTATCCCTGTACCGATTTATCAGCTTCAACTGTGATAAAATGCCTTAAGGATTTATTCCACACTTTCGGATTCCCACTATACGTCCACTCTGATCGAGGATATTCCTTCTTGTCGGAAGAATTAAGAAATTTCCTTACGCCACTGGGAATAGCTACTAGTAGGACTACTCCTTACAACCCTCAGGGAAATGGCCAAGTCGAAAGACTGAACGGCACATTATGGAAAGCAATAAAGCTAAGACTTCGATCAAAAGGAATCGATATCTCAAACTGGGAACAAGCACTATCTAATGCTTTACACTCTATTCGATCTCTTCTATGCACAAGCATTAACGCTTCTCCTCACGAAAGATTGTTTATTCATCCTCGTCCTTCACCGAATGGTTCACCTTTTGAAATTAAACTACTATATACTGATTTTATCGCGTTGTTTATTTGTCACTTTATTACAAACACTTTATGTGAACATGTGCAACAGGGGACCAACCACTATCTGAGATTTGACAAACCACAGATGCTCGCTAAAGAACACCGATTCCTACCAAGGATGCTTGGCGAGGCTATTGAAATTAAGAAACATCCTAATTTCAATAGAGAAGATGGTTGGAATGTACCACCAGCTTGGGATCCAGTAATTCAAATAGTCAAACCCAAGAAGAAGCAAACCACAGCTAGACTTCATGATACTTTGAGCTCATTCTGCGTAAATAGAAACACCCATGATTAAATTATTTTCGGGTACTTTGAAATAACTACACTGGAACATTGGGACAACTACCATCTTAGTCTCCCCGTGACCATGGCTGCTGAAAAGCAACCGAAACGTCGGGAAAAGTGTAAACATAAATATAAATAGTATAGTAAGAGTATAAATATTTTTAATAGTTTCAATAATTTAATTAGCTTAAAAATTAGTAAAGTTTAATAGTAATAGTAGTGTAGTGGCCTACAACCAAAAAGGTTGACTGTAAATATGTAATGTCAATGTCAATTATAAAAGTCATCACGAAATAATAAAATATCACGAAATAATAAAATATTAGTTTCTCCTCTAAATTGATGACCCCAACGTGATCCGACGAAGACAATATGGAGAACAAGAGTCAAGAGCCGCAAACCATGCTGTCTGAAGAAGACATTGAGATGATCTCCGTCAAGTCTCGGATACCTCCGTTCTAGCGAGACAAACCCCGATTGTGGTTCGCACAATTCGAAACCATGGTGTCTAACCAAAAACTTACTGAAGAAGCGAAGTTTGGGCTTGCTGTGGCACAACTCGACAAAGCGGACGTTAAACAAATTAGTGTCATTATACTAGCATCGGCCAGGACGGGTAGATTCGAAGCACTAAAAACCCGATTATTATCTGTCTACGAGGAGTCGGAGAATAAACAACTACAAAAATTGCTCAACGAGGTTGAACTGGGCGACCAGCGCCCTTCCCAGCTACTGCGTCGTATGCGTGAACTGGCTCGTGATAAGATGCGCCCGATGAAACCCTTCGAATGTTATAGATGAGCCACCTACCCTCTTCGACGAGAGCTGTATTGGCGGTCAGCGAAGAATCAAAATTAGACTCGCTAGCGGCAATGGCAGACAGGATGGGGGAGCAGATGAAAGAGGCCCACTCCGTGTGTTCCTGCAGTCACGCTGACACCGCGTCGCAATCGTCGACATCATCGCCTAGCGACAGAATTTTGAATATGATCGAGGCACTTACGAAGGGGGTCGCTGCTTTGAAATCGGACAGATCACGTAACTACTACCGCGGATCGCAGCGAGGCAGATACCGTTCAAGATCTCGTTCCAAATCCGCGAATCGTGACACATCGATATGCTATTTTCATCGCAAGTTTGGCAAGGAGGCGTATCGCTGTCGAAGACCCTGTACCTTTACGAGCAAGGTGAATACGAACCAGGAAATCTAGTTTCGACTTTAGCTGCGACGGGAGCCGAAGTCAATGACATAACCCAGCACCGTCTGTTCATAAAAGAGTTGCGAACTGGTCTACATTTCCTCATCGACACCGGCGCGAACGTCTAAGTATTACCTGTCAAGAGGGTACGCACAGAAAAAACGATGCCGACCGAATTCCTGTACGCCGCAAACGGTTCACGAATACCCTCCTATGGGGAACGCACGATGACGTTGAATATCGGATTACGTCGACCGTATACGTGCAATTTCGTCACCGCCGAAGTGACTAGACCGATATTAGGGGCCGATTTTTTACATAAGCACCAACTCACAGTAGATATTCACGGGCGAAGGTTGATCGATAAGATCACAGGCCTTTGTTGTCGGCTACGTTACGTCTACTTCAGACCCCAGCATCAACACTGTAGATAACCAGCAACCATACCACGACCTGCTCACGAAGTACCCAGACATCACCCGACCAACCTTGAAGTTCTGTCATAGCGAAGTGGAACACCACATTCAGACTACCGGCCCACCATTATATGCGAAAGCGCGACCGCTGCCTCCGCACAAGTACAAGGCAGCTAAGGCAGAATTCGACGCTATGGTTGAGCAAGGTATTTGTCGACCGTCGAAGAGTCCCTGGGCCAGTCCATTGCATCTTGTCCTCAAGAAGTATGGCAAATACAGAGCCTGTGGTGATTATCGCCGTCTCAACGCGGTGACTGTGTCAGACTGGTACCCCATACCCAGGCTTCATGATTTCACCTACAGCTTGCTGGGGAAGAAATATTTCTCCATTATCGACATGAAAAAGGCCTACTATCAAGTTAGGACTCGTGAAGAGGATATACAAAAGACCGCCGTGATCACACCATTCGGGCTATTCGAGTTTCCGAGGATGTGTTTCGGCTTGCGCAACGCTGGGCAAACGTTTCAGCGACATATCGACAACGTTCTACGGGGACTTCCTGTTTTTCCGTTCGTCGATGACATTTTAGTGGCTTCAGAAACGAAAGAGCAGAACAGTAAGTGTAACAGTTTTTAAAAATTTTGTAATAAAGTGTCAAATAAACAACGCGATAAAATCCGTATATAGTAGTTTAATTTCAATGAATAACATTCGCGTAAACAGAAGACAATATTATGGTTCATCTTTACCAACATGGCTTATAAATGCCGGACCAGTTCTAATAAAGAAAAACGTGAGAACTTCAAAATATGACCCAATAGTGGGAGAAGCCGAAGTTCTACAAGCGTACCCAACGTATTCGCATGTCCGACTCTCAGATGGACGAGAATGTACTGTATCCAATAGACAATTGGCGCCCTTACCGTAGGTAAGGGCGCCAATTGTCTATTGTAAATTCCTAATATTGAAAACGAAGAAGACCAAGATAATGAAATCAATGTCCACCCTGAGCTTAACACGAGTAATGAGCCATAGTCTGTAGAAACTGAAGATGTGCAAAATGAAAATGGTACAGAAATAGAGGCAGCACATGAACTTCGCCGCTCTACTCGTGAAAGACGCCCTCCATCATATCTTCGTGATTATATTGGAACTTCAAGGGAGGGTGATTGTAGTATAATTACCTCCTTCTTTTGATACCCCTATAGAAAACTCATTCTCATGTACCATAAATATGAAACATATTGTCATCTCATTCTGTCATTAGGTTATTACTAATTGTCACCTATAATATGCACGCTTTTTATGTTGAATAAAATCAAGTATTCTTTGGTTTTGGCTATTATTCTATCAGTTCTCTCATTGCGATGTGTCCATTTTTGCACCATAAGTTCCCAAACATTTTCGATCGGGTTTAAGTTAGGAGATTTTGAAGGCCATGATATCAATCGAAAGCAATGGTGTTGACGGAACCACTCGCGAGTAACAGCAGCAGTGTGTAACCGACAGTCCTATATATTACTTTACTTTTTGCCGACAGTCATCTTGTAAGAAGTAAGTTCGGCGATATCATCTTTTGACGTTTCTAGAGTGTCAATATAATTTTGCGCAGTTGCTTTTGAAGGTAATGCGTATAATTCACCGACACCATCAGCCGACATCCAGCCCCAAACGTTTGCACTGATTCTACCAGACTCCGTATCAGGTACTATATGATTTTCATCATATCTTGTATTGTCATATCGCCAGAGATTTAATCGACCGTGCTGATTAGATTTGAATGTCTTTTCATCAGTAAATATTGTGGTTGACCAATCAAAATCTAAAAAATTCCTGACTAAACGCAACCGAGCTGCTTTATGGGTCAGTATCAGCAAGCAGGTATCAGTTAAATAAACTTTTTTAGCGTATCGCAATGCAACCCCATGCTATGCAGATGGCGTCTAACAGTCTCAGTGCTCAAGTCGAATTCTTCGGCAAAATGAGATATTGATGTAATACCATTTTCTTCAAATGCACGTCTCATTTCTTCCCTTTGCGCTGTCGTTACTGTAGGCCGTCGACCACTACGCCTGTAACTTTGGAAACTGCCCTCTTCACCTCGATTAATCTAGAACCGTACAGCATAGCGTGATATATTCAAAATCTCTGGAAATTTGACTTATGTTGTATCCTGCTCTGTGTAATGTAATAATTTCTGCCCTTTCGACAATATTTGAATTACGTGATATTTTCAGTTTTTCTGATATGACAAATTAGTAATGTCACAAGTAACAAGTTGAGTTTAGCTTTTTATAATTTTTGTGCTTTTTCACATATAGACTCCGCAGTGCAATATAGTGACATTTGTATAGTATTAGTAGAAATTATTATTTACTAGCTGTGCCCGCCGTCTCACCCGCGTCAGTGATATTTATGGTTACTGCGCCGCTCACGTGAACCGTAGCGTGATGTTATATAGCCTATCCCAGGATCCCAGGGTCTCAAGCTATCTCCTTTCCAAATTTCATCTAAATCGGTTCAGCGGATTGAGCGTGAAAAGGTAACAGACAGACAGACAGACCGACAGACAGACAGAGTTACTTTCGCATTTATAATATTATTAGCTTTTGCGCGCTGCTCCGCCCGCGTGGTAGCTACATCAATAAAAAGTAGCCTATGTCCTTCCCCAGGTTTTAAACTATATCTGTACCAAATTTCATCTAAATCGGTTGAGTGGTTTAGCCGTGAAAAGGTAACAGACAGACAGATAGACAGACAGAGTTACTTTCGAATTTATAATATTAGTAAGGATAAGTAAGGATTGTTTTGATAAGAAAGGTTAAAATAGATTGCACTTTTAATCTAAGCATTGATTGGATTACGGTCAACCAATTACGTCAATATCACATATTATGAACATTAATAATGAGTCTTATTGAATTTTAATTTTGATAGAAATTTTTGATAAAAGTTGTAAAGCAAATATATGGTCGACTAGACATTAAAATAATTAAGTACCTATTTATAAAAAAGCTTTGTTTTATGTTTAAATTATGAGCCACGTTTTATTCAATTTGTTTTTACATAATGGTACATTACGGTATAAAATTTTAATGATCACATCAGAATAGTAATAAAACGAAGTAATACTTTCAAAATTCACAATTTGCTTTATAACTAAAGAGATGTACCTATTTCTATTTACAACAGACAATAATCAAAAAAGTGTTTAATTTTTTTTCATAGACATATGGAAGTTCCCAGGTTGTTTTTTGTTGGTTTTTGTTATCAAAATTATCTATCTAGAACAGATTGCAACATTTTTGTTTTATAATCACCCTAATTTCTATAGTTTGACCTAAAAAATTCAGCAGTCAAAGGTTCTAGATAGCATAACTAATATTTGTAAATTTTAATTAAAGGTTGCTCGGAAAAATTACTAAACTTTAAACGCCGATTCCCACAAATTATGATTTTTGAGTTACGTCTTTTTTTTATTAAGCATGCAAAATATTACACGCCCGGGCAACTGTGCCTATTGTATAAGGCACAAGTGCGCCCTTGCGTGGAGTACTGTTCTCATCTTTGGGATGGCTCCGCGCAGTACTTGCTGGACGCTCTCGACCGGTTACAGCGGCGGGCTGTCCGTATTACCGGAGATCCAGAGGTCACGAGTTCACTGGAACCTCTGCAACTCTGTAGAGACATTGCCTCATTGGCATGTTTCTACAGAATATACCACGGGGAGTGCTCTGAAGAGTTATTCCACCTGATCCCGCCCTCCCCTTTCCTATTTAGAACAACGCGTGCTGGGCTCAGATGCCATCCTTACACGGTAGAGTCGATTAGAGCGCGTACCAAAATGTTTGGGTCCTCATACATCTGCCGAACGACCAAGGCATGGAATTCTCTTCCAAGGCACGTGTTTCCTTCTTCCTTCAATCCTGGGTCCTTTAAGCGGGGTGTGAAAAAGCACCTTCTCAGGCCGTCAAAGTAGAGACCTCAACATCGCCTCGACTGCTATGAGGGCGGTGTGGAGGCCACTGCTCTTAGACAACACGACTGCTTACCATCAGGTGGAGTAGTGTGGTCATTTTGACGAGCAAAAAAAAAAGCTGTGGCAGAATTGACAGGACCTTACTCGCTAGTGGTGCTCACCAGGACTACAAAAACGATAGCCCTTATTACGTCAGATTATGAACTTATATTTGTAAAAACAATATTCGACTCCATCCATTCCTTATTCTATCGGCGATCTCAGCTCGTAAAATTTGATTACTTTTTAAATAGTCTTGTATATTCAACGTTAAGTTAAGGCGGTAAGGTTGAAGCCAGAGAAGTGTGTCAGGATCGTAGCAAATGGAAATCCGTAGTCTCTGCCTACCCCTCTGGAAAACAGGCGTGTATGTATGTATGGTAAGGTTTAATTTGCATTAATGAAGGTTTATATAGTTAATATAACTACTTATAAGCAACTGGGGACAGTTTTAAGTGTTACATTCGTATGGAATTGTGTATCTAGGTTTTTATACTTCGTTTTTTTACACATTATTTTATTTTCAACATACTGCCACAGCCCTATATTAATTGTAGTCTGTGGCTGTCAGTTTGATGTGTGTCAATTGTCTATTGTGTATTAAGTTTTCTTCACAGAGTACTTTATATATACTGGGTTTTCTTGTCTTTTGGAATTACCGATCTAGTTAATTTTTGTTAGTCCTGACATCATAAATAATCACTGAAACCTTTGGCAAAATGACTGCTCCTATGGAAAGAATTCAAATTCTTGACGATATAGAAAAAGATATAATAACTTGTCTTCAGTGCGCAGGTGAATTATTGTCAGAAATTCGTTTATTATGGACAGCTTATCAAGTTTAGTGATGCTACGATATTTTGTCTGATACGATATGGAAAAGTACAATTTAACGTGTTCGTTTTGTTTTTTGCAGCTCAAGCACTTCTGGAGTTAAGTAAAGAAAAGTCAGGGCAAAAACAAGCAGAGACAAATACTTCGCAATTTTTAAGAACATTGAGTCAAGTAGAATCAAAGCTAAGTGATCAGATCAACTACCTGACTCAAGTATCAACTGGTCAACCTCATGAAGGATCTGGATATGCTTCACAAAAAGTGTTACAGATGGCATGGCATAGATTAGAACATGTGCGTTCCTGGGTCAACGAATTGGAACGTTTAAAGGCCTCTCATCTCGCTGCATCGAGAACTGTATCCAGTAATGTTCAAAATGGCAACATGACTTCGTCGGGGACAAGTACCTGATATTAACTGTACAGTTTTCATATTGTATAAAAATTGATTGTACTGTATGAAAACAGAATGACTTATTGAAGATAAGTGTAACAATAATAGAAATCAATATTATTAAGTGATACACTTTTGTTCTAAGCTTGATTTAAACTGGTTTGATTGTATATGTATAACTTTTGTATGGTCAATATGATTATTATCAAATTGAGTAGTGCATATTGTATTCTGAAACTAAATTGTATTACTAGCTTAAACAACAAGAAATGGTGACCTGTTCTTGCTTTCACAAATTTTTACTATATATTTAGTAGCATATAAGTACTATAGGATTTCAAACAACAGCTGTAAGTTATTATTAGTTTCATTTTATTTGCGTAATAAACCTTTAAGTGTATAAGAATTGAGGCCCCATTTTGAACGAAAATATACAAAGTATGATTTTGATAATATATTGTTTTCACAAATTTTGTTAGGTATTAGCTTAGATTTTGGCATAAAGACTTTTTCTGTAGTGTCCATAGTTTATCTGGTAGGTACAGGTGGCCCCTCAATCCTCTATGTGAGAACTGAGGACCCAACTTTACCGTCCATAACTCGCATATTTGACTTTCACAAAATCTGATTCCAACTTTCACAATTCTTGGGGAATGTTCACTGAATCCTAAGCACATTTTCAAAGAGTTTTAACAAAGCGGCCCTCACACCACACGCACATTGTGTTAAACAAGATCAGTGTTCCCCAATTAATTGTCCAAGCAGGTACCCACAGGGACATGAGCGTTGTTTGTTGTGAGGTATTCAAGGAGTGTCAACGAACTTCTGAAAGTTAGGTACTGCATTCGAATGATAATAAAATACAGTAATTGTGCACAATGCTAGACTATCAAGAACAGTTACCTAGGCTACGCATACAATATATAAGGAGCATGCGAGTATAATTTCTTCAATAAGTGATACCTACTCAGAAAAATTTATTGAGAATCACGAATCACGATCGTAGACGTTAATTTGCTTGTCCGATATTACGCGAGTTATAGTCCAATTACCTATCTGAACTTTGTGGAATGTGGTTATTTATCCTGAGAGATAAGACCGTGATGCATGTTATGTCAGCATCTGGGTTGCCAATGCCAATGTACGTAATTCCCCAAAAATCCATATAAAATTCCCCAAATTTGGGGACAATAATCTGCTGATTCCCCACAAATTCCCCTCGATATCATTTTAAACAATGAAAAACGTTTTAACTATTTTTATTATTATTTTTACGCTTTGTACCAGTACACTTTTCCCATGTACATATTTGTTGTTATAAGTGTTAAACTTAACACTGGCGCCAAATCTTTATTCCCGTCTCTTGCTGCCATTAAAGACAAAAGATATTACAGTAAGTATCTGTATCTAGCCGATTGCAGATTTCTGTATTTTAATTTTTAAGCTCCCTAAATTTACGTTCGACCAATGCATTTGAAAATGGCAGCATGAGCAACAAGAACGTCATAATTTTATGTTTGCGAACATTATTCACCGTTTTTAATATACACTGTAGCTGCTAGGTGCTGCCAAAGTATTCTTTCTTTATTAATTTTCATATTTATTAGAATTTATAATATGTATACTAATATTATAAAGCTGAAGAGTTTGTTTGTTTGCTTAAACGCGCTAATCTCAGGAACTACTGGTCCGATTTGAAAAATTCTTTCAGTGTTAGATAGCCCATTTATCGAGGAAGGCTATAGGCCATATATCATCACGCTAAGATCAATAGGAGCGGAGCACCGATGAAGAATGTTTCAAAATCGAAGGGTTCTTTTGCCTTTTGAGAGCTTCCGCTGCGTAAACAATTAAAGTTTCGCAAAAATCATATATGACAGAATTGTTTCCCTTCAAAAGTTCTAAAGAAAAGTCCGCGACAGCATATATCTATCTTTTAAGGTTGGCTCACTGTAACCTTTTTTATGCTAACCAAATCTGTTCTAAAATAATGCATTATTTGCGAAGGTATTAATTTAAACATGATATTAATCCTTATCCAAATAAATACGTTATTCATCACAAGTATTTAATTTAAAACGAAATTGTCCTTTACATCATTCGATTTCAATTAATATCTTAGGAGATATCGCAGTTTTAAAATAACATCGCAGCAAAATAATGATCAAGTACTGCGCGCGCATTGTTCTTTTGATAGACGAGGATAAAGATCCTCGAGATAATATTGTGTTGAATGCGAGAGATGGTCAACTTCAACGAGTTTCTGAGCTTCACAGATCTTATGACCCACTTCAATATCCCTTACTGTTTCCGTCTGGCAATGACGGGTACTGCATAAACATTCCACAACAGAATGGTGCTGCTAGATCTAAAACTGTATCATGTATGCAGTTTTATGCCTTTAGACTCATGGTGAGAATAGATGATTTTAACAGCTTACATTATTTTAAAGGATTATTTAACCAAGATTATTAGACCCAGTAGGCCAGTACTTTTACCTAACGTTTTAAAGTTCCACTCTTACTGATAAAAGCGTCATGTAGGTACCTAAAATAGGTCCTTAACGTACGTATTATTTAAAAATATATTCACCTTCTACGTAAACGAAGTCGCGGGTTAAAGTTAGCGTTAGCCCAAAGTAACTATTCCACGCGAACGACGCGCGACATCGCGGGCAGAAGCTAGTCCTCAATAAATCCCCAACCAACTTGAGGTTCCCCGTAGTTTGGGGAATTCCCCAGAAATTGGCAACCCGGGTCAGCGTCTGAATATATTTAAATGTGTACCTAGCCCATAGCGAAAAATTCTGTTTATTCCCATCCAGTAACACCCAAACGTGTAACAGTGTTACTCGTTCGGAATTTTTTTCCCAACGAGTAACACTGTTACGCGATGGGAATTTTTTTGTACCAACGGGTAACACCCTAATTATTGGTGTTACTGGATGGGAATCAAAAGTTTCATCGAGTAACAGTGTTACACGATGGGAAAAGGCGCGGGTAAAGCATCCCATCGAGTAACACTATTTTTTTTATTCATTATAAACATATGTTACAATCTAGTAGTATTATTATGATTATACTACTTAATCACAGTTTTGTATATGATAGATTTGAAAATGTACCAGGGCTACACAACATTATAGGAGATATTTTAGTAGACATAAAATATTTATTCGTTACGCAGAATATGGTCACACTTAGTTTTGTTTAAATAGCTATTCATAATTCCTCGAATAGATGACCTGTTGCCCTCGGCAAAACCCACTTCGTACATGACGTCATTAGATTTAAAATCTGGCTACTGGCAAATCAAGCTTAGAGAAGAGGATGAGGATAAAACAGCTTTCATTACACCCTTTGGAATTTATTTTAAAAGAATGCCATTTGGGTTACGTAATGCACCTGCTACCTTTTCGGGGTTTAATCGATAGATTCAAGGTAACCCTGGAGCACGTTACCATGCTGGCATATCTAGATGAATTATGTCCAGAACCTTTGATCAACATATCTCTAATTTGAGGGATATACTGCAAAGAATGAGAGAATATATCTTATCTTATCTTATGTGTGGGGGCCAGTCAGTGCAGACCGGCGACACTTCGACCCAGTGGGATCTTTTGTGTCGGCCCCAAGATTTAACCCTTAGCTATCTCCTTATGAATGTACTGCATAAGCCGCAGTGTACAATTCAGAGGGAGAAGCCTGAAGTCTTCAGGGCTTGGATATGCCACCCCCATCAGAGCCGTCCTCAGTCCAGCCAACGCGTCGCATTCACACAATAGCTGCGATATGGACTCGTCCTGTTCACCACAGGCCCTGCAGATCAAATTGTGTGCCAATCTCAATCTGCACAGGAAGTCGTTGGTGCCAAAATGGCCAGTGAACGCTCCTGTGAGCAGGCGCATTTGGCTCTTGCTATATCCACAGAACTTCCGGGTGAAGCCTGAGGCTCCCTTTGCAATGAACTTCTTGGAGTGTTCCAGACCCCTAAGGGCCATCCACTCCAACCTGTGTTTGTCATTGCCATGTGCATTCAAAGCTGCCTTGACGGTGCTCTCAGAGAGTCCCACGAATGGCTCGGGGCCCACAAACAGCTGCTCCGAGCCCTTTCTGGCCAACTCATCAGCCTCCTCATTGCCCTGCACCCCTGCATGTCCCGGAACCCAGACCTGTCTGACTGTGTTCTGCCTGCCTAGTTTGTTGAGGATCTTAACACAGTTCAGGACCTGTCTGGAGTCCACCCTACACGAGTCCAGAGCCTTGAGAGCAGCTTGACTGTCACTGAGAATATACACAGTCTTGTCAGTGACACCACTGTTGATATTCTCCTGAGCACAGGCAATTATAGCGTAGGTTTCCGCTTGGAAGACCGTTGCATATTTGCCCATGCTTTGGCTCACCTTACAGTCACTGGCATAGATACCAGCGCCTGATCCTGTTTCCATTTTGGAACCATCGGTGTACCAGATGAGACAACCCTCGTGAGGGGATTGTAGACCTTGTCTCCATTCATCCCTCGTGGGGACCTTTATTTTGAAATTCTTTTTGAATATGTGCAATGGTTGCATTTTGTCGCATCCCATGCTCATAATCCTTTTGAGATCCATTGAAGTCTCCAGTTTTGTGTGTCGAGTTACCGGCATGTTGACGCTCCACAGCCCATGCACAGATAGTCTATGTAGCGCCTTTACCGCCTCTGACTCCACAACAATGTGTAGCGGCGTTAGATCCAGCAGGACCTCTAACGCTGCCGTTGGCGTAGTCGGGAACGCCCCTGTTATAGCCATGCAGGCCAATCGCTGTACCTTCGACAGCGCGTTCCTGCATGCAGCTAGCTTGGTTCTTGGCCACCAGACAATGCTCCCATACGTGAGTATGGGTTTTATCATCATCGTGTATAGCCACTTGATGACCTTGGGCTTTAGCCCCCAGGTCTTCCTATAAGTAGAGCGAATCATGCCGAAGACCCGCTGGGCCTTCACTATGACTTTTTCTACATGAGGTTTCCACGTTAGTTTACTATCTAAGGTCATGCCTAGATACTTCACCTCCGTGGACCATTGTAACTGCGTACCATACATGGAGAGAGCTCCCAAACCTGTGAGATCCCTCTTCCTAGTAAATGGCACGACAGTAGTTTTCCCTGGGTTGATAGATAAATGATTGCTACTGCACCATTTTTCCACCATAACCAGGGCCTTCTGCATGAGACTGGATACTGTACTCGGAAACTTTCCGTTGACGAGTATCACCAAGTCATCCGCATATCCGACCGTTAAGTACGGACCTTTGTTGAGTTGTTCTAGGAGTGAATTGACTACCAAGCACCATAAGAGTGGTGAGAGTACTCCACCCTGAGGGCAGCCCTTGGTTGTCGTTGCATACATTTCATCACCTAACAACTCAGACCTAATAATTCTACCCCTGAGCATACAATCGATCCACTTGCAAATGGTTGGCTCTATGCCGTGATTTGCCGATGCCACACTAATGGCATCAAAGGTGGTCCGATCGAAGGCTCCCTCAATATCCAGGAATGCGGCAATGCTCACTTCCCGGTTATCTAATGCATGTTCTGCCTTATTTACTACAAAATGTAGTGCCGTCTCAGTGGATTTACCCGACTGGTAGGCACATTGTAGTCTGTGGAGGGGGAATTTCCATAATGCTCCCTCCCTGACATGTCTATCTACTAACTTCTCCAGGGCTTTCAGGAAGAACGACTCAAGACTAATAGGTCTGTATGCCTTGGCCTCTTCATAGTCTTCCTTGCCCGGTTTCGGTATGTAGATTATTCTGATTGTAGATTGACTGATTTCCGTATATAGTAGTTTAATTTCAATGAATAACATTCGCGTAAACAGAAGACAATATTATGTAGATGACTTTAACACGCCTCCATATCTTTGGAATGTATCCAAAAGCTATGCAGGCTCTGTATAATCTGCACAAAATATGCGGAACCAAGAGTGCAGCTCCCTGTTGTAGGATGATGGGATAAACCATGTCTGGACCAGGTGACTTAAATGGTTGAAAACCATTTAGAGCCCAGCCGACCTTCCCTTCATCCACTACCTTCCTAGCAGTGTCCCAATCTGCTTTGGTTGTATGAGAGAATATAACTTAACCGTGAACAAAGAAAATTTAAATTTTGCTGCTCGTCAGTTAAATATTTGGGCATATTATAACGCCGAGGGTCTTGAAGCCTGATCCGGATAAGAGAAAAGCTATCTTAGACAGACCAAACCCCAAAAATCTTCAGCAATTAATATCCTTCTTGCAGATTTGCTCCTGGTATCGCCGATTTATTAATAATTTTTCAGCCATTGCCGCAGCCACTAACATAAGTTACTAAGAAAAATGTTCCCTGGGAATGGAATTCAGAACAAGAAGAGGCGTACACGACTCTCAAACAAGAGTTAATAACCGCACCTGTTTTGCGGGAAGCAGATGACACTAAGCCTTTCGCATTGAAAACTGATGCCAGTAACTACGCGCTTGGAGCAGTTCTAGTCCAGGAAATGAAAGAGGAGGCTCGAAAAGCCTATGTTGACGGACATCGGTGCACTCATCCCCAATATAAGCCAGGAGATTTAGTTCTTGCTAACTTACATCCTGTGAGTAAAGAAGGGCATAACTGCTAAATTCATACCTCGTAGAGATGGACCATATGTAATCGTAAAGCAACATGGTTCTGCTTCCTTTAAAGTAGCTTCTTTAGATACACCTGATATCCCATTCGATTTTCGACTCTGACTCGTTACAAGAATGACCATTCGACTACAGTCTCAGAGACTGTGTGGCCTCTTAGAAGAAGAGGCCGACTAAGAAAACAAGTTGACGTCTCCACGTCAGTTTCAGAAGTGAAAAGCGGACATGGACAACCTAAGAAACAATAAATTTCCAGTCCTTCTCGTCGAGACGTCTTCGAGGACTGAGGGGGAGACTGTAACACACCTACTGATTTAACCTTCTTCATACGTTAAAGTGTAACTAGTACGCCGTGTATCCACTAGATGGCGCTGTACTGATGACGTCAAGTTTTAGAAGTCTGTGTTAAGATTCTCCGTGAGCTAATGAGCTTCGTAGAATTAATTATTTTATGGAATCCAATCTGGAATGCATTCGGGATCGACGTCCTACTTTGAATTGATAATTGAGACTTCCTAGACATCGAATTAACCCTTTCGTCCTCCCGGGGAAAAAGGGTACCTATAGTGCACCTGTGTAGTAAGTTAGTTATATTTTTTTATAATGTATCGATATTGCGCCAAGTCTACCTATTAGTTATTTTCCCTCCTGGGTATTTCATCTTTATAACGCACAATTAAAATTGTACCTGTTCCACTGTCTCTTATACGACATATTTGAAGATGTTGGTACTAGAATTACATAAAGCTCTAGGAGATATTACTTGTAGGTTTGCTGTTGTTGGAGCTCCAGACATAAAATCATCTCTTACAATGTAGTGCAGGCCTAGTAATAACTAAAGTTAGGTCGAACCATCTGCGTGAAAACAACTGAACAAATCTATTAAAAATATCTCCTATAATGTTATACAGTGTGACCCGCGTTAAAGTGCAACCCCGAAAATGGGTGAAATTAGATCGAAAACTATCGACGAAAATGGGTCTAAAAAACTTCTAAGAAAAAAACTAATTTTTTTATACGCCACTGAACATTTGTTTCCCGAATTTTGACCTCTATGTACAAATAAATTTATTCCTCCCAAACTAGCTGGCCGATTTTGATGAAATAAACGAC
Source organism: Catocala sponsa (assembly GCA_963564715.1). Classification (NCBI taxonomy): domain Eukaryota; kingdom Metazoa; phylum Arthropoda; class Insecta; order Lepidoptera; family Erebidae; genus Catocala; species Catocala sponsa. The sequence goes on from OY751331.1 coordinate 13,866,514, forward strand.
AAATCAATGCCAAGTATTTAGCGATGAGAATAAAACAAAAAAAAAACAACAAAAAATGGCTTTAAATACTTCATTTTTTTAAATACTTGTGAAAAAAGTCACTATTTTTCACTGTTTTTTTCAATCAACTCAAATTTCTATGAAATAAACCCCTACATCTTGATTTGTTTTATAATTTATTATTATTCTTGACTGTATTAGCTTTCAAAAAAAAATAAATCAAACATTGTATCTCTAAAAATACAGGAGTTACGAATTTTTAAAGTTCACTACTCAGAATGGGCAAATCCAGGTAGAGACCCTTTTTTTATTCCTTTGTTATACCAGTGGTCGGCTGCTATTGTGTTCAATGCTTGGGGAAAAGGGAAGGGGTATTGGTACAGTCCGGCAGTCGCCCGCGCTAGTCCGCTCCCATCACATCGCTGCTGCTGTACGTCAGCTGTTGTTCTCGCATTAAAGTTACAGTTTTTCGTTGAGTTTTCGTTATTGACTACTTGTTACGTTTTTGTTATTGACTGTTTGTTACGTTACTCGACTGTTTTCGTGGTTGTGCTGGGTTGAGATGCCGCGATTAAATGCATTCTCCCCGCGAGAAATCGCTGACATCCATTATTATTATGGAATGTATGGTGGACGCACAACAGTCGCTCGATCGGCATACGTAAATGCATTTCCGAACAGACTTGCACCGTCGGCAAGGAACTTCCAGGAAGTTCATCGGAAGCTCTCCGACATCGGACTTGGATTACAACACACAAGACGTGAACAAGAATCCATTGTAATCGACACAGCGATAGAAGAAGCGGTTTTAAGTACCATTTTTGCCACTCCTACTATTAGTACGAGGCGTTTAGCTTTACTCCACGGCATATCACAAGCCTCAGCGTGGAGAATCTTGAAGAAAGAAGGTCTACATCCATATCATTATCAAAGAGTCCACGATTTGCACGGGGATATGGATTTCCAATCAAGGTGCGTTATGTCGATCTGGCTACAACGACAAATTCGTCGCAATCCACAATTTTTAAAAAACATTTTATGGATGGATGAGTCGAAGTTCACCAGGAATGGCATCACGAACGCTAGGAATTTGCACGAGTGGACACATGATAATCCACATCTGAAGAGGGCCTCGTCATTCCAGGTGCAATTTTCAATAAATGTTTGGGCAGGTCTACTCGACGACATGTTGATAGGACCAGTAATTTTACCAGCGACATTAAATTCGGAACGATTCCTAACTTTATTAAGGGATGAGCTTCCCCGTCTGTTAGAGGATGTGCCGCTGGCATCGAGACAGGGCATGTACTTGCAAATGGACGGCTGCCCTGCTCACTACGGGCGCAATGTCCGTGAATTTTTAAATAATAATTATGCCAATCGCTGGATTGGGCGCGAAGGCCCAGTGGGCTGGCCAGCCCGCTCTCCTGATCTGACGCCGCTCGACTACTTTCTATGGGGCCACATGAAGCAAAAGGTGTACAGTGCACCTGTGAATTCAGAGGCTGAGCTTCATGACCGCATCATGAGGTGCGCTGAAGAATTGAAAAATGAACCGCAACTTATACGGAGGGCCACACAACACATATCATTACGCGTGGCAATGTGTTTGCAACAACGCGGAGCACATTTCGAAAACCTAATACATTATAATCTAAGTCAACAATAATTAATAATAAATCATTGTTTTTGATTAATTTTTGTTTTATTTCAACTGTCAACTAAAACGGAATAAGCTCATTGGAAGGTTATTTCGTTTTGTTATACACCCCAAGCATTAAATACAATAGCAGCTGGCCACCGGTATAACAAAGGAATAAAAAAAGGGTCTCTACCTGGATTTGCCCATTCTGAGTAGTGAACTTTAAAAATTCGTAACTCCTGTATTTTTAGAGATACAATGTTTAATTTTTTTTTTTTTGAAATCTAATACAGTCAAGAATAATAATAAATTATAAAACAAATCAAGATGTAGGGGTTTATTTCATAGAAATTTGAGTTGATTGAAAAAAATAGTGACTTTTTTCACAAGTATTTAAAAAAATGAAGTATTTAAAGCCATTTTTTGTTGTTTTTTTTTTGTTTTATTCTCATCGCTAAATACTTGGCATTAATTTGTCGTTTATTTCATCAAAATCGGCCAGCTAGTTTGGGAGGAATCAATTTATTTGTACATAGAGGTCAAAATTCGGGAAACAAATGTTCAGTGGCGTATAAAAAAATTAGTTTTTTTTTTAGAAGTTTTTTAGACCCATTTTCGTCGATAGTTTTCGATCTAATTTCACCCATTTTCGGGGTTGCACTTAAACGCGGGTCACACTGTATAGTCCTGGTACATCTTCAAATCTATCATACTATACAAAACTGTGATTAAGTAGTATCTATAATCAATTAATTATAATAATACTAATAGATTGGAACATACATATTATGATGAAATAATGTATAAAAAAATAGTGATACTCGATGGGATGCTTTACCCGCACTCTTTCCCATCGTGTAACACTGTTACTCGATGCAATATAAAACAGTGTTACTCGATGAGATACTTTACCCGCGCCTTTTCCCAACGAGTAACACTGTTACTCGATGAAACTTTTTATTCCCATCCAGTAACACCAATACTTAGGGTGTTACTCGTTGGGACAAAAAAATTCCCATCGAGTAACAGTGTTACTCGTTGGGAAAAAAATTCCCAACGAGTAACACTGTTACACATTTGGGTGTTACTGGATGGGAATAATGGCGCATTTACATTAGGTCGGTCACCGAAGGCGGCGGCCGCATTCGGTTTAACTGAAACGCTTACCTAAATTGAGTTGTTTACATTGGTGGGTTAACCGAATTCGGCGACTTGATTGATGCGGCGATTGTATATTGAACAGTCGGGTTACAAGCATCGTCATGAACAGTCTTGTGTTAGAAGGATTTTTAACTGTGTGCGATGTAATACAAGAAGTTTTGAGTAAAAAATTGAAAAATAGGAGTACAAAGAGAAAGAGAGTGTGGATAACACCTCTATTAAGTCAACGGTCTTTGTTAGGAGCTTCAGTGTTGTTGTGTAATGAATTCAAAACTGACGATAATTTTTTATTATTTTTTAGAATATATAAAAACCAATTCGAATGGTTACTGAATTAAATATCTCCGATTATAGAAAAACAAGACAGGACATTCAGAGAGTGTTTAAACGCTAAAATAAAACTACAAATAACTTTACGTTTTTTAGCAACAGGCGATTCTTACAAAAGTCTTGAGTTCTTTTTTAGAGTTTCTGACAGTGCTATAAGTTTATTTATGCCAGAAGTATGCGATGCCATTTCTGAGACGTTAAAGTCATTTATCGAGGTAAGTGGTTCATGTAGTAATTAGTTTAATGTAGTTAATGTAAGTAAAACAATAAAATGTTTACAATCAATATAATTTCAAAATTACGAAACATAAGTATTATGAATGTTGGATCGTTTCCAGAAATGATCTTAAAGCTAATTGATCATGCATTTTGAGAATCTTCTAGGTTCGAAAGAACACCAATCACATTTGAGATAGAATCGTTGCTTGTATTTAGCTCTATGTTTTCAACTGCTATGTTACTTTGGCTACTAGTACTCATAGTAGTACTCGTAGTATAATTGGGTGTGAAATATTCATGTACTGGATAATTACTTGTAGTATGTGATGTTGTACATTCCTCAGATAAAATCCTCAACTCAAATTCTGTAATAGTTTGTTGGATTATTGATTTTGCTGAAATAAAGTATTTTTTCGGCATTTGTCGCAGCGAAGACGCAATGTATTTGCCAAATATATCATATTCATCTTCCTTCATAGTTCCAATTTTTTTTCTTAAGTTGTCCAATTTCTCCAATGCCACAGCAATCACGTCTTCAGAGTTCTCGTTACCTTTATTTCCCACCACATGGTTTCTTTTGCGTTTAGGTTTTTGAGGTAAGTTTCGAGAATCATCAGAAAAATCAGTTGTATGTTGCGATGTACTTAAAAAGGTATCTTCCGTTAATGTGGGAGTTTGCGTGACATCACTGCCTGTATCGCTGATTGTTGAAGCACAATCAAAATGTTCATCCTGAAATATAAAACATTTAAATTAGGTACTGGATCATCATGGTTGTTAAATAGGTAAGTCAAAATAGGTAATTTTTATTTTTTTCATTTCAGATCCCGAAAACAGAAGAAGATTGGCTTAAAATCGCTAAAGGTTTCGAATTGAAATGGAATTTCCCAATTTGTATTGGAGCACTTGATGGTAAACATATTGTGATTAAGGCGCTACCAAACACTGGGTCAGATTTCTTTAATTATAAAAAAAAAATACAGAATAATATTATTAGCTTGTGTAGATCACGATTATTGTTTTACGTATATTGACATTGGTGCAAAAGGCAAAGATTCAGACGGCGGTGTTTTTGATCATTCTCCCTTGAAAACGGCAATTGATAACAATGCTCTTAATATTCCTGAAAGATACGTGTTCGTAGCTGATGCTGCATTCCCACTCAAAAATTACTTAATGAAACCTTACCCGGGTCATGATCTTACTGTTGCTGAAAAAATATACAACTATCGACTATCGAGGGCTCGGAGGATTGTCGAAAACGCCTTTGGCATATTGGCTTCGCGATTTCAAATATTTGGAAAACATCAATTTAAATATTAAAAATACGGAGAAAGTCGTGAAAACATGCTGCTGTCTTCATAATTGGCTGCGTAAAACATCCCCTGCACATGCACACTTTGCATATTCAAATACCTGGAGATCTAATTTTCTATCATTTGTTGAAGAAAACAATATGGACTGTAGTGAAGCAAGACAAAAACGAAATGCTTTACGTGATTACTTTAACAGTGATACTGGCGCTGTTTCTTGGCAAACAAATTGTCTTCAATAAATAAATAAATAATATGTAATTACTGTGTTAATTTAAGTTAATAAACTTGCTTACCATATTTGTATTTGTATGTCTTTTACTTGTATATGTCCTCAAAAATCCATCAGCTATTTCAAACCACGGCATCTTTGGTTTATAAACAGATTGTGTACTGGCACCGGATCGGAAGCCAGCGTCAATTTTTTTCTTTCTTTTATGTAGGTAGACCGTAATTTTTTTATTTTCTTGCTTATGTCTTGCAATGAAAGTGATGGCGTATTCAACGAGTCTCTGATTCTTGCATAGGCGTTATCTCTTGTTTCTCGACTTCTGTACGACTTATGTGTAACTTTCCATAGAACTTCGTTTTCCCGATACAGTTCTACCAAGTGCGTCATTTCCGAGTCACTTAATTTTCGAGAGGCCATTTTAATATGCACAATCTTGCGCGTGCGGCGGACTGACTCGCGCTCTTCGAACTGAGCTGCGGGCTGCGGGCGGCGGGCGACGGGCGGGGCAAGGCGCACTCGACACCGACAACGGGCTCGACCGAATACGGCCAAACGAATACCTGTTTATATTAGTCGGTGACCGAATATGGCCTGCAGCCGAATACGACTTCTAACCGGCTAATGTAAATGCGCCTTAAACCAAGAATTCTAGGTCTATGACCTTTCCAAATACATCATCGTCACCAGTGCACTGCATAGGACGCGTACATTACGGTAGGTACGGTAAGCACTCCGTTTAATACCTACAAAAAAATAGTGACGGGCAAAAATACATATCAATAAAACATTGATAGTAGGAATGATTTTACTTGTGCATGGTTTACGAATAAAAATAACTTATAATTACCACTGAATTGTATTTATTAACACCCATGTTTTATCCTTTTTTCCAACCTAGTAATCAATACCCAGAAACTACAGCGTTAGACAAGAGCAGATTTTATAATAAAAAAGTAATTCAAATATATTAATTATTATATTACTAGAGTAATGAAGTATTAAATACCTATATGAATAATTATGTGTTGAAATTATTTAGCGTTAATAGTATTTATTGCTATAAAAACACCGATATCTACATTCACAATTTTGCATAAATATCTCGTACGTTTTAATATAATGTTGATAAACTTTCACGATTTTAATAAATGTGTCAATACAATCTATACATATTCTGTACATTGAAAATATTAAAAAAATAAATAGCACGGGGTGTTACTAGATCGAAAACGAACCAAAAAATGATATTAAAAAAAAAAATTGTCTGTCTGTTTGTTCAAGCATCACGCAAAAACTACTAGTTCGATTACAATGAAACTTCGTATTATTATACTTTAATATCCCGGACACCACACTGGGTACTTTTTATCCCGGAAAAGTATATACAATAAAAAACAAACTTAATTTTGCGGTTCAATCCCTAGACACGGTTACTGTACCAACCGCAAATAATAAGTTTGTCGCCCTTTATGTCGCCCGCAGTTCACTAACGTTGCGCTGTAAGGCCGAAGGTCGAATCAACGCCAGCGTCGCTATCGGTAATCCTGCTCCTCTTTTTGTTGACCGTCCCAGCTATGAGGCCAGTCATAAACTAATCGCGAGCAAAGCCGCGGGGCATATGCTATAGAAATAAACTTTATACTATTACGAACGAAAGTTATTTAAAATATTATTCGACCGTTATGCTACTTACCAAACTAGGAATCAACTATAAAAAGTTAAAGATCGCGAGCGAAGCCGCGGGCAAAAGCTAGTTTTAGTAATATTTATCTTAGTCTTTAAAATGTTCATAAAATATTTCATAAACCTTTTATCGTAACTGTTTTCCTTACCCATCATCACTAGCTGTCGGCTCTTGACGACCGTGGCGTGTATTTGCACGCCAAATTGCACATTTAGCATGGTGTCTTACATTGGGATTTTTTCCATTATGGAATGACTAACTGTTATGTATCTTTGTGTAATAATATTAATGGAGTCGGTGTCAGCCAAGGTAGGTTTGTAACTAATTAAACATGAGATGTCTTACTATAATCTTAACATAACATTGGCATGCACAATTACACACATAGACGCAGCACGCGGCGCGGGCGGCTGACACCGACTCCAAAAATAACAATAATTTAATTATTCACAAGAATATGCAATTATTTATTAACTTTTTAGTGAAGTCGGTTTTTTTTTGTTAAAATTTTGTTTATTTCTCGGTTTTTAGTGAACCTTGCCAAAAATGGGAACATCATCAATGTAGCCAAATACGCATTATTAAGGATAACTCGTAAACGAATGGTCAAATCTTGATCAAAATTAAATGGGACCACACGGGAAGCACCAGCTTTCAAATAGAAAAAGAATAATCAAAATTGGTTCACCCAGTCGAAAGTTATGAGGTAACGACAAAAAAAAAATACAGACTAATTGAGTACCTCCTCCTTTTTTGAAGTCGGTTAAAAAAGTGGTATTTTCGTCGTGTATTGACGTTGAAAGCGTCGTAGGCACGTTTTAGTTTGTCGTCCATAGACGACCGTGGCGGTGAAAGGGTTAATGGCCTTGGATCGCTGTTTCATTTAAAACGTTATTATCTAAATGCACGTCACCGCAGCGACTCTCACAATTATTATACACAAATATCGATAGCACGTGTCAGGTCACGCGTACGCTCTCACATTCCAAGTCTCGTGCCAACAGGGACGTATTAGTAGGTATAATACGTCCATGCATGCCAATGATATCATGAAAGGAGTTACGTCATAAACAGACAAGCAAGCACTATACTTCAGATACCAATCTAGGAACACGTGAAGCGTGTTGTATCAAATAATGTTAAAGGGCAACAAGTAAGTTCGCATTAATCTTCTGTTGTAGACGCCTAGACGGTCATATCATTTGACTTATGCTACTATCGTAAAGTAGATACTTTACGATACCTACAAACTGTCGATATATTTAAAACGAATTTAAATACATACATACCAGTATCATGTACAATTATTATTGTACAGTACAATACACAAGACAAAGGCACCCATTTAAAACGAGATATTATAATGTATGCAAATGCATATGTATTTTAAGGGGATTTTTTTCGCATGTTTTCCTCCTAAACTTGCTAAGTAAGTAGGTACCTATAATATTACTTTACCATAAATAATTATTGTTTTTAGGATAGGTACAGCAAATTTGGTGAGTTTACCCGATCTTGCTTGCGAAGCGAGTAATTAATGACGACCTGACAAATATCTAGGTTTGTTAGGTTAGTTTGGGCTACTCCAGGCGTTTAGTTGTGATAATAAACAATAAAAAAAAAACAACGGGTTGCACTCCGGGAGTGCCGGCAGAAGTGAAAACTTGAATATTAACGTTGTGATTCATCAAAAATGCACAACTTGTGCATTTTTGATATTTTGGAATGGTTAGGGAATAATTTTGCACGAATTGCTTTAATTATCAGTATAAAAGTACTATCATTTATGTGGTAAAATACAATATTAATTTATTGCGTTATCGTACACAAACATGACAATTCTACCTGTCTTACGAATTTTCGATCAGGTCAGTGTCCTGACGCGAGTTTAAAATTTTTTACCTATCACAAAAAAGTGCACAACGCTGCTAAAGAAGTTTTCACTTCAAAAAATATGCGTAAATATAATTAGGATAAACAAAAGAATGCCGTGTTATAATAAGACTTAAAATTTTATGCAAATGGATAGGTAACCTATTTTAAGCCATTGTTTTGAATACAGGTGGTGTTGCATGTAACTGCTGCTCATAATTATGGTCTCAGGGTAGGTTTCCGTGACAGGCAGTGTTATTCGGTTTGTCTGCCAAAGAATCTTAGTAGCAGCATGGAGTCAGGTACAGTGCCTAGTAGAGATTGATGTATGTCTGTTTTCGTCATGTAAGCTATTATTAGGTAGGTACCTACTCATCAGAGTCTATTGGCTAATCAGTGCATTTCTATAATAATGAAATTACTATATAAATACAAGAATTTATTGTTGAAAATTACGAAATTAAAAAACGTAGTGAATGCTGAAAAATTAAGTTTAATTCAATACCAAGAGTTCTTGGAATCTTTGGAAGTATAGTTACTATGCCAAGCTTTTGAATTATTTTACATAGCTGAGGAATTACATAAATATGCTCAATTTAGCCAAGTCCAGTTAAAATAGAGCATTTAAGTTGGTGTGCCACTTTAGTGCATCCTAAACAGTTAAAATATCGTATCCATGCAGCCTACTCACACATCATAGGGTATACAAATATTCTTTTATGTGCAATAAAACAATTCAAGAATATCCTTTTGATCATCAATGAAGCTAGTATGACTATAGCAAATATACTGGAATGAACAATCTATCATGGTCTCACTGATGACCAAGAGGAAATGGCTATAATAAGCCAAGTTTTGCTCTTTACAAACATTGGATATTAAACTTATAAAGTGTATCAGTCTTCTCTGCATTGGTGATTCTTGGCATTGAATTGGAAATTAAATATTCTTGCCAACTTGATTTTTATATGGAATAAATTACCTTGTATCACAAAAAGTTGTCATGTTTAAATAAATACCTTTCAATATCCAATATATATAGGTAGTAGACTATCTATCAACCACCAACATAGGTACATACAACATATCTAATTCTGACTCATTTTATAAAATTAAAACAATTACTTTACATACTATGAAACAAATATTGCATTTTTCAAATTATATCTATTTAATACTTCAAATCATGCTGATAACTCCTTTATAAAACTTACCTATACACACACATTTCACAACTCAAATGTGAACTCTACAACAAACATATATTTAGATGTTATAATAATTTGTCATATGAGGTAATTTATAAATCTTTCCAAGAACATGTTAACTTCTATAAACCAATACATAAAACAGGTACATATTATTATCTACTTAAAGTCAATTTGTGCACATGGAACAATCCTATTATGTCATCAACTCATCAATCTTGTTGATAGCTGTTTGACTGATAACATTATCAATTTTCCATATACAAAAAATAGACTTTAGATAATGGAGTGTTTATCTGAATTCACTTTAAGAAGCATGTTATGAATCTTTATCTCTGCAATCAATAGTATGCAAATTGGACTATTACAAAATAAATAAATTACAATGTTACAACAATACATAAGTTAACTAATTGTTACAATTAGACATTTAGTGCAGGTCATTATGAGTTGTGTGGCACAACAATGATCACTCCTCTTTTCAGCTCCTCTGGTTAGCGTTGGCCTTTGTGAATTTTTCTATATCATCAAGTGATCTCTTTGCCTTTGATGATATATCATCCATTGATCTCCTGGCTGTTGAAGTGATATCATCAAGTGATTTTTTCGTTTGAGATAATAGTTCATCTGTACTTTTACATGCAGTGCTGGCCAGCTCCTTCAATTCTGTGTCCAGTTTTCCTATAACCCATTCTATTGCTTGTCGCCCTTTGCCAGCATTAAGAGATATTCTATTAGCTAATAAATCTTCCATATAACTACTGAGTGGGACACCCTGTAAATTTTTGTGTTGTTAAAATAGGAAACAGTATTACAATTCAAGGTCAAACTATTTTATAAACAGCTAATGATTGTGCTGCTACAATAGGGATTGTAGTCCTCCTTGTTCTTTCTACAAACTAAACACTTCATAAATATACTAGCTTTAAATTTAATTTATTTAAAAATAAAATTGGCATAGTCACTAGGTCTATAACAGATTTGACACATTAATGAATATTATGATGCCAACTACTTACTTGTACTGTGACTACCGCTTCCTGTTTCAGCAGGGTTTTGGATGCATCTGAAGGATGTGGTGTGTACCGCACTGTCTCATCAACAGCTATGTAGCGGCAAAATGTCAAATTTGTGGTTTTTAAAGTCATCTGTCGTTCATCAGGATTTACTTCCGACTTTTCACTCGCATAGCATATCTTTGCTGTTCCTATAAGCTGAAAGAAGCGTTATCACAAATAAAAATTTCATAAATTACATTAAAACTAAAACAACTTTTTTAATGCTAACATAAACATTGGTAACAATAGAAGCTAAATGAGTAATAAAGATTACAACACTTACTGCCTGTGCCCATCTTGGAAAAAACCACTTCGAACTGACAAGTCTGTGTGTGACTAAAACTCCATCGACTACCTGCCTTTCGATTACATCTGTACCAATCACAGCTGGATTCATAGGATTGGGATATTTACGCCATGCTGCTTGAGCAACCGTCTCCCAGGGATGGCTGTAATAAGACACAAGGAGATAATTATTGTTCGAGTTTTCACGATAATGTTAGGCGGAATTATAATCCAAGATTGCGTCACAAGGAACTTACTTGAAAGTGTGTTCAGACGTCCAAATCTTCATTGTGTTATTTAAATATCTATGAAATTAACCAATAAAACGGAGATAAAGCTATGCTTATCTCTAAAACTCAGGTTTCTTTCTTAAAATTTCAGTTACATAGTAGGTAGTCACATTCACGTACAGACGAGTGACGACCTTTATCCTCTCAATGGAGGTTTGAAGTGACCATTTTATTATCAGTTATTCTACTAAATAGCTATAGTACCTAGACCTACTTATCTTGGAAACTACTAATGATATCAAGTAATTTTTTAAATATACTTTTATTACTACGTTAATGTTTTAAATAAATAATAAATTCTTATCCATGCAATATTTTACTAAAAATATTAGTTTAGTTCAAAATATATAATATAAATAATAATAAATAACTCCAATAAGTACGATAATAAGTACATATGTATAGAGATATTATAGGTATCACAAATACAATGTAAAAATTTTAAACCTTAGGTTTTAAGCGCCAAGTAGAGCCGGCTCAACCTATACTTTTAGGTGAAGTTGGCCCAATTTAGCACACAGTGTTATTTTTACTGTTATAGGATTTTTCAAGTTTTATGGGAGGCGCTGCTCTGTCTATATTTTTGTCCCATCGTCTGTCATTTTATAGACACAATAAAAATCTATTGTTATGTATCTCCTGGAGATTGAGTAACGGTTAAGCTACTTGTGGATTGTGAACGGCGCGCTCATTTGTATGTAATCTGTAACTAGTTACGTCGTGCGTATGGTCGCACAACACTACGAGGCTTCAGTTTACACCATAAAGTTACGAACAGACATACAGTCTTTAATTCTTTTAAATGTAGATTGATGTCGCAGTAACTACTAACTCAGTGAAAATATTATATATGGCAACTCAAGCTTTTCTTTTTCAACGGTGATGGAAACTTTGAAACCAGGTCTTTTGTCCACCTTGTAATATTCTATTTTTTTACCTTTCTCCGTTGCAGACGAGATAGTATATTACCTCATATCAGATATTAACCATCGCTTATGGACAGTACTTTGTTTTCTTGATACCCAAGAAGCTAAGAAACTCAACTAAGGCGCTGATTTCCTGTAATCCACATAAGTGGCAAACAAAAACACAAGTCTGATAGTGGTAAATGGTAAATTACACAGTCAACTAAACTTACACAGTAGCTATGTAGCATCATTAGATTAAAATGGTTATTAAGCTTATGTGATGAGAACGAATGCAAGAGAGTAGTAAAAGGAAGGGTCCGAAGAGTGGTTACCGGACGCCACTTTGAAACTTTGATAGCCGGTCGCACTTAGGTCCTATTGATCCTACAAATTCGCGTATTTGGCGTCCACAATTGCGACGTTGCCAGCTCGCTCATGAAATCTGTGACAATGGTGCCATTTCTGTTGTCACAAAATTCTCTAAGCTTAACTAAAAATCACTAAAATTTAGTTTAGTCCTCTCAAATGACATTTCGTATTCTGAAATCGTTAAAAGTGGCAGGACTAAAAAGGTTTTAGTTAAGTTTAGAGAATTTTGTGATAACAGAATTGGCACCATTAGCTCAAATAATATCTAGGTACAGTAATCAAAAAAATATATATATTATCGTCTACTGGTCCGATTTAAAAAATTCTTTCAGGGTTAGATAGCCCAGTTATCGAGGAAGGCAGGAAGGCTATAGGCTATATATCATCACGCTAAGATCGATAGGAGCGGAGCACCAATAAAGAATGTTTCAAAATCTGAGGGTTTTTTTACTTTTGAGAGCTTCCGCTGCGTGCGCTGCGTAAACAGTTAAAGTTTCGCAAAAATCATGTATGACAGAATTGTTCCCCTTTAAAAGTTCTAAAAAAAGTCCGCGACAGCATATGTCTATCTTTTAAGGTTGGCTCACTATAACCTTTTTATGCTAACCAAATTTGTTCTAAAATAATGCATTATTTGCGAAGGTATTATTATAAACATTATATTAATCGTTATCCAAATAAATACGTTATTCATCACAAGTATTTAATTTAAAACAAAATTGCCCTTTACATCATTTAATTTCAATGAAGAAGTGAGATATCGCTGTTTTAAAATAACATCGCTGCAAAATAATTACCCATTACAGACATACAAACGATGTTTCTCTTGGTTTATTCTGCATGATTTTAAATTAGCATTGTAGGTATATTTATAAAATGTTGTTCAATGGTTCTTATGTGGTTCGTGGATTTAACAAAGAATGTTTCAGGTCCTTTAAAATTGTATTATAGGTGCCCACGACACACTCTCTCTCTTATGTGACGCAGACGAAGTTGCGCGGGTCAGCTATCTATACTAATATTATAAAGCTGAAGAGTTTGTTTGTTGGTTTCAACGTGCTAATCTCTTATTAGCCTATTTATCGAGGAAGGCTATAGGCTACATAACATCGCGCTACGACCCACGGGGGCGGCGCAGTAACGATAAACGTGGGTGAAACCGCGGGAACATCTAGTATATTATATCAGTGAAACTTAAAATAAACTCACGTGCACATATTATTAAATACTTTATTCATAAATAGATAACAACCCATACTAATAATATAAATGCGAAAGTGTGTCCGTCTGTCTGTTATCTCTTACTGCTGAACCGATTTAGATGAAATTTTGTATGGAGATAGTTTGAGACCCGGGGAAGAACATAGGATACTTTTGTCCACAAAAACATCTCCTAAAGGGGTAAAAAGTAGGGTAGAAGTTTGTATAGGGAATCTATATCCTAAACCGATTTAAATTAAATTTGGTATGAAGATAGTATGACAGAGGATAGTTTTTATCCACGAAATCATCCTTTAAGGGGGTAAAAAGAGGTGGAAGTTTGTATAACCGCTATACCGATTGTGATGATATATTAGTATCGGTATCGGTACTGGTATTTGTTATTTGGTATCAACAAGCCGACGCGACGTAAAGCTTTGTACTTTGTACGGACGCCCTATAGCTGCTGTATACGGACGTTTAATAGCCATATACGGACGTCCAATAGCCTTATACGGACGCCCAATAGCTGTATACGGCTGTAGATATAAACGTGCAGCAGGAGTATTGATAACACTTGTGGCGGTTTGTTTAAGCAGTATTTATTTGCTTTACATGTAAAGTTTAACTGAAGTAAAAAAACTGTGCGTCGTATTAGATGGCCGATCTGAGTTTTCTAACTCATTTCTGTGAATGTGAACTTTTTGGCGCGCTCACTTGTCAAACATGACAGAAGCGTTCGGAAATATTACGCTACACCACCCCCCTACGGAGAAGGAGAATCCGTACAAAAGGAAGGGAGTTCATAGGTCGAAAGGCTTGGAGAAATGGACTCTACGGCCAGACCTGGTGGTATATTGTGGTGTAGGTGGGGAAGAAGAAGCAACCATGTGTAGGGGAGAGGACCATGAACTTTTCGATGGCCTAGCTGTGCCGCACTGTACCATGTCATCAAAAACTTTCTTCGCTTCTTGAAGCTTTTGAGGCGCTAATCGCCTAGGACGACATGAAACAGGGGCGCCTTCAGTGGTCAAAATGTGGTGGACAGTGCTATGCTTTGGCTCCCGAATAAGTCCAGGTGGCTTGGTGATGGACGGAAATTCCGCCAAAAGCGAGCTGAATTCGGAAGTCGGGGCGGAAACCACCTTGACGCTAGTCTGGTCTAAAATTGCGACGGAGGCAACGCATGACAAACCGGTACTGCTGTCAACAAGCCTTTTACCGGCACAATCTGGTAATAGCCGATAATGTGCCAAAAAATCAGAGCCAATAATGGCGGTGTTGACGTCGGCGATAATGAATCGCCACTGAAAGGCGCGACGCAGACCGAAGTTGAGAGATAGTTCAATGAAACCAAAGGTGCGGATCTCACTACCATTGGCTGCTGCCAATGTGTAGTTTGACCGCGTCGGCTTATTTGCTAGCCATTGGTAATGATAGCAGGATAGGTCGGAGCCAGTGTCAATCAAAAATTGGCGCTTAGTAACTTTTTCGGTAACAAAGAGTCGACGACTTTTTGGAAGGCAATCTGTCGCCGTCGCTACGGACTGCCGTTTGAGTTTACCGAAGGAGACGGTGGCGTCCACGTACACGGCTTGATACACTTGACTGCCTTGGTCCCATACTTGCGATGGTAAAAGCATATTTTAACCTTGGCGGGGGTCTGCGAACGATCTCGGTGGTTCGAGGAAACGCGGGACCTATCCCTGCTGCGGTCAAATGCGAGGGCAGCAACTTGGCGTGAGATCATCTAAACGCCGTGTGATAACATCGAGAGGTGTAGGCGGCACCGTAGTACTTGGTGTAAAAACAGATGATCCTGGAGCAGCTATAGCAGGCGAGACCTCCAATATTTTGTCGGCTAACTCAGCGACTTTAGCAAGGGGGAGCTCGGATTGAGCTGCCAAGATTGCCTGCAAATGCTGTGGAAGGCGAAGCATCCAAAGTTGGCGGAGCAGATTTTCATCCGTGAGGGAGTTCCCAGCTAAAGACCGAAGGTGCCGTAGAAACTGCGAAGGGCGACGATCACCCAATTCCTCATCACTAACAAGTTGACGGACGCGTTGCTCCTCGGATGTGGAAAGTCTACGAATAAGCTCTAACTTTAGGTGATCATATTTGTTCTCAGCCGGCGGTTGGAGAACAATGTCCTCTATTTCACCAATCACCCGGGCATCCAACTGAGCAACAACTTGATTGTATTTTGTTTGATCAGCAGTGATACCTGAAATGGTAAACTGTGCCTCCACCTGTGCAAACCATAATGCAGGCCGATCGGGCCAAAAAGGTGGAAGTTTAACAGCCACCCTGTATAATGAGGGGGATTGGGAAAAAGTGTGGGGGTCTGGAGGGAGTGTGTCTTTCTTATGTGGTTCCATTATATAACAAAATCAACAAATTTAAATATAAAAGAAACCATACACCAATATTGTTAAATATGCTAAACAAGAGTAGTAAAAAACAACAGTTAATACACACAATAAAATACAGCAAAAAGATTAAACACAAAAACAGTAAAACACAGGTCACACAATAGCAGAAATAAAATTGTAAAATTCAGCAGCCCACACAAAATGTTAAGTTAACAATTACAATTTTACTAGACATGCAAAGTACAATTTTACAAGAAATGCAATTTGTTAAAATAAGGAAGAGTGCAAAAAAGAAATGTAGCCCAATAATAATCACAAAAGTTAGGTACAACCTTAAATAAAAACAAAATGTGTACAATAGTGTGTACAAATACACCTTAAAAGACAATGCACCCTTATGTAAATTTACACACAAACTATATTTTTTTAAATAATGACTTTTAAGTATTAGAATAATTAATGCAGCAATGAAGGAATGCAATATACAAGTTAGTTTAAGGAAATGTTAAAAATTATTTTGTTATTACCACCAATCACCAAATAAAAGTTAATGTTTTTGAAATTGTTAATAAACAGAACAGGAATACATGCGTGCACAGGTCCTCAGGATGCTGCTGTGCGCCGCTTCAAGATGAGGAACGATGCGCTGGACCAGGTGCAGGAAAAGCAAGCTGCTTGGCGGTGCAAGTGTTATTAATGTAGCCGATGTCGTGAGGCGCTGCAGAAGCGACAATGTCACTCTCGAAGTGTCGCAATGACTTCGAAGCTCGAACGCGCAAATTCACGACGCGGGAGGCGTCGAAGGAGCGACGATGTCTCTCACTCTTGAACAGTCGACGACTCCGCCTCGACGACGGCACGTATGGTGATTGGAGTAATCACGTCGGGGTCACCAATAGTAGATATAAACGTGCAGCAGGAGTATTGATAACACTTGTGGCGGTTTGTTTAAGCAGTATTTATTTGCTTTACATGTAAAGTTTAACTGAAGTAAAAAAACTGTGCGTCGTATTAGATGGCCGATCTGAGTTTTCTAACTCATTTCTGTGAATGTGAACTTTTTGGCGCGCTCACTTGTCGAACATGACAGAAGCGTTCGGAAATATTACGCTACACGACCATTCAATAGCTATATACGGACGTTCAATAGCCTGGCGATCTTGATTGCAGGAATATGGTACAATTCGAGGCGGTACTATGTGGCTGCAAGCTACCAACTGTAAGATGAAAGCACTGTTCCCAGTAAATTTTTCATTTTATTATAAATTATCATTTTATTATAAATATGAAATTTGGTAGGTACACAATCTACCAAATTTCATTAAAGTTCGTTCAGTAAGTCTTGCGTGAAAGACGGACATACATTTACCATTCAATCAATTCAGCTATGCTCATTCCAACACAACAGACTTTTTAACAAAATTAATTGGATAATTATAAGGTAGGTACTCATAGATACATATTATAACATATGGAGCATCCGTATATGTATAGACCTTACGAATATTGGAACAAATTAAATGTTGAAACTGTCCATCCTGTGAGGACGTTAAATAATCGATGCCATAGGTAAATTACGATCAATATATCTAGGATGCCTATAATGTATCACCATGGTTCGAGGTTCAAAAATGTTGGTGCATGACTGCAAGATGAATATCGCGAAAAATAAAATTATCGGAAAATGACGTATCCCACGGAGCTGGAAATCAAAAAACTAAGCAATATTCATTAAGACATGTTAAAAAAGTAAGGGGAACTGGGAGACGTCGTAATAATGCACGACATGCATGACGCCAAAAAGATTGTAGGATGTATATACCTATTATTTTACCTAGGGAGTAAGTAAAATGGAAGGCATTTATGCAACGGCATAGCCGAGTTTTATTCGGCAATTCGGCATAGGCAAGGGCAGGGTTCATTTGAAGGTTAACCGGCCGATTGATATTTGACAGATGACAGATAGTTTGGTCAACTTCAGAAGTTCAGAATAACTTGCGGATAGATTTATTTATTTAGAATATTTTAGTATTTGAATAAGTGCTCCGGACACGCATTATGTTCCTGCATTCTAGGTAATAAACTAGCTGTTATTTAATACATTATTTTATTATATTACATGTTCTTTCATGTTGTTCGATTATCAATAAACATCGTCATGGTATTATGTGATAAAATTGTGTTTATCTCTTGCTATAAATTACCTGTTGTCTGCTGTTTAATATTACTTTTATTATTTGATTAATAGTTTATATTTTAAGTAATGTTTTAGTATTAATAACTTTAAATATACATCATTTATGTAGGTTAAGTTAAAATTTTACACATACCCGTTTGTGTGTAAAGAATAATAAAATGGAGACATTTATTTTAATAAATCCCTTAATTATAAACAGATTGTAAACTTGAAGAATAAGGAAAATGGGTACTGAAAGTGAAGAAAAAGCTCTTCGGTATAGGAGAGCTCAGAGTGTTTCAAAGGCTGAAGAAATCACAGAAACAGAGAAGAAAGTAAGAAAATTACAGAATGATAATCCGTAAGTTTATATTTATATCTTCAATATCCTAGTAATGAGTTCAAAATTTTATAGTCTACCACTAATGGTTGGCCTCATAATATGTGAACTCGTAAAACAAGTATAGTATTCATGTTAGTGACTGACCTTGGTCATGGGGCATCATTACAACACACTTATAGAATAACAACACATAAGCTTTTATCAGAAGTCATTATTTATTTTTTATGGGTACAAGTTGAAATTCAAGTCACTTTGTGATCTAAGTCTAATTTGATAATTTATATATGCATAGTGTCTCTGGTTTTTTTCTTGGGATGGCCAAAGTTGTAATGGATTTTCTAACAAAATTCTCAATGACAGCATTAATTCTGCAACTGTGCCTAGTAGATTGCAATAGACCTTTTCTTGCTTCCTCTGCCTTCCAGACTTCCCCTTTCTGAGATATAGGCATGCTATGTATGTGTGCATTAATGTCTAAACCAATGCTAGGTTGTCAGCAAGCTTAACCAGACTATTTCAAATGTAAATTTTGTTATGATAGTTTTCTTTTGTTTGAATAGCTTTTTTGTATTTTTGTTAACTGATTGGTTGAGAGGTTAAATTTAATCTTACATCCATTGATTTAATTATCTACATCTAACCCTCTGTGTTGGTGACCAGTTTCGAAAACAGAATTATTTTTCTTAATTGGAAATGAGGTTTAGATAAAATAGAAATCATTCTGTTTTCAAAACTGGTTTCGAATAACTAGTTTCCAAAGTGGCTGAGGGGTTATCTACAATTATATAGGGTATGGGATAATAACCAAAAATTTTATAAAAGCTGAAAGTATTCAGCTTGGTTGGTTTGGAAATACTTTCCGTGGCAACCTGTAATTAAGGCAGTACCAATACATGTAAACCACTAACTTTGAAACTTAGTTTTTAAGGTGTATGTTCTTGTTGGTTGTCCAAATAAATAAATAAATATATGTGGGATGCTGTTTGTTATGTTTTGAGTAACTTTCTTACAGAATCCATACACCTAGAGATTCCTTGTTCTCATGGAGCTCTGAGTTCAATGACTTCACTGGTCTGGTTAATTGGGGCTTCCTGATGCTGACAATTGGTGGGGTGCGTTTGTGTCTTGAAAATTTCTTGAAGTAAGTATTTTCAGATGTAATTTCTTTACGCTTCATCCTCATTATTTAATATCCTACTTTTCTTTTGTAAAAGAAAGTTATTCACTGTTCCAGATATGGATTCCGTGTTAACCCACTAGAATGGATAATAGTGTTGACAGGCTATAATGAAGGGGATAGAAGCCAATATCCATCTGTTATATTGGTAGTATGTAAGTAGTGCTTTGTATTATACTTCTTAAAATATATACTATGTACCATATTAACAACTATATTTAAAAAATTTAATATCCTATTTAATCATGTTTAAAGAACTGAATAAATATCTATTTATATTTGAAAAATATGTATCATAATATATCCTGCAATACAAGGCCAAAACGCAGCTATAGGAAACTGGTCGCGTATATTAGCCGAAAGAAGAACACTGATATCAAATAAAGGGGAAAAAGAAAGGCTCCAAAAAATTGCAAACCTTAGCAAGGAAATTAAGGAGAATATGAGGAAAGACCGAAAGGAGAAAAGAAATAGAGTTTTGGAAGAAAATATAAAAAGAACAGGAGGAACAAAAAAGGCTATGAAACAACTAAGCGAACATGGGAAAGAATGGATATCGAAACTAAAGCAACGCGAATCTTACTTAACTAATCGACTCTCAATACAGAAACTAGCTACGGACTATTACCGCCTATTGTATTCTGATAAATTCGATTCAAGGTTGGCCACAATTCCGGAAGTAAACGAAGCAAAAGAAAACAAAGTAGACGAAGTGCCAGAAATCCTTGCCTCAGAGGTAACCAAGGCAATAAAATCCCAAAAACTCGTTAAGCCCCAAGGCCGGACAAGATACCTAATGAAATGCTCAAGGGAACCTTAGAGGAAATCAGTCCTGTGCTGGCAAAACTTTTCAATGAAATCTTACAAACAAGGCAAATTCCAGAAGAATGGACCGAGTGTCACATAATTCTACTACACAAAAAAGGCCCTAGAGATGAGATTGGGAACTATAGGCCAATTTCTCTAATATCAAACATATATAAAGTATTTGCTAAAGTGATCCTGGAAAGAATATCATTAACACTAAAAAGCCAACGCGTAGAGCAGGCAGGATTCAAAAAAGACTTCAGCACAATAGATCACATTCACACAATAAAACAGTTGATACAGACGTATAACGAATACAATAAACAAATCTACTTGGCGTTTATAGATTACCCAAACGCATTCGACAGCCTCAGGCACCAATACATATGGTGGAGCCTTGAACAACAAGGGGTCCAGAGGAACTATATAGAAATACGTAAGTGTATATACAAATCTAGCAAGGCCAGTATTAAACTAGAATCAACAAGAGAATCATTTCCTATTAAAAAGGGCGTACGCCAAGGCGATCCTCTCTCCCCAACGCTATTTAACGCCGTACTCGAGCACATCTTAAAACAGCTAAACTGGGACCACTTAGGTCTGAACATTAATGGAGCTCGCCTAAACCACCTACGATTTGCCGATGATCTGGTGCTTCTTGAAGAGAATCCAGCAGCAATAGAACAAGTGATGCAGAGCCTAGCAAATATAAGTAGAGAAGTTGGTCTGGAAATCAATGCCAGTAAAACAAAATTGATGTCAAACTCAAGGGAAATAGTTGTTAAGGTAGATGGCAACAAGATCGAATATGTCAAAGAATATATTTACTTAGGACAGATAATATCCACTTCAGATGAAATGACAAAGAAAATAAACAGGCGAATAGCCCAAGGATGGAGAAAATACTGGTCACTGAAGGAAATAGTGAAAAGTAAGGATCTAGGCAATCACATAAAAAAGAAAACATTCGATACCTGTATTCTACCAGTTCTTACTTATGGCTGTGAAACTTGGTCAGCAACACTTCACCACAGGGAAAGGCTAACAAAATGCCAACGTGCCATGGAAAGAAGCATGCTAGGGTTAAAAATCAAAGACAGAGTCAGGAACGTAGACATGAGAACAAGAACAAAACTCACAGACATTCTTACCCGGATAGACGTCAAAAATGGAGATGGGCTCGACATCTGCTACGCCACCCCATTAACAAATCGAGCAAGCAAGTCACCCTCTGGCAACCGAGAGACGGCATAAGAGGTAGGGGTCGTCAAGTCAGGAGAAGGGAAGATGACTTGAAACAAACAGCGGGACCATTCTGGTTGAGAGTAGCAAGGGACAAGATCCATTGGAAGGAATTGGAGGAGGCCGATGCCAACAGGCACACCGAACTTAGGGACCTCTTGTAATCCTATGTTTAGGAATAAAAGGCTATTATTATTATTATTATTATAAGATAGTAATGAATTGCTTTCGTATAGCTATGTTACGGTATATAATTATATTCCTAGGGATATAACTATATTACGGTTTTATCTATCATACTGCGACATATACACGATAAGTCCGTATGCGTACTGACACTGTATATTATGGAACAAGCTAGTTAGTTAGGTCACTACGAAGTATACGTGAGTATTTGCGTACTAGTCTTGTATAGATTGGAAGACCTTAGTAAAAAAGTGATTTTCAATCTATACACGATTAGTTTCACACTCCTGCGTTCTCGCCTTGTACAGAATGGAAAGACGCAGCGCACCTCTAATGGTACATGTATGTATTTAGAGAAAAATGACAAACTGAATATTCAAATAAATGTATAATAGAAATAGGTACTACTTATACTTACTTAGATAAATTTGAAATTTTTTTGTCATTGTGTATTATATATTTTGTTACAGTTAGCATTGTCCCTGTGGTTTTCAGTTTATTAATCGAAAAGGGTATAGCAGTGGTAAGTTAACTTGAAATCATCAATCATATGGTACTAATATGTTTATATTTCAATAATTTAAAATATTTGCGTTAATTTTAGGATATCATACCTGAAAAACTAGGCATATCGTTACAGATACTAAATATTCTATTTGTGATATCGTTGCCACCCATAGCTCTGCAATTCAAGGGTGAAGATTTTAGTTTCGGTAATTATAATACCAAATATTTATTTTATTTATTAAACAATATTTTTAAGTTATGTTTGACGTGGTTTTACTTTATTTATATTGACTACAAGTTTCTGCTAAATATGGTGTATCACGTTAATATTTATTTCCAGTTGGCATAACAACAGTATGCATGCTCTATTTAATTGTATTCTTGAAGCTGTGGAGCTATACGCATACAAATCATTGGTGTCGAAGCGGCTTAAAGAAAAAGCAAATTAAGAATACCCTCAGGAGACAGAGTTTATCCGCGCCTAATTGGAGTAAGCTCTATATTTGTAAATTGATTTATGATCCATATCACGGTTCGATAGGATAAATTTATTGTCAAGATAAATATAGGTAAATATAAATTTTGACACATGTCATTAAAAATAGGTCATATTAATAGGTATTCGCTTATTTACGCTTTAATCGATTATTGCATCCATAAATACATTTTTAATAATAATTAATTTTGTGTAATTTGAAATCCATCAAGGATAAATTATTTATTTATTACTATTAAAGGAAACATATTTATCTTGATAAATGTGAACTCTGACCGATGTGTACGTGATACAAAATTAATATAAAATTTGAATACAATTTAAATGTGCCTGTTAAATTCCAGATGAACTAGTAAAAGCCGATCGCGAGCGTAAGTTCTTATGCCTTGTGTGATGTGTGTTTGCACTTTGGAGTTTGTATGTTTATGTATTGTACATTTCGCACAAATGACTCACGTACTGATGTCGTGATGACATGAGTAAAGGTCAATTACCTGCTGCTGTTTTTTATTATATGTAATGTATGTATAACGTAGGCAATTTATGCTTTGGTTGCGGCTTAGTGTGTGTATTACTCCGATATTGTTCGCAATTCCGCTGATAATACTTATTCTATGTGTTTGCATTACTTTCATATAAAATATTCTGTCCCTGTCTAGCTAAAACTAATTCATCGAGCCTGCTAACGATTACAATATGCATAATGCATACTCAACTAATGGGTGTGACGTATAATTTGTTTAGCCAGTACTTTCGTATGATTAACCGGTACATTTTGTCATTTGTTAACATCGTTGACAGTAGGTAACAAACTATGAATTAGTATTGGCTCGACTGTAAAACTTTTGTCTAATATTAACATTTCTTATCGTAAAACATTGTATATTAAATTTATCGAATTCTTAATCTTTTTTCTAATCTATTAAGTAATGTTTCATAGAAGGCTTGTGTCTCCTTTTGTCATCATTATAATTAGATTAATATTTTAATATACTAATCCATTTTACCTGCAGAGAGTAAAGAAGACATGTTGAATGATACTGCAGTCGCAGCGAAACTTACAAAGTATCCCGATAACCTGAACCTAAAAGATTTGTTTTACTTTTTGTTGGCCCCCACCCTGTGTTATGAGTTGAATTTCCCTCGTACTGCACGGTTAGTTGGAAATGCCATTTTGTTTTTTTTATAGTTTTAAGAATTGCTTATCTTTTTTGGGTAATATTCAAAATGAAAACTTATCTTAATTTACACCTGTTTTGTTTCTCTTCTTCCTTTCTTTTCTTGTTTTGTTTTCATGTTACTTAATTATTTAAGTTTCCACTATGAGTTTTCATAGATGTTAACGCAAAAATACTCTTTTGATGGTTAAAATTTAATAGAAAGACATGATTTCTATATAACAAAAAGGGTATCTAGCGGCAATGTACATAAACTAGTCAACAACTACGGAAAATCTGTCACCACGTGTTTAGAAATCATTAGGGTTACCCGAAGAACATCGGTAAGTAGTTGTATTCTTTTATAGATAGAACTAGCGACCCGCTCCGGCTTCGCACGGGTAGAACAAAACCTTAACAAATTATACGTCTAAATCTTCCTCATGAATCACTCTCTCTATTAGTGAAAACCGCATGAAAATCCGTTCGGTAGCTTTTGAGTTTATCGTGAACAGACAGACAGACAGACGCAGCGGGGGACTTTAATATGTAGTGATATGATTACATTTTTCTATTATACTTTGTTGTCGTAGGTAGGTACTTGCTATTGTTGCCTTCATTTAAACAATGCAGTAATTCGACTGCAAAAATATAATATAGTTGCTACGCCAGCACTATAGAAACGCTCTAGAAAGTAATCGTGTTAATTAACTAAAAGTATAAATGGGCTCCAAAGAATGATTTCATTATGTTATATCGTTAGTTTCGTTTTGTTATCACCTTTACTGTAGATACGTAATCAATCGAACTGCGTCGTTGGCTTCTTATATTCTTTACTATCGTTTATTTACGTATAAGTATTTGTTCTTTATATTGATAAGAGGAGCTCGTTTATTGTAACTAAATAAAAACTATCTAATGCACGTGTCATATGAATGAGTCAAGCAAAATGCCACCTCTTTGTTATGTTTGAGAGTTATCTTAAAGCGATCATGTAAATAAATATACCTATTTGTGTTCACGCGATAGGTGTATTGGTGATAGTTTGCACTATCATATATAATTGATACAATCTTTTGGCACAGTAACAGCTAAAGTCCACCCAACAATGTCTATACTTGAATGAGTGCTATGATTTCTATTTCAGTATCAGGAAGAGGTTCGTTATCAAAAGGGTATTGGAGTTGATATTCGGGGTGAATCTTGCTCTGGCATTGTGCCAACAATGGTTGATACCTACCGTTACGAACTCTGTGGAGACCTTCTACAAAATGGATCTTGTCAGGATCACGGAGCGTCTACTCAAGTTAGCTGTAAGTATTCACTAAAATATGAAAAGGCTTATAGACTATAATGTGGTCAAAAAGCGTAGCTTGGCATAGTTCTGATGGATGGCATATAATGTGGTCAAAAAGCGTAGCTTGGCATAGTTCTGATGGATGGCAATGTGTTTTATAAGTATACTCCTTATTAAAGTGCCGGGTGCTAGACCTGTGATACTCGCAAGATAATTTACCTATATGGTTCATTGTACATGGTACTTCATGTTCATTGCGAGACAGGATTAAATTACATAGTGCAGGAGTTAAATACATAAAGTAGAAGATTTGAATATATAATAATAATATCAGCCTTGTATGTAAACTTAATGACAAAGGCCAGGTTAAGAGCTCCTTGAACCGACGGGCGTGTATGAGGAACGTGATGAAAGTAAATGAAGCCAGAGAAGTGTGTCAGGATCGTAGCAAAAGGAAATCCGTAGTCTCTGCCTACCCCTCTGGGAAGCAGGCGTGAATCTATGTATGTATGTAAACTGTCCCACTGCTGGGCACGGGCTCATTTTCAGTAAAGATTAGAAACGCCCTCAAAATTCATAAAATAAATAAACTTTTTAAAACTAATCTCTTAATTTTATTTAATGCATAACATAATTTTATCTAAGATAGGATGCGTGTGCGCGATCGTTGTTTTATTCATGCTCTCCATTGGCATGTCATTCGGTCAACGTCCGTCGTCTGTCCGTATCGCGATGTTTGCCAAATCTTGAAATAAACTGAAAGACACGTGTTCGCACTTAAATAAAAATGCGACATTGCAGCGCGCTCACGTGCTTCTCGTAATGATACGACGTATTCATATCGCGACTATACCGATATGTACTAATGAAAAATTGTGTATACTGAAATTCTTTCTTAATGATGTATCCAAATCCCATCTACGAAATTTATATTATCTTTCTATAGGATAGTAATCATAAGTGGAAGTTCAAGGACGCATAACAATGAGATCTTTGCCAAACATTTTTAGAACTGGGTATTCATACATTCCTATTTACATTTCTTGTGAATAAAGGATTATTATTATTATTATTCAAATCTGGGGCAGCCCAATTGGAGCAATTACTTTGTCTGACAGAAGAATCCAAAATTCTTTGTATTGTATTCATGTGGGGGGTACTACGGTAAGCGCTTACTATGATGAAAATACACTTTGTCTTTTTTAATTTTATTAAAAAAGACAACTCGCTCACTAGGAATAAATTCAGTGTCGCGGGGGACTTTACAAACATTCAAATAACGGACACAAGGAACACCCAGACTTGGAACAACCATTCATGGATCACAAAAAGTTTTATCTCGTGTGGGATTCGAACCCACAACACTCGGCACAATAGTAGTGGCGAGGCAATCACCTAAACCTCTATGCCACCCGTGCAGTGTTTGGTTAGTCGTTAGAGTCCATGTAGTACCTATTCTACAAAGTGCGTTTAGGCGAGCTGTCGGGCAAAGGCAAGGTGACCTTCCTGTAATGCTATGTTTAAATCCGCGTTTGTACTGCAACTATTTTTGGTTTCACGTGAACAAAAATACAAGTCTAGGCTAGCCAAAGATAGATTAGTCGTAGTAAGAAAATTTCATACAAGATCTGCCTCGTTAATCTTGACGTAGGTATATGTTTATCGGCCGATCATAATCGAATCGAGTTCGAATCCCTAGTCGAGGAAAGCCTTTGGAGTTATTGGATATTTTTTGGAATCTAAAAATAAATAAGTTCGTTCTGTGACGTGGGACCTAAAAACTGTTAGCAAATCGTGGCTGTACACATCATGGCCTACCTCTGTAGAGATATGTAGGCGTGTCTCTGGCCGAATGTTAAAACTTAAAACTATCTATGATAATTTTCAGGTACCAAACCATTTGTTGTGGCTATGTTTCTTCTACTTGTGCTTCCATTCATTCTTGAACCTGATGGGTGAGCTGTTACAATTCGCGGATCGTAAGTTCTACAGCGACTGGTGGAACGCTAACAACATTTCTGTGTTCTGGAGCACTTGGAACACGCCGGTCCACTTGTGGGCCGTGAGACACGTATACATACCTGTCACTCAAATGGGATTCAGCAAATTTGTCGCTGGCATCGTCGTGTTCTTTATATCTGCATTCTTTCACGAATATTTGGTAAGATAACGTTTTAGTTATAGTTATAAACGTATAAAATGTGTCTGCAAAGTTTGATGAACGTTACGTATAATATTTTGAAACTCTTCTAGACCGGCTTATTCCCATGCGCCCCAAATCTATTGTTCTCCAAAGTTCATTTTTCCATACATTCATTACCAGGAGCTCCAAGGATTTTATATTAAAATCCTTACTTAATATTATAAATTCGAAAGTAACTCTGTCTGTCTATGTGTCTGTCTGTCTGTTACCTTTTCACGGCTAAACCACTCAACCGATTTAGATGAAATTTGGTACAGATATAGTTTAAAACCTGGGGACGGACATAGCCTACTTTTTATTGATGTAGGTACCACGCGGGCGGAGCCGCGTGCAAAAGCTAGTAATAAATAAAGCCACATTTACCAATTTCGTTCCCTACAGCTCCAAAACATACTCTAGGTACTTTGAGATTTTATTCCCAGCGGCTCCAAGTAAAGTCAATATTCCAATATAAAAATCGTTACCATGAGCTCCAAAGATTATAAGTGAGTTGTGCACGATGAGTAAAAATCTAATATCGCTGTTGGCGGTCCCTCCACATCCAATTGTGATGTTGCAGATGGTAAATACATTTATGATTTTTATCGTTTTAGGTTGTAAAATGTTATTAAGAGGTGGTACAACAATTATTTATTTGTCAGTGTACAGGTGTATACCGCCGAGTAAAGGGCATAATAATCTTTACATTTTACCTTTGAGTACTGTTTCTGGTAACCTAGCGTTATAGGTCCCGTTTTATTTTTTGAATACCAAATGTGTATTTTTTGTGTAAAAGATTATAGTAGATTATTAAGTAAAAAGCGACTAAAATGTTGGCAGAGAAGTAATCTTAAGTCGGCTATAATTTGCCGGCAAGAGACGCCCGATAGTCACCACTGCGGCGACTGCCGCGACGTTGTGGACGACACGGCGCTGCACACTTTGGCGGTTTGCTCCGCCTAGGCATCGCAGCGCCGTGAGTTGATCACGAACGCCGTCGTCTCCTTCTGTGACCTTAGGGGAGGTCTCTTCGTGTAGTGGCCTGCCGTTTCATACGGCGGGCCGAAACCGCGGCGGGGTCGCGACCGCATGTACAAGTGATTAGCGCGGCCGCGCCGATATTGGTTTTGTCGAGGAACACCGTGGTAGGTTTAGTCGGTATTCCGAGAGGTACATTATTCTCATTCCATCTTTCTCTTTTACCCCGGCGAGTCCGACATAACTCCTGTTTAATTAATTTCCTCCTTATTTTGAATATTTTTTAGATTTGCAAAAACAGTTAATTTTGAGCTATTTGCAAAAATCGAAACCCCTTGTTTTTTTTAGTTAATTGTTTATAACTTTTGCAATTTTTGCAAGAGGAACTTGAATTTTTTCCAAAATTATCGACATGCTATTTCGAATCGAATTGACACCTCGTTCATATTTTACCGAGACTGCTGAAAATGTTGACTAAAAAGCACTTGTTCACTAGACTACTACTACTTTTGTGTTTATAATAATTTTATAAAGGTGTATGTTTGTCCTACATTCATATCGAAATGGAGCGTTAGATTGATATAATTTTTAGGGTTATGAACCCAAATGGTGAAAACGAAACCCTATTGCTCCTACTCTGCTATCTGTCTGTCCGTTTGTCCCGGGTTTTTAGCTTGTAAATAAAATGAGTTACAGAGCTGAAATTTGGTTATTTTGTGTAGAATTTTGACTCAAAACTGAATATTTGCTTAGAAAATTGTATTACTTTTTATCTTCAAAATTAAAGAAATGGGAGTTTGTCAAAGTTGTCAGTTTTAGACCACTTTTGTTACGAGGTTTATTAAAATAGTCAGCAATTTGAAAGTTCCGTATACCAGGTACTGTATTTAAATAAATATACTAAAAATGCCGATTCATAATGCAGTTTGTAAGCTATAATCAAAACAAAGTACTACCTGAGAACCAATTCAGGTAAAAAGTTTTATCTAAATAAGTACCTACCAAGTTTAAAAAAAATTGTATTTTAATTTTATTATGTTCGGAGACCTACTAAAGTGAGATTCAACCCGCGCATGACCGTATTTTTTATTTTTTCCCGAAGATAGTGTGCTTGAGTGTAACATAGGCTGCTAATTATTATCTAGGGAAAGGATATATACTATTACCGTAGGATAAATTCTAAATTCGCAGGAGCGTAACGCTTTAAAGATGTTATCATAAAATATTTGTATATATTGACTATCGATTAAGAGATTTGTGCGTTGCCGCTACATTGATTATTTTTTCAAAATAACGGAATGAAGACAAGGCCCGACTCCATAGCAAAACCTTCAAACCCTTTTATAACCTACTATAAAGGGATTTGAAATCGCAAATATTAAAACATCCCAGTTCTGAAACAAAGATGTTTTAATATTTGCGACGAAATACATTTAATATGTAGGAATAGTATAAGACCGATAGCGACGACCGAAACTGTGATTGTAATAATTGTTACTTTTAATTTAGGTTTATTATAATATTGATTGGGATGACAAACTGTGATTATTCATTATCGTATGTAGGTATGGTTACAATTTCACTTTATAATTGTTACCCATATCATTTTAAGCAATTAATATTCATTATCTGTAAAAGAAAACAAAATCTCATTATTGACTACTTTCTATATAAAACCATGTTCAACGTTACCTAATAAAAACTAATATTATAATGTTACATGTTTTAATTCTGCTAAACATACAGTTTGTTTTGGAGCTGTCGGGAACACACTAGTAAGTAGGTTTTTATTTAATATTGTTATAATTTGAAGCTCCTGGGACTGGGAATAAATGTATGGAGATCCTAGATTTAAAGAAATAAATTTGCTTTTAAGCTTTCGGAGCCCTTGGGAACGATTTAAAATATTAATATATGATTTTAATGTTAGTTTTGGAGCGCTTGGGAGCAAAATACCGGACCGGGTGAGAATACATAAGCCTCTAGACCCAATATGACAAAAACAAACATAGATGGCTTTCTTTTGCAAAGCATTTTTATTATATCTATTTTGGATACCAGTCTGATGTTTGTAATATATTCGTCAAAATATAATCTTACTAAAAGTTATTCTTGTAAATGTAACTCAGTCTAATGGTTGTATAGCTAAATGTTCCGAGATTAAAATAGTCGCAAGGTCCCGTGATCGCGTTCTTTGTTTTTGTAATTTGCTCGTGGTTATTATAAACGCGTTATTTCGCTAATTGTCAACCTTGACTTTCTAAGATAGCAAAATAATAAAACAAGTCATACAAATATTGTTAAAGCATAGGTACTGTTGTTGATTGCCTCATTGAATTAGTTGGTCCAATCGGTACATAGTTCTTAAGTCCTAGAACTGGTTACAGGAACATGAAATTGATAAGAATACCATTATCATAGTCTACTCTCGTGTTTAGAGAACATAATGTAAAGTCTATGGCAACGAATATCATTGAGTTTAGTGGAGGTACATTACAGTCTACGATTTCATACATCTTCTAAGTTAGGCACAGACTATTTAAACAATTAAACTTTCTGCATTTGTCATTTCTTAAAAGGCAAGCAATTTTTTTGATCATGAAGTTTAAAAGATTTGCTGGTTCTTCATGCTTATATTATTGACGATTTCCGGACTAAAACGTTAGCCCCGAAAACGTAACAAAAATGTTACTCAGTAGCCTCGAGAGAGAGAGTAGTCTGATTGTTTCGTATTCATGGCTAAAGTTTCGACGACATTTCAAAGGACATTATTCAGCTGCCATACATTATAATATTGTCTTCTGTTTACGCGAATGTTATTCATTGAAATTAAACTACTATATACGAATTTTATCGCGTTGTTTATTTGACACTTTATTACAAAATTTTGAAAACTGTTACAAAACTATTACTATTAAACTTTAGTAATTTTGAAGCTAATTAAATTATTGAAACTATTAAAAATATTTATACTATTACTGTACTATTTGTGTTTACACTTTCCCCGACGTTTCGGTTGCTTTTCAGCAGACATGGTCACGGGGAGACTAAGATGGCCGTTGTCTCAAAGTCTCCCCGTGACCATGGCTGCTGAAAAGCAACCGAAACGTCGGGGAAAGTGTAAACACAAATATAAATAGTGTAATAGTATAGTAATAGTATGAATAGTTTTAATAGTTTCAATAATTTAATTAGCTTAAAAATTAGTAAAGTTTAATAGGTAGTAATAGTAGTGTAACAGTTTTCAAAATTTTGTAATAAAGTGTCAAATAAACAACGCGATAAAATCATAGTAGTTTAACTGCCATACATTATTAGCCTAAGAACCAACAGCTACAAAAAAATAATAAATATGTGGTTAAGGATGACAACATTAAATTAAAAGTGAATATAAGTCACGGACACTTCTGAATATTGCTTCTGAATAATCCGGGAGGTCCATTATTATCATCCTTATTCCATCTTTCTCTTTTACCCCGTGAGTCCGACATAACCTTTTTTCTTTACGTGGCGGTATGCCTCTGCGGGAGCGGGCGGAGGGGTATGCGTCAATTGACCCAAAAAACAAAAGTGTTGCCATGCTTGCATTATAGAAAACGTATAATGCCGAAGGAAGTAGTATTTATTATGGTCTTTTACATTAATACTTATGACTTTTTAAGAAATCGGTCATATCTATGATGAAGTTCAATAATGGTATTTATATAATAGCATTCGTATATTAACTACGTAAGAAAAATTACAGACAAGCTAAATAGGAAATAATTTATCTGATAAAACCACATACACATATTGTAAAAACTGTAGGTATGAAACACTGCGTGTCTCTGATGTAAACAATGGATGCCGATGTATTTGAAATCGCGAAAATACTTTTTAACATGAAAATAAGATTCGAAAGTGTCCATGAGATTGTAATAATTGATTATTAAGTCACAAAATAAAATACAAATTATTGTTTAGGTGGAATGTGTGTTGATTCATAGCCCAAATTGTTCATTGTCCTTTAATATGTAGAAAGCTTCAAATACGAAAACGAAAATAAAATAAACATGAATAAACCCATGACTTTATTCATGTTAAATTTTATTACCTAGTATTTCTGTAAAAATGCTACAAAATTCGACTAGAAAATGTTGCTAAGGCATTGCCCCTCGTTCGACTCGTATACTTCTGTTGACATTTAGTCATAGCATGTGACGCTATTCTAGTCACACGACACGCTCTGGCCACTGTCTGATTAGGTAGGTATATTATTATCATTCACGTGTACCTACGTACCTACGTATCCTTATAACCTTGACAGACGTATACGGTATATATTCGGTTTTAATTATCTTTCGTCAAAGCATATTACTTAATGTTGAATTATTGATAATATCATATTTTCATCTATTTTAACTACTTACAGGTGAGTGTGCCGCTGCAAATGTTCAGGATTTGGGCTTTTTTGGGTATGATGTCCCAACCACCGATGGCGGTGATATCTCGCTTTGCCGAAGCGAAACTTGGACCTCGTTGGGGTAACATCATGGTGTGGAGTTCTTTGATCCTTGGCCAACCCCTCGCCCTCATGATGTACTACCACGATTACGCCTTGTTGCATTTCCAACCAACCATTACAGAATAAAAGTGCCATATTTATGAATTAAGTACAAAATTATTATAGAGTACAGGGAATAGAAGCTACTCTATTTTTGTTATGGAATTTACAAATATTTTTATGTGATATATTATTTATGAGCAATGGTAGATAATAAGCAGCGCTTAGAATACATACCTAGATGTCGATAGTACAAGCTGTCTACAAATATACGAGGCATTTAATTAAAATCGAACACTTTACAAATAAGTATCCATGTTGGATTTGTAAAGATTCAGTTTTGTTCTGCAAAAAAGGAGTTGCCATTTATCTTCCATCAAAAAACCTATAAAAATTGCTAATAATATTTAGGTATTTGCAATTCAGTTTTTTTTTATTATCATGTGCTATTATAATATTATGTTAAAGAAAATATATTTTATAAGTCAATCATTGTGAATTAGATTTTATTTATAATGTAGGTGGTCGGTGCGTTAGTGGGTAGGGTATGGGTAATATGCATATAAGTGACACGACTATACTTCTTTCCTTATAATATCCAAGCATTTTTATTGAAGACTGAAAGCGTTTCAATGACGTATGTGATAGCCATGTCTCGCAGAAATAAAGCATTATCTATGCTATAAATGTACAAAATATCGATTGTTTGGTTCATACTAAGTATTAATTGAAAAATAATTAATGATTGGTCTTAGACATTCTAAAATCAATTATTTGCTAATCGTTCTTATCCTTAAACTATAAAGCTGTCTATATTTCGAGGAGACCTAATTGGTTGCTGTAAGATCATAGTGTTAATAATACAAATATAATTTAACTTTTTAACAAATATTTTCTTTTTAAATTAAGTGTTTTTTGCACGAACTTTGGGGTAATAAAGTAATAAATTGATTACAAGTGCAAGTGTTTTAGGTAATTGATAAAATAGCTCCCTACAATTAAATATGTGACCTACAAGCCTTTAAATAGTTGTATAAATTTATTAAGTCGGAGTCAACTTAATTGTCACTTACATTTGAAATTCTGTCATCTTATAAGGCTAAATTAAGGATGGAAACAATGAGCATAATTTATACGTTTATATACATTTTCTGAAATTATCTAATATAGGTTATTGTATAAAATTAGATAACTATTCTATATGGCATATGTGGAATTACGCCATTGATGTTCAAATTTCAAATTTGATTTAAAATTTATGTACGACTTCGAATTTACACTGCGAATTATATCATATTTATAATTTGATGTTTTTATTTTAATTCAGGGTATGTGCGCATTTTATAAATTTTATACGTGTTTATCAAATTTTTTATATTGTTAATCTATAGATTATGGTACAAGTTACATTTCTGAACATATATTGATTTTATGTATATATAAAATCATATTTATAGTACATAAGTATAAAAATGAATAATTATTTAATATAATTGCAGATTGAATACATCCGTTATTAGTATTATACTTTCTACTTTTATATAAACTGTTTTCTACTTTTATAATTAGGAAATAAAATAATTTTATCATAATTTTGAATTTTATTACTACTTCAAACTCGGTTAACTTGAAATGATTGCAATACCGATACTATTACACAATTAAACATTCTATGAGTACTAAAGGTAAAGTGTAATGTTTCATTTTAGAATTTTACAACAAAACACTCCACCAGTACCGCTCCGCTATTTGTGTATATCTGGCTTTAGAGTTCATATACAATTTATTTTGTATAAAGAACTATCTCAGTGTATGAAAAAATTTCCGTCGAAAAGCGTCAAATTAGGGTGGCGCCATCGTAGGAAGTGGGTAGATTTTAAAGATACCTAGCGTCAAAAGTTATTAGGGAAGGATAGCGAATTAAGAAAAGAAAGACTTCCGTTTTAAATGTTCAATTTTCAATTTTCTCAACTACTAGTCACCAGAGATACTAAATCTTTCAACTCGGCTCACTTCACGCCGCTTACAATTACTGTTAACTCTTCTTTTAGTTCTATTCAAGAATGGGTGGTAGTGTTAATGTGGCTAGATGGCTATTAGCTGATTTGTTTTATCGTTTTTTTTACTAGCTGTCAATATCACGATCTCAAACCCCTTTATATAAATGTACAGTGAGCTGCAAAAAAGCATACCTACCCATTTCAAAATTAAAATGGTATAAGCCGGTAATTGACGCCATCTAACGGAAATCAATACAATAACTGTTAAGTAGTTTATTTATATCGTAATAGATGGCGGTGCACTACTATAAAATAAAAAGAAGTAGATTTCATAATAACTCAATTAAAATAATTTTACTTTTACTTTAAATATTTTTTTAATCTCTATTAACAATAGTTTATTTAAAGAAAGAACATATTTCAGGGTAAAACAAGAACAAATGAATTTATAAATTTATTAGCTTTTGCGCGCGGCTACGCCCGCGTGGTACCTACATCAATAAAAAAAGTTGCCTATGTCCTTCCCCAGGTTTTAAACTATATCTGTACCAAATTTCATCTAAATCGGTTGAGTGGTTTAGCCGTGAAAAGGTAACAGATAGACAGATAGACAGACAGAGTTTCTTTCGAATTTATAATATTCGACATTCTATCACACAACTGAATTGTTACCTTCTCATTTAACTTATCTGTGTCACCCGTTGTTATGACGGATTTAAACATTCGCACATACATCATCTCACATTTCGTTATTTGTCATTTCTATTTAACTGCTTCGGTGGCGTTGCGGTCTTGAAAGTGACTGCTGTGTATGAGGTCTCGGGTTCGAGTTCGATCGGTATTGGCCTCGGATAGGATCAACAAAAAGTTATTGTGTTTTGTCAAAAAATTCCCAATGGCAACTCAGAGTTAACAAGTTTTCGCAGTGTCGTACATACCTGTGTCTCGGGAAGCACGTATAACTGTTGGTTTTGTGCCTAATCTCTCTAGTCGTACCTGATGGCAGTTTCATCAGATAATGATAGCAAAGGAATGATGGCTAGTTTCCGTTAATATTGGCAGCCGCTGTGATCGAAATTTGGTTTGCATGATTAGTATTTTATTATTCCTTTTCCCTAGGTCGGAAACATGTAAATGGGTCTGCTAGCAATTTTAAGCTATGACTATCCGGTACACCATTTCTATGTTTGTTTATATGTACAAACCTCTGTTGTATAAAAACATCTAACGTCGAACGTGCTGTGACGTAGTTTCCGCCGCCTTGCTTGCTCTTAGGCCACAATGATCCAAACTTACTTTCAATACTTTCAGAATTCTCCCTTTTTTTAGTATGCTGCTAATAGTTAGTTTTAAATTGACAAAATTGACACGTAGGTACACGTAGATACATGGTTAAACAAAATTGACAAATCTTGTAGAAATATTGAAATTTTGAACATAATATATAATATATAGTGAGCGGTGTTTGAACGATTCATTTCATAGACGAGTTGTTTCAACTGTTAAGTTCCAAAGCAATATAATATTTGAATGTTTATATGACGCGTTAATATTTACAGCTGGTTGCCAACCCTGGGACAGCGTGCTAGACTATTGGCAATTTGAAAACTATATATTGAAACCTTTTCATATTGAGAAGAGTCTGTCTGAACTGCTGTGTACAGCTGTGGGACAGTTTTTATACGGGGATGATATTAAATGGCTGGGAACTAAGTTTTATAGTCACTTTTATGAAGTTTTATTCATTCGAAATTGAGCAGAAGACTAGTGCGTCTTTATTCTGCGCTGTAGAGTTTCGTATTCAGCAGATGATAATATGCTTTCAACAAACATTTTGAAATGGTATGTGATAATTTCGTGTGGTTAGTCCTCTATTTACGTTTTGTATTTAAATCTATTAATGCAACATAGGTAATTCTGTATAAATAGTGTTTACAGTTGCTCTATCTACATTTGTCATTTGACCTTAAAGAATATATCGGGCATAGATTACGGACAGCGGAGATAGACAAGCGTACTGTGCTATAGACCAGTTTCCTCTACTTTAGTAGGTACTGAAACCTTTGACGCGACTCGAGCGTGTGCAGAGGGTGACAAACTCTTATCAGATGGCCTTGAACCTCTAAGTGCTGGTGTCATCTAAACACGAGTTATTTTCATGATTATTCTTATGCATTACTTAGGAAGTTGCTGTATTTGTTGAATATTTATATTATACAATATAATATTTAGTACATTTCTATTTAATTTCAATAA
Organism: Catocala sponsa; assembly: GCA_963564715.1. Classification (NCBI taxonomy): domain Eukaryota; kingdom Metazoa; phylum Arthropoda; class Insecta; order Lepidoptera; family Erebidae; genus Catocala; species Catocala sponsa. The sequence goes on from OY751331.1 coordinate 13,904,004, forward strand.
TAATTATATTCCATGTTTTAATATATAAGAAAAGCAGATAAACTCCTCAGAAATTTACTTTAAAATAAAGCTATAATTTTTGAAATTTGTGCATGAATTTGCAAAAAATGGCTTTGCGATTGATGTATGGGAAGATAGTTTAAGCGAGGGAAGCGAGAGAAGTGAGGTAAGATAGGGAGCGGCTAGAAGCCGTATTGCCATTCATAACACGATGATTATCCTAACCCTGTACCATAATAATATTCTTCTTTCCACAGCTTTATTTCTAGAACGCTATTGCTAAATATTACAACTCAAAACAGATGATGATCAAATTTCATGAAGTACAATATTACCTACAAAACATACTCTTTACATAACATACATATATAACTCTCGCTTGTAAATTCTTGAACGGGTAGGCAGAGGACCATTATAGCTACAACTCGCCAGCGAGTAGGTATTATCGATTCGCTTTAATAATTTTAGACATTAGGTATTAGGGTGTCTCTTGCCATCAATATTTATTGCCGGACTCCGTAATTCTGTTGATAATTTTCTATTAGTAAAATTCAATAACACTTGGCCCGACCTGTCTACCCGGGACATAACGATCAATTGTAATCAAACACTATCTTATGTCACGGGAATAAAGAGGTTGTTGATTATTCATAGATAGGTAATTTAGAACATTTGTAAGTGTACCTAAATCTTAAAAAACTTGGATAAAACAAATATATTTGGTTAAGATTGTTTGGAGACAGAACGGAATATTTCTTTTGTATATTTGTTTAATTTTATATATTTTTTTAAAAAGGCAACGCCCTCACTAAGAATAATTCCTGTAGGTATTGCGGCGGACTTTACAAGCCTTCAAACAACGGACACAAAGAACATCAAGACTAGGCAAAACCATTTGTGGATCTCATAAATGTTTGTCGCGTGTGAAATTCGAACCTAGAACACTCGACGCAGTATCAGTGGCGAGGCGACCACTTAAACAACTACGCCATCCGTGCAATCAATATAGTGAAGTAGGTATACTCCGAAAAGTACTCAAAATTGAAACAACGATATAAGTTACAAATAAAAAGGCAAATAGTAACCAAGACGCGTAAAGATACGCGTGCGTAAATTCCAGAGCTCTGCGTAAGTATTTTATAATACTGGTATACAGAAGGTTTTCTATGAAGGTTAGAATTATCATTAAAATTAATAAAATATTGTTTTGTTTTAATAAAATAATGCAATCCTCAATAAACGCCATTACCCTACTTTCCCATAGCACTGCGTTACTCGTACAGTCAACCTACAGTTTGTTGTCAAGTTAAATGTCTATCAAATATTTAGACATAAATCATTAAGCAGTTGGTTAAGTCGAGTAGCTTGGCCGACCATCAAGGAGTTCTTTTAAACGTTACTAACACAGTTGCGCTTAAGTTGGTTGATATAATTAATAATTAGAAATTTAATTATTAAAAACAAGCTCACTCACAAAGTAGGCGTACTCTCTGTGTTGCAGGGGACTTTACAAATATTGAAATAAGCGGATACAAAGACTCCGAACACTTATTTGTACATTACAAATTGTACTACATCGTGTGGGGATCGAACCCACACTCGGCACACTGACAGTGGACAGGTATTGAATGCGACTGCTGCGAATAAGGATTTGAATTCGATTCCTGAGTCGGCCAAAAATGTTATTGAGCTATCTGTCAAGATCTTATCAGTAGCAGCACGGGGTTTGGAACAACAACCGGTGGACAACAGTAAATTCGCGGATTACGTGAAACCTAAAGCTACAGCTAGGATAATGTGGGTGTAATACACTGCTGCCTATCCTTTCGAGGATATAGGCTTGACACTACGTATGTGCGTATAAACTATCAAGAATAAAAACGGATTTGTTCTTGGTTGAGTTGGCTGATCTACAACAAGAGATCATTATCGCCAGATGCGAAATGGATTGCGGTTACATTATTTTAGGAGTAGCTACGTCATTTTCTAAGGGAAGAAAAAAGGAAGTCATTCGAGAATAACTCTATAGATTACATACAGCACCAACGAAAAGTCGAATGTGTAGTTATGCGCGTTTAATAGTTGCGCGGTAAAACAGTGCCGTTCTTCCACTCAACAACAAAATATGGACTTCAATCATCGACAACAGTAGGTAGTGCCTACAAGCAGAGAAGCTTTTAGTTTAAGTAAACATGCTGTCTATCCGGACATTAGTACCCAGGTATTGTTCTCGCCAAAAACAAAGTTGTTTGGTTACGAGAGACCCAAGACTAATACGCCAATCTTAGGAAAATATTAATCTTTACACATATTGTCCAACAAGTTATACGGTCTGTCATATTCCCATCACAATTTCGCACATACATACCTAAGTACATATAGTATGATAATTATTCGACAGCTATATATTAAAATTACTATAAATACATATATTTAAGAGTGAAACATCCATAACAATAATAACTAATTGTTAACTATTTTTAGAGCTGCATGAAGATTTATTTATTTGCCACCTTTAAAGTATTGAACATGAAGCTGGGAATTCTAAATAGTAGTATTTGGGGATATATTTTGTAATATAAGTAGTTAATAGATTAAAAGTTTAAAAATCTAATAACCTGCTCTCACGTACATAATATCTTACTTTAAAGTTCCTATTCTTGTCTTCCTATAGTTTAGTAGGAAACCGAGCATGGCGAGGTTTTTCAAAGTACTTAGATCTCAAAAATATTACTATGTAACAAAATCACAAGGTATTTTAATGATTAAATATCAAATTGTTTTATAACGAAAAGGTCCATTTAAACATTCTTCGAAAGATAACGTAGTAAAATTAAAGGTGATAGTATATAGATAGTAGATTTGTCGGCCTCGATGGCGTAGTGGTTAGTGTAACCGACTGCCACGCCTGAGGTCGCGGGTTCGATTCCCGCACAAGTCAAACATTTGTGTGCATGAACATGGATGTTTGTCTTGGTCTGGGTGTTTCTATGTATAATATGTATGTATTTACAAAAAAAAAACGTAGTATATGTATGTTTATCCATTGTCTAGTACCCATAGTACAAGCTCTGCTTAGTTTGGGCTAGATGGTGTTGTGTGAATGTGGTAGAATATTATTATTATATTATTATTATATGTAGGTTGTCAATTGTATGAAAAATTAAAATATTCTTGTGGCTTATAATCTGTTACCTCCTGTGTCTGAAATATTAAGAATTTACGATTTTATTTGTTTGTAAGTTATTTTAAAATAATTCTATGCTTATACACCTTTCTTTATAAACATACTGATCACACAAACTCACTTATCCGTAACCTTTTGATACCAATAGTTACATTGGATAAGCCGACAGTGTGTGGCGCTACATATTTTTATATAACACCCATATCAATGTAGTCTATTAGGTCTTAGTATAAGATACATAATTAAATATCTATTGTGCCCATTCACCGGTGTGCCGCTGCGATTCAATAGGTTAAGTACGACACGAATTTTGATTTATTAAGTGACGTACACTAACACACATAAGGTAATTTGTATTTGGTAGTAGGTATATAGATATAGTTAGTGCCAGCGGATCGACGTCCTCGTGAGTAGGCCGAGGGCGGCGAGAGCGAGGAATCAATTGATGAAGAGGCGCCGATAGTGCTCGAACGTGTCCCGCCTCTGGGAGCTAGCCTCTCACCGCCGCCACACCAATTGTTATCACATTCTTCCTCCCGTTGTGTGACGATAACAATACAGCCAGGTGCTAGTTCTATTTCGTATTATTTGAAAATGCATTCAATTTCTAATCGCTGGATTATAAATTTTTAGATTTCAGTCAACTTTTATGAGTTTGTTTAATAAAACTTCTCAGTTCTCTTTCAGATCCATTTGGCAAAAATACGAACACGAACACCAAAGTTAAATATCCATATATTTAACTTTGGTGATGGGATTAATCAAAGTCAAACTTAAATACTTATTATTCCTGGAGAATGAGAAATACACTCGCGTGCAAGTAAATCGACTCAAGGCTCAAGTGCGCATAAAAAGTGATATAACTTAAAAATGCCTTATTTTACCTCTATATAATGTTTTACATAATTATAGCCTAGTAATTAGGCTTTAAAATGGTAGCATAATTTCAGTAATTTAAATAAACACATGTCCTTAGAATGCAACTGAACGCAACCTCCCATAAACTGCTCTGCGCTCTATACACAACTTGCGCGACACAACCCGCTATAAAAACCCCCTGTAATCGTTTTTTCTTATCAGTCGCTCACTAGACGTTGACCTGAACACATCTCTGCAAATTGAAGCCGTCATTTGAAGAAAATTATGGATACAACACCTGAAGAAGCCGCTCAAGTCGTTGCCCTGTTGCAAGAAGGGTTGAACCAGCGAGAAGTCGCTCGTCGGTTGAATATGAGTCAGTCTGCTGTCTCGAGAGTGTACAGGAGGTTTCAAAAGAGTGGTGCCTTCACTCGGCGGCCTAATACCAGCCGACGCCGGTGCACCTCGGAGCGTGACGACCGGTTTTTGGTCTCGACCTCTCTCCGAAATCGACACCTTACCGGCGTGGATGTGCAGCAGGAGCTACGTCAAGTTCGCGGAGTAACTGTCAGTCAGTGGACAGTTAGAAGAAGGTTGAAGGAAGCTAACCTTACTCCGAAAAGACCCGCTACAGGCCCGAAGTTGACCACAGCCCACCGTCAAGCACGCCTTCACTTTGCTCGAGAGCACTTGGATTGGAGCATAGAGCAATGGCATTCGGTCCTGTTCACAGATGAGACGAGGATGTGTCTCCATGGCAGCGACAGGAGAGGTCGGGTGTACCGGCGTCCTGGTGAACGGTTTTCACAGTGCTGCTTTGTTGAAACCGTTGCATATGGTGGCGGTTCTTGCATGATGTGCGCTGGAATTTCCTTAGAAGCAAAAACGGACCTTGTTTTCGTTCCTGGGGGAGGCCGGAGAGGAGGTCTGACCAGTGATCGTTACATTGAAAATGTTCTACTGGATCAAGTTGTCCCTTATCAAGGCTTTATTGGGGATAATTTCATCTTGATGCATGACAATGCCCGACGTCACACTGCTCGGGCCACACGTGAGTTCCTGAGTGAAGTTGGAATTCACACTATGGATTGGCCAGCGCTCAGCCCCGATTTAAATCCCATTGAGCACACATGGGACGAGCTCAAAAGTAAAGTTAGGGCGAGGAATCCAGCTCCGACAAACATCAATGAGCTCAAGACTGCGTTGGTAGAAGAGTGGGGCCGAATACCACAATCATCAATTAAAAAGTTGATAAGGTCGATGAAGAATCGCTTGAGAGCAGTGATCAGGGCTAGAGGAGGGAACACCAAATATTGACACGAATAAATTTTTTATCTTATGCACATTTTGTCTCATTTATACCCAATAACCCCCATACTGTGAAATTGTATGAATTTTCAAAATATTTTACAATATCTTTGACATTCACCTTTTTTACTAACCTACTGAATCGATTTTCATGCAACTTACATAATTTTAAAGCTCAATTACTAGGCTTTAATTATGTAAAACATTATATAGAGGTAAAATAAGGCATTTTTAAGTTATATCACTTTTTATGCGCACTTGAGGCTTGAGTCGATTTACTTGCACGCGAGTGTATATTTTAATAATATTTTGATTTTGAATTATACGATAAGATGTAACTAGATATAAAAGACAATCTCATGCTATATTTAAAAATAAATAAATATAAACATGACACGTGCTAATGACGATTAAGAATAGAAGATAAGATCCTATTATTAGAAGTTTTCTCAAAAAATACTTTACTCAAAATTCATCATGTCAGCCAAAAGACGTCCACTGCTGGACATAGGCCTCCCCCAAGGTTTTCCACACAGACCGGTCTTGGGCCACCCGCATCCAACCGCTTCCCGCGACCTTTACCAGGTCGTCGGTCCACCTTGTGGGGGGGCCTACTCCTGCTGCGTGTTCCGGTGCGTGGCCGCCACTCTAGAACCTTTCTGCCCCAACGGCCATCGGTTCTGCGTGCTATGTGCCCTGCCCACTGCCACTTCATCTTGGCTATCTGGAGAGCTATGTCGGCAACTTTAGTTTGCCTGCGGATCTCCTCATTTCTGATTCGATCCCGCAGGGAAACTTAAAGCATACCTCTCTCCATCGCCCGTTGCGTGACCTTGAGCCTTCTGATAGGGTCCATAGTGAGCGACCACGTCTCTGAGCCGTAAGTCATCACTGGCAACACACACAAAATTACTTATAGCAAATTTTATTTTCGGATATAGGTACGGTATGTCTAATGTGAAAATGTCGTCATAATCCGAAAGGATCTATGTTATTATAATCCCTATTAATAATTGTGACCTTTCACACCATTTTGAAATAAAATAGTTAATTACGAAAAACGCTAATCTGGTCTGTTCAGGAGGACGATAAGGCTAGTCTAATATTATTATTTGAAATTTTATTGAAGTCGAACACGATATTAACATAAACAGCCGTTAAGAAAAGGCAAAATCGGTCAAATCGTGTCAGTAAACGGGTTGTTTGATTTGACGGAATAATTGATGTACGCAGTTTCGAAGTGGGCAATTAACAAAGCTAGGCCAAACAGAAGTGGGATACGTGTTCGTTGGGTTAATCATGTAATAACATTAGCGGCGCGGCGCGGTGCGGCGCGGTGCGGCGCGGGCGCGAGCGGCGGCGGCCGGGGCGCGCGCTAACAATGTTGACCGTGGTGAGCAAACAGCGGCGCTGCGTCAGCCCACGGTACGGCGCACCCGCGCGCCGCAGCGCTGCCGCAACCCTTCCGCTCTGTCTACACAATATTACGTATTATATCCGTATTACGTTACCGGTTATCATTATATTACCATATTAGTATTAATACCGTCATCTTTTCTCCTTAGCTAATGAGAGGAAGGTAACAAAGCAGCAACTTTCTATGTGTACATACATAATTGCATACGTTTTGTACCAGTTTTTACAGACAAAACACGTGGTTGTGTGCTGATTAAATGTCATGATGTCACGAAAGATGTTCGACAAAAAAGTCAAAGCTATTTGAATGGCACCAAGGAACAAACTATAATGGTCTTCCCTACATTTCTTTATTACTTACATATTTTTACATAGATAGTCACTAGTGTCTGCTAAGTCATTTAAGTAAGTAAATCTTTGATTTCATTTTGTCGTTCATAAGTGTTACATTGTGACCTAAATGATTTTTGAATTGACACCCACATTTCACAAGCTACAGTTTCAGTTCCCACATATCAGAGGGCAAGCTTATTGCCGTCTAATAGGCACAGACCCCGACTCCGCGTTACTACTGAGAATCTCTTGACGAAATTAATCTTTCCTCGAGGCATTCTTAGCTATTCCTTTTTTTTCTTTTGTTTTAAAGATTACTAGCCATTTGAGTTACAAATTATTAGTATTCTTGTTAACCCCTCCAGCTAAGCTAGAATGCTTGTATTAGCAGTGGGTTCACGTCAGGATCACTTTAATTGGGTTAGAATCTAAACGTGCCTTCAGCATGTCAAATATACCTTATAGTTCTCCTTTGCTAGTTTACTAGGAAAGCTTTTTGTAGCGATTTCCAACACTTTTTTTTGTAAAACCAACTCTCGCAATGTGTCTTTTTGTAACGCAGAGTACTTTATAAACAAAACGACAGACACAATAAACCAGACTCAAAACAACTATTTGTGGACCACACATTTTTTATGGGCTAAATCCACCTGTAAAACTTATCGATTTGAAGATATAACACGATTCTAACAAATATGTATAATAACCTCCGTGATAATAACATAACATTCCACACAAAGGGATAGTGAGTGTTCTTTAATCAAAAATAAGAGTATAAACGGTTAATTTGAATACAAATCACAGTCCGTTGTTCTACAATAACAAGCGCATCGTTTCAATTATTTAGGGATAATAAGGAAGGGTTGTGGAGTGGTGGGTCACGCTCTCTAGGTGATTAAATGTAATTCGCGATTATGCTGAACCCGCGATCCCTTCGCGGTCGGCGACGCGTGAAATCACTTTGTTCTACAGTTAGCCTCCTCGCTGCCGCCTCGGTGTTGCATCACTACGCTTATACGTATATTACATGTAATTAATTAATTAGCATGGATGCCTTCTTTGTCGTGGTTAAGATTAGGTTTGTGGCTGATCGTGAAGTTGCAAGTTTGACTCCCGGGTTGAATATTTAGACCACCTCTTATTACATGGTATTTAAAATATAGAAAGCTAAGTAATATATTGAGCAGCGATAGCTCAGTGGGGAGACCAACAGACTGCAATACAGAGGGTTTCGGGTTCGAACCCACGTCGCGCACCTCTGACTTTCGGAAGTTATATGACTTTTCGAAATTATGTGCGTATTGATTGACAATTATCGCCTGCTCCGTGCCTCGGAAAGCACGTTAAGCCGTTGTTCCCGGCTGCCATGAACATCTATGGCAGTCGTTATTGGGAGAGTGTCGACACAAAAGATCCCACTGGGTCGAAGTGTCGCCGGTCTGCACTGACTGGCCCCACATAAGATAAGATAAGTAATACATTATTAAATATAGAAACTTAGAACGTTAGTCTATGTATTCATTTAGTAATCGATAATTTTACCTAAATACAAAATCATGACGATTTAAAATATATTAATATTCTAGATTTTGCTCGCGACTTCACTTGCGTAAATGTAGGTTAGGTAAGGTTAGTAACAGTACTGTTTTCTGGATGTAAAGTACCATATTTCCTATTTTGTTCTTCTGACAATGTGTTTGCTAAATTTAATGATGATTGGTCGAGTAGTTAAGGCGTGAAAGCGTAACAAAGAAACGAATAAACTCACATTGGCATTTATAATATTAGTTAGGATTACTAAACATCAAATGGTGTGTCTTTCTTAGTCTTAGTGTAAGTATGGGTGTAAGCGAAGCTAACAGCTATACTTTATAATATACGAGCAGGTACTATGTTACCAAAACTGCATCTTTGACACTTTAAGGAATTTATAATACGTATATTTTGTAAATTCAACATGGCCTCTTTGGTTTCGCGGCTTTAGTTTGCGTTTGATTATTAAGTCCCGGGTTAGATTCCCGGTCGGGCAAAGTATTGTTGGATGATTGTTCTGAGAGAAAATTTTCTCAATAAGCTCGTCCCTGTTAAGTGGGACTAAGAAACAGCTGGCAAAATGTGAATGTAACACAACTCTGTCCTCCCCTTAGGCGATATGGAGGCGTGAATATATGTATGTATTTTGTACTTATTTACTTCAACTTAATGTAAAATTATTGTGATTTGAAATCTATAAATACTTCTTAACATTATATGGAGTCCATCGTTCTACGTAGTGATGGTGTAGCATTGGTGCTACGAAATAGAATTTGTAGCAAAATTATATTTTCTAAATAAACTACTTGACCTCTGGTATATTTAATAGCTAAACTTGTGTATAAAGCATGTATTATCTGCATCTAAATAAATAGACACATGCACTTGCACTTACACATACGTGATATTCATATAGCTACTTGCTATACAATACCTACTGAAGCACACGTATATTTCGTAATGTATGTCATGTTATTATTATATTATGTTATGATATTATTCTAGTGTTAGCGAACTTATGTCAGTGAAAATAAAGGCTGTACGTGTATGCGCGCGTCGCGAAACGTCATTGGGTCGGAGGGCGGAGTTTCGCGCCGCCCTGTGTCGCGGCGACAGTCCGCTCCAGGCCGGCGTGCGCCCCGCACGGCCCCATGGTGGAACACGCGCTAGTCGACTGCTCCCAGGCGAGCGCCATGCAGACTCTGCCCCCGCAGCCGCACCGGGAAGCTGACGAAGATCAGCTCGCCGACGAGTACGTCCAGAACTTTGAACTTGATCATCTAGAGGATCACCATGTTGTAAAGCGTGAACCGTTGCGTACTGGTTGGCACGAAATGGCTGAACCTCCGCCGGCTTGTGCTCGTGCGTGTCGCCCGTGGCCCGACGCGGGACCGTATCCTCAACCTCATGTAGCTATCGCAGTCGATCCCAGCACACCTCCAGAGACGCCGCCGGCACCCGTCGGCCGCAGCCCTTGCCGCGCCGCACTCGTCGAAGATGTGTTATGGCTTCCTCACATGCGAGAACCCCTCGACATGCGTACAGTACCTTGTGGCAGTTTTGAAGAATGGGACCGACGGGAGTGGCGCGAGCAGGATCACCACGTGCAACAGGTCGCGCTGCGTCCGGCCAGCTCGTGCTCAGCGATGTCGCCGCGAACCGGGCCACATGCATCGTATCAAACTTCCTCCTGTGGAGATGACCTAATAAGCGACGACTTGCTGATGACGCTGAGCGTACGCGAACTTAACAAACGTCTACACGGATTTCCCAGAGAAGACGTCACACGCCTCAAACAGAAAAGACGCACGCTGAAAAACCGCGGCTACGCACAGAACTGTCGCAGCAAACGGCTGCAGCAGCGGCAGGAGCTGGAGATGACGAATCGGTCTCTACAGGATGAGCTGCACGTGCTGCAGCTGCAGGTGGCGCGCGTGACGCACGAGCGCGACATGCTGAAGCAGCGGCTGGCGCTGGTGGGGCGCGACCACGCGGTGCCGCAGCACGCGCCGCCCACACCGCACTCTTCCCCCGAGTTCTTTTCCGAGCTGTGACGGCAGGGCGCGGCGCCGCGGGCCGGCGCCTCCGCCGCCGCCTCGTCCTCGTGCGCCTGGCAGCGCTACTGAGGTGCTGACGTGCTGCGGTGCGACAGACTCCCAGCACGACCGCGCGTTCACGTCGCCGAGACTTTCGTGCTTTTGTTAAGTTTGAAATGTAATTATATCATCAGTTCCAGTTTTATAGTTTTTTTATTAAGGTGGAACAATGTAGCCGGCTGCCCGTCGCGCGTGGCGGCGGGCGCGGCTTTCTACACCGTGTTAAATATATGGTTGTGTCGTAAGATATGCATAGCTTCGTTAAACTATATGTATTATTAAAATTAAAATTTATACATAAGTTAAAATGAGTCAAGACAACTGATTAATCGAGTAATTGTAAATAGATACATAAATGACGAATATTATCTATAGGAGGATTTGTGTTTTCCTAATAAAATATGCCAGAAAATATTCTTTTATTTATCTATTAACACAATTATAAACACATATTATTCAGGAGACTAAACCCAGTAGAATGTATATAAACAATGTTGGTGCTTACTCATTCTTGTATCAGACATTATCATAATTTATAATATAATGATTTTATACATACCGATGATTTTTTTATTCTTACTTATTACACATCCTTCGATCGCTAAACTAAAGTATATTAATATAGATTAAAAGTTTAGTTCAAACAAAATCTATGTTCGATAATACATTGTCACTCCTTCAGCTTACCTCGCATTTCGACATTTAGCGTTGCAGTTTAGGAATAATTTAAAACTGTAATGATAGTACAATTTAATGAAATATTGTATTTGCCACTAAAGATAGTATTTTTATTCATGTAAAAATTGTTTGAATTTCAATATTAACTATATGAAAATCAAAGTGAAAAATTCCGAATAGTTTCTTACCGGATTTGAACTAAACTGAGATATGGCTAAATCACGGTGGTAGTATTTCCTTTTTTGGTCTTATTTTGCTGATAACAATTTTTTTATAGTTGTTACTGATAGTATAATAATATCCTATACTGCTAAATGAGCGACAAGAAAACACAAATCATGAATTAATGGCAACATAAATTAATCTATTATTCTTCTTTAATTCCATTTACGGATTTTACGGCATTGAATACTTTTCTATCTTTGGTTTACCCAATTGAGTGCATCTTTCTATAATTTCGTTTGCAATTGACATAGTTGAAGTTAGAGTGTATTATACTTAATTCAGGTTTCGAATTGACTTTTTTTGTAAGCTATAGTGCTCGACTGATATTGAACTTACCTGACTGACAAAACAAAATTCTATTAATTACATGTGCGAAAGTTGAGATTTTTTATTCTCAAAGAACAAGCTAGCCATTTTAAAGAAATGCAGGCCTTTTTCGTATATTGAAAGAGTTGATTGCAATTAGGATTATACCAGTTAGATACTGATTGTAATAAGCATGATTTCATAGCTTTACATCTGCTTTAACCGCCAGTTATTCGGTTCTTGGAAGATCTTAATACATATTTCTAGCATTTATGATAAATAGACTATGATTTATTTTATGGCATAATTATTATTGGTCATTAGTCATAGGTAGTTAGTTAGAGTGTTCAAGTTAATAGAAAATTGTTTGAAGTATATAGTAACTTACTATCTTTCTATTAGCATGAGGTCAAACATGCAACATACACCATCACAATCGTGTGTTTTCAGGCGGAATAGGTAGACTAAGTCATAAAGACTGTCTACTTGTTACTGTTATGACAAACTTCTTCAGCTCCATTTACTTTGATTAGATTCTTCATGCACGCTTAGTGGATAGGTAGTCTAAAGGTGAGTTTGTAGGTCTAAACGTGAGTTTGTAGGTCCGACAATTTTCGTTGAAATCTTTCACTTTCAACTATCTATTACTCGTCTTTTACCAACAATTATGTGCTTAGCTTAACATACACTTCAGCAAGAGTGGCTTTTTGGACACGTGCCTGCTCCTGAAGGTATGTATTAGGTACGCTAAGAAGATTATTAAGTTTTATTTGCTTGGAATTGCTCGGGCATGGTAGGAAGATAAGATCATAGGTGACTATATTTGTAAACCAAACTCGTACAACAAGAGAATCTATAGGTAAAATTGAAAAATAAACGAAATACATAAAATCTTTGGCAATCAGATGTTATTATAAACAGTTGGTTTAAAAATTAATTTTAACAACTATGAATAAAATAAGAAAATGTGGTTCGATACCACGCCTACTACCATTTCGCCCACTTATACAAACACTATACACATTAATAAGAAAAAATAAAGTTTATATTTAAAATACTGGTGTAGATAATGTAATATAGGTACTGTCTCCTCTAATGAATCAATATTTTGAAACAAGAACATTTGATCTTTTCAAAGTGCTAACTCGATGCTTATAACAATGTTAAAAAGTTAAGGATAAGATATAATTATGTGTTTCTTATATAGAATAGATGTTCAGTTCTATATACATACTTAATCTTATTATCTATCATTCCATAAGACAGTATGCAATACATTATATATGTTATTCATAACTTGGCGTGTAAAATATTAATAATTAAATAAGAAATGTTTAACTGGACTCATTTAAGAGTCCAATGACTCTTGACGATGACGATTGTGCAACACGACGTCATTGAAGACATCGGTCGTGTTCTCGATTGCCCAACACTTGCAAAAATTGAGGTCGACAGCCAAATGGTAGGTATGTTAACATAGGTTTTAATACAATTATAAGAATTAACATATTAGGTATTTATTACTTGGTATTCAAATCATTTAAAGTTCTTTCGTGAATAAGAAAATAAATTTCTGACAGGTTTGTTCGGATGGTTATCTCTTACCTAATTTGATTAATTATATCGGTTAGATATGTACCTAAATGATTTTCTTACGATGTATCTTGTACATATAAAATACAAACCTTTTGTTTTCTAGGTACATTTAGGATCTATTTGTAAAGAAAGAATACTATAAATATCTTATAATAAAATAATAGAACATTAAGTACCTTGTTCGTTTCTTTTCAAAGTACTCGATTTGGGAGTTAAAGATTGTAATTTAGCAAACGGTTAGTTATAACTCTACTTATTTGGTGCGATAAGTATAGTTATGTAACAACATAAAATAATGAAAAATCAGGTAATCGAAGTTTATAGCTTAGTTATAAAAGGGAAAAAATTCAGAAAAGTAGTAATTGCGGACAATTGTTGTATTCCTGAATCAAAGAAGAAAGGCGACGGAGATGTATTATGGTTTTGAAGTAATTAAAAATAATTTTCCACTCGTCAACCCTGAGTTGGTTTCCACGAGCATTGAAAGAGTCGTAAACATATAAATGATTCACACTTACCTATGTTATCTAATGGCAATGATCTGATTTAATAAACATCATACATAGTTGCAAATTACGTACTTAACTTATAATAACTAAAATGTGTAAATTATAAGTAAATGATTCTACTTCGTCCGAACAAGATGCATCGCTGGTTCGTTCACTATGGTGAAATATGCTACAACTAACTGTATGGTATTCAGAGAGTCGCCATTCCTTAACACTAGTGTACAAGAAATTCTATCTTCGTTTTCATGATTTTACGTTAAGTTACTTGCGGTATGTGCTGTTTTATACTAGCAAAATACAACTGAGCCTTAGTAATTATGTTAAGTTACTTAATTTTGATTTTTATTTCAGCTTTTAGCCCCATGCGTTGGCGCATATAGCTGTCAACGTCGTAGCAATACCTAAATTAATTAAATTGCCAGGTGTGTGCCATAGTTATAACAATAATTATTACAAATCTGATGCTGGTTTAAGCGAATGGTCGTAACTTCAATACTTTCAGAATGTAACCTGCAATATATAATTGAGATCTGTGGATATATTTAAATACTCTGTTGTTTAATATTGTCTTCTGTTTACGCGAATGTTATTCATTGAAATTAAACTACTATATACGGATTTTATCGCGTTGTTTATTTGACACTTTATTACAAAATTTTGAATAACTGTTACCCTACTATAATCACTATTAAACTTTACAAATTTTTAAGCTAATTAAATTATTGAAACTATTAAAACTATTAATACTATTATACTTTTTATATTTATGTTTACACTTTTATACTTTCTGTTGTTATTCAATCCAATCTAATGTGAAAATTTATATGTAAAATAACAATAGACGTTAATAAAATAAGTAGTATATCTTAACAAACAAAACAAATGACCACATCATCGAATAAAAAAAATAATAAAAATACAAATATTGGGTTTATCTGTCAAGAAATTCTAAGCATTCGGCAATAGGCTCATCCCTAGTAAGTACGTCATAGCTGCCGATATGTGAGTGTACACCTCTGTCTACCCCTTCGGGAATATAGGCGTGCCACTACATACTCGTATGTATGTAAGGAGTATCAAATTGAAGTGATAGGTCAAATCTATTTAATAGAATCTGATTCTCGAATGTTCGGAACAAGTTAATCACAAGTACGTAAGCAACTAATATCACATAAATCTGCCGAAATCTATGCTAGATTATATTATTCACAAGTACAATCAAGTGAGTATATCGGTTTCAAAAAGGGTGTGGTTGTATCCTAGTATCTACTTATATTTGCGTTAAATTGTAGGTTATTAATGTATAAAACTATCAGGTGCTAAAAGATTCCAGAGCCATATGATTTTCACAGTAAAGGTGTAAGTGTACTGTATTGTATACTCTCTATTTTGAAAGATTTTTATTGTCTTATTATGTTGGATCCTATGAACCTATCGGGTTTATCAATAGTAAATAGCTACCCAAACAATATATGTAAAACTCAGGCTTACTACTAAAACGTAGGCTACGTTATAGTATAAAAAACAAATAGATACATAGCAACATTCCTTTATGATCAATGTTTATCCAGATATTCGGTATAGTCTTCGTATGAATCTGAACCATACATATAGACGATAACAGATACACCTAGTAAAAAACATGCAAAACTTTACTATGTAAAACCATATTCAACCGAATATATTTATGAAAATCAGTAGCGCTTCCAGATATTTCTAAAATTTTACAGTCCATCCAAAACAAGTGACTGAATCGAAAAAGTACTCGAATAAAAATAAGTTTAACGTGCGCTTCTCAAATAGAAGACGAATAGTTACCGAGTACGGAATACTGCTCGGCGTGCATCTTTACGCGCCACAGCAACTGTGATTTGATTCTATGCTCCGTGCGACTAATATCTACATTTCGAAGAATAACTTTCAACCTTACTGAACTCCAAAAGTATTGGTAGGTGTCACGTATATATAATGCCAGTAAAGATTAGGTCCTACTTAAGAGGTAAACATATTACTGTCTACCAGATGCTATACAATTTAGATAATTTCCTGTGGTTCTATGTAGAATTTTTTTTTGAAAACTTAATAAAACTAGATGTGATGTGATTGACAGTTCAGCCACTAGCCTAATGCAAGTCATATTATAATCAGTGGTACATATTTAAAAGCTATTACAGACTGTCTTTACTGTTTTTATAGATAACATAAGCACATTTTAATTTTATGAAGGTAAGTTAAATAATGTCTATCTGAGTTAGGTTAGGGAATATAAAGCGCTATGCAACGGCTTATCACACGAACATTTATACATATGTTTGTATCTTCCTGATTATTAGAAATCACATATATACATTACCATAAGAGATGGCTCGTATGCTGTTTCTTTTTTGTTAAAATAAGCTATTTACACTTGCCCTGGAATCGAGCTGATAACGTATCAGCAGCAATTCTGATTCTTATTATCTCTATAATCTCTATAACCTCGGTCATTTTATTACCTAAGTATTCCTAAGGTTATTCAATAACTGTAGTCTACTTTAATAGCTTCTCTTGTAACTGATCCATGATTATTTTCAAGAAATGTACTTCTTATCATAAGTTTACAATCAAAACTGTAAGAGTGAAGTTCCGGCGCTTGCCTGTAATAGTCGATAACAACTTTGTTGCAAGCTCCAGTATGATATATGACCATAAAGTACATCGCGCACAATACCGTCACACGGCGGGGCTCGTAACACAACACCGGTGTGTTATCAGAAATGAATGGCGTCAAGTTCTTTGATTGCGAAGCTAAATGCCAATAAGCGACACGTATAATGTCTCATTATTTATACGAATTATTAATGTGGATATTTGTCAAATAATGTAATTTATGTTTGTACTTTGTATATTCTAGATGTTTCTACGAGAGGATTGATGGAATAAGTCAATGACTAGGCTAAGGCTAGAAATATAATGAATACGACGGGTAGTAGTGATGGAAGAACATAAGTATAATATGCGCCGAGTCTAAATAACTTGAGATTGCTCTAATCTCAAGTTATTTAGGAAACATATGATAATATGCTGTAATATTCTAGAATTTAGTAATATGCAGGTTCTGTGTGGACTAAGACTAGGATAGTGGCTTAATTATTGTAAAACTATGTAAAATATTAGCTATATAAAATACTTATCAACATCAGTTTCATAAAATAATATGTAAGATGTGACCAGTCTAAATAACGATTTTAGGTAGATACTATTAGTTGGATAGCATATTAAACAGCATCTCATATTCCATGGCATGGAACATGACATTCCAAAATGCACATGATAAATAGCGTATCAACATAAGAATACGTTTTGTTCCTAACATACGAAAAAATACAAATACGAGTCAGAGTGCGTGGATATCACATCAGTTCAGGTGATCACGTCGCCACTGTGCCGCGCCTAGGGTAATAAGTTCTATTCCTACACGGGACAAAAATTTGTGTGATCCACAAGTAGTACTTTAGTGTCTCAATGCCCGTCTGTTTGAATGTTTGCAAAGCATCAGGATAACTTTTCTTTTCTGATAAATAAAGCCTGACTCGGTACCGTAATTTATATAGTCAATTTCAAATAGTTAATATTTATTGTTATTAGATATGTAATATTCCTGTTAAATTCCTGTTAAAAAATTTTTTTTATAGAAATGTTATATATTTCTATTTTTAAATAATTTAATATTAATAATTACATTCTGTAGAAAGGCAGGTTATGAGTACCCTAAACTGATAAGGCTGCCGCTTAAAGAAAATAATGTACGTGAATTAAACATGAGAAGTATGCCAGGATTGAAGCAAGAGAAAATCCGTAATGTCTGCCTACCCCTCCGTGAACCAAGCGTGAATTAATGTACACATTTCCAATAATAAAAGGATTTATATGACTAAAGCCCTGAAACTTCAGGATACTGTTAGGAATAATAAAATGACTTGAAGTCTAAATCTCTCTGTTTTGACTTTTAACTCTCTAATTACTACTACTCTACGTACTAGAGGTGTCACGTCAACTAAATTGTTTGTACCATGAGTTAAAGTGCATGTTCTCATACTGACTTAGTATAAAACACGCTTGAGTGCGATATTAACTATGCAGTAGCCTAATACATATGATATTTTTATTTATTTTATTTTATTATAATCGGAAAACAAACAGTATTGACAACTTATAGATAAAAACAAATAATATAACTAGCTACCAATTACATGTTTTCGCATTTAGATATCAATGAGAGCATACTTGTTTATAAAAAAAATAAATGATTACAATATTACAGTAATAAAACATCACATACAATAATACGTCGTGTAGTGCAATATAAGCAGTTATTGAACCAATTCGTATCAATGTTTGGCAAGTAATACATGCGGCTTAGTAGTAAATAAGTCAAGTTCAGAGAAGTGAACAATTTTATTGTAACACTTAGCGGATCTTAAAAAGGAAGAATTTTGTCTGTAATTTGTGCTGCAGCGAGAGACGTTAAGAATACGAAAAGGTATCCTAACAGATCTAGTAGGGGCATGTAACTGAATCTTGGAGAGAAGTGGGGCCGGGCATCAATGTAAGATTGTGCTAACTTAACGAGAAAAGAGATATCTGATATACTCCTTCTCTCCCTAAGTGGTAATAAATGGTACATTTTGCACCTCGATTCATAATAACGATCGCGGGTTTTACACTTGTACTGAAGGTATCTTGTAAAGTTTCGCTGGATAGATTCGAATTTAGAAATATAAACGTCATACATAAGAAATCAAATATTAAAATATATATGCATGTTTTAATTATTATAATTATGCACTCAACGGTGTCGTTGCAATAAACGACAAGGACTGGTTCCTATTTCACGAAACGAGTCGTTAGCTACTGAAAGTTACATTTTGATATATTTTTCATAGAATATTTGTACAAAATTAACTGTCTATAGGTAAAACGAACGAAACGTTTCTTGACTTAGGAACCGAGAATAAGTGATACAACTTATATGCAAAATAGTTTAGATATCTCGTCTAGTACGTTATACATATTACGTCAATGTCGTAAATAGATAACCATTGGACTACCGTCCCAACAAAACCTAACAATTCTTTAACAATGGCGGTTCAACCTACGGGGATATAAATGTCAGGTTTAATAGAACTCCTGCCTCTTTGGCGCAGCGGTTGTAAATGTGACTGCTGTGTATAAGGTCTCAGGTTCAATGTCCGAGTCGTGCGAAGTGTTAATGGGTTTTTTTGCAGAAATCTTTAGTAGCAGCACGGTGTCTGGGTAGTGCCCGGTAGATAGCAATTATATTTTCTAGATTTTGTGGTTTGTGTGCATTCATACATCGGCGTCTGTAAATCAAACATTCAAGTAGAAAAAAATAACACATAGCACCAACCAATCCAATTCCAGGTATCCCTAAAGATAGCAAGGCAGAAATTACAGAAAATATTATAATGATGTCTCTTAACTAGCACAGTTTTTAGGTAATTACCAAATATTAATCGCAAATGCTGTGAATAAGGTCTCGGCTTTGATATCCGCATGGGGCAAAATATTATAGGGATTTTCTGTCAAAAAAATTCTCAGTAGCAGCAGCTCTAGACTTAGTATATCTGCCAAAATAAGGAGTAAATGCCAAAGATACAGGCGTAAGGCGAAAATGAGTATCTTTGTAACTTCCTATAGGTATGTTTTTTCTAAGGCATGGAATGCTGTGCGAGTACAACTCGCTCCTTGCCGACAAGGAAAAATCAGTTAAATTACAAATGCTACTACTTTTATTACCTTTCAGGTCACGAATATCATGATGTATTTAAAATATTGAGTACTCACGAGTACTTTATATTTTTTATTGTTTTAGATATAGGCCCATAAATCTTCACAGTGGATTTATTAATCATAGTAGGTATACTGAATGTGGTGGAGCTACGGCGACATTAAAGACCATGATTTATTAGTATACATACAATCGTAAGAATAAATATACGTAAAATACGTAATAGTAGTTAGGGGATCAGAATGATGAAGGTTCAATTCCAGTTTAAAGCGTTGTGAGCGAACCTAGTATAGGCTCCATAGTTAAGACAATGCAATATACTAAAATGCTAGGCAAAAATATTGTCTAAGATTAAAAGTCTCAAAGATAAGGGGAACGATGGTCTATTATTTTTTTGAAACATGTAAATAGTGAAATTCTTTGGATAGCTTAATCTACGTTCAGTAGTTTATATACATAAAAAAAATTTAAATGTCACCTGAATTACCACAATCTGATACAAGTTTCACGACGGTCAAGTCAGTAAAATTATTTAGCCATTTTTGTGACGCGAACACAGTACCTTGTCCAGACTTTAAACATATACTTTAATATTTACTTGTACATTTATCATGCGATGTCTGAAGTCAACATAGCCAGTCCATATCTCCGTAGCAGTGCTACGAGCTACGGGCTACGGGAGTGCGGAGGGACGCGTGGGGCGTGCACTACACCGCCACGCCCCGCCAGAGCGAGACGGCTACCGCGCCGCCTACCAACCTCGGCTTCCACAAATCTGTATTTTCATCTGCTCATCATCCAAGACTCACTATTTCTTGGCTAGTAAAGTGCATATTCGGATGCTAGTAGTATTTCGAATGAAAATGTTTGTGTATGTGTGGACTTGTAATGGTATGTTCTGAACGTACAACCACCTCCACGCTCCTCTTCTATCCATCGGACGCTTATTACGGACCTATAGCGGTACATAAGTAGAGGCTGTCATGCAAATGGAGGCCTGTTAATGAAGTCGAGGAGAATTATGGCCATTGTTACTGCGGCCCCAGCCTTTGTAATGGCCCATTTCGTAGACGTACATCATAATAATATATGGGACAATTATTTCTACGATGCCATTGGACTGCATTTCTGACCAAGGATTTTGGTGACTGCTGTTTATGTGGACCTTATTGTATGTAAATATCTTCGAGTACTTACATCATAAATCACAAATAATATATTCAATTATACATCTTCATATAAAGTACTGTCAAGTAACGTTTGCTCTAACGAAATCCTATTTACACTTATACCAATGTTTCACGAAGATATGTTAATTTGGGATGTATAGATAAAGTTGTAAATCAAATAAACCAGGATAAAGTCATCTTTGTTTAAATACTAGAATTATATCAGATGCAATTTATCATTTGCTGGCATGCCAGAAATAATTTAAAACAGTTGTGTCTGGCCGCCGGTGGGCCGCTGCAGCTCAAGATGTTAACTTAAACAAGTCAAACAACTGACTCTTATATTAGTATAATGTAACAAAATAAAGTATTTTACAAAATGGCACTTAAACAGAATAATAGCAAAAGCAACATAGTCCGTAGTTCTATCTCTACAACAAATACTATCGGGAACTTAACATCTTTATTAATTGCTTATATTCGCATCATAACTATGATTATAAATAGAACTTATCACGCGAACGACACCTCTGGTCCAAAGGAATATCTTTGTAATTTAATTAGATAAAGGCAATAATCGTCAAGGTGATTATTGAGACAATAAAATGTAGATACAAATCTAAATGATTCAATGTTTATCTGTTTGGTTTGTAAGTGGGTAGTAATGTCTGAGACAGCGGTAGCGGGCGCAGGTATACTCCTGGGTGCGATGGCCGGAGCGGGCGGCGCGGCGGCGCGGTGGCGGGCCCGGTTGTGATGAGCCAGCAGCCGCCTCTGCGACCGACGCGGCACATTTTTCTAGTGGCAAGGTCGGCTTGCTAGCTCTGACGTCACCATTCCATACTTTCCATTTTCAGAGGTAACTAAAATAACACCATTTCCGATGTTCTGTTTAGATATGGCTTTTGGATGAATTTGTAATTAGATATTAGAAAGTTTAATGAACTGGTTTGCGCTATGTATGTTTAGTGTACTGAAATTAACTAAGCATTTATTCGTTTTGAAATATCTGCTTAGAAATAACTAGTAGTTCTGAATCAATATCGATCTAAAACTGTATCATACAGTTATAATTAAAAACATTAAATAGTATATGTTAGACTGTCACCAGAAATAAGTATGAAGCATATCAAGACTTCTTTTAGTCTATCAGTTTGCATCTACAAGCTGTGCAGCCGAACTGATTCTGACATTCATAGTTAAACTGCATCAAAGTACTTTTGTTTATACGCAAATATTAAAATCAGTCAGCATCAGAATCATTACTGTACCTGAGACTGAAAGAAACTGATAATCAGAAACTGAATTGCAGTATCTATACTAATACGTTGCAATTGGATTGTTAAATTAACTTTAGACGAAATTGTCCGTATCTTATGTGTTTGTCAAGAATGAAAGAATTTTTTCGTAGAAAGCTGCTTAAGTGTAATCATAGTAATAAATCTTAAAAAATTATTTCCAGGTTTCGTTCAATTAAAAAACTAACGAGTTCCGAGACGTTACATTTAGTATTGTGCCAAGACACCTGTTATACGTCTCCAGTGTTGGGGAACTTGGATGAAAAGGGCTGATGGAGAGTGGCGGGGTGCGGGGCGCGGCCGGTAGCGCTTACGCGGGGCTGAGCCAGCACTCCGCCAGCGAGGCAGGGTCGCGCTGCGGTCGATACTCCCGCACTAGGTCGACCCATCACTACCACCTTGTACCCACGTTTTAGACGATCTGTTGGAACGATTACACGGAAATCTGCATCGAGCTTAGACATCACTAGTATATGTGTTTCGCTATACAAAATATGATTTACAAGATTAGGAGTAATCGTAAAATCTAGAAAATAATTGCAAATGCAATAAACAGATACATATAAGTAAATATGAGAGAAATAGATTAAGTTTTTTGCTAACCTAACATAGCATGTTCAGGCAAAATTGATGTTGGTGTCTTAAAAAGTTGTTGACCTAATCAACAACTTTTTAAGACACCAGAAACGTTTATTTCGCGTCGTATGAGGTCTACGTTTGTATGCAATGTTTTTTTCTAAATATCTTAGTATTGATACTTGATGAAGTAGTTTCAATGAACCCGTGACACAGTGCACAGCTGAGCGGGTGAACAGCCCCGGTGCTGACACCAGTTGACGAGTGCTGACGAGGGCTGACGGCGCACGGAGTACCGCCGTCGCTGCAGGGTCGCCGCCGCCGCCTCAACAACTTGTACACACGCCGCGCGCCGACACGCGACCTCCACCCGTATACCTAGTACCTTCACGTGCTTACCATTACCTAACTTTGTAAAAGTAACATACGGATTTTCTTCATTTTTATTGGTTACTATCATGACTGTAAACGTAACCTAGACCGCAATAAATTTCTAGACAAAGGTTACTTAAATGGTCAATCGGAGCAATATATACTCATCTCTATTCTTATAGTCAGGGATAAAGACAGTTCATGAATAAATTAGAAAAAGTCGAATGTATTGAACGTAGAGATCTATATGAAGAGCGTGGGGCGGGCGCGGCGCGGCGGCGGGGCGCGGGACGCGCGCGATTCGCTAACTAGGCACTATTGCCAATCGATAGGTCGTTACTTGAGCGGAGCGAGTCGCCGCCGCCGCCGCGCGCCGGACACGCGCGACTCATCACTTTAGATGCTGCTACGTCAGGTCACTCTCCTTTTCTCGATGTCCTTCAAATTAGCTTTGTAGGTCAGGTTTTCGTTGGTTGAACTCCACGTGGTGTTGTTGACATCACCACGATTATGTGTCACGTTGCTAGACACGCTGCCACTACCGCTACTATTTACACTTGTCTCAAACGTCCACACACTTATTACTTAACTCTGTAGTCTATCTTAACTAAATAATTACAATGTTTTAGCTATTTAGTAGAAGACGAAAACTCAACATATAGCATTTGCGAACATTTCGAGCACTATATGGTGTAGATAGGGAGAATAGTTCAGTCAAATTTTAGGATATTCTGCTTAAACTGAATCTGTGCTGTATACCGTTGGAGTTGAGTAAATATGAAATAGAAAAAACCTTAAATAGCGCTAATTAATTTAAAAATGCAAACTATGACGATAGGGGTTGATGTATGATTTCTAAATTTAAAATCGCACTTGAAATGGAAAGAGGTCTGCGTTTATGATCTGACAAGATCGTTTATACATCAACGTACCAAATGTGTTCATGTAATCAAAATCCCTTTCCAAGACATAAGTGTGTATTTCATAAATTGTTCCCTATATTGGTAAACAAACAATATCTACGCAGTATTTTCTATAAGTTACAACTATGTCCACAGATCCGAAAGTCAAATAACCATAATTTGTTCCTTGTTATTGATATTGTCCATGGAGTAAGTCTTTGTTTACGTACATAGCTATTGTACAAGCTCCTTCCTCGCTTGCTCTATAATCTTATCAACTGCAATGGGTTCATGGAAATGACCTGCTAGACATAAATAAGTAGCAGACTGCTGAGTCACAGACTTTCACTTCGCTAAGCTGCGAGCGTGCAAGTAATTGTGTCAATATGATGATAGGAGCGATGAACCGGATGTTGCAACGTAATTTGATAGTTACAGGTTCTTTTCATCTGTATAAGAAACTTTGATAAGATTATATTTTTCGTTGAAACTACCTAGTTGGGCTACCGTAGTTAGTAACTGAATCAGATTTCTAGAACTGTTAACATGTTCCTTGTATTATTATGTTTAGACAGTTATTTTTAAAAGTAAAATCACATCTGTGTTTATGACCATTGGGACGTGTCACAATTCATAGGAATAAACGGTTACTTACTGCTATTAATCACGTACATATTGCCTCTAATGACTTTGTCACGAGGACTTATCTTATTTCCGTCGGGAATCAAATGTCCCAAATGTCTCAAAGTGGCCTAAGATATGTACTATCGGCAATGTTACCAATGTTCAGCAATGAGGTAGATTTTCAGTTGTTATTTTAGAACATTACGACGGATGGTACTTTTAATCAATCATCCAATTCAAGTGTAAATATTTTTTTACTACTCTAAACGCACCGTAAGATTCATGGCGTTTTGCTAAGAGTGCTGTACATACTTTCTATCGGCACTAAAGCTTCTTTTAAACAGCGAACAGCAGGATCAATGTTAAGTGTTTATTATTTTGTAATTTTTCTCTATGCAGATAACAAATATTTGAGGAGGTTAGGATCGAGACTCGTGGAAGGGGTGACCTTATGTTTACATATGCAAAATCTTGACGAGTACATTTTGCATTCGTCTTCCCGCATGTGTTTTATATTCGTTTACTTCGGTCGGCCGAGCCCGTAATCGGCGCCGTGTTTGCGAGGGGAACTCTGCTGACTGAGCCCCACAAATATATGTCGTAAGATTTAATAGACATGTAATGGATATCTGGATGACGTTTTAAGGATTTGAGCAAACCGAATATGTCATTTCTTTCCTGTGTAATTGGAATTTTATATGCGGGATTGTTGGATCATGTCCTCGTTCTATTCATATCTTTGACAATAAGGAGACAAAATAAGAATGGTGGTATTGTTTTTTTAAATAAATATTGATATTCTATAACATCATTTGGTATTCTACCAAGGATAGTATGTAGAATACTATAAGATGAACTTTATTTGTTTTTTTTTACATACAATATGTAGGTACGTAATTATTGTGTGATAATAATTGTTCCTGTAGAAGTCCAAGAACTTTAATCCTAACTTCCTAACTAACATTATAAAAACGAAAATGAGTTTGTTTGTTTGTTACCTTTACATGCCTAAACCACTGCACCGATCATCCTGAAATTTTGCTTATACGTTATCAGATGTACAGAAACTAGGAAATAGGCTACCTTTCATCCCGAAAAAAATTACCGTTCCCGAGGAAAACAACAATAACGTTCTTATAATAATAGATGGCGCCACGCTTCTTTCGAATCATGATTGAATTATATTATTATACAAGCAGAGTACCTACAACCCAAATTGATTGTCAAATTCTAAATGAACGCGAGCGAAGCGAAAATATATATTATAGACGCACGAAAAGAAATGAAATCTCTAAGTACATTTTTAGATTTTATAACGTGAAAGAACTTTGCGATTATTTGTAACGCAAAAGGGTTGGCTAGTGAGTTTGCCATTAACTCCTCGATTA
Source organism: Catocala sponsa (assembly GCA_963564715.1). Classification (NCBI taxonomy): domain Eukaryota; kingdom Metazoa; phylum Arthropoda; class Insecta; order Lepidoptera; family Erebidae; genus Catocala; species Catocala sponsa. The sequence continues at coordinate 13,930,169 of OY751331.1, forward strand.
ACTTGAATTTAACCACAAAGAACACAATAAGAATTACTGCATGACCTAAAATATGATTTTATAAATTGTTCATAGTCCCGTGCGTTTTAATATGCACCTCTATTAAGAAGTATGAAGTAAACGTGCTGTAAGTAAGGCGAGGTGTCGCAGCAAAGCCGCAAGTGAAGCTCTTTTGAATACGTACGTGATTTAAGCATGATTTAAGTGAATTATGTCGCCCTTCAGCGGAGCGACGGCGCGCGGCAGCACTCTTTCGACTCTTGTTCAACGCGTCGCGGGAGCCGCATCAAAGACACAGCCATGCCATCATGTTAAATAGTGTGAAACACACTTTATTATCATCAACTATTTTCGTAATAACCATATTTTGTTGCAAAATTAATTAAATTTTCTCGATATTTCTAACAATAATATGTGTTTTGTACCTACGTTACGTTATCTGAAGGCGTTATTTGTTCTTCTCGTACATATTTGCCGCAGAGTAGTAACTAGATCTACAAAAAATACCAAGCGCAACAGAGCAAGTCTCAAGTCCCTCTGCCTTTAGAATGAGTTTGCATCTCTATTACAACAAATATCTATTTAAACGTTGAAATAAGGTCCTAAACCTAGATTCAGAATTACTCTCTTTCAAACACACCAATTTTTGGCTGATTAGGAACCCAACCAGCATACTTGGGGCAGTATAGCGGCGAGGTGACCACATCAGTAATTTCTACTAGAAAATACCATATTTAATTGTCAGTATTAAAATATTCCGCTTCCATATAAGAAGGAACAAGCGTTATTCGTCCTGCGGTGTTCACGCCGCCGGCGGCGCTGCGGGGCTCTGCCGCAAACACGATTGTCGTCAAACGAACCGGCACAGCACGCCTATCGCACACCTGCTTCATATTTCCATAATCAACCAAGTACCAACACTCACACTCACACTGACACTCGTCAAACACTTAAGGACGTGTCACTATGTAAATATTCACAAATGTTAGAGATTTTAGCTGTTTAAATTCCTCTAAATTTTTACGTTAGTTTCGTAGTGTAAGTTTTGTTTATACTTCACAATGGTTGCCTGGGTTTGTTACCAGAATGGAGTAAAGGCTTTTGTTTTAAAATTATTATTAACTAGATTTTGCCCGCGGCTTCGCCCGCGTAAATGTAGGTTAGGTTATGTTAGTAACAGTACTTTGTTTAAATAAAATATAGCGTATGTTACTCGGTGATAATATAGCTTTCTAATGGAGTAAGAATTTTTTAAATCGGTTGAGTGGTTTTTGACTTAAATCCTTACAAACAAACAAAAAATAAAATAATAATAATAAATTCTTTATTTCCACAATATACATAACTAGTACAGTCAGCTTCTTATATAAAGTGACAGATAACATATCCAGATATATAGGAACTCCTAAAGTGATCAATGATATTAATATAACCAAAGTCTTCTAATTACGTAAATCACCCATCTTGCACAAATATATCGGAACATGCACATCGTCAAATATATGAGTTCATTCAAAGTGTCATAATCATAGTAACAAACACAGCGCCAATGGTTTCTAAGCATCCAAAGTATTAAAAAATATGAAAGTGTAAAATTAAATCTAAATAGTTGTATAATTTAAATAGCTTAAATAGAAGTAAACAGTAACTAGTAATAACAATAGTAGTTAAAAGTTTTAAAATCACGTAATAAAAGTGTTTTATAAAAAATAGTAGTTTAAAGTTTCAAAATTATGTAATAATAGTGTCTTATAAAAAATAAACAACGCAATAAAATCCGTATAAAGTCTGGCATGATAACTTCAACTGTATGACCCTTACTTGACAAAAAGTCAGTTATACCACCGACCTAAGTCCTAACAAAAGTTTTTAAATTTACCAGGATTCACCTAGACGGTTAAAAGAGAAAATAATCAAGTAGGTAGTCAGTAATCAAAAAATTAGTAATGATATTACAACTTTTTAAAATTTGTCAAAGAAATGTCTATTTCACATCAATACTTTTCAGAGATAAATAGCTATGGCCGGAATATTTAAAAGAGTACCTCATATATATAGAGATAGAGTTCATTTTCATATAATGCTTCATATTTTTTAATACTTTGGATGCTTAGAAACCATTGGCGCTGTGTTTGTTACTATGATTATGACACTTTGAATGAACTCATATATTTGACGATGTGCATGTTCCGATATATTTGTGCAAGATGGGTGATTTACATAATTAGAAGACTTTGGTTGTATTAATATCATTGATCACTTTAGGAGTTCCTATATATCTGGATATGTTATCTGTCACTTTCTATAAGAAGCTGACTGTACATGACGTTCCGTTGGTCCCAAACTAGGCTGAGCCTGTGTCTTGGGCACCATTACAAAATTATGCAGGCAACTTATAGTATCCAGTGAATAATTAACTAACAATAATTAACAATAGAATTTTAATAAAATAAAAGAAAAGTATGAAAAATTGAAAATTAGTAAAAAGTACATATGTGTGGTTGTGTATTGTACATATTTGCGTGTGAGTATGTGTGTGTCAGGGTGTGTATGTGTGTGTATGTTTTCTTTTTAATATTATAAATAATAATATGGACAATGTGCTCGGTAGGGAGCATAGACTTGCCTGTATGTCGTAGGCCCAAAATAATGAAAATACATCTCTGCTTTAGTAAGATGTATGATGTATTTACATAGTATGATATGATGCGTGTAGCCGCGATGATAATAATTATAGGATATATATAGGTAATATAGTACATGAGTGCGATAGACTTAAACCAGAGGTGTATTACATTAATATTTTGCTAATAAACAACTTGGAAATCGAACTCGTCACCCCACAATCACTGCCTACAATGAGAACCGCAAACTAATATCACGGCACTAAAACAGACAGAATGTAGATATTAAGTGCTGTAATACCGAAATAAGTGGTCTATCGTTAATGATCTCATGGTGTTTTTTGACTACATTCATGTGGTGGCACTTGAACTGTATCACATAACAATACGACTAGTCGTTCCGTGCCATATCTATCGACACCACACAGTAACATAATGTTTACTCGTTTAGTATTCGGCAATATGAGGACCTCGATCTTAAACGCCTTTGTTTCTTTTAAGATAAGAAAAATTTAAGATGACAATCTTTCTAAACAAGTTTCTATTACGTAGACGTATAACTAAAACAATTGACACAAACATCGCAGTGCTTCATGCAGTCATCACGCTATTGTGGACAATGGTTGCGGCACAGCATTGCGGGTTCGATCCTCGCGTGAGGTGATAACACATAGTGACGGTTGATCTATATTATATGTTTATATGTACCTACTAATCGCAAAAGTGTAAATATAAGATAAGGTATAGCATTAGTTTAACAATTAATTGTCAAGCCAACGCAAGATCATCACACATTACAAAATATTGAAGACCATGTACAATATTTATAAGCTTTTTTGTAAACATTTATTAATTAATTACATACTTTCATTTACAGTCGGTTTTAAGAATCAATCTGATACAAAATAATTCGATTTTTTCGTCCTCAGGACAATTGTTTTACTTTAATTGTAATGATGTGATTGATGATGTGATTACATTGATTATGAATGTTGATCGTTAATCTCTTGTGTGACTGTGTACTGCACTTATTGTGTTGCGGATAAACTAGTCACATCAGCTCTATTTTGGTGTCAAGTTTATGGGATTTCAATTGCCAAACGGGACAGAATCTTGTGACATACACAGTGTCGAGTCCTTTTAAGTAGATCAAGGTATTATACGTAGATTCTAAGCGTAGGTATAAGCTCTCTAAACAACAAGTATGAATACATCGAATGTCTATGTGAAACAATGTAACATTATTTACATAAGGCCGCCACGACGGGATCATATTGCAAACGACATCCTGTTACTGGAACTATGTCGATTAATATTCCAAGAATTGTGACTTAGTTTTAAAACTTCATTCTAAGCACATGTATAATGAATATTTGTTGTTACACGTACATAGTTACATTATGATCAACTTAACACATCCCTAAATACTTTGTTGTTTTTGTACACATAGACACGGAAACCCTATTGTAGCTAACATTACAAAATATTGTTTAGTACTTTTTCTGGATAAAAGGTATTCTACGTCTTTCTTCTTATTCTTGACGACGTGTATGTGAAATTTCATGATGATCGGTCAGGTAGTTAGGTAGTTAGTAGGCGTAAACGTCGAACAATTAAACAAACACATTCGCATTTATAATATTGGTAAGGATTAGGATTTCACACAAAAACAAAATTATGTATTCTTGTGTAATGATTTTACTAAATAAGTATTTACTTTAGATATACAATTTTGTATACAACAAAGTAAAGAAAAGGAATGTGTGAGAACTCTTACTAACTAGCCAAAAACAGTATCTTTGCTTCTTATCTAATGTGCCGGTTGCCTGTAAGAGTGTGGTACTTCTCCGGATAAGCCAGCTCATTTCATATCATGAAATACAACAATATTAAAATGACAAAAAGGCTATGGGCTGCAATGAAGTTATGGGCGGTTCACTATAGTCTTGAACAAGAATTGCTAGTAATACTTATATTTTATTAAATTGTGTCCCAAATCTGGTATGTGGTAATGACGCAGGTAAACTAATAAGCAACGTCGTATATACACGTGTAGCCTTCTTACATTTAAGTGGTACTGATCTTCGGTCATTGTGAACTTGCTTGACGTGACAATTTTGTTGGTTCTGTTCCGGCCGCGTGGCCCTGGCCCTGTTGTGACGGTTTCTCTTGTCTTACTTTACGAATCAGAGATGCTATTTGCAACATTCTATTTCTGGAACGATCACGCAACAACTAAGTGACTTCTGTTGTTGTTTATTACTATCGTATCTATTTAGTTTTAATTGTAACTAGCTTAGGTAGACTACTGGGCCCAGTGGCTTTTTGGTTGCCTGGGTAGTGCGACAAGTAGTGTAAGTTCGATCACCACAAGAGGCAAAGATTTGTGTAATCTGTTTAGTAGCTGTACTGAGCTAGATAATCGTTGCGTCCGTTTTTACAATATATAGGAGTTATACCTAACGTGAGCATTTTTTTATTTCAAGAGAATATAAGGCAAAAATATATCCTTATATTTTTAAACGTCGATAAGCTTCATTGTATCTTGGATGTAGAGGTGTACTAGTTAGGCTTCGTCAATCATTATTAAAATTTAAGTAAAGTGATAAACAGTGATTACATATTATACATATTGACTACACAATCATATATTAGATATTTTGTTTATAAAAATTTAGGAATATCCGGCACTCGATTTATAATTGAGTTTCAATAATAAACTCAATGTTTATATAGATTATCTTATTAGCTTCAAAACCTACACAACTTTAAGCTTCTGCTGTAAGAATTATTAATATTTAACTAGCTGAGCTTTTTCGACAAACTGTGCTATAAATAGGTACTTTAGCTCATTGGTACAGTGGCTCTGATGATAGATGTTAACACGCCTGTTGATTATAAAATCCTGAATTCAATACCGATCTCAGGGCTTTTATATTCTAGCTTAATGTTATAGAGAATTCTCAGTAATGCGGTCTAGCACTGTTTATAAGTCTCGTAAATTTTCAATAAACATATTTCGCTTATACCTTGCTGTAACTCGGGCGTTTCATATTTTGTAACTTTTGCAACAATTGGTGTTACTTTATACTGCCTCGGTGGCATGCTAGTACTCGGTTCGATTCCCGGATCGTGAAGACCGGAATTGCACCTGGAAGACGTCAATAGGCTCGCTCTGTCTACCCCTTCGGGTCGTCGTAAGTCTATCTATCTTTCTATGTGTTGTCCTATTCGCACTTGTTTGAACAATCGCATTCCGTAAGTATTATCTCTGGCTAATCCCTAACCACGATTTTGGTGCTCAATACATAAAAAATTACCAAGTTTGTTTCAATAATGGTATAATTTTATAGGTATTCTTTGATTTATAATCACGTGTACAACAAACTAAACAAGTATCGTCGCATGGTGAACGGCTAAGCTCGGCCGGTGTCGGGTTCGGTAAAACAATGTGTCGGCAGATCAAGTTGCAGAGGCTCAAGGTGAACGTTTCATAACACTGACTGTATTGACACCATGCACTGGAATCCCTCGCTCGAATCCGTGTTACTTAAAATGTAATTGTAATCGCGCTTTATCAATACGTATCCGGTGCCACGCCGCACATAGCACGTTACTACATCTTGCCTTATTTAATATTACGACGTACTTATCCATTTATAGGCATCTGCTGTATGGACTAGTTATTTTATCTATATATTATTACGTGAAGCAAAAACTTTGTACCCCTTTTTACGAAAATTGTGCGGACGGAGGAGTATGAAATTTGGCACAGTTAAAGTTTATATGGAGAAGGAGGGGCGAATCCTAATATTTTTATAAAATATGCATTAGAAATACATTAAATTAATGAAAAAACACTACACGCACACATCCATGCATTTGACACACGCAGTCGAATCGCGTTCGTAGTATTTCGGCATTGTTCGTCTGACGTAAAATTCTTTGTAACTATGGTTACCTACGCCTTATTTATATGTAATAAAGAAAAAAGTAAACAAAGTAGCAAGCTTAGGAATTTTGGTCGAATTTTGACCACTAGGCGAGCGCTAGTCCTTATTAATATTGGACTGCATCAGTGGCGCAGCAGTGAATACGACTGCTGTGCGTGAGATTTCGGATTCAATTACCGAATCGGGGCAATTGTTATTGGGTTTTTCTGTCTAAAGACACTTAGTACCATGTTTTTTTTTTATACGACTAAGGTGGCAAACTAGCATACGGACCACCTGATGGTAATTGGTCACCGTAGCCCATGGACGCCTGCAACACCAGAGGCATCACTTGCGCGTTGCCGACCCTTTAGGAAAGGAAGTGGCAAGGAGAAGGAGCGGGAAGGGGGAAAGAGTGGAAAAGGGGAAAGAGGGTGATTGGGCCTCCGGCACTCTCACTCACCGAACGAAACACAACAGTAAGAAAACTGCTATTTCACGTCGACATTCTGTGAGAGGGTAGTCCTTCCCCGGTCGAGTTGGTCCATTCATACTGAAATCAGTGAGGCTTTACTACTCCAGAATTTAGGTAGGTAATAGGTTACGTGGGACCTAAAATCATGTCTGGCAAAATGTGGGCGTGATACACCTCGGTCTACCATTCCTGTGATATAGGCCTATGTATGTATGTAACATTGGCAATGTGAAACTTGTTGGTTAATCTTTATAATGCAGAAACGGAGAAACGGAAAAGCTTATGTTCTGGAGAGTAACATATCGAGCTACATTGCATCCCGTCACAATATCTGTGGAATTTTGGTTTGATTGTGTTTAAGTGGTTGCCTTGTCGCAGCTAGTGAAGTGTGCGCCTAGTGATGTGGGTTCGAACACACAAATTTTGACAAAAAATTGTGAAATGAATAAATAGCTGTTCGAGTTCTGGCTTACCCCTTCGGGTATTTATACCCGATATGAGACAAAATATGTATAATATGTATGATCGTGATCGTGACACGACCACTTAAACTACTACGCTATCCGTACAGTCAAACCATTTATATCTTGGTCACACTAAAGCCTGCAAATGCAACAAAATAAAAAAAAAACCATATTCCCAAATTCAACCTAATGGGTGATGTCTTAAACAATTTAATAACTCTTGTATTGCATTTTAACATCCAATTCAAAACTAAAGCTTGCAAATAATCTGGTATAGTTTATTTTTTTCATGTGAACGTACTAAATGGTAGTTTATATACCTGTATTACAGAACTGCATATTCAGTGAAAACGTTTAAACAAATCGACACGGTTGAGTGATAAATGATCGCGAAACAAGTGTTCAATCAGCGTGCGGTCAGGCTTAGGGCGGAGGGCACACCTCCGAGCGGTAATAGCGCCAAGCTCCATTGGGCAAAATGGCGGCGCACAAAACGCAAAACAATTGAGCTCTAATGACCCTCCGTGCAGTCAGTGCGCCACACAAAACTATGCGACGATCAAATTAACGTCACCCAATATAAGTTAATTTAATTGTCATTAGCGCATCACATAAAATTACGGGTTACAGTGTGTACTACGCATAATATTACCATTTGAGGGATAAATGAAACCTTAGTTTAATTAAAAAATAGTTAAACTATTTGCCCCGTTAGACCCGCTGCATAAGTTTGTCAGTAAAACAATCAGCAATGTGCAGAGAAGTCGGTAACACATTTATTTACTTATACATCCCCAAAGGAGTAGGAAGTGATATGAGTATTATACCCATATTTCGCCATTTAAGGGGACTAATTCTACCCGTTTTCCAACGTAACATCTGTTTGTTTAGTAGCCGTGGTGGCCATATCACTTCCTACTCATATCACTTCCTACTCCTTTGGGGGTGTATAAGTAAATAAATGTTAATGTTATGTTTTGTAATTAAGCACCCATCGGTACTTATAATCATAAACCTCGTTGATCTTCTTATTAGTTTGCATTTACCTAGTGAAGTCGTGGAGAGGTGCAACTGCCAATTGCCTACCTACTAATAAAATTCAATAACATTTTGCTTGACTGGATGGTGAACCTTGGAGCTCACAGTTGGCCATAAGCTACATCGCAGAATTATATCACGGAGGCAACAAATTGTGCTAAAAATGCATTTTTGTTAGAAGTGTAGTGGGTAAAATTCGAACATACAACCTTTCAATGGTATGTCCAAATTTGGAATAGTGATGTTTTGAATCATCATCATCATCAGGCTATAATAGTCCACTGCTGGACATAGCCCTCCCCCAAAGAGCGCCATAGCGCCCTGTCTTCAGCTTGCCGCATCCAGCATCTGCCTGCAGTCTTTCACAGATAGTCATCCCACCTGGTCGGAGGGCGTCCTACACTACGTGAATAGTGTATAAATAGTTTGAATAGTGGACTAATATTGCTACTTTCATAATTTAAGTATTTTATATCCGGAAACTGTAGTAAAACATCCATCCGAAATAAAATAATAACCACACTATTATTTTTTTCGGATGGAAGTTTTACTACACTCGCCTCGCCACTGCCACTGCGCCGAGTGTTGTGGAATCTCACACGGTACAAAAATTTGCATGACCTTCAAATGGTTGTTCCGAGTGTGGATGTTCTTTGTGTCCATTATCTCTATGTTTCGAAAGACCCCCGCGATGCAGAAATTATTACCACTGCGGGAGTTGTCACTTTAAAGCAAAATTATGTGGACTATTCATTTTGTACTAGAACTATTCTTATGACTTAGTATTTTTATTAAAACATTAAATACCTATTTCGTTGTTATCTTCTCTTGCAACCCGATTGAAAATACAAACGTCAGCAATAATAAACTGCAATGATATTTCTGCGTAGTTGCAATGTATTAATTTCTTATTTAGGTAAGTATGTCTCATGGGGCATTCACCTCACTCAATGTAGGAAGTTTTACATGTAATGCTTATGTTAGGTATATTTCCATTCTGTGTTAGTCACGTTCAGAAAAACGGTAGAGTATGTTCGCCAAGAAATGTGGCTCATTCTTGCGCTATTTTCCCAAAAAACTTATCTTACAGTTACTTTCATCGTCTTTATGTCTAAAAATACAATATCCGGGTAACTAAAAAACCCTCGAAGATTAATAGAAACGGACAAAAATTAAACTGAATCTAAGGACAACTATTTGTAAACAAATAATTGTAATAATTGTTTAATCACCACACTCGGAAAATTAATAATAGTGCTTAGCCTATTTTACTTGTTACGTAATTCTTACAGTTGATTATTATACGATTACCGCGATTTGCTTCGTAAAGATATATGTATAGAAACGTGACATTAATGCAATTGCCAGAACTTCTTTAAAAAAATTCCGTAAACCGAAATTCCATGTAGTTGAATAAGCTTTAATGGATTAGCTTAAGCAAAGCTATGCATTACAAAATAATTTTATGTTTATTTGTAGTTTATCTTATTCCTCTTAAAAATAGCAATAAAACGACGTAATTATTTGAATGCCCATCACCAACGCGAAGATAAAGAAATAGAACCTTATAAAGTCAAATCTTTTATTACGTATATTATTTTTTATTACTTAAAATAGACCCTGTACTAATCAAAAATAACATTGAGGATATATAATGCAGGAGACCAAGAAGCTAGAAGGTGCATGTGAGAAGTAGCAGATTTCATGTTGAGGCGCAATATACCTATAAAAGTTTTATACCCAGCAGTGGACTGTAACAAGCTGATTGAGTAATTCAAGGGGGTCTTCGGCATGATTCGCTCTACTTATGGGAAGACCTGGGGGCTAAAGCCCAAGGTCATCAAGTGGCTATACACGATGATGATAAAACCCATACTCACGTATGGGAGCATTGTCTGGTGGCCAAGAACCAAACTAGCTGCATGCAGGAACGCGCTGTCGAAGGTACAGCGATTGGCCTGCATGGCTATAACAGGGGCGTTCCCGACTACGCCAACGGCAGCGTTAGAGGTCCTGCTGGATCTAACGCCGCTACACATTGTTGTGGAGTCAGAGGCGGTAAAGGCGCTACATAGACTATCTGTGCATGGGCTGTGGAGCGTCAACATGCCGGTAACTCGACACACAAAACTGGAGACTTCAAAGGATCTCAAAAGGATTATGAGCATGGGATGCGACAAAATGCAACCATTGCACATATTCAAAAAGAATTTTAAAATAAAGGTCCCCACGAGGGATGAATGGAGGCAAGGTCTACAATCCCCTGACGAGGGTTGTCTCATCTGGTACACCGATGGTTCCAAAATAGAAACAGGATCAGGCGCTGGTATCTATGCCAGTGACTGTAAGGTGAGCCAAAGCATGGGCAAATATGCAACGGTCTTCCAAGCGGAAACCTATGCTATAATTGCCTGTGCTCAGGAGAATATCAACAGTGGTGTCACTGACAAGACTGTGTATATTCTTAGTGACAGTCAAGCTGCTCTCAAGGCTCTGGACTCGTGTAGGGTGGACTCCGGACTGGTCCTGAACTGTGTTAAGATCCTCAACAAACTAGGCAGGAAGAACACAGTCAGACTGGTCTGGGTTCCGGGACATGCAGGGGTGCAGGGCAATGAGGAGGCTGATGAGTTGGCCAGAAAGGGCTCGGAGCAGCTGTTTGTGGGCCCCGAGCCATTCGTGGGACTCTCTGAGAGCACCGTCAAGGCAGCTTTGAATGCACATGGCAATGACAAACACAGGTTGGAGTGGATGGCCCTTAGGGGTCTGGAACACTCCAAGAAGTTCATTGCAAAGGGAGCCACAGGCTTCACCCGGAAGTTCTGTGGATATAGCAAGAGCCAAATGCGCCTGCTCACAGGAGCGTTCACTGGCCATTTTGGCACCAACGACTTCCTGTGCAGATTGAGATTGGCACACAATTTGATCTGCAGGGCCTTGGTGAACAGGACGAGTCCATATCGCACATATTGTGTGAATGCGACGCGTTGGCTGGAGTGAGGACGGGTCTGATGGGGGTGGCATATCCAAGCCCTGAAGGCTTCAGGCTTCTCCCTCTGAATTGTACACTGCGGCTTATGCAGTACATTCATAAGGAGATAGCTAAGGGTTAAATCTTGGGGCCGACACAAAAGATCCCACTGGGTCGAGGTGTCGCCGGTCTGCACTGACTGGCCCCCACACATAAGATAAGATAAGATAAGAGTAATTCAATGTCTTACTAGTATTAACATAAGAGAGAGCAAGTATATAAATGATAATTATAAATATAGATTGATTTTAGAAGGTTAAACAAATAGTATTTCTTACATATAAGAAAGACTACCTATTGTGAGCTTTTATTCAAAACAAGCATTCCTATCGCCTCATGTAATGATAAAATGTAAACGCTTAGGATGCTAGGTAAACCATTCTCTCATAGGCAACTTCGCATATAAGGCATCGTTGCATTGTTAAGTTGCTGTACCCTACCAGGCTTTCTGGCAACCCTGTTCACTGTAGACACACAACACAATTTTATTTTATTGCGAAAATCTGTGGTGTTATGTTAAAGGTAATACCTCGGTCTGAACGGTTTTATTAAACCGGATATCGCGTTGTATCTTTTTAAATACTTGTGACCTGCCCCAGCTTCGCACGGGTAGTACAAAACCTTAACAAATTATACACTTAAACCTTCCTCATGAATCACTCTATCTATTGGTGAAAATCGCATGAAAATCCGTTCAGTAGTTTTTGAGGTTATCGCTAACAGACAGACAGACGAGGCCGGGGACTTTGTTTTATAATATGTAGTGATAGTGATTTATACATACACATAAATACATCTATCGTTGGTTTTACTATGATGACGTAATAATATGCAGTTAAATAAATCGTCAGTTACGTGTCGTAAGTACGTGTGGGACAGGCAAGCGTTGAGCCAACGCGACTCACGGCTAATCCAATCACGTAATTGGACTTAGCGTTATTCATTGACAGGGTAATGACTGAAACTACAAACGGCTTCTACGCAATACTATTTATTGTGATTGCTTAGGACAACTTATATTACTCTTTAACCGTTCCGAAGAAAATGTATACACATGATTAGGAAAACAGCTTCCTCTCTTCTCTGTCTCACATACACCGATACATCGCTCTTGCGAGTGAACATTTTCATAGTTTGAACATTTTACTTACAGTCTATACGAATATTTTCATAGTTTCAACTTTCTATAGGATAAAGTAATGTGACGATAATTTAAACGTCCATTACCGACTACGGGGCTCATTTCTTGAGTATCAAGAATTTTCTAACAGAAAATCCAATAGCTGATTGTCTGACCAGGATGTTACGATCAGACAGCATATTATCTTCTTTTGTACAGATAAATAATCTCGTTTACGTATAAATAATATAGAACAACTTATATTATTGTTATCGGATTGTTTATAGCTTTACTATTTTTAGACTCTATGTGATAGTTTTCGAATAATGTGATAATAAAATTGTTGTTTTAGTTAGCAGTTAATTTTAAAGAGTTGAACTATAATTTGATATTCAAATGTTTCTAAATCAAGTTTACCTACTGTTTAAATATACAAATTTTACTTACGAAAGCACAATTTGCAGAGAAGATTAGGTAAATTAAAGGAATAAAGGTTGTTCCGTCAATCAGTGTCAGAGTGACGGTGGATCATTGCTGCGCAGGGCGGAGCCTCGTGTGACGTTGACGACTCATTAGCGACGACTCGTCCTGGCCCCGGGCGCTACATCACTCATCAGGCATCACTGATCGTTAGGACATACACTATTATTCAAAATATACCTAATTGTCCAACGATATACTCAAATAAATATGTAAGTCGCTAATACAAGAACAAATTAGGTATCTAGATCATGCAAAACCTGAATCGCTATTTCGAAATTTATTACTATATATTTACTTAAGTTTACCAAGCGACTTTATATGGTTGAGGTGACGGTGAAGTATAGTTTATTTAGGTTTTTTTTCAAATGGCGGCTAGAGACAATATATATAACATATACATCCATTTCCATGTATAAGTCTTTCTGTTTTCGCCATTTCTATTTATTAGAAATCAAACGTAATATAAGCAGTAACTGAAAAAAGCAACAGATTTTATAATATTTTATTTGGTTACCAAATAAGGGGTTCCCTCTATCTGGCAGAATCTTGATGCTCCGAAACTTATTTGGCATAACACAGTTGGCATAATGTTCTTTAAACGAATATTTGTTTAAAGAACATTATGCCAACTGTGTTCAATAATGTTTATGCCTTTATAGGCATAAACATTATTTAATAAACATTGTTTGGCCGAATGTTTATATGTTCGAATTTACAATGGCATACTTTTAAGATGGCAGAGTTTTATCTGGCATAATTACCTTTGGCAGAAGTAATATTCCGTATAATTTCGTTTAGCATAACGTTCATTTAGATCAGAGGTTCCCAGACTTTTTTCTCATAGACCACTTTCATAATTTTGCTGGTGCCGGTGGACCCTCTGCATTTCTACAACAAGTTCATGCAATGAAAAAATTTTATCAAGTCTCTATGGGCTAACCATTTTCTTTTTTAGTAAGTAATTCTCTATCTACGTAACCAGTGGTCTCGAACCTATAGGTAGGTTCGAGACGACTGGTACTGTATATGGAAAATATGGAATATGCAATTTTTTACAGGTAACAGTCGCTGAGCTTCTCAAAATATTATCTGCCTACATTGATAGGTGAAGTCAAGCCAACGTTTTAGTTCTTTACTATCAAAAGCAAATAAATTTTCGTGGACCTCCGCTTACGAATTGTGAACCCCCATTTTTTTGTCACGCCAACGTAGACCCCCGTCCAGTCTCCCGTGGACCACTGGGGATCCACCTGGACCACTTTGGGAACTAAGGATTTAGATCGACGATTATATGGTATAATTTCACTTGGCATACTATGAAGATAGCAGAATTTCATTTGGAATAATTTTATTAGGCATATTTCTATTAAGTAGCATTTTAACCTTAAATTAAAATTGAAATAATGTCTTAAAATATTTTATGTGCTGTGCTACAAAAGATAGTGACAGAAACAAATCGCTGCAAATTCGACTCCACGTAGTCTAGTTTGTCCTAACCCTAGAGTGTAATTTAGAATCGCGTAGGCGCGTAGGGGCGAGGCGGCCTGCGAGCTGAGGAGCAGGTGGTTTTTCTACGCTTACCGCCGCTGAGGCTGGCCGGCGAAGCCGGTCAGCACGCCGAAGCTGCGGTGGTGAGCGTTAAAACCATCTGCGACGATAAGCTCGCGTGGGACCGCCGAAGCTCCGCAGCGCCGGAGTCGTAACAGAAACCATGCCTGCTGCATGTTGCATGCTCGAAAAAAAACACCTCCAAATTATACTGACTAGATGAGACTGATCTATCATAAATCACTCTCTCAATTTTTATGGATATGAAAAGTATGCTAAAAGATGATTCTAACTGTAAACTTTCTGAGATATGATGGTTCTGCCTTTTAATGACTATAGATATTAAATGTATGCCAAAAGGCGATTCTGACTATGAACTTTCTGTGATATACTTTTTTCGGTTATACTTTTTAATTATTATGGATATGAAATTTATGCCTAAAGATGATTCTGACTTATAAAATTATGAGTTTTGAATGTATGTTAAATGTCTGTATGCCAAACGATTTTCTGCGAAATGAAGTTTATGCTATCCGTTGTTATGCATAACAATATTATGACATAAAAAGCTCTCCCGTAAAAGGTGGACCCCCAAATAAGACTAATAAAAAAATTTACTCTAAATTATGTGTGGAGATTGCGGTTGACATACCTACATTGTATAATAAACTAATATTCTAGTAATGATAATGGCTCTAAATTTAAAGGCATCACTATTAAATTGGACGACTAAAGATAATAAAATCTACAATTTATTAATCCATTTAAGAGATAACAAAGATTAGCACACAAACATATAGAGGAATGGTACTAATAAATCAAACCATGAACCGTCTGTATATTTTTATTAGAAGATTTTATTTAACTTGCCTTGTTAGTATGTGGTCATATCGTTTTATTGCCACCGGATTTGAATACCAAATTCTATCAACCGATTGAACGAAAATTTGGAATACATGTGTAATTTTGGTGATCCGATTCGGGAATCAAACCAGACTCATGCTCAACAGTCGCAATTGTAGTAATTGCGCTGCGCTGCCGAACTACATTGTAGCTGCATAATATTATATTATACTACAAAGCTATCAGTTAACAAGTTAAATTATTGTGCTAGGTCAATACCTAGCATAATAATTAATAATTTAACTTTAAGATTCATATAAGTAGCTAGATAGTTTTTTAATATTATAAAAATATTTATTGGGACCAAAAGCTAAAGAATAAAAACATTTATATCACATCAAACTGCATAACATTTTGTCGGCAATTTGAATTAGCAACCATTTGAATACAGGTTTGAAGCCTATTTTGCTATCACCATTTTAAATTGCATTTGAAATGGCTTCGGAGTAAAGCTGCAATAGAGCTTAAAGTTTATTTTATACTAGCTTTTGCCCGCGGCTTCGCTCGGGTTAATTTAGAATTTCACAATCAATTCGGGTTGTACACTGCTTGTAATAATATAATACAACCATGATTCGAAAGACACGTGGCGCCATCTATTATCATAAGAACGTTATTGTTGTTTTCCTCGGGAGCAGTAATTTTTTTCCGGGATGAAAGGTAGCTTATGTCCGTTTCTGTACACCTGTCAACGTATATGCAAAATTTCAGGATGATCGGTTCAGTAGTTTAGGCGTGAAAAGGTAACAAACAAACAAACTCATTTTCGCTTTTATAATATTATAGTTAGGATAGTTAGGATTAGGATAACGGTATTTTACTATACAGAAATATTTTCTTGCATAGGTGTTATAAAAAATATAGTAATCTATCGGTAAGCTATATTATATTATATGTATTTCGAAATGAAAACAATGAAAAATGTTTGTAAATGTACCAATACAATTTAATGTATCCAATACAGAACATAGTATTAAGGATTCTGTAGACGAATGGAAAAAGGATACCATAGGATTTGTACTATTTGTATGTTTGTTTTAGGCCCGGTTCTTATGTTAAGGTAAAGAGTCGATTTACCTACCGACAGAAAAACTTAATTTTGCCACAAATTCTATGAAAAAATGTTAAGATTTAACCATATGATATGTTATTATAAAACGACTCGTATAGGAACCGGGCCTCAATCTTTTTCTCGGCCACTACTGGCACTATAATTTATATCTATACTAATATTATAAAGCTGAAGAGTTTGTTTGTTTGTTTGAACGCGCTAATCTCAGGAACTACTGGTTCTATTTGAAAAATTCTATTAGTGTTGGATAGCCTATTTATCGAGGAAGGCTATAGGTTACATAACATCACGCTACGACCCACGGGAACGGCGGAGTAACGATAAACGCGGGTGAAACCGCGAGCATCTAGTATAATATATAGAAGATAATTTGATATGAAATTATGTTAACCAACAAAGTCATACATACGTGTAAGTGCGGAATGGAAAAAGAAATATCAGTACACATAAACGCGTAAAATATATATTTAAATGCTATATGGAAGTTTGTGCAATATAGTAAAAATAATAAATATTTATATAAATTAACATAAGGGGCGATGTGCGCTGCCGAAGCCGTAAAATGGATCTCTAGATTGATCGTTAATATTGGCACAAACTTATACCTCCGATTTAACTAAGCAGACGATAATTATTTTTAAAATCCACTCAACTCAGTCTATTATTTCTATAATAGTAGACGGAATTGAGCGGTTCCTCGCTGCCTAGAGCGAGATACTTCTTTAGTCAAAAATATTTACTTATTGCAGACAGAAGAACATAATAAGTACCATGTTATCTTATGGAATAAACTGTATTTAGGAAGAACTTCCACGTTGGTCATGCGGCTTCACGTTTACATCTACTGTACTCCATTAATACTAGTTAGATATCCATATAATTAGAAGTATTAAAAAAAATTATATTTGAAGGGATGGCAATTATGTGCTGGAAAAATTTCATACCTACTCTGTATATCTTAATACTGTAAATCTGTACGTTCCAATAGATTTGAACTAGAGCTGTAGCGGTCAATAAAAGAATAACTATCTTGCCAGTCTGCTAAACCAAACCAAAAAATCGTGTACAAGTGGTACAAGCTTAGTTTGAATGTTGGTTTCGTTACTATGAAATTTATGACCAGTCAATTCTAAACAACGACTAAAGGAATAATTCCTGAGTCTCGTTTACATGAACGACCTGATTCGACACAAAGAACAATTAGATTCGGCACAACTATTACTATTTGTAGATTATATAATTTTCACGTAGGGATCGAACCCATAACACTTGGCACACTGATAGTGGCGAGGCTACCATTAAAGCGCTATCCATGGTGTCAAATTAGCAAAACTATTTAACGATTATTTAATGCTACTTATATTTTATACTACCAGTAAGTACTACATAGTACTAGTCGACATTGCGTATAGTTTTGTGCGTGTTAGAGTGGGAATAATACGCCCGGAAAGGGTGCTTCGTTCTCTTTCAATATACATCCCGATGCATTGACGGACAATTGGCTTCGTTTGGTGCCACTGTCATACCTGATACTCAGTTATGATGCGAATAACTATCATTATACTCCTTGTTGCTGACTTATAAGAATATGTATGTACCATATAATATGAGCAGTAGCTGAAGACAGTAGAATTCTATTGAACTTTCTTCTCTCAATAATTATGAATAAGAATAGGTTTACAGGTATAGCACCTTTGATGTATTTTGATCTAGAGAATTAAAAATAAAATAGTAACAGATTTGAATTACCTAAAAATGAATGAGTCATGAATTGAGAAACATGTTTGAGTCGTAGATATTATTTGATAAAAAGCCAAACATTGCAAGGTATTTTAAACACTGTTTATCAAAATGACCATGTATACTATAGTATATTGAAATCATTTACACATACTTATATATATAAGCACTAGGTTTTATATCACTAGAAGCATAGTAATAACATAAACTCAAAATCTAGTTAAAATGTGCATAATTAATGTAATATATATATTACAATGTCTTTTAACGATTCTATACAACCAAATAAGATATTTAGAGAATAAAATCGAAATGATCCCAATCCATTACGAAATTATCTTACAAAATAGTGCAATAAATATAGATATCTGTCCGTATTGATGCAGCGAGCGGAGACAATATTTACTGGGCTACTCCCCTGGTCCTGCCGAACGGAAACTTATAGTTTTGTTGAGGCGCCCGCCGAATAAAATACTGCTGGTCCGGACATAAATCAGATCGTGTCGTGGCCGCAGCCGGCGCGGAGACGCCGCGTCCGCTGCGCCGCCGCGTGCCTCGCCGAACCTGACGCTCCCGGACGCTCTGCTACATTTTAATAACAGGACTGCGCCATAAATGGTCACTGACAGATTTTATTTCAACTCATATATTATCTCCAGTCGTGCAAGCGGACTCCTTTTTATTAATATTTGTTCTGTTAGATCCTGTCCACCTTACATTCTTGCTTTGTAGGTATCTGAGAAAGCTTTTACAAGACAACAATATAAAAATTGTTCATCTAAAGTAAAGAAAAATAAAATCATTTCATTCATCTTTCAATATTCAATTTATAAAAATAAATATATTATTGAAGGCTGAATAATTAAAGATTTGGCAGCACAAAATAAAAGACTAAGTATACGGATAGGACGGCTATTACAGTTCGTCTAGATGTAAGATACTAAGATATTAAAATTTTAAATATATGTAGCTGCGATCTGATTAATGAGTATTAAGTATACATATTTTGGGTGTGAACCAGCCCACAGATGGCCTCTGGAGTATTTCCCAGGGCTTTTAACGACTGTCGCCGAGGGAGACTCAGGTATGTGGGTAATAAATGTTCATCATCGGTTAGGCTGAAATTTGCTAATGTCACAAATATTTTTTGTTTACAAACATACAAGTAACTACTAAAACTATCACTACGCATTATTTACGCATATTTAGAGCAATTTAAATTTAAATGCCAAGTATGCAGAATATTTGTTGAGAATCACGAATTAGAAGATTATCGTAATGTACAGTGTAAAATTATTAATATCGGTATTGGATAGTTTCAATAAGTGTAGATATGTATCAGCGTGCCATGGCGCCGAGATGTTGGATGTTTTATGGGCAGTTTTAGTGCGGTGACCGCCGCCAACAATAACGTGACCGCGAGGGTGTCGCGCAGCTGTTTTTTACACGTTCTTACACAACCTACACCTCACAATGCACGACTCACGGAAAACCAAGGAGATTTTTTGCAGCGACAACTAAGTAAATGTTAGAAATGTATAATAGTTGATAATACATCAATACAGATATGCAAACTTGAAATAAACAAGGTGGACAGATATGAGGTTACATGTTTTTAAAATCTTTTGATGGTTAGGGAAATTAAAAATGTACTTGTTAATTAACACATTAATATTTAATTTTAAATAAATCTCTGTTGTAAGAATTTATGAAAAAGTAAGTAGAAGTAGACATAATCGGCAACAATACATGTACATGATGATGATTATATAATTATGTCTACTTAATTTGCGATGTGTACAATTGTATTCGAATTAGGTATAATAGAATGCATTAAAAATACTAAATGTTCTGTCATGCTGAGGTATGTGCCCTGCTTCCTTGATCGTACAAAGTAGTTATCTTTTTTTTTATGGATTGGGGGGCAAACGAGCTGACGGATCGCCTGATGGTAAGCGATTACCGCCATGGACACCTGCAACACCAGAGGAGTTACAAGTGCGTTGCCGGCCAATTTTATTCGAATATTATTCGAATGAAAACATTTTAACTAATACGCGCATTACTCTCAATTCGTTAAAAAGGTTTAATCTATTTTTACTATGTTTATTTGATATTTTTATAAAATTTACCATGGATTATTATTCTGCCTGACGGTTCCTGAATCACTGTTCACAAACGTATTAGTCGAATGCCTTATAGAGATGCGGCTGATAATTAATAAATTATGATTTGAAATATACATGCCAAAAATTACTGATACACAAATATTGTAAAATAAGAAGAATCCATCCCTTTTTTGTGCTGAAGTGGCCGTAGCCATTACAATAAAAATATTAAAAACCGCATAAGTAAGAGGCGGAGGTCGTCGGCAGTTCGGTGCAAATGTCGCCTCGGACACTTACATTATTCCTTAGTGGCCATGGGCGGCTAGCCCCCGGGTGGACTCGAGCGACGGCGAGCCCCTGCACCTATTATCTCAATACTTTAGATAGTCACCGGGACATTCACGGTCTCCGATCGTTCGCCCAAATGACCCCCCATTTGTCCAGATCCGATTAATCATGATTGTGTTTATGTTGTGTACTAGTACTATAAAAATATAATCCCTTTAATAAGCGGAGTCCAAGCGGAAACCGATGAGATTTCGTATCGAAGACGTTGAAAAGGATTGGATTTGATCAAAGGAGATCATTATAAACGTCTTATAAACTCGGACCGTAGGATTTTCAAGGAATTTAATCGAACCGGGTAGTTCTTGAAAATTAATCTAATGGATTATTTTACTTCAATGGCTATGAATCATGTGAAATTGGAATTTGAAACACAGTATGAAATTGCAAGAACGCATTAAATGACTACTAATAGCAATAAACAAGTATAACAAGTCTACAAGACCATATACCTAATAAAAATATCATGGAAGTTCTTCGTAATAAGATATTCTAATATGTAACTACCTTTATACCGCTAATCTTACTCGATAACTAGCCTGTTTTGTAAAACCAAGCTTTAACCAATTCTAAGAGCATTCTATCTCAATATTTCCATGTAGCCTCCGAAAAATTATAACTATCATTTTTCGAAGGCTATATCTACAGAAGGGGCGAGATTGATTAATTGAAATGAATCTTAGGCCTCTGTTGTACATTCTACTGGTAGCAGATATATAGGTATATACAAGCTTCGACCAATGATTAGTTAATTGGTTATTATGTGAGGCTACTTATAAATATACCTACATAAAATATATGACAAACAAATTCACTTTCATATTTCTAATATTAGTTAGGATTAGTATTCACGATATAGATATATTATAAAATACCTAATATCAAGACGGTAGCAAATGTAAGAGACAGTAACCAGAGACAAATGCAAACTGCTGACTTAGGTAATACAATATTGTTATGATACTTACATTGACGGCTAACAAACAATATAATTCACAGTATTGTTTTGTTGCAATTGTACTTAGGTATTTATACATGTTTTAATATTATTATTTGGAGGTTCAATATAATTATTTATGCCGTTTTCTGGCATAGAAAGAAATAAGTACATAGCTCGCCTAATTGGAAACAATTAGAAGCCTATAAAGGTTTACAACATCTGTATAGCTTGGTCTGGGAGTGTAGCTAGATCGTTGCTGATCCTGTAGAGAAGAGCTCACTCCAATGTCAGTGCAATGGACAAGTGCTGCGACTCCTTTGCTGACAGCACAGCACATCTAAACATTAGTAACCTGCTTACTGCAAGGAAACAATACAACAATATTTAGTTATGATCTTTTGGCCACACAGATTTACTTTGACCATGGAATTAATAAGTACTTACGTAAATTAATAATTTCATGAGCAGGACAGATTTACAAGTTTGTCCTGTATAATACAATTAGATGCGCTCGCGGTTTCACCCACGTTTATAGTCACTGCGGCACCCCCGTAGGTCGTAGCGTGATATTATATAGCCTATATAATCTTCCTAAATAAATAGGCTATCCAACACTAAAAGATGTTTTCAATTCGAGCCAGTAGTTCCTGAGATTAGCGCGTTCAAACAAACAAACAAACTTTTCAGCTTTATAATATCAGTATAGATATAAAACTATATTATCATTTACAGTGTATAGAAATACCAGATAACATCAATAAATCGACGGAAAAATTGTGAAAATTCAATGCGCCGAAACGTATCAGAATAATCGAGCAATAATGGAAGTTGTCACCTCTGGTCACAACTAACACGCATTTGTTTGGGTTATAGTTAATCTAAGTGCAACTAGAAATCAAGCTAGTAACAAGTCTATCTAATCACACATTTAGTCGCAGCTATGTACAGATAGTTGACAATAGTAGCTCATCCTAGCTGTAGCGAATCCATAGAAGTGCGTAGTTAGTTGTTTCAATGATTGAACTGTATTGATTACTGTAGATACCTATTAAAAAGTCAAGGAAGACCTTTACATTTTAAATGTTACATTTTAACAACATTTTTATTGTTTCATGTTAGTATTTGAGTTATATGAATAATTATCACACTTTCTATATAAAGCATGTTACAAAATGTGGCCTGGAAAATAATGAGACATATAATAATATTGTCTTACGTTTTGTTTTGTTAATCCTGTAAGATACCTTTCGAGCAAGCTTCGCTGCCAGTAGAGATCAACAATACACAGACAAAATTAAGTACTTCAAAGATGATAAATACAATATTCAATTAAAGAAAAGGATTTCTTTATTTCAAATTGAAATCTATAGTACAAGTTTTGATCGACAATCAATAGTGCGAGTGATGCGAGCAGGGGAGCTCGCGTTCCGGTCGGTTGTGCTTATCGGATGAGCCTATTGGGGAACATGCCGTTCTGCTCCATTATGCTCCGCAATAATCCTCAGAGCAACGACTCAGACTTGTACAACTTGTTCTGGTAAGATATCGATCAAAACTAAATAAATACGGGATTAATGTTACCAAACCTTCGGAAAGGAATTATTTCGCCTTACGAAGAAATAACATACGAAAAGCCGATGTCTTTATAAGGCTTATATAGTACTCTGTTTGTAGTGTATTAAGATTACTGCAGCTGACAATGTTATTATCTAAAAACGCTGGGAATAAACTTAGTGGTTTCGAGGTCGAGTAGAGAAAGAAAAGGAAAGAAAACGAAATTATCATTACTAACACGGAGTTAGATACTTGTACTTGTCTCTGTATTGTACAAATCGATGTTAGGACGTAGAATTTCAATTTGGCTAGGGATATGTAATGTGGTACGCCGTTGGTATAAACAGGGGTATAAGTGACTTGATTAAACGTGGGAAATAAACTAATAAACTATGTAGGACCAAGCGTATGACGAATCATCACATCTTTGTGTCTTGTTATGTATAAGGTCTGATAGCTTCGATCAGTCCTACGATGTCACTATTTCGATCCCAGTACAACGTGACACGAACATTGCCGAGTATCGGCTTTGCTACATACATGTAGCATTAGTACGGTACTTCAACCTCTACAAGTTTGTATTTCAGAGCAAGTTGCTGGTGTATAACCCTGGCTACTAAGTTCTATCTGTGCAAGTACTCGCCGTTAACTAGACGAGAACAACAAGAATCTATATGCGTAGGGGTTTCACGTACGTAAATGTCAGCCATATCATCCCTCCAGATGTATTACCGGTAGTCATTCGTCTTGATAACTTATTATTATTATCATTACTAAAGCTCAAACGGTTCAAATACATAAATAAATTTTATTGAAAATTTGGCTATCTGTAGGTACGGACTGACAGACAATAAAACATTTTAATAAAAAAATAAGACGAGTTCAAACAAAAATTAAATAAAATACTATTTATTATGTGGTACCTACAGATCTAATTGAACTCAGTGCAAAATATTAAATAGCCTTTTATTAAAAAAAAATTGAAGTCGGCTTTTAACCGACTTCAGAAAAAGGAGGAGGATCTCAATTCGACTGTATTTTTATTATGTATGTACGTTACCTCAGAACTTTTTTCTAGGTGAACCGATTTTAATGATACTTTGTCGTATTTCTTTGGCTGACACCGACTCCAAAAATAACAATAATTATACATGATATTATCCTAATCATTTGATTGCCTCTTAAGCACTCATATATTTAAAAAAAATTGCTTAGGTGAAGTCCAAATAAATATTTTAATAATTGTTTGTTAGTCATAGGTACATAATTATGTGTTGAGTTAGATGTGAAGTTTAAATGTGTACTTACCTTCTTGCGTGGTAAACGCATAGATTGTACATTAGTAGAAAAATAAGTTGTAGACACAAGAATACGCAATTATTTCTTACTTTTTAGTGCATTTTTTGTTTTAGAAAATTCTTTTTAGAAGTCGGTTTTTTTTGTTAAAATTATTGTTATGTATGTAGGGTAGGTGTATTTTGTTTGTATATACATAATACAGGTAGGCCTACTAAATCCATAAATAAACAATTTTTGACTTTGATTAACAGCATACGTTAGTAGGTCTGGAATATAATAATAATTCTGAGTCTGTATATTTCTATAAGTTATGATGTGCGATTAATTATTGATCAAACTTTCAAATTATATCGACATTAACGATACAGTATCAATGTTCATCGAAAGCAATATTGCTGAGTAATTTTTCTAAACTTTCACTTTCACATGCCATAGTTTTACATAGATTTTGAGGTGATGTCTTACCCGATCTGTCTGTTGTCGTTGATTTACATAAATAATTTTGTAACCTTTCTTGAAGTAAGGTAATATACGCGTATATTTTGTGAATAAAGTTGATTACGGTCATGATAATGCTGTTTCAAAAACGTGTTATAATAGTCCGCGGCTTCGCTTGAAAACAGTAGATACTTTTTTTCTGAATAAAAGGTACTCTATGTCCTTTTGAGCCTCTGATAACGTGTTTGCGAAATAAATGAATATCGAGTGGTTAAGGCGTGAAGCATTATAAACAATCAATCTTACGTTCGCATTTATAATAATAGTTAAGATTAGGATTTGTAGTATCAACCCTGTTTGAAAATCTGCCATTACTGGACACAGACCTTTTCTCAACATAACTAAGTTGGTTAAGCTAACGTCCACGTCGCTGGACCGGGTAAGATAGCAGAATTCATGAATCTTCGATAACATAATTAAAACATTTCAGACATATAGGTTTCCTCAAGATGTTTTTCTAATTATTTAATACGCAAATAGCTTCAGAAAGTTAGAAGTGTCTGCTGTGGCATCAACCTTGAGACCTCTAGATACGTGGTAAGCCAACGGCTTCCTTATTTGGTCATAAAAGTCATAGATTTTATTTTACCTTACTTGAATATATTACTAGAATGTGGATGGCCTTATAAGATTTATTTTAATACTTTCTTTTGATATTGTAAATCCCCACACACAAGATAAACCGCATTTAAATTGACATTAACATCATACATTGACGTGTATGGGAGTCGCTTCAAGCGCCTCTCTGTACGGGCCACGCTCCAATGAACTCTGATCCTATCATAACGCAATCGCATATCGCCGACCGTACTTCTGCGAAACAGTTCTATGTGACACAGCCATTCGTAATATCAACCTTATTCAGTACGCACTAGATCGATATTTCGAGGGTCTAATAACATAGGACTATGTGCCCGTAAAACGGTAAAAATCTGCAGATATTTACGTTGATAGCGTTCCAGCAAAGAAGTGGAGTAGATACGTGAACTCGATCAGGGACTATAATAACCTAAAGCTCACGTTATTCCTTCAATAAATGTAACGTATGTCTCTACAGATTGAAAACAATCTTTTCATGAGTTATTAGATCCATTGTACGCCTGAAAAAGTTATTTTATATTGCATTTAGGCTTAAAATATCTTTCGTCCCAACAGTTCGCCTCTGGATTTTAATAATATTGAATATGCCAGTAAAATATAATAGTAGGACTACTGTCAATTATAAGTAAAAATCATGGACATGACGCTTACTGACTTAGGATTGGTTGTTGATCGCGATCATTTATTTATTTATTTTGGGAAAACAAATAGATACGTACAATTCTTAAATTAAATAATTTACAACGTTATATTGAATAATTTAATTTACACTTACCTGTAGGGGAAATAATATGTGACTAATCACCTTAATTTAAGACCAATATTTTATTATTGTTTCACATTTGTATGCCATCAAACAGGCAAAACATGATATACATAATAGGTATATGACTATTTTATTACAACATTGTCAACCGTGTTTCTAACAAACGAATACATTTGAAATTGATTTATTTAAGACAATTGTACATGAACCTTTTCATTTCATTTTTGGCTTAAGGGTATGATGTACTACATTTGTTATTGTCATGCACATTCATACGTGGACAGCACGGAGCAGGTAGAGACAACGACAACGCTCTTCGTCATAGGGTACTCTTAATATGGCCTTTCTTTAGAAGGTCTTAAAATTGTCCAAGAACGTTCGCCTAGGATAAGGTTCTATTTATTTCTTTGAGCTTGTGGGTCACTGACAGGAACCACTAAGCTTACACGAGTCAACAAGGTATTCGAATACTCATATTAGTCATGAAGTTACATAATTATTTATTTATTAAAAATAGGTACTCTGTTTTAGGTACTAAGATTATAAAATCAAATTGTCTTGGCAATCATCGTCGGTAAAGATTTTTCATATTTTAACTGCTTTTAAATACAGAAATTTTTAGCCTAGCAAACTAACGACAACGGCAGCAGGGCTATGATATGTCAAAAATAAACGCTGAGTATATGTTTAGAACAAGTGCCCGTATTAAGGGAAAATATATAAGGAAGTCCACGGAAAACCATAAAATATCCCCCTAAGCTTCCGCTCACCGATAATCCCTTTAGCGAGGGAAAAAACTTCAAAAGTTTGTGCGGGCGTTGTGGGGTCTTGAATTTTTGATCTCTATTAAATTGTTTCAAATGGTTTAACTTGTCGCGGCTCAATCAGTGCGAGGCGCGTGCGGCCGGAGTCGCGCCGTGTCGCGCCGCGCCGCTGTTTCACGCTTGCTGCGTTGAATAGCGATGCTGAGATTGCGTTCGGTACACGCATGACGCCTTCATGTGCAATGAGCCAAGCCAAATATGATTTCATATTTTCTCGATAAGAATTTGTACTCAATACAGAACTATTCAAAGTTATTAATATATCGACTGAAATATGTAATCGCTTATTAAAATAATTATGGTACCTCATAAATGTATGACATAATATTGTCTTCTGTTTACGCGAATGTTATTCATTGAAATTAAACTACTATATACGGATTTTATCGCGTTGTTTATTTGACACTGTTACAAAATTTACAAAATTTTTTGAAAAACTGTTACACTACTATAATCACTATTAAACTTTACAAATTTTTTTTAAGCTATTTAAATTATTGAAACTATTAAAACTATTTATACTATTACTATACTATTATACTATTTAGATTTATTTTTACACTTTCCCCGACGTTTCGGTTGCTTTTCAGCAGCCATGGTCACGGGGAGACCAAGATGGTAGTTGTCTCAATGTTCCAGTGTAGTTATTTCAAAGTACCCGAACATAATTTAATCATGGGTGTTTCTATTTACGCAGAATGAACTCAAAGTATCATGAAGTCTAGCTGTGGTTTTCTTTTTCTTGCGTTTGACTAGTTGAATTACTGGATCCCAAGCTGGTGGTACATTCCAACCATCTTCTCTATTGAAATTAGGATGTTTCTTAATTTCAATAGCCTCGCGAAGCATCCTTGGTAGGAATCGGTGTTCTTTAGCGAGCATCTGTGGTTTGTCAAATCTCAGGTAGTGGTTGGTCCCCTGTTGCACATGTTCACACACAGCAGACTTCAACGAGCGTTGGTGTTTTACATCAGCTATGTGTTCTTTTATGCGGGTGCCTATGCTTCTCTTGGTTTGACCAATGTATGAGAGTCCGCAGTCACAATCTATTTTATAGACCCCTGCATCTTGTAAAGGTAGTTGGCACTTGACGGATGGTAAAAATTGACTTATCTTCGTTGGCGGCTTGAAGTATGTGTTGATTGAAGCTCGCTTCAAGATGTAGCCAATCTTGTCAGTGACACCCTTTACATAAGGTAGTATAGCAGGCTGGCGCTTGACTGTGGCTGGCTTTTCTCGGGATCTGTGACAGCGGCGCGGCTGTTGGAGCTTGTTGTCTTGCAGTACTTGCTTGACATGTTGAAGCTCGGCGTCCAGGTGTTTCTTGTCACAGATCCCGTGGGCTCTCTGAAACAAAGACATTCCCACGGTAGCTAACTGTTTAGGATGGTGGTAGTGATTATAGTAGTGTAACAGTTTTTCAATAAATTTTGTAAATTTTGTAACAGTGTCAAATAAACAACGCGATAAAATCCGTATATAGTAGTTTAATTTCAATAAATGTATGACATATCAACGTTTTAAGATCTTAATATTAGAAAATTATTATTTACTATAAATTTATCAGCAGATCTCAAATAAATAGCTATGAGTTCATTCATCTCACTTCATTCGTTTATTAAACGGAATTTTCTAATATTCAATTTTGTTTAAAGTTATTTTCAAAATTGAGGCAATCAATTAGGACGACCGTTCGGTTTTGATTTTAGATCCGGTCAATTATTATTATATCTGTTATATAATATCGTATGACCATAAATCGTCAATAGTTACAGGAGGTGGAGGGTCGGGCGCATCACGGCAAAACTGATTTATTCACTGGTGATATTTTATAGCGCAGTTTGTTCCGGCCGTTATTGTATTAGGGCGGCTGTTTGTTACATCGCCTTTGCCCTCGCCCCATGACATATACTAGAACGATACGGATGAGATTTCTTAAACTCTTTAATTGATTTTAAATAAACTTTTCTTGAGTGAACTCTCCTTCAACGTATAGCAACAATACCTTTTCATATAGATTAAATTTATTACTGCTATAGAAAAAATGAATGCAATTTAGATTCCAATAAAATATTGAATATCTTGAATTGCTTACACACGCTTTGGACTCTAATTTGTGTCTTATAACACTGACAGATAAATCAGTTTTGTATGGTATAAATAAATGCGACATATCTTTACATTTGATATGGCCTCCCCTTTGTAGTTCACTCCCTTAAAATCATTTTAAACTTCATAACTAGAGCTCAATAAAAAATAACGTTACTGACTGTCCCCCAATTTTTTAAATTGCGTGAAATTAAATTTAGAATATACTCTTTATCCCTCGGGAGTCTGACAAATAGCCGCGCGGCGAACTGCGCGATTTAGCCACGCTGTAATTGGTTTTTTAATGCGGCACTTGCGAAGTACCACCTTCCGCTTTATCAAGTGAATACATTATCAAATTGTTAGGCCGCCAACGCGACGCGTCCCCCGCTCTATGAATAAGAATCGAATGCGCTCGTCGGCGTCGTTCACTCACCGCGCTAACCGCAACTAAGGGGTGCCAAATTAGTGATCCCGCTTCACCAATTCGCTTTTTAACGGTTTATAAATATAAATTAAACCGTAATGATTACTGTTATAACTTTAGGGAATCAATCTTTTCTTTATGGTTATAGTTATTTTTATTTATTTTAGTATAAAGTACCAGGTAAAAACGTACTTGATAACTAAATATTATTCCATTTTAACATATAAAGAAAAATATATTGAGTGATATCGACAGGGGTCTACCGATAGCGCAGATGGAGGAGGGCGCATTAAATTTGACAAGCGAAGGTATTCAAAAAGAATATCTATAAGAGTGCATTTCCATTGTTGTTACATAAAATCGGATAGTTTCTCTGAGGAGAGCAATTTTGATTTGACTAATTAAAAGCATTGGATTATAGTTGGCTTCGATATAAAACGCGATTGTTATTAGTTTTTAGGTTTTAAATAATGACACGGCTTATCGTATCGTCGATGGGGTGGAAATGGAAATGCGTAAATGTTTCGCGAGGAACATGTCGTCAATCCGGTCACGTTTCACGTTACGTCCGATCCTCCGTCTAACATTGTGCCTATTGCCGGACAGTCTTGATAACGAGCCTATTGGCCAAGTACCGACGTATCTCTCGCACTCGTAAACTGCTTCGATTTTATGTACGCTCTTACATTACAGACAACAATATTGTCATGACAAAGACGATTATAGCTTTATTGACTACGTATTTGTATTTATGGTAAACTTTGGGTCGAATTTTACTATCGTTCTAGAAAAAAACATGTGAAAAGCGTGGCGGGACTGTTATCCCTCGCATAAAGATGGCTAATGCAGTTAGTATAGGAAATCTATGCGCTACATTGGGAGCTTGTCTCCGTGGTTAAGTGGCCCATTCACGTGCAAACGAGCGCGCACTTTAAAAATAATAAAAACCCCTTCAATATCTATGGCGGTAGAAGAGCGAGCGTACTGAGATTGTAGTTCTTTCATAGGACATGTACCGCCTGTTTTTGGGGTAAGCGTGGTGTATGATATTCCAACGTCCACAGTGAGTTTGAAACTTTCATTTTGGCTATTCTTTGAGGTGCATTAGAGTATGCGAGCTGCGTAGTGGCATCTCGTGTCTGTGATCGAGTTAAGTAGCGACGTGGGGTGCCAGATGTGTGCAGAAGTCATCAACTGACCAAGGAGGTCGCGACTGTAAACACTGCCTAACTAACCGTTGCTTCGCACCTCCGCGGTGATTTAATCCGATTTGGAATGTACCACTGAATTTATGAAGTTCTTTGATTGAGATAGCAACATTGAAGATTTAGATATTTAAATGTAATATTATGAATATATTTATTTCTCTCTCACTTAAACATTGCTATCTATTAGAGTTGATTTTAATTATTGCAAGGCGTTATAATAAAGTTATAAAAATGTAGGTAATAAAGGTGGTAAAATGCATACTTTCTTATTCATATGGTTGACTATAGTGGGCTGTTAGCTGTTATACACACAATAATAATAATTTATACAACAAACATTATCAACCGCACTAG
Organism: Catocala sponsa; assembly: GCA_963564715.1. Lineage (NCBI taxonomy): Eukaryota > Metazoa > Arthropoda > Insecta > Lepidoptera > Erebidae > Catocala > Catocala sponsa. Next base: position 13,961,610 of record OY751331.1, read on the forward strand.
GCATAATCACAGTGTCACAGTCACAAAAACAACTGAAACAAAGATCATCCAAAACAGACCAATTACCTTTTTGTTTCGTACGAGTGTCAAACTCGCAACACTCGTCGCCATGTAAGGCATTACGCCATTTGTATGACAGAATATATAGACTTTACATTAAATTACCGCATATGTATACCTTGTGCTTGAATTCTTCGTCTATTCTCGAGCTCTAAACACATTAAAAACATATACCATGTTGATGTTAATTAGACAAACACTATATGAAATAAAATATGTTAGGTATAATCATAACACTAGATCGTAGCGTCATGTTATATAACCTATAGCCTTCCTCAATAAATAGGCTATCCAACACTAAAAGAATTTTCAAATCGAACCAGTAGTTCCTGAGATTAGCGCGTTCAAACAAACAAACAAACTCTTCAGCTTCATAATATTAGTATAGATTTGAATCGCTACTTGCTGGCTAACATAATTCGTTCGCTAAAACTGAATATACCAGCATAAAAATAAAGAATCCTTGACATAAACGACATTCACAATGACAGATACAAAGTATAAAACATCGTTACAAAAGATACAGACCCGTATTTCCTTTATTCGTGTTCCATCCGCGTGACGCGGCACCTCTATCTAGTTAGAGCGGCACACACGGGAAAAATGAAATATAGAGGCAATCCAAATAGATTGTTATCTACCCACGTGTTTACCGGCGGCGCCGCGGCACGTTCGCGCTAACAAGCGACCCTCTCGCCTTAAAACACCGGTGACAGACGCCCTCACAGCACCCGGGCACCCGAACACCCAGCCCTAAACTGCGCGACGCAATTTGACAGCAGTGCTCCTGACAGCTCCCGCTCAAGCTTTTATTCTATCCTACTAACACAATAAAACCTCTCTTGACCAGACATCAGCAAAAATGTCTTCGTAGAAAACATATTTGGGAGCAAGACTACCCTCAAACTGATAGTTGTGTTTACCTTTATATCTCATCTAACCAAAACATTTTTCCTATTGCCATAAATTAAAACATCAGATTCCTATCGAAACCCATAAAAATTAATGTGTTAGATAGAACACACCTCCGCGGTATTAATTCTTCGGCCGAAGCTAAAACTATAAATGTCGGTTAATCCCATGTATCATAGCGGGGCGGTCATTGATTTGGTGCTATCGGATGGTCTCGGTGACTTATTGTCGGTCCCCTCGCGTCTCGCGCCCATTACCTCCGTGACCGGCCTCCGTGGCCGGGACACTACTCTAATAACTGCACCTCTAATACACCTCATCTTTCGCTATCGTCACACTATTCGTTACGTGACTAATTGGGTGTAGGCGCAGCACATTTTTCTATATGGCTCCTACTTTATCAACTGCCCGCGGTTTGTCCAATTTTTGATTCAAGTACATTCAATTTATTTTGTATGCCTTTCTTTAACTTGGTGTGTATTTCAATTATTATATTTTAGCAAAGCTGTACGTAGACAAAGCGCGATAAGAGAATTACAAGTCATCATTAGCATAATCCTCGGCGCGGGCGCAAAACAGATAGCGGTAAGATGCTTAGGTAAATTAACTAAGCGCGCTCTACGACTCCGCTACGCTCGTAGCGCGTAGTACGGACGCTCGTAGACTCGTTCTTTATCAGCTTTATTGACGTGAAAATAAAATATTTCTCCCCTTTTATGTGAATGTTGAATACTATTAGTTTTTATATGTATTTTTATTATTTTCCAGTAGTGACGTACCGTTATAATGGCATAGGTTAAAATAAATTGGTGAAAGCTTTTTAAAGATTTTTATGGGTGAATACAAAATAAATAAAAATAATTCACACCCGTTCGTTGCTACTGGATGATTCTGGGTTAAAGCATACAGTAGCAGCAAAGGGTAAATGGCGTTAGCATCTTTTCAAAGATGCAGTCGAGTGGTGCGTGACTTCGAAAATCAAGTGGTCATCATTTTTTTGTATGGTACATGTGTGAGTGGATGTAGGCGTGTGCAGTTGTGATTGGATTAGGCTCGTCGTGTGTTGACGAGCCCCGCGGGACTGGTACTCACGACCCACGGCCGCCGGCGATGCAATGACACCTCCACGTTAATAACGCACTGTCCAACTCAATACAAATAAAACTTCCAGTAGGTTTTGAAGGTCATTCACTCGAATCACATAAAACTTAACGAAATTGCCGGTTTTTATTATTCTTTATGGATGATGTCCGTCGTAAAGCACGTTGCTGGACTTTAGTATCGTATCAAGAAATAAAAATGTAAGGCTCAGACACCAGGATGTCCAGTGGTATTGTAGCTATTTAAAGAAATTATTAGGTGCAATTACGCAGCCTGTTGTGCGTGATTGGAATGCGCGTCGAGTGTAGGGCGAGGGTCCGACGACAAATTCTTACAAATTAATACATCTATCTGGGCGCCGCCTCGCGACCGACCGCGATACGTGTGGAATACTTTATTATCGTATCCTAACACAATTCTTCAGAGACGGGGTATTAGACATAAGTAAGTGCGGGGATACTCAGAGTGACATGATTACATTTTGGTTTCAATGTTTATATTTGAAAGTAGTCTCAATCGTGACAGAAAGGATGGTTGTTTTTAAGAGAAAATCTTAGGGGATGAATGTTTGGCTTTTGTATAGTTTTACATTTTTTTAAATTTATTTTACTTCACAGTCTACAAGCCGAGTATTGCGAACATATTCTTAGCACATACACATATTCACACGCCTATATCTTCCAAAGGGCACAGGTATATTACATCCATATTTTTACTGCTATGGTTTTGGGTAATATAGAGCGAGCTTATTGCCTTCTATCGGACTCATTTTCAGACCTTTTAACAAAAATTTATTGATAGAAATAACACTTTGCCCGACTCGGGAATCGAATCCGAGAGTTATGCATGGCAACGTATGTATTTACATTTTGCTACCGAGCAGGTTTTTTATATATTTAATCCTAGTATTGTTGTGTCATTTTATTTAAAATCTTTTTGATGCTAATTAATTACCATGTGCTATTCGCTGTCGAGGAATTGAATTTTATTACTTTACTTTTCATTTGCTTTTTTTCCATTCAGAAACATGTTCAGTAAAATATGCCTAGATATACAATAAAGTTTGGGAGCTAACTAAACACACACTAGCTGAATGTTTGTTACAGTAATTGTTACAAAGTAACATAACACGGGCTTCATTTTGTTTGTGAAATTAGTCAAACCTCGCGTGTACTTGACAATTGTAATAAAAAGAACATGATAGAGATGTATTGAGGATAAGAGTGTTGTAGTAGACAACGCCGCAACATCGCGGGGAATTCTATTTCTAATCTGTGAGTATAATCTGCAGCGTCAGCGCGACGCTGCAATATGCGTCCGCCGCGCCCGTCCCGGCTTCACACTCGTTGTTTCGAGAGCAATCGAGGCGCCAATAAAAAAGGCGATCGTCGCCCCGAGCCCGGGCATCGACTTATTTACAGAACACCCTGCCGTCGCTATTTATTTTATTGACTGCCATTTGGCCTGACTTTTATCGCTGCCCACTTCCCGGATAAAACAACAGCAGCAGGTAAAGATTGTCCGAAGCGCAGCGCGGCTACTTCGCCCTCGTACCAATCATGATTACAATCCGCACTTCTATTGTCATAAGAAAATAACATTTGTTCTGCCAATTTGTAATAACTAATAACAATAATCGATCATAAACTGAACGACTTTTCACTTTTAACAATACTTAATGGTTTTAATAACATTTGTTATACTTTTATTGCCTTGACATTCTGTTATAGTGTGAATGTAGTTAATATTATTCAGTTTTGTTTTGGCGCATGGTTTTAGGCAAGAGTAATTAAAAAGTATTATATTAAAAAAGTAATTTACTATTATTTCCTAGTCGCTCATGTTCAATGCCTGGATCGGATAAAGATATACCTTTCCGTCAGACTTTATTACTTTTGTTTCTTTAAATGTGAGTGCCGAATTATTAACATTTCTTTACATCTCAACCTATCCAGTTATCAAAAATACGAAAATACAAAAAAGTTATTGAAACAAAATAAGACTATCGTGACCAAATTTATGTTTTAAATAGTCTGATTAAGCTTATATACCAGCGTCCTAGCGTTGGTTGAGAGATTAATGGGTAGAGTTGTTTAGCAACAATATCATAAGCCGCCGCCGCGCCGTCTTGATATGAGCTAACAAGATTTTCAGCTAGAAAGTATAAAAACATAAACAATCCCAATAAATAAAATTAAACTCAGTAGAAACAGATAAAATTGCTACAAATAAAAAATCAGTAACAATTTATGTAATGTATTTTATTGCGTGGTCAGGGCGGTTGGTGGTCGTGCCTCGCCATCGCAGTACACGAGAGCAGGCCACCGGGGCACGCACCGGTCGCTTCGGCAAGGGGTGACTCCCATTTTCCACACATCATTGCATCGGGCCGCAGATTTATTTGCATGCGGGCCGCTGACCAGGATCCATTACAGCCATTATGATGCTATCTGATCAACCGTCACGAGAGTTATGGCGCTCTTGTTTTTCTTAACTATATGAAAAAATGCCAACAAAGAAATACCGAATATTTAGGCAACAGGACATAGTGAATTGGTTATAAGACGGGTTATAGTTTCCGCTATATTTCTTTTACTTAGGGTGATTTATCCGATGGGTAGTATAGAAAACGACTGTACATTTACCCTAAAAAAAGTATGATTGAAATTTGTAAAGATATCTAGCAAATAACAATAGATGTAATTACTGCACTTATCTAATAGCGATCGGGTAATGAATGTATCAGAAACTCGTAAGAAAACTTTGACGAAGGCAAGTTCTCAAAGTTGACGTAAGTATAAGTCGAGGAAAGTTGGTAGGGCGGACGGGTATTTACTACGTTTCATTCAGATTTATGCCACGCGTCCGGACTATCGGCCGCTACTAGTTCAATACAGATAATGAACGGGGCGGAAACTATAAATCTACTTAGTCGCTAAAGTTGCGTAATAGAGAAGAATCGAGCAAGTAAAATAAACATAACAAAATGTTTAGCTCGTTTGTGCTCGTTCACGGTTCGCCGGTGCCGGCTGCCGGTCTTCCGCGCGCCATTTGAACCCGCTTAGTGAGGTTTCCGCTTAACCGTATTAATCTGAAATTAGGTCGCAGTTAACACCGTCGTGTTAAGTACGTATGGGTCACTAGTCCCTCGTACACCTACCACCTACTGTTTGACTTTGTACTTTTACGGTGACAATATTGTCGATAGGTTATATGACAATGAGTCGTTAAATTTGTATTAACTGAGCAACCTAGTACCTAACTGTTTTATGTACCTATATTACAGATAATATGTACAAGTTATTTTATTTTTGTAATTATTAAGAGCCCTTAAACAAATTTAATAAATTATATATTTTTGTAGTAATATAATATATACCTAACTAGTTCTACGCAGTGTATAAACTAGAACCTTTTTAATGATCATATGACTTGTCTATACTTTTAATTGTTTCATTAAAAAAAGTAGTTTTATTTTAAGACCGAATGTATTAATCTAATTTATTAGTGTAGTTACTACTACACCAATATACTACTATATTTGCACTGTTCGATAAAGTGCGTGCGATTATGCAAGCGGTCACAATAATAGTGGAGATATTTTGACCGCGCGTGGGGGCGATTTTATTTTACTGGGCGCTTTATTGGTTCCGTATCAATGGCCTAGTGCCGTACAATCAGTATAGCAATTATTGATACAATGTCGATATTACTAACGGACCATATTTTTTAAAATTGCACTTAAAATAAATTAATACAAAATATATATATATTGTGTAACAGAAAATAATTATTATCTACAGCAGCTTTGTATATTAAGAGATAGGTTCAAATCTTTTCAATAGCAAACATTTTTATAGGGCTCAAAATTGATATAATTATTACGTTTTATTAGATTCTATTATTGCAATCCATTAAGTGAATTAATCCTTGTGAAAAAGAAACAGTTTTATAACAGCTTTTGTTAATAACATATATTAGCAGTAAAATGAAACAACATTACAGAATGTTGATTTTAATATAAAATAACTTTTATTTTATGGAAATTATTATTAAGCTTTGATACGTTTGAAGTGCTTGACATTCTACGAATATGTTATTCTATTTAAATGTTAAGGCAACTATCGTAGAATTCTTATTCAACAATATATATTCCACATAAAATTAATAAGCAGTTAGGTACTCTTGTATAATTTAGTATTCGTTGATTCCATTATATTCGAATACAATTGTGCACATCGCTAAGACTCATACACGTAATATAGTCGACATATCTCGTATAACAACACTAGCGGTCATAGATTGCCGTGGGATGGACGCGACAAATCAACCCGCGAGCTGCAATGGGGCGGCTCCGCATCGACAGCGCTGATTTATCGCGGAGCCGCGTTATCGTACCGCGCGCTCGGCTCTCGGCGCTGTCTCTCCTACTGCGCTTGAATTATTAAACACAATCTCACAATACCAATGGTGATTTTGCTGCCTCTATGACCCAGTAGTAGTGTATGGCTAGGGTTTGATTACGAGCTAAGTATTACCGGGATGTCCTGAAATTCTCAGTAGTAATACGCTGTCTGGTACGGGAATAGGCTCGTCTCATATTACACCTAAATCTAAAATCTTAACTGTCGAAATGTGGGTGTAATATGCCTCTATCTCTGCCAACCGCTTCGGGGAAATAAGTTTGATCTTACGAATCTTAAGATCAAGCCCGTACATTTACTAACACTTAGGTATAGACAGTCACGTTTTCGGTCAATCTGTTATTGATATTGTGAACAATTAATCTGTTGTGTAAAATAGACGAAACCTCTTTTTGTCTATTTTAATAATTTCCATAAATCAAACATATGCTGTGTTTCTAAAATTACGATACAGTTCCCGCACTGTGACTTTATAAACAAAGGATCTGTACTTCATTTGTATAAACATCCTGACCCATATATGTTTTATGCAGAAAGCGAAGCACTTACTATTTTCTGCGGTGCAGCACATTGGGTTTAGCTAGGCGAGCACATTACTTTTTATAATATTATATATACTAATATATTTGTGTTCCGTAATATAGTTATATATTAGAATTTTAAAATCGATTCACTAGAGGTAACATAAAAAGAAACAAATTTTATATCACTATAAAGCATTGTAAAGAAAAACACATGCCGTGATTCCTGCATTTTGACTGTAGTGTAGAGTTGTAATGTATGATACATCAAATATTTCATTTCGATATTTCAAAATCTTTAATTTACTAAATAATAAATTACAGCCTGTAACTGTACCAATTACAAATTATCGCTTAGTTAATTTATATTTTTTATTACTTTTACAGGATTGTCTACAAAACACTTACAAAACTAGCAACTTTTAAATATATCCGTATACGTAAGTAAAGCTAAATCATTATTGAATGAGCTTTTCAAATTTTACTCGCGTATGACTACGGAAAACTGTTGTCAGCATCATTTACCTTTAGAAATAAATGTATTAGTATAACGATAATTAACTAGCCGCTGCACGTTATCGCAACGAAAACCCGAAACGTTGATGAAACTTTTCACAGATGTTTTAAAATTCAAGCGGTCACGCGTAACATTAAATTTAACTTCTATTTGAAGAGGACGTTTAATCGGTTGTTAACGGTCGGTGACCGTGGTAAATCTCGGGTAATCCGGCGTAGAACAAATATAGTTGAGAGGTAGATAAGGTGCGTCCGGTGCGCGGCCGGCGAGCGTGCGCCGCTAATGTGCCATTTGTATGATGATGCCGACCCGCGATGTCACGCCGCTCGCACCCCTGACGCTCCACGTTTCCTTGTGTCATACTGACATTACTTGTCCCAAACGATAACCTATTTCGTAGTACTTATGAACAGCCATAAGTACTACAGAATAACTTAAAATTATATCTACTCTAGCTGGGATCACATCACTAATATATATTCTGTTAGTTGTATCGCTTATCTATACATATAATAAAATCGTAGGAAAGTCAAAACTGTACATTGAATATTTTTTTAAAAGAATACTTGGGGCGTGATCTACAATCGATATCGAAGCCAAAAATATAGTTTCTAGTATTTTTGTTTGTCTGTATGTATGTCCGGGCTAAACTCAAAAAGTACTGCACGGATTTACTTCAAATTTTGCATGAATATTACTAATAGGTCGGGTCAACATATAGGCTACATATTATCACGCTATCACCTACGGGGGAGGAGCTGTGAATCTTTATTTTTCTTACGCATTCTGTGACAGCGTGTAATCTAACGACGCATATTTAAATGTTGTTTTTGAGTAAGCCATGCTATTATCTAGCTTTACACTATAAAAACTACGCCATTTAAGTAACTTGGGCAGAGAAATATAGTTGGGTTCCGCGGTGACAAACACTTTTTAGTTAAAATCTACGCGGACGAAGTCGCAGGTAATAGCTAGTGACAAATATGTACGAGTATAATCATTTTAATCCTGTTTATTTATAGTCCCAATGCTAGATATACGTCACTCATAATGCTCTGATTCTGTGATAAGGTCCATTCCTTAGCCTTGGTATGCTACGACGTCTAGTCTGCGTATGCAAATTCCACAATTGCCACACCAAGTGTGGATTGGCCTAGAATAGAAATCTTTGATAATATGAGTCATGCAAGTATGTATTGACGTTTTTTTTCTGTTAAATACAGTGATGAGAAATTATTTACTACATAAGTAAGCAATGTGTATATTAATTTAAGAGACGCAATAGAAGAGATAAATAGGGGAATGAAAATATATGTTATCCTTTGGATAGCATCCGAAGGATGACATACCTCTACATTATCTAATGATTACATCAAAAGAAAAAAAATACTTTAAATATTATTAATTAGTATGTAGGTTAAATAAAATAATACTAATTTAATTGTTTGACAAACAGTTGTCTGCTATAGAATTTTATTAACCGTAGCAAATTTCAATTTTAATTTGTTTGAGTTGACGAGCTTCGTAAAACTTTAAATGCAACAATTTATAAATCTGTGTATGTTTGTTATTAATTAAAGTTGGCCATTACGAAAAAACATAAATTATCGTTTCACATCTAGAACAGACCCAATGGATTGTGCCAAGTATAAACTCGCAGAAAAAAAGGATTAATAAATGCAGGTACTCCATCAGTTGCCCAGTCATGCTACAGTCAGGCATCAACCCAAAACAGAAGATCGTCAGTCGTACATTGAATTTATAATGTTATGTAATGTCTTAGTTAACATGGTTTTAAAATGAGTCAATTTTAAATTATAGTCTAACATACATAGCCGCACGTCTATAACCGCGAAAAGATAGCTGAAGGTGTATTATACCCACTTTTCACCAGCTATGGTTTCAGGTCTCACGTAATAGGGGTGAGCCTATAGACGTTTACGGGGCAGTTACAGACTCAATGTTCTACAAAACTTTGCGTGACCCGGGATCAAAACCGAGTCTACTTACCAACTATTTGCTTTGTGCCTAATCTAAGAAGACGCCAATCTCGCATTGATTTTGGCGAGTTGAAACAAAGGAAATATTTTTAGTGTCAATACATTAGCAACGAAAAGTCGAAAATAAAATTATATAAAAAACAATGGAAATCTTGCATTTGTATAATACTTTTCTTTCTTCTTTCATAAAGACAATTCCCGCAGTCAGGTTTATTTCTTTGTCAGGAGAGACTTAACAAACATCCAAATAATACGAAGGACTCTTTAGGTTTGCCCAAAGAGTTCTGAACATATGCATCACCGATGTCTAATACGTAAGCCAAATAAATGGTTTGCCAAATAAATTTATTTTTTCACATTGCACGCTGCGAAATCATATTTTAAAATATGTAAAGAATTTATTGGTAAACTCTAAGACACGGCCAAGTTTAAACTGTCTTATAGGTACCTATAATTTAAGCAATGAGTTATATTACGTGAGATACCATTTCTATACCTTTTGATTTTATAAGTAGCATATTATATTTTGCGAGTAAAGTGGAATACACACTTTGTATTCCACTTTACTCTCAAAATGTACTGAATTACTAACAGGCAAGGATAAGTTAGCGTTTCGTCGGTGATACTACAACTGTAAATGTGAATATGAAAACCGGCGCCAGAGTAAACAATGTCGACAATGTTTGTTTTCTGTGCTAAAAAAATGAGCAGCGGAGGTCAGTTCATTTACATGGTAAACGTGCGCTTAGAATGGACCGTCACGCGCGGTCAGTCGCTCACAAGACCGGCTATCAAGGACAGGGCGGCGCAACACTCAAAATAATATACAGCTTTTTAATTTCACACTACACACAGATATTTACAGCTTTAATAAAATCTTGTTGCTTACGTAAAAAGGGTACGCTTGTATATTGTTCAGGTAGCGTCCAAACATGTGTTTTGTATTCGTAGGCGTTTTCTTTAGATTCAGAATTTTCCGAAAACTGTTAGCATTTTCTTAAATTGCAATGCTGAGTTAGATATTTTCGTCTGCGACAATTTTGCAAGTTATGATAATGCTTACTTATCAAAATTATCAGCACCAAGTTGCATAATGTTGGGTTAAGATACAGTATGTATTATTAAACTCTGCGTAGCAATGCAAAGTATAAACATAGAAATCGAATGGGATGCGAATAATAATGCGTGTCGCAAATATAGGTACGCTTACGATTAAGGCAGATCGTTATAGCCCAGGTTCGAAACAGGGTAAGAGAAACTATTATTCGATTGATTTGTTTGGCAATTCTTATTCGTTTTGTACTTAATTAGACTTCAGAGAGTTTCAGAAATGTTCATACTTAGAGTTGTCACACAAAATCAGAGAGTGGCCTCAGCAGAGGACAAAAGATTCACCCCTGTAAATGCAAATAAAACAGTTCATCTGCTATTATATGGGAATTAATGGGACCGATGACCAAATGTGTATATTATTCTATCGGAAGTCTTAACATCAGCGATTTACAGGCGAGCTGATAGTTATATTATTTATATTTTAGATTCTAGATAGACGCCTTGTGTTATATATAATACTAGCTGTTACCTGCGACTTCGTCCGCGTAGATTTTAACTAAAAAGTGTTTGTCTCCGCGGAACCCTATTTTTTTTCTAAAATTAAAGTAGCCTATGTTACGCCTTATAACATCAGCTATCTGCACGTGAAAGTCCCGTCAAAATCGGTTCAGCCGTTTCGGAGATTACCCGGAACAAACAGACATACAGGCAGACAGACGAAATTTTTTAAAATATATGTTTTCGTATAGGTACCTTATATACTTTCATATGCATTAGATAAAAAGCTGTTATTTTGACATTACAAACAGACACTTCAATTTTATTTATTTGTATGTATAGATGAATAGATTTTTTGGATATAATAGCAATGCTTTACGAAAATTATAATATAGCTGTACATGCAATATGGTTAAAAAAATAATTAATATTCGGTACATTGAAGTAACGGACATACGAAGATACAAATAACAAATTGTATTTGTAGATACATTTTCCTTGCGCGCAGGAATAATAATAGTGAGGAGATTCATGTGCTTCGTTAGTTATTCAGCAGTCAGTTCAAATCAAATGCTAGAGCTTAGTAACTTTAGCATTTTAGCGAAAATACGGATATGAATTTATTAATGTGCGCTATAGAAATAGTCCTAGCGGAAACCTAGGGTAATCTATACTAATATTATAAAGCTGAAGAGTTTGTTCGTTTGTTTGTTTGTTTATTTGTTTGTTTGTTTGTTTGCTTGAACGCGCTAATCTCAGGAACTACTGGTCCGATTTGAAAAATTCTTTCAGTGTTAGATAGCCCATTTATCGAGGGAGGCTATTGGCTATATATAATCACGCTAAGATCAATAGGAACTGAGCACCAATGAAGAATGTTTCAAAATCGGAGTGTATTTTTTCCTTTTGAGAGCTTCCGCTGCGTGCGCTGCGTAAACAGTTAAAGTTTCGCAAAAATCATGTATGACAGAATTGTTCCCCTTTAAAAGTTCTAAAAAAAAGTCCGCGACAGCATATGTCTATCTTTTAAGGATGGCTCACTATAACCATTTTTATGCTAACGAAATTTGTTCTAAAATAATGCATTATTTGCGAAGGTATTATTATAAACATGATATTAATCCTTATCCAAATAAATACGTTATTCATCACAAGTATTTAATTTAAAACAAAATTGCCCTTTACATCATTCGATTTCAATGAATATCTTAGGAGATATCGCAGTTTTAAAATAACATTGCAGCAAAATAATTACCCATTACAGACATAGTACAAATGATGTTTCTCCTGGTTTATTCTGCGTGATAACTACTGGTTCGATTTGAAAAATTCTTTTAGTGTTGGATAGCCTATTTATCGAGGAAGGCTATATGCTATATAACATCACGCTACGACCCACGGGGGCGGCGCAGTAACGATAAACGCGGGTGAAACCGCGGGAACATCTAGTTTACTATAAGAATATATATATTTTTGGATATAATAACAATGCAGATGTTATACCGGGTTCGCCCGTACTTACAGTTATTGCACGATTACAACACAGTTAGAATCTGTTAATAAGATACAAATGTCTATAATTCTTGCAAAGATAATGGAATCGCCTAAGACTGGCTCACATACCTCGATATAAATACATGTTCAATCTTATGCCTCTAGCCGAAAGAAATAGGTAGTGATTACCGCATTTATCCAGAAAATCTCAGATCTGATCAAAGAACGACCATCTAGGTCCATCATCCAATTCACATATTCCTTATTTACGTACTATTTACCTATTCGACTGTATGAAAGGCGAAGTGGTGACATCGCTATTGCCAATACGCCGAATGTCATGGGTTTGATACCCATGTGGGACAAAAATTGTGCGATCAACAAATAGTTGTTGCGAGTCTGAGCTTGCTCTTCGTGTTCATTGTTTGAATGTTAGTACAGTGTCCCGCGGCACAAGATTTATTCCTAGTACGGGCGAGATCTTTTAAAAGAAAATTACTTTATATGTTCACTTCTTGTCTATTCTATCAGCATGCCTAAACCACATTGATGTTTGTAAATTCTATTAATATTATAAATGTAAAAATATGCGACGATATGTTATTCGATCGAATAAAAGAATATAAACAAAACATCTAAAATGTTTGGATGTATTTATTAGTCACTAAAACTATTATGGCATACTTATTTATTTTTGTCATTATAATAATGTTACACTGCATAAACGATGAAGTGTAACAATACTATGGATACTATCGTACTACACGAAGTTTTTATGTCCATACCTGATCAATATGATCACAAGGTGGTGGTGAAGGATGACAAGGTACGATGTTGCCTTATGGAACCGATGACAAAGATAAATTTCGGCAAAGACGTAAAAAATTGAAATTTTCAAAGGTATGAAATAAATATTTTCCTGAGGCCTTCCTTATAGAAAAGACTTTTACTAATTGATAAAGAAGAACTGTTTTACGAAACTGTGAATCAAACATTTATCCATTTATATTAAAGACTAAAAACAACTCCCATAAATTTATAGACAAAAGTTTTTAAAATTTACTTCTTACGCCTGCAGTAGTAATTCGTTTTAATTTTTTTAGATCTGTAGGTAGCGCACTTGACATATTTCCAAACTCCTAAAGTTAAAATTTCCTAACAGAAAAACAAGAAACATAATACACTTCGACTTGGGCATTGAATCCAAAATCTCGCGATCGACTGCAAACGTAAGCGCAAACACGTGCCCCGGGACCAGCTAGACAGTCATGATGCATGAAACAGTTTTTTAATTTGTCCGTTGTGAGTAATTATATTTACCGTTGGTCAACCTTTACACACATTCACATAAAGAAAAAAGTATTCAGCTTAACTAATCAGTTACTAGGTCGATTGTTTTCAGCAAAAAGCAACCGATTATTTGAACAGTTACTTTATAGATGCTTTATAAAAATATGCGATGCGGCCTCGATGGCGTAGTATATATATATATATATATATATATATATATATATATATATATATAAATATATATATATATATACATATATCTATACTGTTTTTACGTTTATCTATTGTCTAGTACCCATAGTACAAGCTCTGCTATGTTTGGGCTAGATGGTGGGTGCATTCCACTTAGCGCTCACGACACTCACGCTCACTACCACGGCTTTTCCCGTTCCACTTGCTTCCGAGCGTTACAATAATAAACTCAAGTGGAAAGGATAATAAGTTCACAATACATTTGTGGGACTCGGTATACGTTTTTTTAATAAATTACCTATTAACATAATTAATTTACCATTGTTTAAATTTACAAACGCTGTTAAAAACAACTTATTCGGAAGGGTTATTATTCAGTCAACGACTACTAAGTCAATTTAAGCCTTTGCATAGTCACAAAGTGTAAGTGTATGCGCCATCATGCCATCCTACTGTCTATTTTAGATTTATATTAAATAATATATCTTAGCTCAAATTATTTCCTCCCTATAATATTATTAAGTTATTATCTTTAGCTTTTATAGTCAGTAGTATATGGCATAATGGCTGTAACACCTTGTTAATCTGAGTTGTAAAATACTGAAATTATATTTAACTGACGATTTAAAAGAGTGGCCGTGAGTTTCTTGCAGGTTTCTTCTCATAGGCTCTACCCTTTGCCTGAACCTAGCAACTAACCTAAATGTAGCTTCAGTAACTTAGTAAACTCACTAACCTATATACTTTGACGTTCATAAGTGTTACTTTGTGACCTAAATGAATAAATGATTTTTGTCTTGACTTGACTTAATACTCCATTATCCGTTCCACTTGAGTTTAGTTTTTTAGTTTCGAGCGTTGACGTAAATAATACAAATGGAAATGCGAAATCTTAAAGGTTACAATTTGTAAGTCTGACCAATAAACTCTTATAGTTATTAGTTAGCTGGATTTATATTAAAAAAATATATTTAATATCCTACAAATATTATAAATGTGAAAGTTTGTGAGGATGGATGGATGTTTGTTAATTTTTCACGCAAAAACTACTGAACGGATTTTGACTTTACAGTATTATTGTTTATTCATCGAAATAACATATAGGCTACTAAAAATCTATTTTAACATAAATCTACATTAGTGCGAGCGAAGCCGCGGGCAAAATCTAGTATTTCATAATTTTGTGGAGTATTTAATTAATTTACATTCAAATATATTCAAAATGTATTTTACGGCAACAGTAGGATATTTGGTATGCGTCGCAATAATGCTCCAGAAAGTACTAGTTCATCCAGTTCAGATGAAGAGTAGAATACCATTCTACAAAATCGTGAAAAACTTAAACTTAGACCACGTGTTTACGATTTACATAATGTAATTAATCGTTACTCTGATGAAGAATTCAAAAGACTGACAACTGAAACACTGTAGATTATAAAATTTTTACTTATTTAATTATTCATCGTTTCATCAAAATCGCATTAAATAAAGTTATATTTTCATAGTCGCCATCTTAGTTACTTTATTTTTAATTTTTAATGGCGCTTATTTTCTCAACGCTCACGATGACCCACCTCTCGGGATGGGTCGTCGTGAGCTTTGTGTGAGCGTGAGTCATGAGGTCATGAGTGTCGTTTTCGCCGCGACCACAACGATCGCAGTCGTCATGTGGAACGGCTAAAGGAGCATCTTGGGCGTTGTGCACGCTAAGTGGAACGCATCCGGTGTTGTATGTGATAGAATAATTATCATACAAAAACAAATGATGTGCAAAAATCCTTTACAATTACTTTTATCTTCGAAACTATGGTGAACCCCTATAATTATGCTTGATGCCGATAATATAATTTAGCCTTGATGGTATTGCGGATGAGTCGGCGGTAAGAGTGCGTCATTAGCGGTTATCACTTCATTCCGGATGAAAAAACTTCAACAGCCCTCGGCGCCTCTCACGTGCGCTTTTGATTTATTAATTTTCACCTTCATAAATATGGTACACGCCAGTATAATGAGTTCAGCATAACGTTTAGTAGTATACAATTTGTAAATAATATTACTTAATTACAAACACTACATTACTCTAAATGCTGTGGTCAATAATTATTATTAAATATTAATTTAAAAAATGATGTGATGTATACTGGCTATTTGCATCTGAATGAAGACGAGATGGCAGTAACTTCTTTTAATTTATTCTTATACTTACAATAATGACTGATTAATTATCATTTGCGTAACTTTTTCGTATATTTTTCGATTATGAGGCTTTCACGACTTCGTTAAATAATTGTACAAATCAAATACAAATAAAGAAATGAGATACATATTATTGTGACGTATCGTTAAAAGTATCAATAGCAAACGCCGCGACTATGCTTAGTGTACCTACATATTCGTAGTTATCGTACGCAGTACCTACTACTGGGTAGGCTGCCACGCTGAGAGGATTGCAGAGTCAGCAGCACGCGCGATCGATAGGCACGCATCTCTGTCTGTCTACTGAAAAGGTTTTTATGCCTACTGCCACCATCAAACTGATTTGAGAAAATAATATTTGTATTCATAAAGCTAGTGCAGAGTGCAGTTTAAGTTCCTCGTATACCTAAACGTGAAAGTAAAGGAAACGCATTCTTTTCAAGAAAAGTGGAAACAAATAAATATACTTAATGATAATTAATAAAGACTCTCTACCTCTAAATATATCTAAAATTTGCTAACTAATCGGTTTTCCAACCGATTTTGTTTTGATTTAAAATCGATGTCGAGTATGATTTATAAGTACGAGTATTACCTAGTAAACAACAGATTGCATAAAATACAATACTGGTCATATTCGTATATACATGCGTGCGCTGCTAATTGGTACTTGTTGGCTTTTAGTTTACTGACGTTCATTATAGGTTTAGTCGTACAACATTTAGCTACTAAGTACGTAACATTTAATCGCCGAACCAAGACCCTTTGTCATTAATTTAAAATGGTAATTGTAATAGAAACGGTGATCAAATATAAATAAGTACCTACCTAAGTACTTAAATTATATTTACCTACTTATTATAATTTATATCTACTTGACCTGTGAGACTTGTTGTTTGAAATAATTACTTGGAATTCTCTCAAAATGTTTTTAGAGGCATTGCTGAGGTTTTCCCCAATAGAGGCCCCTATTTTTTACCATTCTCAGTTGAGACAGTGGCCAAGCGGGGCAGTTTACTAATAATACTAATAATGTATTATTATGATCTTAGCAAACAGGTTTATTAATAGGATGTAGGTAAGGAGCAGTGCGCCCTATGTAACAATGACTTTCGAAACGTAAAATTATAAACAGCAAGCCGAGTTCTAAAAAAATAAATAAGCAACCCAGGCCGGCTTCGATGGAAACGTATCAAGCAATGCCGCCACCAAACTCTGCCAATTAGTTACATCAGCTATATTTTTAAAGCCAGATTAGGTCCTAAGCTTTTAAATGTACTTTAATTAATAATTAGGTACTTTTAAAAGCATAAATATAAAATGTATAGGTAGGCGTAAAATTATTTAAGTAAGTTACATACATACTTTTGTAGCTGATTTGCTGTTTATCCTTGATGAGTTCCATTAATTTTGTCTGATTCAGGGATCCTATTATACGAGCTTGATCAAATTGATACATGACCAGAATGAAAATTCAAGACAGTTGATCCGTTACTAAACGAAAGGTGACCATCCAAAAAAAAACTTATTATACGAATTTATTAAGGACGGATATATATATATATATATATATATATATATGTGTGTGTGTGTGTGTATGTATATATAGTTAGGATTTCTGTGGCAGCTTTTAAGATGGCTGTAGATTCTTGATACGTGAGAGACAATAACGCCCACACAATATATGTACATTTTAGAAGATGTTCATTAGTTCTTTGATTTATATTCTTACTTTTCCTTCTTTTTCTTGTTTGTCTCGTCTATCACCTAGAGATATGAACCGATTCCAGTCCTTTGCTTTGTAACCTTCTCTCTACATATCTTGGATAATCATTGTCAATAAGAATTCTAGGGATGTCAGTGCCAAGGACCAGTTAATTTTATCCAGTGTAGCACACCGATTCTTTATTTAAAGATTACCAACGCGCCAGTTATAGTTACCTACGCTTGGTATTGTAAGTTCCTGTGGGCTACGGTAATCGCTTACCATTAGGCTAAACGCTTATTTGCCACTTAGTACATTAAAATAATATAGTGACAAGTTTTCACACATATTAGATATAGGTAACTTGCGTATATGCGAGTGAGTTGTGTATAGATACATCTTACTCACAGAGACAGTTCAATCATTGCAGCGTACTTACTACTACTATCTTGATTGGCTGAGTCCCCCCGCACGTGTAATGAGAATAGGAGAAATTAGTATTATATCTTACCGGGTGAAACTCAGTAGGTAAGTGTTACTATTCTTACGCTGATTACCTGCAAGAGGATGATACTTCTTTTATTTTTTCAGATACGTTATCTCCCGCACCGTAAAATAAATCCTGTATCGCGGAGGACACAAAGGACACGCAGACTCGGGATAACTATTTGCGCCTCACACAATTTTTGGTTCAAAACACTTGACATAGTAGACATGGCGAGGCGACCACTTTAACCACTACGCCATCCATACGCCAGCCGGATCATTTGTTGTTTACTAAGCAATTGGAAAATCTTTCTCTTCTACTTAGAACACTGGTATACCTACTAACAGTAGAATAGAAAAAACGAAACACATAAAATTACAGGCATAACTAGGAATAATAAAGCATACTAGATAATAGTGCTGTCTAGCGGCCTCTTTATGAACTATTTTATATTAGTGTTATATTTTTACCTACATGCAATTAATTACGAGAACAAATAATCTAATATTCTCAGAAATATCTTTATCTGCATAAATAAAGTTGTATAATTAATAACTTCAGAAGAATTGAACTAAAAAATTTTAATGTGAAAATTCTAAAACAGTAGGCGCTCAAAATTTAACATACTTATTTTGTTTACAATAGATGGCGTTAGTTAACGAGTTTCACCTCATCTCAAATACTGGCACAATTATTACTACTATTCTAAAACTTTTTCAAAAACCCCACACATTTAGAAATATTTATATGTGTATATAAAGCTATGACCATTCCATTAAACAATAAGAATTTCATTAAAAATAATATCTTAGATATTCTATTAAACTCCTTTTGACTTAGTAGGTACCTATTATGTGCCAATAAAATAATTTTGTTCCTTTACAACTTTCACAGTCAAGTTAAAGCTAATCTAGCATAGATTAGCTTTAGCTTGACTGTGAAACGAATGAACTAATGCATCATAGTGTAGTAATCAAAGATAGTAATCATGAAGAGTTGTAATGAATAATAAGCGAGGTAAATACTGGCTGATAAATGAAATAGGTGGTATACCCTCTTTCGAATCAAAATTGTTACGCGTTTTTTTCCTAATTCCATTGAGTTTTTAGTATGTTGAAAATTCATATATATAATTTTGTGCACACTTTAGAATCTTTGGTTCAAATAAAACAAAGTAGGTGATTTACAGTCATTGTTGGAGCCATCGGGACTTGGTGAGTCATTCCCACTTATAAAGCGTTGTTTACAAAATATTCCAAGAGCGTCGCAGTACTTAGATATTATATTTTATAGTAAATATGTATTTTTATAGTAAAAGCACGGGTTATAAACTAGTTGTTGGCATCCTAGAAATCATTGTGGAAAGCATTAAATAATGTTGCCCCCGCGTAACTCTAGAGTTAAAGTGGTAGTAGTATTCTTTTTTTTATAATGGTCATTATCTTTTATCTACGTCAAGTGCTGTGGTCAAACGTCAAAATACTGTGATGGATCTGTGAATTGTTTGTTTGTAAGAAAAACTCGTTAGAAAGTGTTTCCCTGCCACAAAAAATAAAGATTAAATGCAAATTTCACTCAAAAGCAATATAGTCCTTCGTTCAGATCAAAAGTTTTATATGCCATTGTGGCATTAATCATCTAAGTGGTTAGCCTTGAAGTAGATGTCATCTATTAACTTGTATGAGTGTTGTTTATTCTACATTTTAGTAATATTAGTCGCAAATTCACGATTATATGGCTTTGATATTTGACTTATGTTTTACGGCGATCCGGAAGAGGCATGTTTTATCTAAGTGTTCGGGAAAAAGGTGCAGGTTTAGTTGTAATCAGCTGGATATGTCTGGCTGTGCTTTGCGCGGCTTCCACGGCGCCTTGTGACAAGACTCGCAGAATATTCACAGAGCAAAGCGGGGTCATCACTGATGGACCAACTACGTCTAATTACACACAAGTCAGTTACATGTCCAATGAATGTTTGACATTATCTACAGTTCAGTACTAACTCTTATTACTATTTTAGGACTCACATTGTGAGTGGCTTATCAAGGCAAAAAACAAGAGTCAGTATATTACATTGAGTTTTCTTCGTATGGGTACAGAGTGTTCCTATGATTATGTATTTGTGTACGATGGAGACTCCTTTGATGCACCATTACTTGGAAGTTTTAGTGGGAAAACAGAGCCACAAAATGTTACCGCTTCTAGTGGATATGTAAGTTATACTTTTGTATACCTATTTTCTTACTAGAATTAAAATTAATTGTATGCTAATTATAATGATGATAAGATCTTTCAGACCATTGTTTTCTTTGTTTTAGATGTTAATATTGCTGTATAGTGATACTAATTATGTTCTGGATGGATTCCGAGCAACATATGCTATTCACAACTGCCCTAATAACTGCACAGGAAGAGGACTCTGTGTGACCAATAAATGTTTTTGTGTTGGCAACTGGGGTGGGCAGGACTGCAGTGTGGAGCTGTGTCCTAATGCCTGTTCTGGTAATGGTCACTGTAAAGGAGATAGATGTGTGTGCAAGAAAGGGTAAGTGTTATAATCTAGTAACTTTAAAATATTTTATAAATTTTAGATAAATTTGGTTAACATAGCATGGATTTACTCTCGCATATCCTTCAAAGCTTAGACTGTATTGTATCAGAATTCTCCAGTAGCATTACTGATTTGAGGTGTACTTCAAGCCACTATGATGCTACTAAGAATTTCCTTTGATTCATTGAATGATCCCTTACTGAGAGAAATAAAGACTTACCTAAAGGCAAACCAAAGGTTTATTATTATTTATTTTGATTTGAGGATACATAAATATGTAAAATTGTAAATATATTTCTTCTTAAAATCTGCTTAAGTAGTTTTCACAATAACAAATAAATAAAAACAAAACAAATATATAGGTATATAATATATTGTTTAAAAATTATAAATGTTTATAGTAAATATCTTTCATTTAACATTTACATAATTGATAGAGGGCATTGCAATATATATCACAATAGGTGTTGTTTACATACAAAAATGTATATTGCAGTTTTGCATATTTAAATTTTTACTTTCAATGATGTTGGTAAATCATTTATAATAATTTATTAATGAATGAAGATTGATGTTATTGACTTGTAGTTATGTAATTTATAATCCTCTTAACATCATATAAGAAAATTACATGTAATCAACATTTACTTCCTCATTAAACCAGTGTCGTAACATGAATTGCTGTCTATCTCAAGAGTTTTTATTTAATTTCCTTAGGAATACAGTCATACTCTGTAGTTACGAAATAGGTATAATGATCAATGCCAAGGTCCATTTAGAAGTAAGAAATACTCTATTTATGAATACAGTGTAACAGAAAATAATATAATATTGTGTTAAATAGTAATATTTTTCATTACCATCTAGGTATTCCGGCGAATCATGCTCCTTGAAGAAGACTGATAAAGAAGGTAACAGCTGGCACTGGCTTTCACACACGGAAAGTGGAATGAGTAAGAGAGCAGCTCACACGGCAGTCTATGTTAATCACACTGATTCTCTTTATGTTTTTGGTGGATATGATCTGAATAAAGTGCTTGATTTACTAGAAATATACAGGTTAGTTCATCTTGAATTTCATGTTTCAATTTTTTGGTAAAAAGCTAATCTTGACGTGCAAGCAAGTATAAGCCATTTTTGTCACAAATACATAGGAAGCTGCATCTCAAGTTGCATACTGAAAAATGACTGTGTTGTATATGTGTTGTAGTATAGAGTTGATGAAGAAAATGATGTTTTGCAGCAAGTAAACAGTAAAAACATCATTATCAGTGATCAGAGTAGGTAGAGCTATTTTTGTTCAATGACCGCAAAAGTTTATGTTAACATGGACATTCCCTGGGATTCTAAAAAAATAATTGATTTCTTAACAAGAATAAAAGAAAACTTGTCTTATGTATTGTAAGTGAACGCACGACGTTGTCAAACTAACATCAGCGACGCGTTGCTAATTTTCAATGCGCACGCGCACGCGCCCGAAGCTGCCGCTCAGGTGTAACGCGCGATGTTACGCTGCTTAAGTGTAGCACGCGACATAACTTGTGGAAACAAAAGAACACGATAGCGGTCGGCGCCGCTAGAGGAACGCACCTGTTTTTGTCTCTTTCTACAGCATTTAAATTGTTTTTCGACGATTACTTGTTAACTCACTCCATTACTTCGGTTCATAGAGTGCGCTTGTTTGCTTTCTGTTGTGTTTTGTGAGGTGACTTATTTTGACCTTGGCATGTTTAACGAAAAGAACGTCTACAATGAACAAACTAGGTTGATAGACATCAACCTAGTTTTTTCATTTGTTCTTGTTGCCAGTATATCCCAGTATATTAACTATGTTTCTTGTGTGCCATCCGAATAAACGTTTTTCTATTCTATTCTAATTGAAATACACGTTAGAATATTCACATTAAAGTACCTATATATGTATTCATATTGAAATATTTTTAGTCTGTGGCTTGACTGAAAGACGGGTCTGAAGGAAATTTTATTTATTTATGCGTGTTAGTAACGATTTAATTGTAAATTTTACAAATAGTTTTTCCCTTTCTAATATATCTTAAATATTAAAGGAACAAACAATTTGTAAGGTAACATGATCTTTTAAAATGAATATGTTTGAATAAGTTTGTAACGGCTATTAATACTTGTCTATACAAAATTGTTAGAGAAAATTAAAATAAAATATTTAAAATATTAAGTTTTTAATTTCATTATCCTGAAACGTGACCGCCTTATATTTACCGATCGGAGGGGTGGAGAGGAATATGTGTTCGTTCATAATTCCTTAAGACATGAATAGCTTTTAACAAAGTAATTTCTTATTTAATAATATATATTTCAAATCCCGGGATTCCGGGAGTGTCCATATTAAGATTACGTATCGCAAGTACAAAAAATAGCTCTACCTACTCCGACCATTGATCATTATACAAAGAATAAGTATGAATAAAAAGTGGATGTAGTAATCATGAATGGCGGATTTTCCTAGAATAATACAACTGTTTTATTGAAACAATTATAAAACAAATGGACCAGAAAGAAAGAGAAAGTGCCATTCAAAATGCATTTTTAGTGACTCGCGTGAATCATCATCATACCTGACTACTAATCTAATATCTCTGCAGTTTTAATAATAATTGTTCTTTTTATAGGTTTTCAACTAGTCAATGGTATGATGAAAATGGCAAGGTTTTACGTAGGTACCCAACTAATGAAGAAATAGACAAATCTTTATTGACTATCTTCACCAAGGTAAGATTTGCTTTTATTGTTTTTAAAAATGTCTTTCAAATATATACAACTCTTCTATTATAAGGGTCTCGAATCGTGTACACATATACAATCACATGTAACTTGTCGAACCTACAAATCTATACAAAACTGCATGGGTCACACAAGTGTTATGGAAATATGTAAAGCGTTTGGCGAGGCTGTGATCCTTGCACTGCGCCATTTATTCGTGATATGGCCTTTGTAACATTTTAATACGTTTTTGTTGCTTTTACAGGGTAATGTTGACGGCAGCTGGCCAATAAGTAACAGAAGCTCATTATTTAATTTACTTTTATCATCATTTTCAAATCAAGACAAGACCACATTACCTCTTATGTATTCACATGCGCCCACTCCGTATTCAGAAAGCTATTTACATTTTACGGAACAACCCGAGGTACTGAATAGTGTTCTTAAGCCGAACACAACAAAACCAGAAGCGAGATATGGTCACTCCGCTTGCGCATTCGGTAGCGGCTTCGTTTTGTATGGAGGGAAACTATCTGACGGAAGCCTATCATCGGAACTGTGGTTGTACGATGCTGAACAGAATCGCTGGACGCTTCGAGCGGTGAACGCCACCTTCACGCCGCCAGGATTGACTCGCCACACTCTAACTGCAGTCCGAGATGAATTGTACTTGTTTGGCGGAAGTACCGTAGATGGAGAGTTTTCCTCAAGGTAAACAGATACCTGTTAATATATACGCTCAATGCTTGCCGATTATAGTTCCTCCTTCCGTTTACGCAAATGCTACAGATTAAAATGTATTGACTTTTGCCATTTTATTTTGATGCAATTCCCGTTAAATTAAATCTATACTTATAATAAAACTGTAGAGAGGTCAATTCTGTACATTGAATATATATTCAAAATTAATATTGGAGGATGAATGGTGATCGATACTGATGACAAAAATGCAATCAGTAAATTTTTTGTCTGTCTGTCTGTCTGTATATGCACGCATGGGTCAAAAACTACTGAAGGGATTTTAACCAAACTTGGTACGATTATAGTCCATACTCCTGGGCAGGTTATAGGCTATATAACATAACGCTAAGACACATAGGAGCTGAGCAGTGACGATAAATTTGAAGCAAGTCGGATGAAAATGCGCTTTCGAGCTCTTATCCTCGCATACGTTGATCATACACCAAAAGTATGTATTACAAAGATGATGGTCTTTAAAAGATCTACAAAAAAGTCCTTAATAGTATATATCTATCTTTTATAAATTAGCCACAATAACGTGTTTAATCGTTAGGCATTTCTTCAAAGTGTATTAAATACATAAATATATTGTATTTCACATAGATATATCTTTATCAAACTCCCATATTCAAAAAGTACACTTTAATATCTATTTTATAACAAAAAATATAGAAATCGGTTTATAAACACACAAGATATAGATGAAAAAAAACTTCCAAATCTCGCCGCGCCAGTATGGGTACGGCGATATGGTTGATTTTTGTTTAACGCGCGAAACGGCGGGCGCGCGAATAAAAAGGCGGGGGCGCTCACGCGCCGACTTCACTCACATTTTGTTTGTTTGGTTGAACGCGCTAATCTAAGGAACTACGTGTAAAAATTAGAAAAATATTTCTGTGTTGGATAGCCCATTTATAGAGGAAGGCTATAGGCTATATAACATCACGCTACGACCAATAGGAGCGGAGCATAAATGAAAAATATTGCAAAAACTAGGAAAATTCTCTTATGTGAAGCAGACGAAGTTGCGCGGGTCAGCTAGTCTATACTAATATTATAAAGCTGAAGAGTTTGTTTGTTTGTTTGCTTGAACGCGCTAATCTCAGAAACTACTGGTCCGATTTGAAAAATTCTTTCAGTGTTAGATAGCCCATTTATCGAGGAAGGCTATAGGCTATATATCATCACGCTAAGATCAATAGGAGCTGAGCACCAATGAAGAATGTTTCAAAATCGGAGGGTATTTTTTCCTTTTGAGAGCTTCCGCTGCGTGCGCTGCATAAACAGTTAAAGTTTTGCAAAAATCATGTATGACAAAATTGTTCCCCTTTAAAAGTTCTAAAAAATAGTCCGCGCAGCATATGTCTATCTTTTAAGGTTGGCCCACTATAACCATTTTTATGCTAACCATATTTGTTCTAAAATAATGCATTATTTGTGAAGGTATTATTATAAACATGATATTAATCCTTATCCAAATAAATACGTTATTCATCACAAGTATTTAATTTAAAACAAAATTTCCCTTTACATCATTCGATTTCAATGAATATCTTAGGAGATATCGCAGTTTTAAAATATCGTTGCAGCAAAATAATTACCCATTAGAGACATAGTACAAACGATGTTTCTCCTGGTTTATTCTGCGTGATTACTACTGGTTCGTTTTGAAAAATTCTTTTAGTGTTGGATAGTCTATTTATCGAGGAAGGCTATAGGCTATATAACATCACGCTACGACCCACGGGGGCGGCGCAGTAACGATAAACGCGGGTGAAACCGCGGGAACATCTAGTAAATTATAATTGGCTAGAGTAGTTTAATTCCAAACATGGAAAACTTCTCAACATCAGGATGCTAAATCTCGTTTGAATATTATCCATAATAGAAAACATTGATGTCTCAATAAAGAAGAAATTAATTGCAATAGTTTTTATTTCTGTATTAACATATCAGTCTCCCTTTGAACTTTAATGCTAAAATGTATTCATTATTCTGTAATATTATGCTAGTGATAAATAACGTATCTCTTTTAGTAAACTATTAAAAACGGAAACCCTAAAAAGATAGACTTGGTTGTTATTTCAAAGTGTGTTGTATTTCATAGATAACATTGTTTTTACTTCTGTTGTTATTTTGCAGTATGTACAAGATAAGACTTGGTGACGTGTCATCGGAGACTTGGGAGAAAGTGCAAGTGAGAGGCGGCAAGGAATTGGACGTTAGAGTCGTGGCGCACACTGCTGTATATCATTCACATTCGAACTCAATACTAGTTTACGGAGGGGTGGTCGCCAGCGTAGCTCGGTAAGCAACGGTTTTATTCATTTTATTCATGTGAAAATGACTTAAAGCTTACTGATGTTCAATGGTTTACTATTGGTCTTGAATACTGTGCTCTCTCTCTTTTCTTGAATACTGTGCAATTGCTGATATTGCGATAATGGCAGTGCATACTGACGACCTTACGAGATACATTGGCACGACTTGTCTAAACGTATTAATACAACTTCAAATGTAAATACCGATTTAATAACTAATGTATATCTAGGCAGTCTACCTATTTATTTATTACTGTCAAGTTAATTACGCAGAAAATACGCGAGTGATATGACCTTTAGCGCGTCAGCCTGATATACAGAGTATGATGCAATCAATCTTACACCTTATGCCTTGTTCGATAAGGTTCATTATAGATTAAATTATTCATTGTTATATTGCTGGGTTTGTTTTGCTTTTGCACATAACGAATAAATTTAACTTCGACTATGTTCTTACTATTTATTTTGAATAAGTATAATATGTATACCAAAAATTTGCATTTAGTATGTACTAGCTTTTGCCTGCGGCTTCCCTCGCGAAAATGTAGGTTAGGTTATGGTTGTAACAGTATTAAAAAAAATATATATAGCCTATGTTACTCGGTGATAGTTAGCTTTCTAAAGGTGAAAGTATTTCTAAAATCGCTTAAGCATGCATTTAGTATGTACTAGCTTTTTGAGTTCATCATCATCATCATCATGTCAGCCAAAAGACGTCCACTGCTGGACATAGGCCTCCCCCAAGGTTTTCCACACAGACCGGTCTTGGGCCACCCGCATCCAACCGCTTCCCGCGACCTTTAGCTTTTTGAGTTAAATCGTTAAAAACAAACAAACAAAAAATCAAATCGTTCCTCTTTATAATATTAGTATACATAAATATAACTTTTAAATTAGGTAGATACTAATTCGTGTATAGACTATGTTTTTTTATTTTCCAGGTTCTCAAAACTCTCAGACAGAATGTTCGCCTTTGATATAGACTACAGACACTGGAGTGAAATACACTACCCTAGAGCCCATTTAAGGGATACTTATGTTCCCAGGGAAAGAGCTTTTCACACGGCGACGGTCATAGGTATGGATTTTTCTATGCATATATTGTAATACCCTTGTAATTATTTAAATTCCAATTGGTGACCGAGTTTCGTAAGTTACGCATGTGTCTACATCAAGTTGATAATGCTAAAATGTGAAAGTTCACGTGTGATGTAAGGCAAATTATCAAGCTGGAGAGAACTTTATTTCAATTAAACACGATTTATTTCTCTTTTATGTCTGACATTTTATTTCTCTTTTGTCTGACATTTAATTTAGTAAGCCCGGTTGCAATATATGTAGCTGCCTCAAAAATTCTTCTCTCACTGGTAACAGCGATTTCTATTAGTAGGGATTTGCCACTTGGTGGGCCCAAATGTGTTTTAGTACAGTCAGCAACATAACTAGCTAAATATTTAACAAATTTGTACTGACACAAATTTTATGAATTAAATATCCTGGAGTTCTAATTCTGTATTTTTGAACTGTGATTAAATCTTATTACTATTACAGCTACAAATTACTAAAATTTGTGTAGTAATTCTAAAAGATAAAGGCAATCGAAATTTAGCAAGTTTGTATCGACTTATGTCGTTGACTCTACTAGTTACTTTTATGTCCTGTCTTAGACGAACTGTCAAACTCGCGAGGTTAAAATAGTCGTTAAGTTTTTTGAAATTATCCAATTTGCTGAGCAATTTTTACAAAAATTAAAATCTTATAAAAATAGATAAATGAAATCGGTAAATCTCAAGTTATGGCGTGACCAAGGGAAACAGGCATTCATTTATATATACATATATATATATATATACATATATACATATATATATACATATATATATACATATATATATATATATATATATATATATATATATATATATCCCGTTTCTGCTTCCCCTCATTTTTTGGGTAACTACTTGGCTATTTTTCCTTAGTATTTAGTAACAAATACGGCAATGAGCGGCGATTATCGCTTACCTTCATGTGATC
This sequence comes from Catocala sponsa, assembly GCA_963564715.1. Lineage (NCBI taxonomy): Eukaryota > Metazoa > Arthropoda > Insecta > Lepidoptera > Erebidae > Catocala > Catocala sponsa. The sequence continues at coordinate 13,990,446 of OY751331.1, forward strand.
AGTTGGCTGTCAAAGACATTGGTCCTTCATAGTTAATAAATAAAAACTGTATAACGTGTTTTATAGTTTGTACTATACGGATCATTGTACAAACGAAACTAAAACAATTCGTTATTGGTACCGAGATGTGGTAATCCTTTCTTTAAGTTGCAAATCGCACTTGGTTCCTCATATCTTGTTGATTAAACACAGTAATTTATTTAACAAGTATTCCTATATTTATTTCCAGGAAATTATCTAGTTGTATTTGGAGGATATTCTCATCGTCACAATAGGGAAGAAATTTGTTATGATGGTCAAATGTATATTTATCACCTTGGTTGTCACTCGTGGATACCGCTCGATGTGTTGGGCAAGGTTCGCAAGTTTTATCCTAAAAAGCAGGGAGTGTTCGCCCACGCGGCGGCCTTAAGACCACCCTCCACTTTATTGATAGTTGGAGGATATCACGGCAATGTCAACGGTAAGCATATACTTCATTGTTTTTAATCTAAATATTAATATCAATGTGAAGAGAAAACTTTTTACCCTTTTTTAAGCATATTGCGAGCGCGGGGGATTTTGAGATGTGGCATAGATAGTTAACGTTAATATGGCGATGGAGTGCAGAAAGATACAATTTAAAAAAAACTAGCGGTCGACCACTGGACGGCCACAAGTTTGTGACCTTCCGGTGTTTTAAATAAATACTACTTGTGTGGTTAAATAATTTAATACTAAATTTGACGTGTAGTCAAATACTGAATTTGATTACACGTCAAATTCAGTATTTAGTGTAGGCTTTAGTGCACATTGAGTCAAAATCATTATTTATTTACATACATACATGTGGCAATAATATATATAGCAAGTTACCAGTCACATTCACAGTGTAAATAAAACTCTTGATGTATCTAGATATCTTGGAAATATTATATTAAAAAGTGGCATCGAAACATTCATATAAAATATTATGACAAATAGAATCACGACCGCTAAATAACTGAACTTAACTTTGACCTGGAATATAAAACTGAAGTTGTTTTTTTTTTAATTATACAATGGCGCTTATAATTTGATTGCTTATTTCCTGCATGTGTCAATGAGTATTTATGCCTTTGTTATTTTGTAATTCAATGCTTATCCTATATTTTTGTAAGTACGGTTTATTATTTAATATATACGGGTATATATCATCTTACGTTCACAAATAACATGTGTAGAATATTAATCTCCTATCAATCTAGACTCGAATATTTCAAAATGTCATCTTTATATTCGCGGTCGAAGGCATATGACGTTATATTCCTTTATAAAATTATTAATGGATACATGAACTGTGAGGAGATCTTGGCAAACATACACTTTGTCGTTCCGCGTCCGGGGAGTCGCCTTTGCAACCGAAAAACTATTTCGCTTCCAAGAGCTCGAATTAATGTGGGCAGTCACAGTCCTCTGTATAGAATGGGCAAATCATATAATGACATTCGTGCTAATTTCGATATCTTCACAAGTTCGTTAGCCTCAGCAAGGAGGGAAATACATAAAGCGATTAATAACTGACACTGTACTTAAATTTTAAATTTGTAATTATTTTATTTTTGATGAAGCTTCTTAAAAGTTTCTCATTTTCTGATCTGATATTTATATTTTTATAATTTTAGTGTATATTATTTTTAATATGTGTATTTAAGCCTGCAGAGTATATGTGAATGCTGTGCTCACTATTTTAGAGGGCATACAATGTAATGATTTTGGTTTATAGCTATTTATTAAGTTTTTTTAAGTATGCTTGCAGTTTGTGAGCAAAATAATAAAAAATAAAAAAAATGTCTATCCTAAACCAATATTCTGCCGCCAAGGCATGATTTGGCAGCTTCTACCGTATTAGTTATAAAACTGAATGTATGTAACCCACTGCCACAATAGTGCAAGAAAGATGGCGGAAATAAAATTGTTCCCTTCATTTCTTTCAGCTCTGCAAAACATTCAGCCTATCCCGACTTTTTTGTTTTAGGTGACCTGTTAGCTTACATGGTGCCGAGTTGGCAAGCTGGTATTACTGATAACCACCCGGAATCAGCTTGTCGTCGACATCGCACTCAGCCGGAATGCTTGGCAGACCCGGAGTGCGGCTGGTGTTCTGCTGATGATGTATGTAACAAAACCACGACGTCATACAATTTTTTTTAAATTAATTACTTTATTATATGTATATAAATTTTTACAGACTTGCTATGGCAGGACTATAGGTTCCAATTGTACAACAAACCTGCAGTCTATACGATGTGGAGGAATATGTCCCGCTTTGGGTGACTGCCACTCGTGCCTCATCCACGGTCCACCGCAGGGGAATGCAAACAGCACGCGAACACCGCTACCGTCCGTCAGCACTAAGCTCGGTCTAGATCAGTGCAACTGGTGTGTGCAGAACGCAAGATGTCATCACAAAGATGGTATTTTCAAATTAATTCTAATTCTGTTATATGTTAACTTGGTTAAGATAAATCATTTTGTGTTTATCCTTGCAGATAGTTACGGCGTCTGTGGAGAGGATACACCCTCAGAAAACCCGGGTTGGTGGGGTCCCACTGGTACAGAAGTAACAACACCGGAAGAATGTAAAAATTCAGACAAGCGGCCCGGTCTCACATTCCTTAGATATCAACAGCCGGCCGACTGGAACCATCCCGACGGCGTGTCCGTGGTGAACGCGACGACGGTGGACTGGGGCACGGGCAGCGGCAGCAACCACATCCTCAGCGGGCCCAGCGAGGCGCGCCTGCGCGGCTGGCTGCGCATTCCGCAGTACTGGAACGGCACGGGCGAGCTGCTGCACATCTGCGCCGGCTACGCCAATATCTCGCTGGCGCTGGGCGACGCCGCCGGCCGCGCCGCCAACCTCACGGCGCAGCCCTCCGCCTGCTCGCTCGTCGAGTGGCCCAACCTGCTGCCGGGCCGCACCGCCGTCGATATGCACGCCAACGATTCCCTGCACACGGGCCTGTATCCATCTCATCATCATGCTAAAATGGAGTTACTTCACAATAAGTCCCAGGAGAGTGCTAAGGTAAAATTACTGTTGATTTTATATTAATATATCTGAAACCGTTTGCGTTTACTTTTAATCCGTTTCTTTGTTTTATTTTAAATTACTTTTTACTTCTAATTTATATGTAAACTCACTTTGAAAATGGTGAGTATGCTAAAGTTGCTCAATTTCCCTTGAGAGAATGAGATCGTTTACTGCTCTTAATTATTTTGGCTAAGGTATGTAGGGAAAGTGGGACGTCTTATCAATTATTTTCTTTTCTGCAGGTATTCACTTTCGAATTTCTGGAGCCGTACTCAGACGGTCAATGCTCAAAATACGACAACTGCCTCCTGTGCCTGTCGGACGCGGCGTGCGGGTGGTGTGAGCTCACAGAGCGCTGCGAGCCGCGCAGCGTGGATGAGCGTGCGGCGTGCGCGGGTGGCGGCGCCGGCCACTGGCGCTACCTCACGCTGCAGCCCGCCGCCTGCCCCAACTGCTCCAACTATATCAGCTGCGAGCGTTGCGTGGGCGGCAACTACTGTGAGTGGTGGGCCGACGAGGCGCGCTGCGCGCGGCGCGGACGGGCCAGCGGCGCCGTGCTCGCGCCCGCCGCCTGCCCCGCGCCCTGCCGCCTGCGCCGCGACTGCGAGCACTGCCTGGATGAGCGCGGCCGCTGCGTGTGGTGCGAGGCCACGCGCCAGTGCTTCAGCTTCAGCGTCTACACCAGCGAGTACCAGTTCGGCCTGTGCCGCGAGTGGCTCGACCGGGCCTCGTCACCGCCCGACGACCCGCAGCGCAAGTCGGGTCAGTGCAAGTCGTGTCGCCGCCACGCCACGTGCTCCGCCTGCCTGCGCAGCATGGGCTGCGGCTGGTGCTTCTCGCACGAGAACCCGATAAAGGGCGCCTGCACCGAGGGCGACTTCACCCACTCTCACGTCGACTGCGCAGCCGTTCTGAACGTGACGACGACTGATGCCGGCTGGGCTTACGCCCAGTGCCCGGACGTCGATGAATGCGGCCTCAACCTACACGACTGCAACGAGAATGCGATATGTAATAACACCCACGGGTCGTACACGTGTAAATGTAAGCAGGGATATATTGGAGATGGAAAAAAGAGTTGCATGCGGACCTGCTATAATAACTGCATTCATGGCTATTGCCTGGGATCTCCTCACTACAAGTGCAACTGCGATTTGGGATGGACGGGTGCCGACTGTTCTATAAATTGCGGCTGCCACAATCACTCGACTTGTAAAGCCGGTGTGGGAAGATGTGATGAGTGCCAGGATTGGACAGAGGGTGAATTTTGTGAGTCTTGTAAGCCCGGCAGTCACGGCAACGCGACTACGGGTCAAGGCTGTCGGCGATGCGATTGCAATGACCACGGTGACGAGACGCGCGGTGTTTGTGACGTAACTACGGGCGAATGTATATGCAAGGACAACACAGAGGGTCTGAACTGCGAGCGGTGTAAACCCAAATTTTATGGAGACCCTAGACATGGTGGCCGATGTTACTATCAATGCGAACCTAGAGGAATGCTTAACGCTTCCCAAACTGAGGGGATCGGGTCTTATAAAACTGACCCTGACATTAAAACGATCGGTCCCTCTAAGGAATGTTTGTGGATTATTTCCGCTGATGACATAAATGATGCCATAATTCAGTTCACTATAAATTCTTCTACATTTGACGTTCCCTGTGATGAAAACGCAGTTTATGTATATGACGGGCTCGGTGGCGTGCCAGATCTGAGCAACAATCAGCAGAGTCAACTATTAGGTGTATTTTGTAACGGCGCCTCTTCAGGGGTCGTAGAGGCTCGCAGTGGTAATTTAACAGTACATTATAAACAGGGTCAACCTGAACAGGGTTTCGAAGGTGTTTATAAAGTGATCGCTTGCGACGGGTACTGTTCGTGGCCGAGAGTCTGTAACAAGAGGTACTGTATGTGTCGCGAAGGTTACGGAGGCCCTAACTGTGAAGTCGAAATTTGCCGGAACAACTGCAGTATGGCAGTCAGTGCAGGAGTATGCGACAGCAGTTACGGACGATGTTTATGTAATGAAGGCTTTGGTGGAGAAGATTGCTCAATTAGACTTGATAAAACACAGCTTGTATTTACAGAACTTTTCAATTCAGAATATTTATCAGATAGTTTAGATCATTTAAGGAAAACTCTGCCGAGATTTGGACACAGTTTGGTGGCTGACAGACGAGGATTATGGATGTTCGGAGGGTATTCTCTTTCTCACGGTCCATTGAATGATATAAGATTTTTCGATACGAAGAACAACACTTGGATGCAGGTCACCGTGGAAGCGACGCCTGACGCTAAAATGCCGGAAGGTCGATACTTCCACGCTGCAGAGATCTATCACTCTAAGCAAAATGTTTACATTTATGGAGGTTTGAGTTTACAAGAGAAGAGTGGCCAAAACAAAACTCTCGGCGATTTTTGGCAATTTAGTTTAAAAGATCAAAGGTGGGGTAATATTCGGAGTAAAGATGGTCACCCGCCTTCTCTGGCCGGTCACACGTTGACTTTGCAGAAGTACCAGGACTACGAAAGCTTAGTGTTAATAGGAGGCTTTTCTTTAGAAGATGGGTTTATGTCTGATATCTGGGAATTTGACCTTGACAATGAGAAATGGATAAAATTAAAAACAGAGGGCTCTACGCCGGCTGGCATAATAGGACACAGCACAGTTTACCACGTTCTCTCTCAAAGTTTATATGTATATGGAGGCATACTCTACTCGTACAATGGTACAACGCTTTCAAATAAGTTATTCTCATTTCATTATCCTACAAAGAAATGGAGTGAATTACCTACATTCCCTAATCTAAATCACTACTATGATAATTTGCCGCTGGCCACATACTTGCATTCGGCAGTAACTACTAACGAGTATATGATTATTTTTGGAGGACGGACTGATCCTGAGAATAGATCTGATTCTCTCATAGCGTACGTTTATAGTTGCAACCAGTGGGTCAGACTTGTAAAAGGTTTGTATAGACTCTTTTGGCTGAATATATGTAAAAATAAGAAGTAAACAGTTTGAAAATCTTTTTCTTTTCTAGGTGTTAGTATCGTGGGTCACCCGCCACCGCCTACTATCGCGCACGCGATGGCTATTGATTTAGAAACTGAGAACGAAGGGTACATATACATAATCGGTGGTTGGACAGGCAGCGCCCACTGTCAAGTTACTCGCATTTCCCTACCTGAAGATCTTTGTTCGCTATGGAGTTCAAACAAGTTAGATTGCCGCAGTCACATGGGCTGTAGTTTCTGTAGTACTGGGAATTATACGAAGTGTTATTCAGTGGACAAACCGGGGTGTGAGGGAAGCGATAGGGTGTCGACTAACTCGGGCTCGGCGTGCGATGCGGAGCTGGTGTCGAGGCGAGCGTGTGAGAATTTCACCACGTGCACATCGTGCCTGGCCGCGTGGCCCATGTATCCTGAGGATAAACCTGCTTGCCGGTGGTGCGAATCCTGTGCTGCTGCCGTTGGTAAGTAACAATGTCAGAGTATGGATAAGTGAATATAAAAATATCATATATTTTTTGGTGATATTCGTAACATAAGAAGACACAGTGTGACTGGTTAAAAATTGTACATACTTAAGGACATGATAATTTATGGTCAGACGTAACGTATAAAAAAGAAATAAAAATAAAATATGTATAACCTGCAAAGAAAACCATTATGAAAATTTGTATGAAATATCCATGAAATGTGGACACTGCGCACACAGCTATCGAGGCTAATGACCTTTGATAATATAAAGACGGGCGGGGGTGTAAAATCGGGAGAGTGCAGGATGCTGGGGATGGGGACGGAGGTTTTGTTTAGCTTTGATATATGCGCAAAAGTCTCCGGACATTAATTTTTTATTGGATAACTAGGTCAAATTTTAAGTACCAATTTTTTTAGATATTCTCGTCCAGAATCGAGTACTGAAAACCCTCCTTCAATATGTCCAGTTTTTACCAATCAGTCTGTAGTATTAACAAAAGTCCATTAACTATTATATAGCATGTGAAACTCATATGAAACTTGCAATTTATTACAATATAATTTTCAGTGCTATATTTTTATTTCCTTTTTTGTTTAGGATGTTATTGTAAGATAAGATAAGATAATATTTATATTTAGATGTGTAATTGACGTGTCTAACAAATGTTTACACATTATTATGGCAATTGAGATCTTTCGCTATGGTTTTCTTTCGGTATCGTTAGTTTTGGACATTATTCTAAATAAACTGAAATAGTTTCAGTAATTTTTAAAGTATTAATGTATAATATTATTTTATATACGCTATTTTTAGGCGAATGCGTGCCTACAGACGAATCGTGCACTAGCATGAAATGTAACGCCGGCACCACTTATATTAGTGACGCCGAGTACTGCCCAGAACTCAGATGTGCAGCTTCCGACTGTGAGAAATGTGTATCTAACGACTGTACATGGACTAGACATGCTGTTAGAGAAGGTATAGTTTTTCTATTATAGATTCATGAATACAGTTTTTTTTTAAATACTAAGTCTAATATTACTACTACAGGTCAGCTAACGAGAATAGCAGAAGATTCTGTAGAGCTGTTCAATTGGACGTGCGCGTTAATAGACGAGCCTGGTAGAACTAGTTTACGCGCCATGAAGAATGACGAGTGCCCGAGTAGGTGCCACTTGTACGACGACTGCCAGTCTTGCCTTAGCTCGGACGGTGGTGAGGGAGGGTTCGCGGAGTGTCGCTGGGCGACGTATCTCGGCAAGTGTATCTCGCCGACGTACCAGCCCGTATATTGCGCCGGTGGCGTGTGTGGGCTTGTGCTGACCAAGGTGGATAAGAGTAAATGCCCGGCGCCGTGTGGCACGTTTGAACAGTGTTCCGAGTGCCTGCACCACTCGCACTGCGGCTGGTGCGCGCTGGCGGGTGCCAATGGCGAGGGTGTGTGCTCTGAAGGCTCTATCGACTCGCCGCTCGACTACTCGGCGCGTACCTCCTGCGCCGCCGTGTACCGCGCCGCGAGACCTTCTCCGCCCGCCAACCACACTGTCTCCGATGCTGACACCACCGACCCCGATGCCGAGGACGACGCAGCCGCCTTCTCCTGGCACTACACGCGCTGCCCACCCGAGAACGAGTGCGAGAATAACCACCACCAGTGTAAAGCCGAATCGGAGGTGGGTCTTACTTTGTACACTTGAAACTAGTTTTAGGATGACACGTCTTGCTGTAAGGATTACGATCTGCAATATAGCAGTCTAATTTGCTTGATTCTGTGTCGACTAGATGAAGCCTGACGTTCACCGTGACGTTGCCGTGACGTTAAGACTGTCGATCAAACTTTGTGTTTATTATAGTACTATAATTTATCGAGCCTTGTAAGAGTCAGGACGATTGTGTCCACGAAGTGATGACATTTTATGATTTGCTTGTCTCTAAAACGATATGTAGGTATCTGTGAATGAGACTTTAGTTTTTCTATTGTTCTTTACAGATTACATACATAGGGCAGGATCCATAAAATGTTGCTTTATCGATTTGATTTACACAAGGTTTCTGAAAGGCTAATTGTTCTCTCAGATTCTGTGTTTTTGTTTTAGCCGACTTCAAAAAAGAAGGTTTTTATTATTATTGTTAATTTCTTTGCTTAAAAATCTCAATATTATCTCGCGAGCACGACGTGCCCCTCCAATACCCTAAAGAGTGTTGATACAGTGAGTGTGTCAGGTGTGCCGCGACCTGCCCGAGGGCTACGAGTGCGCGTGCGGCGCGGGACACAAGCGCGCGCCGGCGGCAGGCGCGGCAGGCGCGGCGGCGGGCGGCGGCTGCGTGGCCGTGTGCTCGCAGGGCTGCGTGCGCGGCGCTTGCGTGCAGCCCGACGTGTGCCGCTGCGAGTTCGGCTACGTCGGCGCCAACTGCACCATCCAGTGCCAGTGCAACGGACACGCTGACTGTCAGGGGCCCGACAAGCTCGACCAGTGCATCGAGTGCCACAACAACACCATGGTAACTAACTTACTCCAATAAATCTATACCATATAGATGGTGTTTTAAATTATATATCAATAAGCTTGTATTAATTGTGACTGACAGGGCGACCAGTGCGAGAAATGCAAGCCCAATTTCGTCGGCGATCCGGTTAACAATGTCCAGTGCGTGCCTTGCTCCACATACTGCCACGGTCACACGTCGATATGCACGAGTGACGTAGACGCCGTGCCCCCTTCGCGCGACGGCTCCGCCGACTCGGACAGTTACAACTACAGGGATCAGGTGGACGCCACGAAGGCCCGGTGCGTTCGTTGTGCAAACAACACTGACGGCCCCCGCTGTGAGAGATGTATCGAGGGATACTTCAGGGGATCGGACGATTTCCGTGATCCTTGTAGACCGTGAGTAAAAATGTTCCAATTCGGAACTATGTCATATAAGAAATTCTTTATACTGATTTAACTTGTGTAGGAGTGATGTTGTTAAATAATATTAGAATGCAATTTAGCCCAACATGATACTGGTCAAATACACAGCGCACACATATGTATACTCTGTAGTCAGTATATCCGAAAATCGATTAATCTTCGATCATTCGAATGCGATAATGGGCATCGCTAGATTACCTTGTTGCAGAATGACCAATCCTGACATCCAGGATGAAAAAATATTAATATTACTAGCATCAATTTATTAAGTGCTACTTACATACTTTATCTCTACCAATTTTTCGGTATAGGTACTCATCCATTCACCCACTCTGATATGAAGTACTAGCTGATCCAGCTATTCTGCCATATAAATTCATTCGATAGGGTATACTTTACGATCTATTCTCATACCTAGCAAATATATAGGTATAAACAAAATTATAAAAATCGGTCGAGCCGTTTCGGAGGAGTGAGACCACAAACACCGTCATACGAGATTTTTATATGACGTATACATTAAACTGTATGTTTAATTTTATAGGTGCGAATGTCATGGTCACGGAGACACTTGCGATCCAGTAACGGGAGAAAAGTGCAACTGTGGTAACAACACCGAGAGCGATATCTCGTGTCAGACCACCAGCTCCAGTAAGAACTCTGCGCAGGAGTGCTGGCGCTACCAATGCGTTAAGTGCAAAGACCTCTACATGGGCGACCCTAGGAATGGACACCAGTGCTATAAAACCATAAACATAGAAAATAAATTATGCTTTGACGGCAAATCCATCGGTATGTATCGTTTTTATAGAAGTTTGCCGTGCCAACACAAAAATATTTAACTAATTTTACGTTTTCTTCTTTCAGATGAATGTAAAATTAAACCGCGACCACTATATCCCGGTCAGACAGTATTCGTAGCTGTGAATCCAAGATATATGAATGTTGACATAAGAGTTATAGTGGACGTGACACAAGGCGCTGTTGATCTATATTTAAGTCCGAACGATAGCTCGTTCGTAGTAGCAGTAAATGCGAGCACCGGTGACCACGCCGTACAACTGGACCCGACCTATCACAAACATGAGCCAATCCGTAAAATGCCGTCATTCGATGAGCACGTGCCTGAAGAGCCGCGTATTACTTGGTATTATGACAAAATCGAGTACACCCTCGCTGACTACACCTGCAAGAACTTGGCCACATACGTAACTGTCGACAGAAGGAATATACTACTACGTGTGAGGAACCTGCGCAACCGACTTGTCCTGACCCTGCCACAGCACATCCATGACCTAACACATACCAAGTTCTATATCGTGATTCGTGCGCGACACACGGACGACGGCGCAGCAAGTTTTGGTGTGATATTCTTCCGTCAAGATCAGCTGCACATCGACCTATTCGTCTTCTTCTCTGTATTCTTCTCATGCTTCTTTTTATTCCTCGCGGCTTGTGTGGTCGCATGGAAAGCGAAACAGGCGGCCGACGTGCGCCGTGCCAGAAGAAGACACGTAGTCGAGGTGAGTGATGACTAACATATTAATATAAGTGTTTGTATGCATTTGTGCGATGGTTGTATACATGTACGCTATATACTAGATAACATACATTAGTATCACACACGGTAGATAGTCAGTTAGTATTGTCAATTAGTGTCACCACCGTCGTGTACAAGAAATAATAAAGTAAAATAATAGTAAATTTAACCGTATTTTACGCGTAGCCCATAGTCGACTAGGACAGTGTGTTATGCCGCTGCTTTAGGCTTGACAATGAGTACAATTATGTAGATTGTCTTTCGCTGGTGATATATTTATATATATATACTATATCTACTTTTATTTTAAAACAACAATATTTATGCAATGTCAAAGTTTTAAGAGATGGTGGTAAGGACTCCGAACTCATAATGGACTGAACATTCACTCATTATAAAACAATCAATATACATTAACTTAGGTATGTGTTATTATTATGAATTATTTATTTGAATGCTACTTTGTGTCGTTCCAGATGCTGCACATGGCGAAGCGTCCGTTCGCAGCGGTGACGGTAGTGCTGAGCGGCGGCGTGACGTCAGCGGGCCCGCGGCGCCGACGTGCGCCCGACCTGCGCCCCGTCGCCATCGAGCCCACGGGCGACGGCCGCGCCGCCGTAACCTCCGTACTCGTCAAGTAAGCACTGGCAGTTTACACTCATGCAGCATTTGTTCTATGGCGAGCAGTAGTGAACGTGTCGAACCTTGGCTCGGTCGGGCCATCAAAAAGATACTGGGTTTTTTTGTATACTCAATCTCAATACCTGTCCAAAGTTGGGCAGTTGGCTCAGTGGCGTAGTTTAGTGGTGCCCCTGCCCAAATGGGCTTCTAAATGAAGGGCGGCAAAATTTCACAATAAATAGTAATAATATCTTTTAAATATTTGAACCATTTCATGACGAACGAGAGGAATCAGCAGATGTACAATACACAATAACGATGAATATTGTTGCTGAAAAGTTATTTAGAATTACTTTATATTATACTCTTTTAAATTGAAATACCTAAATAAGAGGGCGGCAAAAAAAAAATCTGCTCCTCGCGGCTGACACCTACGCTGCGCTACTGAGTTGACTGTGTTAGACGACCCCGTGTCTTAGAAAGCACGTAAAGCCGTTGGTACTGCGCCTGATCTCTCTCGGGTCGTGTTCGAATCATGAGAGTTAGGTAACAGAGAGTGCACTTGTGTTTGCACAAATATTTGTACACTATACTATCTCCTACGCAGCCAGTCTCTGTTAAGATTGGCCGCCGTGGCTGAAATTCGGTATGTTCTGTCTTCGGATTATTACAACACAGTGATGCGTGTGTATTGGTCGAGTGCCGATTTTAAGTAAGTATACAATGAAGACATTTAATTTGAGCTCAAATGCGTGTACAATGAGAAATTTGTATCATTTTCTAACTGTACATTATAAACAATGGTAGTATTACGTGATGTCGCAACTAGCACAAGTACCTAACAAACATGTCGTTCTGTGGCAGGTTGCCGGGCGGGTGGCGCGCGCCGGCGCGGCTGGCGCTGGCGTCGTCGCTGGTGCTGGTGGCGCGCGCGCCCGCGCCCCGCGCGCGCCGCGCGCCGCCGCTGGCGCGCCTGGCCGCGCACACGTAGCCGCCACTGTGCCGCCGCTGCACTGACTATGTATCGCTCGTTTACTAATGTACACGTATTCGTCTGCCCGTTAAGGCATCCCGCCGCGACAATTTCGTCCTCCCGGCAGAAAGTAATCGCGGCGTAATAGCCATATAACGTGTGAAGTATCTGAAGCTGGGCTCTATTCGTTCGGTCCTCCTGTCGCGTCGGCGGCCGTGGGTAAACTATTCGATCAACCCGGGTCGGGCGCGGTTTCGCCGTGTATGTATATATGGTTCGATCCGGCCCGGGTCGTCCGTCTCTCGGGGCGCGTGGAGGTCGCCGTTCGACCTCGACGCTGGCCGAGTCCCGGGAGTGTTCGACTCTCGACTCGAGCGATGAGCCGGAGGTATCAAATGTAGCGCTTTAGCGCGGGTTGTGAGTGACCGGAGTCCGCTGACCTGTTGTTTATTTCAAAATTTTATTAGGTAATGTTGTCGCGATGTTTTGTTGATAGAGTGTTATTGAATATGTATTATATGAGTAAGCTTCAGATCTTTATTTACAAGTTTTTGTAGGTGAATATAATAATGCAGCTATTTCTAAGATTGTAAATCTATGTTCCTACGAATAGGTGAATCTCCTAAAAGATATTATTAGTTATTAATGACATAAATATCTGTGGACATTAATTATTTTCTAAATTTTTATATTTTATTTCTGTAAATGTAGATAAATAATAATCTCAAATTGTCAAGTTTTCAGTGATCAACATTTGAATCGATCTCTAAAACGGTATTAAAATGCTAATTGTATTTGTGTAATTAAAATTATTTTACCGTATGTTGTACTTGTCCAGACCGAGATGATATCGTAACGTGACAAATATTAGAGATGAGCGTTTTACGTACCTCCCGCACGCCTACCTACCGTACAAACAAGTCAGTGTACTTGTCATTATCGAAAGTGTTTACACTTTTTACGTAACTGCTGCTCGTAAGCCATATTATTAGATATCAGTGTACTTAGGGTAAAAGTAAAATCTACACGACAATATACCACAATATATTTGGTCAAATGTGCAATAGGCCGAGATGAATATTTTTTATTCTATACGTACATTACTTTATTAAATTAATTCAAGTCTAGTTACAGTATACAAAATTTATTTTAAATGTTGAATTAGAAATGTCATAAGTATTGAATGAAGATGCGTCAACATCGAGTTGATCATAATATTATGTGTGGTAGCTATGTAACAATAACTGATTTTGATGTATAATATTATGTAACAATACCCAGATATTAAGTTAATTCTAAAGAAAAATGGTCGAACGAAGTAATGTGAATGACTGGGTCCGATCCCTACATGAAAGAATATTTTTTGTGATCCACAAATACTTTTTACGATCCTGGGTTCTTTCTTTGTGTCCAAATGTTTGTAAAGTCCCCTGCGACACAGAAATTATATTATAATTATCTTTTTTAGATAAAAGAAAGAACAGAATAAGTTACTATCTTTAAAAGTACGATCCTCCGAACGTAAACATCTAGGTAACCCATATAACCATAGAAAGAGCATTGTCCACTTTCTATAGACGCTTTGGCCAATCGTGGACAGGTCATTTAGCTAATAATATGATATCAATTAAATAATTCACATCAGTAAAAAGGAGAATATAAACCTAGTTTTGTATCAGACTTTATATTTAGATAGGTTTCTATATGTTATTGAAAAGGGTAATTAATCAAATAAAACAACATATTTTTGAATATTTTTTTAATCAGATGATGTAAGTAGTATATGATCAAGAAACTGGGTAGGTAGATTAATGTGCTCTTAATACCTTGCCCAGCCTAAAAACCATATTATGGTCATTATGTGAGCGCAGCAACCCACTGTTCTACGGCCCACTATGTGTTGTTTGTCTGTTTTTACAATTATGTTTTTTTTTTAGATTACACAAAGATTTTAAAATAACATAAACGAAAAATATTCATATAATTATTTTTCATACCATCGTCTCCACGGGTGGCCAAAAGTGGACAATGTCCTTTGCAAGTTAAATTAAAAATAAACAGGCCATATAAGTATATGACGCAAATTTAGCAATAAACATTATACCAGCTCCTGAGATACTTCTGTATATAATGTACCTAATAATACAAATAACGAGAAAAACAATGTTATATTCTGCGTTTCATAATTATGTTTTTAGACGCACATTGGGTTTAGTTCTTTTATTATATATCAAATGTTAAATAGTTACAAAAATTGGAAAATATGTTAAGAGACCGACATTACAACATTCGTATAACATATTTTTGATGCTTAAGTTAGAAAGACTCATACATTATGTGCATATAGTACTGTGTACTATGTTGACATTGTGGTTAATCTTAAATGCTGATACATACAAAGAAATAACCTACTAATTTTGATGTTTGAATTGCTCATTAGTAATCAGCAGTATTGTGTAAATGGATTGATCAATTATTTGATGTATAGGTAGAATTATGTTAAATATTAGGTAGATTTAAACGTTAAAATACTAAGAGAGTACTGAATATTGTTATGGCTACATTATTAAGTTATTCATAATCCAATGAATTCTACTTGATCAAAAGTAAAAACTGAGTCCAAATTACATTCCATTGTATATCTTTGTATATAAAATAATGTGTAATAATTGTATATTACCAAATTTTAGATCAGGTATCAAAGAGCTTTAAGGATATTTATATTAAGAAAATTTATTGCTCATAACCTTTGATTAGAACTTTCTCGATAAGTATACATTTAAATGCATTTATATATTTTTCTTATCTTGCTGTAAATCTCGTAATATGAATTAAACTTGGCTTATATTTCTTTATATTTACTGTAGATGATATTCGTCTAATTTGTGGACGAACAATAGAGTAATGTAGTATGTGATTAAACAAAAGGTCTGTGCCACACCACAATTACACATGCAGCGTTGAACTGCTCAAGTTGTGATTGATGTTATAAATTTAATGATAACAATCATGGTATTGGGTTGGTTGTATTAGTTATAAATATTCAGTGTTTACAAGGCTACCCCAGTCAACATTTTCAGCTGTAATATGCATTATTTAAAATAATGAAGTTATATTATTACCCATATTCGTCCTATTTTATGCTCAATATCAAAAACCCCTGATAAAATTATAAGTATCTAAATTAATATTATAAATAAATTGCCAAAATGACAATGATACATTCTCATCACAAGTACTAGAAATATTGTTAAACAATTTAGCACTATCTTCTTACTAAAGCTCTCACAGATTGTGATGACCATTTTAACAAATTGTGTTGATAGATTATATTCTTTATTAAATTTACTGATAGGTATTGGGTTTACCTTAATAAAATAAGCATAATTTTATTTGCTCAAAGTATTTTTATATTGAATAAATATGACAGCTGTATGATTTTATGAATTGTATCCTTCTTTTATGTAAGTCCGTCTGTTGCTATACCTATGTACTGTATTGTAGTTTATCTACTGAATATTTGATTTACAAACAGCCATACTTGCTTTTCTTCAGGTGTGATATTAATTTAAGTAGGTATTAACTTTAAAGTTTTAAAAAAGGCACTGTTATATTGTGTTATGTAACTGATGCTGGCTATTGTTTAGCAACATTTTTAAAACGGTATACAAATGCAATATACCGTTGTGTGCACATTGCATTTGTAAATGTGTTTTGTCTCTCTGAGCCATAAGAAAGGCAGCTTCATCCATGTTTAATTGTGCTAATATCACTATTAACATAATCAAGACTAATACACACCATTGTTTTATAGACTTGTCTATGACAGAATTTGCAAGGCAATGTTTCTTTTCCTTATGTGGAATTATTATGGCAGTATTATGTATAAGCAATATATATATTTTTGTTTAATCTGAATGTATAATAAATGTTTATAAAATAAAATATACTGTTGGTTGTAAAAAATGATTTTATTTAACATGCAACAAAGTGTACCAAGTGCATATACATATTATTTTATAGTAGCATCAAAACCATTATTACTAAATGCATGCTGGCTATTATTTAGATTACCAAAATGAAATAATGTTTCTTTTGTGTCACACAGATGCATCTGGTCCAAATCATGACTGTAGGCGCCAGATACAGTTTAAGCAAACAAATTTACAATTGATGATTTACAAGACTTAACAAATTATAATTAAATGGTCATAGATATAATTGGCATTATCGGTATTGTGTATGTAGTATATGTGTTTATCAAAATATATACACAAGCAGCATGATAGATCTGGATCTATCTTTTTGTTAGACAGTCATGGGACTGTCTCCAAAATAAAACCTCCATAGGTTTTATCATAGAAACTTTCAAAATAAAACCCTTGGAGGTTTTATCTCTGAATGTTTCTATGAATTATTTCTGACTCATAGGCTTTTTATGTAATCCCTTATGAATCAGGAACATAAATACAATATATGCAAAGAATGTTTTTGTTGTCCTGTGTGGGGTGGAACCCATAATGCTCAGCACACTGACGACAAAGTGATTTTAAGCACTGTGCCATTCATGCCATCATGTTCTATCTCTGTGGAACCTAGTGATTAGGTACCTAACGAAAAGTTTCCGATTTATGGTTTTAACATGTCAATTGTTGTAATGCCAGACATCATTAAAAACTGGTGTACCGCTGCCACTCAATAGGTTAAATAGATATAGAAATAACCCCTGATTTCAGCAAGGCAGATTAACACTAGTAATGTAGGCAATTACATTATACTCATATTTGTTGACAACAGTATACTTAACAATATACATACTTATGTAGTGCACAATGCAGTAGGTACCTACTTTACCATGCTAAGTAGGTACTGCTGCATTGTGCACTACTGATTGAATATAATTCATGTGCAACTATGTCCATCACTTAACACAAAAATATAGAGACACTAGTCTATGGAGACAGTCAAATGACCATATGTCAATATTTTTTTATGTTGATCTGCCTTTCAAGAACTAGGTGTTAATATACAAAGTGGGAAATTAAATATAACCTGATGAATTATTAAATTACATATTAATGTCTTGGTGATCACTAGGACCCTAGTGACCAGATACAATGCTTTCTTTTCTGTGTCTGGTTAGCAGCTAATCATATTGGCATAAGTTGCAATGAAATAAATTAGAATATTTTAGAAGGGTTATAAATTAGGATGTTTTAAAATAACCATTATAATTACAACCCCTTTCTAATGGTTTTTACACTGCTGATGGTCAGCTGGCAGGTCCAGATCACATCATATATTAAAACACTCACCATGCTCATTCACATTTGGATTTTTACTTTACATTTACCATGTATGTAACAATTAATGTTAAATCCAAAGTAGATAATCACAGAACAGAATGCAAAGTATATAGTAGTTCATTTATAAAAGCTAACTTAAAATTAAAATGAGACAATATTTTATGCATCTATTGATCTTTTTGAGTGAGCAGATGTGTTTTGATTTTCTGAAGCAGTTCTTTCTTCACAGTATCTGGAACCATTGCTCGGGCACGGGGAGTTACTTTTGTTACCAGTCCATCAAATGTGACATTATTACTTTCATTTTCTTTTACTGCTTCTCGGCAAAGCATTCTTACTTGATCTCTCCAACCACATTCAATCAAACGTCTTCTCAAAAGTTCTTTAAACCTATAAAATAATGTATTGTATTGTTATAGTTTATATTAATTTAACTTATTATAGCTCTTGTTTCAGATAAACACAAATAATTTAAACACCAGTGGTTATAAATAAAACACGGAACAAAAATAAGTTGTGTGTCAATAAAATTAAGTTAAAATATGTCGATATATTTGCATACTTATTTTCTAAAAAAGGATGTCTCATATTAGGTCAAAATAGAATAAATGAAATGTTTATGTAAACTATGCAAGCAACCTATTATATAAAGAAATATACAGTACCTTTCTCGATCTCCACTTAAAATTAACCGCTGATGGGCGATAGTATTATTTACAGTCATTTTGATCTATAACAAAGCCAAGTTATGAATATTTTCATTAAATTGTATAATTATACCATTAAATTAATAATATTTTAAATATGTATAATTTACCTATTCCGGAAAAATATGGAAAACAACACTAACTTACACCGTTAGAGCTAGAAATATATTTTATATTCGAATTGCTAAGTACCTATCAACAATTAACAAAATAAACGAGGTGACTTGACAGTTGACACTGACTATGACTACCCGTAGTATATTTATACTCTTTGCTGACTACTGACCTGACAGTCATGACACCTGACTAACATACTGTCAAATATAAGTGTTGTACTCAGTACTTCTTTGCCGCAGTAGCCGTAACCCTAGGTAGGCGATATTTAATTGAATCGATTGACTATATCGATATAAGAGTGGCTAACTGTGTGCTATCCATAGAACAGATCACAGATTACTTTTTTATTTAAGGAATAGAGGTCTCTCTCTGCCTCTGAAATAAGCATCGCGACACTACCGCCGCCTGCATTGTTGTGATCGAACCATTTCCAGTAAATATACATAACTATACCTACCCATAATCTGTGTACGGATAGGTACCAGGCCTTACATGTATATTATATTTCTTTTATTACCTTTAGCATTATTTTCAACTGTCTATATTACAGAGTTAAAGAAAGTGCTAACAATAAATATATCTTGTCACTTGAGGTTTTCAGGAATAAAACAATAATTAACTATAAATAATTACTTATTTCATCTTTTAAAGCACTTGTAAAAGTATTTTTACGCTTTTATTTGATATTCATCCTTATCATCATTAGAATCTCTCTTTCCTACTAATATTTTATTAATGTCTTTGTCATAATGTCTACTGTCCAACTGCGGAAGTACAACCTAGGCAGGGGCCATGAATTAAAACCAAAATTAATCTTTAAAATTATCTGTATTTAATGTAGAAAAAGTCCAATACACACGATAACATATATTATACCTAATATTATATTCATAATAAGAATTCGCATCAGTATTTAACGGCAAACCAAGAGCATCAAATCCCAAATATGCACGACTAGCATGAGTTCCATTTATTACATCAGGAGAATCCATAGCAACAACCAATTCAATTGGACCATGGAAGTGTGTATGTGGTGGAGTAATTTTTTGAAAGGGCGCGGTTTAAAGCGTAAGCAGTTATATTTGTCTGGTCCTAGTAATGTTGGTAAATCAAGTTTTGTTGAAAGGCTTATAGGATCTGCTAATATGAAGTATGTTTTTTATCCTGGTG
The DNA here is from genome assembly GCA_963564715.1 of Catocala sponsa. Classification (NCBI taxonomy): domain Eukaryota; kingdom Metazoa; phylum Arthropoda; class Insecta; order Lepidoptera; family Erebidae; genus Catocala; species Catocala sponsa. The sequence continues at coordinate 14,010,341 of OY751331.1, forward strand.
TGGGTAAATTTTTTATGCAAGGTTTTCGTGATGGTTATCATAAGGTTATTTTATTTGAGGAGTTTTCTTATAAGTTTTGTGTTCCAAGTATGTTGAAGCGATTGTTGGAAGGTAGACGGTATTCCATATCCTGTTAAGTGTGAGAGTGATATGCTTCTTTCCTTCCATGGTCCCATTATATTTGTGAGTAATGAGTTAGATGATGCTATGGATGATGCTCTTAAGAATCGATTTTGTTTTGTTAGTGCAAATGAGGCGTTTTGGGAGGCAGTTCGGGCGTGTGTACCGAAGGAGGAAGAGATGGATACGCCCCCGTATGAGGATGAAGTGGTTGCGTTATCGTCGGATGAAGAGGAGTGTGGAAGTCAAGAGTCGTCGTAGGTTTCGCCGGAAATTTACTTGCTCTGCTACTCCAATTCGTTCATATTTTGGTCGCCCTGGCCGTGTAATGCAATATTGTTATTCGGGTGCATCTATTCAGACGTATACTTGGCGTTTTGGATCTTCTTTTTATGAAATTAAATATGGGGAGTTGCCATTTTTTACTTTATTTGCTATGGGTAATAAAAATGTTGGTCAATTTTTACAAAATCAATATGGTATGATGATTATTAACAAAATTGAATATGTAATAAGTAATATTGAATTGAATCGTTATTATGATCTTGGTAAAGTTGAACAGGTTAATAAGCATTTTAATGATTTGCGGGTTGATCCGTTATTTTCTCAGGATACTTTTGAATTATGTACTAACTTTGTTAATAATCATGCTTCTTTTGGTACTCCTACATTGACTGGCTCTTATGAAAATATGAGACCTACTCGCTTGCGGAATGGTGCCACTATTAGGTTAATTATAAAGTTTTTGCAATACTTGATACAATTTCTTCTAGACTTACAAGATTGCAAATCAAAGCGAGCACCATTAGCAAAACCGATAACAATAGTACGTAAATTTTCTAACAACATTGCTTCGGAAAACTCTAAAAAACAATGCAAATGATAACTTACTCGGTTACTTGTCCGAGAGTCTTCAAGAGCAACAACGTACGTAACAAGGCCAACAAAGTTCTTAATAACACTTTCTCGACACAAGACATCTTAAAACTTAAAACGTCTAAAGTTAAAAAAAAATTGTGACCAGGACGAACACACGTCCTCCCCTTCTTATTATTAACAGACGAATGACTACGCGGGCCACACATATCAACACCATCTGCAATACCCCCTGCTGCGTACCCAGCGTACGCGCCGGTAGGGTGTTCTAGAACGGCGCGATGCGGCGATGACGTCATGATCTATAAATAAATTTGTACCGGTAGAGTTGTGGCCTACGGGTGGCCCAAGGGCCACCCTCCGGCGAAACGCCGACATGTTGAGTTAAAATAAATAACTAAATTGAACCTATCACAACCAAATGTCGGGTTTCGTGTAAAATAGAATTATACTAATTATCGTTCCGTGGAACGACAACCCTGGGTCCACTTCGAGCACCAAGGGTAAATAAAACTAATTGTCACTTCCATTGCGCTGCGGAAGTACAACCTAGGCAGGGGCCATGAATTAAAACCAAAATTAATCTTTAAAATTATCTGTATTTAATGTAGAAAAAGTCCAATACACACGATAACATATATTATACCTAATATTATATTCATAATAAGAATTATATTTGGCAAAATTCCAATAAAACAATAATTAACTATAAATAATTATTTATTTCATCTTTTAAAGCACTTGTGAAAGTATTTTTACGCTTTTATTTGATATTCATCCTTATCATCATTAGATTCTCTCTTTCCTACTAATATTTTATTAATGTCTTTGTCATAATGTCTACTGTCCACTAGTATAAACACAAAAGCACAAAATAATACGAGTCTCTATCTCAAACAAAAACGGAACAACTTCGTACAACTCGACGTAAATTTGGAGGAGAAGGACAAAGCACTTAACTCAACTCAACAGACTAGGACTAGGAAATACAATTACTCCGTCATATCAATTCAAAACCATCAGTCATCAAATTCACAACAAAACAAAGTCAACAAAAGATGAAATTGAATTAATAATAACGGCGCGGTGTGGTTGACAGTAAGATTATAATTTCTACTAAAATAAACGTAAAAATATTAAGAATATTATCATTTTACATATTCCATTTTACATATTCTTCAATATTTTTATCGATTTTAGTTAATCTTATTAATCGACAAAAAATAATTTCATATAAAACTATAATTTGTAGGGCAATCACATGGCATTTTTATAGCTCTCATGGATTAGAAATCTACCATATAAAAATAAAATTTGTAGCATATTCAAAATGATAATGCGGCTAGTTTTAGAAGTAGTGGCAATACACTGAAAGTTCCGCCAAACGACTGTGTTCCAGATTTGGTATAATATTCTCGCTGGTAGTGCCATCTGTATGCCTAATACCAAAGCAACATACATTATAATGCTACTAAGTTAAAAACGTACAAATGTACATGGGTTCTCTATTCTTTTCTGTTCAACATAATTTAGTACTATTATTTTTCGACAAGTCATGAAATAATGTACTAAGATTGAGTACCCTGGAACAGATTGAGTAATAACCATGATGTAATAATAATAAGTAACTAAGTACAACAGGGAAGTTCGTTACGTTCGGCAAAGGATTTTAATATCTCAGGTTCAACTGCCTCTGGCTGGTCTTTCCGTTACTAGATTGATGAGAAAACCCTTCTTTTTTTTTCTAATAATATTGAACACTTATACTAATCCAAGAGATTAGAAAAATCCCGGCAATCCCTTTGTGCTCTATACGTAAGTGAGCCTCTGCGTATTATTGTCGTCATTACTAAAACTGGTCAATTTTAACTACGGAACTTATCATATATTAAGCTAATCAATATGGTTACATTTCTCCTGATGGTAAGTCACGTTGTGGCAGAGCCTTCCGTTCTCATTACAACTGAAGTGGTGTCGAGGTCTCTACTTTGACGGCCTGAAGTGCTTTTTCACGCTTCACTTCAACGACGCAGGATTGAAGAAAGAAGGAAACATGTGTTTCGGCAGAGAAAAACAAGTTATACAAGTACAACAAAGATTTAGGCTGGCCTCATACATTCGTTTTCCGTATTTGATTTCCTAACACGTAATTTTGATTCGGAATTCCGTGAGACTAGCGCACATTTTAGTTTTTTTCATTCGGAATGTATACTGTCAGTACGCATAGTGATAGCGTAGTAAACGCACGTCGATGGAAGACGATGATTTATTAGCAATTGCATTTCAATAGTAAACAATTATAACAATATTTAACAGTTATCAACAATAATAAAACAACATTAAGCTACTCTATGGAGCCATTCGATTACTCGGGTGATAATTGGACCGAGTTCGATTATATACTAGTCTATGGTTGAAGTTGAAATTTGAATGAGTGAATGAGATCAAAGAATGAGATTCTGACAAAATATTGTTAATTGTTTTGTTTATTCATTTTTATAAATTTAATATTGCATTAGACTATTTAATTTAATTACTAGGTATATATTATTTTTCGGGCAATACAAGTTATGTCATGGCGCATGTTATTGCACTGGATTCAATAAATGAAGATATTTTCGTATGTGGTGTTTGCAAATCTGTATTTAATTCTCTGCAAATATTTTTGGATCACAAAAATTTCAAATGTGCTAGTAATGTCCTGGAGGCGAGCTTGATCAATTCTGCTATTGCACAGACAGCAGCAGTTATAACAGATTCGTATTCAACCAATTCTGGAATAATACAACAGAGTATAGAGGTCAGACCTGATACAGTTACTAAAGATCATAGATGTATTTCATGCAAGAAAAGATTTAAGAAAATGAAAAGTTTGCTTAGCCATATGAAAATGCATGATGAAAAACCTTATCAGTGTCTTATATGTGGCCGTTGTTTTATACGAAATTCTCATTTACAAAGACACATTTCGACCCACAAGATATGGCCAGGTGGTCTTACTCAGAACACTCCTAAGACTGTTGAAGCAGAGCTTTTGAGTTATAGCTGCCCACACTGTAATGTTGTGTTACCTAACTACAGTCAATTTAGAGCACATTTGAAGAGTCATTTGGCCCTTAAAAGGTTTAAATGCATACAAGGTGAATGTATGGAGTTATATGATACTGTTGGTAGTTTGCTCCAGCATGTAAATACATATCATGAGTCTCGAGCTTATTCTTGTCACTTGTGTAATTCCACTTTTAATAGCTTGGAAGATGTAGCAACACACCAATATAGTCATAATAAACCTGGTAAAGAAGAAAGCAAGAAATATAAATTATATAAGTGTACACAATGTGATGCAGAATTTCGTAAACCAGAGAAGCTATCTCTACACATGGTCACAGAGAATCACAAAAAAGTATGCATTCATTGCAACAAAATATTTGCCAGTGATAAAAGATTACGCATGCATTTACAGATACATAAAAAATTCAAACCATTTCAGTGTACTATTTGCAATAGCAGTTTCCATATGAAGAAATACCTATCATCGCATATGTTGAAACATGGTAATAGCCAGTTTAAATGCTCTGTTTGCAAATACATGTTTAAAAGAAGTGACCTACTTCAAAGGCACATGAGATTACACCAGGCCAAGAAGATATTTAAATGTCCTTTTAAAGACTCTTTGGATTGTAAGAAAGAATTCAGTCGTAGTGACAAATTGAAAGCTCATTTGAAGAGTCACACAAAACACGTATCCGCAAACATAACTAGAGCTAAAACTTCACCTAAGAACAGCACTACAGATATCAATGTGTGATTCTAAAAACAAATAATGAAATTAAATGAGGCCTAGAACACAAATGCTGAAGTTTCTCAAATATGTTATTTTTGAGCAAGAAGAAAAAGTATTATGTTGAAAGTAAACAAAAATACTTATAGTTCGCATAAAAAGTATATTTAAGTATATTTATAACTGAATAAGCATTCTGTATTCAGGGATGTTAAACTTAAGGTGGAAAAGACTCAAGAAAATCAATTGGGTATAATTTGACTGTTCATTATGTTATTGGAGATGTATCTTTGATATAGTCACTAAAGATGGTAGAAAATGCTATATAAAGAATGAAATATACTAAGTGTTATACTATGCTGTTGTAAGGCTTCCTTCATAGACTGTAAGTGATATCTAATTAGCTAAGTAAGTCAGAGCTACAGTGTGACTTGTACTAACTGGACTTATGAAGCAAAAACTACAAACAGTGAAATGATGTGCCATACTTCTAAGTCTTTTGTTTTTGTGTTTGCATTCTTCATTCTTGCACATGTAAGTCTGTTTGACTTATTTTCTAATATATTCATTTCAATGGTTTCATAATTTTATATATAACATATCAATATATATATATTGGCATTGGAAAGCCAAAGCATGCTGGTATCAAATAATGGTGACATTGCATGTTTTTTTTTGTAATCATATATATATATAAATATAATAAAATTATTATATATTTATAAGACTGACTAAGAAAGTTTATAAGGCTAGTGTGAATGGAACAGTCGCAAGAGGAAAACCTAGGCAAAGATTTCTCGATCAGATCGAAGGCATTCTGGACAAAGGCCTGGTCCTTGCTCCTGGTCCTGGCTCCTTGAACCTTATTACAAAATTTTGAAAACTGTTACACTACTACTACTATTGAACTTTACTAATTTTTAAGCTAATTAAATTATTGAAACTATTAAAACTATTTATACTATTACTATACAGCAGCCATGGTCACAGGGTGACTAAGATGGTAGCCACCATCTTAGTCTACCCGTGACCATGGCTGCTGAAAACCAACCGAAACTTTGGGAAAGTGTAAAATAGTATTAATAGTTTCAATAATTTAATTAGCTTAAACATTAGTAAAGTTTAATAGTAATAGTATTGTAACAGTTTTCAAAATGTTGTAATAAAGTGTCAAATAAACAATGCAATAAAATCCGTATGATATAGTATATATATAATATAGTATATATACAGTGTGACCCGCGTTAAAGTGCAACCCCGAAAATGGGTGAAATTAGATCGAAAACTATCGACGAAAATGGGTCTAAAAAACTTCTAAAAAAAAAACTTATTTTTTTATACGCCACTGAACATTTGTTTCCCGAATTTTGACCTCTATGTACAAATAAATTTATTCCTCCCAAACTAGCTGGCCGATTTTGATGAAATAAACGACAAATCAATGCCAAGTATTTAGCGATGAGAATAAAACAAAAAAAAACAACAAAAAATGGCTTTAAATACTTCATTTTTTAAATACTTGTGAAAAAAGACACTATTTTTCACTGTTTTTTTCAATCAACTCAAATTTCTATGAAATAAACCCCTACATCTTGATTTGTTTTATAATTTATTATTATTCTTGACTGTATTAGCTTTCAAAAAAAAAATAATCAAACATTGTATCTCTAAAAATACAGGAGTTACGAATTTTTAAAGTTCACTACTCAGAATGGGCAAATCCAGGTAGAGACCCTTTTTTTATTCCTTTGTTATACCAGTGGTCGGCTGCTATTGTGTTCAATGCTTGGGGAAAAGGGAAGGGGTATTGGTACAGTCCGGCAGTCGCCCGCGCTAGTCCGCTCCGATCACATCGCTGCTGCTGTACGTCAGCTGTTGTTCTCGCATTAAAGTTACAGTTTTTCGTTGAGTTTTCGTTATTGACTACTTGTTACGTTTTTGTTATTGACTGTTTGTTACGTTACTCGACTGTTTTCGTGGTTGTGCTGGGTTGAGATGCCGCGATTAAATGCATTCTCCCCGCGAGAAATCGCTGACATCCATTATTATTATGGAATGTATGGTGGACGCACAACAGTCGCTCGATCGGCATACGTAAATGCATTTCCGAACAGACTTGCACCGTCGGCAAGGAACTTCCAGGAAGTTCATCGGAAGCTCTCCGACATCGGACTTGGATTACAACACACAAGACGTGAACAAGAATCCATTGTAATCGACACAGCGATAGAAGAAGCGGTTTTTAGTACCATTTTTGCCACTCCTACTATTAGTACGAGGCGTTTAGCTTTACTCCACGGCATATCACAACCCTCAGCGTGGAGAATCTTGAAGAAAGAAGGTCTACATCCATATCATTATCAAAGAGTCCACGATTTGCACGGGGATATGGATTTCCAATCAAGGTGCGTTATGTCGATCTGGCTACAACGACAAATTCGTCGCAATCCACAATTTTTAAAAAAGATTTTATGGATGGATGAGTCGAAGTTCACCAGGAATGGCATCACGAACGCTAGGAATTTGCACGAGTGGACACATGATAATCCACATCTGAAGAGGGCCTCGTCATTCCAGGTGCAATTTTCAATAAATGTTTGGGCAGGTCTACTCGACGACATGTTGATAGGACCAGTAATTTTACCAGCGACATTAAATTCGGAACGATTCCTAACTTTATTAAGGGATGAGCTTCCCCGTCTGTTAGAGGATGTGCCGCTGGCATCGAGACAGGGCATGTACTTGCAAATGGACGGCTGCCCTGCTCACTACGGGCGCAATGTCCGTGAATTTTTAAATAATAATTATGCCAATCGCTGGATTGGGCGCGAAGGCCCAGTGGGCTGGCCAGCCCGCTCGACTACTTTCTATGGGGCCACATGAAGCAAAAGGTGTACAGTGCACCTGTGAATTCAGAGGCTGAGCTTCATGACCGCATCATGAGGTGCGCTGAAGAATTGAAAAATGAACCGCAACTTATACGGAGGGCCACACAACACATATCATTACGCGTGGCAATGTGTTTGCAACAACGCGGAGCACATTTCGAAAACCTAATACATTATAATCTAAGTCAACAATAATTAATAATAAATCATTGTTTTTGATTAATTTTTGTTTTATTTCAACTGTCAACTAAAACGGAATAAGCTCATTGGAAGCTTATTTCGTTTTGTTATACACCCCAAGCATTAAATACAATAGCAGCTGGCCACCGGTATAACAAAGGAATAAAAAAAGGGTCTCTACCTGGATTTGCCCATTCTGAGTAGTGAACTTTAAAAATTCGTAACTCCTGTATTTTTAGAGATACAATGTTTGATTATTTTTTTTTTGAAAGCTAATACAGTCAAGAATAATAATAAATTATAAAACAAATCAAGATGTAGGGGTTTATTTCATAGAAATTTGAGTTGATATAAAAAACAGTGAAAAATAGTGACTTTTTTCACAAGTATTTAAAAAAATGAAGTATTTAAAGCCATTTTTTGTTGTTTTTTTTTGTTTTATTCTCATCGCTAAATACTTGGCATTGATTTGTCGTTTATTTCATCAAAATCGGCCAGCTAGTTTGGGAGGAATAAATTTATTTGTACATAGAGGTCAAAATTCGGGAAACAAATGTTCAGTGGCGTATAAAAAAATTAGTTTTTTTTTTAGAAGTTTTTAGACCCATTTTCGTCGATAGTTTTCGATCTAATTTCACCCATTTTCGGGGTTGCACTTTAACGCGGGTCACACTGTATAATATAGTATATATATATAATATAGTATATATAATATAGTATATATATATAATATAGTATATATAATATAGTTTATATATAATATAGTAGTTTAATTTCAACAAATAATACCTACTCAAAAAACTGCAGTAGTTTACAGCAAATAGCTTATTTTAATACATTTTTATAAGTTACGTTTTTTGTTTTTCCATCCTTTGCTAAACATAAAGATTTTGCCGATTTGATACTTGCCACATAGTTGCTCATGGAAACAGTTTTGTTTATTGTTATCGTAAACGCTGCCTTTAGGTGAAACTGCACTCTTTTAACCTGAAATGGCTAATCGGTCATAATTATTGGAATATGGGGTATTAAAACATTTTCCCCTTTTGCCATTTAATTAATGATTATAGCTTTTGTAATATTGTGTCGTAGATGAGTAATTTGTAGCCGTGTACCATTACATAGCCTTGGTGCGTGATTTCTCATTGACAGGACTGGAACACTAACTTTTAGCCTCAACATTTGGTTTACTGTTATTTGCCGGTGGTTTAGGCGTAAAAGCGTAACAGACACACAGACAGAGTTACTTTCGCATTTATAATATTAGTAGAGATAAGTAGGGTAGGTCAAAATTTCAAAAACGCTTGAACAAATGTTTATTTACTTTTATCAAGTGTCTAAATACAAAGTCATGGTTTTATCTTCGATAATGACGAATTTCCATACCAACTTTCATCCCTTATTTCAACCCCCTTAATGCCTTTTTTGACAACAAAAGGTAGCCTATGTCCTTTCCTAAGGTCTACTCTACCTCTGTACCAAATGTCATCAAGGTCGGTTCAGTGGTTTAGACGTGAAAGCGTAACAGACAGAATTACTTTTGCATTTATGATATTAGTAGGGATAGAGCCAGTATTGAGTTGCTTGTCGTGTGGAACATAGCTTTCGCAATTCGGTTTAGGAAAGCAAATATAGAGACCTGTAGGTAATTATATTTATTTATTTCTTGTTGTATACATTTATATACAGAAATAGACAGGAAAATAAATAAATGCTCCGAATCTTTTATAATGCTTTTGGTATATCAATAAAGTAAAATATATTTGACTGCCGCCAAGGCGCAGCGGTAGTTAATATGACGCCACATGAGGTTTCGGTTTTGAATGATGGGTCGAGCTAACAAAAAATTATTAGATATTTTGCCAAAAAATCTTTATAGCTTTATGTATACTTGGAACCATACAGTTGAAATCGTTCTGTGGTCTTGAAAAACGCGGCAAACTGTTGGTCTCATCGGAATTTAGGAGTTAGGGAACAGAGAGTGCACTCGTGTTTGCGCACACACTTGTGCATTACAATATTTCCTGTGTAAGTAGTCAGTGTCCGTTAAGATACAGCTGCAAGCATATAATTAGTTAGCCTTTTATATTAGTGAGTGGGACATGATATTATATTTTCCTCCAACGAGATACAGTGTTGTTATGTTATTAATGTTATTATATAACTTTAATTTATTGGTTTGATTTTCAGGCACGGCAGTTTCGTGTTACAGACCAGGTATATTTCGATATCCAATCTGAAGAAAAGTTTCTTGGCCGAATTGTAATAGGATTATTTGGAGACTTGGCTCCGAAAGCGGTTAAAAACTTTAAGGTTTTGGCTACTGAAGGTATACAAGGGAAGTCATACAAGGGCACGTCATTTAACCGCATAATCAAGAGGTTTATGATTCAAGGTTAGTTTTAACTTAGTACGTACCTGTCTATACAGGCTGTACAAAGATTTTAAATTATTATATTTTCATACCAAACTCATTTTTAAATACCGTTTCCATTTTTAGGGTCTTGTGATGGTTTATTTTGAATTATCAGGGACAAAACAAAAGTATGTAGGTGATAAACAAATTCCTACTTCAAAGAATGATAAAGATTTCAAAAACATTATAACTAATTATTATAAATAAGTACGACTCGGCGTGTTAAGAAACCTAGAAGTCACGAAGGGTTGCTAGAAGATATTGAGGAGTAAAAAATAACATAGCATCGGGTTTTTTAGCTAATTACCTAGCAGAAAGTTTTAGGTTTACTTGCGTTATTTTCTTATTTTGCGTTAAGTGCCTACCTACTTAACTTATGCGCTGAATTATAATCTTAGTAAAGCTCAATATTGAATTAGTCATAATCGCATTACTATGTATTATATGATTATGACCGTAATTCTACCTTGTAGCTATATACAAAATATATAGGTATTATAGTTAATAATGATCTTTTGGTTGAAGGTGGCGATGTGGTGTCCGACGACGGCACAGGAGCCATCAGCATATATGGTGAAGCGTTTGATGATGAGAACCTTGACACACGCCATAGTGGAGCAGGCTTCGTATCTATGGCTAATAAAGGTACTTTAGGATCAGTTTTTATAATCTTAAATATTTGATAATAATGTTGCTTTTATTGACTTCGTATGTTTTTAGGAAGGAATACAAATGGTTGCCAATTTCTTATAACTACCACTGGGACGCCTTGGCTTGATGATTTACATACTGTTGTTGGCAAGGTAATAAATTAAATCTATTCCTGATTCATTTAATAAGAGTAAATATATCTTACTAAATGAATTGTAGTGCTGATTAAGCTAAAACTAATTTTGTTCAAATAGCATAGCATCTATCACAGTGCATCGAGGTCGCTTCATTCTTTAGAATTTCTTGTATAACCAGTATATGTGTGGAATGTTGGAAGTTTGAGCCTCGCTTGTGACAGTTGTGACAAATTCGTGCGATTCACAGATAGTTGTACCGAATCTTAGTTTCTGTTGTGTCAGTCTATAAAATAAGCAATAAAAAAAATATAGGCTTGCTTTAAAAACTAAAAGAAAGAACAGATCATGCATTCTGATTCAAACTTCAATAAATTATAATAAATTGCTAATTTTGTATAACACTAGCTGACCCGGCCAACTTCGTCTGCGTCACATAAGAGAATTTTCGCCGTTCTTGCATTTTTCATTGATGCTGCGCTCCTATTGGTCGTAGCTTGTTCTTATATAGCTTATAGCTTGCCTCAATAAATGGGCTATCCAACAGTCAAATTATTTTTCAATTCGAACCAGTAGTTCCTAAGATTAGCGCGTTCAACCAAACAAACAAACTCTTCAGCTTTATAATATTAGTATAGATGCGTGAGATGTCTTGTGGATTATGTTCTCGGCTTGACATACAGCTTCTACAAGTGACGTATTTGCTATGACGTAGGTGGTGGAAGGTCAGAACATAGTGCACATGGTGGAGCACACGCCCACGGACGTGGACGACAGGCCCACGCTGCGTGTGTACATCGCTGACTGCGGGGTCGTGCCCACTCCACAACCCTACTACATCTCCGACGACCCGTACGAGTGAGTTGTTGTTTTATATATCTTTATCAGTTGTCTAATCAGTAGTTCTGCATATGCACTTCATAAGCTGTCTTTTATTCTCAATGTTGAATCACTTTTGACGGCATACCATGGACTGATAGCTTCAGTATTAAGATACGGCATCATATTTTGGGCTAACTCGCCTGACTTTGAACAGGCGTTTAAGGCGCAGAAAAGATGTCTCAGATCTATGTTTAAACTTTATACAACAGACAGCTGTAAACCTTATTTCTCACAATATAAAATTCTAACACTTCCATCAATATATATTTTAGAACTTGCACTATTTGTGAGAAACAACCCTCAGCTATTTCCAAGATTATCAGATACTGTAGTTAGGAATTGCCGAGATAACACTAAGTTAAGGTTGCACCCGGCTAAAGCAACACTTATGAGAAAAAGTATTCTCTGCATGGGACCTACTATTTATAATAAAATACCAAACAATTTAAAAAGTTTAGACTTAACTTCTTTTAAGAAAAAGTTTAGGGATTTGTTAGCTTTTAAGTGTTATTATAATTTAAAAGATTTTCTAACTGACTCACTCTGAACATTTTGATAAAAAATAATATTACTATATGCGTAGGTACCTTTCTTTTTAACAATACTTGACATTAATTATATTATTTGTGCTTAATGACATTTATTTTAATTTTGACTAGGTATATTTTAATTTGATTTTGATTTTAATTTGACTTTTACTGTCTTTATTCGATTTTAGAATTTATATTTAATTAATTACCATCATTTGAATAGTATTCTAATTGTTATTATATATTTCTATGTAATTATTATACTCATTTGTACACCTATTCATGTAGAACATGCTAGACTTTAAATTTGTTTAACATCAATGCTATCACACATGTTTAATTAAATATTTATTTGCATAAATATTTTCATTTTCATTTTCATTATTTATACAACCTCATATTACCTAGGATCGATTTATCCATTACAAGCTTTTGCTAGCAGCTTCGCTCGCTTAAAAGTAGTTTATGTTAGAAGCAGTACTTTAAAAAAATAAAATGTAGCCTATGTTACTCGGTGATAATATAGCTTTCTAATGGTGAAAGAAATGTTAAAATTGGTTGAGTAGTTTTTGAGTTCTACAAACAAACAAAAACCAAATCTTTGCTCTTTTCAGAATAAGTAATGTATAGACACTTTGACTGCGTAGATAGTCAAGGTGGTCACTTCAACACTATGCCTTGTGACGTGAGTTTGATTTCCATATGGTTCAAAGTTTTATGCGAGCCACAAGCAGTTGTTCAGAGTCTGGGTGTTTCTTGTGTCCGTTACCTCGATATTTGTGGAGGATCCATAGTGAAGATTATAATAATAATAATATTCTACCACATACACACAACACCATCTAGCCCAAACTAAGCAGAGCTTGTACTATGGATACTAGACAATGGATAAACATACATATATACTTTTTTTTTTGTAAATACATACATATTATACATAGAAACACCCAGACCAAGACAAACATCCATGTTCATGCACACAAATGTTTGACTTGTGCGGGAATCGAACCCGCGACCTCAGGCGTGGCAGTCGGTTACACTAACCACTACATGATTAAACGTTACATGATGATGACATAATTCTTAGGCACTTCTACATATTTAACTAATTATTTATCTGTAGGTATAACAGCTCGCAGAAAACCGACTAAAGTAAAATTTTGCCTTTCTCGTTTTTTCTTAAGGCTTTGCTACTATTTATTCGCCGTTTTGTAGATGTCTCGTAACTAAGTATAATAACGTTTATTGCAGTCTATGGGCCTGGATCAAAGCGTCGGCAGTGCCGCTGACGATGTCCTTCTCGATCTTGGGCTTCTTTCATTGGATGATGAGGAAGATGGAAATCTAACAACATACGTACATATTTTGTTATAGTGAAAATCCAAGTGGCAAACGATAGTATATTAGAGGGATTCGACAGCAACAAAATTATAATTGGATCATAATTTAATGCCTATTGATTATTCTTAGGAAACTGCTGGCTCTAATTTAATTTCGAAACGCAATGATTTACACATTCAATAAAAATACATTTTGTCGTCTCTACTGGAAATTGTAAAAGAAAAACAAAGGATGCAATAAATAAATTCATAACACTGGTTGTGTATTATTTAATTCCTTCTAAATAATTAAGTGGTATACGATACACTGTAAGAGGATAGCAGGATTAAAATTCTATAATTATATAAATTTATCTAGGACGCTATACATAGTATAGATATAATATTAGTAATTGTGTGAAACACAAAAGTTAAAATAATTAATCCTTAATTTTAATGTTTTCGTGACGTAATGATTGTTAATCTGAATTAAGTACGTAAGTTAAAGAAATATATTATGGTAGGTACTTATGAAAAACAAAACACTAATTAACATTTTTGTATCACATGATTTAAATAATACTCGCTCCTGCTTCAGTCTTAGGGAGCATCGGCTCTGGGTCGGTTCTTACATCAGTTAGCCGGTAATATTATTTGGTCGCTCCGCGTCGTGCCGCACGTGCTATGCCGTGTACGACTTTACGTTATATCATTACTAATCGCATTAGGCCGACTTGTACGCGTCATCCACTTGCATGGAAAATTCACTCAGTGATTATGTATATTATGAAATTAATTACCTACAAAATGTCCCGTTATTCATATGAACTATATTATTGGAGTAAAATTAGAACGGTGGTAATAAGTGACAGTAGCACAGTGGGTGTGAGCAGTGACGCGGCGGAGGGCTCCGACCGTCCCTTGGTCTGGCCGTTCTCGGAGACTTGCAGCGCGGCCGAGCCGCAGGCGCGAGCGCACGACTCCCACTCGCGACACACGTCACACGCGGTAGCCGGCTGCGGTTGGAAGAATATTCGGGCGCGGTGACCTAGATGAATATTTTTAAGAGAGTTAGTATGACAATTTGCTCATAATAATAATAATAATAATGAACCCCTCTGGGACAGTCGTTATCTCCTCATGAGACTAACGTGATACCGAAGGACATTGTATACTAGCTTTTAAACTACCACCTTCGCCTTGTGATATAAACAAAAAATGTATCACCAGGTTAAATAAAAGCGCACAAACCGCAGGGCAGCTTGTGGCGAGCTGAATGTGAGTGGCGACACTGCGGTCCTGAATGTGCTCAGAGTCGATGCCGTTACTGGTTGGCTGGGGTGGCATTTCAAGGGCGCCCGTAGGACTCTTAATTCTGGCTTGCCTTGATCGGCCGGTCAGAGGGGGGCCGCTAGAGCTACATGCTTGGGGGTGGAAGTGTCATTTTCAAGGGCATAACTACGGGGAAAACTGCTCCGGGTCTCCGTTTTCACGAGACCCGTGATGGTGAAACCGGCGCCGCACCGCTCGCACCGGTGTTGCCCTCTGCTTCTGGCTTGTATGTCTATCGTGGCTATTCAGGGAGCCCCTTTAGTGAGTTGGCGAGTCACCGTCTGTCCATTCGATTGATGCTATTAGAGTATTCAGGGCAGACGCCGTTTTATCATCCATAGTTACCGATATACCGGTCCATCAAACACCCATACCCATAGCCCATATATTAGAATCCATACGTAGCAATAGTGCTACGCCTGCTGTGGCTAGTGCCGCTGTAGTTGTTCCATCCCACCTTTGATTAAAACTCGAAGGGCCTCTTCATGTTGGACCCATGTCTCCGTGTAAGCCTCCCAGAGGGCCGGGTATTTTCCTAACGTATTAGGAATATACCCGTGAAAGAGAAACAAATAATAATAATATTCTTCCACATACACACAACACCGTCTAGCCCAAACTAAGCAGAGCTTGTATTATGGGTACTAGACAAAGGGTAAACATAAATATATACTATTTTTTTTTGTAAATACATACATATTATACATAGAAACACCCAGACCAAGACAAACATCAATGTTCATGCACACAAATGTTTGACTTGTACGGGAATCGAACCCGCGACCTCAGGCGTGGCAGTCGGCTACACTAACCACTACGCATTTAGTCACGGACTGCCTTTGCATTGTCACAAAGTGTACCTAAGTGTATGCATCATGCCATCCTACTGCCTATTTTTAGATTTGTATTGAAAAATATAACTAAGCCCAAATTATTTAATCTCTATAATACTTATTATTAACTTATTATTTGTTTTTCTTTCACGGGTATTTCCCTTATATGTTAGGAAAATACCCGGCCCTTAGGGAGGCTTACACGGGGACATGGGTCCACATCTTTAGCTTTTTAAAGTCATTAGCATATGGTATAATGATTCATAAATGCTATAACGAAAATACTGTTTCTTTTCGTTACAGGATTTTTAGGCAGTAAGTTTTTTTAATAGTTAATTAGGTATACAGACTGGAGTCATAGAGGTCCACGAGCGTAGCCCAGGCGGCGCGCTGGCGCGCCACAGGCAGCGCGCGCGGTGCGGCCAGCGTGGCGCAGCGCTCCGCCGCGCCTGCGCGCACCGCCGCCAGCACGCGCGTGCCGTCGCGTGACACGCGCGCCCACCACACGTGCCGCACCGACTGCAATAACAACCAACATTGCTCTTAACAGTCGAGACTGTCGAGACACACATTTAACTTTGCTGTACGGCGCACTTTCACTTCTATGACTAACATGATAGCAGTAGGACCACCATGAACTGTAAATGCCGAAGTATCCGGCCGACTGTTCGTTTTTGAAACACATTTGTTCCGAATGTTCCCCTGAATTTCGGTACGTAACCACTTTCCCTTTCATGAAGTAGTTTGAAAAAAAAGAAATCCGGAGAATCTTCTACATACGATTTGTTTGTTCAGCTCGAAGTATCGGATATACTTTTACATGGTAGACATTCAGGTTGCTCTAAAACTATAAAAGTCAAAGGTAGTAATCCAGTTAGGACGGCTTCAATTATTGTAGCTACGTATGGCTTTTTACTTACCGTTAATTCAGTGAGCGTAGTGATGTCTGCCAAATATCCAGATGGAAGTTGAACAGTAAGAAGAGCCAGTCCACTTTGTGTCTCGTTGCCTTGCGACACATATCTGTAACATTATTTTCGTGATATCATTCGATTTATTTCACTAAATAGGTATTTACACTAAGGAAATCACAGCGCAAAATGTAGATGGATGAATGTCTGTGAGACTAACAACTTCAGCTACTCACCCAAAACATACGGAAAGTTGTAAGCGATCCTTGGTGGAGACTTGGTCTACTCTAGGATCCAGGGTGTACCTTGGCCAGGGTGCAGTGACGTTAGTGCTGCCTTTAGTCGAAAGTCCTAAGAGAGCGATACCACGACCTTCCGTAACTGCGTTCACTGAACGACTGTTGCGGATCTAAAAGCATCAAACATTATACAAAACTCTTAATTAAATACGTTGATATCCATATCAATGCTTAAATAATAGTAAATATAAGAAACAACGTGCATATTTCTGTATATTATATAAAATACATTAGTCGTAATGCAAATAATTGATTGATTTGCTTTGTAAAATAAATTTTTGACTTCCCGGGACCACACACATAGATACAGCACAATTGCGCTAAATTCAGTAAGATGGTATATCCCACTGGAGCGGTTAGAGAAAATTTTACATAAAAAGTATTAACATACGGATACGCTATCACTATATATTATACTAGCGGCTCGCCCCGGCTTGCCGCGGGTAGTACAAAACCTTAACAAATTATACACCTAAACCTTCCTCATTCATCACTCTGTCTATTGATGAAAATCGCATGAAAATCTGTTCAGTAGTTTTGAGTTTATCGCGAACAGACAGAAGGACGCGGCGCGGGACTTTGTTTCATAATAGGTATGTATTGATTATTATATCAGCCCAAGTTCAAGAATTAGGTTTATTTAGTTCTAGATAAGTTGTGCAATGCTTACAGATTGTGTTTGAATAACGAGCGCATTGTTCTCTCCAATTTGGAACTGTCTTGGTTCTTCGAAGTCAGTTACGTTGACCGAGACTCGCAGCTTTGATGTTGTCTTGATGGTTTCAGCATAGTGCGCCAGCGAGTCGATCTGAAATTTGAAATACACTACTATCTGAACAATTCTCAAGTTCTTGACGTTCTAAGAGAGGACCGTCTCTTAACTCTCATACGATGACGATTGGTTAAACAGTCAACTCACAGTGTGGAGTTCTGTTTAATCTTTTTGCTGGTTTTTGCCATTGCGTATCTGCTCTTTAATCATTGTAATTTGAATGGGTGTTACAAAAATATTCTGTAAGTGACAAAATCTAAGGATGAATGTGTTGTGTAATTATTCACATAATTGCATTCGAATTAACTATATTATGCACATCGCGAAAACTACGTTGTGCGGACAAAAATGCAACGCACGTTCTTACATGGTGTTGTCAATATGTTAGATGGTGTTGTGAGCATGATTTGAATGTAACTGTGCACATCGCTAGGACTGTGCCAATTTTAAAAGACTAGCGGTTTTGTACTTACCACTTCAGGGTCAGGGTCGTTCGGCTGGTAAGCCTGCAGTAGATACCGCACGACAGGGGTGGCTTCGTCAAGCAGACGAGCAGATAACATAGCACGAAGGCCCCACGCCGCCGTCGTTGCTTCTAAGCTGTTGCCAACCAGCCATGGATTACGCCATTCATTTCCATATAGTGTTCTTGACCAGAATAGTGTAGAGCCTGTTGAAATATATATATAAAAGTTCTATGTTGTAGAGATTTGTGTTTGTTTTTAACTTTACTATCAAAACAGTAAAGGGCATAGGTTATTTAGTTGTTACTTAAGTGGCAAATAAGTATTAACCGTTAGCTGTATATGTATTAAGCAACGCGCTGACCGTATTCGCTTAGAGCGTATGTTTCGTGGTCTTGAGTTATTTGTCAGGTAAAACACAGTACCTAATAGGGCACATTACAAATTACCGGGCGTGAATGGTAGGCCCGGCTCAACTTGCCTCCCCCATTCTCCTTTGCCACGTTTGCTTTACATTATAATCAAATAAACTTGCCTGACGTGTTGGCATATTTGTTCATAATCTCGAGGGTCTGCGTGAGTTGTGGATGCCTGGTTGCTGCGAGGGCGCCGCCGATCACCGCCAGCGTATACGCGTCTAGTTCAGGTGCCACACTGCGTGCTATGAAGTCTAGTGCTTTGTTTATGTTATTTTTGTACAGCACGTCACTTGCCTGTTCATAAACGTACAGAATATTAAATGTAAATAGGACGTAGAGTCTTATGTTGATAAATCGAAGAACTTAAATGTATGCTGACCTTGGCTTGATGTAACGCGATAAGGGCATGTGCAGCTAGCGGTAACGGGGCTTGCGCATGTGGGTCGGTTCTCGAACGAAGTGGCGGAGCTGTCCAGCTGCCATCTGCCTGCTGTGCGTTTGCTAACCACGCTGATGCACTTGTCGCTGGTGTCGCCTCCACTGCTACGTAACGCGAGCATCGTGATAGCCAACGCGCCGCAACTGCCGTCATCCTGTTTAAATTAACATGCAACATATTATGTTATATCTTAATGGATTTATTATCTACTTAACATCGTCAGAATTTGGTTGAAGTATTTACCAGACATCTCCCTCGGCTTCAGCATCGGTTTCCGCGGCAAAAGATCCATCTGGTCGACGATAAGCCATCAATCGCTGATAGCCGACAGCCGCTAGTTCCCGCGCCTCCTTTGTTGTAGGACTCTCTTCTTGACCTGTCGCCTGAATATAAAAACCTATTATTTACCCATTTGCTATTAAGATTCTTACATAAGTCGAACATAAATATGCCGATATTAGGTATTAGTTTTTATACACAAGCGTTTGTGAGAGCTATATAATAATAGGATACCTTTGTTATTTGAAAACTTATAAACATCGAACCTGAAGATAATCTAGAAGTACGCAGGCAAGTGCAAGCGGCCTCAACGCATGTGTTGGGTCTGCAGAAGGCGCGGGAGGTGCTTTAGTTGCCTGCATGGCAGCCGCTAGTAGGTCACCAGTGGCACGGAGTGATATGGCGCCAGTTTTAATTCCAGGCCTCACGTCTAATGTTACGTTGGCTCTCGCTACAGTCCTTCGGGCATCTAGCAAGCTCCATGCCCAAAGGTCCTCTTCATAACCATCCTATAGAAGTAAAACACATATGAGTAGATACATTGGTATATTATTATGTTAGGTAGTTTCATAAAACAAATTATTAACAAGTAGGTACTCATACTTGAAATATAAGTACAATATCTAAAACTTTTAATGAATACAAATAATTTAAAAAAATATTCAAAAGTAAATTAAGGAACTTGTTTACACGGCACATCGGTAACTAATAATTAAAAAATGTTTTTTTAATTAATTTACCTTAACATTAATAGTTCGGAAGAGTGAGGCAGAAACTCCGTTGCCGCTGGCTTCCACGATGACTGGCGCCTCGCCGGTGCGTACCACGGTGACGAGGAAAGCTGTGCTGGCAGAACCGCGGGCTGGTACCGTCACACGCACTCGTCGGAATAGTTCGATTTCTGTAAAAAATAACTATCATAAGAATAACGATAACAACATTATAAGATAACTAGCGGACCCGACAGACGTTGTCCTGTACACACGTCTTTAATTTCATACTTTTTTTAATGAGCTGAAACAATCTGGACCGCTTTGATGAAAATTATTATTGAAAAGTTATTACTTTGTTAAATAAATAACAGCATCGTAAATGAAAACTTTAACTCATTTTAATGAAAGGTGAAAAAGCTTGCACTCAAAACATTTTATAACATATATATTTATTTATTTTTAATTTACAAAAACTTAATTTAGCGTAATGCCATTGGATGTACAATATTTTTAGTTAGTCCATGAGGAGTATAAACAAACAAACTCGATGGTTTTCCAACTCTGGAACACGCAACGTACAATTGGCCGTGAGAAAAACACGGATTTTCTAAATCTAAGCCACAAAATGTCATCGTTTGACCTTGTGACTTATTAATAGTCATAGCATATGCCAAACGGATCGGAAATTGTAAGCGTTTAAATGGTATAGGTGAATCTGAAGGAATCATTGGGATCCGCGGTAAAAGTACAATTTCACCTTGGAATTTTCCAGATAAAATATTCGCTTCAATAATGTTGCCCATGATTTTTTTTATAACTAATCGCGTGCCATTACACAATCTCGGGGCATTTAAATTACGAAGCAAAATTATAGGTGAGCCAATCTTCAGTCGCAAATTATGTGGTGGCATTCCAGGTAAATCTAAAGAATTCAAAAATTCTACTGGATAGTTGACCACTTCGTCAGGATCAACAACGGTGTCAATTGATTTAAATGTAATTTCATTACCAGGCAATGACTGTTGTATTTTAAAATTGATGGCGTCTACATCTAAATTTTTTGCAGCTAAAATAGCTCGCTCTCGTAGCCATTCATGATTAGTATAGTTATATCTTAAATCTGGAAAGATACTATTTATTAATTCATCTTTGGTAGCCACCATGTTGCAAAAGTTCTCTGGAAATTTAATAAATTGGGTATCTTCATACAGTTGAATTTTACCGTTGCCAATGTCTAACAATTGTTCAGAGAATCCTGACGCTAATGGATCATTTTGTAGTTGAACGCGCATATTGATAGTAAGGCTCAATTTACTGACACTCCGCCATAGATAAGATTCCTTCAAACATGCGTTTACTTCGTCTGCATATGTCGCACGTGGAATTACTGGCAATGTTTGCCTGAAATCACCAGACAGTAGCAGTAGAGCACCACCGAAAAGCCTAGTATTATCTTTGATATCCTTCAGGGACCTGTCGAGAGCTTCAAGCGAATGCTTGTGGGCCATTGTACATTCATCCCAAATAATAATTTTGCATTTTCTCAAAACTTCAGCCATGCCGGAATGCTTCTTTATGTTACACATTGCTTCGGGATTTGTATGAACATTCAAAGGTAACTTAAGTGCTGAATGCGCAGTCCGTCCACCATCAAGTAACGTCGCTGCAATGCCTGATGAAGCAATGGCCAATGCAATATGATTTTGTGATCGAATGCGCGCAAGTATCAGTGAGATGAGAAAGGTTTTACCAGTGCCACCTGGTGCATCCAAAAAAAAGAATCCACCTTGTTGTGCTGCAATTGATACGTTAATTTGATCATATACATTTCCTTGTTCAGCTGTAAGCAATTGTTCATTATTAGCAACAAAAGTAGCCAACGAAGTCTTATCAAACTGGTGTTCACGTTGAACATCACTGTTGATGATATCTACTGCTGGGCGGTTCGGCGCCGGCATGCCAAAATGGATGAGTGGCATGTTTGAAATAAGAATACAAATATCCTCAATCATAATTAAAGCCTCATTGTATATTTCTGCGGAGAATTGAATATCAGGATTTTGATTAGTAATTCTAATCCGATGCAAAATATCTTCACTCATTGAGTCTTTATATTTGTTCCAGAGAGCAGATGCTTCAGACGGAAAACACGTTGTTAATATTATTGAAAATAATTGACGAATTTGTTGTGGAGAAGAGCTCAGTGCTGCATCTGCAAGTGTGAGATCCCAATGGTTATCATCCTCCAATAAATGTAACTCACGACACGCATCGAAGAAAGTGTCGTATAAAATACCATTGACTTTTCGTAAATATTGGAAGGATGTCGGTCCAAGAACATTAACCAATAACAAACGCAAAAAAAAACATTCGCGTTGCTTAGGATGAACTGTATATAGTCGACCTAAAGTATTTGTCATAAATATGTCGGCGAATCCTGGGACTGGAATCCCTCGTTTTCGTGGTTCCCAATTTTTCGATTGCTTATTCCATGTAAAAAATTTAGGAACATCAGTATACATTAATGTTTTTGCGAATTGACCAACAACATCTTGTCGATTACAAAGATTGAAAAATTCAGTAAGAGTTGTTTTTGGAGCCGTTAATGCTTGTTGTAGTGCAGTCTGTTCTGTAAAATAAACACGCTGTCCGTTTTCAAGATGCACAGCCAAATGTATAACTGCAGGATCCCTTTCATGTATAGGAAACGTAAAAATGCGCCAGACAGCTTCATTGCTACTTATGTATCGACCCATTTGATAACGTGTTATTTCGTCATTGTCATTTACATTTTGAACAGCAAATATAGCTTTATCACTGCCCTTGTGAACGTACTTACAAATGTATTTGATAGATTTCACCGAACTGCACAGTTCAACGTTTATGTGCGCTTTATAGGTTTTGCATAGTAATGGCGAATATGGAACCACCCACCGATTATCAATATCTACTCTTACACCGTTTGACAGTCGCAATTCATACGATTGACCGCCATTATCTACGTCTCTGCGCCGGTAAGATGGATAACCGTCAATATTGGTGATAGTATCAGTTTGACATGGTTTTGGAAAACGTTTCGTACATTTTCCATCATTCATGCATGGTGACATCATGTTTAGAGTACCGCATGGACCATGAATCATATTAGTAGTAACAATGTTAAACAGTTCTTGATCAACATTCGGATCTGGAATTTCCGCTGAAATAATTTTGTCAATTTCTTCTGGGCGTACTTTATCCACCAACCAAATCAAAATATGCGCATGAGGTAAACCTCGTTTTTGCCACTCAACAGAGTAAAGCCAACAACGTGTTTCACCAAAAACCGAGTAATGTGTGATCAAATTCATCAAAGATTTTAATTTTTGTTTAAAGACACGCGCAGTGATATCGTGGCGATGCATCGATGTTTGACCTGACAACAGCAAGTTTTTGATTTCATCCCAATTTGGATTACATGTAAATGTGATAAAAAGATCTGGTCGACCGTATGCACGTACGTATGTCATAGCGTCTTGAATATATTCTTGCATATGACGCGGACTACCAATATATGATGATGGGAGAATATATGTGGTACCGATGTTGTTAATGACGTTTGTTGCATCTACATTACCGATTACTGCATCACGCAAATGAATATACTCTTCAGCTCGAAGTTTTGCTTGATTGAATTTTATATACCTTAATCTTTCACTTTCAATTTTTACATACATATCGACGATGTACTGATGAAATAGCTGTCTACAGCGGAGAATATTATTATCTTCATTAGCACGAATCATTAACCGATATGCGTAGAAATTCATGGCACTAACTTTCTTGGTCAGTTCTTCACCTGTAAATAAATATAATTATGAGATAAACAAAAATTATTTATTCAAAAAAAAAATTGTAAGATAATCTATAAGTTGTACCTGTAGTTGGATTCCGTTGTTTAATATTTAAATGATATCCGTCTTCTCCTTCCCAAAATATTAACGGATACTGCAAAGCATCGTAAGAACGATGATTGTCTTGAATTATTTGCATCGTATTATCTCTGCGTTGTATGCGAATGTCTCTACGTTCACATGGGTCACCAGCCATAACAACTGCCACTTCATTAATGGTTGGAACATTATATGTGCCTGCGTGCTCTCCATAGGGTACTTTGTCTGCTTTAATAACAATGACATAGTTATCGTTTTGCAGTCTGTTAGAAAGAGTCTTGAACAATTGTACTAATTGGTTATGGTTTTGCAAAAACCTTTCCAAAATGTCCACAATTTCTCGTTCCTCCATCTGTTCTATATGGTTGTAAACGCAGCGTGTATGTGATTGTTGCTCTTCATTCCCCATAAAATAAATTTGTAAAAATTTTGGATCGGCATCAGGCATTGGAAGTAACGAACCAATTTGGTGATATACTTGGCCTTGAATTTTGAATGTGGATTCAAAATTACGGCCATCTTCATTATGAATAATTTTTGTTGCTGCAAATGATGTCATTTGGAAGCATGAATTTAATTTACGAATTTTCCGTAAAAATAATTTCGATTGAGATGTGATTCCAGCTAAAAGCGTTTTTAAAGGTTCTGGTGGTGGTTTTAGCGGTGGCAGTGATATTTTTCCAGATGCGCAACATAAACCAGCTGATTCACCTTTGTACTTGAAAGCATGACAATGTTGACACTCTTTGTCCATACTACCAATCGTGATCAATGCATGTGATGAATAATCTATTTCAGGATCATATTCAAACGCGAGACGATTAAGTGATGCTCGTGCCAATGCTCGATTATCTTGTACTCGCTGTTGGTTACGTTCTCTATGTGCGTTGGTCGCTCGTTGACGTGCCTCTCGTTGTCTTAATGTATTAGCACGAAGACGTTGAGCACGTTGCTCTAAATTTTCATTTGCACGTGTACATGCAGCTCGATCTCTTAAATTTACATTATCCATAGAATGTTCTTCTACTGTTCTATTCAATCGATGATCATGAACTAATTGCGCGTGCTGAGTACGTCGACCAATATTTCTTGCTCTTCCACGAAGACGTGGCATTTTTCTACAAAAATAAAATATTGCAAAATAATATACAATGAATATGAGTTACTTATTGATAATGAATTTTTAATTAATTAACTCAAAAGATTTATTATGACAAATTTTAGATAAAGAACATGTAATCGCATTTTGTGAGTTTTTTTTATTTAATATCTCCAAAAATGAATTAATTGTCAATAAAAATAATTAAAAAAATTCAATCCTCTAACTACACAAATAAACTTGAAGGTTATGTTGGTTGTTAATAAACGCACGTGTAAATTAAAAAAGATAATTTATAAAAAATATACTCACTTCGATTCCGCACTAAATTTACAAAATGTATAAGTTATTTATATACACTTCAGAACTCTTCGAAAACTAATTACATTAAATATTTTAATTAGCAACTTCACTTGAATAACACAATTATAACACAAAATAACGAAATACTTTTTCAAATTGATCGTAGCACTATCTGTCGGGACAAACTAAAATTAAAATAGAATAATATTGAATGCGATGATAGCGCCATCCGTCGAATCTGATGTAAAACATTCCACAATCAAAAACTCCTTACAAATAAAAATTAATTAAAAAAACATCTGAATTCACAAAATTATTTATACACACTTCAAAACTCTTTAAAAAATAATTACATTTAATATTTTAATCAGCACATGAATTGAATAACAAATTTTTTTTCAAATTAGTCGTAGCACCATCTGTCAGGACAAACTAAAATTGAAATAGAATAATATTGAATGCGATGATAGCGCCGTCCGCCGGATCTAATGTAAAACATTCCAAAATCAACAACTCCTTATAAATAAGAAATTAATTGAAAAAACATTTTCCAGTAGACCAAACTGTAAATCTAAACCATTCTCGAATTTCCACGAACACACACAAAAAATTTCATCAAAATTGGTCCAGTCGTTTAGGAGGAGTTCAGTCACATACACACGCACACAAGAAATATATATATTAAGATATTACAATAAGTAATAGTAGTAGTACTCACTTTTAGCTGAGTCGAGTTCGTTATCAAGAGGTTCGAATTCGAAGTACTGGTCGCTGTTGTAGAATGTGACCTCCACCGATGTGTCCACGGCGAGGGTAGTTTTCAATATCACTATTGCGGCTACAGTTTCTCCACGTTGCAGACTGGTAGGTAGTTCCGCAGTCATCGCCAAAGGTACGGACGTAGTGAATTTTTGCGGAGCAGCCAAACCGAGACCCAAAGTTGGGTGTACGGAAAACGCTCCGATTGTGAATTCACCAGGTGTTTCTGACGTCCAACGTTCCTTAGCACCGTTTCCATCGTCACTAAAATTAAAAATTATGAGTCGCCGGGTTTTGTTGACGGAAAGCTAATAATGACGAAGTCAAATAATATTAAAGTATTACAAAGTTAAACGTTAATCTGCCTAGGCTTAGACTAGCAGACATAAATCATAATTAAAATTTATTGTGTCTGGACAGTGGCGTAGCGTAGTGGACAGTAGGCAGGGGCGGGCACTTTTAGGGGGCGGCAAAATTTCACAATAATAATATCTTGTAAATATTTGAACAATTTCATGACGAACGAGAGCAATGGGCAGATGATGATAATGGTGCAAAATTTTTGTTCCGCCCCGGGCGGCTGACCCCACGCTACGCCACTGTGTCTGGACACCGGTGGGCAGCTGCGAATCAATAGGTAAAAGAAAACTCTTATTACCCTAGTGTAAGATTGGCTAGCATCCATGTGGGTTGTGGCGAGACTGTGAGATAGTATCGCGGCGAAGGAGGCGGCGGAAGACGACTGAACGCATACGGACCAGCAAGTGGAGCACGCGTGCCCGTCTCTAGGGGAGCTTGTGTTGGAACTGATCCTGAAAAATATTACAAATATAATATTTTTGTTATCACAATATTACTTACTTTGTTGGTCGACAGGAACGCCCAGAATCAGACAAAAAAAAATTAAGCGTAAAAGGATAACTTTTACTCTTATAATATAACTAGCTGTGACCTGCGACTTCGTCTGCATAGATTTTAACTAAAAAGTGTTTGTCTCCGCGGAACCCTATTTTTTTTCTAAAATCAAAGTAGACTAAGTTACTCCTTATAACATCAGCTATCTGCCAGTGAAAGACCCGTCAAAATCGGTTCAGCCGTTTTGGAGATTACCCGGAACAAACAGACAGACAGAAAGACAGACAAAACTTTTAAAAATAGATGTTTTCGTATTGATGCATTAGATAAAAAGCTGTTATTTTGACATTACAAACAGACACTTCAATTTTATTTATTTTTGTTCGTTTCTAATGTTGTAAGTTCGGTATACCTACGTGTACCAAGCTTAGCAATGTTGTACTTACATGTACCTACATACTCACAACATGTTGAAATATAGAACGGAAACAAAACACTGAATGAATCGAGTTTTTTTGTAACCACATACTTCTATTGTACGTAAATGGATTTGTTTGTGTTTAAATAACCTACCTACTTAAATGTTTTTTTTTTTTTTTATTTTATTTTGCTCGTCAAAATGACCACACTCCACCTGATGGTAAGCAGTCGTATGGTCTAAGAGCAGTGGCCTCCACATCGCCCCCACAGTAGCCGAGGCGATGTTGAGGTCTCTACTTTGACGGCCTGAGAAGATGCTTTTTCACGCCCCGCTTAAAGAACCCAGGATTGAAGGAAGAAGGAAACACGTGTCTTGGCAGAGAATTCCATGCCTTGGTCGTTCGGCAGAGATATGAGGACCCAAACTTTTTGGTACGCGCTCTAATCGACTCTACCGTGTAAGGATGGCATCTGAGCCCAGCACGCGTTGTTCTGGATAGGAAAGGGGAGGGCGGGATAAGGTGGAATAACTCTTCAGAGCACTCCCCGTGGTATATTCTGTAGAAACATGCCAATGAGGCAATGTCCCTACGGAGTTGCAGAGGTTCCAGTGAACTCGTGACCTCTGGATCTCCGATGATACGGACAGCCCGCCGCTGTAACCGGTCGAGAGCGTCCAGGAAGTACTGCACGGAACCATCCCAAAGATGAGAACAGTACTCCACGCAAGGGCGCACTTGTGCCTTATACAATAGGCACAGTTACCCAGGCGTGAAGTGATTTTGTAGCGTAAATCATCCGTCAGGGCCTTAGCCTTAATATATATTACAAGTTCTAATTTATACTAATGTGATGTGTGGGTACTTAAAGTAACAACAGAGATTCTTACCGTCAGGATTATTTTTGATAACAACGCCATCTGTAAGAATAACAACGCCTGCATTCTGAAAACAAATATTTTTATCATTAGATTTCTCAATTTAATTACAGTTCATAGCTAGTGTAATTTAAGTCTAAGAAAGTACCAGCTAACCATGCATAGGTACTTTCTTTTCTCGTTTGTCTTGTGCCGCAACTACCCACGGTTACATAAGTATTTCTTATCATAAATTATAAATAAAACTTCAGCTAAACTGTGGCATAATAGATAACAAATTGGATATTTTAAGGATATTTATTTGACAAATTCCATTTCTATTCTAAAAATATATAATATAAAATATATTATTGAAAACTCACCTTGAAGACATCTGTAGCAGTGAAGCCTCCTAAATCCAGCCCTGACCGCGCTAAGTGATCATCGTTCTTGAACACCGCATGTGATAAACTATTGAAGCTTTCGACTTCGCGTTCAATCTGTAATAAAGATAAATACATAATATAGCGATTTTAGTGATGAAAAATTGACAAGAAAATCAAAGTGGGTACTATTTTACTGTCAGCACTAGCATTGATCCAAAACCCATTAAGAGACCAACCTTATGTATATCAAGGCCACTGCCGAGCCCGTCGGCCTGGGCGAGTCCTGCGTCAATAGCGCGTGTGTCCTCAGCAAGAAGACCCACAAAGGCATCAGCTTCTCCCAAAATTCGTAGGTCTACAAGTGTGTTCGGTTTTGGGGATGCGCCGTTGGTTGAAACAGGAGCTAACGATATCTGCAAACATTATTTGAACAATTTTTCTCTTTAGGTTATATTTCATGCAAATAATTTGTTTAATAATTATATTATGTTAATTAATTTAATGATGTAATTGTTTATTGGCAATAATAAATATACAAAGCACTTATTAAACCAAAATAAAAATGTTTTTATTACTAGCTATATGGTAGTCATTCCATAATACTTTGAGATCACTTTTTACTAACACCTATTAGTAGTAGGTACCGCGTTAGTGTTGTGTATCGAAATACCGACAGTGCTAATATAAATAATAATGACCAACTGAGGGTAGTTGCCGAAACCCGCACGCAAGTCAGTCGAAACGTCGGGCAATCAATAGGTATTTAAATACTTTATCGGGAGTAAGACCCGTTAGCTAACGCACAGGTACCTAATATAATACTATTCTACTAGTACCTAGCATTATATTAAGTATGTGTACAAATCGCGAGGATTCCGGCGACTGGGACCGCAATT
Source organism: Catocala sponsa (assembly GCA_963564715.1). Taxonomy (NCBI): domain Eukaryota; kingdom Metazoa; phylum Arthropoda; class Insecta; order Lepidoptera; family Erebidae; genus Catocala; species Catocala sponsa. The sequence continues at coordinate 14,040,085 of OY751331.1, forward strand.
AACTCGGACCGCGATCCCAGTTGCCGGATCCATTTCATTTTAATATTTTTCTTCCGGCGACTGGGACCACCCATAAATAAATACAAATATCTATTGATCAAGCCAAAAACAGTACAGTCAAACGAAAAAATGTACAAAGTAATAATTAAAGAAAAAATTCCTTGATTAAAAAATATCATTTTATAATTTACTTAGACAGACTTCCTAGACAGGAGTTTTTCTTTAAGCATTACTTTAAACATTTCTTCGTTTGACTGTACTGTTTTTGATTTGAACAATAGATTTTTGTATTTATTTATGGGTTGTTCCAGTTGCCGGAAGAAAAATATTAAAATTAAATGGATCCGGCAACTGGGACCGCGGTCCGAGTTAATTGCGGTCCCAGTCGCCGGAATCCTCCAAATCGCGATAGTCTAAAAATGTTACCTACATACCTCTTCAACTAATCAAAATACTAGAAGCGGATTAACCTACTTTAAATTTATAAATATTATCGTTGGTAAGAATAGGAAAGCTAGGCAAATCTAAGGTTACGTAAGTTTAAGCACCATTGGATTATTGCCACGTATAAAACCTTGTACAGCTTGTACCTGTTGTGTGAATGTGTATATTATTGATATCGATGGTGTGTATTGTAGGTACCTGGTTTTGCAACAAGTCGTTCTGTGGCGCGTACACGGCGGCGGCGAGTATGTTGTTGCGCGCGGCGTCGAGGCGCGGGTACCACGCCACCAGCACGCAGCCGGGCGCCATGCGTGACGTCACACTCACTGTCACATCCACGCTCTTACGAGCTGGACTTAGCTGAAAGAGATTTAAATGTTATATAAATGATCCATGTACTTACCTAATTATATTTTTAATTGACTATACGCTATGACTAATATACAGATATTGTTTAGTAAACCAATAATCAAGTGAGGTTACAGTTTAAATGCAAGTACCAACCTATCTGATAAAACTAACAAAATGTCAATCCCAACTGCGAAGACACAAACTGTAATAAAAGGGTAAACGAGATAATATTTTGTGAAGGGGTTGTTGGTATTTCACTTTAATTATGTTCTAGGTAGTCTATGTTAAATTGTCTCTTGGACCATTTATGACACAAGATCAATCCTAGGGCATTTAGCGATTTAAAAACTATATCGCAAACAAACCAGTGAGATTTATTACCCAACGAAGACGGGATAAAGTAAAATATGCACCCATCAACATCTTAGTGGTAGTCCCCCTAGGTAGTTCTTTATTCATGTTAAGTTATTAGATCACTCGTGTAGGCCCTGCTTTGGTTAATCCCTATTCTGTGTGTTTTCAGGCTACTCCCTGTGGGCCAAGTTAACATCTTGTGTGTATTTTTATTAATAAAGTACTTAGTTAGGTAAATCTACTTAGCATAGTTCTAGTTATTTGTTAGGGCACAAAAACGATTACATATTAAAGTATAGTGTTTTACATTAAATTATCAAACATATTATTAACACCATTGTCCACGGATTAACAATGGATAATGAAAGTGATGGTGAACACAATTGAATAAATTTGAAATACATAATAATATACATCATAAATGTTTCTGACAAAAAGAAAATATTGTTATATCTCAGTCCAGCATGAATTAGTGTCGTCTTACAAAGTAGGTAAATACTGCAACCGTTAGGATCATTAATTGTATGAACTAACCTCCAGTGTTTTAGCAACTATGATATCCCCTCTGCCGATGACAGCGTAGTGGACCATATCCATCGGTTCAGTGGCGGTGATGCGAGCTCGCATCTCGCCGCCGACACCGGTGTCTCGAGTCAGCACCTCAGTGCTGAGGAACTGGCTGGTGTACTCACTCCTTTGGACGTTGACCACGCGTTCTGTTACCTCCTTGTATTTTATCTACAAATATTTTAATTTTTGAAGGGAAGACAATTGCCGCAATACGTATAAATTCCTTTGTCCCAAATACCATTTTGTTGATCACACGATTTTTTGTTCTGTGTGGATATCGAACCCACAACACTTGCCGGAGTTGCAATGGTGCGGCAACCGCTTAAACCATGCAGCATTATCCATTCTGCACTTTGGTTAAATGTAACAGTACTTATTATGTATTTATAGTTCGATGAATTCTAGATCATGGCAGATATCTGTGTATGTTAATTCTTATTGATTTTCAATAACAATTTACATATGCCATTTGTCCTACCTACTTATTTTGTTTCAAAGGTAGCTTCTGTGTCAACGTTATAACAAAAGACACGACCAATATAGTAAGGAATATAGGCAGATCCCACATAATTCTGGGCATCGAACATGCATTATCACATTAATACTAGTAAGGTACGTGATATGAACCATTGGTTTTAAATGGTTACCACTGCAAAACACCGAACATTGTGGGTTTAATTCCCCACTTATAACATTTGTGTGATTTATAAATAGTAGTACCACGACCGGATGTTCTTTTTGTCGGTTGTTTAAATATTTGTAAAGTTCCCTGCCATACAACAGTTATTTCTAGTGCGGGAGCAGTTTTTTAATTAATAAGGTCTTTAATCATGTTTCTCTCAATTGTTAAATATCTTACCACTAAGTTGAGCGTGGAGTTGATATGTCCTTTATCTGGCACTATAGTGTAAGTAGCGATGCCCTTGTTTAATGCCACCTTAGTTTCGTTAACGGGTGCACCATCGTCCCATAGTCTTTCTATTGTGACCTCTCCATCGATAGCCATTAACTGTCCTGCTGAATCTACTAACTCGATCTGTTAATGAAATGCAAGTACATAGTTGAAAAATACAGCTTACTTAATCTAGATTTATTTGTATTATACAACGAATGGGAATTTACCTGGACAATGTAAGCTAGAGTTGGTTTAAAGTAGTTAGGTGATGATACTCTCAACCTGTACGGAGCTCGCAACAGAAGAATTCTTGACGATATATTTTGTTTTATCAACGTATCTTTCTCTTCAAGCACGGCTTCAACGACGAGTGGCCTCGCCGCATCCTCAGCCAGGTCAAGGTCAGTCTTAAGGTCGAATGTTACTTCGGTCTGGCCGTTGATATCGACGACTTTTCGCGTAGGAGCTGCCACCACGGGTTGTAGGAGACCAGAGAAAAATACTGGATATGCGGATATTGTAAGTTCTCCACGAACTGGTAGACCGTTGAAGTGCCTGAATACAGACGTGGAAATATATCTTTCAGTTAACATTTTTAACGTTTATTGTTAATTATGATTTTTATTTTGAAGATCAATGCAGAAATTAGGGACAAAGTTTAAAAAAAATTTGATTGAATTTCGTACTATGATCATTGATAATAAGAAATTGAATGTATAAATGCAACAGTGTAGCTTAAATATTACCTACTAGTGCTTTTTAATATTACGTTATAGGTACCTTCTTATATGAACAAATATTTTTTTTTAATAGATTGTACAACAATTTATGTCGTAATATTTGACGCTTTTGTGAATTACTAGCTATGCCCTTAATTGCATTCGGACGGGCGGACATATAAAAACTACATATCCTAACATACTGGGAAATCAATTAATTAATATAAATCATTTTAATTGGCATTGCTAACATTAAATAACCCAAGTTTAACTCAATACAGCACTGAAAGCAACGTATAAAATGGCTCACATATTGTGTATATCGTGCATAACTGCACAGACAACTAGACAAAAACTGTGGTTATTATTCCAATTCTATTCTCAATTCTAATTCTTAGTATAGATGAGAGAATTATTGATTTATTATGATAAGAAATGATATCAAAACATTAAGTAGGTACAATATTGAAGCAACAAATGTTTCTTGCAACTTTACGTAATTATTACTCAATTGAATTCGAGTGATGAGTTTTTCTGTATCTAATGTTATGAGAACCGACAGCTTTCGCTGTGGAAATTCCTTTGTTTACAAGAACGATGAGAAATTTCATTCCAGTTTATTATTAGTACTTTGATGTTTTGTTCTCTTAAAGTTAATTATTACCAACGTAGTTTCGAGAAATTCGAGTTTGTTTTATGTAAATTTGCGTCATACCTAATATATGTGATTAAGAATTGGATGATGTCAGATACTATTATAGCATGTTATTAAGTGAGATTAAAGGGGAGAAATATTAAGATTATGTTATTTTCCTTAATTTTTATGTGCTACTAGAGAAAATAATTATTTGAATGAAAATCATACTTAGCAGTTACGTTGATGTCAAATCTGCCATCGCTGAAGAGCACTTCCTTGGGCAGATGCATCTCCATGTGGAACCTGGGCTGCACATAGTCGGCCACCAGTATGTGGTGCGAGTACTTCTGCCCGCGCGCCTCCACCTGTTACACAACGATTATGCAAACATTCCTCGAACTATCGCAAAGGCCATCGTGGAGTAGGCGGCCACTTTCCGACAGTTATAATTTTTCGAGGTTGCTCATATTTCCGGTGTTGTCTACAACATATTCAACGTATAGTTCTCGAAAGATATAATTGGATTAAATAAGAATATTAATATAGGGCTTTACTTCTTAAGTGCTTTTAGATATATTCCGAGCGAATAGTTATTAGTGCTCATAATAACGTACTAATGTGTCTAATTCAAAGAATTTAGTAATAATACATATTTAGTTATTTATTTATATATATATATATATATATATATACATAGGTAGGTATATAGTACGATACAAATAAGGCAATAATGTTCTTTATTCCGAATACCGAAAGAATTTCGATGAATCCCTTATTCCTAGTTAACTTGATAAAGGTAACCCCTATGCAGAGTTTCAGTTTCTTTCTTTAGATAGAGTTTAGGGTTTGGGCTGAGCATTGATGATTCAGTCAGTCAGTGAGTGAATCAGGACTTCTTTTTTAATATTGGTTAATGTATATCTACGTGAAGAGATCGAGGAAACCAATCAAACCATTTTAGTTTGATTGATTTTCCTCGTGCAATATTATAAGATCATTATTATCGGCGTTTTAATACGGCACGTCTCAGCCATATTGTTTACCTTTAGTTAAATGCCTAACTAAATGGAGTATAGGTATTTATCAGGCAAAATTAGACTTTAAATAGTTTAAGAATTATTTATGTTTTCATTCTCGATACGCAAATTGTCAGAGACTTTGAAAGGTGCTTATCAATCTTCTACAAATATTCATATAATATGTCAATATAATAATTTATTTAACATTGCTTGGTTACAACAGGTAATCTCAAACCGAAATAGTTTTCATTGATTAAATTATGGTTTACATTGACTAAAACAATACGAGGAAGTAAATAACTCTGTATGAATTAATAATTGTTTTCCGTCAGCTAGAGCAATAACAAATTAATTGATATGTGAACTGCTATAGCTGGCTTTGTAATCGACAAAGAAATACTATAAAATACTATAAAATCCACACAAATATACTGTTATTACCAAGAACAACAAACATTACCCACAAATTAAAGCTTGAAAATAAAAAATGAAAGTTACTATAATTATATTATGTTGTATACCGTCGAGTAATTTTACACGATAGGCATTTTAATTAACAAGGTAAGTTTTCAGAAATGTTGTGCAATAGTGGCATTAAATGTATATAAAATTTAATGTTACCTGTATGGTCCATTCTCCAAGTGCTGGTTCATCAGCGAGGACTAGCTCTTGGGTAAGCACTCCTCGGTCGAGTTCAGCGCCGGCCCACTGTCTTATTGGCGAGTCTCCAGTGTCCAGCACATTGACGTCTACAGTCGTGGCCAGCGGCAGCAGGTACCTGCGTGTGCGCACACCGGGGTCAACGACCGCTTCGTAATCACACGTAATCTTACGCGCACGAACTCTCGTTGTATCGGTGATGGTATAGAAAATGAAAGTGTCTTGTCGATACTCTGCCGAACGGAGTCACTTAATGCTCGTTTTCCTTATTAAACGGAACAAGGGCACAGATGTGACCGATACTTAAACAATTGATAGTTCGTTACGCCTTAACGGCTGCGTTAATGTAAGCTACCTATATTATTTTCTATGACTGAGTCGTGATCACAGCATGTGCGTACATAAATAATGTTTCATGAAACCTAGCGCTGTTTATATTTTTGACAGGCGCGATTTAGTCCAAAGATCGTTTAATTGTAACACATCTTCCAGAATTAAAATGTAGAGTGTGGATGCAAGTTGCTCGGATAACTATTTGCTAAAATAAACTTCTACAATCGATAGCAAAAACAAATAGACATCGTCGATTCGATAAAGCTAGTGCGTCCTACAAACTCTACATACAATGCAGACTTCCTGTTACACAACTGCAACTAGATACAGCTATACGCAGCGTTGTTCTTACTTGTCCAAGGCGATGACCCTAAAGTTAATGGTGTCTCCGGGCTGGTAGACGCGCTTGTCTGTCTGCACGAAGATGCAGAAAGTGCGCGGCTGGTAAAGCAACGGGGCCGACGACGAGAATAGCGGGCCTGAGGTTGATCGCGCCACCAGCGCGTACTGCCCCGGACCAGGGTCACCGATCTACAGCAAAACACAAGATTTGTCACGATCCGTTGTGGCAGAATTACTGATTGGTCACTAGTGCGGTTACATTGTTACCGTTTTATGTGTGTTGACGCAAATACTGAATATTGTAGCAAATTACAGAAACAGATATTCATTATCTATGACCCACTGTGCTAGAAAACGGAAATGTAAAATAATTTTCTTTGGTTTCATAATTATAGAAAATCGCATAAGAAATTGGTATCGATTTAGGACGTCAATAAGATAGCCAGTGTTAAACTACCGTTTCCTAGGATAGTTTAATGATTATAATGTTTTAACAGCCAATTATAAGTCTAATAAATGGTCCGTATGACAACAGTGACGTCATCAATATGAGTTGTTGTCACATTTACACTGGCATAGTATGTACAAAGTTAAAGTTGGTTATAAGGATTTATAATATCTTAAAGATACTTACTTCAAGTTCTATTAGCCTAGAGGTGGCAGCAGGCACTTGTACCTCGCGTCCCTGGTTGTACTGCTCACCGTTGGCCCGTCGACCTTCAACTGCTACATACAGAGTGTATGCTCTGGAGCCACCCGCTATTGCAACTGTGTACGAGCTGAACGGACGCAGCACGCGTGGTCCTACTACTGATATACTGTGAAATCAAAGAAAATATTCTTTATATCAAGTGCCACATTCTGAATCATCATACAAATTTTATTTAAGTGAGATCATTTGTATAGAGGATGTCGACGTAGCTAAATTGTGTCTAAGTAGTTCAAAAGATCGTTTAGAAGTAGTATTCAGTTGCTACGTTTACGTCGAATGTGAATCATTATTTAAAGTAAATACCGAACTATTAGCAATAACGTAGCCCTAAATAATATAGGGCTAACATAATATATTATGGTATTATTGACTGAAGGTAAATATTGTACAATTAATGTTTGATGAAGAAAGAACATAGCTACCTACTTAGATCAAATGTGAATAGGATATTCGGCAGAGGCGAACGTTCTTTAACCAGCAGATCAAATATGTTTTGCAGGAAGGCTAGATTACAAGGAACCAATACTATGTATTCCATATTCCGGATTTTACCTTGCCTTCACCGTTAATAATATACGTGGACTAAAAGTTTATAATCAATCTTACCATTGTGCGAGGGGTGCTATCAAGGCCACCAAGAAGAAATATAGTCCAGCTTTCTGAGACATGATTCTGAAAGGAAGCAATTAATCAAGAATAAATAAATGATAAATAACCAACTGATTTTAAAATTAAACTCATATTATTTAAACTTATTGTGTAAATATTATATAAGTATCTTATGTAAAGACGTTTGGCGCAGAGTCAAATGAGCTTAAGTGTGGCATGTCACAATTTTATAACCGTTGTTTATATTGATATCATAGATATAGCATAGTTTAAGGATAATATATACGCCAACTAAGTTTGATGACGAAATAATCGAACAAAGTAACAGGATTTACCTACATGTATGATAACGGCTGCGTTCGCATGTCTTATAGCGTGATGTTATATATATAGCCTGTGTTACTGCTGGATAAAATAGCTTTCATATGGTAAAAGAGTTTTTGATTCGGTTAACTTTGCGTGAATGCAATGCTCTCTGTGTGGTGTGTGACCTTAAAACTCTGCAGGATGAATACGCGAGTGATCTCTGCGCCCCGGCCATAGATTGTGAGAAAGAACACCGTGGTAGGTTTAGTCGGTATTACCGGAACATCTCCATCTTTTCCCGGGTGATTCCAACATAACCCCTCCGCACACCCCCGCGGAGGGGTATGAGTCAAAGCATTTCACCACGTTACCGGACCTTACCACTATCAATGAGATAACGCATTACAGATTTTATGGCTTGGTTTTTTCTTACGCATGCATTACTAGGCTCTATGAGATGGTTATAAGGTCCCAGGTGTATCACCCGCAAGTTGCCAACTATACAAAAAAGGAGCCTGCCTCTCTAGACTGGCCTGGTAATCCAGCTCACCAAAATAACAGGCTTCTTAAACGGTAATTTATATATTTGATGATAAATCAATATGAGCAGTGTGTTCAAAGGATTTTTAACGTTAAGGTGACTTAAAAATAGATGGTCGATTTTTGAAAAGGAGTTCATTTCAGCTTTATGGGGTATAGCTATTTTAAGTAGTGATCTTTGGGAGACCGTTGGACTACCACGCAGAGATCTCGAGTTTGATCCCACGGCACGCATCTCCGGCTTTTCGAAGTTTAGTTCGTTTTGTCACAATTGTTAACTTTAACGGCGAAGGAAAACATCATGAATAAACCTGCATATCTGAGAGTTCTTCATAACGTTCACAAAGATATGTAACGACTGCCAACCCGCGCTAGACCAGCGTTGTGGACTATGGCCTAACCCTTCTGACACAGGGAAGAGGTCCGTGCTTAGCAGTTGGGCAGTTTTTATGCTAGGCTAATATTATATATAGATCATTTCATTTCTTATCTCCAAAAAAAGATGTAGACTTGCAGGGGAATGTCCAAAGATATCAAGATTTTACGTTCAAAAGCTGAGCTACTGACAATGAATAAATACGTGTTAAAGGCATGAGCATGCCTGTAATAGAATTAGTATTTTCCTCAAAGCCTTTCTGCCGATATGTGGGTCTGTCGGGGTCAGCATTAAGTTTAACAGTTACTTGCGAGTTAATAGAGCGACTGTAGCCTGACCTGCGCAACTAAACCCGATAACGGCAAGCCAAGTTTCGCAAAATATATTAGGCTTAGGTATATAGGTCCCTAATCTTTATTATATTTTGTAGTTAATTATAGTTAGTAATGTTTATTATGTTTTGTAGTTCCTTAATATTAATAATATAAAATGTAGGTATAAGCTATGATAATAATAATTATTGTAAGTGTTTATTTTATTTAAAAACTAAACCTTCATCCTGGTGGGTCCACTGTTCGACTACTTTGTAGAAGAATATTTGTTACTTTATTAAGAGAAGCGAATTATGTGGCAGGCATTAGCTAGTATTCCATACACGCTGGTTTAACATCCTTATGCATTTAGTGCAACGATGTCTGCCAGTGACGATGTATTGTGTGACGACTCGATGGCGTAGTGGTTAGTGTAACCGACTGCCACGCCTGAGGTTGCGGGTTCGATTCCCGCACAAGTCAAACATTTGTGTGCATGAACATGGGTGTTTGTCTTGGTCTGGGTGTTTCTATGTATAATATGTATGTATTTACAAAAAAATAAGTATATATGTATGTTTATCCATTGTCTAGTACCCATAGTACAAGCTCTGCTTAGTTTGGGCTAGATGGTGTTGTGTGTATGTGGTAGAATATTATTATTATTATTATTATTATTATAATGGTAAGTCTATACAGAGTTCTCTAGAAAGTCAACGAGTCATTGTCCGTCGAACTTGAATTAACTTAATGCTATTTGAGTATTCAGGACAGACGCTTTTTCATTCACAGGTTACACAAATAGCAATTGATCAAAGACGCACGTAACCTTTATTTTCAGCTTCTATAACTAGTAAAAGGCTTTCATCTGTCGGTCCATGACAAGACTTCTATAAAGCCAGCTCGCCGGTGTAAAGTGGAAAGCTTTCAATTAAATCTAAAGGCCCGCTGCGTGTTGGACGCATGTGTATGTATGACTCTCCTAAGTATTTATAATATACGGCTGGTTATTATCCTTAAGTAAGAGAATCTCAAAAGAATACCCGTGATAACGAGATACACCGAATCAAATTGTGGGATTATCCAGAACTCCTTTGTATAATAAATACAGACTTGGTGTTGTTATTTAAAAATTAATGTATTGCCTCCAATATTTGTAGCCATTGATGCCGCGACTACCTACTCATAACAACACAATGCTATTATCTATTGCGCACTGTTCCAGACTCCGTGCTGCTGTCATCGATTGTGTAGGTACTCGTGCATCGAACTACGTATCGACCAGTAGTTTCAGTACATTCTTACGTCACTGCACCATCTTGGCAGTTTTTGTGTTCAGTCTATAATTATTTATTAATATAATAGTTAACCCATCAATGATTTTCATTACACAAGCCTCTTATGACGAAATAGTTTCCTCGTAACGTATAATCCTTCCATCCATCTCACTTAACAGAAAGTATTATAGAGTTACATCCTAAAACGATCTTTGAATCATCTCACCGCTCATGGTGTTATTTATTATATTATTTACACAGAAATGTATGTACCTATAGCCGCGCCCATTTGTAATGTTGCTTTGTTTACGTTACTGTGACGTATGTATGTATAATGTTCTAGAGAGATACAGCCTTTTACGGAAACAAGCATGATTTCTATGTATCCTGGAAAAGTTACACAGAGTGTTTCGCACTCACATTTTCCGTACATGTTAGGGTGTGAGTAGCTGCCTACTTTAAAATTGCTAAACAGCCAAGCCTGCCTGATTACTGAATCAAATCTGGGACTTCGAAGATCTAGGCAAAAGCGCTCACCCTCATGCCTCTGCTATGAACAACGGGGCAACATTTTATTAAGAGTGGTCCTCTATTTTTCAGAGGTTCGTTTTAGTCATTGATATATAAAAACCATATACCACCAATAGGTTTTTTATACATCAATGGTTTTAGTATTTATTTATTTATTTTGTTATACGATACTTTGCTATTAACTGCCTACGCTTATATAGTCGCTATGAAGGGAATCTTAACAACCTTCTGAACGGTTCCGCTCTACATATACAGCAGACATTAATTAGATTTAATTCATGTAGATTTCGTATTCGTATTGTTTATCTACGTAAATAGAACCTGATATCATTAAGTTACATCATCAAATAGGAACTGTAGTATTTGTATTGTAAAGCTTATATGACATACTTAAATAAATAAACTTATTATGATTTAAATATTATAATGAGATTGGCGCATGTAGATGTTATGCATAGACAATACCATGAATCCTTGCAATTCATTAACATAATGTATAGCTCGTGGGTGAGCTGTTTGTACGTATTGACTTCACATATTTGTCATATGTGCGAGTAACATGTGTCCTTGTGTTTCTGACTCATTATGTCAACATTCGCGTGGGCGGAACAACCTTTTCGTCAGATATGGCAAAACATGTTTACCTCCTAGAAAAACTCTTCACCTGTTAAATATGTGGGTACCTACCTACTCAGTTTTATTCATGCGTGTTAAAATGATAGATTTGTTGTAAGCTGCCTCCAGCATAGCTATAATTGTTAACCTCAGCTACTTGCCAAGACATAAGAAACGAGTGCATTGTGGTTTAGTAAGAAACTTTCTCTAGGCTCACGACATCGCTTCGAGATACACTGTTTACCTCCGCTGACATCAAAACAATCGCTTTGGTAATAACTACTAACGACCGGAGAAATGCGTGATACCATCTACCTGTTACCATCTCGTATGACTTTTATCTTATGAAGTAGCTGAGTATGTATACCTAATTTTACCCAGTACATCTTCACATATTCTTACCAGTAAGCACAATCTTTCGAGCATTATGTCACCTCAAATCTCGACATTTAACTTGAATAAAAATAGAGATTACGTACGTCGCTGCTTAACATAAGATAAATTGCATGATTGACGTTCAGCTGTGCTCACCTGAGGTACACTAGACTCACTTGTAACACTTAATTTAATACAACTTAACACTATATCACAGATCGTTTCATTCGAGTGCACATAGTTTGTGTGGTATGTGGGGAGCGCGACACAGAGTCGGCGCGGGGTGCACTTTACAACTAAGTGGTGCGGAGTGAGACAGCCGCGGCCGCGGCGCCTACGCAGGTGGGGCGCCGTGAAGCCTTGCGAAAACTCACCGCACACTCTACTGCTTATTGCATCTAGTCGACGATGCTCGATATATCGTTCCTTATATCGATAATAATAAATGTACCTGCGATGTTATAGTATCTAGTCATAGAATGCACGACATAATTAAAAACCTATCGTGTCAGGCGACTTAGTAGCTTAAATTATAATAAACAATGCAAAAAGTAAGGTATAAATACTGAGTTAAGAAGGCCTCGTAACAGCAAATACTATAATTGGTAGCTAGTTATTAAATAGGTTTATATACCTGTATATCTATATTATAAAAGGTTATATCATGTTGTTTAGATAAGTATATTGTGTAATCGATATGGTCTTAGTTTATTATGTTGATAGACACAATATTATGCATCCATAAGTTCTAAGTTACTCGTAAGTTGTCATGAAAGCCATCAAAATTGTCCCGTTTTGTATATAAATAAACTGGTTGCTTATCACATTGGCGGGACATGAATCTCAGATGGTCGATAAATAATATTATACGTAAGTTAGAGAAGTTCGGTGCGGGGCGAGTGCAGTGCATTCCTAGAAACCTGTTTTAGTGCAACACTCCGCTGTAATCGCTAGACAGACGGACTTAGAACTATTCAGGCATGTTTTTAATGCTTTTATTGTATTACGTAGATAGGCAAGTTGCAAATGAAAAATTCGCGATGCGTTTATTGTCTATAACAGTTATTTTTATTTATGTTGATTTATATATTTATCATGTTTTAGTAAATTAGAGAAGTCACACACATATCTATATCTATTTAAATAAATAAAATTAAAGTATCTGTTCGTAATGTTAACATAACAGCTTTTTACTTAATGCATATGAAAGTATATACGGTAGGTACTTACGTATGTTAAACAATCTTTGTCTGTCTGTTTGTTCCGGCTAATATCTGACACGGCTGGACTGATTTTGATGGGACCAATTTTCACTGGCAGCTGATGTTATAAGGAGTAACTTAGGCTACTGTTTTTTAGAAAAATAAGGTTTACGCGAAAAACAGCTAGTAATAAATATAATATAAAAGAAATCTAAGCAAAACGCAACAAGGAAGCAGCTATATTTACTTTTAAAACTATTTTCATAGAGCAAATTCTAGCACTGATTTGTCTAGATATTGAAGATAAGTTTACTTTATTAAATGACATATAACATTATTTAATTACAATAAACAGGTCGAAAATACAGCGTGTATTCGAAACATTCTTGGAAAGGATGGCATGACCTCTAAGTTTTGGACACGTAAATCGCGATTATAAAACCTGTTCGTAATATAAATGGTAGCGTCGAAGTCTCTCCCACATCATTGTTTTCTAATGAAGTTTTGTTTAGTGTATACTTGTTTATGTATCTACAGGAATAATCATGTTTTATATGTCTGAGTAATATTTAACTCATTGCGTTTCCATGCAATGACGAATTGTGACGTTATTTACTTACTGACTGCTTGGCTGCTTCCTGCCTGGATTAGTTTGCTGTGTTCTTTGAAATTATTTAAACACGTTTGTTATCCTTGTTGTTATTAGTAATATTCTTAAAAATTTCGTGAGCTATTGAATTCACATACCATATTCCATTTATGGTATTAATGTCTTACTCCTATAATCTAATTATTATTACTGGTTCTGGTTTGTATAAATTTAATTTTCCTATACTACGGCGGCCGCGAGCGAATTGTTTGGTAACAATCTTCTCAAGGCAAGCGCTCAAGGAAAGATGATAACTACATTCTGCGTATTGCCGTCGCCTAACAGATTTGCGTATCGGCTGAAGGGCAGAATAGACATTTGTTTTACTGAAATCAATACAGCCGTGACTATACGCGGCGGTTATCAGGTTGGTTAACAATTCATCTGCCACCATAATTAATAATAAAATGCTTAATATAGTATTCACAAACAGCCTCCGTTGCGCATCGATAGTTAATTCGAATGACTGTGAGTGAGGTCTCGGGTTCGAGTCCTGAGGCCAGCCATCTTTCCCTAAGTTGGCGCAGAGAGAGCACTGCGGGAGGAGACGGGTTGTCGCCCCCTCCCGGCAGTGATTAAGCACGCGCGTGATCGAGCCCACCAGGTCATGATTGGAATATGGAAGGTGCGGCTGGCGGCGCCTCTGGCCGGTTTCAGAACCGTTGGGGCCTTCCAGCCGGTGTTGAAGCGGTGGGCAGCATGGCAGCATGGGACCCTTTCCTTTGGGCTGGTGCAGGTGTTGTCAAGGCACGGCTGTTTTGGCAAATACCTGCTCAAGGTCGCTAGGAAGGGAACCGAGTCCCATCTGCCACCACTGTGAGTGTGAGGAGGACACGGCGCAGCACATGCTCGAGCAATGTCCTGCATGGGCGGTGCAGCGCCATGAACTCCAGGACGTTGTGGGTGAAGACGTCTCGCTGCCGGCCGTGATCAAAACCATGGTTGACAGCGAGAGGAAGTGAGTAGCGGTCGCATTCTTTTGCGAGATGACGTCCTCGCAGGAGGCGGCGGAGCGGATCCGTGAAGTAAGTATCCTGGCGGGTCCGTGCCACCATCGGCGTACGGGGCGACGCACGCGCGGGGAGCTCTCATGCGCCAGCCATTGAGTCCGAGCGATGTCCTCTGTCGTGCCGGGGCGTCGCCCAGGAGTCGTCACCCGCAGACCTTTTCTGCATTGGTCCCTGCTGGGTGGGTTGATAATGTAGTTCTAATTTCAGCGACCCACCCACCTTATAGAGTAGTGAGGTGGCACATCGTGGTGGTTTTAGTCGGTAGGCCCGAAATCTGGAAAGAGCCCGACATAGCCTTCTCGCCTCCCCTTGTGGCGAGGGAGTAAGCATAAGGAGCATTTAGCTAAGTTAAAAAAGAAAAACAATTAGAGAGCACTGTGTTTGGGCACACACTTGTGCACTATATTATCGCCTGCGTAGATGGCGAGTCTTCTTTAAGATTGGCCGCCGTGATCGATTTTTGGTTTGGAGGACATTATTCTTTGATAATAATAATGTCCTCTAGACCAAATTTCGATCACGACGGTTAATGACTAAACTATGATTAGTTTCACATGTATTTATTCAGCCAAAAATGAATCGATAGGACAGATATTAGTACAAGTAGATTCTGATAGAGTCGATTCTTTGTTCAGCTCATCAGCGTTATCTGCGGCGTGTAGTCTTGCAGCTAAAGTAGCATTGTCTGCAAGTGCTGCGGCTAAGGCTCGTTCAAGTTTCGCAGTCCCAGCTCGTTCCGCTTCTAGAGCTGCCTTCACTTCACTCAATGCTTCGGTATTGGGATCGTTTGTTTTCTTTGATTTGTTGTTAACTGTTTCAGATAAATGCATCTGAAGTTCAGCCACAGTGGTTCTTAGCTTACTTATTTCCACTATAACAAAAAAGTTTGAAACGGTTGAAAAGTGCTGTAAATCTACACAAATATTATAAAGCTGAAGAGTTTGTTTGTTTGGTTGAACGCGCTAATCTCAGTAAATACTGGTTTGTATTGAAGAATTATTTTAGTGTTGGATAGCCTATTTCTTGAGGAAGGCTATATGCTATATAACATCACGCTACGACTAATAGGAACAAAGCATCAATGAAAAGTGTTGCAAACAAGGACAAATTCTCTAATATGACGCAGACGAAGTTGGTTGAGTCAGCTAGTTTTCTATATATAGGCACCTCAACAACTTTTCTTTATTATAACAACGCAATAAATTAACATACTGGGCAAGTTGTCGAATAATATTATAAAGAGGAAACATTTGTATTTTTGTTTGTAATGAATAATATAAAAAAGGGAAGCCGATTCAAAAAAAAATTTACTCTAAAAGGCTACTATATGCAGAAGTAACATACATAGGTTATATAAAATCACGCTACGAGCCACGGGAACAGTAATCATAAATACCTACTAGATACTGGCCCCCGCTGATTGAGTGAGTCAGCGGAGGCCAGTATCTAGTAGGTATATAATAGGTACTGAGAGATACTCCGTGAGGTAAGCTTAGGGGCACGCGCAGTGTCTACTACAATAATAGTGATGTGAGGGACACCCTTACCTACATCTGCAGTAACATTTTTATAATAGCAGAAACCTTTGAATAGTCTCCTAATTTATATTACAAAATACGACATCCGCACTTCTAATAAATAGGCAACAATTCAGAATCACACAAATCGTTGTACAATGCAACTACACAAATTTTTGCTCCGTGTGTGTAACGAACCGAAAGTCTCTGGCGGTGCCTCACCCATCACCGCCAGAGGCACGGCGACCACTTAAGCCACTGCGCCACACAACATGTGTTTGAAATGACAATAAATGAACTTAATATTATTGTAAGTATTTCGGTTACCATTAGCGGCGTGTAGTTCTCGGTTAGTGTGCTGCAGTTCGGTTGCGCCGAGTCGCCTTTCGCGCGCATGCGCAGCGGCCGCCAGGCGAGCACGTTCCCTTATCTCTGACCCGGCGGCAGCGCACTTCTCTACTCTTCGAAGTTCACTCTCGAGGCGGTTCGATTCTCTATTATTTAATTCAAATGGACATATGTTCACATTATTCACTGTGCCAATTGCAATAGACTTTAGACATGGGTAGGTATATAACATGTATGTATAATATCCTCCTACCATATTGTAATGAACAGCAAGTGTAAAAAGATGTGATCTTATCAAGAGCACACTATTATAAACAATCTCTTCCACCCTTTCAGGGATTTGAGATAGGTGTGATACTACGTATGTATATTTTTATAAATAATTTAACCAAAGCGGCATTAGTCCAAAGAATGACACATTGGATTTTCAGTCAAGAACTCCAATGCCAGCCATGAGCCAATGCACTATTCATGTGCAACCGTGAAGACGTTGACAAGAATACCTTCTGCCTATTATAGGTACTTATAATGTTATTATTTTATTGGTCGTGTAACATATATTATAATATAATAGGTATGTTATACAGTCCACATTGCTTGTAATTTTAAAAAGGAACTATAGTGTAATATTATGTAGAATACTTTGGAATAGACTTTAAAACTAGAAAGGCTTTCTAGGTTAAATTGTATACGTTAGTCCATAAGGTAAGTATTTATCTATGCGTCTATGCCACGAGAAATAAAATGGTTATTGTTATAACTTGATGTGTAGCTGTGTGTACGACGACTAAAATTCATGTATCTGACGAATGTCCATATTGAGAACAATTTTACGTATGTATATATATATAATTCTTCTGTACGTGTATGTCCCTGTACTGTAAACGATTGAAACAATTTTGATGAAATTTTTGGGTGTATTTCAGTGGCTCCCTGGATAGTTTAGATTCAGACACGCCTGATTTAGACACGCCCGGTGGCACTGCAATCGCAACTAGGCAATTTTATTTTAAGCCAATGTTCGGGCAGGGCAACAATTATTGTCGAGTGACCGCTGGTTTATACATAGATATAAAATACTCATAATAATAATATTTATCCTTTGGGATTTTTACTTTTTAGTTTTGCTAGTGATTTTTATGTATATAATAACCAATTTAATAAATGAAGTATAGTTAATTACATTAGACTATGTATAATAAAGGTGACTTTCCAATCTCCGTGTTAGGCGGAATGATATGGTTAGGTTAGCTGACGTGAAACAGGTGGGCCTCTTGACGTGTCCCGAGCACTGTTCCAGTCTTGACAGCATACTAGCGGCCAAGGCAGGCAAATTTACGGCACTGTACTAAGATGGTATTTTATATAATTAATAGACTAGAGCCCATTAACTGCACGGATGTCGTGATTACATCTCTAGTGCTATTACATTTTCAGAAAGTGGACGCGAAGAACTACGAATCTTTGAGACCTTGTCACCTCGTAAATATAATTTATTTTGCGGAACCGAAAGTATGTGTGAATAAAATATTTTAGTAATAAAACATCACGTACGTTTTCGTGTTAATAAACCACCAATGACAGATTTTACTATGTAAGATTGACACATTTTTATTTTAATAAGCCGTATCAAAAATGATGTTAATAGAATGTTGTTATTTGGCTAATTGTAGTAGGTAGTGTAATACATGTACGAAGGCTTCGGCCTACATTAGAGGGGACATTCTCAACCTCAATGATTAATCTAGTTTATGACTATATCATAAATTAGATTAATCATAGAGATTCACCTATACCAGCCTGTTGGCTATAAAAGAGAGAGCCGCTGTACCTTCCAATGCCCGAGAGCACCTTCCGGGACCAATCATACACAGGTCTTGTCCCCAAATCACGATTCCAAATGTCCCTTACTGAACCCCGTGCCTAGTGACACTACCTATTCTCCAGATAGGTACCGGAGCAGTAAAGTCGCTCACCACCCGCAAATCTGAGAGTTGCTAACGATAACCTCGCTGAAGCCGACGGAGAAACCACCTCCCATATCTCCGGTAAGGTACCGGAGCTGTAAGGCACGCTCACTTCCCTACGTACATCCATATGTCTACCCAAATAGGCCTACAAGCCAGGTAAGGCTCCAGTTACTCCATCTATGACACTTACTTGCTGAGCAGGCAAGCGCCCGAGACGCGTTGTGGTAGGTTTAACGACGCCACTTCGCTAAAGGCAACTTCGTGCCTCGCGCATATCGACTGGTATGCACTAGCCGTGCATGAGTCCGACGCTCGAACGTCACGTGTTTGCCGAGTAACAAACATTGCCTCAATGTCAGGTACTGCACGTCTAATCGCGGCGGATAGAACACGCCTTTCAAGGCACAGTGGGCTAGCCTGACCCCGCAGTACCCAGATCCTAAGAGGGAGACACGTAGATCTCCCCCTGAAACCCTATCTACTCGGGTAGGGTAGATAGGGAATATTAGAGGGGACAGTTTCTAGTATGTGAGATGCCATCTGTGTGTCTATGCTAATAACTAACTTATGTATATAAAAGAAAAGATACCTGCGCGCTTCTTCAGATGCATTACATATGCGTTCTTGAAGTTCTGTATATTGTCTCTGTAAGGTTGTATGCGCTGACTGCAGAGGTCTCAGTTGCTGCAACTGTCTCTCCAAAGAACTTATCTGCATCGCCATTTCGGTGCATCTTTCCTCTAAAGTCGAACGCTGGCGTTCCTAGATTCACAGATTTGGATTAATGTATTTTAAATATTGTGGGTAAAGTAGGTATTCACTGTTTTGACCCAAATACGAGTTTATTCGTACTGTACTTGTGAATTATTATTAGAGTATAATAAATTGTAATTTTAATTTATATAACATATGAACTCCCACTCGCATAAAAACCCTAGTGGTTTAAGCACGGTAATACTATTATACAATAACCTATGTTCATACAAACGGTCGGTACTCGAGTCATACCTACGCGCCTCGGCGGCGTTGGCATGCGCTCGGCACGCAACTAGTCGCGAATGCGCCGCAGTGACGAACGGACGGTGTGTTGTTTTTTAAACAGTAACCGCGCGATTTTTTTACCAAAAATAAGTACAAGTATAGCCTATTTAATATGACAAATAGAAATATATTGTGCTGTTTTAGGTTGCATGAATTCCTCAATAACGCACCCAGAGATAACTTTTTTAGATTACCTGGAAACTCCGAAAGGTAAGACTATAAAATGATATAAATATATAAGTCTTTTCAAAGGATTTTTTCCCTCCCGAAAAAGAAATGCCTGGACTAATAAATAAAGTGAATAAGTAAAGAAAAGTCAACCAATCAACTAAACAAGTAGGTTGTTCTTGTAATGTTTTATGATTAATGGGTAGTTAATCTGGTTAAAGCTATATTGGCATCAATTTTAATCAGAAAATAAACCCATAAACGTCATAAATGTTATCTTTGATTTCAAAAATAATTTAGGATAGGTATCAATGCGATTAAAGAAAAGAAAGATAAGAGTTGATATTTGATATGCAGCAACGCAGCAGCCGATAGCTCTGCGACCCACAATGCAATTGCAGCAGTACTGCCGTATTGCATACTTGATATTTGGTTAGCATGTACTAAAATGTAAACAAAATATACTTTTTGACTTGTATGCCAAGTTGTCGTGCCAATAGATATGTAAATCACAGCCGGAGGTCGATATTTCTAGAAGAACCAAAGTCACTTGTGCAAGCGGAGTCGTAAATAAAATCGTTGAACATAAAATATCAGAAAATAAGATACTATAGTTATGTACTCAAAGCACACGCGCAATAAATACAATGACATTTAGCAACGGAAAATACAGATGAAATAAAACAAAAAAATTGGGGCAGTCTTTGGGGACTCCCGATAGAAGGGAAAACTTTAATCCTTGATCATAAACACTTCTTTATAAACAAAAGAAAAACAAAAAAAAAGGGGCGGGTCGGATTCCTGATACTCTCTTAGGGCTCATTAAGGGGGTCAAAATTTCGTTATTTTTTGCGTAGGACGCACTATTTCTGAGATATTATTAATATTCTAAAATAATTCAAAAATGGAAAGCGTGGAAGCGTGACGATGACGAAGCGTGACGATGACGCGAGTTCTATGATTTTTGTTCACCCAAGAAGTGCTTAACGCGCTTATAGAAGTTTTACTTCAAAAATGATTTTGGTTGACTTGGATTAGTGTTGCCATGCTTGCACTATAGAAAAGCGTCGGTATTATACCGAGAAAGTGGTATTTATTATGGTCTTTCTCATTAAAATATGACTTTTTAAGAAATTGGTCATATCTATGATGAAGTTCAATAATGGTATTTATAGAATAGCATACGTATTAACTACGTAAGAAAAATTACAGACAAGCTAAATAGGGAATAATTTCACTGATAAAACCGTACACATATTGTAAAAACTGTAGGCATGGCAACACTGCTTGTCTTAAATTTAAACAATGGATGCCGATTGCCGGTGTATTTGAAAACGCGCAAAATACTTGTTAAAACGAAAATAAGATTCGAAAGTGTCCGTGAGATTGTAATGATTGATTATTATGTGATAAAATAAAATACAAATTATTGTTTAGGTGGAATGTGTGTTGATTCATAGGCCATATTGTTCACTGTCCTTTGTAGATGGATAAGCCTAACAGCTTGGTCGTGGTTTGATATGTCTTCTTCTCTCTTGCTGACATATCCCGTCTGTGTTATGTAAATTTTTGCTAGATACTCGTTTGAAAATTAATTTTGACATTCATTTAGCCAATACGTCAAAAGTTGCATTTATATACGTTAAAAGTAGAAAAGAAATGGTGTACAGCTCAATTCAACTTCAGTTTTGTAGCTTTTTGCGTTAAAGCTGATACTTAGTACGACGGCAATTGTCCAATTGTTTAGATACTGCAGCACTGAGCACGTTATGTATCAATAAGCCTACCGATAGTTCCAGACTCATCGTAAGTCCAGTGAGTTGTTCCTGAGCAGTGGCGAGTGCTGTAGTGGCCTTGGTGACGGCTGCTGTGGCGGCTGCGGCACCGCTCCGCGCCTCAGCCGCGGCACGCTCTGCTGTCGCCCGGCTCGCCTCTGCCGCCTCAGCTCTGGCTGATTCCATGCGTAACAAATCACGAAGACGATTTTCCGCAATCTATACAATATTGAGTACCTACCTATGTATTTTGCACGTATAATTTACAAAGGCCAACCATTCTAGTTTATTTAAAATGTAGAAGCGCTTTGCCAAAATCAGCCTATTTTAGGCTGATTAATTTTGATTTATTCATTTACTTATATTAGATAGGTACCTAGCGATTTATCATCTAATTAATTCGCGTTTTAGCAAATTATTCTGACTTTGCATATAGACAACATATTATGTAGGTAGACGTTTTCTATAATACTTGTAATTGCTTACTTAAATAAAGATTGTGCAGCTTTAAATGATACTGTTGAACTATCATAATATTCACACAGACTATTTTCGGGAATTAAGCTGCATAAAATAATTTTACAATATGAAATGTTGCAAAAGCAAGCGCAGCATACAATTAAAGACCCTAGTTTTAACATCAATAACCTTATAAGTTTAAGTTTTCTACTGTTAAAATATTGAATACAGTAATTTTAAACATTAGCAATATATTTATGTATATTTTACATACCGCAATAGTCCGAAACTCCGCAATAAGTTCTAAAAATTGTTGTTCCAATGTTTCAAATTCGGATAATCTGCCCATTATAAGTTTATTGTAAATATAATTAGGTACTTTCATAAAAATCCACTGTACCTGCTAGAAATCAGAGACGTTTTTTATTACCTGTCATTTTTATCTTAACTTGAAAGCGCGGGATTCCTTGGCATATTTTTTATAGTCACATGTTTTATGCATTCAGCCAGCAAATATCAAATTATATTTTTAAAGATATTTCAAGTTTTTTTTTTATTTTTTTTTTTTATTTTACTCGTCAAAATGACCACACTCCACCTGATGGTAAGCAGTCGTGTGGTCTAAGAGCAGTGGCCTCCACATCGCCCCCACAGTAGCCGAGGCGATGTTGAGGTCTCTACTTTGACGGCCTGAGAAGATGCTTTTTCACGCCCTGCTTAAAGAACCCAGGATTGAAGGAAGAAGGAAACACGTGCCTTGGCAGAGAATTCCATGCCTTGGTCGTTCGGCAGAGATATGAGGACCCAAACTTTTTGGTACGCGCTCTAATCGACTCTACCGTGTAAGGATGGCATCTGAGCCCAGCACGCGTTGTTCTGGATAGGAAAGGGGAGGGCGGGATAAGGTGGAATAACTCTTCAGAGCACTCCCCGTGGTATATTCTGTAGAAACATGCCAATGAGGCAATGTCTCTACGGAGTTGCAGAGGTTCCAGTGAACTCGTGACCTCTGGATCTCCGATGATACGGACAGCCCGCCGCTGTAACCGGTCGAGAGCGTCCAGCAAGTACTGCGCGGAGCCATCCCAAAGATGAGAACAGTACTCCACGCAAGGGCGCACTTGTGCCTTATACAATAGGCACAGTTGCCCAGGCGCGAAGAACCGCCTCACCCTGTTCAGAACTCCGAGTTTTCGCGAAGCTTGCTTAATGACGCTCTCGATATAGGTTTTCTGATTAAGGGAGCGGCAAAGATCCATACCTAAGATGGAGAGACTGTCACGTATCACCAGTGGAGTGTTCTTCAGAGAAGGGAGGGGAAGGAACGGAGACTTTTTTGTAGAATAGTAGAGTATTTTTGTGATTAGGAATAAATAAATAAATTTACGGGATCCTTTGAAATCTTCGATCAATAATAGCAACTAGATATCGGGTCGGCGCAAAAAATACGTCTCGGTAAATAATAGCGCACTTGAGATGTGAGCTCTTATTTTGAATTTTGGTTAGTTCGTTTGAAAATTTAGACAATGTAAACACGTCTCACAATGCCGCAGTGTGTATTCAAAAGTTGCAAAAATAATGCCTGAAAAAGCAATTTAACGGCCGGAGTATCTTACTTTCGGTAATTACATGAAGAATAAGTTATATTTTAAGCTTTAGACTAACAAATAATACCAAATTTTGAACAAAATTACCGATTTTAAACCACCGCTACAAATGTTTGACCAAGGCTCGCCAACACACGCACAAACTTTTATAACAAAAATAAACGAAACAAAACGATGTAGCTATCAAGGCAATAACGGAAAAGTACTTTATTTGTTGCCGCTTAAGGTTGATTTCACACTAAATGTTGTTTAACTTATGTCTTTTCATATTTTGTAAGTGACATTGCTTTGTTCGTTTTATGTGACGAATGATCGTAAGTATTAAATAATATTTTGAAGATTTGTGACTTTATTACTTGATTTTACTAAATTGTTTTTTTTTTTTATTAACCTTTTTAATGGTATCACAACCAGCCAGATACAACTAGTACCTACAGCCAAAGAGATTTTATTAAAAATTTATACAGACTATATAGTCTATAAATACTTTTTCCCCCACCTATTATAACTTACCATTTAAACGATTGTGCCATCCGTGCAGTTAATCAAATGTATAAACATCTCAAATGTTTAAACTTTAAATACATACATTAAGAGTTCTGTAGATTGCATCGTTGTAGTCACTCCATGTGTTTCCACTATGTGAATATGAAAGAGACAGTTACCATAAAATCACATTGATGGCTTATTTACTTTATATATAGGTAAATAAAATACTAGCTGACCCGCGCAACTTCGTCTGCTTCACATAAGAGCAGTCCCCGTTTTTGCAACATTTTTCGTTTATGCTCTGCTCATATTGGTCGTAGTGTAATGTTATATAGCTTCCTAGCCTTCTTCGATAAATGGGCTATCCAACACTAAAAAAAATTTCAATTCACACCAGTGGTTCCCGAGATTAGCGCGTTCAACCAAACAAACAAATAAACAAATTCTTCAGCTTTATAATATTAGTATAGATATGGTGGCAAATTAAAAAACTGGCCACTTAGTGACAATACCGATTAAAAAGTTAAAATGTCATTGGAATGCAAAACATAATTTAAAAAAAGAGAAATCCTAGGTACAATAAATTATGTCCAGGTGCGATGATATTTAAATTTCAAATATAGAACTCTGTTCTAACCATAGTATAAAAAATATTTACGAACTCTTTTGTAAAAAAATGTTGTGCATTCCGACAATGGCTGATTAACTTTTTAATCGGTATTTTTATTCTCTTCATATCTATAGGATTTAATGACTTTGTCTATAGACGTAGGAATTCACAAACAGAGGCATCTCCAAAAAAAATTTACATTATGCAATACGACGGAGTCTTAACGTTAATTATTGTATTAAAAATATCAGGCGTTGATTGTCTTTATCAGTAAAATATACAATGTATAATTAGGTACTCAAATATTTTAATTCACTGTTGTGAGTTAAAATATTGTATAGGTAATAATATCGGGAGCGTATCTAAGTATTTTACGCTCCCGACATTGTTTGTACCGAAAAACTTTATAAACGAGATTGTGTCCACATTCCTAAGATAATGTTAATACCTAAGCTATGCGTGTAGCGTAACAAGCAGAAACTAAATATATGTCAGAAAATTGCGGAAAATTAAATATTTAATCTTCTTTATATATATAATTCTACTGTACGTGTGTTGTCAGTGAACTCCTCCTAAACGGCTGGACCGATTTGAATGAAACTTTTTGTGTCATCAATCAAGTGGATTCGAGGATGGTTTAGATATGCTTTTTTTTTCTCTTTTGTACAGAACAACGACTGTCGGGACAGCTAGTATATTTATAAGGCTTTAAAATGACGGTTATTTCAAAGTCATTATTTGTCGACGAAAATGCTGAAAACAGGTACATATGGTAGAATATAAAAAAGCCTTCTAAATTTATTTTTCTAAAACGTTTACCTGTATATTGCTATGGTTTTGCCATTTGCCTCTTCCTCTATAGTGTATAACATTTTTAGTTAACATCATTTAACTGAATAACAATCAATAGCTATGGGTAAAAACCACTGGATATCCTTATTTGTAATAGGTAAACTGTTCATTTATACCTAATAATCAAGTATTTTAGTCTTTAGTCAATTCCATGATAAAACTGGGGGAATTCCAACCGAACGAAGTTTGAAGTGTTATCCAATAAAACTCTAATCAATACTTATAAAAAATCCGCAATAGCAAGAAAATAATTTTCTTTACCAGTAATAAGATCAATTTGTACGGTAAAAATAATTGAAATATGTCAATTACTATGGTATTTTTATAAGAACAGACAAGCTCTGAGGGGAATATTAAACAAGGGGGCGGGATGTTTTCCAACAGCCGCATCTGGTATATAAGAGACGGTTTCATCTGGAGCTGTTCATTCTGCTCGCCGACCGGCTGCTACTGGTAAGTTATTTATTATATACTAATTAGAAATACAGAACCTTTAAAGTATTGCACATTTCTGTTCTATTATACCTACACGCCTTTTGCCAATTAGCACTTGTTTTAAAGTCTTCTGTAGAGGTTATAGGGTCTTTTTGAGGTAGGATGCTCCAGCCTTCAGACGTCGCACTGTGTGTGTGTTTTGTGTCACACGCTTTCATTTTTATTCAGACAAAATATGTCATGGTGTTATATAAAATATGCCCATAGAATACACTACAATAGAACCAGATAATCAGTAATCTCATTCTATTTTAGTGTATCACACATAGTTTACAAAAATTAAACCTCTACTACTGTTAAACACTGAATTTTCTTTTATTTGCACTACTTTTTAACAGACTTCCAAAAAAGGAGGAGGTTCTCAATTCGGATGTTTGTATGTTTTTTTTATGTATTTTCGGGCATAACTCCGTCAAATATAGACGGTTTTGCAAAATTATTTTTTTATTCGAAAGGGGTTTATTCCGAAATGGTCCCATTTAAATTTCATATAGATCTGATGTTGGGTTTCGGAGACAGACAACGGAACTCTTCAAAAAATGACAGCAAATCAAACGCAATCGCTGCTTTCGCATTAATATGCATTGTTTACGCAATCACACATAATAACATCACGTCTGTACACTCGAAAGGGTTACGCAAAATTTTTCAGTATATCAGGGTACCACATTGCCTATCAAAGTTAGTAGTAGTTACATATTTTTTCGCGACTAGAAGCTAGTTGTAGCACATAGTACTCGTATTCAAATTTGATTTATACATAAATGTATTATTTCATTAAAAGCCGCACTGGTCGACCGATCAAAGGTTAAGCTACGCTTGGCACGGTCGGCCCATGGATGACAATACCTACGTATAAAATTTTATAACTAAAAATACAAAAATTGTTAAATTTTGTTATAGGTTAGGTAGGTTAGGTTATATAGGTTAGATTTTCAAGATTAAGTAGATTCGATTTAGTATTATTTTATACTTTTTAGGGCTAATACGGAGTTTTTGGAAGTTGGTTTATTTTTTGTTAAAAAGTTTTTTATTTATAATATTATTTTATTAATTAACCTTTGAACAATATTTTTCTAAATTAAACT
Organism: Catocala sponsa; assembly: GCA_963564715.1. NCBI lineage: Eukaryota > Metazoa > Arthropoda > Insecta > Lepidoptera > Erebidae > Catocala > Catocala sponsa. Next base: position 14,067,341 of record OY751331.1, read on the forward strand.
ATGTTATTTTACCTGCCTTATGTCCTTCTGCTACTTTTGTCATAAAAGTAATTTTCATTGTTCACTGCTTTCTTTTAATATTAATTTTGATTACATTTACAACATCTATAGTATAACATTTGTAGTTCTTTACTAAGTCTAGAACGAACTTATGTACTGATAATTAAATAATAATAATAATTATTATTTATTTATTCTCTCACCACAATATAAACATTATTTACATTTGGTAGGTTTCATAATTATTTAAATTAGATATTTAATATTATATTATTTTCAGATTTCTAATCTTCTGCAAAATGCGTGTTGCATTGGTGGTGGCGTTGACGATAGCCGCGGCTCTGGCGCTACTCGTGCGATGTTGCGACAGCGCTAACCTTCGTAGTTTCTCTCTACCGGAAGAGGAGGACGGCTTCAGAGTTCGCCCCTTGTATAGAGACTACCACTTGATTCGGCGACCTGTGCGCGCCGACGACGCGTTCGATGACTATGGACATTTGCGCTTCGGCCGATCTGACGACTGACGCAAGCACGCCCCTCACAAGACACACCTGCCCACGGTCCAGCACAGAGAACGATCGCTACATAAATCGTGTAATTAGTTCCTAGTCTATACCTCAACTTAAAATGCAAGCAAACATTTGCTTCTGCTAAAAAATGTATACATATTATTATGAACTGGTGTGAAGTATTCAAGGCTGGTGTAATATTTGACATGAATACCTAAATGGTACATATTGTAAAATGTTATAAATAAACTATTTATTTTATTAGGTAGTAGAGAATTTAAGTAGAAATAAAACACATCACATTATTTCCATGAGTATATTATTACCCAATAAATACATTTTACAACAGTTATTATTACAATAAAATGTGTTATGTTTAATAACGTCACGAACTGGGCACTATGACGACCGATGAAGTACCTTAGGTATCATTTAGATAATTATCTGTTAAGGCATTTCTTAAATGGACATGGTTTATACTTAATAAACCATAAGCCAACATTCAAATATCTCAGCACTAAGCAATTAAGGCAATGATTTATATTTTCTATATATAATAAAAGTTACATACATAACTGTAATGTAAAAATATTGAACCATACTTTTGCCTTCGGTTTAACAATTTGTACATTTGTTCACGTCAAAGTGGCATGTGTATTCATTATAATATATTTATCTAGAACTTATTAAAAGCCTTTTACTAATATGTTTTAATTTCGTTGTTTTAGTTACAGTAGATTCGTTTCTGAGTGTTAGGTACGCCACTTACGGCTTACTTGTTTCGGTTAATTGACTTTGTTATCTACCTATGGTGGGATTTTATCATAGCATGCACTGGATTTAGTTTTAACTAATATTCATTAGGCACACGTAATATCACTACTCTATATTAAATAATATGAGACTAGTTAGTTCCTTCCCTAAGCTAAGTTATAATTTATATTATGAATGCAGTTCATCTTACCACACATTAAATGGTTAATTGTACTTGGTGAAAATGAAGCGTATTGTGGAAAATCTTCGTAAATCATTTAAAATTAAGAAATAAAAAGATCATGATAACCAAATTCCTTATCCAATTTTACATTTATATAGAATGTGAAAGATAAATAATAACAAGTTTATAAACATCGTATGTTACACGAACGACGACACGCTTCCATTATAGTTCCACTTGTGTCATACACTTATCAGATTGTGAGTGGAATAGAATCCCATGTTTCTTCAACACCATGTCGCCATTCTGCTTATATGATATCTCTTTTCTGGGTGTTGCCAAGTAGAGCCTGTAAAACAAAACAATCATTAGATGAAAGCTATAATAGGTAGGCAATATACACTTCAGATGATCTGATTCAAAGTCAAACACAAATAGTGATAAAACGTTAGTAGACTTGGCTGACCTTATTGACAAAGTTGACGATGGCGGTAGCCGGTTGTTCAGGTTCTAGTTCAGCGAACACGTGGCACTGGTTGTCAGCGCCCGACGACGCTCGAGCAACAAACGCAAATATCCTCCTATAACAAAAATAAATACTATTAGAACAACCTCGAGCTTATGAGTGCAATTTTACATGGAATTTTATTGTTTGGTAACTATATGGTGTCGTGACCATAAAATCATAAACTAACAATAATTCTGGTTATGGCTACCCTTCAGTGGAACAGTTACTAGACAAAATAAATAATTCTTTTTGCTACATTAGATCTAAAGAGTTCTTCTTCTATAATAATAAAGGCTAGGCCTTTATTATTCCCAAGTCATTTAGGGTCGGCTCTCTAGTCTAACCGGATTTGACTGGATATCAGTTTTTACACGGAGCGACTGCCATCTGACCTCCGCAACCCGAAGGCTAACGATACCCTAAGGCTAGACCAGTGTCAGGATATTAGAGGGCACTGACTTCCCAATAATAACTGCCATAGATGTTCATGGCAGTCGGAACCGACGGCTTAACGTGCTCTCCGAGGCACGGAGCAGGCGATAATTTTATTGTCAATCAATACGCACATAATTTCGAAAAGTCATATAACTTCCGAAAGTCAGAGGTGCGCGACGTGGGTTCGAACCCGAGACCCTCTGCATTGCAGTCTGTTGGTCTCCGCACTGAGCTATCGCTGCGTATATATCTATGCGTATGTATCTAATGTAGCAAAATGATCAAAGTATTCAATATAGACGATCGCGTTTAACTTAGGTAACTTGCATGCGATTAAGTTACGGTGAAGTGATTGTGCCTAATCCTCTATGGGATTCCCCTTTATACAATATACTTACTACAATGCTTGTATATCATATTAGTATATGACGGATATATTGTCTATATATTAATATGTGAAGCAAAAACTTTGTACCACTTATTACGAAAATTGCGCGGACGGAGGACTATGAAATTTGGCACAGTTAAAGTTTATATGGAGAAGGAGGGGTGAATCCTAATATTTTCAAAGAATATGCATTAGAAATACATTAAATTAATGAAAAAACACTACACGCACACATCCATGCATTTGACAGACGCTTTCGAATCGCGTTCGCGAGTAGTATTTTGGCATTGTTCGTCTGACGTCATACAATTCTTTGTAACTATGGTTACCTATACCATATTTATATGTAATAAAGAAAAAAAGAAGAAGTAGCAAGCTTATGGATTTTGGTCGAATTTTGACAACTAGGCGTCCGCTAGTGATTATAATTTCTCTAAGCATTATTTCGTTGATGCCGGGGCGGCGGTTACAATGTTCACTGCATTGATATATTACATCAATGGTTCACTGCATTTATTCGAGTTGATATCTTATTCCTGGTGTGGTCACCAGACAATTTTGCGGTGTGCACGGCTAACCTGGCTCTCTTATATCAGCAATAGAAAGAATTTGTACTACGAAATCTTTCAAGTGAAAATTAAAATGTAGGATGAATTTTAATAATTATTATATAGTTATACGAATAGGCAAAGACAAAAGTTCAATACCTTTTTCTTCTTAACAGATTTTCATTACTTACATATAGACTTGAAAAAATATTCGACAAATGTAAATGCATAATATAAGATTGCCTCAAATTTCCAATAATAATTATGGTCGCATTTTGGTCACTAGGCAAACACTAAGTCAATGTCAAAGTCAAAAATCATTTATTCACTTAGGTCACAAAGTAACACTTATGAACGTCACAAGGGTTAGTGAGTTTGTTACATTTACTAAATTTACATTTATGTTAGTTGCAAGGTTCAGGCAAAAGGTTGAGCCTATGAGAAGATACCTGCAAGAAACTCAAGGCTACTCATCACTATCAAATTATAATTTCAGTATTTTACAACTCATTTATGTACCAGGTGTGGCAGTCATTATGCCATATGTCACTGTCCATACAAAACTAAATTCTAAAAATAAAGGAATAGTTAATAATATTAAGTAAAAAGCATTTCAGGTTTGAAATAATATTTATCTGTAGTCATTTGTAATAGACAGTAGTATGGTATGACGACGCATACACTTACACTTTGTGACATATGAAAAGGTAGTTCGTGACTAAATGTAGTTAAAACAAAATTTACGTTATTAGTTAAAGTCAATAAGACTTTTTTGGTTGAATATGGTCATGACAAATGAATAGTGTTCATTAATGTAACTTAGCGTTTTTTGGCTGATAATAACACTATTAACTATTGCAAAAAAGTTTGACTCACTTTTCAATCTGCGTGTTGTTGTCGAGGTATGTGTATCGCCTTTCATCTGGGTCGATACCGGCGTACGACACCCCGGAGGCAGGGTAGTGACGCCTGAAGAACAACTTGCGCGCCGCGTCTGTTAGTGTGATGCCGCCGCCGAACACCTTGAAGTGGACCACGTGCGCTGCAGCCTAGATAAACAATGTCAGTATTTTATTAATTGTAACTAAATAATTGTAAACATATAAGGTGAAGTATTTTTATAGGTATTTTTAGGCGCATAATAATTTTTTAAAGGCATTCCTGCATTTATTTGTCGTGGATGATTTTACAAATATTCCAACAACGGACTCAAAGAGCACTTGCAATAACTACTTGTGAATTATAAAGATTTATGACTCATGTTACGCTAAACCAATGTAATGACTTTATTAATGACTAGATATAATCAATTATACCTATGAATATACTTGACGAATATTTATAACTAGATGTTCCCGCTGTTTCACCCGCATTTATCGTTACTGCGCCGCCCCCGTGGGTCGTAGCGTGATGTTATATAGCCTATAGCCTTCCTCGATAAATAGGCTATCCAACACTAAAAGAATTTTTCAAATCTAATCAGTAGTGCCTGAGATTAGTGCGTTCAAACAAACTCTTCAGCTTTATAATATTAGTATAGATATAATTAACAATAAAAAAACAATTATAATTAACAAATTATTTATAAGAAATATAAACTAAAGAGAGAAACTAAAACAACAAAATGTGTAACGTCGTTCCGTAGTGCCGAATGTGGGATCGAATTCACAAAACCAGGTTCACTAGCGAGAGGCGTACTGAAACTATTGCGCATGCAGTTTGTAAATCCGTTATTGCTAATGATTGTCTTACAATAATATACATTTTTCATAGACAGGTGAGGTACGATGTTTGGAAGCTAGCTGTACAGTGATGGGAAAATATTTTTGGAATTTGTTTGGTTGATGGTGTTGTCGGAGCCCAGCAGCAGTACGTGGCACGCCGCGCCCGACGCCAGCAGCGTGGTCCTTGACACATAAGTTATGTTCCAGAAGTAGACATACCTTCTTGTGCAGTATGTTGGTGACGGCTCGCTTGACGGCGGCGGGCCCGGTGAGCGCCTCGGTGTTGTCGGAGCCCAGCAGCAGCACGTGGCACGCCGCGCCCGATGCCAACAGCGCGCGCGCCGCTGCGCTTGCGCCGCCACCCGACCACGGGTCCCTGCCACACAAGCTATGTTTACTGTCCATTTAACGCACTAAGAACCTTTTTTTGACGTGGAGAAATGCTCCTGATGCCTACCCCTCACCACAAGAGGCGAGAAGATTATGTCGGGCTTTCCCAAGACTTCGGGCGTACCGACTAAAACCACAACGGCGTGCCAACTCGTGTCAATGATAGATAGGTCACTGGAACTGAAACTACGTTAACGACCTACCCAACAGTGCCCAACGCAGACAAGAAATGCCTGCGTACAGATCGCGCAATGTAATCATACAGTCATCAGACCGGTCTGAACATTGCGCGAGTGGCGTCGCAGTTAGAAGTTTTAGGTGTCTTTGGTGACAGGGGGCGGAGGCGTTACGCGTCTTAGCGACTGTACATGCGCAACAATTCGGAGACGCTACGTTCAGTCCGGCCATCGTAGATTGCGCGATCTGTACGGTACCTTTTGGGCGACGTTCTGGCAAGACAGAGGGCGTCGCTCCGACTCAATGGCTGACTGGCGGGAGATACCCGTTCTCCCGCCCGCGGCCTTCACTATGACGGTATCATACGGTGTATTGCTAAAAGCCACCTGTAAACCCAGAGCCTCGATACGCCTGACCACCTGGATAACCCCCACGGTGACCAAACGAGCCGCCTCCTCAAAGATAACCTCACGGGCTGTGATGAGGGTGTCGTCAGCGTAGCTGATGACGCTCAGCCCGGGGGATAGAACGCCACGTACGGCCGCATAAGAGCGAATCAAAAACCGATCCCTGCGGGACACCGCACGAAACGTACTAACTTGATCATAAGTTAAGCCAAAAGTTGTATTTGATAAGGCAGAAAACGAATTTACAAGTATTAAATATTATAGTTAAAGGATGCATTTAATTGCCAATGAGAACTCACCTATCGGGTAATTTTAATGGAACTGGTAGAGCTAAAGGTGTCACAGTGTGTTGGTAGACGAGTGCAGATAATGATCCAAAAACTGGTTCATCAGGGCATCCTCGCAGTCGTACTCCTCTAGCCGTAGGTTCGATAAGGAAATGTCTCACGCCGCCGGTACCTCCGGCGCGAACCGCCAAACCGAACGCGCCCGGGAACGAGTTGGAGTCTCGCACGATGAAGGCGCCTTCCTCTAATTGGAGTAACGCTGATACTGCTGTTAAACAAAAGTAGTTATATGTTTAAATCAATTGATCAAATATTAAAATGGAAGTCATTTTAAATAACTTCAAGATATTATACAGGGTACCGATTTAATCACCTAAAAGACTTCACTATAGTACGGGTATAATTAATATTCATCCCAAACAGACGCAGTTAACATATTAACCTAATTGTAATGTTGCAATGCATCGTACCTATACCCTGCGACGGCACGCGAACTACCCTATGCCTATGGGATTGACTGCGTATTGAAAATTAAAGGATGTTTTGATAAAAAAATATACATAGTAAAAGTTAATCAGTAGTGGTTGTCACATCGTGGTCTTATTCACCTCTTTTAAAATTGCAGGTGATTAAATCGGTACTTTGTATTCATTTCAGTATAGAGAGCTTTTCGGTAGTTACCATCGTCCCTGGAGATGTTGGGCTTGTACCAGTAGTGGCTGGTGTCCCGGGCGAAGCGCACGCGGTCGGGCGCCACGTGCTGCGGCTCGGCGTTGCCGCTCACGCTCGAGCGCCGCGACCCCAGGCTGCCGGAGCCGTTGAAAGTGCGGTACTCCGACTCAGGACTTACTTCGCGTTCTTTCCTGAAATTAAAGTAACTGTAAGTAAACATAAAGGTATATTCGTTTCTCCGTTACTAAACAAACAAGTCGTTTTGGACGTGATCGAAACGTTTACCTTGTTTGGCTCTCTGATTGGTTAAGAGCTTGGAGCGCACAGTGTATTATTTTGCCTTAGTTGCGGACATGCCAGTTTAATTTTTTTTCTTTATAGTTTAAACCTTACTAAAGCATTGCAAAAAATATCCGTTTTGATATTTCACTTCATTAAGGAGATATAAATATCTTAGTGAAAGGTCACTGACCTGAAAAAGTTTTTTGTCGGTATTTCTTGAGTAAAGCGAATGTCAGTCTCTTGTAAAATACAAATTAATTGTTGGTTTGAAATATATACAGTGTAAAAATTTCAAGTCTCTAACATCACAGGAACGAGAATAAATAATTATTTTGTTAATAAACGAAAAAATATTATATAAAATTACCTATTTACGGGTCGAATTTTTTTTGTTTGCGTAATATGCTTACGTATAGTACCTTCAACTTGAGAAAATTCTAAATATGTATCTAGCGAGATCTCGGAGATATTGCGATTCTAAGTTTTTTTTAAATTTCTATGGAAATAGGGTTGTTTCAAAGTAGTTAATATTTAAGTTGATTAGTTCAATCGATTAAATCAATTATGCTAGCCAATGCGATTGAATTGACAACCTGGTGGCGTAGCGGGAGTGTAACCGACTGCCACGCTGAAGGTCGCGGGTTCGATGCCCGCTCAAGTCAAACATTTGTGTGCGTGAACATGGATGTTTGTTTGTCTTGGTCTGGGTGTTTCGATATGTAAGTATCTATTTACAAAAAAATATATGTATATGTATGTTCATCCATGGTCTAGTACCCATAGTACAAGCTTAGTTTGGGCTAGACGGTGTTGTGTGTGTGTGTGTGGTAGAATGTTATATTATTATTACATTATTATTAAATAATGTAATAATAATATACTATGGGTACTAGACCATGGATGAACATACATATACATATATTTAAAATGGACGAAATAGGATATAGACATTTAGGGAATTACCATTTTGGGAAACGGACGTTTTGGGAGAGTAAACGTTTTGGGAAGTTGTCGTTTTGAACCTAAAGGAATAATATACAGGACTGTATATTATTCCTTTAGGTTCTAAATGTCTATATCCTATTTCGTCCACTTTCCCAAAACGACCACAAATCTACAATTCCCAAAATGTCCACTTCCCATAACGTCAACTCTCAAAACGTCCACTTTCCAAATAGGTTACTTTTGATTAATAACGAGATGGGTGAAAAACTCAGGATTCAACCTCTTCGTCTTCATGTGGCCTTGTGACCCCTATATCTCTGGGGTCTTTTGACCCACAGGGCCCATATTCAAACTCGTTAATTATTAACGGTTAATAATTAACGTACTTTTCGATCATTGCTACGGTTGAATATCATGCCCGCTGCTACCTACTACTGGGCATGATGACCACAGTTGGGCCTCATGCCCACTGGTGGGCATCATGTCCACTGTTGGGCATCATGTCCACTGTTGGGCATCATGTCCACTGTTGGGCATCATGTCCACTGTTGGGCATCATGTCCACTGTTGGGCAGTATGACCATTGTTGGGCATCATGTCCACTGTTTGGCATCATGTCCTCTGTTGGATATTATGACCATTGTTGAACATCATGCTCACTGTTGGGCATGTTGTGTTGCAAAACGCAGCACAAAGCAAAACTCGACAGCAAACAGCAGCAACCAACTCGAATCAGCACACCACCACTCTGCATATAAATGAAGCCATTTTGCCATTTAAAATACATGTGACCCACAGGGCCCATAATCAAACTCGACCGAGGTATGACCCCAAGGTGTCTGCACACCAAGTTACAAGTCAATCGGTCCAGTGGTTCCGGAGTTATGCCTTTCACTAACAAATTGTCACTATAAAAAAACAGACAGACACACAGACCCACATAGTGTTTTCATTAACCTCTTCGAAGAAAACTCGGAGGTTAATAATTTAATGACAATAATTTAGTTATTTCATGGTAAACATTTTTACATGGTAAACATGATTTTGTGAAGTAGACGTTTTGAGTAACGAACTATTTGGGAACTGGTCGTTTTGGGAATGTGGACGAAATGGGAAATAGACATTTAGGGAATTACCATTTTGGGAAACGGACGTTTTGGAAGAGTAAACGTTTTGGGAAGTTGTCGTTTTGAACCTAAAGGATATTATTAATTACTATTAATGCTAAACGCTTATGACATATCCTCGCCATCGGATTGAATTACTATTTCGTCACATAATATCCTTCATCTATACTAATATTATAAAGCTGAAGAGTTTGTTTGTTTGTTTGGTTGCTTGAACGCGCTAATCTCAGGAACTACTGGTCCGATTTGAAAAATTATTTCAGTGTTAGATAGCCCATTTATCGAGGAAGGCTATAGGCTATATATCATCACGCTAAGATCAATAGGAGCGGAGCACCAATGAAGAATGTTTCAAAATCGGAGGGTTTTTTCCCTATAGAGAGCTTCCGCTGCGTGCGCTGCGTAAACAGTTAAAGTTTCGCAAATTTCATGTATGACACAATTGTACCCCTTTAAAAGTTCTAAAAAAAAGTCCGCGACAGCATATGTCTATCTCTTAAGGTTGGCTCACTATAACCATTTTTATGCTAACGAAATTTGTTCTAAAATAATGCATTATTTGCGAAGGTGTTTTTATAAACATGATATTAATCCTTATCCAAATAAATACGTTATTCATCACAAGTATTTACATCATTCGATTTCAATGAATATCTTAGGAGATATCGCAGTTTTAAAATAACATACGCAGCAAAATAATGATCAAGTTTGTACTGCGCGCGCATTTATGATGTGCAAGGCCGACCGAAAACTGCGAGATACCATGCCGCGCGGCTCAGACGCGTGGTCATGGTCCGCTCCTTACGGAACGGTACACGGAACATCACGCTACGACCCACGGGGCCGGCGCAGTAACGATAAACGCGGGTGAAACCGCGGGAACATCTAGTTGAAGATACATCACAAAACAAATGTACTGATCGAATTCCACTGTAAATATTTTTTTATATTGACTTTATCTTTCTGCACTATTTTCTATATAAACTTAAACTATGTAAACTATGCACGTCACAATTTAAACCGGCAATTGCTAAAACCTGAGTCAAAAATAATGAATCACAATGAGTAATATTTGCATGAAATAAGTATTGTATGTTGCTCACAGTTTTGATTGACAACCCTAGCCCACGATTTTAAAATTCAATATTTCTGTAATCCTGGGTTTGTTGGATCTGTTTTTTTTTGTGGCGATAGTTATTATAGTAATCAACATTTAGGCATTAAAAAAAAACGTTTTCCAAAAAACACATAAAACGGGCATGTCCGCAACTAAGACAAAATAACACACTGTGGAGCGGGCCAATCGAAGCGCCGAACATTATAAAGGTGACGATCGCGTTAACGTAAAACAAACTCGCACTAGGCACTCAGTTCATTTTGCTCTCTCCAACCTAAGTAACAAGTTTGTTATACTGCGTGAAACAGAAAGCTGTGTTCATATTTTAGGGCCATTACTTACAAATATCTGATAAATAACTTTTGTGTCAAAAATTGTGACAATTTCAAACATTTTATTTATTTATTATTTAAACATCAAAACAAACGCAAGATATCTATATTCAAATAGCACCTGGTCATTTTCGGGTTCACAAAGATCACCCAAGTCAGCTGTTAATCATGCAAGTAAAAAATTTGATCAAATCTCTACGTGCTGACATTATTTTTATTTAGAAATTCTCGGAACTGAACCTGCCACGGTAGGCGGGCTGACCTTTTTTTGTAGTATATATGTATATAGTATATGCAATATGCAAATTTTACAAGTAAAAGTCGCCCAACATTTTAGTCCTTCACTATCGACAACAAATAAATTTTCGTGGACCCCCGCTTACGAATTGGGAACCCCCATTTTTGGTCACGCCAACGTGTCGACGTCCACCCCAGGGGTCCACGGGAGTCAAACGGGGGTCGCCCCGTCGAGACTCCCGTGGACCCCTGGGGTGGACCCTAGACCACTTTGGGAACTAATGGACTAGACTCAAGAGTGTATGGTATTGATAAGTCAATAAGAATAAAATGCTATATCTTAGTGAAAATATTGTATACGGATTTGTTTGTCGCGATTTCCATTGTACAGGGGCTATATTATGTGACAGTTAAATATGACTGCACCTTTCTGTTACCCGCTATATACCTAGTTCACGTTACATCAGTCTTTAGAATAATTTAAACTATCAACATTTAGATCGATAGTCTAATGTCTTTACTATCGTCCTGGCGATGGCGTCATCTTTTAATTGAATTAATTATCATGGCATGTTTGTAGGTTTTCTGTATATCTATACAAATGTGATATGACATGTTTGTCTGACACAGTACCTACTTGATAAAAATATATCAGTTGGAACTGTTCATTTAAATAAGTCAATATTTCATATTAGGTACCTACGTGTGACATGTTTGATAGAAGTGGTCATTTCGCAAATTCTAGATTAGATTGTGCTATGGAAAAATCGAGGATAAGCGTTGTTATTTTGCCTTAACTTAGAGATACGTGTTATGTAAAAGCGCCGACGCCACATATTTCCTGATACGCGATCCTAACTTCCTAAATAATTTTATAAATGCAAATGTGACTGTTTGTTTGTTAAGCTTTCACGCCCTAAATTCTGGACCAATTATCATGAAATTTTGCATACACGTTGTCAGGGGTAGAGAAAAGGACATATGAAAGGATGAAAGTTGCATCCCACCTTTCATCCAGAAAAAAGTTATGTTCTCGAGAAAAATTGACATAATCTACATTTACGCGAGTAAAGCCGCAGGCAAAATCTAGTGTATAATAAAGGGTATAAAGAGTTCTACGCTAGAGTAGAATAAAAATAGGACTATTTGTAATATTATATAGACACAAGAGACAGTAGTTCTGTATCTTTTGGAGTATCTCTTGGACAGATAAAGGGTTGTATAATTACCTGGTAATAGATGGCGATCGCGGCGGGCGCGCACTAAGGGAGGGTGTGGGTGTGGGCGGGTAGGGGGTTCGAGGGTGTGTCGGGAATGCAGGCGTGCCCGCGCGGGATTCGGTCCGGGACTCGGCTCGGGACCAGCTCTCCGCACGATCCTGCAAAACATGAACAATACTATATTACATTGCTTGGTTGAAAGGTATAAAAGCATTCGACAGTAATAAATGAAAGACTAAGTATGGCCTATGGGTACGGTGAACAATAAAGTAGCTAGATACTAAACAAAGTTCTTAAAGTGTTTTGAATATATTTTTCTAAATTATTATATTGAAGTTTTTATGAACTGTGGTTAAGTATACTTAATTTTTACTATCACTTGTATGAGAAATTTAGACATTTTATTCATTTGTACGATAAAAATCTTGATGAAAATATCAAGTTATGCAGTGAGATAAATTGATATTTTAATTGAGATTTTCTTGTCAATAATGCTTGTGAAATGATTCCCGACACTTAAATGGCTGTATAAACTACGAACTGTATGGTTATACAGTAGATAAATAGTATACTAACGACAGTGTCAGCGCTGACGGGCTCCGCTAGCGACAGTAATCCAGGCGCAGGAGTGTTCGTCGGGGTGGACGTCGTACTCCACTCGCGCATCGTCATCTTTTCATACATGAATTTCTTAGATGAGGTTCTGTAACAATGTAGATTTACTAACTCCAATATGATGAAAATTAAAACAATCCATAGCAAGACTGAATCTGAATGATTCAGTAGTTGACGTCATAACGCACTCAAATAGGTAAAATAAATTAAATTGTGTAGTATATCAAAGTGTGTGTATTATTTGCCTGATTTGGTCAATAACGGTTTAACCGTTAAGCCATGAAACGTAGCCAGCAGACATGATTCATCGTCCGGTTTGTTGTTACATGTTTTATAAAGCAACTAAGCTAATCCGACTAATATTACATATTATCCTGGCAGATTTGAAGATATTGAAGATTTGATGCTGGTTCGTCAATGTCGTTTTACGTTGAACTTAGATGATACTTGCCAAACAAATAGACCATGTCCTGAATACACACTAAGGATACTTTGTGTTCTGTAGGATTCACGAACGAAGCTGCTGGCAAACTATTCTATACAAATAAATAAAATTGAAGTGTCTGTTTGTAATGTCAAAATAACAGCTTTGTACTAAATGCATATGAAAGTATATACGGTACTTATATCAAAACATAAATATTATTTTTTTTGCTGTCTGTCTGTTTGTTCCGGCTAATCTCTGAAACGGCTGGATCGATTCTGACGGGTTTTTCACTGGCAGATAGCTAAAGTTATAAGAAGTAAGACTTATGGCCAGTCCCACAACTAACAAGTGAAAGTTATCTGAAAGAAATCGCATGCTGTCTTACTCTTGTTAGGTTAAAGAACAGAGATGAGGAAATTTTTATTTTATAGATAAATGCTATATTGTGGAGGTGGTGGGACAAGCCCTTAGGCTACTTTTATTTTAGATTTTTTTTTAATTCCACGCGTTTGAAGTCGCGGATAACAGCTAGTATATAATAAGCGAGGTAAGGCGATTTACCTGTCTGGAGCTTGTGGACTCATGTGGTCAGTCCTGAGAGGGGTGCGGGTGTTCACGTGAAGCGGCACACTGAAGTCGTCGTCGTCGTCAGCGAACGCTGTTGTATCACTCGTGTAGCCATCCACTCTGTAATCATTAATTACGATTTACTTATCTCAAAGAATATATTAGCTGATAATCTGCACTATTATGCAAATATAGAGACATATAGAAGCATTTTTCGCGATTGTGTTAAGTGATTACCTGTGGCTAGCGGAGCGACGCACATGCCGGGAAGGCGCAGTATCCCACTCGAGCGGTAGTCGAGCGACTCTCTCCCTGGCTTCTTTCCTCTCGCGAAGTTTCTGCTGCTGTCGTTGGAGCCAAGTGAGGCCCGAACTGCTCTCCACGCTGCTTTCGGACCGACGCGGCTCTCTCGCTCGCACACTCTCCTGCCATCCCATGGAAGAGGCTGATCTCCATGTTCCATTCTCTGGTGGAGTTTTCCGTGCACTACTAGGCGGTCTCTCCGCCCATTCCACTTCCCCGTTCAACCATCTGTTAACAATAATGTCATTCGTATAAAAACTCCCAAGAATTTGTATCGAAATATAAACTTGTTTTTATGGTCCGTTGTCCGGTTGTTATCTTTGTACGATTTTTTACATTTGTGTGTAGGACTTGAAGGTCCAAGAGATCTTATTATGGCAATGGAGAACCTTGTATCCGCGTGCTAAGAATCTTTAATCAGTGGGTGGTTAGTGAGTAGGTATGTTTATATTATTATATGTTATGTATTTGAATATTAATCGCCTTCCGTTCAGAGTGGAATGTATTCGTACTGCATGTTTACAGCTCCTTAATTAAAATTTGTAGATATCTTAAACGAAATAATGATCTAAAAACGTATTATGTTTCCACTGTAAAATCAAAGCTGCTGAAAGTAGTTAGGTATGCAGTACATGAACCACATGTTTTTAATGAGAATGTAAACAGTTTTAATGAACGAGGAAGTAAAAGGGTTTGACAGAGCGGTCTTTATTAGAAAGTAAATAGTATATCGGCAGCGTGAGGCGTCGTAGTGTCGTGGCCGGGTCGACACCCGTCCGTTTATGGCGACGTTTATCTCGAAATAGTAACTTGTTTGGGTCATGGCGGCGACGCAATCACACACCATCGCTCCAAATCAAATCGAGAATTGCGAGTCGACAGTCGACATCGCTTTCTGACATGTGCCTATGTATGGAGCAGTTTCAACCGCCCCATTACTTACATTTTGTTGATCATTACATAAAGCTGATGTTGACTATACGATATTAATAAAAATGGTACCTAAGTAGAACCGTACATGGTTAGATTAGAAAGGATTGCTGCTTATTATTGGTTTGTTGGCTCAAGTTAGTTCCAAGAATCGCGATGTAGTGTCAGTAATATAACTAGAAACTTAAGAAGCCATTCATTGAGCAGGCGTCGCATAAATAATTCGCAGCAAGCAGCTGGAGCCGGGTAGGTATCTCATGTACGTCGTGCAATGTTGCGGAACCAGCGGATTGATACTTGGTTCGGTTTAGCCCACGCCTATCGCCGGTTCAATTAAACGACGAATGCTTCCGTTTCTTAATGGACTGCAAACGTATGTAACGCACCTACCTACCTACTTGCTTACTCAAAAATATGTTAGAGTTTTAACAATAGAGAGTGAAATTGCCAAGTGTGCATGGACATTGTTAAAACTACAGAAAATAACGAAAACTTCTATGAGACTCGAGGTTGATTGTGATAATAACTAAAACGTTTTAGTTCTTAAACATCAAACTTGACGTTGATTTTGAAAGCAGGAGAGGCACTTAACATTACACCAGTCAACATATTTGCTACTAAGGTCTAATGATGTAAAGAGATGAAAAGACCACAGGGGGAAGGTTCAATTTCAACGAAATTCTATTATTATTCATTAATTAATGAACCTTTTTATTGGGGCCTTTAGCAGCTAAGAGACCAAGGTGTAAGGAAGTGATAAGTGGCAACCGCTGTTTGAGGACACGAATAATTACTTAAAATGTATATCAGTTCATTAAAATCATTATCTTTTAGTTTGCGCTAAGTATATACATTTTAGAATTTGGCTAGGCTTTTCCAGTAATTATTAGCATTATATTTTTACATCAAAATCTCTGCCCTGCGAGATGATTGATTTGATAATTTGAGTATTTCCGTTTCATCTTAAAGTAACAGATGGGGTCATCCAATCTCCAATAAATCTTGGCAAACTTATCTTGAGTAGTCGAAATCTAAAATATTATGACCTATGAAATTACTAATCTTTTTTGATTTAACAGTAACGACTTGTGTGTAAGTATTAATATTTATAGAAACTGAATACCAAATATTATCATCACAAGGCATAAATATGAGTAGGGCTTTAACTCACGTCAGCCGTCACGAAAGCACGGTTCGCATTAAGTGTTGTGATTACAATGTATTATAGCGATATGATTGACAACACATATATCCGTATCGTGCCATTTATCAAAATGTCGATCAAGTCGATGACAGTCTTTAACACAGCGACGCGAGCCATTGTTTGCTTCAAGAAAGAGCTATAATTTACATCGCTAAACACTTCTATAAATATAAGAATTCTTTCCTACAGTTGCGATGTATATTCGAGTGAGCGCGTCTTGTAAACAAAACGTTGCAAGAATATCTCAGAAAATAATTTATATTCACGCAAGCACTGAAAGAATGTCAGTGTTTATTCAATGCATGTTGCATAATATTCAAGAATCTATTACAGATAAACTAATTGGTTGGTCTTCCATGCCGTCACAAAAGCGGACATTATGTATAGTGGCCACACACGCAGCATTTATGATAATAACGGTAATTTACTCCTTGTTTCTGTTGTCACGAAGCATAATTTATTTATCGTCTGGTATAAACTGCGTGTCTGCGCTGGAATAACAGACTAATTTATTGTATGTTACTTCAAATTTAGAGTAAGCTGTGATCATAAGTCTTTAGTTTTTCGCAGTTTTAGTTCTAACTAAAATATGTATGATACACGTAAGTACAACATTATTATTTATTAACTATCAATAATAATAAAAAGGACGGTTTATAAACGCATATCGGTTGAATAAAGCGACACAAAACAAACGATCGTTTTATTGCATGTTTTTGCTGTAATCATTGTATAGAATTTACGTTCCGCCCACAGGATCATGGCTCCTACGCTCAACCCATTATTTAATGCTCAACTAGATCTTTTGTTCCGGCTTACCTCAACATAAAATAATATGTTTTGTACACGTTTAAAACAAAGCAATAAATTTTTCTAATAAAGCTGAAACGGCTTTTGTTTATTACTGCTTTTACAAATTGAACTTATACTTACGATTTGCTTTAAGTAAGTACATATAGAGACAAAAGAAGCTCATTCCGTGACAAGTTCAAAGATACAATTGTCTCACGTAATTACAACTTGTCATGCCAATGTTATTAATCTTCAAGTTTGTATTTGAAAACCTAAGTATTGTTGTGAGCTATGATTCTATGATTAATACTTCTGGACATATGGCATTTATCTTAATAGAATCCAGATGGTCAGAGAGCACGTGCAGTCAATGCAATGTCTGCTACATTGACGTAAAAAATACCTTTTAAAAAGTATTTGTAGAGCAAGTATTTCTAGTATTGCTGCTGTAATAATATTTCAACATTGTTGGCGCTTTTAAAGAAGACCTCGTTTATCAAAAAGTACGTAATTGATGAGGATGCATTTGTTTACGGAATTAAAGTGTGGTACTTAAGACTCCATAAGTATATTTAGTCGGGCTTATAAGCGGTGAGTTACTAGCCATGATTGGATACCCTATATTTGATGGGTTTTCATTATCGACGATGAAGAGGGTCAAGTGGAACGCGGCTAAATAAACTCTGCTACAGTTTCATTACAAACAATTTGTTACTGATTTTGGTGACAGATAGTCATATTTCTTGTTTTTGTTCCCACACAAATAACAAGTGGTAAACTGTTATGATTACATCCTGTGGATTAGAGTTTGTTTATTTATTTTTGTCAATAAATATTCTCACATAAATCATTGCTTCGTAATGGTCTTTAGAACACGCCATAAATACACACTCACTTGGAACCATCTGCGGGTCACATATATTTTCGTGCGAAAAGATTGGCTCATTGAGAAAATGTACCTCTGGGATTAAACTAAATTATTGGTTAAAATTCCTAAATATTTAGGAATTAAGGAAATTAACACAATACTATTAGTTTTTGCTATAAATAGTGTTGTTGTGAATGTAAACATTGTCTAAAGCGAAGTGTGTAAGCGGCGCGGCAGGGCGGCGCGGCGGCCTCCATGCATGCTGCAGTACAGGAACACATGTTTATATCAGCCACCGTATCCCTTGTTTTCATTACACTAATATAAAATTAATGCCTTCAGTTTGACCCCAGTAAGAAAAGCAAACAATTGGTATAAAGATGGGCCAGCCCAATTTAATTATAGAGTTCAGCTGTAATATAGTTTCCGTATGTTATGCAGCTGCAGGCGGCACGTATCTTCATAAATATTTTTGTATTTAAGTTGAAAACGAGGCAATTTTCTTTTAGCTTACGGTGATAAGCCGAAGGGAAAACTGGTTTTGAAAGGTTGTCTTTATTTATGTTGTGTCTATTCAGATATTTATGCTTCTAATTACTGCGGCTTAGCATTTGTTTACATACATAAATTTAATAGAGTAGGTATATGCAACTGATTCGACTTACCTGCCGTTGCGTATAGGAGAAGCAGACGGAGGCGCCACAGTGGTGGTGATTGTGGTGACATCTTCGTGCGACAGCTTGCGGAGCGTGCGCGGCGAGAGCGGGGTGTGTGTGCGCGGCGAGGGTGGCTCCGGGGTGACGGTCCGCTCGTCGTCGTCGTCTTCAATGGGGCGGTAGTTGCGGTCGCCGCCGAGCGCGCGGCGTACCAGCTCAGGGCTGGCTAGGCGATTGGGCGCGCGCAACATGCCGGGGCGCAGGCCGGGCGCTCCGTAGGTGAAGGGCGCGGAGTCTGCGCGCGCGTGGTACGGTATGTCGGGCGGTCGGTCGGCGTGCGACTGCGGCTGCGGCGTGTGCGGCGCCGGCGGCGGGTCGGGCAGTGCGCTCACTGTGCGCAGCATGTCGCCCAGCAGCGCGTCGAGCTCGTCCGGCGGGCTGGGGGCGGCGCGGCGCCCCGCTGACGAGATACCCGAGTCCATGGACGCGCTGAGCGGCGAGGCGGGCCCGCCGCCGCCCGCGCGCACTACCGTCGCGTAGATAGACCCGTCCAGAGGACCGAACGTATGCGCTGCTTCGGCGCCTTCCCCAGCCTCGCCGCCTGAACCAGAACCCTCTGCGCTGCCGTTGTTCTCACCTGAACCAAATTGTAACAAACGATATTACTCGTTTCTCGATCGGTGCACGACGAAATTCTTGCACATTACTGCGCGGCGGTGTGATTACGCATCGCCGCCGGGCGATATGTTTAGCGACGGTTTAATTACGAATAGCTTTTAAATTGGATTCGATTCGCTCCAATAAACCGGCGTGGCCTCATCGCAACGAGATGGTATCAGGCCGAGCACGTGTGTCATTTTCTATTGCACTTTGTACGAGGCCAGAATTAATTAGTATTCCACTTACGAGACTATTTTTGTATTATTATCGTATTGACACACAAAGTATCAATAGAGACCAGACATCAAGTATTTAATTAAGCGTATTCCACTCGGTACGGTAGCGCGTAGTTAAGATAGATAATCTTACGACGTAGAGCACCCTAAAAGGACTAAGTTCTATTCCCGTTACCTTAGCAGCGGAATGACACCGTTAAGTGTTGTTTGATGAAGCGCCGATAGTTTGCCCTACTTATTATTTCTTAGAGAGTTAAGAGTGGGGTATACCATAGCAGTTAGAAGCTAGTATATTGGTTATTCCGTGTTTATTAAGAAAACTTCAAACGATCTTCTTGCGCAATAAGACAGCGCAATAGATACATTATAGGTAACCCATTATCGAAAAAAGAGACACGTTTGATTAAATGTGTTTATTATATGCTTGATTAAATGTGCTTATTAAATCCTTCTTAAATTACTTTTAGTATGTATTACCTACTTATATTTTACCTAAATCATAACATAGGTGTAATTTTTTTATAGGATTTGCTGTACCTATTGCTATTCATGTTGGTACTTATATACATGGAGTTAAACAACTAACTACTTTTTATTTCTCCTATGTTTGTAAACCGAATTTCTATTTTTCTGTTTAAAGCTAGATTTATCATAAAAATATTGGGGACTATAGTAGAAAATTAGTATTTTATATCATAATCGTAACAACAGAATTGTTTTTGATTTTATGTACTATATAAAAGTCCCAATACAAAGATTTAATAACCGAATATAGAATTTGTATGATTTCCTCATATTTTAAATAACGGTTATGACTTATGGTCGATTTTCGACGACTGAACGAGAACTAGTTGCATGCTACTACCTAACCACAACATGCTATTACCTAATTACTTTTTGTTTTAGTACTTCAGCTTAAATTTATCTACAGCTTCACTGCTGCGACTCAAAAAAAAAAAACTACTCCATAAAAACCATAAATAAATATCGCGTTAAAATGTATGTTTGTTTTCATTAATTTCGACTACGATCTTAATTAATTTAGTTTTAATTGGGTCTTTTGTCCCTATTGTTCGTTTGCCAAAGGCCGTAAAGGACAAAATATCAGTATTCAATAGAGTTCTCACAAATGTCTTATTTATGTAAATTAACAAGGTAATAGGAAACAAACATGTTCGCACTCTACTTAAGGAATAAATATCACAGTTACTTAATATAGTCATATATTATGTACCATTGAAAGTCATAACTGCTGGTACAGGTTATACAGAATCCTCTAAATCTCGACTAAATGGCACACCTAAGAAATTTTAATATACAATAATAACATCAGCCCTGTTTATAAATTTCCAAGCCCACTGCTGGCCACGGTCCTCAATATAAGAAGAAATAACTTTATCACAATTCCAAGTTCCAATTTCAAAACTTAAAGGCAAATTTATCCTCAGTTAAAGTTTATTTGCTGATTGATAAATCGACCTTTTCCGATCCGTTGCTTGGATGCTACGTGAAAGGGGGCAAACCAACAAATCCACTTGCGTTTATACCTACATAATATTAGTTAGGATATATAGTTTGAATGCGTCAGTTCCGTCAATGGAGTTCATAATATATAAAACAAGATCTTAAAATGGGTTTGCAAATTTGGGGGATAAACTATAATTTGAAACATACATTCTCTTTACAAAAGTAATTCGTATAATCTCTAGACTAAGCATTCAACAAGTGACCTACTGATAACCCAGTGGTATGAATAAATGTCTCAAAGAATTCTGAATCGATGAACCTATTACAAAGTGTAATCAGTCGTCGGTTCAAGGTGAAGGCATCCAATAAGGAGATGACCTCTAAATGCAAACACCTTCCTACACGGGCTTAAACAGGTAAAATATATACCTATACATACAGAGTTTTAAACCTTCGAAACAATTATGTAGTTTACACTTTGGTCATATTAAAAGAGAATCAGTTAATGACAGACGAGATTAATGACATATTGTCGTGGTTGATGCTTAGATTCAGTTGGGCTGTGCACATTGTGGTAATACAGTCGCCTCTCGTTAATTCAAACCAGCGATAATTCGAACTCATAGGCGCCAAACACTCGACAATTCAAAGTTATCAGGTTGCATAGAGGTACGATACGATAAACGCGGATGAAACCGCGGAAACATCTAGTTATAAATATTCGTCAAGTATATACATAGGTATAATTGATTATATCTAATAATAAAATGGTGTCAGAATCAATTAAGTCAATATGTATGCATAAATACTAACCAGTGTCATTAAGTTGTCTGCGACTTTATATAATACTAGATGTGCCCGCGGTTTCATCCGCGTTTATGATTACTGCGCCGCCCCCGTGGGTCGTAGCGTGATGTTATATACAGCCTATAGTATAGCCTTCGTCGATAAATGAGCTATCCAACACTAAAATAATTTTTCAATTCGGACCACTAGTTCCTGAGATTAGTGCGCAAACAAACAAACTCTTCAGCTTTATAATATTAGTATAGATAGATCGGCAACAGCGCACTCAGAATTTTGAACAACGTTTACGAGATCTTTAAAGTGTCAAAACGTATAAATATCATATGCAAATCAAGAGGAATGACCCTATTACTTAACTTATTTGCATACCACGCGTATCTTGTTCACGTAGGTAATGTTTTACTAGCATTAGTAATTTTTACGACGACAAAATGCAAAAAAGTCACAAATAGGTGAGCGCCGGCGTCTGTGCTCGAGCCGCGATGTTCGATTTCGAAACCGAACTAAATGTGAGCTTGTCAATAACGCAATTAGTGTAAAGATATCAACGTCAGCGTCTGGTGACCGTCGCGCGCTGTTAAGGAAGATGAGGTTATTTCTGTGTTGTCAACGAAAATAACGCGACGAGTCGAGCGAGGGCTACTGTTACGAAATGTGCACCGGCGCAGGAAGAGGATGTGCGCCCTACAGGCGCGCCAGGCCGCGCCGACTCACGCGCAACATGCCGATGCACAAAGAACAACAAATCTATTCAATGAGTGCCTGTACTACAAACCAACGGACCAATAGTAAATTTCTCAGCATGTCCTTTACAAGAACATTCAATTAATGTATTTTATATTCACATGAAAACCTGATACCATATTATAACAGGTCCTCCAAACCGACACCATACAAAATTAATAATGACTGTATCCATCAAAGTCATTGTAACATGACAGAAACTCATATTCGACAAGCTTAAAGTTCGTTAGCTATCGAATATTAGCGTGACCACAACACAGTGTTGTTCCAAATTGGAAAGGGACGTGTCACACCCACTGTTCATATATCAAACGTCGGGCAGCTAAGAAAGAAGTCTGCGTTCAATGGTTATTATTCAACAATGTTATGCGATAACCGTCTTACCTATGAAGGTGAGCGTGTGTTCGTGAGCAGGTCGGAATGATGTCATCAGACTCCACCTTGTGTTTCTGCGAAACTCTAAGCTCTACCGCATTATTATTCGACACTGGCCGTTTTGCTATCTGCGTTCGTTATCCGACATTAGCTCCGAATTCTAACCAGTTTGAGTCTTTTACCTTTTTCCAGAATGAAGAATGTGGTTTATTTTGAGCCACATTAGCATATTAATTTATTTAGGTATTCAGATACTGAGTTAATAACCGCAGATGATATAGTTTTTAATAATACCTAAATAGCTATCGCTTGTTTAGAATTATATGTGTGTGAGCACTAAATGTTTCGGTAATGTCAAATTGTATGTTACGATCACTGAGCACAAACACGCGTCCACCACTAGTACCCCAGTTGTAGTGACTGTACATCAAAATTAAAAGCTGCGGCGATAATAGGTACTGATAGCTATCGCGGGACATATGTACGTAATGTCAGGGTAAGCAACAACATGGATAAACGCCGATTCAACCGATACTCGCCACTCGTACAAAATACATCGGGGTGATAATGAGTATAAGCGGCCTAAGAATGGACGCTATTAGCAGATGGTTTGAGAATTTAAATAAACAAACCTTGAATGTACACTTCAATTTAAATTAACCATGCAAAACATATGTAGAACCTACTTAAAACAAATCTGATGTATGTTTTAAACACATCTCTACGGTTATAATATATTATGTATATGATGATTCGACAAGAGTTCGACGGGATCGCTTCCGATAATATTTATGTTGTACGCTGAGAATGATGTCAGTATAAACATAACCTTGCGCGTGAAATAAAACTAATTAGATACATTCCTCGTCGCAGCTCCGGGGCACAAGTGATACGCGTACATATAAAAAACTTTGACCTAACTACGATTATAAAAAAATTATATTTTTTGCTACAATTTAATATTACTTTTATAAGTTTGTTAGTTTTCATGACTAGATAGATTAAACTGAGGTTTAAATGTAAATAATACTCAGATTTATGTACCATAACATGCCAATTAAACTAAAGTGCTTTATTGCCTGAGTGTCGTTACGAGTCAGTGCTCCCGATACTGGCATCAAATTAAATTGATGTGTGACGAATGGTGGCCCTAAGGGCAAGCCGCCCCAAGTATAGTGGACATACATCAGCAATTCACCACACTGGCCAATTAGTGGGCAGGCGCCGCGCCGAGACGTTCCGACTCCAATCTCGTTTGTCGTTAACACTGATATGATCCATTGTTAACATTTCTCCAGTACAGCTATTGTTATGAAAGTAAAGCCGGCAACTACTCTCAATATATTATTTCGACACACTTCATAAAGATGTTGACACCGTGTAATCAATCATCTTCATTAACTTGCACACAGCATACAATACGACGAGGAGAAAATGTTAAATGAAATTTCACTACATTCACAAATAAATTTGGAAAGTCATAAAACTGCTTCACTGGCTGCGAAATTAATGTCACACTCACCTCGATTGTGATTTTGTTAGCTAGCTTCGAAATATCCGAAAGTATTGTTCTCTACTTTTCTTCTTGCGATTCAGCGAGTGATTGTATTTTTTTGAGTGAATGTTGCACTTTTGTGTGTATATTTATATGTGATAAGAGATATTGTAATAATGTTGATAGACGTAAATAGTAAGTAAGGTGCAGTGGGTGCGAGCGAGTGCGAGCGCGGGCGCGTGTGCGGCGGCGCGCAAGGCGGGTGGCGACTGGGCGGGCGGCGCTCGGCGCTCGGCGTCGGGCGGCCGCCGTGCCAGACACACGGACACTAAAATAGCCGACACCTGCATGCCGCACAAACCGCGACCCACCGCTAACCGGCGTAGTTAGGTCACTTTGTCAACACTCATGTCCTAGTTTTCTCTGTGTTAATTATGATACCTTTACAAAAAAAAAACTAACATGTTAACCTTTTTAAGAGATCAGGTTATACAGTATTTTTTTTACTCTGTTTTCGCCTTATTTTGCCTATTTTTTATAGAGTGTCGTAGTTTAACTTCTTAACTATAAAGTAGTATGGGAACAAATGTTAGTATTTCTGAATTCTATATTGAATAGCATTTCTCATCGGACAATGGTCTGACACGTCAAGTACAGGGCTAGATATAAATGGATGGACACAGGATGTGCGAAACAGCTCCATTTTATTGGATTCCAGTGCAAAGGGCAGTTACGCAAGTTAGTTAGAGTCACATTGTAGCGGTTATGGTATTCGGATGTTCTGCGTTGACTTGGCATTGGCCACATGTGCCTACCCCTCATAAAAGTTCGTAGACAAGATTTTAATGCCCTACAGGAATAGATGTTATAACTTGCGGATGTAAACCTAATAAAACATATTTAAGCTAATCTTGCGAGGAACCTCTTTCAATAGCTTAGGATTACGTACTGTAATAAAGTTTTAAGTAATACATGTATATAAACAGATCTTGCTAAGAATAGAAATCATAACATTACTTCCGTTGATTGTTGTACGAGGGAGAGGCTAAGCAATAAGGTGCCGTATCTTGAGAATATCATACTCACGTATTTTCTATTTACAGAGTAGTTTTATCTCTTAGAGCCTCGATATTTGCAATTGCGTTATACGATATAAAATATATTTTTTAGTGGTTTACATTTCCACCGGCTTTTGTAAGCATCGAAATTCTCAAATATAAGTCGGTTTGATCGCTAGGCGCAGATAGATAAGGTACCCAAGAAATCGTTCATCCTAATTTGATAATAAGAAATTAATTAAATTAAATTTTCAGCTACCATTTTATTTTAAAACTAGCTGACCCGCGCAACTTCGTCTGCTTCACATAAGAGAATTTTCCTAGCTTTTGCAACATTTTTCATTTATGCTCCGCTCCTATTGGTCGTAGCGTGATGTTATATAGCCTATAGCCTTCCTCTATAAATGGGCTATCCAACACTGAAATATTTTTCTAATTTTTACCCGAAGTTCCTTAGATTAGCGCGTTCAACTAAACAAACAAAATGTGAGTGAAGTCGGCGCGTGAGCGCCCCCGCCTTTTTATAAATGCAGCGGATGGCCGTTTCGCGCGTTAAACAAAAATCAACCATATAGCCGTACCCATACTGGCGCGGCGAGATTTGGAAGTTTTATTTCATCTATATCTTGTGTGTTTATAATCCGATTTCTATGTATATTTTTTTTTTATAAAATAGCCTTTAAGGTGTACGTTTTGAATATGGGAGTTTGATAAAGATATATCTATGTGAAATACAATATATTTATGTATTTTAATACACTTTGAAGAAATGCCTAACGATTAAACACGTTATTGTAGCTAATTGATAAAAGATAGATATATGCTATTAAGGACTTTTTTGTAGATCTTTTGAAGACCATCATCTTTGTAATACATACTTTTGGTGTATGATCAACGTATGCGAGGATAAGAGCTCGAAAGCGCATTTTCGTCCGACTTGCTTCAAATTTATCGTCACTGCTCAGCTCCTATGTGTCTTAGCGTTATGTTATATAGCCTATAACCTGCCCAGGAGTATGGACTACAATCGTACCAAGTTTGGTTAAAATCCTTTCAGTAGTTTTTGACCCATGCGTGCATATACAGACAGACAGACAAAAAATTTACTGATTGCATTTTTGTCATCAGTATCGATCACCATTCATCCTCCAATATTAATTTTGAATATATATTCAATGTACAGAATTGACCTCTCTACAGTTTTTTTATAAGTATAGATATAGATAGATGATGCCTCACCGTAGCTCTTAGTATAATTTACGTGCCGCGAAGAATATCACAATCATAAAAACAATGGACTCAAACAAAAACCAAACTAAAACAAGTATAGAATAAACAATTTTTTTTGTAGTTTTGTTTCATGTGGGATTCACACCCTCAACACTCGGCGCAGGGGCAATGGCGAGGCGTAAACTTAAACCACTACGCTATACGTGCATCATTTTGCATCAAAAAACAGACTCGTAAAGATTGGTTATCATTGGTCGCGTATAGCCATACGTAAACAAGCAGGGCAACAATCACAGAAACGGACGCAAAAGCACATGGCACACATTTTATTATAAACAATACATTTCTATTTATTATTCTACCTAAATTATGTTCTCGTGCATCACTCAAACTCGCAATACTAGCGAAGTAGTAGCGACAAGTGACGGTGCGTGTGTGTGTGCGTATGTTTACGCGTGTGTGTGATAGTAATGTAAACTACTGGGTCATCAATATATTCCAAAATACATGTACGAAAATAAATTATAATATAAATATGTCAATCTTTACGGTTTGACCCCGGATAAATCTGGCACCAATGTTAACGTTTATGTTCCCATTAGTTACTGAAGGAAGGTCGAAGGTCAAACAGTGTGAGTATAATATCGACTTTCTGCTTTAATGCAGTGGCTTACGCTATGCAGCTTTGAAATTTACACTTGTCAGAGTGAATTCGTTTTACGAACTATTAAAAAAAAGGAGGTTGTCAGTTCGACCCGTATGATCGTTTCTTTTTTTTATTTGACTTGCAATTACATATTTACAATGTCCTATCTGGTAATAGCCATTGAAAATAATATATCAAACTCGTCAACGGTTGAAAGCTAATTAGCAACGAAAAGTATTTAGTGTATGTCTTGGGCTGTAGTTGATACATACATTACATACTTACATAAAATTCATGTCAACTTATTCCCGAGAGATTTGACAAAGGTGCCTATCATGCAATAAGTTTATAGGATCTTCTAAATCACCCACCTTACGTCTGACCTCGGTAAACATAATTAAAATTGAAAATAATAACATTTTCACAAAAAAATAATATACAATTTTCAAAAGTCTAAGCCAGAAATACAAATTATTTAAATATTTGGAAAAGCAAAATTCGAGACATACGCTATATACTCGTATTTTTCGTACGACTTATGACTTTTATTTTTTATGTTTATCACTGCTAGCGGCAAATATAATTTATATGTAAATTATTATATTTATAGTTAATAATTACAATTAAACTAGCACTGATAACTACCTACCAGTCAGTTATTTATTCACCTGTTGTTGGTGAGAAATAATACTAGATAGTATCGTCATTATTAGCTAAATGATTCACGCAATATTGCCTACCTACATATATGTTGTAAGTTAAGTAGAGAATAGTCTTTTTGAAAGATCGTCTCATTGATAAATATAAACGATTATATTTCATATTCTTATGTTGTTGTTTATATGATACCTTTTATCAATCTCTTATAAAAGTGTGGATATAGTCAAATTCTAAATTTTAACGGGACGGTCTATCAAGGAGATATACAAGTAAAGTTTCATTCATATTTTTAATATAATGTATTATCGTGCCATTCAACTTTTATTGATAACGCGTTGCCAAAAATAGGATTCTGAGGTGAATCCTATTTTTTTATAATTTTTTATATTGCTCGTCAAAATGACCACACTCCACCTTTTTCTTTTTGGCAACGCGTTATCAATGGAGAGATAAATTAACTTGGAAGAGTTCACTTTTTCCATCTAGTTCCTATTATGTGAAGTCCTACAAAGCCATTATTTGTATATGTAAGTATTAGGTACTTAGCAAAGTGTCTACAGATACTTATCATATTAGAAAATTGAGACGTTTACTTCGTTAGTCTAATAAAGGCGGTAATTATGACTATATCAATTCCCGGGTCGAGCAAGCAAAGTTATTTGCGTAACGTATAAATATAATAATAAGTAACGTAGGATTGTTATATTGCTAGATATTATAACGAGGCAGAGTTTATTCTTAAAACAATATGTCAATTAACACATTATGATTAGCATTACTTTAAAAGTGAAACCTTTTGCAAAATGTTTCAATATGTAGTCACAGGAAACATATGTAATTTATGTGTTACGTTTTGTTTCTATTAGTAAAACTTTTTGTTATTCTGTTGTAAAGTAGGTAATCTCGTTTGTGACACAAATAAAATTCTGCAGATTATATATACATATTTATAAAATTGGAGTATAGAGAATAATTGAGATATATTATGTATGCCAATTCTTGTCTATACTCTGTTGTTTTATATATTGATAGTATCATCGCAGCAATAGGTACCAAAAACATTTTATTTGTTTAAGAGAGTTCTCGTCCGCCACTTATTAATTACTTGATTATTTTAATCAGAAAGTTAGTTACCGAATATCTCATATTTCTAATACACACGTTTTTTTAAATCTAATCTAATAAATAAGGCTGATGGTTTTCAAATATGGTAAAAGGGGTTATCAAAAATGTCAGAACAAGGATGTTGATATTATGAGTGCACTATGTGAGTGCTACGAACTAAAGTGCGATTAGCGCTAATGCGACAGAACTGTACTGCGACTGACTATAGTTCGAATGCACGCTAGTGCGAATTACTGACGCTCGACATTACTCTAGTGCGACAAACGATCGTGCGACGAAAGTGCGACACTACGCTAATGCGACACTACGCTAATGCGACACTACGCTAATGCGACACTACGCTAGTGCGCAAACGATTGTGCGACAGTAAGTCGATAATGCATTGGTATAATACAAATCATCCACGCGTATAACTAAACTAGTAGTTTTCCAAATGATAACGCGAATCGAATTTTAAAGTTAGGTGGTGTGGTAGGAGCTTTAAAAGTCGTCTTCCGCTGCCGCTGTGCCGCCGTGTTGTGGATTCGATCCCCACAGGGGACAAAAAATGTGTGATCCACAAGTAGGTAGTTGTTTTGTGTGTGTGTGTGTGTCATTCAGTGTTCGTTGTTAGAATGTTTGCTATGTTCACCGCTACACAGAGTTATTTCTAGTGCAAAAGTTTTTTATAAAACAATAAGTAGGTACCTAATGTTAGACATTTTAATTGAAAATTCAATTTCTTAACATAATGTGTATATTTATTATATATTATGAAAATAACAAATCACACAAAAGCTTATTATGATAAATGAATGAAACTACATACTACTAAAATATTAATTTTACATTATAAAATGAAATTTATTTAAATAATCGTTAATAATAAATTTCTTCCTAAAGGAAGAAAATCGAAGGTTTTCTTTTAGATAGTTTAGAGTGTTACTTATTTTTTAAATAACAAATGTAAGATAGGCCACGCAAGAATGATCATAAATCCAACGTATCTTTTTTTTATAAATCTAGTTTAATTTGCTCTTCTTTATCTTGTTGCTTTTTCTCCTTTTGAGTTCAGCTGCTCCTTGACCTATGGCTTTAATCTTTTTTATAGTGTGTGTTGTCGTTTTAGCTACAAATATACAGGCGGTATAATAAAATAAACTCATTTGTATATTAAAATAACATATCGAATTGTCAATTTCAATCTATTAGAATTAAGTATGAACGGCGAATGCAGTAAAGTATACAAATAATTTTATTAACCGCTATTTTCCTTTGCTTATTATTAGGTAATACATTTTCAGATAATTTTGAGCCTTCAATATCGCACTAGAGTTATGTCGAGCTTCAGTGATTCGCACGAGCGTGCATTCGAACAATAGTCGCAGTACAGTTCTGTCGTACTAGCGTTAATTGGGCTTCAGTTTGTCGCAGTCACATAGTACACTCTGATATTATACTACTTTATCGCGTTGTTTATTTCAAAACACTTTTAGTACGTAATTTTGATACTATTACACTACTATCCTAATCCTAACTAATATTATAAAAGCGAAAATGAGTTTGTTTGTTTGTTACCTTTTCACGCCTAAACCACTGAACTGATCATCCTGAAATTTTGCATATACGTTGTCAGGTGTACAGAAACGGGCATAGGCTACCTTTTATCCCGAAAAAAATTACTATTCCCGAGGAAAACAACAATAACGTTCTTATGATAATAGATGGCGCCACGTGTCTTTCGAATCATGATTGAATTATATTATTGTATTACAAGCAGAGTACAACCCGAATTGATTGTCAAATTCTAAATTAACGCAAGCGAAGCCGCGGGCAAAAGCTAGTAATAGATAAACCTTACTTCTATTTAGCTATGTCAAGTAGTTTAATTTATAACATTCGCGCATTGATTGCATTCGCGTAAACGTAAGACAATATTAAGAACAAGTTACACGTTGTAAAGTATCTATCGGCACTTTAAGTATAGGTGTACGAAAGAGATGACGAGTTATTTCTACGTCCCCACTTTTACTCTTGACAATTTTTTATATAAGTTTTACATTTAGTAACCGGTTTGATGTGCGATTTTATTCATAAAAGGAGTCTGATGTGTCACGTAACAGCAAATGGCATTTATGTTGGTTTTAAATGTATAATAAAATAACCTAAAAAGTCAAACATAGGTAGACAACCCAGAGACCCTTCTTTAAATGAGAAACCATGTTATAAGAAGCATGAATATAATGTGGATAGTTCTTTTTTGTGATATTTGTCTAAGAAAGGAATAAACATATTTGACATTTTATAAAACAAGTGAGAAACGCCAATGAATTGCTGTAAATTTTAGAGTTCGAAAAACTGGTTCAAGTTGTATGCAAAGGTCACGTGATACCACGTGACCTTGAGGTCAGAGGCCAAAGGTCATAGTCATTTCGGGGTAAGTATATCGACTATGCTGAATCGAATGGCGCTGACCGCGAGTCTCTAGTTCTTACGGTTCTTGAGTTGAAAGTTGTATAACAGACGGACGGACAAAGCTGTTGTATAAGAGATTTTCCGAGCTCTAAAATGTATAATTAAGAAAACCTTTGCATTTCAGGTCCCTACTTAAAATAATTTACTTATTCGATGACACTAAAATTGTATCCCGCAAGGCTAATAACGTACAGCATGCACATACAAAATTGAATGGATTATCAAGTCATATTTTGTTTGTTACTTAAAAATATAACTCCCGCACTATGAATAATTCATGTGTCGCGGGTCACTTTACAAACATTAAAACAAGGGACACAAAGAATATCCATTTGTAAATCATACAAATTTATGTCCCATGTGGGATTCGAACCCACAACAGTCGGTGCAGTGGTAGTGGCGCGGCGACCACCTAAACCACTACGCTATTCGTGCAGTTACATCTAATATGTGAAACTAAATATCTCACCCGGGTCATCGTCGGTGAGCGTGGAGAGTGGTCGCAGGTGTTCGAGCGAGTCGGCTCGCGCGAGCGCGTCGGGCGCGGCGCGCAGCGGCGCCGCCGGGGTGGGCGCTGGCGCAGGAGCCGCGCCGCCGCCCGCGCCGCGCGCGAACACCAACTCCACCGCGCCGTCCGACGGGAACGATGGGTCTGCACAAACAATATACATTTAAACACTTTAAACAATAATCTATGCGTACCTACCTACATACATTTAATAAAATTGTAAATAGTCAAAGTCGGAACAAGACAAAAAAGTTACCTACATAAGCTAAACAATCATTTTTACCATTTTTGTCCGTCTATCTGTATGTTTGTATGCGCAACACACAAAAACTACTGCACGAAATTTAATATGGTTTCATAGTTGTAACTCAAATCTGGTGCAAGTTTCGTCTTGATTTGCTACCGAATTTTTATGTACCTACGCAAATCAGCTTCTTCGTATATGCAAGGAAAGAGTAACAGACTTCCAAACGTACGGAGTCACAGGTAAAAGCTACTAAGGAATAGGTAAAACTCGTAACATTTTTTTTATATATTTTTTATTTTATTTTCACCAGCAATTGATTACACTGTTACAAGATGTGTTACATTCATAAAATTCATTACTAGCGTAACAATCTCTTACAGGTAAACACAGCATGCATAATTTTTATATCTTAAGTTTACAATTACCAGTTCACAGTTCAAAGACAAATCAAACAATACAAGAAAAATATGTAGACAGAATTAAAAAGAAATAAATACACAAACAAACAAACAAATTAACCAACCAACCTTAATACAGATCATTGCTTGATCACGAAATGACTTGGTATATGTCGTAGAGTATAACATTTATCTTGAATTAAAGACATTATATATTCTCTTCTGTCATTTAAATTAAGATTGATATTATGTTCCTTCTAGTATCATTAGTGCTATTTCTCATGTGGTCATCTAATATAGTGATCACTATCTAGTGAGGACTTCAATGATTCTCAAGGTACTAGTCGTTTGCATTACCAGGATATAATAAGGAAATGACAACATATAACGTGACTTACACGCGGATACTGACTCCAGTATTTATTATACCTAGATCCAACCTTTAACATAAATCTTAGTTTATATATATGTACGTTAAGGGTTGAAATAAATATATTATTGCCATTTAGAATTCTGCAATATTTATCTACTTGTGCTACTATAAGGACACTAGGGGTCCTTGTTTTGCATAGGTACCTAGTACTTTTTGATTTCGACCTTGCTATCATTTTCCTGATAATAAAACCCAAGGTAGTAAATGACACCGCAAATTCGTAAGAGGATAATAATAAAAATAATGTAAAAACAACTTCGCCAGAATTGACTTGTTTTTAGGCCAACATCAAAGCGTACAGGTCAAGTGATATTCACTTAATAGAGCTTTTTGGTTTCGGATATCGCCTCTAAGTTTGTATGAATTTTAATTTTACATAATCATAATAATAAAATCATAATATTGGTACATTAGCTAAACTGACTGTAACCGAGGTCAGGTGTGATTGAAACTAGGCTGGTGGTCAGAAGTAATTGCGAGTAGCCTTCAAAGTGGGAGCTATGACACCACGAAACCGAAACGTTTAAACTTTATAATACCTACCTCTAAAATTTAGAACATTTGATCGATTTGCTTTACAGATGTCTTTGTCTGTGGAGATACCAGTCACTTTCGATGGCAGAAAATCTGGTCTTCTTTTCGTGTAGTTAGTGGCCGACCTGTTGTCAAGAGTTGTTTAAGCCGCCCGTAGGCCTCTGACATGGCTTAACGACTGCTGTCAATTTGACAACAACCGGGACCAACTTTTTACGTGTCCTCCGAAGTACGGAGACGCTCAGATGAAATACCACTAAGCGGTCACCCATCTATAGACTGACCGCACCCAACGTTGCTTAATCTCGCTAATCGTTTACCGATCAGTGAGTGCAACTGGCTATGAACGCCACAGAAAAAAACACACAATACACACACACAGAAGAAAATCTGGTAATCCGAATGCATGCATGCTTAGATAAGACGAAGAATTTCAGTTCTTGTATAAACGACTAGGTAGATAAAGTTAATGAAATTATATTAAAATATATACATAAAATAATATCATAGAATTATATTGGAAATAAAATATTTATTGCCTTAAAGGTGCTAAAGGTAAATCCAGAATGGAGTAAGTCCAGCTGGTGGAAGACATTCTTACAAATCTACATTATACTTACTAATATTATAAAGCTGAAGAGTTTGTTTGTTTATTTGGTTGAACGCGCTAATCTCAGGAACTACTGGTTCGAATTGAAAGATTATTTTATTGTTGGTTAGCTTATTTATCGAGGAAGGCTATAGGCTATATAACATCACGCTACGACTCACGAGAGCGGCGCAGTAATCATAAACGCGGGTGAAACCGCGGGCACATCTAGTCTAACATATTGTATTAATGACTTTTAACGTTCCATACTTAAAGATTGAATAAGCTTGTCCTAAATAAATACGTATTACGTGCAAACGTTGACTTACATCACTCAGACCCTGAACACGCAGCATAGTGGCTGCGCGACCTAGGCTTACATAAACAGTTTGCTTACTTACTGTGCAAATCATATATAAATACAGTATTACGTTTAGTTTACGTTGGCGCAAGCATTACAGAGTTGAGAGTTTAGCTGATCTTGATGGAATTTTTAGTAGAGAAAACGTTCAGCGATATTTCTTTCGAAAAATAATTATGATACAGATTGAACAGTTGTAGAAGGTATGTATTGTTTAACAGATGATATGGCAAAACATTCGACATGACACATTATCAGAAGTTGAAATATGTGTAAGTACAGTAAAACGTTTTGCGCATAATTACTTTGCTCATCAAGGAAATGCTTATCAATATCTTATAGTCAAAACTGGATTGCAGCTTTTTTAATACCTAATCGTATTTATTACACATGTATGACAGGCACGCAAGAGCCTTAACGATATCTGCATTACACTTAAAAAAAGAAATTATAAGACATGTGTACCTACAAAACAAATCGGTTGATTGAACAATCAGAATGGACAGTCATGTTATGATTTTTATGTTGTAGCCTAAATGTAATTGTATACCTACTTTAGATCCTTTAACTGTATTTGTTGCGATGGCTCATGAAAACACTGATAAGCTTTACTTTGCCAGTGCTTGAAATAGAATTTCAAGTAAACTACAAACTAATAAACACAGAGACGATGGGGCAATAAAGGTTAGGGAAGTTTTCCTTTTACAGAATGAGCTTTTGTACGGCCGTAATTAAAGCACAAATCGTGATTCTGTACGTAAGAGTATCATGCATAGTGTTTACCGTGCACAGCATGGTCTAGCTGCTGCTTAGTGAAGGAGAGCGTGTGATCAGCAACGGCGCAGGTGTGGAACTGACACGCGAACACGAGGTGGCGCCGCGTGTTGTGCGCGTGCGCAGGCCGGCGGTACGCGCGAACTAGCACGTCTCCCCGCAACGCTAGGCGACCTACGCCCACCGTCCATCCACCACCGTTCACCATGTAGAGGCCTGAGGAGAAGAAAATATGTAATGTTTAATCTGCTGCAAATTACAAATAGCTTGTATTAAATTTAAGCATGGATTGTTATTTCCTAAAATTATCGTTATGTTTACACCAGTGCACAGAAGCACGAAATTACCTAGCCTACCCTACATTATACTATTTGTATTAATATTTGTATGCACAATAGCTTTTACAGGAATTTGGTAAAATGATAATCGCCAAGTGATCATTGTGGAGGTATATAGCTACAGATATTTAATGATTTCTATATTATATAAGACCAATAGAAATTGTATTTAAGCATATTATGAATAAGACTCTGCTGAATATGAATTGCCCAGAAATATCTCTAAATAAGACGTTGCTGGGCATTTCATAAGTATTGTAATGTCCACAAAAAACAGACAACCTAAACCCTAACGTAACCTTTAAATGACTATTGTACCCGGTTGGACAAAAATTAGTAAGACAAAAGCCGGAAGCCAGACACAATAAAAAAACAATGTACTTGGACCCCGAGTTCCAAGCATTAGCCTGAAGATAAAGAAGGTGTTATTCCAATATACCTGATGTGTACACGCAGACGAAGTTCTCGTATATCTTGAGGAAGGCGATGGTGGGCGTGGCGGGCGCGGCGAGCGAGCCGGCTACGCTCACATGCGTGAGGTGCAGCGGCGCCGCGTTCACTCGGATCTGACCCGCCAGCAGCCCCGCAAACGTGTCTATGTATCTGTACACGACATAATGTCATATTACCTACATTTTCAACTGTCCCACTGCGGGACACGGGCCTCTCCTTAGTGGGAGAAGGGTTAAGCTATAAGTGTACTATGCTAGCTCGCATGCATTGCTTATTGGCTGATTTCACATTATACAAAACTCTTATACAGACAGGTTTCCTTACGATATTGTCTTTTGATGTTAAAACTGTAGGTACTTTACTATTAATAGGTAGAAACTAATATTATAAATGTTGTTGTAAATTTAGGACATACCTACTTTGTCAGAGAAGAAAACTGTACGAAAAGGACAAAGGGTATCTTTCATCCAGAGAAAAAGTACTTTTCCCAAGGGATAGCTAGTAATCATATAACTTTTGATTGACCTCTAGATGTTTGCTTGGTAGTCCAACGGTATCTCCACTCCACGATACTACTCTTTCATCACTCACAGCCGTTCCATATAATTCTGTTCAGTAGAGCTAGCCGTAATATAAAAAATGTACCATGGTAATGATGGCTCGAGTAAACTGTAGCCCACACGGACAAAGGTGTGGATAATATCTTGTCTATAATAATACCATATACTTCCTAGCAAATATTGATGTATATTAATTACCGTTTATTAGAAGGCAGTTGGAAGACCGGCACTCTATCGTCGAGGTACCTCCTCATCGCGTATCGGTCGAGTGCATGTTCTGGCGCGCCGCATATCGCCGAGTAATGCATATACGCCGCCACCAATACGCCCAGTCGCTCTCGGTTACCCCTGCAATGTGTGATTGATATAATTAGATGTTTTCTTAATAAATATTTAATAGAGTTCCCTGCTGAATGTAATTCTTTAAAAGATGATAGCAGCTATTCTCTAATTAATATTTTTGGTAGGGAAATTCAAAGTTAAATACACATCATTATTAAAAATTTTAAATATGTTCTATGTACGTTTTCAGAAACGCAATTTATTGGAAAGCACATTATCGCACTCTTTGTAATTTCTGTATCGTGAGGCACTTACAAACATCCAAAATAACGAAGACAAAGAGTTCTCATACGCGAAACAATTATCGCTCCATGACTCGAATTACATATCCCGGGTGGGATTGAATCTACACGCTTGGCGTAGTGTTGATACAGTAATTAAATTACTTTGCTCTTTTCCCGATATGGTATTATTAGATATGTAATATAGGTTCTTTGCTAGTGTATGTACTTACATATATTCAACCTATTATATATTCCACGTGTCACTTACCATGCTAACAGTATGGCGACGTTTTTCGGGTGTGCAGCTAGCCAGCTCTCTATATGCTTGCAGGCCGCGCAGAGTCGTTCAAGCGGCGGCGCGAGTTCGCCCGCCCATCCCAAGGAACGCGCGCGACCGAACACCCCACGCGCTAGCCGACCCCCATCGCCGTCACCGCCGCTCACTTCAAATACCTGGAATGACGATAATTCAATTGTAATTTTGATATAATCAAAAATATATTCGTGGCTCCAAAATTATCCTATAATTCCTGGCAAACATAGGCTAGAGGGCGATCACGAGGTTCGATGTTCGATCCCAGGCCAAGGTTGTACGTTAAGGTTATTCCATTAAGAAATTCTCAGAAGGAATAAGGAGTCCAGATCTTGCTCTCATTCTCACTTTCTATTACATAGGACCTAAGACGAAGCTGGTAAAATATGGATATAATACACCTGCATATCCTCTTAGGATGCTCAAAGATTCATTATTATAAACCCTGCCTACTTTGCAATCGTGTTCCTATCGCATACAGTCTGCCAACTGTACGCAAAACCGGTGTCCATTATACTCTTTACTAAGCTTTTAAGGATGTGGTGATTCTTTTACGATTGCATTAATAAATTGTTTAAGGTGCTAGTCTTAACAGGATGCTCAAATGTGTACAAATACAAGTAACCCGCGCTCTCCCTCTCTCTATGAAATTGTCAGTAGATTTTACTAAACTTCTGCAAAAGAACTGTGTTAATAATCAAATTTCTAAATATTTAATGTTATGTATTTCAAATTTAACAATAATCGTATGTACGGTCCCGATCTTCAAAAGAATTTACACCTGTTTAGATTAGATTAGAAAATTGAAAACGTTCCTCTTCTTGTCTTGTACAGCTCAGTATTACAGTATAAACACTATATAATCAGATTATTATTGTACATAGCCTCTGACTTCGCGGGCAAAGGCCTAGATAATGGTGCGGGTCAGATCTAATCGGTGGCAACATTAAATGCATAACGGACGTTCAAACCTACGTGTAGCAATAAAGTCAGGATTTAAACACAACTGTACTCGTATCTTAGGTTTAACGGCCATTTTAGGCATTGTTTACGACAGTCACAATAATACAATCTAATCCCTGGTTAGCTCTCACAAATTGCGTAGAGAATGACTATTGTCACTGAATTATGTAGCTTTTATTGGCAGTTTTCGATTATCACGTAATTCCCTTTGCGGTTAACAGATTTATACCATAGCTCGCCCACGTACGATAAATACAGACGAACAATAAGCTGTATGGCATTCGTAACAATTATCATCATTCTGCTATTAGCTTATGCTACTCGATAGGTCACAGTTATTATCAGTGTCGCAGGGTCCTTCCATCACATTTAACAGATGATTAACAAAACGATTCTATGAACAAAGTCTTACCATGAAATGCTCTCCATGTTTATTGGTGAGCATATGCGCGGCTTGTGCTTCTGCATGTGCGTCTCGGTCAGGCAGGTGCAGTGCCAGCATGCGTTCGGCCACGTAGCACAAGTCCAATCTGGTGCCTGGACCGCCCGGGTAACTTGCTGATCGGGAACCGCCCTGTACAACAATACACATTTCGTAAAAAACAGCAAATTAGTAGCATGTTTATTGTTTATAAAACGGCTATCCGTTTTATAAACAGGTTAGAAGATAATAGAAATGTAAGTCTATTACATTTCCATTATCTTCGAACCTTATCGGAGTTGTTAGTACTGAATAGGGTGTCCTGGTATAACAAAGCCAGGTGCCAAACATTATATATAATACATATATGAATTAAACCGTTATAAACCGGTTAGACTGATCGACGACGTTATCTATAAAGATAACATTATTATTGCTACTCGCAAACGTTGCCGTAATAATATCATAACTTGGTAATAATTCATTCATATTGAAGTGTTGGATATTTTAGTGTTGGGTTGCCAACAGTCAAACGGACCACCATGTAAACAGTTACATCATAATCAAATTAAATGTCATGTGTATATGTGAATGACAGATGAAATGTTGTACAATTTCGACAACCTACAAGTATAATTAATACACTTTACCGCGTGGGTGTAAAAGATCAAAGCTTGAATTAAATACCCGTCTATAAAAATAATCTCCATAATTTAATTTTAACACTTGAACTAGACACCTTCAATAGCGTACGGCGCCAGCCATAATACCACGACATACCGAAGGTGGAAAGTTCAGAGGAGTATTTTAGTATTGAGAATTAATAATAATTAATGTCTGACACGTGGACTGCATATATGACACTGTGGTTTGTGTAGTCATTACCAATAAGCCGTATGCAGCCGTTTCGATTCCAGAATCTATTAGTCATTTCCATGACTCACAGATGCTGAGGCTGACAATTTCTATTTCTGATTTAAAATTGTATATCTTTAAATTTATTTCTGTATAGGAATTACATCTAACATCAAAAGATACCGTATTAAAAAAGATAAGATAATTATAAAATTCTAAGTCAATTGTACAGAAAGAGCAACGCGTAATCACATATTTTATGTAGTTATCATAGGCGTTTACAAGAAGTTATTTTGGGATCCCTCTCTTAGATTAAGCTACAACACGTGTTCCCCGGCCGGGTGTGAAATGTGAAGGACTTGTAAACATTTTGTCGGATGTTCCAAAACAAATTTGAGTTTGAGATGAGCTAATCTCGTCATAATTTCCGCTTTTGTAAAATAAGCTGGACGTATATAGAATAACATATGACATTTTGTGATGATACGACAAAGTAGTTGTTGAATAGAAAGGTGATGCCACGGAGAAAAGCCCCGATTTGCCTTTCTTTTAAGTGTTTATGTCAGCCAACGTAAGGTCGTAGGCGCGCCATAATTCTGTGAAAGTGTCTCAAACGCTGCGTAGGCGCAAGCGCCGCGAACGCGCACTGCATACTTCACCTCGATGCATTTAATCCGATTAGTATAGTCGATGCGTAAGCCTATCAATGTAATGTAAATTGAGGCTATTTAAGATCGAAAACGATTATTTGTGTTGACGGCATAGAAAATTACTTATTATGGTTGTCTAAACATAATTGCTAAAATTATGGCAAACAATTCTTCAAGATTTCTATCTCCATATATGATCAAACAATGCTATCGTAATCAGGTTCAAAGCACAAAAGAAAATTCAAACAACACAGTAGCAGTCTGTCTGCCTTCAGTTCTTGAAAATGTTTTTTATATAGGTTATGATTTTACACATACCTACACGTAATTAATTATATTGATTAGTATGTAAAGTAAAAACTTACAAACTAACTCAACACAAACTAACGCACTTAGCATAAATATATGTACACGTTATATTTAAATATAATATCTACTACTAGGAATTCGAAACTGTGTCTCCTAAACACCGGCTATCCTGTAGCCTATCTAGGAGAACTGTAATCCTCCCACGAAATTGTAGATCCAAATTAAACTATTTATGAAACCTGCTATTGTAAAAACCCTACAATAATTTTTGTGTAAATAAAGTTATTATTATTATGTTTCTCTTATCACAGATATTTTTCTATCATGTTAGAAAAATATCTGGCCCTTTGGGTGGCTTAAACGGAGACATGGGTCCAACGTGAATAGGCCCTTCGAGAGTTTTATTCAAAGTTGGGTTGGAACACCGACAGCGGCACTAGCCGTAGCAGACGTAGGACTATTGCTACGTATGGATTCTAATATATGGGCTATGGGTATGGGTGTTTGGTGAACCGGTATATTGGTAACTATGGATGAAAAACGGCGGCTGCCCTGAATACTCTAATAGCATCAATGCAATGGGCAGACTGACTCGCCAACTTACTAGATCGGCCCCTAAATAGCCACCATAGGCATACAAGCTAGAAGCAGAGGGCAACACCAGTGCGAGCGGCTAGGGGTGTCGAGCGGTGCGGCGCCGGTTTCACCATCACGGGTCTCGTGACAACGGAGACCCGGAAAGGGTTTCCCCGTAGTTATGTCATTGAAAATGACATTTCCACCCCCAAACATATATCTCTAGCGGCCCCCCTCTGACCACCCGACCAAGGCAAGCCACCCCAGCCAACCAGTAACGGCAAGCCGGGAACGAGGCCCTTTATTATTATTATATTAGATCTAATTTAATTTGTGTAAATTAAGAGCTAGCTCATTATCATCGATCTTTCTTTTACAAATTAATACACAACATAACAATATTGTGTTATGAATCTAATAACAAATTATAAGAATAAAAAATTAATATGACCAAGACCAAGGCTGCCAGGGAGAGCTCGCTCTTATCGATAAGACTGCCCATTAAATAACCAGTGGTATAATGTTTTTTTTAGAGATTATATCATATAAACAAAATTATAAGCACCTAAGTCATAATATAATGTACACATACTTGATTACTGACTCATAGAAATCATAGAGCTTATATGACTTTATTGCCAACAAATATGCACATTAGAAGAAAATCTCGCACGGAAAGTCACGTTTATCTATTTTATGAGCGTTAGAGAGGATCATGTTATGACTAAACATTGAACATTGCAGTAAGTTGGTCTCATGCCAACCAGAACACAAACTATGATAACATTACGTTAATGAGCACTGTCATTTAAAATTCGCTATGGTAGGAAAACTGATTGAATAAATGTATGTAAAATCAATTATGCTCTACTCTGTACGCAAACATTATTACGTGATCGATGATGTCATAAATTACAAGCGTTTAGTCTAGCAACATCGATTTTAGATCATAAACAGTTGATGTTAATTTTCATTACAAGATATTAAAGCTGACTTGAGAGTAGATATTTTAATTAAATTTTCTTTGAAATGATGTTACGAGAAGTTTGTAGTAAGTTAACGTTACATATGTAACGTTTTATAGATTAGGATTCACGTTAGTGACACTTTAAAGATAAATTAAGCTCTTTTAAAACCAGTTATTAATTAGTTGTTTGGGCTGTACCAACCTGCTCTCTCGAAAATGTCGTAGTGGCGGGGGTGACCGGCG
Organism: Catocala sponsa; assembly: GCA_963564715.1. Classification (NCBI taxonomy): domain Eukaryota; kingdom Metazoa; phylum Arthropoda; class Insecta; order Lepidoptera; family Erebidae; genus Catocala; species Catocala sponsa. The sequence goes on from OY751331.1 coordinate 14,109,960, forward strand.
CACTCACGGCACGGCTCTGCAACAATAGATCAAAGTTAATAAACCATCCATTACATATTGCGTCAAACACGCTATTATATTACTAGTCGCAAAATAAACCTTTGAACACCACCGCTCGAGGTCGACTGTCATTAAAATGAAATCAAAAGTAGTAATTTAATCTTTGTCAGTTTTTCTCAATGTCGACGGAGCGCCCGCCTTGATGGGATTTCATTTCACAGAAATATTACTGTATTGTGCGTACCTACTGTGTATAGGTGTGTGTGGCATTGAAGAATGCATGTAATTTCACTATCTAATACTATTGAGCAACACGAGCATTGTAATTTTAATAATTTAATTTCTCATGAATGCAACTCGTTCAGATTCTTTAGTCGTTGTGACAATTCAATTGAGGAAAGCTGTTGACGTTGCCTTACCGTGTGGTTAAAGTAATACGACATTACTTTTATACCATATGTTACATATACATCATATACTTGTATTATATATACTTTTAAATCTCTCATCTCTCGACATTGAAACAATTGACACAATAAACACCCACAGTCGAAAAAGCTATCTGTGTGCGGATCACATATTATTATGACCGGCGAGCATTAGTTTAGCGCATCGCTAATCTCAGACTATCCTACCCGTGCAGCCATTCAAATTATTATGTTGAAATATAAATCGGCAGAGTTAGCAACAGCATGCGAATATGTTTATCTGAAGACAATGCGTTATAAAATCGTAATGTCAATGTTCAGAGTTATAGCGGCTTGTTGCCTGGCAGTCTCTGGCGTGTACGGTTAGTTGCGCACTCCCATCCGATAGACAGATCGCGATCAATAGAGCTGACAAATGAGCGCTCCGCTGGGCGCGGCTTAAGTGATTACTGCAGCTTTTATCGCTTTATAATACGATACCTGTGTTAAGATCACTATCATACTAAAGTGTTATTATTTTAAGTACATTTCAGTTTAGGTATAGGTATATTACTTTTACTAGCTTTGCACCGCGATTTCTCTCACGTGCTCTAAAAGGATATAAATTTTATACTAACATAGGAAACGTGCTTTTTTATGGAGAATAAGATGCGTTTACCTATAAGGATATTATAATATTAATAAAGATAAAGATAGAAAGGACTAGGTTGACATTTTCGCCCAAGCTGTCCCATTTGATGTATAATAAAATTACTCTCTTAACCTAATATGTACGAGTATAAATCGATAACAACGGATTTCTTATGATGGAAGTTGCAGAAAATACAATAGATATTATAATTATAGCTAGCTTTTCGCTTAAACGCATATCTATACTAATATTATAAAGCTGAAGAGTTTGTTTGTTTGAACGCGCTGATCTCAGAAACTACTGGTCCGAATAGAAAAATTATTTTAGTGTTAGATAGCCTATTTATCGAGGAAGGCTATAGGCTATATAACATCACGGTAGGACTCACGGGGGCGGCGCAGTAATCATAAACGCGGGTGAAACCGCGGGCACATCTAGTTATTGATATAAACTGACATAGTCTTTTTTGTAATCAACCGGACATAATTGCGTAAAGGCATGAAGATGTGTGCGCTATCGCTAGTTAATAATGATATACTACTCTATATTAAATTCATAGTAAAATTGCAAATACAAAATGCAAATATATGTTCGTTGGACTGTAATTCTAACACGCAGTAATGAAGCATATTGCCATATTTTGTTGCAGAGAGATTTTAGACCGGCCAGAGACATTATACAACATTTTATTCCCAAAATATACGCGGTTCCGTGTGGTAGCATTGTACACAGGAACAGAGCTGTGGGTATAAGCTAGGAAACTATAACAAATAAAAGATTTTTAGAATTTGACATAGATTTGGCCTCGAAACCAAAAGGAAATAGTATACCTAAGTAAACTTTGTCTGTTTACACAGTTTTTGTACTTACTACTATAGGGACAAAAGTTTTGTTAAATTCTTGGGTAATAATAGTGCGGCGATGCTTTGTTTATTCGTACGCTGAAATACTTCTTTTTTCTATTATGAATACGTGATGAATTAAGCTTCTATCGCAAGCTTAATTCATCATTCAAAATTTATTAATCAATCATTTCTAATGTCAAAAAGTTAGTAACCGTTACAGACAAATAAACTTAAATTTAGCATTCAAGTATATAGGCCTAAAATTAAAGATTTGATAGTGGGAGTTGGGACAGACCGCAGGTCGTTCGCGCGTGTGCGCGTGTTGGCTGCGCGAGCGGCGACGCGCCGCCTGCTCGGGCGCGCGCTGCAGGTAGAACACGGCGCGCCACAGAGCGAACGCGAGCCGGTGCAGCGCCCGCGCCGCCTCCGCGCCGCGCACTACTCGACACCTCATCTTCATCAATAGTCGTCAACTTCTGCCAGTCCATTAATACCGAATTGTTTCGTCCTGACATCTAGTTTAACACTTAAGTACGCACTCTTATTTATATTTTGACGACATAGCCGAGCGATCTGCGGATACTGTATACCTCATTGTTCATCAAATTGTCAGAGGTTTGTAACATACCTAGCTATCAGAAAAGTAAAGTATAAACTGAAAATATAGTGTTTCCTGTACCTAAGCGTTCTTTAGGTAAAAAGTAAAGATTGCTCGGTTAAAAAGAATGTTGAATCTGTGTGTGTGCGTTACGAAAACAAAGGATATTCTCAAAGAGCGGAACGGTTCACCGCAGGCGGAGAAGTATGTGAGCACACATGGAGTGGCCGCCGACCGGCCGGCGCGCGCCCGGCGCGGCGCCCTGGGGCATGCGCCCCTGCCGCTGCACTGCGACAACCGCGCACACACGCTGCACCCTACATTCACACTAATATTCCCAAATTTAAGTGTTACATCCGCGCGACAATATGTTTAATACGTGTAATGGTCAAATTTAATTGACTCTTGGCAGCAACTTCAAAGTTGAAGATGCTAGCCCAATTAGAACATCGTTGCATCGTCACGTCACAAAAGCTATAACCCTGACCTTCCTCATAAAGCGCGTGCCTAGTGCGCGGGGGTGAATAACCTCGGGGGTGTGCCTCATCTAAATAAAAGATCGTCATATGAGCGAGAATCAGCGGTCACTAAGACGGTGCCTGTGCCGAGCCGTCGCGCCGACTCTTTCATTGCGGTTTCTTTTTTGCTTTCAATAGCAGTGATTACAAGCGGTACGGATGATTGAAACGTCTCTTGAATATCGTGCATATTCATATGTTATTACAAGTATATTTTAATACTTATTCATGGACTTGTTTCATAAAAATATATGGTTTTGTTAGCAATTATGTGAATAACTTGTCTACACATTTGTCGCCTTATCACTAATTTGCAGAACGGTTATCTAAAGCAATGTAATCCTTTTACTGCACTCCTTCTATCTTATCTAAGTCATCCCATTTAAACAACTACCTCTGTTTTAATAACATGTAAAAATAAAACTTTACTTTTCGTGTGTAAGACAGAAACTATGTTAGACTTTTTATATAACCAGGTATTTAAACGAACAGTAAAACTTAATCATTACGAATAACACAAAACTTTGACACTTTCACAATTCACTTCAGTCTATGATAATAAAAATGTTCACTTAGGCACTTATATATTTTAATTAGCACCGGTATAAAAATGTTCGTGCCAAGTTGAGTGAGCAGTGAGTATAATATCTCGTCGGGAGTATGTGGGGTGTTCTGTCGCGACTGGGAGCGGCACTGGCGACGGCGAGCGCCGCAGCGTCCCGGCGCTAGACGCGCTCTGGCGTCGACGCGTTGCCAGGCAACCGACGCGCTAGTCTCGCTACACCGAGAACTGTACTGACTTCATTTTTTTATCTCGCCCAACTATATATCATGATACTCTATAAATGAACGATGATGTAGCAAGGCCGACGTTGTTACCTGCACCATCTCATAAACAATACGCATCTCTGATATGAATACTAATCCCGCTCTAACATTTTTTAAAAAGAAATGCGTACGTAGCGTATAATTTAACAATTATTTGACTTTATCTTTGTTTTTATAATCAATTTTAATTACTACGAAATTAGAATTTATGAAGGTTTTAATGTTCTTGGTGGGTAATTTTGTAGTCGACATTAAACATATTTTAGGCAGAGAGCAGTGTACGCTCACCGGAGCGCGTCGCACCACTGCGCTTTTATTTTTATTTCACTAATCAGTGGCCGTGTGATTGCAGTCAGTCGTAAAGACGGACGAAGTCAGTGATCGTCAGCACTTATTGACTTGATACCTATCTATTTGCATAATAATTAAAACTAAACTATACAATACCTACGGCCAATAATTAAAACAGATAGTTTCACGAACACGACGTAGGCATCCTGATAGTAATAAAAAAACGCATGATAAGTAAACTATAAATACTCCGTCAGGTGCTATAATGTTTAATATCAATTAAAGCAACCGCTATTGCGGCTATAAACATAAAGTTTGCTCACGGATGTCAGTTTATGTTATTGATACAAAAGCTCGTGTTGTAATGTGCATTACGCAATCACCTGGCGGATTCATTCATACGGTGCGAGAGCGGGGTGGACGAAGAGTGCGGGGCGGGCGGCGCTGGGCGGGCGGCGCGTGCAAGCGCGGGCGGCGGCTTCCGTAAACAAACGCGCGTGCCGCCGCGCTCTACGCTCTACGTGCACTGATATAACCAATTCCGAATAGCAACTCTGTCTTTCCGTATCGCATGTTGTTTAACGTATGTTAGTTTGTTGTTTTATACGCTCTCTGGTATGTTATTCATGTGATTACAAATTGTATGTAGTGATATAATATGTAGTATAATACATATGTCTATTGTCTACTCAATCTCGAACAGAACGTAAGTAATGAATTGTAATATTCTTGACAATTTATGATTGACGTGTATATCCCATATAGAAGTAGGCATAGACATTGCGCCAGGTATGATTTATATCCCATGTAGTAATAGGGCTCGAGCCTCTACTAAGAGAAATTTCTTTCAGGCAAAAACCCAACAACACTTAAAATCAGCATAGTGATACTGTACTCATAATGAATTGACTATCTCGGTGGCGCAGTGATAGTACGTGCAACTACCGTGTATAAAACTTCGATTTCGATGCCTCGTCGAGCAGTATTACTGGGTTTTGCTATTATAAAGCTCTCAGTAGAAGCATTCCCGAGAGTCGCCCGCTATAACGGGCTTTGGGACCACAAAACCATAGCTAGCGAAATGTGGGTATGAAACTTCTCAAATACGTATTTGCAGTATAGGCTTAAAGCTATGGATATGTTCATTTAAAAAAAGGAAAAATGTGCATCTTCTACTACTTTATACATAATATAGTATGGTTGGTTCTTTTTCAAATCTATAATATATGAAGACGTGTAATATAATATTAAGTGTCGGTAAGGTGCTCTACGTATTGGACCCATGTCCAACATGCACGGCGTCTAAAGGTCTGGGCGCCTTTAAGGTCGGATCAGGTCAAAAAAATACTCTTAAAAGAAATGCATTTTAAATGCAACGCGACTGTAGCCTAATGGTTAAAGTATTGGAAATGTGATCGAGAGGTCGTGGGTGTGATCCCTACGCATTACCCACTCCCAGCACAAGAACTTAGTTTTGTCTTACGTCTACGCGAATGTTATACATTGAAATTAAACAACTTCATAGGGATTTCATAGCGCTATTTATTTTTTAAACACTATTGGTAGGTACATAATTTTAAAGCTTTTAATTTAAATCGTCTTTGATCGATGCTTAGAATGGACTTTGATGTGTAAAGGCTACATTGTAATGGCGATCGTTGATCATTATGGCGGCAAGTACTAGAAAGACAGGATAATAATTCTAGTATAAAACTAGTATAAACTATTTATAACTATTTATAATTATAAAGTCAATGTGGATAATGAAGTCCCAGTGCGAGGGATACGTTTCAGTTATTAAATTTGTGATCCTTTACCTCTTCTTACATTTATAAAAACCCTAAATATCAACCCTTATTTTATTTTCTAGTAGAACAAATTTAGAAAAACCTCAGCTGACTTCCATCTCCAACGAATAGCTTCTCCATAAATAACCAATTCGTAAAGAGACATATATATTTAATAAGTCTTAGATATATTTAATAAGTCTCCTTTTTAAGTTTAAGCAAAAATAACACGCAATTGTTCAATCTCCATAGTCCATTTTATCTCAATTTATGTAACTATTCTGTTATTTCTATATTTTCTCTCGTTTATTGGTTCATGTTGTGTTTCATGATTGTTAATACAAATTGCAATTATCGTATTAGTTCAACTGGATTGCTCAATGAATGTCACTTGTAGCCATGAGCTACATCATTCACTGACCATCAGGCGGGACGTACATACGGCTACACATCAAGTTAGACACTCTATATACGCATAACTACGCTACATACAAAATAGAAAATTGTCGGAAAGGGACAGTGCATAGTGGTGTCGATGTAATGGTAAGGATAGAGCGTAACAAAAATATAACGCACTCTCTTGCACGATTCGCAGCGCTCAACTTCTAATAGTTCAAAGTCCAAACAGTCTAGGTTGATGTGTCGCTGTGTGTACATTTGAAACTTAATCGTTAACTGCAAAAGAGGAAATCCTACCAATGCGGCATTTCCTGCGGACTTCATCCCCACACAGGATGAAGCTACTGTAAGGTCCATAGACATTTGTTCAGAGTCTAGGTTTCGTTGTATTCAGTTTGAGAACTATTTCTATATTGGTTTCGCCAGATGTATTTCACAACACATTCAACTGTTATAAAACTGTGACAGTATAAAAAATTGTAGCACGATATCGCATTACAGGGCATCAGGGCATGCGCATTGCGGACCTTATTATGAGCTTATCTCAGTGCGAGTGGTTGATCGACAATGCGACATTCTCACGGCATATGCACAAGCTAAGGGCCAACTCGTGCACGCCAATCACGTGCTATCATTTCGTCCACGATATTACACAAACAACCCTCTATGTGCTTACTGTGCTTAGATATAGTTTTGTGTTACAACGTGTACAAAACCCGTTGTAACACAAAACTATGAGCATGTATACTTTTTGCCAATCTATTGTAAAATAATGGACAAGAAGAGGAATGCATTATTTTCTTTCGGCTTGTGAATCATAAGGGTTACAATATGACAATTAGGGCATATCCGTATGACAATTTAATGGCCATTGAAAAAGAGTGGCCATGCGTTTCTTGCAGGCATATTCTCATAAGCTCATCATTCCTTTGCATGAGCCTAGCAACTAACCTAAATATAACTTCATTACTGAAGAAGAAAGAAGAAACTCACTAACCGCTAAACTTTGACCTTCATAAGTGTTACATTTTGACCTAAATTAATGAAGGATTTTTGACTTTGACTTGACTACTGTGTTTCGGCACAGAGCTGTAAACAGATCAAGTACTATGGGTATTACCCAACTTTTGAATCAGTTTATTATAAATTATCTTGTTTAAAGCAAAATGTTTCAGATTCGTCAATTAGGTATATCTACATAGAAATAATTGTCGAATTTGAAACATTTTGAGTCTGCATCTTAAACTGCATACTATATTACTTTTTTGACTGCACGGATGGCGTAGTCGTTTAAGTGGTTGCCTCGCCACTGCCTTTACGTCGAGTGTTGTGGGTTCAATTCCCACATGGAAAAAATTCACGGTTCACAAATTTTATTTTACCGAGTCTGATGTTCTTTGTGACCGTTGCGTAAATGTTTGTACAAACCTAGTACGGAGAAGTATTATTTAAATAAAAATGCGATCCAGCTGAAGAACATAGTAGCCGTCCCTTTCTCTTCTTTATTTGCGGTAAGCAGCCTTTTAGTTATGTTTTCTTAGCATTGTTTCTACAACACCACGAGAACACATCTATACTAATATTATAAAGCTGAAGAGTTTGTTTTTTGTTTGAGCGCGTTAATTTCAGGAACTACTAGTTCGATTTGAAAAAATCTTTTAGTGTTGGATAGCCTATTTATTGAGGAAGGGTATAGGCTATATGGGTCATTCTTCATGACACGTTTTTCAAGCGGCATCACCTTAAAAGAATAGCAATCGAAAAGTCAGCGAGCCACTTTTTTTTCGGAAATACCTGTAATCCTTTTCTAACTGGGTTATTGATTATTATTCAATTATCTTTATATTTAATATCATTAAAAATCAAATACCCCCATTCTTTGATTTTCGTGGAGTGTCCCAAACCCCGATCTAGTCACTTAGTAAATTATATATTTTAAACTAAACGGTACGTGCTTACCAAAAAAAAAACACTAAGTCCTAAGAAGATGACAATGCTATGAAAAATTTTACCGTAGTTCTAAAAGACTTACTTATCTAGAAAAAATTAAAATGTAACTGTCCCGGGGTAGTTACTGATTTGCGTGGATCATTGTAAATTCACTTACACATCCCTCTACGTGGCCCGATGTTGCGTCATTCAGATAATTCCCGTTACAACTAGTCGCGTTTCGACGGCCGGGCAGATGGTAGTGTGACGACGCGTCGCGTTGCCGAAAAATTAAGGTAAGAATCTCGTTGCGTGGGTATGGTTTCTCAAAACTTTGATTTGCGTGGTGCAGTTTTCTCCTGAGTTTGTGAATTTATTTATGGGATAAAATATTGTAGCGAACAAATATAAGGTATATAAGGTAAACGAAAATGAAAAAAAAAAGAAAGTTAACATAACTTATAATCAAAACACAGTTTATTTGCTTAAAAGGATTTTATATATTTTTAGAAAAAAGTATTTATTTTGATTTTCGTGGTCGTGATTTGCGTGGTTTATATGGTAGTTTTGACCCACACAGATAAATTATTGCCCGTGCAAATGAAATAACTTTGAGTTTTGTAATGGTAGTACTAGAGCTTTGATCTCCTGTCTTAACGAAGCCGATGAAAACTCGGACAGTTCCGATTATTCAATTTTTAAGAATTTTTTGTAATATAAGCAAATGATTGTGATAATTGAAACTGATTATGTTCCTAACAAATGACTGATTGTAATAAGAGAAATTGTTATTTTTTATTATTATATAAGTGTTATAATATGTTTGTAATGTCTTTAACAAAGAATAAATAGTGCTTGACTGATTCTAATATAAATAAAATGTTTTAGAAAATGATTTCTGTGTTAGTTACTTACTTATTCTTTTACCTGATATCATAATAACTTATTTTAAATATGAAGTAAAATAATAACGTATTTTAGAAAGTTACATAAATTAGAAAAATATCATTTTCGTGGGATGTTTTGTGATTTGCGTGCCTCCATTTTTTAAACTCGATTATCTCTGAAAGTATATCGCTCTCTAAGGTGACTCTTCTATAAAAAATATTACTTTTACGTATATTTTAGATATACAAATCGATTTCTTAAAAAATATTAAATTTAAAAATTGCCACGTAAATCACCAAAGAATGCCTTGCTCGAAGAAGCACCCATATAACACCACGCTACGACCCACGAGGGCGGCGCAGTAACGATAAACGCGGGTGAAACCGCGGGAACATCTAGTCATGTATAAAATGTATGACGCATAAGCTGCGGTGATTATCGCTTACCATCAGATGGATTCTGATTTGCGTGCTTCTAATTTAAACTTAATAGAAAAGATGGTATTTAAATATTTGCTCCATATTTTGCAAGCTATTTTCATAGAACGTAATATACATATTTACATCGAATTTATACAATCCCTTTAGAAAACTGTCCCATTAATTATAGATTTGATCTTTTATATTTCATTGACCACAATGTAATTGGATAAAATAAAGCCTACAAAGTTTGTTCATAAAGGCAGCTAGCTGTGTTGTTGTCTTGAGAAAGACTATTATTTACTTAACTGTAAACGGTGGGTGTTACCTAGTAAATATTTATTTTGAAGAGCAAAATATAATCATGATTCATGATTCAAAAACACAACAAAATATACTTCATATATACTTCATCATATAGATTTGCGATGAATCACCTAATAAGCACACGCTCGAGCAATGTCCTGCTTGGGCGGTGCAACGTCGTGAACTCACTAAGGTTGTGGGTGAAGACCTCTCGCTGCCGGCCGTGATCAAAGCTATGGTCGACAGCGAGAGGAAGTGGGCAGCGGTCGCAACCTTCTGCGAGGCCGTTAACTCGCAGAAGGAGGCGTCGGAGCGGATCCGTGAGGAAAGTATCCTTGCGGATCCGAGCTGTCGCCGCGTCGCCGGCGAACCGGGCGGCGCAGGCGCACGTACGCGCGCCTCATGCCGCCATAATGAAGGCCACGGGCGGGAGAACGGGGATCTCCCGTCCGCCAGCCATTGAGTCGGTCTGATGCCCTCTGTAGTGCCAGGGCGTCGCCCAGGAGATGTATTGCTGGGTGGGTCGCTGAGGTAGTCTCTTTTCCAGCGGCCCATTCATTATAGAAGGCAGCGACTAGGCATACCGAGGGGTTTTGGTCCGTAGGCCCGAAGTAGGTACGGGAGAGCCGGACATAACCCTCTCGCCTCCCGTTGTGGCGAGAGGATATGCATAAGACGCATATCCCCACGTCAAAAAAAAGATAGGTAGTAATATGGTAGGTACATATACATACCACGTGTTATGTGTATAAAACTCAACACGTTATAAAGACCAGATGGTCAGGAGTAGAGTGTCGTTAGGAGTTCCTAGTATTTTACTCGTATATGTACTATCATTTAGGCGCTCAATACTAAATAGAATTATTATATTAGTGTCGAACAACTTTGTATTAAAATTATTATTATGTGAACATTGTTTATAAAACGTCGTAAACAGGAAGCCACTTAAGTTGTATAATGCTATACTTACGAAAATATTCTTGTTTGACCGGTTTTAATGTACAAAACGTAAATGTCTTCAACATATGTTGGTTTGGCTAATACCTAAGTTTTTAAATTGCCGAGCAAAGTGATATTAATTACAATAAGTTAAGGTCAAAACAATTTGAATAGCTAATTCATTTCCTTCCTCACAGATTTCCAACTAAAATAAATAGTGTCTGCATTCAAATGGAAGTTTCTGCTGCGTAGAAATACAAGAGCAATGATCACTAACGCGTCTTTAAAGTGGCCCACCAATGTAAATATTACATTTAAAAGCAACTAATGCAAGCGTAACGTCCAGCAACAAGTCGGTGCCCAAATATTTACACACATATATTTACATAACATTTCATTTCTATGGAATAAACTTTCTATTTCAACCGTTTGCATCTTTTACCATGCACATAATTACACTCAGAGATAAACAACTAGGTATGCAATTACAAATAGAAATTCGTGTATTAATTAATGTAATGTAAGCCTCAGTTTTCTGCTAGACATATGCATTTAGATAACAAATATCTCAATTTGTATATTAAACATCATTATAATTGTAAATCCTATTAAGCAAAAATATGAATAAAATCTGCAACAAACAAATAGTTTCTGCATTGACTGGCGCAGCCGCAGCGCAATGGTTCGAGTAAACAATATTATCTGACACTGTAAAAGGAAGCATAATATTTTGTCGGTATCCAGTAAGCCGGGAAGATACGGGTGGATACGGAGCCGCAGGGCCGCGCTGCTATCGCAATAGCTATCGTGAGAAAGTTTCGCGATCCGCCGCCCAATCACTTATCTAACATTAATCCCGGCCCGCGGTCTCTTTGACAGCCACTTATGGCCGAAAGCAATTTGTATTAATTACACTACGCCGACCTATATCGACGGCTATTTATTTTAGTTTTGCTCAGTTTATAAGAAATCAAAATGTGTTTCGATGTTTTTACAAGTATGGCCGGTGGGTAATGTTTGTGTTGTATAGATGAGCGGCATGGTACTGGCGGCAGCGGCAGACGGCAGCCAGAGCAAGTTGTCTAATGGCAAGCGTGTTGTGATTGCGGCGGAGGAGCGTTGGACGCTATCGCTCAATCTCGGGGTCTGTGGGTCGGGTCGAGCGCCGGTCTATTGTTTAAGTGTCAATTTTTATTTATGGCGACGTGAGGAACGACTCGCTGGCTTGCGCGCCGACACCTGATGCCGCGATCGGTATCTCGCTTTTCGCTGGGTGGTCCGGTCTCAAACCGCGACTAAAATTAAATAATCTATTGGCAAACATGCCAGATAACGACTTTTACGAGGTGTCAGAATTTGGAAACCAATTAATCTTTTTTACCTACCTCGTTAAAATAGCATTATAATCTTCTTAAAACGGTTTGGGCAAAAATAGTATTCGCTTACAAGATAGAGATTCATCTCTCTTTTAGCCCACGTTTGCGACTATTTTGGAGCTTTATAAGTGCAGGGGATTGTCTACCAGACTTTCAACCCTTCCAGCTATTCCGTGTCCCCATTATTAACTTTTTATACAATTATAACTTTTTATAGTTAAAGTTATAATTTTGTAAGCATCGGCATGCGCCAAATGTAATAGGTGTATTCTTATTTTGACCTGGATGCTTGCTTGTCATCATGGCCAGCAAGAAATCGAACAAAGATATAGTTATTTTTATATTTTATAATGACATCATAATAGTATGAAATAGGTACACCGCAGAACATTCTTTGCGTCTGAGATAATACGATGAGCATAAACGTTTTATTGTTTTCTTAAGTTTAACTTCAATTACGTAGGTATCTGTGCATATGTTTACTATTTTTAAAGCCATTTAATAAAGAGTTGCGTCATTATAACATAACATAAATAATCGCACATTGTCCTCGGTTAAATATAATATATGTAGACCATGGAATTAACAAGTATCTATGTAGGTACAACAAGTACATATTAATGCCATCATGCAAACACATTCAACACATCATACCTCACAATATTAGACTACAAACTAAACGTCCTGGCTGCGGCTAATGAGACTCAATGTAAAAATATAGGTACATAATCCGATCCGATCGATTACCTAGTATTAAATATTATATCTATGAAATATTGAACACTTATAAATAACTTTACTGTAAATACGGTCAATATAAAAGTTCAGTTCTTGTTACGGCGGCGGCCGCGGCGGGTCGCATGCGGCATCCAAGCCAAGTTACAAAGTTATGACAAAGTTTATACGTGACACGATAACCGCCAATGTATATTTATTGTAAATTTCTTCATCTTTGATTCTGTATCTATCTATACCACATAATATAACAGAACACAAACATAAACAGGAACGTTTACATTCACAATATAAATGATACTCATCCATACAGATATGTTAGAGGACGTGTCAAGCCCACACAACAATATTGCGTAACAGTTTTCTACGCCTAGAAAACTATTTAGCATTGTATTGTCAGTCAGAACTCAGATTAGATCATTGTATTTGCAATGCTAAGCGTTTAACTTCAGTCACAGAAAGGCATTTAAATTCCATAAAGTCTGCCGGCTACCTGTACCTGTCCTCTCGCTGAATAGATAAATATTACGTGACGTAACACGCATTTCAACACTATTGTTCAATATTTTAAGCTGTAAGTAGAAAGTAGCGTGCAACTAGTCATGCTTAAATTTGTCTAAGGTCTTCTTTTGTTGTGGTGATGTACATTTGGTGAAATAGATAATTTAGCGAAGCTTAAGTATTGCCTCCGACCATACTAAATCATGTATACCGTAGTTCCCGCAATACATAAAATATTAACGTGGCTGTTTCAAATTCGCTATGACAGAATGTGTTTCAGTGGGTACATAGTGCTCGCTGTATTTACATTGGAACAATCTTGAGGATTCTGTGATACCTCGCTACACAGTGTAAGACAGTCGCTCGGCTCGGAACTTAAATTATTCATTTTTGACTTGAGCAGCTAAAATACGGATTCATCTGCGTATCCTTTTCTTGAACACTATACATTATTCATGCGGCCGATGTGATTTTCTTTCATATTTTATTCCTTGAAACGATGTTGTCAATGTAATAGTTTTTATTGTTAATACATAATAACTTAAAAGGTGTGTAAGGGGTATGGAACTAACATCTTTACTAACCCAAATGTCAACCTCACATGCTCGTGGTACTCGAGGCTCTGGCGACCGAAGAAGTTCTGGCGGGATAACCAGAAAACCACTATGTACAGGAGCAAATATCTGTACACGGTACAATTTTAGAGTAGTAGAGCCTCACTGATTTCAGCATGAATGGGCTGGCTCGACGGGGGAAGGATTACCCTCTCACAGAATATCGACGTGAAATAGCAGTATTCTTACTGTTGTGTTTCGTTCGGTGAGGCTGGAGGCCCAATCACCCTCTTTCCCCCTTCCTGCTCCTTCACCTTCCCACTTCCTTTCCTATATGGTCGGCAACGCGTAAGTGATGCCTCCGGTGTTGCATGCGTCCATAGGCTACGGTGACCACTTACCATCAGATGAACCGTATGCTTGTTTGCCACTTTGTAGTATAAAAAAAAACCCGGGCCCATCACCAATCCCAGAGGTTTCCCTACCTCAAAGCGGTAGGTTTTTGTACGTCAGATGGCAATCGGTACTTAGTTAATAAACCCAAAAATCTTGCCAAATTTCTAGTAAAGCAAATGGACAGGTTACAAAATACGTTGAGGATAACGGATAGGGTGTCGCTGCGAAACGACGCGTAGACACATCGCCCTACATCTGCGAACAGTGTCCGAGGCCTACCGAGTCACGGACGGGCTCGGCTAAAGACGTTAGCCCCAAATTGTAACCTAAAAGTCCGCTTCGCTACTTTGAATGTTGGAACACTCACTGGGAAGACTAAAGAACTTGCTTCACTATTCAAACGTAGAATGGTATATTTCGCTTGTTTTCAAGAAACCAAGTGGACTGGTGCAAAAGCCATCCAGCCACCAAAAACCTACTCACATTTCCTTCGATTTACATATATGAAGTTGCCATATTTGTAAGGACTAACACTAATCTTTTCATGAAAACAACAAGAAATCGCAATAAAACACGTTTGTGCATAGTACCCTCTCGGACTGCTCTCTTACATAACAGTGTCTTTTGTATGGCAGTGAAGATATACAATAAGTTACCCACGGCAGTGAAAGAATCAGAAAATATTGGCACATTTAAAATCATACTACGCGATTTTTTTATTAGTAAAGCCTATTATACCATAAATGATTTTGTAAATGATAATAATATTGCTATTAAAT
Source organism: Catocala sponsa (assembly GCA_963564715.1). Classification (NCBI taxonomy): domain Eukaryota; kingdom Metazoa; phylum Arthropoda; class Insecta; order Lepidoptera; family Erebidae; genus Catocala; species Catocala sponsa. The sequence goes on from OY751331.1 coordinate 14,125,107, forward strand.
AATAATATACGATTTTGTGATACAGACCAATTTCATTGACAATTAAACATTCTTTATTTATTATTGACAAATACACTAAATGGATTAAAAAGTAATGTAAAGGGTTTTATTAGACACTAGCTGACCCGCGCAACTTCGTCTGCTTCACATAAGAGAATTTTCCTAGTTTTTGAAATATTTTTCATTTATGCTCCGCTCCTATTGGTCGTAGCGTGATGTTATATAGCCTATAGCCTTCCTCTATAAATGGGCTATCCAACACTGAAATATTTTTCTAATTTTTACCCGTAGTTCCTTAGATTACCGCGTTCAACCAAACAAACAAAATGTGAGTGAAGTCGGCGCGTGAGCGCCCCCACCTTTTTATAAATGCAGCGGATGGCCGTTTTGCGCGTTAAACAACAATCAACCGTATAGCCGTACCCATACTGGCGCGGCGAGATTTGGAAGTTTTATTTCATCTATATCTTGTGTGTTTATAAACCGATTCCTACATTTTTTTTTATAATATAAATATTAAAGTGTACTGTTTGAATATGGGAGTTTGATAAAGATATATCTATGTGAAATACAATATATTTATGTATTTTAATACACTTTGAATAAATGCCTAACGATTAAACACGTTATTGTGACTAATTGATAAAAGATAGATATATGCTATTAAGGACTTTTTTGTAGATCTTTTGAAGACCATCATCTTTGTAATACATACTTTTGGTGTGTGATCAACGTATGCGAGGATAAGAGCTCGAAAGCGCATTTTCGTCCGACTTGCTTCAAATTTATCGTCACTGCTCAGCTCCTATGTGTCTTAGCGTTATGTTATATAGCCTATAACCTGCCCAGGAGTATGGACTACAATCGTACCAAGTTTGGTTAAAATCCCTTTAGTAGTTTTTGACCCATGCGTGCACATACAGACAGACAGACAGACAGACAAAAAATTTACTGATTGCATTTTTGTCATCAGTATCGATCACCATTCATCCTCCAATATTAATTTTGAATATATATTCAATGTACAGAATTGACCTCTCTACAGTTTTATTATAATTATAGATATTTTGATTAGTTATTTATTTATTGTTATTTTAAATAATTAAGTATAACATTTGCATGCCAGTTACGGTAAAATACAGTGGACTATTTTGCTTTATGTACCATCATCTCTAACCTGTATTTAGCAAATAAAGAATTTTGATTTTTGTTTTTTTTTTTTTGAAAAATATCGGAGAGGGTTACAAACTCATGTATGTAGGCGCTAGACATGGAAGAAACGGCGTAGCAATTGCTGTCAGAGCCAAACACCTCGATAACATCTTAGAGGTAAACCGAATTGACGACAGGCTGATGTCTCTAAAAGTACTTGTTGAAGGAGAAGTCTTAAATGTGATATCAGCTTATGCTCCCCAGGCGGGTTGTAGCAAAGCTGAAAAAGACACATTTTGGACAACTCTGGAAGACCATATACAACGAATACCCTCGAAAGAGACGATACTTTTAGGCGGGGACTTAAACGGTCACATATGGTCTGACAACAACGTTTTTACAAAATTGCACGGATGGCACGAATTTGGCACTATAAACGAAGGAGGGGACGTTATTCTTTCAACAGCTGCAGCATTCAACGTTGCTATAGCAAATTCTTTCATTGCCAAAAAGCAAGAACACACAGTTACACACAAAAGCGGAAGAACAACATCGCAGATAGACTATATATTAGTTAATCGAGCTTACATTGGCCGGGTAACAAATTGCAAGGTCATCCATACTTGTTTTGCCATCCCGGGAGAATGCGCCGTTACTTAACATCGTATCGTTGTAATGGATATGCTGTTTAAGAAAAAATCTAAAACCAAAACATCTCAGTCTCCGGAAATTACCGAATGGTGGAACCTAAAAGCAGACAAGATTTCCGAATTCTGTAACCATATAAGCAACCTAAAACTTGATACTGAATTAGACGTTGACGATGGGATCATCTTAGCAAATTCATTATAAAAGCTGCTAATATTACTCTAGCTCGTACAAAGGATGGCAAAACAAGTAACAAGGAGAGATGGTGGTAGACAGAAGTAGCGCAAAATGCAATTCATAGAAAGAAAGATGCCTTTAAGACCTGGCAGGCCACTCAAACTTCTAAAGACCAAGAAGAATATAAAAGAATAAGGAAGGAGATCAAGAAAATAATAGCAGTGGAACGCACGAATCCCAAAAGACCATGTACGAACAATTGGAAACCAAAGAAGGTCAGAAATGTATATATAAGCTCGCCAAACAACGTTGTCAGAGCACACAGGATCCCGCTAGATGTAAAACCGTTAACGGTCCAAATGGTGAGCTACTGTACAGAGATAAGGATCTCCTATCAGCCTGGCATCAATATTATCAACAGCTACTCAACCCTACTCCAGCTGTTACACAGCTCGAAAACATCGGTAGAAACATTGGACTTAAACCTCCAACACGGGATGTATTTGAGTGAGGTCAAAATGGCGCTAAAAAAGATGGCCAACGAGAAAGCCTGGGGCCTGACGGTATTCCAGTGAAAGCTTGGAAGTGCCTTCGCAAACACGGATTCGTATTGCTTACCAACCTCTTCAACTGTGTGTTGCTCTCTTCTAAAATGCCAAAGGCATGGAGATTGAGCACCATAGTTCCTATTTATAAGGGGAAGGGCAGCAAATACGAATGTAATAACAATCGCGGAATCAAGCTCTTAAGCCATACTATGAAGCTATATGAAAAAGTGATTGACAGCCGCCTAAGATCAGAGTGTTCACTGTCCAAAAATCACTATGGCTTTGTACCTGGCTTATCTACCACCGATCCTATGTTTGCTCTAAACGCTTTGTGCTTTGCTTTTTTTCCTATGTCTGCTCGATCGCTGAAGAGTATCGTGCAAAACTTCGACCGTTGTATGTCGCATTCTTGAACATAGAAAAGGCATTTGACCGCGTCCCAAGGGATACTATCTGGTGGAGCCTTCGCTCTTGCGAAGTCCATGAGGCTGAAGACTGCCCCACTTCAGTAAGTGAGTCTAAGACCAAGCAAAACAGAAAGGGACTCAGATCTAAGAAGATCGTCCCCGAACATTATATTAACGTTATAGCCGACATGTACAAGACTGCGAGATCAATAGTACGAACAGTAGTGGGTCAGACAAAACTAATAGCGGTTGCAGAAGGTGTGCATCAAAGCTCAGTACTGAGTCCCTTTCTGTTTTGCTTGGTCTTAGACTCACTTACTGAAGTGGGGCAGTCTTCAGCCTCATGGACTTTCATATACTCAGACGACGTGGCTATCTGCACTGAGAGCCGCGCAGAGTTACAACAGGCACTTCTGTTGTGGAAACAGCAGTTACAGGCCGGTGGCCTAGCGGTGAGTGTTGCAAAGACCCAGTACATGTCTTTTAATGACCCAGACCCAAGTCGTGACAAAAAGTCCGATTCCCATCGACGGCCAACTTGTGCGATCAATACAAGTATCTGGGTGGTATGATGCACAGACCTCGGAACTTAGAATGCAACATTCAACACAGAATAGCCGCAGCGTGGCTAAAGTGGCGAGAAATTACTGGTGTCACCTGCGACAAAAAGATGCCTGTCAAACTGAAGGGGTTGATCTATAAGACCACAGTAAGGCCAGTCCTTATGTATGGCAGCAAAACATGGGCTGCAACCCAAAAAAACGTGCATACCATCCAAGTTGCTGAAATGAAGATGCTGAGGTGAGGTGATGTGCGGCGTAACCAGGCTCGATAAAATCCGCAACGAGTACGTACGAGGAAGCCTCGGTGTACGCGACATTGCCGACCAGATGCAGGAGAGTAGGCTGAGATGGTATGGTCACGTGAAAAGAAGGCCACCAGACTACGTTGGCACTACAGCTTGACCTCCCCGATCGGAGACCTAGAGATAGACCCAAGGCAAAGTGGAAAGATGTAGTGCTAAAGGACTAGAGGGAATGTAACGTTACTGACGATGATGTCGAAGACAGAGCGAAGTGGAGGAGACAAATAAGGAAAGCTGACCCCACCACCATGTGGGATACATAGCTAGGAAGAGAGAGACATAATAATTTAAATTAATAACGATATCACGTTTTAATTCGTGACACGTTGCTACTTTTGGCCGCACAGGTGGCTTAAGTTTATTCTTTTAATGAGACAATAACTATGATACTATTATTTGTATAATCAAAAAATTGTTCTTAGTTTGGGCATAATTGTGTTTTTATTAATTATTGTTGCCAGGTGCAGACCAGTCAATGAAGTTGAAGATAACCGCCACTTCTGGACATGGCTGTATTTTCTTGGTATTACAGTAGCAATTCCAAGGAAAAACAACAAAGAAGCAGTGGCCATAGCGTATATAAAGAGGAAGGAAGTAAAATGGGTTGAAGAAGAAAGGGCAAGATGGGATCGAAAGAGTGACTGCCAACAACATTGAAACAACGGGCACAGTAGTAGAGCCCGTTGTTTCAAGGTTTGTAAAGGCAGAGATTATCCCTTGATCGGATTCCGATTCTTATTTAAGATAGAATCCTTACACTGTAACTGTTCCAATGCTGGTAATATAGTAATATGTCCGCATAAAGCACCAACTGTGTCAAATAATAAGCATAGATGTTCTCTAGGATAACAACGAAATAAGTAGGTTTTAAATGTAGTGATACCGAATCCATTCTGTTATTACATATTTACATCGTTTGATACAGCTCATAATCATCAAATCATCATCATCATTATACGAACACTGGCATAAAATTACAAATAACACTATTAAACACATACACTTTTTATCAAGATTTATTATTGCTAGCCATATTTAACACGTGTTACGGATAAAATATAAGGTTCCTTCTTTTTCTCTTAAATATGTAGGTATAGCGAAGGTTACGAACAATCCTCTAGAATGCCGTTGTATGTGATCGTATGAAAATACTAAGGCTTATTGAAACCTTGTTTTCTCCATTTTATACTTTCGTACACATAAACAGCATATTTTACTAGTGACACGAACCTTCGTTAATATGAAATAGTGTCTACCAGACATTTTCAACAAAATGCATAATGTATAAAGTACCGAAAAACAGTAAAAGTGAGGACAAATTGGACATGATATCTGTAAAATACTACCTACTCTATCACTAAGTCAGCTGCTTCGACTACTTTTGCATAGGTTAATAGTTCTACTATCATCTGGTCGATTTGTCAATTACGATTACAATTTATTATTGCTTGTATGAAGATAAACTTTAGTAAGATATTGATACTAAAAGCTACCACATATAAATACATTTCTTCTCAAATGATTCGTCATTGGCAGATATGTAGGTCAATAGGTTATCCCCGTATATTACTACATAAAATGACTTCTGGGAAAAACAGCTGTAATTGATATATAAACATCACAATATTGACGTGACCTTATTAGTCTACAATTCTATCTAAGATATCTTTGAGTGTATATATTAGTAGTTATAACATTTATACAAGATTCTGGCTCATTTGTCATTCTACAAGTATAGCTCTACTGATCGATAAGATACACTAATCGATCATTATAATCAACAACTATCGATATCAATGACTTGCGATTGCTCTTAATGAAAAATATAAATAAAATAAAGATTGTGCCGAAGAAATACCTACGGCCTAGTCTCATATTAACAAGCTAGTAAATCGCTCTGGCAATGCAGCTAACGGCAGGTAAAAAGCAGGGTCACTATTAACGAGTGCGGAAGGCGATTGGCTCATCAATTATTCGCGAACACAATTGCCCCATTAGAGTGGAACTACCCCGGCTGTCGGCACTTACGTCGCCGGAAATTGTCATAAACGACGCCGACGACGCAAGGGACCATTTTATACTTCGTCGCAAGATGGCACGTCAATATAACCCTTATAAAGTGTACCCTGTGCAATCATATTTATATATGAATATAAAAAAACATTGATGCATATTTAACGCGTCCCTGTTTTTCATAATATGATTAAATAATGATATATATTCTTCTGGTTGACGTAATAGGTACTGCAATAAATGTAAAATACAAACGTGGTGATGGCTCAACTAAAACTACTAGTTGCGAGATAATTATTATGTGGTCGTCTAATCACTGTTTAATTAAATGCGCATGTACTAAATTACATTCACAACAATGACTAGCTTCAACGATAATTACCAGGCTGGTATATAGTTCTCGATATATCCATACCATAATACGGAATGAACTGCGGTTACTCGCGGAATTAAAGGCAGTAAACACGCCTAGGATGTATTCATAAATTACGTACCTCTCTCTGAAATCTATAGTTAAGTAAAATAAATATTTTCTGTGTTGGTTTTGCGCAGCGATAAATATTAATTTAATGACTTTAACATAACATTTTATGCAGTTACTACCAAATAAAGTTTACTGTTATATTTTTGTGGTTTGTTCAGGCTACATTTTGTAGGATACCTTTTTTAATATGTACTATTCTGCAACAACAGATGATACATTTACTTACTTACCTACACGCTATATGGATTTCATTTCTTGAATTTAAAAGTTCCTATTAATTTCTTTACTCGCCGCTTGAGGTGAGAAACGTGCGCACCTACGTACTTCCTAGGTATAAATCAAACGTAAATGCGAACTTTAATTATCGCAGGTAATTGAAATATTCTACTACTTTTGTTCCCGCGTAACTAAAGCACGGTGCTCAAGTTCACTCGGAGCAGAGCGCGTGACGCCACGCGTGGTGCGGCGTGCGCCACGTGCCCATACACAAGACCTAAGCTATTTTATCTACAAAGTGGTAACAACTACTCAAATCCGAACATTTCAAGAGAGTAAGTAATATCACTGTTGGTGCGGAACACGAGTCGTGTGGGCGGCTGTTGGGAAACAAATAGCTATGCTCCATGGTGTCCCTAAAGCACTCGTAATATTAATGGTCTCTACATCCGGCCCAGTTCTCTCAGCATTGTCGACCCTTACCGCGCTCTGTTACAATACACTACACAATCCGATTACTTGTAACGATGATTGCCATCTTAGATTATTGATGGGTTTAATAACCACAGTGTCACAGCCAGTGGGTATATTTCCTAACAGTCATTAACTTACATTGTTAGCGCCTATACGCTAGTTCTGTGCCGACGTAAAGTTCCTATAATGGATACATAACTATTGGGCGTTACGCGAGCTACAATAGAGCAATGAATGCCAGCCTAACTGAAAATAAAATGTATGTAAGGTATAACAGTGGAATTTAGTGACAGCATGCGGCAGTCTCCGGCCACTAACCCTCATTTTACGAGCGTGCGAGCACAAAGGTACATTAGCGAAACAACAGGAACTCGCGGCTCGTGAGTACGCCTCTAAGCCGCTGGAGCTCAGGGCCGGCGGATTATGATTTATGACCAGTTAATGCAAATCTATAGTTCGAAAGCCGAGGTTCAGTTTCGATGTCGCCGTCGCGTCGGTGTCGTGTACCAGCGCGCGCGTGCGGCAGGCGCGGCCGCGCGGCGCACTGCTGCCTGACCAGTTAATACCACATCCACGTCCGCATACCCGCTCATTTTAATCAAATTTCTACCTTTATAAAATTGCGTACACATTCGTCAACGCCGACTGGATAATTACAAAAACATGCTGTCAAGACTATATAAACATACTAACATCAACCTGCAAGTCTTTGATTTACGTTTAGAAAATTTCTTCAATGGCCACTTATAAGTTATAAGATAATTAAAGATAAATATATGTACTTATACGCAGTAGTAAACAGCTTGTCGGCTTCAAATAGATAAGTATTAAATAAACAAACATTGGCCAATAAGAACACAAAACACACACATACACACAACACAATTTTGAAATAGAGTCAAATAAATCTGAAGTATCATGATCATGTACTGAACAGCATTATCTACGACATACTATATAAGTTAAATTCCGATCCTTTATCGTTTAGTTTATGATTATAAAGTACGTTTGATAAAAATTAGACATCGGGCCTATGAAACAAATGTAAAGATAAAACAAATCAAAAGATTAATGGGCGTTCAACTTGAACGCTTTTACTCTGAAAGACTGATTGAAGACAGATAAAAAGCTATGCAGTTACCATGCTCTAAGCATTAAACATTTCTTTCAATATAAACCATAGTCATCTATGAATTCAGTTCTTAGTATGAGAAGGTTCAATATTAGTTTCGCAATTACTCTATGCACGATTAATTCCAGTACGGCCGATCTTGTACATAGTTATTTTATTGTATTAGAGCCAATCGTACGTATAAATATTTATGAACGATGTCTTTACTCACCGTAATGGTGTCATAGATGCCGTTCTGTTCAGAACGTAAGGTAACATCTGAGGAGGTAGGCGGCACGGGCGGCGGAGCGGTGAGCGGCGCGGGCAGCGAGCGCGTTGCCGTCGGTGACAGCGGCAGTGGGTCGCCATTGCGCATCCAACTGCGGTGGATTTGCCAACTTGTATCCGAAAAACGTGCTCTATCCTGTTAAAAATGTATAAGGTTTAACAACCACCCAAATACTTAGATACCTACGAAAATTTCTTCGGAATAATAAATGCTATTTTAAGCGGGACTGGCGAAACACTTTTACATTAAAAGTTTATTGCTGTTGTAAAATGTAAATATCATCATACTTGATGGACAGAAGGCGTACTTTTGTAAACCTATACTAGGTACCTGAACATAAAACAGTTATACCTGCCTAAGTGATAGCTGTTGCGAATGGGTTATTGTAAGTACAGAAATAAGTCTTTAGACACGCTAGACACGCAGATATTGTCACCGGACTTGTAAAGCCTTGTCCGTTAACAAAAGCTTTCAAATCCGGGTTGAAATTCGAAATCATAACTGCTACTCGTGGAGCTCTATTCAAACTCTAGACACGCAGCTTTTCATTTGAAATCCACTATAATTTACACCTAAAAAGTGTACCTAATAAATACTAACTCTATCATCATATAGTTCTTGTAACACTCAGTATATTGGTTTTCCGGATACAAGAAGTTAAAACTTGTATGGTTAAAATAGTAAACATATAGCATAGTAATGATGACTGCGTTTAAACAAATATATATACCTAGTTAACGAACTTAATTTCAATAACTTGACTTAAAGCCGAGAATCTTCTCGGCTTTAAGTAACTAAGGTTCATTTATCTAAATGAAATAGCAATATTGATGCGCACTGAGGATTAAAAGTGCGGACGAGGGGCGGTGCACAGTGAGATTGTTTTATTATATTTACAGATCGGTTCCGAACAACTATAAGCTTCTACGAATTCTGATCACGCGCGGGGCGCCTCAGCTGGACATCTTTGTAATACAAACCGCACCGGTACAGGATATCGGCTATAACTAATCTAAACAAGGCGCAAGGCGAACCGACACCAGGTAACCTAATGACACACAACTGATGCTAGGTGTTGAAGCCGTAAAGTACTATTGTGCCGACCTTCACAAACAGAACTAATTTTTATCAGACTATATCTCTTTAGAATCATAACGCTAGGATTAGGATATAAGATATTTAAATAGCAAACAAGTTTACTATGTTTTTTCCTAACTTAAATGTCGTTTACGCATATTTAAAATAACAAAGGGCAACGTTAGAAGTATTTACATATTTATAGCTGTTGGTACTAAAATAGTCTGTTTCTTTTTATAAAGTCTTTGTGAGACAGTAAGATGCCAATCAGTTTAGTAAAAGACACATTCAGAAATCATAATGATTACCTTCTAAATCAGATAGTCACATTCACAAACGTAACGATAATGACGGCGCACGTGTTGTCTTAATGCTATGGTTTCAGAAACTTTGATTTATGTAGCGATACGTGGCAGACGCGGTGGAATCCCATCCACTTAATTGGGCTAAAATTGAATAATTATTGGTTCATAACTTTAGGAGGCGTCGCTTCGTGTCTGAAACGAAAATAGTTACTCGGAATATTGATAAATTGCTGTCAGGTAGTATTTAATTTACGACGTATTTTAAAAGCTTGTTTCGATGCTGTTTTATTGAAGATATTTGTCATGTAATTCTCAGAATAGAATAACAGCATAGAGCCATAGACCTGTGCTCGATAAAAAATCACGTCTGTTATGATTTGTTGACTAGACATAATAGTGAAATGTAGGCAAACTTCTAACCTAACCCTTGACGATATTAACCCATAATGTTAAATTATGTTTAAAAACATGTAAATTACTTTTATAAAGACAAAATATTTAAAGAAGTCGACGTCGACATTGAAGTAAAAGCCGTAAATAGCGTGTTAAATAGTATATCTCTCTCCAAGTCGTGCATCACGCATTTATGCACATTAGTAAACTTTGTGTTTGTGAAAGAGTTGCGTTCAACGTACACGATATACAAATAGCTACACACAATTTTAAGAAGCATGTTGTTTTGTGAGGCTGCACAAACCATGCAGGTGAGTGCAGGAGATGCCATAAACGCTTTTATTTCAAAATCTGTGTCCTACATTGTGTGAAAATAGCACCACGGATTAACTAGCGGATAGATAAGATAATAAACAATCCACGTGGCTGCGTGCGGCTGTATGCAACGACGACGCACATGACTGTGTGTAGGTGCGTGGGCGCATGCACTTAACATTTCGTTACTACTTTCGACACGTATCAGCTAGATAAGCCAACTGCAGGAATTAATAAAGTTATTCACGCCTCCAGTTAACCATTCATCAGCTCTTTATTTCAATTAAGTTTACGGTTTGCGCCTAGCCATTACAGGGTACAATTAATCTCATAATTTTTACATTGTTCGAGACGTCAAAAGGTTAATGTGATTTTGTATCAGAGCCATTGCACTAATGACTTTTTTATAGTATTAATTTGGCAAAAAAATATTCAGCCTGCCTGATGGTAAGCACTTACGACAGCCTATAACCGCTTACAATACTAGGGTATCACTCGCACTCACACACTCGTCACCAAATAATTTCCAACGGCGGCGGCGCGGGCTTTTGCACTCACAATTGTCTTTAAACATAAATAATGTAGCTCTTTAATATAAACATGCCACTAGATATAATTTAGTAATGTAGGCGACATTAAGTTTGCACACTGATCACCATCAGGTTGACGAAATCTTTTGACGTGAGTGACCCCATATATCATAATAATATATAACGCTACATTAATTTAGTTTAGATAATAGCTTAAATATTAAAAAACAAGGAAGTGGCACAATAGTATTACATATAGATTGGCGAAGGGCCAAATTGTACTAATTTCGTTTTGTTATTTATGGGTATAATACAGAAGCTGTTTATAAGAGAAACGATTCATTAGATTGCATTTGCGGTCCTAAGTATTGGTTCACATGAACAAATGTTTACTTGCCTTCTTTCTTTGGAGAAATCGTAAGTAGTCTTACGTGGGTATTAGAAATGGTTAAAAATGTTAAGTGACTTGGTTGACGCCCACGTCTCTTGTACAGAAAAGGAAGGTTGCATTGATCGATAGTAATAGAGAAGAAACTCTATTTGAATATGAATTGAAATGTGTACTTAGAGCACGTAATAGATTACCGACAGATAAACCTCTTTAGCAGCAGCGCACAGAGTAATCACAATCACAATCCTATATCACAGTTTCGTTTTCCTGGGAACTCTATTCAACATGACACATTTAAATGATAATATATATATATATATATATATATGATATCTTAAGTTGGCAATTTAAAACGAATTCCATTTTGAATAAAACTTATAATTTGTAGCAGCTCATAACATTAGTTAGATGGAGATTTATACACCAACTAGCTTTTGCTCGCAGCTTCGCTCGCGTAAAAGTAAGATAATATGTTAAAGTGTAACAGTATTTTTTTGTCAATAAAATATGGCCTATGTTACTTGTTGATTATATAGCTTTCTAATGGTAAAATAAATTTTTAAGTGGGTTTATTGAATTTTGTTAAATCATTACAAACAAACAAACATACAAACAAACAAAAAATCAAATCTTTGCTCTATAAAATATTAATATCGATAATACATACATACATGGCCTATGTCCAGCAGTGGACGTCTTTCGGCTGAGATGATGATGATGATCAGTACATACTACTATAATAATTTTTATAACAAATTACCAAAAATAAATGTTAAAATAGGTTATAATAATAATAAGAAGAGAAGAGAGATAGAAGCTTTATTTATATTAATTGTAAATCAATAAATAATAATTATCTGCCATTAATAGGAGATAGTTAATACAGTTTTAGTATCCCATAAACCTACGAATTATATTTCATCATATTGTGTAATTGTAATTGCTGCATAGCGGTAACGCATTTTTACTGTTATAAGTAGGTATATCCAGTAGTAGCTAGTACCGATTTCTTTTACAATAACGTGAGTTTGTATTGTTAGTCACTTTACAAAATAAATCAGCAACGACATTTACCAGTAAAATTTTCTTAGTTTGTCATATTAGAATTTCAAATTATGCTAAACATGAACAAATTAATATGACCGAAGCTCGACCGAAACGTAGGTAATATCCATAATGCTAAATAAGTCATTTTAATTGCGCTTTAGGGTAATATACTAATATTGTATTGTTTTAATGAAATTATTTTTAATAATTAGCATTAAAAAATATATGAGTAGTATTTTTTGTTGAACTCTATGCTGATAAAGTACACATCAAAATCGGCACAGGAATCTGTGATATGATAATGTCCTTTTTAATAATTATCTTTAATATCGTTCTTCGTAATGTTTCGTAATAACAATTCTATATTAGTATAGATTATTGTATCTGCTATTCTTGGTTACCAATACAAAACAGGTAAACAATTAGGTATGTTATGTAAGTGCGATATCAATGCAAATGGCAGGCCAAGGACAAACGGTCGAGCACATTAGTAGTGCGATTACGTGCGCTGATTGCATGTTCCACATACAGCGCACTTCTCGCGGTCTCCAGTTGGTACTGCCAGCCTTCTTTTATCCGTTATGCCATCTTCGACCGCTGCGAGTACCTCAGGTCGGACAAAGCCCATTAGAGTGTTGCAGCTCGCTTCCTATCCGTACCCGTGCTCGGTGCACTCGTGTACAATGGACATTAATCCGACCCACAGAACATAAGTACATTTGCAATTGTTCGTATGACTTGTTTTATTAACGTTTGGCATTGAGGCGAATTTTAACATCTGTATAAATAGCTTCCAGTGAGTATGAAGCCATCGCGCTCATAAGATCATTAAAATGTGTCTATTAGGTATAATATTAGCATTACAAAGATTCGAGTTAACAAAAAAACTAAAAACAGACGAATAAAGTACCTACTTATATATTTTTCGCAGAAGGTTATTATAAAAGTGGTTTTTGTTTTGGGTTTCCACTCACTGATTTCGCTCAGAACATCGCAAAAAAAATCTGTCTTTCATTACTATTAGTAATTATAATTAAGATGTAGAGCCGTAAACATAAGGTATTTAATAATATACACAGCCTTCGTTGTTGTTTATTTTAGTTGTGATTTAATAATCTGCGATGATGTTATCACGTCTCACCTCGATCAAAGGTGAGTAATTTTACACAGCCGATAGAAGTTTTTATATGATAAAAGAGGCCACTATCTACGGTGGTATTAGATGTTTTCTATGAGCGGTTTATGAGAGTAACATTGATAAAAAAGCATGATTTAAAACGACCTAACAGCGCAGTGTAGTTCAGATCGGATGCTAGAAGCCATATATTTCGATTCGCAGAATTGAATCGTAAGTGGCTAAACGCGGCGGAGCAGTACGTTGCTGCGGCCTCAGTTTGATAAGATAACCTTGCCTTTCAATTTGCTTTGCTAAAGCGTGTACCAACTTCTAGTCTAGAAAAAAACGCCATACAACGCTTATCACTTATTGACCATCTAATTTTAAACTGCTTAAGAAACTCGCTACGTGTGTACTCCAAGCTATCGTCATATTCGTTATCAATAAAATAATGAGGTCTATTGTAATGTAAACGTACACAAAGTTTAGAAGTGAGTTTTATGTTATTGTAAATGAAACTCGCCCGTGAGTTATGATGTCAGCCATAAATATACTTATGTAAGTGCACTTTGAAGCGATATCTGCAATGCTTTAAAGACATGAGACATGGGTCTAGTAAGTACCTCGTGCTCAAAGGGATCGTCTGTGCGGGGAACCTGTTTCTGTTTATCTGCGCTGAACGACAGTCTCCTCTTGAATAACTTCATCCTAGACCAATGACGGTAGGCGTCACCGTCGCCTTATCCTGATACTTTTAGCACTTTTTGTCGCAGAAGGTAATCATTGCATATAAGCTATGCGCAGACTATCTGAGACTTGCCACGAAATGATGCAATGATAGAGATTTGTAACAAATTCTCTTTGAATAACCAAAGAAAATAGTCATCACTGTCACACTTTTGAGTTAACCGCGATTTTAGTTTAAAATCGGGCAATCTGCGTATTTTCGCGCCATGTATAAGCGCGGTGATAGGCGGTGTGTCGGCGTCAACAGCGCATGTCCGAGGGTGGATGCGGTGTGCGGCCGGCCCGCGCTCACGTCGCGCACTGTCCGCGCCGCGCGCCGTGCGCTGCGCTCGCCGGTGCCGCAGCCACAACGTCACCTTCACACCGCCACACGCGTCAACCCGCCCCCGAAACTTTTCACATTTATCACCATCAATACCCATTAAGTCCCTTTAATAAAACCATAATCGCTTGTCATCGCCGTCGATACTCACTATACTATATGCGAACACTAACTTTTATGCAAAGATTCTTGATTATAAATTACGTTTTCAGAATAACAAAGCTACCTAGTTATCGCTTTAGATACTAATTTATCAGTCAGGTATCTGTATCTACAGTTTTATCATAAACTGACCTACAAACTCGCAAGAGATAAACTGCCCATGCTATACGCATCTAATTTCAGTTTTATCGCTATGGCAATGAATTGCGCATGAAATGTAGAAACTGCTTCCGTTGTTGTTATAAACAATGTCCAAAAATAGTAAGGGTTAACGCTTGTTCTGTTTGACACATGTCAATTATAGGAAAACACAGGCTATGGGAGATTATAACTTGAGAGAATATTTTTTTATTATTAGATTTCACTACGACTTTTTGCTCAATATAAGAAACTTATGGCTTATTTATTGCATAAATATATTTTCTACCTACGCAGGGACATAACGAAATGCATATTTTGCTTAACGATATCCTTAAATAGGATGGCATCTGCACTTTAATCAGAACCTATTTGATATAGTGAATTGAATCAGTCGATACTTGGCGCTATTCCATTCTAAAATAATAGTTGAGAATGCAGATCGATGACGCTCCTTCAAAAATACCAACTTCAACGATTGCAATTAATAGAGATTGACAATAGCATATAGCCTGTCTTGAGGCGGGCATATTAATTGATTTAGGAGCAGAATTCTGTAAAAATGAAAACTTGGCGTCTATGCCCACTAGACTATCAACAGGGAAGTTCGATATTGTCAACATATTTATATCGCAGTTGTTGGGGTGGAGTATTCCGCTTTCGGCACCAATTTTATCGGCACCTATGGTTTCGGTGTGTGTGTCTGTGTGTGTGTGTGTGTGTGTGTGTGTGTGTGTGTGTGTGTGTGTGTGTGTGTGTGTGTGTGAGGTTGGAATGTATGAGATTAAAGAATGAGTGGTTGTGATGCGAGTTTAACTAATACCAAGGTAGGTTGATTTTGGAGGTAAATGTAAAAATGTAAAGAATCAGAATGGTGTATTTCAGCGGGATAAGAAGATTCTCAGTTGTCTGTTAGTGGAGAGTTTTCAGGTATTTAGTAAGTGTGTTTTTACAGTTTGATTTTAGTAGTGGGTATATATCAAGGGTACTATTAAGTTAGTTATACAGAAAAGGGCCAAGGCTTCCTTGGCCCTTTGAGAAGGAGGAGAAGGAAAACTTTTTCGAATGTGCTGTGTTAAAAGTATGCGATTAGCATATTTTGCACATGCGGCGTTTGTCCTTTATAAGGCTATGGTTGTATTGGAGTTCAGAGTGCTTTTTGAGAATAGTAAGTAAAATAAAAGTTTGTCTGATTGTAAGTAAATCTCATTTTTTGTATAGGTCTGTAGTAGGGTAACGACAAACGTAAGTTCGAGATTACGTGGTTAGCTTTTCCTCCAAATATATTATTTTTATTCAAATCACGGATAACAGCTTATATAGTATGGATATGCCACTGGTAATGAATGTATAATGTGTACAAATTACGAGAACAAGTCAAGTAAGTATTCTAGTTGAAGTTATGACTTAGGTAGAGTCTGGTGCTAATGGACATTCAACGCGAATGCAAATATTTCATTATCAAACGGCAAATAATACTTAATTGATTTGAAGAGTGGGGCTCGGCCTCGGCGCTGGGCCATTTATTTCACTTATAATTTAACAGCATCGTTGGCAGATAAAACGATTTGGAATTGTTTTCTCGATGTACAATTTATTTTATGCAAAAATATTGAGAGTACTTAAAACCTATTTATTATAAACTCGTCTATTAGCCGGCAAGCAGATAAAATGAAGAAAATAAGTGTGTTTGGGTTTAATATATCTATAAAAGAAGATTCCGAATTGCTTATTGACTAAAACACATAATATACATCCACAAACACGCACACTAACACCTCAATCCATCACAATATCCCAAAACTTAAAATATTGCACACAAGTGCCTTATACAGGGTGTCCGGTAATTAATGGATAACCTTGAAATGTCTTATAGTTGAACTGATGGACGTTCAGAGAAGAAAATTAAGAAAGTGCAATAGTTAGTCATACTTTTGGCTGTCTATCTATTAGCATAAATAGTGTTTAATAATAAAACAACAAAAAAAACCGATGGAATTCATTCATTTATGGTCGTAGTGTACAATAAAGTTAAATTGGATAATTAAAAAAAAATCATATATCAGGACTACCTGAGATATGATTTTCTTGTTTAGTAGAACCGATGCCCGTTCCGAAAAAAATATGAAAAAATCTATTCTAACTTAGTAGTTAGAATAGATATTTTCATATTTTTTTATAAGATATTTCAAGGTTATCCATTACTTACCTGACAGCCTGTAGGTATATACGCAGTACTGAAGTTATTTCAATTCATTCCCTAAGGGTATAGATTGGGTTATTAAATTCATACATATAAAGAAAACTTTAGGAAGGTCCTATTAAGTTACAACTTCGTAGAAATACTGCAGAATTAAATAAAATAACAATTAAATTACATTTTTCAATAAAGCCTTAAAGGGGTGAAACTGAGGCCGAAGTTTATAATAGACTCAAATTGCTTTACGGTTAAAATAACCACGTAAAGTACTTTAGTAATAAATATGGAACAGGAAAGTAAATTGATAGATGTATAAGGAAAGGACATATTATGTTGAAATATGTTGTCAAATGAAAAATATCTATACTGCTTATTGTAGTAAAGATTGTATTAAAGATCAACTCTTTTAATCAATCACCATCATCATTCAGATCATCCTTCTTAAGGCTATTGTTATTATTATATACGGTTGATTCAGTGCTAATTATGTAGGTATAGTAATTATTATTCTAATACGTTTTTTAAGGTACGTTTAATAAGGCACTCATACAGTAATTATGAATCTTAGTATTTGGTTGGGCAATAAAAATGAGTGACTGATTGTTACGATCAACCCTTTGCGACTGCACTATATTATTTAATAAAACATTTACAACCTAATAAACGTAAAGTTTATCGATTAAACTAATAGTAGTCCGAATTTGCGTTAAACTTATCATACTACCTTCAGTCAAGTCATTTATTCTTTTACAATTTGAAATAAACAGCATAGGTTTATACAGTTTCTACACCCATACCTAGTTAGACTTAGGAATATCGCCAAAGGGATACACCTACTTTTACCCAGCTATATTTTAAGTACCACGTAATAGGCGGAGAGTCTATTGCCGACTACGCAAGCATATTTTCTATAACTCATTTACTCTAATTATATTTTTAGTAAATTTAATCAAGTCCTATAATTATTCGTGTTATTCAATATAATTACATTATTGTTATTATTTACACATAACAATTACATTTTATTACTTTACGAATTTTGTATTCAAATAATTTTCTTACCTTATCCCGTTGAGTGTCAGCAAAAAAAAGTGAAAGGAACGTCCTTGGCGCTTATGAACACCAGGTGTGCAT
Organism: Catocala sponsa; assembly: GCA_963564715.1. Lineage (NCBI taxonomy): Eukaryota > Metazoa > Arthropoda > Insecta > Lepidoptera > Erebidae > Catocala > Catocala sponsa. The sequence goes on from OY751331.1 coordinate 14,143,369, forward strand.
AAGAGATAATGAGAGATTAATAAAATTCTCGTTTGTATTGTAATTCCTAATTATGCATCAACATTCTAAAATTTAATTTAACTAATTATGATTTTCGATGTTAGAAATATGCTATATTCGTCCTAACAACATTTTATTTCAGAAATCATCTGCGTGAAACACAATATGCAAATCCAACAACGTATACCTAATTAGACACATCTAAAAAAATTACAACTGTAATATTTAATTCCAGAAACTTTACCACAGTATTTTAAAGTTCAAAAATGCTTTCCTAATTCGTTTCAACCGCATTCTACGCATAATCCTTAAAAATGTGATTTTAATGGCCGTTAGTGTTTGTACAAAATTCAAACAGGAAGAGGAATGTAGAGTCGGGAATGTAGCGCTAGTGTGAACCTGTTAATATTTGATTTGTCGTTAGAGCTTTCTAAATCCTTATTCCAAGCTTCTCACACGCCTCGCTAACAATTTCCATCTTCAACTGCCATAAAACTTCTACTGCAGTGAGGCCTAATACATTCATGCACTGTTGTTTCCTGATTTTCGCGAAATGGAATATCGTTGTTCGTGGTACTCCATATTTAATTTTATTACGGCTGTGTTTGTTGTGCAACCTCACAATGTGTATGCACTTTACTCAGCGGCGTAGTAAACGTTTAGAAGTCTCGGTCGTACAGTGCAAAACAGTGCATATTCACTTCACCGAAAATTTGCCAAATGGCGTGAAAATGAGCAGAATGGCAGCGTGAGCCACGTTTTGACCCGTCGTCAGTCGTGCCACTTTCTTGTTCACGTCCCATAATCATAATGGGGAGTAATATCAGCAATTTCCAGCTCCAAAGAGGCCCTTATATCAACGATATCTCGGAGCTCATATCCATCGCGATATGCCGAGAGATGAATACGCGAAAGTTAACGATCGAACCCTTTGACGTACCTCCGAAAATAATTACAATGATTACATTTAGTACATATTACCAGCAATTATCGACACAACATGCTGTACACGGGCTCATTTGACGACAAACCGATATGATTTTAATATTACTACGCCGATAAAATTTCATTAGGACCCGATACGGTGTTTTATGTTAATATACTTTAAAACGAATATATCATCGACGAATGGAGCGGGATACACCGTGCGATAAATCAGAAAAGTTTCCGTAATACAAACCTAGCTAATAAATTATTGAAACGAGGGTTGAATACTTACAGAGTTTTGTACTTGAGCCAATATCTGCGCCGTATTGGCGGAGTCAGTGAGCTCGACGGCTCCGGCCACCTGAAACAAACATTTCTCGTGCTACATTAAGTGGGTCAATTGTTCCCAAGGGACTGTAGTCTGTGTGTGCAGACTCCGAGCGGCCATCGCCAATGTCACTGTTTCATTTGTCCAATTGTATTGTTTTTACGTTCAACTTGGGAATAGCCTTGCACAATGAAACATATCAAATATTAAAATGTATTAACCATTCAGTATGAATTTCAATTGGTGTTAAGAAAGTTAAGCACGAGCAAAAAATCGCGACATTGTGCGTTAGTCCGAGGCCAAATACAAATAGGCAAAAACAATGTGCAATCTAAAGCACGTATAGGCAATAGAAAGAACTGCCTACGCGCAGGCCAGAGCGCATCGACCTTGTGCTAGTACGTATTCGCGACGTCGATTTGCTTTGCCAAAACGTTACACACATCATATAAGCATTTTACGCACATGTATCGTAAATCATACCTAAGAATAACTGTTAACTAATCATAAAGTTCAATGCTAAAACAGTATAAATTGTATGTTTTCCGACTCCTACGTTACTTCGCTGAATTTACATAATCAGGGTAAACGAAAAACTATTCGAGCGGCAAAATCCAGTTACTTAGTACCCCGTGGGACATAAAATATCGTTAAATGGAACAAGATAATACAATACCTCGTTCTAACGGAACAATAGCTCGTCTGCCAACATAAATGTTACCTATTCACGAATCTCAAATTACTCAAAAGTAACGTTGGTATATATGGCAGTAAAATCAAGTGAAAGTGGTAAATAGTTCATAAATGAATGTAAAAGCTGGTTTACTTGTTTTCGTGTATTACTGCCGCGAATCAAAACGCCCCAAGGGAGTAATTTGTGGTTATTGTCTGCTATAGCGATATCTCCGCATTTGTCATGGGACTGCGCGCCGTGCCCTATGGATTGCATTGTAAAATGATACTGCGTCTTTCCATCAACATTTTACACTTGAAATGTATTTTAAAGGCGATTCGTTACATTCTCTTTCGAATTATAGGGTGGCTTAATAAGTTATTGCTTGAAATATTAGCTTCTTATAATTCCTCTTAGTTTGCCAAATAATTTAGTAGATGATTTTGGAACCAAACTGCTGATTTTATGGCGATTAAATTTTATACTAAATTAATAATTTATATTAAGTAAATATAAATACCTAATGATAATTTTAAAATATAACTTATAATAAATTATTTAATAAAATACTAGATTATTTAAATTTTTATGTGTAACATTGTTAACGAAAGCAGAGCTTATATAACAAATGCAATATTTTATTACTGTTTGTGCAAAAGAGATTGCACTGTTCACAGCTTAGATGGAAATCATCAAACTTACGAGTCATTCAACAATAACGCTCGTTGCACAAAACTAGGAAAGACCAATGAACGATCATAAAATATAAGTAAATTTTACAACTTCAGAAAACATATAATAACCGTTCACAGTATGTTTTAACTGCAGTGTTTCAACTGCCATGGAGGAAGAGAGTGAATTATTATAATTTCTGTAATTGTTTTCCGTGAAAACGCATCACTAAGTAATGATGTAATGATGGATGGTGCAGTGAAAATGTCATGTAACACTTAATAATTCATAATGTAGGCAGAGAAATCCACGTTAAAATTACAGGCATGCGAACTTGACAACACAATCTACGCACGTAGTGGACAGGCAAGGTGCCGCCGCGCCGACGCAATTATAAAACTCATCTTCGAAAGTGTTATCGCTTCCATTGTTCAAAGAATTGATAAAAAATTACTCCATTGCCGAAACAATTTTACACATGTCAAATTTTAAATAAACTCTCTCTTTATAAACAATTATATTTATTTAACAAGACTTTAAATCTATACTAATATTATAAAGCTGAAGAGTTTGTTTGTTTGTTTGGTTGAACGCGCTAATCTCGGGAACAACTGGTTCGAAATGAAAAATTATTTCCGTGTTGGATAGCCTATTGATCAAGGAAGGCTATAGGCATCACGCTAAGACCAATAGTAGCAGAGCATAAATAAAAAATGTTGCAAAAACGGGAAAAGTTATCTTAGGTGAAGCAGACGAAGTTGCGCGGGTCAGCTAGTAAATACATAATGGGCATTACAAAATTAAAACAAACATCAAATATTCTTTTATTATTTAAGAAATTCTGCAATGGCGTAGAATAAAGTAACAAGTAAGGAAGTTATTCTACCGAAGTAGAAATAATGTTACGTAAAAACATCACTTCTTTATAAATATGTAATGGATAGAGATCGCACGTGAGCTCGTAAACATTTGGCGTTTTTGTTTTAGCAGTGGGAGCCTTTATTCACGAATATAAAAAAAAAACTCCGATGAAGACGTTAGGTATTATGTTTAGACCTGATTTTAAATAGACGAAGATAGCAATATATTCAAAACAGATCAATCCAATATACCTGTTTTAATATGTACTAAAATGCGGTATGTGGTAGAATCTCTGTACAACAATAAAACAATAACTCGTCATGAGTCTTTGGTAAGTTGTATTTTATTGCATTTTATAGACCGCAAGTTGGGATGGATGTACAGTTATTTCATATGTATCTATAAAATGAAAACATGGAAAAGAGAGCATTTATAAAATTTATAAAATATGTTATTTCCAAACTTAATATATTAATACACTAGATGTTCCCGCGGTTTCACCCGCGTTTATCGTTACTGCGCCGCCCCCGTGGGTCGTAGCGTGATGTTATATAGTCTATAACCTTCCTCGATAAATAGGCTATCCAACACTAAAAGAATTTTTCAAATTGAACCAGTAGTTCCTGAGATTAGTGCGTTCAAACAAACAAACAAACTCTTCAGCTTTATAATATTAATACAGATATCAATTAACAATATATTTCCCTTTGTTCTTGTTACAGCAAACGCAGCTGCTGATGTCATGTCATGTGTAGCAATAAATATAATTAAACTTAAATATTGCCAGTAGCCTGCTGTAACTATTTACTACATAAAATATACATAAACAACTCAACCTTGCTTAAATGCATAGTATATTATACTGTTTCAAAGTGTGCTATGCATGTTCACGAGCGCTTCCATACTTAAAATAGTTTCTTGACCCTTTCACTGGCCGTGATAAGGTTAATTTCCTCAGCGGCTAATCCATCGCCATTACTTTCCATTAGCTTAGAAAATTCATCACTTATGCGGTAAATAAAAGGGAAGGAGGCCGCACAGTCAGTTCTTGTGTAACTTATAACCACGCATCGTTCACCACATACGGATATTTTTCACTCACGGCGCTAATGAGATTCTCAAGCTAAGCACTCTATATTCGTTACACTCATTGTTGTTCGTTCTACGTGTACAAAGATTGCACTGCAGCAATAAAATGTAGTACCAAACAATAAGAAAACAACTACCCAGTAACAACGTGTGAGCTAACGATACATAATTAAGTCCATTTACCTTATTGATACCATTAAAAGAACATACCATAACCCACAAAATTATTAGTTTATTTATAACTAGCATTAAGCCAAAAGTTAGAACAAAAGAAAACTAATTCAAATTTCAATGAATAACATTCGCGTAAACAGAAGACAATATTAAAAGAAAACTAAAAGGTAATTTAATGCCAGTAGTCAGCTCACTACTTCATAAAGCGCATTGCTGTAAAAATAAAGCTCAGCTCCAGCACTCATCCCGGAGGAGACAGGTGAGGCGAGCGGCGGCGGCGTTCAGCCCTGTCTGTGTTGCTTGATCGACTCCAGAAGCTCACTTACCTATGTTTATTAGATCGACCAGGAAATGGCGAAGTTCTAAAACAGTTTATTTTGATTCGAAGCTCTCAGATGTTCTGCGGTTACGCACGAGGCATTCAAAATTAGATCCCTATTGAATGATGAATCAAAGAGTTGCCATCAATAGGAATGTCGATTGTAAAGAAAAGTGATTCAGAGTTACAAGAACCTTTGATGTGACTTTGTGTTACAAATATCTGAGACGACCTATGTGATGTTTATGTGTATCGTTTATACATAGGTACAATTTTATATGGAGATCTTTTATTTCGCAGCTTTGCATTGCAAAAATCACGAAATTTCAATTAAATGAAATGAACATTTCTTTAAAATATTGCTGTAGAATAATACCATCAGTCACGCGATGGTATTTATGGCAGGGCTATAATTTTGAGTGTTTACTGGTGGACAAGGGTGTCCTATTACCGGCATGCGTCAGTTAAGCCGCAATTTGTAAGCATGGTGTTATTAATTACGCGGCGCGGTGGTCACGACTCTGGCGGCCATTCTTGCGCTCCTCTGACAACCCAATTGCAAAACACGTTTATGAACTCTTGTGATCACAACTACAAACATTGTTACAAGTTTTGTTTTATGTAGAGCGTAATGTAAGTGTGTATGTACTTATGTGGTAACCTGACAATGGTACAAAATTAAAACCCTGATGATAATGGTTCATAATGTTGTAAATGGCAATTTATTAATGTTTTTATTAATTAATTGTAATCTAAAGTCGATTTAAGGCATTGCCAATTTTAAAACTAGATTCGGTTACATCAAGTTGGGCAAAGTATTATAAGGTTTATAACGGTTACATCAAGTTGGGCAAAGTGTTATAAACCTTTACTGTAAGGCATTTCTTAGAATCGGAGACTGAAAATTTTGCCAGTAGACGTCAAGCGCTCGTTTCTTTTACGTGTAACCTAAAACATTTGAGGCAAAATATGGATGAACTATGTTTCTGCCTGTCGCTTCGGCAAATAAACAGGTGTGAGTCTACGTATATAAATACATATTCTACACAAATTTCAAACACATTGTTCACAGTAAATACAACATGTCTACATTTGTACCAAAATGTTGTTATCCCGTATATGTATATTAGTAATCCAATAACAGTAACCTACTTCCTAAATGGACTTTTACGAGTTACGCGGGGCAGCAGCAACTATGATTTATATTCTATAACGTTTATTTTTATCTCAAGTTAGCAAATTATACCATATGGAAGCATTCTAGTAATGTATATTACATGTAAACAGTATAGGTTTTTATAATTCCTCATTTTACTGTACGTAGTACGACGGAGAGATATCCGCCGAAAAACCGGCGTGGCTATACGTATGTACTTGTGTTTCAATGGTTTTTATTTCTGTTGCGACACATCAAATTAAATTATTACATTAAAACTCGCTTTATATGGTACACGGCAACGTTGAAGATAATTTAAGTCACAATTTAAAGGGAAATGGGTGAGATTAAATACGTGTTTAAGTTGCTTGTGCGCAGGCGCATTGGTCGACTCGACATGGACGTCTCAATTCGCCGAGATGACATCGAGTATCTTGTCTCAACAAATTAAGGCGTAAGCTGTAACGGAACACAGACTTTCGCACGTTCACTTGATACAACACGATTAATTGTGAAGGGATTCGACCAAAATATTTGGGTGAAATCAAAATGTGAAAAACTCGCTTCGCATACTACGTTGTCACTTGCTATTAGGGCCACCGACTACTTACGACATTGTTATTTTAATCTAAATGTCTTATAACTTATAAGTATCACATTTGAGATTGGTCGAGAAAATCACAATATTTCCGCCGGCCTCGATGGCGTAGTGGTTAGTGTAACCGACTGCCACGCCTGAGGTCGCGGGTTCGATTCCCGCACAAGTCAAACATTTGTGTGCATGAACATGGATGTTTGTCTTGGTCTGGGTGTTTCTATGTATAATATGTATGTATTTACAAAAAAAAAGTATATATGTATGTTTATCCATTGTCTAGTACCCATAGTACAAGCTCTGCTTAGTTTGGGCTAGATGGTGTTGTGTGTATGTGATAGAATATTATTATTATTATTATTATTTGATACTATTTTACAGATAATTTAATACGTGAGTAATTAAATAAATATCTACTAAGCTCTAAAACTTATTTCAATATTATATAAGATAATAGAATGTTCGTTCTTCTCTCCTAATTTTGCCGTGCCCCGACGAGGTCCATAATTGTTCTCTCTACGTTTATAAGACCTGTATACACATTATGGAGTGCAATAAACGAATTGAATTAAATTGAAAAACTATTCCTCTTTATACAACAAACTATTGTCAAAAGTATAGCTATGTAAAATAATACATAATACTTACGAACGGATTTCTAACAAATGAATGTAGCTATATTTATATTTGATATATAGTAGTATTTCAGAATGATTGTTATGTTTGATATATGATTTAGGTTGAAAACCCTACTGAATGTGAAGATAATAAAGAAAGAAACATCTGACACAAAAAATATAACTGTGTACTCTCTGTGAATGGAGGATCTTATTTTCCTTTAAGTCACAACGTCTTGTCATGTCGGCAATTATTTATTGTGAAAGCCATAAATATAATTCATGGGAATAGTAAGTGTATTTTTAAGACAAATGTGCGTAATTCTATTGTCATTTACGTTATAACATTATTTTCTCGAATTTGTGCCGCTCTGGTGCACCTTCTAATGTTTTATGAACCTCATCAGACATGTACATTACACAGAATATCATAATACCTCTATCGCCTGCTAGTTACACAACAGGCCTACAATTATTTTCTCATTAGTATGAAAACATTATTTATTAACTATCTAATGAGCACAATCCTACAAAAAATATATGTTTATGTAAATAAGGTGTACATACAATATAGGTATTTGCGGTAAAGTTCTCGCGGCGATGTTTTACTCAAAAGAGATACAAGTTTTTTAACAATTAAAATGCCTATAATTAAAGCTTAGCGCCGCTGTTCTTAACATGTCATAAAGTACATGTTTCAAATTGCTAATTCGTAAAATACCATTTAAAACAAAAACGTAGCCCGAAATATCTAGTAATTGGTTAAAACATTAAGAATAAAAAGGATAAATAACGCTGAACGCTCTTGCAACTTTTAAGGATATTCATTTACGTAAGACTTTTATAAAACAAAGTTCTTTTATATTTTCTTTTCGTACAGAGTAGTACAAGTCCAAAACTAGTAGGAATCATATAAAGTCCAAAACGAAAAATAATAATTACTAACTTTAATTTTAAATATGTAGTTTTGCAATTATAGAAATTATAGAACATTTAACCGTTTGGTAAATAAGGTAAGTACACTCGATTGGTAAAATTTCAGACGTGCATATATTTGACAAAGTTTAAGGTTTAGTTATAAGAGTTAGAGCTGCTGTTTTGGTATATAGTAGAGTCATGTGTTGAGCCTGGCCAACGTGAAACAACATCAGTGATCAATAAATTTGCATCGCTTATGGTCTGCACATTGATGGACATATAGGACTTTCTGTTTGTAAATAATTCAGCATCATCACCACCTAGGAAATCAAATAAGTTAGTTCAAATCGATCAACTTATATATAGCAAAGAATACGAAGGGATGTTTTACCTGGTGACTGAATTTTGATATGTGTGCAATCTATACAACTTAATACATTTGGGAACTTTGCTATTTTATAAAATTGTCCCTTCACTGTTGAAAATTCTTCTTCTGGATCCGGAAATCGTATAAACTCCTCTCTTAGGTTTAATATGGCAGTTGTAACTCGTTTTATAATACGACAACTGGTAGCCACACTAATCCCACTTAAATCTCCCACAGTTAATAAAAAATTTCCAGTGGCAAAATATCTTAAAGCACATAATAGTTGGTTTATCGGAGACACTGATTTATTTCTGAAATATAGCAAAGGTATTCTGTTGTTAAACAATTTACTGATTCAGGAAGGCAGGCAATAAATATTCAAAACAAAGGGCAGAATACGCGTAATAATCGTATTATATCTACTTACGAGTGTTAGGTATGTTTTATACTTCAAACAAAAGTTACTTACCTGTTATCTTTGAATTCTAAAAGATGCTCAATTTTTTCTAATAAATATAAAACACTGTGTTTAGATAACCTACATCTTATGAAAAAGTCGACATCGTCGTATTTATCGAAGTGGTCGACTCTTTCACGGTGAATGCGTGGTCTTTTTACTATTTGCTGAATGTTCTCTAGAGTCTTAATAGCTTCTAGACTCTCTATAAAGTGCCCTAAATCATTTTCCATGGTAGAAAATCACTCGTGTGTCGCGTATGAATAAACAATATTCTGTTACCTAAGCACAAGAATACTTTAAGGAGCCAACAATCGGACTCTTAAATATAAGAGCTGCTTTAGAGACGTAAGTGACACCTAAACGTTGGTGAAAACGAATTTTTTGTTAGGGATTCCCTAAAAGCTGCTAAGGGATACTTATCTGTTGGTGAAAACGGGCATTACTCTTGTAACTGTTACGCATACTTACCTACTGTCGCTTGTTGCTTGAGTTAGCGATAACACTGCCATGAATCATACTCGCAATATTGGACTAAACAAAGTACAATTTAAGAATAGTAATTAGTCTCAAGGCTTATATTAAAACATTTTGAATATATTTGCTACATATGTACATCCTGTTTTGGTTACACTATATTTCTTTGAATTACAAAAATTAAGACGTTTCATAATACCTTCTGAGCAATCTAGACTAGAAGTATTATTTAGCACTTACCCAGTACCTAAAAGCTCTCTCTTTATTTATTCTTTTGTTTCGTTACTTGTACTGCCAGTATCAATGTTTGGAACACACCGTTCAAGTATTTCATTCTGAGCACCAAAATTCATAAGGTATTCTAAAATTGTATGTAGACCTTTTTGAGTGAGACTGGCATCGTAAGAATGGATGCTAACAAGATTCGATTATAATATTTTTTTAATTCTCGAAACTCGGGTTTAGCCCGTCAGTAAAGCAAAAAATTGCTAGTCATTGGGCGATTAGCGAATGGACTCAAACGGCATGCTATGCTAAGTCCAGATTCACACTGTTCAGTATAGTACTGTTAGGTATTTTCAAAAGTACCTATTTATAAAAAATATGTATTTATTTATAGCCGAAAATTTAACGATATAAACTGCTAGCTGTTAAAAAAAACTATTTTAAAGATATCATAATATACCTACACCAAATATAATCTACACCAACATTGGCATCTACCCTGGTATGAGTTTTATAAACAGTGCTCTTTTTTCAGTGTGATTTAAAAGAGTGGCTGTAGGTATCTTACAAATATCTTCTCATAGGCTCAAAATTTTGCCTAAACCTAGCAACTACCCCAAAACGTAAATTCAGTAACTTCACAAAACTAACTCATAAACTTTACGGTTATAAGTGTTACTTTGTGACCTAAATTATAATAAATGATTTTTGACATTGACATTGTAGCAAAAGACTAAAGGTACAAAAAGAGACGAATCTTTATTATAATAATACTATAAAGTAGCTATCAAATTCCGTGCTAGGGATACAAAACGCGGGCAAATGCATGACCGCAGCACAACGCACCGAGGCGAGAGGGTACTATCCGCGAGTCTATAGTATGCACGGAGCCTTACCGAACGCTTTTATAAATGTTCGTTTCGCTCGAGTTTCGCAGTTCGGAATTCATACGGTAAGATGTGATCGACTGCCAGTTCCGGGTCATTCGGCGTCTATTGATGTTTTTGTAACTCTGTTATAATTACGACACGAGCTCTACAATGTACCTACAGGCCCACCACACAGCCCCGTCAGATAAAAAAGAAAACATGTGATGATGCTTGTTACAGATATTGAAAGTAAAAGACATGTTCAGTCTTTTACTTTCAATATCTGTAACAAGCTAAATGAAAAGAGAGCACTAAAATAAGTTATTGTAACATATTATATCGACTCTCTATACTAGTTTTAGCAAGGCTAAAATTGGGTACTCAAGCAGATACAGATCGTAACTAATTAGAATTTATTAGATTTCTAACTATCAACATAATGTAAAGTTGGTACGACTACAAAGTGACTGTCTAACTAACAATTTTCAAGAAATTAGCAATTATTAATTACAGTCAAACTTAGTTAGCTGATCGATATTCAAGTGCTACGAATGAATGAGTTCAACTAAACATTTTTATTGGGATTAAATATAATCACCACCAAACATACTAATTGCACAGCAAAACATGCTTACTAAAATATATCATAACGAGCACCTATACCCCTCAAATCACTGCATAAGGGTTAGGTTATGTTAGGTTCCTTCTCAAACCCATCTAAAAATAGGAGCCTCGCGAAGTAAGGCTCAGTCGACTTAATTTGATCTCTTTAAAATAGTAAGAATATTTTGCTGTGCAATTAGTATTTTTGGTGGAACAAAGGCAAAAAATTGAGGAACAGTTAAATACTACCCATTTTTATTTATGTTTTCTTCCAAGGTACTTCTTGGTGCGAAGTCTGACTCTCAGGGTAATGGGTAACCGCTGTTCTTAATTTGAATACTTACTTTATGCAAATCTTCATTATCAACACAGCATATCATACAGCATAGTTACTAGGCAAATTAGCTTTTTATGCATTTTTATTAACAATTAAATTAAATTTTCTTATAACGACGTCAATTACTTTAAGTTTATTTTTATCAGCTTTAGCAGCTCAAATTTTTGTCTGTTAAAAAAGACAACTACCGCATAAGAAATAATTGCTGTGTCGTAGGGGAGTTTACAAACATTCGAACTATAGACAAAAGAACACCCAGACTCAGAACAATGATTTGTGGATAACACGAAGTTTTGTCGCATATGGGGCTCGTACCCACAACTCAGCGCAGTGGCAGTGGCGAGACGACCACACCACTGCGCCACCCTTTTACACTTTTTCTTGCAATCCAGCAATCACAGATTGTAACTGCCGTTGCCGTAAGATTGCGCTTATATTTGTGGGCGAATGTGAGCTTCTGATTTGATTCCCGGCTCGGGTAAAATGTTATTGTATAGGTTTTTCGGTTAGCAGATACTTAGTAGCAACACTAATCTTGGAAATATGTATGATATACAGTAATAGGTATAGGATGTGATATAGTTCTACCTGTCTTTTAAGGAAAACGCAGGCGTAAGCTTACGTCTGTATATTATTATAATAAGTCTTACACATTAAGCATATTAGCAGGCGTAGATATAAACTCAAATAGAAACTCGTAAACACGTAACAAATAACGAGCACCAGAGAAAGCTATGGCTATACTTTACTTTAGATTAATTTCATGTAATTAAACTAACTACTACTTCATAATGTACACACGCGCTGCTTGCTAATTAACTTGCTTATTCTTTTAGCATTGATTTGGTGCTATCTAGCATTACAAAACAATCCCTGTACCCTGGAGACAAGATCATGATTAGAATTAAATGTACTAACAGTCTACGGTGAGATGACAATTTTGCTAACCAGTGTGGGTTCATTGACTGTTCGACAATCTAAGTCTAAGCAAACGCCGAGTTAAATTTGTACACGTACTCATGACATACCTTGTTGGTGGCCAAGCCAAGTAAACACAACAAGAAAACGATTCGGCTTTCAAATATCTATTGCGTTTTTTTATATATCACTTAGTAACAAATGTAACCAGCCCGCTAGATAGTGAAGAGTTGCTATCACTTGGGCATACCCGACCTTCGAAAGTAGCAGTCGAGGTACCAGCATAGTACGCCCCTTAAGGAAACTGCAAGACCTCAACCCAAAGACAGTTGGTCAGCTCCGATCTACCCTAGCATAGAATTGTATCTAACGTATCCCGGCTGTTACAGTTTGGGCAAAATCCAATGTTTATGCGGAGATCACGCTGTCCCATGCCACACTTAGCATAATTAAATTGATAAAAACCTCAAAGCACAGAATCATCAAAATAAATAAGTAAATGTATTAAACTTTTAAATGATCGGTCATCAATCAAACTTATAATCAAATATAATTTTTGTAATTATCTATTTCCGGCAATTTATAGTCACAGTCCTTGGAATGTAAATAAATAATTTTGTTATTGACTGAATGTATTTCTGTGTTAATTAGTGTACCACTTAGTAAAATTATATAATTACATAAAGTATAATGGTGTATAAATAATAACTTAACTAAAATAGATTGGCGCAGTAATTTTAAATCGCTAGCTTGTAATAAATCATAACTGGCGGCAAAAGCTGATAATAACCATAAACTTCAAAATATTTCGTCATAACGAATATAGTGATCAAGGTTAGTGGGTTTTCGGTATCTTTTTTACTATTTAACTTTTATCTAAGGTTACAAGGGGCGACTATATTGGTATCTATGAAATGCTGAAATGACTGAAATATATTTGAGTGAGTAAAATGTCAGCTATGTTCGTTGAATGTTCATAAACTCACCGCAATCATGCAAACAGACTAACACAATCAGCTGAATACCACAGACGCCCATAAAGTATAGCGGCAGATATAAATAAGTACGCCTGTCTCACCGATCTCACCAACTTATCTCACAAATATGTCCACTATCTCTTTCTACAGACTTTCATCTTTGGTAAAATGCTTTGAGTTAAATATGCCTTTACGCAGGCCCATTCTTTTCTCAAAAATTTATATTAAATTTTGATCTTACATCTCGAACGAGCGAGCGGCTCGCGAAATTCCGCAAACAACCGAAACGACCTTGCATTGTTACTGTTCCAGACTCTTTTGGCATGAATGATTGCACGGACTCGATAAAAGATTGGCCGTATATTACACGAGTAACTGGCAAGAATAACGAATTGCTCGGATGCGACCTGAGACCGTTCCGGAACCGTTTTTATGGCAAATGTTTGTTGTTGTTGCGCTGCGGCTAAGTTTAACTAACTGACTTTGCATAAAGCTAACAAACAACACAGATTAGTTTAAGCGCTCACAGTTAGAAATCTCTGGAGAAATGCGTTTAGTGTTAATTGTTGTCATAAACTGGCGCTATTCCATTCTGGACCTAAACTTTATCTTTATTAATAAAAAGGTATCATATCTTAACAAATAGCTTTTTAAAAGATAGATTTCTTGCAATTATGTTTAAATAAATGTATTATGAGGTGGTAGCATTTGCCCGCAACTTCGACCGCATGTCCTACATTTCACCCGCGATTGCATCTATGTGAGTCACAGTATGCACCCTAAATTATCCGATTTTGCCGAACTGAATCAGATAAGATGTGTGTTTATTATCAATTTAAGTAGAATTCCAATTTACCGAACTGTGAATACCGCATCTGCCCAATCAGTCCAGTGGTTATTGCGTGATGCCGGAACATATAGACAGCGAGACGGACAAAAATTATAAAAATCATTGTCCTGGATGCTTCTAAATTAAGTGCAATTCTAAATTAATCACAATTAATTTAAAAATATCTTTAATATACAGACACAGCCTCATTTTTATAAAGGTACATATTATTTTACCCAAGTTCTTGTCAAGGAAGATAAATCTAGGCATTAAGATACGAGTCATGTTTTTAAAGCACTTCTTCATTTCAATAATCAAAAATAAACAATAAAATCAGCAAAGTAATTTCAGAAAGTCTGTATTGTATTAGCATGGAATTATACAAGCTCCTACCAGCGGTTTTACCCGCCTAAAGCCTACTGGAGCGCATACCGAGATAAAAAGTATCCTATGTGTTAATCCAGGATATTTTCTATCTATAGGTACTTATGCCAAATTTAATTCAAATCTGCCACTATTTACTCGTGGTTGAGTAGCAAATATTCAAACGTCTTCACAAACTTTCACGTTTATTATTAGTGAAAACAAGATTAATTAAATATCTAATAGCAGCCCACAATTACGTTTTTCTCAATATCAATGTATGTAGATGATATATCATAGTTGCAAATCTAGAGCGGTGGCATTAGCATAGCCTCACGTCGCCGAGACCGGTCGACAGTATTTAATCTTCCCCGGGGACAAGGCAATGTACCCGGAAACTGGGTGACATTTAAAATATCGACCGACCTACCGGAAGAGGTATTAGATTCACCACACCCCAATACAAGTCGCCTTGACGCTGCCGACCTAATAACTGCGCCGTAAGTAGGCTGACGAGATGTGCTCACTTAGGTTTAACCTCATTTATGAAACTTCCAATCTTGACTGCTACGCTTCGTATATTGCAACCCGCAGATATCACATTTAGGATATATGGAAAAAAGTAAATGAAAGTTGTCAGCGGCGCTACGACTGTTAAGTGACCCATCCGCTTCCAGGCGAGGTCAGGCCGCGAGCTGACCTATCATAACACATTTTCATTTTCCTCATACACTTTTATATGTACATAAGAATTGTTTTAATGCTTTGCTGCCGGCACCAATGGATAGCAACAGTATTATCCCGGATACATGGACAGAGCTTAAGGCTTATGAAAATGAGGTGTTAAAACTTATATTGCGTAATCTGATATAATATAACGAGCCTTTTATATGTCAGACAAAGACAAGTTATTGAGTTGTGATCGGCACTAAAGCTTACAGTATAAATGCTCATTCTCTTGCATATAGTCTGAAGATACCTTTATGTGTTGAAACTTGAAAAAAGCGTTTACATTTAAAAGTGGAAATTATCGATCAGTGAGAAGGCTTTGGCGGCGAGCGCGCGTTCGTAGTACTCAGGCAAGTCTAGAGAAGATCGCGTTCGGAGTTCGGAACGTGCGCTGATTTTCTCGGGATCGCCGCTCAGTTACGTAAAGCCGCCGTAACGACATTCCTCCGTCGTGTCAATCTACATTCTAAGCAAATAGGAAATAGTGTTTAAAGAACATTCTGAGTAAGCAGCTTTGTACAGTACCACATATTGGCAAACATTAATTATGTACACGTACACCTAAGTATACAGATTTATTCTGAGTAGTAAATATGTAGAGATACTTAAATACATATGGTAGGTAGGAAAGTAAAAATCTCCGAGATTCTTTACTTATGATGACAAAAGCAATTCATAAATATTGATAGCATGTGCTATCTTTTAAAGATTATATATCGATCTGATAATAATATGTATGTTTTTGTTGAATGAATGTTATTGTTCAAATATTACTTTAATTCATATTGCAAGAATAATCTCCAAGCATCAACAAACATTATTTTCCGCCTCACGTTGTATGGAGGACGAGGCAATTTAAACAAAACAAGCCGCAATTACTTGTCAAATGGACGGGCACGGATTTGGCGAGTCAGAATTTAAACGATCAAACTAATGTAGACATCCGGTGGGCCATGCTACGTACATACGTGCATTTATATACATTTTATTTAATATAACATTTAAATAAGGTTAATCTGCACGAAGATCTTGATATCATAGATTTGTTTTACTTAGTTGGATTAATCTGTACACATACTTGAGTATAATTAGCAAATAACATACTAATAGACTAGAGCATAAGGGTGGCAACTGAGATTTTTCGTAAGCAACATCCCACTTGCCACTCGGGGTGGCGAATGGGTTTCTTTATATTGAAAATATCCCTTTCGCCACCAGAGGAAGGAATGCTGGAGGTGGCGACTGGGATTACACTCATCCCAGTTGCCACCCCGGTCCCGGTGGCGAATGGGATATTTTTTTTGGAAAATGTTCCATTCGCCACCGGAGGGGGCAATGCTGGAGGTGGCGAGTGGGACTAACCCAAAATAACGCACGGAAGAATAATAAAATTAGAAAAGAGTATATATAGGCAGTTGTATTTAGGTATATTTAATCACAAAAATAATGTTATATGTAAGTATTTTTCACATAGTAAGCAGCTTTATATTTGAGCAACTTTTGTAACAAGTTTCGTATATTGTATATTGTAAAAACATGCTTAGTTTTATGCAAACGTTCTTTACATGAATTTATGGCAAAATGTTATTGAAATTTGGTACGAGTTATTTTCAATTAAAAATTATGGACCGTTAAAATGGACACGGCCATAATCGAGGCCTTATTTTCATGCTTGCAGCAAATACTGCGTTATCACCGCGCCTGATCTTTTGAGAACCATTAATTAATTATCTTGAAATATTACCTAAACGTATTATTAGTGAAACGGTGAATAAAGATAATAATGTACGTTTTAACTTCGGTATTGCACGGAGTAGTTGCGCCCGCACCGCCGCGCCGCCTCGCCGCCCGGCGCTCGGTGCCTCGGGCGAACACCGCACTCCATGCACATTCCCGGTCTAAGAAATGTTTATCACAGTCACAAATTATATTTAATACAATTAATTATAGGTCTCCCTAGACACGTCAAGTTGTAATTGAACATTTAGGTCCGTGAGCTACGATGAAAAATAAGTAGCACGTTTAAATTATGCGTAAATAAGATATAAGTTACAATCTGCTTATTCCATCTCGTTTAAGTGAGAGTTATTCTTAGTACATTTGAGTCAAAGTAGCTCGGTGAAGAATGCGCAGGCGGTCGTGGCGACGCGGACGGGCGACGTGGTGGCGACTATCGATGGTAATGTTCCTACGCGTAGATCCGCGCACTGCCTGCGGCCCTATCACTGTAAGCAATCTTTGACCCACGTCCCAACCCTACGCACAATCACTGCTTATTAAAACGCTTTATGTTATTATCTTTCCGGAAATTTAACTTTAGAAAAAAATCGTACAAAATAGCCAACATACAAGTAGATACATTTTCTCGTTTGCAATAATAAATAGTGTGAAAAAACTTACCCGTAGATCAGAACTTCCCGACGACGTGGATGTACTGCTGCTATCCAACCTTCCGTTGTAATACATTGCCAGTTTTCAAAGTAACCGCCTCACGTAAAAGTTCGTTAAGTTCACAAATAACTTTAATCACGACACTGGGTAGTCTGCACTACTTGCTTTTGCTAGCTTTTCTACGTTCAATACACAGTTAGTTACAATTAGCGAGTTGCCATACACATTGTTTTAAGTAACCGATTAAATCACCCGTCTTCATCTTAATAAACAATTGACACCATTCAAACCGGCTCTACGACGAAGTAGACCACTTTGCGTCTGTTCCACGTACATAGAGTTCTTGAAAATTAGAATATAATACTTAGTCGGTCGGATTATATAAAGTGGTGTAAGTATATTTACTAACAAGAGTGTTAATCAGTGAGTGGCTGGCAGAGGTACAGTCGCGCTCCCACACGCGCAGCACCTGTGTGTATATGTTGCAATGGCATACGTGACTCAAGGAGTTATTTATCGATAAAACTGAAACACAACAGTGTTATCGCACACGATCGTCACTCGCGGTTATATCAACTACTATTTTTTCAGATAACGACAAATCACTTTCACCTTGAACGATTTGACAAATTACATATTTAACGCTCATATGTTTTGAGAGTGTTTAAAAACAATACGAGCTTTATTACTGAGATGAAATTGTAAATATTATAATGATGTCATTAAATTTATATTAATTGTTATATTTGCGAGTAAGATACCCTTATCACGCTTTTAGCGATTGAGTTCTTCACTTTGGTTTTTACAGACATAAATAATTTATTTAAAGAAATGAGAGTTTTATCAACACATGATCTGCTTCTGTTTCTATAAGTGTCTGAATATAGTTTTGACACAGAATTTACAGCAGTACGATAAGGTTTAAAATTATATCTGTTAACTTGAATCTCAGATAATGAATTCATAAATTATATAACACGTATTCTACAAAAAAGTAATAAAATACACTTTCTTGCTTTTAAGACTCCATTTGGACGCCACATATTAACGCACACTTCACAACTAGACCCATAAAGTACTGGATTCAATCAACATTTATCAAAACATTATCGGTATTATAATCACCCAAGGCGCACGCCTAGCGTTCAGTTCTCCTTATTCAGTTCAAAGTTGTTAAAATGGTCCAATATCTCAAGTTTATAACATAACATTTGCACAGATTTCGCGAGCTCGCTATAGCACAACAGCCCACCGGTTGGCGTTATTTATAGAGCGACCGAGCTTTGCTATAAAAGGATTTTGTTTGAAAATGGGAAGCTGTTTGCATTTGTGCGAATGTGTATCGCGAAACGCAGATTTGGCGTGCGCGTGGGCCAGGCGGCGCGCGCGGCGGCACTGCTCGCGCTCGCCGCGCCGCGGGCCGCGGCTCCGCGCCGCGTGCGTTGCACCTGACTCGGCCCGCGCCCGCGGCTCCGCTCGCCACTCGCCTGCAGCTTCCACACACCTTCCACCTACCCGTTACGGGAATCTATCCTGTATATGTCGCACATTATATCACATTCATACTTTATACTAGTACCAGTATGAATAAACCTAGCCGTAGCATATTGGCGAACTTAAAACAGTCATCACCGTACGATATTGAAGGTGCCCAGGGTCTCATAGTAAAAGTCTAACGAATGCTGTAGTCTTAGATATTGCACTAAAATATTTTATAACTAGAAAATCTTTTATACAGTGCCAATTGATATTTAACTTGAATTCTCTTGGACCTTCGAATAACTAAATATAAATGCTTGTGACTTAATAAACAGTTCCAGTATTGTCTAACCTCAAGACTTCCTAGCAAGGTGAACAACAAGTAAGTACATACATAGTCATATATTCTTTATTTGCATTCTGCGCCGCGTACCTAGGCGTTTCACTCACGCTTTGCGAACCTATCGCCTCACAAAAGCTCTCCATACACGTGGTCGTACATTACTATCTATACATACTTCAAATAAAAATACAGGCGCTCCTAATGAGAGCTTTATTTGAAAATTGGAAGCTACCTATGCACATAAAAAATCAAAGGTATTTATTATCGGAAACACATGGCTAAACTTTAATCAATGTCAATATATCTTTCATCGATTATCGTCCCAAATAACGAAGCTCAGGCCTTTACGACTGGTGGTTGTGGAGCATGAAATATTAGGTTGATATCTGCCAAAACAAATTTGTTTGTACAAGTGTCAATGAGTGACGTCACGCGGACCGTTGACATCGCCTTAACGGCACCGTACACAATGACACCCTTATTCTTTATCGCCTATAAGAAATATGAACACAGAATTGTTTGTAGTCAATGAAATGTGACGCTTATTTTGTTGGCAGGTTTGAAGCTTATTAGATTTGTACTAAGGCCACAGAACCCAATAAGCAACTCCTACTCAGAGATGTAAGCCAAACAGCAATTGTGCCAATAAACAGTTTTTTAAAGTTACAGATTTAATGCAAATTTCACCAAAAAGCGACGAATAAGGTAATTAAAGTTAAGAGACTATCGAGCTTTTATTAATGTGATTGATTTTAGAACGTCACGGTTATTATAATATTTATTACGCAGATAGAAATGGATTTCATTTATAACGACCTTGGTTGTAGCGACCATTTGTCTATAACAACGTTAAATTTAAGTCCCTTTAATTTAAAGCATACTTTAGTACAAAATATATCGCTATAGCGACTTTGGATGTAACGCCGGGTTTGGGTGTAGCGACTGTTTTTAATGAATAATTTGTAACAAATTCTTAGAAATCCCACGCAGATATTGCGACCGGATTCGGCTGGCAAAAACACAAAGAGCTTTCTTATCTTTTGTTTACATCCACATAGATGGTCAGCAACTGTCGTGACCTTTACTTTTTGCTGGGTAGATAGATAAGCGTATACGTTTCAGACTTAAAATGGTTCAGTTAACATAAACCATAACATGTCTGTATCTCTTTTTACCTTTGCCTGTAAAGACTTCCGGATGTAATGACGAAATTACCACTGTAATTCCCTTCATCGTCGTTATACCCGAAATGCACTGTATTATACAATTTTAATGAACAATAAAGTCAAGTGACTCCATAAACAAAGTAGCGCCTAGAAATATATCAAGATGGATAAGATCTACGGCATTTTAGGAAGGAAGATAGGAAAGAAGATAGGAAAGAAAACTCTTTTAAAAGTTACAGAGAGACTTTGGCTTATCTTTACCTTAAAGATATAATTGAAACGCATCTGTTTTGAATAAGATATTTTACACGCTTGTTTACAGACAGAAGGTTTCTTTCGAACAAAATGGGAAATTTAAAGCTTTTATCGAATTCTCATCGATCAGGAATTGAGCCGGATTCGCAGCGGCAATTACAGTTATTTACACTCGAAGGTGCTAAAATACACTTAATTAACAAAAGTATTTAAAAATAAATTTCTACCGCAGTAAGTGGCGCTCGTGCTGTGAACTCTTGATTATCTCGATGAAAATGAATCCTGTTTCACAATTAATTAAAATGTAAGTATGTTTTGCTTAAGGCTGTTTACAATTTTAACCAAATACAATGGTTCGTTTAATTTTATTAAATATCTGCTGGCATATTGGCATCTAAATTTAAAGTTATACTTATTGGTGAAGCAATTTCGTGTAGTAATTCCTTAACTTGATAAAAATAACTGAGCGCGTTGAATATGTGAATGCATTGTTTTTTTATCAAGTGTTGTTGGCCGCATTAAAATGTATCGCACATGGAATCAATGTTCCGGTGAGTGTCGAACCCTGGAACTCACACGAGTGGACACGGGTATAAAATAAAACGGTTATTGCTGATAGCGCCTGATACGTATACCAGCTAACTGAGGCGGCGCGGGCACGGCGGTGCGCGGCGCACCGCACGCCGTCCGCCGGCTTCGTCTTTGTCACTTGTTTCACAATCGCTACTGTCACAATCAACACTGTTTTCACTATTTAGATGCAAGACACAAGTTAAAGATCGCTTGTCTAGAGAAAAACTGAATAGAAAATTCAAATTCGATGTTAATTTTTCCATGGTAAATTCTTTGAAATTTTTTATTGGTCATAGCGAATATGGTGTTCATCTTGCTTCTAGGTCCATAATTATATAAAAGTTAATAATATTGAACAAGGTAATAAAGTCATTTCTGACATTGTGTCTTCAATTGCCAATTTTATAAACATAATGTTTGTCATATCGGCAATTAAAGACACTATGTCAGAAGTTTTTGCAGGTAAGTAGTGCTTTAGTATGGCTCCGTCTGTATGACTGTTCTATCTTTAAAACGAAACTTTGACTGCAAAAATGTCGTAGTGGTTTAAGTGTTTGCCTCGCTACTGCCACCGCGCCGAGTGTTGTGGGTTCGAAACCCACAGAACAATAATTTGTGTAATCCACAAATTATTGTTTTTGGATGTTCTTTATGTCCGTTGTTTGAATGTTTGTAAAACCCCTCACGATATAGACATTAATCCTAGTGCGGGAGTTGTCTTTAAAAGAAAAGGTTCTTTCTTTTTAGCAGTAGTAAGTAACCAGCTAAAATTTTCACAAAATAACACATCATTATGTTGTGTTTATCTTTATTTAAATGTTTAAGTGGATATCCCAAACAATACTATAAATAAATAATGTTTTTTTTCGTAGGATCCTCTTAGGTACATGAATTCTGTCCTATTTTATCTTTTAAACAATAAAACATACAAGCTTAATGTGATTCTAGTGTAAACCTCAGGGTTTACACTAGAATCACTTTAGAGTAATAACCAACAGCACACATTTACTTCAGAGTAATAACCAATAGCAGAATAACACACTAAACACTAATTATAAAAAGGGACCCAGTACGAGTGCGCCATTGTGGTGGTACGAAAAACGCTGTGGGCGAGTGCGAATCGCACTTGGCCCGTTTTATATTGCTATCTATCTTTTAGAAAGCTTTTTCTATAAAATACTTCTAAACATCAAGTGTAAATTAATATCAAATATCTAGTCAATCTACAGCGTAAACAGTCAAACAATCGAGCCTCAATTCCATTAATAAAATGTTATAATTATAACATATAAAACAAGTATTTTCACTAAATGGCATTCTGATCAACAAGGTCTTTATTTGTACATAGAAAAACATAACATCCTATGTAACGAACAAAAAGGATATAGAAAAAATAGTAATATAAACTTGGTAATTTATGAATTTTTGCATAATGTTATGGTAAACATAGATAAAAGAACGCCAGTATGTGCCATTTTCTGTGATATGAGACAGGCTTTTGAACGTGTCCAACATAGTACGCTCTTAAAAAAACTAGAGGCATATGGTATTAAGAGGCAACGTCCTCAATTTATTACAATCATATTTGAAAAAACGTAAACAGATCACAGAAATTAGCGACATAAATGTACAAAAAAAACATGAATACAATTTTAAATCAGAAGAACGTGAAGTTTTATATGGAGTTGCTCAGGGTAGTGTGTTAGGTCCTTTATTATTTAATTTATATATTAACGATTTACCTGCAGTAACGAATAACCTGATGACATTATTTGCTGACGATAGCACTTTAACTATAGCTTGTAGAAATAGACTCAGTTATGAACTTGACATTAATTACTCACTGACATCAGTAGTAGAATAGTTGCACAAAAATAATTTGAATATTAATCTGAATAAAACAAAAATTATGCAGTTCAGACAGCGCATACCGACAACAACATTGAACATTAATATTAACGGTTTACATATTGAAGAAACGGACACTACTAAATTCCTGGGCATTATAATAGATAAAAAACTTAATTGGAAGGCACAAATAGAGATAATCAGTAAGAAGATAAGTACCTCAGCTTATGCTCTACGTAAACTATCATTGATACCTAACACAGATGCTTTGATTACAGCATACTATGGAATGGTCGCATCAGTGCTAAGATATGGCACAATATTTTGGGGGAATAGCACTGATAATAATGTAGCGTTTAAAGCCCAAAAACGATGTCTCAGAGCCATGTTTAATCTGAAGAAAACAGATAGTTGCAAACCTTATTTTAAAAAATACAATATATTAACAATGTCCAAGAATATTTATATCTGGGCCAGGTAGTCTCTTTCCAGTCGAGACAAGACAAAGAAATTGCCCGACGTATCGGAAACTCCTGGAAGAGCTACTGGTCGATGAAGGACCTCATGAAAGGAGACCTTCCCTTATGTCTCAAACGTAAGCTCATGGATAGGTGCATTCTTCCCATTCTTACGTATGGTGCACAAACATGGTCTTTGACTGGTCAGCAGAGGTCCGCGCTAGAGTTTTGCCAGCGAGCCATGGAGCGTAGTATCCTAGGGGTACGGTTAACGGACCGCATTAAAAACTACACTACGCTCCAAAACACAAATCACAGACGTCACCCAGAAAGCCGCCAAACTGAAATGGGATTGGGCTGGACACGTTTGCCGTATGCCGCAGGAGCTTTGGGCTAAAATCAGCACAGATTGGATCCCAGACGGTGCTAAACGCCAACGTGGTAGACCAAAACGTCGATGGCAAGACGAATTAATTAACTACAGGAGGGACTGGTGCAAACTAGCGCATAATAGGGATATGTGGAAAAGCGAGAGGGAGGCCTTTGCCCTGCAGTGGGACAATACAGGCTGAAAATAAAAACAAAATAAAAATAAAAATATATTAACGTTGCCTTCACTTTACCTACTAGAGAGTGCAACATTTGTTAAACCAATCCAAATTTATTTTCAAGGTTATCCGAGACGTTCCCGAGAAATAGATGCAATAAGAATAAACTCTGTCTTCACGAATCAAAGACAACATTAATGCGTAAAAGTATCTTTTGCATGGCACTAACAGTTTACAATAAATTACCAAAATCGTGGCAAAATATGTCCTTTGATACATATAAAAAGAAATTTAAAAAATATTTTACTGATAAAGCTTACTATCAGATATCAGACATTTTCTCAGAAAAGGATTTTAATGGAATGAGTGTGAATTGTAAATGTAATTTATCGATTATTATCTGGATTTTAGTGTCATTGATTACCCTTATTATATTTATATAATTTATTTGTTTCTACTAGACATGTAATTTGAAATTTATTAGCAATTTTATTAATGTTGACATAATCTCTTATTTGTATTATTATTATCTGATTTTAATTCTCATTATTTATTATTGTTTCCTATGACATACAATTTAACATTTACCATGATGTCACACTTATGAACTAAGAATTTTCGGACAAAGTTCTCGTAATGGCTCGTAGCACTATCTCTCTTTTTGTACGCCACTGTATGAGGCTGAACATGTACGAACTAAACACTATTTGTAATAATATCTTGCATTCAATGTATGTATACCATGTTCAAACAAATAAATGAATTCTTATTCTTATTCTGAGTGAACATCAAAACTTATAGCGCACTTCCCGGTGACCTAAAATCTTGACAGTTATGAAGGTATATCTTATGGCACAAGTTAAGGAAAACTTTTGAAAATTATAAACATATTTTCCCTCTGCGTAATGTTACGATACAGAACCCGCGAGGAACAAATCCGAAGGCACTGGTTTATGAATATACCTACGTAAACTTTTACTGTTTATTATTTCTAGGACATTATTATAAAGTTGCGTTCTATATTATTATAAGCGTCGTATTATATGTTTTTCGTGTTGGTTCAGGACTTAATGTTTTTGTAATGAAATGTGAGTTTTCCAAATGTTAATGTTGTAATCATAGAATATAAAATAAGTAGCAATACCTTAGTAGTAGTAGTAGTGCTAGACTGTCAAGAAGAAATGAAAAGGTATTTATTCAGATAAAAACTGCTTTTATAATATAATTTACTAAAGGCCTTAAGTTTAATACTACAGCACTCGTCTAGGACTTTTCAAAGTTAAATGCGTATTAAATAGTTATGTATCGCTCGTCGTGTTACATCGTAAGAACATTTTCGTGAGGAAACATTATGTAGAACTTAAAATATACATTTAGGAGCTCTGCATAATATTCTCGAGGATTAGGAAAGCCAAACCTGCACTGGATTAGCGTAGTGGGCTTTATCCCAACCTTTCTTGAACTATGAAGAGACTCAGCATTGGAACAGTTTGTATATAGGTCTGACATAATTATTTAAATCGTTATGCACAGATTTGCATTAATTTATCTCGTGCTGCTAAAATTCAATTCTCGTTGCCTCGTTGACTTGGTTATTTATTAAAATATTGGTCATCTGTGTTACAAGGCTATGTTCAGCCATCAAAGTCGTTGGCCTGATGTGATAATGACACAGTAAACTCTAGAATAGATTGTTGGAGGTACGTTTGCAGATATTGACCCTTTTCTCTTTAGTGCTGGCTAGCCTGATGATAAGTGGTGAACATTCTGTAGTCCATTTAGACCTATGGACCCTGACAGCTCCAGTAGCTTCATCACTCGCGCGTTGCTATCCCTTCAATAAACGAGTCGTTATGCTGTTATCGCAAAGATCACACTTCTGACAGCAAACCATTTCCTCAAGGAGCATGGAGACCCTACTCACTACAGGAATGCAATACGATGCTGCTTAGCTAATATTTTGTACTCCAGAGATACTTGCCTAGTTGGTATGTCACAATTTAAACAAAATCTCAGGTCTAAATAGCGCTTTGCCTACTTATCATATAAACTGAAACGTATAAATGCAGAAGTCTAGTGTAATGCCTTTATAATTAACTTATATCATTTTCTTTACTTGAAAAGGCTACTTGCATAGGGCCGAGACCACCGCGAAAGCTATAAATCCTCGAAATCAAATGGAACGAATGATTAAAACAATAAACTAAAAGCTACTACGATCTCACAAATTACTAGGATAGTAATTTCTTTTTGTTTAATCTGCGGATTGAGTCGAAACTTCATAACACTGGATGTATTAGCAGTACCGAGACGACTACTTCAACCGTGCAGTAATTCGTGAAAGAGTTTTGTTATGATGATGTCAATGACGTGCGACTAAACGCGAAGTCTTAAACATTTATGTGGTGTCTATTGTCACAGTACAATTCGTTTTGGCGTACATACAAATGTAACGTTGTGTTGTGCCCGAGAATCCGTTCGCTTGGCTGTTCTCTCTCCTACGTGGTGCAGTAAAATTTACGGCCATTTTACGATTCAATTTACATTTAAAAAGCACAAGTAACGGGTTTTCAAGTGATCTCTGTGTTTCGGTAATAGCAGTACAGAATGTTCGACAATTTCTTTACGTATTGGTATTACTGATAGCGGTTTATCTTGAACGTGGATACAATTTTTATTGCTTGCAAAGATTTATGTTATGGATGATTTTAACTATTTTATTGGCACGTATAAAAATATTTAAAGCGATATTTTGTAAAACGATATTTTGTAAAACGTTCTCAATAGTTCGTAGGACTGATATATTAAGTAATTGAATTGTTATTACTTACAATCGACTGACGACACTCGCCGAGTATTGTGGGTTTGATCGAATAAGGCCTGTGATACAAAGATAAATATTCTTGGCCCTAATATTTCTCAGGTTCTTTGTTTTAATATTTATTCAATTTCGTGGAACATGCAAGAGACACAGTAAGGGTACGATCTTTAAACAAAATAACCATTACCTGCTATTTAGATTATATTATAAAATAATTTTCAACCAGTCTTAACTAAATCGTGACGATCGTAGCAGACAATAATATAAGCAATTAGGTAATATATTTTGTAATCCGTGGCCTTACATGTTATTCTTATTATACATCTCTATCGAAGTGGTTGAAGCGTCTAAAATTGTACTAGACGTAAACTGCAAATACCAAACAAGTTTTGTATAAAATCTCAACTATAAGGAAACGTTCATTCAATTTCAAGGTTTAACTTAACACTGTGGTGGTAGGTATATAAATAACTATTGATACCGGTACACGGGCACGTTTAATTAGCAATGCAGATTTACGATACCGCGAGAAAACGTCCCGCTGATAAATAATACTCACATTTATTTTCACGAAGAAAAGATCGCTTCGTAAGGTTTTCACTGGTAATACTTGGTCTGACAAAATGATCGAAGATTACTCAATTACTTTAGGATCCTTGACTGCAGACGTCACATAACTCTGAATATCTCGTCAGTGGAATTTGTGACGACATTTAGCCTGTTTCGTATTTACTTCTTCGTATTTAATGTTAGTCGATAACCAACCGTACCATGTAACTACCTTAATCGCATATTTGTTTAAAGAAAAGACCACGACCAGTTTAAAGTTGTACGCATATCTATATCGCAAAGAGTCTAGTGAATATTGTAACAATGGACATGGAAACACTCAGATCGCTTTGCTGTCGCGTGCGGACATCAAAACCGCGATATTCAGTTATTGATAGTGATCACTCGAAACATTGTTCCGTTTAAATACGAGTATGCATATACTACTTTTATTTGATATTTTATCTACATTCATACCATTTTACAAAATTACGTCGTTACTTTGATTTAATCTCCTTTATTCACAAAAATGACTCCATCTATAGGTATCCTTAGATTCGCGCCGACCGAGATTTTCAGCATAAGAGAAAATTATGAACGAATATCAGGGAAAATTTAGAAGTGCTCTCTTTTTGCTCATTAACTTTTGTCATGAGTAGAAATCGCACGCTTTTTCTATGCAAAGTAAAATATACAGGAACACTTTATTTTATAGAGATACCGCTTATTTGTAATACACGCTGTGACATTTCCATGTTTTTGCATACAACAGCCGTGCCTCTACAAATGCATTCTGTTTTCTGAGTAATTTAAATATTGCCTAGCAGACGTTTTAAATAATATTACCTTACTTTTATTCGCTTGTAATTCAAAATATGAAATATTTTTCTTTTTCTCAAGAGGCTCGTAGGTACCCACAGTTTCTAAAACGCAGATAAACACAAACATTTGTTAATAAATGGTCAAACACATGTCACCACTGTGATTAGCTAACTGAATTGGCCAATCAAATCACATGACATGAGTTTGATTTGGATACCTAATTGATTAGTCTTTCAGAAACAGGGAGTCAATGTACGAAATGTTCTTACTAAAATTATATAACTCGAAATAAATTAAATAAAACTCATAATCTTATAGATTACGAATTTCATTTTATTTGTTTCTAAGATAAAAGCAATTCAAATTTACTTCCTTATATTGTGATACTGTTTAGATAACTAACATTAACATTTATAACATTATAAGTTAAACATCTGGTAATATTATTGTTTGCTTAGCAAACACAAACTATTTTGAGCTGAGTCGGCTTCCATCGTTTGAAGTTTACAGTATGTAACCGTGTACATGCGATAGCATGGTGAGAGACACCGAGAAGATATAATCATTTAAAGTCCTGTATTCATCGGAGAATGGGAACCGCGGGGCATCAGCCGCACCTTCAATATCTATTCTATGTCTTTCAACTTTATATAGGTAAATCTAGATTGACTTGTTTTAGCTTTTCAGTGTAAATGCACGTATTGTGGATACAACGAACTTCAATGAACTTTCTTTACTCTTAATTCTGTATTTATCTGATAAAAGCATTAAACCAGCCGAAAGGGAAATGTTTAATTAAAATTAAGTAGGCACGAACATTGTTTTGTTCATTTTGTTGAAATATCAGACGTGAGCAAAACCTGCTATAAGCGCAATCTTAAATATGGTATAAATATGATTAAGGCAAACCCAGAAAATGAGTTGGAAATAACTCTCAGAACAACTGCGATGTATTAACCATGAGTAATAAATTTCGTGGCAGCTGCTGAAACATCCGGTTTTATTCGACAATATCTTAAACCTACCTAAAATCGGATGAAAATTATTGAAATTTACGAAACAACAACTAATTGTAAGAAATATATCTGAACAGTTATATATTAACAATAGTTAATTACCACCCGCTTTTATAGTTACCGCATAAAGGTCTGACAGTTCTTCATAATTTTCGTAACGATACGTCTTTGCCTATCCGGTCTAGGTCATCTCGCTAAGCAACTCAACGTATAGGCAGAACAAACAGTACTAACACAATTTCTACTCATCAAAGGGGAATATTTGAAAAATGTGTTACCTACATAATGAAGTTCGCGTTTTGCAAAACTAGAAAATACTTAAATAAGTACGTATAATCAGAAAACACAAACAGTAGCATACATTTAAATTTATTAAATTACGCGACCAATTCGCAATCGTAACTACATATATGTTTTGTATTCGGATTTCGGACTGTCTCGCGCTAAAGGGGATTACACCCGTTTTCGTTGCTCCCATTGCTGAGTTACTTAAGCCCGCGTATAATATAATTACTTATGAAGTTATGAGCCGCAGTTTGTGCCGCGAAATATTACTTTAACCAAAGAATAGCTTGTTACGTAGCACAGAAATTATACAAAGAAACAAATGTGCTCACTATATTGTAATTAATGTTTAATTTTAGCAGTGACACGGTAAGGGGTGGGGTGTAATTACAGCCTCACAGGCTTTCGCTACGAAAGAGTCTTTATCAAAATTAAACGGAACAATTTTAACCTTAAAATACCCTATATTGAAGTTAAAATTGCTCTGTGGGCGAGGCCTGGCAAAAATTAAACCTCAATTTGTATAAACCAAAGAAACTTGACTACAAAAACGATTTTATTCATAGAATTTGTAAATGCAGTGTTGTTGAATGCTTTGTCAGTTGTATGCAATACTAGTACTAAAAACACTGAAAAAAAAACATTTTTTGTCGTAAACTAAAAATATCGCCGTGTCGTTCACAAATTTACTTACTTTTAAGAATTATGTTGTGGTTATATGTACCTATTTGAAACGTACTTTAAAATAGAATTGTATCGTATCGTTATCCATACGTATAATTGTCAGTGAATGTCTGTTACATATAAGTGCTTAATTATTAACAAAATCACTTCTGTAAGGCCGCACAGTAGCATGTAACTGCAGTCTCAGCTGTATTTCATATTTTCAAGACATTTTGATGAATTTTGGACGTGGCTCAGGATGAGCGAACGCAGTTGCAGATTTCAGCTAGCTAATTATTAAAAGTGAAAAGCCAATCATTAACTAGTTAATCCCGAAATTTCAGGCATTATGAAATTTCATTCTGAAATGGAAGTTATAATATTCACATAATTATAATTATGTATTATTCACTCGAGAAGATATTTATAATTTTAATGAAATTATTTGTCCACACTAATAAAAATGTTCTTCCTTATTCTCCTTTCTTGTGATTGTATAGGTATACAAGTCTTTAACCTTAACTAAGGTGTAGGAGCTATAGTCATATTACTGACTTAAGTTTTATGCTTAACAGGGTAGGTATTACAGAAAAATAAGATGCCCTATTTACTTTCATATATTTTTTGTGGTATAAGTAATACTTGTTCATGTCAATTTATAATATAAGGCTATTATAACGGTGAGCTAGGTTCTCTGTGTGTCCAATTTCGGTAAGCCGTGGAACAATGGAAGCGTGACCAGCGGCAACCAGCTGATTGCCATCAATGCTCATTGCTCGCTAAATATGGACAGACAGAAACACAAACCGGACTATTATCTAGTGTATGAATAAATTTGTGTAGGTAAGCTAGGATAAGACCGCGATATAGGGAACCACCAACAGTCCGGTCACGAACACCAATAATATCATCCAATAACTTATAGCCAGGCAAATCAATTATTTGACTCAATATAATTATATAACAAATGAAACCAGTAAAAAGTAAGTACAGGAACTTTTAAGTGAAGTAAATTTTCACTAATTTAATAATAATTCATTGACTATTTGTTTCCGTAGCCTACCTAAATAAAATACACTACCTATATTACAACGCCATCTGTCATCGTATATAGAATTTTTGACCTTATCACCACGATGCGTGCGCATATTATGTGCGGTACCTTACAGATACAAGGCGACGCCAACAGAGGGCGCTACTAGCTAATATATTATGTCTAAGATACGTTAAAGTTTTGAATGACAAAGCACAAACTACAAAATACGACATACAAATTAAAAACCTCAGAACGGTGATTACGTGTATTGTTCAAGTCATAATGACCTAAATATGTTTTATCCATTCAGAAAATATTCCTTCGATCATTATTATTTTTAATACGCCTTGCGGCAGATCATTGCAAGCCTTGGCACGGTTTGCACTTATTCTAGATATAATTTTAATTGCATGCACGTATGATGCGGTCATTTGTGTGCAGGTATGGTTCTATCACGGAGGTGGAGTATCTACATTGTATAATACGTACCTTGCTCTCACAGGTGGTATGGCAGACATATTTGCACACTGAAACAAACAGGCGGTCATTAGCATATTACAGTATACTTCAACCATTTCATTTTATCAATGTACTTATTTATTATTTTCCATGAGGATTATCACGGACAGACAAGATCGAGATGTTCGAGCATATTGTTATTAAAATAATTTACGACAAAATCCAAATTTTTTATTTCAATGTTTAGAATTTCCATATTGGAAGATTTCTTTGTGGATAATAATTCGGTTATTACGTGGGTTGCAGAGTGGCTTACATGATAATTTTACCAAGGCGTCAAGTGTAGTGACTTCGAGCCTCATACGGTTTTAAAACTGTCGTGATCGGCAACTTGTTGTTCCGAGTTTGTTCTTTACGTAATATCTTGTTTTAATGTTAATGTTGTTTTAGTTTTAATGTTAATTTAATGTAACGCCAAGCAACAATAAGTCAGTTATTTAATAAAAAACGAATCCACCAAAAATACGTATGACAAGAAAACATTTTTAAGTAGGTATCTACCTACAACTTCGACATTACTGTCGTGATATATTCATGAGTGCAAATAGCAATTCCGATGAATAATATGTTCGAGGGTACAGTGGCGACTGCATTTCCATACTCATAGATGGTAACCATTAACAAAAAACAAGATACACCCACTGCTTGCGCACTTGCCTAGGCGAGCACGTAAGCCCGGCGAGTACCTACCAGTCTGATGAATGTCAACGAATGCCAAATTGGGTATTGTGAACCTACAAACAATCTGACACAGGCCTGACCACCTACTAACTGACCCGCGCAACTTCGTCTGCTTTACATAAGAGAATTTTCCCTGTCTTTGCAACATTTTTATTGATGCTCCGTTCATATTGGTCGTAGCGTGATGTTATATAGCGTATAGCCTTCCTCGATAAATGGGCAATCCAACACCAAAATATTTTTCTATTCGAACCAATAGTTCATGAGATTAGCGCGTTCAACCAAACAAACATACAAACAAATTCTTCAGCTTTATAATGTTAGTATAGATTGCCATTGCATGCGCGAGTAGGTATAGCTTGGCTCATTTCGCGCATGCACTAACAATGCTTTAAGAGATTGTGGTAAGGCTTCTAGTCTAGTTTTAGAATATCATTGTCTTGCGTTATAGAGGTTGAACAGCAGCCGCTTCGTAGTAAAGGCTGATATGTAAGGGTGTTATTTAAATGGTTAGCATGGTATTGGTATTTTTGTGAGCAGAAAAATATAATCTGTGAGCAGAAATAGCTAATTGATCAGCAACTCATGGCCAGCAAACTTTATAGAGATCAAACTAAGTCGACGGAGCCCTATTTTTGGGTGGGTTTAAAAAAAGGAACCTATCATAACCTAACACTTCCGAGACGGAATGCAGTGATTTGAGGCGTATAGATGCTCGTTATGCTGTGCAATATTTGCTGACCAATTAGTATTTTTGATGATTATTATATTTAATCCCGATATGTAACCAAATCTAGATAGGCAAAAGTTCGGTCCCAATGTAGCAGAGAACAACAATTAAGGCTATTGTTATGTGATGGCCTTTAGTGTATATTCTTTTAAATGGATAAGGACTTGAAGCGATCGACAGGTCGTGGGTCTAAATTCCTTCCATTACGCTACCGACGTGAACGCACAAACATCATAATTATAACAACACCAGTAACTTGCAACCTAAATAAAAGGTATCCGTAAAAGAAACGTACTTCAAACAGTTAGCAGACATTACAATAAAATCCGTATTGAGCCGCCTGTGAAATGACCTCATTTTACGTTGCACTTTTGAATATTGAATGACGTTACGAGAATCCAAATTATATTTAATATCGCATATATCTAGCACATGGTATAGAAATCCAGTCATTGTCGGTCAAGCGTGGCTAGAACAAATATTTTGTATGCTCAAATCGTTTCATAAAAACGTACAGTAGGACGTTATCTGTGATATTTGCGTCAATAAACATACCTAACATTTCGCGGGTTATTTCGTGTTAAACCTCATCAAGCTATTGAATTTTGGAACGTGGCATTTGATTTGAGTACTTATTCGTCTTTAGTGCCTGCGCGAATGCCGGCAATGACTTTTGAATGTCAGCCTGTCGAATTGTAAAATTACCATCTCTACCTAAACAATTATCTTTACACAAAGAAAACATGCGACATATGAGTACCTATGTTAGTTACATACAAGTTGAGCAATTATTCAATAAAATACATCGGAACATAGCATTACAACCTGTACGTCCTACAAAAATGAATAACACTCACATTTTGTCAGCATAATAATATGTTCTATTAATCATCGTATAACCGTCAAACGTGCGAGCCTCATGTAGCCACCACAAATGTCTCAAAAGAAAAACCCAATAGCAATAACATTTTGACCAACCAACCAGTTAACAGAACCGCAGTTCTCAGAATACTTATGATTATTTTTTTATCTGGAGCAATACGGCAGTCCTTAAAGGATATAAAATAATAAATACTTAGTTATATATTTACCTCTACAGCATGAGCCTTGATTATGTACCGGCTGATGGCACCAGTGACATGGTCGTGGCTTCCGGAACGATTTACTACGAAACGCGTGAGCCTGAGGCACGCCTTCCTTCTGCAAAGATAAGAACAAACATCTTAGTTTAACAAATTGCTATGCTGCACCATATTATAAACAGTTCTTAATATTACTAACTAGTACAACCGATATTTCATTAAAAAATACCTTTTGTAATAGAAACATCCGTGTCCTCAATATATCCTTTCTAGAAAGTGTGATATATCTCGTATACTAACAAGAACAAATAACTGCAGGCAGATTACGAGACTAGAAATCGTTTAACACAGATGCGTGAAATGACAGCGCCATTGTTGATGGTCTAAGCCCGAGAGATGCACGCCCGCGGCTATTTACGACGGCGACGCGACGGTACGACCGCCGGCCACCTAGCCCTTACCTGCCCAGCTCGCCCTTCGTTAGCGTAGCGCACGTACAATGGACGAGAGGTGGAGCGAGCCCATTCAACTCCGACAGAATATGCGCTCTACTATTACGAGATATGTGCTGCCCCGTTCGTTTATTGAGTACACGGCCCTATTATCTCGCTCTGTCTGATTTAACAAACTCCTCAATACAGCGTCTATCTTTATAGCTTTCTTACCACTATTTACGATTCTAGTCGAGTCAACCGTACCCACAGTAAAGGATTTTCTCTGTTTGCTAACACAACACAGACCGCAGAGTCGTTGACAGGACAATGCGTGAGTAAATAATTAGTTTCTATTCAATCTATCTCCAATACGATACTTGTCGTTTCTGTTTGCAATTTGCATTCAATAATACGCCTCGCGGGCCATGATCTTTATCTTAAAGCCCTGACATGTTTTACACTCGTTAGCAAATTGTAACTGGCAGCTATAAATCAGATCTCGTTTTATCTATTCTGATTTAGAACGAAGAAAGGAAATCGGTCGTTATATATTTATCGAAACAGTCTGCTACGCATTAGTTGCGCACATTTTGTTTCAACAATCTTCTTTGTATGGGGTCAGAGTGCTCTATTTATGACGTCACAGGTTTCTGCGCAGACGCCGGCTGCAGGCGCCACATTTGCAGCCCACATGATAGATGGACGTTGTACTTGAAATCGGTGTTTGAAATAAATCACTCCTTTGTGTTATCGCGCCGAACACCGAGCAGAGCGCTCTCAAGTGCTTTTAACGTAAGTTGAAACTATGCGTATGCTCTGAGTGTTAATAACACAAGTTTTGATTAAGTAAACTGTATTTATACTAACCTACATTCGAGAATATTCCTAATAGTAGATACGTAATATTTTATAATAACGGTAATTCTATACACAAATTAGACCAGTAATAATGTTACAATCACGACATCTGCACAACATCTGTATCTACTGGGCCTATTGGGTTGTATGTATTCAACGGCAGTATTAAATGCAAGAAAGTAATGAATACATTTAGATTTCGAATAGAGATAGCGGCGTGTTCAGTTATAAGGTTCTAACAAATCTCTTGTTACATCGCATATGACGGCTGCAGAGCGCTCAATAGATACACGTTCAAGAATGTGCGATCGACACGTGCGCCCTGAGCACCTGCTTAAAATCGCAGAAAACCTAAATGCGGCGCCCGACGCGACGCAGACGCCCGTGCCAAGGGATGTGCGACAAAAAAAATACAATTCTTACAAAGCACGGTAGCTCAGGAATTGTTGACATGATTCTCACAATACATCTATTACACGCGGCCCATTAACTGACAGAATCAAATTTCATTGAACAGCTGGACAAGTCAAATAACAATTCCGTTAATATCTCTATATTCGGATAGCACCCATATTGAACCATAGCTTGGAAGTAAAATTTATTCATAAGATAGGTAAGTGTGGAATAATACCTACACACTAGTTAGTAAGTAACGAGGCCGTAACATAATGTATTGTTCTAGTAAATATCTACTCTGTTCTGGTACACAATTAGGTGTTAAATTCAAAAGCAGATTCGCTATAGAAGTGAAGTAACCAAACTGTTCTCAATTCTTGAAACTGTATTCATCATGGAGTAATTTGCTATATCCCTGCGGTAATTGCAGCGGCCGGGTCACCCGACCTGCCTGTGCCCGCAGCCCGTCCGGTACTTCCATACAAAGTCCCTCACCGCTCCACTCTCGCACGAAACAAAATAATATTATTAATGCTACAATGCCAGTTGTTTTTAAATCAAACAAAGAAAAACAACCACCATATAGCTTATTTCAACAGCGGTAATTCTACGATGGCAGTTTTTGTTTCCTGTGTGAGTTTTGAGACTTGTAACAACAAACTTTTTTAAACCTTTTTGAGACTTGAGTTATTTCTTCCGATGATAGCAACTTAAGCCTACGCCTTTTCTATAAAAAATATTGAGAGATCTTTTTTAATCGTCGTAACAACGTCAACAATTTGGTCATCCGATACTGCCTTTACTTTTAGTATATATGTACCATCCAGTTACTTTTTACTTTTATCCAGCTTTGATTTAAAGATCAACTCCGATATTCTCTACGTCAACATAAAAAAGTTTCAATGCGTCATGGAGCTTTGTTATGAATGATGTTGGTTTTATATTTGTAAAATAAAAATTAATATTCATTTGTATGTGGGACGCCGAACCTTTGACCGCGCGACAAGAGATTGAAGCCGCCGTGGAAGAAAACAAAGGGCTCAGTGTCGGAATGATAAATCAATGAAACGCGGTGCCCTTTCGATATTATACGCCATTGTTTTGTAATGAGCAACTATTTCATATAGTTCGATATCACCGCAATTAACCAAACAACTTCATTCTTTTAATACAGCATATAAGGAACGTATTTACATATAAGTACCTATATGACTTCTAAATGATTAAAGACAGGTTCAACAAGGTTCCGTTTTGTTACTGCTATCTTCAAAACAAATGCGCATACCTCATTATTAACATTAACTGTTCACCACAGATTATAAACAAGAAATATTACATAGATGGAATATTTCAATTCGATTGTATGTGAGGAATCAATTCTATTTATATTGACCAAATTTATTACAAGTATTTACAACGGTATGTTTGTCCGTCTATATAGGTAACCAGATTAGTGAATTATAAAGATTGCTCCTTCCTAGCAGATAAAACTTAGGTAGTTCAGCTGATAAGGAGCATGTTGTCGCCATAGGTACAGCGATGTCCTATTTTCTCGGTTATCTGTTTTCTTTGCAGCAAAGTTTGGTAAACTCCGCACGTGCAGAGACCAAGTCAAGTCAGACCCGGCGGCCGCCTATTTTATCTGGCACTGTAACGTTGCAACTTTTTCGTCTTTCGTTTGCTCGTCACATATCAATAATATTTGGGCAGGGAGCCATCTGTCACAACGAGCGGCGCTTTCTCAAGGCTTTAGTACCTACGTGACTTCCGTTTAATATCGAGGCGTTATAAGCTATACAGAATTGTCTCACGCGTCGAGCAAGTTGCCGCGACCCGGCCCCGGCACTTTGCGTCGCCCCGCGACTGTCACCACCATTTTACATACTGTTCCTGGTCACTTACTTATGTACATTAATTCTAACTCCGTGAGCATAATACTGCAAACGTAAAATCGATTAGAAACTCATTAAATTATTGAACTGGAAAATGACTTCACCGAATGTTAATAACGAACATAAATCGACTGACCATACTTGGAAAGCGATAATTATAGTAGGCAAGAGATGTTAATTGAGTATGGAGGAGCAAAACGGCTAAGGCCTTCGCAGACTCGCCACGTATTATCACATGTGTACTCGTATTATAATCCTTGACGATAATATCTTAAACAACTAAACATGGCTGCCGTCGCGTGGCCAAACTTCCGAAATATCCATTCTTTTAATTATCGTGAATTTTTCATCAAAATTCGTCAATATCTACTATATAATATGATTTACCAATTATATGTTTATGATAATAGATTATTTTCTCGGATTCTCTTACATAGTGGATTGTCTCGGTGACAAGTACCATATTTATTTATTAGCTTGTACATCCAGTAGTTATTATTATTACATTACTTAGGTATGGACATTCTTATTAATCTGGAATCATGGGACTCTCACATATATGTATAAGTATATGATACGTCAGCGCAAAATATTTGTAAAAAAACATACTAATCCTATATTCCACCCTGCAAAAATAAGATAAGGTCATCTAATATGTCTTTCACATTGTAAGTTTCATTTTGCAATTTTGTTATAACTATTATACTTTTTATTAAACATATCCCGTCTGTCCCGTCTTAATGCACGTTTTTCTCATTCCGTTTGCATAAACATAATTTTGAATTTTCATATTTATATGTTTAGTTTATTTTTCGTGTTTTTACATTGTCCCAAATAAGTATTTTATCAAAATCGTGTTACTAACAGAACACTAAGAGTAAGATTAACAATTACGAACACAAAATTGTTACGGCAAGTATAGCGGTGCTACGAGAAAACAAACGCAGGGAGGCACAAAGTCAAGAAAAGTGCAAAAACCTTCGTCGGAAAGTGGGGCAGGGTCCAACTTGAATGCGGATAACACTAGGAATGAAGACACAAAGAGAATGATACTTTAAAGGGAAACTAGCGAAACTATTTTCACATATTAGTTTTGAACCTACTAAAGTAGTAAAGACAGCAATTGTGTTATTAAAAAGTTCGATCTATTTTAAGAAACTATAGTAAATTCGTAATCTATACGTACGTATCTAGATAGGTATATTTAAATGTGGTTCATATGCAACCTTTATTTTTATAAGCTAGTGTAAGCGTTATCTTTATTGTTTCGTTATTGGTGCGCGCGTGTTCTGAACGCGCGCTGCTGATAACACACAATATATAACTCTCTACATTTTCACATAGCCGAGGAAATAAATAGCCAGCACGACACGAGCAGACACAGTTTGATCGTTGGTATTAGAATCGGTTTAAACAATAGTACGCCGCTGCTCGGTCACTGACTTTAATTAATTACGAGTACCAATTAAACTAGAATGGACCCTTTTGAAACATTTATACGGCGCGTCATGGATAAAATTCCTTTCCATTGTTACAATGACACGTATATTTTATTCAATCATGGACTTGTTTTTTATATAAAAACATTTATATATTTTTATATATGTGGCACACGAATGCCTGCCTGTTAGAAACCTGATTTCAATCGGTATTGGTATTCATGTCATTGTTAACAGCAATTAAATATAACTGTCGCCAATTTGTATCGTTGTATAGGTACTGTCAACTGGTTTACGAATTAATTTGTGAGCAAAATGTCAGATGTCATAGATTTTATATAATTGTGGCCACTCAATCCAAATTAACTGTTAATTTGAGGAACTGATACATACAATTTGTTTAATCATTTATATCTATCGGGTATATTTAGATCTTTTAGTTATAAATAAAACACATTGGTAGAACATCATTGTCTCTACTCTCTACATATTTGTATGTGGAAAACAAGTGTGAGCGTCATGTACCTATGTAATAAAATAAGTGTACCTTTAGGAAGACATGCAAAAAAAACGGTTGTCCGCTCGGATATAAGGTTATAATAATTACCCAAATTATGTTAATAAAATTCAGGGTTATTAATATAACGTAGACCATATTATAAACTAAAATATTTTTCTTTAAGGACCTGTCGGTGTTAACTACTAAAATAGTTTTGTCTACGCCTGAATTCTATACTATTCTAACTAATATTATAAATGTGAGTTTGTTTATTTGTAACGTTTTCAAGCCTTAACTACTCGACCGATCTTCATGAAATTTCGCATACACGTTGTCTGGCGAACAGGAAAAGACATAGGATACCTTTGTCCAGAACAATGTGCTGTTACTAACCTAATCTAACCTAAACTACATTTACGCGAGCGAAGCCGCGAGCAAAATTTAATAATACGAGGTTTCTGTGTAATATGTGCCTAATTACACATATATTTCAAATATTTTCTCTGCTTGATTGATAAACTACGTAATTTTATTTTATTCTTAAACACTACGCAAAAAATGTCACTGTATTTTTACCTATGACAGGGAGATTACAACTTTACAATAGACATTTCTTAACGCATACATATAATCCGTAATTTCGCACAAATTGCCAAGAGCAGAGTGGCGCAGTGGAAGCGTGCTGGGCCCATAACCCAGAGGTCCGTGGATCGAAACCACGCTCTGCTAGGAATCACTTTTTGCTAATTTAAAACACACATAAAAAAGAATATAACCTATTTATTTAACATTTTGCACAATATTTATAGTTTTATTTTTAGAAACAAATATATTTTAAGTTGTTTCAAAACCATTTCGAGGCGGCGCGGCACGGCGCGGCGGGCGGCGGAAGAATAAATAATTTAATTAGTAACTTATTGTCTAACAAATGTAATAAGCGGAGTAAAAGCTTGCGTGACTAGATAGCACTACGATGTTTTAAATTATCGCATGAAGGAAGCGGACCGGTTATAAACTAATATTGTCTTCTTCGCCCCTGTGAGTGATGATGATGACCGGCCACTCCCTTGCTTTACGGTTAATATAAGGGACGAACCCCCAATACACACGGCCAGGGGTAGCTAGGTAATGGCTTACGGCAAAGGTGATACCAATGTTACTTTTCTTGCTTCGTTTGTGATTACTTTAATATTAAATTATACTCTGTAATCATATTATTACTCGATAAACTATTGAACTACTTTATCGTTGCATGCATTCAACAAACAATGATATAGTGTTACATAGGTATTGATCGATAGCTGTTTATGATAGGTATTTATGCAACGATTCCGGACGATTCACGGTTGGTAGGGTTGTCCACTTGATTACAGCACATACCCATATTCCTGCTTTTTATTCCAATACATGCAGCTATATAATTACAATAAACATTTTTTATATATAATATTCAGAACACAGAGCCGTAACAAGTGGCAATCTATAGTTTCTGTCTGATCCCGGGATAAAACAGTCGTCTAAACATATGTATATAACATGCAGATTTAATTACTGAGTAACATATCAGCATACTAGGAAAGTATACAATTATAATTAGAATAGTATATTATCATAATATTATCTTAAAGTGGGGTAACCCTAAATGCGACCTTTAATCTATTAAACAGAATCGCTAATCTTTTATATTATAAGTAAGGTCGAGGTCAATCGACGTGCATCATGTTCTTATTTAATCTCCAATTATAAAACAACAATTAATATCAATAATAAATTATCATTAGTATTTTATTTCATAGGACGTACTAATTCAGTTATAGTTCGGAAAGTAATATATCGCTGTTTTATAGCTTCATTAATTCTTTCCGCTTTATGATTGAACCGGTCAAATGAGCGTTCGTTTCATTTTGGACTGCACGGATGGCTTAACGGTTTAAATAGTTTTTTCACCA
Organism: Catocala sponsa; assembly: GCA_963564715.1. NCBI lineage: Eukaryota > Metazoa > Arthropoda > Insecta > Lepidoptera > Erebidae > Catocala > Catocala sponsa. The sequence goes on from OY751331.1 coordinate 14,185,581, forward strand.
CTGTCAATATGCGCCGTGTTTGGGTTAGAACCCCATACTGAATAATAGATTGTGTGATTCGTGCCTATATAATATGTATCTAGAAGTTTCGAGTCAATGAATTTAATAAATTTACTTAACACACCTTTTCCTACCGACTTTAAAATCAAAAAGTAATGCTTTAATCTAACAGAATTAATTATTAAAGCTATTGCAACAACGTGTTACAGTTGCTATGTCGTGCGATTATGTGACAGACAGTTTTTGCTCTCGTCTGATTTTATCAATAAGTTGACGATCCATATAAAGCTGCATAGAGAAAGTCTCACTCACGCTCATGAAAGTTGTTCAGATAATGTTACATACTAACTGCTGCAACAAATCAAAAAATATATTGTCTCGTCTTATTGCCTCGGCATAGATGTGACGCGTGGGTACAGCGCACAGGGGTCTACAAACGAACCATTAATGTAATTTGATTATGCAGTAGGAACCAATACGGGTCTGCGGTTACACCGCACGATTTCAGATGGAATGTACGAGGAACAGTGGTACCGCCGACCACTCGATACAGACTCCACTTGGTTAGTTTCATAATTTTTTATTTATAACCTATTCTGTTTTCGAGACGCCGGCTACTGAAGTTGCATCACTCAACTGATTTATGTGGCAAATATTACACATGCACTTTATAAACATTGACGACTTTAGTTTGTTTACGTCCGAAAAGTGAAAATTATAAGGCACTTGATAGTCTAAAAGAAATTGTATATTTCTCAGTAATGGTAGTGGTTTCGGGAGACCACCCGTGTCGCAGTTAATGAGGAACGCCGTTCAATTCATATCTGTGGCGGAGAGGAGCGCGCTTTGTGACGATGAACTACGCCAACGGCGCTCCACATTGTACAATTGTACTACAGTGTCGTTAGATATCTATGTCAAATTATCAACCCTTGACCCACCGTAACACTTCGTTAGACATATGGATATTAAATATTGATTCAGTTATATTTGTTTGTTTGGTGTATGATTTTCCGTGATCTGTACCCAGTAGACGGCAATTGCCTTCGATCAAATATATCTACCAGCAATTGCAATGTAACACAAAATAACATGTCATGCAATTGTTGATCAGCCAATTGGAGTCCGATAGATGTTATTAATAAAATATTGTTTGATGGTAAATGCAATAACAACTTTAAATACCAATCCTTTTAAAATAATATGTATATTATCTGAGTTCAGAGAGTTAATAAAATTTCTATTTATCTTCGTTAAAAAGTACTTATCACAAGGGGTTTCAATTAAATTAAAGCTTCACTTATACGGGTTAACTGTAGATGATGGAGTCATCAGTGACGGTGACGGACAGGAGAAAGCATTCAAAATTACAAAATTAAACAATCGTAAACAGAAATCAGTCTTGAAGACCTCCCGCTCAGTTAATGTTGTATGTAAATTTATTGCCCAAATAATATTCATTGTTTGTCCTGGAAATGAGCACACAGTGTGTGCCAGAGTCTGGCTTGTGGCTTTGTTTGTACAGTGTTGAAACTACGATATGACGTCACATAGGTACAGTAATACAGTTCACACTCTGGCTTGCGCAACTCCGCGATTACCGGAAACTTAAATTCGTGTGACTTTACAGCCTCATGTATCTCTCCCTTAGTGTACTCTACTCGTGCACAATACTTTGTGATGATGATGTTACCGATGACAACATGAATGTTAATAGGCTAAACACAGCTCTAACAATACAAAGCGAAACCTTGCAACAATGACGTAACCCAGTTAGTTTTTGGAACAAACTTCTTATTGTCTAAACACTCCAGCTTTTTTCAGAATAGAAAACAACAAGGGATTCCTTTTGTGTCTGTTAACGAAATGACATTCTACCGTAAATAACTTTACCTACACACTATGCCTTGAGAACTTAACCTTGTGAGTTAAATTCAAAATGTATGATACAGTCTACTTGAAACATCAAATGAAATGTTTACTAATAGTGACGCTCGAAACGATTAACGGTAATAGTGCGCAGTGACAACTTAATTGCTGGAAGTGTCAGCACAAGAATAGTGAGAGGAACGCGTCGACTTGACGAGGGGATGAAGTCCATCACGACCCCACGACTTGCGATTATCTTATAGACAATAATTATGTACTGCTTTACAATTTAATTCTTACTACTTATTTTAATTTTAAGTTTACGGTTGTAGTACAAATTGACCGCGTCTTATTTTTAATCATTTAGTCAGTGAATGCGGAATTTTTAATCGTATCATTGCATGTTAAAATGCTAAAACGATTTATTTAATGCTAGAACGTCGCTCATAGTATATGCCTGTAATTTACTTGTTGGCATGGCTAGTACCACAAAATTTAACCTTTCTAATGAGTTTCTTGCCAGTTCTCCTCATAAACTCTTGCGCAAACGGCGACTTCATAGTTAATGTAACTTTTTACATTAATAATAAAGATGTTTGTCGTGTTTGTATTTTATAAGAAAATTAATATGTGTTGACTACTATAGCAGAATTCGAATTTGATAGTCATGTACCTACTACCTCGAACGTAAAGCACTTAGCTTTGAAATGATTATCGCGTCCTGCATTTTAAGTTGTGAATGAAAAGGCAGAAACGTGCAAGCATTTAAGCTCAAGCGATTAATATTTTGAAAACCGATTTCTAAGCATATTTGTTCCACTAAGTTCAAAGAATTTGACGACTTGAAATTCGTGAATGTAAGGTATTCATTAACGAAATAGTGACTCGTGAACAATTATTTATGAAGTCATAAAAATGTTCTGAATATTTAAACTGAAGCAGTATTTTTAAAACACTACAAATAAGAAAGCTGACAGCCACAGTTCATTTAGTAGAGAGAAATATTTTTGTATGTGTTCTCATTTCTTTAAGGTCAACATATTTAGTTATGTACATAAGTATATAGTCAAAGTTTTATTATTATTACATCATGTTTATGGTAATTATTATTACAAAACATGTCTGCAGTACGAGAATATTTTATTAATTAAACATTAGTTGTAGCTGTAACAGCCCTGACTTCTCATTCAAAACAAATTAAAAACCTATATAGGTACATAATCTATTTTTATCCAATCAATTTGATTCAATTATAAGTAACCAGACCCCCCACGTTGTTAATGCTACAGTCTGTAACACCTCCGCTACTCAATACTGGGCCGATAGTTTGGGATAACTCGCCTCAACTCAACCATGAAGCTACAAAGATTTTTATATTTTAAATATCAGTTGCATGTTTATTTATTATTAGACATAAGATATATAAATCAATCAATAATAATAATGGAAAGTGTGAATTCATTGTTTGTCATGGCCATGGAGAACAATACACTAAATATCGCAATTCCTGGCGCAGATAATTCAATATTTTATTGGTACATAAATATTCATACATTTTCATTATATGAAAACATTATAGGTATAATATACCTATTATATTTTCATATACACTTTCAGTCAAAACAATGCAAAAGTGGCACTATTGCATAATGAAATGCTTATTTAATTTGTGTATGACATCTCTTTACAGATTGAGCTCTTCAATTGACTGGACTGCACGCATGGCGCATGGCATAGTGGTTTAACACATTCGCATCTTAATAACTTTTACACACTTCATATGCCATACCGCCCTAAAGTCTACTAGTGGGCCCGCTAGCGGGGTCTTCGGTATTATAGATGCGCTGCGCTGGGGTGAGCCCACGACGCGCGACGTGAGTCTGTGGTATACAGCAATTACTCGTAACACAAAACCCTCTCGTTATTAGGAATATGGTCATAGGTCTTCTAGATATAGGATTCCTGGAAGTATTCTAATGCCGTTTTCTAGTTAGAATGTACATACCTACACTAAGATATGGGTAAGTAAAAAAAATATTTTATTCGCTTTTATCATGAGATATGAATCGTCAACCTTTTTAGAAAGATCAATTAAAATTGTATATTTGGCAATATATTTCTAAACCTAAATTTTTCACATCCTTTTATTTACTAATTTTATTTTCAATTATTCTTTTTTCAGATCAGCATAAGAGTATCAAACGTGGTAATAACTTAATTAGCGAAACACAAAATGTTAATCCCGAATCTCAAAATATGTGTACAGAATATGAAACTTTTCGAAAGAAAACCAGGGTGTCAACAGACAGTCAGGAAACCTGTGTCTCGCAAGATGAATTACCTGATTCTCAACCTTTTGATGATTTATCCTATTCCAGAGAAATTGATAAATATATTAAAAAAATACCACTATCTCGACAAGAGAAATTGGTATTATGACGGAATACGAAGATTGCAACATGAGTGCAGAAAAGCAATTTCAATGTAACAAATATTTTTAACAAAATTGAATAGATACATAATATAAGATAAACACTAATGTTTTAACCTAATCTATACTAATATTATAAAGCTGAAGAGTTTGTTTGTTTGTTTGTTTACTTGAACGCGCTAATCTCAGGAAATACTGGTCCGATTTGAAAAATTCTTTCAGTGTTAGATAGCCCATTTATCGAGGAAGGCTATAGGCTATATAACATCACGCTACGACCCACGGGGGCGGCGCAGTAACGATAAACGCGGATGAAACCGCGGGAACATCTAGTTAAAAATATAAGCACAAGTCAGTTTTTTATTATTTACGCAGTTTGAATAAAAATTATTCGTATAACTTCAAATCATCGATATTACATATAAATTAATATAAATTTCATTTGATAATAATTGATTAAAATGTGCTTAAATTAAGTTGATTTTGTGAATAACATTGAAGTTGTATGCATAATAATATTATTATTGTTTACCAGCCCTGTTATACAACCCACGCGGAGGTCCTTGGCATCTTGGAAGAAGTAAAAAATATAAAATAATTAAATATGTTTAAATCTAAAAACAACCTGCATTAGGAAGATCTGTTAAAAAAATATATTGTAGTATTTTATTTTTAACTAGCTGACCCGCGCAACTTCGTTTGCTTCACATAAGAGAATTTTCCTAGTTTTTGCAATATTTTTCATTTATGCTCCGCTCCTATTGGTCGTAGCGTGATGTTATATAGCCTATAGCCTTCCTCTATAAATGGGCTATCCAACACTGAAATATTTTTCTAATTTTTACCCGTAGTTCCTTAGATTAGCGCGTTCAACCAAACAAACAAAATGTGAGTGAAGTCGGCGCGTGAGCGCCCTCCCCCGCCTTTTTATAAATGCAGCGGATGGCTGTGTCGCGCGTTAACAACAATCAACCGTATAGCCGTACCCATACTGGCGCGGCGAGATTTGGAAGTTTTATTTCATCTTTATCTTGTGTGTTTATAAACCGATTCCTATATTTTTTTTAATAATATAAATATTAAAGTGTACTTTTTGAATATGGGAGTTCGATAAAGATATATCTATGTGAAATACAATATATTTATGTATTTTAATACACTTTGAAGAAATGCCTAACGATTAAAAACGTTATTGTGGCTAATTTATAAAAGATAGATATATACTATTAAGGACTTTTTTGTAGATCTTTTGAAGACCATCATCTTTGTAATACATACTTTTGGTGTATGATCAACGTATGCGAGGATAAGAGCTCGAAAGCGCATTTTCGTCCGACTTGCTTCAAATTTATCGTCACTGCTCAGCTCCTATGTGTCTTAGCGTTATGTTATATAGCCAATAACCTGCCCAGGAGTATGGACTACAATCGTACCAAGTTTGGTTAAAATCCCTTCAGTAGTTTTTGACCCATGCGTGCACATACAGACAGACAGACAGACAGACAGACGGACAGACAAAAAATTTACTGATTGCATTTTTGTCATCAGTATCGATCACCATTCATCCTCCAATATTAATTTTGAATATATATTCAATGTACAGAATTGACCTCTCTACAGTTTTATTATAAGTATAGATTGTATACTTATTTGCAAAGAAAAATATATTTTTAATATGAGCCGTCGACGTGGGTTCGTGTGCCCTCAATTGCGGCAATAGTGAGCCCACGACGTGGGTCCAAGGCAATGTATGTAAGTGCTCACCTCGCCACTGCCACTGCGCCGAGTGTTGTGAATTCGAATCCTACACGAGACATAACTTTGTGTGATCCACAACACTTTGGTTGTTCCGACTCTCGGTGTTCTTTGTTTTCGTTGCTTGAATGTTTGCAAAGTTACCCGCGACACAGGATTTAATGCTAGAGCGGGGGAGGTCTTTTTAAAAAAAAACTGTGTTTGTCTTACCATCCCACATAAGTTCTCTTATGACTCCAGAACTCTTCTTAAAAGATAAACTTTTAAATAAAGTGAATAAATACGACTGACAAACTACAGCTATAATATTTTTAAATGAATTGTTAAGAAATAGAAGTATTCAACGCACGGCAAAATTTATCGTTTTCTACAAAAACAAATTACATAATGCGGTCGCCCTATGTGTTGTCATAGGGGTGAACGGTACAGGGTGATAAAGCCAACAATATACTTTACACCGGCTAATGTAATCAACCCAAGCACTTGAAATATCTACACAAGGACAATATTTTGTTCTCTAGAAAAATAGTCAAGGGTTATATTTGCGGTTGCATTGTGTCGAGCCTACAGTCCCATAAATCACGTTCCCTGCACTCCAAGTTCGGTGCGGAGTGCACCAGGTGGTCCCAACTATTTTTAAACTCTGTTTATGTACCAATAAGGGAATGAAATTTGTTTTATGAGTTCCTTTTATGTGGTTTTTGATTCATGGTAAGGAGTAACAATCATTTTTACTATCGAGTTCGTTAGCAACATGTGACGGTAGAACTCTGACGGTAGAACTATGTAAAACCTCTGCAGTAATGTTAGCACTAAGTTTTTTCCGTACAGCGACGTCTGGCATGACAGCTGGTGAGCATGTTTTGCGAACCGTGATGTTTTTTGTAAGACCTTGTTCAGAACCAGTATTTAAATTTCAGATGAAATCTTACACTAGTAGGTAATTGTATACCCACTATAAATAGTCTATTGTGATTATTTTAGGTTACATATAGCACAAGACTCGGAAATTAATGTTTTCGCTGATATCCTGGTTAAGTTGTGGGATAATTATTGTGTCTGCTTTTACGCAGTAAATAATATGCGCTGGTGTTTTTCATGTCAATGATTAATGGCAACTTTATAAATTGAAAACTAACACTTTGAATTCCATAAATTACAAGATACCTGCATCAAAGCTACGATTTCCCAACTGTTCCCAAGTGGCACATGTTTTACGAAACACGCCCGGAGCATGCGGCAATTACGGCCGGCTGGTGCACTAATTGTGTGTAATGTATTGCGCATTACCAATAATAAGGTTCGGTGCCGCTCCTGCTCTGTTGATTAGAAGCAACATTAAGTACCTGTGAGCGCATGCAGCGCGCTAGTGCCCTGTGGTACTCCCGCGGCCCGCGCGCGTCCCGCCGGAGCGCACTTCCGGTCAAGCGATGTAGTTGGGCAGTTCCATCGCACTTACGTAACATCCGCTCGCAATTACGAATATAAACGAAGAAAGAATAAATTTTTTTGAAAGCTCACACCATGCGTCGATGATTTTATTTCATTGCATATTATTTAATCAGTATTCACTTTTTGTTTTGCCTACGCGTGTATAAGCTTAAACAGGATTTACTTAAATGATGTCATACCTCGCTTAGACTAAATTCAAGAAGTATCGTAGTATTAGTACGCTAGAAATTATTTTAGAGATTGTCTCAGTTAACTTACTGTATTGCCACTAACTTTGTAATATTCAAACAGCTCTTAGAGATATTTGTTAGTATGATAATAAAACTTATACAATATAATATGGCAAGTAGTAAGTATAGTACTATAAATGCCGACCTCGTATAAGTTTGCACAGATGTGAAATTGTTATTGTAAACTAAAAGTAAGGCCGATATAAACATTTATATATAATTTAATTCACATACATGTGTTCTATTGATACTCAAAGGCGGTTTGGTTATAATTATAACGATATAACATACACTATACAAAACGGGGGCGATGACTAATCCGAGGCTAAAAAGCTCCAGACGGTTTCGAACAATGATGCGACAAAGAGCTTTGTCTGTCAGCAGTTTGGAATATGTGAGAAGTATCTTGTTCCCATCGGCCGCGCCGGCGCAGACGCAGACGCACTGATGGATCCTCGTCGCGCTCTGCACAGGAATGTGTCGTAAATCATGCTATATAGCCACTTATACCCGCTCGCGGGAGAGTCGTTCCTTCTGACATCGCTCGCCGCCTGTCATTCGCATTAATTTATAAACTGATACATGTACCGACTACCATTTAAGTAAACAATCTTTCGATTGGAGTTAAATAAGTAAATAATAGAAAAGCAACTTAAAAATTTTCAGCAATTCGGATGTGGAACGTACAAATGGCTGCATTATACTTGACCCCATATTCATTGCTTGCAAAACTATCATGCACCTACATGAAAAATAAAAGGATTGCCAAGTTAAGCTGCAAATGCCTTATGTAGACGCAACCTTTTGTTTCTAAGCATATTATTTCATAACTAACAAAAGTACAAATAAATGGTATTGTTAAATTAGACAACACTCGGAAACAATGAAACTTATGTTCTACATACAACAAGAAACATAAGTTAAAGGAAAATAATAATTGGGGTATCTTATAGACACACCATTAAGTTGCGCAGACGAATTAATACAGCTACCTAAATTTTTGCCAAATGACCACACCGGAAAATTCGACCTAGCTATAGACATGCCTTACATGGTAGACCATAGTTTATCAAGATCTTGCTTACAGACTTCACGATAATGACGCATGATTATTCTTGGTCTATGACATCATTTAGTAGATACTGTAATCTGAAATAGTGTCAACTTGATCCTAACAACCTAAAGTTTATCAGAATCCTTACTACTTGTGCGGTGGAGTTCAAAAGGCCGCCATTTCCTGTAGAACTGGCAACTATGGACAAGAAGAAGAAGCTTAAAATCTGACTGGCTTAAATACTTAGATCTTGGAAACCGAATAGAAAGGACATATTGAGACTTACGTATACGAATACACTAATCATAGTCACCAAAAAAACAGGTAGGTACCTAACCATTGTCAACTACTCAAGGACAATTGCAATTACTTCAAAAGCGTATTTACGCTATTGATGTTGTAATTTTAAGTTACGAAATTTGTTTAGATCGGATGCAATGGAGCGGAACGTTTTCTCTACTGTATCCCACGGATGGCGACAATTTGTTCTTCTATGGAACCGGAATCGGACGATATTGAAGTTCTAATAAATATTACGTCATGCAGATTAAACAATCTGCAAGTTATACTATGACAACATGTATGTATGGGCGGTCCAGCGATGACCGCGGACTGCGAACGGTACGTGACGGTACGTCACCAATAAATCGCGTGGTTTAAAATTTGCTTTCGACTCTACGCCGAAGAATGAAGGATGTAATACGTGAACCGGTTTATTAATAGTCATAATCCTAATATATACGTCTACATTAATACAGTAATGTATTTGTTGGTTTGATTTTAAACAAATCAGTATGAGACAATAAACAGAAGCGATTTTAATCAATATAAGTAGTCGCGGACGGTCATTGTAAAGGTTGTAAAGCCTATGTTCGTTGCTTAAACAAGAATTGTCTTAAAGACATACGAAAATTCGTAATGCTGGAAAATGCTCAGCTTAAAACAACATTATAAAATTTTATAAATATATCATATCAGGTCTTTTCTATAAGATATCGCATTAGGTCTTGTTTAAGTTCTTCAACTTCACACATCTTCAAAATCATAATTTGGACTTCTTAGGGTAGGTACGACAAAATATACAAATTCCTCGCAATGCTTGTTGAGAATTGACTTTAAAGACGCAAAACTTAAAAGCTCCAATACAAGATAATTTCATTGATTTGGCAAATTAATAGATTACCTACCAGGCGTAAGTACAATTTTATTACAGTAGGTATATTATTAGCTTATGTCTTTTTTCAAAAACTCACGACATGTATTTGACTGTACTACTACTACTCTACAAGGCTTATGGCATGTTAAGTTTTTTTATCATAAAGCGAAGAACGTATCAGTAGACAAAACCCCCCACTTAAATCAAGAAAGACGAAAGTTCAAGATCCCATTTCTATATCTTTCACTGTGTGGTTACCTATTGATAACTATACTACGTATACAACACAATGAGAACTAGTGAGTGTACGTAGATTATCGGCTAATAACGCGTGGCTCAAAGGCGCCGCTCGCTGAAAGGCTTTATTGTCTGCTAGAGACGCACATGCAGCCGCACACGATCCTAATTAACTTATAAATGTTAGATACCGATAGATGAATGAACATATTCGACACGATCGGTTTGTTCGTTACATGGTAGGCGTAGCCGAAACTATCAATAAATAACGAAACAACATAATCTTCTCATCGGTAATTGTATTCTATAGCAAACATATTATTATAAGTATTAAAATCTACAATTATTTTCTGTTCATTACATTCATCAGTCAGTTTTATTTGTAAGTCAAGCACAAACATATGTTGTTTTGTGTTGCTACCGGTTTGATGTAGATGTAGTCATGGGCATTCTTGAGAAAGAATTTCCAGGGAGTCCTCTAAGTAAAGTATCATTGTCAATTTACCATATTGTATAGGTTTAACTATGTGGAGCGCTATGTTTAGTAAGATACCTCGTTAGATATAATTTATTCTAAATTGTCGACAGTGAACTTGTCAGAAGATATTTGCTTAGAGAGGCGGCGAGGTACGCGGCCGGTGACGCCGCTGTCGCCGCGGTCGGCGCGGGCGCAGCGTGGCCCGTGGGCGGTGCACTTGTTCTTGCGCAACATTTTGGGAAGCTAGGGCCAAGCGCGCATGCGACAATGCTACGAACTCGCCTCACATTAGCATTCTACCGTTAACTTCACTACCTGCCAAGGTAACCTAATATAACGACGCCACAATAATACAATATGCAATATAGTTATACGCGAGCCTTTTAATAAGCGTTGTCCATTTAATTACACGGACTATAGGGAGCGAAGCGATTGACAGTTGAATCTATGTCAAGTGACAAGTCAGGGTTAACATGAGCCGGTGCTATTTTTCTTTTGCAGATATTTAGGTACTACTGTTAGCAAGTAGTTATGTTTTAAAAAGTTAGAAAGAATTTTATATATTTTACCTTTATTGGCATAGACGGTAAATAATCCGATAGGAAGTATGCTAAATAAATTATGTCTATAAACATGTACTGGCTAGTCCGTGAACAGGCTGTAAACTGTTACTGGGCAATTTGTATTAACCTATCTTAAGTCTGCACAGTTAACACACAGCACAGTGCACAGTAAGCGGACTCAGTTTAGTTAGTGAAATTGGCAGTATTTACATAACATTCATTTCATCGTTCATTGAAAAATATCAAAGTAACAAACCGAAGTTGCCAATCAACTAATATAGGACATCAATTATACAGAATAATTAAGTAGTATTCAACTGGGTCTTAGGGCTTAAGGCTTTAATTATTATCTTCTTTTATTCTGTAAATATTCATAGGTAGGTAATACAATCACGAATTCTATATGTAAAACAATATCTGGCCAAACAAATATTGTTATAAGTATAGCTAAATACAGCTTAAAGGGAACTCTAGCGAAAATAATACAAAAATATGAAATTATGTTTTACCGAATAAACATAATTTAAAATTATGAATTATTTCGTTTAGGGATATAATATCCCTAAACGAACATTGTATTATTTTCATTCTGTGAATACCTACTAAAAAAGATATAAAATCCTTAAATGCGCCTTATATGTTGGTCGAAATTCTTATTTCAGTAAATGGTAAATATCTTGGACGTAGAGCCAATAAATCTTACAATTATTTAAATTACGTCATTTAAACTTACGGGATAGATATAATAGCCCTTTTTATGTTTTAATTTTTGAAACTTTCGTAAGCAATTTAGAATATAAATTACACGACGTGGACGCATAAAGATTTTCCCACGAGAGTTGTGACCCTACAAGGTTTTGATAAGTTAATAATTATAATATTAAGCAGATAAACTATTTACTATAAAGCTAAACCTCAGTACCTACCTACCTACCTACTTATATACCTATATATATAGGTATGTATATATCAAGAATTCTTCAGAAGCGTACAATGAATAATTAACGTACGCAAGAACATGAACAGAGATCAAAAAAAGATAATATCTTCTAAATCTTAAATTTGTGTAAAAATACGTAACATAAGTAACTATTAATGTCCATTAATAACTTCCACTAAAATACACACAATGAATAATGTACAGTGAATTAATGTAAAAATCGAAGCATATACATACATAAAGAGTTTACATGTATGGGTGCATTTTATAAGTATTTCTTAAATGCATATTTCAGCGGTGCATCTAGGGAATTATAGGAATGACAATAATCTGTATGTGTACCTGCAGGGCTAAGTGCAGCGGTCCACTCACTCTGCATGTTGGTGCAGGAGCCTCATACCCCCACAGACAGTTCCAAGGCATTTTATCGATGCATTTTAATTCTAAATTATTTCAAACTATTGTTTATACTGTATCATTACACTTCACATCACACTAAGAGTTCTCAAAAACAACGTTAATAGTTTTCCTTTAAATATTACGAATATAGAATTATAAATAATCACAGCCATTTAAAAAATAAGTAAACAAGTTGATTATAATTATGTATTTTGTTGTGATAGTATCGGGTATCTGCACATGCGGGTAGTCGCGGGCACTATCGCCTCGTGACTGAGCCGCGAGCCAGCTGATCGTACTCTAGCAGCACCTCCCGTGGCTCTCATCACTGGAAAGCACGCTCTTTACCGCGCTACGAGTAAAAGCCCATTTTACTTTTTATAAATTCGGTAACTATTCCGCCACATTGAAAAACACAGGTAACAAATACATTATTTGGGTTTACGAAAGGTAAACATTTTGACACTTCCGCTATTCAAAGTTCTTTCATATGTAACTTCTATTGTATACCTAAGTAACATTTATTTTATTTTTAAGTTGTATCTATAGAAACAGAGTGACATATTTTATAAAATACCTTAACGGTCTTACCTTCATAATAATTAGACACCAAAAACGTGAAACGAAGATGATAACATAACTAAAAATCTAAGTGCGGTCATCATGCATATAGACCATTTCAACTTTTATGGACATGATATTAACATGCTTAGAACACTTTAAATCCATTAAAACATTCCCGGGATAACGTCTCTGGGGCTACTAACTTTATCATATAGTACGATTGTCCTACTATAACTTTCGAATCGGTAAAGCGAGCAGCCTGTCACTTATGAATTTCGTAATGAGTTCATTGACTACTTCAAATTCTTCTAATAAAAATATAGAGCGTGTGATTCACTATGAGCAAGGCATAAAGACTGATTAAATTATTGATTAGCTAGTTACTATTTAATTTCGAACCTTTTATTATATTTTTTATAAGATTTTATTTAGTCATTTGTATCATACAATATTTTCAATCAATATCATATTTATATATAATTTTAATCAATAAACCTGTTTAATTTGAATAGATTATAATTAGACAAACGTATAATATGATAATATATTAAATGACCACATAATAATATGGTAGATATGCTTACATTAGAAATTTAAGTAAGTATTGAAAACATAAAGTGGTGTTAGATCTGATGATAATAAACTAACCTGCAAAATTAAATGTATCGGCGGACTGACCACCAGTGGTTGCTGGCGATCGCGAGACCACGGACAGTTCCACGGCATGCTGTTTCTCTGGCGAACTCTTTGCACTACTCACCACAACATTACAAGTACTAATTCACGCGCGCTAAATCCTATTAACATAGATAACATACTCGAATCATGTCTCTTTGATATCGTGTTACAATTGAGTGTAGGAAATGAGAGTGTTGTTGTTATTTTCGCATTCGTTATCTAACATAGCGCACAGTTCTAAAAGGTGGCAGGACTACGTTATGCGTGCAACAGGATACGGGAGCGCACGCATGCGTGCGAACGAGCGGCCGCGCGCCTCCTTACTACTCCAGCTAGCTCGCCTCTCCTGGATACAAAATACAAAATCCCTAACACTCCCGACTTCCAGGCGCACGCCCCCCGCAGGGAACGCGCCATTGGGACGTGAAATACGAAAGGAGAGTCGCAACTATACCATAGTACCGCAAAGAATTTAAAGCGTTTCAAAGCTATTTCGGACACAGGATAACGTATTGTCTTTGTTCAGTAAATTTATTAAATTAGTTCATGAAAATAATAAAGTACTCCTTTTCCTACCAAGCCGCGCTTATTCTCAAAACAAATTGAAAAGAGATACTTATTAGGTATATTAAAATAGATGCTGGAAGCTTTTTTAATCTCTTATTATTTTAAAGGTTCCTTAGACCGACAGGAATATAGATAGGTCATTTTTATTAAAAATTCATGCATAATGTTACCAGTAGAAGCTAATAGAGGAATATATAATTTTAAATCTACTTATTAGATATAAAATTATGACTACATTCTCTGTTACTCTTATATTGATTTAGTTTCCTAAAATACAACATTTTGAACTACCATATAGTGATGTGTCGTTCGATAAATCTTAATTTAGAATATAATTTCTTATTTAATTATATATTGTCTTGTTTTGGTATGTATCGAGTTATATTTATTACTACTGAGGGGCACTGAAGGCCAATCCATGCAATAAAAGCTGTGCACAACAAAGTTCTGACCTAGTCTAATCAATGTCAGATGTGAACTGAAATACAATTTATGTTTACATTCAACGTTTAATTTAAAAAGAATACCATTTGATATTTATAATACTGAGACTAAATCGAAACGCTATTTTGAGCAGATTTGTGACAAACGTGTCTGTTTTCTGCAAAAAAGAGCCCATTCCAACTGGCTCCGACTTTCCGAGATGTATCCATGCCTATAATTAACTGAACATCCTTAGTAGGTAATGTGAGGCAGTATTTCATGCCAGAACATTTGCTTAATTTGTACCATGCACAGGTTTGATCCTGCATGGAGTACTGTTCTCACCTCTGAGATGGCTCTGCAAAATATCAGCTTGAGGCTTTAGAGTCCATTGAGCGGAAGGCCAGGAGACTGATCGGCAATGACCAACCCGTCAACACACGACTCCAAAGCTTGGAGCATCGTCGTAAGGTTGCCAGTCTCTCGGTTTCCTATCGGATACATTTCGGAGAGTGTGCAGAGGAACTGCATAACTTGATTCCTCCTACCCCATTCTACCATCGGACGACCAGACAATCAGACCAGCGACACAGGTACATGGTGGATATACCACATTTACGCACGACGCGCTTTGCTTCCACTTTTATAATGCGTACCGCTAAGTGGAATTCGCTACCTAAGTCTGTGTGTCCCGATGAGTACAATCTGTGTGTCTTCAAGTCGTGAGTGAATAGGTATCTTCTAGGCAAGCGTGCTCCATCGTCGACTGCATCTTTACTTAATATCAGGTGAGATCGCGGTCAAAGGCAAGCATATAAAAGTTTTAAAAAAATAGAAAAATATTACAAGAATTGGCCCTCAGTATTATAAAGTACTGAGTAAAAGTACTGAGGGTCACTCCTAAGTTTAATTTCCATACCTTTAGACATTAACGCAAGCAGTAGGTTTTAACGCCACGTGTAATTCTTGATTAGTAATTATAACAAAAAAGATCGGTTAACTGTCTGCAACATTATCTTTCAACCTAAGAAGTAGGGACACCGATTGTAACGGTGTATTTGTAAAAAGGTTTTATTTACCTTAGAGCGTCGTATTAAGATGTAATTTACCTATAAATATATAGCCCATCATAATTATTTGAATACCCTGAAATAGTTTATTATGTTGTCTTTAACTATGAAATTTCTGTTTATGTCCTACATCTAATTTTGTGGGGTCTGTACAAAATACAATGTTTAATTAATTTATTTATTTATATTTCGATACCATGTAAGTATTATTCAAACTAATATTATGTGATACGAATGTGAGTTTGTTGTTTGTTACGTTTTCACGCCCTTCTTACTCGACTAATCATCTTTAAATTGCCCATACACGTTGAACATAAAAGGATATAGGGTACCATCTATCCAGAAAAATTAATGTCACTAACTAAACCTAACCTACATTTTTGCAAGCGAAGCCACGGGCAACATCTAGTTAATATTATATATAAATAAGTTATTATACAATTGGATTTAAAGTTACATATATTGCTTAGTTACTACCCGAATTAATTGTTTTAATTTGCCATAATTACATGACAATTTATGTTTTTCTAAATTAGGTCAAACCATAATGGCCTAAATATAAGCAACTAGACAAAAAAAACATCATAGAATTGGAATTGATAAATTTTGAAATTCAAAAACTTTTGGTGAAATAGTATACAAAACCATAACGTTACCGATTTTCCTCAAACAAAGCGGCTTCATATTTTAACCTAAACAAAAAATACACACATTTTGGAAGGAATAAAAGCTGTTTATCAGTAATCTTTTAGGTACCTATCGGTCCGCCAACTGAGCTAAACCGTAATTTGATGTACCTGAAGGTTGAAAGGCCGACTATATTAAAGTCGACTGAGAATGGACGTCTATTGACGACGTTCTCATACAAGCATTTAGAAGCGATGATAGCCCAAGAAACAAGACGAATTAGACCCATTGAACAATCGACGTAAATCCTCTCCTTGCACATACATATTGACTTAGCTGGAGGGGTTAACAATAATACTAGTAATATCTAAACCGAATTGATAGAAAACAAGAAAAAGACAAACAAGAAAAGCAGCACCCGCGCAAAATTACAATAACTTTATTGAATGTATCATATATATACATATATCAGCCACATCTATCCCAATGATGTATCCCAAAAGGCTGCAGGACTTTTCAGACTTATTAACAGAATCTGCTAAACTAGCAAGGCATTAGGAACAAACTAATTTATTATGTAAACTCATTCTCAGAGAAGACTACGTCAGCTGGAGAATTCCTGCTGTAGAAAAATAGGCATAAATTTACGACATATTTCGAATAATTCCAAGTGGCGTGAAATATGCAAGCCAATATTTAAAGTATTGGTGGTCATAGGACTATGACAGCCAAAATTTAATATTTAATGAGTTTATGATGAGCACTGGTAAGACTGAGAGATATAGAGTGCAGGAGTGTGTGTGAGGAGCAGCGGGGGCGAGTAATAAAATATGCAGAAGTCACAACTTTACAAGTAAGTAATATACACTGATTTTGACTAGGCGTGCGTGTACACCTGCTTTACTATATTATTTTATTAAATTACTAGCTTTTGCCCGCGGCTTCGCTCGCGTTAATTTAGAATTTGACAATCAATTCGGGTTGTACTCTACTTATAATAATATAATTCAATCATGATTCGAAAGACTCGTGGTGTCATCTATTATTACAAGAACGTTATTGTCGTTTTCGTCGGGAACAGTAAATTTTTTCGGGATGAAAGGTAGCCTATGTCCGTTTCTGTACACCTGACTATGTACTCGTATATAAAAAAATTCAGAATGATCGGTTCAGTGGTTTAGGCGTGGAAAGGTAACAAACAAACAAATTCATTTTTGCTTTTATAATATTAGTTAGGATTAGGATTTATAGGTTTTTAACAAATAATAAAATAACATTGGTAAATCTACGCGTATAATTAATATGTCAGTTGGAGCCAGGAGTCTACTCCACCTTAAGTTCGCGACTTGCGAAGCTGGACTAGGGCTGCCGATAACAACTGGCCACTCTAAATTGTGTAGGTCGTCAATATGGTATTAAGTCGCCTCTCTAAAATAAACGATTCAATCTTCTCACCCCAAGCTCTGCCCTTGTCAGGGACAACAGAATATTATTCGGAGACAATGGCGGATGGCCGACACGATACTTTGACTCTGCCTGTTTGCGTCAAAGCCTGGATATTGAAACGATCTTGCACCTTTAATACATTAGTATCTATACATATCCATCCAATCGTCTCCATTGAATAGTTAACACTACCAGCATAGTTCGACCTAACGTTGACTATTCATGGCATAGTCGTTTAATTATGCAGTAATGACCGATATGTATGAATTTTCGATTCGATTATTGAGTGCGTATTTTTTTTAATGTAATACTTGTGTGTGACAAAATGTTATTGACTTCTTCTGTAGAGAAATTCTCAGTAGCAGCACCAATTCTTATGCAGTAGACGCAAAAGGCTCGCCCTCACTTGTAGACTTAGAATTATAGCTAACGAATTCTGGGTGTTATACACCTTGCCAGCTATGCCACTTTACATATTATAATCTCGATTAGAGTTCTGATTACGAGGAAAATCATTACATTCAAGATACGGTCTCTGGTACGATAGTATACATCGAACCGTGAAGATGAATACGTTAAGATATTAATTGATTTACGCATATATATGTATAATCACGCCTCAATATTCATAAAAGTGTAGGTAGTGGGGTATAAGGTAATCACACATGTTTTGCCAACTATGTTTTAGATCAGTGTACAAGAGAGCGAGATGTTATTAGCTCGGTTCATTTTAAGACTCTGTGCTGTTACTGTGAATTTCCAAACAATGAAATCCATTACGATTTTTCCGAATCAGGAATTAACCCCAAGACCATACAACCAACCACAAACTTATGCAACGGACCAATGAAGTCGGAACACATTTTATTTTACTACATTAATCAATATTTGATATTATAGAATTCCAACAACACACCGACACATTTCCTATATTGCGATATACTATCTACATACAAGTGTGAGAAGAAAATCCTTTTAAATCTTATAACAATGACGTCATTTTTATAATTTGATTTATATTCGTAGCGAAAAGAATAATCACAACTTAAGGAAAAGATTTTAATCCTAACTAACTAACTAAATTATAAATACGAATGTGTCAGGGGTACAGAAAAATATGCTTTCATCCAGAAAAAGTACTGTTATCCGAGGGATACAAATTTGTTGACAAAATCTAAACTAACACCAGCGAAGCCGCTAGCAAAACTTACTTAATAAATAATATTAATAGATTGAAATTATTTAGGGTCACAGTATTTTATAATACAGCCAGTAGCATGGTATGATGGTGCGTACACTTTTCCCCAAATGCAAGTAACACAATATACCTTATAATAGTTAAAACAGGTATTTGTTTCAAAACAAAAAAAAAGGAGACACTTAATCATCACAAAATTATCACAAACTACCTTTGCATCATTAAATTGACTTATATAATACTACACCTCATTTAAATTCTATATCAAAAGACTAAGCATGTAATTTTATAAGATTTATCACTTAAATAGTCGTAGATTAAATAATGACCATGCCGAACTACCTGACCTTTGACAGTCATTTTAGATTTAACTAAAGGTATAGTAACTTCAACACGAGCCTAATCAAATAGCTCACCAATTACTTTAACGACAAGTCTAAAGGCTCTAACAGGGCCTTGAATTTAAAAATTATGATGTTACCTATAATGACATCAGGAAGGCTTGCTGATATTATCGGGGTAAATAAGGAGCTAAGGTGCGAGAAAGGAGATGCACATCATTATAAAGTATCTACATAGATGGTATACTTATAATTCGATGAAAATTATTTTGCTCCTTTCGTCTCAGGTCAGCTTTAGTGCCTCTGACGCTGCTGCCAATTAACAATACTGTATCAGGGCAAATTAACGAAAAGCTCTAAAAATTATTGTTTAGGTATTATCACCGCTGCGCTGTGCTATTCTTTTCAAATATCGGAAAGATTGGTGCTAAACTGTCCGTACCGCAAGTTGATTAATTACTCGTGATGTCTTTCTGCAGCCAAAATACTCAAATTTGTGCAACATAATATCGAGGATGAATTTGAGATAAGAAACATCACAAAAGCTTTTCTACTCTTGAATGTTTTGGCAGCTTGAGTGATACAGTTTAACTAACGGAATGTTCACTTCCTTGAACTTGCTGTGTACGGAAAAACAAAATCATATTGCATTAGATTTATACGTACACTTAATAAGTGTAGCAATTTTCATATATGTTTTAAACATCCCTGAAAATCATAGCAGGAAACCATTTTTAAGCGATTGGTTGGGAGGTGCAGAATATGGCTAACAATCAACACTTCATCAGAATACGCCTTCTATACTACCTAATGATGTTTGAAGTCCATTTTCATTAAGATGAGGGGAAATTAGAAATATCAGAATACCTGACCCTCTAGTAACAATTCTTGTACATACATCTGTTATCTCCTTTTTCAGCAAATAAATAAAATAAAATGTATTAAAAAAAATATTAAGCTTAATAACGGGTCTATTCCATTAAGATCTACGGGTTATATATACGAGTACATCTACTTTTGGGTAATAATGATGAATTTTTTAAACTTTTCATCATTTAATTTTTATTAGAATTTAACATTATTTTCGTTTGCTATTGCGTTTAAAACCATTGAACATAGACCATTAAAACTAGCCTCATGATGAGATATGATGAGGCAAAGGATTTTAAGCGGGCACCCAAAGTGCGAAGTAAAGCTCTGGCTGATCGTGTTGCAGGCTTTTTAAGATTAACGATGTACGCAAACATCGAAGTCCGTGCTGGATTAAGCAAGCGCGGGGCCCGTAGCAAATTCTTTCAGGTAAGGGTGCTTGCATACGTCAGACTTTTTGTAGAGCTGATTATTGGGCCGACTGAAATTCTACACATTTATACGAGCGACTTTTTGTAGAACTTGTGCGTTTGCCGTATGAAAATCGGTGTTTTATTTACGTCAAGGAAATAGTCGGTTACCGATTGTCTGACGTGGATTGTCTTAGTAGGAAAAGTTGTAACATTTCACGTTTATGTGACATCAAGTAAATTCAATATACCACATCTTAAGTAATATGTTTCACTCAAAAAATTACGCTCAGGGGCTGAGTGGGCTTAAATATGCGGGGCCCCCTTTTGCGCAGGGCCCGTAGCAATTGCTACTCTTGCTACGTGGTTAATCCGGCACTGATCGAAGTTACTTAATCTACCAGCAATTTTCGAAGTGTAAAGATCATATTAACTGTGGACCGGCGCTGAGAACAAAATCTAATCTGCTAGCTCTCCGGATATACGCACTCTACAGGCTTTAGACTTCACTAGTAGGACTCTACCGAAAAGCTTGTCAAAAATACTCAAAAGAGAAATACCACGTACCTGATACAATCGCCACGCGATCGTGATCCTTTGTGATGAAAGGCGATCATAACATGTATATTGTAAGCATATAAGCAACAGACGTAGGTCTCTTGGGCACACTGATAATATATTAACACAGCAGATTGAGCAGGATCAGCCGCACATTCTGGGCAATTTTAATGCTAGTCTCGGCCAGGATTATGCCGCTTAGCCTAATTATATTGGATGTGTTTCGAAATAAGCAATAGATATGAACAACAACGGATATCCTTAATTTGAACACTTTCTTTGTATAATACCTACAATACATTTCCAAGGCAAAAATATTGCCATTGCCTTTGATATAACTATACTTATTAGATTCTACGTGAATCTGTTCAGGAGACTTTTTAATTGAAAATAAACGCGAAAAATATAATTTTGGTATCTGCGAGTATAACTGCGCATATTATATTTTACGACTATATCGAATAAAAATACTAAATAAGAGCTCAGAAAGTTGTCTCTTTTGCTCCTATTTACGTAATATGTCATACCTACGTAGGTGAATAAATAATAAAGTAGGTACAAATCGTAATTTATGTTTTGTACTTTGAGTTATAAGTACTAACTATTTGTAACATTAGTGGTGGGGTAGTTCACGTGTACGCAAATTCAGAGCAATTTATGTTTTGTGTTATTTCGAATGACCTCATCAATTAATTCACTTTATCGACGGTGAATACGTTAATTAGACTAAATTAACGTTTACGTAAGCAATTGTAGGCTGCAGTGTGTACTTACCGACACATCAAAATTTGAATTAGATTATTCTCTCTCTAAAATAATGATATAACAAATATAGCAGCTATGTATAGCTGATAAAATCTTCATCAAAAATTGATAATAAGGCGGCATTATATTTCTATCATCTCTACTTGCTAATTGCACTTTTGCTAAAGCATCCTGAATCTAAATCAACTTTTAGGGTCGTTACTATTATAAAAGTAGAACAAGGCTTTATCTGCACTTTAAAGAATATAATTTTCGTTAAACTAATTAACTTTTTAAAAGGGTAAATATTTCAGGTCTAAACCAAATTAATGGTTTTATTTTACCTACTAAATGAATTTGCATGGAGTTTTCACGGTTTGGTAAATTGGTGTTCAACTTTAATAAGTTAAGGTTTATAGTCAGAATACAGCTATACCTATTCTGAGGGTTTAGATAATTCTAAGCCTGTTTAATCATCCTTATTCTATCTAGTAGAATCGAAAATATTATGAATAGGGCCCGCGATTTTATTTCAATGTTTCACACCCGAATAAATTAGAAATTAGCGGAAATGTAAATTATAAGTAAATAACATAAGGATATATATTTTATATGAAGAGATTTCTTTGCTTTAAAACTACAAAATATAGCTAAAAAGTAAACTTACCAGTGTTAAATCACATTTTGATGATTTGTCAATTTTCCGACGTAACCAAAGCAACCAATTATTCATCTTTATAAAAACACTTCCTAATACACAATACAATAATACGCCTACAGTACATAAAGTAAATATTATTAACGTTGACGTATTTATCAAATCTTCTAGCATATTGTTATGTCTATAATTTTGATCGTAGCAAGTCGTTATAAAGTCAGTAGTAGCAACACACGCAACGAAAAATGTATGGTGAATAATTCACAGTGCCGGACTGCCCGTCCGCTCCACACGCTGGCACGTTCGCCAATTGTTGTCTATTAAAATCACCTGTGTGAACTCCCTAATAGCTTTAAATTTGAAATTATACAGATAATCGCTAAAAAATGAACATTAGAATAGACAGAACAAAACTATATTATCCCGATTACATTACATTACGATCCACAGCAGTGTTCAGTTGATTACGAGCACAGATGTAAAAGGTTTCACTTCCTATCTTTGGAAATTAGGCGACGTATTGGGGATATTAGTTTCCTGTTAAAAATTGCTAATGGTCAAATTGACTGTCCTGATTTACTAGCTAATATCTCAATTCGCACGAATTTGATAAGCTTCCGTCAACGGCCAATATTGAATGTTCCGTTTAGTTCAACAAACTATAGGGGTAATGCCTTCTCCAGGAGAAGTGCTGTAAGTTTCAATGCGCTTGCACGGGACCTGAATATCGATCTGTTTTGCACTAGTGTTGCCACCATGAGGCGGCAATTGGCCAATTCATACTTTGTTAATGTGAGCACTAATACCGAGTCAGCACAGGATTGACTGAATGAAAATACTTTTTTTTGTTATATTTAAAACGAGTACAAAAATCGACATTCTTTTTTTTTATATATACATGTGAGGGCTTTTAATTGGCAAACTGAAAATATTATAATTGTTATATTTCATAGTTTTAATTAGTCCGTAAGCCTTCTGTAAAACTAAATAAATAAATAAATAAATTATAACAAGCTGCCTACTGTTTATTGAAGGACACTAAGATATCTATTTAAGTATATATTATACATACATAGTTTTACGCCTGTAAACCGCTGAAAGGGTAGGCAGAAATGTATTACACTCATCTTTCACTAACTACGTTATTAGGTCGCACATGATAGGGAGCGAGCCCTTGCTGTCTGGAAGATACATTTTTAAACTCCTTGCTACTTCTGAGTATTTTCTAACAGAAGATCCCAACGATACCACTTATCATACAGGTCGAATCAATAGTGTTTTTCACTACTGGCTTTGTCGCATGTCATAATAATTGTCGCCAACAGTATATCGTTGTTTAGGCTGTCAAGAATAATAAGTAAGTAGATATGAAAACTTTTAGTTTATAAATTTATATATTAAAAGTAGATGGTGAGATTTTAGATGGACATTTACAAACCTTTCTTAAAACTTAACGTTTCGGCCAAGACAGGCGCCGTTTAGGTTGTATTGCATGTAGTCACAAGAAGACTAGCGCGGTGATCATCGTCAAGTTTCCGCTTGGGAGGTACGAGTATATGTTTCTACATCCACCTTCACATTTCGTTTTTACCATATAGTAATCGTTGCCGTATTCTGAGACTTAGCCGATTGTAGATTATGAAAAGTAAGAAACAAAAATGTTTTATTTAAATCTCCACAGTTAAGTTACGGCGAACAAGAAAATTAAAAAAAAAAGATTTATTTAATTAAAACAATGTTTATTGATTAAAATATTCTGCAAGACTAAATTACAATTATAATAGGTATTTCAATTAACTAAACTTATTACTAAATCTGCAATTGTGCAGTTTACGCAATGTCGCACGGTGTATCCGCTGTATAGTCAGCAATGACGTACATTGGACGATTGCCCAACTACTCCCTCCTTAAGATGGAAGCGCATCCTGCAGCTTCCCGCAGCGTCCTCGGTGTGAGATTCATTTGTGCAAGATTTCCCTGGAGTTGATCGTTTCCACTGACACAGCTGCCATATGGTTATTGCTATAAGGATGAGGTAGAGTCCTAATGTTGACCAAATCGAAATAGCCATCATAGTTTGCCAGTCTATTGTAGTATCTTCTAAGCTTTCAGCACGGTCTATCAATTCATGGATGCTGTCTAGTGAAATGTCTTCTTATTGTAGGTTTTAATAGACGTTTTCATTCTGGATAGTGATTTTGCTGGGAAGTGGTATGACTTCATCTGTTTCAACAGTTTTTATGTTTGTCTTAAGTGTTCGGTTCAGTATTTCAATCTGGCAATCGCTTATAATACTGGCAATGTGTATTCCTGCTATCCTTTTGTACTCAGATTAGCTGCCACAACGGTTTCGTAGGATTTGTTCTTCACTCAGGATGATTAGCCACTTGTTTTCCTGAAGTTTCTGAATCTTCCCTTGTTTGAGGTCCATCCGGTCTCGTGTGCAGTTTGTACTTTGGTGTTTGATGAGGGAAATGATGCAATCTTCTGATTTCTCTATAGGCTGGGTGTTCAACGACGTACATAGTTGGGTGTCTTGGGTGATCTTCTTGCAGTCTCCTTCCAGGTATGAGTACTCGTTGGATCCCAGAGCTAGATATTTGGATTTAGGAATGCTAGTGAGGTTATGTTTATCAGGTATGGAGTATAGATGGATAAGGTCATAAAGGTTTGTATCGGTAGAGGGAATATCTAGTATAAATGTTAGCGTGTGGTCTGTACTATAAGCTTTTACACTAATAGACGTTTCATGCTATAATAATAATATTCTCCCACATACACACAACACCATCTAGCCCAAACTAAGCAGAGCTTGTACTATGGGTACTAGACAATGGATAAACATACTTATATACTTTTTTTTGTTAATACATACATATTATACATAGAAACACCCAGACCCAGACAAACATCAATGTTCGTGCACACAAATGTTTGACTTGTGCGGGAATCGAACCCGCGATCTTAGGCGTGGCAGTCGGTTACACTAATCACTACGCCATCGAGGCCGACAAATAAATATAAATATTATTAATGCTAATGGTATCAACAGGTCTGAGTTTATAATTTATGATTTTTGCATAGCTAATATTTCATTGACTGAGAGGGTCAAAGAACACATCGCTGCTGTGAAGAATCGGCAGACTAGCAAATCAGCTATTGCAGAACATATACTGAAATCGGGTACTAATCATTGGATAGCATTTCATCGTCCGGAAGTCCTCTCCACCGATCGCCACTTTTATCAAAGATTAGTGCGAGAAGCTATTGAAATCAAAAAACATAGAAACAATAGGGAAGATGGTTTCAAGTTATCCGCGACGTGGAATCCCGTGATTAATAATACGCAACTTCGGTGATTTGCACAGTCAGGTAATTCACAGAATACGAACACGGCGGCTATCATACATAATAGGGATACCGTGAGTGTAGTTTGTGACGGTATATGGACAAACAAAAATATGCCAAAAGTGAGGGTGAATCAAGATTCTTCTGCCTCACAAACGGAGACATGACATCGCAGCACCAGGCAGCTTGTGACCACGGCCGGTGTAACCTGGTCGAAACGTCAAGCCTAATAAAGGTAAACATTATACATGATCGCGTTAATACCCGTTACATATTATATATATCGTCTCGAAGTTTAATCTGTTTAGTGAATTCTTCAACTGCATGCTTTGCTATAAATAATGATTGCTTTTGAGATCTATTCTATTGACTGAATTACGTAAATTTGATATTTCAATTTTAAATTTGATTGCATCTTCGTAATCTAAGTTTCCTGTACCTAATTGTCTTCATTATGGAACCTAGTCCGTTAATAAGTCCACGTCTAAATATATGGTGCGGTGCAATAAACACTATTTTCTTACCTATTAAATTTAAACTATTCTCTATTTAGTCTTTATACACCTTATGTAGATCTTCATTATTTTCAGCAGCTTTAGTACTAGTATATAAGAACATAAGTTTTAAGGATGCTTCATATAAATACGATACATTATAGACACAAGGCAAACTGAAAGTAACTACCTGTTTTAAAATCTGACCTTGGTTTATTAACAGAATACCTTTAGAATTATCTACGGGATTAAGGGTCAAGTTGGCGGCTGCGTAGAGCACGAAGGCTCCTGTGACGAGGGTCCTGGAACAAGATGTTTCCTTCGTAAAAGCTTGAAATGAACGAATGGATTTGGAATTGGGATGACTTCCTATGATTTCAGCAACGTTATTAGGGTGGAGGTGAATGATTTTATACGGATCTTTGAACACTGGCTTTGTCTTATCACTTCTCGTAGTTTTAGCAACCTGTTTTTAGACTGTTTCACCTACCTTAAACAATATTATCGCCTCAGCTGCCTGGTTCCGTTTTTCTATTACCTGTTCTATAAAGAACATAATAGAAGGGCATAGCGGCCCAGGTATCAAAGAATAATCTTTGATACATGGGCCGCTATGCATTCCTGTATTGCTTCTGCATTTCTAGCACTATTTAACGACATAGTCTTGGTAAAATTCTTTAGGAAAATATAATTCTAATGGATTTCTGGATGCCGTATGACCAAACAAAAGCTCACGGGGTGTAGGTATATGAGTAGTACTGTAGTAGAGTGAATAGCATTATTATAGGCGATAGTGGCATATTTATATTCTTTGGATTCTAATTATTTTAGCAATAGTTGATTGGAAACGTTTTATGGGTGAATTTGAGTTTCGATTGTAAGGAGTAGTGAAATGGATATAAATGTCATGTGAAGCACTTACTATTATCTCTTTTATAACATCATTGTCAAACTGAGTCCGTGGTTATTTTAAGAAGTAGTCCTAATGTAGAAAATACTTGTAATAGAGCTTCTGCGATATGCACATTACTAGAAGCATTTAATGGTATAGCCAAAGTAAATTTTGAAAAATTATCTATGATTGTTAAGAATGTGGCTCCTCCAATGTAGTACCTACAAATCCATAAACAAATGTTGTAATGGTTTGGTAGGTGTTTCTGTTAAGGCTAATTAATGATGGTTTTGATGGGTTTCTTTTATATTTAGCCCTCAAACACACATCACATTGGTTAATCAATCTTTGAATTATTAATAGCATATTAGTCCAATGGTAATTCCTATGCTTATAAGTCTCTTGGATGCCTCGGTGAGATGATTTACCTTCGTGATATCGCTTAATAAGCTCTTGTTGCTCTGTTTTATTTTCAAAATGTAACACGTGTTGTTGTACATCTTATCAATTTAGGGCCTCTATCGTAAAAAAATTTTGTATAAACCCTATAAAATGCTAAATATACACTTTCATCATAGAAATAACAATGAAAAACAAGATCCGAGATTGTGGTGTGCTCTTTTAAAACTTTAATGGCGGCTGTACACTAGAGATGAGCGAAATGTATCACTGAAATAAAAAGATAAATAAAATAATAGAAAGATATATATATATATATATATATATATATATATATATATATATATATATATATATATATATATATACAGGGTGTGTCGTAAATAGTGGTCCAGAGTAAAGGAGTCGATACACTGTATTCTTATGTATCACATACCGAAATTTTAACCATTTTTTTTATGCCCCTAAAGTCATATGATTTGCTGAAGATGAGTATTGAAATTGGAAACAGATTAATTTCTTTAAGTACCTTTGAGTTTAAAACATAAAAAAGGGTTTAAAAATGATTGTACACATATTCAAGAGTAATAATAAAAAAACAGAATTAAAAAATATTGATATTTGTTGAAATGACTCAGGCAAGTCACCCTGTATACAGGGTGTGTCGTAAATAGTGGTCCAGAGTAAAGGAGTCGATACACTGTATTCTTATGTATCACATACTGAAATTTTAAGCATTTTCAGTTAGGGTCTCTTAACAAAAAATAAAAGTTCTTTTTTAAAATTTCTGCACCTTGCTTCACGAATTTGGCTGTCATTTCAACAAATATCAATATTTTTTAATTCTGTTTTTTTTTATTATTACTCTTGAATATGTGTACTATCATATCCAAACCCTTTTTTATGTTTTAAAATCAAAGGTACTTAAAGAAATTAATCTGTTTCCAATTTCAATACTCATCTTCAGCAAATCATATGACTTTAGGGGCATAAAAAAAATGGTCAAAATTTCGGTATGTGATACATAAGAATACAGTGTATCGACTCCTTTACTCTGGACCACTATTTACGACATTTACGACACACCCTGTATATATATATATATATATATATATATATATATATATATATATATATATATATATATCTTTTTGGCTCAGTGATATATATCACTCTTTTATATGAGTAGCTCATTAGTGATTTAATGGTTCGTTGACGTCTGAGTGAGCTAAACGAGTTAGCTGCCCTCGCTTTCTCTCCTATTTCGGGCGTCTGTCTCTTCCTTACCTTCTATAATGTACGCTTTACATCTCGCTCTCTTTTTAGAGTGACGTAGTGAAACAAACTTTGAGCGGAGTCATGACATACATACGCAAAAATGAATCTTATCACCTATAAATATAAAGCGGTATTTTGAAAATAAATGAACTGAGGAAGTGAGCTAATGAGCTAATGAGCTAGTGAGCTACTGATATATTATTTCTGATACTGATAATAATTTGCCTGAGTCAATTGAGTGAGACACGAGAGTGGACAAGTGAACTGTAAGCCGAACGCAACATTAAAATTGAATCTTGTCAGTAAAGATATAAAGATATAGTTTGAAGTGAAATGAGCTACTGATACATTAGCTCTTTGAAAATGATATATAGGTATCTTTTACATCACTCACTCGCGAGCTACACATCTCTACTGTACACTCTCGTCGAGAATGTCTCGCCGAGAGCCTCGGGCGATGAGGCTCTCGACGAGAGCATACCTGTACACACTCGTTTTTTCATTCGTACTAAAGATTCCCGCAGTAATGGACGTAGAAATTGCTGCTGCTGTTTGTCTTTGTGCTGTGAGCTATTAAAATTTCTTACAAATTTACTACAAAAAGAAAATTCTTAACACATGGTGAAGAAGAAGATGGTGGATGGTTACTATGCACCGCAATAGAAACAGGTAGATATTATATATTTAAAACTTAAGAACAAACACGATAAGTTAATGTGTGTATACCTATATTATTAGTAATTGTATATATTTATATTTCAGAAACACCATGGCAAATGCACCATTTGATAGTACTCCAACGAGATCCTTTGACTCGGGTACAAAAAACCGACAAGCGACCGAGACCGACCGAGGCGAGGCGCGAGAGAGCGAGACAAGTCGAGAGCACCATGTACATTCTCGCTCTCGGCCTGTCTCGGGGTGTCTCGGCGAGTGTGTACAGCCGCCATAACTATTTCGTGTTGTTTACGGGAATGAAAAAGTCTATAATTTCAGTTCTAGAATTAGTAGACCTATTTTCTACTCTGTATGTAGAAACTGGGGTAGACCGATTATAGAACTGTTTCAATTGTCTGTCAGTTGCGTCAGATAAGATCGGGATATCGGGAACAATTTCTAACATCAGACGTTTGTCACGTCTGTATGGTAGAAATATTTCCCTAGTCATGCAGCTTCAAGCTGTTCGAGTTTGTTGTAGGTAAATCATCACACCACATCGATTAACCTAATATAAATAAATAAATACATACATACATAGATTCACGCCTGTTTCCCAGAGGGGAAGGCAGAGACTACGGATTTCCATTTGCTACGATCCTGACACACTTCTCTGGCTTCATTCACTTTCATCACATTCCTCATACACGCCCGTCGGTTCAAGGAGCTCTTAACCTGGCCTTTGTCCAGGACGCCTCCGATCTGGTCGAGAAACGTTCGCCTAGGTTTTCCTCTTGCGACTGTTCCATTCACACTAGCCTTATAAACTTTCTTAGTCAGTCTTTCTTATAAATAAATATGAAACGCTATATAAGAAAAGCTAATGTCCGATGTTGCTCTGCTACCTTTAAGGCTTAATTCTTATTCAGGGGCTCATCTAGTTGATTTCTGATGCTGTTAGAATGTTCAGGGCGCCATATTTTATGTTTGTTTAGTTATACCTACGAATGATGGGGCATGAAACACCTATCTCCATAGCCCAGACCTATTACCATAAGTAGCAACGATTCTATTGAACCTACCGCAGCCTGTACCTTCACCATTAATGTTGTCTCTATTTAGATTTAAAATCCTGATTGGTCTCTGCTTACCTACTAGGGTAAACTTGCTTAAATCGTACTTGCGCCTTATTCGTACCTCGCTTATATCTCAGCGCCGGTAATAGCTACCAGCGTCTCTAGTGACAAAAACTGTAAACATTAGCCGGCCATATTACCATCGGACAAATAGAAGCCGTTACGCTGCTAGTAACAAAAAAGTAAGTTTTGATTTACTATTTCATTAATATTTTTACTTATTTTGTAAGAATATTCTTCAAATTCGATCTGGTATAGTTTATTTAAGTATTTATGATGTATTAATACATATATTTGTGATTTCGTCCGATGTGAAACTAAACATGTATTTTGTTGACATTTTTTTTAGCGGTAATTTTAAAGTTTGTTTGCTTTATGCGCCCTATTTCGTACTCGAGGCAAGGTCTTAAAATGTACTTGTACGATTTAGGGATATGAATTTTAAAATGTTATCAAACTATTAGCTATTATAACGAGTTATTCTATTTTATTCGATTTCTCAAGTGTAAGAGGCCCATGACCGGTAGTGGAACTTAATGGCTAAAGTTTAAAACTGAATTATTTAAGTTTACCAGAACAATAATTATGTCAAAAAGAAAATATAATACTTGGAGTAAAGAAAATATGGAAGAAGCGATAATAAAATATAATGAAGAGGCTTTACAATTTAACGAAGCTTGTCGTATATATATAATGTACCAAAACCAACATTTAGACGACATTTAAAAGGGCTAAATTTGCATCAAAGAATTGGACGCCCAAAGGATTTAACTGAGGAAATGGAAAAAGAACTGGTCAGACATGTATTGCTGTTAGAATCTAGATTTTTTGGCTTGACAATAACCGACTTACGGCGCCTAGCTTATTAGTTAGCAGGAAAATACGGGAAAATTAAAAATCCCTACTGAGATCCCCCTAAGATCTCAAAGTACGATTTAAGAATATATGAGTACGATTTAAGATGAATGGTTTTTTTTTAAATTGTTGATTTCTTAAAAGTTTATAAGATTTATGTTGAAGTTAATTATGAAAGTAATAAAACAGTTCCTAAATAAACGTTTTTGAAAATCTATACTACTATTATAAAGCTGAAGAGCTTGTTTGTTTGCTTGAATGAGCTAATCTAACTACTGGTCCGATTTGAAAAAATCTTTCAGTGTTAGATAGCCCATTTATCGAGGAAGGCTATAGGCTATATATCATCACGCTAAGATCAATAGGAGCTGAGCACCAATGAAGAATGTTTCAAAATCGGAGGGTATTTTTTCCTTTTGAGAGCTTCCGCTGCGTGCGCTGCGTAAACAGTTAAAGTTTCGTAAAAATCATGTATGACAGAATTGTTCACCTTTAAAAGTTCTAAAAAAAAGTCCGCGGAAGCATATGTCTATCTTTTAAGGTTGGCTCACTATAACCATTTTTATGCTAACCAAATTTGTTCTAAAATAATGCATTATTTGCGAAGGTATTATTATAAACATGATATTAATCCTTATCCAAATAAATACGTTATTCATCACAAGTATTTAATTTAAAACAAAATTGCCCTTTACATCATTCGATTTCAATGAATATCTTAGGAGATATCGCAGTTTTAAAATAACATTGCAGCAAAATAATTACCCATTACAGACATAGTACAAATGATGTTTCTCCTGGTTTATTCTGCGTGATTACTACTGGTTAGATTTGTGTTGGATAGCCTATTTATCGAGGAAGGCTATAGGTTATATAACATCACGCTACGACCCACGGGGGCGGCGCAGTAACGATAAACGCGGGTGAAACCGCGGGAACATCTAGTAATATATAATTTTCCTTTACTAATTTTGATAGTATTACTGTTTTTAGTTAAGGAGTACGAATTAGGCAAGTTTACCTATTTATTTTCAGGGATAAAACTCTCAAACTTTTAACCGGCTATTTTCCTAACAAATAAAATGTTATGAAAATACCCTTAACGGAGAAACATAAGACAATGTCATGCGGCTATATTGTCTGAATTAGAAACTAGTTACACTAAATTATTGTGATACGTGACCCCTACCTAGTATTTCGGGCAAGGCCATCAGCTCACGTTCCAATGCACAAGGCAAAAATGTAAGTAAATGTTATATCTAATACTAGATGTTCCCGCGGTTTCACCCGCGTTTATCGTTACTGCACCGCCCCCGTGGGTCGTAGCGTGATGTTATGTAGCCTATAGCCTTCCTCGATAAATAGGCTATCCAACACTAAAAGAATTTTTCAAATCGAACCAGTAGTAATCACGCAGAATAAACCAGGAGAAACATCGTTTGTACTATGTCTGTAATGGGTAATTATTTTGCTGCGATGTTATTTTAAAACTGCTATATCTCCTAAGATATTCATTGAAATCGAATGATGTAAAGGGCAATTTTGTTTTAAATTAAATACTTGTGATGAATAACGTATTTATTTGGATAAGGATTAATATCATGTTTATAAAAATACCTTCGCAAATAATGCATTATTTTAGAACAAATTTCGTTAGCATAAAAATGGTTATAGTGAGCCAACCTTAAAAGATAGACATATGCTGTCGCGGACTTTTTTTTAGAACTTTTAAAGGGGAACAATTCTGTCATACATGATTTTTGCGAAACTTTAACTGTTTACGCAGCGCACGCAGCGGAAGCTCTCAAAAGGAAAAAATACTCTCCGATTTTGTAACATTCTTCATTGGTGCTCCGCTCCTATTAATCTTAGCGTGATGATATATAGCCTATAGCCTTCCTCGATAAATAGGCTATCTAACACTGAAATAATTTTTCAAATGGGACCAGTAGTTCCTGAGATTAGCGCGTTCAAGTAAACAAACAAACAAACAAACAAACTCTTCAGCTTTATAATATTAGTATAGATTAGTCATATTTTTCCAATGAATTCGAAGACATCGTGCACGCACATGAAAATAGACACACGAAAATAGTAAATAACTATCTGTTCCTTTCGAATAGTAAAAAGTTCCAATCGAAGTTCTGCACATTTGAATGTAATAAACCACAAGTACAGAATATCATTTTCAGACGCACTTTTTTTCACATTGGTTTGAGAATTAACTGGGATAATAGGAAGATATTTGGAAGTAAAACTATGAGGTATTGATAAAAAAGAAAGACTAGTTATTTAGATATTAATATATTTTCGAATCTAAAATGTACAAAAAAATACAACTTAAATGTTATGTACTCATAACGCCTGATTGTATCAATGAATAAAATATTACAGTTCGAACATTTTCAAGGTATTAGTACTTCTCGTGTATGTTGTATTTATTAATTGACAGTTATGAAATGACCCGGAGCTAGCTACTAGGAACTAAAGGAGCGTAAACCATTCTCAGTCTCCTTTTCTTTGCCGTTCTTATAATTTTTACTGATGTTTGTTACAATTTGGATTCAGCTATTTGTTTTGTGCCAAAATAATGTTAATTATTTTCCTAATACCAGTGCGGTTGTTCACAACGCTACATTAGATGTACTGGCATTGGAACTGTACAGATTTATTTGTATCTCTTCTAAAATAAACATAACGACCTACATTTAAATTTCTTATTTAATCAACCATCACTTCATAACAACTTTGGTTGTGTATGCTAATCGTAAAAATATATGTATTTTAGCTATTTACAATATATAAACATACATACATACAATGCGAAGAAATGCACAGCAACACAAAAGGCCTTAACTAACATCTGAAGAACTAAATAACACAGACTTACGGGCCACCCACAAAAAGGATCGTACAAAAAGGACTAAGTTTCAGATTTGTTAGTTCAAAATTGTTTTTACTTGCTATTAAAATATTGTTGAAATTTAAGATATTTGGAAATATTTCTGTTGAGCTTATTGCTACAAACTGAAACACACAGCTCTACATACTACTATCAAAAGCACACGTCCTCAATAATCATTTCTGTGAGCGACCTAATCTAATATCACTTTGCAATATTTCAGAAAAACATAATTAGTTCATCTATAACACTATAACAGAATATTAAACCTAAGCAATATTCACAATATAAAAATACCCTTGTTTACAGACGACAGGCCAAGACAAAAGGCATAATTTTATACAAAAAATAAAATCAGCAACGTACGGGAATGCCTTGTTGTGTTAGCGACTGTCATCCAACTATAATAAATATTTTATCACACAATCTTACCTCTACATAGAGGAATTTTAGAAAGACCTTTAACTGTAGCAGAAAATAACAATAACTATAAAATAAATTGATTCATCTTGTAACATAGGACTGAGAAAAACAAAGTACTTTAAAACTAATTATGTTTTCCTTTAGAAACAAAGACTCCCGTACACGTCCATGTTCCTTGTTATTCTGCTGCATAGTGATTCGTGAGGCCCCTGCCGCAGAGTAATTTTATGAATGATAAAAAAATATTTCTATTACACATCGATATATCACATTTGTTAATGCAGTCCAATTGTATTTTTTCTGCAAGATTGGATGGAATTTTGGACCCAATTAATTATATTTTAATTAATTAAATTTACTCTGAGACAATGGGTCATATCATATTCAATACCAAATTAAATGATTATTTCAATCTTCATACATAGAATTCCAAATTATACGTAACACTTCATATATACCAATTTTTTGAGAAATGTAATAATATAATGTAAAATCTATCATGCTCTTACAATATGTTCGACATTACCATTAATTTCGAAATTCCATAGATATTAGACAATATCAGAATTGGATCTACCAATTCGTAAATCAAATATTCTATAAGTAAGTAATTAGAAAAAAGACTTATAGGTATGTATATCAGCACACACTAGCGATTCAAATGTTAAGTGTCGTCAAGGTATGTGTAACTCGGTTGATAGCGGTATGAACGACTTCGTCATGAACTGGGACGACCGATTTTTACAATGAGGTATTATTCATTCTTTACACCGAGACGAATATCTTTCTAACACATTATATAACTAGACGATTTCCATACATGTAATATTCATTTATAAAGCCATTTTAAAATTTAAATGTTCTGTTATCAAAATATTTTTTTTTATTTTAGGAATACTTATTTTCGTTGATGATTCATAGACGCGGTGCAATTATGTCGGAACACAGAGCACGCCAAAGGCGACATTTCGTACAGTCCTAGAGCCTAGAGGACACAACTATACCAAGTAATTTTGGAATTTATAGGTCAATAAAGAAAAGCACATTCTATGGACTGAAACAAAGCGTATTGGGCATTAATAATTCGGCACCCACATGATATTTTTAACACGTTGTACAAATACAAAATTCTATAGTGTATGTACTGAGCTAGACAAACTTATTGAATTAGTATTATTATATCTTTAGCACAGACGTTAGGAAACCTAAGGCGGGACAATTTAAATGTTGAATATTTATTTTTAATATGAAATATAATACTTAATACAAAACAATTGTAAAAATCATCTGGAGCTTGTAATTTTTGTACTTTCACGTAATGTCACTGGACAGGTTAATTAAAGATAACGATATATCTTAAAGTGTGGGTCCTTAGGTATAAAGGATTGTACAATGTAAGTAATGGCACACATAATCTAGATGATAATTTCTAGTGTGGCTACTGGTGCGTTTAATTAAATCATAGCAGTTCGGCAATATGGAGAATAGATTAAATTGGTAGAGACATACACCAATACATTTAA
This sequence comes from Catocala sponsa, assembly GCA_963564715.1. NCBI lineage: Eukaryota > Metazoa > Arthropoda > Insecta > Lepidoptera > Erebidae > Catocala > Catocala sponsa. The sequence continues at coordinate 14,222,206 of OY751331.1, forward strand.
AAATGAATTTTGTACAATGTGTTAGTTTTGTATTGGAAATTTTATAATTTCAAGGTTGATTTCGATATACCCGTTATGTGTAAAATGTTGTATAATAATAGCTGGAAGAATGAGGTAGTACCTTCCAATACTCGACATACCGTAAAATGCAGAGTAAATATGACAATTAATGAACTCATATCATAACTCGAAACATATGGGGGTCACCGAGAATATCTTGAAGACTACCTTAGCTGTCCAGTCTAATTTTAGTTTTGGAAGACTAATATTCACCAATATCATAAACGGTAATTATTTAGACGTGGATTCAGTAATCTATTTTTAAAGGCATTGTGGCTAGTTTACCTCACTTGATTAGAATTATAACTGTCAAATATTTATTCATAAATATCATGATTTAATTATTACAATAGACATTATGTCATACGAATGCATCAACTCTAAATTCGATGTAGCTTATTTACAATGAGTATGATCAATATTTAGTCTCGATAAATTGTATTTTAATGGAAACTTCCACGGTTGCAGGCAGACTTACAAATTTACTCAATATTTTATGCATATTTTACCACTATAATCTATTTCAATCTTCAGTATTATTCACCGTTTATTTCCTCTAAAGGTGACAATGAAAAAATATCTTTTTGTCTATTATTTCCAGGCACCTATGCTTTCATTGCGGCATGATTTTATTATTTACATTCGAGAGAAAAGCAAAATGTATCATGCAATGGACGTGTTTTCAAACGTTACAGTATAGTCTTGATTACATAAACTAGTTATGTTATCGTAAATCTGCAAAAAATATAACATTTGTGTACATACATTAACTCTCATCGAGATGTCATAAACTAAGTGACGGCATTATATGCTGTTCAATCTAGCGACCAGTTACGAGTAGATAAATAGATTTTGTTTCCATATATATAGAATTATGATTTTATTTAGACTTGACTACATCCTTGCTTATTTGCTTAAATTTCCATGTAACAAGGCCATCACTTGTACTTTGTTAGTTATGGATTGTCTATTAACACAGGACTCGCCTCTTCGAAACTATCGTGTGGAATGAATCGTGTTGCTGGGCATATCGTCGTTCCATTTCGTAAAGCTTATCTTACTATATATATAAATGTCAACTGAGCCGCAATATTATGTTTGTTCATTTTATCAACAACAATGACAAATTAAATTGGTCAGTGGCCTACACTTCAAACTATTTATTCCGTATGGTATAAAAATACTTCTTTTTATATTTTATAGACAGATTACTCGTTTAACTCGGTTTTTGGATTATCTATACATATTTTGTACGTTCATTATATAGTTATAGCACATCACAATTTACTTCTTTAATGTATCTACGCCCTATATGTTATGGTTGGTGTTCTGAAAACTATTGTTATTACAAAGTAATGAATATACATATAAGGAAACTTACTTTTTATATTACGATCTAAGTTGAGTGAACCCCCTAAACTCTTTTAAGTACTTAACAATGTCCACGTTGTTGCCACTCGCCAAAAATATACCGCCGTCACGAGACAATGATAAGCATCAATTGTAACAGTGCAACAATTCCTGATCAACAAACAGAGTCGAAACTACAGTGGTTCAGTATTTAGTCTAGATTACCCCGATGGCGTGATGGCGTGATGGCGTGAGGGCCGGCGGTTGACTTTCGTTTGCACGTTCTTGTTATGACTCAAATATGTACTGTTCATTTCCGCGCAAGCTTTTAATCGGTCCCAATTATAAAAATTAGGAAACAACATTACTTTCAACAACATCGTTAACGTTCTAAGAGTGGATAATTTTAAAATGTTCAGTTACATATATTAGACCGTTACTAGGTTGCACACCACATTCAAGAGGTTTTACACAGTCGTATTTAAATATTATTATACTTTAAAGTTAACATATATTATAATTATTAGGTAATATTGTGCAATTCTAGTACACTTATATCGTTAACGTCAAAGTTACATGCCACTTCAAGCAGTATCAGCTCTCGAGACGAGTACTGGACTCAGCCATGCTGTCTGTCCAAGTGTCCACTTACATTCGTACTGCCTGAAATAGCCAAGTATTTCAATACTGCTAAATTTCGTGCCTAAAATTTAATACATAGTTACTAATGAAGACATCCAAACATTGATGTTATTCTCATTTGCACAATTAGGTCATGACCTTACACATACCACGTAGACTTACACACACAGTTACTCTATGCACTTAATTATAAACATCGCTTTGTAATTGTTAATCACCAATTTACATTCGCACGTAACTTAAAGCTACTAAAAGGAATCATTTTAAATTTAGAAGCTGAATAACGTTTATAATTAAGACTGTGTGATGCTCAATAGTAAGTGTTCCTACCAAAGTAGTTTAATATTAATATTTTCCTCAGCAGAGAAAATCGACTTTTTGTAATACGGTTCAAATTCATCAAATATATGACCGCAACCAGTTAACATTTCCTAAGTGCACATACTTTTTGGTATCTCATAGTAATCATTGATTTCCGAACGAGGTAAACTTATAAATTATATTCCAATATAACGTAATTGATCTTTACTTTATGTCACGTTTTACTAAAAAAAGAGAATATTATGCTGTTATAGTAGCAAATATTCTTTGTATCATATAAACGCATAAAAAATGTTCTTTAGTTTAATAACATAACATAATCCGGTATTTCATAAAATGCCATATTGGTAATTAGCTGTGCCCTTAGTAAACATATATAAACGAGATACAAAGACTGGCTGATTTTAAATCTGCTAAATGAGTACTAGGGTGGTTAGATCACAAACTTTTTGTTCAGGTTAAATACATAATACCTGGGCATTTGAATTTTAAATGCACAATAATTTGATTTTCTCATAATATTATTTCATTTTGTGAATTCATAATTAGCACATTGTGCAATGAACCGCATCGAGACGACAAAGTATACATAAGTAAATTTTTGACGATGTTTTTTAACGACAAGTCCGTGACATAGCATTACGGTAATTTTTTCGAACAGCTAATTTAATCCGTAAACTTATTAATTTAGTATAATTTTATAAAGGGGGTTTTACTCTATTCTCAAGACATTATAAATGTTATAATCACAGGTGCCGGAGATGCAACCAACAAAATTATTGAAATTATATAATTCCTAATGCCATGTAATAGTTTACTTTATTTTACCTGTATCTAAATTTACCTCTGTCAAACAACTACTTTTATGTATCACTAAACACACTGAAATGGTAACTGTGATTATAACATAAACAAGCGACTCAAAAAGAAAATAATTAAAAACAGGTAAATATTGGAATAAACATAAAATAAGCTTCGTAATTATTTAATCAATATCATAAATGGGTTGAAACTAAAGAATATTGTACCATACACGAAACACAATGAAATATATTTTAACAAAATATTTACAATAAAGCAACAGCTATAATTTAACAACATTATTTACATGTAAAAATAATATTCTCCATAAGAGAAACCATTTCACTCGACGTTTCGTCATCATATACTATAATACAAATTACTTTGTCATAACAGGTAACATCTGACTTTCATACTATAATACATAACGTTCACAACGCCAAAATATGTGTTTATTTCTATACAATATTGCACGCGGTATATTTCTATTGTACATTGTGTATGTGTACTGGGCGTACGAGTCAATATTTGTAAATCATTATATTTTTCCATCACAGGAAGCTACGAATTTTGCATCGATTCGTTTCTCGTTTAAAACTGCAACGTACAATTAAAGAAACATACATATTTATAAAATACCATAGCTAAAGTTTCTCAAAGAACTTAATAAAGTAATATATCATCAACGAAACGATTTTTTACAACTCGAAAACATCACTAGCACTACTAGACTACATTAAAGACGTCTATAAATACGTGTATGTACTATATTACTCTCACGCGAGTGAGATTTACAGCCGCAGAGGTACCACGTAGACCGTAACCCGGGACGAGCACGTCCGTTACGCTGGAATCTAAGTATCGTCGACTATCGTCCGTCGCCGCGTCGGAACGAGCGAGAAATTAATAAATGCAAACTTTAGGTCCGGCGGCGCCGCTCCCACTGCTGCCGCCGCCGCCGCCGTCGCCGCCGCCGCCCGCCGCTCACTGCGACAGCAGCTTCTGCAGCAGCGACGCCTTAGTCGCCGCCGCGCCCGCCGCATCACCGCCCGCCGCCTCCGCCGAGCCCGCCTCCGTAGTACTCTGCGCACAACGGCACCACGTTTATGAGCTGCCGGCTCAACACGCGCCCCGTATTCAGCCGGTATGCACATGGAAATTAGTGACCAACATCTTGAACCAAAACGTAAATCACATTTTCCCTTGTGGTGTTAATGAATGAACGCAATGCTGCTTTCGACATTCTCTTACCTTACATGTAAGATGTTATAATACTTACTCTTAATAACTTTAGCAGAGTTATCTATGTTTAATAAGTTAAGGATTTATATAAGATGCAGTAAATAATAGTATAGTATTAGCATTGCGTTTAATAATTAAAACCATGTTACCATTGTCATTAGAGTGCATAATAGTTTTATAGATTTTTTATCCATGTACTTATTTAAATACTATAATCAAATATTTGTTCATAATAACAAATTCCAAATAAGTTGATTTTCAACTAGTAAACAGCTTCATCTCACTAGTTAATTTCTTTAATTTTCTGTCTAGACGTAACTGTCATTGATTGTTGTACGAGGATTAATATGATTTCAATTTCAAGTTCTGATATTGTATACATTTTATTCCTGCACTAAATCCAGGCGAGCAACTAGTTTACCATAATTCGTATAAACAATGTTCTACCTACATTACTTCTATAATTTATTTTATCTAAATACCAATTCTTAAGAAGTCACTGATAGCGATTTTTAGTAAGCCAAAGATTTTTTACTAAATACACGAGGAACGATCAAAACGAAATTTAATGTTTTTATGTAATACCTCTGAATAATATTAAACGACACAAGTGAACTTTACATATGCACTTAACTTTTGTTTTTAGATGAAATAGTTTAGTCTAGAGCAGACATAGAAATTTCTAATATACCTATGGTTCAAACTTTTGTGCTACATTATGATATTGATAACCTGAAAGATGTATTAATTTGTAAAGCAGATATAAATATTATTTTTGATCGCTACTCCTGCATGATAAGTATAAAAGAATGAACTGACTTAAATGTCCAATATCGTCATGCATCGTCTTCAGTAAATCTACAAAACTGAATCAACGAAAAATCTTCTATAACAGTTCATAAGCGCACAATAAGCAATCTATTGCAAAAGTATAATGCTGTTGTTTTATTACTAAAACGTCACAAAACCTTCACCACACTTGAATTGTCTGCGCATGCGACTTCGCCCGATTTATCATAAGCTGATTTTGAAAGTTAAAATCCTAAAAGCCGATGAAATCATATTATGGCAATTTATATTTTAAACAGATCTTCTAAAAAATATTACAAATCATCGTTTGTATAATAAAATAGTTTCACTAGTATAAGAGACATTTTAGACATCACATCACAAAAGCTTATTTAAAATTCAGGAATGTACCAATTTAAGCTAGTGACTTCCTCATATAACCGTCTTTTAAATGGATTATTCAAAATGATTAAATTATAATTTCCATAGCAGCCTTTGAACCGCCCTGAGTATTCTAATATATATTTAATATAAAACTGAGCCAATTTTGGTACATTTCTCAAAATCTGCTTCTAAGTATCAAGATGATTGAATCGACAACACACGCAGCAGAGCAGACGATATTATAAGTAGGTCTACAAAAATAATGAAAACCGATAAAATAGTGAAGTGGCTAGATGATATTTTGTAGTCGCTGTAACGCTTCCCAAGCTTACCGGGGTAATTTGTTGCGATTCCCACGAATTTGTCGACGCCGAGGACGCTCGGCCCCCCACCACACTGCCGCCACCTACGTACGTACACACGTATACATTGGCAGTGGTCATCCCCTACACTGACAATGTTTATCGAAACGCGTCCATCGTTTCTTTATTACATATTAAAAGTTTTACTCATTATTATCGAATCGAATACCAGATTTTATCGAACTGAATACCAGATTTAATCGAATCGAATACCAGATGCATGGTGAACATTGTCATTATAATTGATGAATTTTAGTATTACTCGTCTCCAGATTAAAATTATATATTTCAACCAAAAATGTGAATACAGATTTATGTACATAACTGAACTAAATAAAAACCGCTCACAGCACGACCAAGCTGCTATCGCGGCGATAGATGGTGAAACACTTCATATTCGAACCTCGTTATTACATAGGTACTAGCAGAGGTTTCGGTATAAAATTGAAACCGTATACCAACCGGGCGTGGGCATATCGAAGGTCATAAGCGAGTCCATGTCGGGCGGCTGCAGCGGGTGCAGGTCGGGGCGCGCCGAGCGCGCGCCCACCACGGCGCGCAGCTCATTGCGCACGTACTCCGACGTGCCCGCGCCCGCGCCGCTGCCCGCCGCCGCGCCGCTGGCACCGCCGCTGGCGCCGCCGCTGTTGCCGGCACCTGCACATAACACGCGCGAGTGAGCAGCGTCGCTTTTCCACCGAGCCGCACACTTGTGTGCACCGCTCGGGACGAGCCACTCCCGTTACCCTACCTTTGTCCCGATGATAATAGTCTGCGCGAGAAATCGTGTCCACATTTTGACCGAGCCGGTACCGTCGATCCAGGGAAGAACATTACGGGGAAGCGAAGAATGTTTAAGCGCAGAATGCAAAGATTATTAACCATGCAGAGCGATAGATTTCGGAAGAAAATGACGCTACTTTCGGGCAGTCTCGATCGCTACTCGACGCCCCGCTTACCTCACTCTGAGCTGTGAAGATTGGTCGATAATATGATCGACGAACAAAGTGTCCGTAACGTAGGACAAGTCATCTTATGAGAATGATTCCTCGCTGGGCTGGTGCCGGAGCGAGCGCGCGGGTACTCACATGCATGCTGATGGTCGAGGGGCGGGTGGGGCGGATGCGACGCGTGAGGCGCATGAGGCGCGTGAGGCGCGTGAGGCGCGTGAGGCGCGTGGGGCGCGTGGGGCGCGTGGGGCGCGTGCGGCGCGTGCGGCGCGTGCGGCGGCAGCGGGCCGCAGCGCGCGTAGTCGCCACAGTAGCCGGCCGCACCCGCGCCGCCGTCCTCGTAGTAGCCTCCCACTGCCACACACGCCGCGTTATAAACTATGGGTTACGGTCACCCGTGATCGCTATCCGACCTACCTAATTCGCTGCGCCTGTCCGGTCTCTAGCGCGGATTCGGGGAGTGAGGGACGACGAGAGTCGAGAGCGCTAGAGGTGCTCCCGACCGCACGACGTGTGAGCGCAGTCGAGAAACAAACTTAAATAGACCGTGCGGTGGACGATGTCCACCTCTATTGATAGATTGCACTTTCGACTGCGGCAGCTTACTCGACGTGAGTATGCGGCCGTGAAAGACTAATCTCAAGTTCTACAACCGACTTGCATTCGTCGGATATTCAAAGATACCGAATAGGAAAGCCATAGACATGCAATTTGGTTAATTTATTCGTCTAAGATTTCAGAGAAACAACCCTGAACTCGGCAGGACACGCTATGTCTAAAGTACTACAGGGCATGCGAATTTTTAAAAATGTCATGCTCTTAATTAAAACAAAATCGTATGGCAAATTTCTATTCTAGATCTACCCTACAAAAGTTGTTTTATTATTAGTTTAATCGAAAAGCCGTACAAAATAATTGCTTAATTTTTCGATAATAATTCGATAAATATATGTATAACTGATCACCTATTACGCAAGATAAGCAAAACTACTTTTAAAATAAATAAGATAAAACCACAAGACCACCTTCGAAAAGAAATTGAATACCTTTTGAAACATTGGAAGCTTTCGTTAGTATATTTAATATTAGTTAAGATATTGAAACGGACATTACCATCTCGCAGACGCGCAAATATAATTGATGGTCGATATATTTTTACGATATTTAGCAAATGACACAATGTGTTTCTTTATATATTATTATGTCCAAAAACTTATATGTGAATCAAGAAACTGAAATGTACGTGGTGCCTGACCACAAAAGAAATGGCTGGTGAGTGAAATATATAAAGAAATACACAGTAATGAGAGGTATAGTGTCGCAATAGAGCTATAGAATGTGTCATTACCTAGGTGCGGGCGTGGCGGACGGTGGTAGGGCTGCGGCGTCATCGGCGTGTGCAGCGCCGCCGCTGAGTGCGTGGCCACGCCGCCCGCGTGCGAGTACGCGCCGGACCCCGGCACCTGCACGCATGCATTATGTTACATTCTAACTTTTGTTGTGGAGTACATCACCACGGAAGCGAGCATTAAACACAAATAATTGACGCACTTATTTCAAAAATCGCATACATGAAAGTGATTAAATAACAATTATATAGTGATTAAATAGCAATTGTAGAATAATAAATCTGCACTCACACTCAGTTGTCTGCTCAGCATTGGATTCTGCTGCGACGTAGTTATTTTATTTGTACCGTAATTTCCACCTATTTGACCTGGGAAAAATTATAAACACATTGGTACACAAAATACAATTATATTTATAATCGACACGGTATACACGATCTCCACGGACGAAGATCGAGGACACAGAACTCACTGGTGTGGTGATACAGATGATAGTCCGTGCGAGTGAGAGTCACGTTAGGTGGCGCCGTCGCCGAAACGAGCGCGGATCCGAGGTCGGCCTGGGGCTGCTCCGCGGCCTGCGAAAGAAATCATGGATGTCACAACCGACCGATATAACAGCAAATCGGGAGAGGACAAGGTTCGACTGAGCTCAAGTAAAGCGTAACAGGAAGTAGAGGAGAAGAAGGAACTAAAGTATTAGAGTATCAGATGACAAGCGTACCTCCGGCGGCACCATGATCTGCTGCGAGCGCTGCATCTGCAGCAGGCGCGCGCGTTGCACCTCGGCCAGCGCGCGCGCGCGCGCCGCGTCGGCGCCGTACAGCGCGCGCGGCGCCGCGGCCCGCCAGCGCTCGCGCGCCTCCGCCTCGCCTCCCGCGCTCGCGCTCGCCGCGCCCGGGCTGCCGGGGCTCTGCACGGAGTAGCCCGACGACACAGCTGGACTTTTGCTCACAGTTTCGCACTGCATCAAGCTTTGCCTTATCGCGTTGATCATCGCGTTCTTCTCCTTCATGCCCTGCAAGTCCCGTAGTTGCTGTCAATTTTAAAAGTCATGATGTGTGTTGAACGAATTCGAGGAAACTAGACTCCACCGTGGTCGCGCTGACTGTCGGATTTGTGTCGCGTCGTTACCATTGCAAGAGGAAATAAATTTCAAATATCGCTGGGTCTAATTTCGATTTAGTGGTGATATTTGAACGTACCGGACAATTGTAATTTGTCTATAAATAAACTAAAATTTTGTTAAACGATAAATCAAACTATATATTATAAATCTAAATGCTTTTTTAAATGTCTATAAGTTGTATATTGCAACTATTTAGTCAATAATGATACATGTCAAATAAGAACTATTATGATATTTACTTGTCGTTGTCGAACGTTAACGTCGGGGGCTGGTCGATCGGCGTCGGGCATATTTTCGATAACTTCGTCTAATATGTCGGAAAGTGTTTGATCGCTGGGCATTTCACTGTCACCACCACCACTTTGAGCTCGCGTGCTGCCACTTCTGAAAAGTATAAATATCAAAATAACAAAGATTTAAACTATACTACACCCCTCGTACGTATGTACGAGGGGTGCAAGTGCAGGGCAATGGCAAGTAATTACCAGCGCCTTGTTTGACGTCCGATGATTTTATGCAAGTTTTAGTTTGTGCACATAGATGAACTGTGATATATAAACAAAATTGATAAAAGAGAGATAACTAACGGTGTCTGATTATTGTAGACGTGATGTGGAGCAGTGGTGCCGTAGTGTATGGAGGCGGTGTTGGTCCCGGCGGAGGAGTAGATCCCGCTGGGACCTCGCTGTAGCACTTGCTGCAAATGACTCTGTACGCTTGGCATAGTTGAGGGGCACTCCACATTCGCGACGGTGGACACAGCACCCAGACCACCGTTGACATTATTAGCTCGACTGCAAAACATAAACGTTTTTATACTCGAATAATATACAATCGAAATACAACCTCGGTAACATTTAAGTATACAGGGTGTCGGGTAATTAATGGATAACCTTGAAATGTCTTATAGTAGAACTGATGGCCGTTCAGAAAAAATATGAAAAATAATCTATCCTAAATTAAATCTAAATTTTTTACCATTTTCTGCTTTCTTGTACACTGCGACCATAAATTAATGAATTCCATCGGTTTTTTTTTTTATTATTAAACACGAATTATTCTAATAGATAGACAGTCAAAAGTATGACTAGCTATTGCACTTTCTTTTTTTTAAACAATCAAATTATTTTTTTGTTGAAAAATACAACATTTATTTTTTAATCAATGTTTAAACATCTTGGATATAAAAAAAGTATGAATACATGAGTGAATAATATTGACTGTCTATCTATTAGCATAATTAGTGTTTAATAATAAAACAACAAAAAACCGACGGATTTCATTAATTTATGGTCGTAGTGTACAAGAAAGTTAAATATGGTAAAAAATTCAAGACTTAAAAAAAAATCATATCTCAGGTAGTACTTAGGATAGATATTTTTAATATTTTTATGAACGGCCATCAGTTCTACTATAAGACATTTCAAGGTTATCCATTAATTACCGGACATCCTGTATATATCTAAGTCATAACCGATTTAGCGTTACAAATAATGATCAATAGTAATTTGGATGCTACAATGCATGGCACGCGTGGCTTGTATAACGAATGGTATATGTGTGCAGCTACATAGGAAGGCAGTGCGGACTCACTGGTTGGGCGGGCCGGTGAGGATGTTGGAGAGCGTGGAGCCGAGGTAGTGGCGCGGCGGCGGCGCGGGCGCGCGCGGTCGGCCGGGCTGGCCGTAGGCGCGCAGGTTGGGGTTGGGCGACGGCAGCGGCGTCGTCGGCGTCGTCTGCTGCCGCGCTAGCAGCGACACCAGGATCTGGTTCTTCTGGCACAGCGCGCTCATCATACCGCCGCTACTGCTCGTCGCTGGGCTGCTGGCTGTCGAAGACGCCGTCGATGATGCGGCGGGATGTGCACTCGACGTAACCTGCATTAGTGATTCGATACGATTTACAGTTAAGTAAAATACCAACCCACTTTTAAAATTATATAATTTTGGCATACAAGACTTAAAATTCGATTTGTGTAGATAAATATTATAATTACCTGTTGGTTTTCAGGCGTAGCCCTTTTAGCATTATTGACCACACCTTTGGACTCCTCGAACTTGCGCTTAACTCCGAGTCTTTCGAGATAGTTGTCGCTATTCTCCTGCGATCGACCATTACCGGACGGCCCGTTGCTATGGGACAGTAACTGCGATAGAACGCTGGTCTGTGATACCCCTCTGTTTCCGTCGCCAGAATTTCTTCTGTTCTCCTCTGCGTCCTCGTCTGACTTTTCGTTTAATATCTAAAATAATAAATAACATTTCTACACCAGATTAAAACGAGCAAGTTGAATATGGAACCAGGCAGTGCGAAATATCATTACAATTCAAAACACAATAATTAACGTCACTGATTCGAACGCATTTAATTAACATTTTTATTTGTTTGGTTGACAAATATGATATTTATGGTAAATTTTAACTCGTATATTCGTAACAAGCAAAGCACCGAGGAATTAGATCAAAATGGAAATTAACGATTATGGAAAATAGACAAATCTCTGAAACAACATAACTCTATAATATTGTATGAAATGATAATTAAAAACACCTCATTAACTAATGCAAATAAGGTTAACACCATCTGGCTCCAAGTCATAAAATATATACTCACTCTTAACAATACATCAGCGTTGTTATGATGCTGCTGCATAGAGTGCGAAGGCGCAGACACGTGCGAGTGCTGCGCGTGCGGCGCGTGCACCGAGTGCGGCGGATGCGGCGGGTGCGGCGGCGGGCGCGCGTGCGCTTGCGCCGTGTGCAGCGGCGACAGCGCCGCGGCCGGCGTGTGCGGCGTGTGGGGCGTGTGCGGCGTGTGCGGCGTCATGGGCGTGTGCGGTGTGTGGGGCGCCGATGTCTCGCTACCCGTGGCGTCCTCGTCTTCTTGCTTTAGCAGATCCTTTAGGATGCGATTGTTAGAGGTCCCCGTTCCGTCGTTCCCGGGGAGAGGCTTCTTGCTGAGGAGTGTCCGAAGTCTATTCGGCTCCTCCGCGGGTTGGTTTGACGGCGGGCCCTCGCCCGGCGTAGGCGGAGCGCGAGGTGTCACGGGTTGTGAGGGTCCTTCGGCCGCGTTCTCTTTTCGCTCCTTCGTTTCGTCGCCGGTGATGTCTCTGAGCAGAGAGGTCGCCCACGGCTCGAGATCAAAGTCGTTGATAAATTGCCCGTCGTTAGGGCTCATGGGGGAGCGGTATCGCTGTTCGCTGCTGGAGGATTCTCCATTTGCTACTGAGGTCATGAGCGGCCCGCCGACCGGGGGTCGGGGACCTTCCGCTTCAAGGAGATCAATGTCCTCATCGCCGAGCACGGTGTGAGTGGACATTATAAAATCTGGTTCGCCCGACGACGGCTTAGCTCGGAAAAGTCGCGATCGAGCGATAACTCTAAAACAGGGCCTGTCCGGGGCGATGCGCAATCGAAAAGGTTCACTAATTGCGGGCGGTGCAGGCAAACACACAGCCTCTTGCAAATGCGCGGCTACACGAATACGATCACTATTCTCGACAAGTTCCAAATAACGAGATCCCACGAGAGGGATAGAAGTGTTTATTAAGTTTTCTACTCCACTTAAATCACAAACTGTAATGAGAAAACACAAAACATATGAGTCAATATGTCCAGTATTAAGAAGCTTTGATATAATATCTATCGAGACATACCAACAGCCCAATTTTAATATCAGAATGTATGTTTTGCATATAAAAATTTTAGACAAAAATAAATAGATAACTCACATAAAATAATGAAGTTGCAGTCCAATCTGAAGACGATGTGATCCGATTGTTTGGCGGTGATGGCGGGTGGGCCGCCGTCGCCGGGAAGAAGTGCGGCCGACGCGTCCTCGCAGCGCCGGATGACGCACATGACGGAGCCGGCCTCCTCCGAGGACGAGCCGCGCACTGGCGCAGCGTGGATCACACACTCTGCGTATCTACAAAGTTACACCTCATGTTATGCTTTACGATCCAATCGACATTACAAATACTAGCCCATTATACTATTTATTCAATTTCAGTCTGAAATATCTCACAGCCTGGCAGGGGCGCCGGTGTTTTCGATTCGAGCTGCATACTGCTGATTGTTAACTCAGTACGAAGTTGGGCTCAGCGCAGGCTTTCATTACTTTATTGAGTAATGTCTCGATATTTTCGTCCTACCAAATTCAGAATACATCAAAATCTGTTTCAATGTCAATTAAGGACGGCAAGGGGTGTACTTGTCATAATCAAGTTTGAGCTTAGAATGCAAAAGTTTCATTTTCTTGATTTTGAAGTAGCTAAATACGCAATAATTATCATTATCGTAGCTTATTCCCAAGTGTTGGTGTAGAATTAATTCTAGACTAACCAGGAGGATCGATCGATGCGATTAATTATTATAATTTGTGTGATCTACAAATATTTGTTTTGAGTGAAGTGTACTTTGATTCCGTTGTTTTAATGTTTGCAAAGTCGCCGCACCACGGGAATCCATCCTAATGCGGGATTTTTTTTATAAGAAAGTTTAAACAATACGACGTAGAACTTGTTTCGTTCTGATTTTTTATTAATTGTTGTATTTAATATATAAATAACTTAAAAAATACCTAAAATAAAAGATAGATATTCCATCGATTCGTACTATTAGAAGTTATCTGGGAGTTTTGAAACGGACTACAGTTTCGATTGCATGTCAGTTTCCATGCAGCGGCTTCCCAGAAGGATAACAATATTCTAGTGATGATCTAGCTTTGTCTTGTTTTATTGTATATGTGCACGCTAAAGCATATAATTATGAACATGGCAATTATTGGTAAACTGTAAAATGTTATACAGTAAAAAAGATTTCTATATTCTTAATTATCTTCCTTAAATACTTGACTGGTTTACAGCAACGTTTAGGGAATTCTACGAAAGCTGACAAAGGCGCATTATGTTACGTTAGAAAAATCTTATTATACAATATCAATCGTTATGGAAATCGCAATCGTGATTCAATGAGACCTTATTACCCCTTTTATGAAAATTTAAAACTTGTGTACTCACATCTGTTTGTAAATATTACCTAACTTTAAAAAAATAATGCAGAGTAATTTATAGTTTCGGCATTCTAAATTTTAATTATTATAATGCATCATCTGCTAGATTGTATTGTCTTCAATTGTAGGTAGTCATAAAGTAGTTGCCATTACTCGGCGTTAATACGTATTAGTTACATGTAATCGGCCTCTTATCGTTCGACCGTCACCATCTACTATCACAATGAAATAGCAAAACATGTTTCATATCAATAGTGTTGCACTGCGTCGCGGCGCCATATCCATGTTTTGACATGCATCCACTCATTATCATGTTCATTACAAGATGCTTCATAAGCTATTTAATTTATTATGAATATAATAGCTATACGTACCCAGCACTATCAATCCCATTGGAATTCTTGATTATAAGACGGGCTTGAATAGCTTGAAATTTGTCGATTTCTCCGGAACCCCAGTTAAAGGTTTGTGTATTTCTTAACAAAGGCCTTAACTTTGCATGATCTTTAACATGCAAAAGCGAGAAGATCGATTTCTTGTATAACTCAGTTCTGTCCTGCAGAGTGAGTTCCTTAATGTTTTCTGTTATACATTCTATTTCAGCCTTCGAGTTTATTTCCAATAAAACCCATCCGAGGGTGCCGGTGTAATGTTTGAGAGCCTGAAACAAATTATTGCATAGGTACATAAATAGCATTATTTATTTCCTTCATTTTTACACATATCTTGTCATTTTCTCGTAAGTTAATGGATGAGCAAGAAAAAAATGATAATGACTAACAGAACACTGCAAGAATAAGGTATTATTGTTATCATTTTGTCATTAATAGAAAGTAAGACGGTTTGTATCGGTTAAGCGAACTATATTGACGGCCTCGATGGCGTAGTGGTTAGTGTAACCGACTGCCACGCCTGAGGTCGCGGGTTCGATTACCGCACAAGTCAAACATTTGTGTGCATGAACATGGATGTTTGTCTTGGTCTGCGTGTTGCTATGTATAATATGTATGTATTTACAAAAAAATGCATATAATATGAATGTTTATCCATTGTCTAGTACCTATAATACAAGCTCTGCTTAGTTTGGTCTAGACGGTGTTGTGTGTATGTGATTGAATATTATTATTATTAAATCTTTTGGTTCACAATAATTATCTGAGCCACGTGCTTATATATTATTTATTTGCAAACATTTCCGCTCTGAGAGAAAATAATCTGTATAACAGGACAATAACATGACACAACTGTTAAGAAAATTTTGTAATCCTAAAATGTATATGAAAGGATATTAAAAGAGACCGTCCATATTCGGCTTGAACGTGGACAATCGTCTTATAAATAAAGTAAAATATTAAAAGTTTTGTTTTAACATAATAAATATTGGTTACTATTCGGTCGTATGAAATGACGTATAGGTAATAAAAATGATTTTTAACATATTTTCATTTGGCTTAAAACGTGAAACTGAAATGGACAATCCAAATGGCTTGTTTGTGTTGCCTAGTAAAAAAACAGTGGAAAAATCGAAACAAAGGTTTAAAAAAATCACATTTAGAAAGATTAACGAAATCTGAAACGACGTTGATATTTTTTTCATTATTTACTATATTCATATTTTAAATTCGACAATAGATACTAATTAATGTAAAAATGATATGATATTTGATAAAATATAACAAAATTGTAAAGTGTGTTGGGTAATTTATTTTCATATTCTAGCAACACTTGACTCATCTGTCAATTCTGTTTCCGTCATTCGCTTTGCGTTTGTTCATTGTTCGCTCGTATAGTGGGTATTTTGTGAACGTGATTTTGTGTTTGCTATTTTCTGTTTTGTTTTATTATTTAATGAACTTGATACTAAACTTCATAGAGTAATGTTTTCGACTTAGTTTAGGCTACTCAAAATTGTTATTACAATATAAAATTGTTCACGTCCAGGCCAGGGTCCCATACAAGGTGGTCGGTGTCCTTTATATTTTATGCCAATCACTTGGTTAATTTAAAAGTTTAAATGTTCGATTAGACGGCTATTTATTTACACATTTTTCCCTAATTTTGATGAACAGTACCAGTTTTGCCATATTTCTATTGTATTTTTGTTTTGCATCAAATTTAAAGAAATATGACGGAGTAAATCATCTGATTGATACCACATTCTGGTAAATTACTAGTTGCACAATATTATGAATTTAAATCAGGTTGCCAGCTCACCGTGTATCCATCATCTGTTAAGATTAACACAAGGCGATAAGCAGCAGACATAGTCTGTTTCTTACATTAAATGCAATCATAATAATGATAGCTTACGAAGACCTCCATATTTTTAACTATCATCAAGTGTCGCAGATTTACATATCCCGCACAAAAAGAAATAACTAGCGCAATAATATACGATTCAAAATTCAAATAAAACAGCAAATATTAACCGGTGATATCTATGGAGTAAGTAACGTGAAACATCAATCAGACATGTACCTATGTTAGGTATTTTTATAGTTATGAGAATAGCTGTACCTAAATCTTTTATTATCTAGCCTGCATTGTATCAACAAACGTTACGTCGCAAACAGGATAAAACTTATTAAAATGAATGAAATAAAATACCTCGATAAGTGAGGTAAGCTCCGAGTAATGTAATCCAGCGCACGACGGCTGGGTGGAGCTAACCTCGCCGCCTTGCACAGGCGAGAGGCACTGGGCGGCTCGCAGCGGACACTCGTCGGGGCACTCCCGCCGTCGCCTCAGCACCTCCTGGATCTGACGGGTGGCCTCACGTACGATACCGTTTTTGTCCGGTTGTTTTACCTCCGCGAGACAAGTCCCCAGAAGCTCTTCAAGTTGGTTTATGGTTTCGTTTTCGAGTTCCCGTCGCTTTTTCTCGTTGTTACACTTGTTTCTGAAAATCACAGAAACGTATAATTATTTCATTTGTTCCATAATGTTAAAATTGGACAAGGTTGAAAAAGCGTAAAACGAGATATGCCTCCGACAATACTATATATATATACGATATAAAAAAAAGTTGTATAGTTTTTGCAGTATCACACCAATTATGTTTGGAGTGTACATAATAGCGACTGAACCCATAGCCATTTATTGAGCACAGTTTAAAGGTCTGTACCACTATGACACTTAAATTCAACACAGGAATCAAACCCGTGACCAGGATTACTAACTTGCGTATACGCTTATCCCATTCGAAATGTCAGGCATATTGACAACAATCTTCCCATTAATAAAATAATATAGTATTTCTATTTAAAAATAAAAGAAATTGAACATTAAGGGAAAAACATCCAGCACCATTCAAGTTTTTAATTGATAAACATTATTATACAAACATTGAAAGGGACGCAAACATACATGCTAATTTTGACTCCACTGTAAATTTTGATTTGAACTTATGAATAAATGAAAACTCGAAACATTTAAACATTCATGAAAGTAAAAGTAATGCGTAGTATGCAAGGTATAATTTAAATGACACATTGAATTACAGTAAGATAAGGAATCATTGTGGTCTAGAAGGAACAGCGACAAGAATCCACGAAAAACTTATACAGATATAACACCGTTACCGAAGATACGGAAGTGTTTGGTCATGCGGCAAGGATGAGTTAAAGAAATAACCGAACAGGATTTATTTGTAACGATGGTGAGAGACAAAGCGAGGAGATAGCGCGTTAGCAATCATGATGATTACATATTATAATAAATGTGATAGTTTGGGTTTAAAAAGCATGTAACACGAACCCGGCATTTTCTTGACATCCATCCTAATAATTTTGATATGGGAAAAGCCCTTTATGACATGCAGTAGTGGGTGGCGAAAATAAGTCCTAAATTTGATACACTAGATAAAAAAATGGTTAATGTTTGTTTTCAATATAGTTTTTTATATCTGAAATATTATTGCCAGCCATGGTCTGTGTAATTAGACCAAAACGTTGAAAAACCAAAGTATTACCACCTTAGGACCTAATACGATTGATAATTCATATAGTTAAAAACTTATTGTATTACGTGTACAAATCAAAATCTAAATTATTTATGTAATTTTGCAGATTGATCATGTTTGAAAAATATTATAATGTATTTGCTATAAATCTCGTTACATCCCTATTTTTTGACATTATTCAGCTTTACCATATAATTTTCTCGCTGTATTATAGCACTAATCTATAAACTAGTCGATAAGAATAAAAGCCTGCTCTGTATAAGGACTCTAATTCATTAACATGAACTATAGTATTTTGTATATTAACTAATCTTCCTGCAGGAACCCTAAAGTTTGTTTACGGATTTATGTCAAATAATTAATTGATGAATATCGTTACTTACAAGTTACAAGTATAACTATTCTTTATACATTAGAAAACTATTTATGTTGCCAATTTCAGTTTTCTCCTAAACTAGTAATAAGTTGTTAAATATGAAAAAACTTCTGCAATTATTGTAGGTTTAAAATTATTAGGAAATACCAAATTTGCAATGTTTCTCGGCTACTACCAATTTTTAAATCAACCAATTAAATTCCATGAATAAATCATAATAGGTCGGGGGAAAAGTCTTTTCGCATATAGTCGGTATAAATTTTTAATAAAATCTCTTTGGCTGTACTAGTTGTATCTGGCTAGTTTTGATACCATTACAAAGGTTACATTTCAAAAAAAGATACAATTTAGTAAATTATTGTTTGCCGCCGCTTTTCATTTGTTTTTCATTCTGTCAAAATGAGTGAATCTAATGAAGAAATTCGATACATTTTTAAATTTTATTACAAAAAAGGAAAAAATGCAACGCAAGCCGCGAAAAAAGATTGTAACGTTTATGGAACTAATGCGGTGTCAGTAAGAGTAGCACAAAGTTGGTTTTAAACGTTTTCAATCCGGGAATTTTGATGTCAAAGATGCACCTTGCTCTGGTCGCCATGTCACGGATAAAATGGACGCCATTTTTGAAAAAGTGGAGCAAGATCGGCATGTCAGTAGTTACGACATCGCTGAAGATCTGGGAATTGACTACAAAACAGTTTTGACCCATTTGAGAAAAGCTGGGTATACAAAAAAGCTCGATATTTGTGTGCCACACGAACTCACTGAAAGAAACCTAACGAACCTTGTACTCATTTGCAATTCTTTATTGAGACGTAATGAAACCGTACCGTTTTCGAAGAGATTAATAACTGGTGATGAAAAGTGGATCACCTACGATAAGAACGTGCGAAAAAGGACGTGGTCAAAGGTCGGTCAGGCTTCGCAGACTGGCAAAACCCGGGTTAACTCGCAATAAGGTGATGCTGTGTGTATGGTGGGATTTGAAGGGTATTGTTCATTATGAGCTTTTAGCGCCAGGCAGAAACATCGATTCGGATATCTACTGCCAACAACTGATGAGATTAAAGCAAGAAATTGAGCGGAAGCGGCCGGAATTAATCAATAGAAAGGGTGTGGTCTTTCATCACGATAACGCTAGACCTCACACTTCTTTAGTCACTCAGCAAAAATTAAGAGTTTGGCAGGTGTTAATGCATCCGCCATATAGCCCTGACCTTGCACCTTCAGATTTCCACCTGTTTCGGTCTCTTCAGAATTCTTTAGACAGTATCAGGTTAACATTAAGAGAGGACTGCTAAAACTACTATTCGCGTTTTTTTTATCAGAAGTCCTAAAATTTCTACAGGAACGGGATCATGTCACTACCTACAAGATGGCAGACAGTTATCGAACAAAATATATATTGTAATTAAATGTAAATAAACTTTGAAAAATAATGGCTTGAGTTTTCATATAAAATGCGAAGAAACTTTTTCCCCGACCTTATATTAATAAATTAAACAGTATCGTTAATCGTCAATGCCATTTATAATATTATATTTATCCATTTCAAAAAGAGAACACTAAAATTAAAGTTGATTTACACACAGTAGTAAATATAAGCAACATAAGGATCCTGTGCTGTTTGGGAATGTATATCGTAAACCAACGTGTACAGTGACCGGATAATCATATTACATCAACACCTGTCACGTTTAAAATGAGCTACACTTGTAAAGTCGCATAGTATGTTTAAACCACGTGCCGTTTCATCGCGATTTCACTTGCACACACTACTTATGTTACGAGAAAATATAGCCAAGTACACTTTATATCTTGTCGCGTAACGCAGTTCGGGTATATATTGCCATGAAAATTAATTCTATCATACGATATTTTCCTGACATAGAATATTACACTTACTTTATTATTCTACATGTACTCTGCGTATCTTTTGTTCTCTAATTAGGAGCAAAAACGTTAAAGCGACTGACAAATAAAATACCGTTACAATTGGCACATATTCGTCAGATTTCGATTATTACTATCTCCTTTCTACGAGCTTGTCGTCAAATACTAAAACCTTAGTTTCTTCATGTCCAAATGTTACAGCTATTTTATTTAGACAACTTTTCGTTCTAAACTACGTAGTCCGAAACTGAAAGTTGGCACGGTCCTAGTTATTAGAAATTTGGTAAAACCGCGGCTGTTTTAAAAGTCAGGACAAAACCCGTTCAAGTATACCCTGTCTACATACTGTTGGCTCATTGATATAAAGTTAACAAAATTAATTAGGTTACATGACAACTCTTTAAAATGAGTTGCTATTTATGGAATACACATTTTGTTAAATTTGCATGGTTCCACCACTAGCTTTTGCGTTATTACTTGAAAAAATGTACAGCTTATTAGTATTCAAAGTTACTTCGAAAGAGAATATATCGTGGCTGTCAAGGTTTAGCTTTATATCAGGGATATATTATTAGATTTTCTGACATTTGCGGATGCGGATGCGGATACGGACATTTAAAGGCTCACATCCGCAAATGCGGATGCAGATGCGATGTCCAAATCGATGCGGAAGCTCCGCAATTGCGGATGCAGATGTTGATGAAAATTGTGCATCATATTAATAAAAAGTATCTAATATCACCTCTGCAGGTTCAAGCCTGTTTTGCAAATGTTCATAAATGTAGCTATACCAATTTCTAGTGTTTCTTGATTCTCATCTTCACTTGAAGAATCATCGCGCCATTCATCGGCCCACCCATTTTCTTTCTTGTTGCAACCTGCGCTATGTCTGAATCCGCATTAACATCCGCGTTGATTCGCAATAGCGAATGCAGATGCGGATGCAGATGTCCAAATCTATGCGGAAGCTCCGCAATTACGGATGCGAATGCGAATATTCGCAACACCCCAGCTTTATATTATTAACCTACCAAGGCAACACTTAATTATACTGAGATATCGCAAAACAAACATCATTTCTGGACGTATTTATTTACAATTTTTACTACGAAGTTAAATTAGTTAGTAGTTACGTAAGTATGTATTATGGAACCCCCTGCATGCACCCAGTTTATTATAATATGCTTGTGGTATATCAAATAAAAAATATATATATTTCCGCTTCTAATATGTATATCTATAGTATATTAATACGTAAAGAGAATACCTTTACCCTTTTTAAGCTATTGCGCGCACGCAAATGTGTGAGTTTTGGTATAGTTTTAATCGAATTTCGACCACCGGGGGACTAGTAATAATTAAAGCCATTCAAATGTTATTACTAAGTGAAAATAATATTGAATAAATACATTCGGGCTTGGTAGTGACCCGCATTGAGTAGATTGAGACGAATACAAAAACAGATAATAATTAGGATTTCCTTAACTTAAAAGGATAATATTGAAAACAATTTACATGATGTAACAAGAGTAGGTATGTATTTTTATAAACTAAATTCTTTTTATTTAGCTAACATAATACTTTCACAAATAACAAGAATTATAGAAGAACATCGATTTAACATATACAAATTTAAAACATGAACATTCACATGCATTTGCATATAAAATTTTCTTTTTCTGGATATAATCCAAATTACTTTATAATATACCCATGGAATGGTTCTATGAAAACAATACAATAAAGAAATGTGTGATTACTTAAGCATCAAAGATTAGCTAACATTTAGTTTCCATACATTACTGAGAATCAATAAAAGAAGAATATGTACCAACTGACACCAAATGACAGAGTAAATCCAGAACATCCAAATGAGTCTATGAACAGCATAATACAACAGTCAGGTGAACAACGAGTAGGTGGTTACAGATACACAGAGAATAACAAGTTGCATTATAATTTTATTATATTAAAACCGTCACACAAATTAAAAGTTAAACAAGGTGATTTTCTAAGGTCTGTTCCAGAGTCATAGCATCAAAGCCTAGTTATTGTTATTGAGTATAATATGGTATGATTATTGTTAACCATCTCATTAGTTCTGTTTTTCTACAAAGAAAATATGTAAATAACCAGCATTTTTATATTTGGTGAATCCCAAAAAGGTAATAACATTGTTCCTTGAACGAAAACCTCGGGAATAGACCTCGTATAATCCTTGACCGTACAAAGCTAAACCATATTCACTTAACATTCTATTATTTTTATTGCAATTCAAAACACCAACATTTCCAATTATTAATGTTAATAGAATGCGATAGTAAAACGGTCTTTACATTGTAAATCAAGCTTCGTATGTCACATGAAATAGGCTTTTTGAGGTACCGCGTGTCGCAAAAACCCAGACATTTCCACCAATGTTTACACATTTCAAGCGTATTATACGTACATTTGAGCTTGTGGCTTATTGTCTGACTTTTTTCTTATCTTCTTAACCGGCGCTGTCACGCTCATCTTGCCTTGCATCCCCCTCCATGTGTCTCCCAGTTGGAGGTCACAGGATTCAATTCTACAGAAGCAGCAAACAAAATAAACTTTTATTAAAGTGGGATGGTTCTGATAAGTATAAAATAAATATATTGCGATGAATCATGAATTCAGTTGTGGTGATTATTTGAAATATTCATTTGGTGAAAAATAAAATAATGTCGATATTACATACCTACATATATGTATGTAAGCTAAAATATTAAAACAGTGGTGGTGGAAAACTACGCAAACTCTACTTTTGAAATTTAAATAAATAATAAAATAACAAAGGAAGCATTCTTTATTGTGCAAACGATTCCCCAATATAAAAATTGTTATAGACCAAGAGCATGACTCATGTTTGCTGTGAAGCAGATAGGTACCGTACTGTATTGTATTGTATTTATTCAGGTTTTTAAATAGGTTTATATATAAGCGCATTATCAAAACTTTAACCAGGTGAGGATGTACGCTATCGTAATAAGTGCCTATCAAGGAATAGTTATGTTCACATTGACGCGGCTCATATCAAATGCCAAGTACAGAGTAAGCTGAACCTTAATGTAAAAGAGGGACAGAGATACCAGTTGAACGACGCCTACCGAGGAGCCCCACTACGCAACCTCACTGCGACGGCCGCGCAACCTTGAAATAATAATGTTCGGAATAACAACAACGCGCCACAAGCGTGACCAGAAATAGTATAATAATTCTCGAAAATGTTTGAAACCTCTATCCAGTTCCTAGTGTTTATACCCTGTCTAACTTTGCGATATATATTTCTGATGATGTTTACTATGTATTATGTTTTTAATAAAACAACACTTACGCATCTCGGTTTTTAAAAATATTGACGTAATCATTATAACAAGTCAGGTTTCACGTTGTCCCTATAGTATAAATAAAACGAGCTGCTAATATTCTTTTTTAAGTTTTAGTTAAGTTGACACTTGAATTCGAATAGGTGAAAGTTGGTAAGTATTGTCAGCGCTCCGCGGTCGAAGGTTTCGCTTTTTCAATCGTTACTCAACAAGTATTCGTCATCGAGACAACTACTTGCCTACCTACATAAGCAACTTTATTATAAGTTCTTGTGCCTGATTTTATTACATCAAGTAAGGTCGCATAGTTTAGGCTAAACTGCACTAGTTCTGACATAACACGATTAAATTAACTTGTAGTCCAGCATTATGGAGCAACATACTTTTATTTGTAGAAGTGACTAAGGTTTTATAAAGACGGAGGCAGGGAGGCCTAACTCCACAGTAGACTAATAAAAGATAAATAATTATACTGTGTATTTTAAATTTCAGTCTTGCCTTCTTAGGTAATACAACTGAGATAGCAAACGAGCATAAGATTTGCCTAAATGTAAGCGGTTACCGTTGCCTGTGGACGTTTAATCCACCAGAGGTATCTCAGTATCACTCAATAGTTGCGAATCCTTCGAGGAAGGACTGGCTATGTTGCGAGCGCAATAGACCACAGTTTGTTAGTCCTTTCCTGACAGCACAGCGCTCTCCTTAAGAAGTCTGATCATACCCATTGCAGGGCCACAACACAATGCTGCAATCTACTGTAGAATGGAGATATTCCTTATCCGGACTAGGAACCAAATTCCGGTATCCGGATCCGGTAATAGCCTTGTACAGTATTGTATAGCCAGTACCTGTCTTAATTAAACTTCTCTTAATATTTTCTTATTATAATGTTATTTTATTCATATTAAACATAATACGTCGCTCTTTTTATATAAATATATTATGGAAGACAATTAAATGAATCGCAATGTTAGTTTCATCACATTCATATTATATAGTTGCCATAACAATATAACATTGTATACGAATCAGAATATTTTGTTATTTGCGACGTTGGCGATAGGGTTTCGTTACGTGCCTAAGTAAAATGTATAGAATAACAACCTGTAATAAAATCCAACAAGCTTAATAAGCAGAAATTACCTAGGTAAGCACCTATGACATACAAGTAGCGGCTAAAGTAGTGTTATTTTAAAGGATCGCATAGTGCATGTCAAACATATAGTCGACAGAAAACAAACGCCACAGGTTAAAAGGCGACATGAGTAATATTTTCCAGTTAAATTCTACCCTTGAGCAATTTCAGTTTAAATGTTTAAACAACAATTCAGTAGGCTTTACGTTCTTCTACATTGTAATGACAATAAATAAAAAATCATAAAATTTTGTCAATCGTTCAATAACCGAAAAGTAGGTTATAATTTGATTGGATTTTGTTTTTCTATAAATTAGTTACCTTTAGCGTCAAATACATGACAAGATCTTAAATTATACTTTTCTTAATTTATTTAGTTCTTTACTAGCTTTTGCCCGCGTGGAATAGTTACTTTGGGCAGCATTTTTAATTTTTAAGAAAACAAATGCTTTGGTTTACTGCAAATAGCTTATTTTAATACATTTTTATAAACTAAGTTTTTTTGTTTTCCACCCTTTGCTAAAACAAAAGATTTTGCGGGTTTGATACTCGTGAGCACGCCACATAGAGTTGTCCATGGAAAAGAGATTTGTTTATTATTTTATCGTAAGTGCTGCTTTTAGGGAAATCTGAACTCTTATAAACTGAAATGGCAAATTGCTCGTTATCGGAATACGGGGAATAAACATTTTCTCCTTTTGCCATTGCATAGCCTTTGTGCGGCAAGATTTCTCATTGACAGGACTGGAATACAACTTTCAGCCTTAACTTATGGGAAGGCACTCCCGATAATTCTAAAGAGTTGAGATACTCTATAGGGTAGGATGTCACTTGTTCAGTGTTCGTAACATTGTCTACTGAGAGGTACACGACATCTCCCTCAACATCTGACATAATTTGTTCTTTTATCTGGCCTACTGTCTCATTTCTTGGTCAAATTGACCTGTTGTGGTTAGTGTAACCGATTGCCACGCGTGAGGTCGCGGGTTCGATTCCCGCACAAGTCAAACATTTGTGTGCCTGAACATGGATGTTTGTCTTGGTCTGCGTGTTGCTATGTATAATATGTATGTATTTACAAAAAAAAAAGTATATAAGTATGTTTATCGATTGTCTAGTACCCATAGTACAAGCTCTGCTTAGTTTGGGCTAGATGGTGTTGTGTGTATGTGGTAGAATATTATTTGTAGGTCTGGATAAACATATTATTTCAATCAACTGTGTTATCGACAGTTGGACAGAATTCACGTCTCACGACCGTTTTCAATATCCTATCTATCTGTGGATTTGTTTACTGAAGATAGACTTCTGACGTATCTTGTATGGAGCTAATGTCAAATACCTATCGCTAGTAACATATAGATGAGATAGATAGGATATTGAAAACGGACGTTAGTGTTATCATGCTGTTACTGTCTGTAAGCATACAATCTTCTCCGACTTTTAGAAGAGCAGCCTCATATTGCCTGAGTGAGAATCGTTGAGCAGTTGTACTTGCATATTTGTAATCAGACAAAACTTTTTTACGTGTACCCATAATACAGACGCCTTAAAACAGGCATTTATTTCACCAGCCGGTGTACCACTAGTAATAACCGGCAGGGTCTGTCTAAAGTCACCAGATAAAGGTACCATAATTACTCCTATCTATACTAATATTATAAAGCTGAAGAGTTTGTTTGTTTGTTTAAACGCGCTAATCTCAGGAACTATTGGTTCGATTTGAAAAATTCTTTTAGTGTTGGATAGCGTATTTATCGAGGAAGGCTTATAGGCTATATAATATCACGCTACGGCCCCAGGGGGGCGGCGCAGTAACGATAAATGCGGGTGAAATGAAAGATATAGTGCTTCGATTGCTCTTTTGTGGGACATGGGATGAATGTATCATCCCAAACCAATAGCTTACATTGCTGGAACGTTTTTTCGCGCTCACCGCTTTTGCTAATGTTACAAACGCCACGCTGCGCCGCCGTTGGCGTATCGTTCATTACGTATGGCGCGCTCGCGCGACATGTATATATTAAGGCGATTTTTTTACTAATTATACAATGCTTGCAATAAATTTACGTATTGTAAAATTAGACAGATTTGTTTGGGCTTCCATACGAACCTTCGTCGCCTATTTCATCCCCATGTAGGTCGAAATTTCAAAATAGCTAGAACAAATGTTTACTTATTTACTTCTTATCAAGTGCCTAAATACAAAGTTGCATGGTTTTATCTTCGATAATGACGAATTTCCATACAAACTTTCATCACTTATTTCAACCTCTCTTACCCTCTTTTTACAACAAAAGGTAACCAATTTATTTTCCCAAGGTCTAGGTCAAGGTCATCAAAATCGATTCAGTGGTTTAGGCGCGATAATGACAAATTTCCATACAAACTTTCATCCCTTATTTCAACCGCTTCATGCCGATTTTTACAACAAAAGATAGCCTATGTCTTTTCCTAATGTCTAGTCTATGTCTATACAAAATTTAATTAAAATCGGTTGTGGTTTAAGCGCGACAATGACCAATTCTCATATAAACTTTCATCCCTTATTTCAACCTCTTCATGTCCTTTCCCAAGGTTTACTCTATCTGTGTACCAAATTTCATCAAAATCGGTCAAGTGGTTTAGGCGTGAAAGCGTAACAGACAGAGACAGACAGAGTTACTTTCGCATTTATAATATTACTAGCTTTTGCCCGCGGCTTCGCTCGCGTTAATTTAGAATTTGACAATCAATTCGGGTTGTACTCTGCTTGTAATAATAATTCAATCATGATTCGAAAGACACGTGGCGCCATCTATTATCATAAGAACGTTATTATTGTTTTCCTCGGGAACAGTAATTTTTTTTCGGGATTTAAAGGTAGCCTATGTCCGTTTCTGTACACCTGACAACGTATATGCAAAATTTCAGGATGATCGGTTGAAAAGGTAACAAACAAACAAACAAACTCATTTTCGCTTTTATAATATTAGTTAGGAAGTAAGGATTTTTTATTACGCATTTAATCCGATTAATTTTTAAAATTATGTATTAGTATTTTATAAACTGAAACAACTGTAATCTCGCTATTGTTTTCAAAATTGTTTTGATCAAGCTGATGATCAACCAGACTTAAATAATATTCTAACAAGTCTACACTTAGAAAATACATCTACAATTACAAGGTATACCTACTATAAATTATTTCTTAGCTTCAAACCATGCATATGTAATAGAAACATACCAACTTGCTAAATTGAAATTGAAATGATGCCTGAAGTAGTAAAGCTGTAGTTAATGTTCAAATTAAAAAAGGTGGCACAGTCCATTTTAATTTGTTAGAAACGCAAATACTAGTAAATTGACAATTTATCCATAAATTTTAATTAACGTCTCTTATATTCAATACAAAATTAAACAATTTATAATATGAGGCAATATAAAAAATGATTTAAAAACATAATTATATTACAATTTTCACAATATGACAACTTGAAAATGTGAATCAGTTTATTAAAAGTCAACACTTATCTTTAGTTTACCATTTATATCAATACTTCCCAGAATGTGAGTGTGTGTGTGTCCTTACTTGCGACATTATGAGATAGCGCAAATATATGGGAGTGTGTTAATTTTTTTAAATAAACGTGTTTCATGGACATGGATTTCCAAAAATCGTCTCGTTATAGTTTTCGACAAAGTCTATATTGAAACTCCGTCAGTATTTTCACAATTTTTATAGCGTCAGCTTTAGCCATCAACGCTCACTTGGATAATTCATACAAATGTTGGGGTGCACAAGAATACAGGTGATATAATCAGTTTGACTGCAACATTGCGTAATATGAATATTTTTATATGACGTAATTGATATGCATGCTTTGTAAAATAATGTTCGATGGCAGGTTTCTATATCTGGTCAGTATAAGTTTAATAACTTTGGTCGGCATTGTCCATGTATGGAGTGAATAGCAACCTCACGCGAGCTCTGAAATCCCTTTATGATGATTCCAGAGCTTGTGTTAGGATAAATGGGACCTACACAGAATGGTTTAGCATCGAAAAAGGTGTTAGACAAGGGTGTGTAGCGTCACCTTGGCTGTTTAACCTATACATGGACAATTGTTTGAAAGATTTAAAAGATTGTGAATGGGGATTAAGAATGAATGAGTTACTTGCCAAATGTCTTTTTTATGCCGATGACCAAGTAATACTTGCGTCATCAGCGGAAGAGTTGCAGGCGATGGTAACTATTATGCATGGTGCTTTTGAGAGTAAAGGAATGAAAATAAATGTAAGCAAGACGAAAGTAATGGTATTTGAAAAGGAGGAGTGCGTGAGTGATTGATGGAGAAAAAGTGGAGCAAGTGAAAGAGTTTGTATATTTGAGTACTTTGTTTACAAGGGATGGTAAACATGAGGGAGATATTGAAAGGAGAACCATTGCTGGCAAC
Source organism: Catocala sponsa (assembly GCA_963564715.1). Classification (NCBI taxonomy): domain Eukaryota; kingdom Metazoa; phylum Arthropoda; class Insecta; order Lepidoptera; family Erebidae; genus Catocala; species Catocala sponsa. The sequence goes on from OY751331.1 coordinate 14,251,749, forward strand.
AAAGTGAATGGAGCTCTACGCGCTTTTATGAACAGTCGAAATGTATCCGAAAAGGCACGTTTGGCTGTTCATAGAGGACTATTAGTGCCCACACTTACGTATGGAAGTGAAAGTTGGGTATGGCAAAAGAAGCATGAGAGCAGAATAAATGCTGTAGAAATGAGAGCGTTGAAAAGCATATGTGGTGTGACTCTGAAAGATAGAATAAGGAAGTGTGATTAGAAAGAGTTGCGGCGTGAAAGTGGATATAGTGACAAGAATAGAAAAGGGTATGTTAAGCTGGTTTTGGACATGTAGAAAGAATGGACGAGGAAAGACTGACTAAGAAAGTTTATAAGGCTAGTGTGAATGGAACAGTCGCAAGAGGAAAACCTAGGCGAACGTTTCTCGATCAGATCGGAGGCGTTCTGGACAAAGGCCAGGTTAAGAGCTCCTTGAACCGACGGGCGTGTATGAGGAATGTGGTGAAAGTGAATGAAGTCAGAGAAGTGTGTCAGGATCGTAGCAAATGGAAATCCGTAGTCTCTGCCTTCCCCTCTGGGAAACAGGCGTGAATCTATGTATGTATGTAAGTTAAATAAATATACTCAAAAGTTATATTATTTCTTTTCTGTTTATATTTTTAAGTTAGTTACCTTATATAATTCTGTAGAATTTTTTATACTATGGCTATTTTCTATAATTATCGTGGTATCTATTTGGTTATGCGTAACTGAAATTAGTACTTCCAATTTTATTCTATGGAATGTTATATAAGTGATGTAATTTAAATTTCACTTATACATCATTACCGGCCTTTAAAATTTCATGAATGTAATCAAGCGTTACTTAGGTGAAATATACTGCACAGTGCTATGCATGGCCAAAATAAAATATTACTACATGTCAATCCTAAAGACTGCAGCAGGAAATAATAAAATTATAGCGATTCCTATTAAATATTTCTGTTATTGAATCCAAACATTTTGTACGTCCACGTCTTACCCGCCATCCTTACCATGCATGAAGCATCCTTAGATTCCTGGCGATCTTACCAGGATAGTCCTATGTAAAGGGGAGTACCTACGTGTTATCTATATCCGAAGCGCAATGTTGCAAAATGTATAATAAAAATTCAGACTCATATGCAAAATGAGATTGCAAATGATTCCCAGCTACGAATACCCTAGTATACAGTCACACACGGACCTGACAAAATCTTAAGACCTCTCTGTGGAGGTGCCGAATTGCAAAGCCCTATAACGTGCAGCTATGTTTTACTAAACAATACATTAAGTTGCGTTTCTTGTTGTTATTATAAAAATAAAACATAATACCGCGTTCCTGTGTAATATAAATTATAGAGTATATACATACATAAATTATACATTACGAAACAAACCGTATGCATAGAATATAATGCCATAAGACTTATAAGTATAATGTAAATCATGTAACCACATTAATCTGTGTTTATGGGATATATATTTGAATTTTAGCTATTGATATTTTTATTAATAGTATTAAGTAATCAGGTTTATAAAAATCTAAGATAATTATATATTTATAGAATGGTTTTATAATATATCAAGCTTAAACACCCTGTTTATACGAACATAGACTTTCTAAAACAAGTTTTCTAGTATATTAGTTAGCTGTTTTATGGTAGGTAATTGTATTAATTAAAATTGAAAGAATCAAGTCTCACAGAAAGGAAATTGTTCTTTGTTTTACAAGGAGATCTACATTTTTGAAACCTTGAATTCAAAAACAAGTTAAATAAGTGCTTGTTTAGCTTTGTTGTGTTATCTATACTATTATTTACCACGTCTTTATTTGTCATCGTCGCCATAGCATACGCAACGCGTAACATGTATCATCTAAATTTCTAAAACAATAAAAAAATTATACTTACATATATTTTTATTTGTAAACTGAATAAAATGTACCTTCGCGAAATTATATATAATTCACACAGGAATTCATATCCTAATTGTTTTGGCCATTATGAGGTATTCAAACGCAAACATAGCAAAAGTCTGTTTACGATATAATTAGTTATAGGTACAAGGTAAATCTAAAACACAAGTTGTATTTTATAGAGAATGAATATTTTATGTCATTTTCATAAAAATCGGTCCAGAGAGTGATTTGAGTATTTTTCGCAATTACTTGGTTTCGGATTTAGCCATCCACGTACCATATGCTTGGAAAATTTGCCTTGCATATATGTATATATATGCCTATCTTTAAATGTAACCCTTAGTAATGTACATAGATTATCTTTTCATATTGATTTTGTAATTTGTACATGCCAAATGGAAATCTTTTATAACATAGTGAAATCATTGACATCGCATTTATGATGTTTATAGCAAACGAACAGACGTTTTCACCTATTCTAATTTATGATCAGATGTAAAATCTTTAGGTAAAACGTAATAATTTTAGGCTTAGCGCAAATAAGAGATTATTTGTCACGCAACTTTTTATCACAGCACCTTGCGTTGTTGTGCTAGTACTTGAACTACACAATAGAAAGTGTCATAAAAGTATTTATGTCATCGCTATGATCAGCGGAACTGTTTGTCATGTCCATGTCACGTCACCCAAGGAGCGCAATTTTTAACTGGCGTGAAAGGAAGAGGGGTTTAAATTAACGCTTATATTTTTTTTATTTTATGGCTACATAATAGTAACTTTATTCATTATCAAACATCATTAGAAAACGACGAAACAACCATTCCCAACAAATAGCTACAGAATAAAAAGATCATATTAATACAATCACATTGTAAGTAGTATGGGCCTTATTTTACGACAAGGATAAGCAAGACTTCATTTGAAAGGATTTCAAATAGAAATCCTATTACTGTGATATAGGTACCTAGCTACAATTAAAAGAAACACACATTGGATCAATACATACTTAATTGAGTAGTGTTTTATAAATACATAGAAATAAGTAAAATAACAGAAACTTGCAATAATGCGTTTGACACACTAGCTGCAGTTAGTTTTATAATGTTAATTTTATTTTGAGTTAGGTACGCAACCGGGTAGCGATAACGCCATTTTATTAGATTTCACATCAATTATTATTTAAATCAAATTACTTACGTAATACATTTTAAACTTCTTTTAATAAATTCCGTCACAAGATCAAGCTTAAATGGATTAGCATTTGTTGATTTAATACATTTTCTTATCGCTCGTAATTACTAATTTTATCTTCATTAAGTGACCCGTAATCATTCTGAGTCTCAATGTTTTATGTCATTGGTCCGGTGTTGACAGGGACGAGTGCAGTGCAGCTGATTTAATTAATTTGTTGTGAACCAGATTGTTTGCTATAAAAACTTACAACGCAGCGAATATTATAATGTTCTATTCCTTATACCTACTGCGACATGGATTGTTACGTAGGTAGTAGATATGTACGCTATATTACACTTACCGTTATGATTGCTCTCGAACGTCACGTTGTGCCATAATAATTATAAAGGTAAAATTTGACATCATTTTACAAGTAGATGCTTGTACAATACAATTGTTAGTATGTGGATATATTCTTCATGAATTTTGTAAGTAGTTATTTTTTTTTAGAAGTAAACGGAATAAATAAAAAACAAATTACCTCGGTAAAGCGTTGACGGCAACATCAACATCGAAAAAGATATCAACTAGTTCATCGACATCCGAATCCGGTGTGAGTGAGGGAGGCAATGTGGCCGAAGGAGATGCGGCCACATTGACTGAGTGGACTCCGCAATTGAAAAGCACAGGCTCTGTTTGTACCATAGGCAGCATGGCTAAGACACACTTAAGCGTTCACCGCCACTATTTAAAAAACGTATGTCTCCCTGGATTAATTTTAAACAGCACAATTCGTATCCGCATCCAAACATACACTGCATTGCGCCACGACCGCCGCGACGCTATATTTTAATAGTATGAAGGTTTAATCCACACTCTTAATTGAACAACGAAATATTAACCGAAAAATAACGAAGTTTGTATTACGTCTCGTTAAAATTTAATACTGCCGACAATAACATGCAATAACTTTATTACGTAGTGATAGTGCAATTTCCTATCGATATCCGTGCGAAACGTTCGCTACAAAACGACGATGAAAGTCAACTGAAAGGCGAGACGTAGATATACACACATCCTTTTCGTTCGCCGCTTTACAAATTATCAACACGACGGGCGGCGCGGCGCGACACGACGCAGAACAGAACGTCGACGGCGACGACGGTGACGACGACAGCGACGGCTAAGAGCGTGAGAAGGTGGACTGACGGACTGAACAATATCGCTATTCGCTACTACAGTCACACCAACGTCACTCCCAACTATACGATCTCGCTCACAGACACGACATTGTTGAACTTGCCGAATAAAACCGAACATCTACGAATTAATACGACGTATAAATACATACAAAAAAATGTTTGCTATTTCATTAGCCATCTATTTGTTGCGAAACATGAGCAAAATATAATAAACAATCAACGACGTGGTATAGTCAAACAGAGGAATCACTTAATTATGTATTTGATAAGCTAAAACGAAAATAAAATATTTTAAAGCTACAGTTACAATTTACATACTTTGATATGACTAATCCAACTTATACATAAGCGAATCAGTATTTCTACATAATAAGTCAGTTTTAATGTGTATGTAACTACGAGTCTAACGTTTGCTCTGTTAGATGTCTTTTTATTAAAGCAAATACTGATAAAACTGATTTAAGTTTTACCAAAAGGTGGTAGGGGAATACGGGCATATCGTAACAAATGTTTCGAGTTTTTGTTAGTATTTCTCGCATTTAAAAATTATTTGCTTCGTTTCTTAGGTTTTAATTAATTTAATATAGGTAATTTAACATAATATGTATTTATATTTAATGATCCATTTATTAAAATAAACCTCAAATAATTGTTAAAAGATTAGGGTGTAGCTTATACTTATATGTTTACAGAGAGATCTTTTAAATTGGATACTTCACAGAGTAAATGTTTTAAATAATAATACAGCTCAATATAGTTTTAATTTCTAAGGTATCAACAATTACATACATCGTCTACATACCTAGCTAAATGGCACGATATACAACGATACGTTGTAAGCCGTGACGTAGGCACTTGTACCTACATGAAAGTGAAATGGAACAGAATTTGTGTCAAGTGCACAATTTAGATAACAAGGTCATTTATTGCATAACTCAATAGCAAGATTTTTATAACATCTATGACAGAAAGAGCTGAAACATAATATAAATACCATATTTTGAAATATTGTTATTACATAATATTCAATTATTATTTATTTATTCAGAGATCATTGTTTAAACTATAACAAAAAAATTGTGCATAATATAGTGCAATTATATACAATTATATAATGACAATTAAATATATACCATAGATCTCGTTTTAACCATACATAGAGCTAATAGTTGTCTATTAAAACGGAATGTTTCCAATTAAATATATGTTAAATCATCGGTTTTCGGAGTAACGCTTAATAAATTATGATGCAAATTCATTGGAATACAAATTATAGGTAAAAGAGTAAAGGGGCAGTAGAGGAAGAGCGCGGCGCGTGCAGATATCGGTGCAGGCGGCCCCGCGGATCTATGTCAGTGGGTCACGGCAATGACGTGGCACACGGCCGCCGCGACTCGCAGCGCGCACTTCATTCTAATTCCGCTTCACCGGTATCTTCGTGTTGACTAGAGGGCTATTTATTTATTTACATGTGTGTGTGTTAATGCGTTAATGTATCTCCTTGATTCGGCACTATATTAGATACCTACTTTACACCGCCATAATAACCTGTAAAATTAATTCCCTCGAATAACAAAAAGCGTAAATACGATAACCAGAAGGTTTACTTATTGTTGACATTGACCGACTGAAATGATTCACGTGAGAATGAGAAATACGAGTTGATTAATATACAATTCGGGTAATGGGTGGGTTTTACCGATTTGCAAATGTCTAGGGATATTATAGAACTCTATAAAATTCCAAAAAATAGATAAATACTGACATATGAACATCTTTTACATTTTAATAAGATTGAGGGTGCTAACAAGCTTTGATAGATAGAACGCAGAAAACAAGCATAATTATTATCAGAAGATGTTGGACATATGATATCGAAGGGCATAGAGTCAAAAAGTAAAGTTTAAACGACAACTTATAAAGTAAAAAGGACAAAAGACGTCTCTTACTTATTGTCAATGATTAAAGAACATATAATTAGAAAAATGCTACCGCGTGTTTAAAACATTGCGTTTTGGCGCCTAAATAGTCGCAAGATGGTAGCAGCTAGGTATATCTGATACGAAACCAAGCTCATAAAACAATGAAGCTAACCCGAACCACCTGTGAATCATGTCTAAATTATTAATACAACAGAGACTATAAGGTAGAATGCATTATAATTTTAAAACAAATTGTCTAAAGAAAAACTAACTAAATAATCTACAATTCAAGTTGATAAGTACTTATTAAATTTATCAAGACAACAGATACATGATAACAGAGTGATATACAAAAGTAGTTGTATATAGTTGATTGGGTAATAGTCTAAAAATACTCGGCCATCTTTACTAACATTTAGATGGATATACAACTTGCCTCGTTATATTTGGATGACTACAGTCTGTAAACTTTAAATGAAACTCAACTAAATTATTATGTTTACAAGAAATGATGAGCTGTTACCTCAAGGGAACGATGCTAATCTGATCAAATGAAACAACTAATGAGAATATAAATGGCTTAATAATATTGGTTGGGGACCGAGTGGACTGTCCCCAGCGCATACTTCATCATGTCTAAATCAAACGTATCGATTTAACTAATAGCCTCCTATGCGTTTGGTTTACTTTATACTATTAATATTTTCTCGAATATTATATGCTTCTTTTAGGTTTCGTAAGAAGATATAAAACGCAGTATCAAAAATAACATACTAATAATTATCTGGGCACTATATACTGCTGCAGCAGACTGGAAATCAACATTGACGGTGTGATTTACAATAATACTTGCCAAAATGATATTAAACAATTTTATTCAGTGTAGCACAGTACTTTTGATGTTTGACACAGAAATCGAAATCCAGTTTAACCGATTTCATTTTTTGTTATTGTACATAGTGCTGCAACGTCAAACGCTAAATATGATCAGTTCATTCTTATTTTAGTAATAACTACTTCTCCTGCTTTAGCGTTTGTTAATTCGTTAAATTCTTTGGTGAATAGTGGTGTGACTTGGTATGGTGCTATAAAGGTCCAATGTATAAACTTTGGCAATTGTAGACTACCTTAACCAATACTCATCGAGTTTTTAAAAACGTCAATACTTCGGCAAGGTTAGCATCTGGACAAGTATGTAGGTGAAGTCACGCTAAGTGACGTCAAAATTGTGGACAAATAAGGCCTGAGTAATTTGGCATAAACAAATTGACTGATATTTGAATCCACGAGAGTCCAAGAGCACGTGTCTTTTTCAGTTTCATACCTCTCTATCTTTAGGACCACCATTCTGTAAATTCGTTAAGAGTGTTTAGACGGTCAATAAACATATTGTTACAAGTTCTGAATTTGCAACGAATGTCATGACTTGCGAGAATTAAGCCCGTGAGTCCCAATCTACTGAACGACAAATTTACATAATTACTTTGGATGCTGCTATTAATATTTGCTTAAAGAAGTATTGGAATTAAAAGTGTGTGTGTTTTTTTATTCGACTAAGGTGGCAATCAAGCATACGGCCACCTGATGGTAAGTGGTCACCGTAGCCTATGAACGCCTGCAACACCAGAAGCATCACTTGCGTGTTGCCGACCCTTTAGGAAAGGAAGTGGGAAGGAGAAGGAGCGGGAAGAGGGGAAGAGGGTGATTGGGCATCCGGCACTCTCACTCACCGAACGACACAACAGTAGGAATACTGCTATTTCACGTCGATATTCTGTGAGAGGGTAGTCCTTCCCCGGTCGAGCCGGCCCATTCATGCTGAAATCAGCGAGGCTCTACTACTCATCATTTATCCTATCGGTCGGTCTCTGTTGCTTTGCTACGTTCTGACGGTAATCTTATAAGACATGTAACATTCTTTGTTACAGTAAGTCATGATGCAATCTTTTAGAAAGTTAGAAAGTCATTGTCAATATCTGTAAAGTGTTGCTCCACCAGGAGTTTGTTCATGCTGATGTATTACATTTTCTCAGAATATTTTACCACTTAGTGTCCTATAAATTACAAAATAGTGGAGAAATGGTATAAACTGGGTTTTAGGTAATAGCTGATTATTTTGGTAATATGTGGAAGAGATTCTATACATTTTATTATGTATTCTATTACATTAGAATTTATAATAAAAATCAGGCTTTTTGTGAAAGTTATATGTTAAAATAAGTACTAGTTGCATCCTAGACTTTCATATTACGTGTTTGACCACGTCAATGTCAATATTATACAACTACAGAGAATATTGTTATACAATTATGATTAAAATATAAAAATATAATCAGAAATATAAACTAAATGTCTCAAGTATACTGCATTACGTATGTAAAACGTTTACGGTTAACAATTAAAAATAAAAATATTTTTTTTAGGTAATCGCTGCCGCGCTGGTTTGTTACACAATGAGTGGTGGACTATCGTAACTAATACTGTAGACTTTTCACAGGACCAAGAGTAAATGTCTGGTATAGAGAGTTCGAGGTGTGCGCAAAGAATCCCCGCAAATGCGTTGCGTCACGTGGGCGGGCAGATCGATTGGACGAGTGGGAACGTTAGCGCTTGCGCGAACCCGATCTTATATATCGACCGCCAACTTTAACTGAACGCTTTTGGGGCAGGTTAGGCCTATGCTCTGGGGTCAAGGTCACGTGGCTCACCACTGAAATATTACCTATAGTATCCACAACGAAGCAGCAGACTATTTTTTGTTAAAAACTTTTGAAAATGTAAGTACTTATCCAGATCTACATTTCTTGGTCCTTCCACAGTTAGATACTTTAACAATTATAAAATTTAATATCCAGTTTTTTCCGCCAAAGTAATAACAGACTAGCTTTCTACTTTAAACAATAGTCACCTAATAACTCAAGGGTTTCTAAATATGCTAGTCGCTGAATGCTCTCTTCAGTGGCGACCTTAGCCTCTCACATTCTAGGATACATATGTTAGTAACACATAAATATTTAAGAAATATCGACATGCTCTTGTCCAGCCTCGAAAACTGAGTGCATCTTTTTAATCATTTAATATCTCTTTATTTGCATCTTTAACTTGGATACCAATTCTCGTTTTGGTTCTTATTAATAAAATTAATAACAATTGTTAATACATAATAGATATAGTTGAATTTCGTAAGATTGTTTTTATAAATCAAATACTATGTAAAACTGTCCACAATATTTATGATATGACTACATAGCTTGGTATAAGACCAAACTATGTAGTTATAACTAAAGTAATTAAAATAGATATGTCCAAAAATATTACATACTAAGTTAATAATTGACTTTTACATCTACATACTTCAAGAATAGATAACCGTCTGATCATAGTTATTGTAACTGATTTATTTATTAAATGTATATAATTCGCCTTAAATATGTTCACGAAAATAAATACTATGTTTGGTAACACAGCCTTAGTCGACTGTAACATGTTCTGTTACGAACGAAGAGGCATCAAACCGAAAAACTGCTCCCAAAACCAGTTAGCCTTGGAGACCCAGATGTTCATTTCCAACTGAATCTGAGAATTTCTGCTTGTTATGCTCGTAGAATACTTTAATAGTAAAAATCTAAGTTTATAACTTTACTTACATTTTATATAGGTACCTATAGTATTTTACTTTAATTTAAACTAAAATATTTTTTGTGCTTTGATAAATAATTTAACATTCGCAATCGACTCGTAAGATAATTATTATTATTATGACTTACATATTTAGCACAAAAATAATGATGTTGACAATGATAAAGTAAATCGCTCATAAAATATAAAAGTACCCTAAGGTTATACACGACAACGCAGCGAAGTTATTACCAAATAGATAGATTTCATGCCGTCAATTTGTATTTTAGACATGTTACAAACAAAGCAGGACCAATGCCAAGATCAGGAAAAACCGACGAAGCGTTGCCAGTACCTATATGTTACGTTACGTATATTGTGTAACTTACATCGCCAACTTACAAAGAATAAGCGATGTTATCGTAAATGGACTCAACAAAGAGCACATTTTATTTAGTTATACACCATATAAACGAAACCGCACGCATTAAATTGTTTTATTTCATAAGAATACTTTTAAATATTGTTTAATATATATAAGAGTAGTAAGTATTGAATTTAGAATCCACAGAGTTATTTTTACATAAATCGTTAGATAGTTCTAAATCGTTAAATTCAGCCCTCATACTAACCCAGCCAATTTTGTACATGAAAATGTAAGTATAATATTCATCTTGAAATGCATACAATTTGATAAACTTACATCATAAATATGTGTAGAAATAGCTAGTGTGCTCGTGCGTATACAGATACATGATGAAATAATCTCATCGTACTCGTTTGCCACTGAGTTAAGAATTTTGCCTAATCGCGAAGGTCATAAAGGCAAGAAAAGGAAATACAGCACATATAAAATTCCTTTTAAATATCTACAGTTTATTCGTGCATATATCATTTAATATGAATTTTAAATTGAACGTTGTAAAAAACAAAGTTTAATAATTTAAACTAAGTAGTTATGAATGTTACAATGGCGGCATATGTCTATAACTGTTCTTACACAAAGATAAAATACCTTTGTAACAAAAATGTAAAAACGAAGTATGTTTTGTCATTAAACATTAATTTATATAGAAAGCGAAATTAATATATAGTTTCATAAATTTGCTATTACGTTATACTGGTTATTGCTAGAACACTCGTTAAAGTACCCGTTGTAGGACAACTCGTATCAGTGTTTCTTAGTCACCGGAGTTACTAAGAGACCACGTGGCCGCGGAATGGTAATACGGTGAGTGAGTACAATGAATTCCTCGTTTCAATCAGATCATATCATAACAATGATTGTGGCGAACATTAACGCGACATAAACAACAGGTGACATTAGTATTACAACAGACTCTTAGTATAAAGAAATAATTATTAGATAAGTAAACCTCACCTTTTTATTTATGCTTTGCTTTGTCTCTTTTAATTTCTCGTCAAGATATTAAAGACATGCTCGAAGTACATCATAATTATTACCTGTACAGTAATTATGCTTTACTGTCCAAGGGACAGTAAATGCAGCAAGGGGAAACAGAAAAGATGGGAAGATGAGCTGAAACAAACAGTGGGCCCCAATTGGAGGAGAGTGGCTCGTGACAGAAACCAGTGGAAAGGGCTAGAGGAGGCCTTTGCCAAAAGGCACACTGAATTGAAGAATATATTATAACAACAAGAGAAACAGAAACCATTCAGAATAGAAGAGCATTATTAATTATGCTTTAAGTATTTAACGTCTAAGCACACGCTTTTATGATATATTTATTCATGCAATAGTGATTTCAACGTAGTCAACAAATCAATTTATTATTTACTTATGTTATATTATGTGGTTATTGTAGCCTTGTAGGAATAAATAATTGTTAATTTAGAAATTGTATGGTATTACGTGTTTATTAAAAAATAGACTAGGCAAATGACTGAATATTAAATAATTGTACGTCGACTAAGTTGTGAGATGAGCCCTGGGAAAAAGATAGAGGGCGCGCGAGAAGAGTGCGTACGAAGCGTACTCCAGCATGGGCGCCGGAGACGGTGGTGGTGGCGGCGGAGGCGGGGCGGGCGTTAGCTTCCTCCGGCCGAGATTGATCGCACCCGTACCGAATCCGCGGTCGGAGGCATACGAAGTCTCCGGGGTCGTCATGGAGACCGTCTGCCGCTATCGCCGTCCTAGCGTCGCCATGAAAGAAGCGCGCACATTCAATAGCGCTAAATTTCACATGGAAATATTTAAATAATAAGTATGTTTCTTGTAACTTATATACATATATTATTGAAACATTTTAATAAAATGATTATATATATGTAATAAAAAGCAAGAAAACATGTATATGTTTATAAGATACAATTACATCATTTGAAAGTTGCTTATATTATAAATAATAATCGCTGTAGAAATACACATCTGCACCTCTCCTATTGGGTAGAATGGAGCATAAATGAACAGGTTTTCAAAGATGATTCCAATACTAATTAGTTACTGGGTCGTGACAAATACTGAAAAAACGAACAAACTATATCTACGCTCTCGAGTGTCTGTGTGATAAAACTTTAGGTTCCATGCGTACCTAGGCAAAAATTAAAAAAAGAGCTATAAAGAATTACTATGTTCCTAGTCATCACATTGCTAACAGAAATAGTGTTCAGTTAGGACAACTTTTTGATATTGATTTATTATGTACTACTCATATTATTATTAGGTACAAAATATACATATTTGATTTTTGTGTGTAAAATCTTGGAAATGCCTATGTCCAGCAGTGAACGCCTTTCGGCTGTGATGATAATTATAGATATTTGAATCACAATTTCATAACACTCTGACAAGACAATGATACTTTCGTACTTTATCTCATGCATGTGCCTCTAAACCTTGACCACCTATTAATTTAATAAGTTACCGTTATTCTTAACCAGCAATTAAGATCTTCATATAACTTAAATATTGGAACAGTGCGAATTTTCATTCAAATAATTGCACATCGTTAAACTAGGTGTAGGTTACATATAAAACACAAATCATAGAACTGTATGAGCATAATTTTGGGCTCCATGGAATAGTGGATTAAGATTATTCGATTTGACGAAAAAGACTTGATTAAATTTCATTTATTTCATCTTATGTTTTTTTTATATATGACCTATAAAACATTCCTAAGTTTATTCTAAATCTATCTTTAGAATAAATTTAGGTATGTTTTATTTAACATTGTCTATATTTTAGACCTCATTTTGTCTTTGTGTTTATTGCCTCTGCCTATATATACACGTTGATATTTGTGGTAATTTCTCATTATGAATGAAATGATGCTGAACCACATACATTGTTTCTGCAGCCACCGTATTTTAAAAGAATAGGAATACCTACCAACTGTTTACATATGAATGAAAATCAGAATCTTTTATTTTAAATATAGTTAATTTGACGCAATTTGATTCATTTAAAACCTTTATATAAAAGTTCTATTTTATTAAAATTACATAAGAAATGAAAAAGTCTTCAGTACACAGAGTTAGCTTGAGCTAGATATCCAGATTTAAACAAAGAGGACATCGAATTTGCATATGTAGACTCGAAGCCGTTAAGGGTCAATTATGTTATAAAGAACTATTAAAATTGTACAAAAGTTAAAGCTGTGGCGAAACGCCTCATGCAACGTAGTCGCTACAGCTCTACTTTTTTCTGAATCCGCTGAGATATTCAAGTACCAACATTATCATAGCAAATATTATACTAAGATCCCTATGGTTATAAATGATTACATTCGCAAGTCACCAATTAGGTACTAAACTAATCGTTTCCAAAGACAAACTGATGATTCTGAACTGAACAAGTTCGGGCTGATTTCCACATGTCTTTTATTAAAAACTCTTGTTGCGTGCGGGTAGAAGATTCTTAGGCGTTTTCTGGAATATAACCAACTTTTTTACCAACATCTCCTTTATTTACATTTTCGGCCTAAGCAATTATCACATCCATCTATTATTACGTAAATTAAGTTTAATAGAATATATATTATATTTACAATCACTAAGGTAAATTTCTTTTTCTGGAGGTTTTGAGGAGTATGAGGTAGAGGACCAAAGGAAAACTGAATGACTGACGCGAAACTCAACAGAGCTATAATTGTTTGAGTAGAGCTCAAACTGCAGGGACTATAAATTTGTATGTACACAGGTTTGTTGTAAAACGTAGGCATCCACAGATTAGAAATTTACTTTGTATGAAGAAATATTCAGGATTGTTCTATTAAGTGTAAAATTGACACACTACACTAAAGGGGGTAACATAGAGTCAAAAGTTAGTACTTTACTAAAATTGTTATATTAACTATAATTATAGTTCCATTAACTTGAAACCACGCGAAAGCACTTTAACCATAAAGAACAGGATTTTTAGTGGATTGTGGACTCGCAATAGTAGCTATATCATTACAACACTCAAAATTTGTTAAATAACCCGATAACCACCACTGTTTGAAGATAAAAATATACATGCAAAAATAAATATTTTTTTTAGTTCCCTAAATGTAAATTTAATTTTATGCAATAAGCACGGCAAAAATAGCTATACAGACTTCAACCAAGAGCTGTTCAAGATCAACTTCTTAATGACAAAGAGGTATTGCGATTATTATAAACGTCCGATACTTAAATTTGTAGGAATATGAAATAATTTTTACTTATACAAAACGAATAATATTTTCTATTACATAATATGATATGTAACGATAGGTAATATCTGATTATGGTGTGTTTGGGAAAGTCTTGAAGACTAGAAGATAAATCGCAAGCATTAAAGCTAGATTTAGAATAAAAACCATAATTTTGGTTAACGTTATATAATTTGATGCCGTAATATTTTACCGTAATCGTTTTGATATTGGCCAACTTTAAATAGAAAGTAGATATAGATGACATGGATGTTTTTATTGACATTATGCCACTTGTGGTTACACGTTATTGGTCAAATGTTCAGTTATATTATGCCCGACAGTTCATTTTGACAATTTTCTTTCTTCTGTCGTCACTATAAATTCTAACAGAATACATATTAACATCCGCTTTTCCTTATTTTAAGAATTGCTACCTAGAAATAATAACTATCATCATGCTACCTACTAGTAAGCAGTAATTAATAAGTACCTAATACTATAACTATTGGATGTCACAGTAGTTATAATGAATTATTACTCAATCATTCGCAAGACTACACTAGAAGCAAACTACAGTATATTTAAAAGTTACGTTAGGAATAGGCGGGATGACGAATCGATTTTAACAATGACTGTTGTGTTGCCGTTAGGAAAATAGCGTAGGCTTTGCTTATTATTTAAGTATGTTATATTCAAAATACAGACGTAACCGTCAGTTTTCTAAAACTAATGAAATGTTTCATGTTCCTACAAAAATCAGTTCGAAATGCAACTATTATGATTGCTCTAAATTTATTTCTTAACAAATGTTTGATTAGTTTTCAATATATATAATTATTTAAATAGAAATTACGAGTACAGAATATTACATACCTTGCATCTTCAACGGCCAGTACTGGCATATATAGTTCATTGAAATTATTGGCGCCGCTAAGCGCCGAGTTCGGATGCTCCGTGGCTATGTTACTTTAAAGATGGCGACCCAAGGAAGAAGTCTGAAGATCTGGAACAACAGTTATGCATGTAAAAACGCGAATCGAATTATTAAGCGCTAGTTATATAAATAATTCCACATAGGTTTTAAAGAGTTATGTTTTTGGAGGATAATTTGTAGATTATCTTATTTCTCTGTCTATTTGAGTGTTTTTTGTAAACATAATTCATTTATCGTTTCTGTAATAAAAATCTCTAAAATGTTTTTAAATCCTTTCTGTTATATCACTAAAAACGAGGCTGGTCACAAAACAGCTTCTGAGAGGCTAGGGATAGTCTGTCTGAGCGAGACATAACAGGCAGTCACAAAGAAAATCAAAGTTTCACACTTTCAAAGTCATATTATGTCAATTAACATTTACATTGCCACTCATACCTGTTGCTACGTCACATCGTATCATCGTCGTATACATCGTCGTGTACGAACATACATGAATCTCGGGGCCGCTCTTTTTAATTGCCAAGTTTACAAATGTTTATTGTACCTACACAAAGTATATATCAGGAGCCGCGATCATTACACTTATACTACTGAACACGCTAAAGCATTAAATAAACTTAACTAATACACAAAATGTAAATGTTAGCCAAGGCATAGTAGAACTATCCCCTTACAAGTTATACGAAATAATTGAAACCGCACGTGACTATATTGTAGTCGGAGGTAAAAAATGAAAACTGAACTATCAATTAACAAGAACTAAAATTAATAACTAGGTACTTAATTGTAATTAGACAAATCAAGATTTTACCAATTCAACAAGGTTGACCAGTTTTCACAAGTAGCTCCCATTCATAAGTACGATGGAACAGGCAACGTCCCGTGTGCCCTAATGGAGGGATAAGGATGATTTGGTCGAAGGCGCTACCATTATGTAATTTGAGTGATCATAACGATACTTGGCATACGAATGCGGAAAGAAAATATACAGTAATACATTGATAAATTAATGTAACTACCTAACCAAGACTAAAAATAGTCTTCATCTGACATAGTATACTTTTAGTTAATTTAAAAACGGTTGACTGTAACATTAATGCTAATAAATTCTAAATCACTGATACCTTTTATTATTGCCACTTAACAAATCAAGGCAGATTAGTCACCACAGGTAGCATCTGTCTACGACACTGACGTTACAGCCAGCCTATTTCCTCAAATATAGCACGGAGGCTATGGTTCCCGTCACGATGTTTAAGTAAAAAGAGATGACTCGGCCTATACCACTTGCTCAAACAATGACTTTAAGAGTGAACATTACAATCTAAGACGTAAAAATAGAACTATTTTAAAGGAACGCAATATGATAGACAATAATAATTACAAATTACGAAAATACAATAATGATTTAAAATGTATGTGTGTATCTTCCAGGTATTTTCTAAAAGGCTCAACCTTTGGCTGCACCTAACAACTAAAAAGCATTGTTTTGTGTTCAGAACTTCAAATAGTCGATACCAATTAGTTGTATAAATATTTCGTCAATGTGCAAAATTAAATATGTACATCATCGATTAACTATACTTGAAATGTGACGAAAACAAAAATAATTTGCCATTTAATTATTATGCCGTAATATATATGAACATCATGCATTATGGCCATGGGCAAATTGGTTTTATTGCGTTAATTTGCGACTGACTTCAAAAGTAACTATAAAAAAAATTTGGGTGCCATAGCAAACAAGGCACAAACCGGTACCTCTATAATGCCTATAGTCTCTCTATTTGCCCTTTTGTAACACAAACTCATTTTACTTGGAGACTATACAGCAAAATTTGGGTTTGGGTGTAGGTGCATCCTATGAGTCACTGTACAGTGGTCTAGTCAAAATAATCAAATGAGGAGTATAATCCTAACTAATATTATAAATGTAAATGTAAGTTTGTTTGATTGTTTGTTACGCTTGCCACGCCTTAGCGAGGATTTGTGGAATAACCCCTACTGGACTAGTCATCATAAGATTTTGCATACAACATGTAGGCGACATTTTCAAGGGAACAGTAAGGATATACAGTACCTCTCATCCAGATATAAGGACTGTTACTAAGCTTGATTTAGTAATATATACTAGTAAATTGCAGTGCACCTAAAAGTACGATATTATGAAAATACTCTCTTATTTAAAATAATGCTGCAAAATATTTTCATAAAGAAACAACTTAAAAACACTTTAAATATAAATTGATTTAAATAATAATAAAGATATATTGTGTAGTCATGTTAGTGAAACTCGAGTAATGTTAAGTAATACAGTAATAACTTTGTTTTCATTAGGGTCTTTAGGAAATACATACTCATTTTTGCTACCGATAAATACATATAAGCCTAATAATTAATACAGGCGTGAAATATTGACGTGTAATATGTATGTACCTATATATACATATTTTTCTTGTTATTAAAATAATTTCTCCTATGAAGCCTAGCCTTGAAGCTTTAAAGTATATATTAATTCTAATTAAAATAGTCATTCGGCATATCTGTAAGTATAATAAAATAAAATGGATTACCATTATGTTACTTATACAAATCTTACAAGTAAGAGAACAAACAAAGTGAATATTGGAAATGTTAAAAGGGGAAATTAAATATTGCATATTGTCTTATATTATAGTCTTATTTGCAAACTTCCTACGTACTTTTCAAAATATGAATTTGACGAAATTCTATTTTAATAAAGTATAATTCTGCTCATAGTAGACAACCTAGCAGCACACCCGATGTCAAGTGGTATCTGACGCCCAGGCAAATGACTGTATTTTCTTAGTAAGTATTACAAAAGCAATTTTACGGAAACAACCAATCTGCTGCCTACAGTAAACCAAACAACTGGCAATGAAGCACACTGTGTACTTATGCTAAAGTTAGGTACCATAGACTGTGTGCATTTGGAACATTTAGATGTTGCCACTAAGGATGAAAGGGATAGATGGGAGAGGGAAAGAAAACAAGGAAGGAAGGAAAGGGATTGAGAGTCTTACTGGCTTTTTCTGAAAACTCTTACTGTAATTGTAATTCTCATTCGGCGGATCATCTCCTCCAGTGCAGCTAGTCAACCGTTAGATGGCGGTCAGACCATCCTAACAATAGTCGGAAGGAAATACAAAGATGCTAGGTGGGCACCAGCACCTAGTGTCGAAAACTTCCGCCACTGCGATCGCCAATCCGCCTACCAAGCGTGGCAATTATAGCAAAACCCCCCAGATGAGCCACACCTATAACAACCGGCCCCTAGTCTCCGGCGGCCCCGCTAGTCCTGGCTCAGGTAGCGGCTATGGTAACGGCGGCGCAAGGGGTGCTAAGAGTCTCCGGCAGAGATCGTGCTACCACCACCGATGAGAATTGGCCCTGGCAATCGGAAGTCCGAAGACAGGGAGAGGACTCCATAATCCTTAAATCTAGTAACTTGCTCTTCTACCGGGAGGGCTACCAACAGTCCCAAGGAAGTGTCGGTTTCATCGTCCACTAATCTCTCGTGAACAACGTGGTAAATATCGCGATATCACCAGTGTGTTGAGCAGGCGCTATCCTGCTTATCTTACCTTATACTCAGAATATCGAAATGGTATTCGTTGAAGGTCATACAGGTTTACGCCCCGACCTCGGCGCACCCCGATGAAGAGGTGGATGCTATGTACGAGGACATACCTCGAGCTATACATAGCACCAAGACCATTATACCGTTGTCATGCGAGATTCAACGCGAAACTGGGCATATGAGGCGGTGATGAGCAGAAAGTGGGGCAATTTGGATATGGACATCGTAACTCCCGGGGCCACCTGCTGGCTAGCTTCATGGAGAAGAAAGGACTCTACATGATGAACTCCTTCTTCAAAATGCGACAATGCCGCAAGTGGACCTGGATTAGTCCCGATGGTGCGACCAGAAATGAGATAGACTTCATCATATCGACGAAGAGGCAAATATTCAATGACGTCTCCGTAATCAATTCGGTGAAAGCTGGAAGCGATCACCGGATGGTTAGGGGCACATTGAATATTAATGCCAGTCTAGAACGATCTAGATTGATGAAGACCACGCTCCGATCAGCACCAGTTCATATCCAAAACCCCGAGAGCTTTCAGCTCGAATTCCGAAATAGTTTTGAATGCCTGGACGAGTGCGTAGATGTAGACGACTACATTAACAGGTTCGTGGATGCTGTCCATAGAGCAGGGTCAAAATTCTTTAAAGCCCCAAAAGATCAAATAAGATCACAGGTCCGACTAAGGAGCTTTTAGAGGAAAGGCATAGGATGCTTCTGCAATCCTCCAAGGATATGCCCGGATACCGGCGCCTCAATAGACAGATCTCCAAATCATTGACTCGCGATCTTCGCCAATACAACACAAATTGGGTCCTATTGGCAAAAGTCAGCTGACAAAGCTGAAGACGAAGGATGGCAGAACAGTATTGTCCAAATCTGAACTCATGAAGGAGCTCGAGATGTTCTATTCACAGTTATACGTGGCTACACGACGGCCTGTTGTCACTCCAGCAACAGACCCTAGAGTTGCCATGCTAGACCCACCATGCTAGTCCGTCTCTAAGACCAGAGCTCGAAACCAATAAAACTACAGCGAGGGGTAAGACAGGGGGATGTTATATCTCCGAAACTGTTCACCACCGCGTTGGAAGATGTTTTCAAGCTTTCGGATTGGAAAGCATCAACATCAACGGCGAGAATATCACTGACCTTCGATTTGCCGACGATATAGTGGTTATGGCTGAGACCATGGATGACCTCGGCATAATGCCTCTGTAGAGTTTCCCGAGAAGTAGGTCTAAAAATGAACATGGACAAGACGAAAATCATGTCTAACGTCCATGTCAGACCTACATCTATTAAAGTTGGGAACTTTATTCTCGAAGTTGTCGACAAATATGTATACCTGGGACAAACAATCTAGTTAGGTAGGTCCAACTTCGAGAAACAGGTCAATCGTCGAATCCAACTCGGCTGGGCCGCGTTCGGGAAGCTACGACATAATATGTCAGACACTGCGGTATATTGGACGAGAAGATAATATCTTATACCGCAGTGTCTCAAGACGAAAGTCTTTGACCAGTGTGTGTTGCCAGTGATGACTTACGGCTCAGAGACGTGGTCGCTCACTATGGGCCTTATCATAAGGCTCAAGGTCACTCAAAGAGCGATGGAGAGAGCTATGCTCGGGGTTTCCCTGCGGGATCGAATCAGAAATGAGGAAATCCGCAGGAAAACTAAAGTTGCCGACATAACTCTCCGGATAGCCAAAATTAAGTGGCAGTGGGCAGGACACATAGCACGTAGAACCGATGGCCGTTGGGTTACAAAGGTTCTGGATTGGCGGCCACGCACCGGAACACGCAGCAGGGGTAGGCCCACAAAGTGGACCGACGACCTGGTAAGGGTCACGGTAAACGATTGGATGCAGGTGGCCCAAGACTGGTCTTGTGTGGAAAACCTTGGGGGAGGCCTATGTCCAGCAGTGGACGTCTTTTAGCTGAGATGATGAATTCTCATTCTTACTGGCCATGTACAAAATGCAACAGTATGGATACTGCTGCTAAATATCAATATTCTGTAACTGGTTTGTAAGTTCTTGGTCAAGCTAGCCACAAGGATTAAGTACTCTTGAAATAATGATGTACATATTTTTCAATGCTTGAATATTCAAAATCCAGACAAAACAATGTGGTTTTGTGTCTGGTCTCCATATGCCTAGCATTGGCCAAAATATTAAAGCAAATAATTAAATAGTAATTTGTCAAAAGTCATTACCTAGTTGGTAAAATAAGTTAGCAAAGATTTTAAATATGAGAGTTTGTTAAACCTGTAGATCTTATTTAGATGAAATGCAAAAATATATCTTTACAGAGATGTAATGAAATATAAGGAAACAAAAAGTGCAACCAATAGGTACATTTGATCTAATCAGTATAAACTAGACAGACAGAGCACAAATTTACAAATATAAATTATGAACATTATGTTGGATAGTCTAAAAATTAGACTTGAATGTTCTTGCACAATCTATACAGTCTAATATTTTCATGCTCAAGGTTAGTACTACTATCATGCAGTGCAGAGTTCCTGCAAAACTAGTAGCAGGTTTCTAGAGAAGATATAATATAAATAATGAGTTAAGCCCAGATTGTCACAAATGTGACAGCCCAGATTGTCACAAAAGAGAAACAGTCTGTACCACTCATTTTATAATGACAATTGACTATTACAATGTTTTAAACTATGCCAATTAATCTTTTGACTGCCACTCTAGACCTGCATCTCCAAAGTATGAATCCTGTAAAACTACTACCAGGTTTCAAGAGAAGGCCAAGATTATCACAAGCTTCTATCCAAGAGAAACAGTCTTGATTTCCAGAATATCTTTCATCACATCTTATTATTTACCATTCATTTTTATACAGACTGTTGACTATTATAATTTGTTAAATAATGACAAATAATATTTGGACTTAGGCCACCATTTTCACCTTTTGCTACGAAAATCCAATTAAAATGTTGATCAGGTTTTGGTCATGTTGAAATGACTGTTATTCAATTGTAACTGGAGTGTTGGGCATAATTTGGTTTGTAATTTTTTTTATGACAGCCACCAGTCAAAGGGAAGAGCAGCCAGAGTATGGATAAGACTGTAGTTGATCTGAGGAGCAGCTGTTTCTGCCATGAGTGCTTAGCCATAAGGACATAGTGAAAGATCATAAGTATCTAAATTTATTGCCCATTTTTATATATCTGTTTATTTGTTGTTCTTCCCTTAGTGAGTTTATATGCAGATAAAGACTTTAGGGGCGATTATAGCAATCTAGACAGTCTAGACACAATAAAATCTAATGTTTAATTATTTCTAAATTAAAATAAAAAATATTTTTCAATTCATTATTTTCTTACAAGTTATGTGCTTAATTTTTTCTTCTTTCTTATATTTTTTCATGAACAAAAAGAAAATTTGGTATTAGTTAACAGTTTAGTCAACTAAGAGTACAAAGCCTTTTCGGGAACAATTCAAAGTACTACATTTGTTGCTTTGTTTGTTTAGTTTTGTTTGAGTGTATAGTACATCTATTTCATATTGTAACAAAACTTTGTTCTTATTTATTTTTTAGTTCTATAAATGCAATTACTTAACTTTTTATTAAATAAATATTTGTTTTTATTATTAAATAACCTTATTATATTATTTACTAGCTTTTGCCCGCGGCTTCGCTCGCGTTAATTTAGAATTTGACAATCAATTCGGGTTGTACTCTGCTTGTAATTATATAATTCAATCATGATTCGAAAGACACGTGGCGCCATCTATTATCATAAGAAGGTTATTGTTGATTTCCTCGGGAATAGTAATTATTTCGGGATGGAAGGTAGCCTATGTCCGTTTCTGTACACCTGACAATGTATATGGAAAATTTCAGAATGATCGGTTGAGTGGTTTAGGCGTGAAAAGGTAAGTAACAAACATAAGTAACAAACAAACTCATTTTCGCTTTTATAATATTAGTTAGGATAGGATTAGGATAAAAGTATTGGTATGAAAAAGAAACAATTATAAATTAATATATTTCAACAAAAATACTGTTATCTTTGCTGGTATACGTTTTAGGATTCAATAAAAGTTGAATAAAACGAAGAATTATTATTGTTGTGAACATTTTTTATCATGTACCTAAATTGAATGAAGCATTCAGTTCTTATCCCAATTAAATATATATAATATTGAAGAGCTGTACAGAGCTTCTACAAATGACTTGAGGGAGAACACTCCTGCTCTACTATTTCTTTAAACAAGGCCAACTAGTATTATACTGGTTATATACTTATACCACAGAAGACATTAATTAAATAAAATTAATACAATGTTAATAAATTCAAAATCATTAAAGTTTGCAAAGATAAAGGGTCATATCCATAAAGAGTATTTGTATTAAATTGAGAATGTTAGTCACAGAAAATAGGATATCCAATAAATAACTTAATATTGTACTTTTTTTAATGACATGTAATAATTCATCAAAAAAGTGATGATTAATAGTGTAGAAATAGCTACAACATGAATAGCTATCTATTATTAATTCATTTGTTTTCAAACAAAATATGTACTATATTACTAGTAAAATAATTTGATAGCGAAGGCAAACAATGTTATTAGAAGCTTTTGATGAGTGGTTTGCTTTACTACGGAATACTATAGTAGTTAACACCATGTACCTGCTAGACTCTTGCATAGTATAAAAGAATGTGAAATGTATGCATGACCTACCATGTAATGAAGTATCAACATTTTGTAACAATTTTTAATCACAATTTAAATCCTAATAAATTTTTATTTGTTTTGCTATGTGAATATATGTAGATATTTATGTTTCAATCATATATTAAATATTGATCAGATTTGGATGAAACGCTACACTCAGATTTTGTGGCCAGAGTCAGAATTGTAGCTGCCTGCTACAATTTTAATACATTCAGAAAAATCATAGCTATAACATTGACAAATTGTGTTACATTAATCAAAAATATGAATTAATAGCCATAGCAATTTTGAATTTAAGATATGACGTAAAGCATAACTGTTATAATTATTTTCGACAATATTAAAACTACAGAATTTATTAGAAAGCTGTAAATAAATTATTAGCAATTGAGTACATGAATAATAGTCTGGTTTAATAGATACATGACAAGTGTAAAAATTATTTATAAAATGCGAATGTAACCGATAAAGAAAGAAAACCATATGCAGCTAGTGTTATGCCAGAGATATGCTATTAAATTTTATTTAATTCAAAAAGTTATATATCAAAATTAACAAAGGCAATTGAAACCTTAAATTTTATAAAATATTTGTAATTTTCTTTACTAAATTGTTTGGCCTAATTATTATTTGTCATCAGTACATTGATGAAGGTTGAATCTATACTAATATTATAGAGCTGAAGAATTTGTTTGTTTGGTTGAACGCCCCAATCTCAGGAACTACGGGTTCGAATTGAAAAAATATTTTAGCATTGTATAGCCCATTTATCGAAGAAGGCTATATAACATCACACTACAGCCAATAGGAGCGAAGCAGCAATGAAAAATGTTGCAAAAACGGGGAAAATTCTCTTATATAAAGCAGACGAAGTTGCGTGGGTCAGCTAGTATTGAATTGAATCTCATGTTTAATCTTGAAAAGCATTGAACCCCACAAAATAGGTTAAAATAACGAAACGAAAAAAGAATCCACAACAAAATATTTTCAATTACCAGTTTGGCTGCCTATAATGCTATAATGTTGTTGTTGTTGGTTAGCAGTCCTAAAACTTATTTAAGAGTAAACAATTGTTTTAAGCTACTTTGCTTTGCTTTTGCGTGAAGACTAAAATTCATAGTGTTAAATTACCTTCATTTAGTGTTACTTTAACCTGACAGCTTAACCATATCAAGATAAAAGTATAGTGTCTGGACGCCAACATTTATAGCATATATACATACATAGGTACATAGAGGGGTAGGTAGTCAGATTTTATGAAAGATAGCTACAAAATAGTTATCCTACTAAAAATATTAAGTTATATACTGGCACAACTATATACATGTGATTATTGTTATTCAGCATATTCTTGGTTTTTATAAATGCCATTGCAACATAGTTATACAAATATTCTTGAAGAGATGCCATCAAACATTTATTTGCCAAATTTATGTTTTGTTTGTTTTGAAATAACAACAAATCTAAATACAAACACAATAAGACTAACTCTAAATATAGGTATTATGTAATATACACTAATAAAATCGAATAGTTATACATTTTAGGGAGGGAATCATTGATAATTTCATTATGAACAAATATGTAATGGAACAGCATTACCAGAATGAATAGGGTATAAATGTGTACATGAAACAAAATGTTTCACACAACTGTCACTGATTAAGATGTTGAGTGATTGTTAAGGGAACAAAAAATAACTTAGTAAGTGATGTGATCAAGGCTAAGCAAAGACCTTGAAAAAAACATAGAAGAGACAAAGTGATAAACATGTTTCTCAATAATACGCAGATTTGAAATATAATGAGTAACCAAAAAACTTGCTTTTTGCATTCAGTACATACATACTAAATAAGCCTACTACTTACATTTAATGACGTCATTGCATTGACAGTCAATACACTACAGTAAACAATATAATCATATAAACATTAACTTACTATTATATTTCTTTATATTTTATGCGTCACACGCATAGAGCACAATTAAATAATTTTACTTACAAAAATTGAAGATAAAGATAAATTCCCCAACTGTATCAGGGCTAACCGCGATCCGTAGTTGACAGCGAAACTGCGAATCCTAAATAACATGGCGGCATCTTGTCGCAGCCGGTGTATGTACGGTAACACTCATTTCAGACGTTTTACACTTGTTATTACTACTCACAGCATCAAACACTTTTTAAGTTATAAACACATCTCAGTACAAAAACAAAATAAGTAAGTTTATATCACACACTAAAAGCAAAATGACGTAACATTCTCAACCTTCACGGTCGCACAGTAGGTATAAATGGTAGTAAAAGAAATAATGTTATTCTAATCATTAACAATTGGCATTGTCCACACACTGCTATCTTATAGGTCACTATTTACAAACGTCTCATTCCAACGCAATGAGTTCCTGTTTATTTGGCAAAATAAAATGAAACGCGATAGATAAATTTAACAAACGTGACACGCAGTCAAGCAAGTTCGATGTTAACTCTTTCTTATTTTTTTAATGTCAGTGATACCCACTGATAGTAATTTTAAAACAGCGTTACTATTAAACTAATGTTTGTTTAATTTTATAAATATATCAAACATGTAAACAGCTGAACTGATTTATTTATATTAATAATTTCATAACAATTGGCATTAATTAAATCTATTCGTTTACACGTAAACACTAGGTAATACGACAACACTAACAGAGGTGCCTATACCTTTCTAAATAATTATATTATATTCTAAAGAACGATAAACATAAGCAAGCAAATTTTTTATTTTATGTTATTTTAGTAAATAGATAGATCAATTTATTAAATCTAGACATTAAAATTATAAGATCTGGGTAACATTGGACGTAATTCACATTAGCAGTTTTTATTAATGAAAAGTGACATTTCTGTATAATTCCCAGTGTGAAATATTTATTTTCATCTAATTAATTTTTAGAATCATGTACGTGAATAAATAAAGCAAGTCGACTGGTGTGATCTGATTATAAAAATAAAAAACGTTGTTACATTACATACCTACTACCTAAATGTTTTTGTTTCTTCCTTTAATAGCTATGTACTACATTTCTTTGTCTATGAACGTGAAATAATTACCCATAACTTTGCGTTAATGATTCATGTACATTTACGAACTTATAATCATAGACCATAGACTAGTAATTATCATCGGGAATAGACTGGAATCTGACATTTCAAGCGATTGTGTCGCCATCTATAAAACTAGCAAGCAACTTTGCAATTTTGTTTCGTTTAAAATGGCGATAGATGTCGCTAATTTTAGTATTAGCTGTGTTGATCATAGATTAGTATATCTTTGAGTCATGGTGACAAAATTGACCAAATTCACCACAAAATAGAAGCCTTTAGCGTTTTTAGGTACTCTCGATGCCTGGCCGGAGGAACTAATTTCAACTCAAACTTGTACTAGGTTGTAGAAACACCACAAAAACACAGAAAACAAGAAATTAACAAAATTTGTGACGCTTATTCATCGAAAATTTTCTTGTTAAAATCCATAGATTATACACATAGTGTTGTTAGATGATCTGACTATTTCTACTAAATCTTAATCAGTTAAATATTTTAATCTGCATTGATATTACCTGTTTAGCTCTATTATACTTTTACATGACATTATTACTGAGATTTTAGATATTCTATACAAATTATTATCTTCATTGATTTAAGTTGTTGTAGACTAAAAGAAAATATCCTACTAATTTTTACTTTGCCACACTAAAGTAGATGCAACCGCGGCAAAATTTTGTAATATCGCCATCTATTGAAAACTTTATAGTAACACAATTATTTCATAATACTGCTACTAGAGGCGCGCGTGTCGTAAAACGTACCCGTACATTGTAGAACAAAGACGGTTCTGCAAAACAGTAACTTTACAGTACGCCACATAACAGTTTATCAATTGGGTTTTAGGGTATATTTTAAAAACCGCTAATGCGATCTGCTTGAAATTTGCATATGTTGTTCTGTTTCTGTATATTTATATTATGTCCTACAAGATAGATTCCTAATATTACTCAATTTAGTAAAATACCACATGCGTCATTGTTCTATGAACACTCATGTGTCGTATGTTATCATACGTCGTTGTTTTGCGGATTTTCTTCTTATTTTACATGACGCAAATTAACTTCCGTCGATGTTTTAGGAAATCCCTAACAAAATTTAGTAACGGTTTTCAAATTGATAGGTCATTAAATGAAAAATATATATTATTTAGCTTACATTTTTTTATTTATTTATAACATATATTATCTGATAAACTTTAAAAACACAAAAATTAAATTTATGACACTAAAGTAAGACATCAATCGTTTTAAAAATCACAAGATTTGTAAGACACCAAAGAAAATTTTAATCAAACAGTATTTAATATTAAAAAAATATAATGAGGAACATTATTGCTTGTTAGTTTCAGTACAGTATAATCAGTCTCAAACGTTACTCTTATAATATTGGAGTATAATCAGTACAATCAGTCTCAAACGTTACTCTTAAAATATTTGGGTATCATTATACATTTTCTTTTAATTATGCAGTTTTATTCAGAATCATCATCAGTTTCAGATACGGTAGTATGGCCATGTGTCAGAGCTTTGAAATATTCGCGATATTTGGTGGGTATAATCCCAGTTTCGCAAAGATTCATGTGATCTTTATATTTGTTTTTAGAAATGGCGATCGGTTCAAAATATGCTTTTTTAAGAATAAATGCACGGTTTCTTGTCTCCTTGCGTGTTATAAAAATCATGGATTCATCATCTAAACTATACTTGTATTGTATTTTATTGAAGTAGCTTTCTTGAACATATATCATGAGACTTTTTTACTTTGTTTAAATATATGGCTTTGGTCACAAGTGTCTTTTTTGGGATATGAAAAATAAGATTAAACTGTCTGTTTACAATATCTCGGTACTGTCGAAAAGTTGTAGCTTTGTTTGAATATTTCTCTAGGTCAGGCCACTCCTTATACATTTTGAACATTCGATCAATACCTGACTACCATCCAAGTACAGTCTTTTTGACGACTTTAGACAGTAGTGCGACTCAACTGGCACAAACGAATTAACGTGAGCACACAGATAGCATTTCTTCATTAATCAGTTGTTTGTGATTATTATGGTGTTCTCTCAAGTCTTGTTCTATAGCCGTGCTACTATCGTACTTAATCCATGCGGTTCTTGTCAATCGTTCACTGATGCCCTGGCCTGGGTATTTAGAAACATAGTTTTGCAAACATTAATTTTATCATAACCGTTTTTCTTTGGTAAGAAATATTTATAAGTGAACTCTCTTTGGTGTTTTAGTTTCCGTCGGAATGCCCTAGCTTTGTGTTGTTTCGTGGTGTAGTTAGTAACATACAGCCATTGCTGGTCTCTTATACGTAATTCCCAAAACGCTATATCATAAACTGATCTAGTCGTAGAGAGAAGGGGATGTTAAGAACTCTTTTTTTCCCTCTATTCTTCAGCAAGGGACTGGGTTCTAGAGACGGGTGATTAGAGTCCGTACCTAGAGTATCTACTGAAGATGTACAGGCATACTCATCAGGTTCGTGTAAGCAGCAAAAATGGTCATCACATTTTGCATGTCTATTAACAGGGGATGTGACTGGCGTATCTTGTACTGCCAAACGCAGCTCAGGCTCTTCAATATTATTATTATGACTAACTGTAGAAGGGTAGGTTCATCTAGTAAATTACTGAATATGGGAGTCAATGGCATTGGAGACTCTTGATCATGCTGAGAATGCAGTGATTGTGGGCAATTACTGATATTTTCGGGTGTCATTGGGTCGGTAGGCATATAGGCATCTTCAGTAATAACAACGTGTACGGGAGTCGTTGCATGGGATTTGTCTTGGAGATCTGTAACCGTGACTGATTCCTCCTAGTAATCATTTCTAGAAGATATGTCAGCCCACACACCTTGCATTTCTTCAGATGATAGCATTGCATGAGCTCCTAGTGGTAATAGCGAAAAACGGTGTTTTCCAATTGTAAAATAAAATGTTATATTTTGAATTAATTATGTTCCAAACGTATAAACAGCGTAGATAAAATCATATAATAAATTTTTTATTGAAATTGTAAAATAATAACAAAACAACGACGTATAAGAAAATCTGCCCAAAGAAAAACGGCGGTTGTCCGCATCCGACGTGCACTTATCCGTAAAAAAATTACGGTTTGTACCATGCGTTCATTATAAGTACGTAGAACAATGTTGGATTTTAATTATCGACACCGAAAAATAAACTGAGTGCGTTAATTATCAAAAACGCTGTACAAAATATTAGTAGTAAAAAAATTAATATTAACTAATAAATCGCGATGCACAAACTGGCTACTTCAGATTTCCACGAACAACGACGGATTTGATTCACCGTCGTTGTACAGTGAAAATTTAATAAAAAAACGAATGTCACCTAAAATAGCGTATAAAATTCGAAATAAAATATTTAAAGAGGCAATAATAACTTACCTGTTGTATGAGAAAAGTGTTCTTAGGTCTCATTTGTAGAAAATTCATCAATTTGTTGATTATTGACATTTTTATTCGCGGTGTTTAATAAGGCTAATATCTGTAGGGACCTTTTCGACGACATAATTAACTTTAGTTTAATAAATAAACTCTATTCTGAACATTAAACATAACAACTAAGATGAAATAAAAATAAGTTAACTTAATAAATTAACGTACTATTGACACGCGTGACCTCACCTAGAACATCAGCGGTAGTAATCATACGCCGCGCGTGTGCGGGGCGCGGGGGACAGGGTTCAACGCTGTACACTGCCGAAATTGTTAATACGTCATTTTACTGTGTTTAGAAATCAAATCCGTCAATATTCTAACTCTGTATCTGGGTGGTCTTACATAATATTTAAAAAAAAAAATTATTGGCTTATAAAGCACGACTTATAATGTCAATTTATGAAAATATAAAAAATGAAAATTATCAGAACCGTCGTTGTTCTATGACTATGCCATTCGTTTCGTTCGTAGTTACCACACCATGGTGTTGATTTATTTAACTTGTCAAGTACATAGTTTTGGTAAATACAAAATAATACAAAACATAGGATATACAATCACGAAAATTTTTATTATTATTTACCATTTCACATTATATAAACAAATAACACAATTTTTAAAGGTTTTGCCAAAATCACAACATTATATTAACACCTGAATTCTTCAATAAATAAGTTCCAAAGTCTAAACTGCCAAACTGAAGGGCCTAGACTTAGGTACCGAAATTGACGTGAAAAGACACAACACCTGTGAAGATGCTTGATTTCCTGGTAGACTCGGAGGAACTGATGCTCAACTCGACGTGAATATCACAGAAAACTACGCAAATACAGCGAAAAATAAAAAATAATTGCGCACGAGCATGTAAACAAACCGGCAGCCATTCATTTTGTGTGATGACAGCTAATAACAGAAGATTGACGTTACGAAAAACTATATTTCTACAATTCGGTTACAATATGAGAAAAAATTGTATAAGTAAACATATATTTTGGTGGTTATAAAAATGTATTAAAATAAAATATAGGACTTATATCTTCTATAATCTCATTACTAATTTTCCTAGTATTTATTCGAATTTTGTAAGTTACAGAACTCATAAGGTAAATTCTACTACTAGGCAGTGATTTAGTTTAACTGGTAGGATGGCTGTGACGTACGCGTATGTACTTACGAACGAAAATAGCTCCATGTCTAAAAAAAAGAGGGCGACTGTGTCGAAGTTTTCCTTCAATGTAGGCAAGATTCGGACCCATGCTTATAATGCTACTTATACAGGACCATAGAGTAGTATAAGTATAATAGGAATACAGGACGCAAGCGTCTCCCATGACCTACGCGTGAAGCTAAGCGTGATTAATCAAATAGGTTTACTTATACGAGTTGCTCACGTCGGTTGTTTAAACGATGCATACATTACTTAAAACCCGCGTAAGTACCTTAACATAAGAGTGCGTGCTACCTGCGTAAATTGAGGCATATTATTTTCTTTAACCTCTATTGTTTATTTAATTATAAATTTACTATTCCCACATGGTTTATTTTAAAATGTAATTTTTTAGTAGTCATAAATATACAATTCCAAATTAATTTAACAAATGGTATGGAGGTAATAATAATATAAGTCGCAATCTGTAGTAAAACAATATACGTAAGTAAGTAGTATGCTTGTAGGATATATAAAACTGGAACATAAAACTGTCTAGTAGTAAAATTAACTAATGCAGTAATGACGAGCTATTTTTCTGCGTAATACTTTGGTTAAATGACTAGTTTTATATTTTACTAGATGTTCCCGCGGTTTTCACCCGCGTTTATCGTTACTGCGCCGCCCCCGTGGGTCGTAGCGTGATGTTATATAGCCTATAGCCTTCCTCGATAAATAGGCTATCCAACACTAAAAGAATTTTCCAAATCAAACCAGTAGTTCTTGAGATTAGCGCGTTCAAACAAACAAACTCTTCAGCTTTATAGTATTAGTATAGAAGTATAGATAGTATAGATTTACTTAACTATTATTATATGACAAAGAAGTTCGAACATAGAAACAAGACATGGCAACACTTACATATTGTGAAGTTTTCAAATGATTAAGGCTGGCCGCATACATACGTTTTCCATATTCGATTTCTTAACACGTAATCTCGATTCGGAATTCTGTGAGACTAGCGCACACGTTAGTTTTTTTTCATTCGGAATGTATACTGTCAGTACCAGGGGGGGGACACTGCCCAATACTTTCCTATATCCAAAGATAGGACTGCAATCTGTGTTTTTGACCCCGTACTTGTGTTGTAAATCAATCACAGAAGATGGCGCTTAAACAAATTTTAATTTATTATTTAGTATCAGTTCTTACCTATCTATACTTTTATATTTTTAATTTATCTAGAATCATATTTTATTCTCATTTTAATTGTTTTATCATAAAAATGTCATAAAATACAAATTAGTAAATATGTCGGTTAAAGACTATGATTCAAACATTGGATTTGTAAGTCAGTCACAATATGGCGACTGCATCTTGCCCGTGCGCACGTTTGTAGTTTTCGTCCTATATTGTATATTTTTCGGCTGTGAAGGTCTTATGTAAGT
Organism: Catocala sponsa; assembly: GCA_963564715.1. NCBI lineage: Eukaryota > Metazoa > Arthropoda > Insecta > Lepidoptera > Erebidae > Catocala > Catocala sponsa. The sequence continues at coordinate 14,284,624 of OY751331.1, forward strand.
GCGTTGAGTTGAGCTCTGTGTTCCTCCACCTTGTGTCAATTAATCTTCCCATCGAAAACTGTTGTTATCAGTGTACGATAGTGACACTTTTAGTGTTTAGTGTTGTGCGGTATTTCCAACTACAAAAATGCCGAGACACAGCGCATTTCACTATGAACCTAGAGTCCGCTGCACAGTTATATTTTAATAAACATAAACATAATAAAATGTTATTTGTTGTTGTTTTATTCATATACTACGATATGCACCCTATACTTATTGTATTTAAATTGTTTTGTTTGGATATATTTTTGTAACATTCTACTTGTTCTATTTGTAATTTCTATTTGCATATTTTTTATGTTACAAAAATACGATTGATACAAAACAATTTAAATACGAATTCTGGATCAGTAATACATAATATAAATAGCTATAGGCACAGAATACGGTATAGCTATAGCTATGTATAGAAGGATTAGTTCGGGGCCAAAAGTTCAGATGTCGCTGTTTCAAATAGGGTTGGCTGAAATTGACCATAAGAGGGCTTTCTTTTCTCTATGTATTACTTTACTCTTTGGTCAGTACGGATCACAGAGTACTTTTTATATAGGGAATAGAGGTCTCTCTCTGCCCCTGAAATAAGCATTGCGACACTACCGCCGCCTGCATTGTTGAGATCGAACTATTTCCAGTATATATACATAAGTATACCTACATTACCTACCTATAATCTGTGTACGGATAGGTACCAAGCTTTACTTACATGTATATTATATTTCTTTTATTACCGTTAGCATTATTTTCAACTGTCTATATTACAGAGTTAAGGAAAGTGGTAACGATAAATACATCTTGTCACTTGAGGTTTTCAGGAATAAAACAATAATTAACTATAAATAATTATTTATTTCATCTTTTAAAGCACTTGTGAAAGTATTTTTACGCTTTTATTTGATATTCATCCTCATCATCATTAGAATCTCTCTTTCCTACTAATATTTTATTATTGTTTTTGCCATAATGTCTACAGTCCACTAGTACAAACACAAAAGCACAAAATAATACGAGTCTCTATCTCAAACAAAAACGGAACAACTTCGTACAACGCGACGTAAATCTGGAGGAGAAGGACAAAGCACTTAACTCAACAGACTAGGACTAGGAAATACAATTACTCCGTAATATCAATTCAAAAACATCAGTCATCAAATTCACAACAAAGTCAACTAAAGATGAAATTGAATTAATAATAACGGCGCGGTGTGGTTGACAGTAAGATTATAATTTCTACTAAAATAAACGTAAAAAAATTAAGAATATTATCATTTCCATATTCTTCAATATTTTTATCGATTTTAGTTAATCTTGTTAATCGACAAAAAATAATTTCATATAAAAACTATAATTTGTAGGGCAATCACATGGCATTTTTATAGCTCTCATGGATTAGAAATCTACCATATAAAAATAAAATTTGTAGCGTGTTTAAAATGATAATGCGGCTAGTTTTAGAAGTAGTGGCAATACACTGAAAGTGCCGCCAAACGACTGTGTTCCAGATTTGGTATAATATTCTCGTTGGTAGTGCCATCTGTATGCCTGATACCAAAGCAAGACATTATAATGCTACTAAGTTAAAAACGTACAAATGTACATGGTTTCTCTATTCTTTTCTGTTCAACATAATTTAGTACTATGATTTTTCGACAAGTCATGTAATAATGTACTAAGATTGAGTACCCTGGTACGGATAGTGATAGCGTAGTGAACGCACGTCGATGGAGGACGATGATTTATTAGCAATTGCATTTCAATAGTAAACAATTATTACAATATTTAACAGTTATCAACAATAATAAAACAACATTAAATAAAACAAACATATTTAAACGAAATTATGTGAATAGTATGAACTATACCTCTTTAAATACCTGCTCCCAGGCCAAATCTATACTAATATAATAAAGCTGAAGAGTTTGTTTGTTTGTTTGAACGCGCTAATCTCAGGAACTACTGGTCCGAATTAAAAATTATTTTTGTGTTGGATAGCCTATTTATCGAGAAAGGCTATAGGCTATATAACATCACGCTACGACCCAAGGGGGTGGCGCAGTAACGATAAACGCGGCTGAAACCGCGGGAACATCTAGCCTTTTATATTTCTGTTGTGGTAGTCCTTGTCATGTATATTCCACAAGCAAGGCTATTTTTCAATAGATAATATTAATGTTTCTGCCTCACACATTATAACTATCGTTTACGTACGTACGATTCGAGCGGCGCGGGCGCGGTTCCGAATGAGAATTGCCGAACGTGTGCGCCGACACAAACAAAATGTGTGCAAGGGCTGGGCTGCATTCCGCATGACGTCATTAGGTTTTTTTCGAATGGTTTCTCCGAACGCACGGGTTAGCATTCGAAACGTACATACGAATTTTTTTCCGTTCGGAAAAAAAGCGGACGTGTGCGGCAGTTAGTGTATTTTATATTGATTCCATGCATTCGGAGCCCCGAATATGGAAAACTAATTTGGAAATCGAATACGGAAAACGTATGTATGCGGCCAGCCTTAACCACTGTATCGATATAATAATGCATGAAACATGATTAGTCAGGTTTTGGATTATAAATATGGTGAAAAATAAATATAAAGCAATCTCATTCCATGAACACGACTGCCAAAAGGACGATTCCAAGAACCCATGAAATCTGATTGCTGAGGGTTTCTTTCAAATTCTGTCAGTAATCCTGACATATAATTATGTACTTGTTACATTCATGATTCAATCCGTATAATATATCTGTATCTGATTTACAATTATGGTGCATTTCACATTTGGGAACTGTTAATATTGTCATGATTTCTTATTTTTGTTAATAATTCTGTTCGGGAGTTTTTATTTATTCAATTGGCAACACAGCCAACTATAATTTTTAAATAGTGGGGTTATTGTAGAGGGGAAAAATAACTCGTTCTCTCAGCGAAAGATCGCTCAGCAGTAAGGATTGCTCAGCATTCAACTGAGTAAGACGTTCTCAATAGTCCGTGTAATTGCTGTGAGTTTGGTAATATAGTCACATAATATTTTAAACGATTGAGTTTCATTATAATATGCAGTAGTACAATTAATTACAATGAGAGATAATTTATGATAAAGAAGGACCCGAAAGCCATAATAAAATATAAAATACAAGTTGATAAATAAAATTATGACATTGCATTGTTATTAATTATTTTAAGAATAAATATACTTGGTAACACTGTCTTTTCCATAGATTTAGTATATTTGGTTTGGTATTTTGGTATATACTATATTAAATCTATGGTCTTTTCAGTTTTCAGTTGTCAAAGTCGAATTTATTATTGTCATTGTATGACTGTATGTATAGATCGTAGACAGAGACCATAGACTTGTATATATTATCGGCGGTGTAGATTGTGTAGCCGTGAGGATTTCTAAACAAATCTTCGACCTCATTCCTAAAAAATAATGTGCATACCGATGCAGGTCAATCAATTGTTAGTTAAATTATAAATAAACACATACATAATGAATATTGCAATTGAATAAAACAATAAATTCCTATTTGTACCGTAGTATATGGGTATTAGCTCAATGATGGCTTAGCCCAGAATAAATATAAAATATGCAGTGTTAGGCACACGGTTGTCCAAATGAAATAGATATCTGGTTTAGGCTATTGCCAACGCGTTGGACTCGGGCAAATTAAATTTTGTCTCACAGTTTCGGCGATATGATATTTTTTTATTTTTAAAATAGAAGGTCTGAAATTTGGACTAAAACTATAAAAGTGTTAAACGAATATGGGTTTAGCTGTCATAATAATATTTTTTATTTTAGTTTACTATTGCTACATTTAATTAAAATCATTATTTCCTATAGACACCTTGTAAAAAAATTATAACAGGCTGTCAAAGTTTCAGAAAGAGCTAAAAACAGAACAAAGTTCGACATTGCATGATTAAAAAAATAATAATAATATTTAATTTGCCTGAGTCCAACATGTTGGCAATAGCCCAAATCAGATCTCTATTTCATTTGGACAACCGTGTGCCTAACAGTCTGTATAATCCGTAGACAGAGGAATTCTCTGTCTACGGTATAATCTAATTTTGTTTTTAAATCTGAGAAACCATGCACGTCTTACAAGTACATTACATAATATGGTTAATCATCTTCGTCTGGAACTACAATAATATTCTCTAATCCCAAAGCCGGGGATAATAAGTTAATAACACTTGTAAATGACGAGCGTAGCTCATGTACCATATTATGCACATAATATATTATGCGAACAGCACCAATCGTTATTTTTTCTTTTATGTACGTGCAATAATAGTGACGAATTGCACTTCGACCGGATAATGTTCATGTTCTCTATGTTAAACGATATAGATATAATATTGGCGAGCGCAGACATATCGAGATTGCAGTGGTCGTCCTCGTATCATCCACAGACCGGTTCTTCTTAACTCTTCCAAGTGTTCATTTGATATTTCATTGTTGAGCTCTATTAAAAAATGATCCGGTTTAGAGGATATGTTCGCCATAGTTACTTTTGGCTTGTTTTAATTGGTATACGCCAAGAGCGAATAACAAAAGATCATCTTCACTCAGCCTCGGAAAATCTGCAAACTCTAGCATATCTGCTGTCATGAGGGTGAACTGTGCTCGTCTGCGATTATAATTATGGCGATTAACCACTGCTAATACATTTGGTGTATTCATTTTATTATATCCAAGTTTTTATTCAAACTAAATCTTTTGTTTTGATAATTTAATTTATGTTACCAAAAATGTGTGCGATTTTGAACTCACATAAAACCGGGGGCAACGGTTCCACAGCTTTGGTGCCATAATAAAAAATGTTTAGGAGAACAAGTTGTAACAGAATATTGTATTTTTTTTCTTTGGCCAACATATTTAAATTTAGACCAAAATAGGTGATTTCCTTACCCTCTCTTTTTCTGTTAGTATTTTGTTTAAATTGACATTTTAAAATTCGTAATATATTTTGAATAGAATGTCCGATTTCAATAATTCAAACAGGTATTAAACAGTCTTGATTTGATTTATTTATTTGGATAAGGATTAATATAAAGGTATGGATAACATAGTCTGATTTTAGTCGGCATTTCTATCAACTTTTAAAATGTAAAAAAGAAGTTATAGTTACATAACTACAATAGTTGGACATATCAGGAAGTTTTAGTAGATATTGATATGTACCTACTTTAATATTGTAGAAAATTTGTATGTTTTATTATCATTAGTTTGCGCAGCGCATGCGATGAATACCATTTTATAGCAAATTTTTTTACACCTCGGGTTACATTATTGAAGTTTTAGTTGGGATCCCTAATTTTTTCATGTAATAAATATAGCTTATGTTACTCAGGGATAACCCTCTCCCCAACCGCAGAACCGGGCGCCGGAGGGCGCGAGATGACCTCCAGTCACCCTGAGGTTTGACCTGGGGGTGGTGGGCTGCGTAGGCCTGCTCGCCACCCGATCAGCACCAGGTCCGAGAGGCGGCGTGCGTGTTCCCACGTGTGCCTCTGTGTCGTGTCTTTGCCCTCCCCCCCAGGGGGACGGTGGAGGAAGTATTTTATGTGTAGTGGCCTGCCGTTTCACACGGCGGGCCGAAACCATGGCGAGGTCGCGATTGCATGTGAAAGCGATTCGCGCGGCCTCGTCATCTATGGTTATGTCGAGGAACACCGTGGTAGGTTTAGTCGGTATTACCGGGGTATCTTTTGCCCGGTGAGCCCGACATAACCTCTCCGTCGCGTCGCACAGTGGTCTGAAAATGGAGCTCCATACTCATAGAAACTTAAAGTAAGGAATTAAAAAAAAAAAATGTTATGTGTCTGGTATGCCTCTCTTGACGTAATATTAACTTATGGATGGTATTAGTAGCTCCACGCATGAGAAAAAAAAGTTTTGTGTTTTTTTTGTATGGGAGAAAACACTTAAAGTACAGTTTTTTTAAACTGAAGGGCTGGTGCTCATACGAGCTATTGTACCATACACGGCGATCAAGATGACATACAATTCATGCACCTTTAGGTGCCGCTTTGCGCGTAGCAAATATTTAAAATATAGAATTTTCGATATGTGATTTTTCAAATCAATGACGTGGTTAAATGAAGTTGCCGATCGATTTACTTATACTATTGTTAGTGTATAGCTTGCTAATGACCTTCATGATTGCAGTAATTAAAAACAATATTGATTTTATACCTTTTTATTTTACACAATTGCATTCCAAGAACTAAGTAACTCATTTGTTAATCACCGCGATTATGTTTGAGTTACAATTATATATTAATGATAATTGAGCATTAACCAGTTAAGCCCTAGCAGGCCGAATGGGCCCTAGTCACAATAAAATTCTTCACACATAAAAACTATTGTTAACAGAGAGTATCTTTGCCCTCATCCTCTAAATCAGAGTCCAACATTGACGCACTAATAACATCGACAAATTCAATGTTCTCTTTGTCTACACCTGAATCGTCACTAATGAGAAGAGGTCTCATATCATCAGTGACAGCTGTTTTTCGAGACTTTCTCAGCACAGGTCTTATGCTCGAAAGCTAGGGATCTGATGATACAAGGAGACCATTGAAAATGTCTTCGTTTGTCGCTTTACGACAAAATTTGCGGGAATGGTGTTCTCGGATTTGTTTGAAATCTTTGTTTCTGGCTTCCGTTGCCTCTTCAGATAATTTGCCAATGGACATAATATTGAAGTGTTTGATAACTTCAGCACCATGCACAGAGGCGTCTCTAGCCCATGTAGCGCCCGTGTGCAATCATTACCCTAGCGCCCTCTAGTAAGCGCGCGATCAAAATGGTATAGGTACAAATGTTAACATTTATATAGACATGTTAACATGGAAACGTGTTTACAAAACTCCTTATATTTACAACAGGGATCGGAGATCCGGGTGCAAATGGTACAATTTTAATGTTGGGAAACAATAGGTATACAGGGCCTCGTATCAAGCTACCCACATTTGTCAAATTGCTTAATTCTAATTTCGACCTCATATCAAACATACAGAGTTCAATATCAATTGGGATACATTTGATAGATTCGGGAAGCTTGATGCTAGGTACACGGGTTAAAAGTTTTTTTGGGATGGAAGGGGTGACAAAAATAACAAAACACGTGATTGTGCTTATTTAAAAAAAAAATTTGAATTAGTTTTTACAGGACGTACCTAATCAACATAAATATAATTTTATTACAAAAAAGTTACTTTTCGTGCTTTTGTATTAGCAAAATCCTTAATTATGTCACTGACTTCAATTTCGATTTCATGTTCAATACTACGATTTTGTCAATCGACTTTGCGACAATGTTGATCCACGATAGTTTTAATTATTTTTAGTTTAGAAAATGATCTTTCCCTGTATGCTACTGTGACTCGCAATGTAAGGTAAATCGTAAGTGCTGTGGATAGATTTGGGAACACTGAAATTAATTTATTCGCAAACAAATAATTTAAAATATTCAACGGCGTAATGGAATCGTCAATGAACATCGGTAATAATCCGATTTGATTGAAGAGCTCTAACTTCTCCACATCTGAAAAGCCAGCATGGCACAGTTTATTTTCTAAATTAGAATAATGTGCTTTTGTTATCTAAGTCCAAATTCCTTCCACTGTTTTAATTTTTGAAGAGATGAAAAATAAAAAATGAATTATGTATCTAATCACTATCACTCGCTCGCTGTAATGATATATTCAGACTTAAAATTTCGCTAGCTAGATAGTTTTCTATGAGTTCCGACCTTGGTGAAAGTCGCATTAGTTGTGGCAGCTAATAACAAATCAAATCTTACTTTTTATATCATCTGAATCAAAAGAAAAGCGGATTTACTTCATATTTACATGTTTACTCAAGTATAATACTTAAGCCATTGCGTCAAGGCCTACTTCGCAAAATCACGGTGTAGCGGAGCGGTAGAACTTATAGTGCGACACGCGTACGTACATATGCCTTTGAAAAATGCCGCCTTCATCCATGCCAATTTGAACTTTATTTTTTATTATCAACAGCCGAATTCGCAATGATTGTCAGCGTGCTTTCAAACGAATCAAAACAGGTGCCTTTGGTAGTGACGCGAGACTTACCTGTTAGTGATAAAAAATAATTGAATAAATGGGCGAGTACGATAGAGGTATCAGGTTGGATTAAAGCGGTCGTACAAAATGTCAGTTGAGTTTGTTTGTTACGTATTTCTCAACAACAACATGGTTACGGCGTCGTAAAATGTGTACGGTAAACGTATGTAAAAACTTAGCTGGTAAAACGTGGTGTAATAATAGGTACACCTCTACCCAACTCTTCGGGGATACTGCCGTGAGTCTATGTATGTATTATTTTTATTTATTTAATTTAAAGAAAACGTATAATTACATAAAGTTAAGTTTTGCACACAAGAGTCTTTCTTGTATTTTACAAATAAATTAACTTGCATCCTTAAAATTTCTTACTTCGATATTTTTATTTGATCGATAGTTACATACCTAACGCGAAAAAGCGGCAATAGCTCAGTAGGGAGACCAACAGACTGCAATGCAGAGGGTCTCGGGTTCGAACCCACGCGCGGCCACGTCGCGTACCTCTGAGTTTCGGAAGTTATATGACTTTTCGAAATTATGTGCGTATTGATTGACAATTATCGCCTGCTCCGTGCCTCTGAGAGCACGTTAAGCTGTCGGTCCCGGCTGCCATGAACATCGATGGCAGTCGTTATTGGGAAGTCAGTGCCCTCTAATATCCTGACACTGTTCTAGCTTTAGGGTATCGTAAGCCTTCGGGTTGCGTAGGTCAGGTGGCAGCCGCTCCGTGTAAAAACTGATATCCAGTCAAATCCGGTTAGACTGGAAAGCCGACCCCAAGTGACTTGGGAATAATAAAGGCTAGGGAAAATAAGAGTTACATCCCTACCGCGGTGCGACTGTACAAACGCAGCGAGCAATGAGGCAGCTCCTTTGACAAAAAAGCCGACAAATTTTAATAGAAAAATAAATACATCAAAGAAGCCGCAGTTTAGTGAAGTGTTGCCAGTCGCCGGCCTATAGTTTCTATTTGGTCTTTATTTCCATCCTTATGAATGGGCGACACAAAAGCGATTTTCCAAATATTTGGAAAGACCCCTGCTCTAAACTGGCATTATATATTATGGTTATTGGTTGTAAGATGACCTTCTTAATCCTTTTCAAAAGCACGTTTGTAAGATCGTCAATACCCGGTGCCTTATCATTTTGTAAAGAGAGTCACATTCATCGATTGGTTGCATAAAAAAGGAGTTAAGAATCTGCTTACGTTCGACTTTTCTAGCTAGTAAGTCTAGATTTACCTTTAATTTTTGTAGAATACTATACGCCAATTTCTGCCCCACAGTAGAGAAGTACGTGTTACAAATGTCCAGAGAGTGTTTGGCATTTGCACTATCAGGGAGCTTCAAAAGCTCTTCAGACTTCTTATGTTTCTTGCTTAGATGACACACAGTTTTTATAGTCTGTTACATTTTTTTAGGATTTTTAGTGCTGCTCGAGAGCTCCTTGTTTTCGTAATCAGTTTTTAGTTTACGAAGACAAGGAGCTCATAACATAAGTTTCTATCACGTGTATAGATTGTTTTTAATACTATATCGTGTAAAAATCGTCGCGTTTTGCCGTGCAGTTTGTCTCGATGCTGCATGCAGCGAATTAAGCCAGTTGCAATCTACGGGTTAATATTATGTTTTGAGTGACTTAGGCGAACTATGTTCGTATGTTTATTAATGGTTTCGTTAAGCCGATCACAGAAGATTTCTGCTTTGTGATTTATATCTTTGGTGTTGAATAGTAGTGGCCAGTCCACTTTCATGAGTTCACTGCTTATAGCTTCCACATCTCGCTTTATTCTTGTTCTGTTGCCAGGTACTTGCTTAGCTTTGTTCAATGTCAGTATTGCTATGTAGTGATCGGTTATGTCTGTGGAACATATTACACCTACGTTAGAAACTCTGTTTACAAAGATGTGGTCAAGGCAGGCATTACTCCTTGTCGGTTTAGTTATTGCAGGAAAAAGTCCGTGTTCAGCTGTAAGACATTGGTATCCCAATTCATAGCTATTTGTCGCCGAAAGTAAATTTATATTTATATTGCCGGCTTTAATCAAGGTAGTATTTTTTAACCGATTTCAAAAAAGGAGATTTTCAATTCGACCGTATATATTTTTTTTAACCAACTTCAAAAAAGGAGGAGGTTTCTCAATTCGACCGTATATATATTTTTTTTATGTGTTCGCGGATAACTTCGTCGTTTATGAACCCATTTTGATGATTCTTTTTCTATTTGAAAGCTGGTGCTTTACATTTGGTCCCATTTAATTTTGATCAAGATCTGACAATTCGTTTTCGAGTTATCCTTAATAATGCGTATTTGGCTACATTGATGATATTTTCATTTTTAGCAAGAACAAAATAAACAACTGTGTAGGATGGTTTGGAAGCCGCGTGGTCATTGTACTAACAAATCCTTGCCAACCTACATGTGTGACAGGAACACATCAAGCTAACGTGAGTCTCTTCTGGTGACGTTTATCGTTAATCTGTGATTGTAACTATGTAATACTTTTATCGCAAAAAAAGATTTTGTATAATCTGGGGGCACGGTAGTGCCCCGCCAAGTCGAGCAAAAAAGTGGCACGGCCGTACTAATCTTTTCTCGAAACAGTTCAGGCCATTTTCGAATCCCTAAAACTTCATTTTGGATAAAACTAGAAGCCTGAATTTTCAGTAACCAAGCAGGCATTGTATAAACATGCTATATTTAAAATTTCATTCAATTTGAACCGTAGTTTAAGATTTATCACTAGTCAAAGTTTCTTAATTTTGTCACTCACTCACTGACTGACCGATCATCAAATCTCTAAGGCACTTTTAGTAGACATAGAGAGCAGCCATAGCTCAGTGGGGAGACCAACAGACTGCAATGCAGAGGGTCTCGGGTTCGAACCCACGTCGCGCACCTCTGACTTTCGGAAGTTATATGACTTTTCGAAATTATGTGCGTATTGATTGACAATTATCGCCTGCTCCGTGCCTCGGAAAGCACGTTAAGCCGTCGGTCCCGGCTGCCATGAACATCTATGGCAGTCGTTATTGGGAGAGTGTCGACACAAAAGATCCCACTGGGTTGAAGTGTCGCCGGTCTGCACTGACTGGCACCCACATAAGATAAGATAAGATAAGAGAGTAGACATAGAAGTTTCAAGAATACAATTACTGTTTAGTGTATAAATCAAGGAAAACTATAATATTTTGCAATTTTGGTCCAGTTTTCTAGATACACCAACTGTATAAATAACTTTGTAATCTATACATCTATACAAATAAATAAAATTGAAGTGTCTGTTTGTAATATCAAAATAACAGCTTTTTATCTATTGCATATGAAAGTATATAAGGTAGGTACTTATACTAAAAAATCTATTTTTTAAATTTTTGTCTGTCTGACTGTCTGTCTGTTTGTTCCGGCTAATCTCCAAAACGGCTGAACCGATTTTGACGGGACTTTAACTGACAGATAGCTGATGTTATAAGGAGTAACATAGGCTACTTTGATTTTAGCAAAAAATCGGGTTCCGCGGAGACAAACACTTTTTAGTTAAAATCTACGCGGACGAAGTCGCAGGTAACAGCTAGTCTTATATAAATATATAGGATTACATAGTTACATTTGCAGTGAATGGATCAGTGTACCTGTATATGTATAATATAATAGAATAATAGGTGTAGATAGGTACCTAGATATATAATTATGTTTAAAGGTAACTTGTAAAATAGTCAAGCAACGGAATGAAAAAGCAAGAATGGGACATGTGTTATGAAGTTGTACTAAAATCCCGCGAAGTATTAAGTAGACTAAATTGCCCGAAATTGCCATGAAAGAAAGAACACTAATAATCATAGCCGCAGCTTTCACACTTCTCGTCCGTCACAGAAAGGCAGCCACTTTTTTCCATGTAACCTTTGGGTCTTACTGCGATATCGCAGGTATACACTCAAACCATGTTTTATTTAACTTACGCAAATTGTATAAGTCAGTATGGGTATAAAAATTTAAATAATCTTTATATAAATCTTATTCTAGAAAAATAATGAGTTAAGTAATTTATTAATTTAAAAAAACTTTAAGTGCGGCTGAGTGCCGTAGATTAGTTCAAGTTAATCCTCTGTTAAACTTGATGTTGTAATTTTCTGTTAGGTACTTTGACAGTATTTATAGTGAATTTTTTTTCAAATAATTTATTTTGGGCTGCCTAGATAAATACCTTAACCTAAATTTACGTACCTATTGTAAAATTTTATAATACATACACACAACACCATCTAGCCCAAACTAATCAGAGCGTGTGAATGAGAGATAACAATCTAATTAATGTCGACTTTGGAAGTATTAAAGCGCAGGAATTCTCAATTTGTGAATACAATAGACTAAGAAGCATTTACCGTCCAGACTTGACAAAAATTGTAACATCAAAGCCTCCGAGAAAAACCCATAGAGACAGGGAGGGGGCTTTGAGAAAAACTGTAGCTGAAGCTCAAGAAGTAGTACCGGAAAAGAAAAAGAGGAAGACTACCTACTAAAATAAGAAAAGCTCATAAGACAGAGAGTGGGCTTTAAGAAAATCCGTTGTTGGTATTCAAGAAGTAGAAGGTACCGGAAAGGAAAAAAAGTAGGACTATCTACAAAAAGAAATGAGATGCCATCAAAAACATACTTGTTAAAAAAACCAAGTCCCGCAACTCAGTTTTTCTACCGTAAAAAATTGTGAGATCCATGTAATACTAAGACGGTTAAATTATTCAGTTCCTACTTAAGGGACCTTCTGTCTTAAGTTATTACGTAATTAGCTAACCTAACAACATCTTAAAGTGACCATAACAATATTAAAAATCTTTTATGTTTTAAATAAATAGATTGAATTGATGGCATTATTTACTACAATATCACTCAGATAAAAAACGATCATGCAGCAAGAAGATAAATATTCAAAAAACACTGGTCGTCGACAAAAAATAAATGTATTTTAAATTTTTTATTACTTTCTCTTTGGGTATTTGACATAAGCCCTTTACCATGTTATTAATTTATAATACAAATTTCATATTAGTACGTATACATATTTGTGGTCAACATTATTAGGTATTTCGAAATATATTATATTCTTAAATAGTGCAAACAATATTTCGGATTTTGAAGTATAATGCTACCCTGGCATATACCTTTAGAAGGAACACATTCCAGGAAAGAAAAGTCTTCTACGACTGCATTAACCCTATTTCAACATTATTGTCACCTAGATATTCATGAAAATCCATATGAAGAAGTTCAAACAGGAATTATGTGTGATATTGGATTAGCTAATCGGGAACCTGGTACTATCCAAAAACTGATTGCTTCAGGTATGACAGTGGCTCGACTTAATATGCGGGACCTAGAGCCGGATGCATGTGCTCAACTGATTCAAAGTGTTAGGCAAGCTGTTTATAACTATAGTGCAGAATTAGAATATGTCTATCCACTGGCTGTGATTGTAGACGTGCGAGGCCCTGATATCGTAACCGGAGATCTCAAGGGTGGGCAAAAATCAACAGTTGATCTAATAGCATATAACACTATACGCCTGACTACGGATGCTAGTTGGCGTGAATGTGGCACTTCTGATTGTCTTTATGTTGGTTACGATCATTTAACAGATCTACATAGTGGAGATACATTATTTATCGATAGTTTAACACCTGGAAAAATAAAACTTAGTATAGAAGCGGTCGGCGATGATTCTATCGAATGTTTAATTGTTGTTGGTGGCACTATTGGTTCCAAAATGACAGTCCGTATTTCAGAAGTGCCGCGAGAAGTTGTAAATAAATCAAAAAGCGATAGTTATGATTCCATCAACTGCAGTGATTCGTCCGAACAGCCTTTTGAACAAGTGGAACAACAAATATCTTGGGCAATTGGCTCTGATGTAGATGGTATACTTGTACCAAATACTCAAACAGCACATGACATTTGTATGATTAAAGAAATGCTATCTGATAAAGGAAAACATATTTTAATAATCGCTTGCATCGATACTGTAATGGGATTCGATAATATTGATGAAATTTTAGCTGAAGCAGATGGTATATATGTCGACCGATGTGTTTTAACTACTGATTTACCTGTAGAAAAGATATTCATTGCAATAAAGATAATATTATCAAAATGTTCTGAAATCGGCAAACCATGTATTTGTAAAGTAGTTATTAATGAGCAAATACCTACACTTTGTGTTACCGATATTGCAAATATAGTAATCGATGGGGCGGATGTTATATCGCTGGAATTACATTATGATTCACCACTACAAAAATTTTCTCCAATTTACGACACTGTTAAAATGGCTGAACATTGCATCGCTGCAGCAGCTGTGATATGCAGGCAAGCAGAACGGATACTGTATCAACCATTTATCTACGGAAATTTATCATTAATGCAAACTCCGCTGGATGAACCAACGAAGGCTGTTTGTATTAGTGCAACTGAACTTGCTATGCGATCTCGTGCAGTGGTTATCATATGTCTAACCAGTTCTGGACGAACAGCTAAACTATTATCTCACGCGAAGCCAATATGTCCCATAGTAGCAGTTACAAGAGCATGCCATACAGCTAGACAGTTACGGTTCTGGCGAGGTGTGCGTGCAATGCATTATTTCGAACCGCCAATAGACAATTGGAAGGCAGAGATAGATGCACGTGTACATGCTGCTCTTGATTATTGCAAAGCCAAGCGCATTCTACGTGCTGGTGATGCTTACATTTTGGTAACAGGTACTCGACGTGGTGTTGGTTATACTGATACTGTTCGATTATTGTATGCGAGCGCTCGAAACACGGTTAATGTAGAATAATTTAAATAAACTTTGTAATAGAACATGTAATAATAAAGTCTTCCCAAAAATTTACGTGTTATATACGATAAGACTGAGCAGTTCTTTTTAACAAGTAAAGGCGTGCGAGTGAGGCATTGTTTACAAAAATAAACCGAC
Source organism: Catocala sponsa (assembly GCA_963564715.1). Taxonomy (NCBI): domain Eukaryota; kingdom Metazoa; phylum Arthropoda; class Insecta; order Lepidoptera; family Erebidae; genus Catocala; species Catocala sponsa. The sequence continues at coordinate 14,299,737 of OY751331.1, forward strand.
ATAATACTGTCTTACGTTTACGCGAATGTTATATGACTGCCTCCGTGGCGCAGCGGTAGTGAATGCGACTGCTGTGCATGAGGTCTCGGGTTCTAATCCCGAGTCGGGTCATCAAAGTCAAGTTATTGGGTTTTTCAGTTAAGAAATCTCAATAGCAGCCCGGAGTTAGGAAATTGGCGGTGTAAAACACCCCTGTGCCTCGGAAAGCACTTAAAGCCGTTTGTTTTGCGCCTGTTCTCTCTCCGGTCGTGTCGGATTACTGTCCCATCGGATCATGAGAGTTAGGGAACAGAGAGTGCACTTGTGTTTGTGCACACACTTGTACACTATAATATCTCCTGCGTAGTCTCCGTTAAGACTGGCCGCCGTGGCCGAAATTCGGTCTGGAGGATATTATACATTGAAATTAAACAACTTTATACGGATTGTAACGCGATGTTTATTTTATTCATAAAACTCTGTTATTACATTATTTTGAAACTACACTACTATTGTTAAACACTTTTACTTCGACGATTTCATTTCCGACCTGATTTAGATCATCTTATGTAGAGCCACAGGTTTCCAGATACTTTTTGTAGACATATTGGACTGTTGAACGACTATCTTCACATGTACGAGCGACATTTCGTCGGCTCATTGCAGTTTGTACTAACGTTACGATTCAAACTACTTCTGCTTCGCGTAGATCCATATTTATCCGTGAAAAGAAAGTGGGAGGCACAGAACTTTAATCAGATATACAAATTTAATGATAGTTTTAAATAGCGTCCTAACAAAACAGGTTATGTGGCATTTCACACAATAATTATACCTGATAATTTTATCAACTTACCCACTACGAGATCGCAAATGATAGTTCAAAAACGTATAATTTAATTTAGTTTTTAAACAGAACGTAAACCTATACATAAATTCCATACAGTGATGTCACGAGCGGCGGCAGGAAAAGGCCCTGGTTCGATTGTGAATGCGCTGATGCTGTTGAACGCAAACAGACAGCGTACCGCGCTTGGACCAGGGCTCGCACTCTCCACGACCCTAACGTGGATCACCTGAAGGCAGCGTTCAACCAAGCCACAAAGGTCTGCAAGAGGGCATACTTAAGAGCGGATGCCCAGCGCGTCGCACGGTTCGGCCAGGAACTCATGGCGCATCCTACGGGCAGTCGTAGCTATTGGCGCCTGGCCAAAGCCGTGCAGTCCAACTTCTGCCAGACCTTGCTGCCCCCTCTGAGGTATCCGAATGGATCACTGGCTCATCGGCCGCAGGAGAAAGCAGATCTGCTTGCAAATCTCTTTGCGGCCAACTCCCGAATCGATGACTGCGGTTCGCAGCCGCCTAACATTGCCAACTGCGGCTACACCATGCCTAATATATGTATCAGGCAACGAACCGTTCGTGCGATACTGCAGTCTCTCGATGTTCGGAAAGCCAGTGGACCTGACGGCATCCCAGCTGTGGTCCTTAAAAAATGTGCAGCGGAGTTGTCTCCCACGCTTACGCGCCTATACCGGACGTCTTACGCCGCAGGCATTGTGCCTGAGGCTTGGAAGGAGGAGAACGTTCAACCGATTCCCAAAAAGGGGGACCGTTCCGAGCCAAGCAACTATCGTCCCATAGCTATCACCTCGGTGCCCTCCAAGGTGTTCGAGCGGATTATAAACACGCAAATTGTCCGCTACCTGGATGATCAATCGTTGATCAATGATCGCCAATACGGCTTTCGGGCTAAACGATCAACGGGTGATCTTCTAGCGTTCGTCACGCACCTCTGGGGTGAAGCTATGGACAAGCACGGCGAGTCTTTGGCTATCAGCCTTGACATAGCCAAAGCTTTCGACAGAGTCTGGCACCGGTCTCTTCTTTCCAAGCTTCCGGCCTATGGCTTGCCCCCTCAACTGTGCACCTGGATTGCAAGTTTCCTGCAGAAGCGTCGTATTCGGGTCCTTTGCGACGGTCGCGCTTCCACATTTATGCAGGTCAATGCAGGAGTGCCTCAGGGTTCTGTCTTATCCCCTATGCTCTTTCTTCTGCATATCAATGATATGTTGAATCTCGGCGACATACATTGTTATGCGGACGACAGTACCGTGCATGGGCGATATCTCGGACATCCTGGGGCCAAACAGGCTGAGGTTGAGGGGAAAAGGCAGAATCTTGTCGTTGAACTTGACCAGACCTTGGACCGCATCTATGAATGGGGTGCCAAGAACTTGGTCGAGTTCAACGCCAAGAAGACCCAGGCATGCGCGTTCTCAACAAAAAAGTCTCCGTTCCTTCCCCTCCCTTCTCTGAAGAACACTCCACTGGTGATACGTGACAAGTCTCTCCGTCTTAGGTATGGATCTTTGCCGCTCCCTTAATCAGAAAACCTATATCGAGAGCGTCATTAAGCAAGCTTCGCGAAAACTCGGAGTTCTGAACAGGGTGAGGCGGTTCTTCACGCCTGGGCAACTGTGCCTATTGTATAAGGCACAAGTGCGCCCTTGCGTGGAGTACTGTTCTCATCTTTGGGATGGCTCCGCGCAGTACTTGCTGGACGCTCTCGACCGGTTACAGCGGCGGGCTGTCCGTATCATCGGAGATCCAGAGGTCACGAGTTCACTGGAACCTCTGCAACTCCGTAGGGACATTGCCTCATTGGCATGTTTCTACAGAATATACCACGGGGAGTGCTCTGAAGAGTTATTCCACCTTATCCCGCCCTCCCCTTTCCTATCCAGAACAACACGTGCTGGGCTCAGATGCCATCCTTACACGGTAGAGTCGATTAGAGCGCGTACCAAAAAGTTTGGGTCCTCATATCTCTGCCGAACGACCAAGGCATGGAATTCTCTGCCAAGGCATGTGTTTCCTTCTTTCTTCAATCCTGGGTTCTTTAAGCGGGCATGAAAAAGCATCTTAGGCCCTCAAAGTAGAGACCTCAACATCGCCTCGGCTACTGTGGGGGCGATGCACTATGGAAAATCGTAGAACAACTACTGATTAAAAATGGTTTTTGTCAGTGTCGCTACTAGCATGCTTTTTTTATTTTACTCAATAGTTTAAGGACCAAACTAGACTATAATTTCAAAAATTTATACATATTATATGAAATGACTTTTTTTCAATACCACAAACTTTATAGTTTTGACGGACGTCCATGTTAAGCCCGTTCACTTCATCACTTTCAAATTGATTTTATTGTTATACGTTACAGGAAAAGGTATAATGTATTATATATTTCTGGAAATCTCGTCTTTTGAAGAATATGAAACAACTAATATGTATTTAATATTATGTTAAGGTTTATCTTAAAATAATTACAAAATAAAATATGGTGAAAAAAAGTTTTTTTAAAGTTCATCGAGACTTTTGACAGTTGCTCACGTTTACCCCTGCTTTACATTTAATGTTGTTGTATAGCCTAGCTATCCATAAACATAATCAAATAAAAAAAGCTGCGGATATTTGCGGTTTTCGGAGTAATTAGTAAAAATGTGATAAAAGTCAGAAAACGGAAAACCGCTCGCTATCTATTGCGGTTTGAAATGTTGCTGTTTACATCAATAGTTTGCGGTAAGTTTTGAAATTTATCATTAATATTAGGGCGTTTATCTTTTTTGCACTCATGTTGCGTGTGAAAATATTAATCAACAAGATGCACACTACCCTCATATTTCATATAGTATATAAACAGTTGTTTCATTTCATTTCATTGTAAATAATAAAATAGTGGTGAATTAACAGAAGTGTAATTGTTACGAATACAATATAACTACGTGTTTTGTTGACTCTTCAAAATGTCTACTTTCAAGTGTTCTAAACGTGAAATAATACTTTCATATATCGAAGAAGGAAAATCATTGGAGCCATTATCAACGGTTTTAAAAGAAAATTATCATGTATCTGAAAACAACTTATGTTTCATCCTCAGTGATTTTCAAAGACATATTATTCCCGCTTTTATGGACAGAAGCTTTACGGAAAAAGGATATATTTGTAATGAAAAACAGTAATTGGTTGGAATCAGAATATTCAGTAACTTTACCGAACTCTGAAGACGTTACAACCGTCTCCACATCATCTACTTCTTCTGGAAAACGTGAGAGACCGTGCGTATCTTATCCAGACTTGTCAGAATCCAGTAAAAGAAGAAAAAATACAATGTTACTTAATGAATATGGATTTGAACACGTCTATAATGCATATCTTCAAGGGTTACGTTCGATAGGAGAAGGAACAGAAGCTAAACTTGTGGTAACATTAAGGTTTGCTAACAGTGAAAATAAGATCTTATTCTGGAGTCTCATAGAAGACGCAAGGCAGACAAAAATGTTAACGGATGAAGAAGCATTGAGCGTATTTATTGACTTGGATTTAACGAAAGCACAATATTTGTACTTGAGAAATTTAACGAACAAACGAAAATGTTTTGTGTTTCCACCATATTACAAGGTGCAAGAAGTTAAAACTACTTGCTATCCACCATCTTCAGCTATAGAAATTACAGACACAAGTGCAAAAATAGTAAGACTTCAAGATTTATTACATCACACTGCAGCTAGAATATTGACAATAGATTCAGTGTATAGGAATGAATTGAATAACCATCTTCAGTTCACAAAATTTTGATTCATGGAGAAAGTGTCATAAAGCATTTTGCAGTACTTCCTATTGGTCAACTTTCGGAAGATGCACAAGACTCTCGTAATAAGGATTATAAAAAATTTCGTTTATATCATGCTAGAAAATGCTCAAGATCCGCTACAAACGAGGATGTATTTCATACTCTTTTTTAAACTTCAAATCCTTAATAACTAGCATTAGAAAACCGTATACTAAAACGTGAAGGAATTTGATGAAGACACCTTAGATCTTTTGAAAGTGAACGAATTACTTTTAGATCCATTGAGTAAACATTACAATTAATTAATTAATCTGTATTCGATTTTAATCACATTTTTTACTTTTCAAAAACAAAAGTTTTTGTTATTTAAATTGATTTGTATTTTGATGTATATGATTTTTGTAAACATTAAAATAATAGTATTTAAAGGGGCAGGAGGGCCTTCGTCAGTACTCATCTTGTATGATATGTGTAGGTAGGCAGATAGGTAGGTGAGCGAGACTAGAGAAATCACAGGTCTTTGTTACAATCAGTTTATTTAATCTGCACAACAGTTAATCGAGAAATATATAGCCAAATGATTAATATACAGTCTTCGTAACACAGCACCAACTTAATCAGAACACTAGATTGTACTTCTACTGAGATTCAGAGCGATTCGTCACAACGGGGTGCGCGGGCGCCGTCTCGAAACAGAGTGTCAAGATGGCCGCCCCCACAACCATCGATAATGACGCTTCGCTAGGCTGACTTTGACAACTAAAAGTCAACCTGACGTATGACATTGACGGATGCGCCGTCACGGCCGGACTGACACTCGACCGTCCTCGGGCGATTCTCTGAAACAATAAGTTGCAATCGTACATAGTCCGTTCGGCATCCTGACGGACGACTAATTATTAGAATTACAACAATACGCGATTATTAAAGACTTAAAATAAAGTATGTGTCTCGCTACTATTAAGCCGGATAACACAGCCTCCTCACCAAGCAGCATATAAGTTAACTATTCGCAATTGGTACTATTAGACAAGTCAATCCTTTGGTGGATGTGACCCGGACGGCAATATTCGTCTTAGCATAATCTGCAAAACATCCATAACAAGTCAGCCTACTTAAAGGGCTCTGACTCGGACGACACATTTCGTCTCATGGTACAAAAGCACAGAGACAAGCCAATCTATTAACTGACTCGGACGACATATTTCGTCTGACCATTTGTAAGGAAAGATATTCTTCTATTCTGTACTTACGTTCGACTATGAATCGTCCCGTTCTGTATGAATTTCGGTTTCGTGTAAAATTTCCCAAGTCTCAGGATCTGAGCATGTACTAAGAGTATCTGAGCCTGCTGTGAGCGTCCTTGAATCGGCGGAAGCAGTATTTGAGCACACGGTCAAGGTCTCAGAGTTATCATTGTCATGATTTGAATTAGTTATACTTCCTTCATCTTCCAACGCCGTCACGGCCTCTTCACAATTTAAAAGACTAGTGGTTATTTCGATCAAGCCGATATGTCCCTGGGGTACTGCGCGCAAATTCTCGTGAGAGTATTTATAAGTTCTATGAGAACCACCTAAACTTTTAAGTTCATACCGATCATTTTCAAGAACTTCAACTATAACATATGGACCTCGAAACTTCCTATCCAAATTCGTTTTATTCCGTTCGCAATTTTTAATGAATACGAAGTCTCCTTTAGAGAAAGGTTTTATTGTGGCCCGACCACGATTAAACCGAAGGGTTTCAGATTCAGCAGCTTTCCCAATGTTAGTTGATGCATCAGCTCTTACCAAATCTAAATCTAAGCGAACTTCATGATCGTTATTATCGGCGTTCAGCTTAGACATTCCCAAAGAATTAGAACGAATTCCAAACATTAGTTCTGATGGTGAATATTTAGTAACCGTGGATTTAGAACTATTAAGAGCAAGTTGAATGTTACCTAATTCGTCACGCCACGCTTTGTTAGGGTCGTTTTCAATTATAGTAAGGAGGCTCTTAAGAGTGCGCATCACTCGCTCAACTTAGCCGTTTGCCCTACTCGTACCAGTCGCGATGAAATGGAGGTCTATTTTATGCTCTTGACAGAAGCTCTTAAAATCTGAACTAATGTAGCAACGGCCCTGATCTGCGATGATTCTCTTTGGGGCTCCAAAAAGACACACCGCTTTTTGTAAGGCATATATTGCACTCTTGGAATCGACCGACAAAGTATGTTCGAGCAAAACATATTTGGTAAAAGCATCGATTATTACCGAGCAATACTCCTTTCGGTCACTTTTCCCGCTCAGCTTCCCCGTAAAATCTATATGAATTGTGTGCCAAGGTACGGATACTTTTGGAATCGGATGAAGCTGAACAGGCTGAGCACCCGATGAACCTTTCGATGCTTTACAAATTATACACGAATCTATGAATTTCCGTACACATTTAGACATATCCGGAAACCAATACTTTTCATAAAGCTTGTCTAGAGTTTTGTCCCTGCCTAAATGTTGCAGTTCGTTATGGACATGATTAATTAGTGTCCAAATAAGAGACCGTGGAACTACGGGTAGCCATGAAACTGCTTTGTTACGAGTAATCTTTCTGTAAAGTATGCCATCTCTAACATCATATGTTTGACCTACAGTTTCGGGAAAGCTATTACTCTGATGTTTCACGATAAGATCCTGAATTTCTGCGTCACGTTTCTGTTCAACTGACAACCAGCCCTGATGAAGCTCAACATAATTGACAATTTTAGGCTTAGTCTTTATAGGAGTGATAAAAGCAGCAGAATCTGACAGTGGATTTCGGGACAGATAGTCAGCGTGCTCCATTTTACTTCCTTCGCGGTATACAATGTCGAAGTCGTAGGCTTGTAAATAAGCCCACCATCGGTAAACGCGGGGTGTTAGGTCTTTCTTCGATTTCGACGCCTTGAGTGAGTTACAGTCGGTAACTACTACAAATCGCCTACCATAAAGATAATGACGGAAATGCTCTACAGCTCTAACGACAGCCAGAGTTTCCAACTCATATGAATGATAACGAGTCTCCGTGTCTGCTGTTCGGCGGCTATAATACTCTACAACGTGTGGAAGATTATTTTTCTTTTGCAGAAGGATTGCTCCATATCCTTCTGAGCTAGCATCGGTATGTAACTCCACTGGAAGTTCTGGGTCGAAAATAGTTAGTACCGGTTCGGATGTGAGAATGCCTATAATTTTGTGCCGTATCTTTTCGTGTTCGGTAGTCCAAGTGATTCGTCCTTTAAGTTTTGTAAGAGGGTATAGAGGTCCGACTATTCGTGTAAAATCAGGAATAAATTTCCGAAAGTAAGAGGCCAAGCCAAGAAATTGGCGAACATTTGTAGCCGATTTAGGTTCTGGGGCGTCTGCCAATGCTTGAATTTTCCGCGAATTGGGTCTAATCTCACCGGATTGTACAGAATATCCTAGGTAGTCAACTTGTCGTTTCATAAATTTACATTTCTTTATATTGAATGAGAACCCGGATTCTGATAACGCACTTAAAACCAAGTCAAGGCGCTTCAGTCCTTCGGAGATGTTAACAGAATAACATAATACATCATCCATATAAATAAGTGGTTTATCTTGTAAATGACTAAGAGCCTTAGTGATACATCTCTGAAAGACCGAAGGAGCATTTCGCAAACCAAACGGCATCGCGAGATATTCGTATTGTCCTTCATTGGTCACAAAAGCCGTCTTTTCCACTGACTCAGGGTGGATAGGGATCTGGTGGAAGCCAGAAGCCATATCCAAGGAAGAGAAGAAATTAGCACCCGTAAGCTGGTCTATTTGTTCCTCGATTCGAGGTAAGGGATAATGTTCAGGTATGGTGTTGGAATTTAACTCCCTAAAATCTACGCAAAGTCTATCGGAATTATCCTTCTTTTTCACAAGAACAATCGGGCTAGCGAATGGGGACGTACTCTCTCGAATCACCCCTGCGTCTAATAATTTTTGAACCTGTTCCCTAATTATTTGTTTCTCTATAGGCGCTCTTTTATGGGGACATCTCTGTACAACTTTATGTGGATCTACTAATTTAATTTCACATACCCCAGTCTTGACACGCTTGGTAGGTATACCCTCGATAAAGTTATTCGCGTATTTGCTCAATATAGAAATCAACATATTTTTATCCTGTTCCTGCAAATCCGTATCAATTTTCGAAAAATCTGATAGGTTTGATGTCGCGACACAAAGATTAGACTGTTGCTTACAGTAAATTACAAGATTATCGTTATCAATTTTTACACTTAACCCTTGATCAAAGATATCTCTACCAATAATTATAGGCTCAGATATATTATTGTCAGAAACCACGTGAAAGAGTAAACCAATCAAACGATCACCAATTTTAACATCAGCCTGAATTTGAGTCGTACACTGTATATCATCGCCTCCAATGCCGCTAAGATAAACGAGACTCTTACACACAGTACCCAAGAGTTTGTCACAATAACTATTTTTCACGAGAGAACAGGATGATCCGCTATCAAATAGAAAAGGTACTGACTCACCGGAAGATGTTGCCAAGATACCCCTTGAAGGACGGTGTTCACAATGGTGGACTTCCTTGACCGCAGCTTTACCACCCTTATTTCTATCTGGACAGGTAGTTGTCACATGTCCCTTTTGACCACATGTGTAGCATGTTACAGGGGTCATCTTCTCCAACGGACGGGAAGGACTCGGAGTGTCTTGAGGCTTGACTGATCCCAGCTCGTCACGACGTTTCCGGCATTCCGCAAAACGGTGTCCCGTTATTCCGCAAAAATTACATCTGCCAGTGAACCTTTCGGTAGTACGAAAACGCTTCGTCTCAGGTTCGTTAGCTTCGACACCGTCTGAACGCCGCTTAAGGGATACACCTCCCAGGATTCGGAACAATTGAGTGCGAGTTGTGATATTGTGTGCAATCAATTCACGTCTTATCAAACTGTCCTTCTGACAAAGCACAGAAATAACGAATCCAGTCACCACTTCTTCAGGCATCACAGCCTTAGATATTCGTTCAATTAGGTTCCATAAACGAAGAGCAGCTTCTGAAGCTGTCTCCTTAGCTCCTATTTGGAATCGCAATATTTCGTCAAAGTAGTCCTGAAGAAGCTTTGGTTTTGAGAATTTAGCCAACAGTGTCTGTTTGACAATGCTCCAGGACATTTCGTTTAAGTTTAGCTTAGTGATGCAGGCAGCCGCTCGCCCTTTTAGAGAAGTAGTAAGGGCCATGAGCAAATCTATTCCTTCTAAGCGCTTATTTTGAACGACCGCTTCGGTAATATTGCACCAACCGTCTATGTCACAGTCAGGTTCGTCTGGATTAAAAGGCAAAAATTGTGTTGCCTGGTTGGTACTTACAGTTGGCGTTGACTGGGCTGCGAGAACACGAGATAAAAGCACTTCCATATTACTTAGTAATTTCTCTGCGTCCGATTTTGTTGTTTCTCGCTCAACTCTAGCCCCATCCGATCCCACTTCTGATAAAGGGGCAGGAGGGCCTTCGTCAGTACTCATCTTGTATGATATGTGTAGGTAGGCAGATAGGTAGGTGAGCGTGACTAGAGAAATCACAGGTCTTTGTTACAATCAGTTTATTTAATCTGCACAACGGTTAATCGAGAAATATATAGCCAAATGATTAATATACAGTCTTCGTAACACAGCACCAACTTAATCAGAACACTAGATTGTACTTCTACTGAGATTCAGAGCGATTCGTCACAACGGGGTGCGCGGGCGCCGTCTCGAAACAGTGTGTCAAGATGGCCGCCCCCACAACCATCGATAATGACGCTTCGCTAGGCTGACTTTGACAACTAAAAGTCAACCTGACGTATGGCATTGACGGATGCGCCGTCATATTCATTGTTAAAAAATAAATATTGGACATATTTGATAATTTTGGATTTGTTTTATTTTTTAATGTATGGTTTTAAATTCAATCATAATAAATTACATTCCATTTGAAGCCATATATACTATTCTATATTTGTGCAAAATTTTAGAACATAATATTCAGAAATAAAAAAGTTATTGATTTTTAATCAGAAACAGACCTTTATTTTCCATAGTGCGATGTGGAGGCCACTGCTCTTAGACCACACGACTGCTTACCATCAGGTGGAGTATGGTCATTTTGACGAGAAAAAAAAAAATAAAAAAAAAAATCTGTAGAAGTGTAAATTCTGTACATTGAAAATATTAAAAAAATAAATAGCAGGGGGTGTTACTAGATCGAAACCGAAACAAAAGTGATAAAAAAAATTTTTGTCTGTCTGTTCAAGCATCACGCAAAAACTACCAGTTCGATTACGATGAAACTTCATATTATTATACTTTACTCTCCTGGAAACCACACTGGGTACTTTTTATCCTGGAAAAGTATATACACAATAAAAAACAAACGCGCGACGCGACGGATCGCAAGCCTATATAAGGACGGCGTCTCCGCCGCGTAAAGTTGTAAAGGCCATCTGAGGCCTACAACTAGCACACACACACACAACAAAAAAAGCCACGCGTTCCATCGGTTCCATACATTTTTTGACTGTTGAATTGTTGATGTGGACGGACGTGTCGAGCGGCAAGCGTTCGTCCTTATTGACATTTTATAAATTGTATGCTTGCAATTTTAAACCGTGCTTTTCAGCGCGACCTTTTTATTTCAGAACAGTACCTACAGTTTAGACTTTAGAGTAGTTACTTATTAGGTTTATTTCTATAAGGTGTATATAGATTTAATTTTAAGGTATAGGTAGTATATTTAATAGTGTGTAACGTAGGTTATTTCTAAGACTGTTAGGTAGGATTAGTTATTCGTATATGTTTTAGTAGATATTAGTTTAGAGTACGTACGCATTTTTCTTATTTAATTAGGTAGCTTAGAGTAGTTTTCATCATAAATAGTTTTATTTAGGTAGGTACTTCATTTTCTCTTATAATATTATATTTAACTTTGGTATATGTATTAGGTAATTATAATTACATATAGGTAAAGTAGGTTACTTATTAATTGTATATAAAACTATAGATGAAACAAATATGAGTAAGATGTCAATAAGGAGTTAAATACTCGGCGATTTTATATATAATAATAATAATAATAATAACCCCTCTGGGACAGTCGTTATCTCCTCATGAGACTAACGCGAAACCGGAGGGCATAGTATACTAGCTTTTAAACTACTACCTTGTGATATAAACAAAAAATGTATCACCAGGGTAAATAAAAGCGCACAAACCGCAGGGCAGCTTGTGGCGAGCTGAATGTGAGTGGCGACACTGCGGTCCTGAATGCCTCAGAGAGTCGGTGAGGGCCTCGTCCTCAGCTTGCCGTTACTGGTTGGCTGGGGTGGAACTTCAAGAGCGCCCGTAGCACTCTCAACTCTGGCTTGCCTTGATCGGCCGGTCAGAGGGGGGCCGCTAGAGCTACATGCTTGGGGGTGGAAGTGTCATTTTCAAGGGCATAACTACGGGGAAACCTGCTCCGGGTCTCCGTTTTCACGAGAACCGTGATGGTGAAACCGGCGCCGCACCGCTCGACACCCCTAGCCGCTCGCACCGGTGTTGCCCCCTGCTGCTGGCTTGTATGCCTCTCGTGGCTATTCAGGGGGCCCATCTAGTGAGTTGGCGAGTCACCGTCTGTCCATTCGATTGATACTATTAGAGTATTCAGGGCAGACACCGTTTTATCATCCATAGTTACCAATATACCAGTCCATCAAACACCCATACCCATAGCCCATATATTAGAATCCATACGTAGCAATAGTCCTACGCCTGCTGAGGCTAGTGCCGCTGTAGTTATTCCATCCCACCTTTGATTAAAACTCTCGAAGGGCCTCTTCACGTTGGACCTATGTCTCCGTGTAAGCCTCCCAAAGGGCCGGGTATTTTCCTAACGTATTAGGAATATACCCGTGAAAGAGAAACATTAGCTTTCGCAATCGGGAGGTAAGTAAATCTATGTGTGAGTGAAAGGAGAGAGCATCGTCAATCTGTATCCCTAGATATTTAACAGAATTGGGTTGGGACAGAGTGGGGCAATTACATAGTGTTTGAGATAGGGGATTACATGAGTGAGCGGTGAGAGAATAGAGTAAGAAAGTGATCTTACCAGGTGTCGTTAATAAGAAGGTGAGATAATTTGTTTTACCAACATTAAGGTCGAGGTGATTTCTGGCCAACCAGTTAGTCACCGCATCGAGACTGGACTGAGCGTTGCCAAATGCAGATTCCCAAGAGTCACCATAAGATATAAGGGAAGTATCGTCGGCGTAGGTGAAGATAGTGGTATTATATAGCTGTAATTGGCAGAGATCGTTAATATACAATAAAAATAAGGTCGGTCCGAGAATACTGCCTTGTGGGACTCCGTTGCTTAGAGGTAGCTCGCTGCTATAGCAATCGCTAATCTTAACATACAGTCTTCTATTCGTGAGGTAACTTTAAATAGGGATAGTTGAGTACCTCTGATTCCGATTTTTTCCAATTTTGTGGTAAGGATGGGGATATATATATGTATTTATAATATAGAATATAGCTTTCTAATGATGAAAGAATTTTTAAATCGGTTGAGTAGTTCGAGTTAAACCCTTAAGGCACGCGGCACGAGCCGCCGGCTTTGTGTGTTGCATTGTGTGTAGGAGCCTTTACAAACAAACAAAAAATCAAATCTCTCCTCTTTATAATATTAGTATTATGTAAAAATCTCGGGCCGCACTCCTCCGAAACGGCTCGACCGACTTTTATATTTTTTTTATGTTCACATACCTATGTAAACAGGTCGTAAAGTATATTTCATATCGCTAAGAAATAATTGATATGGCAGAACAACGTTTGCCGGGTCAGCTAGTAATGAATAAATCGGTAAAATAGGCGTGACCAAACTTTTTTGTCGAACAGTAAATTTATTTTGTACTTATTTGGTATAAATCACTCACCTACACTGATGCTAGAACCTATGTATATTACGTGCTAAATCAATGGCAGGAATTGTCCCGAAACGCATGTATTCCCCGTGGTACAACCATTGATACAACTAGTTGTACCACAGGGATATTTTTGTCCCGATGGACCAACCGTTTGATAGTACAACTAAATACATTTTCTGTGGTCCAACTATAATTCAATAGGTTAACGTGGATAAGAATATAAAAGAAGTAAAATACTAGTAAGATAAATTATTATTTATTTAGAGTTATATAAATTAAGAAGATTGCAAGACAATTTCTCACTGTCAATGGCATGTTGATCTAAAAACTTCAGGACTTAACTTTGGGTACCTAATCTTTGTAACTACTGACCCGTCGGGAGTACCATAAATTACTTTTTATTTTATGTCGTGGAAACTAAATTACCGGAAACCCAACAGCCAATGAGGAGGCTCCCCTCCTCATTGGCACTTGGGTTTTCGGTAATTTACCATGGTAAGTGACGATAATACAGTTTCCACCTGGAGAGGTGGAAACTGTAAGGACGGCAGCGCATTTGTGATTCCTTGAGTGTCGCAGATGTTAATGGTCGGCGGTTATCACCTACCATCGTGTGAACCGTATGCTCACTGCAAACATTATTTGTTTTTTATGGTATAAAACCATAAAAAACTACCTAATAATGTTTGCAAAAATCAGATTCATCTTAATTTTTCTAAAGCAAAACCAACGTCTATCATGTAACTGATTAATTCCAATTGGATGTTGCGGATGAAATTATCATTCGCTATAACAATTTTGGTTCTTGCCTTTTCTAAGATTTTTTAATATCTTTTCAAGTTTATTTCCGCTAAGCATGCAATTTGCTCTAAATGTTTCAGAAGTCGTATAAGGGTTATTGTGTTCTTATTGAGGCTTTTGCTGAGTTCAGAATGATAAGATGCAGCTACATTATTACTACGGTGTCTCTCCGCAAAAACACCGATCAATTGGTTAACATTTTTGTTGCTTATCCAAGAGCGTTCAATATACAGTAACATTTTTAACATTTCATTGGGACATTGCTTATCACGTTCCGATTCTATATATTTCCAACCTTTTAAGATCTTGTCAGCTGGCAGCAATGGCAATACTGAACAGAGAGGCAATATTAGCTTTTCAGGTTTGTTTTTTGTATGGCCAATCTTTACCTTTTCTCCAAATAGCTCTTGACCAATGATAGTAACAGCCTCGTATTACCACGTAAGGAAATACTTCGGCCATAGCTTTTACTGCTGCAATTTCAAAATCCAGATTATATTTTTTAGGTTTCCAATCAGAAAGATGAGATTTGATTATATTAAATAATATTTCATATGTTTGGCTCTCTTTGTCAGTCAGTAAAGAGCAGCCCATTTCTTAATGTATCGTAAACAGCTGTACAAATGGAAAAGGACAACACTTAAATGTCAAGTCCCCAAAAAATTCTGATATATTTGCAATAATTTGTCTCGTTTCACAAGTGCAGAAAACCATAATTCTAGACTCATTAAAAGAATAATCAGCTAAAAGAAATTGGTAATGTTGTATGGAAATTTGTACTTCATTAGCTGATTTATAAACGGTTTTACTAACACCGGCTGCATTGTTTTTGGCATCATATAAACCATATTTTACACTATTTAACGTAGATAAATTCGTAACTAAATCAAATCCCGAATCATTCAGACATTTAGTCATTTCTAAAGCTGGCCGCAAACATACGGTTTTCTGGTCAGGTTTCCGAAACAGGGATTCAGATTCGGATACCCGAATGCACACTTTTCACATGAATTTGCTATAAACTGCACAAGTTCTTATATTTTCCGTGCGAAAATAATTCCCGTCGTTCGATTCGGAATCTCGCCGGTGTGTTCTGAGTGAAGAACGGAAAAAAACCGAATGACGTCATTTCGAACGCAGCGTTCAATAACATTCTGTATGTACCGCTGTACACGAACGGAAACCATTTTCAATACAGGGTGTGTTGTTTTTACGTTAACACGATCGTTTACTGCGTTTGGCTCCGATTGGCCAAGAGCTTGGAGCGCGCTAATCGCAGCACCGAACGTCATAACCGTGACGATCGCGTTAACGTAAAACAAACTCGCACTATAGACACTCAGAGCTAGACACGGTGGCGTTACTGTACGTACTGGTAATACTAATTCCTGATGAAGAAAACCCAACGTCTGCGCAATGCCGACGGAATGACGAATCTGAATCCCTGTTTCGGAAACCTGATCAGGAAACCGTATGTTTGCGGCCAGCTTTATAAATCCTTGGAATTGGTTTAACAGATTTTATTATTTTCTATTTCATCTCGCTAATTAGTAAAGCGACATCATTACGAATAACATTAGCTTCACAAGAATTGTCACATTCTTTGATGTTATTGCTGCTCTGTTAACAAAGGACATACACGATTGATGCCTAGGTACGTCAAAAATTAATGACTTTCGTATAAGTATAAACTGATAATTTATGAAATAAGTACTTACATTAATCGTAACTGACCCCCTGCATTTCTCTTTTTAACACGCTTTTATTTATATAAGAACAACGCCAGAAACACGAACAACGAAAAATCCCTTAACGCAATAAATTAGTATTGGCCATGTCTGAAAAAGAACTATAAATTTTGCACGTATTTAGTGCAACATTTCAAGGTGCAATCAGCTTTTGGTGATAAATAAGAACAGGTAGTGAGGAAATAGTGCAGCTACAAAGGAGACGGAATGGCATTTCTCAACAAATTTGTAATAACAAGACTATTAAATTATTAAAATATTTTTATCATTTATTCTCTTTAAAAATATTGAAATTATAAAATTGGATAACGTACAAGCGGAATTACATAAAAGGCATAACAGAACGACAAGTCAACTTAATTAAAACATACAGAGATAACGGTCCGATATTAATATCACATTTAGGTCAGAAAGCTCTACGCAGCTCTTCAGATATAGCGCGTCACGCTCGTGCGAAGGCATCTAACGCAGGAGAATAGATATCGTCCAGTATCTAATTAAAAACATAACGAAAATTGAAAGCGTAACGGAGGTCGCGGTTGCCATTTCTTTTTAAATGCCTGCTTGCACGATATATAATATCGTACTAGTCGTACGTATACGTACGTACAGTCAGGGCGGCACGAAACAGCACTATCACAGGTAGGGCTGCCAGCCGTGGAACAGGCGGCAGTAGTTGAAGGGGTCGGTGGCGGCGTGCAGCAGGCGCGCGACCTGCCCCGGCACGGCCACGCCGCCCGCCACGCCGTCCTCCGTGCCGCTCAGCTTGCTCGTCACCACCAGCAACGCGCGCCGCGCCAGACCACTGGGAGGGCCCGCCGCGCCACCCGCGCCTGTGCAACAGATAGACCAGATTGCCAATAATGAAGAAAAAACTGAATATTAATATCAAGCAAATGGAACTTAAAATCCAATCAGTCTATCCAGACATAATACCAAAACATTTAATATAAACCAAAACATTGAGTAAAAATAGAAAATACTCTTACAGGGCGCATTATTATTTCTACTGGCAGAGGGAGCGTTCTGTTGTGCAGTTTTCACCGACCATGAGTACAAAGGATCGCACAATAACACCTCCAGTATCGTCAGCAGCGTCTCTTGATTATCTCGAAGTAGTTGCATTGTTTTTTCACAACATCTGTAATATACATGTAATTGGTGTATATTGTCCAAATAGCATCTTCTACACAATTGAGGTAGAAATAAGCATACAGGCCACCGGTTACCGTAATCAATGGCTCAGTCACCGAATAAACATTTTGCAAAATGTCTACAGGACGCAAAACGTATATTACTCAGAATTTCCCCCTTCGCAAAATAACATTTTTCCAAAATCTTGGTATCAGTAAAATGGCGGTCAAATGCGTATCAGATTCACATACAGAGGTGTATTCATATATATATATATTGACATACATCTTTTTGTGTAGTTTTTTTAAGTATAAAATAGTTGCGAAAATAAATAACTATTTAATATGTCCTTTATTGGTGTTTTGGGATACATATCACTATAATATATTACTATCGAACCCCTCTGTACGCGAATCTGATTTACAATTGACCGGTTTTTATTGACACCAAGGAGTTGAGGAAAGGGATATTCTGCGTAAGAGACATTGTAAGAATTAGATGCTTTACGCAATAAACACTTGCAAAACCAGGTACATGAATCATTTAAAGAAATCGCTACGCTGCTAGGGCAAAAAGAGAAATTACTGGCTGACAACACCCCATTCGCCACAGTTAGCAGGAACACCACATAGTTCTCACTGACTGACACTGTGTTCCTGTGAACTGCGTCATATAGATGATCAGTGTCAAACTATGATCACATAGTTTGTCACTGATCATCTATAAGAGAGAGCATGAAAGCGAAATACCATATCTAAACAATAAAAAAATATATTTGTACAAACTTTTCAAAATAGATTTATTTAAAAAGCCAAGTTCGTCATCTAAAGTTACATAGTTCCGCACCACTAGTGTGTCCTGTAATCAAAAATTAAAAAATGTTATGTAAATATTACCGTCTGAATATTCCTTCAGTTCCACTGCAGCCGAATCCAGCGATGATGTCACGAGTTAAACGGAATGGTACAGTTTCAGGAGTACGCAATGTTTTACCCTGATCAAATGCAATACCTGGAATTAAATATTATATTAAATGACAAGAAAACATATGAATGCAACTTTAGGAGCATGTTTAATTATTACCTAAGTCTATATGAATCACTTCAGCAGTCTTCTGGTCAATTAAAATGTTGTACACGTGCCTATCGCCGAGACCCAATATGTAACCGACCATTGACGAGGTTGCAACACTAAAAATTAAAATTTTATACACAACTGTTTTAGAACGTTCATTTGATGTAGAATGTTACTCAATTTAGAAAAGCATGTACCTTTTGGTGTAGGCCAATCTTCTTTCGTACCATGTAACGGGATCAAGGTAATGTTCAGTGAAGAAGTAATGGAACACTGGTTTAAAGTCCCTCATTATTCTATTAAAGACAGACATCTTGACCTCGTTGGTGTCATTGCAAGAATCAATCATCTTTCTACGAGCGGCGTCACACGACATATCCTTTAAAAAAACAGACGTCGTATACATATACTATAAATGCTATAATTACTTAACAAAAGCATATTTTAAACAAGTTAGAAACGGCAATGAATTGCCGTAAATCTTAGAGTTCGAAAAAATGGTTCAAGTAATATGCAAAGGTTACGTGATCTTGAGGTCAGAGGTCAAAGTCATAGTAATTTCGACGGTATATCGACTATGCTGAGTCGAATGGCGTTGACGGCGAGACTCTAGCTCTTACGGTTCTTGAGTTGAAAGTTGTATAACAGACAGACGGACGGACAAAGCTGTTGTATAAGACTTTTCTCGCTCTAAAATACACTTAACGGCACAAAATGTGGCCCAAATATAAATAAGTCTGAAACCAGTCTTTTAGGGCTGCGAATAAGAATGTTGTGTTATAATTCATTAGAACCAGTATTATTCTTGACTCAAGCCAAAAGAAAACAAAAAATAAACCGTTAGTTTAACTTTTGTGACACATTAACTGCATAACTTTATTGGGACACTTAGAATATAAGTGACTTGCAATTTGATTTTAAAATGATTGCGCTTTAAGCATAATTTCTTTTTGTTTTAAATTAATGTAAAGCTTATTGTAGTTCTTCAAGGAAGAACACAATGTCGATAAATCCTGCACAGACTGCTAAAACTTCTTAGGAGTCAAGGACTTACTGAACGGAAGGTCGCTAAAACTTTAAATGTACCTCATACAACTTAAAGATACTCGTTGATAATGTACAATAAGATTCTTACATGAAAAGATCACGAAGCGGCGGATTTGGATATTCTTCAGTGCGCAATCATTGATTTATTGGTTTGGCAATTTTGAAGAATCAGTTTATCATTGCGGTGAAGATACAGCAGCATCATTAAACAGCAAAATAAGTCGACGTAAATGAGCGCACAGTCAGAAGAGGAATGGAGCAACGAGACCTGTATGCTAAAAGTCCAGCTCGAGGTTCAGAACACTCCGGGCAACATCGCGTAGCTAGACTTTGAGTTGCCATAAAATAGTCAATATCAACACATGAGCACTGGAGTAAATTTCTGTGTACGATTGAATGCAAAATAGCCTTTAGACCTTTAAACAGCAGTGAGTGTGTGTAGAAAAAGCATGGTCAGTGGTTTCTTTCCAACGAAAACCCGGCAAACCGTTAATTTCCATAGAGGGTCTTTCATTATTTGAGCAGGATAAGTTCAGATGCTCGTACAGAGTTAGTGAGGGCTGAGGGTAACTAATGCCAGTTTGATACACTGAAAAGATCCTCCAAAAACATGTTTAGCATATCAGGTATTCATTAAAAGCGAGATTTCACTTTTATTACAAGACAGGCGATGACACACAACTCTTTCCGTAAATAAGTACATTTCAGAGGTCAAAATGCGGAATTTTTAGTAGCTAGCAAGGAGTACTGGAATAAATACCACTGAGTATTTCTGGAATATGCTTTACAGGAATGTTAGAGTAACTGCTAGCTCGTCGCAGGACCTCCATGAAAGCTTTTAATCTCTACCTAGGAAGAAATTCCTCAAGAAGAGATTTAAAAATATGGTCCAGGTTGTCGCGTATGTATATACACACAATCAACATATGTTTATTAGGAACCTGGAATCGAAGGGAGCATCATACGTCTAGCCGCGACGAAACCAACTGACGAACTAGCGACGCGGGTTTTCTTTTTTTTTTTGTGTCTGCTAGTTGTTGGCCTCAGATGGCCTTTACAACTTTACGCGGACTGTGGGTGAGCGCAGAAGGCTCCCAACCCGTTATAAAATAAACTAGACAACGTTGGTCCCCAAGGGTGGACTACCACGGACCTCGGCTTGGGGCGTTGTCGGCAACGTGGATCTAAGGTGATCCACGGAATTAACATTAGCGCGACGCGTATTCCGGCTTCTGCGGCGAGGGCGGAACCGCGGACGACTTTGTATGGCTTCGCGAGCCGTGTATGCTTTGTCTTGTGCGAGTGTGATGCTATCATCTGGTTCGTCTAATATGAGCCTAGGTCTCCTAATTTTGGATATCCTAGATTGAGTGTAGTTTATCGCCGCAACCACTAGCGGGTTGGGGTGAGTCTGAGCAGAGTCAAAGTAGCTACGAGAACACTGCTTCATGAATTGCCTGATGGTCGGCAGCTCTAGATCTATGTGTAGATTTTCGTTGCGCACGAACCACGGTGCTCCCGTAGCTTTGCGCATGAATCTATTTTGTAGTGTTTGTAGCCTATGGATCCTGTGTGGCTTAACGTGTGCGAATACTACACTGGCGTAGGTCATTATGGGTCTAACACATGCTGTATACAGCCGAACTTTGTGTCTAAGTGATAGTTTCGAGCGACTGTTTATGAGAGGATGTAGTCGACCTAACACGAAGGCGGCCCGATTGCGAACCTTCCTTAGGTGAGGTAGAAACGAGAGTCGATTGTCAAGGGTGACACCTAGATACTTGGCTTCACTAGCCCATGGGATAGCGGCGCCAAACATTCTTATTAGAGGGGTCGCACCCGGGGGGTACAGGCGAGGTTGTCTCCTGTGAAACAACACCGCTTGACTCTTCTCGGGATTGATCTGTTTTTATAGTGGCAGTATTTATTCGCACGCACACATGCTCAAGGACTCCTCGTAAATTTTAGAATTTTGTTTATTTGTCGCTGATTGGTGTAAATGATTATTGTACACATTAATGCTAGCGTTTCTTGTATGAACGATAAATGGGATATAAGAAGGCGTAAAAAATGAAAATATATTCTCAGTTGAATCAGTCTACATACGGTTACCAGCTACGGACCTGGCTTATGCCCGCCGGCTGGTAATGCGTTAAAAGGTAATGTCTAATCGCATGCAGGCTATTATCAGTCTCAGAGGTAAAAGTACTGGTAATTCATTTAAGATTTTCTTATTATTCTTTAAAAATATTATTATTATTATTATTTTTCACCTTGAATTACAGTTTTTGTAATGTGTATAAAATTATCAAATTTAAAAATCATGTAATGATAAAAATATTCACTATGAAAATGAAAAAATAGATAAATGTAATTAAAAAAATCATATAGTTTTCAATTAATTATGATTATAATCCAAGAAATATGCTTGGGCCACTTTTTGTGCCGCTGAGTGTATATTGCAAACAGATAACCTTTTATTAAAAATATTGTAGACTGCCAAACATCCGATTAAAACCTTGACATAAAATAAAATATATTATGTAGTTCTGTTTGGCTCCTTAGTCAAGTAGCGTAAACCGTAAGCTCAGACTGTTGATCATGAAAACATGATTGGGCTATTATAAGGCATTCTCAGTTGTGGCAAAAAGCCTGGCGATACGGTCTCCTATTAAGTGGAGCATTCAAATGTAGTGTTAAAAGTAGGTGAAACGATCTCTTTGCGAATAGGTCTGCATAGAGCATATAGAGCATCTCTTGAGTTATTTGAATGGCAATAGAGTACTCCATCATTATTTTTTATTATTTTAACAATAAGTTACGTCATTCGAAATCTAATGTAAAAAAATAATTTTTAAATCTACTCAATAATATATAAGGTAGAAGCTTTTCAAATCTAGGCGAAGGAGTATTTGTCAAACGACGATGAAAATGGATTACGAAGCGGCTACATCACAAGATACTGTGACGTAGCCAACGTTACTGCTATTAATATTATATATTGCGTTACTGCTGCAGGCAGGCGACACTTGCGAGGCAGATTCTCGCATATCGAACATTAAAAAAAAGTATTAAATACTCTTTTATTTTTAACCAATCTTGATGCTGATTTCTCAAATGAGTTTTATTTATATACATTCATATGCATATAAAAGTCAACATTTTAATTCAATCGCTGCACGTCGGTACGGTCGTCACATGTTGTCCGGAAACAATAGATATCTTTTCGTGTCTGCTGTATGCCATTTAGGGTGGGATAGAAGAGACTTGGGTTTTGTTTATTTAGATGTTAACGTCAAAGAATAGGCATGTGGTAATACCAGTATTATTACTAATAGCTACTGTATCGCTAATCAAGCAAATATACAAATAGTATACGTTATAACTTACCTGAGGACGATACCGGGAATGAGCGCCGCTGTTGTCAGTCCCAACGAGATACAAGCCAATGGGCACGGTGCCTTCGCACCATTCCAACACACCCGACAAACGTGACAGGGGCACCACCTGTTAAATAATATACCCCATACATTGTATCAACATATTATAAAACAAAATCCCCCGCCGCGTCAGTCTGTCTGTTCGCGATAAACCCAAAAACTATTGAACGGATTTTCACCAATAGACAGAGTGAAAAGTGGAAGGTTTATGTGTATAATTTTTTAGGACTTTGTTCTACCCGTGCGAAGTCGGGGTGGGTCGCTAGTTGTCTATAAATTATACTCATACAAATGTAATTAGTATTTATGTAAATATTTTTTAGTAACAGAACGGAATCTGGCAATGTCAACACCACTAGGGGTTGGCGTTGCCAGACCCCGAAATAGCTATATATTTGGCAATATAAAAGTTGTGTAGTAGCTAAATGCATCTGCTATGTCTTGGAACAGAGGCTCAGATCAGACGTAGTGGTACTGAGTGATACTGCGAACTTCTTCAGGGAAATAGGCGTGAGACTTTATATGTATGAGGTTTTGTATCAATGTCATATATCCATAGCTACTTATACATTTAAAAAAGTCGGCGCGCTATTAACGTGATGTATAATGGTGACTAGGTTCTGAGCTAGAAGTACTGTACGGGTCAATAACCGTACAACATGTGTATATTTTAAATCATTTATTTTATTGCACTTTACGCAGCAATAATAAACTAGTTCATCGTAAGTCGTCATATCGCGCGCGTGACTAAAATCTCTTACCTTTCATTATTTTCACTCATCCTCATTCTTTAATTAATTTGATCTTTATTATTTTATTGTGGACTTCAAATATAGTGAATTTTATTATATTTTATCTTAGTTTATCTTTATCTCACCCCAAGCCCGAACAAGTACTAATCCTCTATAACACTCTAAAAACTATATCATCATAAGAAACATAGCACAAGGCCTATAGGCTGCAATTTTCTTAACAGGAAAGATACTGATTAAGTCAGACTTAGAAGGTTCTTGTAAGGGACATTGAGACTTACCTTATAAGTTCGAATAAGTAATTTTTTCCTGTTAGTAACTGGATCCTTTTCTAGCAGAGTGTTAACAATGTTGAATACTTGTTGCATAACAGCGTCTTGCTTTAGATCGTCGCCACCCTACGCAAAAAATGTTAGTTTATTTTATGTTTAGTAAATAAACAAAAATATGTTAAACATTATTATCTTACCTTAACTAATAAAATATGATTTTGTCCAGAGGAATCTTTACAGTTTATCTTCTTCGGGCAATTCACTCCGCCCACTAGTTCGTAGTACGTATCAAATGAATATAAAGCTAGAAAACACAACAAATTAAAAATATAATATACTAATAAATTAAAAATATGCTAGGTATGTTATTATTTCTAATAGCTGTTCGTAAGGTTTGAATTCCCAGGTAGGAAATGTGTTATAACACATTGTCAGGGGTATAGAAAGCAATATTATAAGTCTAGTAAAAAAAACTGTTCGAGCGAACGAAGCAGCAGGCAAAAGATAGTAAATAATATAGTTGAAGCCAACTTACTGTTTATATATGAGTAGTTACAATCGCGTTTGACCGGCAATGTAACTGTAGGAACAGGGATCGAGGTCAACTTTCGAAGTTTGTGGATGTTCTCAGCGTCAGGTATTTTCTGTCTCTTCGATTTAGATGTCGGCACGTGATTAGCGAAACTTATAATGGCTGCAAGTAATATATTAAAATAATAATTTGAATGCTCTACTGATTTCTTGAATCAGACTATTGGATTGGCAGAACGATTAAAAGAAGTTTTCTTGAAATGACGTATAGTAAGTGAAGTAAGAATGTACGTTTTTTTTATTTTAACGTGAGCAAGATATCATTTGTAAGTTGAATACATTCGAGTGAAAATTATTTATTTAGAAGAAAATATTCCTGTATGAATTTGAACTATTCGTGCAAAAGTGATTAATGCTGAAACTGTTTGCACTAGAAATTTATATTATAGCAATAATGCAATATGTGCGAGTAATTTGTTCATAACATTCATTTGTACAGTAGTATACCTACCGTCGCACATTTTGTCCATCTGGTCGATGACGGGCGCAAGTTGGTCGCCGGCGCGCGCGCGTAGCTGCGCCGCGAGCGCGTGCGCCGCCACCACGCGCGCCTCTTGCGGACGCGCGCGACCTGACCCGCCACTTCCCCCGCCGACCCGCCCGCTCGCGTTCAGTATCACGTTGTCCTTGTCCGAGTTCTTCAGCAGGAACAGAATAGGCAGCGTATGGTGCGGGTGCTCCACTGCACAACGCTCTGAGTACAATCATAAATTACTGTGCATTTACTTATTTTGGCCAATTAATTATAATCGTTATGGAGACAAATTATTATATATCTACTTATTTTGATAATGTAATTAATGGAATGAGTAAAAGTAAATATGTAATATATTAGTAGATTTTATTTTCCTAAAGAGTATAATTTAAAAGTCATTGTTAACTTCAATTGCAAATAATTAAGTTCTAACTTAATATTTATAAATTTGTGGATTTTCAATCTATTAAGAATTATATAGGTATTATTTAAGAAATGTCATTCATTTTCAAATTATATCAAATAAAATCCAATAATTTACATAAATAGAAAAATGTCAACTTAAAATACTAATATAAAAATAAAATAAAAAAAACAACAATGAAATGAAATAATATAAAAATAATGTATTACAATCATATCAATAAAGATTATCTTTGAGGTATTCATCAACACTGTAGTAACATTTTTGCAATAACAAAGATTTCACTTTATTTTTAAAGCTATAATACAAATGATGGTTTTAACTTCTGTCGGCAGCTTGTTGTATAAAATAATAGATTTTCCCCGTGAACAGTGTTTGACTACATACGCGTTTACGTTACTCCTACGCGTTACTAGCCGTGTCTCTCTCTTCTCTGATGTCTCAAAATTATTGAGATTCTTAACCAGGTGGCCTAATAAGACAAGAATGTAAAGGCATGGCGCTGTGAGAATTTTTAGTTGCAGGATGTGATCTCGCATGACAGTCATGACTCCACTTGTTTTATTCTCTTTTGCATGACAAATGCTGCACTTATGTTATATTTAAAACTGTTTCCCCAGAACTTTATACTGTATCTTAATTTTGACTCAATCACAGCAAAGTAGACTGGACGAATCTGAGATACTGTAAGCTCATCTCTTAAAGTGCGTATTGCATAACATGCACTACTTAGTATATTGCTGATTACTGCAAGTTCCTTCTTCCAATTTAGTAAAGTATATATTAACCAAGAAAAAATTAAAATTAAAATTTTCTACTATGTCGACCTTCGATCAATAATACACTAGATGTCCGGTAAGCGCTTCAAAAACTAGCCGAAAAATAAGAGCACAAATACGGTTGTGCTCTTATTTCAAATTAGTATGATCCAATCATAGCCAACATTAAGACGTCAAAATGCCGCAGTGTGCGTTCAAAAATTGTGCAAATAACCATCGTAACACCGAGATTTTGGAAGGAATATCTTTTTTTCGGTAAGTTTATATCATTAAGTATTTTTCATAAAGTAAAAACCTAATTAAATAGTAAATATGAATCAATTACCAAATATTATGATTGTTTGACCAACGTTTGTGACAACGCGCCAACTATTGTAAATTGTTATTACTATTTTTGGGACTTTGTAATTTAGACTTTAAAACATGCGTATAAAATTAAAATTGTTTTGATGTGATTTGAGCAGCGAACAAAGGTCGTAAAAATTTATTGCTTTTTGTACATAGCTTTGTGAATGCAACTTTAATTATTGGATTTAAGGTTGAATTTGCATTAATGTATATTTATTTCAACTAGAATTCTTAGAATTACCTACACTCACAATTGGCGACAGTTTTAAAGAGGACTTTTGTATGGGATTGTGTATCTAGTCTATTATTGATCGAAGATGTCGACTCTATTTTGCAAAGAAACAACTTGTAAGTATTCATTTTGCCTCACAGTAGTTTTAACTAACATGCATTTCGTTTTTTTAATATTTATTCCAAGATTATAGGTGGAAAACAAGTTTTAAAAAATTGATAGTAGTTTGTTGATTTTACGTTCTAACTCCTTTACATTATCACCAGCTACAACAGCAGTAGTGTCATCAGCAAAGAGAACTCGTTTTATGTCAGGCATGATATTTTGAACTGTGGCAGGCAAATCATTTATGAATATTATAAATTATGTACATAGGTCCCAAAACAGAGCCCTGCAGACCTCCAGAAGCCCTAGAACTCAAAATACGTCAATGATATTTGAATCCAAAAACTTTTATCAAGCGTAACGAGTGAATCTACTGCCGCGTTTAGTGTTGCGATATTAAAACTGTAACCAACTATATCCACCATGTAGTACATAAGGCTAACCAATCAAGACGTCCGTTAAAACATTTTCCATAAATAAACGATCATAACCGAACACCATAATACCACAAACATGTTTATTCCCGCAATCAGTAGGGACAACAGCTGTCAAGCCACTATCTACCAGAAACAAAAGGAAACAGAAATCCCTATTCTACTCTCCGGTCGGCAAGTAATCTGCTTGGCGATTGAAATAGATAGAATAATTATATCAACCGGCGCTTGTGTCACAGTGAACTTTACAAACATTTAAAGGACCAACTTAGATAATTACAAATAACTATTTGCAAGACATATTAATAAATCAGAACTTACAAACTTGCCGATGTGGTATCGGCAGGTTAACTAATTAGAGTAGTCCGCTATTTGTTTTAGTGAAATGCTGAAAAGTAAAACAGTGCAGAGTTATACTTATATAAAAAACTTACCCAACAACTTTGTCAAATTTTGTATGAAAGGAGTATCTTCATTACTCAGCCGCGGCGCCAACTGAGGCAGTATTGTGATAAACTTCCAAGATGGTATCGCGTGCAAAAGGTCTTGGAATCTGTCCTTATCGCCATCAGGAAACTCAAAGTCACGGTTGGCCAACCACAACGATATCACTCTGAACACTGACAAGTTACTCTCGTTACATTGCCTCAACGATAATAAGTAATATCTGAAACGAATATTTTACGTTGCCATACTATGAATGTTACCCGCATATTGCCAAACCAAGGGATAAGAAAGATAAGGTGAAAAGAAAAGGATGCGAAACACACGCATGTAAAGTGGATCTTGCTTACCGGGCGAAAGTAGTAGTGATTACTCTTTATACGCCGGTTTATTGTTTGAGGACAATACTTTCCCAGGCGAGCAGGCTCGATCTTACCGTCACTAAGCATTTAGCTTTTTGTGTGTTCTTATATTTTGTTTCAGAACTATATTTTACTAGTAGATGATAGGCTTGAGTACAACATTTTCATATTAAATAATAATAATAATTATATAACTCACCTCATTGCTAATTGTAAGAAGTTCTCTCTCTCAGCGCGTGTGTTTGCGATCTCTGCTTCATCAAGCTCCTTAAATCGTTTATTTGTTGATAAGGCTTTGCCTTCTTCTCTGAAACATAACTGCTGCTTAACAAATATATTTAACATACAGATTATATATGTATATTATAGTACACTGGAAAGGTTACTTCATAGTAAATTTCATAAAGTTCACTATATAGTCCTCAAATATGACAAACAACTTATACGCTGTATTTAAAAAATATGATGTATGTTGAATTTTAGAAAAGATTGCACAAGAATGATATGCGTCATCTTCTTCTTCTCCCTAGCCTATTGTTCCCAAGGCTAACGATACCCTAAGGCTAGACTAGTGACAGGGTATTAGAGGCCACTGAATTCCCAATAACGACTGCCATAGATGTTCATGGCAGCCGGGACCGACCGCTTAACGTGCTCTCCGAGGCACGGAGCAGGCGATAATTGTCAATCAATCTTAAATGATATGCGTCATCAAGTCATCACACATATAAATTAAATTAATCTAACAATTATTCCTTTGCAACAATACTACAGTACCGTAGAAATCAATAGCCGAGTATGTATATAACACACTGTTTTAAAATAATTATTACACCCCTGAAGAAGCGTGAATTTAGAACAACATAATGGACCACCACATAAAATACATATATTTTCAGATATTATGTTAAGTTATGAAATGTGGTCTTTTAAATAAAAAATAAATAAACTTACTTAGTGAGTGACTTCATAGGTCTCTTGGTTAGATCTGTTTCTGTACCTTTCATATTTTCTACACATTTAACTCTGTTCTCAAATATAGATGAGTTCATATAAGTTACAACCTAAAAATAAAATTATTTCGTCATTTTTCGAGGTATAGTCGTTGACGTTAAGACTTGAAAAGCATCGTTGCTTTTATCATTAAGTCTCGATATGGTTAAGCTACATAATATACATGTTAAATGCAGTTCTTAATTCCTAGTAAATGTATTTTATTTATTTGCAGTCTAATCTGTCCCACTGCAGGGCAAATGCTTCCCTACCCTCTTTCCACTTCTCTCTTTTTTGAGCTACAACTTGCCAGTCTTTATTGTAAAGCTGCAAATCATTCCTCCATCTGACTTTTGGTCTGCCGTGAGGTCGTTTCCGATTTGGGACCCACAAGGTGGTGATTTTAGCCCATATATCATCCGACATGCGGCAGACATTTTCAGCCCAGTTATATTATAGTTTTGCAGCTTTATGACACACATCCACGATTTGTGATTTAGAGCGCAGTGTGGTGTTTTTTATTCGATCTACGCGTCTTACATTTAGGATGCTGCGCTCCATAGCTCGCTGACAGACCCCGAGGCTGGACTTCTGACCTGCTGTCAAAGACCAGGTTTGAGCGCCGTATGTGAGAATGGGGAGGATGCACGCGTCCATGAGTCGCCGTTTTAAGCCCATAGGCAGGTTTCCTTTCATGAGTTCTTTCATGGACCAATAGTTCCTCCAGGCGTTTTCAGTCTGACGTGCGAGTTCCGCTTTTTGTCTCGCCTGAAAGGAGACTAATTGGCCCAAATAGATATACTCATGGACATATTCAACCTCCACAACCCTCGATGTAGATTTTGCGCTTTGTGCTATTTGTCATCAAATTGGTCTTCGACATATTCACCTTTACTTCAACCTCGAGGCTGGCTTTGCATAGATCATCGAGCATTTGTCCCAACTGTAGAGCAGATGAAGAGAAAAGCACTATGTCGTCTGCAAACCGGAGGTTAGTTTCTTTTTTCTCCGATGAGAATGCCTATCTCTTCCCAACCAGCTGCAATTTTCCGGAATACTTCCTCAAGTGTAGCAGTGAATAGCTTGGGGGACAACAAGTCACCCTGTTTGACCCATTTTTCTATTTGGAAGGACGGTTCTATGGTCGCAAGCTTTATTGATGCTGAGCTATTGATGTATATTTGTTTCAGTAAATTTATGTATGTAGGATTATTTCTTATTTTTGTAACGCTAGGAAGATGGAAGAATGTTTGATACTGTAAAAGCTTTTAAAATAGTCTACGAATGCCATTAAATGTATAATTTAATAAATTATATGCGTATACGTAGGGTTAAATAAACATGTAGGACATCAAAAGCCACCAGTTTGCTGTACCATAATAGTAAGCAAACCCATAGCCTTCAGCCGGATATATTTTCAGATATTGTACCACTACTGACTGTAGCCTGACAGGAATAAAAAGACATATCCCAAAATCCATACCGGTTTTTTTTCATGCACTATATGAGTAACCACAAACTTATGTGCGGGACCAACAAGTCAGTACAAAACAAAATAATTTATTGTAATATTTTGTTATTACCTGCTTGTATTCCGCGTCTGCGAATTTTGCTATATCGCGATACACCTTAAGTCTCACATCCACATGTTCTTGTTTCAACACATTTAGACTTTTCTGTAAATATTTATTGATAATGTCTCTTGGGTTATCACGCTTCGAATCGGCCATCCATAGTGCGTATCGTCTGTAACGAAAAGTTTAATTTATATATTTTGTATTAATATTTTAATTTCTTAGCAGATGCAATATGACCAATGACCGTACCGATATTAATTTGGTGTTTGGTACCACTACTTATAATAGTCACTGTGAGCATAATACCTACGTAATACCCAGAATCATAAAGAATCAGGATTTCTGAATAACATTAATTATTTTGTTTACTACGCCATAGCACTGGGTGTGTCTCTCTCAATACTATGCGCATGTATAGTAAGTCAAA
Organism: Catocala sponsa; assembly: GCA_963564715.1. NCBI lineage: Eukaryota > Metazoa > Arthropoda > Insecta > Lepidoptera > Erebidae > Catocala > Catocala sponsa. The sequence goes on from OY751331.1 coordinate 14,330,758, forward strand.
CAACTAAAATGTGTGTATATTCATGTCAGTAAGACATGCCAAAATTTATGGGGCAATCTACTACAGCAGATTATTTATTTGTGTTTCTATTTGAGTTCATACTCGAATGTCTTGTTATGGTGATACCTGCCTCCTGAGCAGTCCATAAATTGTATTGTTTATTTACCCACAATCTGTTAAGCTTTAGCAAACTTTAATTCTATACTTTAATATTTTATGTAATATTCTTAAATAAGTTGTAAATAATCTGTAACCGATACCTCAACGCGACAGCAGCCAACTTTGTGTCCAAAGATTGCTTGTTTACAATATTACGAAGTAGAGACAAGGCTAATTCCTTGTGACCTTTGGCCCAAGATACCTCACTCTCAACCAGAGCAATATCTTCGTTTAATTGTGACTTCTTCGCCATAGCTAAAAGACGTTGCGCCATTTGAACTCTTTGGTTATTTAAAGCCATTTCTAGAATAAAGAGAACGACATCATATAATGAATTGTCACATACATATTTTTGTCCAAATCGGATAGTACCACGATTCAAAAGGTCTTTGCAGATAAACAAGATTAAGTATTATATGCTACACGCAAACAAAGCGCCCGAAATAAATGTGCGCGCAAATTGTCATAATATGTCCATTTAAAAAAGTAACTGATATTATATGCCATTTCCAATAAAGCTTGACTTAATTATAAGGGAATTAGACTTACTAGCATATTGTATCTGTAATGATACTATTTCATTCAAAAAACTGTTGTAAGATTTCGCAGCGTGCTCTAATATTACAACACGTTGTGACGACAGAGCCTCAATATGTTTGAAATCATGAAACTGAGGCAAATTGTCGACATCCCACCTCTGAAGCAACTCTGAGAAAAGTGACCGGTTGCTTCGTACTGCAAAATAATCTTCGACATCTCTAAACATATGTAGCTTCTCCAAAATCTTATAAATATTCTGACAGTTCTCCATGTTCAGATTGTGGCATAATCTAGAAACGGCTAATTTAGCCTTGTTTAAAGGTACCGAAAACTTTTCTTCGAATTCAGGCGCAGTTTGAATGTGAAAGCAATTCTTAAGACAAGCATATTGAAAAGCCTTGACGACTGAGTTTTGGTTACAATTTTTTTGTTCATACTTTGCTTCTAGTGCTTTGGTGTCCACAAAATCGCTCCAATCGCCTGGAAGAAAAATATATAATCACCACATAAAGAAATTGTGTAAAGAAGTTTTCAAATTAAGAATGGAATTAATAATTAATTAATTACTAATACTTAGCCATTTACTATTTACGGATCCTTTCGTATACCGAAATATATAAATATACGGTATACAAAAGAGCCGGTATACATGAGAGGTCTAACCGCGGCGCACGTACTTCTTCAATTCCTTTCCATTTATCCCATTTTTATTTTGTCTACAGGTAGGCAACCACGCGTGAATGATAACCCTGGTATTTATTACCGCCCCATCGGATCATGAGAGTTAGGGAACAGAGAGTGCACTTATGTTTGCGCACACAATTGTGCACTATAATATCTCCTGCGCAGATGGCCAGTCTCCGTTAAGACCGGCCGCCGTGACCGAAATTCAGTCTGGAGGACACTATTATTATTATTATTACAAATATAAGAAAATACTTACCGAGAAAAGCTAAGCACTCATATTTGACGTCGTTCAACTGGTCATTGTCTGGTAAAGATTTAATGTAGCGCAATGCAAGATGGTGCATGCCAGACTTGTGCAGTGATCTAACGACGCCATATTGAAGTTCTTGATCTGACTGTGTACCGCAGGACAGTGCTATGTCGTGTAACAACAAAGCATCGGAATATTGTCCCGTGTTTATGAGGTGCTTGCGTTTTTCGTTCTCTATGGTTAAATGTGCTGTACCGCAGCCCTCTATAGCGTCTATTTCACCGATAGAAACGTAACACTGAAAAAAGCATTTATGCTTGAGTATATAAACAAAACTTGAATAACTACTATATAATTTTTTACTATATAATTTTTTGAATAATGTTTGTTTGTATATTTCATATTTTAGGGTCGTTATGTCGTCCCCGGATGAATACAAACGCATTACATCACTATCAAAATTGCACAAATTATATATTATGTGACCCTTAAATGCGACCACACCTTCTTATTACATGCTTATACTAAACATTTATATATAAACAATAAACTAACCTTTCTAAATATTCGCTGCAGGTTCTCACCGCCCGGCAAGTTGGTGGTGGACTCGGGTGACGAAGGCGACAGTCCGTTGTTCTGGAACACGGCCCAAATCTCTCCATAGTAAATGGCAGCCCAGTTCTGATCGACCACGGCCGCTGCCCATGCCACTTTGTCATATTCTAATTCGAGGAAATTTAATATTTTCTTTGGACATCCTCGCCTAAAATACGTACGTAAGTATAGTAATTAACAAAAAAGGGTTAAAGATTAGATCTTCATTTCTCAATTTTCATATGCAATTCAGAAATCTTATAGATTATAACGATAATAGATTCAATGCCCCGGCAATAATGCCTGTTCGGGGAACAACTAGCACTTAGGCCGACCTAATCACCTCGTGATTCACACGAGTCAAAACATTGATGAATTCAATTTGCGATTAATCGGGACCAACGAATGCAACGTTTAGAATATTAACCAACTCTTGGACTGGCATTGAGCCAAATATATCTTAGAAAATAAAGCTTACCGCATATCATAATAGTTTCGTTGGATACGAACAAAGTCCACAATGTTGAGCATATACTGTACAATAGTTTTATGTCCGTCTGTCAGAGTTTCAGCTGCTTTAGAAGTATAGTTGCTGTCTCCACTACTTTCCAACGTGTTATCAAAAGTTTGTTCGAATATGAAGTTAAACAACTTGTTAATATGTTCGCCCATCGCCTGAATACGAGTTTCAGTTAAACATTGCAGTAACAACCCCATCAGAGCTGGTAATATTTTACGGCAAACATGAGACTGAAAAATAAATGTATGTGTACATAGAAATTAATTCATTGGAAATATTTGTGGTAAAGTGACACTTCTATTATATCTATACTTATATTATAAAGCTGAATAGTTTGTTTGTTTGTTTGATTGAACGCGCTAATATCAGGAACTACTCGATCGAATTGAAAAATCATTTTTAGTTGCATAGCTCATTTATCGAGGAATATAATAAGCTATATAACATCACGACCAATAGGAGCGGATCATCAATGTAAAATGTTGCAAAAACGGAGAAAATTCGCTTCTGTGTGGCGAAGACGAAGTTGCGCGGGTCAATTCGTACTTAATAATATTGTTTAACGGCTTAAAAGACTGCTTGCTGGTATTAAATTTACGTCCACTTTCGTCATTATCAACTTCCATAGCCATCATAAGAACAAATAAATGAACCTAACTCGTTTTTTATTGTGCTTCCATTGTTTCCTTAGACAATAAGGTAGCCCTAGCTAAAATCGGTTCAATTACAAATGAAATATAGCCAATAGCTTAGCACGATTGTTATAATGCAAAAATTTGTACAATGAATTCATACTTATACCTACACTGAGCAGATTTTATCCGTAAAAAAATATCCGTATTACAAATATTTGCTGTAGTGTGGTCACGTTAAGATTGTCTTTTAGGAAACTTCATATAATTATTAATATTTCAGTAATTTACATATACACACGAGTGATAGTGAGTTAATATTTAGACTTACCTTTAAAATGCAGACCTCACGTAAGTTAGTAACATAATTAGTCGACGAATCAACGAATTCCAAAAGAGTACAGGTGACTTCTTTCAACCAATCATCCTTATTTTTATTGAGGAGAGCCGTCAGAAATATGCCGTCAGGAAACATTGTGTTGTATTGTTCAAACTTCTTACCATCGACGTGAGTGTCGTTTGTTATTGTATTTGGGGCAGCTAACGGTTTTAATATTTGCTTGTCAACGTCTTCTAATTCTAAAATTAAATTGTTTACACATTAGCACGATATTAACGTACGTAACTAACGTACGCTTAAAAAAAACGCGGTCGCCTAATAATATTTGTCTACCGGACTCAGTTCCAGATTCTGTGGTACTCGTGAGAACTTTATGATAGAAATAATCCATAATACTATGCCTGAACCAGAAATCGAACCGGGCACCTCATGCACAGCTGTTGTAACTACCGATGCGCCACCGAGACAGTAGGTTATATTAATTAACGAACATCAATATGTATTTAATTTAATAATGGACACATACGGCAGATTTCGAACTAGTATTGCAATATATACACAACATAATTTAAACCTGTCAATTGTTGGCATATTTTAAAACCTATTGTCAGGCCACCGGTGTGCCGCTGCTACTCAATAGGTTAATCAAACAGAACAATAAAATAAAATATACCTGTGATATTATCGCTATCGAAGCACTTCAGTAAATTAATCAAGGTTTCAGCAACTTCATTAGTAACATTAGGGTCTTCATCAAAGAACACTTCCAGAAGAGCTTTTATTGTCACTTGAGCAAAGTAATCTTTCGGATTTACGTTTGTTATGCCTTTCGTATCAGCTGGTGGAACGGTCACTAGAGTTTTCAAGTCAAATGAACTGATCTCCGATAAACAGTTACATGCCTCTATAACAGTCTATAAAAAAATTAAATATTATCAAACTTTAAAAAAAACCTTCATAAACTTAAGAGTAACTATAAAGTTCATTATAAATTGTGGAATCGCAGAAAATGGAAAATTGGCCGTATTTATGCACAAGTGACCATAAATGTATATATTAGATATATATCTTATATATGTATCGGTTCACAGAAATGTATTATATACACATTTCACCATCGAAGTTTTGGGTTGCAAGTAATTTAACCTTTTGAACGCCAGAATATAAACGCATCGCCGTAACCCCGACGCCAAGCCACTTTTTCTGTAAAATAACCTTCAGAACTATAGGGATTCCAAAACTTTATCGAATATCAACTGTGTTTTTATTTTCGTCTTAAATTTTCTAATAAACCCTACTCATGACACTGATATTTATTTAACCACAAAAGTAATGTTTTATTTAGTTTTATTGTTTATTTTTATGTTAAGGTGCGACGTATTTTTTGTCATACATATGTGACGTTGGCGTTGAGGGCAAGATTTCGTTTGTCACGTATATGTGACAATGGCGTCCAAAAGGTTAAATCCAAGATATTGCCGTTTGCAGGTCACATGCCCAGTCTCCATCCTGCTACTAAAAGTTTTATTACATATCTACATAAACTCTTTGCTTGACACGTTAAATCGAGACAATGATCTAACAAACGGCCATAAACGTACTATCAAATATAATTTAATTATAATAAAAGTAAGCAGCAATAGCCTAGTAGGAAACCATTGAACTGCCACACAGAGGTCTCGAGTTCGAAACCAAGGCGCGCATGTCTGTCTTTTCGAAGATATATACGTATTAAATAGTTAATTATAGCTTGCTTTAACGGTGAAGGAAAACATCGTGAGGAAACCTGCATGTCTGAGAGTTCTCCATAATGTTCTCGAAGATATGTGAAGTCTGCCAACCCGCAATAGGCCAGCGTGATGGACTATGGCCTAACCCTTCTTACACTGAGAAGAGGCCCGTGCCCAGCAGTGGGACAGTTTAATACAGGGCTGATATTATTATTATTATTATAATAAATACCTTTTCATCATACGCTGTTGATTTAAGAATATTACATAGTGCATGGGTGAATTGATGTATTGAACTGGTAGCACAATCTTCCGAAAATTTCATGTTATCCAATTTACTATACAACTTATGTATATTAACTTTATTACAAATTAAAAATTGTCGAATGTTCAGCAATGTTTCGTGACTAGAAAAAATATTAATACATTATAAGAACAAATAAAACCAAAAAGAATAACAATAATATAATATTTACCTTGGACGATTTAAGCTTATTATATGAGCTTTTAATTTTTCTTCAAACACTGTAAGATTAGCGCAGCGGCCATTATCTACAACTCCTTGAGACATAGAATTAAGAAAATCCACTACATCTTCACTTTCTTTTAAGTAATCCTTCATATCATTGAGTAAATAGTCTAAAAACGAAGCGCACTCTTGCTCGAAGCCTCCTTCTTTCTTAATAATCAAGACGGGCAATAACTCCAACATTGATTTTTGCATCACGGCCGCTTTAATAGGGAGGAGGTAATCGAGCATGATCCTCGATGCTTTGACGAACGCCTTCATCTCATGTTTGTCGTTGCAGCTCTTTATCGCGTGAGTTAAACTGTTACACGCATAGTTACACACAAACGCGTCGGAAGGAAAGCCCAGAGGCACAGTTTTCAGAAAAGTGACGTAAGCATGCAGCGCCAGTATCTTCCCTTCAAGTAAACTCTCTTGTATTACAACTTTCCATAATTTGAACAACATTCTGAATATTGTTGCTGTTTGATTTTTGCATAGATACTGAATTACGCTTTCATCTATAAGAGTCTGTAAGAACATAACAATAATTAAATAAATTTGAATAAAGTATTACAAAATCTGCTGTAAAAATATACTTACTTCAAAATAATCAAGTATGGCTGCAAAGATTCTTTTAGGGTAGTTGTAGTATTGATGCTGCTGGGTCAATTTAATATCAAACATTACTTCTGCAGCTTCGTAGTCTCTCATATGAGTAGCTGCTAATAACAGCAACTCGCCCACATTCTCAACGAACAGACCGCTCCATCTGTTATTTTCTAATACTTCACAGGTTTCTTTAAACATATTATTTGCATTCTTCAAAGCCTTTTCGAAATGGCTCTGTTTATCAGTAGGATAGTAATCTATATTATATTTTTCACTTACAATATATGGTAAACACAAAGCAATTATATTTGGAAAACACATCTGAAAAAGAAATGAGTCAAATGAGTTTCGTTTGTATATTGCCTGCTCTTCACGAGCCGATTCAGGGTGACTACTAATATCTGAAACTTCATGAGTTTTTGTATCTATACTAATATTATAAAGCTGAAGAGTTATTTTGTTTGTTTGAACGCGCTAATCTTAGGAACTACTGGTTCTATTTGAAAAATTATTTTAGTGTTGGAAAGCCTATTTATCGAGGGAGGCTATAGGCTATATAACATCACGCTACGACCCACGGGGGCAGCGTAGTAACGATAAACGCGGGAACATCTAGTTAGTTATAATTGTGGTTATATTGTTCTTTGCTTAAAACTAAAGTCAGGTTTTTACTAAAACTGCTGCTGTGGCGATCTAACAGAAAACTATAGTGTTAATGCTCTCAAGCTAGTTTAGGGTACAATAATAATAGGTCCAGATATTACATTCGTGGTTTTCACCAGTAAATATATAATTTTTATATTTTTTATTGTAAATATTACAAGTGCAAGATGGCTAAATTATATATGGCAAGGTCTTGAAGCACTAACCTCCAGAATATTTTCTATAGGCTGTATTTGCGCATTTGCGACGTATGCTAAAATATCACCCTCGCGCACCTTTCCATCCTTGCGCCATAGTATATCACCAGAGATTAACCACCCCTTATGCCTTTCAATGAACATATCTATATCATCATATCCAAACAAAGCAATCGGCAAATCTTGTACAGTGTTATTTTTAGTAAACCAAAAATATATAACAGGTAAGATATGAGTATTCAAATAATCTTTGAAATCGTCTATGCCGGCGCTATTAACGATCATTCGTAAAACCTTCATAACCAATTGTTTGTCCAAAGATTTTGTTTTTTGTAAGTGAATGACTTCAAGGATTATACTTTGTATCGTAGAGGTTTTTGATTGCGCCAGCGCAAGGAAGCAATGAAGTACTGTAGCAGTTCTGTTGGCTGATTCATCTTTAAGTACCAACTCATTCTCATTATCGGATACCTGAAAGAATTTTATTCAACATAATATATTCGAACAGCAGTACTTCATAAGCAATTAATGATCTGACAAGCTTCGGATCAAAGGTACAAAATTCTAATCAAATATTTTGTAAAAAAATTAAATTATTGTCATAAGTGTTCATTTAATATCGAAAAGAACTCTGAAGATCTCAAATTAATTACCATTTTAATGATATCATTTTCTAAAATAAAAAAAGATCGATACATTTATAGTCAAAAAACGCTCTTCGATTAGTTGCAGTACATTAATCAGTATCAATGTCCTGTCTTTGAGTAGAATTAGTACTTTAAGTTACTGATATTGTACTAAAAGTAATGTACTACAAGTTTTGACGCCGGATATTAAAGTAGAAGCACCAAACTTCCAGGTAAACAAAAATTACTTACATCTATCAAAAATATCTGCATCAAATCAGACGATAGAGTTTCTATATCATAATAATTAAAATAATTGCTTATCAACTTCAATAAATAACAGCAATATAAACGCATGCTATGAACACTCCCTTTAATTTTACTCATAAAAACGTCTTCAAATGCCCCATCTATAGCACTATCTTGTTTATAATTCAACACTATAAGTTTAGCTGCGCACTCATAAACCAGAGATGCGACCTCCGGCGGATAATACATGTCCGCACACAGACGCAGATAACTCTTAATCATGATGACGCAGTTGTTCTTTTTAACACTATCGTCAAGGCATAACTTGTCTATTATTTTTACCAATATCTTCAGTATTCCATAAGATGCTTTAGAATTTTTGTATAACTTTTGACACATACTTTGCATCATGGTAAAAATTAAACCTGGAATTAAACATTAAAATGAAGTGTACGACAATACTCAAAAACGAAAAATATTACTTTCGTAAGAAATTCTATTTACCTGACGGTGGATCATCAACTGTTGAATCTATTAATATTTCTATGGTCTGAAATATACATTGTAAATCCGTGGAATAATTGTATACACTGTCATCTAATATAAGTTTGAGTATTTCCTCTCGGTACTCTGCTTCTTTTCTAGAATACGCAGCCAGGACGAAGAAACAATTGTGTTTCAAAGCTTCAATATTCATTTCTTCCTCATCTCCTTCAATGGACACGTCGTTAAAGTTGCTCTCAACTTCTGTATTTAATATATTATTGATGCCATGAAATAAATCACCATCAATACTCGATCGTACCAAACTTGTTATCAGGCAATCGAATTCAGAAATCAAAAGTTGTTTTACAAGTTGAAGTGCGCTAATTTTCATCGGGATTTGCGCATTACTCTGCAGCATAACATTTAATGTTGAGTACATCGGAGTCAGCACCCGTTTCAATAAAGCAAATATGTCCAAAGTTTCAACTTCATCTCGAGTTTTAATGTTATATTTAAGAACTATATTTAGATATGAAACAATAATATTGATTAACTTGATACAATGTAATAAATCCGCTTTCTTTTGACGTAGTTTTGAAATAGCGTCAATGAGTATAGTTTTAAAGTAGTCATGTGCTTGGTTTTCTACTGTAGCAACTATTTCAATTTGACCAAGATGTTTTTCCTGATGAGATAATGTTTTTATTTCGTCGATTTCAAACTCGCTAAATAATATACATTTCTCATTGGAACCGAATAAAATGTCACGTAACCCCTCATATTCAGAAGTGATATTACAACATGGTGAAATATTCACATTGTCATTTGCAATTAATCTTAAAAGTAATTCTGTTATGTTAGTTACGCAAATAGATGAGAGGTCGCTTGCAGTCAACCATGAAAAGCATTTAACTCTGAAATCTTCGGCGCTACAGATGCTGTAACAATGTTCGAATACTTCGCTCAAAGTTTTGACACTATGCGTGGTCACCGGCATATCTTTCTCGATGTATAATTTGAGAAGAAGTTGCGCTTGGGTGTATTTTACGGTATGATGTTTTAGTAAATGTTGTATAATCCTATGTACAGCTTTGTGTGATGCGTTTATAGAGTTGCAATTTCTGTAATCAAATATTTTTTAATTACAATTATATTGCTTTTTTGCTTTAGAAGTGTCAGCGTTGTGTGTAATTTTTTATTTGTAAATTTTTAGTATGTGTGCCGTGCCCACACTCAAACACATTGAGAAACTCACCAAGAATATAATTTTAATTATCAAAGAGTTTAAATACAGACACGAGAATCGAACCCCGTACCATACGTTTTCAAGAGCAAATTTATGGCACAGGGAAATTTATTGCAATGAAGCAATTTTAGTTAGCAGTATATTTCATAAAGAATAAGTTCAGGCTCTAAGCGTTGCGACACTAGCGACAATGTGATCTAGATATCTTACCTGATACAAGAATTCCACAAGGATATTAATATGTTATCATATTCATTGCTTTTGTACTTCAAATGACACAAGTTTTGTAACACCGAACACGTCATCTCTTCAAACACATCCCAGTCGATATTAATACTATTATTGGACAATATTGTCTGAATACAGTTAAGTAGGGATGAATAATCACTGGTAGATATACTGCCACCATATTTTTTTACATATACATGTATGATTCCCATCCTAAAAAAGGAAAACATTTGGTGATTCAAAGCACAATGTATTTTGGTAATACGGCAGTCGAGCTAATGCTAAATCATATTGTCTGTTACTACTGTCCACAACGATTGTTGATAGGGGATGATTGTATCAGCCAGTCAAACTGTTAACCTCCACTGTCTCGTCCAGTAATCCTTCTTTATAATATACTAGCTGTGCTTGCGCTCGCACCCGCGTCAGTGGTATTTATGGTTACTGCGCCGCTTCCGTGAGCCGTAGCGTGATGTTATATAGCCTATGTCCTTCCCAGGGTCTTAGGCTATCTCCATTCCAAATTTCATCTAAATCGATTCAGCAGATTGAGCGTGAAAAGGTAACAGACAGACAGACAGACAGACAGACAGAGTTACTCTCGCATTTATAATACTAGCTTTTGAGCGCCGCACCGCCCGCGTGGTACCTACATTAATAAATAGTAGTCTATGTCCTTCCCCAGGTTTTAAACTATATCTGTACCAAATTTCATCTAAATCGGTTGAGTGGTTTAGCCGTGAAAAGGTAACAGACAGACAGATAGACAGACAGAGTTACTTTCGAATCTATACTAATATTATAAAGCTGAAGAGTTTGTTTGTTTGTTTGTTTGCTTGAACGCGCAAATCTCAGGAACAACTGGTCCGATTTGAAAAATTATTTCAGTGTTAGATTGCCCATTTATCGAGGAAGGCTATAGGCTGTATATCATCACGCTAAGATCAATAGGAGCGGAGCACCAATGAAGAATGTTTCAAAATCGGAGGTTTTTTTTTCCTTTTGAGAGCTTCCGCTGCGTGCGCTGCGTAAACAGTTAAAGTTTCGCAAAAAGCATGTATGACAGAATTGTTCCCCTTTAAAAGTTCTAAACAAAGGTCCGCGATAGCATATGTCTATCTTTTAAGGTTGGCTCACTATAACCTTTTTTATGCTAACCAAATTTGTTCTAAAATATTGCATTATTTGCGAAGGTATTATTGTAAACATGATATTAATCCTTATCCAAATAAATACGTTATTCATCACAAGTATTTAATTTAAAACAAAATTGCCCTTTACATCATTCTATTTCAATGAATATCTTAGGAGATATCGCAGTTTTAAAATAACATCACAGCAAAATAATTACCCATTACAGACATACAAACGATGTATTTCCTGGTTAATTCTGCGTGATTTTAAATTAGCACTGTAGGTATATTTATAAAATAAAATGTTGTTGGATGGTTCTTACGTTCTTAGTTTCAGCTCCTTTAAAATTGTATTATAGGTGCCTACGACCCATTCTCTCTCTTATGTGACGCAGACGAAGTTGCGCGGGTCATGCCATCTATAAGTACTTAATATTATAAAGCTGAAGAGTTTGTTTGTTTATTGGTTTGAACGCGCTAATCTCATAATAGCCTATTTATTGAGGAAGGCTATAGGATATATAACATCACGCTACGACCCACGGGGGCGGTGCAGTAACGATAAACGCGGGTGAAACCGCGGGAACATCTAGTTTATAATATTAGTAAGGATTAGTAAGGATTTGTGCGATCGTTAGCAGACTGTGTTAGCTTTAGCTATACTGTGGTATTACATAATCGATAGATAAATAAAACAAATACCTAGTAGTCATAAATAATAATGTGTTAGGTTAGGTTGTAAACACAAGTGCACTTTATTATTTTTTTGGAAAGCCAGCTCCCGCTCTAGTGATAATTCTTGTGTCGCGGGAACTTTACAAACATTCAAACAACGGACACAAAGAATACCCAAACTCAAAACAACAATTTATGGATCACAAATTGTTGTCCCGTGTGGGATTCGAACCCATAACACTCGACGTAGCAGCGGCGAGGCGACCACTTAAACCTCTATGCCATCCATGCAGTCGTTTCTTTCTATTCCCTCAAACACAAAGTCTGATGGCGGTAATGTCCACCTGATCTCTCATGGCAGCCGGAGTGACATCAGCCACAGAATCAAAGGTTTTAAATACTTGTCGCGGCACGAGGATTAAACCTGCCAACTATTTAACTTCTGCCTGCAGTATTTCTGTACTAGCGGACTACTACCACAGGGTTCGATCCCAGGACCTATCGTATACACTAGTCTAGCGGCTCAACGTGCGTGCGTGCGTGTAAATGAAGCTTTAGGAGGGAGATGTGATCAAAGATATTTAAGATGTGAATATATGTAGATTGCCACATACCATGGTATAATATTCTGCTGCATTTCATTTACAAGGTCACTAAACGTTTTGTTCTTGTTGAAATTCAATCTCAGCCTTTTTGTTGCGCTCTCATCATCATTCTCATTTCTTTCCAACAATTTAAATATCTGTAAGTAAGTAAGTATTAAAATTTTAAAATGAATATAGTTAATTAATATTGAGTAACTCATGTAAGCATTACTCAGTACTGGTTAACACGTAAAACGTGCCATTTGCGAAACGTCTATTTTGTATAACATCTTATTCGCAAAATAAGACATTTTCTTAATTTTTTTTATGATTTCTTGCTATTTTGGTTTCAAATTACTAGTATTCTTGTTAACCCCTCCAGCTAAGCTAGAATGCTTGTGTTAGGAGTGGGTTCAAGTCAGTATAACAGGTGGCATTCAAGCCCGCGAGCTCTCGATCGCAAGTCCAATGCCTTATCCAATGGGCTACCGCTACTTATAATTTTTTACACATTTGCGTAATGTTCCTACCGCATAATGTCTAATCCGCAAAACATCCCATTCGCATACTATCCCATGCATACTAACTAATGGAAAAGTAATAAAAATAATGTCTCTTAAGATTTTTATTTGTTTTACACCAGTTGGTACACATATTGTGACAATTTGCGAGTGGGTCATTTTGTTAATAGGACTTTATGCGAATAAGACACATGTGGCAGTAGTTTTAGATATAACCAACAACAACTTGAAGTGTCCATACGATCCTGAACACATTATATTTTTATTAATTTGTCGACGCTTCTGAAGAAGAAGTCAACGACAGGGCGAAGTGAAACCAGAATACAAAGATGGTTGACCCCACCACCATGTGAGATAAAAATAAGAAAGCGAGAGTTAACGCGTTCGATAGTTCATGTTTTTTTTCACTAACTAAATTACTTATTCTGGTAAAACAAGAGGCCATGCCACACCAGCCTCGTCTCCTTTCGTGTCTCTTTAGAAAGTAAAACCACAAAAGTAGTTGTCATCATCCTCGTTGATAATCTATATGGGTAGATAGTGCTCTCAGATATTCCGATATCTAGCTTAGAATTAGAATTTCCTTATACCTCGGCTGTCCGGTGGCAGCTTCGTAAAAAAACTGATATTCAGCCGTATTTTAGTAAGATTAGCTAAACGACCCATCCAATGTAGATTGATAAGGCCAAAATAACTACTGTGTATCATGTATAGTTATATTTCTATCATAGTAAACAAATATGGCATACTGATAGATAAAGACAATATATATAAAGCTATCTCCATGTAAAGCCTCTCTATTTTGTTATCTCTATTTACTGAAAAACGAATATAGCCTAAAATCGGGAGCTGGTTTTAAAATGAGTTTGTTGTTTACTAGATAAGAAAAGTAAGAAAAATATTCATCTACCAATCGTTTTGATTCCCTTTAAACACATAGGCGCGGTACACAAGTAACGAGTCGTTTTACCTGCAGATAGTTAATTTTTACTGTCCATGGCTAAAACTACTTATTATTTAATATACATAGGACGCAGGCCAAAGGCGGCATGGCTTCTTAGTTAATATTAAAATAAAATGATATAATTATTACCTGATAATGAACTGTTGCAGCTAAATCATGGAAATATGAACTATTTTGCAACATTCTATCATTTTGTCGCCTAGCCTTTTGCATATAGCTTACTTCTAGGCATATTAATTCAGTAATACTATTCAAATATCTGTTCCACTGTTCCCAATTGTTTGCCAAGCTTCCTTCTTCGTTCTGGCGTTTTCCTTGTGGATGGTGAAGCGCAACAGCTAAATATAATAACTTGAACAGTATTATCTGAAAAATTAATTAGCATTTGTTTCATGGCGTATTGGTTTAAGTGGTCGAGAGCCGAGTATTGTAGGTTCGGTCCCCACACGAGACAAAAATCTGTGTGATTCGCAAATGGTTGTTACGAGTCTGGCTGTACGCAGAGACTGGGTGTAACACATCAAATTATTCCTAGTGCAGGACATGAATTATTAAATAAACAAAGAAAGTATATGACTAATTCATCAGCATATTCTCGTTTGCAGGCTGAATTTTTGGACAATACTTAAAACCTACTTAACAATTTAGGATTAAATAATTTATTTTTTATTTTAATATAGGTATTTGGGAAACAAACAGATACAATTTAAAAATAATTAATGTTCAAATCCAAAGCAGTTTCCACATATAAATATACAGTAGCGCCTATAAATGCACAAGTAATTAGCGTAACAATATAACAACAAAAAAAATAGTATTTTAAAAGGAAGTACAGTACTAGGAACAGAGTTAGGTACAAAGTTATATTATTTAATTTTATTCAGTTTCACAAAGCAGGAACAAGACAGGCATGGATAGACTTCTTGAACTTGGGTAAAGAAAAATGGAACACACCAATGGAATTGTCACTGCAGATATTAATAAGGTTATTAAACGAGCGACAGGATCGTATTATGAAGGAATTCCTCCCATAATTAATCCTAGCAAAGGACACAGAAAATAATTGCTTTTTTCTTGCGTTGATACGTGGACATCCAAAGCCAACTTTGCTTAAAAGATAAAATGAGTTTACTTGATTCCTTATACTTAATTTTGAATAAAAATACTAGGTCCCGTTCATTCCATCGCGACTCAAGAGATGGCAAGGCAGTTATCTCACCGCAGTTTTCATATTTATAACATCTCCATGCAATATATTTATTTATTTTATTTTGGGTCCTTTCTATTAGATCAATATATATTTTATACTGTGGATTCCACACTACCGATCCATATTCGAGTATCGGTCTAATAATAGTCTTATACGAGAGCAACACTGTGGATGGACGCTTAAATTCCTTGGTAACCCTCAATACAAAACCCAACATTCGTAGAGCCTTGTTAGAAATAGATGTTATTTGACGATCAAAAATCAGTTTACTATCTAACTGGATCCCAAAGTCCCGCACCTCATATACTCTTTCGATAAGTTCATTATTAAATTTATAATTATATTCAATATATTTTTCTTTTTCGTAAAGGTAATGGCATCAAGAAATGACATTGACGTAAAGCATATTATTCTTGCAGTAGTTACACAACTTATCAATATCATTTTGGAGCTCTAGACAATCATCACTATTTTTTATAACTTTAAAAATTTTCTTATCGTCTGCATATATCAAGAAATTTAATTTATTGAAATTTAAACAAACACCATTTATGTAAATATTAAATAAGAGTGGTCCGAGATGCGAGCCCTGTGGTACACCAGATGTGACTGGTATAAATGTTGAGCAGAAGCCCTTGATAGTAACAGCCTGGATACGATCCCTCAGGTAAGACTCCAACCATCGAAAAAAATCACCGTGTAAACCGATACTCTCTAGTTTGATAAATAAAATTTTCTCAATAACCATCTTCACAATTCATACGCAATTAAATGTGAAAAAGCAGTGGTTTAAGTTGTCTCACTACTGCCCCTGCACCATGTCCTGCAGTTCCATCCATAAACGGGACAAAAAGTAGCCTGTATATGTTCCGGTAAGAAAATTTACCTTTCGGTGTATCGACCCATCGATGAAACTTCAATCGAAGAATGCTAAGAAGCCCTACTATGTCCCTATTATTTGAATGTTTGGAAAGTCAACACGACATAGGTATTTATTGTGGACATTTGTATTCGAATTATAATCGTATGTGCGTTCATGCAAAGTTGGTATAGCGTTATATATTGCGCATCGGTATTTTTAAGTCTTGAAGTTATCGAACGTAACATAGATAATATGATATCTAATAAGTGCATTAAAACACTTATAACTATTAGAATACGTAGCTGCATAAGCAATTAAGATTATCATCTACATATATATATATTAGTGCCCATGTATATAAATAAAATATCCAGATGAATGCCTTTTACTAAGATCAGCAGGTTATTTACATTCTACAATGACATACAAACAATTTTATAACACTTGTTTTCAGACTTTTGTCTGTTTGGTCATAGCTAAACCGATCATAATGAAACTTGGCTTTAACTTTAGCACACACGCAACGTATAAATCTAGACTACTGAATTGACGTCATAAGCAAAAGCTAGTTAGTAACATAATCCTAATCCTAACTAATATTATAAAAGCGAAAATGAGTTTGTTTGTTTGTTACCTTTTCACGCTTAAACCACTGAACCGATCATTCTGAAATTTTGCATATACCTTGTCAGGTGTACCGTGTACAGAAACGGACATAGGCTACCTTCCATCACGAAAAAAATTACTGTTCTCGAGGAAAACAACAATAACGTTCTTATGATAATAGATGGCGCCACATGTCTTTCGAATCATGGTTGAATTATATTATTACAAGCAGAGTACAACCCGAAATGATTGTCAAATTCTAAATTAACGCGAGCGAAGTATTGTTTATAAAATTAATATTACCTTTTTCTTTTGATCCTTATTTTGATCATAGAATTTTAATATTGGTGGTAACATAGTTTCCACGAAATGGCACATAGTTAAGCGATATTCTGAGGATAGCTGAAACAAAGCATTATTTATTTATTTAATACATTGTTTGCCAACAGGTTTCACATCATCTACGTGAACTTACAATTCATGTTAACAAATACTTTTGAACTTTTTACAGAATGTAAATCCAATGCTAGGCACACAAAACATTTGTTGAGTAGGTATAAAACTAGGCTACTCACGTGATACTCATCAGTGGCATCACAAAATACTTAAATGTAAAAAAATAAAACTAATTATAAATGAGTAAAAGGAAATTACATAAACGAAAACAAAAGAATAGTCACTTACTGGTTGACTTAGAACTGTATAATTCTTTTTTGAAAACCGGCAAGGACACGGAATGAATGTCAAACTTTTTACGTTTAAATAGACGGTTGTGCTCACGACATAATCTGGGAATCATACTATGAAATCCAATATTTGTTTTAAAGAACTTCGAGGCACTATTACATATCGCATTCTTAATAAAACAGCGACTCAACACAAAATTTGGAAGTTCGGCAATTTCAACTCTAATAGTGTGACCATTCTATTCTAATATTACAATTGTTTTAAGTAATTGCAATAGAGTTCAAATTTGTTTAACCCAGAATTCTCAGATAAGTCTCTGTATTATTAAGAGTGCGATATACTCACTCCTAAATAAACCGAAGAGAGAGGGAGAGATATAGCATCGACCTTTCGCCAGCTGTACTTTAAGTTTCATGTAAAAGAAAACATGCTATTTGCCGTTGTTGCTACCGTCGAGGTAATAAGTACCATGTAAGTAAGTACATGCATACTGGAGGAGATAACGCAACTAAATTGCTTACTCTCTCTAACTCACTTAGTCTAAGCTATATGGTTATTGCAACGAAGTATTGCTTAAATTAATTTTGCACTCCAAAGTGTGCAAATTTAATTAAGCAGTACTAACAAAAGTCTTTTTTATGAGTACTTACACTCATAAAAAAGCTAATATCCCACTAGTACACAACTTTTATTAAAATCATAGAGAACCGAATTCCCACCAGACTCGATTCACAGCAACTCTCTGAATAAGCTAGGTTTCGTCGGGCCTATCTACCAATGATCATCTTTACACTCTGATCTTTTCAACGCCTTAACGCTCAATGCCTTAACGCTCAAGGCGTAAATGCTAGGTACATAGCCCTATTGAAATGCATTTACCGCAATAGCACCACATCAATAAAAATCAATACCACTGGAGCTGTCTTACTCATCCAGACAGGACTAAAACAAGGAGACCCACTATACCTTCAATAATTCACTACCACCCTAAAAGAAGCGTTTAAAAGGCTATCGGACAGGTAGTCAGATAAAGGCATAGTCATAGGCGAAAAGAGACTAACCTCCGATTTGCTGACGATATTGTGCTATTGTATCGTCGGTGGCAGAATTGAGTATCATGCTTAACAAGGCAAGTCTCGACATTGGACTCCGGATGAAATGCTAAAAACTAAAACTATGACTAATAGCACCAAAATAGGACTATACGGAGCGGGTGTGGAGATTGCATATATAGTAAAAGAATATTTATATCTAGGACTAGTAGTAGTAGTTCCAGTCGAAACAAGGTAAAGAAATTGCCCAACGTATCGGCAACTCCTGGAGGAGCTACTGGTCGATGAAGGATCTCATGCAAGGAGACCTTACCTTATGTCATAAACGAAAACTCATGGACATTTGCATTCTTTCCATTCTCACATATGGTTCATAAACATGGTCTTTGACTGGTAAGCAGAGTCTAGTATCCTAAGGGAACAGCTAACAGCCTGGAATGAAAATACCACAATACTCTCTGTAAGACAAATTGCAGATCCAGGAATTTGCAAATCTCAAATGGGATTGGACTGGACACGTTTGCCACATACCGTTTTGTCCTAAAATCAGCACAGACTAGATCCCAGATGGTGCTAAGAGGCAACGTGGAGGCGTTGATGGCGGGACGATTTAAAAAGGTATATGAGAGACTGGTGCAAGCTAGTGCATAACTGGGACATGTAGAAAAGTAAGAGGGAGGCCTTTACCTTGCCTGCAGTGGGATAACACAGGCTGAAATAATATATAATAATAACACTGACAATAAGTGAGTTAGAGAGCATGCACTCTAACGCATATTAAAAATAATCAACTTAAGTTGTCTCTACATATTAACTCAATGGTTGCTATTGAGAATATCATAACAGTAAAACTAATTTAACTCAACCCGGAAATCGAACTAGGGACCTCATAATCTGCTGCAAATATAATTATGTTACTAAAATTTATGCAATGGGATCATATTAAAAAAAGTAACATAACTATAACTTTACCATTTCCAACAGCAATGCAATTAACTCTGTAATAACATCTTGTACTTTCTTGTCATTTGATATCTTCATGAAGTATTTTTCTAGAGTTGGTAAAGCATCAATGACTGGTCTAACAAACTGGGAATTATCCTTTCCAGTTTTTAAAACAAGGAGTACTAATCTTAGCTTAGTAAAACTATCTAATTTTGAATTATTGGAATAACATGCAGCTACACAAGCATCCAGCAAACCTGGAAAGATAGGAATGTCAATATTATTATTTACACTATTCAAACATTTCTTTCATATATTTATGTTTGATATTGATACACAATTGTTGCATACATAAATCTGCCCAAATCAACTCCAACATGAACAACAATGTAAGTCAGCTTTTCTACATACAATGAGACCAGGCTTTATATTAATGTCAAGTTCCATTTTGTCTGAGTTTACATGAAATAGGTATGTATCTGGTAAAGAGGATATAATATGATATTATACACAAAGGTTTCACATACAGATAAGCAAATAATGTTTTTATTTAAATAAAAACAGATTTGATCCAAAGTTAATTATTAAAACTATGAAAAGAAAACAAATTAAAACTTCCTATGACAGGCTCATATTTGCATGATTAATGATGTCGTAAAAAACAATTTATTTTACAAAACAACACTTTTTAAACACCACAATTTTCACATAAGTAATATCTTACATTTTAGATTGAAGCCTGCATGAAAGCTGTAACTTAAAATGAAATATTGCAAATGATACATTCTGTAGTTTTTACATAAAGCTCAAACAAACAAACAAACCAATAGGAAGAAAAACCACAAGTAATTTCTTTCAACGATTTTAATGCATAGACTCTGCTTCATTCAGATTTTTAAAATAGTATACATAAATGACAAAATCCTAACCCAAACCTAACCTAAACCAAAGAATGAAAAAACTACAATAATTATAGACAGTACTCACCTTTCCATGTACATGGTGATATATATCCTAGGTAGTATTCACATGGGAGGACATCTTTAAACAACAAATTTAGATAACTATCACCGATAGCCTTAGCCAGACGACTATCATTCAGGACATACAAACATATGTCTGTTATTTTCTCACATTTTATATATGCTTTAGCTGCAAAAAGAATATTACTTGATTACTGCATACTCTCTATGATAACTTTGTCTCACTGCCCGCATTGTATTTTTATCATACAAATTACATGTTGTTATCCTTTCTGTCCTTTATCAGTTTTAGCCATATTTATCGATAAAGGTTTGTATACTAGCAGCCTACAGGATGCTCTTAGGATGATTGATGCTCGTAGGATGCTACGGATGGTATGAATAGTTGAATCATACAGAATTTTTATACAATATTCCACCCCTATTAGGTACTTACCTTTTTACTGATCATATTTACATCCTTTGAATAAATCATGTACAACATTTTAAGTTTGGTGACTAATCCTTGGATTCAGTATTAGTGAACTTTCAAATAGGTTACATTCTATTGAAACCTTAGTTGGAGCAAAAATAATGTTTGTAGCAGGCTACAAGCAGCCTTTTCAGTGTAATAATTACAATTTTCAGTGCTCAGATTTCTAAGTATCCCAATAAATCAACCAATAATCCATGTACAAGTAGTGTTAGCAAGCACTTGGATAGTATAAGACCTAAATTCAAGAACTGATTCATTTTCAGAGGTCTAAAGACTCCAACTAAAGTGAGTCCTGAGATCAAGGTTTGAAGTCCTTTTGATGAGCTTCTCATCTAAGGAGACCTGACTGGTTAAACTCTAATGAGAAAACTGAATTTGTTAAAATGTTATTTTTTATTAAATTGTGTCATTTTGTTATTTAATGACAAAACACAGCCAAACATCCTAAATAAATATCTTTGTTTTTTGAACAGGATACTGCAAGTCCTGTCAACAAGTTATGTCCTCAAGCTGGAAAAAGCCTACTTACAGTATTAATTAATTTATTAGTATAGATACATACATATTATATAACATAGTATATTAACATAATATAAGTTTTAAATACATTCCTGCCAGATACTTTAGAAATACGCTGATAAGATATTATGAATGCATGCAATGTCAAGACACTGGCAAAACCTTTTGTTGTTTACTGTTAACTTTCCTGAGAGATATAACTGATAAGGCAAGACCAAAGTTTAGAATGCCAAACAAATTGCATAGTAACAATTGAAATTAAAGTACTTTACATATACAAATTTTATCACATTGTTCATCCATATAAAGTATTTTAATTTCAATGTTTAACATTTGGTAAATGTAATGAAATATTATGTATAATAAAATTTTAACCATGATGTTCAGGTAAAAAGTTATGATATAATCATATCAATTATTAATGAAAAAATGTATCTTATAATGTATTATGACTAAAACTACACTAAATAAAAAACATGTTTTTCATAAATAGATATAAATCAGATCAAAAACATTAGTAGTATATTAATTATTACCTTTATTAGACTTAGTGACACATAGATGTAATAAATTTGCACATAATGGTCCTGTGACATTTTCAAAAGTTTTAGAAGTTTCATATTTTTCAGCCTCCTGTAACAGCAAGTGTTTAAGCGGTATTTAAAATTTTATATAATTTCTATATCTACTTTATTCAGGATTCTTCTATTTATTAACTTGAATTTTAAGTTTGTGAATTTTTATTAATTATTAAGTTTTATATACCTTCAAGATGTATTCGTTTATGTCGTCAAAAAGATTACTCCATGAATAGCCTTTCTTTTTTAAAGTATTTTCAGTTAAAAGGGAAGGCACAGCATTTCGCATAAGAAATTCCTTTATACTGTCTGCACTTTTCTTGCGTTCTGTTGCCCGTTGAGATTTAAGACCATTACTGGTTTCTTTTAATGTCAATTCCAATTCCATTTTCAATAACTGAGATAAAGCCCATCTACATAAATTATTGATAACATAAAAAAATTAAATAGGGCTTTACCGTTCAATTATAGAAAACTAAATTTATGTAGGTACCTCGCTAAAACAACGTACTTCGGCCCACAGACACTTATAATACCTATACTCACTTACTCAGAGACCAGAGCAGAGCAGTCTTTGCCATATGATAGCTCTTTGCATCAAGTTTGCAGTCTTTGCTCAGAGCAGTCAGAGCTTCGACCACTGTCAAGTGTCAACTGTCAGTGTCAGAAGTCAGAAGCAACTCGAAGCAAGACAAAGTGCTGCCAGCTTCGATCAAATAATATACCATAGATGCACGATCGTCGCTCCAAAAATGGCCCCAACAAAACTGTGCGTAAATCAGTCGTGTGCACAATTTCGCTCGCAGCCACCAAAGAGTAAAGTAATACATAGGCAGCCACTTTACGACCGCGCTAGCAGTCACACGTTTCACGATGCCAAAGTGTGTAGTGAAAAAATGCAAAAACTATACTCTAAAAGTGCAAAAAATGGAGGGAATGTCGTACTTTCGGTAAGTATAGTTTTGTTATGAAATATTTATTATATTATAGCATGGTAATAACTCGATACAGACGTTTATAAATCTAATAATAATTTTGTTTTAAATCTAGTCTATATGGCTAATGATAAACAAATTGCTCACTCGCAAATTTGATTTATATTTGTACTAAATTGTGCAACCAAAATCATTTACCAAAGGCAAAACAATAATAATAATTATACAATAAAGGAATCAAATCAGGACGATCATTATCATTTACTGATCCTATTTTAATATTACATATTTCTTCTACGCTCCTATAGTACAATTAAGTATCGGTAGTAACTTCGCTTAAACTTGATATTGACTATTATAAGGATATAAGTTACTACCCTGGGTTATTGGCTTCCTGGCAGCACTTTGCCTTCATCAGAACTCAGTGCATAAGAAATTGAGCTCTTACCAGTGTTGGACTTGACTTAACTTGGATGGTAAGCGATCCCAGCGGAAGGTGTTTATCTTGTTGGAGTAGCCCTTTCAACAAATTTCTAGCAGATTGAATACCTACGCTGTTCGTCATCTTCATGTTCACTGCCACTTGGAATGCTTTGTATGCGTCTAGGATTATTTAGTGACGAATAAAACCAGCAAAGCTACTTCTTAGTCGTTTATTCAGTACAAATACAATCAAATAATGGCTAAACAACGGCTTATATTAACCCATCCCAACTTCGCGTGGCAATATGGCAACTAGTCTATGGCATGCGGCGCAATTTTTATTATTTTTTTGTAATACAGTTATTAACGGTAATACGTCGTCGTATCGCATAACTTCGACTTATCGACTGATTGCAGTACCTACTGTGAGTGCCTGGCTGATGAGAGAGGACCATTTTTAGTTTGGGAGAGGCCGTCTGGGAATTTCTTCGTCTATGTGATTAGAATATGATTATTAAAGTGGCACTTAGTATTTTATCTCACGCCGTATTCATTTATATGTAGATGCTTGGCTGTCTAAATAGATAGTACAAAAAATTTTGTAGATCTGGCTAATGAAACACAAAGCCTTAATATAAAACGTTGTTTTTCTAATAGCAACTCTAACCGCTCGGCCGAATTGACATTCGGTAATTTCGGTAACCATGGTTACAGTTTTGACAACAAAAATAATTGTTTCTTGCAAAACCAACAATATAGGATTATCTAGTAACGTCTCGGTCTTTATTTTCTAAAAGCTGATGATCTTTGATGGCAGAATTTCATATATTAGGGCAATTGCTGTGTGCTACAAAATTTCATGACAGATCTTCGATATTTTGCCGATATTCATTTCAAGCCGGTAAATTATGTAATTCTGATACTTTTATGTATTATATTATGCTATATTAGTATTTGTAATATGTATATGTATTATTTACCATTTCTTTTTCTAGGTCCTAATTGGACGGTAGTATCAGGTTGCCCAGAGGGACAGACGATATCTGCTAAACTGGATTACGACAAAACCGTTGTTTGGGCTCACCCGTTCGATATACACTACGTAACTAAAGGGATCCAAGGTTTGTAATTTATTGCTCTACGTCCACCATATCATGACTATACTTCATCTTACCATGATCATATTATACTTACGATCCTTGAAATTAAAGAAGAATGTTTGCTGAAAGAAATATGTCGCTGACAATTTCTGTGATTCCAGGTTGGCCCAAATTAATCTTACAAGTGAGTTGTCTAGATTCGATTGGACGCTCATGGATAATTGGTTATGGTTGCTGCAGTTTGCCTGTAGTACCTGGTGCTCATACAATATATGTTAACTGTTGGGTACCATCAACTACAACATTAACAGACAAAATTCGTCAGTATTTCCTTGGTGGATCTCATCAACTTATTCAGAATGACATAGTTCACTTAGGACTGAACAGGTAAACAATTTAGTTATTTTATATTGACATTTCTGTAAGATCATACCTATCTGTAATTATATATTTATTTATAGTATGTTTTAATTACAGATCTAAATTAAGTACGCAGTCAAAAGGCATAGTCCAGCTGCAGATAAACTTAGTTTTAAGAAATTTTAACCAATTTGGGGTAGAGTATAAGTGAAGAAATGAAGTTTATTACTTATCTAGGTTTTACTGTATTGTCAATTGTTGTTCAATTTTGTGTTATGGATTTCATTCAAGAGAAAATACAGCTGAGTAAAAATGCCAATCTTACTAACCAGAAGAAAGTTGTAGATGACTTGCTTAAAAATATTAGCAGCAAACCTCATGCTCTTTTCTATAGAACTCATATGAGTACTCGTAGATCTGTGAAGAGATCACCTGCCTTAACTAGTTTCCCTGGATCAAGCTACAATAACTTGACTGAACCTGCCAGTTCCTTAGGAACAACTGATATCTCTACCACAATATTTGATGTTCTTTATGAGGAGAATACTTCAACAACAGATCCAACAACTACTACAGAAACATTTATAACAACCACTGATTATGACAATATCACTGAAATAACTTACTTTGAAACCAAAAATAAGTCAACCACTATTCCAAATATTGTATCAAACACTAGTTTTAGTGAGTATTGTGGCTGTAACTTACTGGTAAGTATATATTTATTGGCAGTTACTTGTAAATATTAACAACTAACTATTCAATCACCCACATATATATATTTTCTTCTTTTTTTAGTACAAAGTCTGTGACATAAATTGTTGTTGTGATCTAGACTGTACTGCTGATGAGCAGAAACATTTTCGATGTGAGAAGACAATTGTTAACAGACTAAATAGTGATGGATGCATTACTCATTTACTGGACAGTCACTCAAGTTATGGAAATAGTATGCTCAATAGCATATTTTGTGTTGTCAAAATTAATTTACCTGATAAGCGCAATATTAAGCAGGTAGTGAATTATTTACTTAAACTGTCTTATTACAGTAAATAATGATGACTTCAAACATTATATATTTTCAGCCAAATTTAGCATTTAATGGTCCATACAACAAATGGAAGAGTATTACACAGGATAAGACATTGTTTGCATTTCAAAAAACATTATATATGCAAGCTGATCCAATATGGCTATTAAAAAATGGAACCATTTACTACCTTGGTTTGTATTTTGTATTCAAATGAATATTTCATAATAATATAATATGATAAATATTATATTAATAAATATTTATTTCGTTTTGCAGATTTTCCCACACCCATAATTAATAGTTATTGTACTGATAGAGCACCCATCACATTCTTAAAGGACGAAAACATAAAATGTATTGTTAAATTAAAAGATTTGGAGATGTTTCATGTTAGTCAAACAGTAGAAGAGTCTATGGTTATCAGTGCCACAGAAAATACAGTCAACAGTTCCGCTTTGGTATAATCTTCATCATAACTATTTATATTGTTTTTAATTAAAAATTAATCATGCCAGCCCTTTTTTCAGAATTGCTCTAGTCTCCATTGTGTTAACTGGACAGTCCTTGCATGTAATAATGGCAGTTGTAAGAATTACAATAACAGTTTGAATGAAGCTGCATGTACAGAGAGTGTATGTACAAATGTTGCACTGAAGATGGATTACTATTTCTACTATAATCATTTTAAAATAACGAATGCGACTATAAACCTACACATACAAAATGTATCTAATGTTTTGCCGTTTTTGACGCAAGAAATAACTGTTAAATTTATAATGGCGAATAAAAGTCTAGATAGTATTGTAGAGTTCAGTGGAAATCCAGGATATATAAACAATTTACCAATAATAGTATCAAATGCGAAGAGCAATTTTACGGAGTCATTTTTCAATAACACTTCAGATATTAATCATGCGTATTTCTCAGGAAACGACGATGGGATGTGTGTTATATCGAAGTCGTCACAGAATGTTGTTAGATTTGGCGTGAATAAAAGAACGAAATGTCGTTACGTTCACACAGATCAAATTGTTACACAGAACAGCACGGCCATATGCAAAAGTATTCAAGACAATATTAGTAACTTCATAGACCTAAATACAGAAGTTTATATTTCGCCTTTTGGAAATCCTTATGGAATCACCGACGAAAACTGGATTAGATTGCGAACACAAAATACAGATAATGGGCAAAAGCCAGTGTATGGAGAATACAGGGAGAGTGTATCAAAATTGCATTGTTATAATTTAATTAATAGAGTTTCTGTTTTACTTATATTTGCTAATGTCAATGAAAAGGATTTTACTGATCAGAACAAAATTTTGTTAGCCAAGTATGAAACTGTTACATATAATGCTAGTTTTAATATGGAAGACATTTCGACGGTGCTTACAATTGATATTAGTTTCGTAGATGCTACGAAGCCGAACCGCTATGTGTACGCAGGCAGTCCACATTTAAATATTCATCTACCCAAAGAATTCTTCTTCCCTTTCCCGCCAAATAATTGTTTGCAAATGTCTAATTCGTGCATTGTAACAATATTCTGTTGTGTAATAATATTTTTTTGCAAATAAAATAACTCTTGAATAATAACTAATAATTTTTATTTTGAAATAATTTAAATACTTTTGTTACTTCTATCACTTCTAACTTGGCATCCCCCCTTCAAGGACTTAACGATCTTGAGTTTGTGATGGCCTGAAAATAAAACCCATTTTAGGTTCGGTTAGATCGTATCGCCCCCATACTCTTGATATATTAGCGAGACAGAAGAGAGAATTTAATAAAACATGTTGTTATAAAGGAAATTTTTAATATAGCCGCATCACGGAAACGAGGTAAACTATCATAGTACATGACGTATGGTACTAGAGCTATATCGGTATTTACAATATTTTTACATAATTTTAATCTTCAAAGAATATTTTAATCTAATAAAATATAATAAAAAGCAAAGAAGACAGTAGTAAATATAAACTGAAGCTGCTTTTACATAAGTCGATCGGAGCAATGATGAGATGTGTCGCTACAAACCTATGCGACGTAAGTGTAGACTTTGCGGTCGTCAGGCGTGCGAGCGAGGTACTCTCGTTCAATAAGCCCTTCGATGCGTTTTTTGATAACCACAGGCGACGGCAGGAAGCGGGCGCGCAGTTGCTCCGTCACTTCGGCGACCAGTAGCGTGTGCTGGAAATAACGCAATCTTCAGTACTTTAACTCTAACGACAGAAATTGCATTCACTACTATGTCAAAGGCTACGAGGCTTATTAATTACCTGCGAATAAGATTTTAGATACATATGAAAACTATTGGCCTATGAAGGTACTTACGAGCCGCCATTATACTGAACTATGCAAAACCTATTTAGTGAATTTTATATATAGACATATTGTCATAGTGTAGACTATAAGTGTGTCCTGTATGTATCACCAATTTACCACAAGATTTCAAGAGAATACAGCCAAAGATGGGATATCCACTTCCATCTTGAGGCCAGCATCATAACCATTTCCAGTATTGTATTGTTGTTAAAACTGTTGTTATCAATGAAGCGTAACCTACCGCCATTTTCTTTCTAGCTTTCATGATACGGACGATAGCCGCTTCAATTTCATGTTTACGGTCCTCATCAACTTTGTTACGTGTCTCGCGTCGCTCTGGTTCCGATTCGCCTTTAGCTGCTACTGTCTGGATCTTAACTCTGCAATAAAATACATTAAAACTAGTAATTCATAATAATAATAATAAAAAACAAAAAATCATGTGCCATGTATTTCTTTTATAAGTACTCAAAACGGGTTATTCCCAGTTGCCCCCACTATCAACGCCACCACTGGTGACAAATGGGATTTTATGGAACATTTTATGGAAAGAAATCCCATTTGTCACCAGTGGTGGCGTTGATAGTGGGGGCAACTGGGAATAACCCCTCAAAACGTAGAAGCTTTATCTAATTACATATAAAAGATGCAAGTACCTATGTAACTTAGATGTGAAGGCATCATTCACGTAGAACTGATGGGAGGGCTCGATCTCCTTGGTCTTCGGCTGTTTGATCAGCACCCTCTGGGTTGGCTTACCCATCGCCAACGACTGGAGGGCCCGGACGAGATCCTTCTCCGGAATATCAGTCTCGTTGAGTATCTCCTGTAAAAAGACCTCAATGTTTACTTAAGAATATTCAGTACCTATGTAATTTACTACAATTTTTTTGACTTTGTTTATCAAGGAGCACTTTGATTTTGTAATTAGTTAGGAAAAAAAAAGTTTGTGGTGGTTGCTCATACTTAAAGTAAGTAAACCTATTTCAACAGACACTTATATTGATGTGGCTGTTTCAAATATTTTATTTAAGCTATTGCGGAATTGTAGCTAAGTTATTTTTTTATTAATTATATCCTTTGAAAATAAGATCCAGCAGGCAGAGGCACACCAGGCTAAAATAGCAGGTTTAACTCATCTACAAAAATTCAGTAGGCACTATAATTCGCATCGGTACCATAGTTTTTGTCTTTACTTTACCATTAATCATCGTATATGCTAGAAAAGTTATCATTAAGGGATATGACTCGAGCAGAGAGTGGGCCATACCTCGTAGGTGAGTCGCTCGCGTTTGTTGAAGAGCAGCAGCACGCACATCTGGAAGGTGGACACCTGGATGATGTGGCGGCGCGGCGCGGGGTGCGGCGCGTGCGCGGGTGGCGAGCGCGGGGGCGAGGCGGCGGCGGCGCGGAACGTCGCGTTGAGGTCGGCGCTGCCCAGCTGTGGCTGCAGCGACAGCTGCCGCCCCGAGTGCTTCGCCAGGTAGAAGCTGCGCCATGGACATGGACACACTTTATTATAGCAGGCCACAAGCGACAATATATTGTCACATACCATATTTTAAACAGTACGAAACGTACTAAGTTAGGATTCCAAATAAAGCCTTCACCATAACAGATTTTTCTTCCCTGATCTAGTTTAGAACTCACTTCCCAAGTGCTAAACATGGTAGTATTGTAATTTACATTAAATATATTCTAGATTTACAATATTGCTGTTACCTTCTGAACACTTCGAATGCATTTCGCGGTGCCGTTGGTATGTTGCACTTGGGCGTTGCACTTTGTGTCGGCCAGAAGCCGGTGGTTAGCACACGCACTGACAGGTCGACGCCGTGAAGATTGATCTACAAATAAAAACGCATTTTAAAATGAGGAGTTAATGCCAAGGATATCATTTAGCTATAAATATAAATTAAATAATAACTTGATAGTTCATATAAATTAGTATGAAAATCATTTCAGCTTTAAATATTATAAGTTATAACACAAATCGCTCTCAAAAATTACGATTTTAATCCGTTTTCCTGTATTACTCAATCGTAGGGATTATGACGTTTTTCAGGTTTCGTATTGTTCTGATTAAATATACGAAGATGTAAGGTATAACACATTCGTCTTAATTGATTGCTGTATTTATCAATCAATTAGGTTAATCTTTTATTCCAAAGGGAAGAAAATACTTGTAGTTATTTCACTATAAAAATTTATATTGACTTTGTATATTAATTTTTATAGTCTGTTCAATCCAATCCACCAAAAAGGTAAACAAACGGTTTTTTTGACATGACCACAGACATTTTAGTGGTGTCCAATTGTAATTCTAATTCGATTAATTACCGAATTTATCAGTGAGTGAGTTAGAAACACACTACGTTTTACTTTGCGACCCCAACCTGCACCTATATACCGAAGTAAATTATTAAAAAAAACGTTAATGGTACACACAGCGACACATCAACCTAGACTGTTTGGATTTTGAACTATTAGAATATATTATATATCATATTTTTGTTACGCTCTATCCCTACCATTACATCGACACCACTATGCACTGTCCCTTTCGGACAATTCTCTATTTTGTATGTAGCGTAGTTATGCGTATATAGGGTGTCAAATTTGATGTGTTCACATGGCCAGTTTAAGTTAGAAATGACATAGAAACTGCTACAACTATATCTTATCGCGCTATGATTGTACCCATCATTAATTGTCCGCAATTATGCAAACAGAATGTAGTATACAGTAAAAAAACATTTGCAACATAATAGTCCTTAAATATAAAAATAACCTAATAAATATTAGTAATAATCAAAGTTATACAACTTACAATCAAAGTTGTGAATGTCAAAAATTATTGAGGCCACAAAATAATACTTATAAACGTTTGAGGTTATTATAGTGAGTTAATTTAATGTTATTATTGTAGCAAATTATTATTTTTGTTTGTCCTATTATTGTCCTTCCTAAGCAAGCCAAATCGTACATAAAAGCAATAGACCAAATTACAGCGACATTTTTTATATTTTTTATTAATTGTTTCTGTTACTTTTTTTTAACTACCACATCAGGTTTTATTTTGTGTCACAGAATTCTTTACAAACATTAAAACAACGGACATAAACAACTCCTTAGACTTAGGAAATGATTTGTAAATCACACAAATGTTTGTCCCGTGTGGGATTAGAATCATAGTCACCCTTTTCCAAAATGACAAAGAAAGCTTTAGAACCTCTCTTTCGGCACACGGTATCGGCAACAGTGATTTGATTGATTTGATATATTTCCATCTGACAATTAAGCTCACTTTTTGTCTAAAACTTTTCAAATTAAATAAAAATTTGTTAGGTAATCAAAAGTTAATTGCTTTAAAATTCGCTTCTGGCCACGTGGTTCGACCGCATGGTTCGATCAATCGGTTCATTGAGATATCATGTGAAAACCTTAAAAATATGGGTAAATGTGTTATTGATCGCAAGTAATTATGTGATAATATTTAACAAAATTTGGTTTGTTTATATTTTCATCAGAATGGATTCGAATAGACTATAGTCAAACAAATCATACCAAGCTAGACTATGCCCTAATCCTTAACATACTGAGAAGAGGCCTATGTCCTATAGTGGCATAGTTTAATGACAAATCTGATATTATTATTAAATGCTTTCAAGCTATATGTAGTACTAGATGTTCCCGCGGTTTCACCCGCGTTTATGATTACTGTGCCGCCCCCGTGGGTCGAGCCTGATGTTATATAGCCTATACCTTTCTCGATTAATAAGCTATCGAACAATAAAATAATTTTCAATTCGAACCAGTATTTCCTGAGATTAGCCTGTTCAACCAAACAAACAAACAAACTCTTCAGCTTTATAATATTAGTATAGATTGCTAAATAAAATCATATCATACTACTAGTAGCGAAATAATAAATTATGAATAATTATTATCAAACTAAGTCATGAATCATACATTAGAATATGTTTTATTACAACATATTCAAATGTTAATAATTAATTTATGTCTTTTATTCATAGATAAATATAACAAGCCTTACCCCGGATGACAGCACATGTTCTTTGAACTCCTCCATAATGGTGTTGGATACAGTCATATCTTTAAACATTCCTTCAAGCTTCGATGTGAACTGACAACCGCATTCAGTCTAAAACATAACAAAAGCAATCAATTAAGTTTTTCATTAAACATGCTCAGATCAAAAGTATTTTTACTTTTTACATTAATGAGTCTCTAGTTATACATGGTTATTATCAAATTGACAAAGGAATTTAGTCTATAACTACTAACTAGAATGATCCTATCTATTATATACAAAGTTATTTATATCCTGCTTAAAGTCTTAATTATCTGCAAAATTCTTTACCTACGCATAGACATTCAGAATGATTAACAATCTTGGTAGAGTTAAATGTTTTTAATAATAGAGCCAAGACTTTAAGCAAGATTTTTTTATACAACAAAAGAAGCTACTAGAAATTTATGAGACACAGGACACTTACGAAATGTCCAAGCATTAAAGGTAAAGAATTTTGCAGAAATATGTGGACAGGATGGGGAAGTCGGATTGTGTGGTTCATTTAATCGGTGATTGAGTTTTCTATTTGTGAGACATCTCCGATAATACAATGAAAGTCGCGTGGTTCGACATCCTTAAGTAAACCTTCTTTCTGGGAATGGTTAAAAACCAAATAATGTGTCTGTATAAATATGTAACAACAAGGTATACATAACTTAAAAAAAGATATGTAATTTAATTATAAAATATGTACATAAGGATCCGCTAACCTTCAGTTTAGAGATCATATTCTTCTCACTGTCATCAGAAACAGATTTGTTAAGCAACAATCGCTTGGCTAAGTGTTGCTTATAGTAACGTTCAAACACATCCTTCTCTTGTAGGAATCTAAATAGTACCATTGTTTTGTCCAACACAGCTTCGATTTCTTGTTCACTCATCTATAAAATAATATAAATAGACATTTTCATCGACGAAAAATGACAATGGCAATATAACCTAAAGTATTGTGGACTTACCCCTTTTTCGCCCTTCTTCAGTTTACCATCAATAAACAACGATAAGAACTCAGGAGATTTACTGTTCAAATTGAGGAAATACTCGAAGTCTGACGCGATCATGTGCTTGAAAATCTTGTCATTGTTGAACGAATTTTGAAGAAAGTGATCGAATCTGTCCTTTAAATCGAGTAAATTCTGAAACAAAAGTTACTTTCATCAAAATATACGTTGGCTCCAATATTTGAATGAGTTCTCTTATAAGGATCTCGTTGTGACTGGTGTCGGTGAGACGTGTGCGGTGGGATTGTCGGCGTCAGCCACGGTGCGCAGCCCCTCGCCCACGCGCGACGGCCCACTGGAATCCCACGACGCCGCTCCCATGGGATCCACCGATAATTTTTTCACCTCTTGACTCCTATGAGATCCTCAGATAATATTGTAATCCTCTTGGCTCCTATGGGATCCAGCAAATATATTTTAATCCTCTTTGCTCCCATAGGCCACAATGATGACATGTCCAAAGAATAAACCAAAGAGTCCTACAGTTTAGTTCCTCAGTTAATCAAAAGCAGTGTTCCATCTTTCCAACCAATAATAAAAGGTATACGCGACCAGCTTCCCGAGTCTAAAATAAGAGGTTGTTATTACCATTACACACACAGTGCTTGGATGACTGGACGCATATTGGGTTTCATAAAGTTGAAACGCAATAAGAGAATTGTAGCTATATGTGCCGTTTTACCACTAGTCCCAAAATATATGTTAAATAGTGCATGGACATATGTAAAAAGTAAAATGTATGAAAATCCGCAAATGACTAAATTTTGAAATCCCATGCAAAATGTTTGGTTAAGAAATAAGTAAGTATGTAAAGAATATTCGGACCGTATTCGGAGAAAGCCACCAGACAAACAATTGTGTGGAGGGGTAACATACGGGACTGAATAAGAGAGGCAAGAAAAACAGAAATACTTTACTACAAATATTAAAAGCGGATGCAAAATAAAACAATATATGTATAAAAAACCACGTCGCAAATAATAGAAAGAAAAGAAAAATAGAAAATGATGTATTTCTTTTGGAATCACAAATGGAATGAATAAACGGGGAAATAACAATTGGACACTTTTTGGAGCAAGTAAAATAGTAATATTTTCTTCATAATCTTTTTCGTTCTTGATTCTTTATATTTCATGTCAAGGGGCAATGGCGAATGTCGATTTTAAGTTAACCATATTACAATGGTTACTTTCCTGTAATTGATTTTTAATTTTATATCTTGTGGAAAAAAATATCTCCGAATCCTCTATAACGGCCATAGGATCGAAATTGTTACAAGACGTAAGACAAATCTTAATAAACTTATAATCCTATAAAATAGGAGTCAAAAGGCGAAAAAATTGTCTGTGGATCCCATGGAAGCGGTGTCATGAGAGCCTAGTTTTAAATCCTTTAATATAGGAGTCAACAGGTGAAAAATTGTCTGTGGATCTCATGGGAGCGGCGCCATGGGATCTTAGTGTCCGGAGGGGCGACAGCAACTTGTATCCGCACGCTGGAGCTGGCGTGCGTATACAAGTTGCTGCATCAGTGTTGTGTGTGCGGAGGGTTCGTACCTGCACGAAGGTGATGGCGTTGGTGTTGTGGTGCGTGTCAGTGACGAGCGCGCGGCCCTGCTCGCGCAGGTGCGCGCTGACAGCGTCGGCCACGGTGCGCAGCCCCTCGCCCACGCGCGACAGCAGCTTGTACACGCACGCCAGCTCCAGCGTGCGCGTGTGCATCAGCATGTGTACCACGCCCGAGTTCTCCATCTGCAACCGAGCCACAATGTCACACGCCACCCACTACTGGCCACCAGCCAGGCCAGGCAACAGGCAGCAGTAAGTAGGAAAACCCAATAAAATATACTTCAACGATAGTCTTCATATGTCTCTCGATGAGCTCGTGCTCGAGCACGGCCACGACCCGCGGCTCGGTGCTCTCGTCGAGGTAGTGGCGCGCGCGCTCCGCTTCCTCGGCGATGCGCGCCTCCACGCGGTTGATGTACACCGCCGCGCTGTTCTCCGCCAGGAACTTCTGAGATTCCATCTGATATACAAATTAAAACTGATAACTCAACACTCTATATATCTTTTTTATACACTAAGCCTAGCCATAAATACTGTTACAATTAAAAAAGAACAATATTACATTTGAATTTGGAATCTTGTATGAATATTCATTGTTTTGTCATTTTCGCGGCAATCGGTTTAAATATTTTTGTAATATTAAAATGGAGTGGGGTGATTGAGAGAACCGAATTGCTGTAATAGCATTACACAAAGTAGGTATGGAGCACCCTAGAATACTGCATACTGCAGTGTAGTACGGAGACCTCACTACGCGACTCATTCGCTATGAATAGAACGAGTCCAAAAAAGGTTTATCCGACACCTAGGGTACTCAAAGGGAAGGCAGTTTAAATATCTCTCCTACCCCGATAAACTAGGCTACTACAAAATGAATACCCTGGAAGCCCGGAGGGAGCTATTGGATTTGAGATTCGCGTATAAAACTGCTTAATAGCAACATTGACTACCCACAATTATTGAATAAATTCAATTTTAGAGTACCCCGTAGACCACCTCGTAAACCTATAACACCCCTAGCTCCACCTCTTCGCCATACAGTGTTTGGTGTTAATTCGCCAGTACCCCGCATGTGCAAACTTATAAACGAATACAGCGACCTGGCTGACGTCCATTCTGATACAATATCGACGTTTGTCAGACATGTCAAATGTATTAAATTATTAAGTAATAGATGCTAATACAATAAACATTTTGCATGTGGTGTTTACCTATAATTGGTTGTGCAGTTAGATTTAAGACACAAATACTTGTATGTTCCTATCTGTATTATATCTGTAACAACTGTTGGTAAACCTTAATAAAATAAAATAAAAATAAAATGCAATTTTTGAAACTCTCCATTCACTTGGTATTAGTCGAATGTTTGTTTACCGGGCTATTGATAGGTACAATTAAACTTCCTGTTTGTGGCCGTCCACGTAGTATTTGTACGAAAAAGGCGATTAAAGCAGTGAAGAAAGGTGTTCGAAGAAATCCTGCCCGGCATCAAAGCATTTTATCTCGGGGAATGAATGTAGCACCTAGAATCATGTCGCGTATTTTAAAAGAGGACTTACGACGCACTGGTTATTGTTTAACTGATAATAATTTAAAAAACTAAAACAACATTTAAATAAAAGCAACTTCTTAAGCGGTACGCAAAGGGGGGGTCACAGAAAAATTTTATATACTGATGAGAACATTTATACTACTGAGCAATGTTTTAACAAGCAGAATGACCGAGTTTATGCTCAAAGCTCTATAGGAGCTTCCCAATTAATCAGCAGAGTACAACGTCGACATTATCCGACTTCAGTGATGGTAGGTTGTTAGCTATCAAGGAGTCACTGAGTCATACTTTTGTGAAAAAGGTGTCAAAACATCAGTACAAGTTTATCAAGTTATGATTCTTGAGAAGGTGGATAAGCCTCTTAACAACACCATGTTCTTTAACCAAGAATGGTCCTTTCAGCAAGACTTAGCACCGGGTCATAAAGCTCGATCCAACATTTCAGACTTCATCAGAGCTGAAGACTGGCAGTCATCTAGTCCCGATCTTAACTCGCTGGATTATGATTTATGGTCAGTTTTAGAGAGTGCCATACTCTAAACATCATTATAATTTGGAGTCCCTAAAACAATCCATAAGATTCACAGTGAAGAATTTTCCCATGGAGAGAGTGCATGTTTCTATTATAACTAGCTTGAACATTTAAAAGACTATTAAAGCCAATGGAGATCATTTTGAATGAGATTCATATATTTTAATGTTATTATACTAATACAGTAATAAATGTTTTATGCAATAGAAAAAAGAGATTTTTCTTCTAATAATATTTATGGCAAGACTAGGTATATAGATATTATTTCAAATACCTATATATTACAAAGTTTTCATCCAAAGTATTATCTGCACAATTGATTACTATTTCACTGCAAAACTATATTGTAATTATTTATCTACTACCATAATAAATGTATGTAAGATTGTTTTTAAAACATGGATATCATAGTTGTTTTTATAAGATTTTGCAATGCTATATCATAGGGTCCACCATCTTGACCAAGCAATATCTTCTACTAGGACTGCATTACATCCTAATATAGCCTTTACCAAATATCATATGGCCAAACAATGGCAGCTTGTCAATGATTGTATGCTCATAATAAAACTAAGCTTATTTCCATTTTGTTTTGCAATTCATTACACTGGGATATTTTAACATGAGGTATATTATATTATATATATCTAAAAGTGCTAAACGCTTTTTCCTTTTCTTACCCTCCCTGAGTTTTGCAACAACTCCTTTGTGTCTGGCTCAATGATTCAACATGTAAAATGCATGCAGTATAAAATACTTTTCCTTCCATAAAACATTTCAAACAAAAATATTGTTTTATTATGTTTAGCAGCATTACACCTAATATTTTTCAAGCCTATTTGACCTAAACATATAATATATACTAAATCTACAGAAGAAGTAGTTTAGTTTCACAGTTATAGTTAATTAAGTAAGTCTAATTACCACTACATATGTCTGAAATTATTTTATGAATGTGATCAATCAAAGTAATAGCTTGCAATAAGTTTAAATATTTACAGCAGTATGAGGAACAAGTACCCTATAAAATTCTGAAGACTGGTGCAAGAATGGCTTCTCGAAGTCCTCTTCGTAAACGGCTCGCGAGTTAATGCCCAGCACCATTAGCATCTGGCAGGCATTGCGGATTGCAAGTCGGTCCACCACCTCACCACGGCGCTCACGGGCCACCAACTCCAGGAGTGTTTGCCGCAGGTGGTCACGGATACATCCATAACGAACAACCTGTCACAGATCATAAAATAAATGATTATATAATTTATCCCTGAATGGGCAGGCAGTGGTTTATTACACCTACATTTAATGAGCTATGCTTTACATAATAAGTACGCCTATTGTTGTTATTTGGCATAGTCCCTGAGTTCGTGCTGATATTATGAATTTCTTGTCATATAATACCCAATTTATTTATTTAACAATTTGACTTTGAAGAGTTGAGCACAAGGCTTCAATAACAGCAGTTGCATCCATTACTTCTACCCAAAATATGTATTATACAAGTTATTATGCTACAATAATCATTAAATATTTGTTATGAGACCCGCCTTCTACTTTACATGTGCAAAGTATTAATATTATAATTATTATAAGCCTTCTGTCAGATATTTCACAAATGGTTAGGTGCATTAGTTGTTTCGTTGGTTGCAATATCTGTGTGCTAGATGTGCAAAGTATAGTATAAATTAATACAACAAAAAAATTAAATAACTATATAATTTATAAACACTGACCTGATCTCTAAAAATAATGAGTCCCAAATTATAAACATTGTCCACTTCGTTCTGTTGTACATATACCCTGTCCATGTACATTAGTATATCTCGGATCATGACCATACTAGTCTGATGGTCAGTCCAAGCATTATTGAGTGTCTGAAGGAATCCATTGTGTAGTGAGTGAAGAACATCTTCTCTGACCTGAATGTTCAAACATTAATTATAAATATTTATAAACTCTTGCTAAAGTATTGCTTTAATCTCTTGTTAAAGTATTTAAATTTTTATTCTGACCTTTGTTTCTAGATGCTGTGTCACTACTTCTTTCAGCCCTGTATAGAGCCTTTCACCATGCTTGTGGAGAACCATGGTGTATGCATTGCGATATAGCTCTTCAAAAGAAAGACCCGAATTATTTTTCTTTTGAATTTCCTGTATTGCATTCTTTAATAAGCTCCATATACTCTCCACATACTTCTCATCCATAGTCATCTGTAATATACAAATATTACTTGCAGTTTTAATTGACATAAGTGTTTTTTCACACAAGATGCTTTAAAGCCTTCACCACACATCACATTTTAATAATATACAGACCCAAGTGTCTGGATACATTTGATAATATGGTTCAGAATAGTTCCACACTTGAAATTTGCGAGTCATCTTGAAATCTTTATGAACTTTGTGTATTAAACAAACATTGTTCAAAATAAAAATAACAGTTCAAAAACATTAAATACACCAAAAAAATACTTGTGTTTATCTTTTGATTGATTTTCACTCCTGTCATCAAAAATATAAATATGACATACTGAATACAAAAATTTTGTTCTGTAAAATAAAATCTTTTCTATTTTTAAATCAAAATGACAGCTGTCTCAAATTAGTAGTGTTACCATGCTACCCAATATCACATACCAAACCTCTTTTCCGCAATACATAAATAACAAATTAATCATAAATGGCAATGAGGCTCCCTAGCGGCAAGTTGCTGCACTAACATATGCCAGATAAAAATATGAATATACAACAGATTATTTTGTTCTACAAAAACCATAATCTCACTCTGTTTATTACACCATGAAGTAAAAATATTAGTCATTTTGCATACTACAAATGGCTACTAGATCTTGACACTACCTATAATATCATGTAAACTTCTCAAATTGAATGATACAAATATAAATTTAAAATATTACACTAAACTTGAATAATAAACAATACCTATTGCACCAAGTTCACACCATGCGTACACATGTGAGTTATGTATCATGGTTATCAAAAAAATAAATAATACAGATGAATTGAGTACCTCCTCCTTTTTTGAAGTCGGTTAATGATCCATATTCTTGTTTTAAATCAATTTCTATATTGCAATTAGCAGAGTAATGTAATTTAACTATGAATAATTTTACGAAGTTTATCTTATTATGTATGTGTCAAATAATTAAAACAATATAATGGATTGGCCTTTTAAAATTTTCATAATTTTATCATTCAATTGTTTAAATATGAATATACATTCATGTTTACAATAATAAAGAAAATTTTAGTGTTGGTTTGCAAAAATGTTTAGTACCAATTCAGACAAACACATTATTATAATCTCTTGTTACTAAGTACTGCAACAATAGAACAGAAAGCTGATAATTTGAGTACAGATATATAAATTATGTGGGTGTAAATCGTGACAAGCAATTGATGTAGGGGTAAAATGCTTTAAACACTTACTGGAAAGGCTCTGATTCTCATCTTGCCTGGTTTATCCTTGGGTAACGTACTCTTCATCATTGCGGCTACGATATTTTGTACCAATCAATTACTACACAATTATAGAAGTTTTGTCCACTGTTCATTTGCTGTCGCGATAACACATCGTTACTCTCATTTACACCTGAAAAAGAGTTTAGTAAACACATCACATCAATAAAACCATTTCGACTCCAAACAAATCGTTAGATCACTATAATGCTATATTCTATGATGGGGTTTTGTGACAAATCGATTACCAATGCAACAATTTATATTTTTATCGTACGATTTTAAATATTTTATCCAAATAGTTAACTATTAAAAATAATACATTCTAAGTCATATTGTGGTTTTGTTAATATAGTTTAATGACATTGACAGATAAAAAAACTTCGTTCTCTTTTCCTCTTGTGCTAAATGTCGTATACAATAGCGCCACCTCACGTTTTGTGTGTGACGTTCTTTTTTGATTTCCTTTTCTCTGCAATGGCTATTGAGATTTGGACAAACACGATTTTATGGAGAATGCATAAACTTACTAGTAATGAGATTATCCACTGCTAGTTTGGTCACAAATATTTCACTATCGCGATATTTATAGTACATGTATTTTTCTGTTTTAGCATGCCTATTATTTCTTCACTTGTTTCAGCTTTCTGACGAGAAAGACCATAAACAAGTAAATTTATATTTTAAAACAGTTATGGTTCTTTGAATACATGCCTTTTAATTAGATGCAAGATTTGTCAATGGAGCGTTATAAGAACTTCGTTCTACTTAATATTGCCAATTATGCATAATAATAAACAAATCGAGGAATACTTTATTAACCTTGCATCTACTGTTAACCCGAGTGTTGCCTAAATTCTAACATCTCTAACCAAATAATATATTTAAAATAGAAGTAGAAGCGGCAGTAGCTGCCAATGATAAATAAGTAATAATTGACCTATATTACATATTATACCTATTGTATGGAGTACCTATATAAAAATTGCTCGTCAGCGTTTCTTTACAGTCGATTTTATTATTATGTAAAATACCCTAAATATAAGGAGTGAGGTAAGCTTTATGAACATAAAAGAAAGATCATATTCCGCTGACAAAGTTACACTTCAGTAAAATTTTATTTATGAATTAAGTAATTTCAGTGTAGGAAATTAAATGATAAAAGAATGGACTAATGTCGCCAGGATTGCTGCTCTGCTGTGTTCGACAATTTTGACGGATGCCTAATCTATCAATCTTTCTCCGAGCTTGTAGGCACTGTTCATGAATTTATGTGTACTGTACTATAGATGTATCTTGATTATGCATCTACAGCTATAAAATGAGCAATATAATGATTGGCAAGCACGTATCACGTACAATTATAACTGCAGACGCAGTATATAAAGTCTAGAAAATATTACCTACTCAAATAGATAGCACTTATAATTGGACGTTGTTACACAAAAAGGATCCAACCAACAAAATGTTATTTTGAGTGGATTAAATTTCGCAAAAACGATCCAATGTAGCTAATTATAATTTAGATAATTAATTTATTTAAGAAACCAACTAGTTATCTTTCATAAATTTGTTTATTTTCGTGCTATACAAGCTACACAACCTAATAAAATAAATTGATTAATTTAACATTTAAAATGTTACTTCATTAACGAAAATGTAGTTTTATTCTAATATGATATCAGATAAATCTAATTATTTTGCGAGATTTCTGGGTGAGTATCTTATAATAATATCATCATTACAATAACGTTTTTTTGTATAATGTTATGATCTAATTTATTCTTCTTTCTGGATTTCAATATTAAACGCCGGTTCATCACCAAATCCGTCAATATTATCTTTAAGACTAGGATTATTGCCCTTAAGAGATTTCTAAAATCCAGGCAGTCTTTAAGAATAAATTTAAATATTGACTTCAAATCGTCTAATTTAGCCTGTCGTATTTCTTTTCCATGTGATTCATATTCTAATATCTCTAAACACTCCCCTTTTAACATCTTCTCGATATTCAATTCTTGTAAAAAATTCTTAGTTTTGAGCTCTCATGAATATGTATTTGTCTTCTTTTTCCAGCAAAATTTATTTTGTTTGTAGCTAGTTAGAGTCTTATCCAAGAAGAATCTACACAAATAAATAAAATTGAAATGTCGGTTTGTAATGTCAATATAACATTTTCTTACTAAATACAAATGAAAAAATATAATATAGGTACACAAAGAATATACAGTACAAGAAACAGTTTTTAAATTTTTATCTGTCTGTTTGTTCCGGCTAATCTCTGAAATGGCTGGACCGTTTTTGACGGGACTTTTACTAGCTGATGTTATAAGGAGTAACTTAGGCTACTATTATTTAGAAAAGAAAATAGGGATTTGCGACAAAAAATACTTTTTTGTTAAATTCCACGCGGACGAAATCATCAAGTACAAGAAAAATAGAGAAAGATATAGTTCTAGCTATCTTTCTCTATTTTTCTTGTACTTAAAAAGTTATCTATTCTCTGCACTAATAGAGGATTTTTTTCTTACTATGTCTTATGACTGCGATGTATTAATCAGCTGTGTAAATTCTTTCGGGGTACTTTAACTGTGTCTCAATTTTGGAAAAATCGGTATCATTGGGCAAAAATGTGTAACCTAATTCAAATTAAATGTTATTGTTTTTAATGTTGCGGTTTTGTCCCCCACAGCAGGTTACTCGATAAAACACTTATACAAAAGAAAAAAAGAGAGTTTTCGAAAATTTTACGGCCAGCTTCCAAGAATGCCAGCGGCGAGATGGTGGCCACCTGTGCGATATTATTTTCAAGAAATAATTTTCCCTTTAATATTCTTTATTTTAAATAAAAATTTATTTGAATACACTTTATAGTTTTTTTAATAGTAAATTCAAAAGTGCAAAAACTTATGGCCTACCTGTATAATACATAAAAGTGTTTAGTAAAAAAGATCCAAGCGTTCTGAATCTTTTTTTGATTTAACTTGTACATTAATTTCCAGTAAATATCATTAATATAAAACGATCCACGTGATTTCGATTCTTTTTGAGATATTTGTTTTGAACCAGCTTCTTAGACTGATATTTTGCAATATGATCCAAGGAGATAGGATTGTTTTTTAACCGACTTCAAAAAAAGGAGGAGGTTCTCAACTCGACTGTATTTTTTAATGTTTGTTACCTCATTACTTTCGACTAAACCGATTTTGATGATTCTTTTTTTATTTGAAAGCTGGTGCTTCCCGTGTGGTCCCATCTAATTTTGATCAACATTTGACTATTCGTTTTCGAGTTATCCTTAATAATGCGTATTAGGCTACATTAATGATGTTCTAATTTTTGGCAATGTTCACTAAAAACCGAGAATTAAACAAAATTTTAACAAAAAAGTAAACTGTTATTTAAAAATAAATAAAATAAAAAATAAAT
This sequence comes from Catocala sponsa, assembly GCA_963564715.1. Lineage (NCBI taxonomy): Eukaryota > Metazoa > Arthropoda > Insecta > Lepidoptera > Erebidae > Catocala > Catocala sponsa. The sequence continues at coordinate 14,374,649 of OY751331.1, forward strand.
TATTGTTATTTTTGGAGTCGGTGTCAGCCGCCCGCGCCGCGATATTAATTGTGACTGCGAACGAAAATAGATTGTGACTGCGGACTCTCATACATTGGTCAAACCAAGAGAAGCATAGGCACCCGCATATAAGAACACATGGCTGATGTAAAACACCAACGCTTGTTGAAATCCGCTGTGTGTGAACATGTGCAACAGGGGACCAACCACTACCTGAGATTTGACAAACCACAGATGCTCGCTAAAGAACACCGATTTCTACCAAGGATGCTTCGCGAGCCTATTGAAATCAAGAGGCATCCTAATTTCAATAGAGAAGATGGTTGGAATATACCACCAGCTTGGGATCCAGTAATTCAAATAGCCAAACCCAAGAAGAAACAAACCACAGCTAGACTTCATGATACTTTGAGCTCATTCTGCGTAAATAAAAGCACCCAAGGTTAAATTATGTTCGGGTACTTTGAAATAACTACACTGGAATATTGAGACAATTACCATCTTAGTCCAATGTTGTTGCAATAGCGATAGTTTCGCTATCGATAGATGACCTTGAAAAATAGTCGATAGCGCGAATAGTCCTATCGAAAATATCAAAATGCTGCAATACTATCGATAGTATCGCGTCAAAAAGTCGATAATATCGATACTATCTATGATCTAGCGACGCGTTTCGATAGTATCGATAGTTTTGTTTTAGTAACTATCGACGTATTTTCGATACTATCGACTGGGTATAAAACGACACCTGGTCGGTAACACAGGAACACAAATATAAGCAACTATATGAATGAACTGCGAATCTTTAGGCGATAGATGAACTATGTAAACGCCAGCCATATTACACCTTATGAGCAAGCAATACTATGGTAAAATGTTCGACTATCGATAGGACTATCGATAGTACGACTGATTTTCAAGGCCACATAGTGATAGTCTATCGATAGTATCGAGATACTATCGATAGACTATCACTATCGCAACAACACTATCTTAGTCTCCCGTGACCATGGCTGCTGAAAAGCAACCGAAACGTCGGGGAAAGTGTAAACATACATATAAATAGTATAAATAGTTTTAATAATTGAATTAGCTTAAAAATTAGTAAAGTTTAATAGTAATAGTAGTGTAACAGTTTTCAAAGTTTTGTAATAAAGTGTCAAATAAACAACGGGATAAAATCCGTATATAGTAGTTTAGTTTGTAATAAAATAAATATCAGTAATTTACTTTATTCGTAACTATCAAGATATTTACCGTAGCTAACGAAGGAACCCTTAAATAAGTATTTCCATAACGATAGCTTTTGGCAAAATTAAAAACTGACATATTTATTCTGTTTCTAGGAATAAGTATTCTTTAGACCCCGCAGAGCGTATTTGATTGTCTGTACTGCCAAAGTGATAAACCTTGTCCTTTAAACCGAAATTCACTATATTTAGATCTTGGTTTTGGATCAAACTTTAATTTATGTAGACGGTTGCTGCGGACAACCATTTTAAATTTATGTTTATTCTAAAGTGCTTTTTTATATTACGAAACAGCTAGTGTTCGTTAAATATAAGGGTTCAAGACGGTGTCTAGTTGATCTTGTTCCTGCTCCATTTTACATATTTTTGAGTGGTTTGTAGTTTACGCTGAAAACGACAGATGGCACGACAATACATTTTCAAACTTATCACTGAGCCGGCGTCCACAGTTCTTTTTTATATAAGCTGGCGTCGCCGCATGGCCCGCAAATGACTGATTACTGTACACCTCATCAAACTAAGGTATCTCACATGAGTTAAAGGGCATCTAATAGAACATTATTTTAACCTGACCAATAGGTATAATAAGGAAAGCAAACGACGTTGAAAGGCAAATAACTTGTTATTATTTTTATAAGGACCCGTCTCAGTTTCCTAAAGGGAACCAATGATCCCTTTTAATTAATAACTTATAACCTATTAATACCGTTAAATAATAAATGTAAAGAGCCTGCAAGTACAATTATATTCCATCTTTTTATCTGCGGCTTATTTAATGTCATTGACAAAACGAGTGCTGCCAGGTCTTACCGAAAAGCCAGACAGAGCAGCCAGTTTAGGACATAAAAAGGGTGTCCGGCCACCTAAATTTTGTTGTCTTAGGTGGTATATAACACAACAATCTTTTAAGGAGAGGACAGCGTTAGGCCGTCCGCTTGCGCTAGCGATATTTAGTGAGGCGGGCGGAGTGAAAACCTACACATAGTAAATATTTAAAAAAATGGGATATTTATTACTTTTTTTATTTAATAGCCTAACAAAAACCGGATAGGTGTGACACCAACTAATTTGGCCGGATACACAGGCAAAAAGCCTGACTGTGTTCCGCTTTATTCGGACGCCTGGCAATACCCACTCATAATGTAAGTCCTATCTGGACTGGTTATGTTAGTGGGTTGAAAACGAATTGTCTAGTAGCAAGACCAAACATAAATGAAAATTTAATTAAAAAAAAATGAATGCTTTAATTGCGTTATTGCAGATTTTAGACGGCATTAGATAATTTTGTAATTAGAAAATATATGAATAGCATCATGAATATCGAGCACAGTGTACTCAGGCGCTTAAAGTAGCTTGCTTGTTCAAAGGACAAAATAAATTAAATACTTAATCATTTTAAGTCACCCTATAAATGAAATAAACATTTTGGGAATCTATTTTCGTCGACTAAAATAGAATATTTATTGCATTTATACAATTTTGGAATATCTTAGACAATAAAAGTATGCTATGGTAGATATTCAGGACATTAATCTGCGATTCTTTAGTACACACAGCGCGGTTCGAATCGTGCGAGAGAGTGCGTTATATTTTTGTTACGCTCTATCCTTACCTTTACATCGACACCACTATGCACTAGGCATGGAACATTTCACTTTTAACAGTGAAAAAGCATATGAAATGATTTTTCATCAGTCACACTTGCTACTTCGCTTTACTATGCCTGCTAAAAATCACTCACGGTATGAAATCACAGATTGCTAAAATGGTTACTTGAACTTGAGGAATACAGTTGCATCGAGTAATCGCGGCGCCTAGCGAACGATTACAGTGCATGGTAGAAAGAGGCAAAAATTAGTTTGTTAATTCTTATCTATTACTGGCTCATCGCATCGCCTCGCGTGGTGACGTATTGATGCATTAGGTATGACTTTGATTAGTTCGAGAGTACATACAAATATAGCCCTTACTCTTATAACATAAGGCTCGCTTTCCTCTGCAGTAAAAAGTAGCAGGACGCAATTTCGCAGTGTTTGTTTACATTATGATTCTATAAGAAATTAAATTTTACAGCACGTGTTGCTGTTACTTGAACACGACATTCATTAGGTTTTCTAATTGAAGTTAAAATTAGTGTTCGTTACACGTACGTAAAAGAGATTATTATTAGTGTAAATAAATCTTCATGCTACATTAAAATTGTAGTGTATATAAGTTAGGTAGTAATAATTATTCTATAAATATTATTTAAATTAGAACAATAAGTACCTAATAATAATAAACTTTATTGGCCTTAAAAAAACAGGTTTCAATTATTTTTCCACTATTGAAATGTACACTAATATTACTTACAATTTGTTTTGTTTTGTTAGTGGAAAAGGTTACCTGTGCCCTATGCTAGTTGAAAAACTGTATTACAGGGCACAGGGCCATCCGCATGTTTAGTATACAATTTTAAGATTGCTGAGTCAATCATACATTAAATATTCCAATGAGTACAAAATAAAAAACAAAAGAAAAAAGAAAAACTAAATAATTTAAAAAATAAATCGATAAACAAACAAGTTCCAAATCAATAAGTGCATTGATTTGGAGCTACTACTTATGAGAAACGAGCATTGCACTGTAAGGTACGAATGTAAAACAAGCCATCATAATATTTAATTCATTAGGTAGTCTTATGCTATAATTCATATTTCATAATGAAGCAAATTGTACCAAATGCGAAGTTACTGCGACTGAGAATGAAAAATCATTGACTGTGAAATTTCACCTGTGAAATCACTGTGAAAAAAATTCATCTTTTCATTGAATGAAAATGAATGAAATGTAGCAATCATTTCCATGCCTACTATGCACTGTCCCTTTCCGATAATTCTCTATTTTGTATGTAAGGTAGTTATGCGTTTATAGGGTATCTAACTTGATGTGTAGCCGTTATTTTATTAGTATTAAAGAATCCATTGATTCAGTTAACAAAAGTCAGCTTGATAACAAAAGATTTAATTACCTCACTTATTATTTTACCATTAAATAAAGTTGCCTCGTCGGTTCCCTGGCGTACAATTGTGCGTATGTCTTCGTGCGATCAAATCCCGAGTAAGCTTCCTAAATCAGGCAGTCTTGCTGCTTACTTGAAGTTTTTGGTAGGAAATTCTCAGTTGCTACCCAGAAAAAGAATTGGAAATGTGTCCAGTAGACGGCGAACGGCTCGCTATCGATTATGACCTAAAAACATAGCTGGCCAAATATACATTTAATACATATTTGCTCGTTCGTGGCGTGAGTTTGTATCAACTATAACCTTCCGGATGTTATTATATATTATTATAATATTTTTAAAACTGCAACAAACTCTATTATGTTTGAATCAAGCTAAACTATTATATTTTAATATATATTTTATAGCAATATTCCTGTTGTTAGATAACCTACTAGTAGCAGCGATAGCCTAGTGGGAAACCGTTAGACTATAACGCAGAGGTCTCGAGTTCGAACCCAAGGCGTGCATCTCTGACTTTTCGAAGTTATATGCGTATTAAAGAGTTAATTATCGCTTGCTTTAACGGTGTCTGAGGGTTCTCCATAATGTTCTCGAAGATATGTGAAGTCTGCCAACCCGCACCAGGCCAGCGTGATGGACTATGGCCTAACCCTTCCCACAGTGAGAAGAGGCCCGTGCCCAGCAGTGTGACAGTTTAATACAGGGCTGATATTATTATAGATAGCCTACTTGAGGAATCAATTTGCCAGATTTCATGTGAAATTGATCATCATCCAAAGCTGTCGAAGCATCAAATTGATTCCTCAGTTAAGGTACAAGTTTAGGATACAACGGTGAGGTAAAATCAATCCTTATAAATATGACTAAAGAGTCTAGTTTTGATCGCTTAAATAAAGTAGCGATCAATGGGAGTGAACAAATTATTTATTTCTGTTGCTTGAAAATTGTATGATCTGAATCTTAGAATAGGTTGTAAGTATTAAGAATTAGAATAGGTTGTATGTAATAAGGTGTTAGTGTATGTAAAAAAAACAAACCAACGATATTTCTAAATAAATCTTTATTTTTAACATTTAGGCAGCCTACTAATATTTTATAAATACTTTTATTATTGTGATAAAAGTAGGCAATAAATAAATTGTGCGACGACAAGTCTACGTAGAATGTATAAATTGAATAATTTACATTAGTTAGGATCTTTGGGTTTTATAAATAATATTTTATATTTAGTTATCTTGAGACTTGTAGGCTAAAGCTAGCAATAAAAACACGTGAGCCAACATTTGTAATCATGTATCATTTGCCTCCATCGACTAACGGTTGACATGAATAACCAATCTTATACTTAATCTTTATAACATTGAACATATTACATTATATACACATGACATGTAACAACTAAATCTTAAGCTTTTGAATTGGATTGATTATTTAATTACGACTGTAACATGTGTTTTTGTCGCTTTTCTAAGGGGACTCCCCTTAGAAAATCGACAAAAACACATGTTTACCTATATTTACGAAAACATTTATATCATTCTATAATAATATTTTATAATAATCTACCACATACATACAACACCATCTAGCCCAAACTAAGCAGATCTTGCACTATGGGTACTAGACAATGGATAAACATACATATATATATTTTTTTGTAAATACATACATATTATACATAGAAACACCCAGACCAAGACAAACATCCAGGTTCAAGCACACAAATGTTTGACTTGTGCGGGAATCTAACCCGCGACCTCAGGCGTAGCAGTCGGTTACATTAACCGCTACGCCATCGAGGCCGTCATTGATATAGTTTATGAATCCTTGCCGTGACTCCTTATAGCGTGTAGATGACATGTTGGTCATAAGATCGCAATTTACAATCACCATAGTAAACAAAAGATCAGTAGATACAATATGTTGACGTTCCTTCACTAAATAACCTGGCATCTGTTGGTCTTTAAGCTATAAATCATGTATTATATTGCTAGCTTGAGATGAATCGCCATCAACTTAGTACCGTAGGAAGGACAAGTTTTATGAAATTATAATTTCATTAATACTTTATAGAATAGTCTTTATACATAAGTAAGAATAGTTTGTGAAAAAGGTACCTACTTTTTCATCTTCATATAATTATAACTAAATAATTATCGACGATAGACCAATTCTAGTGAAAACACCAATTATATAAAATTTGACAATTTTTAATCATAATGAACGATTTTGAAATAGTAGCAAAAATATTTATTTCTCTAAAGATGACTCTCCTCGCACACATGCTATTATTATGCATTGAAATAATGTCATCATGACTACATTTTCATTTTATAACATTAATTTTGGGGAACTGTACTTATCTCAAACATTGTATAAAGTTTGGGCATTTACCCTAAACTAGCAGCACTTCACCTAAAGTTATAATACTAAACCACCTGCCATCGTTACGTTACAAGTTGTTACGATGCTATACATAAGGGCGTGTACTCATATCCGAACTAATCTGTTACAGATGTGCAAAAGCTTTGTTTGCATGTGTGGACTATCTCCGAACGTAGAACATCGTGTTGGCTGACACGTTCAAGGTTCATATTATGCTATTTGTAGTGTGCCATATTCTAAAAGACAACGCGACGTTTGGACAAATGTAATAATAATTGATACATAACACCATCGACCGGCAATAACAGAGGTTGAGAGCAAATATTTAATCTGTTCATTATTGATTTCCAAAGTCTATTCAATTCCATTTTTCTTTTTGAAACTCGTTCCAAATGAGCACAAATACTAATAGCACTATGAATTGATTGAGTTTCGTTTATTAGTGTTCACGTAGCTATTTAGTATCAATAAAATGCTATTAATGTTCGGAACGTGTACACAGCTTATAATAAAGGCGCTAGGACTAAATAACTCTATTCGTTATTATAGGCGGGGTGTGCGTGGAGCACCCACCGGAATAATAGTAGAGTTAAACAAACTAACACGAAGAAGGACACCATCACTCGAAGGTTTTTCTCAGATCGTTGGTCTCGCTCACTCGCCCGTAGCCTCTCGACTAAACCGTTCTGAAAAAAGAACATTGCATGTAGGTACTTCATTTGCATGTTTCATATGCATGACGTTATACAAATATACTCAAAGATTATGTTTTAATAACTTGATGTTGGCGGGGTCGCTTTGTGTGTGTGGGAGAAGTTATAATAAGGTTTGAATAACATTTCGATATGTTTTTGTGTTACTGCCTGATAAGTCTTTTGTATCAATGTTTACGCTATACAGATACTTAAGTTTGTTTCTCTCAATAATAATATATAAAAAATAAAAGTATTATATTATATCGAATGTATGAATGTATTTGCAACTGGTATTGATGCAGACTTTAGGTTATTTTGTCCGTCTGGGCAGAGTATTTCTAGATTGTTTTTTTTTTATACAACTAAGGTGGCAAACAAGCATACGGCCAACCTGATGGTAAGTGGTCACCGTAGCCTATGGACGCCTGCAAAACCAGAGGCATCACTTGCGCGTTGTCGACGCTTTAGGAATGTATGTGGGAAAGAGAAGGAGCGGGAAGGGGGAAAGAGGGTTATTGAGCCTCCGGCATTCTCACTCACCGAACGAAATACAACAGTAGGAATACTGGTATTTCACGTCGATATTCTGTTAGAAGGTAGTCCTTTCCCGGTCGAGCCGGCCCATTCATGCTGAAATCAGCGAGGCTGTACTACTACGATAAATATACGATAGATATTTCTGTTAGGTAATACATGTCATTTGTTTGGGCGGCGATTGGATCTGAGCCCAATAGATGCAATAGACTGGTAGAGCGAACTACCATGCTACGACATCTCTTAATCCTCGCTGTATGTGTCCACACAAGTTACAAAGTAGATAATTATGTGTAGGTATAAATTATAAATATAAAAATGCTTTTATAGACTTCATTTTTAGCTGTAACCGATCGTGATAGTTTGTTGTTATTGCGAGGTCATTTTGTAAGATAAGTCTTAACGTAATTACCTTTGCAAACAATAATTTTATTATCAACTAGCTGTTACCTGCGATTTCGTCCGCGTAGATTTTAACTAAAAAGTGTTCGACTCTGCGGAACCCTATTTTTTTCTAAAATCAAAGTAGCCTAAGTTACTCCTTATAACATCAGCTATATGCCAGTGATAGTCCCGTCAAAATCGGTTCAGCCGTTTCGGAGATTAGCCGGAACAAACAGACAGACAGACAAAAATTTTAAACATAGATGTTTTCGTATAGGTACCTTATATACTTTCATATGCATTAGATAAAAAGCTGTTATTTTGACATTACAAACAGACACTTCAATTTTATTTATTTGTATAGATTAGACAGAAGTCGAAAACTTTTAAATTGAACCCTGATTGTCTTATGACGCATGTGTGACTTAACATCTAGAATCGACGTCAAAACAACCAAAAGAGAACCAATAGATTTATCACGTCGTTGATGAAATATAATTGAAATCAAATTTTGTTTATTATTATTGAATCAAATATTCTGACTAAACTAAAACTCAAGTGGCAAGGCAACCTAAACTTATTATAATATCTCAGGATCAGATGGATTACTTATTTTTGATATATTTGATGTCGATGTTTTCAAGTTATATTTCGCATGAGAAATCGAATAATATAACTCAAAGGATATCGTTTGGAGGCGAGGGAATAAAAACCTTATTTTGGTACTTTAGGGTTCCTTGTTTATTACGGAAACCTATCCCTAAAATATCCAAATTACAATGTATAAAAAGGACAAAGTATATCGTTACGCTTTTGAAACAAAGTTTATGTACCACGTTCTTATAAATTGTTTTATGCTTTTACTTACAACTTTGTTTAGAAATATGATTTATTTTAGTGCACACTGATGTACGAGTACCTACATTCCAACATACACACGCCTACTACCCATGTGTATTCCCGAAAGGGTAGCATACGAACGCCTGTGGTACCCTTTCGGGAATAAATTGAGGAACTATTAATATAGTTATTTGTTATGCTTATTATGCAATAAGCATAACAAATAACTATATTAATAGGCATGCGCCTGTGAGTATACCACATACCCATTTTCTGCTTCTGTCTTAGATTGCATGGTTGGATTATAGTCAATAGAAAATCCATAATCGATCCAAATAGAATCCATAATTTGCTCGATCTGGGAATCGCAACCGGATCCTCACGACCGAGCGTAAATATAAACGTAAATTTAAGTCATAGGACGAACGAGGCAGTCAAGTTAAGGTACGTATCTTAGCCCTTTCGCTGTTCCGCTATAGACACAATAGAAAATCTATTGTTATTCATGGTGTATATGTGATTCATCGGACAGGGAACCTGATATAAGTAGTAAGAAAATATAATTTATGTGGCCATTATACATTACTGTATTAACATTAAGCGCCTATTCTTATATTCATGATATATTCTAAGTTCTATAACAATACATAGAAAATATCTTGAGCAAACTAAAGATATTTTTGAAAGTTTGATCAAGTATTAGGGACATGTTTAGCTGACCGTTGTTCGGTCCTTTTAACTTTATAACATTCCTACGAGCACACGACAAATCGCTCAACTCGGTTTTGACAAACAATTTAGCTCACACAGTAAATCAAATGTAATTCAAGGCTTTTTCCTCTTATTGTTCCGGTGTAGTCACGGATAATGGGAATGTCAATAGAAATACATGTGTTACTGTAATCTCTGATCTACCACGAACTACCGGCATAAGATAAAGCTATATATGACTATATAAATAAAGAGAAGAGTCCGGACTCACACACTGACTGATTCATCAACGCTTGTACCAAACCAGTGGACCTTAAAGGCCAGATTAATCTAAATTCCTACAAATACGGAGAAAAAGGATTTTGTTTTAAAGTTATCTGGTATCGTGTTATACTTATGTATATATAACACGAGTTTACGGTAATCATATAATTACAGTAGACTTTAAATTTGCATGAAAGTAGGTAATTACACTTGTACCTAACTGCTTTCAGGGATTTTGGGCTTTCTCCTGGGTAAAGACAAAATGCTTCAGACAACTAAAGTCCATGTAGACAGAGCTGCGGGAAAGGATAGTATAAATATATTACTGCAGTATTTTATATTACACGAATATTACATTTAACAAGATGGACGATGACTACCTCGGTGTCCGTGAGAAAGAGAACTATGGACTATATATTCTAAGGGCTAGGAGCGCATTATTGACGATCCAATATTCTAGGCTAGCTGGCTCATAAATTTTTATCTATTATTTAAATCTAATACGTGTAAGTATATTATACGGATAAAAACAGTTAGGTACCCATCCTCCATGTGAAGCGATCCAAGACCCAGCGTCTTCATGCAGAAGGTCGGCGATAGCGGCGGCAGGCGCGGCCACCAGTTCTAGGGCTGGTTCACCCTGTGCCGCTTCAGCAGCCTCCCTCGCTAAGGCACCACAAACACAGTACACTGCTGCAATCTGTAACATATCGATATTAATACTACCGTGCCGTTCAGTCAAATAAAAGCACACATCATAAAAGTGCGGCAAAAGTATTTTGATAAACGATCTTGATTGTTCTGAATTAGTGATTCAAAACAGATTTATATTTATCAGATATACCTAAAGCAATCTCCAGATAATCATAGCTATTCTACATTCAAGCGAGGGAGTGGATTATTTAACCTCGGCCAGACAGATATTAAAAGCTCGGTCACGGAGAAAATACGCTCTATTTATGAATAAGGTATTGAAAATCTACGTTTATCTTGACTGTTCTCTTTTGAAATACCAACTTATGATATGATAATAATTAAAATGTCAACATTATAAATTTTATGCACGTCCTACGGACAGTTTAGATTCATTTTCTTGAAAATTAATATAACAATTTAACTAATTAAATTTTAACATATGTAATCAAAATCTTTTATTTTAGACGGTATTAAGTAAACCATTTCTTGATCTCATGAATTTCTGTCACCTAAATAGTATTTCCATTTTGTATATATTACGCTGCGTTCTGAGCATTTGATGTGACCTGCAGCTAATTATAATCTCAATTCTTACGAAAATCTAAAAATAAGACAACTACTAAGAAACTTTCGCTTGAGTTCAAACACACAAAGCGTGTGTGAAAAGTTTGAGACTTGGCAGTATTACTGAAACAATTAATCACCGAGAGACGTTAATTCGGTGAGCAGCCACATGTGGTATTGATTACAAGATGGTGGCGTTTTATATGGCATTAATTTATGACTGTATTGATATATTGATAGGAATAGGATGCTACCTATTATTGAAAATCATGATCTTGTGGCAAAGTTAATAGAATTGTAAATAAATCACTGAATAGAAACCGCAATACAACAAATCCGTCAATCTCTGGTGTATTTACCGGTTGTAAAACTTTTAAGGAACGATTATAACTAATTCATCGGATAGAACTAAACTCATTAAAGGTGATTTCTACTTACGTCTAAATGTCGGAACTTTACGCTGAATTTGGGTGCCTATCTAAATAAAGGAGACTTGTTTAATTTATTTTATACAGCGCGTCTTTACCCGTTGGACAATAAATGAAAGGGGAATGCCTATGCTCCATAGTGTCTCAGACCAAAGATGGACATCAAAAATGACTATAAATATTGAGTGTTTTACGATCTTAACAGTATTACAAATATAAAAAATATATTCAAGTTGACGCCACTATTTTAGAAATACCTATAAAAAATGGTGTATTGAGGTTATTTTTCTATACGAAAATGTGTCTGGCTGTGAGATAATTCAAAAACGTTTCTTTTCTCAACGCTTGATTATTTAATTATGATAGGTGTGTTTGTAATATATTTTTGTCCAGTTATACTTAATAGGGTATGAAAAAAACCGTATTTGTTATTTTAAACGTCTATATTCTCTTCATTGTCTTAAACTATTAACAAATCATCTAGAAAAGGCGCAGGAGGGCATATTGGACTCATATCTTGCCGAATAGACTTACTCTATTTAACAATTTTTTTGTAAATTGCAGTGGCGTCAATTTGAATGAAAGTAAATACATATTTTTATTTGATGGGCTGATTAATTATCAGATGGGCTTTCCCCTTTGGGCAAACTTATTTCTTGTGAGCGTTGTAAAACACAATATACAAAGATCTATACTAACTAGCGGTCGCCTAGTGCTCGAAATTCGACCAAAGTTTGCCTGTAAGATATTGCTGATTTATATGTCATTATATATTGATATATGTAACCATAGTTACGCGCTTCGACTGCGTGTGTCAAATGCATGGTTGTGTGCCGTGTGTGCGTGTAGTGTTTTTTCAATAATTTAATGTATTTCTAATGCATATTTTATATAAATATTAGGATTCGTCACTCATTCTCCATATAAACTTTAGCTGTGCCAAATTTCATACTCTTCCGTCCGCGCAATTTTCGTAAAAAGGGGTACAAAGCTTTTGCTTCACGTATTAATAAATAGATATAGTTTGTTTATTTGTTTGGTTGAACGCGGTAATCTCAGGAGCTACTGGTTCGAATTGAAATTAAGTGTTGGATAGCCTATTTATCGAGGAAGCTATATAACATTACGCTACGACCCACGGAGGCGGCGCAGTAATCGTAAATGCGGGTGAAACCGCGGAGACATCTAGTCTTTTATAAGATCAAGCGTCCTCATTTCCTTAAAAAAATTATATTGCTATTGGTGGCAGCGGTAGCGGTAACCGTTGATTATGGATATATGGCAGTTTTCTTAGAATCACAGAAACAATTTCAACAAAACACAACCAAGCCGCTGCCTAATAAACCATATGGGTGTCAAGGCCACGCTTGATGGTAAGCAGGTACCATGGCGTATGTGCACTTATAACACCACGGATATTACTCGTGCTTTGCCACCTAAGATTAAGGGATGAAGGGAAGGAACGAAACAGAGGAGATGATTCGACCTTCGGCGTTTTTACACGCCCGCGCCATGCGCAAGCAACAGTATGAACCGATACTTTATGTTGATATTCTGTAAGACCTATTTATAGTAGGGGAGCCCAAGCGGAGATTTGCGCGTTACTCGAGCGCGTCAGAAAATCATATGGGGAGAAACCTTGCACCCTGTAATGTACCCCTACCATATATGACAGGGCTCTATCGATAAAAGCAAGGCTGTATTATGCAAATATTTGTTACCTACATGCTATCGATATAATAGCACATTGGGTGTTACAACGTAAGCAAAAGATTTTAATGTAATTTTATGGTACATTTCGTATATCAAATCGTTCCCATACTTGGCGGATGAATATAATTATAATGTTAATTGTAAACTTAACAAAATAATTTAATTTATGTAAATCTAATATTATAATCTTATTAAAGATGTCAATGTCACACTTAATAAAATGTCATTTATTATATTTACTACAAAAACAAAAACGTTTAAAAATCAAATGAATAATCATTAGAAATGTTTAACATCTCTTAATTAATGTTTAAATTATACAAATAAGTGCATTATGGTTTATGCCATACATTCAGGTTGCTCCAATTTAGTTGAGTCGAAATTGTTGATCTGCCATCTAATATAGTGATTAGTGCATTATAGTGCTTCGCGTGTCTATGGTTTCGGAATAAGGCAAGCCTATAATAACATGTCCATGCAATATATCCTTTGAACAATAAATAAACTAAAATCTACCCTGTCCCTTTTATTGTTCAATTGCAATTGCATAGTGGGGCTAGCTCACCAAAATACACAATTTTTTTATAGTTAATTAAACGGTGTAAACCAGTAATATAAATTAACTTAAAATATTACAATCACATTGACTTATATTGGTATATAGGATAACATAGCATGCTTTCCCTCGCAAAGCACCAGACATAGGCGCATAATTTCCTTCCATCTATCCGCAAATACATCTGATGACATACTAGATTTAATATTATTAAGTAACATAATAATTATTCTGGAGCAAGCATTTCAGAAAGGCAAGCCGCTCTTTTGGGTTTTATGGAAGTACCGCCATTGGATTTATTTATTGGAACAATTCATTATAACAATTGGATCAGGGATAGTGTCGCTTATGGGCTGATTTGAGATAGAAATATCCTATTGCATACTTTTATATACCTATGAGAGTGTCCCACGACTAGGCACCCGCTGTATACTAATGGATTACCTACTTACATTAAATTAGACTTGATCTTTACTGTTTTCGCGAAATATGTTAATAATGAATATTAGTATAAACTGTTTAAATTCATAATAATTTATTCGTTGCGAATATAAATCGATCTTAACTTAAAAGGTATCTATCTAGTAGGTATAATATATATTTAGCACATTAATTAGGTATCTTATAATCTACGAAAAAAGTAATTTTGATGAACTAGGTGTTCTAATATTACCTTGGACCATGTAATATTTTCTCTAGTGATGCGTCGTGCTAACGCGAGCGCTAACTCGGCCAGGGCGGTGTCTGATTTCAACATGGCGGAAGGCGCTCGTGTGGCCTGCCGCGCTACCTGCCTGAACGCGTCAGGTCTCTTCCTCTCCAAAGCTGCACATAATGCCCGTAGCCCTGCCAGTACGCCGGCCTCTGTATTGCTCACAGCCTCTTCGCCACATTCAGTCTCTACCATTCGTTGTAACCGTTTCATAACTATTTGCTGTAACAATATTCACGATTGTCGAGAAATAAACACATTAATAAAATTGTATAAACCTCGGCCCAAGAAGCAAGATTGAAACGTTACCTTTTTGGCACATAAAGTTGATCTTCGAATCTGTGTTTTTATATATTGGAGGCAAAGGGCTCGTCCTTGTCGCACTATTTGTGGCTTGACTTGTGTTGGGGTGGCGAGGCACCAGCCGATGGTGGCCGAGAGGCGGCGCGACACGGCGGCCGCCGCGGCACTCGACACCATGGTGCTGAACCGGCGCTTTGTCCGGTCTAGGGGTGACAGCGACCTAGACGGCGAAACGCGAAGATCTGCAAACAAATACTTTATTAGAAATTCTATGACATCGCGGCATTGTTATCAACATAGTCATCTAATTAACTATGACGAATTATTAAGAGAAGGCGACAGCATCTGCGCCATAAAAGCCACTAATTGCCTTACAAATATCCCATTCTAGAGGTTAGTGTATTGTTCGTCTTTGCTCTTGAAAAGATCTATTGATTCTCACAAGATATAATAGTTTAGTTATTGAACCGTATAATTAATAGCAAGCCAAAACAGTTAACTGAAATCGTTTCAGAGTTCTGTATTAGTAGGTAGTAGATATAATGCAGAATCTGGATTTCGTAGGTACACCACAAATTATAATTAAATTTCACAGAGGGATGCGTCGTTATTACTTTCAATGAATATTATTCCAAAGAACCGAAGATAGTTCATACGAAACTTCAAAGAATGTTAACCCCAAATGAATTACTAGCATCAAGAATAAATAAGTAGAAGCTGTATTATCTCTATTAATGATTTCGAGCATGAGCAGCGCTAGAAAATATATCTATCAGGATGTAGGTATAAGTATACAGTACATAGGAGAAATACGTAAGTATCAACAATAAAATCAATTGATAAGCGTTTAATAATTTCATACATAATAGGTTATCTATATATATATAAAACTCTTCTGTTACTGAGTGACTGACAGACAACACACAGCCAAAACTATTGGGTGCAAGAAGCTGAAATTTGACATGTATGGATGTTCCTTGGATACTGTAGGGGTGCACTAAGAAAGGATTTCCCGAAATTCCCACGGGATTGAGAAGAAATGGATAAATAAAATAACATGTGAGGGCGAAGCTGCGAGCATCCTCTAGTTATACATAAAAGGGTTTTTTGTATATTCGCCAAATAAAAATCTATTCAAATCGTCTAAAGGGGAATCAGTGTAACCTCTTCCTGCCTTCCCTTAGCAACGACTTTGCTTCCGAAATAGACAATTTTACATATAATCTACGCCCTTTCTACTGAATAAGAAACAAAAAAATCATAATAATATTAGGAATATTAAAATTATAAAATTAATTCCACATTTAAGTAGAAATAGCGACGGTAAGACTGACTCAATGCAAGTAACCCTATATTTTAAACAATTATTTAAATATGGTATTACTGATGCTTTTTGAAAATAAAACAAAAGTCCTTTTTTGATAAGCGTAAATTGTGTTAAACGTTAATGTCTATAACGAATATTTACATTACCAAATAGCGTTGTATGTGAATTATTTATTCATGAACTTCATCTAATGTAATTTTAGGTAATGTTACGGACGTCAGCGCACGACTGATAACTCTGGTATTGTAAGTAATTATAAGCTACAGTAATCTCTTACCATCAGATGGGCCGTTTACGTCTTGCCATCTTAGCTAATAATAATAATATTCTATCACATACACACAACACCATCTAGCCCAAACTAAGCAGAGCTTGTACTATGGGTACTAGACAATGGATAAACATACATATTATATACTTTTTTTTTGTAAATACATACTTATTATACATAGAAACATCCAGACCAAGACAAACATCCATGTTCATGCACACAAATGTTTGACTTGTGCGGGAATCGAACCCGCGACCTCATGCGTGGCAGTCGGTTACACTAACCACTACGCCATCGAGGCCGACATAAACACTGCTATAAAGCTTAAGATTAAATACTACTTGTACCGTATCGTGGCGTGGGTCAACTGAGAACAGTCACTGGTTCACTTGTAGTAATAGATTTAAATCTACAGAGAGTCTAAATTATTATTTATCTTGACATGACCAATAATTTTGACGTTTTTATAATTGAGATTTGCATTATTTGACCACAATGTGAATGAATTAGTTTATCTTTAAAGTTAAAGACAATTACTTAAAAACTATAGCATCTGCTTAATTTAACGTTAATAGCAATGACTTAAAATAGTATTTAGTCATAATATCATGAACAGTTTCTCCTCCTTTAGTTTCTTGTTAATATATAGATTTTATCTATATTTATTGTTAATATTTCTTGGCTTTCAACCTTTTCGAGAGGAACTTTTGTGAAAACATTTGCGGTATGTAATCTTCCTGTTTTTATGACCCTTTACACTTATATGTTACGTCCTACATATTTAAGTAACAAAAGTGACATTAACAGCTGTTATTAAAGTAATAAAAACCCTTATAAAGCAGCGTCATAACTGCTCGTGGCACGCAACAGTTGAGAGATGGACTGCCCAGTAGAATTTATAACTGTAATAATCATCTCGCACAATACTAAGTCTAAAAATACGTAGACCTGTTATCATACCCACTGTCTATGGTGCGTAAAAAAGTGGTACTATTCTAGCCTGGGCGTCACTACAATCACAAAATACATAGGCTACAATCTATTGAAGTCAATAGAGTAGATATTAAACTACTCTAGAAATATTCTAGCTCTATATCTAGTTTATCGTACACAAACGCTTTACAAACAGTAGATTAATTAAGATTAGCATACATACCTATTACTTATTAGAATACTACGTAGAGATATATTAATGTTGATGTTTTGAAATTCAAACTTGCACCATCAAACTTTCCTTCGTTGTATGGAGAATCTGTGGCAGATAGCTAAATTACAACCCATATTGTCTTATCTGTAATCACAATTCAGTCCTAAGACAAGCTTGTGATTTGGAGCATTGGTTAGGATAGGATTTAAGACAATACGGAATCTGATTATGGATAGTTATTTCCCAGTAACCAAATTCTAGGTAGTTTAGTAACTGTAGTAGCTACATGTGAATGTAATTTTAGCATGAAGAAGTAGAATATTCTACTTCTATATAGTACCTGCCGCAGTTTTGGCAAATTGTGTGTGTTCTTAGCTACAATTTTGCACATTTTCTCAGTTCTCGGCGTATGTAATACATACATACATACATAGATTCACGCCTGTTTCCCAGAGGGGAAGGCAGAGACTACGGATTTCCATTTGCTACGATCCTGACACACTTCTCTGGCTTCATTCACTTTCATCACATTCCTCATACACGCCCGTCGGTTCAAGGAGCTCTTAACCTGGCCTTTGTCCAGAATGCCTCCGATCTGATCGAGAAACGTTCGCCTAGGTTTTCCTCTTGCAATTGTTCCATTCACACTAGCCTTATAAACTTTCTTAGTCAGTCTTTCCTCGTCCATTCTTTCTACATGTCCAAACCAGCTTAACATACCCTTTTCTATTCTTGTAACTATATCCACTTTCATGCCGCATCTCTCTCTAATCACACTGTTTCTTATTCTATCTTTCAGAGTCACACCACATATGCTTCTCAACGCTCTCATTTCTACAGCATTAATCTGCTCTCATGCTTCTTTTGCCATACCCAACTTTCACTTCCATACATAAGTGTGGGCACTAATAATCCTCTATGAACAGCCAAACGTGCCTTTTCGGATACATTTCGACTGTTCATAAAAGCGCGTAGAGCTCCATTCACTTTGTTGCCAGCAATCGTTCTCCTTTCAATATCTCCGTCATGTTTACCATCCCTTGTAAACAAAGTACCCAAATATACAAACTCTTTCACTTGCTCCACTTTTTCTCCATCAATCATAATATTACGCATCGTCACGCACTCTTCCTTTTCAAATACCATTACTTTCGTCTTGCTTACATTTATTTTCATTCCTTTACTCTCAAAAGCACCATGCATAATAGTTACCATCGCCTGCAACTCTTCCACTGATGACGCAAGTATTACTTGGTCATCGGCATAATTTAAACGAACAAGCAAGAAAGTTCGACATTGATGTTTTTAATACTCAACCAGATGCAGTGAAGCGCATGCTCAGTCTTGATTTTTTTACAAGGTTTAATGCTGATTAATTTTACTTTATTTGTTATATGTTAGATGTTTAAGTGATAAAATAGTTGCTGTCCACGCATTGTTATTTAAGAGTTAGTCGTGGAGACCTATCATTGGCTCTGTTGCATATTTATTTTCACCACTATGTATTTCAAAGCTGTTGGTCTTCCTAATACATAAATAAATAAATAAAGAAGACATTTGACAAGTAACTCATTCATTCTTAATCCCCATTCACAATCTTTTAAACAATTGTCCATGTATAGGTTAAACAGCCAAGGTGAAGCTACACATCCTTGTCTAACACCTTTTTCGATGCTAAACCACTCTGTGTAGGTCCCATTTATCCTAACACAAGCTCTGGAATCATCATAAAGAGATTTCAGAGCTCGCGTGAGATTGCTATTCACTCCATACATGGACAATGCCGACCAAAGTTCATTCCTCACCACTTTATCATAAGCATTTTCCAGATCCACGAATGCGCAATAGACCTTTTGACCTTTGCCAAAACTTTTTCGGCAATGCTCCGTAAGGAAAAGACTTGATCCGTACATCCCATACCCTTTCGAAATCCCGTTTGTGCATCACATATTTTCTTGTCGGTTACGTTCACAATCCTTTCAATTAACACTTTTGCATACAATTTACCGACGACGCTGAGCAAGCTAATGCCTCTATAGCTTTGGCACTCTTGCTGTGAGCCTTTTCCCTTGTATAAAGGTACTATGACGGCCTTGCACTAATCACTTGGTACACGGCGGGTATTCCAGCACAAGTTAAAAAGGCGGCACAACTGAGTTGCTATAAGACCCTGTCCAGCTGTCAGCATTTCGACTGTAATCCTATCATACCTACCAGCCGTATGTAATAATGTAGAGTAAAATAGATTTTTAATTTATTTATTACTTTTACGCATTGCTGTCATCATCGTTTTAAGGTAAAACTAAACAAAAGAGCATGAAAACAGTTTTTAATGATGTGGTAAACGCTTTTCTCTTACCAACCAGCTGCAATTTTTCGGAATACTTCCTCAAGTGTAGCAGTGAATAGCTTGGGGGACAACGGGTCACCATGTTTGACCCTTTTTTCTATTTGGAAGGCCTAGGTTCGCAAGCTTTATTGATGCTGAGCTATTGATGTATATTTTTTTCAGTAAATTTATGTATGTAGGTTTTATTTCTTGTTTTTGTAATGCTAGAAAGATGGAAGAATGTTTGATACTGTCAAAAGCTTTTGAATAGTCTACGAATGCCAGATATAGAGGGATATTAAATTCGATATGCTTTTCTGGATGCTGGTTGATAGCTTGCAGATGGTCGGTGGTAGAGAGACCTCTGCGGAAACCTGCTTGTTCTGGGGACTGATGGCTGTTGAGTTGGCCTGATATTCTGCTTTTTATGACCTTATAATAAATAATAAGTGCCTTGTATAGATTTGAGACAAGGCTGATTGGTCTATAATTTTAATGTTTAATTTATCACCTTTCTTGTGGATAAGTACGATATTTCAATTGACAAAATTATTTCGAGAATTTACCTATCTTTAGAATACAATTAAAAATGTTTGTAATATATGGAAGTAGCACTGGTTCTGCTTGTTTAAGTGATTCCGTAGTTATACTACCATGCCCTGGATATTTACTATATCTCATGCAGCTAAGTGCGCGATGTACTTCTGAATCTGTGATTGGGATTATGTCTTTGCTGGAATAGTAGTCCTCAATGGTGTGATGGGAACCTTCCAAGTTTGAGTACAAGATTTTGTAGTACTTGGTGTAAATTTGAAGGATTTTGTCTCGGTCGCCTTGCTTTATACCTGTACTATCTCTAAATCCGAGTATCACCGATTGTCCAGTCTGTATACCTTGCTTTCCAATTTTTTAAGAAGTGCTATTATTTAAAGCAGATTCTATGCGTTTTATATTGTATTGCTGGATATCTTTACGAATATTGCGCTTAACGATTTTGTCTTTAGTTTTATATTCCGATGTATAATATGTCAATTTTTGCCTCTCTTCTATTAGTTTTTTAGTTTTAATGCTTAGTTTGCTAATGATAATATAAGAAAATTTTATGTGAATCGAAATTCTATAAAACTATTGTCTATGTAACAAAAATCATTGAGTTGAATTTATTTAAAGTAGGTAAGTATTCTGGTTATTGATTATTCAATGAAATGATAATATGTAAATATTTTTATATGCAACGAAATTCTATAAAACTATTGTCTATAAAACAACGTACAACCGGTAAAATTAAGTGATCTACGTACACAGGTGCGTGGCACTCATTTACTTTTTTACCATGTTATTGCGGTACCTATATTAAATGTAAGCGGATGAAGCCCTACGTTTAATCTTCGAGTCAATACAAGAAAAATGAATAAAATGTTTTCTTATTTGCGGCATGTACCTATGGTGAACATGAAAATGCCATCAAATTTGATCTCGGGTAGGCGTCCTCTACGCGTCGGTTTTATACAATATGTCCTCATGTAATATTTTGGGCAGTCGTATTTTACAATTTCTTTTTAATGTTGTGTATGAATATTGGTAACATCGGAGGGATATTTTAAAATAATTGCAATCTTAAATATTTTTTGTCTTAGGTATATAGTTTACTGGCAGCGATGTCGTAGTGGGAGTCCGTTGGACTGTTACACGCTGGTATCGATCTCGATCAATCAATCCGTATTGGGCCCGCGTGACGGACTATGGCCTAACCCACAGAAGACAATTTTTCTTAAATTGAGAAGAGGCCCGTGCCCAGTAGAAAGACAGTTTATTATACAGAAGTGTTACTATATTATTATTTACATACATAGGCTACTCCACAAGTTATTGTTCTTAACCTCTTGAGTATGAAAGTCTTCTATTCTAAACCCAGCAATACTTAATTTTAAAAAGCAAATAATTATAATGTATAAGCAAAAAAAGCAAATAAATAATTATAAATTATAAAATGGGAATTTTTGGCTTATACATTATTACGTTTTTGTTTGACCTATTGAAATTCTTTTAATTCCTCTACACTTCTAGTCAATTATCTTCTAGTAATAACGTATGGGGACATACAAGTTATCAAATAATTTATTTATTTTATTTGGTTTGCCAACAGTAAATATTATATATAACGCACTGGAGTAATATACATGACATAAAATGCATTTCTGATACAACTATCAATAATAGGCTAACCAGTAGGTACTTATACATATTGATATGACATGAAACTGCTTACTTAATAATATATATAATAGATATCAATAACAATATATATAAAAAAGAAACCAAAAAAAAATAAAATAAATAATACTAACATTTATTTCGCGTGGGATTGATATCACTATTGAAGTCCCCGAAGGATTAAAAGATTTCTTTATCAATTTATTTTTTGAATCATGATATTCTCATATATCCATGTCGGATGTGGCTTTAGTTCTACTATTGAATTCTCTACGAATATAATAACTAAAGCCACAACATTACTAATTAAAATAACGAATATATAATTACAGAAGCAAAACACGCTGCATATAATATTATATTAGTCGAAGGTAGATCTGGTTAAAATCCACAACGTGCCTGCTACTGATAATAAAATAATTATCTTTATAGCTGTATTATTAAGCGTAGTTATAGTAAATGGTTCGTTGACCCCATGA
Source organism: Catocala sponsa (assembly GCA_963564715.1). Classification (NCBI taxonomy): domain Eukaryota; kingdom Metazoa; phylum Arthropoda; class Insecta; order Lepidoptera; family Erebidae; genus Catocala; species Catocala sponsa. The sequence continues at coordinate 14,397,455 of OY751331.1, forward strand.
CGTAAGATCGTGTGCGATCGTGAGATTCTGGGTTGGATTCCCGAGTGCGGCAAAGAGTTATTGGTCTTTTCACACAAGATATTCTTAGTAAGAGCATGGAGTATAGAATTGCGCCCGATATAATCAGATGTACTTGTACTCGAAAGAGTAATCTATACATCTATACAAATAAATAAAATTAAAGTGTCTGTTTGTAATGTCAAAATAACAACTTTTTATCTAATGCATATGAAAGTATATAAAATACCTATACGCAAAAATCTATTTTTAAAATTTTTGTCTGTCTGTTTGTTCCGGCTAATCTCCGAAACGGCTGAACCGATTTTGACGGGACTTTCACTGGCAGATAGCTGATGTTATAAGGAGTAACATAGGCTACTTTGTTTTTAGAAAAAAAATAGGGTTCTGCGGAGACAAACACTTTTTAGTTAAAATCTACGCGGACGAAGTCGCAGGTAACAGCTAGTAGGTAATATGAACGTTGAAGCACTAATACACTCAGATATGGCAATAGGGTTGGGTCATCACGTGGGCGGTGGGATCAAAGAACATATCTGGCAAGATATGGTGCAATACATCTATTCTGGGATGTAAGGACTAAGTCTATGAATGTATTATATATACGAATGCTTAGGAAATAGCGTGTCACACTCACGCCTAAGTGTAGGTGTTACGTAACACGGAAAGCCGATTGGCACCTCTAGGCACAATGCCAGACGCCTAGATAATAGTGAGAATTTCTTGTCTTCCTATCTCTCTCTCCTCCAAGCTATTATTAATCCCACATGATGGCTGGCCAGCCTTTCTAATTTTCCTTTTCTACTTCGACCGATCTGCCATCGCATAGGATATTTTGCATATTTTTGGAGTATACCTATTCATTTGGTTTTCGACCGGCCTCAGGATCTACAGATGGTGAAAGACAAACGTAGTGTTAAATTGCCGATATACTTATTTGACCTTCTATTTATATTTCCAGAGAATTTTTGGCCTTATAACGCAATAACATTTAACCTGATATGAACTTTACGATTAGGAGTGCACTAGGTCATCATTTGAATAAATTATTATAACTAGCGGTCGCCCACTGGCCAAAATTCAACCATAATTGATTAAAATTTTAAGTTTGATCGTTATTAAGGTTTTATTGTCTATGACTATACCCTTATAATCACATTTCGGCTTATTTCTATAGATACACTTTTAAAGTTTAATGGCCTATACCGCGAAATTGCGATATGTACTTAAGGGTTACCATAGTTACGAAGAATTGTACGACATCACCTAACAATGCCGAAATACTACGAACGCGATTCGACTGCGTGTGTCAAATGCATGGTTGTGTGCGTGTAGTGTTTTTTCATTCATATAAACTTTAACTGTGCCAAATTTCATACTCCTCTGTCCGCGCAATTTTCGTAAAAAGAGGTACAAAGTTTTTGCTTCACGTATTATTATATAGATTTACAAAAATCGAATTTGATCTGAAATGCTGCCTTGTATCTAACGTCTAACTATTTTGCCCTTCCTACAATATAAAAGCTATTCACTAACTGTTGAGTAACTACTTCTATGTTCTGTTGTATATTTTACTTAATTAATTCGATAAAAGATGTTGGTTACAAAACTGAAGAGATCTCGTCATCGATAAACATTACAGTAACGTTTTCATACAATCAAGTATAGTCATGGCATTGGGAATATGTTGGAAGCCTTGTCTAACAATTATGTATGCGTGTTGGCACGCTTCGCCCTCAGCATGCCGTCAGTGTAGTATTGTCTCGCAATGAGAAATTATTGAAGTGAAAACTTCTTTAGCGGCGTTGTGCACTTTTTTGTGATAGGTAAAAAATGTTAAACTCGCGTCAGGACACGTGACCTGATCGAAAATTCGTAAGACGGAGGGCGATTTGTCATGTTTGTGTACGATAGCGCAATAAATGAATATTGTATTTTACCACATAAATGATAGTACTTTTATACTGATAATTAAAGCAATTCGTGCAAAATTATTCCCTAACCATTCCAAAATATAAAAAATGCACAACGTTAATATTCAAGTTTTCACTGCTGCCGGTACTCCCGGAGTGCAACCCGTTGATTTTTATTGATGAAGTTGGCTCCCTGTATATTGTGTTCCGGTGAGTCAAGTTTATTATAAGTGTAGCCAAAGATGCATTATCTGAAAACTATGGTATGATAAAATATCTAAGTTAAATTAAAGTTCTATGATGATTAATTTATGTCAGTTTTTGAAAAATAATTGTTTTGCCTATATTTAGCCATGTTTTATGTACAAATTAAGTTACGTATTTTCCAACGGATTAGTATATGGATTACATAGAGATTTCATGAGCTAAGTTTTAAGTATCATGTATAATTTATTCTAATGTATGCACCTACTGCTTTTTATCTCTGCATCACCCAACGGTTGACTGGTAGATAATGCCCTTGACATTAAGTCCAGCGATGTACTATTTTGTGCATAAAGTTTTAAATAAATAAATAATTGAGGTCGAGCCTTAAGGCGTAATGTTAGATCTACTGAGCATATTTCTAGAATCCTTCATAGTCGGATCGGGGACACAATAAAAAAAGCATTATGCCTGGCCCTCGGGAGTCGAGCTTTGGTGAAGTGACAAAAAATTGTCGGGCAAAAAACTCACTCCATAATACTTTGGCCTGTCTTGGGACCGATCGCGGGATAGTAAAAATGTTATTGAATTTTCTGTAAGAATATTTTAAAAGCAAACTAACGTGAGGCCTAATTAGCGGTCGTAAGCGTAACTACCGACTTATCCTATAGGATTAACAGAGTACATTTTATATTTTCAATGTAGTTTTAAATATACTACCGACGATTAACGACATGGCCTTTTCATTAATAATTTTGAACTCTTTGAGTAATTATTTATCCCAGTATAGATATAAAATTGGTTACTCGCTGTGTTATATAGCCTAAGTCCTGAGGGCGAATACTCGTAATAAACACTATTTAAAATAGAGTGCCGCTCTAGTCTCAGTTTCATAAGTATCACAAATGGTATTCGTCTTAATTAAAATAAACGTTAAATGTAAACATAAAATTCATTTCACTTCACATTTGACGTTTATTAGTCTAGATTTGAATTCTATTTTAACATATTTCGTACGAGAATTTGTCCTTAGTTATTTAGCAATGTGTTATAGCTTAAACATCTTATGAAGGCTATGTACAACGTGTAACAGTAAGGCGTAGTAATATTTAAGTTGTAAATAAAAATTATTAAATTAGCTCGGTACACGATTCGCAAACATATGTAGATCATTTATCCACGTTTATCATATCCAGCGTACATTCAAATAGTATTTGTTTTAATTTGTTATTTAATTATTTGTATCAATGAATATTAGTCTCAGCTTATATATACATCATTGAAAACCACTTATATATACGTATATTGCTTCAATAATTGGCGCGATTAGTATGAACATACAACAAACAAAAGTTAAGATTGGTCATATATATTGTGTATACATTATAGATGTCGTTAGTCTTACTTGGTAAGCTAATCAGTCCATCAGTAACTCCAGGCAGGGTGCTGAGCGGCGTACTGAGCTTCCTGCGCATGCGCAGCGTGGGCACGAACTCGTCATCTTCTTCGCCATCGGGTGGAGTAACTTGTATAGCGATGTTGCTTGCCTCTTGCCCTCTCGCCCCACCCAGTTGCCATCTCGACTCGGTTAGTGGCCCTATCTGAAAATACAAACATATTAGAATATTAATTCCTCTGTAATTCTGTAATAATATCATAGTACTTTCTGATTAGTCATCAAAATCAAACGAAATGCCGGGAAACCGTAAATCACTAGTTTATAATTATTTATAAATAGTTAAAATTTGTAATAAACATAAACTGCGCCAAGAATAGTAGTTTAATTTTAATCCTCTGGAAATCAATCTATTTCAATGTTATCTGCGAATTATTATATATATAAAACTGTATATAGATAAAACTGTATTTTTGAAAATAACATATAATTTATTTAGTTCCATGTATGTCAATGTCTGAACATTTTTTTTTCTTAGCCTTTTGTTATATCCCACTGCTGGGCAAAAGCCTCTCCCTTGGACTTCCAAACCACTCTATCCAAAGACATTCCTTGCCAGTCCCTTTCAAAGACGTCCAAGTCATCTCGCCATCTCCGTTTTGGTCTGCCCCGTCGCGTCGCCGTCGGCTGTCTTTTGGCACCCAATTGGTCACGATTTGTGCATGCAGCAGATGTGTCCGCCCCAGTCCCACTTCAGCCTGCCGGATTTAACACGTACGTCAGTTATGCGTGTTGTGGAGCGCAGAGTAGTGTCTCGGACGTGGTCCGTCCTTTTGAATCCGAGAATGCTACGCTCCATAGCCCTCTGACAGATCTTCAATTTGGACTTCTGATTTTCGGTTAAAGACCATGTTTGGGCACCGTAGGTACAGGCAATATACACATGTCGACAAGTTTTCGCTTTAACTAGATTGGGAGGTTGCCCTTCATAAGGTCTTTCATGAACCAGAAGCTCTTCCAGGCGTTATCAGTTCGTCTACCAATCTCTTTATCTTGTCTGCTACTGAAAGATACTATCTGGCCTAAGTAGATATACTCGTCGACGTAATGTATAATGTAGCCGTCTACCGTGACCCTACGTTTCATGCTGTTGGTCATCATCTGAGTTTTAGTTTCGTTCATTTGACGTCCAACTTGCAGATTTGCATTAGCTCGAGTTCTGATGCTGAGGAGGCAAAAAGGACAATGTAATCGGCGAAGCGAAGTTTTGTTAGTCTTCTGTCGCCTGCAACAATTGCCCCTCTGTTTCCATCCATCCGCCAGACTTTTAAAAGTGTCTTGGAGAACACCGGTGAATAATTTGGGAGATAGTGGATCTCCTTGTTTAACCCCTCTTTCAATGTTAAATGTTTCGCCGAAGGATTGTAGTTTAATATCCGCTGTGCTGTTACTGTAGATGAAATTGATTAAGTTGATGTAAGTTTAATGTTTTGGTTATGAAGGGCAGTTTATATTGCAGAGTGAGTGATACTGAAGAAAGCTTTAGAGTAGTCTACAAATGCTATGTATAATGATTTATTAAATTCATAAATTTTTTCTATTATCTGATTAAGTGTGTGAAGGTGGTCTCAAGTGGAGAAACTGGGTCTGGATGCCGTTTGCTCGGGAGGTTGGTGTCGATCCAGTTGTGCAGAAATACAATTTTCAATTACTTTAATAAAAACTTTGTAGAGATGGGAGACTAGACTTATGGTTCTATAATTATTTATGTCGTTCTTATCACCTTTTTAATGGAGTAGTATGATGTTAGAATGGCAGAATTTGGTAGGTATTTGCCCTGTATGTAAAATGTTATTAAATAATTTTGTTACGTAAGGTAAAAGAGTTGATTTTCCAAATATTGAAGCCTCTGTGCTTGTGCAATTTTACCCAATTTAGTGGCTTGCAGTGCCTTAATAATTTCGTCGTCTGATATTGGAGCAATATCATCAGCGCAGGAATAGCCTCAATTACTACTGGTCTTGGATGGATCTGATTAAAGACCTTTATAAAACTTAGTACAAATATTCATTATTTTGTCAAGGCTTTTTTGTTTATTACCATTTATATCCTTAAGGCTGGTGATCCAGAATTTTCCCTTGTTTATGCCTTGTCTTGCTATTCTAAGTGATCTGTTTTTTGTTAATGCTGATATTACTAGATTTATATTGTATTTTTAAGTATCGTTTCTAATGCTACGTTTTACTTTCTTGTCCATAATGCGATATTTTAATGAGCCCTGTTTTAATATTTTCTATTATCAATAAAGTTTTTAGTATTCTGAGAAGGCTTGTTGTGATTTTTTCGTGTTTGCAAAAATTTCTTGCTCGTAGCTGTTAAGGCATTTACAATATTGCTATATTGAACTTCTACGTCGTCAAGGTCAGTATAGAAGCATGCGAATTAATTTTGTAATATTAAATTAAACTGCTTGTGGTTGGCTGTGAGTGTGAATCTATCTAATTTAATATGCCTGGTAAATAAGTTTCTACGATGAATTTTATAATTAAAAGTTAGTTGTGTTCTAATTGGTCGATGATCTGAATTCAATTTGATGTTATTTATAACTCCTACATCTTTGATTATGTTTTGGTCTGTACTTAAAACGAAATCAATTTCGTTTTTTATATTTGTATCTGGAGACAACTAAGTCCAGCGTCGTTGTTTCCTTTTCGGGAAGAAACTGTTACAAACTTTCAGGTTTTGACCAAATGCGAATTGGATTAAACGAGTGCCGCGCGTATTGCGATGTTCTATGCCGTATGGCTCTAAATTCTTGTCTGACCTATAATTTTAAAATTAAACAATTGTTTTATTTTATGTGTTTTTCAGAGACTACACCTACACCTAGTTATTGTTTCGATTATGTATAGAATAAAACTAAAATGATTAAAACCTCTAAAATAAAATATAACAAGGCACGCGCAGCTAGCGTGGGAGAACAACACAATGCCAACCCTAAGTAATGCCAATTCAAAGGAAACCGCTTTGGTTTTTCTTCTTGTTCAATATCACAAATACATTCATAATTGACGGCCGTAGTTTGCCTCGGTGGGTGGCGAGTCCTTGCTGTCCTCAATAAGAGATCCCCGGAGATAAGTTTCATTAAAGAATTTCATGAGCATTTCTAAAGATATATTATACTATAATATTTTTGTTAAACTAAGCTGTATCTAGAATATCTTTATAAACAGAACAAAACTAACATTAAATTAAATCGCTTCAGCGGTTTGAACCGAATCTGTAGGTTTATGATAAAATTTGATTTAATCTTTATGAGAAATATTTGAAATCTTACTCTCTTTTTTAGTACAAATCTAAATACGAAAATAAAATAACAGTGTCTGACGAGTTTTACGTGAAAAAAGTTCTATGAAATAACGAAATATTTTTATCCGAAGTAGATGTGGGATCGAATATATTATGGTAAAGCTATAAAAATATACCAGCTTTTATCTTGGTAAATTAGTTAAAAAAAAAGGCATTTGTTCAGTGTTACTCTTTCGTGGCCTCATAATCCTAACTAATATTACAAATGCGAATGTGAGTTTGTTTGTTTATTTGTTACTCTTTCACACCTTAACTACACGACCTATCATTATGAAATTTGGCATACACGTTGTCTAGGGTACAGAGGTTACCTTTCATCCAATAAAAAGTCCCGTTCCAGAGAAATATAACTTTTTTAACGAAATTTACTTAAGTTAAATAATGATAATATACTTATCGCTAGGTGGTGCTACGAGTGATTTGAATGCTACCTTAAGACAGGGTGCGAGCAAAGTCTCTAGCGGATACTTAACATTTGTGCATCTTCTAAATCTGCTATAAAAGTATTGCAAGTACAATAAAACTACTTTAGCATCAATCTCTCTGTGACAGAATCTGCACTGGGATACTTTATATTTGCACTAATATCGCGATTGACTGCTATACCACTGGGACCTTAACGGATTTCAAGACGACAATTTTCTGCAAGAACGCCTTTTATACTCAAAGATCCTCTCTTCGGTTAATAGTTATTTGCTGAACAAAGTAAAGAACCACAGCGCGAGTAATATCTTTTTATATTACCGACGTCGTGAAAGCCCTTATGCTTCATGAGAGCTTTCATTAATTAGAGCTATTACGTAGGTGATTCAAACAGTACCTAACATAATAATTAAAATCTCATATTCGACTACATGAGTTATTAAATATAGAATTGTCATAATAATTATTGTAATCTAACATGTAGTAGCTGGTTGTAATATTGTGTAATATATGTATGTGTTATATTACAGTCCATTAAAGCACATTTTTTAATAGGTTTGTTTAATTTAATTACTATGCCGCACTGCAATCCTAACTATCCTAATCCTAATATTATAAAAGCGAAAATGAGTTTGTTTGTTTGTTACCTTTTCACGCCTAAACCACTGAACGTATCATCCTGAAATTTTGCATATACGTTGACAGGTGTACAAAAACGGACATAGGCTACCTTTCATCCCGAAAAAACTACTATTCCCGAGGAAAACAACAATAACGTTCTTATGATAATAGATGGCGCCACGTGTCTTTCGAATCATGATTGAAAAAACATTATTACAAGCATAGTACAACCAGAATTGATTGTCAAATTCTAAATTAACGCGAGCGAAGCCGCGGGCAAAAGCTAGTAATCTATAAACAGTACTTCATACTACGAATAACACTGACCAGATATTATTGGAGAGATGGCGCTTTTGTAACAGGTATTACAGATACGATATAGATATGTATGCTTTAATAGATATTTTGACTGCATTTAGTTATTATTCTTTTCCAGTCAGGCATATCATCATACCGGATATCATAATTTATGACATACAAAAATTCAAGACAATTTTACTCTTTTATGATATCATGTAAGTATGAAGATAATTATGTATGTAAACAATTATAAGTAACTGTAACGTTTTGAAAAATAAATGTATATATTTCTTCAAGAATGTGTACGAGATTTGTTCCAGTATTAAGTACGGAGCATTGATAATGTCGCTTGAGTGAAAACTGATCGCGATAAACTCGAGGGTCAGTAGGCAATAACGGCCATTATTTGTAATATTTATAGATAGGTACGGCAGTAACTTACGTTGAAGAATTTAAAGGTAGAACACACAATTAGAGTTTTGTTAATTGCTTGGCTAAGACTAATATATCTAAAACTCCCTCTTGACCTTTTGTTACCATTAGCAGTGTTAAAAAAATGCATGACTTATTGGTCAGAGGGCTAATTCATAATAAAAGTGTTAAAATTCCAAGTTCCGATCTAGTTTAATAAATGTAAAATGTGAACTGAAATGCAATTTACGTTCACGTGTGACGTTGATTTTAGATCACGAAACTGCTTTACGAGATTAGATCTCTGTGTTGAGATTAGATCGGCAATTTAATTTGGCCCTCTAGCTATGCTTCTAGAACAAAATATCGCTAAAATTATATACATGCCGGATAGTTCTGCACAGTGCACTCGAAGTTTCCTAAGCTCAACTATGTTTCTCTGAACGTAAAGATAAAATGTTTGAGAGGTCACTTTGATGTCCGTCTGATCGTCAAAATCGAATGGTTAGTGATCTTGAGCTAAAATCAATTCTTGCTTCGGACCTAGTGCAATAAAATTATACGGCCTTTCAATCGTATTACGTATTTTAACACAAACTGAAGAATTGATTGATCGACCCGGAAAGTTGCCGTAACGATAGCTTTCTTAAAAGAAGTAATCTTTAGGTCGCGAGTACTAAGAAAAATTCTCTTTATTGAGAATGACTAAAATTGGCTCAACATAATATGCAAAAAACTTGCTAGAAAAATACGAGTTGTTTGGATCAGAGGGTAAATATTTGTAATAAATACTGCTCAAAATGCAGTATTTTCTCTTCTGATCTAGTTTCAGTGCCATAAATAGTATAAATGATATTCTTCTAAATTAAAATAAAGGTGAACGTACATTTTATTCCACTTCAGTTCGCATTTGACTTTTATCAGGCGGGTTTTTCGAATATATTTTATTACGAGAATTAGCCCTCAGAATAAAAGTTCTGTATAAGATGGATTAAGATTGACAATTAGGACGTACCCTAGGTTCCTCTATTCCTGTGATTATATATTATTAGAAGATAGCTGGTATCTTCTGTCTAAATAAGAAGACAATATTTGTGCTGGTAATTAATCTAAGGCTCTTATAATACGGCAAAGATTCATGCTGAACTATTTATTTTGTGAGATAGTATCTTGTAACATTAACACAAATTTTTATTATTAGAAAATTATATCCTAAGTAACATTATAAATGCGAATGTGAGTTTGTTTGTTACGCTGTCACTTCCGCCTTAATTAGGTTGCTGTCAGGGGTACAGAAAAGGACCTTTCATCCAGAAAAAAGTACTGTTCCCGAGGCATAGAAAATTGACATAACCTTCATTTATGCGAGCGAAGCCGCGGGCAAAATCTAGTCATTTATAAACAAGATGTTGTTTACAACAAAAAATTTAACTAGAACACATACATATATCTTTTAGAAAAAAATATATAACACAGGAGTCAAGTGGCGAAAAAATTGTCTGTGGATCCCTTGGGAGCGGCGTCATGGGAGCCTAGTATTAAATCCTTTAATATAGGAGTAAAGAGGCGAAAAAATTGTCTGTAGATCCCTTGGGAGCGGCGTCATGGGAGCCTAGTATTGAATCCTTTAATAAAGAAGTCAAGCGGCGAGAAAATTGTCTGTGGATCCCTTGGGAGCGGCGTCATGGGAGCCTAGTATTAAATCCTTTAATATAGGAGTCAAGAGGCGAAAAAATTGTCTGTGGATCCCTTGGGAGCGGCGTCATGGGCGCCTAGTATTACCTTTAATAAAGGAGTCAAGCGGCGAAAAAATTGTCTGTGGATCCCTTGGGAGCGGCGTCATGGGAGCCTAGTATTAAATCCTTTAATATAGGAGTCAAGAGGTGAAAAAATTGTCTGTGGATCCCTTGGGAGCGGTGCCGTGGGATTCTAGTGTCCGGAGGGCATATGAACGTAGTTTTCTAAATATATCCCTGAAAGGATCGGTAGCTTACTTCCACATTTCGCTAGCTATGGTTCCAGGTAGGTTATACAGAGTAAGCCTATAGCCGCTAACTCCATGCAGCTATTAAAAATTTGTTGGCCGAAGAAGTCAATAGCACTTTGCCAACCTGGGTATTGAACCTAAGACCTCGCTCAGGGCAGTCGCATTAACTACCGTTGCGGCATCGAGGCAGTCGAACGTTTCCTAAAAAAGTTGCTGTTTTCAATCTCCTTTTTAATATAAAGTAATACTTATAAAAATGTTTATTATTTATAACGTAAAAAAATGTTTTATACACATTTTTGTACGTTATAAATCATAATCATTTTATAAGTATTACTTAAACATAGATGTTAATCTATGTTAATATAATATAAAGTAATTTTTAATATAATTTATCTTTACTGTTTGCAGTATACCTGGTTGACGCTATGTTCATGTTAACTAAAACTATAATTATTATTTATGCTGGAGTCAAACGGAGTCTTAATTTAAAGTAATAATAATTATTGCCAAAACAAACATACAAATTATTAAAAACATACGCTAATAATGGCAAAAAAATTAAATATAATAGCCAAACTAGGGTGAAACCGGTATTTATGCTGCCAGCACTATTCCCACAAGAATTTTAGCATAAAACTGGCATAGACAAACTTAAATTAGGTAAAATCTGGCATTGTTAATGAATACTAGTGCGAAAATGAGAGAAAACTACCTCAATGTTTGTTGTATGTGAAACTAAATATACCACTTATATAAGAAACATCAGAAACATCTAATTTTTCAATGAACACATTTTAGTTTCATATTGCAAAAGATATTTTGAATTTGTATACATAAAATTTTAGTCGTTATCATAATATGTATCTATAATATTGCAAATTCTAGCACTGGCACATTGATATGTATTTTGGTCAATGGCACATGACTATTCCTTGATTGAGAGCAATCGATTGATTTATTGAAATCGGCCATTTAAATATGACTAAATCAGCATCTATTATAAACTTTGCATTTGTAGCATCTCTATATTATATAGGTTTTCAGAATCCATATGTACTATAAACAATTTATTAATATCTACATAGACAGACGATTGTATAGCCTCGAAGGTAAGATAATATGTAGAAGGGCACTTAATATTACTTTAACGTAATTGGATTCGGCTCTAACACCGTCTACCTGTCAGATTATCAAGCTTCGTGCTACTTCTAAGAATTTACTTATAGAAAAACCCAATAGCTTTTTCCCGACCCGGAAATCGAATAAGAACGTCACGATCACACACTTAACTGGGAGCTCTGTATTAAAATCACGTATAATTATTGTATACGAATTTGTTATTTTTATATTCTACTACCTTTTGCCCGCGACTTCCCTCATTCAGAAACAGTACTTGTTTTGTTTATATGATATGAGATATGCGAAATTTCATGATAATCGGTCGAGTAAAGGCGTGAAAGCGTAACAAACAAACTCATATACGCATTTATAATATAACGTTAGGATATATCTTAAGTAGCACCTCCATGCCAACTTTGTTTTCATATCATCTCGACTACTTACATTTTCTTTATACAACTTGTTTTGTTAGATTTTGTTAAAAGAACTTACGAAAATATACGCTATCGGCAGTTCTTACTACTAAATAACGCACAATTCACATAACATTTCTGTAAGTCTTAGAATTCACAGTACCTTCATTTATCACACTGTAGTGGGACTGCAAACGACTAACTGAACCGGTCCCTTTTAACACAGAATAAGTCATGACTAAAATAGCAGCATCATACGTCTTCAGTTTTATACGTCTTATCTCTACCTATATATGTATTTAGGTACACACTTCCCTTAAAGTGGAACTGCAAACGATTGATTGAAAACGGTCTTTTTTAACACAGAATATCGCACGGCTAAAATATCGTCATTCGTTATCCGCATACACACCATTTCTATTTATTAGGTACACTCTCTGGATAGTAAAACTATCTGGAAAAGCAGGTGGCTTGAAAATAATACATTTCAACTCGTATTTTAATTTGTGCCTGTTGTTTGTGATACTACACCGAACACTTCCACAATAAAAGTGAGTATATACGGGCAGCTACTCATCTCTGCCCATGTTAGCATAGTTGTTTTTCACGAGCATGGTGCATATGATGTTGATTTGAATCGATTAGAATCACATTGATGATGAATTGAATTGTTTCACAGCAATCTGAGGCACTGAGGCAAACTCACGGAATAAAAACTGTTAAAAGAAGAGTTCCCATCTAGTCTAATGAACGTCAAATGTGAATTGAAATGCAATTTGTTTACATTTACCGTTTATTTTAATTTAGATGAATACCAGTTCTGATATTTATGACACAGAGACTAGGTCTGCATTAGATTTTGAACATATTGTATTACGGCAATTGGCCTTCTGGTTTTCTTTATGAAAATACCGTGACTTCTCTCGCGTAGATTTAGGTTAGGTTAGATTAGTAACATTGCTTTTTTTTTGGATGAAAGTTCCTTGTGTTCTTTTCTGTTCCCCTGACAACGCATAGGCAAGGTGTGAAAGCGTAACAAACAAACAAACGAACTCACATTCGCACTTATAATATTACTAGATGTTACCGCGGTTTCACCCGCGTTTATCGTTACTGCGCCGCCCCCGTGGGTCGTAGCGTGATGTTATATAGCCTATAGCCTTCCTCGATAAATAGGCTATTATGAGATTAGCGCGTTCAAAGTGTTCAAACCGACAAACAAACAAACAAACAAACTCTTCAGCTTTATAATATTAGTATAGATAGCTGACCCGCGCAACTTCGTCTGCGTCACATAAGAGAGAGAGTGGGTCGTAGGCACCTATAATACAGCTAATATAAAGGAGCTGAAACTTTCTTTGTTAAATCCACGAACCACATAAGAACCATTGGACAACATTCTATAAATATACCTACAGTGATAATTTAAAATCACGCAGAATAAACCAGGCGAAACATCGTTTGTATGTCTGTAATGGGTAATTATTTTGCTGCGATGTTATTTTAAAACTGCGATATCTCCTAAGATATTCATTGAAATCGAATGATGTATAGGGCAATTTTGTTTTAAATTAAATACTTGTGATGAATAACGTATTTATTTGGATAACGATTAATATCATGTTTATAATAATACCTTCGCAAATAATGCATTAATTTAGAACAAATTTGGTTAGCATACAAAAGGTTATAGTGAGCCAACCTTAAAAGATAGACATATCACAGCAGCAACAACACAGCTTCGGTGTTTCCCGAGCGCTATGACATATGTCCTTCTTCAAACGAGGTTTAAAGAGAGTTCTTCTTTTACGGTAGGCAGCGGCTTTGCTGTGTCCTGACATTGCTGATGTCCATGAGCAGCGGTTACCACTTTCCATCAGGTGGGCCACTTGCTCGTCTGCCACCAATGGCAATAAAAAAAAAAGAAATATATGCTCTCGCGGACTTTTTTTAGAACTTTTAAAGAGGAACAATTCTGTCATACATGATTTTTGCGATACTTTAACTGTTTACGCAGCGCACGCAGCGGAAGCTCTCAAAAGGAAAAAAAACCCTCCGATTTTGGCACATTCATCATTGGTGCTCCGCTCCTATTGATCTTAGCGTGATGATATATAGCCTATAGCCTTCCTCGATAAATGGGCAATCTAACACTGAAAGAATTTTTCAAATCGGACCAGTAGTTCCTGAGATTAGCGCGTTCAAGCAAACAAACAAACAAACAAACTCTTCAGCTTTATAATATTAGTATAGATAATTAGGATAACTCCATTTATTTATTATTGTGTCATTAAATTTAGTTTAAATCAAATGTTTATTTAAGTTGTTGTATAACTAAATATTTATCCTAACATAAATAAACTTTAAATAAGTTTCAGATCTAAACCATTGTTTTAGATAAGTAATATCATATAGCATATTTGCCTAGACATTTTTTTATCCATACCGTATTACGACTTTTTCGAAAGTAAGTAATACTAATAGAATCATCTTATAACGAAAATATTGTACTTTTATTTGTTTGCCTGTAGTAAATTCAAAGAAAACTGGATGGATTCCAAAATATATTTTAATATTTTAGTTTCAGCGATTATTTTATGTGGACTCAGTTCATATTTTATTATACTTTACGCGAATAAAGGCGCGGTGGAGAAGTCTAAAGTTTTTAAAATTATATGGCTGTTGGACAAGAATTTTCGAACGTCGAACGTAAGGATTCATATAGAAAATGTACCGTCTAACATTACTATAGTCTGGGCACATTGTGTAACCTACAAGTTGGAGCCTGAGGATTCTGTCTGATATTGTGTACTTAATTAAAACTTACAAACGTGTCCATTTCACTTGTGTAGCGTTGTAATATAAGATACTAGTTAATCTTTATCTGTTTTTTTTGCAATATATGTATATAATAATTATGTTCTTAGAAATATTATTATTATTATTATCAGAAGTAATACAATTTGAAAATAGGCCCGATAGCCGGCAATAAGCTTGGCCCATATATTGTGGTACATATTTAGGTATATATGCATTTGCTTACTTGACGAAATGTATATTATGTATTATACCAACTTCCCCCTTCAAGAATATATAGACGTACGTATGTATATGTCAAAATTGCCATTATCTTGATCAATCTATACTAATATTATAAAGAGGAACGATTTTTTGTTTGTTTGTAAGGATTTTATCTCAAAAACTACCATAACTACTTTTATGCGAGCGAAGCCGCGAACAAAAACTAGTATTTCATTATGAGCAATTTTTTTTGCGTAAGTACCTATTATGTATGTTTATATTAATACCTGCTTATAACAAACAAAAAGTTGTAGATACGAGCACGTTTTCTAGAATTGCCAAAATGTTGATATAATTAACCTTTTTTATTTTTACATCATTATATTATAAAAACGAAAATTTAAATATTAAAATTTAGCTGACTTAGAGAAATATTTTTAATGATATTTAAAATATTTCAATCGCTAGAGATCTAATAAATTTCTAAAACAGTAAACGACAGATTTTGTCTTTTTCTTATGTAAGCATAACCAAAAGATTTTACCGACACATTTTTCTGAATCATGCAGAGTGAAATTAAAAAGTCTGCCATATTATATTATTAAAACCTGTGTTAATTGGATTGTCATTCATGCGTTTACAGACGCTACTCAGAATCGAAAGATCGTATCGACATGGTATTTTGCAAAGAGACATATATAGGCTTTTTATCCCAAAAATGCATGGTATTTGTATTGAAATTAAGTTACTACTATATACCTACGGACTTTTATCCCGGCTTATTTAAAATCAAAATCAAAATTCGTGTATTGTATTTTAATGTCTTTGTGTGATAATTATATATTTGGCTAGATTAAATTAAGTGAGGTCTTCAAACCTAAATTTTGGTTTTGACGGCAAAACTTAACTGAGACTAGCTATTGTAAAGAAGATAATACGAACAAATACGAAAGTTCTCTAATTGTTTACATTCATAGTCCGAAAGGATAGCAATGCACACGACCGGAGAGAGATAAGCGCAGGAACAGCGGCTTTACGTTTTTCGAGGCATGGGGAATGGAATGGCATGGAATATTTGTCAAGTGCTGAACGCTGGGTTGTTACTGAGGATTTCTTGATGGAATGGCATTTATTTTTGTATCCCCAACAATCATATACACTAGCTACTAGATCAACGAGTCAGTCTCACATTGAAATAAGTAAATATTTTACCAGGGCAGGTTCACCATTTTCATGCTATGTTTAAATATGTATCTACCCACGTCCAAATTTATATATTTTATTTTATCTTTTGCTATCTAACCAAATTATATTTATACAACATCTTGTTAATAATTATGAACGAGTCATTCATCATTTTTATATTGTATGTAGCCTGGGAAATCAATATTGCATAAATCTATTAATAAAGGTTTAATATGTACTATATGGATTTCTCAATAATTATAATAATTAAGAGGAAACACTAAGGGCGAGAGAATTGAAAATAGGTATTTGTAAAATGTATTGCTGTCGCGCAGTGCCTTGTATAGTATCATGAGGGCGATAGAGACAACTGCAGCTTGGACCAAAAATACCTATTAAAAGTACACAAAATCAACGTCGTAGTCCCCTGATTCCTTCTCCAAAACTTGACCGATTTAACTACTTTTTTTATTAAAAATTAAAGAAAGACTTTGGCCGTGTTTCTATGTTTTCCTTTTTTTATATAATTTATTCAAATTTATTTTCTGGATGTTTGAACACAGTGGAAAATCTGGTCAATTTTTGATGTTTTTGAACGCTCATGTCTCTTTTAATAATTAATTTATGAATAAAAGGAAAACATAGGGACATGCTAATAGAGCCCATACATTTTTGGAAAAATTATTTTTCTACTGGCATTAGCCAGGGAAGAAACAGGGGACTACGTTTGTATGGAAAAACGGCCCTTGTGTTTCCTCTTAATGGATGTGTTCAGAAAGGCAGGTATTTTAAATAATTGATTGTTGTCGGCATAAATAAACGACAAACTAACAAAACTCACTTTATTAGTTGGGATTAAACTATATTAACAGAAGCGAGCGGCAGTCATGACAACTAAAGAACAACACGGAGTATAATGGTGTTACTTTAGCCCACAGAATTGCTTATACGAGGTTGCCGAGATTTACATGTACATGTTGTATATCTATTTATAACTATGTCTTGTTATTCACTACCGACCTACATCAAAGTCGCCTATTTTTAGAGAAGAACCCTGTTTTATTAATGCAAATGTATGACGTTAGCAAAATGATGTAGGTATTTCGTTCCTCTGAACACGAATTCATTTAATAGCAGTTTTGTTCTGTTAATGTCAGTGATTATATGGACATAAGTGCTACATTATGATAGGTCGCATTAGAGCACGTTACTTTAAAATGTTTAGCTTTTGTATTTTTTATATTTAGTGTTTCGTATATCTGAATAAAAACTTATGGTATGTATGACATTTGAGTCGTCCAGTTTGTACAAGTTTGGAAGACCGTGATGGCAGATAACTTAATTATGCAAGATGATAATGAAATTACTTGAATATTCTTGCATTTCTGTAATAAATTTAAGCTTTCAAAATCAATAGAATAAAAAGGTTTCAAGTTTCAGACTTGTTTGCGTACTAACAGGCGTGTTGCCTAAGCATACTAATAAGATTTGGCGTATTCCAAAAATGTTGTAAATCTGATGTAAGTTCCTCTCGCACAAATAATAAATTTCTACGAAATTATAGAACATTTTTCTCAACGGGATTTACGAAATATAAAAGTAAGGAACTTTTAGAGTGCTTTTTAAATGTAGAACTAATTCTAGTACCTACAACATAATAATCGGCTATTCAGAGTCATTCACACGGTGAGAGACAAATGCGAGTCGAACCGTAATGTGCAGAAGGTTTTTAAATAGTTTTTTGCAGATGTGATTTAGCATTCAGAAGACAAAGGCAACAATTTGTCTGTAACGTCGATGAACTGTAGACTTTTACCTCGATATTTTTATACTGAAAGACATTCATGTGATTAACTTTGTTTATACTAAGACTCCTTTCATCAAATTTAAAAGCTTTTACCATAGCGTATTTTATAATACAAATCTAAATAAGAACATAACGTTGGTGATTTTTTGTTATCCATATTGAAAATTGCGATGTATATTTAGTTTTAAAATATTGAACAGTATAATTGCTGTTAAGTGGTAACCACTCGTGAACATATCTGTGCTCTGTAAGCATTTCAAAAGTAATACGAAGAAAATACAGTTAAGCCACCGCCTATTGTAAATGAACGTGGAACAGGAGCGGCTATTCTGGTTTTCAGGCGAAATACAAGCATCTCTGAGGACTGAAATCGATAGAACAGGGTAGGTACCGGTTAGGTTTTCTCCCTTAAAAGTTCAAGTGGGTTAGTCTACTCGGGGCTAACTTTAATATACTGATTCATTTCACTTGTGAACGTTGTATATCTATGACAGATAAATATATTATGTGTGTATTTATTTTGTCGGTTACTTACTAGATAAGTTATGATTTTAATAAGTCTGTACTCACTTCTCTCTCTCCTATAATCTACTGGAGATCACAGAGGAAAGTAATACTATAAAAATAAAGCGCAGTTGTCATACCTGATATGATTTGTCTGTACTGCAACCGACAAGGTTACAATGAGAATAAACCTCTTAGTATGCCAACAATTACCTAATATATTTTAATTTGGCTGGATGGAATCGTAATTTGATTTAAAATCACTCAGTAAATATTTGAAGCAGTTCTAACAGGACGAGTAACACTTTAACTTTACTATTTATTGTTAGCAGCTATGTACAATTAAGACAGCATTAATATAATCTTAGCGACGACGCCAGACTAATTAGGATGAAATGAAAGCCTTTGCCCCACGACAAGTCACGCGTTGAATTGTCGTAGATTATTCGACGGGTTGTAGCAGCTTACCAGCTTACTAGCTATTTACCAGTTGAGACAGTTGCTCTTTATGTTATCCGATCACTAATTTGCCAAGACTGCTTTTGTGACTTGAATAATACAAGAATGGGAAATCATTTATCATCAGAAATAAAGCATTTTTAAATTAGGTAATATTTTCTTTGCATTGACACTTATGAAACTTGTACAAATTACAAAATACGCCATATGTCTATAAATTATAGCAGCAGATGACTAATTGAGCCTAGAAGATTTTATAATTACATTAGATTTTAACATCTCAGTTTAAAGTTCATGTTTTATAACATAACATTTGCGAGCAAAAGTTTTGCTCGAATATGTCGTTAAACGTTGTATGAAAAGTTTAACTTGGAATAAGATTTAATGCAATAAAGTTATGGCAAATTTTGTTGTAATATTTTAAGGTAAATACGTACGCGTTGTATACTTTTGATGGACTTCTAGTGCGTTACGTGCCATGAGTCATTTAAAATCAAATAGTTTTTAAACAGATGGCCTCGACTTAAAGGCGAATATAGAATCGTCTTTATGACAACTCTAAGTTTTATATTTGTTCTTTTGTTCCTAAACGATTATATTCGTTACAACAGACTGCTATAATTTTTTCTGGAGCTTGGACGTGATTTGAGTAACCATTACCATAATGTTTATGATCTCGACGACACTGTCTCAGTCATTATAGTCGATTAAATCCGTTGCTATGCTATTGTGTCTTAATATTGTCCAGACACTCTCCGAGATGAAAATAAACCATAAAAAGAATCTAATTTACATATTTGGTTACGAGTAAATTAAATTAAGTGTAACATTGGTATTTAAACATAGATTAGACAGGTAAAGTACGATGTGGCTATGCTCGTTAATCCGCAAGCTACTTTAAATATAATTAAATAGAGAATACGACGTTCTGTTTTTGGTATTTAATTTATTTGTTGGTATGAAATTAAATTAAAATCAAACAACTAGATTACGCCCGCTATTTCGTCAGCGTGTGGATAACTCAGGATGATGGTTCGTCAAATGTCTTTTAAAACTACTATAAACACCTGTTCAACATTTATTTTTAATGTATGTACTTTCACATAGGATCAAGTTACATAAGGACGTATTGTTTACGTACAACATTCCTAAGTGTGGATTTATTAAAACGGTAATATAATATAATGTCCTTGCTTTTTTATTTTTCTCATACTTCTACAAGTTTTAGCTTAATAAGGACTATTCTACATGTTTCTTTAAACAAACTTTGGACTATATTGGATATATGGACTACCTATATGGATGATTGATAAGTCAGTCAGTAAATCAATTAATCCTTGTATAAAGAAAAAGAAAAGCGGCAAAATCAAGTTAAAATATAATTATATTCGTACGCTTTGTAGTGGTGCGTGGAATACTTCTGCAGGTTTGTCAACCGTAGAACTTTATTTCTCGTATAAAAGCAGGCAAAAACATCGTATCTTGGATCTCAAACCTCGTACATTCTATATTTCGGTAGAGAATTAGTAAAAACAAAAAAGTTCGGCTCGTAGAGATTTTATAAAATTTTTTACTTGCAAAAAATCTCGTACTTGGCTGACAGTGTCCTCGTACCTCGTACGGGATACCGCAAATCTCGTATTTGTACGAGGAACCTCGTATGGTTGGCAACTCTGTACTTCTGAACGAGGCGATCCTATATCGATTTCAATGTGAACTGCGTCACGGATCCGTCACTTATTTTGCTTATCATATATTGATTACACATATAGCCTTTTATAGTTCCGCGGCGATACTGCTCTATATTGTATCCTTAATCATTCAAGTCAATGTAAAAATATGAAACTAGATGGTATGATTCTATTTCATACTCCTAGTGGGTACAATAGATATTCAACTTTCGTTTTATATTCATTCGATAGTTTTATAAACATGGACTGTTTTCTTACTTTTATATTGTCCAGTTTATATTACTTTCCCCTTTTTATTTCGGGTAGTTGCTTATGTTTGCTTGGGTTGGTTTGATCTACTTAAATTTCTATAAAAGTAAATATAAACTTGTTTCTTGAGAGGGTTCGTCCCTGCAATATTATTGTAGTATATTTATGATTCTTGAATTCTTGATGAGCAACGATAGCTCAGTGGGGAGACCAACAGACTGCAACGCAGAGGGACTCCGGTTCGAACCCACGTCGCGCACCTCTGACTTTCGGAAGTTATATGACTCTTCGAAATTATGTGCGTATTGATTGACAATTATCGCCTGCTCCGTGCCTCGGAAAGCACGTTAAGCCGTTGGTCCCGGCTGCCATGAACATCTATGGCAGTCGTTACTGGGAGAGTGTCGACACAAAAGATCCCACTGGGTCGAAGTGTCGCCGGTCTGCACTGACTGGCCCCCACATAAGATAAGATAAGAAATGATTCTTGAAATGGGTAGATTGTAGACAGGAGATGCCGACGCGTATTATATTAGGAAGTAGGAATAAGGTGGTATGACAGAAGGATTAATAAATGCGAAGCAGGGACAGATGGTGTAACAGTTCGGCGAGGCTCGGGGACGACCGTGACTGTAGCGTGTTGGTAATGTTAATTCAATCACTCAATGTTATACTGATATACCTGACGTGGACGGAATGATAAATTAGGTATGTTTAAGGAAACAATAACATGCATTTAAAATCAGCAACCTTTTATAAAGAAATGACAGCATCAAATACATGGTGAAATGAATATATTTTGTATTCAGAAATAAAAATTAAATTATAATATTAGTGCTTAACTGTACATTTTTTCTTTAATAAATATAGAACATTCTGGAGAAAGGCCAAGTTAGGAGTGCTTTTAACCCACGGGAATGCACGATGAATGCTATGAAAGTGAATGAAGTAAAAGGGGGTAATTATGTTAGAATCGTATCTGGAATATAGTGACCGTCAGTCTGTTTATATTTGACAAACAGGCCTACACAGGTATATATATTAGCAGTTTTTTACTTAGAGCACACTCGTTTCAGACTTATAAAATCAAATCAAGTATAAAAATTTCTTAAAATCTTACTCGACCCAAAACAAAATATTGTATAAAATCCTTTGGATAATATTATCAACGAGGCATCTTTGCATATGTGTAAAACAAACATTAGATGAACCGGCTTTATCTCTCCCGTGACCTATTTAAGGGGATAGGGTTTTACGATGTCTTCACGCGAGGCTTAGCAATCTATCATTACTTTCTGCATCTCTACACTACAGCGTAAAATGATTTCACTGGAAGGGATTTCGTTTTCACACTCAAGTATTCAACCCATTTCTCTTTCTTTGGTTAAATGGAATGAGGAAACTAAATATTTGTTCACATGTTTAGTAGTTGCACATCCAATAAAGCCAAATCTTTAATAATACTTACCTACTTTTAGAATATACATAAACTTGAATATATTAGAAAATATATTCTTATATAAAGTAATACGTCATTAATATTTATTGTTGTAACATAACTTATTGTACCTCGTTATTCTAGAACTATCACATACTGTTGTCGATATTGGGTATTGTTTGAACTGCCAACCAATGTGGTTACTTAAATTATGCATTACCCAAAGTACACAGGAAAATGCTTTCACAAAACTTTAACGAGCCCACTGTTATTTTACTATGCTGGTTTTCGCAAATTTGTTTGCTTTGTTTTATTGGTTTATAAGGGTCCATGGTACATACGGTGCCGTGTATTCAAAGTTTGTGTGTCCATAATTGCTGTTTTCCAATACCACGCTTTAGTTTGGCATTATAATTATGTTAATCGTTCATAAGGGTTTACTTTTCAGGCAGAATATAAGATCAACACGTGTTAGATGCTATGAAAATTAATTTAGTTAGAAAATGGTAGCGTTGTTAATTTGTTATCTGGCGTTATAGGCATCAACTTTGACGACGTTGTATAAATACCTAACACATTGATCAAGCTGATTTGGATTAAATGTAACCTAATACTGATTACGTTGGAGACTCATACCGTGTGTGCGGTGGTTTAAAGCTGGCCGCATACATACGTTTTCCGAATTCAATTTCGTAACACGTAATCTCGATTCGGAATTCCGTGAGACTAGCGCACACGTTAGTTTTTTTTCATTCGGAATGTATACTGTCAGTACGGATAGTGATAGCGTAGTGAACGCACGTCGATGGAGGACGATGATTTATTAGCAATTGCATTTCAATAGTAAACAATTATAACAATATTTAACAGTTATCAACAATAATAAAACAACATTAAATAAAACAAACATATTTAAACGAAATTATGTGAATAGTATGAACTATACCTCTTTAAATACCTGTTCCCAGGCCAAATCTATACTAATATAATAAAGCTGAAGAGGTTGTTTGTTTGTTTGAACGCGCTAATCTCAGGAACTACTGGTCCGAATTGAAAAATTCTTTCAGTGTTGGATAGCCTATTTATCGAGGAAGGCTATAGACTATATAACATCACGCTACGACCCAAGGGGGCGGCGCAGTAACGATAAACGCGGCTGAAACCGCGGGAACATCTAGTCTTTTAATATCTCTGTTGTGGTAGTCCTTGTCATGTATATTCCACAAGCAAGGGTATTTTTCAATCTATACATATAATAAAATCGTAGGAAAGTCAAAACTGTACATTGAATATTTTTTTAAAAGAATACTTGAGGCGTGATCTACAATCGACATCGAAGCCAAAAATATAGTTTTTAGAATTTTTGTCTGTTTGTCTGTGTTTCTGTTTGTCTGTATGTATGTCCGGGCTAAACTCAAAAAGTACTGCATGGATTTACTTCAAATTTTGCATGAATATTACTAACAGGTCGGGTCAACATATAGACTACATATTATCACGCTATTACCTTGGGGGGAGGAGCTGTGAATCTTTATTTTTCTTACGCATTCTGTGACAGCGTGTAATCTAACGACGCATATTTAAATGTTGTTTTTGAGTAAGCCATGCTATTATCTAGCTTTACACTATAAAAACTACGCCATTTAAGTAACTTGGGCAGAGAATTAAATAATAAGAACGGTAAACGGGCTAAGAACAAGAATTTATTTACTATCGGTTCCGTGCTACATAGTACCATCGGCCAAGAAAATGGTTTACCAACTTTGACAAAAGTTTCTGTGTGATCTAACTATCGCTAAGGTTGACACATGTTGACACATGGCATGACGTGAATATAATCCTATCCTAACTAATATTATAAAAGCGAAAATGAGTTTGTTTGTTTGTTTGTTACCTTTTCACGCCTAAACCACTGAACCGATCATCCATGCTGAAATTTTGCATATACGTTGACAGGTGTACAGAAACGGACATAGGCTACCTTTCATCCCGAAAAAAAGTACTGTTTCCGAGAAAAACAACAACAACGTTTTTATGATAATAGATAGCGCCACGTGTCTTTCGAATCATGATTAAATTATATTATTACAAGCAGAGTACGACCCGAATTGACTGTCAAATTCTAAATTAACGCGAGCGAAGCCGCCGGCAAAAGCTAGTAGACCATATTAATGTTTCTACCTCACACATTATAACTATCGTTTACGCACGTACGATGCGCGCGGCGCGGGCGCGGTTCCGAATGAGAATTTCCGAACGTGTGCGCCGATACAAACAAAATGTATGCAATGGCTGCATTCCGCATGACGTCATTAGGTTTTTTCCGAATGGTTTCACCTAACGCACGGGTTTGCATTCGAAACGTACATACGGAATTTTTCCCGTTCGGAGAGAAAGCGGACGTGTGCGGCAGTTAGTGTATTTTATATTGATTCCATGCATTCGGAGCTCCGAATATGGAAAACGAATTCGGTAATCGAATACGGAAAACGTATGTATGCGGCCAGCCTTAATCTCCCCACACATTTGGGGATTTGGGCATTAGCATCGACCAAACTTTCCAGTGCTCTATTTATCCTAATGGCCACTTATCATTTGTTGTTAAACGTTTATCAATGATATACCAAACTGATAACGCGATA
This sequence comes from Catocala sponsa, assembly GCA_963564715.1. Classification (NCBI taxonomy): domain Eukaryota; kingdom Metazoa; phylum Arthropoda; class Insecta; order Lepidoptera; family Erebidae; genus Catocala; species Catocala sponsa. Next base: position 14,422,628 of record OY751331.1, read on the forward strand.
GTATATTGTGATGTAAAAGTTAATAACTCATATCCGATTGTTGGTATTCTTCAACAATGGACAAGCTGAAATGTAGGTTTGTGAAACTAGACTTGTTGAATGAACGTTTTAAAAAGCAAAATCTTTTGTACTGCTATTAAGTAGGTACAACTTAATTCTAATTTTATTTCAAAATTCATATTAATTAGTTGTATACTCCAACTTTGAATTCCAGCGGCTGATTTTTAATTTAATGAATTATTGCGGCTGTTTTCACTCGAATAGCATTATGATACGAGCACGCACAGCATTTAATAAATAGTTGAATAAAAACGGTCTACTTCCATTACCGTGCTTGTAAAAATAAAAGCGCCTGCTTATTTCGTAAATATTTATTTATTCATCAAGTTATGTGGAAGTACTTTCTCGGTTCAGGATTTCGCCCCTATATCACGGACCATTACCTTCATACATTTGACCCGGTTATTCGATCGAAGCCTATCTCATAATATATTGAGTTTTATTGAGACGTATTGATATTATTAATGACAGAAATGTTCCATCAACATTATAATATTAATTATTTAAATACTAAATATCTATTTAGTATTTCAATAATTAATACCTATTATCTTTATCTAATTAAAACTGAACTATATAGTTATCTTACTAAAATATAGTTAGTTTTTAAGTGCTTTTATACTTAATTACTTATATTTAAAATATGGCAAATACGGGTTTATAATTAAATAAGTTAACTAAATCGCTACAACAACAGAACGCAAATAAAATACTAGGTATACTAACTTATATATTTATGTAATCAATTCTGTACCTATTGTTTACTTTTTCTAGTATTATTATCTTCAGTTTAATGCACACCTATTCTAATTTATGTCTGCATTATCTAAATCAACCTGGTAGTCAATTTATACGTATTTTTATGAAGTACCTACCTATAAATAGATCAATAATAAATCTTTAGAATCAAAGTATGTAACTCTGTTAACCTATACGTCTATCTTTAGTACTTTGAACGAAACTAATTTTACAAGTTCTAATTTTATATAAAGTTCACCTTCAAATAGAGTACAGGTACAGGTAGCGAAAGTTGGCAACTGCTTTAGAAAGAAATTCAATACAGCGGAGAGCTGACATCGCAGAGCAAGGCACGAGATAGGAGCAGGCAATCGGGAGAGCTACCGAGCGACGACATTCGCTCGACATCGCCGTCAGATTTCATTTCTCAGGGAACATTAGAAAATCGTCTTCCAACAAGTCTAGCAACTAAGTTAATTATATCGTCTAAATTGCACTTTGATTTAAAATTTCGGTTTAGTTTATTATCAGAACTATCTTATTTGTGTTATTCGATAGCTCACAGCTTATATAAAAACTTGTATCTCAAGTGAATTTTGCGGTGGCATAATACGTACCTAATACTGAGTATTAACAAATGATCTAATCAAGTACATAATTGTCTACTGTGGACGTAATTGGTTTGGAAGCATCCAGAGTTAATGAGGTTCATCCTGGTCACATTGAGTATCTAATGAGTGCCCAATTGTGATCCATGTAAAAGGAAATATATAATCGTGCTGAATCTATGTAATATCTTTGCAGCGTCAGGCGGGTTGGATATCAGCACGTAGAGATTAGCTGACTATTAACGTTATGCTCATAGCGTTATTTATGACCTGACTGGTTCGTTAAAACGATAAGAGAAGTAGAATATTTACGAGTATATTTCTGGTTATTTGTTTTTATAATACACGCGATTGCATATGTATTTGTGTTTTTATTCCTGCAAGCTTAAAGCATCTCTATACTACATTTAATTACAATCAGATCAGTGGAAGAATGTGAAAACTTAAAACAAATACTCAGTTTTGCAATAATAATAATGTTCTCCAAACCGATTTTAGCCACGGCAGCCAGTCTTAACGGAGACTGGCCAATTACGCAGGAGATATTATAGTGCACAAGTGTGTGCGCAAACACAAGTGCACTCTCTGTTCCTTAACTCTCATGATCCGATGGGACGGTAATCCGACACGACCGGAGAGAGATCAGGCGCAGGACCAACGGCTTTACGTGCTTTCCGAGGGTCTTACACCGCCAACTTCCTAACTCCGGGCTGCTATTGAGATTTCTTAACTGAAAAACCAAATAACTGTTTGTTGGCCCGACTTGGGATTCGAACCCGAGACCTCATGCACAGCACTCGCATTCACTACCGCTGCGCCACGGAGGTAGTCAGTTTTGAAATAATAATACTATTATAGAACCTAAGTTTAGTATTAGTACAGTTAAGGAGACTGACATGCCCATGGGCAAAAGTCTCTAAAAAAAGAAAAAAAATCTGTTGAAGTTAAGACATGTAATCTGCTAGTTCTCACACTAAAACAAGATCCCACAGGGAAAATATACCTTTAAATAACCTATCAGTTGTCAATTATTTTTGTTTGATATCTTTGAGGACATTATATTCAATCATGGAATTCAAATGTAGGTAGACATAGGCTTTGTAGCGAGGATAAATATTCTTATTAGTATTACACATGAATCAAGTGTTTAATTTCAACATAACAATTAGGTAGGTGTGAACAATATTGTTATTATTACTAATATAAAATTAATTTACTTGTTAAAGTGCGTAACGTCGACAGAGTTCAATTAAAAACCTAATCGTTTTCCAATACTGGGACCTTAAGGATTCGTATTATTCGTTCCCAGGTAGTATTATATGTACTTTGGTAGACATAACAAACAACTACTGGAATGCGGTGACAAAGTTAATGGGCCAAGGGCTTTCGCTCAGCTTCGTTATAACGCTACTCAGGTATTTATGTGTTTCTGATAAGACAGCCAGTCGACTAACTAATGAAGGAGGCATATGTTTATCTCTCGATGACTAACAACGGAATACCAATGAGGAAAGTAATATAAAATAATGTCCCATCGCGACACAACGTCTCGTCGACAACATTGAAGTATTGCATTGTGTATTGTACCGCAGGTAGTACATCATACAATATAATGTAATATCGTGAAGTTCGTATGACTGACCGAGAATGGTGCATTGCGGTATGGGCCAGATGTTATAAACTTGAGATGAGATCTGCATATATTCATTGATTGTAGTCCCGCCGTACGTCTCTTACTTTTAAAATATGGCCGTACCAAAGTACATATTCATACGCGGTACATTATTTGATTTGATCCAACATCTATTTGATATACGATTGTATAGTAATGGTTTTGTGTGCGGAATTATTCCTATTACAATACAATATCGGTCGCCCGTAACATTTTCCTTGACGACGAATAAATGAATTTCCTGTAGGTAAATGAGAAGTAAACCATAAAGCATAAACAGAAGAACAAAATAAGCTATTGTCAATAGAAATGAGGGTACGCTGTAATAGACATGTCACGTAGGTATTCTTTGTAGTTTTCGCATAAATCATATGCTGAGAGGGGAACAATGTAGGCCAATAACGCCGTCAATCTACATAACAAAACAGGGGTTATAAACTATAACATATACATAAATAGTACATGTCACGAACACACGACCGACTAGGTGTCTTTATGTATCTACTATCTTATCCACGTACTTACTTACATTGTGATATTTTCATAACAATAGACTTTAACATTGCCTTCTATGCACTACAAAATGATATTTCTAAATGTACGGAAAAGTTTAAATTGCTCTTGCGTAATAGTTTCTACTGCAGCACTAATATACTAACATACGTACATATATATATATATATATATATATATATATATAGAATTAGGTATGTAAAGCAATGGCAACTTTTAATAGCGTTTATATCAAAATTTGTTTACGTTCGTAATTTTTGTTAATAAAACTATAATGAAATACGAGTTTATGTTTGAATGAACCTAGTAACTTATTAACTACAAATGATAAAGAGTAAATAGTACCTAAATATAATTTTATTTGAACATTGTGCAAAGTAATTAGTTTCGCAGAAATTTCTAGCTGAATTACTTGGCTATGAAGAATTGTTGAGGCAGTTAAACCAGCTAGCAATTTTGTAGAGATAAATAATACTTATTTTTATATACTTAATGTTTTATTACGCAGCGTACACTGATGCGTATACTAATAAGTTTCAATATTATAAATATACAATACTTGTCATTTTCTGTCACAAGATTTCAGCTATCTTTATGCCCAATTTTGTCATAATCTGTGTGCCAATTTAGCCGTGAAAACTTAGAGAGATACTTTTGCTTTTATAATATAAGTATAGGTTTACCGACTTGACATTAGACACTGTAATTATGAAGCGACCGTTGTAGTATTTCGCCGAGCTTTAGATTAAGACCTCTCCAAAGGTCTTAACATGTTGCCCCATGTTCGGTATACGCATATAACCTTTTTAATTCCGTAAATCTTCCCAAGGATAATACCCGTTGGATGTCAGGAATAACAAGTTTAAATGGCGGGTCCAAGTTGCGAATTCTGCTAATCGTCTTGCAAAACGCTCACTGTCGCCTCGCCTAGATATAGAGATGCAGCAACTAGTGACCATATGCTATTGTCAGGTAAAATCTGAATTTTAAATGATAGGATAGAAATATAATGGTTATTAAAAATATAACACCACAGAGATCTTTGAAATAGTGATTCCCATTTTCAAATGTTAATTGCATCTGTCACAAAATACTCGAGATTATCTTGATCTGAGTTTTTCGAAGAGGACGCTTGGCACTGCTCTTTTCTCGTATAATTTGATGAAAAAATTTCTTTAAAATAATAGGAATTTCCAAATATGAAAATAAATACCAAACTATATGAATTACGATTTTATACGATATGTAGATTTTGTTAAAAACTGTTTATAAATATATTCTGATTTTACCAGCGTCCTTGTAAACCCAGACACGTAGGCCGTATAGACAACACAACATATTTCAATTTTTATATAGCGATATCAAATTTAATGTGTTTTAGCAATTATAAATGACATGTTTGGTTTTTAATGTTTACACGCACAATTTGCTATTTTAGAAATTCAGGTTATTAATTTTATCGCAAATGATGACGGGAACGTACATAAACACTCATTATGTTACATCTCAATAAAAAGCGCTACATATTTAATAATATATATAACATGATTTACAGAGGATTAGTCATTGCAATAATAGCCACATAAAATGTTCGCAGAGTAATAAAATGTGTGAACAAAACAATGTTTACGTTCACAAAATGCTACCTACATGTTTATGGTTTTATTATGTTTTAATGTTTACTTTCTCACACAGTTATGTTCTATTGCCATTCTTGTTTATTTAATCTTGGAGGTAAACTTCGCAATCTACTGTAGAAATAGGCATTTGATTATCCAATTTCAAAACGGTAGCTGGCATTTAGGTATATATGTTGGTGCATTTTGGAAAAAAAGCTGTTAGCTGTTCGTTTATATACAAAGTATTAATTAATCTAAATTCCAAACAGCACGAAGCTAACGTCTATGACTCAACATAGATAATTTAAAGCGAAGATAAGTGAAATTTTGATGCGGACTAATGTTTAATAGTGTTAGTGACCACTTTATGCTCAATAATATTCAACGTACGTCGGTAGATCAGCTATGACAGTCATTATGGTCAATCAAAAGCAAGTCGCCGAGGTCAAAGAGCAACAGCTATAATCACACGCTTTAGATTATAGCTATGTAGTGGAGCTGCTGACATATGGAAACTAAATTAAATTATAGGCGTATTATGCACATCTTTTAAGTGCATCTTATAGTTATTTTATCTTTAAGAGACATTTTTTTATGGTATTCGAGGCATACGGGCAGACGGATCGCCTGATGGTAAGCGATTACCGCTGCCCATGGACACAACACCAGAGGAGTCATAAGTGAGAAGCTCATCAGAGGCTTTGGGTGAATTAAGTTTAGTAAGAGTATCAGAGATTAATGATTGAGTTTTCATCGTGATCGTTTGTTATATAGTACCTTCTCATTTTGGCTGCTTCAAGTTTAGGGAGGATTGTGTGGGATCATTATTATAAGATTAACAATTAGAAATCAGAGAGAGAACTAAGTCCAAAACAGAACCAGATTAATTGGTTTCCTTGAAGGGACGATAACACAGATTGATATTACTTAAACACAAATAAGCAAAACAGATCAAATGAAAAATTGATTTTCCTGTCTACTGCATCGTAAAATTAACAGAGCTAGATATGGCACATCAGTCCTAATTGGTATTGGATTAGGAATAATAATAATGTGCGTTGTTTCATAATAACTTTGGCCGGCCTTGTTAGCTGCGTAGCGCGACTCCGCGTAAAGTAGATCAGTATCAGGATCGGGTCGGTTTCCTATCAAACTAAACCAAGTATTTTTGCAGTGTATATGTATGTAAGTAAGGTGAAGACATATTTTTTAGTTGTAAAGTTATGGTAATACTTATAAAAATATGTTAGATGTTTCGATCTTTTTACTCAATGTTAATGTAAGTTTGCGTTTTGCTACGAATTTAAAATTATTTTACCATTTCTCTTTTACTCGCCACATTCGTATTTAAAAAAATATTCTATTTAAAATTTATTAATTATTATTCTGTAAAAAGATCTGTAAACAAATTGTTATAATTTGGCCAAAATATTACTGCACTTCATTTTTACACGCTGCTTTATAGGGTACGGACATTACTGTATCTCGTCTTATTGTTTCATTTATATAATTGATAATTTGATATTGGATAAATATTTCCAAAAATAATTATTAATATATTCTGCAAACTACAGCAAATTAAAATAACTGTTTTTATTTTGAATCGCGCCTTTTGTTTTTCGACTTCTGTGTATCTTATACATGTTAATAAAGTCCGGATGGTAACAGTAAAAACGTTCCTATCAATATTTATAATACTTTAAATATTAATAGAATAGATGTCGCCTATAACAGCTTTCTTTTAATGTAAGTCACAATATACGATGTTTGTGGTTTGTGTAAAATGTTTGGTATTCTTTTTTAGTCTCTATCTTCGATCGACACATCGATTTTTGTTATTGATAAAGAAAGGGTGTTTTACACATACACATGACGAGGATTTCTTGGTTAAGTTATAATATTTGTGTATAAATATTCAGCTTTCGTATGTTTGTATTCGCAAAGCCGGACCAATAGTCGAGAAATAACTTTAACGTTGGATTTCTATATGACAGTGTTACATTAAATTTTTTAACTTGGTATATAGAGAATAGATATTGTTTTGTTATGACTGTTTATGTTAAATACGCATGTGTAAGCTACGTAGCCAGTTTAGCTGCTAAATCATAAGGAGATCAACAATGTCTTAGCTAAATAGTTCCTTTTCCTACTTTAATAAAGGCTTGTAAGTTGGCTCTCTAGCTTACAGGCCTTCATTAAAGAAGAAAGAGGAACTTAGACATGTCATGGATAAAAATGAGAAAATAGAAATTGTTCAGCACCATTATTACGCTTTTGTGGCTGCAATCGCGGGCGTCCTGTTGTCTATAAAATGTAGACGTACTACATTTTGCTGGATTGTTAGATTTCACGTAAAGCCTATTTCGAGTTAAGCCACTGTTAAAAATGGTATTAAAGCTATAACAAAGTTTAGATTAGATGACTGTTACAGCATAATCGCTTTAGCGACATCACGCTACGGTGGCAGTATCCATAAGAGAATTACCTATGTTTCGAGATTTTAATAAAATTATAAGTTACTTGAAATGTTTGTTTATTAGAAAATCGTATGATTCGCCTCAGTTTTCTTGTATGAACCACCGCAATTTCCATTGGAATCGGTTTAATTATATTGTCTCTAACAAAATACAACAACTGTTCAAAAGTGAAAACAATTTATTCTTAGTCTAAGGGTTACATTTGAATATCTGTATCTATCAATTTGTATAGATATCAGATTTTGCCCACGGCTTCGCTCGCATAAATATAGGTTAGGCTAGTTTAGTAACAGTACTTTTTTTGGATGAAAGGTACCCTATGTCTTTTTCTGTTCCTCTGATAACGTGTATGCAAAATATCATAATGATCGGTGAAGTAGTTAAGACATAAAAGCGTAACAAACAAACAAACTCACATTCGCTATAATATTAAGTTAGGATTTAAATGCACATGATTATATATAGATTTTAGGGCATAATTTGGGGAAGAATATTTAATTGCCCATTTCCTTGGCAACTTCAATATGAAAGTATATAAAACACTTTAATATATTATATAAATGCAACGTTATGCAGAAGAATAAATATGACACTTTATTATCATAAAATAACATAGTTCTTACTTTTCATAAACTTTTGCTATTATGCTAATTATTAAAACATGTAATAAACTGAATGTTGTTTATATTAAATTCTCGTGTTCTTCGAAATAGCTAATATTTTAATATAACTCTAAGCGTACCTAATAAGTTAAGAGATACCGCAGACTAAAGAAAATACACGCTAGGATGGGTGCTCACATGTTATCAAATGTTCCGTTGGGTATAAGTTCTAAAGTATAAGTAGTTGCATGAAATTTGGTGATTTTCTATCTAATATTATTTAAGATTCGATAATAATATGTTTGTGCTATCGATAAATTAGTTTCATGCTACGAGTATATTTCAAAATTAAGATTGGTAAAAATATATAAATTTATTATAAAGTAAAGTAACCCTACTTTTCTTCAAACTTTAGTTTAATGCTTTTGCTATATATTTTAATCATTGAATCGAGATTTTATCCGAATAAATAGCGGCGCAGACCAGCGATATCAAAGCATTGTAAATTGTGTTTTCATCAGGTATCAGGTAAAATGTTAACGTCGCGTCGCGCGCCGTCCCGTCTATTACATGGTCTGGAATGTGTACAGTTGATCGTAATTTACAGACCGCTTTTGTCTGAAAGCGTTTGAGTTTGATATATGGTTGGAATCCCTTTTTTACACACTCACATAGGGAATGGTTTCAACATATATTAAATATCTTATAATTTTTGTTTATTCACCTCGGTTTATCTTTGTCGAGTCACATAATAGGTTTCTTCCACGTAAACCACAAATCATATTGTGGGTATAAATCGGTCTGCTTAACAAATACACAAAATATATAGAAATATATACATATTGTGTAATTTTTAAACGGTCCATCATAAAAAGCTTAAGGGTTTTATGATATAATCGATCTTAAAATGGCATGTATCATTGTGCTTTTGACTTGATTAATAATTAAAACTTTTGTCGCGTGTCCTACAAATAACATATTCTTGTAAATAATTAAATTATTGTTATTTTTGGAGTCGGTGTCAGCTGCCTGCGCCGCGTGCTGCGTCTATGTGTGTAATTGTGCATGCCAATGTTATGTTATGATTATAGTAAGACATCTCATGTTTAATTAGTTACAAACCTACCTTGGCTGACACCGACTCCATTAATAACAATAATTTAATTATTCACAAGAATATGCAATTATTTATTAACTTTTTAGTGCATCTTAAGTTTTAGAATATTCGTTTCTGAAGTCGGTTTTCTTTTTGTTAAAATTTTATTTATTCTACGAGCGAAAGTTAAAAATGTTTGGTTATTATAGAACAAATTATGATTGCCCAAAGTGCCGCAAACAAGTTATTGTCAACTCCAGTATTTGTACGTACTTCGTTACATAGTACATACATTAGCGGGTGTTTCAATATGACATCTACACATTTTACTTTGTAATTATCTACGTCAATATGCTGCGCAGGCCAATAAGCCTGTATAAGGTGGATCAGTTAATAGGCGTTACTGGTGTATGCTAATTCAAGACATTGGAAGCATCTGTCGTATACATCTGTAGAATGCTTAAGACCTGTATTGACCGGCTGATCGGACTTCCAATCTTGAAAACAGAAAAATATCATATATATATATAATAGTTTGGATCTTGATAGTTTTCCAAAGAAACCGGCCAAAATTTATTATCCATATATTACAAAAATGTGTGTGTGTACCAGAGTACACAGGTAAGAAGTGAAACTTCTTTACGACATTAATTAGTTAATTAGTTAACAAAAATTATTTAACTAACTTTAATATTAATATTTATTTCATAACTTAATAAAAATAATTCAAAGCAGATATGTAATGACTTAATCAATTACACAAGTTATGAATAAATAATTGGAATTATCTTTTCAAAGTAATACAATTATATGATGACAGTTAATCTTGTAGAAATGCAACGATTTTATAAAATTAAAAATGAATAAATAAATAATTAAAAACGAATAATTAAAAAAGATGTACGTATACATATTTTTATTTTCTAATCGTGTTTAGTTTTATTTTTAAATTATTATTTAATTTATATTTTTTATTGTTTTTAGAATTAATAATGTTCACTAGATTTACAGTCATATTTATTAATACTTGCTAATTTTAACAGATTTATATACATTCACTGATACTTACAATCAAAAAGTGAGGTTAACCTCAAATAAATATTAAAATCATGCTCATACGTGTTGAATTTATAAAACGAAATATATAATCACTCTCACTTTTCTTGTTATTCTTATTTCAAACCAAACTTCAAAACTAATATATTGTTGTTATTATTATAAATATATTACATTATATTCTTTACGTCACTATACTAAACTTTGATAAAAAAAGCAACATGGCGCGTAACCGAAAAACGTGACGATTTTTTTTACACTGCTACAAAATTTCTCCCATACGTCGATAAAGCAGTTTCACTTCAATAAATTTTAAAGAACTTTATAGAGTATCAATCATAAAATCAAATAAAGCTTGATTTCTGTGTATTGTTTTATTTCAGTGAGTGATTTCACTAAAATTTTGAGTGTTAAACTTATTAAATTGAATAGTTGGACTTGTTTTTACAAAGATGTTTGTAAATATAAACGGTCGTTTTATTTTATGAAGTTTAAGGACTTTTATAAAACAAGATAATTTTAATTCAATGATTGTAAATTAAGAAATGCACACAAGTGAGGTGAGATCCTCTAACGATCATTAAACTTAGTTAATAATTTTTTAAATACGATCGCTTATATGGACTCTGGTTACTAATTATGCATTTTAACACATTTATGGAACATATGAGGCCCTAGGAGTTACATGGCCACAATTATAAAATAGGTTGGACATAGCGGAGTGGCCTTCCAAATCATTCCAGTAACAGTCCGATGGAGCAAGTATCTGAAGAAATGCTGTTGCTGTCAGCAGAGGGACAAATTATCTAGAATCCTTGGCTTTTTACTGCAGAAACAATTTTTCATAGGGCATCGCGCGATTGATATGCATGTGCATGCACGCTTATTATCAGGCGAACCGTATGCATCGTGTCCATCTTAGTGACATAAAAAGTCCTTCTTGAAAAATGCTATCAATAACTTCAACTTGTTTAGATTCTTAGCTCGGTTGAAAGAATGTTTAAAACATTTCCAAAGTTCCGTGGAAGCCAAAATAAATCGTACACATAGAACAAAGTTAAAGCTAACAACTAACACAGGTAAAGTTTGAGGTAAACGTTTTGTAAATCTTTTGTTTCTAGTGAAGTGTACTTGCGTCGGTCTGACGGAACATTTGAGTAATAGCTAACACTCGTAAGTTATTATTATCACAATGTTTTAGGCATTTCAAATAACTTTTGTACCGAAACGTAATATAAAAAATTAATAATCTCCTTAGGGAAGTTACAAATAAATATTTTAGTACGTATTAATTGCATAAGCGCCGAGTCTTTCTCAGCTCCTTTCTAATAATTAACAACTCATCATTATATATCAAAAGGATGATATGGGGCTCGTAACAGTGTGCGTCAACAATAATTGTTATAAAATGTCTCCACTTTTATGAGAGTAACAGATGTATGTAATTCTGTGGCGTCCAAAGATATTAATTGTCTCCGTTGTGTCAAATATAATAAATGAGAAGGTAAGTGCACTACGCGATAGTGAGGTCTCCAAATCGTGATGACAAATTGCTATTAACCCTTTATGCACCGCTATTAAGACAGCAGCAAAATATCCAATGTGCTAAATTATCTAGCCAGGCATTTCTCAGTAACGTCACTGCGTGCGATTGCCTAAAGTAACATTGCACTCTATAAACTTTGTATGCAAAATGTGGATATGAATCTTTTCCAAGCCCTCGGTAGGTTCCAGGTGTAAAGTTATGCCATGCTTAGTGGCAAAAAAGTTGTATTGAGGTGACGCTAGACTAGCAAAGGGATCCCTTATTTCCGTACCTATAATGTTTTTTTTTCTAATATGTATATATGTATATCTATTGGCATAACTATTTTGGCATATCTTTTTTTGGTTTAATAATATTTTGCCATAATTGTTTTTGGCATATTTACAGTTTATTAGGTTAGGATATAGTCCGGTCAATTTAGACATCCGAGGGTACAAAAATTCGCACCCAGCTGAAAATTGGTAGGATTGTTCAAAAGACCATTAGTTTTGAACAATCCTACCAATTTTCAGCTAGGTGCGAATTTTTGTAACTTCACTCCTATTTTTTGGTCTAATTTGACCAGACTAATAGGAGATTTTTAAAGCAATTATGCATAAGCTGTTATGCGTAAATATAATCAGCGTAAACAAAAGTATGTCTTAAATTTTTATGCAAATAGATGGATAGAGAATTGCTAGCATGCAGTCTACGCGTGACCGCAGGCTCCGCTTTAATATGACCGAAACATTGAAAACCAAAGCGAGTTTAATGTAAATTTGATGTGGTTTAAACTTATTGGTTATAATTATTGTTTTAAAATATACATAGTGTCCGTTTTGTTACCTGTTGAGGTGTAGATTGTGGTTGTTGATTTATTATTATATTATAACTGTCAGAGTAAAGTAATAACGTTATTAATTAATTAACACGGCACTCTTACATTTTCATTACAGGTATAGAAATAAATATATATCGCGGCATCGTCAAATTTAACATACAGTGAATCTTTCGACAGCAATTTATCAAAGACACACATAATAAATACATCTACGTTTGTTGCAATGGATTTTTTGCTATGTCTATCTCGTGACAACTAAATGGTTAAAATAAATGGGTGCTGAATAGTAAAATAATAATTTGCTTGTAAGGGACATTAGCAGCTTATATAGGAGATAGGATGATAACTAGCTTAGTTTGTCACAGAGTCGAAGAGTTGAGATTTCACTTTTTTTTAGATTTATGGGAAACTTGTTTTGCTGTTAATTATGGGCTATAATGGACCTCCACTGAGTATAGATTGTACAACAGTTAAAGAGATAGAGCTTTGTAAGTTTCTTTAAAAATATAAGTTTCTTTATACTATAATATACGTACATATGTATGCGTACATATGTTCCACACGTACATATATCCTCGAAAGGTTAGGTACTGGTGTATCACATCTACATTTAGTTACAGTTTTAGGTCCCATGTGAAGCAAACCTATAACCGTTTTCCGGGCACTATTCTAGACTGCATGTTGTTGCTAAGAATTACTTGACTGTAAATCTTAACGAGATGGGTGTAAAATTCCAGGATTCAACCTCTTCGTCTTAAATGTAAAAGTAATGAAAAGAAATGACCCTTATATCTCGGGGGTCTTCTGACTCACAGAGCCCATATTTAAACTCGACCGAGGTATGATGACCCCAAGGTGTCTACACACCAAGTTACAAGTCAATCGGTCCAGTAGTTCCGGAGTTATGCCTGTCACTAACAGACAGACTCACAGATCCACATAGTGTTTTTATTAACCTCTTCGAAGAAGACTCAGAGGTTAATAATATTGGTACCGGGACAAGCATTAAAGCTGATACACCGCAGTAGTGCACGCAGCGGTAGTGCATGACTTCCGCTGCGCCACCAAAACAGAAATTATACTACGAATTATTATTTATTTATACAATACAGTTAAACATTAATTAATTTGACGTAATAAACCTTTCGGTTAATAATGAAACATCCGGTTTTATGACGGCAGTAACTGAATAATTGAAATTGTCATCGAAATGTCTCTCTCTCTTTGGATTTGTGTATACACTAAAAATAATTTTAAGACCGTATTTTAGGAAGAAAATGTACAAAAATGTTTTATGACTTTATGGTCATAACCAAAATTATTTACACTATTTGGAATGCTGTAAATAAATACCTGATTTCGGTTTCTGTATTCTCGTACAATACGCATTTCTTCGTCACTGTCACTCGAGTCATCATAATCATTAGTGTTTTGATGCATCATGTTAGAAATAATTTATTTTAACTTCACAATTAGTCCACTATAAGAAATCTATATATGTGTGTACGAGGTTGTCACTGTTCAACTGATTCGTTCCGTCGCTATATAACGAAAATACTTGGTTTATTAACTAATGATCATTTGTTTAAAGAGTATTAATACATTTTTAATGTGTCATTAGTGTATACAAACTAAATATAGATTGTAGTAGACATTAGCCACGTTTTGAGGTTATAAAAATAGTATTTTTTTATGATTACGCCACATAACAGTCCATTTGTAAACATTCCAACTGTGCAAAAAGATACTTATTAATAACAATAATAATTTAATTTTTGTCGCAATGGTTCACGGTTTAATGTAACAATGATCCAATATTAATACTGTGTCAAAAAAAACCATTAATATTATTGAATTATCTTTCTCATCTAATTTATCAAAAAATTAATTTGCAAAACGAAACGTTTTGGTAATTTAGATTCACGGCACCCCAAACGGCAGTTGCTGTGACAATAACGCAGGGTATTCTTTATGTCGCTCAGTTCTTGTGCGTTGTATTTCAATTTGGATTCGTCATAAGCGTGACGACTCCAAATTGCGCCATGTCAATCCATCTTGGGTTGTCGGGTCTGACATTTGAGGGCGCTTTAGTACATATAACGCCGCCTCATAGGCCAGATTGACACACTATCACACAGCGGACGGCTCTTTCATCGGAGAAGATTCTATGTCCAGTTTTGACAACGTGCTATGAATTTGCTTCTAAATATGTCTCAGTGATTTTCTTGGGACTTAGGGTAACAACTGGACGAGATGTTGTTTTCTGTACAGGTTGAATTGGGCAATACTATTAGACTGCCTCCTTAACGACTACAGAAAAACAAAGCATCTTAATATTAAAGTTCACTATATATTATGAGGCGCTAATTGGCTTCTAATCTAATGATGTCCTATTTTGATAACTGTTTGCATTAACATGCGTATGTATAAACAAGGTCATCTCATATATGATACTTAAGTGCCAAATAAATAACAAAATTAATGCTCGTTACAGACTTTAATACTACAACGACTTTCTTTTAGATGTTGTAACAGTACGTTGAATAAAAATTATAACAAGCATGCGTGATTATAATTTATGCAATCCAGCTCAATATAGCGGTTTCAGTAAACCCATGTTTAATAGTATTCGTGTAAGTAGAATTTTATTTAATTGTTGCACTTAATAAACGAGCACGTTTAAAAAAAGTCTCCGTTCCTACACTCTGTCGTTCTATCCAATTTCTATATTTTTATAAAAAGCTTAGCAATCGCTTGTTTGTGTGATTAGTCAAAGTTATTTTCACTAAAAATATTACGCTCATTGCTTGCTTGCTTATGGAACATTCTCGTATACCGTTGCTGAATCTCCGTGCAGTTATTTGAATATCAGATTTAAAAAATTCATAAGCGCGAATGCAGAATGGCATGTGTGTTGTAAAAATGCAAATTTAATCACCAAAATAAACAACAATGGATTTGATGTGGCCTTTTGTACGTGCTGCTTACGAATCTGATATCAACTTATCATTGAATCTCATATTATTTCAAGAAAATCGAAATCTGTATTTTAGTCCGTGTCGCCAGTCGTCACGTAAACATAAGCTCCGTATTTAAAGTGTGTTAAAAATATAAAACCGTGATTTGAAAGTGAATAGACATAATTTCCTAGTGACTCAGTAACTAATAATAACCGTAAAGTGTTGGTAAAACGATATATATAGTACAATAAAAGTTATATCTCTTCAACAATTTTACATAAAAGTGCAGTGTTTACGAACAAAAATCAACAATAAACTACAAGTTAACATTAAACATAACAATAAATACAACAACAAATAGATTTCATACCAGATAATATCAATAAAGTGTTTAAAAAACTACGCTAAAAGTAAATCTCAAAAAGTGAAAAAGTGATCCGTTAATTTTATTTGAACGTCGTTAACCACAAATGAACTGACCAATCACAACAACTTTCATACTTAGTAAGTGTACCTATAAAGCAAAGATTAATTTCGCTACTATCAATAACAGGCTCCGTGGCGCATTGCATGCAACGTCGGGTTCACGCCTACAGGCGACTGCTGTACACGTTGTCGTGCGTTCGAACCTCACTAGCTGCGATAGCTTTGTGATTCTTAAAATTGTCAATTCATTATCTTACAATGAACTTCTTCGGAAATATCACTCAGCGACGTCAGCGCCAACGCAGACATTCGGATACAATTGATACAAATAACGAGTCAAACATATCTACTGATTTAAATTGTACCACTAGTAATAGTTTGCCGGAAATGTCAGACGAAGAGCATTGCGATGAAGTTACCAAACTACAGAACAAAATAAAGGAATTAACATTAGATTTAGAGGCAGCACACGCAGAAGTGGAGACTTTAAACTTAGAAAATGCTCAACTTAAGAACACCATCGATGAATTAACTAGAAAGAAAAATATCTATAAAAAGATTACAACTGATATAGTAAGCGATAACAATTCTTCCCCATTAACTAGTAAGAAAAGGAGAAATAAAACAAACACTATAAATAGTAGCCCACAGACAACTCCAAAAACTACAAAAATCAAACAAAACTATTTGACCTCGCATATCGCTGACAAATCAACACAAGATGATACTCAATTAATGACGAACCTTCAAGGCAATAAAAATCGTTCGATAAGAAAGGACAGAGAAAAGAATAAATTATGTATAATTAGCAATAATAAAAGGAATAGATTGAGTAACTTAATTGAGGACACTTTTGATACGTTTAATTACTGCCACTATCTATATCCAGGCGGTAATATTCAGCAAATGTTACTCGGCATTGATAATAAAACAAAAAACTTTAATAAAAATGACTATTGTGTTATAATGATGGGAAAAATGGACTTCATAAGGACTGAAAATTATCATGACATTATATTTCTTATTAGATAAACCATTGGAAGAATAAAAAACACCAATGTGATAATTTGCCTTCCGACATACAGATGTGGCAATTATACCACTATCTATAACACTAGAATAGAAACTTTTAATCACCTCCTATATCTAGACAACTTAACTTACGAATATGCCTATTTACTGGACTCAAATGCAGAATTAACTTGTGGCTATGAAATGTTCTCTGCGCAAGGACACATAAATGGAACAGGAATGAAGAATATTTTAACTAATCTCAAGAGGACCATAATTGAAATCGAGACCGAAAATAACGAGACAATATTTAATTCTTACAACCCAGAAATGAAGCAGCCCGACACGTTTTTTCTATAAGTATTTGATTATTATGCATCAAAATATTGCGGGACTCATCAACAAAGCGGATCAACTAACTCTGCACCTGCAAGAGTTAACTGAACAAAGAAATAGTATTGACATAATTTGCATTACCGAGCACTTTATTGAGCGAGGACATGAGGAGCTTCTCTCGGTCCCTAACTATAAATTAGCCGCATACTACACACGAAATACCAAAAGAGGGGGAGCTTGTATTCTGGTAAAACATGGTATTCAATACAAAGACCTTAAAGATATCAGTAAAATGTCAATTGAGGGCGCTGTAGAAGTTTGTGCAATTGAAGTAATACCCCATAACATCATTATTATTTGCATGTATAGAGTACCACAGTTAAATAATTTACAGGTTTTCTACTCTAGATTGGATATTCTTTTATCGAAATACTGTTACAACTCGAACATAAAGGTAATTCTATGTGGTGATTTTAATATTAATATTTTAAAACAGAATAACTTATCTGTTGAATTTACCAGTTACCTATTAAAGTACAATTTAAGTTTACAAATTAATCAACCGACCAGATTACAAAGCAATACATGTATTGACAATTTTGCACATAACATACATACATACATACATATATTCACGCCTGTTTCCCAGAGGGGTAGGCAGAGACTACGGATTTCCATTTGCTACGATCCTGACACACTTCTCTGGCTTCATTCACTTTCATCACATTCCTCATACACGCTCGTCGGTTCAAGGAGCTCTTAACCTGGCCTTTGTCCAGGACGCCTCCGATCTGGTCGAGAAACGTTCGCCTAGGTTTTCCTCTTGCGACTGTTCCATTCACACTAGCCTTATAAACTTAACATCTCGATTTACATATGTCGGATCACACC
Source organism: Catocala sponsa (assembly GCA_963564715.1). Lineage (NCBI taxonomy): Eukaryota > Metazoa > Arthropoda > Insecta > Lepidoptera > Erebidae > Catocala > Catocala sponsa. Next base: position 14,441,059 of record OY751331.1, read on the forward strand.
GCACAAACATTAAAGATTCCTGTAAAGAAGACATATTTTATCACAAGTTGGAATATAAAGGTACGCGACTTTAGTAATGAAAACTTGTTGAAATTCAAGGATTGTTTGAAATCGATTTCTTTTTCTGATGTCTATCTCGCTAATGACCCTAATGTAGCATATAACAACTTTTTAGAAATGTTCCAATTATTTTATAATTTATGTTTCCCCATTATATTAAAAAAAAGGAAATTAATTAAGAATCCTAATTGGTTAACACCTGGTATTAGACGGTGTAGCCAAAAAAAAAGACAGCTTTTGTGGCATCATAGATTAAATCCATTAAAGACAAATGTGACGAAACTAAAAAAATATTCAGCCCGACTAAAGAAAATAATAAAATTGACTCAATTAGTAAAAAATAACCACAAAATCGAAACAGCATATAATAAATCGAAAATGACATGGAGTTCACTACACCCAATGACATAGCAAATACATTTAACAACTACTTCATAGACCAAGCAGAAAAACTGTCTTCCGCTTCTACACGACTGACTAACAATAAAATAAATTTCTGCACACAGTCAATGTTTCTAGCCCCTATCATACCAGATGAAGTAAATAGAATTATAAAAGACTTAAAAAATAAAAATAGTGTAGGATACGATGATATTTTGACAAAGGTCTTAAAGTATGTGGCAGAAGTAGTATCTGATCCTCTTAGCTACATAATAAATTTAAGTATTGAATCTGGGACCTATCCTGATAAGCTTAAACCTACTATCATTAAACCTTTATTTAAAAAAGATGATACGAAAGACATTAAAAATTACAGGCCCATAGCTCTTATTCCAATAATATCCAAGATATTCGAAAAATGGATCTATAGATCCATAGATGGATACCTGAACAAAAATAATATACTTGTAAAAGAACAAAAAGGATTTAGGAAAGGTCATTCGATAAATATGGCAATATACGACTTCCTTAATGACATCATAGCTAACATGAATGATAGAATCCCAATATCAGCAATATACATGGATATGACCAAGGCATTTGACTTGGTCAACCATAACTTACTACTGAACAAATTAAATGCATACGGTATAAGGGGTAATGTGTTGGCACTCATAAATTCTTATTTAAAAAATAGAACACAACGTACAGAGATAAGTCGAATATCTAAATTTAATAAAACCGTTATAAAATATGTATCTAGTGAGCGAATAATAACTTGTGGAGTCCCTCAAGGCAGTGTGCTAGGTCCTTTATTATTTCTAATATATATAAATGACTTTCCCCGAAATATACCCTATCCTATGACATTGTTTGCTGACGATAGTACTTTAATTGTTAAACATGACATTAATAATATGGACTTTGAGACTAACATAATCAATGCATTGGACCAAGCCATTAACTGGTTAGAACAAAATAACTTAATTATAAATTTAAATAAAACAAAACTTATGAATTTCCGTCAAAGAGTAGCTAATTCGAAACTAAATGTAATATTTAAGAGTGAAAATATAGAAGTTGCAAATATTAAATTTTTAGGCTTAACAATCGACAATCAACTTAATTGGAAGCAACACACTTCATTATTGGTTAAAAGGGTCAGTAAATTTGCTTTTGCTTTGTACAAATTAAAAAAAGTTGTGAATAAAGCAGCGGCAGTCACTGCATATTACGGATATGTCGATTCTATATTACGCTATGGAGTTATGTTCTGGGGCAACTCCTGCAATAAAGAAACGGTGTTTAAATCGCAAAAAAGATGCATTAGGGCTATTACCGGTATAGACGTAACTGATAGCTGTAAACCTTATTTTGTATTGTTAAAAATATTGACTTTACCTTGTTTATACATTTTTGAAACAGCTTTATTTGTAAAAAAGAATATGCATTTATTTAGAAAAGCATCTGAACAGCGATACAAAATGATAAGAAAAGAATACAGACATGAGTTATGTGTTCGTCCTTCAAAGACCGCCTTAATGCACAAAAGTATACTTTGTATGGCCCCAAAAATATTTAATAAATTACCAAATGCAATTAAAGATTTATCCATAATTCAATTTAAGAAAAAATTACGATATTTATTACAAGAAAAATGTTATTATACCATTGACGAATTCCTTAATGATAAATTCTAAGTTGACATTTCTATTTATTTAATTTTACCATTGACGAATTCCTAATGATAAGAATTAATTATTTGATATTGAGATCCATAATTTTACTTTATTTCTATATAATTTTCTTTAATTTATCATTACTTATTATTTCCATTAATGATTGTAAATATTTTTTTATTGTTGCTTTTCCAAATTATGTTATATTGCAATTATTTTATTTTTATATTTCTGGACATGTGATTATTATGTGAAGCAGTGTACACCATTAAGGTAGATTTTTTTGAGACACTTTCAATTATATTAAGACCACATGTAACATGTAACCAAAAAATCACACTAATAAATGAATTTGAATTTGAATTTGAATTTGAATTAGTTTCAATTATCTTACTTTAGTCCAACATAATGTATTACTTTCAAATTTCAAATCCAGTTTTATAAAAATATTTTCATGTGGCAGAAAATCAATCAATCAATTCATTATCTTATCAGATATAATAATATCTGATTCAAGAAAATGTAATTTATAATATACAATATTATAGTATTACTTTTAAATCTCGTTAGTCCGAATGAATGAATGAATTTATTGTTTCACTGATCATAACATAACATACATAACATAAGGTACAATTTTAAATGTAAGCATATCAGTCATGTTAGGTACAAATTGTTTGCGGCTGGTGCTTAAAATAGGTAAAACCTGTGCCATAAGTACCAGCAACCGTCCAATGATACAGTAGATTTATAAAACTGACATAATTATTATAATATAACATTATGTTGAAACAACGTGGGTACATTTACATTTTACAAAATTATCTATAAAAGACTTCCAAAACAAACAAAACAAAATATACAACAATCTAAGGAACTAGAGCATAATAATTTACTAAACCTAACTAAACCTTGTGTGTTAGTTAATATCTTAGTGTGTCAGTATGTGAGTGTATGTGTGTGTGTGTGTGTGTGTGTGTGTGTGTGTGTGTGTGTGTGTGTGTGTGTGTGTGTGTGTGTGTGTGTGTGTGTGTTTGTGTGTGATGGTGTATGTGTGTGTGAGGGTGTGTGAGGGTGTGTGAGTGTGTGTGTGTAGGTGTTTGTGTTAAGTTATTCTGAGCCAGTCGATTACTGGAACGTCACGGTTTTTGAATTGAGAAACGTAGCTAATCTCAACTAAGTATTCTCATCTTTTTTTTATAGTATCGAATTTCATATCAAACCGCTGTCAACTGAGCATTTACTGAAGTGAAAAAGAAAATTTTATAACAGTTTAAGGAAATTTGATAATGAAACAAAAATAAATTAAGTTCTCAAGTACAGTTTGAATGGTACTCAGCATGTAATTCAGAAACTGGGGGTTAGATATTGAGAGCATGCCCTCTAAAGCGTGGTACAAACAATCTACTTGAGATGTCGCCTTTAGTACGTAGTAGATGCTAACTCAATGCTTATCAAAGTCAATTTCGGGGTGTAAACAATGACTTTTGCGGGTATCCAGTAATAACCTGCTGACTTCATTATAAGAGCCTGAGCAGAACCTGGCAACTAATTATTTAATGAAAGTAATCCAGCGAACCGCAAACCTTTTGGGTGTATTCTAACTCCTAAGGGGATGTGCGACACTAGATGTTACTTGAAGATGGAATCTATCTAGATGTGTGAGATGTATCCTACAGACAGCGATAGCCTCGACCCGCGGCGACTAGATCTAAAAATAATTGACTCCAAGGTTGTACCACATTAACTACCCCTTTAGTATTTTATTTTATATATATTCATGTAACTATTAGAATATAATAAATGTATCAAGTGAACCATTGTAATTGTACGAAATTTAGAGCCCTTTGTTGGTCAGCATTGCTCATAAATTTAAAAACAGTTAGCAAACGACTAGATGCTCGAAACTTTTGTTCGGCTTTGGCGCGGCGAGCGGCGGCGGTTAACCTGTAAAACCATTCTTACCTTTTGTTCATGATTGTTTTTAAATGCTTTGCTTTTTATACATGCGTGATTTCCAAAGTTGAACTGTTACCTAGGCAAACATCGTGATATGAAATTATGGTGACTATAAAGTGCATTATGTATATGCGTAATTGATGACCGATGACGTTTATGTAAAGTCAATTTACTCGTAGATTACATATGTTTACTTGTCCAATTACACTTGGATGTAAACGTTATAAGATATAAATATGGTGTTTATAACTTATCAACAGAATGGTTAGATCTTTGTGTTACGTAACTCACGTAAGTGATGTAAACCTACAATAATATTGTTAAGTATATTGTTTTTGTTTGACTCATAAATTCTTCCAGAGTCGATTTATATTATTATCTAATTGCATAGAAAACACTTTCCTTATCTTAGCAATACCGTAGCATAACCATTTCTTATTAAATTTGGTCCAATACGGAAAGTTAATATTTATTTAAGACAGCTATTTTCCATTTAGATGTCTCAATATTTCTTTTAGTAAAAGTAAAAGTTGAAGCAGGGAAAATCGGAAATTGCCAATATGCAGAGTGTTATATGAAGGTGAATGGAAGTGGTCATTCTTTTTTGTTTTTTTTTGTTTTGCTCGTCAAAATGACCACACTCTACCTGATGGTAAGTAGTCGTGTGGTCTAAGAGCAGTGGCCTCCACACCGCCCTCATAGCAGCAGAGGCGACGTTGAGGTCTCTACTTTGACGGCCTGAGAAGGTGCTTTTTCACGCCCCGCCTAAAGGACCCAGGATTGAAGGAAAAAGAAACACGTGCCTTGGCAGAGAATTCCATGCCTTGGGCGTTCGGCAGAGGTATGAGGACCCAAACCTGTTGGTACGCGCTCTAATCGACTCTACCGTGTAAGGGTAGCATCTGAGCCCAGCACGCGTTGTTCTGGATAGGAAAAGGGAGGGCGGGATAAGGTGCAATAACTCTTCAGAGCACTCCCCGTGGTATATTCTGTAGAAACATGCCAATGAGGCAATGTCCCTACGGAGTTGCAGAAGTTCCAGTGAACTCGTGACCTCTGGATCTCCGATGATACGGACAGACCGCCGCTGTAACCGGTCGAGAGCGTCCAGCAAGTACTGCGCGGAGCCATCCCAAAGATGAGAACAGTACTCCACGCAAGGGCGCACTTGTGCCTTATACAGTAGGCACAGTTACCCAGGTGTCAAGAATCGCCTCACCCTGTTCAGAACTCCGAGTTTTCGCGAAGCTTGCTTAATGACGCTATCGATGTAGGTTTTGGGATTCGTTTTAGTCACAAATAAGTAGCATTGTTAGCTAATAATAGTTCTTAGTTGGGTACCCAAAAAATAATAATTTAGTAATAACATATTTGGATTTTCCATGGGCATATATAATTCTAAACGCAGTTTATTATGTGTGCATGGCAATATCAGCTTCTTAATTTCTTTACTCAACATTTCCGAACATGGCATCATTACATTCGAGATTTTTCAGTTAATTCCAATCAGTTCATCAATCTGATGGAGAAATTCATTATATCAATAGTTATTAAGTAATTGTTCTGATTTTCTATATACTTTACCGAATCACAGGTGTTTTTTTTCTTAGCTTTATTCGATTTCTTCTTTCTTATCCTATTGAGTCACAGTGGCACACCGGTGGCCAGGCACAGTAGGTTTTTAATTATGATTGGTATTCTAAGACATGACATATAAAAATATAACCACATATTATTGTTACACGCTACATATATTAGCGAAAGAATAGCTACAATGAAGTTAAAAGAAATTACTTCGCTTCTCGAATAAAGTTACTAGATTTATCGAGGTGACCGGCATCCTACCTTAACAATAGTGCTGAACATTAGTTTAGAGTCCTAAATAAATAAAGTAGCCAGGTAGTAAGTGAATGTCCCAGCCAACTATAAATGTTGTACTAAAGCTCTCAGTTGTGAATTGCGAAATAATTTCAGATGAAATGTTAGTTAAGTATTTATTTATAAGTACTTTATTAAGAACCATCTAGTAGGTTTGTGGTAGTCACTTACACTACGTAATCGGGAGTGTAGTATATGTACAATCTAAATAATCGAGAGCATAAACTTAATCACTCATCCCTGACGTTTTGGAATTATACACTCATTAGATGTTCATTATTTTAACCACTAAATTAAGCACTGTGACGCGAAACCACTAAGTAAAGGTGTGTAAAATCTGCTAACCCACGTTTGAGTGAGGACTCCAGTGTAATGGGCTTACCCTCCTCACTCTGGCAGGAGGCCTTTGAGCACTTGTATAATTTTAGCGAAACTAGGGTTACATTACATGGATTAGTGTGAATATTCAGGTAGAGAGAGAGAGAATACTGCATTTCTGAAAGACTAATTAGATTGGAGTTCCAAGTTAAAACACCTCAAAATCTATAAATGACTTTATAATAATTGCACGAATGACACAATGGCAAATAACACAGTCAAACCACACGGATAGCGTAGTGTTTTAAATGATCGCCTCGCCACTGTCACTGCGCAGAGTGTTGTGGGTTCGAATCTCACGGGACAAAACTTTGTGTGATCCACTAAAGGTTTATTGCTAGTGAGGGAAAAGCCTCTTTAAAAAAATGTCATGGCCGTGACTATCAATATACCAATAGATGTTGACTTACTGTCTTACTTATAAATATATCGCTGATATTTACCTCAGATAGCTACTCTGCTACCTGTCAACTGAATAGTTCTCAAGTCGTTGATCAATGATTAAACTTTGTTTATTGGCTGTTGCTATGACTTATCTATTAGTCAACTAACCGCTTATCAATAGCTTGTATTGATATCGTGTCTAATTTAAATATTATATTAGACCCTTTTGCTGTTATTTAATACGGTAACATACAATAACTCGTAGTTATATATAAACGTTTAAATACCTACCAAGACATACATACATCGACAGTAACATTACCGACAGGTTCAAAAAATATTTCTGGTAAAATATCGGCTTTGCGATTTATATATCCTCTCACAAGTCGGGTAATGTCAGGATGGAAAGTTATGAGATGTATTTGATTTAAACAACATTTCTTTGAAGATCATCAAATCGTATAGACTAGAGTGATAAGTAAAATTGCTACAGGTAAATACTAATTCTAATTACAATTCTATCCAAACCACATAACGTTATCAAAATTGAAATACATTCTACACAAAGGGTTTCTGTACGTTTCAAGTCCAGTTAGAGAGTACACGTGGTACGTCAAGTACGTAGGTACATTTCACGCCCGAGCCGCGTGATGTTAATATTACCAACTAAATTAATATTAGTTCCGATACGCTGCCAATGTACGCTTAAATGAATGTGTACGTGACACATACGTATTAAAATGTGAAAATGATTTCGTTTTCAATGTTATACTCAAAGTCAAAAATCATTTATGACAAAACTATGGCGCTTAAGCGCTACTTTGTGACCTAAATCATAAAGTAACACTAATGAACGTCAAAGTTTAGTGGTTACTGAGTTTATATGTAGGTTAGTTGCTAGGTTCAAGCAAAGGTGAAGATCTTCCTGATCCAGATTCATTAGTACTTAAAGCCCTTATATGCAGCCATAACTTGTCCAATTCACAGTGTAATTGCCCACAGTTAAAAAGATTGGCCAGTATAAAATATCTTGGAGTCGAAATAGATAACTTACTGAACTGGAAGCACTATCTTGCAAATCTCATCTCCCGGGTCCCTAAGCTAATCTACATCTTTAAAAAACTAAGACACTCTGTTGATTATAACACTTTGCAAATGGTGTATTTTGCACTATGCCAGTCTTTGTTGACATATTGCATCACAGCATGGGGTGGGGCCCATAAGACACATTTTCTGCAATTGGAACGAGCACAAAGAGCTGTCTTGAAGGTTATGACATTTAAGCCTTTTAGATATCCCGCAGCAGTCCTCTACAATGATTGTCAAGTCCTTACGGTAAGACAACTTTTTGTTCTCCAAACAACTCTCCGAAAACACCGCTCCCTCCCTTTTGATGCAAGTGTTATCAATAGACGTACATCTTACAGAGTATGTCCTTCTCTCAATTTTAGAACAACTCTAGCTCATCGACATTTTCGGATTATTAGTGGTCACATTTACAATATGATTAATAAACATGGCAAAATTTATTCCCTTACTTTAAAAGAATGCAAGGCAAAAGTTTTAAAATGGTTACAGACACAAAATTATGATGAGACAGAAAGTTTAATAAAATAAAAGATATATGTATGTACTGATATATATGCACACGCTAAACACTTCACAACATATACGCACCACACAGACGCACATACACACACACACCCTCACACACACACCCTCACACACATACACACCCTCACACACACACACCTTTGTCATTGCCAATTGAATATGCCATATTGTATGACGTGTTACTGAAGAGCGCTGGTACCCATAACACAAGTTAGATCTTACATTGGGTACCAGAGTTCAACAAAAACACTTACTTTTATTGTTTATAAAATATTATTGTTTCACCAATATCATTTGTAAGTATACTAAATTGTAATTTTTTGGTAAATAAATGATTATTATTATTATTTATTTATTAAAGGTGACCTTATGTCAAGACACCTGCAAGAAACTCACAGCTTGTTATAGAATGAAAATAACGTGTCACAAGTAGTCTATAATTCATTAAGGATATTTGGAACACTACCTTTTTGGCAACATCAGCAGTGCCCGCATAACGTTCGTTGTCGACGCTTCAAAAAATATTTCCGTTTTCAGCTCATTTTAAGATGCTCTGACCTCTCGTTATAGCAGTAATCGATCGTGGAAAGGAAGAGGTACACAAAGTATCTACTATGAAAATAATGCTGCCATTAATTTCACATGCAAGCGACTGCAGTGTAACCAGTTCGAAGAATTTTCACTTTGAAGTCCTTGGACTCCCAAGTGTCTGTAATTTCTATCATTGACGAATGCAATTGGTCATTGAGAGCCGTCGCGTATGATTCCAATGTGCGTCGTTCCAATGTACAATAATTACATCTCATGATGTCGTGTAACAAGTATATATCGATAGCCTTTTCTTTAATTTTTCACTCCTGCGCTTCATTATCCCTACATTTTAGAAATACCCATCAAAATACATATATGTCAAAGAGCAGGTAGACTTGGAACAAATATTAAAGGAGCACATAACCTTTTGTCTCTTGTGGGCATTGAATCCATTACATTCTGAGCATTGCCAATAGCAAATTAACCACATAAACCATATCGCCATCGGTACAGTCAGATTTTGCAATGGTGTTTTACTAATAAGACCTCTATTTATGAATGTAGCTACCTAAGCTGTCAAATCACTTGAAGATTTGATATACATACAATGCTTACGCGTTAATTTCTGAAGAGGTAAAATGCAGGTTTATTTGATCTACAGTTCGCCGACTATGAGTTTACTTTTCTTCCACGAAATAGGCTCCTAACTGCCAAAACTACAGAACCAGTGCTGCTATTAAAAAAATCTTAAAGAAAATCCTGTAATGTCATTTTTCCAACCCATGAATCGAGACTTTATACCCAGCAGTATTCACCACAGCCGCGCCACCGGAGCAGTCTCGATAATTTGTTTTGCGTAAAAATCATTCTCATAATGATAATAATGAGAAGTCATTATTGGGAAATTATTCGTAGCGGCACGCACGCTGGTTTTATTTTATGAGCGGTAATGGATTGCCTCTTAATAACCTCAATGTACGGCTTTTCCACTATCCCTAAAGCATTGTTATAGCATTACCTAGAATGAGATAGTGCATTACAGAGTGCTTTGTTTAGTTTTCACGCAGGCAATAGTAATACTTTATTTAAGAGATATTGATAAATGTCGTGTCTTCAACGTTTCAGGTATAATACAGTACAGCATAATAGTAGTAAAGGAGGAACTGGCTTACCTTATGGATACTAAATATGTATATTATATATGAATAATATTAAATGATGGTACGAATTTGAACCATTAATAAAAATACTTTTTAAATATTGTTGATTTTAGTCAAGCCGTCTAGACACTAAAGTCTTTGTATACAGACAGATACAAAGACCTTAGTGTTTAGACTGTAGCAACTTAACACTTAGTACGTGCCAAAAAATAAAATCTCACATACTCTGCAAACAGGCATTTTAACGATGCTGTTTAGCAACGACCTCCAAATTGACTAGCCCCCGTTGTTATCATCAATGTTACACTAATATAGTTGGATATTTTTAAAATTATCGGCGTCCAAAATACATAGAATTCTTTGTTCTTCGTTTAATGTGATAATTGTTTACATGGTGCGCAGGAGTCTGTGATCGTAAACGGAAACTAATGTGTTGTATCTGCGCGATAACTGACAATAAATGGGACTGCTATGCATTTCAAAGTTCATTAAAGCGAAATTTACTTTTTAATGATTACGTTCATGTTTTGTTTCAATCTGTCAAGGTGTGGAATGACCTATTGTCTCTGGGCACCGATGTCCGCTGCGACTTAATATGTACAATATATTTATTTAAGCTGACACTTAATTTTCATAAATGTCAATATTAATAATCTAAAACTTTTGTAAGCCGCCGAATTCTGAATCTATTCAAGGAATAATTAAATTATACAAAGTTCCTCCGCCAGGGGCAAATATTTGCCGGGGGCTGGACTGATGGAGCTGTTTCAATGATCTCACAATGATTAATTTTGCGTTGTGAATAGATATCTATATACATAGAAATGACTTATTTTATACCTTTAGCGTAGTATTTTTTGTAATTTAGTTGCGTAGAGTGGTTTGTAAAAGGCAGGTCAATACAAAAATTTATTAACAAACGATTGAAAGCATGTCAACTGTAGATACTAATAACATCTGAATCTTTGGAAATTGTGTGTAGAGATGTTTTCTTTGCTCATACCTATGTATAAATACATAATTGAAAATGTTGCTTATATACAATGTGTTTGGTGAGTGGTGTCGGAGATTTTAATGTCATAATATATGGTCATTTATATCTACAATCCATGCTTCAGTATTATTTTTTATGTTACTTGGGCGAAATGGCGGCCATTTTGTTTATTTTGTTATCTAATCACGGACACACGTGGTAATTTAGCGATATAGTCGCTTGTGATAGTCCAAAAAAAAACAAAAAAGGTCTTGTTTTACAGCTCATAGTATAGCTAACATGTTTATGATATAACATTTTTAGAATCTATCTCAGTTCAATTTAAAAAAAATATGATGACAGAAAATTAATAAAATGTTTGCTGTTATTTTTTATTTCACTATTTCACAAAAACAAAGTAACATAAAAAATAATACTGAAGCATGGATTGTAGATATAAATGACCATATATTATGCCATTAAAATCTCCGACACCACTCACCAAACACATTGTATAAACACAGATTGAGATTACGCACTCATATGTAATATTAAGATATAAATATGTATGTACATACCTGTAATAACTGTATGCAGTAATATTTTTTGTTAATAACTATTATTTTATCTATTATCTTTTCTAAGTAACTATTATTTGAGTTTCGTATCTAGGTTCGGAAATGGTAATAGCGTTACGTTTAAGTTGAATAACAAATACCTCTGTGACAGCGTGCGGTGGTGGTCTAATTGAATATTAATAGGGTGCTTTCAGTTTTTAGAATTGTGAAACGGGTTTTAATTAAAGACTTCGTATAATATGTTTTAAGCTGCTTATCTTAAGGCTTGTAGTTTGTATTTTGGGAACGGATAAATCTTTTTAGAGTTGTATTCCGATAAATAGTATAAATCATAAGCATAATATTGAATTTTCTTTGCTTTTTAGAAAATACGCCTCCTAAACTAGGAATAAACTCTGTGTAGCGGGGGATTTTGCAAATATTCAATCAATGGGCACAAGGGACACCCAGGCACGTTACAATGTTTTGCTCGTGCGGAAATCAAACCCTCGATACACGGCGAAGTAGCAACGACGAGGCGACCACGTAAGCCACTACTTCAACCACTACATCCGTATTTTTAAATATTAGGTACCTATCCAAAATACTTTGTATATATTATGTTTAGACTTAAATTTGAAATAGAATACAGTGCTTAATAATTTTGATTACCATAATTTCCAGACTATTCTGAATTTCATTAGTATATGATTAATAATTATCTGCTACGTTTCTGGAGATTATTATATCACCAGGTAACAATATGTTCGTTAGTCGTAATGTTCTGAAACGAGTTCTGAGACATATTTTAATCACTACTGTCCCTCATTATTATGTAAACCTACATAATATACCTCAACTATACCCTTGATACAGGTTGGAGTTAATTAGGTAAAGATATCTTATTTAACATGAATTACTTAATTAGACATCATTTGTTACAAACGTTTACAGACGCGCCATGCCGAATTTGCTACCTACGTGTTCTTGATTTTACCGTCGAATATTTTTTTCTATTAAACTAACTGTTACTCGCAGGCTTCTTTCGTGTTCTGAAGTACTCGTTTCTCTTCGTTAAGCTAGTATGAAGACGTTAGAAAATAATTTGACAATTCTTTTAACAGTCTGATTTATTTTGAGATTTTAAAATCGTCATCGGTAGGTAGTGCGACTGACTTCTCGGGTTAGGCAGGGTGTTAATGGGTTTTCCTATCAATAAATTTTCAGTTGAAACACGTAGTTTGAAACTGTGCCCCGTAGACGGCAATAGCCTTGCCCTATAAACAGTAGACATAATAACATTATTTAATAACCTGTTGACATCTTCCATTAAATTAATTTATTATATTAAAATGTATATTGCGAATTGTTATCGAAATTTAAATTATTATTGAAATTGTGGTTTATTATTGAATTTTGTGTAGTTTGTAATCATTATTAATTTTATTGTTATTTCTTGTATAAAATATTTTCAACACAATGTATATTGTTAAGAAATAAATAACTTATGATTTATGACCTCTATTACGTAGAACCTAAAATAAGAGCTGGTAAAATGGGTGTATATACCTCTACCTACTTGTTCGTGGATATAGGCGTGACTGTGTGTGTATGTTATAATATTAGAATGGCTACTTTAAGACATTTTGTATTTAAATTTCAGTTTGTATGTTTTATTAAAATGTTCAGTCTGTACTGTTAAATCCTGTACCGACATGACCTAGGACATTTAACCTGCCCTTTGACAGAGGCTCGCATACGGGGTCCGGCCGTTAGGGTCCTATTCCGGCACTTCCCCGTTTATTTGCTCAAGTGTCTTCTCCGGTTGTTTTACAATGGGAGCGTCTCGGCCGGGGGCGTAGCGGTAAAACAATTTTTTCACTGTGGGTGCGTCCCGGCCGGGGGTGTACCGGAATGGGACCCTAACGGCCGGACCCCGCATACGAGCCGCTACATTTGCACCGTGTATTTGTTACCGACTCGGATACGAGCCACCAATTGCGCGCCACTTTAAACCTTATTTTACTAACGCTTAAAATTTAAAACGCTTAAAACTTAAAACGCTTAAAACTTTAAACGCTTAAAACTTAACACTTAAAACTGATTGTCTATCGCCTACAAATGGATTTGTTTTTTGGTAAAGGAAACATTATAAGGTATTACGAAAATATACGATAGGTTAAGTTACCATAGATTGTTACATTGCTTTCATTTCATAACAATAGAACGTTTAATTTCAGACCTGTGGTTGGCAAACGCATGTGTTATTTCTTTTTATTAAGAGTGCTTGAGATATTACTTCTCATTAATTTAATGCTTAAATATAGGTACAAGAACAACACAAAAAATATCGACCTAGACCGAGCTAAATAAAGAAGGACGTCTAATGATCCAATTAATTTACAACAATATATTTCTTGAAAAAAGTCTTTAGACGCTATTATTCTTATACAAAATGGTCATTGCTATTTCATTATGAAGTCGTGTGCCGGTACTTGAGTTACGTACACTATCTTCTACTATATTTGTGAGAATCATAGTCAGAGGCAACAATCTTAAATTATTTTTAAAATTTTATATTTTGAATACGTTTAAATGACGTTGATATCTATCACTGTAGCCTACCGAAATTCAAAGAAGTTGCGCAAAAATGTATAATATTTAATGTGTAAATCTTTAAAATTATTTTTATTGTTATAATTATATTAGGGTTAGGGACAGATAGTCTGGATAGTAAAATGTCTGATTAAACAAAATGACTAGATTGCAGAATGACTGGGTAGGCAAAACGTCTAAGTTGCTAATTCACATATATTTATTTTAAAACGTCTAGGTAGGCAGAATGACTTCATTGCAAAATTACTTGATTGCATAATCTTGATTTTATAATGACAGGATAAGTATATGTATATGTACATACATACATATATAGATTCACGCCTGTTTCCCAGAGAGGTAGGCAGAGACTACGGATTTCCATTTGTATACGTCACCGTAAGATATTAAGGATGCTTACTTTATAATAAAATAATAATTCTTTAATGGTTAATGCCTCGCATGCATCTAAAGAGGCTCGAGTTAAAAGGCTTACTCTTTATGCATGACCAGGGTCAAGTTCTTGATGCAGAAAACTTACTGCTTAACGCGGCAGGCATCGTGATGAGAGGAACCTCCTCCTCTCTAAAGCTCTACTAAACATCGGTAAATTGGACTCTGTTTCCAATAGCGGTAGGTCTTTATGACTTTTACTTTTAAAATGGGGATTTTTAAAGTCGACAATGTAATTACGATTCAACTGTAAAATGTCACTACGCTGGCCCAGTGCAGGTTGGCAGACTTTACATTCACATATACACACTCTCAGACATGCAGATTTCCTCACGATGTTTTCCTTCACCGTTAAAGGGAGCGATAATTAACTACGCTCGTAACTTCGAATAACTCGTAACTTCGAATAATTAGAGATGCGTGCCTTTAGATCGATCTCGAGACCGCTACGTGGTAGACCAACGGTCGCCCACTACGCTAATGGAACTAAATAGTAAGGATTATTATTTTTAAAGTGTTACTCCCTATAGGTGTTTTTTAATCCTTGGTGCCTGGTCCTTATCGCTATCAAGCCATTTTGTTTAAAAAGACTCTATATCACTAAGGATTTGCGCATACACAATTACGTCAATACATTCTGCAACCTAGACTTTGGCAACTAAGATGTTTTATCTTTATAGTCATTCTGCAATCTAACTTTTTGAAATTTAGTCGTTTTGTCTACACGGACATTCTGCAATTCAGTCTTTTAACAATGTAGACGTTTTGCCAGCCCAGTCATTCTGCAATCTGGTCATTTTGTTTACACAGACTTCAGATAGTCTGGATAGTAAACTATCCAGACTATCTGACCCTAACCCTTATATTATATTATGTATATCTACTTAGCTTGTAATATCGTTTTAGGATATACTGTAAAGATATCATAAATGTGTTTAATTAAATAAGTAAATAAATAAATCGCACAATTCGGTAATGCATAGTCAGATTTAAACAAACATTTATGATAGTTAAAAACGATTTTGATTCGAACTTAAAAATCCAATTTATGTCACCGATTAACAGATATTGCTAAAAAATTATTCCGGTGTTGCTTTTATATGAGGATATGTTTTGTTCCAAAGGGTATTTAGATAAAGGATCTATTTAATATTAGCCTGTGGGTTCGCCCTACCTGCATCCCATAGGGAGGAATTATAAGGATACAAATATATCCTATTTGTTATTCCAAGACATGGTAAATCTGTGTAGGAAGTTACATCCAAATCCGTTTGACAGTTTATGCGTGACTGAGTAACAAACAAATTACTTTACAAACTTTATATAGTTTTATTAGTATAAGGATATTTAGTATAAAGCGTTGTGATATATGTCTAAGGGTATATAGTGCATCAAAGCAAGTCTTTGTATATAAACAAAATTTTAACAAAAAAGAAAACCGACTTCAATTAAGAATATTCTAAAACTTAAAATGTACTAAAAAGTTAATAAATGATTGCATATTCTTGTGAATAATTAAATTATTGTTATTTTTGGAGTCGGTGTCAGCCGCCCGCGCCGCGTGCTGCGTCTATGTGTGTAATTGTGCATGCCAATGTTATGTTATGATTATAGTAAGACATCTTATATTTAATTACTTACAAACCTACCTTGGCTGACACCGACTCCAATAATAACAATAATTTAATTATTCACAAGAATATGCAATTATTTATTAACTTTTTAGTACATTTTAAGTTTTAGAATATTCTTATTTGATGTCGGTTTTCTTTTTTGTTAAAATTTTGTTTATTTCTCGGTTGTAGTGAACCTTGCCAAATATGAGAACATCATCAATGTAGCCAAATACGCATTATTAAGTATAACTCGAAAACGAATGGTCAAATCTTGATCATAATTAAATGGGACCGCACGGGAAGCACCAACTTTCAAATAAAAAAAGAATCATCAAAATCGGTTCACCCAGTCGAAAGTAACGAGGTAAAAAACATTAAAAAAAAAATACAGACGAATTGAATACCTCCTCTTTTTTTTGAAGTCGGTAAAAAAGACAGGGAACACACCACGCAATATTAACAAAGAGAGCCCCAAAAATGCCTTTAAAGTGTCAGTCTCGTCAATGTTTGTAAATCTGCCTGCAATATATAGCTTACCTAGTGCATTGAGTTTGATTCTGCTCGTAAGTACCCTTTGTTGACATAAATATGGTACATGTAAGTAAGTGGATTGATATAACTGATATCCACGAGCATTAATTGAAGATTTTAATGAATAATTTGATACTCAACAGCAGACGCGCTCATTTCGGCGCGCGCCACGCGGTGCGCCGTCTCGTCTTCTGTCTAATAATGTAACCACGGAATGCCATAGACTTATTTATTTGATCGAAACAGAATGCTATATAAAACTAGCAGTTCTTTCAATTTTAGAACTGCCACGTGGCACATGTTTAACTGGTTAACCAATTTATGTTTAATCTTTTTAATTTTGTGTAGCATCCTAATCCTTAACTACTCGATCAATCAGTATACGATTTTGAATACACGTTGTCAGGGGTACAGAATAGACATAAGGTACTTTTCATCCAGAAAATAAGTCCTAGGCATAGAAATTAATTGACAAAATCTAGATTAACGAGAGCGAAGCCGCAAGCAAAATCTAGGATCATAACACCATATAAAACATGTTTGTAAACATAGCTAGGGTACATCCTTTAGAATTTCGGTTTATCTAAAAATCAGTACCGGCCCTAGCGGTCTAGCAAATGCTGAACTGAACACCTTTTGCAACGACCGTGGGACACATAATAGCTCCAATTATTTATTTAAATTAATTAATTTAATCTTAAGTTAGTTAATAGGCCACTTGTTTCTTAATTGCCGTAAATTTTTTCATTGTGCCTCGGCAATAAATGTTTCGTTCTTCCTTTTATCTTTATCTTTTATCTATACATATAATAAAATCGTAGGAAAGTCAAAACTGTACATTGAATATTTTTTTAAAAGAATTCTTGGGGCGTGATCTACAATCGATATCGAAGCCAATAATATAGTTTTTAGCATTTTTGTCTGTTTGTCTGTATGTATGTCCGGGCTAAACTCGAAAAGTACTGCATGGATTTACTTCAAATGTTGTATGAATATTACTAACAGGTCGGGTCAACATATAGGCTACATATTATCACGCTATCACCTACGGGGGAGGAGCTGTGAATCTTTATCAACTATAAAAAGTTACAGATCGCGAGCGAAGTCGCGGGCGAAAGCTAGTCAAAAAAAATAATTTAGAAAAAAATTTAGAAGACATTAATTAATTGGATCGTGACGAGTCATATATGTATGTCAGTTATATTGTGCTGCAAATTACAACTATAAATTAAAAAATCTTTTTATTGAAAGAAAATATATTAGTTTTCTTTACTTGTGCAAATAAAACAAAGGAGAAGTGAAGTTAAAGTCAGTTAAATATCAGTTATTATAAATTTATAAATAAATTTGTAAAAAAGTAGACACTTTTAAATGTGAAAGTTTTATATTAATGGCGGTTACTGATTATAGTGATTTTATTTTAAGGATTCTTATTAATATTGAGCAATGGTAAGAGAAATTGCGGTGAACGACAATAACATTGATTTGCGATTTTTCAGGCCGTGGTTCCTATCGCTACATATTGGTTTATTAACGCATCAATTTACTCCAAACACGAAAAGTCGCTTTTTTTGTCTGTTCTTTTAAAAAACACAACTCCGACATGAGAAATAATTTTCTATAACGCGGGGGACTTTAATAATATTCATACAACGGACACAATGAACATCCAGACTCTTAACAACCATTTGTGGATCACACAAACTATTGTGAGATACCCGTGTGGGATTTGAACCCACAATACTCGTTGATTTGCGATTGTAAGGTCTTGGTTCCCATTGCCACTTGTTGCTTTATTAACGCATTAATTTGCTCCTAATACGACCAATCACTGTTTAGCTGAAGTAATTAATAACAGTACTAATAACTTAGTTACAAAATTACACGTTTCTTATTATTTACATTAGAAATAAAATTATCTTGTATAATTTTGATTTACTAAAAGCATTCTAAGCAAAAGTGTATAATACTAATCCATACGTTATCACATTCGTCGAGCCGTGGAAAACCGCGATATGGTCTTGTTATGTAAAGTACATATATATTTCAAATATATGTATATTACATACATAGGTAATTAAATTGTGTGAATTAAAATTGCCGATATGTTTTGTGATGGAAACGTGCCATTCATTAATCTGTATTTATACTAATATTATAAAGAGGAGATATACCTACGTAATTGTATTAAAAAGGTTTGCTATTGGAGTGCTTCTTTATTCAAAAGCTGCATTGACTGATTAAAATTTTGCTACTAACCATGGAAGCAGAGCGATAATGATAACCGTGGGTGGAAACGCGGCGAACAGCTAGAGAAAATATGTTTGAAAATTACGGAGGCTCAAACACATTCCTTCCCTTTGTTTTCCCAAGTGATTCCTGTTATTCACCACAGAAACGCAGTTACAGTGTTACTACTCTCACGCTGCCGGTTTCATGTATGTCATTCCCATCTTCACGGAATAATTAGCTGCGGCGCCGGGGGCGGCCTGATCGTATTATTATTATGAACCATGTTGTGGAATAACTTAATAGTTGTTGTCGTTATTAAGACCAAATAATCGCTTTATAAAATGATATAAAAAAGCAATTCAGGTAACAGCCAATTATGCTAGAATTGCGACATGACCGAGAATTAACATACAGGAAAAAATTACAAGAGATATTAACTTTTTGGGCAGCTTTTGATTGAAGAGCTAAAATAATTATGTCAAACCATATTTTTTATTATGGATTATTTTTAGTACATGTATTGTTTTATATTATAATATAATAACAATAAAAGTAATTTGTCAGAGCTTAGTATTACTTGAAACTCGACCGCGACCGATTTTATTTAGAAAGCTAACTATAACAATAGGCCATCGAAAATTCTAATTTATTAGCATTTGAAAATTTACTTTTCTCATTAATTAAATATGTTTAAAATACCTGTGAAGTAGATACGTAACATAAATATTTAAAAATATGGTTATATTTTATTAACACTTGATACTTTAAAAAAATATGCTAAGTGTTTGGTCATAGCGCTTTTATTCACCGCTACGAAGTGTTTTAAAATGGGTTCACCGAGTCTTGAATATTAACTAGACGTTTTGATTTGTGATATCAGAATTTAGGCGGGAGGGATTTGTTATATAAGGCTTCTCGTTTGTTCAGCGTCATGATAGGAAGTGTCAGTTGGGATTCTGTGGATTAACTTTCGTTTTTATAACGAGTAAAAGAAATTCGCAAAGTATTCATTTTTACTTTGGTAATTTTTTCGTAGATTAGAATTATATTTTACTAGATGTTCCCGCGGTTTCACCCGCGTTTATCGTTAATGCGCCGCCCCCGTGGGTCGTAGCGTGATGTTATATAGCCTATAGCCTTCCTCGATAAATAGGCTATCCAACACTAAAAGAATTTTTCAAATCGAACCAGTAGTAATCACACAGAATAAACCAGGAGAAACATCGTTTGTACTATGTCTGTAATGGGTAATTATTTTGCTGCAATGTTATTTTAAAACTGCGATATCTCCTAAGATATTCATTGAAATCGAATGATGTAAAGGGCAATTTTGTTTTAAATTAAATACTTGTGATGAATAACGTATTTATTTGGATAAGGATTAATATCATATTTATAATAATACCTTCGCAAATAATGCATTATTTTAGAACAAATTTGGTTAGCATAAAAAAGGTTATAGTGAGCCAACCTTAAAAGATAGACATATGCTGTCGGGGACTTTTTTTTAGAACTTTTAAAGGGGAACAATTCTGTCATACATGATTTTTGCGGAAACTTTAACTGTTTACGCAGCGCACGTAGCGGAAGCTCTCAAAAGGAAAAAATACACTCCGATTTTGAAACATTCTTCATTGGTGCTCAGCTCCTATTGATCTTAGCGTGATGATATATAGCCTATAGCCTTCCTCGATAAATGGGCTATCTAGCACTGAAAGAATTTTTCAAATCGGACCAGTAGTTCCTGAGATTAGCGCGTTCAAGCAAACAAACAAACAAACTCTTCAGCTTTATAATATTAGTATAGATTGGTATTACTTTTGACTTATTTATTATTATTGCTTCGGTGGTGCTAGGTATGATGATGGATGGTATGTGGGTGGAATATACATTTTCTACTTAGTAGTACTTAGAAATAGGGGTTTAAGACTATAAATATGCGATTTACGTTTTAGTACTAGAAGATCTTGAAGATGGATAATAACCGTAAGTACATAATGTGCGCCGATTCGTTTTCCTGGCATACTCAAGGTAAATACAATAATCGTTCAAACCGGTCAGGTAAGTAAACTGTGATCTTCAGGGCCAAGGAGATTCAAATTATTCCACTTAAGTTGATTTATAATAGGTTTAGACGGGTCTCTGAGTCCAAACAACGTTGTGTCCTGAAGACCTTTCATAATACAGATTTCAATGGAAATATATCCCTTTCCTCTTGGTTAAATTAATATTATATCAATTGGTTAGATCTGTGACAATTTGACAATCGTTTTCGTTTACCTTGCGTTATGATTACTTAACATAATTTTAAGTAAATATATTTTAATAAAAACCACAGATGGTTTTCTTCAAGATGTATTCAAGGCATATTCAAGGGCAAATTGTTTACCGATAAGGAGATAAATAATATATTACTTTTTGATCAGTAATCCATTCTCAAAACATTTAGCTCAAGATATGTAGTTTCTCAGTCCTCATATTGTATATTGTATACTGTACTTCTTTGTTGAACGTACATACTGCATATCAAGTAAAGCTTGAAGTTTCCTTCGCTCCTCTATGGTATAATGATAACGCTTGATCAAACGACGCCGACGCTATCCCACACAGGATTGCTATTGAAGCTTATTGAGTTAGTCGCACCAGCTCACTGATTCAGCACGACACGCCGTGATGTGGCTAACACGCACAATCGAGGCATTTTCTTAATAAAACCTAGAGCTTGAAATTAAAGTAGAATGCACAATGACGGTCGATTAAAGTATACCTAAGTAAAACATGTACCAGATTAAGGATAATTATAATTTATTGTAGTATAATATTATTTAAGACTAAAGACAAAAATGTATACCCATGTATTATTGTTATTATTGAATAAATTATTATTTTATTAATTTACCTGTATGATTAACTCGTTTATGTAGCTAAAGCGTGTAGCTTGCACAAGTAGCCTGCACAAGCATTTTTTTAATAATAAGGTTCTCCTAGATTAATTCCTATTTCGCGCGGGAATCTATGCGAACATTCAAACAAAGGACAGGAAGATACCCAGACTCGGAACAGCTATTTGTGGAACACACCATTTGGTTTTGAACCTACAATACTCGGTGAAGTGGCGCCGGCTAGGCGACCTGGCAACTACGCTATTTGTGCAGAAAAACTTCGGTCATGTACGAGGTCCTAGGAATAGTTGTATTTTGTTATCGACTCGCAGAGTTGCGGGTGGTGAGCGACGTTATTGCTCCGGCACCTATCTGGAAAATAGGTAGTGCCACTTGGGCACGAGGTGGCTCGCTTACGAGAACCGGGTCTCTGGAGTTAGGTTGGAGAAATCGAGATTTGAGGACAAGACCTGTCTATAACTGATCCCGGAAGGTGCTCTCGGGCACTGCAAGGTACAGCGGCTCGCACTATTATAACCGGACGGACGGTTGGTGTAGGGGAACGCTATATCATAAACTGGACTAATCGTAGAAATAGCGTGATTCGATTTCATGTTATGTCATTTAATTTGATAGTAAAACATGCTAATAAATCATCAATATGATATGTATGATTACATATAATCACAGAACGCGAATTTTGCGCGCCGCGTATTTCTACTCGAGCGAACGTGATTTAATTTTATGCTTTGTGTATCTAATCAATTTATGTAGTTATCTTACAAGTTAGTTTAGTTTAGACGGCAAAGTTTAGATAGTTCTTTTAAACTGCGATTTCGAACAATGGATCTAGTAACCAGGCTTAATTGATGCATATTAAAGAGCCAAGCTTTAACCGCAATGGGCTGACAACTGACTGATGGATTCATCTCTGTCGACCGCAAACCGCTAAAGCTAATAATAATTAATCTGTATTTCGTACACAGTTTATCTTGGTATCAGATAGGGACCCAAATATGTTTTCCTTAATTCATGTTGATATTGAGAATTGCCTGACAGGTAAATGCGTATGCAATAGTAAATTAGCGCTTGCTTTAACGGCGAAGGAAACCATCGTGAGGAAACCTGCATATTTTTTTTTTATTTTTTTTTATTGAGTGTTCTTCAAATTGTTTTTGAGGATGTGTGAAGTCTGCCAATCCGCATTGGGCCAGCGTGGTGGACTATGGCCTAATCCTTCTTATACTGAGAACAGGCCCGTGCCCAGCATTGGGTCAGTTTATAAACAGGGTTTGTCATCATTATACATTATATAAGGTAGTAGATCCTCGCTGGTTTCAGCATGAATGGGCCGGATCGACCGGGGTAGTACTACCCTCTCACAGAATATCGGCGTGAAGTAACGGTACCCGTACTGTTGCGTTTCGTATCGGTGAGTGAGAGAGCCGGAGGCCTAGTTACCCCGATCCTTTTCCTATCCTTTCCTTTGTCCTTTCCCTCCTCCATTCCTTTTTAAAGGGCTGGCAATGCACTTGTAACTCCTTTGGGGTTGCGGGTGTCCATGGGCGGCGGTAATCGCTCACCATCAGGCGATCCGTCTGCTCGTTTGCCAACCGAAGCCATAAAAAAAAAAAAACTATCTACATACTACTGCTTGCCTAACCCGCTCTTAACAATCGGTACCAAATGGATTTTAAGGTCACGCTTATCGGGTGATAAGCGTGTAAAGAAAATACGACCTTTAACAACATAACTATCATTATGATCTGTAACCATTCAAAGAAATTGGACTTGTTTGGGGTATATTTATGATTCCTTTTTTCCTTTATACGCTGTCAATAATGTAATTTATAGTAGGATTATATAGGAATTGAAGTTACTATAGGGATGGCGGCTGAACGCCCTGAAGTTTACGAGGCTGTCCCCATAATAAATTTATGTTAGGCAATTTTACTCACTGAGAAATGTATGCACATATTTTTTGAAGACCCTTGGTTTTTTTATACAAACTTATTGATTTCTACCACGTCATGTCATCTTGTATCTTTTGAAATAGTCTAGCGACTAAACTAACTTTAATAGTATCGTCAGTCTGTAACAGAATTAGCATTATATTTTTTAAAGCATTAATAATAAGATCACTGTATGGTGACTGTGTTTGATTTCAGTTTGATTTCAGGGTTGAGCAACGTTTTATTGGGTTTTCCATCTAGAAATTTTCAGTAGCTTCGCGAACCGGCGAAGTGGCATTGTGTCCGGTAGACGGCAATAGTTTCGCCCCGTATTATCGCCCAACGTGTGTAGGTGTCATACAGCCCTTGCCTTTCGGCGATATGAATGTAAACCTTTGCATATAGACTACTTTAAAATTAAAAAAAATATCTTTTAGGTTAGGTTGCATCCTCTACAAAGAAATAAAGGCAAATAGGATTTAGTGGTTTTACTTTTAAGAATGGCGATCGTATATTCGACTAGCTGACCCGCGCAACTTCGTCTGCTTCATATAAGAGATCCGTTATTGCAACATTTTTCATTCATGCTCCGCTCCTATTGATCGTAGCGTGATGTTATATAGCCTATAGCCTTCCTCGATAAATGGGCTATCCAACACTAAAATATTTTTTTCAATTTGGAGCCGTAGTACATGAGATTAGCGCGTTCAACCAACCAAAGAAACAAACAAACTCTTCAGCTTTATAATATTAGTATAGATAAAAAGAAAAGTATATCGCTATTCACTACAATCAGTAGCGATGTGAAAATTGTACGTTTAGCAACGTGGTCGATATTGTATCGTGGTTTAGTAAGTCTCGCCATTGCATTGTGAGCTCAGTCGCTGTATCGTGTCGCTGAAAAGCAATAATAGTATAAGTGCCGCTATTGACATTTATCTGTCGTTTGGCCATTGCAACCAGCTTACGAAAGCTACTAAATAACCTAGCGATAAAGCTAAAAGTAAAAACAGATGAGTACCGATTTCTGAATCGCAGAATTACATGGAAATAATTAAATTTCGGTGAAACGCATGCAATTAGTAACAGCCAATCAAATCACTTCATTTGAATCCGATTTTGACAAGTCGTTGATTAGCCTTTCAGAAATGGGGTGTAAATTATATTCTCAAAATCAAAATGCATGAGTAATCGAGTTAAAGAAAATAAACTTATTTGATTTATTAAATTCCTTTGTCTAACATATTGGCTTTGTTTATATTATTTATCCTTTTTTATTGTATGTGCGTGAACAAAATCAATGGTTTAGAATAGTTTAAATACATGCAGTCATCATTCAGACATTTATCGATTCGAGTGCTATGTAATTTATATTCAAAAACTTTAAAAGATTGTATCCCAAACAAATTCCCGCTTACCTTTTTAGAAAATTGTAAAAGCTGACAAGGTGAATCGAATTTCTATGGGTATAAACGATAGGCTCGCAGGCGCGACATTAATCATGAATTGTAGCCATCTTTACTTAGCATGTCTTTGTGTTATGTTCATGGCGTCATGTGTGAGAGAACAAAGAGTTAAATATTCGCTTTCAATTGTAATATATAGCGTCGTTATTCAGATTAGGTTGACCAGAGTCTCTACTAAATTACTAAAGAGATCGCTTTAAGAAACTAGTAAAACATTCGAGAATAATACTTTATTATTTTATGAAGGGCCTACCCAAATGATGACTACGTTACGTGCAGCGGTGCTGTATTAACTGAAGTAGTCCGCCTGGGTAGGTATCTCTGCACCCGCAAAAATCTTGTGCTAAGAAGCCTGGAAACCCAATTACTAGTAACAATCCTAGTAATTGGGATTCCAGGCTTCTTAAAGATGCTGCGCTCTCAGCAGTGAACTCTGGGTACACTTTATTAATTGTTCTGGTAGCAGGTATAGCGACCCAATTTCATGAAAGGTCGTCAATACCGATTGATATAAATTGTATCTTTATATTGTCATGAGTATAAAAAATAAATATGCGAGTACGCTATTAATCGCAAACTCAACGTTCGTCGTTGTGAGGCAATATGGAACGAGATCGGTCTCTAGTAACAGGACGGCTGATCTTTACTTTCAAATGGTTATATCAGGTTTAATATACCTACATATAAATACTTTGACTGGCTCCTGTTTGATATCCAAATTCTAAGAATCAAATCGTGTGGCTAACCAAAGTAATTATTGGATTCTTTTTAATAATATTTTGCACGAAAGTGGAACATTACGTATCAAACAATTGATATGTAATGTTCCACTTTGATCAATTTATAATTAATATTACGAGTAGTGTCAGAATAAAAAATAGAAATCCAAATTCGTTAACAAATATTTATAACCATAATGTTGTGTAAAGTCAACTCAATTTTAACTAAAGCTGTTAGATCCAAATTGTAAGATGGTACTCATACATAGTAATGCATAATAAAGCACAGTGGGAAAGATTCGAAGCAATTTCCATCAAAACCTTAATAAACTTGTGATTCGATTGGCATTACACTTAAGCCTGTGATCCCGGGGTTTTGGTATTTCTAATATTAAGCAGAATGCTACAGACTAAAATACCAAGAACTTCACAAAGAAATAAAAAATAGAAAGGTTCAAAGCTGTGTGGAAAATGATCATAGCATTACGTACATTGATAACAAATTTTTATTTAGGTATTATAATACAAAACATCTGGATGAAGTATATGTTCGATTATCAGTTTAGATGATAATTATGGAAAATATGTGGCTTTTTTCTTTTTGTTATAGGTTGTTAGTCTAAGAATATAAATATGATTGTATATTTAATTTATTCTTATATTCTTAAGAATTCTAAGATATTCCTATACCTATACAGATTTACTTTCTAAACAACTTTTTCTAGAGCGGATTAGGTGTTATGCAGCAATTTATTATAGTGTAAATTATTTAAAACATACCATTGGTGTTTCTATGTATAATATGTATGTATTTACAAAAAAAAAAGGTATATATGTATGTTTATCAATTGTCTAGTACCCATATTACAAGCTCTGCTTAGTTTGGGCTAGATGGTGTTGTGTGTATGTGGTAGAATATTATTATTATTATTTACCTATAAAAGGACGATGAAGCAGTAACATGTTGTTACAGTGTACAAACATTGCAATAAGGTGTACGTTATTGCTTATAAAACGAGCTATAGAGTTTGGCACCGTGCCTGGAATACGGCAATAGCATCGCTTTCTGCTATTTGATGCGTAAACATAACGGCAGACATGTGACTATGTCAAACCTCTGTATTATTCGTCGTTCTTTCTTGAATATTAGGTGTATTTAAATATATAAAAGATATTTGTTATTGAAAGAAACTGTTAACGGCCGCGGCTTCCTCAGCGTGAATACCATGAAAATGTATAATGGGATAGATAAGGTATCGTATATGTTAAAAGGTTTTATTTAGTTATTTCCAAAGGTTATTTTCAAAGATAATACAAAATAGTGTTACAATAACCCCAAACTAGGCAAGCCTGTAACTTGGGGTCCAATATAGAAGATTAAAAAATTATTCTAAATATTTTTGAGAGTGTGGGTGTGTGTGTTAACAATATAGGTGTGTTTTGCAACCTTAATTACTTCTTCGGCAACGTTGTATGATAAGTTTATTGGCCAGGAAGTTCGTCTATTTTTGTAAAACGTTGCATCCAAATCCGTTGAACGACTTATGTTTGATAGAGTAACAAACAATAAAACTTTAAAACATTTGCACCAACTTTCAGGTTTATTATATTAGTAATATTCTTTTATTCTACTTGTAAATTCGATTTTTTACCAATTTTGTATTTGCCATACATATTTAAATTTCTTGTATTCTTTAAACGTTCGCTGTCTTTTATTGCTTTTACGTAAAATTTTGTTTTTGTTTACACTGTTTTTAAGTGATGTCTGGATGCCCATCGCCCAAACATTCACATTGCTATTTAATTTATTGAACTTTTTGTTTTGTAATATTTAGCGGTAGCCCATCTATTTTTTTATACTACTAATTAGCAAAGAAGCATATTGTTCAACGTAGTCTCTAAATGCTTGTACGGAGAAGTTGCTATGCTGTCAGCACAAAAGGTGAAGACCAGGAGACCAGGTGTCCTTAAAGGCAAACCGCCTGTTTTCTACCCCATAAATCGCCAGACTTCAGAAAAAGCTTATTTACCTGTGGTCTATAGGGTACCATAACCAGGGTTAAGCTAACTTTGGGTTGAGTTGATACTTAGTTTCCTCAAAATTATACACTATGTAGTCTCATTTAATCGTCAATCATTAGTCATCATTGGCGATGATGACATATTTAATTATTGTAATCCTAACTAATATTATAAATGCAGTGTGCAAATGTGAGTGTGTTTGTTTGTGTCTTATGCTTTCACGCCTTAACTACTTGAACATCAAGAAACGCGCATACACGTTGTCAGGGGTACAGAAAAGGACCTTTCACCCAGAAAATGTAAAGGGATAGAAATTACTGTAATTTACATTAACGAAAAAATCTAGCATATGATGAGATAAATATTACCACTATCTCCGTATATAAAATGAATAAGTAAGGTATTACAATATATCATTTGTTGGCGTACACATTCATTTTTATTTCTTACATTTTATCTTGAATTACTTAAGTTTAATTTGATATCATTAACATAAATAATAAATAGAAGTTACTTATCTTGATGAGGTAAGAGGCTAATGTTTCTTAAAAGTCATTTAAGCTAAGTTATGAATAAGTAAGTGTTACACCGATGAAGTAATTTAAGAAGGGTATAAGTTTGTTTTGTTAAATTTGTCTTAATAATGGATTCAATACTGTAATTAGATAAGAATCAATTGAATAATAGCAAGAATGAAAGCACATCTACTGGTCATAAGATTTCGAGTTGGCTTCCTGTGGTAAGCAAACTGGGCTTTGTTTCTAGAAAATATTTTCACCGTCAAATAGTGTTCGATATAATTTGTGTGACGCCTGTTACGTGGGATTTACTTACATCTGGTAAAATTATCACCTTGTGTTTCGGATAGACAAAAGCGGGATATTTGAATCTTTTGAAACAATAAATATTTGTTTTGAATTATTAACGCCATAATTTAAGTTAAAACCAAAATGTATATTTATAAATTTCAATACATTGCGTGGGAAGGATTGTATCATATTATACTAAAAGTTGCGTTGCAATCAGCCATTCTTTCTTGCAATAAACCGGTAATTGTAAAATCAACATTTTTTACTTACAAAATCACTTACTGTTTTTATATGTATATCTTTACAACTAGTCGAAGTATCGAGTGCGAAGTTCAAGTGTACCTAATAGTTAGTACATCGACATTTATGTAAATCTACATGTTTTTTGTTTTGTGCTGTATTTCTCAGCATACAGAGCTCTTTAAAATGTTTGTATATGCTCACTTACTGACAGTATCCTGCATTCAATGTTAACCGGTTGTGCAGTATCATAAGTGTTTAAAATAATATCTATACCAATTATTAGTTCGCATAGTAAATACATAAATAAATTAACGGTGTGGATCATATTTCATACGAAAGCCATTTCTTTTTCTTAACTGTGATGTTTGCGTTTAGTCATATTTAATTAAAACGTACAATTATTGATGTAGCTAGAAAGCTATGCGGGTGGTTTACAATAGACATAATTTGAGTACTAGTTGGGTTGTTGAGTCATCAATGCCGCATTGTTTCCCCGCCACTGTACTGTGGAGGTACTACTCCTTCTTCCCCTCTCATAATACCATTGCTAACATACTGTATAGAATGGGAATTTGCTCCCTTATGTTGGCACCGCGTACATTAGTACATCCATTCTGTCTATTCCAGTCACCAAAGCAGATTTGATTGCCGCTGAAAGACAGAATAGCTATGCCAGTTACCTGTTTGTTTATGGCAGGCAGTGGGCTTCGATATATTTCAAAAGTAATGTCAAGGACACGCAGCTATGTTCATAGGCAGTTGCTCTTTATAATAAAACTAGATGTGCCCGCGGTTTCACCCGCGTTTATGATTACTGCGCCGCCCCCGTGGGTCGTAGCCTGATATTATATAGCCTATAGCCTTCCTCGATAAATGAGCTATCCAACACTAAAACTAAGTGGCAGACATTTATAATTTATTCTAAGCTGACGATAATGCGTTACGTGCCTTTATAATAAGTATAGCTATACTATTTATTATACGCTGTAAATTTTAATGAACCATTGGTAATATTATCCTCAATTATTTGTTTGCATATAAATATGTATATTATACCTATTTGTTAAGTTTACTTTGACTACTTCGTTGAAATTTAATATTAATAACAAATTTAATTTACCGTCTTAAATTGTTACTTCAAGGATTTAAAAGGATAATAACTAATTCTATCCAAATTTGATTTCAGTATTTGAATAAATTTCTCACAATATGTAAGAAGATTTTTAACAAATTTTAAAACTAATAAAGTAGCCATGATAGAATAAAGTACAAAATATAACTTGAGTAATTTCTAAAGTGAATTTTGTGATTATTACATTTATTGTAAATAAATATTTAATAAGATGTCTACATTAATGTTTTAAGCTACTATTTACCATAATATCATAACACAAGGTTTACGTATATAAATCCCCAAACGACGAATCCACGTAATAGTTAATGGATGATAAACATTTTACCGTTAAATTGGCACATATCCAAACTTTATGCTGTTGTTGAGATTTTCCTGACAGAAAATTTGCAGTGACTTTATCCACATGGGAGTCGGATCCGATACACGATCGATAGACAATCACACGGCACACCAATCTTATAGCAGTGGCACTGTATTTATTTTCATTACACAGCTCCTTCTAGCAAAACCGTAAAACTGGAACTAGAGTTTATCCTCATATAAATTCTATTATTTTACTTCACTGTTACAAAATTGTTTGTAAACTAGTGATGTAGAACAAAGTAATGGGCGGTATATAATTTCTATAATGATTTATTACTGCGCTGCCGAAATACCCGCTTAATTTTATAACTATGCCAGAATTAATTAAAACGTTCAATATTTATATTAACTTTCACGGGTAGTTAGTAAGATATTTAGAGCAGCGATAGCTCAGTGGGGAGACCAACAGACTGTAATGCAGAGGGTCTCGGGTTCGAACCCACGTCGCGCACCTCTGACTTTCGGAAGTTATATGACTTTTTGAAATTATGTGCGTATTGATTGACAATTATCGCCTGCTCCGTGCCTCGGAAAGCACGTTAAGCCATTAGTCCCGGCTGTCATGAACGTCTATGGCAGTCGTTACTGGGAGAGTGTCGACACAAAAGATCCCACTGGGTCGAAGTGTCCCCGGTCTGCATTGACTGGCCCCCACATAAGATAAGATAAGATAGTAAGATATTTGATTTGTTTAATTATTTTATTTTGCTGAGAAGCGTAATAGCAGCTGAGACAGCTGCGAAGTCTCTCAATTTTGCGATGGTCTAGTTTAGTTTATAGGTATTGTAATATTTATTATTTATTTTATTGTCGTTAAAAAATCCTATCTCACCGCAGAGAGACCTCAGACCAGACGTGGTACTAGCATTTACATACGTGTAAATTCGAAAGCTCGGCTTAAATCCTCGATGCTATTAATAATATAGTTTTTATATATTTGGTTATAATAATTTAAGCAAGTATTAGCATGTCTATAGAGTACTTATGTGACCTCGAACCAAACATAAGTGATATTGAAGAAAAATAGGAAACAATATAGATTTCAGGATATTTACTCTTCAAAATCCTGATATATTTAGTTAGCCGTATTTTCACGCCCCTACTTCTCAGAATATGTGAAACTATCGAGCCGACTTGTCAGAATCATCTACTATGAAATCTCAGTACTAATACTGAAAAACTAATCTTATTGGATGAAATTGTATAGGTATTTACAGGACAGGTCGCAATCACTATAATGACAAATCGATATACATACACCAGAAATTGCGTCTGGTTGACTAGCCCAATCGAATAGAATCGATGGTACAATGGGTTAACTGATTCGGTACCACCTCTGTGCACTATGGTTCATAGACAGTTGTTTGGAGCGTATTCCTTGTGTCATTAATCTTCGTGAAATCCGTCGGGACACTACAAAGAAAATTCTCGCACAAAGAATGACCATAAGCGGAAATTTTATTTATAAAAACAGAAGAAAGGGTTTAGAACTAAAAATATAGATAAGATCTTTTTCGGGCAACTCGTCGCAAATGAGCAAACATTTTTGTATCTCACTTTATAAACATTGATTATGTTGTTTATTCTGATTCGGCCAATCTGATAACCAAATCTAAAGGTTTCTTATCGTTCTTAAGTTAAACGAAGAAAAACAGATGAATACATTGTATAAGGCGCCGATTTTTATGACGTCATTTTTTCTCACGCAGCATTATTGCGCTCTTGGGTGGTTAGTACATTTTGTAAAAAGTATATCAAAATATATTTTAATGCTGCTCTTTCTTAAAATATCACTTTAGGCTTAATCTTGGAAGAAACAGGCAAAGCGTTACACTTAGAAATTCAACAGATAATAGAGGTTACGTTCATTTAATCAACAGTATCATCGAATTTAGAACGAAATTAAAGTAAGTACATGAAAAATACAAGTGTAATTTACCTATTGCTTGTTTTAACGACAAAAGAACATAAATTATCGCGATGAAATTGTGATGAATCCGGCGTGTGTGAGAGTTCTCCATAATATATTCGAAGATCTGTGGAGACTGTCAACCCGTTTTGAACTAGCGTGATGGACCATGATTACTCAGCCACCAGTTTATAAACATGACTGAAAATGGATGAAATGTAATTTGTTATATTATTAGCATAAAATATAATATGTCTGTATCATTTCACTCTTACTTAGAACTTGTATATATTTTTGACTACTTAAACGTGAAAATAACCCTATTTTAACGTTTAAGTAGTCAAAAATGTATTACCCAATTAACCCATGTCTTTACAAACTGGTTTCGTGTATTGTGGTTAAATGTTTTGTAAATTCTAAGACTATGTTATTAATGTATGCTCTTTATGTACAATTTCTTGAAAGATACTTGTTTTCAGTTCAATTACTCTTTATGAATGTGACCTTCACAATCACTACACAAAAACAAATATAAAACAAAAAAATGAAATAAACTGGTTTTACTTTTAATCGGCATCCGTTAAAATTTAATTTGCTTTGCAAGACATTGTACTCCTTAAATGTTTACAAATTATGCCTAATGTTTATGGGTTTGAATCTGATTATTCATTACTATATTGTTATGTTTTTGTATTATCCACTTTAACTACAAACATTATGCAGTGCCGCATTGCTACTGCAAATGTGCTGATGTTGTACCTAGTTTTGAACCCAGCACATTTGTGCTATTCTGTTTAAATGATTGGATAATACCATACTACCAACTTGTTACCATGCTACAGTAGGAGTAACCATGCAATAATTTCATACTTACAGAAGAATATTCCAAATTTAGTGCTTATTCAAAAATGAATTTGGTGACGAGATTTCGCAGATCTAGACAGTAATTTGAGTGATTCTTAATGTTCATACTCCGGGGAAAAGAGTTTTATAATACCTTATACTTTAAAAGAAAATATAAGAACGAATAAAATACTGTTATAGCTCTTACATAAAATATTGCATGGCAGTGATGTCTGTCTAACTCTTATCATGGTTAATGTTGAGCCGTAACTTAGCTTAGTAATTTATTATTGGGAATATGAGGATCAAAATACGAAAATAATATTGCAGCCTAATATAAAGTATTGGAATAGCTGTTGTAATATGTAGTATGACTACATGCTGTGATTTATGGGTTGATTAGGTTAGGTGAGATATTTCGGCAGTTTCGGGTACGCCACGATTGTGGCGGTAAGTCCCGTGTTTGAGGAGTTACTGGAGAGGCGGCATGGCGCCCTCACCTTCCGACTGACATAGGTAATGACTGGCCATGGTTGTTTTGGCCAGTTCTAGTGTCGCATAGGCCAGCAAGAGACGCCCGGTTATCACCACTGCGGCGATTGCCGCGACGTTGTTGTGGACACGGCGCTGCACACTTTGGCAGATTGCCCCGCCTGGGCATCGCAGCGCCGTGAGTTGATCGCGGCAGTCGGATTGGTTTCCCTCTCGCTCCCGGCCGTAGTTCAGTCTTTGGTCCGGAGTGAGAGGTCGTGGAACGCCGTCACCTCCTTCTGTAAGGAAGTGATTTCCATCAAGGAAGCGGCTCAACCGCAGAGCCGGGCGCCGGAGGGGGCGAGATGACCTCCAGCCACCCTGAGGTTTGACCCCGCCGAGGTCGCGATTGCATGTGAAAGCGATTCGTGCGGCCGATTGCGGTTATGTCGAGGAACACCGTGGTAAGTTTAGTCGGTATTACTGGGATGTCGCTCACCATCTTTCCCCGGTGAGTCCGACTTAACCTCTCCGTCGCCCCGCGGAGAGGTATGCGTCAAAACATTCGCACAAGTTAAAATAATAAAAATATATTTTGGCAGTTTCGTGTGAACTACGACGTTGATTTATTATTTG
The DNA here is from genome assembly GCA_963564715.1 of Catocala sponsa. NCBI lineage: Eukaryota > Metazoa > Arthropoda > Insecta > Lepidoptera > Erebidae > Catocala > Catocala sponsa. Next base: position 14,475,490 of record OY751331.1, read on the forward strand.
TTTTTCTATGGTTCTTTCAGATTGCGTAATCATCTAAACGGCTGCATAACTGACGGCCTCGTGAGGCGCTGTTTTCCGTCAAAGAACACTTGGTAGTAACTCATACATGGTCTGTTACTGTGAGGGATTGTATCTGGTAATCGTCATAATAATATTTGTTTTATTTTGTGGATCTAACTTCAAGTGCCTAATAAAATTCGCAAAGCTTTTGTTTGTTTGTATACTACTAACCTAACCTATTCATAAATATGCACATACCTACTGAAGCTTTATTTTAGAAAACATATGATAAATTCAGTGGTTAATGGCAATAAATAGAAGATTCAAATACTTCTATTTTATCTGAAACACACAGCCATGAAGCAGACAAACTTTAATAGAGGTTTATAATATTACGGTCAGCTTTTAATTGCTCCTTAAGTAAAAGTTTGCTGACTAAAACGCTGAACTTCGTTACGAGGTAGGAAATTAGCCCAGAAAATATACCTTCAGTTTTTGCTTTGTAAAGTAAATAAGATGCTTTATTAATTGTTTAGCCGACAACGGCTGAACATCTACAAACTATTTTGCCTAAATATAAAAATCGGCAGTCATGAGAAATTGCTATGCTTTTGTGCAAAATATTAAAATGTTTTCAGAAACAGAAATCTAAGTTGACCAGTTATTTAACATGTGATTCTTAATATCACTGTAATAATTCAAGAGAGGTCAGAGTTCAGATTCCAGAAAATGAAAAAAGACTATAAACGCGTTAAATATAATCATTCAGATGTTATGCAACTACAAAGATGACGAATAGAACTGGCAAACTACAAAGTCATTAGTCAGTTAAGTGCAAGCGCACTCGCGTAAATAATAAGTTGAGTAGACTGACGATTTGCTTTTTATGTTCATTTTAAAATTATTTTGACACGATTGCTTTAGAAGCTTTAGAATTAAACCTTACCCATACTACACATATTTACGAATATACGATACGATAACGACATAGGACATGCATACATATATACGCAAAAGGATTTTATAAATTTTACCTGATATAACACATATATCTTTATTTAATCACTCTCTATATATGTCATTTAAATCCTTTTCTGGCATAGAGATAAAACAGGCGTCAATAATATTATCATTACACATTTTACTTCTTCTTCCTGTACGGCATCGAATACTTTAAATACGTCGTAATCACGCTTCAAAAGTATTTATAATACTGATTTTGTATGTGTAAGTAACACAAATTTAAATCAGCTTTTCTCATAATTGTTTTCTCTTAGGTGTGTCGTACGTTATTTGTGCAGTTCAACAAGGTTACATTGTATATTTATGTGATTGATAGCCATCAAGCATTGTGACGTATATATTATCATGCTAATTATGGAGAACAATAAGACTTTTTACTTTTATTTTGGCGTTTTTGTACTATATATATTATGTATATAAGAAAAATAAATTCAAAGCTACTCAATTGTATATACTGCGTCAATATACGTACAGTGAGTTTTGCGCGATATTGAAACATGGGTACACGAAAAGTAGGTATAAGTTTCGTATCAGAAGTCATAATTAGTTAAAGAGAGTACAATCTTTATACATATATTCAGTGCATAGAGTTATGTTGCTTGCCTTTTTACTTAATAATATAATTATATAACTAGCTGTTTGACGTGTGTTGCAGCAATTAAATTTACAATGACGAATGCAAATCAAAGTGTGATTAAATTAAAGAAGCATAAAATTGGTAGAAGTAGCAATTTGTAGGGAAGGTCCACGTTCAGCTGTAAACGTCACATGTATGAGAGGATAATGACCGATGTATATATTCTAAACTATCCATACGATAGATATTAAACCCGAGTGTACACGATACCGAACTTAATTGAACATCTGTTGTCTTCAAACTTTGTATGTTCTAAGTTCACAGCAAATATTGTCTTTGCCATTTTGAATACCTATGCTACTTATTTGTGGTATCGTTACTATTCAGCAAATATATAATATGCTTTATTTATATATGAATATTAGTAGTTGAATAGTGATATTATTCCTGTTTATTATTAGTTTGGGTTGTAAATAAAAAGTTACTGTTAAACTTCGGTCTTTACCTGGTTTAATTTTGGTTTTTATACATACCATATATATCGCATTTATGTACATACATACATATTCTCACGGCTATATCTCCGAAAAGGTAGGTAACCATAATTATGTATGTGTATTACACCAACATTTGGCGAGCTATGGTCTTTGATGGCACATGACAACGAGCGAGCCTAGTGACACTTACTGGATACAGTTGCACACTTCGTGGTTACTTACTTCGCAGGCTCAGCAACCCAAAGTGGATATTGGCCCCCGATATTAAAGTGCGCCATTTCTTGCTATTGCTGCTGAAAATTAAATGAAGATGTTGACACCTTATGCTCGTACACCACAGCTGCGCCACTGAGACAGTGAACAAAATAAATTACAATTATCACTAAAGCCACAATTTTGGCTTTACGCGCCGACCTACGCGTTATTATTAAACTCATAAACCAACCAATATGCAGCTAAAAACCCTTTTCGTTAATGGCCCTGGACGGAATAAGTTTGCTGACTGCTCTCAAGGTAAAAGCGAAATCTTTAAAGGATGATCTTTTCATCGTATCAGTTTCATTGTTAGATTCTTTTTCGCCGGTACGGTTAGAAAGGACATTGTTCAGCTGCCATACATTATTAGCCTAAGAACCAACAGCCACAAAAAATGATAAATATGTGGTTAAGGATGACCACATCAAATTAAAAGTGAATATAAGTCACGGACACTTCTGAATATTGTTTCTGAATATTCCGGGAGGTCCATTATTATCATCCTTATTCCATCTTTCTCTTTTACCCCGGTGGTGGTGAGTCCGACATAACCCCTCCGTCCGCCCCCGCGGAGGGGTATGCGTCAACGCATATCTCCACGTAAAAAAGAAAAAAGAAGTGTTGCTATGCTTGCACTATAGAAAAACGTATAATACCTAGAAAGTGGTATTTATTATGGTCTTTTACATTAAACTTATGACTTTTTAAGAAATTAGTAATATCTATGATGAAGTTCAATAATGGTATTTATAGAATAGCATTCGTATTAACTACATAAAAAAAATTACAGACAAGTTAAATAGGAAATAATTTATCTGGTAAGACCGTACACATATTGTAAAAATGGTAGGCATGGCAACACTGCGTGTCTCAGATGTAAACAATGGATGCCGATGTATTTGAAATCGTGAAAATACTTTATAACACGAAAATAAGAATCAAAAGTGTCCGTGAGATTGTAATGATTGATTATTAAGTTATAAAATAAAATACAAATTATTGTTTAGGTGGAATGTGTGTTGATTCATAGGCCAAATTGTTCATTGTCCTTTAAACGGTAGTGATCATTGTACCGTATTTTACTACTTATATTTCATTAATGACAATATAATTAAGAGTTGTCGAGTGTCTTATGAGACAGCATTAATTATGTTTAATCAAGTACTTGTCTATTAAATAATAGTGACGATAAAATTATTAGAGTAAATTAGTAAGACTTGCTGATGCTAAGTATAGCATAATACATTTTTAAAGTAATCCTTACTAATATTATACATTCGAAAGTAACTCTGTCTGTCTGTCTGTTACCTTTTCACGGCTAAACCACTCAACCGATTTAGATAAAATTTGGCACAGATATAGTTTAAAACCTGGGGAAGGACATAGGCTACTTTTTATTGATGTAGGTACCACGCGGGCGGAGCCGCGTGCAAAAACTAGTAAAATATATAATATTGGATGATTACATGATCGATTAAAAGACAAAACCTTCCTTGAAGCAGTACTTGAACCAATGACTTCTAGCAACCGTGGTGTCGCTCTGCCAACTGAGCTATTCAATCAGGGAATGTGTCTCTGTGTGTTGCATGTCAGTCGATGCTATGTGTCTTTAATCGTATAGTTATAGAACTATGTGGTCTACAAGTACATATAAGTAGGCGTAAGTTCATTTATAATATTTAATAAAAGGTAATAGATATCACTATCAGTACATATTATAAAACAAAGTTCCCCGCCGCGTCTGTCTATCTGTACGCGATAAACTCAACAAGTACTGAACGGATTTTCATGCGGTTTTCACCAATATACAAAGAGATCCATGATGATAATTTAAGTGTATAATTTGATAAGTACTTATATATTACTACCATTGTACTACCCGCGCAGTCAGGGCGGGTTGCTAGTTTTAAATAATGTTTAGACAAAATTAAATATATTTAACCTATTCGGCATATTTTAAAATATAATCTTTATATACCTACTAATGTTTAGAAAAAGGGGTATATGCTTGGCATTTAAACAGATTTATAATCTAATTTAGCTTGACGGTTGTAATATATATTTACTTATAGTTAAACGTATGGTCACAATTAAGAGCTTGAAATCCAATATTAGGTCAGTTTACACCAATTTCAGTACGTTATAGTCGCTCGTTATAGTCTACTAACATGTTGTTTACGATTATTTAGTTTGGTTATCAATTTCTTCAGTATGTAAGAGATCTAGTTTAGATCTCGATCTTTAGAAGATAAAATAATAAATAATGTTCGGTAATTATTTTCTTATGCTAAAGTCAATATTAAAGTACAGTTTTTCGCAACAGTATTGAAAATTCACCGCATTGAAAGGTTTCGTCTTATGAATCTTCGTGAAATGCGAATCGACTCAGATTTTCTATTAATTAATTTGCGTGCCTTACGGATCTTAATTTTATAAAACAGTTTCTCTTTAAATTCATCATACAGATTTACTGTCGTTTTTTATTACAAATTGTAGACTTGTTGAAGTAACTAAAGAGATCAGAATACATTGTAATATTATACATAATTGGTTATTATCTGCGGGTACGAGTGGGCAGCTAAGCGCAGCTTTGTCGGCAAATCATAATAGACAAATGCTAAATTAATTTTATTTAGAGCCCTTATTTCTTTTTAACTTCACTTACAATTAATTAAAACAGGCTTTTGTTCTTGTCATTCTTATTAAGTTAGTGTTGTACTTTGATGTTATGACTAAGTATACAGACGGTAAAAAAATATAATATTGTTTTCTAAGCAGCTTGTCAATGCTTAAAATAAATGTCAACGGTCTGACTACAATACATGTTAGAATAGTTTTGAGAATGCCGAGTCTCCACTTCTAGTACCATAGTTGTTAATGACAGGCAGAATTAATAGCCTTACGTGCTCTTTGCGGCATGAAAGAGAGATCGTTTCAATGTGCTATTATGTATATGCAGCCTTAAATGAAATTATAATATACTGCCGAATAGCGATTAGCACCTATTTAACGAGGTTGAAATTTTGGTATAGGCTATATGGCTTTGGTATTACCTTTCAACTCAATTTGTTTTTCTAGATTAGACTAATACTGATGACTAAGAAACCTCTTAAATGCGATCAATGTAAAAAACTAAATGCGCGAGGTCACCGTCAGGCATTTTAAAAACCATTTAACAACAAAAACGCGACGTCCAAATTAGCGTAATGAAATGTATTTAACTGTCAAATATTGACATGTAGGTACGCACCTACGGGTTGGAATATTTTTTTAGTGTAAATAGATATAATTAATAAGTAGCGATTCTACTGACTTAAAAGGTTATTAACTGACTGAGGCAAATCTAGCTGACCTAGTTTATAAAATGTATTTTATTTACACTTAGCAAATAAAATGTATTCCAACGTAGATGTTTGAAATTGCATTTAAATTGGGCTTCGAAATTACCAATATAATCAAGGATATTACCTTATTTATACTTAATATGATAATTATCACACAAGTTATGGATGTGATTGTGTGCTATTAAACTATGGAGACGCAGCGGCACACTGGTGGCCATACAATATATATTTTAATTATGCCTCGTACTTTGAGACTTGATAGATTACCGAGTTAAAATTAAGGACTAGACGAAATATACTGTACAGTCTACCTAATATAGTGTAAAGTGTACCTAATATACTGTATTGTATTACCTCATAAATGAATAGTCCCGGCAATAATTATGATCTTTGTCAGTCAATATAGAAAACCAGAATGTCTAAATATTCTGTTTCCCGATGAGTACAATCTGGGTGTCTTCAAGTCACGAGTGAATAAGTGTCTTCTAGGGAAGCGTGCTCCATCGTCGACTGCATCTTCACTTAAGATTAGGTGAGATAGCGGTCAAACGCAAGCCTATTACAGTATAAAAAAAGGAAGGGATACGGCGTTTAGCGGGCAGTCGTTCCTTAGAGTACTGATATACAGTTATATATCTGGACAGACTAAAAAGTGGAGCTTAAAGAATCTAGACACAATGTAATTGTAACAGTTCGATGTCAGTATATAGGAGATATTTAAGTTAAACTAATGTAAGGAGTCTAAGAGCTATTAAACCCGGAACAATTATTCTAGAATTTTAGTCTGCTGGTCCGAGGAAATAAAATGCGGTGTACATAGTTGTTTTGCTGCAAAATCTGGTCTATGTATCATTTTTATCCGCCGCCTAGAAGACGAGTGAGTAAAATTTAGACATTTTTAATACGCTTCCTAGCAGCGATAACAACTAGAAATAGTCGGAGGGCCGGTCCAAAGTCGCGGGGAAAAGCTAGTTGAGAATAATAACTTTAGGCAGGAGATTCCATCATGACAAATCTTTATTAGGTATTTAAAGTTTCCACGATTTCGTTTTTACGATTTTATATTGCTCATTTATTTATTTTTCATATGATCTCGTTGGCTATTTATATAAACATATTATATTTATATGAATATATACAATTTATTTTTAAAACATGTTTGGTTTTGTTGCCGCTTAATGTTGCCCTGGATGAAACATCCTGGTAACTACCTCTCCAATTTGTTAGTTGCTAATAGAGTCCATTACACTGCACCGACACTTTTTAAAGTAGCAAAGGCTATCGTTGTACTTTTTGTGTCTTCGCTTGGTGAAATTGAGCAAAGTTGGGTTTATAAACTAAGATAAGTATTCTATTAATATTAAGTTTATAAGTTGATGCTGGCTAAACTTCACTTCTAAAAGCTGAATACATAATACTATAGCATACTATTTTTCCGTTGACAAAGACGTTCACTTCAAAAAACATTACCATGTACCCATCTTGTAATACTTTGTTGTCTTGTTACTCTGTATTTTATTTTAATTTTTATTAAGTTCCTTGTTTTTAAATAGCTGTTTAAAGATGCTGAACATATACCTAATCTATATTCGCCGTGTTATTTAAAGTTAATAAGAAGCTAATGAACTGTTTAAAATATGAATAGATTTTCCAATACATTCCAGTTGCAGCAGTAGACATAACTATTTTAAACCTATATTGCCAAATTAAATAGGTACATCTACTCAATCCGAGTGTTGTTTTTGCATTAAAACAAAAGTAAAAACGGACAACCGTAAAATAATCTCATGGTTGAATGTTTTCGTCCAAAGCTAATAACGAAAATCATTGAGATATAAAAGAAACATTCAATTTCAAAGGATCATTCTTAAAGAACAAATCACATACTCTTGTCTAAACCTTCAGAATATTTTAAAACCTTTAATTTGCCAAATATTTTTTGCGTGAAGAAATAGCTTAGATGTACGCACAGAATGGTTTAGTATCTAAAAAGGTGTTAGGCAAGGATGTGTAGCGTCACCCTGGCTGTTTAACCTATACATGGACAATTGTTTGAAAGATTTAAAAGATTGTGAATGGGGATTAAGAATGAATGAGTTACTTGTCAAATGTCTTCTTTATGCCGACAACCAAGTAATACTTGCGTCATCGCCGGAAGAATTGCAGGCGATGGTAACTATTATGCATTGTGCTTTTGAGGGTAAAGGAATGAAAATGAATGTAAGCGAGACGAAAGTAATGGTATTTGAAAAGAAGGAGTGCATGACGATGTGTAATATTATAATTGATGGAGAACAAGTGGAGCAAGTGAAAGAGTTTGTATATTTGGGTACTTTGTTTACAAGGGATGCTACACATGAGGGAGATATTGAAAGGAGAACGATTGCTGGCAATAAAGTGAATGGTTCTCTACGCGCTTTTATGAACAGTCGAAATGTATCCGAAAAGACACGTTTGGCTGTTCATATTAGTGCCTACACTTATGCATGAAAGTGAATAGATGGTATAGCAAAAGAAGCATGAGAGCAGAACAAACGCTGTAAAAATGAGAGCGCTGAGAAATATATGTGGTGTGACTCTGAATGATAGGATAAAGAATAGTGTGATTAGAGAGAGATGCGGCATGAAAGTGGATATAGTGACGAGAATAGAAAAGGGTGTCTTAAGCTGGTTTGGACATGTAGAAAGAATGGACGAGAAAAGACTGACTAAGAAAGTTTATAAGGCTAGTGTGAATGGAACAGTCGCAAGGGGAAGACCTAGGTGAACGTTTCTTGATCAGATCGGAGACGTTCTGGATAAAGGCCAGGTTAAGAGCACATTAAACCGGCGAGCGTGTATGAGGAATGTGATAAAGTGAATGAAGCCAGAGAAGCGTGTCAGGATCGTAGCAAATGGAAATCCGTAGTCTCTGCCTACCTCTCTGAGAAACAGGCGTAAATCTATGTATGTATGTATGTAATTTAAGATTTTAGTTACATTTATATAATTATTAAGACTCATATAGAATAAGATAGAATAGAAGTAAGATTAATGATTAAGTTCAATCACGTTCACAGATTAACGAATAAGAAAAGTAATCACATTCGGTGTTTTTATTCATTTCCATTTTTAAAAAGATTACTTGCAATTTGGATTATAAATTACTATTATAGTTTGCTTTTTAATCTGATATTTTATTTTAATCTGTCTAAGCGGCTAAACGACGCTTTGCAAAGTTGAAATTTTCTTGGCTCAAAGAATCAGCATTGTCATTCACCGTGACAATATTGTCGACTGGAAAAGTGTTAAAAAGACTGGCAGCAGTCTTTTGAGCACTTTTCCAGTCGTCAGCGCTGCTGACGAGTTTTATGAAGCTGCCTAAATCAGGCATTTTATATATTTACTATCATATATTTTGTGGCATTCCTTTATATTTTTATTAACTTATAACTTAGGTTTGTTAACATTAGTTTGCTTGTATAATGATTTATGCCTTTGTACATTATTTAATTTGCTCATGTGTCTGATAAAATGGAAAATGTTGGATATATTTTCTTCGAAACGTGAATTTCAAAAGGTACCACGTCTTTTAGGAGAAGAGATTGGGGTATGTGAGAATTAAATTTACTATAACTATTCTGGTGATCATTCTTAAGACGCCAAGGGATATCTTAGAGAATGAGCGTACTCGAATCTCCCGTCCCTCTATAACTGATAGCCCCACTAATTGTAGGTCACCTGACATACATTTTGGTTTGGCAGAGGGTGACCACAAACAATTGCCATCTCCTCTGGGTCCCACTGACGGTATGTAGATGGCGAAAGGGCCAGTTTCTTGACCCTCGCGGCCTGATATACGCATTTTAGACACGCGATACCTATGTTATTCTTCCCCTATTCCCACTTACAATATTAATTCTTTATGTGCTTTTTTATAAACGGGTGATAAAAACGTCCCCTGAGCTAATATTCTTTAACAAAATCTATTAACCTTGCCCGTAAAATAATTAATTAAAAGAGCTTTCAATTATTGTAATGCTACATCAATCAGAAAAGCAATAATGGAAATAGTGTTAAATGTTAACCAATTACGTAGCCAACATAAATAAACGAACAATTTAAAAAAAAACTAGCGCGTTTAGTGAGTGCTTAACAATTTGTGTTAAAACATACGAATATACATAAAATACAATCATCAATACAAAGCCCGAATCTCGGGATCACGGGATCCCGGCCGTTTTCTGGCCCCGAAAATCCCGGGATTGTGCTTGGCTAATCTCGGGATTTTTGGGATTGCCACAAACAGGTCTAGTTTGCATTCTGTAGTTTGTGCCTTGACAATAACCTTGCCTAGATTATATTAATAGTATTTATTACATAACGACAAAGTTATTAAAAGACTTAATAGCCGAGATGACATGGAAGAAGAAGAAAGGTCAGGATCACAAACAGATGAAGAGCTAAGGCCAGAAACCTCCCAACCCCAATTGACATTAAAGGAAAAGTTACAGCTGCAAATTGATAAGAGTATGAAATCGCCGGATCCTGAAGTACAAGTACAAAATGAATCGGGGTTGGCAAATAGTATTAGACGTGAAATGAGCCTGTTCGAAAATGGAGGAGTTCGTGGACATCACTTAGAAATAGCATACAAGTATCTATTGTCTATTCCTCCAACAGCGTAGAACTTGAGCGAACGCTGCTGCTTATGTTGGCAATTTATTGTTTAACTTCCAAGCCTGCAAGTAATTTACTTGCAGGCTTGGAAGTCAAATATTGGATGCTTTTATATTTCTACGATTGTATTTTCGAAATTCTAAATAGTTTTCTGTTGTTTTTTTGGAAAAAGTATAGTTTTATTTGTATTGTCTATTTTCTTTTCTTACTATATTGTAATTTGTGTTGTGCAACGATATTAAAGATTTTTAAGAAATTACTCCGTTTTTTTTCATTTGAGCATAATAATTAGAAACCACAATGTGGTTATTACACTATGTCATAGTCTGATCCGGGGATAGCCCCGGGATCCCGGGATTATGCATCACAAATCCCGCAATCCCGGGATTGAAAAAAAACCTCGGGATTCTATTCTCATACGAATGATTGATTATAATGTTGTTAAAATTACGAACTGTTATTAGGAATAGGTAATTTAAACGTAAAACTGTGTTTCATCATGCGTATATAAAAACTACCTACAAAATAAACGTCAAATAAGAATAAATTGTAAATCGGTTTAGATTTGGCATTTATTAGACCAGATCTGCATTTTATTTTGAACAATTTTTATTACGTAGCTCTCTGATTTGTTATATCACCAATATTTCTGGTAAACAATTAGAAAATATTGATTTTAAAATATATGATTTATTTTAAAATTGTGAGAGTCTATGTTTATATTAGCCATTACAACTTTAAAATATGGTCACACTTTACCGTTACAAGCAGTACGTATGTCGTGTAATAAATAAATCTTAAGTATATAATATGTAGTTACGCTCAACAAATAAATAAGGAATAATAATAAACATCATCACAGTCATCAAATATAAACACAATATGTTGGTTGCATTATGAGCATAAAAATACGATTACGAAAAGAAAATACGTCACTAAATTTAATAATTGAATTGAGTTACATAATTATATTATGAATAACTAAATGAGTAATTATTACATGTTTATTAAAATTATTGTATAGAGTACCTATGCATCTACGTAGGTACTCTGAACTTTAACTCTTTAAATGCCTCCGATGGACATCAGGGTACGGTCACAGGTGAGTTAATCTAAGCTATACAATATGTACTACATATTGTATAAAGTTTCAACAAGTCTGTTTACATGTTATATCTGTCTGTTATATATATTACATTTTTAATAAGTTGCGGAGTAATAATGACCAGTTACGATATGAACTCAAGTTTTCCTGACACTTTTGCCAGTGAATCCCTTTGTGTCAGCATTTTAAATAGCGGACAGCCGCACAAAGTAAACCTCTGGAAATTTGCACTACGTAGGGTGGCTCTTTTGTAAACAGTATATACTTACTTGAAAATGAAACATCCAATTGTAGTTTATTTAATATTTTCTGATTTAAAAGACGAATCAATAAGAAGCTATATGCAATAATAAAAAGAATTAAAATCTCATTATTGAAATTATTACATGGTATCTAAAAAACATAGCATATTCAAATATGATCCGGCATGTTATTTTGTTGTTATAATAAATAAATGTAAATATAAATGATTTGTTCAGTTCATGTTCTAAATACACAATGTTATGTTTGTTTTCTTGTGTTTGAACAGATTTTAAGCGTACGTAGATTTCAAGTTTCTGCTTGTTACGGACACCCAGATTTAATTACGTCTCATATAAGGTCTTTCTATTGTGAGCTAGCACATATTGACACTAGTTTAAACTATTCCGTCTCCGTGTCATTCTACTCAGTACTTTTGCTTTATCTTTTGAATCGAAATTCTAATGATATATAATATCAGCCACAGTTGGTGTAGATAAAAACTTTACTAAAATAATTAAATAAACTATACGGCTGTCAATGTTAGACAAAATCAATAGGTCGACCTAGCGGTGTCATTAGGCGGTGAGAATTAAAATAGTATTTATTTTTTTATTTTTTATTCTACTAAGGTGGCAAACAAGCATACGGCCCACCTGATGGTAAATGATCAACGCAGCCTATAGACGCCTGCAACACCAGAGGCATCACTTGCGCGTTGCCGACCCTTTAGGAAAAAAAGGAGGTGGGAAGGAGAAAGAGCGGGAAGGGGGAAAGAAGGTGATTGGGCCTCCGGCACTCTCACTCACCAAACGAAACACAATAGTAGGAGCACTGCTATTTCGCGTCGATATTATGTGAGAGGGTAGTACTTCCCCGGTCGAGCCGGCCCTTCATGCTGAAATCAGCGGGGCTCTACTACTCAAAAAACAATACAGGTATTTGATTTGTGTACTGATAATACATTTTCCAAATTCAAATTTATAAGGTTCTTAAATGTTATCGTCTGTATCTGTATAAAAATACAAAATATTTACTACAACGTAAAATCCCAGCTAAATAGTTTGCTTAACAAACTACTTAGCTCGGATTTTACGTAAAGATATGTCAAATGCATTTATCTATATTAACTGCATCTCATACAATGAAACATTGCAGTTAAGAACCATGACGTCTCCAGTACATAAAGAGAGCACTTAGTCGGACCGGGTTGTCAAAAGCCATAAATATGAATTATCATATGGCTATATTATTTAACTATATTAATATTAACTAAAGAGGTTAGACTGAAGGCTATGCTACTAAAATTTCCTGTTTAGTAGTCTATATATGATGCCATTACGTCAACTGACCCAGGTTTAGCTAAGTAAGATATGAAAAGCAAAAGACTCAATATGTAGGTATTCAGTTTAAGACAGATATTTCATAAACAATAGATTCGAAACCACTATAGTTTTTATCTATGAATATAATTGTACGAATTTTATACCATTACTAGTTGCTTTTGCTGTATTCTTGCTTTAAAGTAGCTACTTAAATATGGCTAAACGTCTGAAGACCAAAATTCTCGTAAAAAACTTTGTTAAAAATAGAGTTCCGTTAGAGTACATTAAACATCTAAACTGAAACTAAGTGTGAATTGAAATTAAATTTATGTTCACATTTGACGTTTATTTTGATTTAGGAGAATACCATTTGTGATGTGAACACTGAGATGATCGTAACTCAATTTTGAACAGCTTTTATTACGTCAATTAGCCCTTAGATAGCAGAATACGAGTGTTTGTAATTTGTTTGAAAAGTGTAATAAACAGTTACCTACATTCTCGTATCCGAGTATTATTCACATATTTATCCCATTTAACCTCTATACAGAAGTCAACAGGTCGTATGATATTGCATCTAAATAGGTAACTAGCATTGTTATGAAAAAGGAAATCTCTGCTGTTTTTGCCTTTAATTGCACTATTATGAGTAACAAAATTTTGGTTCGTCATGACTGCGCTACGTATAAATGTAAACTTTACTTATATTGGTCATAATCTAGATAAAGTTAAGTAAAACACGGTTTCCGTTTATATAAGGAGTTAATGTGTGGCCTAACTACATACCATATTTTTTTGTATTCATGACGATGTTGCTAAACTCGACACAGATTATGACTTAAGAAGTTTAAAGTTCGTAATTCACACACACAAACACAATAATCCTCTTGGTTGGTAGGTGCGTGTCAGTTTTACTGATATATAGTTTTATACATTTTCGAATGCTGTTTGTACCTTTGTAGTCACATAAATCCATAGATTTATTATACCATATATATTCGAGCAATGCACTCGTCCCTTGTTTCCAATACATTATACATTTATGTAAAAATTCGATGAATAGATAGATATTTCATATACCTTGAGTCAATTGTAATCACAGTTTCTCGTGATACATGGATCGGCTTCCTTCCTGAGTCGACTGTTGACCGGCGACTCGTTGGGCTCACGAGTGGAGAATGCACTTGGTACGTTTGGGTCACTAGTGGAACCACTCTTGGAAAGTTACACAATGAAAACACGAATAAAACTGGTATGTGATAAGAAGTGCAGCGCGCGTCGCGCTCGTCGTGCGAGTTGCGCGTTGGCACGAGCGTCGTGCGCGACCCGCGGTTATCAACTAAAACATTAAAAATGCCGGTTGGTACTCAAGCGGGTACCACTTTTCTTAACGTGTATCTCAACATTCTCAACAGCTCGATGCATTGTTGATTCGACGCGCCACGAGCATCTCTGCGCTGTTCCCTATTCCATTCTATTTAACTATAAATCGATTTGCAGGTGTGTTTAACATTATCTCAAGGCTGTTGATTTCGATCGATGTTTGATTGTGATGATGTTGCAAGGTTTATTGTAACGAATCGTTTTTATGTTTGTTACCTGCGCGAGTTCTCGCCTTTATATCCTATGTATTACTTTACTCTTTGCTTTATATTATCGTTTTTGCAAGCTTACTTTGAGGATAATTAAATTTGCATACATTTTACATTTATAATTTATCCTTTGTATTTATAGCAACAGTTATAAGAATCGTTGATTATGGCCTCCAGAATAAAATTTATTATATTTTCACGACATGATTTTATAACGTTTTTAGGAAAATTTATCAGGAAAGTGAAGTATTTTAGTACTCGGATATGAGTAACCTGATTTTACAATATTTTACCTTTAATGTGTGAAGTGAGTAATTGAGTAGACTGTAAGATATGGAGTGTGTACATGCACGTGTGTGTGTTTCTGTATGTGTGTGTGTGTGTGTGTGTGTGTGTGTGTGTGTGTGTGTGTGTGTGTGTGTGTGTGTGTGTGTGTTTGTGTGTGTGTGTGTGTGTTTGTATATGTGTGTGAACATAGAAATATATTATATGTGTGTGTGCTAACCCTACGACAATGGGAACAGATCATATTGGGATCAGAATCTGTTAGCTTGTTGACGCTGGATGGATATGTGCATATTTCATTTATCAAGAGGGAATATAATAATAATAATGCTTTATTGTTTAATACAAACAGTTACAGTCATTTTTAGAACACTAACCTCCACACTAGGATTCCCTGTGTCGTGGAGGTTAGTCTCTTTCATCTTTACAGCAATAAACAAGTGAAACAAGAAATGTAATGTTATAGAAAAGGTAAGTACATTTTAAAATCTTACTTTAAAAACATTATTCTGAAGTTGAGTACAGAGTGCATGTTTGGTATGTGTATGTTTGGTATGTGTATGTGTATGTATGTATGGGTGAGTGTATGTGTATGTGGGTGTATGTGTATGTGGGTGTATGTGTATGTGGGTGCATGTGTGTATGTGTGTATATAACAGTCGTGCGCGTGCAAGTGTGTATGTGTGTGTAGATTCCAAAGTAATTAGTTTTACTGAAGTGTCTTTAATAAATGTTCCGTGTTTTCATAGTTCTTGTCTTTGAAATAGTTTTTAATGAGAACCTTACATTTAGATCTAGTCCTATAAAGTAAATTAAGTTGATTATTGAATTTATTGTATATAAAAGGACCCATAAAGTAGAAACATTGTTTGCCAAACTCAAGTCTTATTTAAGGTTTATCCCATTTAGGCTTTCTACGTGAGTGGGAATGAGAATGTGTTACTACTGTTTTATGAGCGGTTCTAAGGTATATGCAAAAGATTTTCAGTTTCCTCATAGTTGAGGGACTTTAGACAGCAAGAGATAGTCCTTTTACAATTATTATAATGTTTAAGCGAAGAAATTTGTAATTTCTTATTTATTTTGTTGTAGAGGTACTTTCCCAGGAAGCCGAAAAATTTTCCAGACAATGTTGTGGACCACCAATTGTCTATAGAAGGACAAACTTTATGTTTTAGTCTTTTGTTAGTATGTTTTAGAATTGTTTTTAAAATGTACAATTGCCGCACCGTTAGGAGACCGTAAAGATCCTTAGTAGGATAAAGAAAACGCATGGAAAGACATACCTTACGAACTACTCTTTCGGTTCTTTCCACCCTAATCAGACTAGTTTTGCAGGCACCGCCCCATACTGTGACACAATATGACAATATAGGTTGGCATAATGACAAATAAACTAGTTTGATTACATTTTTATTAGCAATAAGACGCAAATTTTTGAACACGAACATCAGTTTGCGCGTTCTTGATCAAAGAAGGTCTAGGTGGTAAAAAGATTGCTGTTTGTGATAACACCAATATACTTATTGCGAGAGGTACTTTCTAGATGATTACAGGTACATGAGTGATGAGCTAAGCACGTATGGGCTATGATAGAGTGATCATCAAGTGTGTTCGATGGAATGTTTTTTTATTTCGAAAGGTATGTATTTGTTTTATCAATGTTAAGTGTTAATCCATTTTTCATGAGCCACGAGGACACTGCATTAAAGCCAATCTGTGCAAAGGCGTAGGTATCATCTCAAGTATCTCCATGGAATATACATGCGGTGTCATCAGCAAAGGTTACAATTTTGCCGTTTTTTAGTAGGAGATTACTGAGGTCATTGATATACATAGGTGAGAAAGAGTGCAGGGCCCAATACGCTGCCCTGCGGTACACCAAAAACAATGGGCAGGTCGTCGCTAGTGACTTCACCGACTCTTACCCTTTGGTGTCTGCCGGTGAGATAGTCTGTAAATAGTTTATGTTGAGTGCCGCGGATACCCATTTTTTCTAGTTTGTCCAGTAGGAGTGGGACAGAGACTGTGTCAAAGGCCTTGGCTGGGTCCATGAATATGGCGATAACTTTTTCATTTCGTCTAGTTTACACACAATGTGATCAGTTAATTCATGGACAGAATCATTAGTTGAGGTGCTTGCCCTGAAACCAAACTGTGATTTGGATAAAATGATTTTTGCCTCTAGGTAGTCAATTAAAAGATTATTTAAAACTTTTTACTTATTTAGAAATGATGGGCAGAATAGAGATAGGTCTATAATTATTCACACAGGCTCTGTCTCCACTCTTATGAACAGGAATTACTTCGGCAAGTTTAAATTCCTTTGGAAAGACACCGGTACTGAACATGAGATTGAAAACGTACCTTAGGGGAGGCACTAAAATGTGGTGGTATTGTTCTAAGAAGGCCCCCGAGATATTGTCCTTTCCAGTTACATTGACCTTCTTTAGACTCAGTATGTAGCTGCAAACTTCTACTCAGGATGTTGGAGCGAGAGTGAACGAGAAAGGCTCGGAGGCAATGTTTAATATTTTAGGTAAGTTATAAGAGTAAATTTTATCGGAAAAGTTTTTACCAATGGACGTAAAAAGTTATTTATATTATTAATTGCGGAAATTGGGTTTCTAGATGTTAATAAATCCGTGGCGGGACTAGATTTGTTATTGTAATTTGTAACCTTTTTTGTAGTATCCCACAACGCTTTGTTATTAGTCTTAGCTGTACTATTTAATAGGTCTTTTTCATAATTTATTTTTACCTTTCTCAGTAGCCCGTTACAAAAGTTTCTTTATGTTAAGTGATTTTGATAGTCTCCTTATTTGGATTTTTCTTAGATTTAATATGTAGTTTGTCCCGGTTTGTCCCGGTTTTTCATGCATTTCAACAGACCAATGGTTATCCAAAGTTTTTTAATAAGCCTGCGATTTGAGACACTAATGATACGAGTGTTGGATTCAATCGTAGAGTTTAAGTTTGATATAAGTAATGAAGTGGCTACGTTGGCATCAGTTGAGGTACAGATGGAGTTCGGGCACGCCACGGTCGTGGCGGTAAGTCCCGTTTTTGAGGAGTGGCTGGAGAGGCGGCATGACGCCCTCACCTTCCGGCTCACAGGTAATGACTGGCCACGGTTGTTTTGGCCAGTTCCTGTGTCGTATAGGTCGGCAGGCGACGCCCGGATGTCATCACTGCATCGACTGCCGCGATGTTGTTGTGGACACGGCGCTGCACCCTTTGGCGGATTGCCCCACCTGGGCATCGCAGCGCCGTGAGTTGATCGCGGCAGTCGGACTGGTTGCCCTCTCACTCCCGGCCGTGGTTCAGTCTATGGTCCGGAGTGAGAGATCGTGGAACGCTGTCGTCTCCTTCTGTGAGGAAGTAATTTCTGTCAAGGAGGCGGCGGAGCGGGAGAGGGAGCGCTCAAACCGTCTCCACAACCGCAGAACCGGGTGCCAGAGGGCGCGAGATGACCTCCAGCCACCGGTTTGACCTGGGGGTGGTGGGCTGCGTGGGCCTGCTCGCCACCCGATCAGCACCAGGTCCGAGAGGCGGCGTACGTGTTCCCACGTGCGCCTCTGTGTCGTGTCTTTGTCCCCCCCCTAGGGGGACGGTGGAGGAAGTATTTTTTGTGTAGTAGCCTGCCGTTTCACACTGTGGGCCGAAACCATGGAGAGGTCGCGATTGCATCTGAAAGCGATTCGCGTGGCCTCGCCATCTATGGTTATGTCGAGGAACACCGTGGTAGGTTTAGTCGGTATTACCGGGGTATCTTTTCCCGGTGAGCCTGACATAACGTCTCCGTCGCCCCGCGGAGAGATATGAGTCAAAGCATTTCACCACGTGAAAAAAAATATTGGTGGAGTTAAGACACAAGTTATTCAAATCGATGTCTAGTCTTTCGTAATCAATTTTCTTAAAAGAATACTTTTGTTTCTGTAAGACCTTGTGTTTTATTTTTATATTATATGTATATAGTGTCACTGTAATGTGGTGTATGAAGGATGGTTTATAAATGCGTTATATTATTAATGCGTCTAGTCCCTTTTAAATGTAGGCATGTAGCAGGTGTATGCGTCATATAATATACACATTTGTAAATCGTACAGCCTGAGAAATAGTGTAATATCCAAATGTTTGTGATGACATTAGATATATAAATAGAAAATTGCGTGTTATACATGGCTATATATGTACACTACGCCTGTACACACATTAGTTTATGAAAGAAAAATTATCTTGGGTACAAGCTACATAAATATTTTTGTTACAATTCGTTGGCGATTCACGGCAACGGACAGCGACGTCGACATCAGAGAGCCGGCAATTTGTCTTCAGCATGTACGTGCTCCTACGTCGTTAAAATAACTTGAGGCCTGCAATTTGCTGCCGAGATGGGACACCCTATCCACGCTATGACGTGTGTGCCTGATACAATGTTGTATCGTGAACAGGATATATAACTCTGACAAAAAATGTAGCTTGACTCTTTAGTCAAGCTGACACATTGTAAGTTTTATAATCAATTCGGTTAAAAATATATCTAACTTCCAAATGAGAACCTGATATTTTTAATTATAGTATGTTATGTTGTCATTAACAAATGTTTACATATACAAATAAACGATAAAAACTAGGTTAAGGATAAAAAATACGAATAATTTATCAAAAGCGAATAATATTAATTACCAAACAAGAATTCTATTGAAGAGGTTACAAACATAATTTTGTGTTTTGCCGAATATTTTAGCTGATCTTTGTCCTAACGCGTTGTACTAATAGTTATTCTGGCGCCACTACAAGTTTACATACTTGTAATTTGTCGTCTATTAAGCTAAATTAGTAAAACATGTTTGTATCAACGGCTCCGTCTCAGAATTAGATGGTCCATCATTCCAGATATGTGATAAACTTTTGTGCATAACTGTAAAAGAAACAGCTGTTCCCTAATTGATTAATAAATATGTTATTTAATATGCGTTAGTCGTTTTTGCAACACAAATTAGTATCGATCTGCTGGCACCTCACATTATGGAAATTTTTACCTTGTTATTTATATTTTCCAATATATAGTATTCGTTTATATTCTTTATCATATTACTAAATAATTTTAATCCAGTCTTCATTGACATCTTCATTGTAAAATATATTTTTGTTTAAACATTATCGTTAAAATAACCTTGACAAATTTTGTAATTTCGCTTTTGATGGTATTGTTATTTTTAAGACAATCTGGTTTTATTGTTTACTACTCCATAGTTGAAGATTGTTCTGTTAAGTAGTATTAACATAATCTATATAATATTGTCGATTACTCGAATATTATACATTGAAATGGAATGAAAGACCAGTGCCTGGTTCTTGAGACCAGGCAAATGCTGAACTGGAGTCCTGATTGCTGCAGCTGTGGTATGCATGTCAGGATGTATATTGAGTATTTTATGTTACTGTGCTTTTATTTCTTCCTTTTTTATTATTATTTTTGTTATTTATTTTTATTTTTATACACATTGTGCCCAGCTGTATAGCAATAAAGATTTCTTTCTTCTTACAAATTAAACTAATTTATACGGATTTTATCGCGTCATTTTTAAAACCATGGCAACTAGGGTTTTCCTCGTGAACATGGCTGCAGAACAGCAACCGAAACGTTGCCGAAATCGTGTGTAAATGAAATTAAATATAAATATAGGTAGATTTTACAATTTTAAATAGCTTAAATAGAAGTAAAAAGTAACTAAGTAACAAAGATAACAGTAGAAGTTTAAGAGTTAATAATAATACAAACTAGTAATGTAATAATAACGTTATAAAATCCGTATAATTTTTATATTTACATATAAGACATCATAATCAATACATAATCTTTACATATAAGACATCATAATTTAACACATAACATTGTTTTTGTATAATATTGTCTTCTGTTTACGCGAATGTTATTCATTGAAATTAAACTACTATATACGGATTTCAATAGTTTCAATAATTTAATTAGCTTAAAAATTAGTAAAGTTTAATAGTAAAAGTAGTGCAACAGATTTTCAAAATTTTGTAATAAAGTTTCAAATAAACAACGCGATAAAATCCGTATATAGTAGTTTAATTTCAATTGTTTTTGTAGTACCTATAGTGGAACTAGTACCGACCCATCAGATGGCAAATGTCAACAACTGCTCATGGAATTTAGCAATGTTTCATTATAGGTATACACAACTAAGCCGCTGCTTACTGCGATAATAATGATTACTCTCTTCGAACATAGTTTAGATAAGGACAAGTCGTAGTGCTTAGGAAACACCGCAGCAAGTAGGACATTCCAGAGCTTACAAGTTCGTAGAAGAAATGACCGCAGATAACGTATCGTGTTGGCCGGGAAGGATTCCAAGAATATCCAGCAGCATACAGACGCTGTTCATTTCTACAACATTAAAACTGCAAATACAAAGATAATAATAATAATAATATAATATTCTATCACATACACACAACACCATCTAGCCCAAACTAAGCAGAGCTTGTACTATGGGTACTAGACAATGGATAAACATACGTATATACTTTTTTTTTGTAATTGCATACATATTATACATAGAAAGATCATACAGTGTTGGAGTAACTATCAATTAATCACACGAATATTATCCCGTATGGAAATTAAACCGAAAATGTCAGCGCCGTGTAGTTTGCTCCGCTGCACAAAATGCATACGTATGTAGTTAAATAAATCTACCTCGTTCTTAATTCCCACATTTCCACTCAGTTAACATAAATATTACCGATGCAATAATACTACAATACTCTTTGACAATCTGTTGTAGTTTATGTTGAGTGTTTCTCATTTCATTGCTGAATGAACCAGAATATACGTCATGTGGGTCGTTTGTGCACGTAAATTGTGTTTTCCGATGGACTGCCCCGGCAAGTCCGTGAATATGGTACGCAAGGCGAACAAAGTAATATACTGTACCTCTATAATGCCTGAACATAGCAGGAAAAAGGGCAGTTTCGGAGCCATACATAATGATATTTTTTTATTTATTAACCAAGCATGGTTGCCTCTATCTACGCTTTTGTGCCCAGATAGAGGTCTGGAATTTATCGACCGAACGAGTTAACAATGTAAAGTCTGTAATACACATGCTAAGTTTCTTATAAGTATTCTTACAAAGAAAAACGCTATTTTACTTTTATTGCACTTAGAGCCACAACGTGTATATTTTCGAAAGGGTAGACAGAGATGTTTTGATTCTTAGTTGTGAGTTTCTATGTAAATATATTTTTTTAATAAAACAACTCTCGCTCTAGCAGTTATTACTGTGTCGCGGGGACTTTCCAAACATTCAAACAACGGACACAAAGAACACCCAGACTCGGAACGACCATTTTGTCGGCCATTTGTCGGCCTCGATGGCGTAGTGGTTAGTGTAACCGACTGCCACGCCTGAGGTCGCGGGTTTGATTCCCGCACAAGTCAAACATTTGTGTGCATGAACATGGATGTTTGTCGTGATCTGGGTGTTTCTATGTATAATATGTATGTATTTAAAAAAAAAAGTATATAAGTATGTTTATCGATTGTCTAGTACCCATAGTACAAGCTCCGCTTAGTTTGGGCTAGATGGTGTTGTGTGTATGTGGTAGAATATATTTGTGGATCACACAAATTTTTCGACTACTTAAACCACTAATCCATCCCTGGACTCGTTATACCTGTTGCTGTGTTGCTATTACAGATAAATCTCTAATAGTAAAGCTCAATTAATAACATTTCGCTAGACTCTGACCCGGGATCTCAAGATCCAACGTTCTTGTCATTTTATTAATTAACTAGCTTTTTCTCGCGGCTTCGCTCGCGTTAATTTAGAATTTGACAATCAATTCGGGTCGTACTCGTCCAGAAGTGAGAAAATTTTCATACAAACTTTATCCCCCCTTCCGCCCCTTTAGGGGAGAGTTTTATCCATTTCACCTACACAGATATTTTTCAATTGTAATCTAAAACTTATGTACCAATTTTCATACTGCTAAGTCCAGAAATGAGAAAATTTCGTTACAAACTTTACCCCCCTATTTCACCCCCTTAGGGGTGGAATTTCAAAAAATCCTTTCTTAGTGCACCCCTACAAATTAAAACACACATGATCTCCAAATTTCAAGTTCCTACGACCAGCGGTTTAGGCTGAGCGTTGTCTCTAAGTCAGTCAGTCAGGACATCTTCCTTTATATATATAGATTACTTGAAACATTTAATGAAGTAGCTTTTATTAGGTATCACTTCAAAATGTTCGCCGTTTGTCTTTATACAGTTTTCCAAACGTTGCGTCCATTTATCAATTGAAACTCGCAGCTTTCATAGAAAAATGTTAACGGGCACTTGTTCTTATTTCACTAACGCTTAGTGAACTATAAAATGGTATAGTATATTATAATTTCCTCATCAGTTGTGTAACTTAAGATTAGAAACAAATGACGATCAGTTATCACTTCTTCTCTCTTCTTTCTCTACTTACAACATAGTGAGCCGAGTGTGGTGGGTTCGATTCCGAACCCGGATGTGTGATCCCCAGATAGTTGCTTTAAACCCGGATGTTCTCCGTTGTTTGAATGTTTGTGAAGGACGCGACACCGGATTTATTACCAGTACGATAAATGTTAAAAAATTAATAGTGTAAGAGATAGTGGAATTAGACCTAAACATATTTTATGGCACATCAAGTCATGCTTTAAAAATAAGTTTGGGTGATCTATTGCTTAGGTCAGATCTTACAGTATTAATCATCTTATTAGTACCAATTATGCAAGCAAGGTCCAACTATTGACTGCAACCAACAGAGGACATTATATTGTCCTCCTCAATAGCCCGGTATAAAAAACATCCACAAAAATTGGATTCAGAATTTTAAATTTGTTTTTAATTGTTGTTGTTTTGTTTTGTTTTTAAATAGGTACAGTAACAGACTACAGACTAATACATACACACATAATGTTAAACAGTATACAATACTCAAATCTGGAGTCCAATTATAACTATACACATCATTTAGTTAGAGAGAGAGAACATGTGAGTGAAGATTCGATATAAACAATCAGTAATGTTCATGCACTTATTATATAAACATAAAATAAATATTACAAAAGTTTTACATAGGTACTAGTTGATTATTTTTATTAAGGTTTCTGCTATCTTACTGTAGCTTACACTCTTCCAGTAAAAGTCTTTTAAATATACTTATATTGTTATAAAATATGTCAACCCGGGAACATACATCATTATAGTGTTTGCACATTCGCGAAATTGGATTGTTCTGTGATACATTATTGTTGCTAATCGGTATACTAAATAATTGTGGGATGCGCACGGATAGCGTTGGTATTTTAAAATTCAGCTGGCCAACAAGTTGACAATCCAATGAGCCATTTACAATCTTGTGTAGAGTGCACATGTCACTCATCCACCTTCTCTTATCCAGGTTCAATATTTCAAACCTACGAAGTCGACTATCGTAATCTGGTAGTTTCCGCCTTAATCCAAACTTAGAGGGTAGTGCTCTAATAAAGCGCCTCTGAATCGCCTCCATTCTATCTACATGCGTCCTGTAAATGGGCGACCACACTGATGAACAGTACTCCACTATGCTTCTTACTAAACAGCTGTATAATGTTATTAGAGAGCTTGCTTGTTTAAACGGTCTAGCGTTTCGAAATATAAACGATAACATGCGGTTAGCCTTAGTGCAGATGTGGTCATAATGAGGTTTAAATGACATAGTCGTATCAAAAAGTACTCCCAAATCGCGCACCACCTTTACTCTTTCTATAGTGACCCCATCGATGTGGTAAGGAAAGTTAAGTTAATTTAAAAAAAGTAATTCCATATCTATATTGCGTATTGTAATTAGGTACAACAATTTTCGTTCATTACTGATCGAGACTGTATTTTGATATCAGTACAATGCGTTATGATGATTGACCCGAATGTAAATACAATAAATAATCCACGTAATTAATATATAGGTACTTACGTGCATGAAGTAGGTACGTAATAACTCCATGGAATATTCGAAATTAAAATGACAATTTTAATTTCTTTATTGTAACTGTATTCATTTTGAGAAGGGATGTAGATACTTCTCTACAAGAGTAAATAAAGTCTGGAAGACTGTTTGTAGTCGTATACCTATGCTTTTTATTGCCAAGCTTTTGTTGCGTAAAACATGCAAATTGCTATAAAATTTGCATAATTCAACGAGATTTTTAATTATGTAGATAGATGGGATTCATTTTGGGTTCGTTTTTGACATCGATATACATACAGCGTGTTTTTTTTAAATGTAATTGGGGGTAAACGAGCAGACGGATCGCCTGATGGTAAGCGATCACCGCCACCCATGGACACCTGCAACACCAGAGGAGTCACAAGTGCGTTGCCGGCCTTTTAAAAAGGAGTACTTACGCTCTTTTCTTGAAGTGTTGTGTTTTTCTTTCTTGTTTTGTTTGTGTACCTAATAGTTAAGGTTATGGCAATGGGCTAATATTGCCGTACCGTGTTAGTAGCAAAAAAAATAGCGTGGTCCAGAATCAATAAATATTACGTCTCTTATATTTAAGGTGCAAGTACATATGTAGGTATAACATTTATTATTATTATTATTTTGTTCGCTGTTTAGCATTAATATTGTATAGCATAAGCGTCTAAGCTGTTTGCCCGGTATTAGTGTATTATCTATGTAAGCTGTCTTTATTAGTAGACAACATTTCTCAATGGTAATCTGTGGATAATGCCGTGGGTGGCGTATTTTGTACATTTAGTTACTAAGTACTATCATAGTAATGTTTAATACGCTGCTGTTTGTTATCCCTAAATAAATAAATAAATAAACATAGATATATCACATAACACCAAATTTTGAGAGTTGTGAGTCTGAGAGTCATGCAGAGGGAACAGTTTCTGCCGCGATTACGATATGGAAAATCTTATTTGATATCACACATACATAACTATTTCTATAATCCTAACTAATATTATAAAAGCAAAAATAAGTTTGTTTGTTTGTTACCTTTTCATGCCTAAACCACTGAATCGATCATCCTGAAATTTTGTATATACATTGTCAGGTGTACAGAAACGGACATAGGCTACCTTTCATCCCGGAAAAATTACTGTTCCCGAGGAAAACAATAATAACGTTCTTATGATAATAGATCGCGCCACGTGTCTTTCGAATCATGATTGAATTATATTATTACAAGCAGAGTATAACTTGAATTGATTATCAAATTCTAAATTAACGCGAGCGAAGCCGCGGGCAAAAGCTATTAATATTATAAAGAGGAATTAAATCTATCCTCTTTATGATATTACTAGATGTTCCCGCGGTTTCACCCGCGTTTATTGTTACTGCGCCGTCCCCGTGGATTGTAGCGTGATGTTATATAGCCTATTGCCTTCCTCGATTAATAGGCTATCCAACACTAAAAGAATTTTTCAAATCGAACAAACAAACAAACAAACTCTTCAGTTTTATAATATTATAGTATAGATTATATTACTTAAGTTATTTTCTTTGTTTGTGACGATTTACCTCAAAAACGACTCCCCTGTTTTAAAACTTCTTTCACTATTAGACAGCTATGTTATCACTAAGTAACATAGACTATTTCTTTTTAAAGTACTGTTACTAAACCTAACCTACTTTTACGCGAGCGAAGCCGCGGGCAAAAGCTACTTCTGAAATAACGTTGTTTACAAATTATTCATTGCTCCTTTGTAAATCTAAGCTCAACTACTAACGAGGTCTAATCCCTTCCTGTCACGTGTCTACGTTAAGCTATATTTTATCAAATTTGCCAAATAGGTACAACCCAAAAGGATTTATAACCAAATGAGTTCCGGTTGTTCTTGTCAACGATAGAGCATCTTAGTAATGTTTGCATTGTTTGTGAGTTATAAATGTTATAATGACGATCGATGTAACAATGAATTAAGTTAGAGATTTGCTTCGAGACGAACAGATTTACCAGTGAGTGCTTTTAATGAAGAGTAATGCTAGCATTATTCTTGGCTAGCATCACT
The DNA here is from genome assembly GCA_963564715.1 of Catocala sponsa. NCBI lineage: Eukaryota > Metazoa > Arthropoda > Insecta > Lepidoptera > Erebidae > Catocala > Catocala sponsa. The sequence continues at coordinate 14,502,468 of OY751331.1, forward strand.
GTTGGCTTTAGGATTTTCTATTCTAGCCTAGTGTCAACAGCTCTATACAAAAGAGAACCTGCATAAATAATGACACACTTTTGTATAAGCTTTCTGCTTGTCTGTTGATACTCGTAAACTTTTTCATAGCGTGCGAAAAACAGACAGCTTTGCATTCAAGATATTTTCAAACAAAACAAGATGGTAATTAACATCTAAATAAAATCTGTTTGTAATCTAGTATTAAGACATGTATAATTAACGAAGTAGCAACTAGTGGCGAAAAGAGCTAATGGTATTATTTACTTCAAAATTGTATATAATTTTATTTCTTATGTTCGCGCTCTCGACGTTTCCTCTTAAAACTTTGAACAATCAAGCTGTACACAAGTTCAAAGTTAGTTGAAGATTGTGATGTTCTTCGTTAACTTGTTGACTAATAGAAATAATTTAATTACTTCTAAAATTTCACATGAGTTTCGGGAATTATATTTACGCTATAATCATTGAGTTAATATGGTCTTTATACTGGACGGGATAACTCAACTAGATTGTTCGTGACACGCGTTTGAATGCCTGCTCTCTAATTCATTTAGTCGGACTTATGCGCTTACTATAATGACGTGTCAGTGCAAAATATTGTTATTCAATATCAGCTTACGAGTGTGTTGCGGTATTGCCTAATAATTCATTTGGGCTTGTAGGCATTGTAGGCTTTCATATGATAAAACGATAATGATTTTTGCGTCAAAGACACAAAATAACCTTCCTTATAGCATTAACAGACGATCGAATATTGTTTGTTCAGCGATCCGCCGCACATTATTTTTATTATTGACGGTACGCTCGGTTCGATGGTTTTTACAAAGGATTTGGTGCGGTCCGCACCAAGTTCGCTCGTGTGGCCGAACCACCGCACCGTTCGGCGCTTCAGTCGTAATTCTACCTCCGAGTGAGACACACGTTTCAATGTTGTCCGACCACGAAGCCGTAAATATTACGGAAAGATTAATTGTGGAAGTTTTAGAACTTTATAAAGATTTCTCGTGTTTGTGCGTTACGTCTCATTATTTATATTGTAACAATAAAAGGTACCCGCTATCAAGCGTTGGATGTCTTTTTAGAAAAATATAAAACGTGCTACCCACATGCCACCAGAGACAACGTAGTAATAGTAGATAGTAATGTAGTAGCTACGATGGTTGCCGCAACTAACGAAATTTTAGCCTGTTTTGATAATATTGGGGGCATGTCAACGTGATCACGGTGTAGTAGCACGGAAAACACTGGACTGTCTGTGGTGCAGTGCGGTGATGTGGCGTGTTGAGCGCACCGTACCAATCCGTTGGCTCGGTCGCACAAGCTCGATCGTCTATTAATAGTTTTAGAATGACTCCTTCTTTACCTGTAACTCGGATAGTAAGTTTCTCTGGAAATATATCTTTAATTTATTAATTGTGACATTGTCATAATAACAAACAAACAATTTATTAAGGTACTCTATCGGTAACAAGACCAAACGGAAAATGTTGCACTTGAACGTGTTGTTGCAGTAAGCGCATGACTCAGTGAGTGAGTTTTACATGCAATCTGGTTGAGTTGTCTCTTTTAGTAGTTAGTACATATTAAATCAATGACTATAACAATGTTTCTTCCTTAGTTTACCTATAAAATTACCACATTATGTTTTTGTTGATGTGACAAATTTAAGGAAACTCAACATTTCCTTAATGTGATCAGAATAACAAAGTACTTAAAAGTCACTCCAACTTTACTTAGGAGACGCTGAAGACGATATTTTTCCATACACACTTACTATTGTTGTTTTATTCAAAAGTCTTGTTGCGAGCTTCGTATCGGAATCGATGTTTATTTGCGTTTCATAATTGGATGCATTTATATACAATAGAATTCTTCGATTGTCGGTGGCTTGCAAGAGACAACCGATTGTGGCTAGGAAACCGATGTCACAGATCCCAAGAAAGGTTTGACTAGCTTTTATCAAGATCTAGGATGTACGTAGTGTAGAATATCATACTAGGAGACCGTCGCAGTTTCACGCATGTTTATGATTTATTATGCAAGACTCCCGTGGCTCGTACCGTGATGTTACCTTAGTTACGGAGATATCATGTTTAGTAAGTAAATGCATGAGTGATCTTTTACTATTATCTACTTATATATTAAGATTAAGTTTATGCTATGTTTGCAAAGTTGGTTTTCGAAAATGCCATTTTCGACATCAGCGTGGCTAAAAACTGCAATAACGACACTCATATTGGATTTTTTTATTGAGTTTTAGAAAATCGTAAGATATCGATCGGTAGTTCTACAAAAAATATTATTTATATAGCATTTTTCGTTTTTTTTATAACCTTCTTGTAAGCCATTTTCAATAAGCTAAATGCAATCTATGCATACTAAATCAGATTGCAGTAAGGAAGGCACTTGTAAATTTTCAATATTAAATATATTATTTATAAATTTCAAATTATTCATGTTGAGACTAATGACACCACCATACTGAGAATGACTTTAGCTTGGAACATAATGACACCATGTTGCAGAGAATGATCGAAAAGGTTTTTAATTTGGTTATTTTTCAATAAACATTTGTTTATTGAAATCGTTTATTTGTCAAATGTAAGCACAAATACAGAATATTATATTTGTCAAATGTAATCACCACTCCAGAAACTTTTTGCTCCAACGGCTGTCGGTTCTGCGCGCTATGTGCCCTGCCCACTGCCACTTCAGCTTAGCTATCCAAAGAGCTATGTTGGCAACTTTAGCTTTCCTGCGGATCTCCTCATTTCTGATTCGATCCCGCAGGGAAACCCCGAGCATAGCTCTCTCCATCGCCCTCTGAGTGACTTTGAACCTACTGATAAGGCCCACAGTGAGCGAGATGACCACGTCTCTGATCCGTAAGTCATCACTGGTAACACATTCTGGTCAAAGACTTTTCGTCTTAAGAAACTGCGTTATATTAAACTCAAAAATATGTCGTACCTTCCCGAACGCTGTCCAGCCGAGATGGATTTGACGATTGACCTCTTTTTCGAAGATGGACCTACATAACCGGATCATTTGTCCCAAATATATGTACAAACTTGTCGACAATTTGAGGGTAAAGTTCCCAACCTTAATAGGAGTAGGTATGACATGGACGATATGTTTTTTGTCTTGTCCATGTTCATTGTAAGACCTACTTGTCGGAAGACTCTGTAGTCTTCCGACAAGTATAATAATCATAATCTTCGATAGCCTCTGTAGGCTATCGAAGATTATGCTGAGGTCTTCCATGGCCTCAGCTATGACCACGATATCGTCGGCAAATCGAAGATAAGTGATGTACTCGCCGTTGATGTTGATGCCGAGTCCTTTCCAATCCCAAAGCATATGAAAGTATGCATTAAGGTACTTTTATAAAAAAACAATTTTAAAATTTTTTGTCTTTCTGTCTGTCGATCTGTCTGTCTGTCTGTTTGTTCCGGCTAATCTGTGAACCGGCTGAACTGATTTGACGGGACTTTCACAGGCAGATAGCTGATGTTATAAGAAGTAACTTAGGCCTCGTTTATTTAAAAAAATAGGGTTCTGCAGAAATAAATTAAAACCAATGGAATAGTGGACAATATCACAAACTAGAAGAAAGACATTAATTTTAGCATAAATATTTATTTGCGAGGAATACAGAATTATTAAGTTTTCGTTAACTCTGCGAACTGAACTGCTAAATTCCACACGGACAAAGTCGCGGGTAACAGCTAGTATACAATATAAAGAGAGAAATAGATTGTAGCTCTAATTATGTGTGCACAGAAAGAATTTTCTAAGTAAGAGAATTATTTATATATTAATCATACAGTTTATTCGCCATAATATGGAGCCCCTTGTTACAGTAGTGTGGTGACGACGAGGTACTTTTATTTTCCCAGATATTTAAAATCAATTAGTTTAGTAATCTTGAGAATGGTTACTTTTTAAACGTCTGTGTGCCTTATAAATATCAATGTTTTGTTGGTATACGTACGCCTTTCCCAACCTATCTACGTGCAATGGACATGCTTCGTTATTTATTTTGGAGCACGTATTTATAATATTATATTCAATGGGCTGCCTTATAAGGTTTCAGTACAATCCCTTTGAAGGAAAGTGTAAAAAATGGAGTAACATTGGTTTTGACATAGAGAACATTAACGTGACGATCCTTTTAGGTGTGTTGGTATTTGAGACACATTTTAAAGATATTAGTTAGACATCTACTACATAGATTCACGCCTACGTGCCCCCGAAGTGCTAGTCAGAGGCATACTACACCCACTTTTTGCCAACTATATTTTACGTTCTTCGTAATAGGGAGTGACACTCGTTATATTGGTGAAGAATATTATGTGTAATATTATATACCTACATATATACTTACAAAGATATAATATACACAACATTATTTATAGAATTTAATGGTTTCAAAGCCAACATTTCGTGCTATTAAGCAAGACAATTTTAGTAACAATATATTTAAAAAAGGAAGGCTAATATTGGGTGGAAACCTGCACGTCTGAGAGTTCCACATAATGTTCTCGAAGATGTGTGAAGTCTGCCAACTACGTAGCGTGGTAGGCTACAGCCTACAACCATTCCCATACTGAGAAGATGTCTATGCCCAGCAATGGGGCAATTACACAGAGGCTGATATCGTTATATTTATTTACGTTACGTAATTACACAGTAAACTGTGTGAATGAGATCAATCTCATCAAACCTAATATGAGATGAACTGTGTGGCTATTATATACATATACAATCAATGGGCCCAATGCGTGAAAGCCTCGCTGTTATAATTTTCAGTATGGAGTAGGAGCTGGTCAATATCAATCAGGCCGTTTATTTACGGACGGTAGCAAAAAACCGCCTGTGTGGGCTTGTGCAAACTTATCTGCTGCATTGCAAAAGCGACGCGGCACGCTCCAGTGAGGGAGAGAGTATACACGAATATTACTTAATAGTTTCACCTACTACTCTAATTTTAACGATGAAAAATTATGAATTACTGTAATTTAAAATATTACTTTGCTGTTGGTATGTCAAAATTGACTGCGTCGTTCGTTGGTACCATGGCCTAGGCTCCTCCTATAATATTTATAATATCAGCTCTATATTAAACTGTCCCACTGCTGGCCATGGGCCTCTTCTCAGCGTGAGAAGGGTTAGGCCATAGTCCACCACGCAGGCCCAGTGCGGGTTGGTAGACTTCACATATCTTCGGACATTATGAAGAACTCTCAGCCGTGTAGGTTTCCTCACGATGTTTTCCTTCACCGTTAAAACGAGCGATCATTAACACTTTAATACACACTTAACTTCGAAAAGACAGAGATGCGCGCCATGGAATCGAATTTGAGACCTCTGCGTGGCAGTTCAACGGTCTCCCACTAGGTTACTATGTGGTCTCTAAATATATCTAGCGAAAGATGGGATAATACAAAGGCAGGGATGCCTTACCGTTAGCACTGGTGCCAAACTATATAATATGTAGTTCTACAACTATGTAACTCGAACTTTGTGGCTAAATCGTATATCACGATTTAGCCACAAAGTTCGAGGAACTTAAACAGTTCCTTTTTTGAATACGATTTATGAGTAATCTATAGTCTATCAGATAACGTAAAAGGTGTTCTATATTTTATCCATTTAATGTATTGCCCCTATAAGGATAGCTATCGCAACTATAGACACATAGAGGTTCCCTTCAAAGGCTTTTAACTATATCAAATGTTCTAGCTTATCTATATATGGTTTAAAGTAAACCACCCGAGGTAGTCATTAATAATATTATAGGTGGAATATATTAGATATTATTTCTTATTCAATATCAAAGGAACAGTAGGTTCTGTAATTAATGAAGTAATGAACTCAAGCCATATAACTCGTAGTCTCTAGAGGGATTTGCTATAATTATAACATGTCTAACTATAAATCCTTCTTATTACGTATTTGCTTTGAAATCCTTGATATCGTAAAGATGTTTTTTTTAATACACGTGCCTTATAAACTATTCAACAATGCTTCGCCAATTGCCAAACGTGAAATCCTGCGTTTTATATCTTGGTCTTATACATTTTTCTTTATGTGAGTTAGAAAATATACTTGAGAAAGCAAGACTTTACAGAGACATAATATGTATGTATGCATAAATCATGGAGCGAGGTTATGTTTGAAATTATTGAATTACCCGACATATTTTTAAGATTGCTGCTTATGTAGCTTTATTTAAAGTACAACTAGATTTTGTCCGTGGCTTCGCTCGCGTTTATGTAGATTTTGTTAACGCATTTCTATCCCTATGAACCTACTTTTTCTAGATGAAAGCTACCCTATGTCCTTTTCTGTACCCTTGAAAACGTGTATACACAATTAATCTCTTCCAGACCGTATTTCGGTTACGGCGCAAACACTCTCTATTCCCTAACTCTCAAGATCCGATGGGACGGTAATCCGACACGACCGGAGAGAGATCAGGCGCAGGACCAACGACTTTACGTGCTTTCCGAGGTACGGGGGTGACTAACACCGCCAACTTCCTAACTCCGGGCTGCTATTGAGATTTCTTCTTAATAGAAAAACCCAATAACTTTTTCTTGACCTGACCCAGGGTTCGAACCCGAGACCTCATGCATAGCAGTCGCATTCACTACCCCTGCTGTTTTGCCTGCACGGATGGCGTAGTGGTTTAAGTGGTCGCCACGCCCTGAGTGTTGTGGGATCGATCCACAGACGGGACAAAAAATTGTGTGATCCACAAATGGTTGTTCAATATCATGTAATTATTATTATTATTATTTTTCAAACATCAATGTTTGTAAAATTCCCAGCGACACAGGAATTATTCCTAAGGTTGGAGACGAATTTCTCTAAAAAAAAAATTGTAACAGACCAACAAATTCACATTCGCCTTTGTATATATTAGTAAGGACTGAAGACTTAGAGAGATTAGTTAGTTTAATCCCGAATATGGTTAATGGTGTGTATTGGAGTGTGACATAAGATTTATAGCAGCTATCAACATTCACGGCTCTGTCATCAGTTTGATAGAGCGTCGCTCGACGGTCTAATGCAAGTCTACTAGTAAACAAACGCGGTCGAAATGCCGCAGTCTGAGCTGTTGCACTAACATTAAACGTCGCTATGCAAGTCGTATGCTGTCCCATTTAAAGTTTAGAAATGGAGAAACTTTTAGTACGAGCCCAAGTGTTGAAGTCTATTTGGTAAACAGAAAACGCTTTTGGAGATAGCACCTCATTTTCACATTATTTGTTACCGACCCCAAAACGAAATGTTTAAAACTATACCCAGTGATCTATCTCATCATTTCTTTTAGTGTTAATAGTTCGATTATGGAGATGGTTATGAGGTAATAAGTAGCCTATGGTGATACATTTATATGATAATGAGAAATTTAGCTACTTCTGTCTGTCTGGTCTCTTCTCCAATTTGAATATATTCAAAAATATATAGAAAAATTTTCTATATTTATTATTCTAATAAGATTACCGTTGTGACACTAATGGATAGTCATGTTATCCTGCACAGACAACATGTATCAAATGCCAAAGACAATATAACTTTGCTTAACAGCTAGTTAGCTGTCTATAATAACAAATTTATCAATACATACATAATAATCAATACCTATAGAAATTACAGACACACGAGTATTCTGGTGTGTGTAGTTATTAATGACGAGTCATGATCTCAATGTATATTAATATATTTCGGCGGCCTCGATGGCGTAGTGGTTAGTGTAACCGACTGCCACGCCTGAGGTCGCGGGTTCGATTCCCGCACAAGTCAAACATTTGTGTGCATGAACGTGGATGTTTGTCTTGGTCTGGGTGTTTCTATGTATAATATGTATGTTTATCCATTGTCTAATACCCATAGTACAAGCAAATATTATTATATTGATACAAATAAATTAACATAATATGAGAAATTGACTTACAGTGTGAAGTCGAGCGCCAGGCTGCTATACCTACTGCCTTACGTAAGGGGTGTCATTGACAAGATTGACTACATCTTGAAGCGAGCTTCAATCAACACATACTTCCACCCGCCAACGAGGATAAGTCAATATTTACCATCCGTCAAGTGCCAACTACCTTTACAAGATGCAGGGGTCTATAAAATAGATTGTGACTGCGGACTCTCATACTCATTGGTTAAACCAAGAGAAGCATAGGCACCCGCATAAAAGAACACATAGCTGATGTATAACACCAACACTCGTTGAAGTGTGCTGTGTGTGAACATGTGCAACAGGGGACCAACCACTACCTGAGATTTGACAAACCACAGATTCTCGCTAAAGAACACCGATTCCTACCAAGGATGCTTCGCGAGGCTATTGAAATCAAAAAATATCCTAATTTCAATAGAGAAGATGGTTGGAATGTACCACCAGCTTGGGATCCAGTAATTCAAATAGTCAAACCCAAGAAGAAGCAGACCACAGCTAGACTTCATGATACTTTGAGCTCATTCTGCGTAAATAGAAACACCAATGATTAAATTATGTTCGGGTACTTTGAAATAACTACACTGGAATATCGAGACAACCACCATCTAAGTCTCCCCGTGATCATGGCTGCTGAAAAGCAACCGAAATGTCGGGGAAAGTGTAAAATTAAATCTAAATAGTTGTATAATTTAAATAGCTTAAATTGAAGTAAATAGTAACAAGTAAAAGTGTTTAACAATAGTAGTTTTAAGTTTCAAAATTATGTAAAAGTGTTTTATAAAAAATAACAACGCGATAAAATCCGTATAAAGTTTGTTTAATGTCAATGTATAAACATTCGCGTAAACATAAGACAATATTACAGTGTGAAATTATTATTTATTTACAGAATATCAACGAAATTATAAAACATACATCGCGAAGCTAAGTACACTTGTCATTTCGACACTTATATGCTATTATTGTAATTCTCCAGAGCTTGGTGTTCGCTTTTGCATTAGAATGGTGTTAAACAGCAAACAAATTCGTTAAAATCAAAATATTATTTCGATCAATTGTGTTCTACAAACAAAAGCGGTGATTTATCCATATATCATGCAAATCAGGCAAATATTGATTTGATCCCCTATGAGCACTCACCCTTGCTTTTTTCAGTGAAGAACAAGTGTATTTGTCATGAAAGGAGGCAGAAGCTAATTCGAGTCCACCTTTGTTATAATAATAATCTAGCTCTTCTTTCAAAGACTAACTATTCGTTTTCGCTTCCACTGCGTTTATTCTATGAGCTAATTCAATCTTATTAACACACACACCAGTGGACGCATCAATATACACAGAGTACAATTGTTTATTTATCTCAAATAAGTAAATACTTTGTTAGCAGGTTTTTGAAATGAAACCTCATTGGGTAGGGAAAATGTTGATTATTATCTATACATATAATAAAATCATAGGAAAGTCAGACTGTACATAGAATATTTTTTTAAAAGAATACTTGGGGCGTGATCTACAATCGATATCGAAGCCAAAAATATAGTTTTTAGAATTTTTGTCTGTTTTTCTGTATGTATGTCCGGGCTAAACTCAAAAAGTACTGCATGGATTTACTTAAAATTTTGCATGAATATTACTAACAGTTCGGGTCAACATATAGGCTACATATTATCACGCTATCACCTACGGGGGAGGAGCTGTGAATCTTTATTTTTCTTACGCATTCTGTGACAGCGTGTAATCTAACGACGCATATTTAAATGTTGTTTTTGAGTAAGCCATGCTATTATCTAGCTTAACACTATAAAAACTACGCCATTTAAGTAACTTGGGCAGAGAAATTTAGTTGGGTTCCGCGGCGACAAACACTTTTTAGTTAAAATCTACGCGGACGAAGTCGCAGGTAACATATTCAATAAAACACAACCACGGTTCGCGACTACGTGTGGAAATAAAATAAATTTATTTTGGGCACAAAGCTATTGATTCTGCCATTTTCCTTTGACATACTGAGTTTGAACCAATTCTTGCTAATTTCGTTATATTTGCTATCCAAAAGAACCGTTTTATTTCGTAAATAACAGTAAACAACAAAGGTTTTTATTACGTCTTTATTTCAGATGAATGAACATTAACGAGGTAAATTATAAAAGATGCCTCTAGTAAATTGCGACCTATTCACTGTTAGCCGTTTTGGAATTAGAATGTATCTGATTAATGCCATGTGCCGACTATTCTGATAAATGTATTTGATTAAAATTCTGTACATTGATATTGCGCAATCATTTAAAAATTTCCTTTTCGTATTACTGTCTTGACTTATTAAGACTTTATAGCTGACATGTGATATGTTTTACGTTTATGTTGTTACTGTCAACAGGTAATTAGCTATGGCATTGTAAAGTAATGATAGATTTCTAATGCGCATATATTCAATCATATGTAAATATAGGATAAAACGGTTAACAAGATATTGCATATAACATTAATGTGCGATTTATAATTATTTTTATGTTTGCGACTTTCATCAACGAGTTTAAACATGTGGTTCTTCGCTGTAATAAATGTAAGTGGTTGAATTAATATGTGTATGAGTTTTTCCAATAAATATTTTACCGCGTGCGCCTGCCAAACTTGGTGCTTTTATCTGCATGTTCGAAATAAAGAAAAACGTGGAGTATCGGAAAAAGAGGGCATTGAATATGTACCGCAAACTTTTTGTATAGAACTATAGAAAAACTGTGCGGCATAGAATTGTAGATGTTTGAAATCAGAGTAATGCAATCTATCAATAATGGTTACGTCTGGTGTGGCCTTTTTTGTTTGCGTAACACAATGCTTTTATCACGTGTCTGGTTACCGGCTGATTCATGTGTTAATAGGTGTACATTGGTAGCAGCCTAATGTTAGAATGTAGAAGAGCTCTTACGCTGCTGGTGCATACTTAAAATTGTTATGGTATTATGAAGTACCGAATCCTTATATCGATGCCACGTTAAGACAAACTATGAACTATATGATGTTGCTAGTTTTTCTAAATTAGCTACTTTCGATAACCAAATTGATTTAAAATTCGTATTTATTCCTATGTACCATAGTTATCATGTATGTAGTATTATGAATATTCGCAGTGGCAATTAATATTACTTATTTTAGTTGTGGTCGATACTTCTTAAGTTAGATAAAAAGTTAATCTGCTACTTTATATTTTTTAAGTAGCCCATTTAGACAATATATTGTAACAGATTATCTTTTTCTATGTGAGAAATTTTTGATGTTGCGATATTCGTCATTTGTCATAATTGTCACATATAAAAAGTTTACAAGCTAGTTGAAGCCTGGCTTCAATAGGCCTGTATAATCTTAAATTTTATTGCCTGTAACAAAACTATTTTTGGCTTACGTCAATTATAATCAATTACTAAAAATTGAAGGTTCATCACTCACAGTGCCAGTCAAAATCATTCGTAAGCCATTTTTTATTATAAGAATATTTTGGAAGTTATTTTCTTCAAATATTACTCCATACAAATTTTAATTAAGAGAAATAAATTGAACTGCTACTTTATAATTTAACTCCTTAATCAGCTTAATAGAAATTACGGTACCTCGTAAGTTAAATTAGAACTAATTATAATTTCTTCTGGGTTTGTTAAATACGCCAGAAAAGCAGAGAAATAATATAGGTATTTAATACCTTATGTGTTCATAGCAATCCTAAACAATCGCTACTTAGAGTACATGTGCATACCTATGTATTGTAACGCGCGCTAAATTCCGACCTTTCCAGTTTTCTTTGTGACTTATGCTAGGTCAGAAGTAGATTGTTTGCTTGTGACGTCAAGCATCCAGAAACATAGATAAGAGTACCTAGCATGATTGTGATAATTCTCGTTTCCTATTACGTAAGTCATTTAACGCTAAATGATAAAGTTATATTATAATTATGAGTTTGTCGGAACTGTCTTTCAACTGCTGTTATTAGGAATTTATTGTGTACTAGATTTTCGACGCGGCTTCACTTGCGTTAACGTACATTTGTCAATTCATTTTTCTCCCTCTGGATCAGTATTTTTATGGATGAATATTGTCCTTTTTTGTACCTCTTTCATTTGTATCTTGGCGGTTCATTTCATTATATTCTTAGTGTGCATAAAGAATATATTGATAAGGTCATGGTTGATGAATCGAGATGACGGTCTTTGCGAATTGTATTTGTTAAATCTCTATTAGTTTTTATCCGCGGCTTCGCTCGCATAAATGAAGGTTATGTCAACTTTAGATCCCTCGGGAACGTTATTTTTTCGGACGATAGGAAACATATAATATGTCTTAGCCTGTACCCCTGACAACGGTGGAAATCGATAATAATCAGTCGGCTAGTTAAGGCGTGAATGCGTAATAATATTAATTGGGATAAGCATTAACTGTCGCAGTATTTTTACGAGAAAACGCTTGTAGTTTATTACACATATCGGCCTCGATGGCGTAGTGGTTAGCGTAACCGACTGCCACGCACGTCGCGAGTTCGATTCCCGCACAAGTCAAACATTTGTGTGCATGGACATGGATGTTTGTCTTGGTCTGGGTGTTTCTATGTATAATATGTACATATTTACGAAAAAAAAGTATATATGTATTTTTATCCATTATCTAGTATCCATAGTACAAGCTTTGCTTAGTTTGGTCTAGATGGCGTTGTGTGTATGTAAAAGAATATTATTATTTGTTTCCCTAATACGTTAAGAACATACCCGGCCCTTTGGGAGGATTAACCGGGGACATGGGTCCAACATGCAGAGGCCCTTCGAGAGTTTTAGTTTAGAGTGAGATAGTGATAGTGTCCCACTTACCGAGACTAGCCGCGGCAGGAGTAGGAGATTATTACTACAGGAATCTAATTATTCTGGTCTATGGGAATGGGTGTTTAATGGTTTGGTAATATGCAAACTATAGTTAAAAAGCGGCGTCTATACTGTCTCAGTAGAAAGTAGGAATGGCAGACGGTGACTCGCCGACTCACTAGATGGGCCCCCTGAATAGCCGCCATAAAAATACAGGCCTTAAAAGCAAAAGGGGGCAACACCGGTGCGAGCGGCTAGAGGTGTCGAGCGGTGCGGTGCCATCACGGGTCTCGTGTAAATGGAGACCCGGAACGGGTTTCCCCGTAGTTATGCCGTTGAAAATGACACTTCCACCCCCGAGCATATAGCTCTAGCGGCCTCTCCCTGACCGGTCGACCAAGGCAAGCCAGAGTTGAGACCCCTACGGGCGCTCTTAAAACTCTACCCCAGCCCACCAGTGAAAGTAAGCCGGGGACGGGACCCTAACCGACTCTCTGAGGCATTCAGGACAATTTGAATTCGATTTATTATGATAATTTATACTGCATGGTACTTACCTATCATATTGTATAGTTATAAGCTTATCAAATTTAGCTTAACTATGTACTAATCTTATCACAGCAAGTATTGAAAAATACTTGCTGTGATATGATTAGTACCTATTAGGCTTGAGTAAATCCCAGTTCCTCATACATTACAAGTGTGAACGTAAGAAAACCGGCCAAGTGCGAGTCGGACTCGCGCATGAAGGGTTCCGTACCATTATCTATAAAAACGGCACAAAAATCATGTCTGTTGTATTGGAGACCCCCTTAAATATTTGTCTTATTTTAATTTAATTATTTATATTTAAAGCGAATATATAACTAAATATTCTGTGAATATTTGAAGCGTCTACCTGTTGCCGTTATCAATATCGAGCAAAAACGAGCAAAAAAATCACATTTGTTGTATGGGAGCCCCCTTAAATATTTATTTTATTATATTTTTTAGTATTTGCTGTTATAGCGGCAACAGAAATACATCATCTGTGAAAATTTCAATTGTCTAACTATCACGGTTCATGAGATACAGCCTGGTGACAGACGGACAGCGGAGTCTTAGTAATAGGATCCCGTTTTACCCTTTGGGTACGGAACCAAAAAAAAAAATATAAAAATATATGCCCGACTCCATATAGGTTTGAAATTAGTTGGGAAAACCGAAACAACACATTTGCCACATCACATTATGAATACAAACGTACGTTAAAATGTGTTTAACAACATTAATTAAAGTGCCCACTCTCTTGAAGCAACACGATATTCCAATAGTGAAATTAAAACTATTGAAAATTTAAGCATAGAAGTTAGTTATTATTCTAACAAAATTTAGTTACATGTTGCAAATATTTAGAAAGCTTAAGCGTTGTTTAAGACAAAAATATTGAGCTCAGGCCACTGTCGCTGAAAATCATTCAATATTATATTTTATTATTTGCACCGGTATAATTCTTTAACTCTGCTAGGGTTATTAAAATCTGAAGTATTTTGAAAGAAAACAATGTACTTGTTAGTACATCTATTATATTTATATGTTATAAAGCTGAACCTATAACTTTTCAAGTTTAGATGTTTTGTCTTGCTGATGTCAGAGGGGTTAAAACTGATCAAAATAGAGTTCTGACGTTGTATTAGTGTTATAAATATAGGTCACGACACAATCGTTAAGACCCGTTTTTGAGGAGTGGTTCGAGGAGTGGCATCGTGCCCTCACCTTCCGGCTGACACAAGTAATGACTGGCCATGGTTGCTTTGGCCAGTTCCTGTGTCGTATAGGCCGGTAAGAGACGCCCGGTTGTCAGCACTGCGGCGAATGCCGCGACGTTGTTGAGGACACGGCACTGCACACTTTGGCGGACTGCACCGCCTGGGCATCGCAGCACCGTGAGTTGATCGCGACAGTCGGTATGGTTGCCCTCGCTCCCGGCCGTAGTTCAGTACATGGTCCGAAGTGAGAGGTCGTTGAACGCCGTCGCCTCCTTCTGTGAGGAAGTAATTTTCATCAAGGAGGCAGCGCAGCGGGCGAAGGGCGACCTCCAGGCACCCTGAGGTTTGACCTGGGGGTGGTGGGCTTCGTGGGTCTGCCCACCATCCGTTCAGCACCAGGTCCGAAAGGCGGCGTGTGTGTTCTAACGCGCGCCTCTGTGTCGTGTCGATCTCCCCTCAAGGAGAGGGTCATTAGGGATTTATAAAAGTGAGAAGTGCCTAAAGGGTAGGTCTTTTCGTGTAGTGGCCTGCCATTTCATACGGCGGCGGCGGGTCGAAATCTCGGCGGGGTCGCGACCGCATGTGAAAGTGATTCGCGCGGCCCCGCCGATTGCGGTTTTGTCGAGGAATACCGTGGTAGGTTTAGTCGGTAGGTATTACCTACCGACAGTCTTTCTTTTACTCGGTGAGTCCCACATAATCCCCTCCGCCCCCCCCCCCGCAGAGAGGTATGCGTCAATGCATTAACCCACTTAAAAAAAAAGTGTCTAAAATATCACAAATAATATTCTCCCAAATTAAAATAAAAAAGTAATCAAAAATTACCTTACCTTACTAGACTACTACTATTACCAGACAGCACTGAAAATATTTTCTAGTTAAGCGTCGTCTTCTCTTCATCTCTTTTCTCTCTTCTCGTCATCTATAAAATGAACATTTAATCAGCAACTATATTATATTATAAAAGGAACTAACTCAATTCTAGGATAGACCAGGGTCGATAATTTTTGAAACCAAAAATATCTGCTTCTTTTAAAAAGTCGGGGGATTTTTTGTTCTTTGAAATCTCTACTTTCTGATAGTGTAAAAAAAATATACATTACTATGGTAAATTTTCTCACAAAATAAATGCAAAAAACGAAAAAAGGTCGCTTCCGAAATATTTTCTTTAATCATCGCGTACAATTTTGAGCTATTTATTAAAATTTACACTTTAATTACTCGAAAATAGAAAATTTACCATAGTAATGTATATTTTTTTTACACCATCAGAAAGTAGAGATTTCAAAGAACAAAAAACCGCCCGACTTTTTAAAAAAAGAAGATATTTTGACGGGTGAATTTTTGATTGAAAATTAGGATGCTTTTTCGATATTAAGTCAAAATAAGCTGCAAAAATAAATATTTTAAATAAAAAAAAATTCTGTGTGTTTGGGATATAAAAAGGTAAGTTTTCACCAAATTTCGAGAAAAATAATCTTTTTGCAAAAGATAAAAATAAAAACCAAAAACTTGGTTATTTGAATTTTCACATAAATTTTGAGGTTATGTGAAAAAAGTGTAAATACAAAAGTTGTAGATCTTTTTATTACCTACAACTTTGCTATTTAACTTTTTTCCATAGGACTTTTAGTTTTGCCGGAAATCGAGATAAACCGTTTTTTACCCCTTCTGAGATCCTATTAAGAACTTGATCAATAAATTTGAGTCGACAAGCTCGGTACATAATGTGCCAACACCAACGCGTGTTCGACCGGGTCGTTCAAGTGAGAACATCGCAGCCGTGAGGCACAGTGTTAAAGAAGATCCTCATTTGTCAATTCCTCGACGTTCTCAACAATTGAGGTTATCCAGAAAAACCAGTTGGTTTTTCTGAAAAATCTTTTTTTCAGAAAAACCAGTTGGTTTTTCTGAAAAATCTTTTTTTCAGACGAAGCCCATTTTCATTTGTCAGGCTACGTCAACAGGCAAAATTGTCGCATGGCTTCTAAAGATCCAAGACAGATTGTTGAGAAGCCTTTACATGCTGAACGTGTCACTGTATGGTGCGCTATGTAGTCTGTAGGCGTGATTGAGGTGTTTTTTTCAAAAATTCGGCTGGAAATGCGGTTGCGGTCAATGGATTACGCTATCGAGAGATGTTAACAACTCAATTTTGGCCTATTATTGATGATATGGATATCACTAACATATGGTTGTAACAAGACGGTGCCACAAGTCACACGTCCACCGAAACAATGAATTTAGTGCAAACCAAATTTCTCGATCGCATAATTTCATGAAATTCGGCTGGTAAGTGGCCAGCTCGATCATGTGATTTAACACCGTTAGATTATTTTTGTGGGGTTATGTTAAGATCTATACGGAGTCAAGCGAATCGACTGCAGCCTTAAAACTTAAAATTCGTGAAGTGATTAACGAAATAGACCCACCACTTTGGCAAAAAGTGATTAAAAACTTTGATGAAAGAATCGACATCTGTAACCGTGGTCGTGGTGGACATTTATCAGATATAATTTTTGATATGATAATTGCCAAGCCTTACTTTTTTAATACAATATAAATTTGAATCATTGTCGTTTAAATTTATTGTTTTGTTTTGATTTACAAAACAAAGTTCTTGTTGAAAAACCCTGTATTAAACTCACATTAGTGAGTTTATTTTTAAATTTAAATAATCCTAAGTATTACATTAGTAATACGATCCTCGTCATTTTGCTTACCATTAATTATGATTTATCTTAATTTGCATAGAGTACATTTCTGTGTTTCCCTCCACCGAATCGGGCTAACAAGTGTTTTGTTCTTTCCGCTCTCTTAAATATTACAAAAAAGGACTTGGGACGTAAGAATAATAGACGGGGCGAGCATTCTATGTAACAATTTTTATTATTTATTTTTAGTGATTGCGAGTTTTTGTTTGAAAATCACACACGATTCTATTGGCAAATCTTTCCAAAGCGCAATATTTTTTTTATTGCTTTTGATCCGTAAGGAAATGAGAGACGATTAACAAAATAATGTAAGAAATGAGCATCATAAGAGAAGTCGTCGTACTTTGAAACACAAAAACACGTTCCATGTTAGAAAACAAGTAACTTAGAACTTTATAAAACGTAACGATGTTTAGCCGCCTAGTTATTATTCTGTTCAACAGTCTGGTGAGCGGTGAAATTTGCTGGAAAAAAGAGTATATACTAGTAGTAAATACGACAGCTCTGCATGAAGGGCTTGATCCACGGATCGAGATAAGTGTTACTCGGTTTTTCTTTCACTGAATCTGAAACCGTGTTTGATATACGGTAATAGACTCTATTACATCAGGGCATAAAATCTGCTGGCTGGCTATATAGCTGGCGAAATGTGTGTATAATATACTCACTTTGCCTAACTCCTTTAATATGCCTAAATTGTCTTTATGCCTACCTACATAATTTGCCTAAATTGTGTTTATCATAAGAGTACTAAAATAACTAATGTTTATCTCTTTTCTATTTGCGTTTCATTTCATATTTCAATATCGATTTCGTAATATAAATTCTGTCCGATGGTTGATTCAAAACGTTCCTTTTACAGAAAATATACAAGCGCAACTGTAGAATTATTAAATTATTCTTTTGTATATTCTTATGAAACGGAAAAATTGAATATGGATATAAAAGGAATCAGAAGTAACTCATTAAATTACAGGACGGGACGAGATTACATTTGAATAAAACAATGTGTTTTCCATCTTAAAAAACAACGTAAAGACCATTCTAAAGGATTTCTTAAGTGAAACAGAATTAAGGATTGAATTATGTGTATAACCTTTTTATATCAATTTTAGCAATCTCTTATGACTGATACTATGTTTGAAAAGTCGTATCTCAAGAGAAATCAATGACAGAAATTCATATTACAACGTTAACTTGTTTTATTGTTAAAACTCCAATGCTGCCCTTTTGAAGTCTTGAGATTTTTCATAAATTCCTAATATTGTTAAATATCTTATTTCGTCTGTCTATCTATGTACGCGCATCACGCAAAAACTACTGCACAAATAAATGAATACAGTTTTCACTGCCTGTTTCATCTTGATACGCCACCTTAAAGTCTAGTATTATGCGTGTACATTAGCTTTTTACATGCATAGAAAGAAAAATATATAAACCTACTTCCAAATACCACGCTTACAAAGTGGCAAAGGTTAGTGTATTATATTAAGGAAATATGGTAGAAATATGGCAAACAGATATAATAAGAGACATAAGAAAGACTAACTATTTAAGACGAGTGGTTTGTGAGCTACATAGATATCCTAACATTTACGCATTTTTAATTGGTAAGTAATTGACTGATAAATAAGCTATTTTTATAATTAAACTAAGTAATTCTAAAACAAAAAGGTGACTAGTTGTGAGTCAAAGTCATTACTCCTTTGATATCACATAATAATCATCCAGAACGAATTAAAGTGAATATTATAATACACACACATTTAACAAACGTTGCACTTTTTTAATTTGTAAAGCAAACAATAATTCCAGTCTGTCGTTTTGGAATACATAATGCGATTTGTTACTATGATCTCGACGTATGTAGTTATACCATGACACCCCCAGCTGACTTTTGACAAACACATACTCAGGCAGGGGTTTATTACATTCGCATTTTACCAGATTAGTTTTTAGAATTTACATAATTGGCGATATCGCAATACGAGAATTGAGCCTTAATATAAGCAAATACTGGCGTAAAAGTATGCTACGGGACCAAAGAGCCAGTGACACTGACGATAATTCTACAGGAAAACCTTTTTGAACCTGACCTGTGAAATGTAAATCCCTTCGTTACTATGTTGATTCATCATAAAAAAGCAAGTTTCATCGCGCTGACGCGCCGGCACGTTCTTCTCCCTGCAGATCGTGCAATATATTTTTGTCAATTTCGCACAAATGCCCTCATATATTCAGCTGACACCAAATCCGTAGATAATACTTTGGATATATAAGATAGCTAACTAACTTAGAGGAACAATAATCTTTTGTTTATATTTATTTTATCAACAAGAACAATTAATCTAATTTCGAATTCATGTTAAATAGGCACCTACTCGTATATCTTTAAGTAAAGTAGCACGATGCCTTTGTTAGTATTTCGTCGTTATTACATCTCAAGTCGCAATATTCAAGGTATAATAAGTGTATTTTATAGCTATGCTAACCCACAGCGGTAACCTTACATAATAATTGACGGCTAAACAGTAAAATGTCAAGATTTTTCTTTCTGAATAGACATAATAGCTATTACGTGTAAAAGGAAATTGAAGTTCCAATTTTCTCTTAAAATCTCAAGATTTCAAAAGGGGAGCATTGGAAAATGTTGTTCAACAATATAACAAGTTAACGCTGTAATTTGAAATTTACTTTTTCGATAAATTGCTATAAACCTTTTTTACCAAGCATTGAAATAACGATGGATGGATGATTGCTATAACATTCGTGTAGGTCCAATTATATTTTATTAGTCATATATTTTTTGCTTCTTCGAAGGGAAAACTCATATGAATATATTAAAATGCATAAACTTATGAGGATTATGTGGATGAAATTTACTCGTTGATAGGCCACGCCGCGAAAAAGAGCAAGTATACGGAGTTCACGTTAGGCCGGATATTTGCAAAGTCGGGCAACGTTTCAAACTTATTGATAGAGATCTTAAGTACACATATATTTTAGTAAGGTTTTCTCTCTAGTACAGTTATTTCCTTTTAACGATATTAGTTGGGAATACCGAACGTGGTTCGAATTGAAATTGAAAAATGGACATAAATAGTGGAGGATTTTGTTATTGAAATGTTTTAACTTAGTAGAACAATAATCTTTTGTTCGTAGTAGTAGAATCAATGAGAAACATTTAAGTTTGAAAAATAACGCACAAATATTAAATAGGCACTATGCTTATGTACTCAGAGATGTACGCATCTCTAAGTTGAAAGTAACAGTAGGTAATGGCTTTTAATGCTTCACAGGCTATGTCAAGTATTTTATCTACAAGACTGATTAATACTAAGTAAACATGCCTGGTAAGTACTCTTAGTAAATTTTATATACCCCAAGTGGCGCATATACCTATATATTATACAATATATTGTAAATACATAGGTACTTATATGAAATTGAATAAAAAGTAAATAATTTGAAAATTTAAAAAAGTGGAACCTTATTCCATTTTAATGCTTGTTTTCTTTAAACTTCAGCATTGAATAACAGTAAAAAGGGCTCTTAAATGTATCACAAGTGTAATACGGCACAATTATTGATGAATGTCTAAGCTTGACTAATTATACCAATGAATCAATTTCACAAATAAAAAGAAAGAGTATTTCAGAACTCTCCTATAAATCAAATACTTGACATCTATAAAGTAATGAATTGCTACCACTTTTATTTTCATACAATAATATCCATTATTTTCGAAATTCAATTTCCTTTCTATTAAAATCCAGCTCCCACGCTGGGATTAATTCCTGTGTCGAGAGGGAGCTTAACAAACATTTTTATAAAACAGCGGTCATGCAAGCGGACTCGGTACACTTGCGAGGATATCATTCACAATACTTGTTGTGGCGTAATGGGAGGTGGCAACTATAATAATGAATAATCCGCGCAGTGAAATCTATAAATTAAAAGACATCGTAGGCCTATACGTTAGGTATAACTTATTTAAAATAATAAGGACTAAATATTAGAGACTTTTATCGACAAAATAAAATTATTTCACGAACATTCACATTCATAAATTCAGTTTTAATCGCCAGAAACGTCTAGATGGAATTCGAGTTTAATGTTTACTTATCTTGAACGATTAGGACCACTTCAAAAGAGATTCTAGTTTTGTTTATAAAGTTTATACGTTATTCTACCATTTATTTCATAGATAATTGCAGCCAGTGCGGCTTATTTTATCAACCACCATCGCAGAGGATCACCTAATTGAGTCCTTTAAATGTATCCTTATGCAGTCACTAATTGACTGTGAGAAAAGAATTGGGTGCCGGCTCTGACAAAATTTGTTACCAGTCTTCGTGCTTATGTAAAGTTGTGATGTTTCGTAACACTCCATATAACAGAAGGAAAAGGAGCTTTCCTTAGAGTTTTTACATAAAAAAGAATTTTTATTTGCAGTGTAAAATAAATAATGCGAAATATTACTTGTTTGGAAAATATATCGAGTTGAATGAAAAAAGTTGTCAGCTATCTAGTAATAAAACGACTTTACGATTTGTGCTGAAAATACTGCTTATTTTAACAGCATGAATCGTAAAAGTCGTCGTTTTTCTGTTACTCCGAAATTAACCAGGAAACGATATATCCTAGTTAACTCCATATTAAATAGTAAAGGAAAACAAAACGTACAGTTTATTAACACAAAAATAAGCTTCTGTGGTAAGGAAGACATATTTACCGATTATACTTGCCCCCTCAACTGTGCACCTGGATTGCAAGTTTCCTGCTGAAGCGTCGTATTCGGGTCCTTTACGACGGTCGCGCTTCCAAATTTATGCAGGTCAATGCAGGAGTGCCTCAGGGGTCTGTCTTATCCCCTACGCTCTTTCTTCTGCATATCAATGATATGTTGAATCTCGGCAACATACATTGTTATGCGGACGACAGTACCGTGCATGGGCGATATCTCGGACATCCTGGGGCCAAACAGGCTGAGGTTGAGGGGAAAAGGCAGAATCTTGTCGTTGAACTTGACCGGACCTTGGACCGCATCTATGAATGGGGTGCCAAGAACGGTCGAGTTCAACGCCAAGAAGACCCAGGCATGCGCGTTCTCAACAAAAAAGTCTCCGTTCCTTCCCCTCCCTTCTCTGAAGAACACTCCACTGGTGATACGTGACAGTCTCTCCATCTTAGGTATGGATCTTTGCCGTTCCCTTAACCAGAAAACCTATATCGAGAGCGTCATTAAGCAAGCTTCGCGAAAACTCGGAGTTCTGAACAGGGTGAGGCGGTTCTTCACGCCTGGGCAACTGTGCCTATTGTATAAGGCACAAGTGCGCCCTTGCGTGGAGTACTGTTCTCATCTTTGGGATGGCTCCGCGCAGTACTTGCTGGACGCTCTCGACCGGTTACAGCGGCGGGCTGTCCGTATCATCGGAGATCCAGAGGTCACGAGTTCACTGGAACCTCTGCAACTCCGTAGACACATTGCCTCATTGGCATGTTTCTACAGAATATACCACGGGGAGTGCTCTGAAGAGTTATTCCACATTATCCCGCCCTCCCCTTTCCTATCCAGAACAACGCGTGCTGGGCTCAGATGCCATCCTTACACGGTAGAGTCGATTAGAGCGCGTACCAAAAAGTTTGGGTCCTCATATCTCTGCCGAACGACCAAGGCATGGAATTCTCTGCCAAGGCACGTGTTTCCTTCTTCCTTCAATCCTGGGTTCTTTAAGCGGGGCGTGAAAAAGCATCTTCTCAGGCCGTCAAAGTAGAGACCTCAACATCGCCTCGGCTACTGTGGGGGCGATGTGAAGGCCACTGCTCTTAGACCACACGACTGCTTACCATCAGGTGGAGTGTGGTCATTTTGACGAGCAAAATAAAAAAAATAAAAAAAAAATATATCTCGGTATACGACTTGTCGGAAACGGACATTTGGTTGGGCTCCGGAGTCATTTTAATATGAAAACTTTTGTTGTGAAAATTGTTTCTTTTTATTAATGGTTGTAAAAGAATCCTCTTTTTTCGAGTAGATATTGATTGCATTGTTTCCTGTTTTCACATTTCGTACAGTTTAGTTATAACAAATGCCATCTTCCACCCGCTCTTTATAATTGAGTTCTGCGTTATGAGGAATATAAAAAGGAAATTCAATGGATATATCTCTGTTAGACATTTCTATAATAATGTTCCTTAAGTTAACGAAAATTGTCACAAGAAAAAGTGATTGTTAAAGCAATATTGGTGAATCCGTGCAAGAATTTTCATAAAGGTCGTTCTTTACGCTTCGCACTGATTATATTATTATTTAGAGTACTAAGTAATTTTCCTTTTATTAAAATTATTAAAATGAATATGGAATATACTTATAACATATATTTATTTCATTTTACTTTTTTATTATTACTTTCTTTGTAAGCAATGTTAAAGTCTTTTATTCTATTGCACTCGTAATTGAAAGCATCGATAATTTAACTACTGCTTCATATTTTGCCTCTATGGCTTATCGTGATAAATTTTATTCCTTTTATGTGCGCTCGCACTGGGTTTAATTCCTGTACTGCGGTGGCTTAACAAACATTGCAACGCCAAACATAAATAAAGCCAAGACTTAATTTATTTTAGGTATTATATTAGAGTTTCAAGTAAGTAAACTATCATAAAACTGTAGCCAGATATGTTAGAAAAATATATTAGAATGATCGATTTAGATGACTCTAAACACTATACAAACTGGCATCTTAGAATTATTGTATGTTTACCTTTTTGTATCACATAAAATCATTAAATCGATTTTGGTGTGGATTTCACAATTTGATAGCGAGTTACCATAGATTGTGGGTTAGCTTTTATGTTGAACATAACTCATCTAACTTGGTTTGATCTATCAAACTGGCGTCATGGTTTATAGTATGATCTACGTAAGCATATTTTATTGAGGTCATATTCATAAGAAAAATTTAGTTGTTTATTGCTTTGTAAACATAATATCCTAGTTGGGTCTGTGGTCAGCTAATAAAGTTGTGGGAGACAGCATAAATCAAACTTTATAAGCTGAATTTCAATTTGTTTACAAAAATTGAAATTGAGCATAAAATAATTGTAAACAGCTATTACTTAAAGTATTTGAGTAACATTGCCTGGCTCTGTCTATATTTACTTTAATTATATTAATAACATTCGGACAAGAGAATAACTTTTATAAATTGGTTTTGTGTAAGTTATCATGTCGCTGTCAAGTGGGATAACACAAATCAGATTATGCGATGAGGAATAAAGGAAATACGGAGAGAGGTGATTGTCGCTTGTTATAAAATTATTTTCTTAGGATGACGTTATATTTATGAGGCAGCGTACTACATCGCTTTTACATTCAAACCTATGGACAATATTTTTATACAGTAAATCTTCTTATTACTAGATTCAAAATTTTAGAGGTTACAAGGGACATAATGAAGATATTAAAATGTTGGGTAAAAGCCTTTATGAAACTAAGTACATATTGTTTTGTTTAGAGAGAATATATTTTAATTTTTATTATCTCATGGGTATTATTTATGACGTACAGCAAAAATGTGTCAACTTAATATGTCCAATATATAAAAGATTTATTTATTTGTTTCTAGAGAAAATAAAACGGTAAATAGCAAAGATTGATATAGAAAACTATCTAGACAGCAAGCGCCTGTTATATTTAGACAGCATTTTGTACTTTTGTTACATATCACTATAACTGTAGACAAATTGTGCGTGGGTAACAATATCGTGTGAATGTACATACATATTAAGTATGTACATTCACACGTGTATGTGTAGTTATTTCACAGTTCTAGGAAATCTATAGTTTAAAAGAGTCCAAAAAATAAACAGCTGTTACTCGTTTTAAAACGTGATAAAATTCTGAAATACGTAGGTATGTAAGTAGGTAGGTACTTATTAAGTTTTAGTCGATAAATTATATGGTTGATATTTCAGGGTAAAGAAAACTGTCATTTTTTTTAAATTATGTTGTGCATCGGTCTGAGAACGCAACTCATAACCTCCTTTCTAGACCTTTCTCCTCAGGTACGCTAAAATATATTTCAAGCTGAAAGGACT
Organism: Catocala sponsa; assembly: GCA_963564715.1. Taxonomy (NCBI): domain Eukaryota; kingdom Metazoa; phylum Arthropoda; class Insecta; order Lepidoptera; family Erebidae; genus Catocala; species Catocala sponsa. Next base: position 14,527,873 of record OY751331.1, read on the forward strand.
ATAGCTTCATAATTAATTAAAAGCTTCGATTATACTGACTTTTCTGTAGAGATTTGCCTTTGATCATTTCTTTTTGTTGTGAAGTAGGCCACGATAATATGGCGTGTCGCCAAAATTCGTTCGCGCGGTCATAAACAAAAAACAAACATCAAAATCACAATTAAACTTATAATTAATCTTGTATTTTATGAATCTTAAGAGCGAGGCGAAGTTGGATCTTAAGATAGATAAATATAAGATTGGTCTTTTAAATCCCACGTAATGGGGTGAACTTACTACCGTATTTGTTTTTAAGTTTTCCCATAATTAGCGTGAGCCTGTTACGTTCCCCCGAACACCTCACTAGATTCCTTGTCGCTGCTGAGATTGACTTAAAAGAGAATATCCAATCAGACTTACGAGCTAAGAATCGAATACGAGGTCTCACTCTCGTGGAAGCGTAAGTGCAAAGTTATGCATGGTTCCAACGAGGTCATTATATAATTAATTATTTAAAACTTTATTAAATATTCATGAATAATAATGTAAATGAGGAGACGTCGTGTTATATCTCAATAACAGAACATGTAAGATTGATTGGAGCACAATTTTAATACAAGTCGCTTTCTTTTGTCCTCACGCTTCTGGAAATTAATAGACCATCCAACAGTAGCACAGAATTTTAGCATCGCAACGATGGCCAATCTCGAATAGTTAATGGATAAGCTATGCTTGTAATACGTGTGCTCGGCGCCTTCGCTTACGTTAAGAGGAAACACAAGGGCCGTTTTTCCATACAAACGTAGTCCCCCGTTTCTTCCCTGGATAATGCCAGCGGAGCAAACATTTTTTTCCAAAAAATGTATGGGCTCTATTAGCATGTCCTTATGTTTTCCTTTTTTTCATAAATTAATTATTAAAAGAGACATGAGCCTTCAAAAACCTCTAAAATGACCAGATTTTCCGCTGTGTTTAAACATCCAGAAAACAAATTTGACTAGATTATATAAAAGAAGGAAAACATAGGAACACGGCCAAAGCCTTTGTTTAATTTTTAATGAAAAATAGTTAAATCGGTCAAGTTTTGGAGCAGGAATCAGGGGACTACGAAACGTTGATTTTGTGTACTTTTAATAGGTATTTTCTGTCCAAGCTGCAGTTGTCTCTATCGCGCTCATGATACTGTACATGGCACTGCGCGACAGCAATAGTTTTTATAAATACCTATTTTTCAATTCATTCGAGGAAACACTAAGGGCGAGAGAATTTAAAAATAGGTATTTGTAAAATCTATACCTACCTATTTTTCAATTCTTTCGCTTGGAATTGGTGGAATCGCTTGGATTCTTTCTCTGGTCTGAAATAAATTATTATTATTATATTATTATAGAAATTCACCGACGTAGTTCTTGTTTGTATCTAAGTGTCCCGCTTTTTAGCTTCGCATGAGATACCAAAAATGGGAATGGTTCTGAAGTGGCGGCCACATATCGGCAGACGCAGACCTATAAAGGGTTGCGGGAAGCGGTTGGATGCGGGCGGCCCAAGATCGGTCTGTGTGGTAGTCCTTGGCGGAGGCGTATGTCTAGCAATGACGTCTTTCGTCTGAGATGCTGATGATGATGAGATACCATAAATATTTATTACATAATTTTTATTGGAATATGAATGATTACCATAGCTCATCAGGTTTGCGTATTTATCTTCTGGAGTCTTTTGGATAATATGTCAATATTGTTGTCTTGCACCGTGATTAGCCACAATTGTATTTTCCTACTAGGTAACTGAGTCATCTGGTAGACTTATCTAATCGCACAGATTCGTCTCATCTTACCGTTGCTTTGGCACTTGTGATTATTTATGCATTGCGTTGTAAGTACTAATTATTCATTACGTTTGTGAGTAATTAATTGTAAACGTGAAAAACGTTGCATAGGAACGTGAACCTAGGCTCCTACTGGTATTAACAAAATAATTCCGCCACAAATTACATTTATAAACAAGTAATAATATGAATGCTGCAATACAGAAATACAGACTAAATCTTACATTAATTACTACCTGTGATCCGCGACTTCCTTTATTTTATTTACAACTAGAGGATGCCCGCAGCTACGCCCGCACATGTTTTTTTATTTATCCATTTCTTCTCAATCCCGTGGGAATTTCGGGAAATCCCTTCTTAGTGCACCCCTACAGTACCCAAGGAACACACATGCCAAATTTCAGCTTCTTGCGTTCAGTAGTTTCGGCTGTGCGTTGTCTGTCAGTCACTCAGTAACGGAAGAGTTTTATATATATAGATAGATAGATAAAAGTATATAATATCAAACCTGTAATAAACTGTCCCACTGCTGGGCACGGCCCTCCTCTCAGTGTGAAAAGTGATAGGCCATAGTCCACCACGCGGGCCCACTGCGGGTTGGTAGATTTCACATATCTTTGAGAACTCTTATACATGCAGGTTTCCTCACAATGTTTTCTTTCACCGTTTAAGCAAGCGATAATTAACTACTTTAATATGCACATAACTTCGAAAAGTCAGAGATGCGCACCCTGAGATCGAACTCGAGACCTCTGCGTGGCAGTCTAACTGTTACCCACTAGGCTAAAAGTATGCGTTCCCGTTATTCAAACTGTCGCAACAGCAATAGAGAATGGGCAGAAATATATGGGAACTGGTCTACTTGGTCAACATTAGGAGCAACTATAAAAATTAGTAGGCAAGTTGATCAAAATTACGGACATATTTTTTTCGGAAATCGATTGAACAATTACAAAAGTAAGTAATAAGACATTTATATATCACCTATTTATAAGGTACTGTCATCCATAATAATATAACTGCCATACTGCCATGCTGCCACAGCACTGCGAAACCATATTCACGTCAGACCCAACATAAATACCATAAAATTGATTTCACATGTTTAATTGTGCACGTGTACCGGTTGTGCCACGTCCCGACAAGTACGTGTATTAGGCTGGCCGCATACATACGTTTTCCGTATTCGATTTCCGAATTCGTTTTCCATATTCGGAGCTCCGAATATATGGAATCAATATAAAATACACTAACTGCCGCACACGTCCGCTTTTTTCCGAACGGAAAAGATTCCGTATGTATGTATGTACGTTTCGAATGCAAACCCGTGCGTTCGGAGAAACCATTCGGAAAAAACCTAATGACGTCATGCGGAATGCAGCCCTTGCATACATTTTGTTTGTGTCGGCGCACACGTTCGGAAATTCTCATTCGGAACAGAGCCCGCGCCGCGCGCATCGTACGTACGTAAACGATAGTTATAATGTGTGAGGCAGAAACATTAATATTGTCTATTGAAAAATACCCTTGCTTGTGGAATATACATGAAAAGGACTACACAAAAGAGATATAAAAGACTAGATGTTCCCGCGGTTTCAGCCGCGTTTATCGTTACTGCGCCGCCCCCTTGGGTCGTAGCGTGATGTTATATAGCCTATAGCCTTCCTCGATAAATAGGCTATCCAACACTAAAAGAATTTTTCAAATCAACCAGTAGTTCCTGAGATTAGCGCGTGTTAACAAACAAACAAACTCTTCAGCTTTATTATATTAGTATAGATTTGGGCTGGGAGCAGGTATTTAAAGAGGTATAGTTCACACTATTCACATAATTTCGTTTAAATATGTTTGTTTTATTTAATGTTGTTTTATTATTGTTGATAACTGTTAAATATTGTTATAATTGTTTACTATTGAAATGCAATTGCTAATAAATCATCGTCCTCCATCGACGTGCGTTCACTACGCTATCACTATCCATAGTGACAGTATACATTCCGATTGAAGAAAAACTAACGTGTGCGCTAGTCTCACGGAATTCCGAATCGAGATTACGTGTTAGGCAATCGAATACGGAAAACGTATGTATGTGGCCAGCCTTAATATCGTATCGCGCGCCTGGTGCTTCCATACCTTTAATTATGAACACATAATTATATGTATAAATTCGTGTAGTAATGCTTGAATCTGATATGGCGCGTCAGGATCTTTGCTCGCAGTAGAGTTTCTGCTTCTATTCCAAATCCGTCTAAATCTTTTCAAGAGGTCAACGGGTCTGAGCAATCATCATCATTCAAATGTTTTGCATGGTAGATATATATATATCCCATGCAATGGATAATAATTCCTCTTCCAACTCATACATTTTCTACACTATCTTTACCTTAATCCCTATGTAACAAAATGATGTAGGTACATACAATAGCTTTTACAACGACGTACATATACTAGTAAATTACTGTTGAGTAGGTTGCGTCGCCCATATTCCTTCTATCGAAATCAGTCCTCAGGTTCGTATACGCATCATGTGAAAACGTTATAATACAGTAAGGTTGAATTATTTCTTTATGAATACCAACTTTTTTGCTCAAATTCATTGAACCCAGATAATTCGTCTCTTAATACAATATTTCGTTGGAATATGATCATGAATGAATGGCTAATTCATTAGTAGCTTATTATGTTGCCACATTTTCGCGAGTAGTCTGGGGAAATACCCAGTTTGTAGAAAGTAAATCATACTGAATAGACGTTAGGGGATAATTTACAATGATGACATTTAACCTATTTAATATATTTGTATTCTTATAATGTAATTATGTAAGTAATATTCTATATTCTATCACATACACACAACACCATCTAGCCTAAATTAATAAGCAGAGCTTGTACTATGGGTACTAGACAATGGATAAACATACATACCTATATACTTTTTGTTTCTAAATACATACATATAGGAACACCCAGACCAAGACAAACATCCATGTTCATGCACACAAATGTTTGAGTTGTGCGGGAATCGAACCCGCGACCTCAGGCGTGGCAGTCGGTTACACTAACCACTACGCCATCGAGGTCGACAAGTAAGTAAGTATTATTATTAAGAATTTCTGTCAAGAAGTTCTTAATAATTAGCCCGGAGTTAGGAAGTTGGCGGTGTTTCACCCCCGTGCGTCGGAAAGCACGTTAAACAGTGGGACCCGGCTGTCATGAACATCTATGGCAGTCGTTATTGGGAAGTCAGCGCCCTCAAATATCCTGAAGACTGGTCTAACCATAGAATGATGTTATCCTTCTGGGTTACGGAGGTCAGATGGCCGTCGCTCCGTGTTAAAACTGATATTCAACTAAATCTCGTTAGACCAAAAATAGGCGGACCCTGGTATCAGGTCGGATTAATAATCGCTTCTTCTTAGTTGTTCATTCCTGACAGAATAGTCGTGGTCATCATGTTGTCTAGGTGTCCAGAAGAGTCAACGTCACACGCCTCACGACGTTCTGCCATATCTTCCGGTTAGCAGTATGTCTTGTACACTCATGCAATGCACCGCCCACATCTGACTTAACTTGGTCAGTCCATCTCATGGGTGATCTTCCGCGCGCTCTCCTGCCTTCCACCTTTCCTTGAACGACCAGACGCTCTATAGAGTCAGTATTGTCTCTTGACACGTGCCCAAAGAATCTTAGAATACGCGTCTGAACAGTTACTGACAATCGCTACGAAGATTTAATTTGCCAATCTGAGAACGTATCATTATAACCAAATTTAGTATATGTCAAGACAATCGATTGATTCGCTAGCAATATTAGCCAAAAATATATGTCATTGATATTGCGCCTTACTTCCAAAGGCAAAAAATGGTACCGCTTGCATCGGTGATCGTAATCCACCGAATATTGTTTCGCTTCGAAGTCCAACTATTATTGTATAAATTTCTTTTGAATAGATTCCATACGAGATTTATAGATCTCGTACTGGGGGTACCATATTTGGGAATTTAATGGTATACTTCTCCTTTTGTCAATCGGTACTCGGGTATTGTACTGTCACCTGGGATGCGGCTGCTAAAACTAATTTGCTAAAAGTAGAAAGAGCTCAACGTGCAATACTTAAAATATCCTACGGGCGGCCACCAATACCCCACCGAAACTCTTTATCGAGAAGCCAAAAAGTACTTACGGTAAGGCAATTGTTCATTAGCGCTGCCCTACGCTTTCATAAAATTAGTATAAATGATCTAACGCCCTCACGTAGTAAAAGAATACTAAAATGGAACAAAGCAAAGTGTAAACAATCTATTGTCTGAAAGTAATTTCGTTGCATGGGACCCTATGTTTATCAAAATATACCTAAATGAGATGTTAGATATACATAGCCTTTTTGACAAAAAAGGCTTGTCAAAAAAAAATAAAACGTTGGCTACTAGACATGAACTACCCACAGACGGACAATTTTCTAAAAATAAAGAATAATTTTGTGTGACCTGGCCTAGTGGACCATTACAGTACCGAACCCAAGACTTTGTCTTAGGGCTAGCCAGGCCTGCAAAATCATATTAACATTATTTTCAACACTTGAGCACATGAGCACACCCGTGTGGGTGTGCTACCCGTTTGTATGCTTTTTTATATTTTCTTAATTTTACTTTCTTTTCTTTTGAATTATATAAAAAATGTATCAGAATCATAAGTTTGATTAAAATAAATGTGGCTCGGATTGTAAGAGACTAGATCCCACGACACCGGGTATCCTAGGGCATCAAATTGTTATATTAGTAACCTTTTTGAACAATTAATACTTATTATTATTATTTTCTATTTCGATCCGAGAACAACTAGACAAACGTGCTCATGGATATACTAATAATGTGGACTTGAAAAGTGAATGCGAAAGGCGAATTTTCCATCGGGTGGACACCGATTTTGACAGTACAAATTTAAACATTTCTGATGGCATGTCTATATTTGCACTGTATCCAAATAAAATATGAATAAGCTATATTATTGATAAATATCAATAAAAAATTCTTGTAGCAAACGATTCTATTTATCAATATTTTATGATAATTAATTATGACTACACTGTACACGCTGTACAGGATGAAAATGTTATGAAACTTGTTTGAAATAAACAGATATGTGAGAAAATTACTTTTAAACTTTCGCGTTGCAACTTGCATGATGCAAAAAATGTGTGTTTTTTTATGAAATCTTTCTCCGTTAAGACAATATGTAGATACTAAGGTTTTATTGGATCAAACTAGGTCGAGATGACTTGCTCTGTGAAAACATAGGATGTAGGATGTTGGTATCGTTTTACCTGCTTTGAAGTGAAGAAAATTGTGTGGAAAATACCTGACATAAATACTAACGTAGTTTTGTAACAACGTTTTTGTATTATTTGTATTATTTGAAATGCTCTTCTTAATTTAGAAGTGCTTATTTAATTTTGATTTGATAGAACGTTTTTAGATATATTGTATGGTTAAAGTTATGTATGTATTAAAGTTATAAATTATTGAAATTATGGTCTTATATTGTGGTATATCGCGAATTTAATTTAATTTGAATTTTGTGTAGTTTAAAATTATCATTAATTTTATTATTATTTGATTGTAACAAATATTTTCAACACAATCTGTATTGTTAAGAAATAAATAAATTATGACTTATGTTATAATGACTTATATTTTCCAAACGTAATACTTATGAGGTTTAATAAATATAAAATATAATATTATGTTTCCGCTATACAGACATTTTAGACTAATTTAGACCCCTAGGCGGTAGTAAAGATATTAATGTCTTTGGGCGATAGCTTAAAGGGTTAAGCTAATTCCAAAGTATTTTTTTTTATATCATTTAGACGCCGAGGATTTCATTTTCTCTTCTGCTCTAGCTAGGTAGGCATGACAAGGCATGCGAACCGTAAAGTAACTTAACAGTTTATTTAAATAATTATTATTTAAATTGTTAGTAGTTTACTAATGATGCTTTGTCATAATATTGAACTCTAAGTTGGTAAAACATTTTTGAGACTTCAAGACATCAAACAGAGAGCGGTGCTAATAAATGATTTGATTTGATTTGATTTGTGCTGGCGCTTTTTATGTAAGTTCAATAATATGAAGCTTATTGTACAAGGACAGGCTTCCACTGATTATTTTTGTGCCGAAGAATTTGAATTTTATATTTCTTATCGAGCATCAACGCTATGACTTTAAAAGTATTTCGTTTATTTGCAAAAGCGATTCTCTAGTAACTTTCAAAATTCTGTTGAGTTTTAATAAAGTTTATAACACCATATTATTTTTAACAAAACATTGCAGGTCAGTATAAAAATACGTTTATCACACAAAATTAAGAAAAGGTCACTGTAGCTATACTTAATGTCGTGTACATATTGTACACATGCTCATCCCACTAAGCATTTCTTTGCTTATATTTGATAAGGCATCTAAACTTTTGGCGGTTTCAAATTGTTGAGTAAACGCGCACAGAAACAATCGATTCCATCTCCATCCATCACATCAATCTTACTTTGAAAAATAATAACACATTTATAACCATTTAGCAGTGATTGCATTATATTTACCTATTTATTCCCTTTTCCATTTATTCTCTTTTCGCTTTGAAACAATTTAGTTAATTCGATTTTATTAGGTACTTCTTAATCGACATATTTTCTTATTATGCTATAAGTAAGGCTTAGAAAATCTATTCTTTGACATTTAAAGTCTAAATTGTTAAATTTATATAAGTTATTTATTCACGTCTTCGTTAAGGATATTTTCTACTGAGCGTAATATTACACAGGTTATCTGTTAGTTTTATAACGCAAATTTGTGTGTAGCCATATAAAACTACTATTTAGTTTAATATTGCTGGATTATTAAAAGGTAATTAAATAATAACACATTACAAATATTACATAAACGGCGTTGTAAGTTTTTCGAAAATAACTTTAAAATAATCAGAAATTCCTAAAAATGTACTGGCCAGGCTTGATTAATGAATGTTTAGCTAAAGGCCAGTTTTCACTAAGTAGAAAACCAAATACGCAAAAGGCTTTTAATTCAACAGAGTATGTGTTGTATTTATCTATATTTAGTTTAGGTCAAGATAATTACGTCAATTTATGCTATGTCGGAGTTACGATGATGGAGTATTCATTGTAGGTATCCCTAATATTTACACAAATAAGTGACATATTACTATGTAACAGTATTAACAGTATTACTATGTATTAATCAGTAACTTGGGTACTCGTATTACTCTTACAACAACATTTTCCTATTACTTCAATATCAGTGGGCCATTGTCGGAAACACAACCATTGCTATGCAAAGGTACTCAAGTACATCGGCACAACAGCGTCTTTGCATCCGAATGTCGTCCGAAAGCAGCTATCTACATAATTAAACACAACCATGAAAATATATTATATTCTGTTTGAAAGTATACTGAGTACGCGCCCGGAAGCTAGCGTATTACGTGCATATGAGCTGGCTAAATGATTTCCTCTACAATAAAGATACATTGTAAGAACATGTAAGCCTTTGTTAGGCTCAATCGCTTATGTAATACGTCATGTATGGAAGCGATTTTTGTTAAAACGCACACCTTTCGATATTTATTATGTTTACAAAGATATACCTACGATAACATGTCGGCTGTCAAAGGCAGTCTTACTTTGCGCTCCGGATCCGGATAGAGGGTGGAGGTTGTACTTACGTTTGACGTTTAAAATAGTGAAATGTAAAATGGTAAACATAATTATGCTTAATCTAAACAATTTTATTTGTACATAAGAGGCCTCTAAAAGGTTTAATATCTATTTTAATTACAGGTATTCATCCATCTATTCCATCATTTAACGATCTAGGTTAATCTATACTAATATTATGAAGCTGAAGAGTTTGTTTGTTTGGTTGTACGCGCTAATACTAACTACTGGTACGAATTGAAATTTTTTTTAGTATTGGGTAGCCCATTTATCGAGGAAGGGGCTATATAACATCACACTACGACCAATAGGAGTGGAGCATCAATCAATGTATCAGAGATTGTGGCAAACTAAACTAAGAGTCTCCAAAAATCATTAAAAGCAGAAGGTTACCTACCACCTTCTGCTTTTTTTAATTCGTTGACTGTAACAGGCACAGAACATATTATAAGAGTAGTTATAATGATCTGTGGTAACAGGGCTCAAAAAGCACCGTATTGTGTTGGAATGTGTCCACAGCGAAGACATAAGATTCAATGTATTGAGCCAGGTAATAGATAAAAAAATATTAAATGCTGTGTTCTGGCATACCGCTGGCAGACAGCAAAATTATTGTATCGTACTGTACAAGTTGGCTTACGACGACGTTTACAGTGATAACTTGCTAAGTTACGTATTGTTTAAGTTTTTGTTGCGAAGTATAGTGTTATGGAGCGGCATAGTCATATAATTGACAAAGCGCCTAAAACAAGAATTAAAAAGAAAACATCCATAAGGTTCCTATATTATTTAATTTGGTCAAGGAGTTGTCATTTAGCAGTCTAATTGAATTGAAATTTTGAAGCAATATTATAATATTTGACGTCCCACTTACATATATGTAAGCTACGAGGCATATATGTATGACTTCAATTTCTTAAAGACTGAGTTTTTGTATAGTGTTGAATCTGAGAAATTTCTATATAATATGTATTTTAAATGATATGACGAGGTGTTTTCAGATGTAAAATTTTATAAACTTTGTATTAGTTATAAAACTATTCAAAATTGGCAAAATGCATACTACAGCAGTGATAGCTTAGTGGGAGATAGTTGGACTGCCACGCAGAGGTCTCGTGTTCGATCCCAAGACTCAATAGTTAATTATAGCTCGCTTTAACGGATAAGGCAAACATACTGACGAAACCTGCATGTCAAACATGCAGGTTAGGAGATTCCCATAATGTTTTTGAAGGAGGAATGAAGGGAACACCCCTTCATTCGCAGAGAGAAATTTCATAGAATTTCGATTCGCAGAAAATGTTTCATAGAATATTTGGTCCTTATATTCAAATATTATTGTTTCAACGACTATTGACTTTAATTAAACATATTTCACAGAAACACAATTCAATGAATTTCAAAATTCATTTTTTATTTAACAAAATACTCTAACAGTAGAATTATTTTTAACGAATGTTGTTTGTTCGGTGTATTTAAGAAAATAGTAGGTTAAGTAAGGTTAAAATCGCAGTTCTAGATTTTTGAGGAGTGGCTGGAGAGGCGGCATGGCGCCCTCACCTTCCGGCTGACACAGATAATGACTGGTGTTGCATAGGCCGGCAAAGGACGCCCGGTTGTCATCACTGCGGCGACTGCCGCGATGTTGTTGTAGATACGGTGCTGCACACATTGGCAGATTGCCCTGCCTGGGCTTCGCAGCACCGCGAGTTGGTCGCGGCAGTCGAATTGGTTACTCTCTCATTCCCGGCCATAGTACAGTCTATGGTCCGGAGCAAGAGGTCGTGAAACGCCGTCGCCTCCTTCTGTGAGGAAGTAATTTCCATCAAGGAGGCGGCGGAGCGGAAGAGGGAGCGCCTGAAACCCTTTTCGGTTTTTAGTCGGTATTACTGGGATGTCGCTTACCATCTCTCCCCCGGTGAGTCCGACACAACCTGTCCGTCACCTTGTGGAGAGGTACGCATGAAAGCATTCCACCAAATAAAAAAAAAGTTTAGAACTGCGACGCCGGCCACGTCAGAAACGACTTGCTACCAAAAAATGTGTTACAAAAATCATTGAGTTGAAAGTCGAATACTTACTTTTAAATTGATTATTCTATGAAATGATAATATGAGAAAATTTTTATGTGTAACGAAATTCAATAAAACTGTCTATACTAATAATTATTATAAAGCTGAAGAGTTTGTTTGTTTGGTTGAAAGTGCTAATCTCAGGAACTACTGGTTCGAATTGAAAAATTGTTTTAGTGTTGGATAGCCTATTTATCGAGGAAGGTTATAGGCTATATAACGTGTCACGCTACGACCTACGGGAGCGGCGCAGTAATCATAAACGTGGTTGAAACCGCGGGAAAGTTAGTTGTCTATAAAACAACGTACAACCGTTTTTGAAGATATGTGAATTTTGCCGACCTGAGAAGAACTCTCAAACTGAGAAGAGATCCATGCCCAGCAGTGGGACAGTTTTAAAACAGGGCTGATTTTATTTATAATAAAAATACAGTAACCGATAGGCTATACGAACACGGAATATGTAAGTTTATGCAATTGAAATACAAACAGGACTTTACAAAGTTATATTACTAATAGAATGTTGGTGGTCGACCATGCTATCGTATGAACGGTCTTGACAGCACGTGCGCAGTCTGGCGTCGTCGGCGTTGACTGAGCAAACATGGTTGCATCCGCACCATATGCACCGAATCATATTATTATTTTATTCGATGAACTGACACGCGGCGAAGCTGAGCTAAAGGCCACGTCAGCGAAAGACACACGCTTATTATGCATTCCCCTTCAAATTCACACGTTCGCATTATTGGAGTTATCCTTTACACGCATCCTTTTGGTCTAGCTATACTTGGACCAAATAAAATAATGCAAGAAATATTATTGTAAAAGTGCAAAATATAGACACGAGAATATGTAGGAAACATTTATTTTTTAAAACGGAAGTAGGTATACATAAATAAATAAATACACCTCTGGCGTCCTCTAAGAAGGCAAAGGTGTACTTATTCTTACATAATTATAATAAGGTGCAGGTTGGCCAACTTATACCAACATTTATGATATCGCGCTCTTCTCGATTGTTTCACGATGAAAGTGTGTGCTACTGAGTGTGTGTATGTGTGTAAATTGTTTTCATAGGACAGGGTCATAAATGCGACTGTTTCGTTTGCTATATTAATAGTTTTGTGTGGTTGCTACTGCACTTAAACTGCGACGGTACATTATATCTTTATATTTTTGTACTCAAGCGAACGATGGCGATATAGAATTTTTTTATAGTCCTAAAATGTTTATGCTCTGAACCACGTGAACGAGTTTGTGTATCTAGATCTATTGCTAAAGATTAAAGTATTCGAATAGTTATCAATGTTTCGAGTATTTTTATATTTAAAAGATTGACAATTATCTGAATGCTTTTGTTTTTCGATTTAATTGAATATTCAATAATTTTTCCATCACGGGACCTACCTATTTGGCACATAATCATATTTTTATTTATATCGTTTTATGGAATAATGTTAGTAAAAAGTATACTTCATATACATTCATTACATTATAAGTCCTTGATCCAACATTATCTCATGCATTATTAAAATATCTTACTCAAGAAACGTATTTTCAAGTTGGATTACATCAATATTACTTAATCATTTAAGTACACAGAGAAAGATACGGAAGCAAGGAAATGATGCTTGTAAAATAAAATCCCTGTCAAAATTGTGTAATAACGTCATCGTTTTCCTTAAGATTTACTTGTCTTCCCATGGACTTTATACGCTTATGACATAGCGCTCACTATAAATTGTATGACATTGTAAGAAATTTACTGAGCCTGCATATTTCAAATCGCTGCTATTATTATGCCTCAGTAGAGCACATAACATGATTGCGAGAAGCGTTGCGTGCAGTATTCTGTGCTTTTTGATTGGGGCATCACATAGCCCGGCAATCGTTTTAATTTTTGTGTAATTAATAGGTAGTAGAGCCAAGCTGGTTACAGCAGGAATGGGCCGGCTCGACCGGGGAAGTACTACCCTCTCACAGAAAATCGACGTGAAACAACAGTGTTTCACTGCTGTGTTTCGTTCGGTGAATGAGAGCGCCGGAGGCCTAAGCATGAGGTGACGATTCTCGCAGCTTATGAGGGACCTGCAGAGTATCCGTAGAGTCATTGTGTGGGTGGCGCGAGTCGACCCGGCGGCCAGGGAGAGCCGTAGAAACGGTGCTCTGCTGGCCGCCTGCGGTATAGTCCAGAGGCCCAACCGAGTCTAACCAACTAGGTTGGCTGCCTTATCATGCCGCGCATAATCTCGAGGTGGCTCGTCGTGCCGGATGGTGACCGGAGGGTGGGTCCCGGCGACCACTTTCGGGAGGGTACGGGGGTCCTTCCGTCCGTCGGATCGGCTATCGCCATACCATACAGTTATATGACAAAACTTGCTCTGCGCCTTGCCCCACTTTGCTGCGAGAATAACCGCCTCTTTTTTTTTCACGCTTCCCCTTCCTTTCACTCTATGGCAGTACGAACAAAGCATTGTCGTTCAACAGCAGCCAATCGCCGTAACCCCACTGCTGCTTCCTGTGTCGTGGAGTTTATTAACATCAGAGGACTCCACGCTAACCTTAATGCCGTCCATCACCACCTGGAGACGGCTCGGCTGGCAATGCTTTTTCTAACGGAGACACAAATACGCCGTCCTGCAGACACGAACTACCTGCAATATCCCGGCTACGTGCTAGAGGAGTGTTTCCTCGCGAAAGCCGGGGTATGCTTGTTTGTTAGGGCGGATATTTGCTGTCGCCGTCTACAATGCCTAGAGGACCCTTCCTTCTCTGTCCTTTGGGTACACGTAGATCATGGCTCTTTCAGCCAAATCTACATGTGCCTCTACCGATCCCATTCAGGAGACGCTGAGACAACTCGACTCTTCAATTACCTGAGTCAGGCGGCAGACGACGCGCAGGAGCAGTTTCCGAACGCTGAGTTGGTGTTCTTGGGAGATTTCAATGCCCACCATGAGACCTGGTTGTGTTCTCCCAAAACAGACCACGCGGGACGAACTGCCCATGCATTCGCTCTCACGCATGACCTGTCTCAACTGGTACTCCAGCCCACCCGGATACCAGATATTGCAGGTCAGGCGCTCTCTCTGCTCGATCTGCTGCTGACGAGTAACCCGAACCGGTACAGTGTGTCGATTCGTGCTCCTTTGGGCACCTCAGACCACTGTCTGGTTTGTGCCACAGCTGTTGTTGTTACGCCCCCACGACCCGAGGAGGCAAGACGACGACTGTGGCACTACTCGTCAGCAGACTGGGATGGAATGCGGGAATACTTCGCATCCATCCCTTGGGCTCAACGCTGCTTTGAGAACAGGGATCCATCAGAGAGCGCTACTGCTGTCGCTGGTGAAATCATCCTGGGTATGGAATATTATATTCCATACAGTGATGTCACGAGCGGCGGCAGGAAAAGGCCCTGGTTCGGGCGTGAATGCGCCGATGCTGTTGAACGCAAACAGACAGCGTATCACGCTTGGACCAGGGCTCGCACTCTCCACGACCCTAACGTGGATCACCTGAAGGCAGCGTTCAACCAAGCCACAAAGGTCTGCAAGAGGGCATACTTAAGAGCGGATGCCCAGCGCGTCGCACGGTTCGGCCAGGAACTAATGGCGCATCCTACGGGCAGTCGTAGCTATTGGCGCCTGGCCAAAGCCGTGCAGTCCAACTTCTGCCAGACCATGCTGCCCCCTCTGAGGTATCCGAATGGATCACTGGCTCATCGGCCGCAGGAGAAAGCAGATCTGCTTGCAAATCTCTTTGCGGCCAACTCCCGAATCGACGACTGCGGTTCGCAGCCGCCTAACATTGCCAACTGCGGCTACACCATGCCTGATATATGTATCAGGCAACGAACCGTTCGTGCGATACTGCAGTCTCTCGATGTTCGGAAAGCCAGTGGACCTGACGGCATCCCAGCTGTGGTTCTTAAAAAATGTGCAGCGGAGTTGTCTCCCACACTTACGCGCCTATACCGGACGTCTTACGTCGCAGGCATTGTGCCTGAGGCTTGGAAGGAAGCGAACGTTCAACCGATTCCCAAAAAGGGGGACCGTTCCTAGCCAAGCAACTATCGACCCATAGCTATCACCTCGGTGCTTTCCAAGGTGTTCGAGCGGATTATAAACACCCAAATTGTCCGCTACCTGGAGGATCAATCGTTGATCAATGATCGCCTATACGGCTTTCGGTCTAAACGATCAACGGGTGATCTTCTAGCGTTCGTCACGCACCTCTGGGGTGAGGCTATGGACAAGCACGGCGAATCTTTGGCTATCAGCCTTGACATAGCCAAAGCTTTCGACAGAGTCTGGCACCGGTCTCTTCTTTCCATGCTTCCGGCCTATGGCTTGCCCCCTCAACTGTGCACCTGGATTGCAAGTTTCCTGCAGAAGCGTCGTATTCGGGTCCTTTGCGACGGTCGCGCTTCCAAGTTTATGCAGGTCAATGCAGGAGTGCCTCAGGGTTCTGTCTTATCCCCTACGCTCTTTCTTCTGCATATCAATGATATGTTGAATCTCGGCAACATACATTGTTATGCGGACGACAGTACCGTGCATGGGCGATATCTCGGACATCCTGGGGCCAAACAGGCTGAGGTTGAGGGGAAAAGGCAGAATCTTGTCGTTGAACTTGACCGGACCTTGGACCGCATCTATGAATGGGGTGCCAAGAACTTGGGTCGAGTTCAACGCCAAGAAGACCCAGGCATGCGCGTTCTCAACAAAAAAGTCTCCGTTCCTTCCCCTCCCTTCTCTGAAGAACACTCCACTGGTGATACGTGACAGTCTCTCCATCTTAGGTATGGATCTTTGCCGCTCCCTTAATCAGAAAACCTATATCGAGAGCGTCATTAAGCAAGCTTCGCGAAAACTCGGAGTTCTGAACAGGGTGAGGCGGTTCTTCACGCCTGGGCAACTGTGCCTATTGTATAAGGCACAAGTGCGCCCTTGCGTGGAGTACTGTTCTCATCTTTGGGATGGCTCCGCGCAGTACTTGCTGGACGCTCTCGACCGGTTACGGCGGCGGGCTGTCCGTATCATCGGAGATCCAGAGGTCACGAGTTCACTGGAACCTCTGCAACTCCGTAGAGACATTGCCTCATTGGCATGTTTCTACAGAATATACCACGGGGAGTGCTCTGAAGAGTTATTCCACCTTATGCCGCCCTCCCCTTTCCTATCCAGAACAACGCGTGCTGGGCTCAGATGCCATCCTTACACGGTAGAGTCGATTAGAGCGCGTACCAAAAAGTTTGGGTCCTCATATCTCTGCCGAACGGCGATGTGGAGGCCACTGCTCTTAGACCACACGACTGCTTACCATCAGGTGGAGTGTGGTCATTTTGACGAGCAAAATAAAAAAAAAAAAAAAAAAAAAAGTAATACATGTAATTTCTCTTTTACGTCGTTCTATTATTATTATCGATTGTGGCCATACGCCATGCCGAATCCTTTATTGAATTTTGGCCGTCGTTGCTCTCATCTGGAGGCAAAGTAGTTGGAGTTCCATCTTATGCACGGTTAGACTGTTTGATTGACGTTTGGCTACCTGTCTGTTTATCATTGGCCTGTCGACTATTATCAGATCCAGTTAAATTAAAACTACTTCTTAGATGACCAGTAACCTATATACATATGTAGGTATGATGCGAACGTTAAATATGTACCTATAACTTGCTCTCACTATTCTAATGAATAATTAATTGTGAAGATAGCTTGTTACTTTCGTTATAAGTATATACATTTCCTTATTAATTAAGTTATATCTCTTTGTTGACAAACCGAAAACGAGACCGTAAATAATTGAAATATAACAGCTACAAAGTTCAAAATAGCCTGCAGAAAAATAAACGGTCCATAAATAGTTTCGAGGCTGTATTTTATGCTAAAGTCGATTACTTTCAAATTATTTAAACGCACAGCTGAGCAAAGGAATGGGCTTTTATTGGAAATTTTATTGAATGAAGATTTAGTGATGTACATTTTTAACGAATAGTTTTGTATAGCGCTACGTACAAATATAATGGTATAAAGTCTGTGATGAGGCCCATTTAAGAGTTAGAAAATAAATAGTTTTTATTTTTACGATGTACTTGTGTGTACTTCTGCTGTGGGATACCTACTATGATTTTGGCTAACGTATCAAACAGTGCGATTAACTTATATCATGGTACAATCAGGTATATACGTCAAGTTTTTATCCTTTAGTTTTTGACTTTATTTTTGAACATGATACTTTGGGTAAATATAATGATTATAGTTACTGTTACAAAGAGACTTCATTATAAGGCTGAATAAAGATTTAAAACGAGTCTCAGACCTGCATTTTGCAATTAGTTATACAAAGCAGTAATAATAAAAAACATGCCAATGCTTCTTACATTTATTCTTTTATTTACTCTTGATTCTGATTGATAACTAAGAATTGGAGCTGACTACTAGAATATATTATTCTTATCAGGTTTACCCATTAACTTGATTTAAGGTAAAATAAACAAGGAACTACTAAACAGCTTTATGCTTCTTTACACACGAACGCAAGAGCAGGCAAAAGCTTTCAGCTAACGTTCTATTTGAAGAGCAAGATTAGAATAAAATTGCCTTCATTAGAAATGCCATTTAGTGCATCAACACGTATATTTCTCATAGCTCTTTCCCATGTACTAACCTCTACATATACATTTATAAGACATAATATATAAATATTGTCACAAGAAATAAATGCCCTTTTTTATGTATCTACGTAGTATTTTTAATATATTCTTTTTAACGATTTACATTTCTGTGCTGCTGTTTGACTGCATATTTCATACGCGTCCATCAGTAAGCGTGTTGCATAAAACTGTTTGGAAACACATAGTGCTATAGTTTGTGTCGCAATTTATTTTTGTGAAATATTAATTATATTTTGAAAGTGGATAGCGATTAGATGCAGACGGTATGCGCTACAACATTGATATCTTGTTAGTTATTAGAAGGACGTGTGCTTGCCTCAGATTGTCTCTTTAGCCATTGTTCGTTAGTAATGACGCGCACGTGAGTATAGTCTGTTCATATCACCATAGCTCGGTCGAGAAAGACAGTAGGTGACTGACGTAGCACAGTACTACATGCATCGCTTCTGTATTGTTTAGGAACTTTACCTGTTAACTATTCACGCTTCCACAGTGTAAGAACACATGAGGCGGTGCTTGAGACCTTAAACCATAGCTGCCGAAACGTTGGTGCAATTCACCTCTGCCTCTGCCTTCGAGGATATAAGCGTGAGGATAGCCTCACACTTTAATCCTCGTGTATGTATGTAAGTTGAAGGATTTAAACTTTCTTCTCTGTTAAAACGTAATTAGTTAACGTAAAAATACAAAACCGCATCACACCAAATTAATTAGGTATTAAGTAGGGATTAAATAAAATATAGCGTAAGCGCGATCCAATCGAGTACATTATATATAATTAGTTATTATCTAAGTGACAGCGACATAGTCGAAGACTACGATATCCATTAAAATTAGTATAACAAACTTTACATACAATATCTTATTATTCATGTCAATGTCAAATACAGGAAATTTATTAAGTTCCAACTGTTACTGGGACTTAAAACATAGCTAGGCATAGGCGAAATATATACATACAATATGTGTTGCTTTTTTTACATGTAAAAATATTTTACCTATTGATTCGCAGGCATACCGGTGCCCAAATACCATAGGTTTTGAATTATGTCTGGCATTCCAAGAATTAACAGGATAATAGAAAATGCCAGCTTGAAAGCATTAAATGAAAATGTTTTATCAGATCTATTGCAGTCGCGCTAGGCCAGAAGCAAATAATAATGTGCGAATAAGATAAATACAGTTCGGATTCTACTTATAAACTGCTTATCTCGTATTCACTTGTTTTCTCTTTACCAATTTTAATAAGCAATATTAGAAGGATTCTGGCTATATCAGCACGTTTTTATTTTTTATTAGTTTTGTTATATTTGATTGCTGAAAGTCTGAAAACAGCAGTAATGCAAAATTTATAATTTTTGAACTTTATAATTTTTATAATCATTTAATTTCTAGAAAATTTTATTTTGTCATTATTCAGGAAGGAAACAAGGAATTTGTATCCCTACATATGAAACGCTCTTCAGATTATTATAGTTTAGTTTTATAAATTATGTATAATAATTTGACCTTGCACACTTATAAGTAATTTTATTACATGGCTAAGAATTTTAACTGTAAATTACTACTACTCTTTTAAAACCTCCATCTAAACTAAAATTCTTGCTTAAGAAGTGGAGTCACGTCTGTCGGTGCGGTAGTGGACGCGAGTCGTACTTACAGTCTCGCGGCACCCCGCTGCTTTCAACTAAATAAATAAATAAGTACTTACCTATGTACCTACTTACTATAAAAAGCTCTGAAGAAATGTTATTTTCAAATTGTAACATGTGTATTGGCAGTGTATTTCTGTTATAAAGCTTAATAAATAATGCTTGTGAAATGTTAAAAAGGAGTCTCCTCCCAGCTCTTAAGCTATCTCCATACCAAAGGAGACTAGTTAAATTTGTATGAGGGCTAGTTTACCAAACGATACCGTTACGGTTATGGTATTTATGTTGGAACACCTCAATATATTTGAGTTATAGCCTTGAGCAAAGGGATAACAAAGTCAAACCCGACGGTGTCGAAAAGAAAAGCTTGTCTATAGGATGAAATAAATTAAATTCTCTCTTCCAGTATTTTTTTCAAACAAATTTTATATCCTTTTAGATGTTTATATCGTTTATTGTTATTTCCCAGGAATATTATTTTCTTTAAATAACACAAGAAGTATTTATATTATAACCAAATTTAGCTAGTAATTATTTAATTCTCATATAATAGGCGATAAACCTATCGTCGTTTAATGGGCATATTTCCAATAGACTTAGGTAATGCTGCGAAAGAAAATTGATATAATCAAAGAAAAACGTAATTCTAACTAATATTATGTAATCGTAAATCGAAATTCAGCTTGATGTCATATTGTTTATCTACATCCTATTTATTATAACCTTAGCATGGTATATTTGCCTGGCAGGGAAATAAAATTACGTATGAATATTTTATTAACGCTCACTTCTGACGGTCAAGCTATAATCAAGCTTAATGCTAATAAACTCAATAAAATTTAGAATATCTAATAGTCAGTACCAAGATAAACCGTTTAATTAGGAAGGGCTTTTTGACTTACAAATTAAGCCCTTATATAATACCTTTCAAAACCGTCGAGTAATATTTCGGTTTTGAATGAATGAAGGATGTACAGCTATAGCAGCTGTATCTCACACATTTATACTAATATTATAAAGCTGAAAAGTTTGTTTGTTTGCTTGCTTGCTTGAACGCGCTAATCTCAGGAACTACTGGTCCGATTTGAAAAATTCTTTCAGTGTTAGATAACCCATTTATCGAGGAAGGCTATAGGCTATATATCATCACGCTAAGGTCAATAGGAGCGAAGCACGAATGAAGAATGTTTCAAAATCGGAGGGTTTTTTTCCTTTTGAGAGCTTCCGCTGCGTGCGCTGCGTAAACAGTTAAAGTTTCGCAAAAATCATGTATGACAGAATTGTTCACCTTTATAAGTTCTAAAAAAAGTCCGCGACAGCATATGTCTATCTTTTAAGGTTGGCTCACTATAACCTTTTTTATGCTAACCAAATTTGTTTTAAAATAATGCATTATTTGCGAAGGTGTTTTTATAAACACGATATTAATCCTTATCCAAATAAATACGTTATTCATCACAAGTATTTAATTTAAAACAAAATTGCCCTGAACATCATTCGATTTCTATGAATATCTTAGGAGATATCGCAGTTTTAAAATGCTGAGTTAGCTCTGCGAGATACCATGCCGCGCGGCCCAGACGCGTGGTCGGCTCCTTATGGAACGGTCGTGCTCAGCGAACTACTTATTCAATTTGTTTTTCCAAAATATCATCGTATAATACTTTTTAGATGAATAAGTTAGTAATAAGTTTTGTTTTAGTTTAATTATTTTTGTTAATTTCTTTATCTAAATAGATACATTATTTGAGTTTTTAGTATTTAATTTTCTTTAGGGTATTGTTTTTGATTTTGTAGTATTTTAGGGTAATCCTTTTACCGTGGATAGGCGATATCTTATCTATACTAATATTATAAATCTGAAAAGTTTGTTTGTTTGTTTGAACGCGCTAATCTCAGGAACTACTGGTTAGATTTGAAAATTCTTTTAGTGTTGGATAGGCTATTTATCGAGGAAGGGTGTAGGCTATATAACATCACGCTATGACCAATAGGAGTGGAGCATCAGTGAAAAATGTTGTAAAATCCGGGAAAGTTTACTGATTTTGAGAGCTTTCGTTGCGTGCACTGCGTAAACGGTCAAAATTACGCAAAAATCATGTATGATGTAATTGTTCCTCTTAAAAAGCTCTAAAAAAAGTCCGTGGTGGCATATGTCTATCTTTTAAGGTTGACTGACTAAAACCTTTTTTAAGGTAATCAAATGTGTTCTAAAATAATTAATTACTTGCGAAGATGTTTTATAAACATGGTATTAATTTTTATTCAAATAAATATATACCTATGTCATTCATTAGAGTACAAATATTTAATTTTTAACATAATTATGTATGTATGTATGAAATAATTATTACATATCTACATTTTATCTTTAAAGAACCCCAGTAGTGTTACTCAGCGTTCCTTTATTATTCCTGGTCTCGTGTTCTTTGTTACTATAGTACCACTCTTACTGATCATTAGCGCGATGTACCTAAAATAGTCTATGTTATACTATAACCGTAGATAATAAAAAAAACAATATCAATCTTAAAATTAATCAATAAATATTACACATTACAGACATACAAACGATGTTTCTCCTGGTTTATTCTGCGTGATTTTATATTAGCACTGTAAGTATCTATATATTAATACGTAAAGCAAAAACTCTGTACGCCTTTTTACGAAAATTGCGCGGGCGGAGGAGTATGAAATTTGGCACAGTTAAAGTTTGTATGGAGAAGGACTGACGAATCCTAATATTTATATAAAATATGCATTAGAAATACATTAAATTAATGAAAAAACACTACACGCACCCATCCATGCATTTGACACACGCAGTTGAAGCGCGTAACTATGGTTACGTATATCAATATATAATGACATTTATCAGCTATATCTTACAGGTAAACTTTGGTCGAATTTCGAGCACTAGGCGACTGCTAGTATTTATAAAATTTTGTTCAATGGTTCTTATGTGGTGCGCGGCACTGCGTGGATTTACCAAAGAAAGTTTCAGCTCCTTTAAAATTGTATTATAGGTGCCTACGACTCACTCTCTCTTTTATGTGACACAGACGAAGTTGCGCGGGTCAGCTAGTTAATTATAATCGTATTGTCGTTGATGGTCCACATACCATTCTTATGCTGTCTTGTTTTATCAAAATCACATAAACTAAGAAAACGTAACCATACAAAATAACCTTGGTAGTTATAATATTAGTTTGTAGATGTATTAAATTAATACCGAGTGTGGATTTTAGAAATAACTATTTGTCTAAAATCCTAACACGAACGTAGGACGTAGAAAAGTTTTCACGAAGTTTTCAAATACTTACAGAATCAATTTAGTTTATGGACGATTTCAAACAATGTTAAAGCATAGTTTTAAACTATTTGCGAAGATAAATATAATCCTTTGATAATAATTTACATCAAACAATCTTTATCAACATCAACTAAGACGGAGTTTATGACTGTAAAACAATTTCATTGAACTAGAACTCATGAAATGTTGCGAACAGTTGCAGAATTAAAACGGTGTAGAAACGATTCTGCGTGAGGTATACTTATGGACCTACGTATTGAATACAAATGAAGAAGAAATCGATTTCTTGTAAGATGTAACATAAAGCATTTTGGTTAGAGCCAATGCTTTATCGTCGCCTGCGTCTCTACATTTCAAATGTTAGTTATGTAATAGATTAGGATTTCATATATTATCTACCCTTTATGACATTTTAGTATCATGTCTTTTGATGTGCACATTTAATGCTGGCCACATAAAAACCTCGTTAATAGGTACTTAGCTAATCTCATGTTAATATTCTCAAGCTGTCTGCGGGCACATGAGTAGATAAACGGAATATCTACTCATGTGCTGCGGGCTTTGGGTTTGATTGCGCAGCCCTTTGAGTAGGTATTCAGAACATTTCATGGGCACGGAAATATTATTTGAAACCAGAGGCATATATTTGCCAAGTGCATGTCATTATTTGGCAAGCATGTAAGACTGCCTATTTTAAAAAATATATTTTATTACCCTGCTGTTTTACGTCAGTTGATGTTCCATTTTGTAAAATGTTCCTATTTTAAGATAAGCTGTATAATAATAATATAGTTGATAGGTATTATATTATTATTATACAGTTTATCTGAAATGGCCCTGGTTATAAATTGCTGGGCATAGGCATCTTTTAAGTATGAGAATGATTAGGTCGTAATCCACGACACTGCACGCTGGCCCTGTGCGGGTTGGTAGACTTCATACATCCTCGAGTATACCTACTTTGGATAATTTTCAGACGTGAAGAATTCCTTACGATATATTGCTTCACCGTTATAACTAGAGACCATTTCTATTTAATAAGGATAATTAAAAAGAATATACTAGTGTTTTTCTAGCCATTAGAGTAAACATTATATTGAAAAAAAAAATACTATAAAACAAGAGCTTGATTAAATAATATCGAGATAGTAAACAAAGATAGATAACGACTAGCAACATTTAAAATATAATGGCATTACATTTCACTGAGCCATGAATGACAAGGGTTTTTCCACCGTAACATTTTTGCGTCTATAATCTGATTTAAAAGGTTTACACTTTGTTAATTAATTATTTCCGTCTTTTTAATGGACCTTACATATTTTATTTGTTAAACTTAAGTTCATAAAACATACCTTTGTAAATCTATAATAATGACACCTAAGAGCTGGAAATAAAATAAGCATTGAAATTAAACTACTATATACGGATTTTATCGCGTTGTTTATTTGACACTGTTACAAAATTTTTTGAAAAACTGTTACACTACTATAATCACTATTAAACTTTACAAATTTTAAGCTAATTAAAGTAGTTTAATTTCAATGAATAACATTCGCGTAAACAGAAGACAATATTAAATAAAATAAGCGTTTATATTATTTAGTATATTAAATTTTTATTATATTTATTATTGCTTAAATACAGATTAATGACTTTAGAGCTTACAGCAAAGCTACGTCAGAGATGTACATTACAAAGCAGACATGCTATGATACCATGTTATCACAGGTGTGATATTATGCAAATCATAGCATCACATTTTTTTGTGTGTTATTTATTGGCCGCTGTCGGGCTGAACAACTTTACTTAGTCAATGGGTGACTGCAGTGTGTACTGTCACACTCCTCCAGCTATATTTAAGTCCCACTTCATAGAGGATTAACTTATTCCCTTTTAGGGTACCATACTTTGTCAATAATCGGCGTCCTTACAGATGTGATCATTAATTTATACCGGTAGTAGGTGTTTGAATTTAACCAAAGTTTTGTTATGTTAATAGTATTTATTTGATATAATTATGACCAGATTGCTATGAAAGTTTTATCAAATAAATAAGCCTTGTATAAGTGCCACGGCGTTTGCAGTATTAAAATTACAATAAAATATTACTTACATAGGTAATTTGCGAATTTAATTGAGGCTTTTATTTATAAGTTGGAAAATGTCGTTTTTAAAAATGTTATGTTTCGAATCCGCCCCATTAAGATAAAAATATTGATTTTCAATTTATCAAAATACAAAAGATTTGTCACATATCAATTTATAACGTACCCACAGGGCACACATTATTTTGAAATTAAAACAAAATTCGAGTAACATACTATCGTGACAGACGGCAAACATCCATCACGAGAGGCATGCCGCACCCATCAACGTACGAACGCACCCGAATCTATTTTTTATCACGTAAAACGAAATGCAATAAAGTCACCAGTAGTCGCCAATTAATTATAATTGGCAACGGTGGTATCTTTCGCTCGTAGTTTACGTAACATCATCGAAACAAAAATCAAAAGGAAAATGTTAGGAAAGATTTTCAGTTTATAGCTTTTTGATTGCTTTTTATATCTAATAAATTTATGATATATATAGTGATCCTCAGCAGAGAGACCTTGTATTTGTTCGCCGCAAGAGTACCTATACAAGGAATTGAGACTGAAGTCTCAAGGGGCGTAAGTTGCTCCATGAAGTCAAAGTGCAAACACTCACAGCTCGGTCGAGCGGTTATATGCAAACATCCCTTATTCACTATGCAGTTTCCGCTAACTTTTTTCATTTCATTTTATATGTAGTTTGAATCAGTATACTTAACCTAAAACCGTTATTGTCGTATCTAAAATTAGACATTACGATGGTTATGAGTCTACCGTTTAAATGCCAAACTACTACTACTATTATCTTGTATTTTAAACATATTACGAATTAATAAATTAAGATAATACAGTCGTGTGTGGAGACTGCTGGATTACTATTACGCAGCATTCCAAGCCACGATTCGCACTTCTAAAGTTATCTAAACTATGTACGCCAGTTAATACGTGTTAGTAAGTTAGTTCGCTTTAATGTCATTGTAAAAATACTCTGAGGTTTGGTTGTTTCATACAAAGATTAATTATAACAGAGCATAATAACTTATACACATTGTCTTAACTTTGCCATTGTATAACTTTGTAATTTAACAAGTTCATCGAGAATGCAGAAATTTATGCCTTGTGTAAAAATGTATTAAGAAATTTAAACAACGTTTTTTGGAGAAATAAATATATTATTATTATATTAACTAATTGATCGCGGTTAATTATGACTAACTATGATAGTTAACCGATTCCAAAGCCATTTAATTTTATATTTATACTTTCTGCGACGTTTCTGTTCTTCGGCACTTATGGTCACGGCCATCATGAGAAGACTAAGGTGGTATTGGTTTCAATGTGTTAATGTTAGTTCAAAGTGTCCAAATATTATTTAATTATTTATTGGTGTTACTATACAGAATGAGCTCGAAATATCTTGAATTTTTAATGTGTTATCCTTCAAGTTTGAGTAGATGCTTCTCAAAACCCCAGACCGGACCTCATTCAGTTCTACATTTCTACCACAAATTATTGAATTTATGATGATTTTTAATTCAATAACCTCTCAGTATTATATAAGTAAGTACTTTTATGGTTTACCGAAAATTGCATCATCATTTTGAAGGCTATATATATTTGGTATTAGTTACTTTATCTGAATAAATATTCACAGCATTATGTACCTATAATATCAGCTTTGAGTTAAACTGTCCCACTGCTGATCACGGGCCTCTTCTCAGTGTGAGAAGGGTTAGTCCATAGTCCAACACGCTGGCCCAGTGCAGGTTGGCAGACTTCACATATCTGCGAGAACATTATAGAGAATTATCAGACATGCAGGTTTCCTCTTGATGTTTTCCTTCACCGTCCAAGCGAGCCATAATTATTGTTTAATTCGCATATAACTTCAAAAAGTCAGAGATGCGTGCCTTGGGATCGAACTCGAGAGTTCTGCGTGGCAGTCCAAAAATAAATTTCCGTATAATTTTTGGCATTTACGTTATCCATCGTTTTTTTTTCTGAATTTGGTCATAATATAATATTACTAAAATTTGATGTCTTAAAAATTTCTGCTTCAAGACCATAAAATTTCTCTTCTTGCACGCACTATAATTTTTCGTATTTTGGTGGTACTCTTATATGTATGTTCTGTGTATTTTGGTATAATCTGCAAACAAGCACTCTGCTTCTTTTTTTTGAATTAATGACATATTTGTAGTTGACTACTGCTACTTATCATCAGCAAAAATAACGTTTTTGCACCCAAGTCCCAAAGTGTGAGTCGGTTCTATAGTAAAATACACAAGGAACCAACACGTGCTATCACGCAAGAGTGAATTGCGTAATATATTCATGTCATATGAAATAATATAGCTGTATCACAGCAACGCGATTATTAAGGAATTCTGTGGAGGGAAACCGTTGGGAAATGTTCATACTTTAATATATAAAGAGGCGGTAGATCTCACATATTTTTACCATATCTGTACATCTTTACATTATTATCTACTTATATTATCTACGACGATTCCTAGAATCTACTATTGGCCAATATTATATATTGTCGGCCTCTATGGCGTAGTGGTTAGTGTAACCGACTACCGCGCCTGAGGTCGCGGGTTCGATTCCCGCACAAGTCAAACATTTGTGTGCATGAACATGAATGTTTGTCTTGGTCTGGGTGTTTCTATGTATGTATTTACAAAAAAAGAAGTATATAATATGTATATTTATCCATTGTCTAGTACCCATAGTACAAGCTCTGCTTAGTTTGGGCTAGATGGTGTTGTGTGTATGTGGTAGAATATTATTATATATTATTATTAATAAATAAGTGGAATTTGCAGAATAGAACTCGAATAGGCTTTAAATTAATATTTTATGTTTTTTATTTATAATAATATCAGCCCTGTTTATAAGCGTAAGTTTAGACATGGCGTAATCCGCGCGTATTCAAACCGTGTGATTCCAATCCGCGAGGATTGAAAGTGTTTAGACAGGCACGATGTGTGTGCAGATTGAGGTAGGGTGACAGCCGCTTCATTCCAACAATGGAAGTCGAAGAAGCAATATGTGTGCACTTGCTCCGTAAAAAAAGAAAAAGTAAACGGCAGTATTTGGTGCATCCAATTTTACGTGATTGGCTCACCCATGGTCAGTTTATGACTTTATATTCAAAATTAAGGAGTTTTTAATATATATTCGGACATTGAATAAAAATAAATATCTTACCTTAAAGTAATCACGAGTTTTTCTTCCGGCGACACGCTTGACGTCATAATATGAGTATAATAAGATGCAATTTGTTCACTGATCATTCCAAGTAATTCATTAAATGAATTTTTCGACATTCTCAAATAATTAAAGAATTTAGGCTCAAAACTCCTTAACTTTGAATATAAAGTCAGAAACTGACCATGGGTGAGCCGATCATGTAAAATTGGATGCACCCAATACTGCCGTTTTCTTTTTATTTTTTTACGGACCAAGTACACACATATTGCTACTTCGACTTCCATTGTTCGAATGAAGCGGCTGTCACCCTACCTCAATCCGCACACACATCGTGCCTGTCTAAACACTTTCAATCCTCGCGGATTGGAACCACGCGGTTTGAATACGTGCGGGTTACGCCATGTCTGAACATGCTCTAACTGTCCCACTGTGTTGGGCTCGGGCATGTTCTCATTGTGAGAAGGGTAAAGCCATAGTCCACCACGCTGGCCCAAAGCGGGTTGGCAGACTTCACACGTCTTCCAGAACATTATGGAGAACTCTAAGACAAACAGGTTTCCATACGATGTTTTCCTTCACCGTTGAAGAGAGTGTTTTCTATACATTTGACATTATTTAATAAGTTACCACTTAAGCAAACTTAAACACTCGTTTACCTCTTCAAAATTTAAATAATTTAATTTTTATATGTTTATACGTACTGTAGTTTAAATTTTAATTTATATGACGGCTATTAGTAACATTATACAAGATATAAGAGCACTTGCAAAGACTATTTAAACACCGCTCAAGTGCATGTTCAGCGAGGTAATTTTCGCAATAAAACCTGTTCAAAATAGACTTCCGATGTAGTCACAGTGTCCTAAGAATCACAATACACTACACTCCTAAATTACAATAAAATGTGATCCTAAATTGCATTTCAGTTCACATTTGATGTCTATTCGACTAGATCGACGTAAATACGCTCAGTTTGAGTTTCCATTCAATAAGATTACTAGCTACCAATACAGCTACTCTACTTTGGCATTGACTCGCTAGATTGTAACAGTATCTATTTACTTTTCCCTTATTATTTAGGTTGTTATCCCTCATACGAGTGGGGAACGATGCATGGCCGGATATCCATTGTAGTGGTTTTGAACATTGTCGTACCAAAAAACTTGAAACAACGACAAAAAGTAACTTGTTGAGAGTTGCAAATACCGTTTAATGTTGAAATGTAAGTGTGTTGTATACGTAGTTACAGTATTCATGTGACAAAAAAATCCTTAAGAAAAGCAATTTTACGCACGAATCGCACACTGCTAATTGATGAAGCGATTAAAAAATAGGGAAGCAATTGCTGGCACCCGTTTCCTTGATTGATCACCACTTTATTTAAGTTACGGTGATTTAACTTGATTTACCTTATAGTCAGAGTTAACATGTTATTTAATTTTATTTAATGCCTTTCGCAGACAAGTCTGCTGAAAAATAATAGCATTGACTGTTATTTATAGATTTTATCTGTATTCCTTTTGAGTTCTACATGGCGCAATGCTCAAGGACTTATAAAAGTTGCCTATGACAGTGAATAGACTAATTAACTATTCATTTAATTATATAACATGGGTACTTATTGATTTAGACAAATTTATATGATCAGCTTTCGTTAAATATTTAACAAATAATAAATTGTTTAGATATTTGTTCGTTTCTCCGGTAGATTGGTTGGTCAGGTTGGATTATACCAAAGTTAGTTAAACATATTTTGGTCGATCGCTTCAGTTTGTGAGATTGCTACGTAATTTCACAAACTAAAGCGATACGTATGCATGTCGCGTGGGTGATCCTTAGGCGTCCCATTACTGACTTATCGTCGCACCATACATAACATGACAAGAATTTGTAGCGCAACTATACATTTGTACAAGATGTATAGTTATAACATTAGATTTGTCATTTTATAGTTATTATTTCCCTAGATTTTGGAAAATTGGCCCTCATGATAAACCTAGAAAGGAAAAAGATTATTTTTAAGATTGCGCGAATCCATACTTCACCATACATCAGCAGTGTTTAGAAGCCGAGCGAAGATCTCTTGTCATTAACATGTCCGCTTCTAAATGGTAAACCTGCTTAGAATAGGAAATAGGGCTTTGTTACGTGGTCACATTAGAAAATAAAATTAAATAATGAAATTTTTGGGAAATCTATGTCTGTTTCTTATTTTTAAATTAGTGTTGTGCTCTTCTACCTACATATATACATTGTGAATGAATTTGAGCGACATTGATAGTAACTGAAAATACTTATTAATATTAAAGTAGTTCATGTGGTGATGTATGTTACATATGCTGTAATAAATATTATTATGTGATGTCTGAAATTGATTCTGATTTTGTTTACATTGCCACCTATCTTCTTCTCCCTAGCCTTTATTATTCCCAAGTCACTTGGGGTCGGCTTTCCAGTCTTGACTGGATATCAGTTTTTACACGGAGCGACTGCCATCTGACCTCCGCAACCCGAGGGCTAACGATACCCTAAGGCTAGACTAGTGTCAGGATATTAGAGGGCACTGACTTCCCAATAACGACTGTCATAGATGTTCATGGCAGCCGGGGCCGACGGCTTAACGTGCTCTCCGAGGCACGGAGCAGGTGATAATTATCAATCAATACGCTCATAATTTCGAAAAGTCATATAACTTCCGAAAGTCAGAGTTCGAACCCGAGACCCTCTGCATTGCGATCTGTTGGTCTTCCCACTGAGCTATCGCTGCTTCTACCACTGCCACTGCTTACATTGCCACCTATGTTTAACGTTAAGTTAAGGTTATTTTCGCCTACCTCGTACATGCCGAACTCCGTGCTGGTACTGAGGATTATTTAAACATTCTATAACAATCGCATCCGTGGTTTCAGAGTTGCCGATGTCCAACAATCAAACCCATGACATAGAATCAAAGCAACAGTAAAGTTTTACTACAATTAGCTAATATAAATATAACACATATTTTAAATGGAAGACCAAACAAATATTCCTTCCCAATGTAAGGTAATTATATTTTTACCATTACAAAACACAAGCCTTTGGGAATATTATAAATTTCATTTTCATGAAAAAATAAATTCGAAGGTACTATGTAGGCAACAATATATACACATAGAATAATTTTGTTTATTTATCATACCTACACACTGAGTGGACGAAACAGTTATCTAGAATAAAAGGCTTGTGTTTTGTTTGGTTTACATTCTGGACTGGACTATTTATATTATGCCCTGTTTGTGCTGATACCTACCTAAATTCCATCAAGGCGCTCAGAAGAATACCAACAATCAAACTCAATTCTAAAACTGGTCTTTTTTATTTCTAGTATGAAAAATGTAAGTCAGATGCTGTCAAAACCAATTTCAGAATTGAGTTAGAGTATCTCGTGCAACATCGCGTTTAATTTATTCTCAAAGTACCGCAACCTCGTAACCTTAGAGATAAGTTAAGTGTTTCGTAAGCCTTTCGTAATACCAACAATCAAACTCAATTCTAAAACTGGTCTTCTTTATTTCTAGTATGAAAAATGTAATATAGATGCTGTCAAAACCAATTTCAGAATTGAGTTAGAGTATCTCGTGCAACATCGCATTTAATTTATTCTCAAAGTACCGCAACCTCGTAATCTTAGAGATAAGTTAAGTGTTTGATAAGCCTAACACGTGAGTAGCAAATTACCTAAGCATGTTCAATGTTGCTAAAATAATGGTGCATGTATTTATTTTCTGATGTTATAATTCTCTCAAAAGACTGCCTTTTGATCTAGGACCTGAATAGGTTTGCGTAATACGCAGTTACGGTTTATAATACAAACGTAAACGTGGATTTAGTTGCATCTATTTTAACTCTACAGTTTCTATAAAATAAACATCTAAAAACATAATATATTATACGCTCATAAATGTGGAAATGTTTAGAGACACGTTACAATAACACTATTGTGGAATCTTTATATTCCTTACAATATATAGCTTCAATTTCATTATTTCAATAGGTGTTCTTGTTATAAATGTCGACAATTTGCGGTAAAAGAGGTTAGTATCTACTGTATCTAGGTATATATGGTTTCATGTAACGTATAATGTGTCATAGGTCCTTTTCAAGGGTAGTTAGTTAGGTTCTTCAATTACCTAATCAAATAAAGTTTGTAAACATCGATATAAAATGATTATCAGTATAGCCATACTATTTATTTAACTTTTGATATATTTTTAATTAATACCTTTTACATAGCGTCCCGTTTGTGTGCTTCAAAGTTTTTGAATTTTCGGTGCACACAGCGTAAATAGATGTGCGAGGCTGTCAGCCTCAGAAAAGTTATGCCACGCTACTTGCACAGTGTGTTCATAATATACGAATACATGTCCGCACAGGTTCATACTTTTGCACAACACTTTAGGAAAGCCGTGGTTCGCCTAAAGAGCGTACACTGGCAGCTAGTACACGTTTACCTTTTTATGAGGTAACTGCCTCGGAATGAGGCAGACGCATTGAAATAGAATGTGTTTTAGAAGGAAGAGCGGATAGTATTTTTACGTAGAATATGGCCTTGAACTTAGTTTGTGTCAAAAAATGCCTTTAGTGATGTAACTCTTGCGGGAATTCAATTAAGCGGATTCTTATCTAAATTTTATCAGAGCAAAACGTTCTGGAACAGTATTCCCTGAGCTTCTAAAAACAATCTACTTTTGATTACTTTTTAAAATATGTATCTTACCTCCGTATCCACTTGAAAGTTACTTAACCTGTTTAACGGGCTGAAACTAATAAATGAGTTCGATATGCTCCACTTGCAACTATTAATTACGTTTGTTTAGTTTTAAATTGGATCTCACGATGTAAAGTATCGCTATTTGTTTGAACACCAAAATGATTTTTAGGTTTACGATACAAATAGTACTAAATAACCATTGATGTATGGGTTAAATAAGGACACATTTCTTAAAAATAATATGTTGTACGTACCGTTGTACGACGTAACAAAAAGATAACTAAAATAAATTATATGGTTAAATGTTAAGGCATTCCGAACTTTCCCTGCTACAAAGAAAAAGAAATTCTCTTCGTTCAAAAAGCAGAAAATCGTTGCAGCCGGCGAGCGGTGTTCACTATTTCTTCCTCGGGTGCGGCGCGGTCCGAAGTTATTGTTAACACAGTATATACAATAATACTTTAGTTCTGACATTTTTATGACATAAGTTTTCATTCGGAGATTTGCATCAAAATAAATTATTACATTTTATTTCTAATTATAACCAAATATGTAACGCCTTCTAGTTTGCTACATTTATACCTTCTACTCGTATTTGGGTGTAATACTCGGCGCTATAAGTAGGTACAGAATGAAACACATATCTAAATATTACGAGAAATAAAGACACTATTAAAATACTACTCTAATGGCCAGTCCTACAACTAACAAGTAAAAGTTATCCGAAAGATAAATCGCATGTTGTCTCACTCTTGTTAGGTTAAAGAAGAGAGATGGCGAGAATTTTATCTTATAGATAAATGCTATTTGGATGTGGTGAGACAAGTCCTTAGGATTTATTTATTTATTTGGACATGGAAAACTTACAGCTATAACACATTCGATATTACGGCAGCATAGTCATCTGAGAGCCAATTACAAGTTCTCAATATAATATAATTAGGTATAAGCGTTTTTTTATTACACATGTTCACTAAAATTTTACATTCATAATAAGTAAACTCGCGCCTGTGTATCTAAACCCTGAAGTGGCATAAGTGTATATCAACCATGTAACTCCAGTTTTGTTTTAGATCCCATGTTATAGTCGGCGTGCCTGTTGCCGTTTGACGGCACCTTGACCAGACTCCGTGCTTTTACTTAGAATTTTCTAACAGAAAAACGTAATTACACTGTTCGACCCGTTAATCCAATCTTGGGCCTCACGATCGGACACAAACGTAAGCGCAAGCCCATAGCTATACCGTGTGTACAAGGAGGCAGTCCAATAAAATTTTAACTATTCATATTTTAAATCGTGTATCAGCAATAACTCTGACATCTCAGTTCATAAACCCGGGGTGGTTCGAGCCTATCCATTGCTCTTTATCTCTTTAATAGTCCTTTAATCAATCCAACCCTAAGTTTTTAGTCTTGAATGTGCTATAATCATTCAAGAGAAAAGGGGTGATTCAGCTAGTTCGTATCGACGGTGGCGGTTTACTGCACAATACCCTCACAAAGTTAGATGTAGTAAACTTAAGTGACGGTTCCGCAACTATACCGCCTAACGACATACTACCGTACTTAACGTGCACTGGATCTCTTACTAAATGCTTAAGTGGAGTGAATGACGACTATATAAACATGTTAACTAATTTGATTGACCCTTGCAATCACATTATAGTACATACTAGGGATTATAAACGACTTGGTGGTTGGCAGGAGATCAAGAGAAGGGAAATGGTGATCAACCGAGTCTTTAATAATATTAAAATATTAATAAAAAACTAGCTGTCCCGCGCTGCTTCAGCCACGTTTATGATTACAGTTTGGATATCTCCGCTCTCGTAGCTAATAGCGTAAAGTTATAATGCCTTGCTCAAGAATTGAGTTACAAAATTCAAAAAGATTTTTCTAATTCAAACAAAAAATAACAAACAAGCTTCAACCTTATTGTATTAGTATAGATTGTCATGTTTGTTATACTTTAGCATACCATGACTTGCCATCGACGACAATGCGATACGTAAATAATGTCGATACAGTACAATATAAATGATTTTCAGAAAATCAGTTATTATGTTGATGTTCTTTGTTATTTGGCAAATAAATGTTTTATTTTTTTGCTATCGCTATGTGATGTAATACGTGATAAAGCAATTTATTATATTCCAAAAACTGATCATGTTAGTTTTAGAGAGCAAAAGTATTTTTAATACCTAGCAGTTGAACACACTGGAACATATTATATGCTGTCATTAGACTTTAAAACTCTTACGGACTTTTGTTGACAAACGTTACAATAGCAACCAGGCATTGGTGATTCGTTTTTGATGTAATTTTCTACAGAAATTAGAGTAATTACGTAAATAAATTCGGTATTTAAAACAGGTTAATGTATGAATGTTATAAATCCATTGCAAACTGCCCAACTATTGATACATGTGAACCAATAATTGAGTTATAATTAATATATGCGAATATTCGTATAATAATATGTTTAAACAGGCAGGTATATATAAAATTCACAAGATTATAATTTACAATATAGATTTTAGCTACTTATTTACTTATTGTGAACTACATGAAACTAAATGGAGATTAATTGTATTGGAGGGGATTTTTATCTAAACTAGGATGACTATATCTTGAGAAATCATATGGCAATACTTCAAAATTATTGTGCAAATTGATTCTTCTCTGGTGGTCGAAAATATTTTTATAATATTAGTAATATTATACAGGAAGGTTTTCAGATGTTTTTGATTATATGAAAAACATTTTGTTCTGATATCTAATTCTTAGATATCCGAACAAAATCTTAATTCATGATAAATCTAAACTCAATGTTACTTGAAATAAATTGTGCACCGAAGCTAGGATAATTAACACAAGCTTGTGAAATGTTCACCTTTATGGTATAATTATATAATTAGAGGCAATTTAAAGAATTATGTGATAATAAAAATATTTATTTACACAGAAAATTAAATATTATGCTCTGCTACTTATGAGTTTATGTTATATTTATACATTGCCCCATGACCGTGACTGCTGAAAACATTCAAAACGTCGCGTAGTATCTACGATGGTTTTGGTGTTCACTAAATTTTTACATAAACATTTCACGATAATTCATTCATGTCATTTTAATGACATGACATATGGTAACAACAAAATAAACATGTTTCAAGAAAGTTATTTTTATATTTTGTAAGATTGGAACATACCTAGAACTGATAGCCAAAATATGGCGCACCACTTCAAGTTGAAAGCACTAATATTATGTATAGTATAAACCTCGTTTCGCTAATGTAGGTATGTTTTAAATTAACATATTAATTCATACCTCTAACCGAAGTACTAACAAAATGCCATGTCTTGACTTCAAAAGCATAAGAACTTTCATAATACTTTCATAAAATATTAAAGATTCTGTAACAGTGACTCATATCATAAACAAACAAAAAAAAATGCATGCAGGTTAAAATATACAAGTGCACTCACTCACATACACACGAGCACACACCCTTATTCATCTAGGTTTACACAGCCTCACACACCGTCACACTCAGACACGACAACATTATGATATAATATGGGCCAATAGAATAATCGTTTAAAATTACATATAGAATTACATATAGATTTACATGTTTACTCTTGCTTGCAATAATTAGTTTTTTATTGTGTTCTTCGTAATTGGCGTACTGTCTTATTTATAATTTTATTAATATTGATTGTCAGCTGTTAAGGACCTAAATGAAATAAATAAAATCCTTTAGCGCATCTTAATCCATCCCTATCTCTAATAATACTGAATTTTCAGCCTCTAAAATAAAAATAAAGGGCTTTCATATAAACTTTTTAGCACTTTTTGACCCCTTAATTTGTCATCGTCTTAAATCCTCTAGCTTTAGGCTGACGTCCACACTCCTTCATATTTTATTTCGCTTTTATATAAAGTAGATTTTACTTAGAGAACTTCTAGACAGAATAAAAACATATCTAAAATAACACCAACAAGGCAATCATGTTGAAATAGCATTTACAACCACATTTGGCTTTGTTTTGTGTCTTAGAATCTACTAAGTTAATTCGCCAAATACATATGTACATGTAACTTACTATTACTATTACGTTATCTTTATCTATACTAATATTATAAAGAGAAAAGATTTGGTTTTTTGTATGTAAGGTAAAGTACTTAACCGATTTTCAAAATTCTTTCACCATTGAAAGCTAAATTACGACCGAGTAACATAGGCTAATATTTTATTTAAAAATAAGTTATGTTACTAATATAACCTAACCTAAATTTAAACTTACTTTTACGCGAGTGAGGCCGCGGGCAAAACTTATTTTTTATAATTTGGTTTTATATTTACTGTGTTCGTTTTATATAATTATCTCTAGTGTCATAGTTTTGGTATGTACTTTTTAATGTTTTCTAAACGCGTTGTATGTTTTCTGTAAGCATGAATTAATTGGTGGACTTGGGATTTTTAATGTGCCTCTGGATATCAGAATTACAACTCACACTGGCAACAATTTATTCACTCTTCAACGTTATCCAGCTTATTCTGCTACGTCAATTATCTATTGTTTAAAATATCTACGTGTACCTTTATAAACTTATACATAATTGTTCAAAAACCGATTGTTCTTTTATAAGTAAGTCTTAAGCTAAGATTTAACTGAAGGAACAACTAATACAAAGCGAATTTAGCTTTTATTTGAAAACGAGTCTAGACCGTGACTAATAATGGCATTTCGTTCAAGATGTCGATACATATCTTCACTTGCGTGAATGGGTAGAACATCAATATCCATCACTGAATTATTTCTATTGAACGATCTCAATAATAGGATTAATAAATATTAGCTTGCTCAGCGTCGTCAATAAATTGTATGCATACATAAATACATAGATTCACGCCTGTTTCCCGGAGGGGAAGGCAAAGACTACGGATTTCCATTTGCTACGATCCTGACACACTTCTCTGGCTTCATTCACTTTCATCACATTCCTCATACACGCCCGTCGTTTCAAGGAGCTCTTAACCTGGCCTTTGTCCAGAACGCCTCCGATCTGATCGAGAAACGTTCGCCTAGGTTTTCCTCTTGCGACTGTTCCATTCACACTAGCCAATAATAATATTATAATACGATTAGTTTCGAGCTAGATAAGCCAAGTAGAAAATTATCCTTAGCAGCCTCTAGACTTACTGCCGCCCTTTGCCAGAGGTATATTATGTAAGTATACCAGAGACACTACGGTCTTATATCCATCCCAGTAAAGTTCTGCTTCATGCACGATTGTCCATAGAGGGTATTATTTGTCTAGTCTATTTACAGAACGTCTGAGTTCACTTCGACGTCCTGGAAATAGACTTGACCTTTCTAGGTTTACAGCCCTTCTGTTGAACTCTCTAGCTAAATATTAATCTTCTTCTATTTTTATTATACTTGAATGTAATTATAGTATTGTATTTTAAATAAATACTTTGATAGTATGGTAAAGTTTATTATTGTAGGTACACATTAGAAAATACATCGTAAAAATTAATAATATGAAAATATAATGATTAAAATAATTCAAAAATCTTCTATCTACATGCCATTCCGAATCGAATGACACCTCGTTCATATTTTTTCGAGACTGCTGAAAAAAGTTGACCAAAAAGCACTTGTTGAGACTATCACGGCGCTTGAGCACGAGTTTTCTATAGGCTCAAAAGCGTTCATAGGCATATATATGTGATGTTCTAGATGTGCCCGCGGTTTCACTCGCGTTTATGATTACTGGGCCACCCCCGTGGGTCGTAGCGTGATGTTATATAGCCTATAACCTTCCTCGATAAATAAGCAATCCAACAAAAAAAGAATTTGCAATTCGAACCAGTAGTTCCTGAGATTAGCGCGTTCAAACAAAAAAACAAACAAACTCTTTAGCTTTATAATATTAGTAAAGATTAAACAGTAGTCATTGATCGTCAGGTGTCTAAGTTTTTGTGGTCTAAATTACTAAGGTGACAAATAAGCCTTGCATCGTAGTTTATTATTTTATGTAAGACGACTTCAGTACTCAACGCAATCCCTGTATCCCGGGGTGCATTACTCCAAAGCAGCAATGTATACAAGAATAACCAGGCTCAACACTTTATTCATGGAGCACATATATTTTATCCTATGTGTGAAACAATCCAACAATATTCTGCGCAGTGATAGACAAACTGTGTCCCCCATGCACTTAAATTTAACCTACCTAACATCAGCATAGTTGCCGACGCGGCTTTCCAACCGCGTCGACAGGAGCGGGTGTGCGTAAGGCATGGCCCTGCGAAAAAAAAAAAGAAAAAAAAAAAAAGTATTATATATATTACCAAATAATAATAAATAGAGACTGCGCCGAGTGTTAAAATGTGTGTGATCCACAAATAGTTGTTCCGAGTCCAAGTGTTCTTTGTGTCCGTTCTTTGAATATTCGTAAAGTCCCCCGCGGTGCAGCAATTGTAAAAAGTGGAAAAATAACATACCTTGTTTCATTTACAGAATAGCGTAAACAATGATAGGGACTTATTCTTCTTTAAAATTTATAACTAACCTTTCTGTCACATATTATATAGTGCCTAATAAAGTGACCCAAATGGCTTAAAATACAATATTGAATTGCTCCAAATGAAATATTCTATTCGATAAAATATCCACTGACATGAAAATGTTATCACCTTTTATTATAGTCTTAGAAACCCTCACACCATTAAAAATATACTACGACATTTTAGGATGCTTATGAATATTTATAGGCAGATTTCAAATGTGACATGATCAACAAGGCATTGAAATTGGATTAAGTATCATTAAACTGTCTTGGTAAATCCAGTTATATATTCGCAATGGCTAATTGCGGCATAAACATCGCAGGCGTGTTTTGATAGAGATTATGTTATGGCACACGCTGCGATGTTACGTAAAAGCTTAAACATACACACGTAACATGGACGAGAGAAGAGGAATCTCTAACTAATTAAGTGCAGCTTCGGTGCAAAAATATCTAGGTACAATAGTTTATTCTCGATGTGGTTAAGCTAACGGGTTCAGTGGTGTTAGTTACAATTTGTTTAATTATTATTCTCTAAATTTGAAAGGTTACAAAAACCAGCGTTTCTAGTTTAAGTAAGCTCAATTTTTGCGGCTAAGCCATCTTGTTCAAAGACTGTTATTACGTCTTTTGACTGTTCTGTTGTTTTAATTAACAAATAATGGCATATTTAGTTAGTCGAAGTCGTAATATATATACAGTACGATGGTTCAACTCCTATCTAAGTAATCGCCCTCAGTTCGTAGAGATTCGCAATAATGACGGATCGACCTCTCGGTCAGATGTAAGAGCCTTAAATGGGGAGTTCCTCAAGGTTCTGTGCTAGGACCAATTTTATTCAATATTTACAGTGCTGACATATTATAAAATATTGTAAATTTCATATATATGCGGATGATGTGCAAATTTATATATCTTTTAAACCTCACGAAACGCAATTAGCAGTGGATAAAATTAATGCAGATTTGAATAACATTTTTAATTGGGCCTATAATAATTCCTTAGTTCTCAATGCTTCCAAAACGAAGTACATGATCCTGGGATCTAAAGACCAGATAAATAAAGTAGATCAGGTAAACCCTCACATTGTTATGAATGGTTCTGTAATAGAACGAGTGCTGGAAGCGCGTAATCTGGGGCTTGTTATGGATGACGCGTTGAGGTTTGAGCGACATGTTTCAGATGTAGTTCGTAATTGCTTTTATCGTATAAAATTGTTGTACAGACTAAGAGAATATCTTAGTACCAATCTTCGTGTGCAACTTATTGACTCCCTTGTTCTTTCCAAGTTTAACTACCTCGACGTGGTGTACGGGCCAAGATTATTGGTGAAAACCTCCAGCCTCATTCAAAGAGTGCAGAACGCATGTGCGCGGTTCTGTTTCGACATTCCAAAACGTAGCCATGTAACTCCATTTTTAAACGCAGGCAATATTTTGAAAATGAAATGGAGGAGAGATATTCACTTGGCAACTCTCATGTTTGGAACGGTCAAAGACAAAAAACCAGAGTATCTCTATGATAAATTGGAATGGATGGCCGAAAGTAAAAAATACTCAAGCAGAGAACTAGGGCAACCATTACGCATACCTAGGCACAGAACTACTGCTTTCAGAGGTGGTTTCCGGTATAACGCTACCAAGTGCTGGAATAATTTGCCTCCTCCACTACGCCAACTAAATAAACTAAGCAGTTTCAGGTTTAAGCTAAAGACATTATATTTATCTGAACAGAAATCCAGCACTTAATTGTTTATATTGTATTTCTAGATATATTTATGTTTATTGTATATCTATATATAATTTTAATCCATTTTTTTTAAGTATTATCTTCTGCTCTACACATATATGTAATTGCCTGTCTATTATACATTATATTATATTTACTCTATCTATTAATAAGTATGTTTATAAACTGTATGCCGAATAATCGTCCGTGCTAGTCCTTGAGTTTCGGCTGAAAAACAGCGCTGCGGTCATCCGCAGCAAAGGCTGAGCTGGAACCATTTGGACAAACTGCACAACATTTTATTTATTTTTGTTTATTTTTTCGTATTTTCTTCTAATTTCTATGTTAATATGTTGTGTTTTTGTGTCTAATAAATTATTTTTCTTTCTTTCTTTCTTAATAAACCTTTTATGTCTCAAAGCTGACAAAGTCCGTTGACTAATTCTAAGAATAACTGAGTAACACAATAGCTCACCTCAGAAACACTCCGGTGATTACAGACACAAGGACATTACATAACGTATCTATGAATGTCGATCGTTATAATAGAATTGAAATTGCATGATAATGAAAAAGGGTAGTTAATTAATACAGTGCCTATTTAGAATACAAGCTCAACAGCCGTAGAGGCAACGCCTGTATTATATTCTGTAGTCATTCGGCAATCAAAGCAAACATTAAACTGAGTATGTGCGTATGATATACGAATATTCGAGTACATATTATATTAATCACGTGGACTTGTCAGCGTAAAATAATTCGTGATGGAAATGAAAGTCCAATAAAGTAATAAGTATAATATGTATGTAACACATACTTTTAGGTTTACACATGTGGTAATAGCTACCGAGGTACATATATAAGGCTAACCGAATGATTCCATTATTAAACAATCTATTGGACTAATCTCACTAATTAGTTTTTGGTAGCAAAATTGGGTTTTGATTTGGTTAAACTTTTACAAGTATATTTATAGCTGAAAACTATTAGATCAGTCACTGACCGGGTAGCGTTTAAAGGCTTAATGCTTATTATCAATTCCGAGAAACTCTTCAATTAGTAAACTGTACATATTTTGATGTGATCAATAATATAAGGGTTAAACCCTACTGCATTCTATTGGCCGTAGGAATATGGAAACAATTTCATAATCATAGATAGATGTCATAATAGTGGAGTGTTACTATATAAAATATCAATATCTCATAAATTGGAAGTAGGTATTTTTGACTTTGAGTGGCATTCTGTGTTACGTTGAAAATAACGCACTAAACTATGTTGATAATATTATAATGGTTGTTGGTTGAGTGCTCTCCACGTACCTCATTCGGTACTACACGTTTAGTGATGCGTGTTACAATCGGTACTCACGGAATAACCGAAAAATCGATGTTTGATCGTGATACATGTCACGCGTTATGGTGGCAAAAAGGCTGTGCCTATTTGATACCTACAAGTTTATACAAAGTTAAAAATCATGCCATTGTATTACTAAATTCTATAAGTTATTTTTATTTGAAGAAGCAAAGCAATTAACGATAGCTAAGCAAAAAAAAATTGGGGCAGTCTTTGGGGACTGCCGATAGAAGTGAAAACTTTAATTCTTGATCGGAAACGCTTCTTTATAAACAAAAAAAAATGGGCGGGTCGAATTCCTGATACTCTCTTGATGGTTATTAAGGAGGTCAAAATTTCGTTATTTTTTGCGTAGGACGCACCATTTCTGAGATATTGTTAATATTCTAAAATAATTCAAAAATGGAAAGCGTGGAAGCTCGACGATGACGAAGCGTGACGATGACGTGAGTTCTATGATTTTTGTTCACCCAAGAAGTGGTCAACGCACCTAAAGAAGTTTTCACTTCAATAAGTTCAATTTAGTGCATTCTGTGTAAAAACAAATCAAATTAACTAAAGAACTATAAATATTTTCTAGAAAATTTTAATTTTAATCTTGCAAAGACCTACAAGTAAAGGCTAACTATAAACGTGCGACAAAGAAGCCGCGTGGGTTCTTTACTTTGAAAATAACCAGTTAGTTGCATTTTGTGATAAAACGCTAATAGCTATAAAAACTTTATTACACGCTTACTTAAAAAGCTTCTTAGCTTTTACCAAAATGTTGAAAATTCTAAATCAGTTTGTTAACATAACTGTATTTAACGTCTACTTTAATATTATACTACTTTTCATAGTGTTGTGAGAACACACTATGAAAAGCACACGTGAGAACAGAGAGAGGTGACCATATTAGTTGAGATAGATAAAACTTTAAGGATGGTACTAATTTTGACGTGACAACGTCTAATAAATCGATGAACGCCGGCTGCACGCATGAAAAAGGATGACTCATTGTCCCGTTACGCTCATTGTCCCGTTACGTTCATTGTCCCGTTACGCTCATTGTGATTTTTTTTAATTTTTATGGATTAGGGGGCAAACTAGCAGACGGATCGCCTTATGGTAAGCGATTACCGCCACCCATGGACACCTGCAACACCAGAGGAGTTACAAGTGCGTTGCCGGCCTTTTAAAAAGGAGTACGCTCTTTTCTTGAAGTGTTGAAGGTCGTATTGGTCCGGAAATACCGCAGGCGACAACTCATTCCACAGTTTTGTTGTACGAGGCAGAAAATTCCTGGAGAAACGCACAGTTGTGGACTGCCAACCATCTAAATGATGGGAGTGAAAATGCTGTCGCGTAGGACGATGGCGAAAAGAGGCGGCAGGGATCATTCCGAACAATTCCTCGGAACACTCCCCATAGTATAAGCGATAGAAAATGCATAGCGAGGCCACATCTCTACGCAGCGCCAAGGGGTCTAGCCGATTTGAAATATCCTGGCAGTCGACGATTCGAGTCGCTCTCCGTTGAATGCGGTCTAGAGGGAGAAGCTGGTACTGGGGTGCCCCTGCCCAAAGATGAGAACAGTACTCCATGTGAGGCCGAACCTGCGCCTTATAAAGTATGTCACGTAATCGACTCGCGGCGCACGGCTGCGTGCGCGGCGAGCGAGATGGTGGCATCACTATTCCCAATCCGAGCGGCGGCGGCCTATATAAGTGCATCGCGCCCTGGTGGAGTGCTCCTT
This sequence comes from Catocala sponsa, assembly GCA_963564715.1. NCBI lineage: Eukaryota > Metazoa > Arthropoda > Insecta > Lepidoptera > Erebidae > Catocala > Catocala sponsa. The sequence goes on from OY751331.1 coordinate 14,572,592, forward strand.
CCTTCCGCTGAGCTGCACATCAAGTTAAGCGGTTCTTCCTAATAAGAACCACGTAGGAAGCCTTTGAGAACCACGCCCTGATTTCTATTAATTGTGTAGTTTGCTTTAAGTGTGTTATATACTCATTGTTAATAAAAGTGTTAATTGCTCTAGTATCTTTGAATCATCTCTGCTTAAAGTAACCTCAAGACATCACGCCCCTACAGCGTGGCCTGTCGTTATCCTAAGTAAACCCTTAAAGGTTACAAGTAGTAGGCGTTGGGCCGGTGTGAAATACTGTCTCGATCTGTTGAGCACGCCAAGCTTTTTTGAAGCTAATTTAGCCTTACCTCTAAATAGCCGCGGAACTGGACTTTGCTTGATATTCCAATATCGGTTGAGGCAGTTATGGGGATGTTCTCAAAACGAGGAGATACGACCAACGGCAGCTTTTTTGCAGTGAACGCGCAGACTTGTGTCTTTGTGGGGTTAAATTGGACTAAATTACGCCTGCCCCAATCCGAGACTTTCTTAAGAGAGGTCTCAATTTCAGACACAAGTTTGTTTCGGCTCTCAACGACGTTTTCCCGAGAGATGTTAGCGCGGCCGGTAAAAAGAGCATCGCTCGTGCCGTCGTCCGCATAACAATGAATGCTGCTAATTTGCAACATGTCATTGATATGGAGGAGGAACAGAGTAGGCGATAACACACAGCCTTGCGGGACACCAGCATTTACAGACATGGAGTCAGAGCATTCACTGTCGATTACGACCTTAATGCTTCTATCTGCTAAGAAGCTAGTAACCCATTCACATAATCTCTCGGGAAGTCCATAGGAAGGGAGCTTCGAAAGAAGCGTTTTGTGCTAAACCAAACACGATCAAAGGCCTTCGCTATGTCCAAACTGACCGCCAAGGCATTCCCCCTTTGTCCCGATCACCTGAGCCCAACGATGTGTCAGGTATACTAGAAGATCACCAGCTGACCGACACTTACGAAAGCCGTACTGCTGGTCACTAAGCAGCTGATGACCCTCCAGGTACCGTAAGAGCTGATGGTTGATAATGGATTCCATTATCTTCGAGAAAAGGGGGGTTATGGCTATTGGTCTGTAGTTAAACGGGTTTGAGCGGTCGCCTTTTTTTGGGATCGGGTGGACCAATGCTGTCTTCCAAGTTCTCGGGACTACGCCAGAAGAGTAAGAGAGCCGAAATAGTCGCGTTAAGACCGGCGCCAACTCTGGAGCGCACATCTTCAACACAATGTGCGAGATTCCATCAGGCCCACTCGACTTATGGATATCAAGGGACAGAAGTGCTAAGCGCACTGAGCGTTGGTAGAACCTGATATCAGGCATACAACCCTCACACCGCGGTATGGTAGGCGGTTCTTGTCCCCTGTCATCCAAAGTCGAGTTGGACGCAAAGAGTTTGCCCAGAAGATCGGCTTTCTCTTTTGCGTCGTGGGCCAACGATTCATTTCCCATGTGAAGAGGTGAAAAGGATGGCTTGCAGAAATTTCCTTCGATAGCTTTGGCAAGAGACCAGAATGCACGAGTTCCTGAAGGAAGACGCTCAAGCCTTTCGCCAATTCTACCGATGTGCTTCGACTTCGCCCTTGCAATGTCTCTTTTGAAGGACCTGGAGGCAAAGTTGTACTCCTTTTTATTATTATATGTATTATATTTTATATTATATGGTATATTATATTATATTATATGGTATTTAAATCACATGCCGTCACCACATCAGCCCAGGCTTGGTAAGCTTCCTGCTTCCTACGAGACGCGTTTTTGGAAGATGAACCAAACCAAGGCCGAAATTTGCCACCAATAGGGACCACAGAGGACGGAATGTAAAGCTCCATACCCTGTAGCACCACATCAGCAACAGAATCAGCAACGGCATTGGAATTATCCAGCGAGAAGCATACTTGTCTCCAAGGGTAGGACGCAAAGAAGGACCGCATCCCATCCCAATCTGCTGACTTGTAGTGCCACACACGGCGGCTGCGTGCGGCACGCGATTTCGGCGAGCACGTGAGAGGCACTGTACTCCGTACAAGGCAGTGATCTGAGGAACCAAGTGGGGTGCCAATAGATACGTGGTAGCCATCCGGATGAGAAGTCAGCAGAAGGTCCAACAGTGAAGGATTTTGGCTCTCCACATCTGGGATTCGCGTGGGCGTGGTAACCAGTTGTGTCAGGCCAAATTCCAGGGCGAAGTCGTGAACAGATGTCCCCGCATGATCGGTCTTACTGGAACTGAGCCAGTCGGCGTGGTGGGCGTTAAAATCGCCAAGTAAAACGATCTCCGCGGCCGGGATCCGTTGCTGCACAAAGTCCGAAGCCATCTGGATGTGCTCAAAGAGTCGGTCAGTTTCGGTGTCACCGCTATGGGACCTATAGAGGCACGCATAGACGCGGGGATGGTCGTCGCTGTTTACACGGAGCCATAAGATGGAGAGGTCCCTACCTTCAAGATTACCGAGGCGACGAGAGCTGATATCGTCTCTGACATACACGCACACTCCGGCTCTAGGCAAAAAGGAGTGTTCTAGTCCATACCCAGGGTAGGTGAGGTAGGAAGTGTCTGCTGGAGACGATATCTGCGTCTCGGTCAAGAAGAGCAAGGCTGGCTTTGCTGTCTCAAGGTGGTGGTGAACAGCATTAAGGTTACTATGTAATCCCCTGATGTTGCAAAAGTCCACGGCCAGCGTGGCAGGGGTTGCCATGGTATTTCTGCTCTTGCCCCGGGCATTATTAAGCGCAGTTTTGCCCCCCCCCCAGAATACGAGGGGCGACCTAGGCGTCCACGCTCAGGTACGTCCCCTGAGCGGGACGCCCAGAGAGGGATTCTCCAACGCTAGCGCAGTTGGTACCCTCCTGGGGTAGTATACGGTAATTCAACTGCACCATCATGGGGGGGGGGAGGGTTGGGCCTCCGGTACACTCACTCACTCGACGAAACACAACGCAAGCGCTATCTCACGTCAGTTTTCTGTGAGGTCGTAGTATCACTCCGGTCGAGCCGGCCCATTAGTGCCGAAGCGTGGCTCTCCCACAACTAAATTGTACCGTAACGGGAAAGAAATTTTGTTGTAACGTTGTCACGTTAAACTATCGTCAGTAAACCGACTTTACAGACAACCAATTTTTTATTCCTGGTTACATGATTTAACCATGTCATAAATGCGACAAGGTTGGCGATATGCCATAGGCCAGATATGATGATAAACACCTTACTTTTTTTTAAATTCTATAAAAATTCGAAAGTTTTGTAATTTTTCTCTTATAATAACTTTTAGAAGCAAGATTTTTAGTAAAATTATGTTTTAGAAATTCATCGTAATGTTGATTTTAGTCTGAAAATACTTCTACACCCACGCGACAGTATACTTCAAGGTTATTGGCAGTACCTATTCGGTATGCTAACTGGTAAGGTAATATGAACCTAACGGGGTACTAAAACAATTGTCATTTTCACCTGTTCAAATCTTTCGCAGAAATGGACTACTCGTTCCAAAGTAGGCCCCTGATAGTATAATTTGTTTGAAGAGCCAGCCTTTAAGTATTTGGTGTCGCCTCAAAAGACTTTTTACAACAAAATATATATTTACAAATAACAAAATAAATATATATTTCTTTTCGCATCACCTATTTGTGTAGGTACTACATATACATATAATACGCAATAAAGTGGTAATGACGAAAGGTTGTGCGTTCGATCCTTATTTATTAGGTATACAACCAACGTGAAGCCAATGGTAAGCCATTGGCTGAGAATTTTGAAGACATTACTAGTAATGTCTGGAAATAATAATCGGATATTCATAAATTGTATAAATAGTACAAGATAAATGTTTGGTATATACCATTGTTTAATCATGATGACAGTTTAAGCCTCTTTCATCGCCTATTATTAACATGAGTGAATTTTGACATCCAGACAGTGTCAGCTCTCTTTTGTGGTTTATACTGAATATGAAATTACAGACTATTATTTATTTTAGCCGTCATCTAGAAATTAAGAATATTTTGTTTTTATGAATAGTATGATCAGGCTGCGTCTAAAACTCGTTAAACTACAGGACCAACGCTTGTAATTTGATTTGCGTGCTGGACATAATGTTATCGAGGTTTCCTATTAAGAAATTCTTCTTAGTAGATGACTAGAGACTGATAATAATAATGTTTATTTCAACTACAGACTAATGAAGTGTATATAGTACGTCTGCCTACCTTTAACGAGTATTTGGCATAAGCCTATGTAAATTAAATTAACATAAAAAAAGCACCGTGGTTGCGTGCTAACAAAATATTAGTAGCAGCGCAGCGCGATTAAATCGTAACATATCACGTAACATTATGTTGCGCGACGGAATCACCGATAAACAACAATATTTTCATTATATCGCAACATGAATGCATTATATCGCGTAACATAGAATCTACCGGCCGGCGTTTTATTTGTGAATGAACTCTAAGGTATTGTTACATTTTCATAACGATATTTTGTTGTACGTACAATAATTTTCTTTAAACAGCCTATCGCGTCAATTTGTGCTTTATATAATATAATTTATAAATTCTTTAAAAAGATTAAATTGTAGGGAATATCAATAGTACTAATTTATGCGCAATACTTATTAAAGTTTTGATATACATACCTGTAAACAGACATGGTGCACGGATACTAAGCGTATTATTTGAAATAAACTGTAGATGTTAGAATATAATGCAATCCACCTCATTACAAAATTTACCTTCTGTCTTTCTCATAATAATAATTCCACTTGAATCCTATAGTTGTATTAAAAATATTACAATAAACTACTGTTAAATACCGGGGTTAGGTCAGCAACGCAGGATTGAATCATCAGTGGCTCTATTATTAAGACAACTTGCGATAGGGAGGGCGTGGTTTCAGTTCCAGCGTCCCACCCACCATTCAAGGCAGCAAGTTGACATACCGTGGTAGGTTCAGTCGGTAGTACCCGGGACGTTCCATCTTTTCCCGGGTGAGCCCGACATAACCTCTCCGATCCCCTTTACAGCGGAGAGGCATGCGTCAATGCTATTATATATTTATTAAAAAAGAAAAAAAAAAGGCAGGGCGTGGATTTTACTATCAGTGCATTACTTAAGCGAACCCTGAATCCGAATTGGTAGCATTAGCATTTAGCTTACTCGAAAGATATTAACCCCTTACATATACCTACTAGTAATTTGCAATCCAAATTGCTAACAGTCTTATACGCTTACAATAATAAGACATTATGCAACCGCCAAAGCAACGTTAAGATGCATCACGATACTGGTTAATATGTTTTGTACATAATGCGCTTTTTACAAAGGAGCTCGGTACTTTGCAATATGGCGACATCAGCGCCATAATTTCGAGCTTGCAACTGGATTTTCTGAAACATAATTAATTCTTTGTTACTTCTAAAGCAAGCGCTTTATACAAAGCCATTAAGTATAAAATTCCGTATTCTCTCACATCTAATTTTGCGATTTCCTTACATAATCCCATGGTTATTTTGATATGAGAAATTACATACATAACATTGACGGCCTAAGATTAAATCTCTTCTCTCAAAGTAATTAAAAATACCTTACATGAGTACACGGAGGTATTTAATTCTATTTGAAGTTTAACGCAGGGTGTTTTATATATACATTGTTAAAACCTGTGTTAATTAGATCGGGTTTCATTTCATTATCACACACGTATGTTACCGTACACTGAAGTAGACGTGTACTAATGCTTCACTAGATTTAATGTTTTAATATAGAGTGTGATTTTAACAAGAGAATTACGTAGGTACTTTTTATTTAAGAAATTTAATTCTGTTGCACTGAAAATGCTTTATGAATATGTTTTTCTGCTGCTGCAGACATGTTGCTAATCTATTATACCCTCGAACTCGCATTTTAGAAATGGTCGCATTGCTAAATAGTGTGTGGTTACTAATTGGGTGGTTAAATAAATTTATTTAATTTCATATTAATACTTACCTTAATATATAAAAAATAATTATACTAAAATCTTTCTTCAATAAAGTTAAAAATATAATTAAGTAAAAAGTTTAAGTCTTTTAAAAGACACTAACTAATAATTATATGGTATGGGAAAACGATACTAACATAAGTCCTACTTATTAAATACCTTTACAGCAAAATATGTATTTAATACCTTATGTCATTCCTATATAACTATACCTAAAGATTTCTGAATCTAAAAAATGAAGTAATGAGAACAAAGCTACCTTATTTTTGTTGTTTACCAAGGTCAAAAACTAGATGGGCGAATTAGTAGTCCTCATAAATTAACAAATATGTAATACTAGTGCATGTCACAAGCAAAATTAGTTAATTTATGTATATCTTCAAATATATCAGAATCCCACTTACGTACTACGAGCGCAAGACTCCTCTGCCGGACTCCTAGGTAATGGAAAAGTGTTATATTATGTATGTAGGTACAATGTACATATAATCTAAATCTCAAGATATACCTAAAATACTTTAAATTGTTAATTTGCTGTTGATAATAATGAGAATTTCCATAATTATCGAAACTCATCAAGAGATCTGGACCATTTTATATAGCATCATAACTGTAGGACTAGCTATAAATACATAGAAATAGAAAAATATATTCAAACATATCTACACTCGTAGCTCGTCCAATTTTCGCACTAGGAATAATTCCTGCATCGCAACGTGACTTTACACAGTTTACACATATTGAAACATCTGACTAACGAATTTTTGTACCGCGTGGGACCATTGTGTCAGCAGTGTAGTCAAATTTTATTATAGCAGTCGCTCGATAGTAACGGTATGGTAACTGAACGACAAAAATACTTTAACAATAACGATAACAAATTTATTGAGCTATTTTCGGTAACGAGCGGTATTAAACAGGGATGTGTAGCGGCTCCCACGTTGATGATTTGAAGTGATGCTTTCCAAAATTGTAACCACCCAATTATTTCGATTCCCGCACAAGTCAAACATTTGTGTGCATGGACATGGATGTTTGTCTTGGTCTGGGTGTTTCTATGTATAATATGTATGTATTTACAAAAAAAAAAAGTATATATGTATGTTTATCCATTGTATAGTACAAGCTCTGCTTAGTTTGGGCTAGATGGTGTTGTGTGTATGTGGTAGAATATTATTATTATTATTATTATTATATAGAACGCCACCTACACTAGCAGATTTTTTACGTTGACGGCGTGTGCCTCTGGGGTGAACTGTAAAATGTCTGCAACCTCGTCTAGCTAGAACTTTCATGGTAAAAAGTTGGATTGGAAATCGCGTCGTTATCACAGATACGGCGTTTAAGCATATCTATTAATAGTGATGGATGAACGGCGTATGAGTTAAAATTGAAAGCTATTTGCGCTATAATAGCTTTTATTTAAAGGTTTCGAAATAAAACCGAGAAAATCATTTAAGCAACCTGTGATTTAATCGAGCCTGTAATATAGAGAAAGCCAGTAGGTAATCTATACTAATATTATAAAGCTAAAGAGTTTGTTTGTTTTTTTGTTTGAACGCGTTAATCTCAGGAACTATTGCTTCGAATTGAAAAATTATTTTAGTGTTGGATAGCCTATTTATCGAGGAAGGCTATATAACATCACGCTACGATCCACGGGAGAGGCGCAATAACTATAAATGCGGGTGAAACCGCGGGCACATCTAGTATAATAATATAGATCTTTATAGCTCCATGATGCTTATCTTAATCATATTTTAAACTATGATATTTGCGACATGTCATTTTAAAACCGTAAATGCAACGCTCTGAAAAAAATATTACATACCACATAGCCGTGAAACGATAATTTTGTGAGGAAATTTATATGAAAGTGCTGAATTAAAATAAATCTCGTCTATAACATTTTGATGCTAAACGGTACTGTAAAAGATCCAAACTGATAACTATACTTTTGAATGGTAAACAACTACATTATTTACCATATGATCGCGTCTTCAAAACCAACATTGGTTTTGTCAGGCACGTGCAAACACAAAGCCGAAAGAAGAGACACGGAAAAGCCGTCGACGAGGATTACCAGTGCCGTTATTATTTATTGTATTATTTTACTAAACGTTGACATAAATTAACATCATATGATAGTTAATGAACGACACATCGCAGTTTTCGTTAAAATTAATCCTTGGAATTTTTTCTACGATCAGCCACTGTGTGTTTGCTTTGTATTTCTCGACACGCAGCGCTGGTGTTACGCAGATAACCGGCTAGCGACCACTCGGCCGCTGGCACTTGCAGCTGCCATCGGCTGATTCCATTCTGCTTTAAATATCATAATATTATTGCGATATTTGGCCGAAAATAATTTACTTTTTAATCATTATATATATATCAATATCATAACATAATTCATAGCGCTTAGGGATTGTTAAGATACATTAACATATTTTGAATAGTAAGGTAACCAACCTGTTCTGTATAGGTTATGCATGTTGGCTGGCATCAACATACAATATTTAGACCATTTGTACGCACGGAGCAAGCTTACGACAATGTGCCGGCAGCGCAGCCTGTACGTCGATGTGTTCGATATAGCAATGTGTACCCACGTTCGCTTTTGTACTGCGGATGTACACGACACCGCAGTCCTTCCATAACTGTCTCAAATGCCTTATTAACTTGTTTTATCTGCCTACCTATATTAAGAAACTTGTTGTTAGGCTCTTTCTGCTTCATATATAACGTAAAACAGAATGCGTGATGGAAAAACATACCTACAGGGACATCAAACAGTGATTATATAATCATAAAATTTGTATTCGTAGATCCAAAATAAAAGTGAACACAGAATGACCTGGCTTAGGTCATTCTGTGTTCACTTTAAAATTGAAAAGAAGAAAGAAGGCCTACCATATCGCCTGAGGATTGAGCATAGCTGAATCACATCTACGTTTCAATAATTGCTTACGAATTTCTTTAGGTATTTCCTTTGAGAATGTCTGTAGCAAAACTACTACATTATTTTGCTGCTGCCGCGGCCGTAAACATTCAATATAGAATCGACATTTGCGACGCCAGATGAACTTGTACACTACTAAACGGACGATGCTGTTTTCGTTTTATTATATCTTATAGTTACATTGAATAAGATACAAGGACGATGAATATATGTAGATGCATAGAATAAATGTTGCCTAAAGACTTGGGAAAACACTGGCTTTCCACTGTAAAATATTGTACTGCCAGCATATATTGAACATATTTTATTGGCCTATCTCAAAATTTGATTAAAAGATAGCCTTATATTTTTTACGAAATTGTTTTATGCCGAAACTATGGACGCGTGCCAATTTTTGCGTTGTCGGTACTGTAAAAAATGAGTCAAAAGGAAACTGTATTTCATCATGAAGTCAAGTAATAACATCAACAATATATGAATCTGGAGGGATTCGAAAATAGGCACAACGATGTGAGGCACGTTGTGCAGCAAGAATGGAAGAAGCACGAGATACGTAAATAATATATTATAATGAGAATCCTACAAGAATAATACGTTTCCCTCTCACATTCTCTCCCCATTAAACTGGTTAGATTGTGGAATACGCTTCTATCTGTTGTAATAGACAGACAGAGGCTTTTTTAATTTAAGCATATAGTTCACTATTCCTATCTTTCCTTATATTATTACCCGCTAAGCGGCCGCTGGGGGTAGAAGTATGTGTATGTGTGTTATCATAATTATTTATAAATAATATTTATCAATATGTTATTGGTTTGATTTTCGATTTCCTCTCGTAGGTCTGCAAAGAAATGAACAGTGTCGTACCTTTTCAAATATTGTATACATATATTGTGTGTGTAGAATAGAAAGGTAGGTAATATGAATATCTTAGTCAGTTAGATATACTATAATATCGTAAGCTACGTTTTGGACAATAATAATTCAGGTTACCAAGTAGTAATCAAACTACGTAAATAACTTAGTTTAAATTACAAAACAATCAAAGCTGCCCGAGCAGGCTGGAATTTATATTAACATATCTGAGTATAATAATGAGAGAAACCCACCTTATGATCTTAGGTTATAAACGATTATTATTACCTTATTACCTTATTATTATATACTTAAACGTATTAGAATCGAACGTATTTATAATGTTTAATTACCGTGTCTGTTAGTTTTTTCGCTAAGTCCTTCTGATTTGAAGTCGTCTTCAATACAATTACCGAACTCTATTTAGTTGGCCAGAAGTTTTGATTTATATATTTCGTATAGAGACAATATTTAAAAAAGTTTTGGTACGAGTTTCGTCTCTATACGAGGTGTCTTCAAAAGGACTTGGAAGCAAATAACCCTGTATATACACAGTAGCTAAACAATTTAATTTCGAAAACTATAATATGTATGTTTCGTTACCTAAAATTTATTGTGAGCCGAGTATAGTGCAATAAATATGACGTTTCAATACGATGTCACCTTTTTTTTGGATGCAAGATACTTTCTGTACGAAGGATAATCATTACGTCTCAACGATTTTACGAGAAAAGAACACGTAAAGTTGGCACAGACTATTTTCTTATCTGGAGCGAGAATGAAACTCTGCTATACACAGTTCATTGGTAGACAGTGGAAATGACTTGAAACCAACTTAACAGTTTGTTATTTATACGTTTAAGTCCATAGAGATTCGTGAATTAACTTCTAGTACCTTTTTGTAACAATTCAGTTAATCCTCTTTCCACGTGCTCTTTTTTCGAGACTTTTAAACAATTAACTTTTTTAATATGCGTGGTGTCTCCTGAACTCATGAAACAAATTAGGGTTATAATGAACATCAAGAGTGTTTTAGTTCAATTTATTAGGCGAACATTAAGGTGGAATTTATTACTTTGCAGCCGTATAATTACCTATGTTCGGTTGGTTGAAAGATACATGTCTATGACTTCATTAAATATTTGCGATAGGTGAGTGTTGATTAGGTGTTATAATAGTATTAATTCTGATATTGCGAGATCAACTATCAATCAATTTATTATACATTCATGCACAGTCTCATGCCTATATCAATTACACCGACATTTCTATGTTTTCAGAATATTGTTGTACCTATTAATAATAATGGTACGTGTCCATTACAAAATCCATAATCTCATAGGAGTATATACTTTTTATAATATACATTTATTTAAATTGGGTGACGTACCAATATATAAGTCTGCCGTAGGTCTTTTAATTGTAAATTACAGAGTATAAGTATATTATTGCGTATGTATCTTATGTCATATAACACAGTATCACTATCTTAAAACGATGACAGATATATCATAACGATGATTGACATATTTTACATTCTTACGCAAAACCTAATCACCGGAGCAAAATTAATAATAATAAACGTTTATTTTCTCATCACAATATACAATATTATATAAACAGTATTAAAAATATTACATAATTCGGTTTACACCATATATTGTGGAAGACTGGTGCCTAACTTAGGCTCGAGGCCTGTGTTTCAGGACACCAGGTCCCCACCCCTTGAAACAATTTCGTTTTGCGGATTATGTATTAGTGCTGGTAAACTTAGTGTAATGTAGCAACAGAATTAATAATTAATAACCAATAAATAAGTATTTGTGCGTGAACGTGTGCGTGTGCGTACAAAGGTGTTCACGCACCACAGAGTTATGACGTCTTTTCCCATTAGTCAGAGACGAGTCGTAAACTAGGAGAGTGTGTTGTTTCAGTAGTGTGTGCAATATGAACAGTTGACGCACTGTCAGGACTTTACTCTCTTTGTATAACTCTTCAGTGGGACATCTATGGTCGAAAAGATGATATCTTTAGGATGGCTCTTTGAGTTCTTTTTATTTCTAGTACAGTAAGTAGAGTTAGGGACTCCAACCCAAGACGTAATGCAGTAGCTTATTATTGACTGAGCAAGAGCATAGTATACCGATTTCGTAACATTTTTATCGACTACGTGTCTCAGGGTTTTAAACACATATATTAGTTTCCGTAATCTGCTATTATGTATGTATTATGTGCTCCTGAAATCTTAGGTTGCTATCAATTAGTACTCCTAGGTATTTTATATTCTCGGTTTTCGAGAGTGTTACGCAGTTACAATGGTGGTTGGATGGTTCTGTACAAGAATGATCTATAGGGTGTAGCTAATAGGGTGAGATTTTAGAGGGAGGGAGTGTTTCGCAGCCAGTTGGATACTTAAGAGGGCATACTTAAGAGCGGATACCCAGCGCGTCGCACGGTTCGGCCAGGAACTCATGGCGCATCCTACGGGCAGTCGTAGCTATTGGCGCCTGGCCAAAGCCGTGCAGTCCAACTTCTGCCAGACCTTGCTGCCCCCTCTTAGATATCCGAATGGATCACTGGCTCATCGGCCGCAGGAGAAAGCAGACCTGCTTGAAAATCTCTTTGCGGTCAAGTCCCGAATCGATGATTGCGGTTCGCAGCCGCCTAATATTGCCAACTGCGGCTACACCATGCCTGATATATGTATGTATCAGACAACGAACCGTTCGTGCGATACTGCAGTCTCTCGATGTTCGGAAAGCCAGTGGACCTGATGACATCCCAGCTGTGGTCCTTAAAAAATGTGCAGCGGAGTTGTCTCCCACGCTTACGCGCCTATACCGGACGTCTTACGCCGCAGGCATTGTTCCTGAAACTTGGAAGGAGGCGAACGTTCAACCGACTCCCAAAAAGGGGGACCATGTCGAGCCAAGACACTATCGACCCATAGCTATCACCTCGGTGCTTTCCAAGGTGTTCGAGCGGATTATAAACACCCAAATTGTCCGCTACCTGGAGGATCAATCATTGGTCAATGATCTTTCGATCTAAACGATCAACGGGTGATCTTCTAGCGTTCGTCACGCACCTCTAGGGTGAGGCTATGGACAAGCACGGCGAGTCTTTGGCTATCAGCCTTGACATAGCCAAAACTTTCGACAGAGTCTGACACCGGTCTCTTCTTTCCAAGCTTCCGGCCTATGGCTTGCCCCCTCAACTGTGCACCTGGATTGCAAGTTTCCTGCAGAAGCGTCGTATTCGGGTCCTTTGCGACGGTCGCGCTTCCAAATTTATGCAGGTCAATGCAGGAGTGCCTCAGGAGTCTGTCTTATCCCCTACGCTCTTTCTTCTGCATATCAATGATATGTTGAATCTCGGCAACATACATTGTTATGCGGACGACAGTACCGTGCATGGGCGATATCTCGGACATCCTGGGGCCAAACAGGCTGAGGTTGAGGGGAAAAGGCAGAATCTTGTCGTTAAAGTTGACCGGACCTTGGACCGCATCTATGAATGGGGTGCCAAGAACTTGATCGAGTTCAACGCCAAGAAGACCCAGGCATGCACGTTTTCAACAAAAACGTCTCTGTTCCTTCCCCTCCCTATTCTGAAGAACACTCCACTGATGATACGTGACAGCCTCTCCATCTTAGGTATGGATCTTTGCCGCTCCCTTAATCCCAAAATCTACATCGAGAGCGTCATTAAGCAAGCTTCGCGAAAACTCGGAGGTCTGAACAGGGTGAGGCGGTTCTTCACGCCTGGGCAACTGTGCCTATTATATAAGGCACAAGTGCGCCCTTGCGTGGAGTACTGTTCTCATCTTTGGGATGGCTCCACGCAGTACTTGCTGGACGCTCTCGACCGGTTACAGCGGCGAGCTGTCCGTATCATCGGAGATCCATAGGTCACGAGTTCACTGGAACCTCTGCAACTGCGTAGGGACATTGCATCATTAGCATGTTTCTACAGAATATGCCACGGGGATTGCTCTGAAGAGTTATTCCACCTTATCCTGCCTTCCCCTTTCCTATCCAGAACAACGCGTGCTGGGCTCAGATGCCATCCTTCCACGGTAGAGTCGATTAGAGCGCGTACCAACAAGTTTGGGTCCTCATACCTCTGCCGAACGACCAAGGCATGGCAGATAATATCTGCCAAGGCACGTGTTTCCTTCTTCCTTCAATCCTGGGTCCTTTAAGCGGGGCGTGAAAAAGCACCTTCTCAGGCCGTCAAAGTAGAGACCTCAACATCGCCTCGGCTGCTATGAGGGCGGTGTGGAGGCCACTGTTCTTAGACCACACGACTGCTTACCATCAGGTGGAGTGTGGTCATTTAGACGAGCAAAAAAAAACAAATACCGTGTTAAAGCCTAATAAACACCTTTCCACGTGCTTGCGCTGAATTTTAGGGCAGTGTCATCAGCGAAGCTGATGATTTTGCCTTTGGAAAGTGCGAGTGTGCCCAAGTCATTGATATAATGCATTATAATGATAAAATTTATTAACAGAAATGTGGACTATCTTGTCAAACGCGAACTGCTCGTGAAATACGATTCTGTCCCAACGGAGCACGAAGGAGAGTATCGGTGTGGAAGGAAGAATAATTTAAATGACAATAAAGGTAATGGGAGGCAGTTTTACATTTCAAAAAGATTAAAAATGTACGCTACTTCCGTAAAATTATAAAATAAATTCGTTGAAATTTAAAATAAGAACCAAAAAAAGAGTCTACTTAACTTGAAATAATTTTACAGGAGCAGCTTCCTTAAAATACAATTATATGTCACCACTTTTCTTGGTTCCGTATAACACTTTTAACACGTGGGCCACGTTATATATGCTCCGAGCATTGTATCTGACGCTCGACGCTCAATATAGGAAACCAAAACTAAATCCTTTCACTTGACATCATCACCATCCAAACATAGTGAGAATTAATTCATCTATTACTGGAAATCAAACCAGCGTAGATGTTTATAAAAGTCATCATCAATGCCAACACTTCCAATTCCTTTTTCATATCTACAATTTATTTGTTTTATTCAAATTCAAATTCAAATATTCAAATATTTTATTTCGTTTTAACCATACATATGCTTAAGTTAGTTTGTGGAGTCTCCTTTTAAGCATTTAATGCCTGTGTTAGGAGGCTCCGCTCTTCCATACCGTAAAATTACATAGCAAATAAAGTAAGTAGATACAAAACTGATTAAAAATTATTTTTTTTACAATTTTATTACTATTGATATAAATATAAATTAATGCATGCAATCTTTGTGTGTTAGTGCAGTATGTGTGTGTGTGTAAGTATGAATGTGTGAGTGTATGTGAGGGTGTGTGTATGTGAGTGTGAGTTTACGAGAATATATAAGTGTTTGTTTGCGTAAAGGGGACTGTAGATGGAAGTTTGTGATGTGTGCTAATGTGTTTTATTTTAAGTGTTGTAGCAGTGCTTCCATTTCACCAAAGGTAAGTGTCATAACCCAGCTAATTAGCGCTTTTTTAGCTTCGTAATATGTTTGTGTATGTATGTAAATTTCCTTATTTATTTTATTATATAATTTAGCAGCTCGTTTTTTTAATTGATTACTGGCAAATATCGTGTTTGTCTGAGGAGTCGGTATGATTATGTCCTTTCTCCTTTTGGAGGTTCTATCAGAATGGTATGCTGTGGTCTTATGTGTCCTTAGAATAATGTGCACTATATAAAGTTTTCTAACTGAGAGTAAATTACTTATTTGGTATAATCTTTCAGTAGGGTACGTTATCTTTTTAAAATACATTAATTCAATAAGTGCACGTTGTGCTCGTTCAACGCCAATAAATTGGGTTTTAGCAGCACTTCCCCTAATGGGGATACAGTATACAATGACGGGTTGAACTAGAGCGATATCTATTTCATTAAGTATATTGCGAGGGCTATTTTTGGTAGTGTTTATGTTTTTAGGAACAATATGCCTCAGCGTCCTAAAAATCCAACTTAACTTTCTCACTCTATTACCAACTTGTTCAAGATGGGAATACCAGTTTAATCTCTGGTCAATTACTACTCCTAAATATTTATTTTGACTGACTTTGGTAATCGTGGCACAGTTACAATTTTCGTTTTCAGTGTCTCGGCATACATGAACTTTTATGCTAAAATGGTTACTTGGCTGAGTACGGTCAGTAATGCTAAAACAGATATAATTAGTTTTGCATATATTTAAGGTAAGTAGATTTACATTTAACCAGTGAGCAATTTTAGACATCCCCATCTCTGTTCTAGCCTTAACATCATTCCAAGAGTTTCCTGAGAACACAACAGCAGTGTCATTGGCGTATGAAAATATCTTTGCATTGTTGATGTCCATGTTACAAAGATCGTTGACGTACACCAGGAATAGTGTCGGTCCAAGGACGCTACCCTGGGGCATGCCATACGATACCTCTGTGTAGTTACTGACGTAATTTCCTATTTTTACCCGTTGCTTCCTACCCGACAGATAGTCTTTAAACAGCAAAAGTGGAGTGCCTCTTATACCAATTTTTTCCAGTTTATTCACGAGGGCAGGGACAGAAACGGTGTCAAAGGCTTTTTTTAAGTCAATGAATGTTGTTAGGCATTTATCTCCCCGGTCAAGATGTTCGACAACAAGAGTACTTAAAGCTGAGACTGCATCTTCAGTTGATAGGTTTTGTCTGAAGCCAAACTGCGTCGGTGACGGTTTATCACGGTAACCGTTTAACAGTCATGAGTTATTGTAAAGAAAATTACAAAATTTCTTTGATTCTTTATTGGTTGTAGAATGAAGATCACAATAATCTAAATTCTATACTGATATTTGCTTTTTGTGTAAGTATCTTATATTCTTTTGTTCACTGATATCAACGAACATTTTTGAGTATCGTTGGTGACAACATTGTTATAATCTGTAGAGACAATGGAGCGAACAATAAACACGAAGGCAATTGTATAAAAAAATCATCTACACGGAACAGTGCAGACAGTACCAAGTATCTATCCTAATATTATAAAGCTGAAGAGTTTGTTTATTAGGTTGAACGCGCTAATCTCAAGAACTACTGGTTCGAATTAAAAAATATTTTAATGTTGGATAGCTTATATATCGAGGAAGGCTATAGGCTTTATAACATCACGCTACGAACAATAAGAGCGGAGCATCAATGAAAAATGTTGCAAAAACGGGGCAAATTCTCGTATGTGAAGCAGACGAAGTTGCGCGGGTCATCTAGTAAATATTCGTATGTTAAGATCACCATCTTAATATGGCACTTCTTCCATAATTAACATCATATTGTAACCGTAAGCGCTGTACTGCCATTTTGGTGCTCGCGGGGATGGAGCGATTCACACCATTCTGTCATATCGTTGTTGACGTTCGAATCGTGCTTTCTTTCGGAATTTTGAAGTAGATTAAAATTATGGCAAATATTACACAAAACAATTTAAAAATTACTATGTACAAGTAGGTACATATTTAATTTATTTTATTTATTTGCTTTAAGGATTTCCAACAAAGTATACATCTTATTCACAAAAGAAAATACAAATCCAAACATTTTTGGTCTGTGTACCCCTTCAATTACAAGAGACCACAACAAATTACCGAATATATTACGATGACATCGCCTGTTTTGCTTGCGCTACTCGTTACGTCAGCACATCGTACAGTGCTTGCGATCAAAATATGGCAGCTTGGCTAAAATATGGATACATTGAAAAATTTATGGAAAATAATTGTTGGCAATAAACAGTTACATGTTTATCATGAATTGTCAATTTATTTCTAAGAAACATATATGTATATACTTGGTTAACCTTAATAAAATATCCCAAAGCGCTGATCATCGGTGGTATAATTATGCTTCTCTTTTCTTTTTGTGTGGTTAATGGTCAACCTGTTATCAAGAGTTGTTCAAGCCGCCCGTAGGCCTCTGACATGGCTTAACGACTGCTATCAATTTGACAACAACCGGGACTGACATTTTACGTGCCCTCCTAAGCACGGAGACGCTCAGATGAAATACCACTAAGCGGTCACCCATCTATAGACTGACCGCACCCAACGTTGCTTAACCTCCCTAATCGTTTACCGATCAGTGAGTGCAACTGGCTCTGAGCGATATATTATTATGCTGATCTAACATTTATGATTAGCTTTTATCTTGTTACCTTGCCACTATGAATCCAAGAGAGTGTATGCAACACTCACAGTTTTGTGACCTGAGGTATACAACTTAGGTCACAATACTGTGAGTGTTGGGTACCTATACATCCAAGGTACAAACATCTGTGACATTTACGATTCTAATTATTTTTATCATGGGTGCTATTTTAACTGTTTTATATCATAACAAGCAAAAATTAATTGGTAGAAAATGCCTTTGAAATAAAGCCCGTCGTTGTACATTATTTGTTATTGTGCAAGAAGCTTTAATAAATATCTAAGAAAGAAGAATGTAAATTGAAATTGCTGCAGTATTTACTCCAAATATTTCAAAGATACGTGTGTTAAGGTTAAGGGTTAAGGGTATTGTTTATCGGTCGGAGTTTAATAAATAATATACAAAATAATTTATTATTCCACACATAATTACTTGTACAAGTAGGTAGGTGCGTTAACCGTGCGCGCTATTCGTTTGCAGAGCAAAGCATTTAAATTAAGTACTTTCGGTAACTGGGTATTTTAATTAACCCTGTAATTGAATTGACTACTGGACTGACCGGGGAAATCGTCTGTACCCTGCAATTTCAAGGGTCCTCTTACACCAAAAATATGTAAATGAAGTAGATACCTGCTTTTTAAAATTGTATTTATGCAAACTGATGCACGGCGGAGTATCTGAAATGTATAATTGACTTAACTTAAATTCATTATTTTTATGGCACTGAGCACGTTTACGGTAGCCGACGAAACTTTTTAGGATTTTTACTATTTTTACTTTTTTAATTACCACCGCGATTGCGACCCTTTGTCTAATACGATATTAAGTAAAAGTACGTGGTTATCCTAGCCCTACAGTCACTTGCAACAGCTTTTTATAAATTATAGCGCTGCAAGTAAGTTAGTACAGGACTGACCCCTTTACTGACAGATGTCGGCAAAGCGACCATCTTATGACTTTGTGCAATGCCTACATTTAGTAGGTGATAAATGAAGGTTTTGATTGCAATTCTGATCCACACTAGGAGGGTTAGTAGGCTTCGTTATCTATATAGCAAAGACAAAACAATTTAGTACTATATTTTAGTCTGTTTGTCTACTGACTCACTTCTTTTTTGTTTTATTAAGTACGTATAGACGAGCTTACCGTTTCCAAATTTCTATTGATAACAAATAAATAACTACTAAATCGATATTATATAATTGATAACAAATAACTAACTAAATCAATCGGTGTAAAGTCCCAGCTGGCTACCCTTTTTTGATAGCGTTGATTAACTCTGGCATTGAATAACGACCGTTGTTTTGAGCCTAAGTAGCCCCCATAATGTGATAGCTCGTTAAATGTCGCCGTTATTTATTGAAACAACATGCTATATATAATTAAATTTTAATGTTATTAGAGTCAAGGATACTGAAGTTATAAACTGTGAAGTTTCATTAAACCATAGAAAATTAATATATTAACGTAAAATAAATATGCTACATGATAGGAACTATTAAGTGTTGTAACAATTTCTCTTTCTAATATAAAATTATTATTCATTATATTAAACTGAAGCTGCTAATAATATATTTTCCAAATTGAATAAAATCAATTCATACAGAATATAAGCAATCGTGAAGCCAGGTATCAGTTTCTGACAAGCCTGCATACGACTGATGTGTTCGCTTACCGCCCGAAGATTAAATACTTAACATCTGTTAAAATTAATCTACTACAGCTATTTATTAGAAAAGTTATTGAGAACAAAGAAAAGCTTCCAGTCGACAGAAAGGTCGAACATCTCTCGCGTTTCGGTGAACATAGGCATAACACCCGATGTTATTGTTTAAAATAAATAGTTTGTAACATAAATATTTTATACTTCGGTGATTAATGTTAGACTTCTGCGAATATTGGTGGGTTAATAGCGTCCTAGGAACTGTAATCTATAAAAAGAATGAACATTTTATTTTATTTTGTTTTGATCAAAGTCACGGAAACTGTCCATCTTATAATAAGTACTTTCCACTATTGGATCGCCAAACCATAATTAATCATTGAGCCACAAATAATAAATTAGAAGCTTACTTGCCTTCTATTTTTAAGGTATACTTACAAGTTATTTGAATTTACGTTATAATAAACCTATACTAATTAATATATATATTTATTAACTATATATACTAATATATATTTATTAACATACTAATACGTTCGAGACAAAAAGAGTTTCTTTATAAAATTACAAACATAACAATGACCACTTTTTTAGCCAAAATTATGTGTGCACCGACAAATGAAAATTCTATTCTAAGCGGAACTTGTACCAAAAATACATCATATCATATTAAAGGGGAATTTATTTGCTAAAGAAGCGAATGCTTAAGAAGATATTGCATGATACGGAATAGCACTATATCAGAGTTATTTTGGTTACCTTACCAACAAGTGTTTATGCAATAAAAATCATAATATTTTACGGATACCTGGTGGGAGGCAAATAAATGGCTTTTAAGAAAAACTATTTGTACATACAAAATTCGTGTAACAATAATATGCAAACACCAAGGGACGGCACAGTTAAAACTAAAATAACGAAGTTTGGTTATTCTAAGAAGAAAATCTTTGCACTTTTGAAAACTGTATATTCACGTCACGAATTAGCGATGGCAGTTGTGTTTACGTTGTTAATATGTTGTACTATATAAGTACCACAGCCTGGCAAGCCTAGACAAATGTTATGACACAAGACCCGGCACAACAAAAATAATTATCTGTAAAGTGATGCATATTAAGGTTAGACATGTGCACCTAAAATGTTTGTTTGTCTGTGTTGCCATATTTTTATAAAAATACAGACAGTGCAAATCCATCAAAATTACTGAATGAAATGATCATTTTGTGTACGATGTAATGAAATACGCTTTACGAAGATCGATATGTACACCTATTTAGGAGTAATAAAATATAGAATTAGTGGCCTGCTAGTTGAAAAAAGAATTATGTGTTAATTTTCACCTGTGTTGTACCCATTAGACAGATGATTTTATATTTTAGCAAGTAGTGAGAAGAGTAAGATAATATAATATTAAGTACACAGTGTTTTTTACTATTCAATAGAAATATTTGGTGAAATTACCTATATTTAGAAAAGGTACAATTTGTTACTATCGAACGGCATAATATTATTATCTATGATAATATAAATATGTAATAATAAGTTGTACATTTGCACACAGACGACACCAGTCTTTAGTCCAAGAATATTAGTGAAATTAGGGCAAGTATCTCGGAATGAGAGATAGTCAGCTATAAACTTGTATAAACCTTTATTTTGGCACCCTAAAACTTGTCTTAAAACCTACTTATCGTAGGGCGCCCGCGTCTACAGATATTCCAAGGTCAAAGGTAAAAAAATCGATGTTTTACACATTTATTGCAAATATCTCGTTTCCGGTTTTATGCTATTTGTATTTATTATAAATATTGTAGAGGATTAAATTCTCTACACATCCCTAGATATAAGTACGTATGTGATATCGAAATAAAACATTTTAAATTTTAATTTAATTTAAAGTATTAGACCGAGCTGGCCACATACATAAAACTCTGCCCTATACCTATTTATTTTCTTTTTTATTTCATTTTACTTTTTTGTTTATCAGCAGTGACGCCTATTTATTATTCATCTTATTATCCATATTATCTTATATACATCAGTAAGAAGTTTATTAACATGTCCATTTGCTCGTACCTTCTTAATATTCCATTTAAACGTCACGTTTATTGTATGTTAGGTCTGTTTCTTATTATTTATTTGCTCAAGTAGAAATACTGTCTAACTACAATTGTTAGATAGCCGTATAATCCACACAAAGAGGCATCTGTTATTATGGTCTATTGGGAAATCAATGTTCGGTTCTGGGTCTATAGCGGTGGCCATTAATATAAAGTGGGGTATATTATGTAAAAGGTAGGACTATAACTTTAGCTAGTCTAAGCTTAACAGTTCTTGTTGACAGTCTGGATGACATTAACAGTCTTGCGTAATATGTATACCTGCAGCATACAGAGAAAAAGGGCAATTTGTGAACTGGGTAGGTTGCGAGCTCCTTTAATATATGAAGGATAAAAATGCATCGTGTCCTGTTTCAACGATTGCTATCTTCTTCGTTGTTCACGGTGAATAATTTGCATTATCTCAGAAAAAGTATCGACAGTAAATAATCTTATCATCATTTCTAAATATACCACGTTTGCCATATCGTTTCTCACGAACATTTGTATTTATACAGTTTGAGCAATATTTACACTACTTATTCGTTAAATTAGTTGAAATTGTAGATAGAAACTTGTACCATGTTCTTGTAAGTTTGCTTTGAAATACGGGTAGAGGATATTCAATTGCACCCTTCCCAATCCACGCCCTCGACTCTATAGCTAGGAACATGTCATTATATTTACTCACAGTATAAAAGTATCCGCGTACAAAGTTACTAAGCCTCGCTAACGAGACTGCAGCAAAAATACTGTTTATTCACTTTGAAAAGCTTGTCCGATAAACCGATTATAACAATGTTTGGGACAAAGCGCTTTCATAGTTACACTTAATTAAAATAGAGATTAACTCTACAATAGAGTTGTGCGAAGCTGACGTTATCTACAAGTAAAAAAACACTAGGAGTAAACCTCTAACAAGGTAGTTTCATTAAAATTCACGTAATAATCTCTCACGGTTTTAATTTTATTATTGCAAAGCGCTTGGTAATGGCGCATCAGCGATTGCCCGTGTAATACTATTCGGTAGGTACCTGAAATACTCGACAAATTTTCTCAGAGTTAAACCTGAATAAATAAACCTGAATATTTTCGCACCCACAAAGCGAACTATTCAGTCCATTTAAACGGAATCCTTGGATCTTGTTACTAGATAACAAACAAACAAATAAATAAATATAAAAGGATTTAGCTGTTTTTGTCACAAGCTATCTGAGGGTGATTTTGCCGCAGGCAAATTGCTCTGTTTTTACACCATTGACGATGTCAAGCGATGAGTTAATAATCACAAATAAACTGATCGATGTCTGATAATAAAACCTTAAGCATTACTAAACGTGCTGAGTTTCCTCAAACGATTTAATTACTAGATTGTTTAGATCATTAGTTCCCAAAGTGGTCCAGGTGGACCCCCAGGGGTCCACGGGAGACTCGACGGGGGTCTACGTAGGCGTGACAAAAAAATGGGGGTGCACAATTTGTAAGCGGGGGTCCATGAAAATTTATTTGCTTTCGATAATGAAGAATATAAATGTTGGCTTGAGTTCACCGACTGTTCAGTAAATTGTAAAGTATTTTCGGGACAAGCAAAGAGTTAATTTTGAGTTTTTTCTCGTAGGAAATTTTCATTATTAGACTGGTCTAAAAAGAGGGTTGATACGTACTTGATGCCTCAGAGAACACGTAAAGGGTCTCAGCAGTGCCGAACAAATAATATGTTAGTTAATATAAGAATTCAGTAACCTTACTTTAGATAAGCCAAGTTAGAGTGTAGTAAGCGCCTTTAAATAAAATAAAAAGTTTCGGTTATAATGTATTTTTATTATGCCTTAAAAAGACTTTATCGGCTTAGACAAGGCTTCGTTCAGTAACAAATACACGATTTTAGTCTAGACGTTTCTTATAAAAAGTTTTAATATCGATAGTTACAAAAATGTTTTTTGTTAGAACAGACAGTTTTCAGTAACGTGTCGATCGTGATGTAGCAAAATAGCTCAAATTATATTCTTGAGTTTGAACATGTAGGTAAATAAGGCATCTATTTATAAAATTTGTCGATGAGGAAAATATATTCTTTTATTTTATTTATTTATTTATTTATTTAATTAATTAATTAAAACGGTATAACACCAATTACATTAATTAACACAAAACCATAGTTGGTAACACACACATAAATAACAACAAAGAGGAAAAAACAATAATAAAATGGAACACACAAATAAATTCAACAAAAATAAAATATACACAGAAAAAAAAGAACTAACAATCATAATGTATAAACAAAACACAATACACGAAACACAATCAATACACAAAAATAAGTTTAGTTAGTGTGTATGCGATTCCTTTCACAGAATCGCAAACACACCAACATAATTACATGCCATCCGTCCGCAAACAAGTCACAGTCCGGATTGGCACTAAGGAGAGTGTTGAGAGCAGACTGGGTGCGCGGTATGGGTGACTTTGCACGAGCCACAGTGCGACATGACGGTACGGCGAACAAAACATGTTTCCGGTTACGACGGTAATTATTAGGGACATATAATCGACACAACTCATCATGAAGATCCGGTGCATCAATCTTACCTCTGAGGATTTTACACATTACTGTGAGTTGGTTCATCTCACGCCTTACCTCTAAGGAGTTATAGCATAGGCTACCCAGAAGAAAGTGTGTAGGGTACATAAGTGGATAGTATCCATGGATACGCATGTATAGGTACCTAAGGAAAGCCTTTTGTACTTTCTCAAGCAGAAGAATGTACTTTTTTTCATGCGGGTTCCACACACACCCAGCACTCTCTAGTTTGCAGCGAACCAAAGCACCATAAATCAATTTTATAACTGGATAGCTACTAAAGTCATGGGAATTCCTCAGTATGAAACCTAAACGTCTAAAAGATTCTTTTGCTAGTGCAGTTACATGATCGTGGAATGTTAATTTACGGTCAAAAGTGACACCCAAATCCTTAATGGTGGTTGACCGATTTATGCTCTGACCAAGTATCTTGTAGTCGTGTTCAATTGGGAGTCGCACACGACCGAAACTTACAACATAGCATTTAGTGGGGTTAAAATCCATCTTGTTCGTGTGGCTCCACTGATATAAAGAATCGATATCATGCTGTATAGCTAAACAGTCAGTTTCAGACCTAACCTCCATATAAACTTTAAGGTCGTCGGCATACATTAAGCAACGGGTGTGCTGCAGAACTGAAGGAAGATCATTGATCATGAGCAAGAACAACAGGGGTCCAAGTATGGATCCCTGGCTCACACCAGAGCGCGTGTGATAGGGCTTAGACTCATAAACACCAAGTCTGACAAACTGCTGTCTATCGCGGAGATAGTCAGCAAGTAGCTGGAGTAGTCCAGGAGCAAAACCGATAGCGCTAAGTTTGGCCAGTAGTATGTCATTATTGACTCTATGAAACGCCCTCCGGAAGTCAAAATACAGCACGTCTACTTGTGAACCCCCGTCCAATACAGTGGACAAATAATCTACTAAGGTTAGTAAATTGTAATCCACTGACCGCTTTGGTCTAAAACCGTGCTGTTCGTTGCAAAGAAGTTTGTCCACTTGTGCAAGTACGTATTTGTGGATTATTATTTCAAACACCTTTGCAGGAGTTGACAAGACAGCAATCGGTCTATATTCCTCTACCTTAGACTTGTCAGAGCTCTTAGGTATCGGGGTTACCCTTGACAATTTCCACTGGGGTGGGTAGTGTCCAGATTTTAATGCCAGGTTAAAAATGTGGCACAAGGGAATACAAAAGATCTTATTAGAATGCTTAATAACTGTTGACGGGATACCATCAGGACCAGCAGAACTACCCAGTTTCAATTTATTTATAGCCCAGGTGACATCACTAGGTGTGATTTGGTAAATATTCACATAGTTACTGTTGTATTTAGTATCCTGTGTGTTTATTAAATTGGTATCAAGCACCGGGATATCTGGCAAAAACACGCCAGC
Organism: Catocala sponsa; assembly: GCA_963564715.1. Taxonomy (NCBI): domain Eukaryota; kingdom Metazoa; phylum Arthropoda; class Insecta; order Lepidoptera; family Erebidae; genus Catocala; species Catocala sponsa. Next base: position 14,598,321 of record OY751331.1, read on the forward strand.
GAAGAAGTTAGCAAAAGCTTGAGCAGCCCCTACAGCAGAAAAAGTTGAACCATTGTAAGAGACGGTGGGTTCAAATCCTCCTTTGGTACGTAAACTTGAGATATGACGCCAGAACTGACGAGGGTTAAACCGAATGCTGCCCTCAATAGAGCCAATATATGATGCATAGGCTGCCGCTACACGTAATTTAAGGTCAGCTCTAAGTTCTGAAAACGATTTATAAGACTCTTTGCTTTGAGTACGTTTCCACGACGAGTGTAAATTGGCCTTATATTTAATGTCACAAATTATGTCCCTGGAAAACCACACGGGATAGCGACAATTTGCAGAGCTTTTACGTATTTTTTTAGGCATACACTCATTAAATATGCTATAAACAATATTGTATAATTCGGCAGTAGCATCAAGAACGTTACTAGCTTCTAACACCGTCCCCCAAGAACATTCTGAGAACAAAGAATATAACTTCTCGAAGTCACATTTATTAAAATTCCAGTCTTTAGCTGGACTTATATTACTAGGCTGCAGATGATCAGATCGATGAGTTGTGTCGATTCTTACCTCAACGTCCAACGGAGGATGGTAGGCGTCGGGGGGAACTATTCCATCTGTAGCTAACACACGAACTTTACACATCTCATCACTTTTCCGGACCAGAACGACATCTAACATGCCTCCATGTACATTCTGTATCACATTTGTTTCAGACAGGTTACAGTAGGACAAAAAATAGCAATAATAATTGCTGACATTCGTGGATGCACTATTTAAATTTAAATCACCGAAAATTATAATAGGCGCCTTAAAAGTACATACAAAACTCTCAACTTTACAAAACCATTGCATGTAGTCACTATCTGTTGCACTTGGCTTAATGTATACAACACACAGATAACACTGACGACCATTCCATGAGACGGATGACCAGAGATCCTCACCGGTGTCGGTTTCGAGCTCACGCTGCCTGCGCAGAACAATGGGCGCCCGCGCGGCAAGCGCGACGCCACCGCATGGTGTACTTCTATCCCGCCTTAGAATACTCCAGTCTCCGCATTCGAGTTGAGAATCCTCAATGGAGCTATCAAGGAACGTCTCGGTAACCGCCGCAATGTTGTATACCGACGCTGCTAAGTTATTGCGCCACGTTTTTAATTTAGTTTTTAAGCCACGTACGTTTTGGTATAAGATATTTAAACTAACAGTTTTCCTGTTACGCTCTTGTAGAACCGCGAAAGGGCTGGTTGTTATGTGTGGTAGGTACTGTAGTCTTTGTGGAGTTAGTGGGTCTTTGATACGGTATCCAAGCCTTGATCCTCGCGTTGACCGGCCAGACGTCAGTTGAGAAACACAAGTCGTAAGCAGCAGTCGGAACTCCAATTTTATAAGATTTGTAGCTACCCCTAGAGGTAAGTTCTTGTACCGTGCATGAACCAGAAGTACATAGCTTACGCAAATAATTACTAACCTCTTCAGCGTTAGACTCCATATTCCATAAATGCAAATACTTTCGGGGTTCAACTGCTCTCAAAGGTGTTATGGTTGGGCCTGCAGTACCAAACAGTGAAAATGTTTTTACACTTCGCCTGGATTTGGCTTCAATCCAGGGTCCGACATCGTTCTGGTCTTGTTGGCTTGGGTTGCCACAGTCTTCTACATCAATGCTTGCAGATGCCATTCCAGAACTTTCGCTACGCGGCGGCACCGGTAATTGCACAGCTAACGACGGCACCTCACAGTTTGCCTGCGTATTCGCTCGCGCTTTTTCCTTCTACTTGCGCTTATTAGGTGCTCGTGTTTTTACAGCAACCCGGGTTGGCACAGTTGCGGTATTCGGCGAAGCAGGAGACACCGCACTCATATTGACTTGCGGCTGAGACACAGATAGCGACGAAGTTTCAAATGTTGGTGACTTTGGTGCCGAGTTAACTGACGCAGTTTTAACTGTGTCACAAGATGTCTGTGCAATAGGAACAGGAGGAGCTAAGGATGAAACCGTGGTGGTCTTGATCTTAGTGCTAGCTTCAATTCTTAAATATCGGAACGTGGAAAGCGCTGGCAAGATGACCGTGAAGTATTTTCACCTCATAGCATCTCAGCTTAATGCAGGCTGCGTGATATCAAGGTCTATATAGAAATGTTGTAGGTTAAAATTATAGTTTATGTATGATGATCTTCATGAATTTTAATAATTATTATATAATAATATAAGTATTTGTACAAAAATAATCTTAAACAGCTATTACAAACAATTCAAACGTTGATTTAACACTCAGATAACACGATTGTCAGTCTATTTCTTCTGACGTACAAGTACGCATGTGCAGTAAAACTGAACAAATTTAATTAATTTTTATGCCAGAATTAACCACTGTGGATCGCAGGGCAATCCAAAAGGAAGCCCGTGCCCCGGAATGTAAAGGAAAAGAGAAGGAAACTCTAAAATACTCCATCGTTCCGCCCAAAGCAAAAAAGTAATTGGATGTGAACCCAAAACAAGTTATTAAAAAATTCATGCCGCTGTTTCTTGTTGTTGTGTAATTGTTGGAATAAACAGCCGCTTCTTTATTGTGAGTTATTGTTTTTGTTATTGTTAACGAGAACTATAATATATACTTTTTAATCTATACATTAGTATAGATTAAAAAGTATTATAGTTCTCGTTATCATATATGTATTAAGGGTAATACAACTAATATTTTGAATTTTACTTTGGCAATACCAGTCAGATATATATAATAAAATTATTTAAAAAATATATTTTTGTATTTTCTAGTTTATTTCTTATAGAAGGTTATATAATATTATGCTATAATCTTTAACGTCAGACAAGGCTAAAAAACAGAAGTCGTATGACATTTGTTACCAGAAAATTGCCTCATTTAAATCGAATTTAGTAGCGAAGTGGATAAAACTGCGGGGCTTAGCTAGTTTCTAATTTGATTTTAAATGACAACTACCGCACCTATGTCTTTGTGTCGTTAGGAGCTTGACAAAGTTTAAACAACGGACACAAAGAATCCATACACTAAAAGTAGTGGCACTAGTGAGGCTACTACTTAAACCATCACGCCATCAGGGCACTCATTTTCTTGCTAAAGGGGTAACTTATGCCAGAAAAACAAATCGAGTTAAGATTATTAGAAAAGCAAAATCTAGTTTATATAATATATATTTGCCACTTGCGTTCATTTTCAATACATGTCTCGAAACTGGCATTTTCCCTCAACAGCTAAAAAAATCTGTAGTACGACCCATATATAAAGGTGGAGACAAAAATCTAATAAGCAATTATAGGCCAATATCAATCTTGCCCGCAATGTCAAAAATTTTAGAAAAAATTATTAATAGTAGATTAGTCAGCTTCCTTGAAAAAAATAACATATTGTCAAATAAACAATTTGGATTTCGTCGGGGTATGTCTACAGATCAGGCAGTGAATTCTCTCACCACTTATATATCTACCAACCTAGATAAAGGAAAGAAATGTCTGACTATTTTCCTTGATCTAAGTAAAGCCTTTGATACGATCTCTGTCTCCATACTAATAAATAAGCTAGAAAAAATTGGTATCAGGGGCACTCAACTCAAGCTTTTTAAAAGCTATCTCTCTGGACGAAAGCAGTGTGTACGACTAGGTACCCATATTAGTAGCGACCTGCCAGTCAGTTACGGAGTCCCACAGGGTAGTATTTTGGGGCCCACCTTATTCCTTTTGTATATTAATGACTTATGCAACCTTAATCTTTCTCAAGGCGAATTGATCTCCTACGCAGATGACACTGCTCTTCTTTTCTCCGCCGATACTTGGGAAGAGGTCTTCAATGCTGCACAAGGGGGGTACAATGTGGTGAGAAAGTGGCTCCGTAGCAACATTCTGACCCTAAATGTCGCTAAAACAAAATATGTTACTTTCAGTGCTCGCACTCATTTAATTAACGATAATCATAGCATCGTATCACATGACTGCTTCACTGGGGCGGTATGCTCTTGTACATCTCTTGAGCGTGTGAACAACATAAAGTATCTCGGTATTACTATAGATAATCACCTGAATTTTAAAAATCATATTAAACAACTTTGTGGTCGAGTACGGAAACTAATATATGTTTTTAAGAATCTCAGACATGTTGCGGATTATACTTTGTTAAAACAAATATATTTTGCTCTGTGCCAATCTATTATTTCGTATTGCATTTCATAATGGGGAGGTGCACCTAAATCTTTAATGATAAATGTGGAAATTGCCCAACGTGCTATTCTAAAAATAATGACCTTCAAATCTATTCTTTATCCCACCTCATTACTGTATCAATCTTGTAAAGTTCTTTCTGTTCGTCAACTCTTTATTCAAGGTATTCTGCTTAAACAACATGCTGAATTAATATACGACTCCAGCGTTTCAAGTAAACGGAGACAGTATAACGTGTGCTTACGCAAGGATTCCCCAAAAACCTCATTTATTAGAAGATTTTTTGTTTTCCTTGGACCTTACTTATACAATAAAATTAACAAAGCTATTGATATCTATTCACTTAATAAATACAGTAGCAAAAAGAGAATACAGCACTATCTAATGGGCCTCTCGTATGATGAAACTGAGGCAATAATCAGTATTCCAGAGTAGTTTAAATATTATTGTTGTTGTACAGGACATACATGATCCACATGCACGCACACACACTCACACACACACACACACACACACACACACACACACACACACACACACACACACACACACACACAAACACACACACACACATACACACACACACACAGACACACACACACACACACACACACACACACACACACACACACACACACACACACACACACACATATTATACATACATTATACCTATGCTTTGGCAACCTATTAATTTGTTATAAGTAAATACCATTACGTTTAGAAACTGGCTTTTAAATTTGTACAATTTTTGCAAGGGGATGAGCTGCATACCGAGATACAGGTTACCACCTAGTTCGGTTGCAGTTGTTCCCAAGCTGTTTACAAAGTTTCACTGTTCCACTCAATGTTCACTTTTGTAACTGTTTGAACTTTGTAATTATGTATTTTATTATTATTATTAATAAACTTAATAACTTAATATGTATTATGTCTACGACGTCGTCCGCGTAGACACTATCTGAACTGAACTACTGTTCGTCTGCAACGTCTCTTACGAGTGATTTACGCGAAGCACACTGTATACCACAGCTTCGGTTCCTCTGAATGGAATTGGATTCAGGATTAAGGACTTCGAATATAGGTAGCTAGAACAAAAAAACACCCATGAAGACAAATTAAAATATAGCGCAGAAACCGTTCATCAGTTGATCTGGTTGTATTTTAAAATGTATAAGAGAAACCTGCTATGCAGTTTTATAAAAGTAAAGGCATAATGTTTTAATTTAAGTTACTGATTTTCTAAGGTCAACAGAAATAAAAGATCAATAAGAAATCTACTATTCCATTACTTTGAAGTAGAATCCACTAAAGCCTTCCGATTGAGGGTATCAATTTAAACCTATTCCTATAGACTTCAGTAACGATTGATAATGTGTTGCTTGCATCCGATGTCCTTTGTGAATTTAGTGCGACGAAGTTGAACTTAGCGTTCTATTTCCACATCTCTACTAGTGACAGGTGCATGCACTGTTTGTGAATATCATGTCACTGTCTCGAGGGAATAAAGACCAAAATTCCAAAATGAATTTGTTTTTCATTGACGTAACTGTTTATAGTAGGGTATATTATATAATACGTTTCTTACTACTACACTAGACAAGCCTGTCCTCTTGGGAGCCTACTTTTTGACAATATGACACCTATTTAATGTTAATAATCATGTATTAGCTTAAAACATTTCTTCAAAGCGAATTTATACAGCATACGCTTTATTTTGACTGGTCCCTTGTTAGTCATTTAATGGTCAAATTACAAAGAGGTAAAGGCGCATTAGCATACAACGAGCGTACACATGCGCGCCCTTTACAAACAATTTAATAAACACCTCGCTGCCTAATTTACCTGTACTCTAATATTGATCGTGTACAGTGTACGGCTATGTTCTATACCATACTTTGATAGGTTTACAACACTACAACACTACAGCAACGTTCTACGCGCGTATTTACGCGCAGCTACTGCTATGCTTGGCCAGTAGATATTAACCTTTAAACTAGCCTAACTTTGCCCACTATAAATCTCCTAACTTGTTTTACCTATACCTACAGAAGTTGTTAAACGCAACTCGTTATTGCTCAAGTCAAGTTAGCTACTTCAATACGACGGTACTTCGCCGAACTTATTCAACTTTTATGTTTTGTAGAACGTACATTAATTTATTTTCTCATCTTAATTTAATGCCAGTAAGTGCAAGTAATAATATAAAGCTGGTTTTGAATATTTATTTTATATATTTATGTACTAATGAATTTAATCATAATTACTCCACTCGACTTAAGATATCAAGATAGGTAAAATAATATTTGAATATAACTTTAGGGCAAAGATATTGTAGGTTGTATGATAAAACAACTTGATTAATAAAAGAAAATATGTATGTTAGATTTAAAGCACAAAACAGAAATGTGCGTGTTTTGTGACAAGAAAACCCCAACACTTTTCTTCTACTTCGAATATCGATCTGAGTTATCACTTATCACACATCTCAAGGTATAATTAAATATGTTCAAAATAAAGTTTCGATCTACTCTAATAAACGTCAAATATGAGCTTTATTTTAAACAGTTGTTACTACGAGAATTGGCTCTCTATTGGACATATCCTTATACTTTTTAACGAGAAAATCAAATCTGTATAAATATTACCCGAAAAGTTTATACGTTAGTTAGATATCGCCTGCTATCAGTATGTTTATCGGGACTGTTGATAGTTTTTCATTGCCTGACTTGCGTACCTATCATATTATGTTATTTTGTCGAAGTATGTTTATTATAATAGGCGGGATCCTTATATAATATCACATGTTAGCTATTTTATGAACCTAACTAGCTTGATTACAATATAATTTAGACATGGTAGCTGAGTTGCATCAACTGTTAATAATTATAGCAAGCATAATAATTAACCTGTCTAAAATATCGTTAAACAAATATTTCATACAAATAATATGTCACATCTAATAATATAATTTATAAAAATAATCTACAGATATTATCAAGCAATAATCGCATACAGGCAATAGAAATAAGAAAAATATTTTATTTATCACTATGTTAAATGGTTCTGTTTTTCTAAGAATAGCCGCTAATTCTAGAATTTGTTTTTCTCCGTATTAGACTCCTTTTCTTTGTTTTTTTCGAATATAGTGTATTTTCTTATTCAATCCAATATTTAGTTATGTGACCCTAGCTGTCCAGACCACTTTTATGAAAATAGATTGGTTTCAAAAATAACATAAAATATAGTTTCTCCAAAAATTATTAGATATGCCTATACGTATACATTGGTAGAAATTGTGAATTTGAATTGTGATTCTATATGTACATATATCCTTTAGATATTAGTAGTATAGGAAGTATATTATTAAATTCTAATCTCGGGTTTTGTATTTATTAATCTCCCTTATAGCATCAGACCAACACCGAAATAATTTTCAAAGATTGATTCTTAGATATATACTTAAAACTTAAACATGTTGATTGTGTATGTTCAGTCGTCCAGTTCAACAGTGTTCAATATTGCCCCGTTAATCTAGTGGTATAAGCGTTTATTCAATAGTGGATCATAATTGCCGTGGTTTGATTTATGAGACTAGTACTCAGTGTTGTTAATGCTAACAGTAGTACCTACCAAGTCAGGCTTGGCGCCTGGTAGATGGTGAAAGTTTCACCCCTTTATTTAATGGGGAGGCTAAACAGAGGAGCCTTATGTTACTCGTACAGTTTCTAAAATCATTTTTATATAAAATTTAAACACAAGCTATACACTTACACCAGACGTCTAATCTAGTACATACATACCTTATTGGATGAAAATGTTCCTTCGAAGCAGTAATCAATATTTTGATTTACGTAGGTATTTACAGTATAATCTCATTCTGCTTACTTTTCAATTCACGCAGTGAAAATAGATGAACCAGAGTCCCTTTAGATACTTCTGTTAGAGGGTTCGGGCACGAATGATCCTGTCCCAGGAAGTCACGACCGAGCTTTGTGCGTGACTAAATATCCACACTTAGCCAACATAGTTGAAATAGCCGAGGTTAATGACAAAAATATGTGGACTTTGACAATTTTAAACAAAAGAGATGGCACATTCCCTTTTATATTATGTAAAATTTCAGCATTTGCAATAGCAACTTTCCACTAAAGCTGCCAATTATTCTGCATCTTCATATTCATTAAAATATAAGTTAATGTTTTAAGATATGATTTCCATTATTTACAAAAAAAAATATATCGATATCCAGGTATAGTGCCACTTTTGGCATATTATTATATTCTATCCGGCTCATTAAATATTTTACATTATTTTCGTTTTATTTTAATTAGTGAGGAGGCACTTAAGGTTTGATGACGAACCCAGGTTAGCCATTGAAAAGACAATTTAGGAAAATTGAGTGTAAACAAATTGTTCCACACCCAATGTGAATGTGGTGTTCTTAATTTAACTAAGGTACACCCGAGGGAGTGCCCTGAATGTCCATGGTATATTGCTCTAAAGGCGATCTCAATAAGGCTAAATGAAATACCACCTGTGTGGTCTACCTAAATAGAAAGGGAAAGTAAAATAAAATAGCGATAAATAATTTTATAACCGGTTGGTTGAAAGACACAAAAGAATCTTTATACAAGCAAATTAAGATTTATAAAATTAACAAACTATATCAACATTTGATTTTAACTTAAAAAAGTACCTACCTAAAATATTCCCTTAAAATGCAATTTTAAAGGATATATTTTGGTGATGATATCTTGCTTAAGATTGATTAAGTACCTAATATAGTTTGGGTTTATCATTACTGTTAAATATTGTTGGATTTTGTATTTATTTAGAATATGATAATGATCTTAACTTTTTAGTATTTTATCAGCTTAATTCACGCACGTCGAATTTCAAAAAGGTTTTGTAAATTATATAGTATAATCTAGCTCAGCTTGATTTTCATTTAGTTACATTGTTTGAGATAGGTACACACTTTTTGTGAGTATTGAAAACAAAAAAGCGGTATTTTTTTATCTTTATTTGTGTATGCTTAGGTGAGAACCTATTTTTACGATGAAATGCTGCCCGACCAAACCATTCAACTACCTACTTAATTGTTTAATTTATTCGACCGTGACAGTTATATTTCAAATATCAAGTCTTATTAACGTTGTATATGAATAAATATGAAGTTATTTAATTAATTACAAGTGCCACTTACCGCAAACCTCTCGGAATGTCTACGCTGTCAGGTTAAGGCCAGGCTACCTTTACATTGAGAATAGAGAAAGTCTAGACTTAGGTTGTCATCTGGAGGTTTTTGACACCTGAAAACAATAAATAATTCAACGTGGCAATGCTGCCAGTCATCTGGGCACGTTGCCAATTGACGACGAGGCGGAAGAATATTATAACGCTTTTTAATTTTGTTGTTTTATTTTTCTCTTTAGTTAATATGTCTTGTAAATAATTTGTGTATATATTATGTTAATTATTAGATTATTTGATGTAAAACAATTAAATAATAAATCGAGATACAAAATTATGATTTAAGTCGTACTCTCTTATGAGGAGAACACACAATAGATATTAACAACATACAATAGACATTTGTCTAACCTTTTAAGTTCATATAGATCGACCTTTTACATTCTTGAAATAATACTTATTACACCTGTTATTTTTATAAGAGACAGACATACATATGTACGTCTATCTCTTATAAATAAACCATACAGTTTATATAGCCATGTTTGATTGGTTGTGCTTAGATCTTACGTTGTAACCTGAGAATCTGTAAGTAAGTCCCGAGAACTAATAAACAAAAACAATTTCTTTGCTTCTGGCTTATAATTACACAAGATGACTTGATCAGCAATAAACGAAATGAAAGCGAATACTGACACTCAATTGTATATTTGCTCTTAATAAAATTAAGATGCCATGATATCTCAGATAAAAAATGGAGTAATATTTTTGCAGGAAATGATGAAGAGCAGGGCTTATTGCGTTCATAAATCAGAAAGCCAGTTGAAGTAAATTTGTTTTAGTTTGTTTATGTAGCCGAAATTAAATCACTTTGTTTTATAGTATATGCGTTTACAAAGGAATATTTCTCATACTGCAACATAGAGATCTGTAAGAATATGGAAGAGTAATCTATAATAAAGGATTCTTCCACGGTGATGTATCAAAATATGTAACGATAGAAATAGATAAGTTTTAGGAAATATGATATAATTAGAGTTGTAGGAAATAGACATCTGTTATTTTTTGTCACCGCGTGAAACAGAAAATACTGATGACCGACATACAATATATGTGCATATATAATTATGTGCAATGGAGCGTTATGTCCTCAACCTATCTACCTAGTCCAAAAACTATGTTTATAATTTTACATGTATTAAAAAATATTTTACAAATGATGACTATAGTATAGAATGTAATCATTATATGATTATTTAGAATATTAAGTAATTTATCGATTAAAAGATCATCTGCTTACAACAATAATTCTCGAATGTCATCGATAACACTAAACTAACTAACTGCGATAGTAAACTAACTGAGATTTTTAATATTATTTATTTATTCTCTGAATTAAGGAAATTCATTTGAATTTTTAATAGCTGTCTAATGAATGAAAAGTCCGGGGGCGATTTATCCATCACGTCAAGCATTTTCGACATGCACGTCGGGCGACGCCAAAATTTTGGCATACAAAATTTGCGCTTGTGATTTAACACATCAAAATACCTGCCGCGGCAGAATAAAAGTAATTATTGGCAAAAGTATTTCTAAATAGGTAAAAGGAGCCGTAAAATTCGTATGAAATACGTAAACAAACTTGAAACTTCGCCTAAACTTGGCACGAGAGCAAAGAACAAGGAACTTTCAAGGTAAATGTTAAAAACGTATGTGCTTATCGAAATCAGCCTTCAAATGCAGCAAATAAGCGTAAACTTCCTGGGGCCATAAAGTTATTGTCAAATTATAAGTACAGTTACCTAATTTAATAACCATACAGCTATCTACATAATATAAATAAAAATGTAAAGAGCCTGTGAGGTCGGCTTTAAAAAGGCGTTAGCGATTTCTCGCAGTTTATCGCGACATCATGCTTAAACTACTGAACGGATTTGATAAGGCTTGTATTGGAATTGGTGGTGCGCATAACCCAGTGGAGTAAAAGGTTGTTTTGTCGCTGCCAGTATAAAGATTTTTGTGATTAAAGCCCAACAGTTACTGTTGAAGTTGTTTATTTTTTTCAAAATAAGCCTCGTTTTCGATTGCTGTTACGGTTTCTATTTCTGGATTAGACAAATCTTAATTGGGATTTTCTGTTAAGAAATGCTCAGTAACAGCACGGATACTGTATTGTGCTCGGTAGACAGCAATAGGCTATTACGCACAACTTCAAAACATTAGCTGGGGAAATGTGCGTATTTCATATGTTTGTCTATTCTCTTGAAGATAAAGACGTCATGACAAGTATGAAACATTAAAGCGAAATACTAAACGAAATTGCGTAGGCGACGTTTCATTGAATTTTCTTTTAATAAATTAAAACAAAATATCGCCTGCCAAAACATACATATTAACAAAACATACATATTACACCTTGTATCTTTGAGTTTTTATCACATATCCATTTTTTTATAAATAGAAGCATGTTACATTGTGATGGAACAGTAAAGAACATTTAGCATAATTACACCTTCATTATTTTTCTTTTGCAATCGATTCGAGAGTAGGTACTGAAAGGCTAACATATGGGATTAGATAGGTAGGTACTACGAAAGAACATAATAAATTCAACATACCGAAATTTTTCGAATACATATCTGAAGTTGTTCGAGTAAAAAGTTTTACCATCGTATAAAGAAATATATGTAATTTGAAGCTTTTTACATAATCTTTCAGGAGAGAATTACTAGGAAGATTACAGCGAAAAGCTCCGAAAATATGATTTCGAGTCGTAAATTTATTGTTTGTAAATAATCTGTCTAATTTATCTTATAATTATACATATATATGTCGGAGGTAGTTCACCCATTTGGAGTACCTCGTTATCAGAGTCCGAGTTCGACATGGTGCAAGTACGAAATAATAGTTTCCACACGCATTACAACCGTTAATTTATTCGCTCCCGATAACAAAATAACAAAATCATAAGTGATCGAGCCGATGGTAATGGATTAAGCTTTGATTAAAGTACGGAAACGCGGTAATTTCGATACAGGTTGGCAGAACGAGCTATCGCGCTCGTGTCTTACCAAAAAGTGAAGTCTACCCTATCTATAATAGTATCTACTCTATGGTGAAGTCCCTCCAGTCAAATGCGTTTAATGTCCAACAATGATAACTGACAGCTGTCAAACAAGACCTGCCACGCCCTGTATCGACCTCAACCAACCATACTGCTTGACCTTTCCGACAAACGATGATAGATGACGTTATTCTAAATTAACGATAATCAATAGCGATTCTAATAATTGTGCTTTTGTGTTGATTCGGCGACATATATGTGCCCGCGGTGGCCCGCGTTTATGATTACTACGCCGCCTCCGTGAGTCGTAGCGTGATGTTATATAGCCTATAGCCTTCCTCGATAAATGAGCTATCCAACACTAAAAGAATTTTTCAATTTCGAACAGTAGTTCCTGAGATTAGCACGTTCAAACAAACAAACAAACTCTTCAGCTTTATAATATTATACAGGGTGTAAGGGACGGTGTACCGAAAACGTTGCACAATCGTTTGTCCATAAGTACATAACTGAAGGGAAATGTCAATTCAAAAATGAAACGTACGATTAAAGTTTTATGCTAGTACATTGTAATTTACACTACGCAATGTATCGCTATGGCGCTCTTTGGGGGAGGGCTATGTCCAGCAGTGGACTATCATAGCCTGATGATGATGATGATGAATGTATCGCTACCAATTCAATGTGTCCGCCCGCGCTGTCGTATCGCGCTTCCCGCGCACCAACGCTACGCGCGCTCACATTATCTGACGGAGCCCGGATCACCTATTTTAGTGATCTACTACAATAATAATGTAAACGTTGTGACTAACAATCGGATTGTACAATTTTATTATTGTACTTACAAAAAATTTTAATAAACTGAATAACGTCTTATAAAATTATTCTTATACGCACATTTCGTTAATGTTTGTGTAGGTAAAAACAGAAAGCCAAATGTGTTTATAAAATAAAAAGGTAGTGTGATTTACGATAAATTCTTTGAATTAACAGTAAATTGTAAAAGTAATTAAACCTTACCTTATGGTCGGTACAGAATTTATGATACAGTAATTAAACCTTACCTTATGGTCGGTACAGGATAATAGCTTTTTAGTTTCAAGGTAGTTTGTTAGTCGTTTATTAAGTAGTTTTTCAGCTAATTTAGATATAGTGGGGAGAATAGAGATAGGCCTATAGTTGTTGACACAGGCTCTGTCACCACTCTTATAGATAGGAACCACTTCGGCCATCTTGAATTCTTTAGGATAGACTCCCGTACTGAACATAAGGTTAAATATGTACGCAAGGGGGGCCGCAAGAACATCGTGATAACGTTTTAAGAAAACACCTGAGATATTATCACGTCCTGTCGTCTTGACCTTTTTTAAACTCAGTATAAGGGTGCGTACCTCTAGTTCAGAAGTTGGAGACAGGACAAACGAGAATGGCTGAGAGTCAAAGTCAGGAACATGAGACAAGTTATAGTTAAGGGCTTTTTCAGCTAAGTTTTTACCTATAGAAGTGAAGAACTGATTTATATTATTGATTGAGGAAACTGGATTTATAGGAGATAATAGATCTGTAGCCGGATTCGTGCTTTTGTTATAATAAGTGACATTTTTAATGGTGTCCCATAACGTCTTACTATTAGTGTTAGCTGCAGATTTTAATAAGTTGCTTTCATAATCTTTTTAAAGACTATTTCTTTTCAGAATTTCATTTTTGAATAGTAAAGTACGCTTGTTTCTTATTAGGTAGTATTTTGAAAACCTTAGCAATTAGCCTGATTAAGAATACAGTTGCAAAATGGTTCCATTTTATACCCTAGTATAACATTCGTTAAATCAAAAAACAAACTTGCACGCTTGCATATCCCCGAAGGAGACAGATTTGTATTATACCTATAGGTATTTCATTTGTCTACCGGGTATAATTATTTTCAAACAACGTGCTCTTCAGAATTTCTTCTCTTAAATCCTATCTTTCCTCGTATCGAGAATCATACTCGAAACCTTAAATTTAGCTCTATCTAATATTTCTTTTGGACATGGTATATTTAAAAGAATGTAAACCATTTTAAACATATTTTTATATATTTATCAGTTTTATGTTACAATTTGACACCATACAAATAACTTAATATTTATAAACAATTCAATTGTCTATCTAATTAACATAAGTATTGCACATAAAGCTTAAAACTAACACAAATAAACTTTATTAAGTTATAACCTCAATAATATTTTGATTTCAATGTAATAAAATCTGAATAAACAATAACAATTTATTAGATTAAAACGACAAATGTGATTTAGATAACATTTGATTAACTAAGTATATGATCACATTTATATGAATATCCGTATGTTGATATCAAAGTTATCATTCAGATATCTGGAACTCTAATCTACGAGTATGAATGAATAAAAAAAAAGTTTATTAAAGTAAGTTTTGGTATAACAAGTTAGGAGCCTACTGGAATTTTAAAAAGATATAGAGCAGCTAGAGCAGCCTTTGTGAATCTTATTCAGGTCAAAAATCTCATACAGCTAATAAGCCGTACAATTAAAACAATAACATTTAATTACCATTTTGGTACATAATGGAGATATGAGAGCTATAAAATAAAATCCAGTAAAATTTGAGGATTCGTTATACAAAAAGTGATATTATAATTTAACTATATATATCATTCATTTTAATTTAAAAATAACTGAATTTGAACTTTATATGACGAATGTATGTAGATATTTAGGAACGCTGAGAACTACACTGAACCGCAAAGAAAATGGGTCTGTTAGAAAATCTTCAATATTTTCAAAAGTACCTGACCTAGCTTTATGAAATAAAGAATTAAATAATATTTAATGCCACATAAAATAATATATAAAACCGTTTTATTTATTTTTGATAATTGTAAAAAAAATGAAAATGTAAAATAATGGTAGTTTTTGAATTTAGTACCAAAAAATAAATATGTTGTCTCTGCCTTATAAATTTTATTATTCTGACGTCATGTCGTTAACCCCTGAAGAATGTTCCAGGATCCTGACAATGCTTAAAGATGGGCACAGTCAGCGAAATACAGCGAGAACTGTTGGTGTGACTCTTTCTACAGTTCAGCGAGTACTCCAGCGTTTCCATGAAACTGGATCCAATCTTCGAAGACCAGGAACAGGCCGAACAAGGTGCACGACGGCGCGGGAGGATCGCTATATGGTGTCAACAATTTTGAGAAATCGCTTTCTTATGGCTGTTGAAATAAAGAATCATCATTTAAGAGGTGGAGAAAACAATCTGAGTACGGATACAGTAAAGCGGCGTCTGGCTGACGCAAATTTAAAGCCATTAAGACCTGCAAATGGCCCAAAACTAGGAAGACACCATAAAAACTCAAGGTTGAGTTATGGTAGAGAACACGAGAATAAAAAACTCTGAATGACTGGTCAAGAGTTATGTTTTCAGACGAATCTAGATTCTGTTTATACAAGCACGACGGGAGGAAAAGAGTGTACAGAAGACCGGGAGAGCGCTATAACCAAGCCTGTAGGTATAGAAGAAAAATACCATACGGCGGAGGCTCTGTTCACCTGTGGGCTGGGATTTCTTCCGAAAGCCGCACTGAGCTAGTTCTGATAGAAAATGGAACTTTAACTGCAGAAAGATATGTCACTGAAATTCTGAATGACTATGTTGGTCCATTTTTAGTGGACATGGGCGAGAATGCCGTTTTTATGCAAGACAATGTCCGCCCGCATACAGCTCAGATAGTGTTTGCCTATTTTCAAGAAGTCGGTATCACACACATGGAGTGGCCAGTACGCAGCCCCGACTGAAACCCCATTGAACATGCATGGGATGAACTGGGACGACGTGTACGTCAGCGGAATCCGCCGCCAATCACGCTACGTGAAATGAAAGAAGCTCTAATAAAGGAATGGCAGAATATTCCGCAGCATCGCCTCAAAAACCTAATAGAAAGTATGCCAAATCGCATAACAGCAGTATTGCGAGCTTGCGGAGGCAACACAAAGTACTAAAATGCGTGAAAACGGCATATCTGTAACCAATCTATATTTACGAAAATACTGGGTAAACTACGCATTTTTATATATTATACATTTATTAAAAATACAAAGCTTGAATTTTTATTTTTTATTTTCATTTAAGCACATTAAAATATTCTTTAATTTAGTGTTTATTTCTAGGTCAGGTACTTTTGACGATATTGAAGATTTTCTAACCGACCCTTTTTCTTTGCTGTCCAGTGTATTTAAAATTTCTAAACAAAATAAATGTAGCATATATAATTTTAGCAATTACAAATTGAATGTAATTGCTGAATTTTAAATCTAACATTGTATGACGTTGCTAGAATTTAACTAATAGGCAATTTGCATATATTTATTTAGAGCTATTAGAAACTCAAATTTAATTGGTTTATAGGATCTAAAATCAATGGTGATAAAATCCTATATACCTAGTATATCGATTAATAGACTAGCAAAGTTAATAATACATATCTAAGCGTGATCTTCCAAGAATTTAATTATCTTCAGATTCATTTTTAGAATAATCTGGTTGTTTTGGTCATCTTAAGGTTTTTAATTATTGTTAACGTTGAAGTGATGATGCCTATGATATTTATTTGAGCCATTCGTGAAACTCTTACGTTTCGTATCAACTTCATTCTTAATACAATTTTAAAATAACCACAATGCATGGCATATCTATCATAAAATTTTACAGCCTAAATTGTTTGACTCGATTTTCTTGAGAGGTCATTAAATATATAAATTGGCTTACGTTAATTAATATAGGTATTTCAGACAACAGAACGCTCTAAAAGTCCCTATCCATTCCGCGGTCCGAAATAGAACCTAATAGATTTTCTGTCGCATATTTCTCAAACACTATGTCAGGTATTTTATTTGTAGATACAGACATAAAGTTCTTTATAAGGTGTAATACATAATATATCTCACCTTATAAAGAACTTTATGTGAAATATATTGATTCAAAATCTAACAATAACTGTCTGAACTATATTTTATGTAGGTAATTGATACATTTTTGCCTTTAATTTGTGTATGATAGCTTAACTTTCTTAATGTAAAGTAAAGCAAGGTTTTCATTTTTTTTTAATATCCGCTAATTTGCTAATCTATATTTGGAACAAAATCTAATATAAAATGGAACTTTACCGGAATCTCTTAACTTATTATTAATACTCGATATCTACCGTGATCGAGCGTTAGCTTTGTGAAGTGTATACATAATAGTTTAATTAATAAATTAAATCCTCCCTGAAATTCGTAAGAATATTCTTCAAATGCTTAGAGCTCCACAGATAATCTTGATACATCAGTGTTCGTTTTATTTCTGTTTGTGGTTATCATGTATTATGAACATTTGAATCACATCATTTGTCTCCATTTAACTGACATAAACAACAGTATATGCACGTAATAGGTCCTTATCACATTTTTCTATTACCTTAAGTTTTAATTTATTATTAAGCTGTGTACGATGTTTCGACTCACACGCAAATAATTACATGAACTAATAACGCGATAGAAATGCTAAAGACTTTTAAGTACCTTAATTAATACCAAACATCTTAGTGACTGAGAAATATGTGCTGGTACATGGAATTATGTTACATTTAAAGACCGCAACATATTATGTATATTGGGATTGATTCTTAGTTATAGTTATTTTAAATAATAAATAATTAAAATCAATAAAGTTTTCATGATTTTCGACCGTCATATCTCAGTTGTTTATTAACTTTTGTACATGTTAGGTCATGAATTCAACTTTAAGTAATAATAACGTATATTTAAATTAGGTAAGATTTAACAAGCTGTTTAAATAAGTTAACAGTGTAAATAATACGTAATAACGATGCCTATGGATGAACCTTATATATATACATATATATAACAACAAGAGCCATTGAAATTGATGTATTATTATGATGTTTCAACGAATGACAATTACTGAGGCCAATTCTAGTAATATAAGGTGTTCAAAATAAAGTTCCAATTTAGTCTTATAAACGTCACATGTTAACTAAAATGCATTTTATGTTCACATTTGAAGTTTATATTCATTTAGTTGAATACTATTTGTGATATTATGACCTGAGACTATGTTGAAACTTTATCTTGAACAATTATCATTACGAAAATCACCTTTTAATCTAAGTTCGCAATACGTACATATCTAACTGTACACATTTTACTTCGTTATCGGTAGCCTAAAATTTCAATATACCTATATAATAATATGAACTTTGCTTGAATCATGTGACTGTAAAGTTTCTTATATGAAACCAATATCAGGCGGCAGTATTACAGTTATCTAAATGACGTACAAAATGTTTGGATATGTTAAATATTTACACATTTTTTAACAATTAAGTGTACTTTAATAACTGTTCAATATATATGCGTCAATATATTAGAAGACAATTTTGATAATACCTAAATACTTGGTTACTTTTACATTACAGATCTCTTAAAAAATAGATATACATATTTGAAAGAGTTAAATATTGTCAGTTAAGTTGCTCGCTCAAATTTCAATTTAGCTGGCGTGTAAACCGCTGGCTGCTTCAGGCTTGCTTCGATAAGAAGGTTAATCAATTTTTTACTCGTACTATTAAATATAAATATTTGTAGCGGTTTAAAAGCCTTCAACCAAAATGTTTACTTTATTACGTTGTAATCACATTTTTATAGGCCTACATTTGTACCAGATTGTTTTAATTTTAGCAAAAATAGCAACTTAGTTATCCAACTTAACCTTTTCCATATGTTTATTTACATTATCTGAGAACCAATTCTCGTAAAACAAACTATTTTAAAATAAAGTACCTATTTAATAACCGTCAAATGTGAACTGAATGCATTTGTTCTGTTCAAATTTGGTGTTTATTATAATTAAAAAAATACTATTTGGTATATTTTGGGCACTGGGACTACATCGGAATATTATTATGAAGAGTTTTTTAAGAGAATGGGCTCCCTGATTATACAGATTATTAGGTACAAATAAGTATTTTTACTTTAAGTTTGACCATGTATGAAAGCAAAACGAAAAATTGTAATAGTAAAAGATAGTTCTAATAATATTAACTGAACATAGATATGTCGCGTTTGGTCTCAACACACTACATCTATTTTATCCACCTAATCACAAACATTGAAGATTTTAAGCTCATGAGATCACCAAGTTCATGTCCACTCGACTAGAATTAGTTTCACGTTGCCGAACGGCGGAGTTCATCAATAACTTCCTAACGAACGTTCATTTCGTAAGCAGCCGCGATCACTTAGTCGTACAAGTCACGCCTTGATATCGTCGAGACAGTATAAAAGCCACTGCTGTCCGTCACTTCATCAGTGCTCTCCGTTAATCAGGAAATATCGATGTTTTCCACCTTGTACAGGAAGCGGCGTCGACGCATGTCTCATGATTCTCCGTTCGGTGCTATCGTAACAGTGCTGCAGTTGGCGCGGGTGGAGCGCGTCGAACTGCGTCGCAAGCCCCCACCGCCCACAGGATTCAGTAAAATTAAATTTTCACTTTTTCTTTTCCCATGACAGTTACAGAATATTAACTCCTTCATTCCCTTTCTAAAGTTTTTTGATAAAAAAGCATATAAGAGTGGGTTGATACCAGAGTTGAAGTAGGTAATGAGGAAGGTTAGCGGCGTGAGGAGCGTACTGAAGTCACTGGGACCCTCGTAGCCACTGGACCAGTACTGCCACATCTTGCGCGCGTGGAAGGGTAGGTTGCAGATGGCAAATGTGAGCACAACCACGATGAGCATGCGCACAACGCCGCGGCGCGCACGCAACACGTTGCGTGACAGGTGGCTCAGGTGATGACAGTTGCGTGACTCATGATTCCGAGCACTCTTCGCGTTGCTGCTCTTTTTACTGCTCGCCATTTTCTGTACCACAAAACAATTTGAATTAGACAAATTATATAATTATGCATGTACGAAAGATCCGAGTACAAAATATTTATTTCTAACTATCCTTTTTACATGTTCAAGAAAATGTTTTGATCTAGACTAATAAGGCTTGGAAAGTAAGTAGACGGCCTTCTTAATTTAGATCTTGAAAAGTGCGCTTATTAGGTACTTTTCTAAGTTATCTGAGTAGTAAATAATTAATTGTCAGTTTTATAAAGGAGTTTTTTAAGGAAAACTAAAAAGATAATAAAGGAAGTATGTGCATATTGAGGAAGTCAGTGAATTTCAGCCAGTGTGGTAGACCATATTTGACTTCCTCTTATAATGAGATCAAATTCTAGTCCAGCAACAATACCTATAGTTTATAAACAAAGTAGATTTGATCATAATTTTATCAAGATCCGTTTTGTCCGTATATTCGGAATGAAAGAAAAACAATAACTATAATTAAAAACTTAAGTCATTAAGTACCTACTTTAAAGATCTGTGCTATATATTTTATTTTATTTTATTTTATTATTTACTAGATGATCCCGCGGTTTCACCCGCGTTTATCATTACTGCGCCGCCCCCGTGGGTCGTAGCGTGATGTTATATAGCCTATAGCCTTCCTCGATAAATAGGCTATCCAACACTAAAAGAATTTTTCAAATCGAACCGGTAGTTCCTGAGATTAACAAACAAACAAACTCATCAGCTTTATAATATTAGTATAGATAGGAAAACTTACAGCTAACACAGTTTAATAGAAAACTTATTTTCATCGTATATTAATAGATAATGATCAAGCTATAAATAACTACTCAAAGTAGATTTCCAAGATCAATGAACTTTTCAACTACAATATGCTTTTCTCGATTAGATCGGAGGCGTTCTGGACAAAGGCCAGGTTAAGAGCTCCTTGAACCGACGGGCGTGTATGAGGAATGTGATGAAAATGAATGAAGCCAGAGAAGTGTGTCAGGATCGTAGCAAATGTAAATCCGTAGTCTCTGCCCACCCCTCTGGGAAACAGGCGTAAATCTATGTAATCTATGCATGTTATACTCCACCATTCTGGCGTTAGTTCAGACCACGACCGTGACCACAATAAAATTGTTTATAGATTTATAGTTGGAAAGTGTACATTACACGACAAAGCGACACAAGCGTACATTTAACTCAAACTGTCTGACTGATTAGTCCAAATAGCACTTTAAAAAAAGGTCAGTCATTTATTGACTAAGAGAAAGGTTACCCTAAAGTCTAACGCCTAGTGCGGTTTGGCAGACATTTTTGTTTACTGAACAGTCATAGTTGCGTGTTGGGGGGTTTGGTCTCCCTGGGTAGACATGTGCTTTATATATTATATGCACAGTCGAATTTATGACATATGCAAAGTTTTATATAATTATGTGTGGACTTAAAGATATTTAGATGGAAGACCGCATCACAAAATATTGAGGTTTCCATAAAACGTAATTCATCACCTATATTCGCCGTAGATAAAGTTTTATAAATCAGTAATATTTTAGCTTAATTCTTGTGAGAGTACGAAGAGGCGAGAACGCGTGGGTGAATCACCGTCCACAACGTTGTGCAAATTCCATGGTTATCACTGCTGTAACTTCAGTATACGCCTAGTATTACACTATTTGTGTTGATATTGAAAGCAATAAAAAGAAAGACAATATTAAACACAGACTTAGAATGTACAAGACAAACAATGTCATATGAAACGTGTACCTAACAAAAAAATAAAATATGCAAATGTGTGAGTGAAATAATAATAATGTCCTGCAGACCGAATTTCGGTCACGGTGGCCAATACGGAGACTGGCCATCGGCGCAGGAGATATTATAGTGCACAAGTGTGTGCGCAAACACGAGTGCACTTTCTGTTCCCTAACTCTCATGATCCGATGGGACGAATAATCCGACACGACCGGAGAGAGATCAGACGCAGGACCAAGGGCTTTACGTGCTTTCCGAGGCACGGGGGTGTCTAACACCGCCAACTTCCTGACTCTGGGCTCGTATTGAGATTTCTTAACGGAAAAACCCAATAACTTTTTGTTGGCCCGACCCAGGATTCGAACCCGAGACCTCACACAGCAGTCGCATTCACTACCCATGTGCCACGAAGGCAGTGAGTGAAATAGTTTTGTCATGACTCAGTTTAATCAATACGTCGATAAACTAGTGTTCCTGATGGCCTCGCTTGCGTGAATTTCGATTTAATAATCATCTATAGGTTAAGAGTAATAAATAAATGTTATTAATCATGATATGGTATTGTATTAATGCGCTAAACTAGCCATTGCCGTTAATATCGAATATCGATACTTATGACATATATTCGTAAAAGTTTACACAATTACACTTCTAATTATTTATTTAGTAATGAAACATAATATATAATGCCTAAGTTAAAACATATAATTTAAATATAATGGCAATCACTTTTAAATGTAAATTTTAATATGTGTCATTACATATACAAGAAAGACATGGAATACTGTAAATAGCTGATGATGACGTTGTCAAATATCAATACTCATGAGCGAGCATCTGTGGTTTGTCAAATCTCAGGTAGTGGTTGGTCCCATGTTGAACATGTAATCACTACCTGAGATTTGATAAACCACAGATGCTCGCTAAAGAACACCGATTCCTACCAAGGATGCTTCGCGAGGCTATTCAAATCAAGAAACATCCTAATTTCAATAGAGAAGATGGTTGGAATGTACCACCAGCTTGGGATCCAGTAATTCAACTAGTCAAACCCAAGAAGAAGCAAACCACAGCTAGACTTCATGATACTTTGAGTTCATTCTGCGTAAATAGAAACATCCATGATTAAATTATGTTCGGGTACTTTGAAATAACTACACTGGAACATTGAGACAACTACCATCTTAGTCTCCCCGTGACCATGACTGCTGAAAAGCAACCGAAACGTCGGGGAAAGTTTAAACATAAATAGTATAATAGTATAGTAATAGTATAAATAGTTTCAATAATTTAATTAGCTTAAAAATTAGTAAAGTTTAATAGTGATTATAGTAGCGTAACAGTTTTTCAAAATGTTGTAATAAAGTATCAAATAAACAACGCGATAAAATCCGTATATAGTAGTGTTAGGAATTAGATGTGAAACAGCTTAAAAAAATAACAGACGCACTTTAACCTTTAAATAATCATTGACTTATTCAGGAAATGCATTAACAAATAAAGTAAGAAATAATTGATATCACCCAACAGCGATCACACAGCACGTCCGTTCCGGCCGCCTCTCGATGTCAAAGTGAGTCATTGCGCGCCGAGCGCGCTTTTATAGCACGCTCGATCGGATGATTCGTGACGTTACTTGTTTACGTCGCATTCCGCAACTAACAGTAGTTTAATTTCAATGAATAACATTCGCGTAAACAGAAGACAATATTAAGGAATAACCGTCAAAAAAATAATTTAAGAAGTATAATTCGATAAAAGGTATTAACGCAATGAAGCTAGGACACAAAACACGTTTATTGTCCTATAGATTGAAAAGAAAGACCTTTTTTAAATTACACTTTATAAAAATGCATTGCGCACAGCGGCGAATATTTGTCACTGTGATGATAATTAATAGTAAAAATGATTCGCTATGAAGCAAAACTACTATTTAGTACTGAACCTATTGTCATTTATAGTTCTATCGTCTATTTCAATAACCTATAAAACAATTGTTGAGTCCTATAATATAATCGAATATATAAAGGCCCAATATATATTTGCTCACTAAGGGCTTGTTCCACCACCTCCAAATAGCAATTATCTATAAGATAAAAGTCTTGCCATCTCTCTTCTTTAACCAAACAAGAGTGAGACTAAGATAAATCGCATTTATCTTTCAGATAACTTTTACTTGTTAGTTGTGGGACTGGCCATAAATGTAGTATAAATATTAGCAGCATGTCAGGTCGTTTAGGCTTTATAGTGTTATTATGTTACTGACGTCTCCCAGGGCTCGTAGCTGTAGCCAAACTTATAAAAATACGACTCTAACTAGTAGCATATACAAACATTATATCCAAGGAATATTGCTATAACCATAATAGTTAAATACTATGTCCTATCTAGACTAACAAAGCGCCATTGCGATAAGATGCCGGGAAAATGGTGATAAAAGGGTTTGTATTCATTTGAGTGATCTTTGCAATGTTACGTACCATTGGGGGTGGCGTACACTATTCTAAATAGAACTGTTATGTTATAGACGTTTCTATAGTAAAACCTTAGTAGAGTTGGCAAAATCGCCATAGTAATGAAAATAATTATATATAGAAACAAAGTATTATTATTTGAACTTAGAAAATAATTAGGTGATATTTATGAAACTCAAATGCTTTTATAACGTTAACAGTTCAGATATCACATTGGCGGTAGCTAACAGTTAAGGTGATCGATAAATCGTAGGTTTGATCCCCACTCACCTCACAAGTGACGTGAAACCACTCCTAACACCGGCATTAAGCTTAGTTGGAGGAGTTAATAAGAAAACTTCTTGTTGCAATATAACTCCTAACAGCAGAACATATTGAACTATATTTGATTGCTAGCAACCAACCGATCTAAAGTGTCTTGGCGGTGTAGGCTAAAGCTTTTTGTAATTTTCGCTTTAGGCATTTACCAGATAAATCTAGCAGTTTTACAAATATCTATTCTTATAGTAACACATAAAATATGTAATTCCAAATGCTCGTAAAGACGTGAACATATTTATGTGGGTAGGTTGCTTTTAGGTAAATGGCAATAAAAGGTACTTAGTAAAATATAAGTTAATTAAAAAATATTGTCAAACTAGAATAGATGTAAACATAATTCAACTGATCCGAGCAATAAGCAAACATTATTTATGTTTAATGACTTCTAGACTGTTAAAGTCACAAATCGTAAATTCGATATCTCGCCAAGTAAAAATGTACGAACCTAAGATATTAATAAAATAATAATAATAATTATAAATTAAAAGAATATGCTTAGTAGGTTCCAAATGCAACTGTATTGTTTCTGGTGTGGGTTTACGTTGTTAGTATAATGGGGATACCACCGCCGTTTCATGTAGTTCACTATCACTTGCTTTAAAAGGAATCAAAATAAAATTTACGAATAAGAATGTGTGATGTCTTTCACACTGGCTTGGTTGGTATTATAGAAAATGACTGTTCTCGTAGTAACGTGTCATATCAATTTAGGAACTGATAATAATCATAATGTGATATTACGCTATTATTAACAAAATGTCTAAAATAATAATATTTAATAGAACAAGGGTGTGTATATTTTTGAATAAAACAATCAAAAATGCAGCTGTCAGCTCACAAAACTCCGGCATTTCGGGTTGTAGGAACCAAATTCTTTAGTATAAAATTAAACAGCCGCTCCTAGCGTTACATTGTCTCTCACGAGAGTTTGCAACATATTTGCAAAATGAGAATTGTTTGTTGTCATAGTAGTGTTGTAAAAATAAACGCTGAACGCCGAGCGTTGAGCGCTCAGTCGACATTCATAAGCTTTGAAGACTCGAGCCTTAAATGCTCAAGCATATAAGACTCACGTGCGTTAAAAACATAGACTATAACGTTTGAGTTGCATGCTCAAGCGTCAAAGCGTTATAATATATTTAACTCAGGGTAAATTAATTTTACCGCCGCGTTGGAAGATATTTTCAAGCTTTTGTATTTGAAAGGACTCTGCATCAATATCAACGGCGAGTACATCACTCACCTTCGATATGCCGACGATATCGTGATCATGGCTGAGACCATGGAAGACCTCGGCATAATGCTCGATAGCCTCTATAGAGTTTCCCTTGTCTTAAAATGAACATGGACAAGACAAAAATTATGTCCAACGTCCATGTCATACCTACTCCTATTAAGGTTGGGAACTCTACACTCGAAGTTGTCGACAAGTATGTATACCTGGGACAAACAATCCAGTTAGGTAGGTCCAACTTCGAGAAAGAGGTCAATTGTCGAATCCAACTCGGCTGGGCAGCGTTCGGGAAGCTACGACATATCTTCTCGTCCAATATACCGCAATGTCTCAAGACGTAAGTCTTCGACCAGTGTGTGTTGCCAGTGATGACTTATGGATCAGAGACGTGGTCGCTCACTATGGTCCTTATCAGAAGGCTCAAGGGCGCTGGAGAGAGCTATGCTCGGGGTTTCCCTGCGGGATCAAATCAGAAATGAGGAGATCCGCAGGAAAACTAAAGTTGCCGACATGGCTCTCCGAATAGCCAAGATGAAGTGGCAGTGGGCAGGGCAAACGCACGCAAAACCGATGGTCGTTGGGGCAGAAAGGTTCTGGAGTGGCGGCCACGCATCGGAACACGCAGCAGGGGTAGGCCCCCACGAGGTGGACCGACGACCTGGTAAGGGTCGCGGGAAGCGGTTGGATGTGGGTGGCCCAAGACCGGTCTGTGGGAAAAACCTTGGGGGAGGCATAGGCCTCCCCCAAGGTCATCACCTCAGCCGAAAAACGTCCACTGCTGGGTCTATGCCTATGCCTATGATGATGATAAAATTTATTTATTAGATAAGAATATTGACTGTTGGAGGGTTGGTGGATATCGTTCATCGCTAAAGCATACACAAGTAAATAGCTCGTTAGTCAATACATTTATTTTTGTGTTGCGTTCTTAGTATACCATACTCCCGTGCGATTCCAAATTCGAAGCCACGTTGCGCCCCTCTGACTTTTCGAAGTTGTGTGTGTATTCTTTGTCAATTATTTCCATACCTCGGAGAGCATACTAAGCTGTCACTTTCGGCTGTCATCAACATATTTGCCAGCCATTATTGGGAAGTCAGGTCCACCAAACAACTAGTCTACCCTTAAGATAACGTTTATCCCTATGGGTTGTGGAAGTCAGACGACAGTAAGTCCGTGGAAAACCTATATTCAGCTAATTTTGATAAACCAAAAATAGCAGATTGTGAGCTTCTAAGCGCAAGCTTAGGATGCAACTAGAATGAATGCTAGGGTGAAACATCATTCATCAACAGATGATGACACTTATTTTATATGCTCGTTTCTCAAGGTCGAGTCGAGTGTCAAGCCCTGCGATTTTTATATGCGTTTTTATTAAACCGGTCAAGCCACTGCTTGAGTGTTCTAGCAATGAATTGAGTCCCGAAGTAGGTGTTTACTAGGAAACTCCTCAGGTGCCGAGTGAAGCTATAATATTTACTATTAGGAATTAAGAAAT
This sequence comes from Catocala sponsa, assembly GCA_963564715.1. Classification (NCBI taxonomy): domain Eukaryota; kingdom Metazoa; phylum Arthropoda; class Insecta; order Lepidoptera; family Erebidae; genus Catocala; species Catocala sponsa. Next base: position 14,625,979 of record OY751331.1, read on the forward strand.
TTCTTTCCCTTTCTATCAATATTTTAATGAATTTGTCTAGAGAAGCTTTAATTTGCAGAGTTTAGACTACACCCGATAAAAACGAGCAATGATACAAATCAACTTTATTTTATTTGTATCATTAAGTATTTAGTTTTCAGTAACAACCAGTAAAATTACTTTACATTTCAAAATTCACCTGTGCGTTTTTGTATCATGAGAACAGAGTTATGTTTATGGTACTTATAAAGTTAGGAACCGATGGATTTAACATGAATACAACTTTAATAAGATTCTATGAGGCCTGCTATTAAAGATTAAGTTTTAGCAGGATGTTCGAAACATACTAATTAGAATCATTATAGTTCAGGTGTAAACTCGCTAAACATCTAACGTTGAGTTCTCTGTTCTTCGCACACTTTGTTTGTATAATGTTTAGTTCAGCAAACATGTTGTATAATTATAATTACGTACGCACGTGTTACTTTTTGTTTATATAGATTTCGTAGTTAAATATTAGAAATAAATAAAAATATTTTTTATAACTGTGTTCTGTGATATCGATCTTATATTATTTGATAATTAAATAAGTAATGGAAAATTTTACACATCTTTGATCATATAGATTTAGTTCTAAACTCTTTTATTATATTTAATTTCATTGTTGAGTTAGTAGTTAAAGTACATAACCTGTTTGTAATGTCAAAATAACAGCTTTCTATCCAATGCATATGAAAGTATATAAGGTACCTATACTTAATCATCTATTTTTAAAATTTTTGTCTGTCTGTCTGTTTGTTCCGGCTAATCTCCGAAACGGCTGAACCGATTTTGGCGGGACTTTCACTGGCAGATAGCTAATGATATAAGGAGTAACATAGGCTACTTTGATTTTAGAAAAAAAATAGGATTCCGCGGTGACAAACACTTTTTAGTTAAAATCTACGCGGACGAAGTCGCAGGTAACAGCTAGTTAAGTAATAAAGAGCTTGGTATTGCTTCACACTTAAGTGAACTTAAGATAGCCCTTTTAAATTAAGAGCATTTTCTTGAAAAGAAGAATAATTATAACTCTATTTTTATAGAAAATGCTCTAAATTATCTACCGAGACATATCTAAGGAAGATTCAGATGGTACATACTTAATACTACATTGGTTATCCTAATGATCCCTATCATTAAGAAGTGATCATATGTGAAAAACAAATTGTTATTTTCTGATTCGCCGATCGTGAGCAATGGCTGAATTGCCGGTTCAGGCAAAGTGTTATTGATATTTTATTAGGAAATTACCAGTAGCACCCTAGAGTTTGGTATTGTGTTCGGTAAACAAACTTAGCGACCTACATTTAGAAATAAACGTATTTTATTATAATTTTGACGGCAATAGGCCCGTTCCTTGTTTCTAACGTGGGACCAAAACAGGTGGCGACATGTGTTTGAAATATACATCGATAATATACTCTTAGGAGATATGTTTGTCTTCTGTTGCAGAGAATAAGAATTTGTGTTTGTAATTATTTGGTTGTTAATTTTGAAACGATAACTAAATTTTTTAATGAGTACCTTAATCAAATCATTTTACTAAATAAGTAAGTATAATATAATATATATATATATAAGAAGATTCATTATAACAACTTTTCGCCACCTATTTGAGCTTCACGACCATTATGAATAAACCAATTACTATCGTGCAGAATAACATAGTGTAGCTAACTAGCTTTTTTGTATATAACCTTATCTTCAGTAGTTCCTGCAGAAGGCCGCTGTGCGTCATTTTGTGTAGTGCTTGCCTTCTCACCACGCTGGTGTTGAGTAGCGCAGCATTGAACTCGCTCCAAGTGCTGAAGTGCGTGAGAACTCTGCCACAGACCCACCGCGATTCGCGTATACAGTACCTGATTGCAAATGAAAAATATATAAATAATAATACAAGCTTATAGCACCATAACATACATTAACGTTTTCTGTTGACACAGAAAAAACCTTTCTGTTTTCGCAGAATATCCTAATCCTAACTAATATTATAAAAGCGAAAATGAGTTTGTTTGTTTGTTTGTTACCTTTTCACGCCTAAACCACTGAACCAATCATCCTGAAATGTTGCATATACGTTGTCAGGTGTACAGAAACGGACATAGGCTACCTTTCATCCCGAAAAAAATTCCTGTTACCCAGGAAAACAACAAAAACTTTCTTATGATAATAGATGGCGCCACGTGTCTTACGAATCATGATTGAATTATATTATTACAAGCAGAGTACAACCCGAATTGATTGTCAAATTCTAAATTAACGCGAGCGAAGCCGCGGGCAAAAGCTAGTACAATATAATATGTAGTTATAACGTTTTACAACAGTTTCTGTTAAAGCCACAGAGATGTGCTGCTTGTAATCTCTGCGGTGGTAAAACAGATGACTTATATTTGGGATACACTCTACTACAGAGATTTGCAGGCACGATTTTTGTACCTCCTCCATATAATATCTTTTTACAAGTGCCTACTAAGTATTCCAGAATTAACTTGATTATAATTCACACTATAAAAAGTACGCCTTAAAGTAAGTTACAGTTATAAGAATACAAAATTATTCATGTTTATGCAAATTTAAAGGCGGCGCACTCAGCACGGCTTTCGGAGACTTTATAATCTTATAGTCGTAATTTTTAATGTTATAAAATAAATCAAGTTAATCACTGTCGTGACTAAGCCGCTGCTCGAATATTTATAATCGTTGCGATTGATTTCTGTTGAGCTATAACAGAGCATTATGCTTGTATAATTCGATGAGTTATGTAGAGGATAGCGATACGATTTAGATAGCGATATGAATTATTATTATTATTATTAAAACATCGAAGTTTTAGGTGACACGAAGTATCCTTTTTAAAAGGGAGGTTTATTTTTTATTATCAATACGTTGAGCAAACATTTTTAATAACTATTTCTAATTTTAAGTAAAGTGCTGGGATATCAGCATCCCGTACCCGGCGGCAGCAACACGTAATTTTATCATAAAAATATGTTATTATCAAATCGCAGTTTTAAATATTCGGTTATGTTTTGAATAATAAATCAGTGACAACTTTTTTATCAAAACTTGATTTAATCATATTTAATTGAAAATCTTTCGAATACTCGATGTTTTCCCGTAGCTATTACACGTCGTTATTGGGAAGAGAGGAACTCGCCACGTACCCTCGGCTTGCCCACTCCAATAGAAAAAGGTTGACAATACCGAACTCTGAATAGGGATAGCCACGACGTGACTCGTCGTATATATTATTATATAATACCTAAGAATATCTATATATTATGTATACATGTTTATTCATTATATAAAATTAATACTGTATTATAATCAAACACACAAGTACACTTGAAAATCTTCATATATTCTTTAGTAATCTTCTAAAGAATAAATCAGCGTTACTTTTGCAAAGTCATTTGTCGCCATTCACGAGGCGGCCGCCGCAGATCTAACATCTCTAGCTAAATTTAGGATTCTAAATATGAATGTTAGCTATAAACCACAGTAGCTAGGCCCAACCATCAATAGCGACCTCGATATGGAAATAAAAGAAAAAAGCCGATAGGCTAGATCTTTATAGCCCCGGATGCTAGATATATTTTTCACGGAGACATTTTTGGTTTGCTGCTGTAACATATTTGACAACTTTTATTAACATACATATATTATGTTAAAATGATTTCCGAGATTGTATTAATCGCTACTTTCTACATTTCTAAACTCAGCAGATTATTAATATAAAACCAAAACAATAGCATTGCGTATAGAGCCTGTTTTTCATTGTAGCTATAAAAAATGTAATCTGACTAAATAGCACCCATTCACGATATTATGATGATTGTAGTTCATTTTTATGTACGTACCTACATGAAACCATGTGAAAAATTAAATAGGTAATCATAAAATACGACATAGTGGAATAATTAATGCCTACAATAAAGTTCAGCTTCACCAACATTAACGATCACCACAAACACGGAAGAACATTATAAACTACAACCATCCATGCTAAATACATTTCGAAGTACTTATTCTGCTTTTTACCATTAGTGTGGCAAATAAGATAAGTACCACGGTTTATTTTGATAATTATAGCAAAGATCTCCAAAGTAACATCTTAAGAAAAATCCTCTGAATTGGTTTGTACATAAGAAGAAACATATTTCAAATAGTGGCCGGATCTACAGGCGCCAACATTATAAAAAACTTGCTTTCGTTCTCTGGTTTGGTAAACAAAACTAGCCATAGAAAAAGTATTAATTAATATTCATAAAACTGTATTTTTGGTCCTCATTTTGTGAAGGGTGCTTTCCTTTTTGGAAAAGCTATATAGCACAATTCATGTTAAATTATAATTAAAGTTAATGGAAAGCTTATTTTTATAAAGTAAGGCTGAAGGAAAAAGACATTACATAAGTTACAATTAACTTGATATTATTAAATTTTCGTTATAAATATACTGCCATTTAAACACCAGTGGCCAGCTCAATGGGGAGACCAACAGACTGCAATGCAGAGGGTTTTGGGTTCGAACCCACGTCGCGCACCTCTGTCTTTTCGAAATTATGTGCGTATTGATTGACAATTATCCCCTGCTCCGTGCCTCGGAGAGCACGTTAAGCCGTCAGTCCCGGCTGCCATGAACATCTATTGCAGTCGTTATTGGGAAGTCAGTGCCCTCTAATATCCTGACACTGGTCTAGCCTTAGGGTAGTATTAAGAGCAGCGATAGCTCAGTGGGAAGGCCAACAGACTGCAATGCAGAGGGTCTCGGGTTCGAGCCCACGTCGCGCACCTCTAACTTTTGGAAGTTATATGACTTTTCGAAAATTATGTGCGTATTGATTGACAATTCTGCTCCGTGCCTCGGAGAGCACGTTAAGCCGTCGGTCCCGGCTGCCATGAACATCTATTGCAGTCGTTATTGGGAAGTCAGTGCCCTCTAATATCCTGACACTGGTCTAGCCTTAGGGTAGTATTAAGAGCAGCGATAGCTCAGTGGGAAGGCCAACAGACTGCAATGCAGAGGGTCTCGGGTTCGAGCCCACGTCGCGCACCTCTAACTTTTGGAAGTTATATGACTTTTCGAAAATTATGTGCGTATTGATTGACAATTATCGCCTGCTCCGTGCCTCGGAAAGCACGTTAAGCCGTTGGTCCCGGCTGCCATGAACATCTATGGCAGTCGTTATTGGGAGAGTGTCGACACAAAAGATCCCACTGGGTCGAAGTGTCGCCGGTCTGCACTGACTGGCCCCCACATAAGATAAGATAGGGTAGTATTAATTTTACTACAAGGTGAGAACAGTAGTATAAGTAGATATTTGTAATAAATAAAATAATAAAAAATGTAATGGATTTAAATCGACCCTGGTATTTAATTCAGTAGCAGAGTATTTTCTTAAGAATACTTTTACAATTTTTAATGAACGACTGCCGACTGCGTATTGAAGATAAATGAATATTAAATAAATTCAACTGTTTATAATAACAATAATATATACAAACGCCATATAACAATAAAAATATTTGAGGTAAATTTTATTATTATTATTTTAATTTAAACTAATATTCTGTTAGGCAATGTTAATCCAGCCTTGAAGTCTGAGAATCTGTTTGAGTTGCACATTTTATATGGTAGGTACTCCATGCCATATACCCATGAATTTGATCTGGATCTGCGTAGACACATAAATATCAGACTTCAATATAGTTTGAAATGATGATAAAATATAACACACGCATGTTCTTCTTTATTTTGTTTAGTTGTTATTCATCAGATGGTAACACCTTTTATCGCCTTTTTTTTTAACGTGGTGGAATGCATTGACACATACTCCGCGGGGGCGGGCGGAGGGATTATGTCGGACTCACCGGGGTAAAGAAAGATGTTGAAATGATGATATTAGACCTCCCGGAATACCGACTAAACCTACCACAGTGTTCCTCGATAAAACCGCAATCGGCGGGACCGTGCGAATCACTTGCACATGCGGTCGCGACCCCGCCGAGGTTTCGGCCCGCCGTATGAAACGGCAGGCCAGTACACGAAGAGATCTACGCTTTAGGCACTCACTCGCTTTTAAAATCCTTACTGTCCCCCCTCTAGAGGGGAGACAGACTCGACACAGAGGCGCGCGTGGGAACACGCACGCCGCCTCTCGGACCTGGTGCTGATCGGATGGCGGGCAGGCCCACGAAGGTCACCACCCCCAGGTCAAAACTCAGGGCGACTGGAGGTGGTCTCGCGCCCTCCGGCGCTCGGCTCTGCGGTTGGGGAAAGGGTTTAAGCGCTGTCTCTCCCGCTTCGCCGCCTCCTTGATGGAAATCATTTCCTCAAAGGCGGCGACGGCGTTCCACGACCTCTCACTCCGGACCATAGACTGAACTACGGCCAGGAGCGAGAGGGCAATAAATCCGACTGCCGCGATCAACTCACGGCGCTGCAATGCCCAGGCGGGGCAATCCGCCAAAGTGTGCAGCGCCATGTCCCCAACAACGTCGTGGCAGTCGCCGCAGTGGTGACAACCGGGCGTCTCTTGCCAGCTTATACGACGCAGGAACTGGCCAAAACAACCGTGGCCAGTCATTACCTGTGAGCCGGAAGGTGAGGGCGCCATGCCGCCTCTCCAGCCACACTTCAAAAACGGGACTTACTGCCACGATCGTGGCGTGCCCGACCTTTTATCGCGTTGTATTAGTTTAATAACTTAATGAAACTCGTCTACAATATTCAAAACATGTCTACAATATTCAAATCTATCTTAAGGCAATTTGTGTCAGCACAATACCAGAATTTAATATACATATATACATACATTTTCATATCATGGCTTGATGAAAGCAAACTTTACAACACACCCAACATATGTACATACATATTTTTGGCATTGTCATTATTTCTTTCATTTATTTTGAACTACACATTATTGATACATTAGTTTTCATCAATACTGTATTTTGTAAAAATGAAATGTTTCGCAAATTAAATTTTTTCATATTAGATTTCAAAGAGAATTCTCAAACTTGGAATGATCTCTAGTGTCATGGAAAATTATACTAATACTACACGCCACTCAGTCGGTGACTTATTTTACTGTTTTGTTTTTAACGCTGTCTTACTCCTAATGCGTTGGAATAGCATAATATATAGGTTTCTGGGTTTTCATGACAGCTATCTATATCTCAACATATTTTTCTATATTGTTGAAATATATATTTCAACAATATAGAAAAATTACACCTGTCATAAAAACGTCTGTTGGTATTAATTGGCTAGAGTCACAAGCCATGTGTCTTTGAAACAATGGTAATGGAATGTTTGACAGCTATTTCCTACACTGCCGACATTAACACGACATTCACAAATACATTCCTTAATCGCTCATGTGTAGTGAGCACGATAAACAAATTCAGTGTAGTCTTATACCACAATAACTGTACGTAATGTAAATATGTTTGCTTGAAAATTTAATTGAAATGGTTACTAGTACTACTCCAAGACTTGAAATTATATTAAAATTGACAAAAGAAGCATAACGCACAGTACCTACTTACGAGGCTTGACAATCAATTTTAAATAACAAACAAGTGCATTCCGGTTAATTTGTTTAACGCTCTTACCCTTCAATAACTGTACGACGTGACGCTATTTTGTGCTATAATTTAATAGCATAACTTAAAATAAATTTTCACATAAGACAACATAATTATAAATGTAATAGAAGGTATTCAACTGAAAAGTCAATTTACCTTAAATCATAAAATATCGCTACACCGACTGCTTCTGCGGCTTGTTGTATACGGGGAGTGAGTTGTATCTTTGTCTTCCACCATCAGCCCAGTAGCTTTATACTATTACTAGCTTTTGCGCGCGGCTCCGCCCGCGTGGTACCTACATCAATAAAAAGTAGCCTATGTCCTTCCCCAGGTTTTAAACTATATCTGTACCAAATTTCATCTAAATCGGTTCAGTGGTTTAGCCGTGAAAAGGTAACAGACAGACAGATAGACAGACAGAGTTACTTTCGAATTTATAATATTATTAGTAAGGATGGTTTCAAAATAAACAATCCATAATGCTATTAGGCAAACTTCGTTATAGGTTTTCCTATTGACAAGACAGTATCTCCCTAAGCAATTATGGAAACCCTAATAATTGGTATATTCTCTGCAGAAATACAAGATAATGCTCTTTCTTTTCTTTTCGTGTGGTTAGTGGTCAACCTGTTATCAAGAGTTGTTCAAGCCGCCCGTAGGCCTCTGACATGGCTTAACGACTGCTATCAATTTGACAACAACCGGGACCGAAGTTTTACGTGCCCTCCGAAGCACGGAGACGCTCAGATGAAATACTACTAAGCGGTCACCCATCTATAGACTGACCGCACCCAACGTTGCTTAACCTCGCTAATCGTTTACCGATCAGTAAGTGCAACTGGCTATGAGCGCCTCCATTAAGCCTAGAGCTATTTTATTAGATAATGCTTATCTAATAAAACAGCTCTAGGCTTAAAAAGAGTAGATATTCTATATCCTACCCCTTTAACATATATAATATATGTATATGTATATAATATTATTACATACTAGAAAGCACGCCAAAACACCACGCTGCGACGGTTGCAATTCCCTTATCCTTTGCGTTATCGCTGAGTATGCTCTAAAGATGTGCAGCTACTGTTACAAACAACATTAATTATCCAATTTCTCTTATTTACCGCTGCAACTCTACTCGTTTGTTAATGCTATTTAGATGCCCGTGGGGTAGGTTGTACATAGATAGCGCTAAATAAAGATGACATTTGAATTAAACGTCCCTATTAACTTTTACTTTAAACAAATCTTGTTAGTGCATATGTTATTAACTCGAACTCAGAAACTCAATCAGCGTGGGTATAGTTAATTAAATTGAATATTAGAAAATATTTACTTTCTTCTATCGTTAGTCCTAGAACTAAAAACACTCTATTCGTAATTCAAATAGGTACTTTAATAAGTCAACTTTTACTTAATTGCACCTATATACATTGAAAAATGCTTACGCGCGACGTCATTGTTCTTTAAAGAAAATTAAATTACAAACTTAAATATTACGAATAAATATTATACGCATTTAAATTCATCATCTTAGTTCTTATTGACATTCTCTTAGTGTTGGAGTCTTTTGAGTGTTCCGAACACAAAGTAAAAAACGGAATGCATATTGAAACATCTTAGTGTCTGTCTCAAGATTTGCACAAAATGCTACGAGACATTTTTATACGAGACTATTGCACGAGAGATTTTAGCTAACTTATAAATTTAATTACCTACATGTCATAGAAAAGTTAATATTGTACTTTACGAATATTACAAGCTAGAATTGAATTTTTTTATTGTATTTAAGCGATTTGATCCTTGATTATGTTCGCTTTTATTCAATATGTTATGTTGAAAATTAATTGATAGTTGCATCTCATTATCCTTTATTTTTTGTTAAAATTATATTTATATTTAATTACAAAACCTACTTCTGATGAAAACTGTTGTAAATTTTCACCAAAAGCAGATTTTGCAGTTTAAATATAAATATAATTTTAACAAAAAATATAAACCTACTTTAAAAACACTGAATAGTATTAAATTAAACTAGTCATCCTCTTTTTAATCTTAACTGTCAGGTGCCAAGTAAATGAATTATCTTTGTTGCCTGTTTGTTTGGTTCTGACGCGAAATTGGTTCAGTACTTGCCAGCTATGTTATTGTACCATATTTCTTTTGGTTTGGCAACTTTATGAAAGTCTTGATTTACATTGTATTTTATAGACAATTGTATATTAAAGTTATATTCGGCACTTGAGAGATGGCAAAAATCACAGAACACGTCATACTGCATGTCGCGCTTTTATTTGAGTCAAACGTAATAAATAATCGCGCCAACTAACAGACGATGCCATGCGCAGGCATCATTGTTAGTCCGATAATATAAGTTTCACATCTGTATCGCCAATGTATCGCTGACATGCTCGAATTCAAGATAAGTGTAGAACACGACAAACGGGCGATGTCCAAAGTAGTTCCTGGAACCGCTTCCATATTTTACGTACGCCATTTATACGTTTCCAAAGACAAGAAGTAGAAGCAAAACTAAATTATGTTTCTACTTTCGGTTTTTACACCGTTTTGTGTTGCCGTGTTATTTTTGTATACGCCACTGTAAACTGATAAAGTACAAAGAGAATACTAAAGTATGATTGAGAAAATGAATCACTGTATCATGAATCATGTTAAAGCTCCATGTGCTATGCTCTAATGTTAGCTCTAAGTTTTCCATAAATAAAATAAAATAATATTTAAGCTACAGGACATCTCTCAAGTATCCTAATTTTCAAAATTCCATAGTGCGTACCTATGCACGATAGTTTGTTTGTTCTGTTATAACTGTTAAAATAATTATTAACAGTCTATAGACTCTCCGATTCTGATAGTTAGAATAAGCAATAGTGTTATTATAGAGAGATGCGGTATGAAAGTGGATATAGTGACAAGAATAGAAAAGGCTTTGTTAAGCTGGCTTGGGCATATAGAAAGAATAGACGAGAAAAGACTGACTAAGAAAGTTTGTAAGGCTAGTGTGAATGTAACAGTCACTAGGAGAAGATCTAGGTGAACGTTTCTCGATAAGATTGGAGATGTTCTGGACAAAAGCCAGGTTAAGAGCAACTTAAACCGGCGAGCGTGTATGAGGAATGTGATAAAACTGAATTAAGCTAGAGAAGGAGAGGTGTCAGGATCGTAGCAAATGGAAATCAGTAGTCTCTGCCTATTCCTCTAAGAAACAGGCGTGAATCTTGTATGTATGACATACATCAACAGTGTTTTGAAACACTTATTTAGTATTTGCCTATTATCTTTTAATTGTCATTTTCGGTCAGTTGAAGCTGTCTTGTGTTCGCTGTCTGCTGATTGTTTTTTAATAACACTTGTATTCAAGATTTATTTATTGAATGCAAGTGGAAATCTCTATGTTGAATAGCTTGCTTGTTATACTCCTTAGAGTATTACAAGCAATCTATCCAACAGAGATTTACAGATATACTGGTAAACCTTATTCATCCATTTTCTGACCATTCCAAAACGCTAGAAGTTTTGAGTCACTTAGGCATGACATTTATCGTCGATATTTATGTAAGTTTAGATATGTTTTTCCTTTGGATATTCTAAACCTAATTACATTTAAGGTAGTTATTAAATAACAATACATGCAGGTTGGTCTTAAGTTGAAGTCTAAATTAAAACATTTCTTGTTGTATTATTAATTGCATTCTCAATACTATGAAACAGTGCAGTTATTACTCTGCGCCATAGACTGATTTAGATATCGTTAGTTACACTCCATTTTTTATAATAATGTCTCAGGTACTTAATATAAACCTAATATCATCATCTGCACTTTTGGTTGAACAAAGCACACGGCCATGAAAGATAACATGCAAGGTAGTAGATTTACATCCCGCAATTGACTATTTTTGTGATAATGACATGACGTGATAATGGCAGAAAACAAAATGTCAACGTTTGCCTTCTATTTTAATATCTACAAGAGATTACATATGTGACATAAGAGTTAAAAAACCTTGCAATATATTGCAAGTTTTGACAACCCTTATGTATTTACGCAATTTTTGTGAGATTTGCCGTATGTCAGCGATAATTTTGATCACTAACCTAAGCTACAAACGCAATCACTATATTCTCTACATGAGTTCAGTATTAGCCCTTGTTTTTAAAACAAATAATATAAGTTTGCCTCTACTGGATAACTTTATGCATTAAAAGTACCTTAAGTGTCGCCAGCTGATCACTGACCATGCCTCCGATCACTTTTTAGTTTTCTGTCATAAACATTCAGCTGGTGATGATCTAGAGTACCTTAAGCATCACTGCGTTTTGCGTATAAAGCAAGGGTTGTGCCGTTAGCTTCGATATAGTTAAGGCGTATGACAGGGTCTGCTACAAGGCCCTTCTATCATAGTTACCAACGGACTCTGCAAAAGATTCGACAACGATTTGGATCCTTTTTCTTATAAAAAAGCAACTTCCTCGGAATAATTCCAGCATCTTCGGGGACTTTACTACAATGCCCACAAAGAACACCCAGACTCGGAGAAAACATTTGTAGATCACACAACAACATTTTACCATTCTCATTAGCACTTTCGTCATTGCCTTCATGTCAGGCCTTCTTAAAAAAAAACAAATCGGAAACACGTTTCACTTTCAAACATACATTAAATCAACTAACATTACCAAAATGTAAATTTGGCAAGTCTCGGATATTGCCTGCGACCACCATTACCCGCAAATCCCTTAGGGTCGGTTCACAGCTTGGATCGAGGTTTTTCTTTAGTTGGTTTGATTTTGGAGAGTTCCTTTTCCTAGATGTACCCATTACTGACAAATGCTGACGTGACCCATCTCCACAGATGTATACAAAATTACGCATACTTAATTGTTTTGTTACTCCGCCCGCCGCACCTAATTTAATTATATTAAATTCCTGTGGGTAACACCAACGTTGGGAAACTACACGGGAAGCAAATTCTTACACTGCAATGCCGCATTCTAGGCCTGTTGGTGCACTAAATAATAGTCTAATTTACCTAGCTTAGTGCTTCAGTTGTTAAGTTAGTCATTAATCATAAACGTGTTCGAACACGTTTCATACACCAATAGCAACTTCCAATTAAAATCTATGTGCTTATTGTAGATAGAACGTAGTTTGTGTGAAATTTATAGCTTGCTTAAATTCTCTGTGCGTATTTGAATTCCTTTTTTTATAGAGGGACTTCGTTCAAACTGTAATCAGAACGTTGTAATCAGGCAAAACCCGATGGACATAAAAAAATATCGGTTTTATAGCGTGTACATACGCTCAGAAGAGGTTACACAATAGTGTGTTCACATTTTACCAATAATTACTCAGTCATATATGACGTAGGTATTTGTAATAATCTGAAGTACGTGACTAAGTATATCTAATAGTAAATTATATAAAGTATGTATTTCAGCATAAACCGTTTACTTATTATAACATCTACCAATATTTTTTCTAAGGACAATAATAATTGGTACTAAAACGTATTATTATGTAGCAACATAAAGGAATACCATTATCTTATATTTCAATTTGCCTCATTTCAGAGTATACAAAGAGTCTATTACAAGTACCTATCTAATCTTTTAATGTTTATCTCAACACCTTGAATAAAACAGGTTACATCTGAAATTCAAAACGGAACGGTCGGTGAAAACGTGGAGATACGCTTTCTTTATAACATTGGCCGTACCTGCTGAATTTAGTTAGTGGTTGTAGGGCAGGCGAAGGTAAAATTTTCATACTCAGTCACTTCTAAGGCAAGCATTGTTTGATGTGAAGACGAGAGGAAACTTTTGCAATCAAGTACGGCAGACTTGTAACACAAAGAGAACATTTGCTAACAATTTAATTGTCTTTATAAAAATGTACATATTCTTTCATTACCCTGAAAAGCTCATTGAGATTTCTATTTAACATACTGTGTCGATATCGATAATATAAAAATAGCCCAGCGGGCTATATAAATGTATCTAAATAGTAAATAGGTACGCATTAAAACAATCAAACATCAAAATAAGAAATAAAGTGCCGATATAGCCTAATAAACATAAAAATGTTTTAAAATATATTTCAGTTCACATTTTTATGTTTATTACAATACAATAGATTTAAAAAAAATTAGAGCAGAAAATGCTCTCATTTTTTTAAACTTATACCATTTATGATATTTATGATACTGAGACTACAGAGGCGAAAGTGAAACATTGTCTTGATTTGTAGATTGTGAAATGATTGTTCGCTTTACCATAGATACTATTGATTAAAAGTACATAATTTACTTTGTAAAACGTTGAGTCTGGTCGTAATTTCATGTAGCCTGCGAATGAAGTAAATCTCAAAATCACGTTAAAATGTGCATTATAAAAACCTAATACAAATCGACAGCCTTGGTCGACAGGCCCAATATTGTGAGAAATATTGAAAGGCCTACGAGAGGACGTAGGTGAGCAGTCTAAAGTGGGATCGGCCAGCTACCAAGGTAATAGCTGCGGCAGTTGCAGGATTATTGCTAATTGCTAAATTACTATTAAAATTAATCTCCAGTCAAGTGGAGTGACGATCTGAAGTAGGTTACTGGGATAAACTGGCGGTAGAAGACGGACGAGACAGCCAAGTACCTAAAACGTTGATTAAAGTGCAGCAAAGCTGTGCACAAAACAGCTGTGTCTAAGATTAAGAATATTTGATTAACACAACTAAATAACGCATACAAACATTTAAAATTTAATATTTCATAGTCATGGATATCGATAGATTTTTAAACTATTAAGATAATTTATAGATAATAAGTTAGGTAAGTATTTAAACCGGCATTCTCGGTATTATATCTGTCTGGTTAATAGCGGTTAATCGGTACAGACATGACGTTACAAACATGGCCGCAAAAATTAGACGTCTAAAATAAAATTAATTTATAAATACTCACATTATACAAATAGTAATAATATTAATATTATTATAAAGCTCAACAAAGCAAGGTTAACTGAACGATTTAAATATAGGTCCGCTGAACACAAAGTGCCGCAATTTTCATTCAGTTGCGGTCATTACCTGCTGAACCTAAGTAAGTGGACTGTGTGATCGTTACTACACCTTTTTATAAAAAAATTGCCCTATGTACATTTTATTTTACCTAAAAATTACTTTATGTCTGATTTTTATAAATCAAACAACGTAGCAATTGACTCTTTTTATTTAAATTAATATACCTAGTCATGAGTTACGAAAACTTCGGGATTATTTTCTGCACTATGGGCTCACCACATATTTACGCAACACATTTCCTTAGTGTACCAGCGCTACGTGATATGTGTTTACAAAGTCAGCGTATTGCTTTCAAATCAATATATACCTACTCATATAAAGTTGTAGCCGCATAAAATGATGTCCATGTGTTTAATATAAAAAGTGCTATATAAGTGCAGTTAGTAGTTGCAAGTATAAGACACCTAAACCTAAATATCCTTACCAATACTACATATAAATGGGAATGTGAGTTTGTTTGTTTGTTCGGTACAGTTTCACATGTTAACAACTCGACCTATCATCATAAAACTAGGCATACACATTTTTAGGGGTACAGAAAAGGATATAGGTTACCATTCGTCCAGAAAAAGTACTATTCCTGAAGGATAGAATTCTATTGGCAAAATCTACATTAACGCGAGCGAAGCTGCGGGCAAAATCCAGGTTTAGCATATTTTGCATGGTAAGCATTTATTTGTCAACTTTATTACGTAAGTAATCCCGACTGTGTTTTTGCCACTATAACATAATAGCCATGTTGAGCAGTGGTGATCTTTAAAAATAACGAGTTAGAGGTATCGTCAAATCTTTCCCTGAATATTTCCCAGCAAAACCTATCACGCGTCATGGCATACTTATTAAATTATAATAATTATACGCGGATTATGTTGGTGGAAATTCAAAATATTACTTCTTAAACAAATTAGGCAATAAAATAAACTCAAGATGATGCATAGTTTATAGAAGAGGCAAATATTACAAACTCCAAGCAATAAGGCTTCTGATAAATAAATTGTACTAAATTATATTGAAATGCTAAGTAGAAACGGACGCATTTATATTCTTACTACACGGCATCACACTGCCTCCAAGGCGCAGCGGTATTAAATGCGACTGGGTCTATGGTTCGAATCTCGGGTCAGGCCAGCAAAAAGTTATTGGGTTTTTCTGAAAGCACGTTAAGCCATTGGTCCTACGCCTGATCTCTCTTCAGTCATGTTGGATTACCGTCCCGTCGGATCATGAGAGTTAGAGAAGAGACAGTGCACTTGTGTTTGCGCACACATATGTGCACTATAATATCTCCAGATGCAGATGGCCAGTCTCCGTTAAGATTGGATGCCGTGACCGAAATTTGGTCTGGAGAACATTATTACTTGCCATCAGATCCGCAGAAGATTTCGACGCTATAAAACAATTTTTCGGTAAATTAAGAATTATAGACTCTATCAAAGTACCTACTATTCGTACCTCCTTTGCAATATACCGGTAAAAAGAGCCATTAATTATTTCCAAATAAAATGATAATCCGATTTGGTTGAGGAATGCCACAGATATAAAATACGCTTTATACAGAACAGTCGGATTGTGAATTGCCGCCGTTTTTCAATTCACCCGGTTATAAATAAAATAAGGCCATCAACAGCATAGTCTACCATTTTACTCATCAATTAAAATTTTAAGACATTCATTTAAATTTTATTTGGCTTCCCAGCGTTTGATTACACCTTTCCACTGCTATAAGACTAGTAAAACATGGCGTTATACATACAATAACATTAATTTAATTGCTTTCGTAAACCTTTTATTTTTCTTGTTACGTGTGGGAATGCTTTGACGCATACCTCTACGTGGGGCGACAGAGAGGTTATGTCGGGCTCACCGTGGAAAAGATACCCCGGTAATACCGACTAAACCTACCACGGTGTTCCTCGACATAACCATAGACGGCAAGGCCGCGCGACTCGCTTTCACATGCAATTGCGACCCCGCCATGGTTTCGGCCCGCCGCGCCGTGTGAAACGGCAGGCTATACACAAAAAATACTTCCTCCACAGTCCCCCTGGGGGAGGACAAAGACACGACACAGAGGCGCACGTGGAAACACGCACGCCGCCTCTCGGACCTGGTGTTGATCGGGTGGCAGTTGTTAAGTAAGATTAACTTAAAAAGTAACATACAATTTGTGACAACATAAAATTTTCGATTACAAAGCCAATACCAGACCACGCAAAATGTTTAATAAATAAATATGCTCAACAATCACACAACTGGCTAGACTATTTGCTGGAATATAAAATAAAATATATAACAAGAAAAAGGATTTACAAATTGTATAATGAAAAATTTATCTGCATCGAAACATTTTTGCGTAAGTATTTTGTACGTTTTGATATGTCAATCAAAAGCAAAAGACTTACTCAATAAACTTACTAGTGTTAAGAAGAATAGCCCTATATATTTTAAGACGACCGTTTTTAATTTAAGGAATTTAAGCTGCATTGCTGATTAAGGAATTCAAGCACGGTCCTTCTTATGCAAAGACGCCCATAACAATCTCATGTACACTATCCTATCCAATGTGCAATGGTAAACATTTTCACATGTTATTCGAATATTAGATTTATACGGCCAGCACATTTCAGCTATAATAGTTGTCAAAGCACGATACTTCTTACTTCGTTCACCAAAGTTACTCGAAAGCGCTTTATGTTAAAAATATCTAAGTTTGTTAACATATCCTCTATTTATAGCATTTACCATAGGAATCTGAACCTCACATCTTAGGCTATTCAATTTTGAATCCTAAGTTGCAAGTAGTGCACACGCATTCTAGACAAGAAATTATGCTATGCGTTGTATTTTTGCCTAAGCCCCAGTATTTAAATAATATTTATAGTTATATTGCCTACTAAAATGGCTATAGAGAAATCATCGATAATATAATCAGACGACATTACAAAAAATATGCTCATTGTAAAACGAAAATACAATTATATATGTGTAGTATAGTCATTTTACATTAACGTTATTTTATAAATTTTCGGTATACCCTTATTACGTACATTTAAAAGCATCCGTCAACAGTCGCAAGAGGAAAACCTAGGCGAACGTTTCTCGATCAGATCGGAGGCGTTCTGGACAAAGGCCAGGTTAAGAGCTCCTTGAACCGACGGGCGTGTACGAGGAATGTGATGAAAGTGAATGAAGCCAGAGAAGTGTGTCAGGATCGTAGCAAATGGAAATCCGTAGTCTCTGCCTACCCCTCTGGAAAACAGGCGTGAATCTATGTATGTATGTATGTAAAAGCATCCGTACCGTATGGTAATTATCTGCACTATTACTTTGAAGCTATTTAATTGCCCTGGAATTATCATTGCTCCAATTAGAAGCTGTTCCTTATTGACGTAAATAGTTACAGTATAAGCCTTTAATTATAGCTTTGTTTTATTAAGTCATTTAGGTATGTCACAACAGGAACAATAAAGGCCAATTCGCTGATAGTTTCAATTGCAAAAAATAATTAACGCGCAGACTTCGGCAGTTCGAATCTATTTTTCAAATTACATAATACATCTACATGAATCGAAATCTTGATAAACTTGAACTTATATTCGGTTAAGCTCACATTTGTGGTGTAATTTGATATTCTATTATGAACTTTGGTACCGGCTATTATAAATGGCTATGATAAATATTATAGGGGATCAATGCCCTCATACACATAATATACTGACAGCAGTGACAGCTGTCCTTCATCTTTGGTCCATCGAGGCAACGTATCATTATTACTTCGTGAAAAACTTTCATCTTATAAAATATTAATTAAAATATCTTTATAATGAGATCAATTGAGTTTAAATCTTTGTAATATTTTAAATAGTAATTAAATGATTTTATTCTAATCACTTCACGCGCACCGGCACCGATAGAGAAAGAAAGTTAAGATCCGTATCCGAATCTGAGGATCTTAACGCCAATGATCCGTATCCGGATCCATATCTGCGGATCTACATTTTTACATCTGTAATGTTACAAAGATTTAAAATCAATTGATCTCATTATAAAGATATTTTTTTAATTAATATTTTATAATAACTTCCTATATAGTAAGTGTTTAAATATATATTAGATAGTCGATTTAGTTAATTTAATTTATGTACTATTGGTATGTTAACTCTCTACGATAAATGTTTGCAATATAAAGATGTCAAATATTTGATTTTCAGCAATAAAAATAATTTGATTGAAATTAATAGTATTTTATTGCTATCTAATCAAGTAATCACCTACATATAGAATTGAATCTATGTATTAAAAATTAATAAGGTAAAAGATCCGTCAAAAATGTAACGGATAGGGACACAGATACGGATTTTTTTCTCCCGCGGATATCCGCGGATACGGATACGGGTACGGATATCCGGAATACCACTAATTTATATTATAACTGGTACCAGTCAATATATATATCCACTGGATGTGCCTGCGGTTTCACCCGCGTTTAAGATTATTGCTCCGCCCCCGTGGGTCATAGCATGATGGTATATAGCCTTCCTCGATAAATAAGCTATTCAACACTAAAATAATTTTTCAATTCGGACCAGTAGTTCCTGAGATTAGCGCGTTCAAACAAACAAACAAACTCTTCAGCTTTATAATATTATTATAGATATAGTATACTATCAAGAAGTTATTTCATTTGAACATCCACAAGAACACATCTGTTCACCCCTACATTGGTGACCTCGACGTCGACGTCATGACTGCATTGCTTAGCTGACTTTGAAGTAGCGCCCAAAGCAGACCACCGCAGAGTGACGAGGAGCGATATAGGATTTCCGAGATGAGGCGTAAGGCGATCAAAATTTCGGTGCGAGGCTAGATTCCGCACCAAGAAGAGGACTGCAGTATACCCGACGGACGAGGATAGATGGCACGGGACACGGCGGTGGCACATGGCATAGTGCACACGTCGTACTCATATATTACACCTCGGGTCAAGGCAAGATACTGCACCAGTATTGGATGGCGCAACCTGCGAGTATTCACATGGGCCATAGCTCAAACGTTGTGTATTGGTATAAGTCGCAGGCAGTATGTGATTATTGCAAAGTCATCAAACGTATGCATCTTCGTACGAATAGCTTTTAGGACAAGCGTCATACTGAGTGCTAATCACGTAAAGTCTAAATCTGTTGTAATCTTTTGTTTTATGTATTATACAATGCAATAGTTTAACCTAGAGAAATAGAAAGTAATTATGTGTAACGTATAAGATATTTTTTGTATATGTAATTGTGTTGTTTTAAAATGTTTACCCCATTAGGAATCATAGCGTTATATTAAAATGATGTCATTGTTTAGATTTATTTGAAAAAGTAACTTGAGTTCATAGCGCACTTGCAGTATCATGTATCAAGTACGTTACTGTGAAGAAATACGGTGTGTTAGCTTATAATCGAATAATAGTATTCTTTGAAATGGATTTTATGTAGAAATAATTAGTTGAGAACTTGGCAATAAACAAATTTTTATTTTATTTATTTATTAATAGCAAATTTTTGGACGAATTCTTTTTTGTTATAAGGGGGAATATTGTAGCGGCACTGCTGACGTTTCAGTTTTGTATAGTCAAACGCAAGTATACAGTAGCGCCGCGCGGCAGTCGTCTACCCGCAACCACTAAGTTAGGTCGTAGTTCAATTATGTATTTATATTACAACTGGTACTATTGAATATATATTATATCCATATAGTATACTATCAAGTTACTTCATTTGAACATCCACAAAAACACATCTGTTCACCCCTACAGTAGAAAACATGATTTCATACGTAATGTTACTAATATGCTTGATGTTACTGAAAATTTAGCAAAGGGCCTATGACCCAATAGCCATGTGAAATTAATTTCTGTATTCTAATTGATTTTTACTTTTGACCGAATTATTATATAAAAGCTTAACAAGTGATAACGATTAAATTTGAAATACTTTTGGATTGTAAAGTTAAAATTAAACATAAACAATATTTCACTGCACAAATGACGCGATGATGAAATGATTACTGCGCTACAAAACCGCGACGAGTATTGTAAATCCGAGCCCTACAACACATAGGGCTATTATTATTAAAACAAGTGGGACTGATGACTTTTCAACCTTTAAAAAAGTCATCAGTGAGGTTGCTCGTGGTACCTCAAACTCGTCCACTCAACGCGTGTGTTGCATTCAAACAATCTCAATTATTTGAATGCTACACCCATTTGTTTGTAATTAAAAATAATGAAGCACTAAAAGTACGTAGTTTTATGATTATATTTTGATGATATAATATATGGATGAATATCTTTAGATTATCTTTTTAGCGCTACTTAATAAGTCTTGAAAATTATAACGTTCTTATAAAAATGACGCCTAAATTCACCAATTATCACTTAGTTATCCCAGATATGAATGGGTACATTAAGTATGGGCTATATGTTAAGCATGACAAAAATAGTGCAGGTAGTTACACTCTGACACGTCTAACACACCTAATCTACTGTACCAAAAACTCAAAATATATTTATTTTGGACTTTATTGTGTCGGGTAGCTGATATATAGTGGAATATGTTAATAAGGCTATAAACTATAAACTGTTTCAACTAGGAATAAAGTTGCCTGTGGATGTTAGCAAAGATTTAGGTGAACACGTTTAAAAGTTTGGTTGCATCCACACTCACGCTGCAGATACGTACAGCTTAGATACTAAATTAGCACTTACATGTATTACTTATCTAGGCATTGTCATATCATTTAAGTTACGTGAGCAGACTATGTCTGCACGGATATAGGCCAATATTAAGTTGTCTCGACCATATCAAAGATAAATAACAAATGTTGTTTTCGTTCATCTCTGAGACATTGACAAACTAACAAATAAAAATCTCTTTCAGACTAATAATATCTTACTGTTGTTAGTGACGCCTGGCAACGGCTTTCATTGCTAGTTTTACGTTTTAAGACAATATGCACCAGAGGGCAAAATACTATACATCTATCACTTTGATATGTTTATAGTATCACCAAATATGATTTGTCTTTGTCTCTAGAAACATTAAGTGAAAATAACACAACCATTATTTTCGTTTTTGGACATCAATATTAGTAATTGTGAAATAAATGTGGACTAACACTTTAAGTGACCAATCAAATAGAGTAAGTATATTACGTATACTCAGTTACTAGAAAAATTCTTGAGCGGAGTACTAAACGTAGCACAGACGTACTTAAAGTTAATGAGGCAACAAAAAAGCGTATGAAAGGAAATTCAAATAACCATTATGCCTAAATATTTGGCCTTTACCTGTACAATTTACATTTTATATTTCTGCTTCAAATCGTTAACTAAGTGTCAATTGAGGCGAACATGTGTTTTAAGTGCCACGCTCAGTACATCTTTTTCCAAAGGAATAAATAGCGATACTATGTATCTGCCCTAACCTACGTTCCCTCCGAGAGAAGATACAATTATACCAATTAGCATCACAGCATGACAATGAACAACCACTGCTAGGTGCTATCTTCTCAAAGAATCACAAAATGTAAAACGGCCCTACCGCCCGTTATTCAGACAAACCTTTTAGTCGCCTCTAAAACAGACCAGGTTTACCTAAATGCTAATCTGTATCTAACACAACAATGTTAATTGTAAAGTGCCTTGCAGTGTTCTACATCACAAACAAACACGGGCAGATAAACAAATTCCTTTGTTACGTAATTTGCCAAAACAATGACATTTGAGTAACATCTACGATGTTTAAACAATTCCCCACCTTTAAATTATTTTCTCATTAATGGAAAGTGAGTGTGAAAAACATCCAGTGATCATAAATGAGTCCAGGTATCGGGTCATATTTTATAAAAGGAAATATTTATTTCCGTTAATCGACAGTTTAGAAAATAATGTTTCGCCTTAAAGGAAATTGTTACACATTTGTTGTCATTTTTATCTTCTGACAAAACCCCATAATTGTATTTTTAATTTCCGGGCCTTGAACACGTACTCGTATACATATGGACGTAAGTAAATTATACTTCTTTTTCACTTAATTTCAATAAATAACCTTTTTAATAACGTGAAATCTCCTCAATTCCTAAATGTTTTATTAAATTGATTTTTTGACTGAATCCAGTGCTTTCCGACGTGCCTATAAATGGGAAGGTAATTTAATATTGTTATTGCAATTATATTAGCCTATTAAATGGCAGCGGCACACCGGCGGCCAGAGACAATAGGTTTACAATTATGTCTGGAATGTCAACGATTGACAGCTTAAGACCAAGTTCCAACTACAATTATTATACATCATTAATACATTTTTCGTGTACAGTACGTCCACAAGAAGACAAAGGAACGCCCAACTATGCGTGCGTTGTAACACACTTGTGTGTGTGGATTGTGGTCGGGTGACGCGACGGTCAAGGCCTATGTCGTGTCGGTCAAACATAACACTAGTTCTTATTATTATGAAAGTTTCACTATTATGTTAGATACCCGTTAACCTGTAAGTTGATACTTCTAGTTTCAATGATTACATGCACACGACATCGGCTACGGCGGTTTGGGCTCCCCGTGATTTTAAATGCTCGTATCGTTGTCACGCAGCGTGCGAACAGATGCTTAGAATTGCATTGCTTCTTTACAACTAATGAATAATTCATAATATTTATTCAACATCCACATTAGTGTTTTGTATGTGTTTTGAATTTTGGATATTCAGGGATCGCGACAAGAAAAATGTGCGAAATATTTCTTGTCGCGATCTAAATTGCCTGAATTTCTGAATTGCTTCGAACGGTTGTACGAATATTTGAAAAATACCGATTTACTACCCGTACCTTATCAAAAATATATGAATGGTATCAATTTAGTAAATTTTCTAAATAATTTAGTTATGTCTGTGAACGTTACAGTCGATCGTGACATTTCTTTAGTTTCCAAGTCAAAACCATTTCTTCGTTTCCATCACTAAATAACATTTATAAACGTGAAAGTTTAGTAGAATTTACATTTATTTTGTTACTACCTATGTCCAGGCAAAAAGATGAGATGAGGCAAGTTACCTGCAAATAATGATTAGTAGTGTTACTATTGTGCTTAATGAACTTGTAACATGTCGAGGTTCATGGCAAAACAAAATATGAATTTTAAATTGGGAACATCTAATGATCTACCTACTCCGCAAGCGAAAAGTTGACATAGCCGTTCCAGTCTTCATGTGACGGTTGGTGCAACTGTCAAGTCCGTGATTGAAACGTCAAGCGTTCCTAAAAGCTACGTAAATACCTACTAGGATTACGTTAATTACGTTTATCTACTACGTATTACATAAACATGTGTTTTATTAACTTATAGACAATCTACATCAAGGTATCAACGTTCCCAATGTTTATTTTCCCTTGCGCAAATGGTCGAGGCTTGAAAATGATTCCATCGAGATCTGAAAATCAATTTTCGCAATATTGCAAATATAGGTAGCCGCTGAAATAGAGTTAGACGGGTAGCTTTCCATTCACGGTTGGTAAATTCAAGTACTGACTACATGTTCCTATATCTATGAAGATTTACTAACTCAGTAATGCCAATAAAAATTACATAAAGTTGATTATATTATATACACATATAATGCCAATGTGGAGTTGGTGCCAAATATCTAATTTAATTCCCTTTATTGGCTGCTTGTTTAGCAACAACTTCAAATTATTCAATTGGGAGCTTAATATTGTCTACTTTGACGCACGTTACTTGCCTCGCTGATTTCAGCATGAATGGGCCGACTCGACCGGGGAAGGACTACCCTCTCACAGAATATCGACGTGAAATAGCAGTATTCCTACTGTTATGTTTCGTTCGGTGAGTAAGAGCGCCGGAGGCCCAATCACCCCATTTCCCTCTTCCCACTCCTTCTCATTCCCACTCCCTTTCCTAAAAAGTCGGCAACGCGCAAGTGATGCCTCTGGTGTTGCAGGCGTCCATAGGCTACGGTGACCACTTACCATCAGGTGGGCCGTATGCTTGTTTGCCGCCTTAGTCATACAAAAAAAAAATATTATTGGTAATAAATACGCTTTTTAATAAGTTATCTTGATATATGTACGTATGTTTCGTCTTGTTAAGAATTCGGTAAATTTGTCTGTCTTGACTTGTTAGAAAAGTTTTATTATGTCACATCAATATTATAAATATTCATAAAAATGTTGACACGCCCAGCAAAAAAGTTTCTGAAATAAATGTTCTTTGAAAGTGATTGTGTTCTATACATACATAGATATGTTTGTAGATTCTACCGAGGAGTTTCACTTTACAAAGTTTTGAATCGAGGTTTGCAGGAGGTGAAACGTTTAACAACTTAGACGTTAGATGTCGTTCTGTGTCGGAAGTACGCAGCTTTAAACTTTGGAAGGTTAGATTTAACTCACGTCACATTTTCTCAAATGGAAATACCCACCGTTGCTAATTATGATTGAGTAACGGTTTGAGTGAGTCAGCTTGCTTTGGGCAGCTTATAATAAGCAATCGTAGTAAGCGTAGTAATACTAACAGTATTACTACGCTTACTCCGATTGCATATTGCTGCGTTTCGCCGGGTAACTAAAAGATTACTGGTGGCTTAAATTTCTACGTCTCTCATTCCTTTTTTATTTTCTTATTTATAGGATCGGCACTGCACGCGTGATACGTCTGGTATGTATTAAAACCGATCATATGCTACGTAACCATAAACCATTTGATATGCTTGTTTGCTACCTACATTATTTATAAAATAAATCACATCTAGAGCTATATTTATCAGCTACTTTAAACAAATGCATGCGATGTTTGAAGTAGCATAAATATGTCCCTCCCCAGAGTACCACGTATTTTATCGTGATGCTTAACTTAATTATAATTGGATCAACGATCTGTTATATATAATTATTAATCATGTATTACAAGTTTAAAAATATTTATATACATTCGTTGGTCATAGCTAGGTATAAAATAGTTTTGTAAGATTTTTATACGTAGTGAAAATTCCAGGGCGTTTTGATACTATCAAGGTTTCATACATAGAGGGTTGGCAATTACCGTAAACTATACGTGCTTGGCTTGCCTATAATTCGTGTTATGCCTATTCTATTATAACAGGTGTCGTAGCAACGAGCAATTGACCCAAAAATAGAATGTATGATCCCACATCCGATTGTTGATCAATCCGTTGTTACAGATTTTATATTAACGTAGGGCGATATTTACCTAATCAATTTATCCCCGTTTGAAACAGCAAGTTTAAGTAAAAAAAGCCGTGTCATCTGAAAATGTTATCATGTTTGTTTAACGCTTAAAATATTGCAATATGTAAGCTGTGGTAAACGGTGTTGGTGACACAATTGTCAGCACCTTGTAAAAATGACTCCTTGTCTATATGTATTGCTATCACTGTTTGTTTACCCAAATAAAGAGAGAAAAAAAATTACTGTTAAAATAACACGAAAAAGAGTTATCATAAAATTTGTTTGTAGAAAGCACAAAGTAGTATATTTCAATACTAGCTATCTCTAAATCTCTTAAAAATCCCGACTATAGCACCATTTTATACACCAAAACCCCCCGAGCTTTACGAATGATATAACTACAGAGCTATATTTATATGCATATTAAAATATACATATATAATTTTATTCTACCAATGAAATATAGAAGACAAAATTAGATAGAGGACGTTCTTTCAAACGAATAGGGTTTGGCTATTTAGCCAAAAAAGTAATTTTATATTATTGGTTTGTCTGTACGCTATAGGTATGTTTATCTGCCTTAATGGCATTACGCAAACTCAAAAGACCGACTTTGATTCAAAACTCAAATCTATTTATCTAATCCACGATCCATACGGTCAGGTTTAGTAGAACCGGCGATTTAATGCCTAGTACGATCCACGTTAATGAAATCGTGGTCGAAATGTACACGCAGTGAAAGTTGCGGGCAATAGCTAGTAGACATATTATATTTAGCTAAAAAACAAAAAGTTATAAGTTTTAAATCAGTAAAACTTATAATATTGGCACTTTTATTATAACATTTGTTAAAGTGTGCATTACCGATAAAAATTGAGTATTAATAAATTTGTTACCATTTAGTTATTTACATTAAGTTTCATGTCCACATGAATTTTAATGTTGACTGCATCATTGGGGAATGGTAACGGCCATATAAGTATAGGTAGCTATCAAATAAAACATATCTGAACAGTGTCATGTCCATTTTATTGATAGGTAGATGAGTTACCCCAAGTGAAGACAATCGTAGCTGCAGCATTAGTACGTGCCTAAAGTACAGTTGTCTTTGACCCAAAATCCTACAAAGTATTAAAAATATTAAGGTTTGTCAAATTCTCTGGTGAGTTTGACGTTTGTTACTCAATCACGTGTAAATCATTAAACGGAATTCGATGAAACTTGGCATTTAGATAGGCTATAGATATCTCGGGAGTATTAAAACTTAGTATATTTTATATCCCGTTATATGTTTCTGTGGGATTAAGGCTGGCAAAGCCGCTAATACAGTAAAGTACATAAAAGCTACTAAAATTAAATGACCATATACAACTTCTTCTTTTCCCTAACCTTTATTATTCCCAAGTCACCTGGGTTCGGCTTTCTAGTCTAACCGGATTTGACTGGATATCAGTTTTTACACGGAGCGACTGCCATCTGACCTCCGCAACCCGCAGGCTAACGATACCCTAAGGCTAGACCAGTGTCAGGATATTAGAAGGCACTGACTTCCCAATAACGACTGCCATAGATGTTCATGGCAGCCGGGACCGACGGCTTAATGTGCTCTCCGAGGCACGGAGCAGGCGATAATTGCCAATCAATAGGCACATAATTTCGAAAAGTCAGAGGTGCGCGACGTGGGTTCGAACCCAAGACAAGAATGCAGAGGGAATTGCAGTCTGTTGGTCTCCCCACTGAGCTATCGCTGCTAATATATGACGTTATACGACTAAAACTGTTAAATCAATACAGTTTTCCATCGAAAGGTCATGCAGCTCTCCACGTCAGACGTCTCTAAATGAAATGATCCATTGGCGTTCACGTTCATAATGTAACTTGGAAAAAGTTTGCACGCCTTTACACTATTTTTGTTTTATGGCTGTTTAACCTATTAAACGCAACATTAAACTTTTCTCGATGTCGATGATGTAAGAGTTTGTGTTGCGCTGATCTCTATGTTTATATTACATTTAGATATTGAGGAAACGTGCAACATTTTAATTTAGATATACGGATATCCTGTGTAAATTACAATACTAGTGTTTGCTTGCAACTTCGCTCACGTAATTTGCATTCTCTCTCCCTTTCAATAAATTTCATGTTCGTTGGTCATACTAAGTATTGTGTTCTACTTCACGGATTTAGTTTTGTTTTTTTATTATACTTTAATTAGAAATATAGGCTAATAATAATAACTTAAACGTAAGGATATATTAAAAGAAACATAAAGAAAACCAATAATACATCTTGCTCACAAAACGACTTTGGCTAAAACGTTATATACGTTTCAGCGAAAGAGCTTTGATTTTAAGTTAACCTACTATTAACTGTTAATCTGTGAAAATTTCATCACAATCCGTTCAGTGATTTTTGAGTGATGCCAGCACAACAATCAGACAGACAAACACTCTAAAACCATTATTTGGCTTTAACTCACTAAATAGATGGTCATATCCCTAATATCTATAATAAAATCCTAATATGTATAGATTTCAATGCTAAAATTATAGTTGATTAAATATAGCTTTTAATTTTGCTGAAATAAACACAAGTGGTGCCTTGTATTGCTATTAAATTATTTCACTACTCAATGTAAGACTAATTAAATTATATCTCTTGAAACTAGTTATACAATTGAATAATAGTTTCATGAAAACTCGTCTATTAACTTCAAATTTTCGAAGGCAAAAGAAGTACATTTTATTATGTTACAATTGTGCATTGCTGTGTAACATTTTAGGTTTATACATATAAACCTGACTTTATGGCTTTATTTTATGGCTTTGATAAGAAAACATTAAAACATACTTATGTTTATTTAAACATAAGTAGATACCTATGTTCAAATACCGCTATTCATTTAGTACTTAACATGATACATTAAATAAACGATTCTGTGTAAAGATTTTTCTATTGAAAATATATATATTTTGTATATTTCATATTTTCAGCGCATCCCTTGCTATAATCGAGTTTTCAGTTATTAATGTTTTGTTTCCCGGGCGATCGGTATCTGTCGCACATTGCGTCCGTTTAGATTGAACTCCATAGACTTGGCAACGTAAACGATACAACGCTCCGAATTTCTATTTGTAAAGGCTGTAGATACCAATGGCAATAAAGTTGTTTTGTATTATATAAATTTATGCTTACATGTGCGTGCGATCGTTATGTCCAGTATATGGCAAAAGACACGCCACCTGTTATGTGGAATCCAAAAATATAACTAGCGAAATGTGAATGCGGTACAGATAAGCCGAACCTTTCGGATATAATGGCATATTATACTTATAGAAACAACAGGCTTCTTTAGTTTTTTTGGTATTTTTTGTGATATTGTAAAGCCCCAGCTAATTAGATCTCGGCTTGTCTCATCGTCGCTCATTAAAATGAATAAATCTGGAAATCTGTAACTAAATATAACATCGGGTTTGTAAGTTAGTTAAACCTTTTCATACTTCGAAATAATCCTTAGAGATTTTCAATATAATATTTAATTAAAATCAGTGCATATTTATGCAGACACTGTAATTAATGTGCCCCATTTATTACTATTTAAAGTTGTGATTGCCTAAGTTGCCAGTAGAGTAATTAAAATTAAACATTAGAATTTGGCATCGTTTTAAAAGTTCTGTATGGTGTTATTAATATCTTTAAAGGTAAACATGTCGAACATTCATTTTAAATTTGTTGGCGAGCATATGTTATCGCACACGGCCAAACATTATTAGAATACATCCACATATTTTTAACTCACCGTCATCACACATAAAGGGGTCACGTAGAGAAGGCCGAAGTTCACCATGTCGAACAGCTCCGAGTTATATTTTCTGCGATGAGATATGCATATCGTTTCCATATGCCCATCGCCAAGATCGTTCTTTATTGTCTCCACCCAAATAAATTTAGGCGCACTGTAGGCTGCGCTCGTGATCCACACGCCCAGTATCACCATCTGTGGATAAACATAAAGTATTAACGTGTTGTTACATGCCAATAATCTTTATGAATGAGAGTCTGGCCAGTTATAATCTGTTTTGAAAATATGATTATTTATAAGTAAAAATAGGTACATTTCAATTTCAAAATATCCTTTCATATTTTTTGCGAGCTAATTTAAATTATCGTGTCTCATTGAAATCTGCGCCGGGAACATTTTCACGCTATGAATTTTTACGATTTTAAATTTCGCCTGAAACCGGACGAATCGTACGATAGACTTCAAATAGCATTCATGAATGAAGGCCCTTCGAAGGCAACCGTGTATCGTTGGTATAACGAATTCAAGCGCGGTCGACTAACTTTGGGAGATGAAGAAAGAAGTGGTCGTGGTGGTTTGACGGCTGTTACGAAAGAAATCTTTTCTCCGCTAGCACAGCAGTGAAAATTTAATCAGTGAAAATTTAATCCAAGGCAATAGGCGAGTTACGTATCACGAGATTCACTACATACTGCAGATTGGATCGGGAAGCCTTCACGAGATTCTACACATGCATCTTCGCGTGAGGAGGATAGGTTCACGCTGGGTGCCGCATAACCTCACCGATGCTCAGAAGCAGGCCCGGGTGGAATGGTGCCATGATATGATAAACAAATTCGAAGCAGGCTCGTCTCGGCGTGTTTACGACATCATTACAGGTGATGAGTCAGGTGAGGTAGATTTATCAATACGATCCAGAAACGAAGCGTCAGTCGAATCAACGCCTACCAAAGTGAAGCGATCTAGAAGCGGGGGGAAATTTTGTACACGAGCCTTTTAATTTGATTGGCTACTTGGTGTCAATTCCTTTACGGAACTAAAGAAGCATCAACGCCGAATGGTATACTACTAAATGCTAGGCAGAAGTTTTCTCTGTTGTGAGCACAAGCGAGCAAACACAGGGCTCCGCGGGCTACTGCTCCACCACGACAACGCGCTCGCGTACACCGCGCTCAAAACGAGGGACTTCCTGGACAGCACGCCAGTTAACCCTTGGAATGACCCATGACTCATAAAAAAAAACGCTACTGTTGCGCGTCCGTGACCCCTGCGGGAGAGTCAAGAAAACTCGTTGTGATTAGTCGCGAAAAAAATACCAAATATTTTTGACTCCCCCGTAGGGCTCACGGACGCGCAACGACGTCAACGTCCATGACTCCACCGTAGGAGTCATAGACGTTTCAGAAGTTAAACTCCTGATTCCTTACAGTCCTGACCGTGTGACTTCTTTCTATTCTATTATTTTTCATGTGGTGTGGGTGTTAATGATACCTATATGATTAACACCCCTTAATATGGTCACACCTTTCCGTTATATATTGTATAGTTATAGCAAGTAAAAAGGGACGGCGTCAACAACGTGAAATCGTACTTGAATGGAATGACACAAAGTGATATCAGCCTTCCAAAAGGCTTATTCTAGTGGAACAGGGAAAATCGTTTGAAATGGAACGATTCCCTTGCGTCGCTTTCGCCGTCCGCCGCCTATAGTACATACTGGATCTTACCCTAAGTCTTGTTGAAGTGAGGATCTGTTTGCAAGTGATGGGGTGTATAATAGCGAAGTATCTCTCTGTACATATCACTACTAGAATGAATATAGACGCCGTGTAGCTTAGGGAATGTACGAACTGGTACATTTTGCACAAGAAGTCGCCAAACACCCAGCTGGAAATAAAAATATACGTTAATATTCAGTCTAGATTATTTTTGGACACATTTTTTTGCATGGACATTGTCAAGTAAGGATTACCTACCTAATAGATTATAAGAATGTATTATTTACTAGATTGAAAATTATAATAGAACGGAACTAAAATTGTTTGACTATGGGCCTTATCTTATCTTATCTTATGTGGGGGTCAGTCAGTGCAGACCAGCGACACTTCGACCCAGTGGGATCTTTTGTGTCGACACTTTCCCAATAACGACTGCCATAGATGTTAATGGCAGCCGGGACCAACGGCTTAACGTGCTTTCCGAGGCACGGAGCAGGCGATAATTGTCAATCAATATGCACATAATTTCGAAAAGTCATATAACTTCCGCAAGTCAGAGGTGCGCAACGTGGATTCGAACCCGAAACCCACTGCATTGCAGTTTGTTGGTCTCCCCACTGAGCTATCGCTGCTATAAATATGCGCCTTAATTAATAATGTCAATACGATTTTAATGTTAAAACGAGTTGTACAAACTAGACTCATTGCTTATTATTACAAGCATTTAAGTGTATTATTAAACCATAGATACAACTTATTTCATAAGCAAGGCCTAATTGCGGTAAGTCAACTTTATCCACACAGTATGTCTTAAATCTGTTAAGCTTACATACGAGAAAATTTGTAAACAAACTATTTAACACGGATAAGTTAGTGATGTAATAGGGGAATAATTGTTTAATATTCTAAGTATATATCACCGTAACTACGGTTATATGACGAAAGACAAAATATCTAATAAAAATATGTTATAGTATACAATAGAACAGTACTCAAATTGTTTGATTATAAGAGCGCTCATTATTAATTATCTCCTGGGGAGCGACTGATTGTATTATTGACTTTTATTCAGATACATGCTTAGCGAGCACACACTTAATCTTAATCTTGTTCCCTTCTTTGAGTATTTCATCAATTGTGCTCCATCACATAGGTATTAGATACGCTTTGTGACTTTTTGTCAATGTGACCTAATTGAAAACACACAAAATACGGGGTTGTTCTGTATTCATCCTATGACGTCTCATCCTATTTCTTTACTCATTCTAAACTAGAATGCCTAACTGGTCCGATTACATCCTAACTAATCCTAATCCTAAGTTCCTAACTAATATTATAAAAGCGAAAATGAGTTTGTTTGTTTGTTACGTTTTCACGCCTAAACCACTGAACCGATCATCCTGAAATTTTGCATATACGTTATCAGGTGTACAGAAATGGACATAGGCTACCTTTCATCCCGAAAAAAATTACTGTTCCCGAGGAAAACAACAATAACTTTCTTATGATAATAGGTGGCGACACGTGTCTTTCGAATCATGATTGAATTATACTATTACAAGCAGAGTACGACCCGAATTGATTGTCAAATTCTAAATTAACGCGAGCGAAGCCGCGGGCAAAAGCTAGTTATTTTAATAAAGTTTCTTTATTTAACCGAAATGCGTTCCTTATTCTATCCGTGGCAAATATTACCGGAAAAAGTATGGATAGCAAAACAATATTTGGCTTCGTAAAATGAGGTTAGTATGAGGACTTTAAAAAAATATTGCCTATGTTATTAGTTTCCTAATGATGAATTTTTTTGTATAATCGATTAAGCAAATCTTTCCTCTTTATAATAATAATATGTATTAGTATAGATATAAACTACTAAAACAGTATTTTTTGTTCAGACCGTCAACCACCTTAGAGTTTTTGGCCAATTTCGTCATCGGTTGAGCTAGAAACACATATAGGTGAATAAGGAATTGAAAAATGAAATAATTTCTCTCGGTTGAATAAGTAACGTAAATAGGTTGAGTTAGGAAAAAAAACAGTGTAGGATGAAACGTCATCGGATGACGCCGGAACAACCCAAAATCCGTATAAAATAGTATAATTTCAATGTATAACATTTGCGTAAACATAAGACAATATTATATTAAATCGCAGTATACATATATAAATCCTACTAATATTATAAATATAAAAGTTTGTGAGGATTGTCGCATGGATAGATGGATGAAAGGATGTTACTCTTTTACGTAAAAACTACAAACGAAACTTTACAGCATCATTGACCAAACATCAGAATAGGCTACTAAAAATCTTCTACTTAACATAAATCTACATTAACGCGAGTGAAGCCGCAGATAAAATCTAGTATATACTGTTTAACCACGTTAAATAAATGATTGGCGTTAAATGTGTTAGTCTAAAATAATTAAAGTAAAAGTTATCCACTTGTGAATATACTTCTTACTATTGAAACCAATTTATTATACAATTAATTAATCTTAACTTAGATAGCAACAAAACCAATGTGTGTAATAATAATAGATGTAATAAGTCTTGCGCAATTTCGTAGAACGGACGCTTTCAGTACAACAAAACGGAGTAATATATCTACAAAGTAGTTTCTTGTCTAAGATAAAACACAGATTTAAAAAAAATTATTTTTTAAATTGAACGATTCTAAGACTAATTAAATTATTTACTATGTTTTATGTTGCAGGTCAATTATATATGTATTACTTAGAACCCTTCTTTTAATTATGTATAATAAATTAAATATTAAAAGTGAAATTTTAAGTTCTTTCATTTTTATCATCTTACCAAACGTATAACAATGTCCATAGAAGCAAAAACGTGATAAAGCCCACTGTGTCAACAAATCGTTTCGCAAACAAAACCTTAAATTGGGGTTAATTAAACGAACGCGTACAGTCAACATTACCACATACTTGCATGAGATGTGGATGAAAAAAATATGTAATAACATTAAAGTTATTAAATACAATAACAACATAGGCACGTATCACAAGGGTCGGTAGATGCACCCTTCACCAAAAACCATTTGTATTCGGGTACCAACGGACACCGTAATTCATTCAACATCATCTAAATATAATATACACCTACGTACGGTGTGTTTACGCGCTTCGTTGTTTACCGGATGCTTCTATTCACTCACCTCGGTATTAGATATATGGTCAAGTTCTGGAATACACAAAACACGCCGACGCATAAATCTGCCACGGCTAGGTTCGCCAAAAAGAAGTTGGTTATGGAACGCAGCCGCCTCGATAAAGTAACCACGAGGATAACAAGCAAGTTTCCTGTAACAAATAAAATATATTACAATTACTAACTCGAGCTGTCTACTTGAAACAGTAGAGTTTCTTCGTTGTTGTTAACAAGATCAGTCGTAATATGTAAATAAATTAGAAGTAATGTAGCCTGTGGTACAAGGTGCCAGTTTATATTTGCGCCAGTGGTATATTATATTGGTGCCAGTTTATACATATAAGTGTAACACGTGATTAAAGGGATATCTTCATTATTTATTCAGCAGAGATAGTCTACCGAACATTTTTCGATTTTATTGGGGCGTTTTGATAAATTGGATAAGATAACTGGTATGACTCAATATAAAATATGAATAGATTTTAACAACACACAATATATTATATGAAGCTGTTTATCAATGAAGTCACGTTGATGTGAGTGTGTATGTGTAACAAAGCCTTAGTCGCTAGTTCATAAGCATGCACGGGTATATATAATCAAAGTAGATAATAGTGTTTCAGTTGCATCTGACAGATCGTGTATTTAATTTGGAATGAGAATTACAATTGGTTCGCTTTGCGCGCTAATTATTAAATGTTTATATACGATGCACTTTTTGCTTATAGGTATACGTTTTAAATAAGAAGGTCTGCTTACGCATACGCACATTCATGTAGTGGTTACCATTTATTGCATTTCTATACCATGAAAAAAAATATATATTTATATATTTTAAACAGAAGTAACTTTTTTGTGTGTGCCTTGTGATCACGAACCATTCTAATATTTTAATAAGAATCAAAAATAGCTAAAGCTTTGCGTGTCGAAACGCAATCACAAGATTGTGTTCGACGCTACGCGTTATGCGGTGGGGCAATCGATGCTAAAGCACCTTTACCTAAAAACAATTTATTTACTTGAGTCTTAAGGACTGCGTGATAATACCTAGCCAGCTACGAACGCCGCGCCGGTATTGCGCCGGTACAATGTTTTACTACCTCGCAGCAGGTATGATAAATTGATTAGCAAAACATTTTATGCCTAAGGGTGGAATGTCTACCATAATATGAAGATGACTCTTCACGAAGCATTTTGTGGTTCGATCATGGAAAGAACTTCGGTGAATTAAACTTGGCAATTTTATGGCACTTTTAACGAAGTGTCGTCACGTCGATGTTCAATGCACTGTAGCTTTTGTATATGGCGTTGGCAACGATGCCTTCAACGATCGTTACAAATAAGGTTTTAGACACGCCTTTTGAGAGTTGGCATTTGTCCGAACTATTCTATACATGAATACACATACAATCGAATTTATGCTTGACATAAATTGAGTAACTGGTGTGAAGTACTGTTTACTCACCTTTTTGGCAGAGAGTTTAGCCTTAGACTCGAAAAAAGGGGCCAAAGTCAAGCGTAAACAATGATTCTACGTCCAACGTCAGACGTTAGTCGAGTTCATATTAAAAACTTTTCTTTATAGAACAAAAATATACAAACTACTTTCCCTGCTTCTGTAGATGAATATGAAATGATAAATCGTATCGCTTAAAGTAGTATGCTAAAGGTTTTCTTACTAATTAAGTATTAATATTCTTTATTACATAAGTTATTCATGCTATCATTGTCAGTTCTATTTTTATGGTTTCAAATCATTTTATAGAACCGTATAACAATTTTACTACATTTCAAATATCGGACTACCATTTTACCCACCACAGACATTATTTTTTAAATCGTTAGAAATGCGTTCGATTATTTATTTTAGAGTATTTCTGCGACATTTCTAGATAATATGACATTTATACACTTATGATAACTTTGATCATACCCATTAGAAGATGAATTTTGACGAATCCTCAGAAGGAGGTACCCTTCTTGTAATATAATATGATCATAATAGACCTCCGATCTATTCTAATAAAAGTTTAATGTGAACTAAAATGCAATTTATGTTTATATTAGACGTGTATTTTAATTTAAGAGAAAACTATTTGTAATTTTTTTGTTGCGTTGTTTATTGCGTTAAGTTTTTATATCGATATTTGGTCATCTGTTCAGAAGTCGAGAGTATTCCAATAAAGACTACTATTTAAACATTCGAAAAGTATTACCGTAAACCAAACAAAATATGTGAAAACACATATGTACTATATTTGTAAGTTTCTTTTATTATACTTACTCTGGTCATAAATAATGTTACAATTAAAAAAAAAACAATTTTACATGTGAATTTGGAATCTGTCCTTCTTATATGAATATTCATCTTGTTTTCTCATTTTCGCATCGGTGTTAAATATTTTTGTGATGGAGTGGGTGATAAAGAGAACTGAAGTGCTGTGCTAGCATTACACACAGTAGGTATGGACCCAAATGCAATTTTTGAAACTCCATCCGCTTGGTATTAGTCGAATGTTTGTGTATTATGTGGGTTATTGCTAGGTACAATGAAACCTCCTCTGTTTGTGACATAAAAGATCTGGCCGTTCACGTAACTAGTATTCGTACGAAAAAGGCGATCAAAGCAATGAAGGAAAGAATTCGAAGAAATCCTGTCCCAAAGCAAAAGATGTTATCTCGGGAAATGAATATAGCACCTAGAACCATGTCGCGTATTTTAAAATAGGACTTAGGACTTGCAGCCTATAAGAGACGCACTGCTCCTTATTTAATTGATAATTTAAAAATGAATAGGGTGGTAAAATCAAATCAACTTCTTAAGCGGTACGCAAAGGGAGGTCACATAATTTTTTTATTTACTGACAAGAATTTTTTTTCTGTTTATTTTTTAATGTTTTTTTAATATGTTATTGAAATTAAACTACTTTATACGAACTTTATCGCGTTGTTTATTTAACAATTTATTAAATAATTTTGAAAACTGTTACACTGCTACTACTATTAAACTTTACACTAATTTTTAAGCTAATTAAATTATGAAAACTATTTATATTTAAGTTTACACTTTCCCCAACGTTTTGATTGCTTTTCAGTAGCCATGGTCACTGTAAGACTAAGATGGTAGTTATCTCAATGTTCCAGTGTAGTTATTTCAAAGTACCCGAACATAATTTAATTATTGGTGTTTCTATTTACGCAGAATGAGCTCAAAGTATCTTGAAGTCTAGCTGTAGTTTACTTCTTCTTGGGTTTGACTATTTAAATTACTGAATCCCAAGCTAGTGGTACATTCCAACCATCTTCTCTATTGAAATTAGGATATTTTTTGATTTCAATAGCCTCGCGAAGCATCCTTGGTAGGAATCGGTATTCTTTAGCGAGAATCTGTGGTTTGTCAAATCTCTGGTAGTGCTTGGTCCCCTGTTGCACATGTTTACACTTGAAACCTATGCGGTGACCTAGATACACATATTCATCTACATTGGTTTTATTGATATTTGTATTTTGTCTCTGTTTGTCATAATCTTTGTTTTGTCCTTGTTTACCAATAGACCGACCTTTTTATTGTAGTAACTGAGAGACTCAAGCATGCGCTCTAGTTGTGCTGGGTTTTCAGAGAGTAGGACTATATCGTCTGCGAACCTAAGGTGAGACAGGTATGTACCATTTATATTGATGCCCATATCCATTCAATTTAGGTTTCTAATAATAGATTCTAACACAGCTATAAATAGTTTTGGTGATATTGGGTCTCCCTGTTTTACTCCTCGCTCTACTTGAAATGTTCGTCCTTTTGTTTCCAGGCGTACTCGTGTCATACTTTTAGAGTATATGTTTTTAATGAGGAATGAATGAATCTATGTAATCATGTTCAATTTCCTGTTCATGGCATTCCATATAGAGTTATGCGATATAGAGTTAAATGCTTTAGAGCAGTCTATGAAAGCAATATAGAGAGGTAGATCATCTTCTGTATATTTCTACATAATAATTTTCAGTGTGTGTATATGGTCTATCGTGGAGAATTTTTCCATGAAGCCTGCCTGTTCTATGGGTTAGTTTTCGTCTAATTTTTTGGTTATACGTCACAGTATTGTTGATGCAAATACTTTATACATACAGGATATGAGGCTGATAGGTCTATAATTTGTTATTAATTTTGAATATCCCTTTTTGTACAATAGAGCTATTTCAGAGCATGACCAAAATAAAGGTATTTCTTTTTTGCAGAGAATGAGATTACATAGCACTGGGATTGGTTTTATTAACTCTTCCTTTCCAGCTTTGATCATTTCGTTGGTTACGCTGTCTGGGCCTGGACACTTGCCTAATTTCATGTTTTTATAGATAATTGCACCTCACTCTCCATGATAGGTGGTATGGAATCGACGTTGCATGCTTTGTTCGTTTATAGTTCTTGTGTTTCTTTTGTGCATGTATAAAGATCTTTATAAAAGTTTTTAGCTATCATCATTATATCGCGCCTGTGTGTAACAATAGTTCCTAACGAATGTTGTAGTTGAGTCATTATCTGTTTGGTATTATTTATTTCTTTAGGTATATGCTTTTTTTAATACCACCTGTTTCTTCTAAATATTTGCTAATTTTATTAAGCCTGTAATTTCTTATGTTTTGTTTTATTTTCTTGTATACAATTCTGTAGAGTTTGCTTAAATTTCTTATTTTTAGAGTACTTTTTCTATATTAATTTATCTTATTTCTTGTGTTATCACTTCTAATTTTTGTGATTTGTAGTTATTTCTTAAAGAATTATTATATCATTTACGCAATATTATCTCTAGTTTGTTGTTTAATTCCTGCACGTCGTCTTTGTGTTCCAATATAGATGGCAGATCGGCTTTTTAATTTTCTAACGCCCTAAAAGCTCGAGATTTTTTTTCCAATATTTATTGTGGTCTCTCCAGCCTGTGGTCACTAGGATATTATAATTTGCCTACTACATGTATATTTTAAACGTTTGATGGTATATTTGTATCTATAAAGTCAATTTCATTCAATTTTCCCCGTTTGGTGCCATCCAAGTCCATCTCAAATCGTTAGGCTTTTTGAACATAGTATTAGCAAATTTAAGTCTATGTTGAAGACAAAAATTTATAAAAAAAATGCCTCTTTTATTTCTTTTACTATAGCCATACTCTCCCATGACTAATGGTTCATCTGGTTCAAGATATCCTATTTTTGCGTTCATGTCGCCCATGAATATTATATTTTTAGTGCATTTATTTTATTTATTGCTTCATCTAAATTGGTGTACATGTTTTCTATATCTGCTGTTGTAGCTGCAAGTGTAGGAGCATAATTATGTTTGATTCAGACTAAATGGTATTCCATGTATTTTGACTTGGAGCAAACCGAATCTCTCAGATATTTCAATGAAATCTTGTACTTGAATTTCTTGCTGTTTTTTTCACAAGAAAGCCTACTCCTTTTTCACCTCGATCCAATTTATATTTTTCTTTATTGTACGCTAAGAATAAGATAAATATTGTTTGTTTGTTAGTACGCGCTAATATTTGGCGCTCCTGGTGAAATTAATATTGCATTTTATAGCGCATTTATTACGGAAGGTATAGGCTGTCTAACATGACGCTACGATCCTTGGAAGTGGAACTTGATAAAACCAAAGGGTGACTAATATACAAAATCAAGATTGTTAGATCAAATTCTGGTTAAACATTTTATTCAAAGAATCACCATAGTAACAAAATATCTGTCTACTAAGGCCCTTCAAATAAATTTATTTGAACTCTGTTGAAAAGGGTGAGGATTTTTCGTCGCATTGTGTTATGCTTTAGAGAAACGGACGTTAAGTCATGTTTCTGTTTTATGTTAAACATAATAAATGTACCATACTCCTGGTAGCTTTTTTTAAACAGATTAATTTTATAATATAAATAAGGATAAAAGAATCTTTAGATCCCCGGCAAAAGTTTGCATCTGTATTTAGAATGAATGTCTATTTATTTAGGGTTGAATAAATGTCTATTTACATTTTTTTTATTTATATACATATATCATTGTTTAACCTTAAACAATGCTGTCATTATTGTTTCAGCGACGTATTATTCACTCGTTGGTCTATGTTTTTAAATGTAAATGTACTAATTTTAGAAATTGTGGGAAGTTAAATGGTTGGTTACTCGATACCTTTTAACTCAGTTTATATTATAGTATTTTTATCAAGATGTTTCAGATAACAAGGCAAATACCTATCATATACTAGCTTAGATATTGATATTGATACTAGCTTACGAAAAACATCCTTCTATGCTGATTAATACTTAGATTTATATCAAAGGCCTTAGATTCGTGGTAATTTAAAGCTAAATAAAGTGATTCGCGACGAAAACAGGTTCCTCCTATTTCTCGTTGTGAATTAAGATACGGCACCTTGCGTCTAGCCAAGGCATTTAAAAATTTGATTCGAGGAAATATTTCAGCAGTATGTTCAGCAATGATATTTTTATATTCAAATTAGACCAAAGCCTTATTGTTATTCATAATAAAACATTATTTTGAATTTGGAAAAGTCTGACACATCTTATTTGTTAGCTCTAGTCTAATTCTAAGGAAAACGAAGTATAATACATGACGTTAGAAACAATTTCCCTTTTAAAATTATAATTCAGCCATTTTTATTATTTACAATCATATATTTTGTACCATCCCTTTTTGTTTTGTTTTACTTATAAATATTTAGGTTTTTTAATATTAGTTAATAAGTCGTATCTATATTATGATTGTTGCTTTTCAAAAGCAACAATCATGTAAACAATTACTCTATTTATTGACTTTGGGTATAATAATAATAATAATAATAATAATAATATTCTACCACATACACACAACACCATCTAGCCCAAACTAAGCAGAGCTTGTACTATGGGTACTAGACAATGGATAAACATACATATATACTTTTTTTTTGTAAATACATAAATATTATACATACATAGAAACACCCAGACCAAGACAAACATCCATGTTCATGCACACAAATGTTTGACTTGTGCGGGAATCGAACCCGCGACCTCAGGCGTGGCAGTCGGTTACACTAACCACTACGCCACCGCAATTGATTCGGAATCTCAAATTTTTGACATCCATTGGAGTGATATTTTAGGAACGTTGCCATAGGTCAATTCAAATAATAACAGATATAGGACACCAGTAACGATACAAACACTATTTAAAAACATGGTTCCCTAGTGCACATGGTTATAAATATAAACAATGAAGTCAATAAGAGCAATAAAATTACTTGTAAACACTGTTCTTCACTGTCTGGAGCCTTTCCATATTCGAGGGGTGTAGAAAAATAACATAACAAAGGCAAGGCAACTTATTCCAAAAGGGATTTTCAAAAAGCCAGTTGTAGAGCCCCTTTGGAATAAATGTATGCACCACACGCTGATGCAATGGTATAGTAGCACAAAAACATCGTCATTCGAGGATTCGTATTAACTATATAAATAGTGTGTTCTTTAGTAATACTGAAATCTATTGCCTGGTTTGAGTACCGCAAACATCTATAACACAATAGTTATCAACATCCGACATTTTAGTCTGAACAAAAAGATTTTTACCCAAAACTTGTATAACAGGTTTCACCTATTATTTTTTTGCTATAGTCAGTCAATACTTCTGTCTTTTGTGAACAATCGCAAGAGACTTTGGGCAAATAAAAATATAAAATGTATAGACTACTTAACTTCAGAAAGAGTTTAAATGAAGCACATAGTTATTTTGGGTATTTGATAAAAAGTTAGACAATTATTATGAACTGTTAAAAGATTCGGGATCGTGCCTAGTGCGACCTAAAAATTTTGGCAACCGTATGTGTATTAAAACTAGCGAAACCCGGGCACGCTTCGCTGTGACTCAGTCTGATATTAAACTCGCGAAACGCTAGGAATTTCCTGATCCCGTGGGAACTTCGGTATATAAGTATACTAGCTGACCCGCGTAACTTCGTCTGCATCGCATAAGATAATTTTTCCCGTTTTTGAAACATTTTTCATTTATGCTCTGCTTCTATTGGTCGTAGCGTGATATTATATAGCCTATAGCCTTCGTCGATAAATAGGCTATCCAACACTAAAATAATTTTTCAATTCGAACCAATAGTTTCTGAGATTAGCACGTTCAAACAAACAAACTCTTCAGCTTTATAATATTAGTATAGATATAAATACTCTTATTAAATTCGTAAAATTATTGTCTTTAAATCTTTTTCAAGACAATAACTTTACGAATTTTGCGAACACAACGGAAGCGGATATATTACGTACTAGATGTTACCGCAGTTTCACCCGCGTTTATCGTTAATGCGCCACCCCCGTGAGTCGTAGCGTGATGTTATATAGCCTATAGCTTTCCTCAATAAATAGGCTATCCAACACTAAAAGAATTTATCAAATCGAACCAGTAGTGCCTGAGATTAGCGCGTTCAAACAAACTCTTCAGCTTTATAATATTAGTATAGATAAATATTATAGATCTATTAAATTTAAAGGAAAATATTGTGCAATTGAAATAATCTTTTTAAAAAAGCGCTACCGGCCTGTCAATTAAAATGCATACATCGACTATACTAAAAATAACATATTCTACGCAAACGACATACACCGTATTGATTAGAAATCATAAGCCGTTGAGGCTGTAAAACATGTTAAAGAGCGTTATAATTACATACATCATTATGACCGAAAATATTTCCTTACTGTTTAAGGGGATGCTATGGACACTTACACTGTTGAACTAGTATTGTGCATAATTTTATTTTTCCACTCAGTACTTGTGAAGAATATGTGATTCGTCTTATTTTATTACTTGTAAGGAATAAAGTAAATATAGTAGCGCGACCACGTATTAATTATTTACAAAAATATTTACATACATTGTTACCCAAATAAAGTATTCCAATACTTCTACAAGTCTTACATAAAAATGCATCCGCCAAACAGGTATAAAGTCAACTAAAGAAAATAGGCTACTTAATAGTACTTACATCTTGGCGCAGGGCCAACTAACAGCCAGCGTTCAGGCACCGTAGATATCTCAAACCCATCTTTTATTGCTACATGCATCATATGCAAATTACAAGTATTGTTACTCTTCAGATTCTTTTCTATAAGATATGGGACGCTACAAAAAGGGTTTGTATGTCACATCATGAATTCCAAGCCTGAATATACTTTTTTTTTTTTTTTTTATTTTGCTCGTCAAAATGACCACACTCCACCTGATGGTAAGCAGTCGTGTGGTCTAAGAGCAGTGACCTCCACATCGCCCCCACAGTAGCCGAGGCGATGTTGAGGTCTCTACTTTGACGGCCTGAGAAGATGCTTTTTCACGCCCCGCTTAAAGAACCCAGGATTGAAGGAAGAAGGAAACACGTGCCTTGGCAGAGAATTCCATGCCTTGGTCGTTCGGCAGAGGTATGAGGACCCAAACTTTTTAGTACGCGCTCTAATCGACTCTACCGTGTAAGGATGGCATCTGAGCCCAGCACGCGTTGTTCTGGATAGGAAAGGGGAGGGCGGGATAAGGTGGAATAACTCTTCAGAGCAATCCCCGTGGTATATTCTGTAGAAACATGCCAATGAGGCAATGTCCCTACGGAGTTGCAGAGGTTCCAGTGAACTCGTGACCTCTGGATCTCCGATGATACGGACAGCCCGCCGCTGTAACCGGTCGAGAGCGTCCAGCAAGTACTGCGCGGAGCCATCCCAAAGATGAGAACAGTACTCCACGCAAGGGCGCACTTGTGCCTTATACAATAGGCACAGTTGCCCAGGCGTGAAGAACCGCCTCACCCTGTTCAGAACTCCGAGTTTTCGCGAAGCTTGCTTAATGACGCTCTCGATATAGGTTTTCTGATTAAGGGAGCGGCAAAGATCCATACCTAAGATGGAGAGACTGTCACGTATCACCAGTGGAGTGTTCTTCAGAGAAGGGAGGGGAAGGAACGGAGACTTTTTTGTTGAGAACGCGCATGCCTGGGTCTTCTTGGCGTTGAACTCGACCAAGTTCTTGGCACCCCATTCATAGATGCGGTCCAAGGTCTAGTCAAGTTCAACGACAAGATTCTGCCTTTTCCCCTCAACCTCAGCCTGTTTGGCCCCAGGATGTCCGAGATATCGCCCATGCACGG
This sequence comes from Catocala sponsa, assembly GCA_963564715.1. NCBI lineage: Eukaryota > Metazoa > Arthropoda > Insecta > Lepidoptera > Erebidae > Catocala > Catocala sponsa. The sequence continues at coordinate 14,670,792 of OY751331.1, forward strand.
CACTGTCGTCCGCATAACCATGTATGTTGCCGAGATTCAACATATCATTGATATACAGAAGAAAGAGCGTAGGGGATAAGACTGAACCCTGAGACATTCCTGCATTGACCTGCATAAATTTGGAAGCGCGACCGTCGCAAAGGACCCGAATACGACGCTTCTGCAGGAAACTTGCAATCCAGGTGCACAGTTGAGGGGGCAAGCCATAGGCCGGAAGCTTGGAAAGAAGAGACCGGTGCCAGACTCTGTCGAAAGCTTTGGCTATGTCAAGGCTTTTAGCCAAAGACTCGCCGTGCTTGTCTATAGCCTCACCCCAGAGGTGCGTGACGAACGCTAGAAGATCACCCGTTGATCGTTTAGACCGAAAGCCGTATTGGCGATCATTGATCAACGACTGATCCTCCAGGTAGCTGACAATTTAGGTGTTTATAATCCGCTCGAACACCTTGGAGAGCACCGAGGTGATAGCTATGGGTCGATAGTTGCTTGGCTCGGAACGGTCCCCCTTTTTGGGAATCGGTTGAACGTTCGCCTCCTTCCAAGCCTCAAGCACAATGCCTGCGGCGTAAGATGTCCGGTATAGGCGCGTAAGCGTGGGAGACCACTCCGCTGCACATTTTTTAAGGACCACAGCTGGGATGCCGTCAGGTCCACTGGCTTTCCGAACATCGAGAGACTGCAGTATTGCACGAACGGTTCGTTGCCTGATACATATATCAGGCATGGTGTAGCCGCAGTTGGCAATGTTAGGCGGCTGCGAACCGCAGTCATCGATTCGGGAGTTGGCCGCAAAGAGATTTGCAAGCAGATCTGCTTTCTCCTGCGGCCGATGAGCCAGTGATCCATTCGGATACCTCAGAGGGGGCAGCAAGGTCTGGCAGAAGTTGGACTGCACGGCTTTGGCCAGGGCCAATAGCTACGACTGCCCGTAGGATGCGCCATGAGTTCCTGGCCGAACCGTGCGACGCGCTGGGCATCCGCTCTTAAGTATGCCCTCTTGCAGACCTTTGTGGCTTGGTTGAACGCTGCCTTCAGGTGATCCACATTAGGGTCGTGGAGAGTGCGAGCCCTGGTCCAAGCGCGGTACGCTGTCTGTTTGAGTTCAACAGCATCAGCGCATTCACGACCGAACCAGAGCCTTTTCCTGCCGCCACTCGTGACATCACTGTATGGAATATAATATTCCATACCCAGGATGATTTCACCAGCGACAGCAGTAGCGCTCTCTGATGGATCCCTGTTCTCAAAGCAGCGTTGAGCCCAAGGGATGGATGCGAAGTACTCCCGCATTCCATCCCAGTCTGCCGACGAATAGTGCCACAGTCGTCGTCTTGACTCCTCGGGTCGTGGGGGCGTAACAACAACAGCTGTGGCACAAACCAGACAGTGGTCTGAGGTGCCCAGAGGAGCACGAATCGACACACTGTACCGGTTCGGGTTACTCGTCAGCAGCAGATCGAGCAGAGAGGGCGCCTGACCTGCAATGTCTGGTATCCGGGTGGGCTGGAGTACCAGTTGAGACAGGTCATGCGTGAGAGCGAACGCATGGGCAGTTCGTCCCGCGTGGTCTGTTTTGGGAGAACCCAACCAGGTCTCATGGTGGGCATTGAAATCTCCCAAGAACACCAACTCAGCGTTCGGAAACCGCTCCTGCGCGTCGTCTGCCGCCTGACTCAGGTAATTGAAGAGTCGAGTTGTCTCAGCGTCTCCTGAATGGGATTGGTAGAGGCACATGTAGATTTGGCTGAAAGAGCCATGATCTACGTGTACCCAAAGGACAGAGAAGGAAGGGTCCTCTAGGCATTGTAGACGGCGACAGCAAATATCCGCCCTAACAAACAAGCATACCCCGGCTTTCGCGAGGAAACACTCCTCTAGCACGTAGCCGGGATATTGCAGGTAGTTCGTGTCTGCAGGACGGCGTATTTGTGTCTCCGTTAGAAAAAGCATTGCCGGCCGAGCCGTCTCCAGGTGGTGATGGACGGCATTAAGGTTAGCGTGGAGTCCTCTGATGTTGATAAACTCCACGACACAGGAAGCAGCAGTGAGGTTACGGCGATTGGCTGCTGTTGAACGACAATGCTATGTTCGTACTGCCATAGAGTGATAGGAAGGGGAAACGTGAAAAAAAAAGAGGCGGCTATTCTCGCAGCAAAGTCGGGCAAGGCGCAGAGCAAGTTTTGTCATATAACTGTATGGTATGGCGATAGCCGATCCGACGGACGGAAGGACCCCCGTACCCTCCCGAAAGTGGTCGCCGGGACCCACCCTCCGGTCACCATCCGGCACGACGAGCCACCTCGAGATTATGCGCGGCATGATAAGGCAGCCAACCTAGTTGGTTAGACTCGGTTGGGCCTCTGGACTATACCGCGGGCGGCCTCCCTGGCCGCCGGGTCGACTCGTGCCACCCACACAATGACTCTACGGATACTCTGCAGGTCCCTCATAAGCTGCGAGAATCGTCACCTCATGCTTAGGCCTCCGGCGCTCTCATTCACCGAACGAAACACAGCAGTGAAACACTGTTGTTTCACGTCGATTTTCTGTGAGAGGGTAGTACTTCCCCGGTCGAGCCGGCCCATTCCTGCTGTAACCAGCTTGGCTCTACTACCGAAAAAATACGTCTATAAAGTGTGTTATTGTTACCACGCTTGAACTCAGTTCGTATTACCACACCAGTACAACAACAAAAGATGTATTTTCCATGGAACAAAATTATCTCTTACTCATTTGACAGCAATCGAAATTACTTTGCTTTTTATTAACTTATATTGTCAATTGTTTTCCGAGTTCTATTTTGCATCCTTGCACATTTCAGAAGTATGTATAGATGCGAAATACAACCTCTGTGATTAAAGGGGTGTGCACGATAGAAATGAATGAGAGATAATGATAGTATGAACGGCATTCGTACTCTCTGACTATGTGTGCCTTTGAATGAAAGCGACATCAATATTCTTTAAACACAATATAATATACAATGACCATCATAATCTCTTAGAGTAGATAGGATACGTAAATATCTATTCATTAAGATGGTAGACATCAAATTAACAAAGTTTTTCTTGACTGTGCCGGGGTCAACTCCAACAGCTAACAGCTGCTGGGTTATTTTAGCCTAGACTATACAACCGCCAGCAGCTGCGATCAGGAACTCCTTTAGCTTTGGCTTATTGACGCTGATAAGTAGATTCTTTTTACAGGCAAACAAATAAATTCGTGATCTTACATAAATTATATATTTTTATTATGCTACCTTCATTATGTTTATATTACTCTTTAATTGCCACAGGTTTAAAATTAGCTTCTACATAATAACTGTTTTTTTAATTATAGCGAGACAAAATCGATAAAGTGTACACCGCTTTCAAAAAATAAAATGGACAGTACTATATATAGTACTGGCCATTTTTTAAAAGCATGGTATTAGTAATATTTTAGTATAGTAATAGTAATATACCATCCGTTAAAAACTATTATAATATTCGTTAACTAGATCCTGTTTAAAAAAATAACAACAAGCCAGACTCACGATGTCTTGAAATGCAATTTAGGTGGTCCGCTACTCTGTTGTATATCATTTTACGAAAATGTGGACGAGAGAACTTCGAAAATTAACCGCGCTTCACCCGATCCACAACGTTTACGAGGCAAATAAATATCAGTAAAGTGTGTGATCTCATTTTGGAAACACTTGGCAAATTTATAGACATCTTGCATCCATAATTATCAATACACTCGAATGTCCCAATGATTGCGCTAGGTGGGTTCTAAGATTGCTTTGCGTTGAATAATACGAATGTGTATCACAATTAATAACACGCGACTTTTTACAAATGCTGAGCTGTATCCGCTAGATTTTCTTACTAGATTTCTGACAATTAATGAAGTGGTCTTATCTCTATATTCAAGTCAAAACTATGCAATCAATGAAAACTGATAAACTAACCCCAAATAAAAAGATGAAAATTCTATCGGCGAACAAATTTAAAGCAGCAGTTTCTTGAGCTGCTAAAGGACCATAACTACCTAAGGCATAGAGAGAATATACAGAACAAACAATGTCTGATCAAAGATTTACAAAAAAATAAATGCAATTATATGACTGCAATAATGTTGTCATGACTGAATTTTATAATTGCATGGATAAACTAGGGCTTTCCATAGCTTCACTTACGTGAATTTAGTTTTAATAGGATTTATACGCCAAAATCGCAGGACCATAATTTATCATAATGAAGTGACACATGAATTGGTACGTATTTTTACTAATACCCATACCTAATTATACTATCCATCTATATACTATTGACGGTCATGTACGTTCTAGCCCAATAAATATCTACCTCGAAACGGTCACCCTTATTTTATCTATTTGTTCTTCAATGTTGTAAATGAGTAAGCGAATAAATTTTAACTTTATTTGTTCTAAAATACAGACTGGAAAGGTGTAACGTATTGATGCTAAAATCAGTACAGCGCTATCTATTGATTTTGTTATTTATCTTATGTTGAATGTAGATACATAATTATGTATGTTAAAGAGTAAATTATCAAAAGCAGGACAACAATTTATAAAAATTACGAGATGTTTTATTTTTACATAAAAAGTAATACAGACATTTAAATATAATAATAATATAATAATAATATAATATAATAATATTCTACCACATACACACAACACCATCTAGCCCAAACTAAGCAGAGCTTGTACTATGGGTACTAGACAATGGATAAACATACATATATACTTTTTTTTTTGTAAATATATACATATTATACATAGAAACACCCAGACCAAGACAAACATCCATGTTCCTGCACACAAATGTTTGACTTGTGCGGGAATCGAACCCGCGACCTCAGGCGTGGCAGTCGGTTACACTAACCACTACGCCACCGAGGCCGACCAATATAGCTTTATAATTGATAATAATTCCCTTACATTTAAAATGTTATTGCGTATTGTATCATCACATATACGTCCTAAACAGGACACCATTGAAACACATTTTATTGTTTCTATGTTAACTACCTCGCCTTAGAACTGACTGGAATACAAAGGAGTCTTGCTCGCAAAAACAATGTCACGCAGGTATTTATTTCGCTATCTCTTTTTCACTCTAGTTTTGTATACTTTTTTGGAACTTCTCGATCACACACTTCGTTGGTCTTTTACCGTCTTTTGAGCGAGGCGTAAATATTCTAAGTCTATGGCCTAAGACATGACAGCGTGCCAAAGAAATTATTGGAATTGTTGTTAAAAAGGAATTTTCTTGATGTAGAAGTAAATGTTTAAGCACGAAAATAATTTGTAATATTCTTTATATGTTGTAATTTGTTGACCTTACACTGAGATATCAAGGCATATTTTATTGCTTTAGCTGTAGATAATGTCAATAAACAAATTCTTCAGGAATCATTATTTTATAATTGCTGTTATTTAAATCGAACAATGAATTATACTTCTCTATTTTCACTTCAATGTCGTGCAAAACACTTAAATGTTATACATATATACTGTTTACAAACGGTATATCATGGTTAGGGAAATACAATGAATGGAATGCTTTGGAGAAAATGTACCGCAAATATAAAAATTGTTAATTTTACCTGAGATAAAATTTATGTTTGTTTTAAAGATAAAAATATTCATGCCGTCACAAGCTTTCATACAATTTGAACGAAAACATGTACATAAATATAAATAGCTTTATTTTATAACGTTAAATTGAGAGTGCTAATGATTTGACCCTTTTCTTAAATCGACTGCAGATATAGTAACTAAGTAACTTCCGCGCTACATTGGCTTTTTACCATTTCGTTCTGTGTTATCTTGTCTATGGTATTGTAATAATATCTACTTGAACATGTTACCCTGACTCCGAAATTGTTAGAAGATTCCAGACCGACCATATAGCCAAGTGTAAAACTCAGCAAGTAACACATATGTATGTATTTAGTAGAAATACTTCTACCCTCCAAAGGTTGAGCCCGCTCGTTGTGGCTGTAAGGTTAAGGGATATTAACATAGGTATGGTATATATATGTATAATATATGCATATTGTGGCAACTTAAAATATTTTGTGAAGAGTAAACTTTCTGCTTACAAGTTTCGTCATTTTAACCCTCAAAGGCTAATACGGTGTTTTTATACCCAGGTGACTTAATTTTGTGCTTGTTTCTTTTTTCGTATGTAACTCAGCCCCTTGAGATCCCGTGTATTTTCGTAAGTCGACAGCAGTCCTTGAATACTTTGTTGAGAGGTTATGCGCGAGCGCCGATCCCAAGATACACTCACAACCTGGTGTTTTTCACCCATTGTATTCATAGTGGGCTACTGAGTTAAAGCATAAGTAATTAACTTTTTATATTTTATTTTTAGTATGTGTGTAGTATACACTATTTTTATGTGTATTATTATAGGAATTATTTTAATAATTTTATATGTATTCTTTTTATATGTGTTATTATATATCAAGTGTGAGCACAAGGTTACTGTTAAAGAAATAATATTAACTCACGCATCATGCTTACAAATAATAATGCCTAATCTTGTTGTCCTTGCTATTTATCGATCTCCCTCAAACAATAATGCTGACAACTTTATAGATTCGCTTAATAATCACCTAGGCTCACTTAAATCATACAAAAATATTGTAATAACAGGCGATATAAATATTAATATAATTTATAAACCTACTGAACAAACGAATGAGCGCACAAACAGATTAAACTACCTAAATATGCTTGCAATGCATGGCTTGTTACCGGGACACTCGTTACCAACTAGAGGCGAAAACTGTTTGGACCACTTTATTTTGAAACTAGACAAGATTAAAAACGCTGCTTCTATTGCAGTATTGAATAGCACTATCACCGATCACTTCATGATATTCCTTAGATTATCAAATCTAGTAAATTCTCATACATGCTCGAAAAGTAAAACAGTTGTAGACTTTGATAAAACAATAACATCCTTAAAACTAAGTAATATTTCTGAACTTAATTTAATTAATGATCCAGTTACGTTATCTGTACAATTAATAGACAAACTTCAAAATTGCCTTCAGCAAAACACTATTACTACTTTAGTTCCGAGAAATAATCGCATTATTAAACCATGGATAACTTTAGGAATTTTACGCTGTATTAAAAACAGAAATAATATGCAAAGAAAGCTACGATCTGATCCTCAAAACCATATATTACAAATTACTTACAGAAGATATCGTAACTATTGCAATAGTTTAGTTAAAAAGCTTAGAAGAAAATATGATAAGGAACAATTACTTAAGGCAAATAAAAATACGAAACAGATGTGGAACACAATTAATAATATAACTCATCGGAAACCAAAGAAAAATCTTAACTCAGAACTATTAGGGATAAAGACCACCCCTCATGCTTCGGTAGATCATATAAATGATTATTTTTCTAACATTGGGAAAACCCTGGCTGAAGACATTACCTCTGCAAACCGATCACAACTTCAACTCGATTCTGATCATGTAACAAACTCGCAGGCCTCCTCATTTATGCTTCTTGAAACGGATCCTAGAGAAGTCTATAACGTGCTAATGGGTCTTAAATCTGAAAGTGCTCCAGGCTGGGGTAATATTACCACAAATTTTTTAAAAACTGCCCATGAATTAGTCGTACCCATAATATCGCATCTTGCTAATCTGTGTTTTAGACAAGGAAAATTCCCTCCAGCTCTGAAGCAAGCCATAATTACTCCTGTGCACAAGGGTGGAGACAAAGATGACGTTAATAACTACAGACCTATCTCTGTCTTACCTGCTATATCTAAAATCATTGAAAAACTAATAAACAAAAGACTAATCAGTTACACTAACAAATATAACATTATTTCACAAGCTCAATACGGGTTTAGGCAAAAATTATCTACTGAAGACGCAGTGACAGCATTAACCACTCATATTGTTAACCTAGTAGATTCAGGAAAAAAATGTCTAACTATATTTCTTGATCTGAAAAAAGCTTTCGATACCGTTTCTGTCCCCATCCTTGTGAATAGTCTAGAAGGCATAGGCATAAGAGGGAACCCGTTAGCACTACTAAAAGATTATCTACGGGATCGTAGGCAAAGGGTTAAGGTAGGAGAGTATATTAGTAAGGAGTCATACGTGACCTATGGCGTTCCTCAGGGAAGCGTACTCGGTCCGACTCTATTTTTAATATATATAAACTAACTTTGCAAAATAACAACAGAAAAAGGTCGCGTTTTCTCATATGCGGATGATACAGCTATTGCTTTCTCTGGCGATACATGGGAATCCGTATATCAATCTGCTGAAAAGGGTCTTTTCAAAATTGCTAAATGGCTGAACTCACATCTTCTAACATTAAATATTTCTAAAACAAAATATATTGCATTTACAAATTACAAAAACACTCAACCCGGACCTAACGTAACTCTCAAAATCCACACTTGTCAAAATATATCTAGCACAAATTGTTCTTGTAAAAATATTGAAAAGGTTACTTATATAAAATACCTAGGTATAATGGTTGATCAGCGGTTATCTTGGCATACTCATACCGATATGGTCATGGCCCGTACGAGAAAACTTATCTGGATATTTAAGAACCTAAGACATGTGACAACAAAAAAAATGTTAACAGAAATCTATGTCTCTCTGGCTCAATCAATTCTGATCTACTGCATACCCGTGTGGGGCGGTGCGACAAAAACGAAGTTTCTTGAGCTAGAGCGAGCACAGAGATCTCTTATCAAGGTCATGTACACCAAACCATACAGATTCCCAACCAATGAGTTATACTCCATTAGCGGTGTTCTCACTGTGAGAAAATTATACATACTCCATGCAGTCTTAAAATTACACAAAGTACTGCCCTATGACCCTCACCTTCAGGAAAGAAGACGAAAATACCGTGTTGCACCAGTAGATTTTGTTAAAACTACATATGCCAGCAGACAATTCAAAACAAATTCCGCAGCATTATATAATAAAATAAATAAAGAAATTAACATCTATTCCATGAATACTAAAGACTGCAAAAAAGCAATAGTTCAATGGCTAAAACTTAAGACATATGATGACATTGAAGTATTGTTGCAAGCATCAATATGATTTGAAAAGACTCACGCGCATTCACACACACACACACACACACACACACACACACACACACTCACACACTCACACACGCGCGCGCGCGCGCGCGCGCGCATACACACACACACACACTCACACACACACACATAAACATATTTTATTTTTTATTTTTGTTTAATTTTAGGTTTAATTTTTAATTTTTAGATTTAACTTTTAATTTACTGTTTTAATTATATTTTTTGTACACTACTTTTACCATTTTATAATTTGTTATTGGAGAGCGGGGCCTCCTAGCACAAGTATATCTTTTACTTAAAAGGAGGTCCCTATGTAAGATTATGTAAAAGTTGTAAAAGTTTCTGCAATAAACCTTTTTATTTTTATTATTTTTATTATATTTATATGCTATTTTTATTTCAGACTATGTACCGAATGTAACAGTAATAAGTAATATTTTAATTTCAATAAGTAATATTTTGTTTGTCACAAGTTAACGCATAATTAATTTTCATTGTTGTAGTCTATAATTACTAAAAAGATGCTAATATGCATGGCCTACGTTTGTTGCTATTGCAAATTCTTATCCTGCTTTCACTCACATTGTTCCTCGTGATCACGGTGACCAAAATTAACGCAAGGACAAGAAGGATATAAATTTTAAAACAGTATGATTGGTTTGCTTTTAGATTAGGGTATTATGTTTATTAGAGTAATTGCGCTCATATTGTTGATGTTTACAATATTCAGCTATATTCAAATACGCCAATTGCTCGTGTGTCAATCTGTATTTTATACACATTAAAATAATTGATACTACGACATCAAGACATGATAGAACTGACTGTAGATTACAAGAATTACCACTTGTGGTGGTTAAACCTGTAACCGAAGTTGCGCAGCGTAGGTAATGGTAAGGGCTATACGGTCAAATTTTCATGACTCAGATTGAATTACGAAACCGAGGAAAAGTTTATAAATTTGCCTGGTAGTAGTAGCACGTAGAGTAGCATAGCACGTAAAGATACAGTAGCAGAAGGTCGCCGTTATTACGCGGGACCCAAACAGCTAGCGAAATAATGCAATAACAATATCATATGTTATAAAATATGTGGTACATATTTGGTCCTTCCGGATATAATAAATTTGGAACGTGAGTACTTGGCGGAAAAATGTGTTACAGAATTTAATGAAATTAATAAGACAGAAGTTGCTTGGATATACATTATACATACATAAATTAATGAACAATTTATGTATTTAATGTGGAAAGGGTCTCGCTGGATGATAGGAAAGTGCTAAATAGCTATAGCCACAACTAAGATACCATAATTATTATAGTACATAAGATCACCATATTGACAGTACATAAGAAAACAAAACCTTGTTATGTACTGTCACTCTGGTGTCTTCATCGATAACGACAGCTTAATTGTGATAGCCATAGACATGGAATATTTTCGGTAGCGACAGGAAATAATACACATTAGTACTACGCTATAATAATCTGCATTGTGAGTTATTAACCATGAATAAGCGAGTTTAGACGTAAACCTATAGACCAAGACTCTCAATCAGTGTAATTTTATTACAGATTTTTGAACCATTGTTTAACTTTTAGTTTAAGGTTTTAGTTATATACCTACCTACTCACGAATAAAAAGCTAAACCAAGAACGTTTTACCTATAATAATAATTGTTTAGAACATCTAAATAGTTTACTCACATTTTACTAGGTATTTCATACACTATTTTCTGTCATGGAAATTAAAAGCAGTCTATGGGAGCTGAATTTATTTTTTACACGTTTTGTTAGCTGATTTGTATGTACAACAAAGTATGTATAAACAAAGCCGAAACCCGATTAGAGGAAATCTGTAATGACTAGGTTTATGATTATTGTATTACATTACGTTCTAACTACCTGCTGAGTGCGCTTCATAAGCAAGAAATTTATATTAATAGGGTAACGACTACTACTAGAAATCATTGTCAACGTAATAAGAATAGAAGAAAAAAAATTTTTAAGGCATCTTTTAAATACTCATTTATTACTAGCTGTTACCTGCGACTTCGACCGCGTAGATTTTTAACTAAAAAGTGTTTGTCGCCGCGGAACCCAACTATATTTCTCTGCCCAAGTTACTTAAATGGCGTAGTTTTTATAGTGTAAAGCTAGATAATAGTATGGCTTACTCAAAAACAACATTTAAATATGCGTCGTTAGATTACACGCTGTCACAGAATGCGTAAGAAAAATAAAGATTCTCAGCTCCTCCCCCGTAGGTGATAGCATGATAATATGTAGCCTATATGTTGACCCGACCTGTTAGTAATATTCATGCAAAATTTGAAGTAAATCCATGCAGTACTTTTTGAGTTTAGCCCGGACATACATACAAACAAACAGACAAACAGACAAAAATTCTAAAAACTATATTTTTGGCTTGGATATCGATTGTAGATCACGCCCCAAGTATTCTTTAAAAAAAATATTCAATGTACAGTTTTGACTTTCCTACGATTTTATTATATGTATAGATGTTTACTATGTGCACAGAGTAGCAGGTATGATTAAAACAAAACAATGTTGTTTTACGTATTTAAATAGTCCATGTAGAAAAAGAGAATTAAAATCGTTAATTACCCTTTTCAATCAATCGCATCAACCCTCTCGACCTTTGTTTGCGATTCGAGTTTTACTGCTACTGTTATTGCTGTAGTATGTTTTATTTAACAAATTAAAAAAAAACGACAATAGATTTCAAGCTGATTACATTTTAATATCACACTCGGCAAATTATCTATTGCTTATTCCGTTATTGATTAAATCTATAAATCTTTAATAGTTTAATTAACCATTAAGGTGAAAGTTCAATTTTATCTTGTAATAATTGATCGAAATGTAAGTGTAATGCAACTCATATTACACTTAATTATTTTTTATTTATTCTTTTATGAGTAAAAATACATAGGTTGACACAATCTTCTGGCAAACTGAATGCAGTTTGGCACCAGCTAGATATTCGACGGCTTCTGTTCTTTTGAGCCGTAGAAGACTTTCACACTGTTAAAAAATTTTGGTACTCGTGCTATGTATAATATTATTCATTGTAATATGAAAAACAATATCCACATACGTAGTTACTTAATTCTCATTTATATAATAATCCCCATGCTTGTGAGAAATGTTCTACATATTATAACCATCTTAAAAATCCAATAAACGGTTGAATAAACTAAAAATGTTCTAATACGACTTCTAACAAATATTTGTTCAACCAATAGGTAAATTCAATATAAGTGATATAGTGGATCCTCAATAAATAAGTCTTCGGTACCCACGAAATGTCGTGACTCGTGAGTCATATTTCTGTTATCCGGTAGACTAGGTAATGGCAGTACGGTTCCGTTCTGCAACTATCGGCCTCGACGGCGTAGTGTTTAGTGTAACCGACTGCCACGCCTGAGGTCGCGGGTTCGATTCCCGCACAAGTCAAACATTTGTGTGCATCAACATGAATGTTTGTCTTGGTCTGGGTGTTTCTATGTATAATATGTATGTATTTACAAAAAAAAGTATATATATGAATGTTTATCCATTGTCTAGTATCCATAGTACAAACTCTGCTTAGTTTGTGCTAGATGGTGTTATGTGTATGTGATAGAATATTATTATATTATTATTGTATCTGTAAAGTAAATATACTTTACTGTTCTATGTTACTGTAAACGTCAACACACAATTCAAATTTATTCTCAAAATTTATTGAAAACTTCAGATGTCTCGACAATTTACGTAAGTAAGAATTATGGCTTTGCTAACAAAGCGGGTAAAAGTATTTCAAGAAAATAATAGATTTTGTAGATATCTATTATTTTAGTACAGCGTTTAACAAAAATTTATTTCAGAATTCTCGCATGTAGGTGGTGATTTCTTTTGCACAATTTTCCAGGTACAACGTAGAGGTGAAATGAAATATAGCGGGCTGACGCCTAACCTAATGTCGCTTGTTCTAAATAGAATAACAAGCAGCTTTTTCTTAGCAACACATTGCTTATACTGTGCTTCGTTTATGAGTTATGTATCCGGGTATTATGTATTCCAAGCGTTTATTTTTAATATCACTATTTCAGGTAAGATTGTCAAGCAGTTGTATTTGTACGACATAGATATACACCGTACCATTGCTATTCTTTTAATAAAGTAAATCCAACATATGGGTACGATATACGTAAAAGTAAACCACTAAACATTGCAATAAAAACCGGGTATCAAATTACAAAATATTGCTGCAAAGCGGGTTATGTGTGGATCGGTTTATTAGATTTAAAAGGCGACGCCGCAGATGTCTTCTTTTATCACTATTACTTACATAAATTGGAAAGAAATCTTATCATTATTGTTTTGTTACGGTCTTTAAACTTTGTGTACTCGTATGGAGTAATACCATTTTTTTTTTTATTTGGTACACTATGTCTAAAATCTTTTTGTCGCGACAGATTTTACATATGTTGGTACAAGGGACACAAAGAACACTGACAACTATTTGTGGATTTTACAAAATTTTGGCATGTGTAGGGATCGAACCTACAACATTTTGCTAACTGCCAATAACGAGGTGTCCACTTAAACCGCCCCGCCTTCCGTGCAGTAAATTAATTACTGTTTGTCTCATTAGCAATGCTGATGTAGTTAAATAATGAAACAGCTAGTTATTAATACGACCTAATGATCATTTACAATCTGAAGCGAATACCTATTCAGTCATGATGACATAATGAATCTGAAGTGGCCTAAATGGGAATGGCAGTTAACGCTTTATCGATTATAAGCTTAACGTATATCGGATTCAGCGACAAGCAGTATATTGGTATGTATTTCAATACATATTCTATTTGTAGGTATAAAAGCTAAATACTTCTTTACAATTACGAAAGTACTTGACCTATGAAGTTATTTGATATGCACTCGTTTACATACCTATAACTTTTTCTGTATAAGAGATATAGACATCAGAAGACCAACCTTCTCGTACTAAAATATATTCAAATAGAGTTCCGGTCTAGTCTAATAATAGTCAGATGTAAATCAAAATGCAATTTGGGCTTATATTGATAATATCACTAGCTAACTCATAATAACCGTTTGTGATATTTATTACACTGAGGGTACAGTCAGATTGCGAGCTATAAACTAGCGGATAGTGTGCTAGTTAAGAGCCACATGGCGAGCTTTACACGAGCACATGACGGTCATACTAGCTGAGCGATTGTGGAACGATTAATGGATTATGGTAGGTAGAGCCATAAAATATGTCATCGAATATCTTCTTGTTCAACTAGTTTTACTAGCTGAGCTGGAATCTCATTACTTTACAGTATGAACCAAAAACTATTGATTTATTATTTTATTGCCATTTCACCCTATTCTAGTAAATCAAATGGCAGTTGTATTTTCGTGAGCTATTACATACTTCTTTTTTTTTTTTTTTATTTTTTTTTTTTTGGAAAATAAACAGTAACATAATATTGTGTTTTACAAATAAATATAACTATAGATCTAATAAATATGTTACCAACTACATTCTCCACATATAAACAGAAGACAAAGACAGTTAATTTAGTTTTACAATAAAAAGAAAAGAAAAGATAATAAAATAATAATAATAACATCATATACGTCCACAGCCACACTTACAAAAGTAATATATATATTGAGTAGTTACATAGGTATAGATATAGAGATAGATAACACTTAATCAAACACATTAGCACATAGGGTGCCGAGTAGGGTTTTAAATTTGCCAACAGATAAGAAAAATATGTCCAGACTACTGAATTTCTTATTAAAGTTATTTGTCATGCGACGAAGTGGGGCTCTCATTCCAGCATTTGTTCGAGCTTTAGTGACAGCAAACAATGGACGCCCTCGAACCTCTCGTCTCTGTACAGTTCTAGGTATTATATAGCATAGCTTGTTACAAATATCCAAACAATCATAAGAGTGGTTACATAATTTATATAAAAACATTGTTTCGAGAAAAGTACGTCTTGACGTCAAAGGTAGGAGGTTATATTTAGTAAGTAAATCATTATAAGACATAGAATAATTTCTACAGCAGCGATAGTGCATTGATCTTAAAAACTTACGTTGTACACTTTCTATAAAATGCGTGTATTTATTATAGTAGGGATTCCACACTGGAACTGCATATTCCAATTGACATCTGATTAAAGAACGATAGAGATGTACAAATGTTGATGGGTGTTTAAATTCGGTAGTCGCTCTCATAACAAAACCATACATTCGATAAGAATTACTAACTATTTTATTTATATGTTCATCTAAGTGTAATTTATCATCTAGTAGAATTCCCAGGTCACGAATCAAGCATGACCTTGCCAATGTTACATTATTCAATGTGTATGAGTATTGAAAGACGTTTTTATTTTTAGTGAAACTGATACAGTAACATTTAGATATGCTCAGCTTCAGTTTATTTCTAGCACAGTATTCTGTCAGGCGATTTAAATCTTCTTGAAGTAAATTACAGTCCAGAAGAGTTTTAATTGGTCTAAATATTTTCAGGTCGTCTGCGTATAGTAAAAATTTTTAATTTTGGAAACAAGTGTGAATATCATTAATAAATATTAGAAACAGGAGAGGTCCAAGGATAGATCCTTGTGGCACTCCTGATGTGACAATTATAGCTTCCGATTTAAAACCATTTATAACAACCTTTTGAGTTCTGTTATGAACATAAGACGAGAACCAGCGCAGCAGGTTACCACGTATGCCATTGTAGGCAATTTTGTCTAATAACAGCTTATGGTCTACCTTGTCAAATGCCTTCATGAAATCGGTATAGACTGAATCCACCTGTACGCGAGAGTCTATACTGTTAAATAGATAATCAACGTATTCAATTAAATTAGTTGTGGTAGATCTCCCTTTGACAAATCCATGCTGCTGTTGTAGTATGTTGTTGTGCAATGCAGGATATAATTTATCGTGTACGAGTCGTTCAAAGACCTTTGACAGGGCTGACAGTATCGATATAGGACGGTAATTCTCTACATCATGTTTAGATCCGTTTTTATGAACTGGTGTGATGTTGGCATGCTTCCAGATCTCAGGAAAAGTTCCTTCCCGAATACACAAGTTAAAAATAATATTCAATGGTATCGATAGAATATTTGCAGTGTATCTAAGAAAATAAGCAGGAATACCGTCAGGCCCCGACCCTTTACTGCAGTCGACAGTTTTTAGGATGTGGAGTACATCGTGGACACTAAACTCGATATTATTAATCAAAGAGCAATTCTGAGTATAGTAAGAATGTTCGTTATTATATTGAGTGAGAGTTAAGGAAGATGGCTCGTAAACAGAGTAAAAGAAGTTCGAAAAAAGATTACAGATGACATCTGGCAAATTTGTGGAGCAATTTTTATAGTGCATAGCGGCCGGCATAGTTGACACAGATTTGCGATTTGCGATAAAATCCAAAAACACTTGATATTATCCTTCAGGCTAGTTTCAACAGACTGTATGTATTTTTTATAGCAAATTTTACATTCATTTTTAAATCTAGTCCTATATAGTGCAAATTGTTCATAATCACTTATGTTCTGATACGTTTTCCATTTGTTCCAAGCTCTTGCTTTATTTTTAAAAATATATATTAATCCTTTTGAAAACCATACAGGATATTTAGATGATTTAATTCGAGTTAGAGGAACTAGTGATTTGATAACCTTATATAATATATCATAAAACCTTTGTACTGATTCTTCCGCAGTAAGATTATGCAATTCATACGTCCAGTTTATTTCTGATAGTTCACGATTAATGTCTTCATAGTTGGCTTTGCGATAATTATATCTTTGTACTAATTTCCGTGCCATTACGTTAATATGAGATGGGAATGGTATGATAATGCACAATGGGGGATGATACTGATCAGGTTGAATTAAAATATCAATCGGCGACTGAACAGAGCAGTCACTATAACTAATGACTAAGTCCAGAGCTTTGTCACTCGAATTTGTAGTTGTGTTGTACTGGTAGGCATTTTGTAAAGACATAAAAACATTTAAACTGTTACATATCGGTGAATTACCAGTACATATTTGTCTGGTTACTGAGCTACTATTTATGTCATTGATCCACTTAATGTCTGGGAGGTTATAATCACCAAACAAGTAGAACTGCTGAATATCAGTTTCGCTTATGATACTCTGTAATAGGTCCAAGTAAGTACCATATATATGTTCAGGTGTTTTAGGTGGAATATAAACTGAACAAACCATGTGATTTTTACCCCTAATCTGACTTGGGAGCATTATTATAATATGCTCAATGCCACTATGTAAATCGGATATGGAATCAAATCTTGTCGACTTCAGCCCCTTCAACACTGCGACCAACACACCACCTCCATCTTTTTTATTTGTAGCATGACGATTACGATCGCATCTATAGGTCACATATCGCCCATCAATAAATTCCGCGTCAAATATTTCAGGCGTCAACCATGTTTCCGTTAATATTATTATATCGTAACAGTTGGACAAAATATTTGTATACAGAACATGCAGTTTAGTGCGCAATCCCCTACAATTTTGATAGTATACGATTAATTTATTATCCATTAAGATAAGTTATGTACAATGTAAATAATTTTATTGCAAATATAAAGGTTGTGTTACAGTTGTAGGATACATCAATATTAGCACCCACAAGCACTTGCTGATACAGTAATATAAGTATTAATATTAACATTAAAAACCAGTAGTAAATGGTAGCTGTCGTTAAAGTATTTATTAGTTTATAAATGTATCTGATAAAGTATGCGTAAGACGTATTGGCGGCTATTGTATGAAGTGAACAATTGTTTAAGTTATTTAAATCATGTGGACAAATAAATATAAATCGACATCGATAAATCACAATGACACTCTGTGACCCTTTATTCCTTCTTAGCTGCAGTATCTCTAGATATGAATTTATCGATATCTTGGCGTGTACGTATAGCATAGGGTTTTGACTGTTCCTTTTCGCGAACGAGAATCGTACCATGTTTGACCCATACAAATTTAAAATTGCTCTTTTGAGCTGCAGTCTTACAGTCTCGAAATAAATGTTTCCTCTTCAACGTAAGATGTTCATGCATATATAAACGTAATGGAGCACCAGTTATATCAAGTTGGTCAGTAGTCAATCCTTTTGATAGCCGGTAAGCGCTGAGTATATTATCACGCAGTATACGCGATGCCAGTTTCACGATAATGTTCTTCGGTTTGTCATCTCGTTGCTGTGCGTGCGGAACTCTGTGTATCGAAATAATATCCTTATTGGTTATTGGGTAGTTGATCTTGGCACATATATTTTGAAAGATGGTAACAAGATTTTCATTGCGTTTGTCCGGTATATTTGCGATCTCTAGATTACATTGTCTAGCATTTTGATCTAGATAGTCCATTTTCGCTAAAAAATCTTCAATTGTGTATTTCATGTCCTTTTCTTGGTTATCAAGGCGTTTATTAAGATCATTTTGCTGGTCAGAAATATATTGAATGGTATTTTGTATGCCCGTTACTTCTGCATTCAATGCTTCGCACTTCTTGTCTAGTTTCGACAGATGCTGGCTCAGGCGAGACTGTTCGGAACGAGTAAGAGCTATTTCGTTTTTTATTTCCGAAGTGTCTTGGGTAATTACTCTCATTTCGGCTTTAATATTCGAGACACTATCGGTTATAGCAGTGAATTGCGCTTTGAATTCGCTCTGCTATTCTTTAAGCATGTTTTCAAACTTCCTTGATTGATCCTTAAGCGCCTGGGTAAATTCACAAATGGGTTGTTTACGTTTGTTGCGCACAGCTACGTATTGCTCTTCGCTGTCGCTAGGCGCCTTACTTAAATCGCCTTCTGAGTTCGACATTTTTATGTCAGGTGTTAAAATATTTACAAGCTAACCGCAGCAGAAGCGGCCTAGAAATAAGAAGTTTATTTTAAAATCGGGATAAATTAAGGTAGTCAAAGGGTGGTTGAAAGTGTATAGGTATGAAAGTTGCCATAATATTATTTTGATATTTTGGTCAACAGTGGCAAATAAATAAATACTATTAGGTACTTACACCGTGTTAACGTGAGGTATGGATTAAAGTAGTCCAATATTGGTCTTAACTTTTTAATGTCAGGTTCGTAGAATTAAGTACATGCTTAAATTATGAAATGATGAATAAAAGAAGCATGGTAAGTTTTTTATAAGTATTTATCTCAAAATTACTAAAATGGGTAGACAAAACCCAAACCAAATACCTATATAAACTATTTATGTACTTACATTTTTGTTTTGTACAAAGACAAATAACTATAGACTATTAAATACGGAGCAAATGTAAAAAATCTCAAATATATGCTATGCTAAGAAGAAGAGGCGACCAACATAATTTATAATTTTTAAATACTAAAGAGCAAAATAATTTAACAGAGCGGCAGCTTTATTGTCCCGATTGTCCGCATAAGAAGAACATGTACATGTAATACACTATCCTGATAGCGTCATCGACTAGATGGTATATAGTGACGTCAGAATCCAATAAAATTTTAGACTGACTAAAAATTATGTTGGTAAATGGTTTCTGATAAACATATTGTATGCCCTGTTCCTATATTAAGAAGCAAGTCAATTTAGATATATTTTTCACAGAATATGTGTCAAAATTAACTACCCGTAGATAAAACGACTCTCGTTGCTTGAATGTAGGAACTGAACCTTACTAAACAGTTACCAGTCGGTAGTTCCAGAAAAAAAACTATCTTACAGGAAACGTGAATTTTTTTTGTATCAGTGCCAAGGAAAATTTTTATTCGTTCTCTTGTACCGTTACTGGGTCAAAGAATGACAATCCAACAGACATAGGTATATTGGAACTCTTATATAAAATGTGTTAGTAGATGAGGATTATAATCAGTATACAGAATTGTTTTAATTACGGGTCAAACAAAACACTAAAATAATTTCTATAGAGGCACAATAAATTTGTAGTATTTTTGTATAAATTATTAAGATAATACATTATTAGAAACTAATAATAAATTATATGAGCGTATACAAACAAGATTTACACATATGTTTAATCCATTTTCTAGAAAATGTGGATACCTATAAATTTATGTTTGTTGTGAAATCATTCTAGACTCATTAAATATCATAAGGACATTATCTCTCAAAAGTAGTCCTAATTTCTTTGATTGAATATATAATTTGTAGATACGACTAAGTCGACATTAACCAACGTTATATTCCTTGTTCGATTTGTGCAATTTCTTACACATAATATCGAAAATCATTAATCGATGTGTTTTCACTATTTATTATTTTTGTCGTTCATTGATATGTTAGATAAGAAAAGTTTAGAGCTAATAGAAAAAAAAATCCTGTACAAGTTAGAGCAGACATTTTGATTGGTTATTATATAAAATAAGAGAAGGTTACGTTACTTACCAAAAAAGCAGCAACAAAACACGATGGTGTACAATGTAATGAATATGGCTCTAACATCAGTTCTGTCGAATATGTACTCATCATAGTTAGGGGAGTACATTGTCTCGTTCATTCTCGACACATTGACGGCGCCTCCCTCCACAATCTCTGATTTGTTGAACGATGCCCACACATTGTTTTGTTTGACATCGGAAGCCACAAACAACTTCGTGCCGTACATATTTTCTGACGTAGGATCGATCATGGTTCATTCTTTACACGCGCCACCTCATACATTTATCTGAAACAAGAACAAAATGATCAAACTTGGTGAAACTCTATTCTCGCATACTTGCGATAAAATTAAGAAAAATACACACGATATCAACAGATGGTCCGTGTATTCACAAACACGCGCAGGCTAACGAGCTAAAGCCGTAATCGTAAATAAGCTCCCGTTTGTAGTATTTACCGTAAATATCGCTTGAGGTATGCGCATTTTCTTGGAGATTATTTTAGCTACTTTTAATGGTTTTGTAAATGATACTGGATACATTAATAATGATATGTATACTTTAGAACAAACAGCACTTTGAAGAATTAGAGTTTGGATCCTAAAATATTTTATTGTATCTCTAAATAAATGTATATAGGTATACAGACATATAATAATAAATATTTTAAGTATATACAGACGTCATCTCTCATTTATATTCTCGTATGGTGGGCGACATCCACATTTCGCTAGCTATAATTTTAGATCCCTTGTCATAGAGGCCGAGCCTTGTTATTTTTCTAAATCTATTTCATACAGCGTTGAACTGGCTTTGCAGGCTTGTTTTATCTAAATAAGAAAACGAAATCGACGTACCTAAAGGGTAGCTGTGAATAAAATATTTGAAGATAAGTGAAGCTTGCTTGTAGGTCTCAAACAATAACATTTCTTAAATCTAATAGGCTCAGAGTGCCACATGCAACAATATGACTGATTTCCTTAAACTTGTATCAGAAAAGATGATGTAAATCTTTGCTTGGTATTAGTATGTGTAGTTGTCAGAGAATAATAATTATTGCGCATTGATATGTAACATTACGATTTTATAACCAGTTGTCACTTCCTGCCAAGGACATAGACTGGGTAGTTGAAAAATGGGGCTACCTAATAACCTTATTTTTCCTACTACACCGCCTATATCCTTTGCGACGAGTTATTAATGGTTACTTTATAAAGAAACAAAAAATGTAAGTAAAGTTTGTATCGTAGATCTCAATTACCAGGCAACATTTTTTACACTTTCCGCTAATATTTTGCAAAGTATCATAATATTGAATTATGCAACGAGGAACTAACATAACGGGGTACCAAACTTTCTAGTGAGGAATTTTAAAGCGTCGTACAAAAACATGTGTTGGATTTTTTATATATATTCTAGGTTGGTTGAAAGATGATTAAAATAAATTAAGTTAAAATAAGTAATTAAAATCTTAGAATTTTTAAATTAAATACAATTCAATGAAGTTCTTAAACAAGGGTTATCAACTACTTACCTTTGCCTTATATACTATTAATATTAATGTGAAATATTGCTTAGATTTTTGTAACTAAATCACCTAATTTAGATGAAACTTGACACAGATATACTACCTCTTACATTAATAAATATAATACCTTTTCCGACTGTAAATTACTGATAATTTTAGATATTACTGTTATAGTTTCTTATCATAACAAAAGTTGTCAAGAAAACACATTTATAAAATAAGCTTTTCTAAACTGAATATTACACATCACTATTTTAAGCTTTTATATTTTACAAACGGTATTTAAATCCGTATAACAAAAGTTATTATATATATAATATAATATCCAGTAAGTCATTCCTATTGTGTAGCTAACTAAAGTAATGGCCCTAGTAGCAAATATTAATGACTATCAATTACTAAAGAAAAGTAAAGAAGCTACTAAATTAAGTAGCAGTACAACTGGCAGTATGTAGTAATGGTAGGAAGCACTGTAGTGCCGGCGTTATTCAGTTATCACGGCTTATATGCAAACTATTATAAGCCCAATGCGAGAATTAATATAAACAAACGGTCAGCGGTTCTTAACATCTTTTATTGAAAATCTACAGGATTAATTTCACTATTTAGTACTTTGCTCTTAAATACATTTTTCAAAATTTTACTTGTACTACAATAAGTAAGTAATAAAAGTAATAATGGTTAGTATTATAAATATGAATCAATACTATTTAAAAAGTTCTTTATCTATCATAGATATTCCCAGAAATTACAAAAATACCAACAAATTTATAATTATAAGGAATTTTATATAGACACAAACTATTTTTGTTATTAATTCACGGTAAATAGACGACATTCCAAACTTGAATGAAAAAAGCACAATATAGGTTAAACACGAAATAAATGTTGACATGCCATCGTTATGCTCACTCAAATGTCATTGCTTGTGGTGGCGACATGGAGCAGGTCATTCCCTTCCCTTCAATATGGCGAAAGAAACAATGGTTGGCCCATGCGTCCCCATCTTTAGCCACTTTTGCTACTTCTCTGACATCATTGCATGTGAGAGAAAAGTACAGACATAATCATCTCGCTGTCGTACCATACCTTAATAAAGGAACATTCATTATGTTTAGGTACATAATTTCTCTCGTTTGGTTGGCTTAGCTAGAAGTAACTATTATTTATAGTTACTTACATATAGCATTGTCCTTGTTCCGTCCGATAAGCTCAGCTCTACGAGGATTAGCCCGGTGCTTCCGTAATAGAGTAGGTAATAAAATCAGTTCACTTGTATGAAACGTCACGAGTGCTAGTAGTTTGTATTTATTCAAGTATATTGTTCGTCGTATTACATAGATATAATTAATAATAACAAGACGGACTTAAAAATTGTGCCCGATACCACGTAAAAAAGGTGAACCTTTTGCTGTTCTACTGGGCTCGTCTGCTAGTATGTGGAACCTAAAACCAAAGCTTGCGAAATATCTGTGTAGTACACTTATGGCTAGCCTATCGGTAATGTACGCGTGAAACTATGTAGGTATATATTTTAATGTTCTAATCGAAACGCTCAATAGTTAGGTATATTGGTGGGATATAATAATAGGGATTAAATATAATGATCATCAAAAATACTAATTGGTCAATAAATATTGCACAGCATAACGAACATCTATACGTCTCAAATCACTGCATTTCGTCTCGGAAGTGTTAGGTTATGTTAGGTTCCTTTTTTTAAACCCACCCAAAAATAGGAGCTCCGTCTACTTAGTTTGATCTCTTTAAAGTTTGCTCGCCATGAGTTGCTGATCAATTAGCTATTTCCGCTCACAGATTATATTTTTCTGCTCACAAAAATACCAATACTATGCTAAGCATAATACCCATAATAATATAGCTACGCTATGCTAATGATAGCAAGCTGCTGGACCGCTCCATCAGTGTACTGAGCAAACTACGTTCGTTCGTTAAATGCGAGACCTATACTCCCAAACATAATAATATCCTCCACACCGATTTCGGCCACGGTGGCCAGTCTTAACGGAGGAGGACTAACTACGCAGGAGATATTATAGTGCACAAGTGTGTGCGCAAACACAAGTGCACTCTCTGTTTCCTAACTCTCATGATCCGATGGGACGGTAATCCGACACGACCGGAGAGAGATCAGGCGCAGGACCAACGAGCTTTACGTGCTTTCCGAGGCACGGGAGTGTCTTTCACCGCCAACTACCTAACTACGGGCTGCTATTGAGATTTCTTAACTGAAAAATTGTTGGCCTGACCCGGGATTCGAACCCGAAACCTCATGCACAGCAGTCGCTTTCACTGCCGCTGCGCCACGGAGGCTGCCAAACATAGGCTACTACTAAAACAAGTCGTAGTACAATATGGTATTTGAGGCTACCAATCGAAGGACTATCTTGATATTAAGCGGGTACCCAAAACATTAGCAGTAAGGTCATGCTAGACCATAGGGTTTTCTTAAATTTTAAATGATTTCGAACTTCTCTTTGTGCTCACTATATTGTAGCTTCAGCTATACCTAACATACACTCTATACACTGTGCATTCAGTACTATAACGCATTGATAGCGCTGTTACGGTTGCCGCGTTTCTGAAGCGTTTCTTTTATTCATATGTTTGCCAAGCCCCAAATAGGCAGATTTCAAACTTTCTATGTAAAAATCGTTTCAATATTCGGCTGATGGAGCAGCAGGTACACACAGTATCTGAAGGCTCTATTGACAATGAAATTTGTGATAGTTCTTGTAAGCTATAATATAATTATGTTTAATTATATCGATACTTCTGATTTATGCAAATGCATCTAATTATCATTTTGTTTAATCCACACTGCATTTATAAATCTAGAACTATCTCAGACCATCAGAGGTGTGCTGCGAATCCAGTAAACGCATTACTAAGACGACACAGGAACAAAGCGAGCTATGCGCGAACCGCACATCAGCTTGAAACACAAGCTGCATAATTTTATTTGCAAAGCTCTTAACAATTCCAAACTACTGCTTTTATCGCTTACTTCACCAAACAGTATTACAGTCATTACTTAGAACAAAGTTGCAATTATAAGAGGTGTTACCGCTGCTATTTAGTAAGTATACATACCATAGCTAAACTTGTATTAGGTAACTATGAATGGTAATTAGTTTGATAAATGACATTAAGTTGCTATATTTGTCATAATAATGTCGCCATTACGGTATAACATTACAAACATAAACATTGTTTTCCATCTTTGAAACTTAGCTATACTTTCCAAATAACTTGCATCTAATTTAATTTTGGCCATCACGTATTTAAAATTAGTTTCAAGACTATTTTTAATTTATGTAACCCGTTTCACATTGGGTGACCATGTCTTTCGAAACATGTTACTAAACGGTGTTGTCAGTAAATAGCAAGTATGCAATAAACTCCTGTATATGTTTTTATTGCCCGAGATTTCTTGTGATATATGTAATAAAATTGTGTCCTGGATACATGAGACTCGTAACTTACTTAGGTTCAGAACCCAATAACATTTTTGCAATTTTTTCAGGTCTCACGTAATATCTCGTATTTCTGCCAGTCGTTGCTAAATATTGCTAGTGTTTGTTTATATTAGAATTTGTAGATGAGACCAATAAGAACTACACGAATTCAAACAAAAATATATTAAATTTTTACCAAATGCTTTGTTCTTTGATATTTTATTTGTAATTATACGTTACGTCCTGTAGCCGTTTATGATTGAAAGTTGTAGAATACAGACTTTGTATTTCTTATCAAAATCCTAAAATGTATCTGAATTCTGTAGTCTCTCGTATCTAAGATAAGTCCAAGGGATTACGGATTGCAGACGATATTAGTGCCGAGCAATAGAAAGATCACTCGTGTTTGTCAAATAACTATAGGCATATTTCCTTATTCTCAACTCTACCATATTGCATAAGCTTACTTATAATAGAAAAATTAAATGCCACCTTCGTGACAAGAACGATGAATGAACAATTTTTATGATAAAACAAACGAATAAATACAGTATGTAACATCCAATATGACAACATAATCTAGTTTCTCGAGGATTTGTCCGTCCGCCTAATAGTCCACTGATTTTGTCAGAGTCTTCTTATGTTGACATAAAAATCTTCTGACATAGGCATTGGACAATTGGACTCCATAATTATTAATGCTATATAGCTGCAAAATATATAATAAAATACAAGAGTTTTAAAAGCAATGGCACGACATTTAATGATAAAATAACATTGCATCATTACGACTATTTTGTATTAATCGTGAGATCCCAAGTTTCGGTTCTTGGTCTAACACTAAAGTATTATTGGTTTCTCTGTAAAAACATATCCAATAATAGCATGAAGTTATAACATAGGACAGGACCTAATAACAAAATGGCGATATATCGTTTCGTAATACATCTCTGTCTACGCCTTCGGGGACATACTGTCGTCATTTTATATGTAATAGTAATACAAAAAGGTCTATTATATCAATAAGAAGACAATATCATTGTATATTAATAAATGTGACGACTAAACAAAGAAACGCCGTGTATTTCGTCAGAAAAAAGTTAATATCAGTAAGTATAACATACTATATTATATCTACTGATATTAAACCGTTTGCTTTTTAAGTAAACGCTATTGTGTTTGAAGAGCGTATCAATGTATGAGGGTGCCTTTGTGTATGACGGTGTGTAAATATGTGGGATTTTATATGATAAAGATTTGTATAGGCATCTATTTAGTTGTATCTATAAATGTATGTTTGTACATACGAAACTGATATTGAGTGTTTTATAAAATTGCCTGACTAGTCTTGGAATGCCAGATATAATTAAAAACCTATTGTGTCCGGTGCTGGTGTGCCGCTGCGACTCAATAGTAATAATTCGAAATCGGATAAGTAATTATACTCTTATTCCTCCTTTCATTTATAGAAATGGTTCGATTTTCTAGACTTGTATCTGTTGAAACGCCGTGTATACAGAAGGGATTTGCCTAAAGTGAAAACATCCTTTGCTAGACGCTTTAGTCCATTTATTGAAAGCTTCATATACAACAAAGTAGGCAAATCGTGTGACATTAAGCAGTGCTTGTTAAATGAATCAAAGCAAAAAATCATAAGCTGGTTGCTTTCACTATCTTATGATGCCACATTACATTACTTCACCTGAACTGATTACCTATCATTGTAACAGGGATGGCAACAGAAAACACACACACACACACACACACACACACACACACACACACACACACACACACACACACAACATACACACACACACACACACAACATACACACATACACATATGATATTTATTTATTCACTTAAAATATGTATTTGTCATTTATTTAATATTTATATAGCCATACACTTGGATATTAATAATAGTTGATATTTGGAAACCACTTATAAATAGGGAAAAAACTCTTAAGTGTATACTTGTAATATTATATTTATATTTATAGTCATGGATAGGTATACATAAATACTATATATAATATATACTAAGAAAATATATGTATTATATACTAAGAAAATAAGATTTGTTAAGCTAGTTTGAACCAATCCGAGCATATATAATTATGATTAACGCAAAAATTGTAAATCGTAGCAGGCACCCACAGAACAGGCTTGCCTAGTGTGGGGCCGCCGGATATATTGTAATGTTTTTTTGTTTACTGTAAATAAATATATTTCTATTTTCTATCTAACAAATAAAAATTGCTTTAAATACAAAGTACGTAAGATCTGCATAATTTCGTGTGAACTTTGTATTTAACCTTTAACCAAATATAATAAAATGGATAAAGGTATTGGCTATTTTTAAATTCGTTTACCTATTAATCTGAAAGCTAATATGTCATAAACATAAGCTTCTGGCTTATCAAGTCATAAAAGTATTAATATTACCCACAGCGTGATATGGCAGTAACAATTTCGTCGAATACTTGTAATGTTATCGATAAATTGGTGTTACGAGAGATAAAACTCCTCGTCATAAATGTCGAATCCCGGGGACAAATTGGTGAATGTACGTAAATTGCCCAAGTAAAGTAATATGGATTTTATGTTAGCGATCAGTTACGTAATAAATACAATGATCGTTATGCACACATCACTATTTATTTTTAGTGTGGCTAGCTTTATGTATTCATACATAGACTTGCGACTGTATATCTCTTAAATGGTTAGTCGCAGGTGTATTACACCCCACATAGTTACACGTGGTAGTAGGAGTGCCTATTATTGTCTGCGGGGTGTATGACTAGAACTCGAGCTACTATTAAGGAATGTCGAATAAAAATAATATTCCGCCACACGCGGGCATTAAGCCTAGTACGCAGTAATAACAGTTAATTATCACTCGCTTTAACAGTGCAGGAAAACATTGTGTGAAAACCTGCATGTTTAAGAATTCTATATAATATTCGGCTTATTCCCGCCCGCTCCGCTATTTTGCTCCCAAGCGCTCCAAGACAAAAATAATATATTATTTTTATTTTCTAAAATCGTTCCCAAGGGCTCCAAAAGCTTATGCAAATTTATTTCTTTAAAACATCTGATCTCCATACATTTATTCCCAGTAGCTCCAAATTACTTTACAAATAATTAAATAAAGACCTACTTACTAGTCGGGGAAATAAAAGCTAGCCGACTTCGCTGGCTCGGACATGTGGAACGAATGGGAGAGGATCGAGCTGCCAAAAGAGCATATCTCGGGCGTCCCACCGAGCGTCGTCCGGTGGGTCGTCCAAGGTACCGCTGGAAAGACGAAATAGCTAAAGACCTGAAAGAGATGAATGTGCTCGATTGGTCTGACTTGGCACAAAATAGGAAAGAATGGCGCACTTTAATGTCGGAGGCCAAGATCCACTTTGGATCGCTGAGCCAACGAAGTAAGTAAGTAAGTACTTACTAGTGTGTTCCAAACAGCTCCAAAACAATCTGTATGGTTAGCAGATTTAAAACATGTAATAATATAACATTTGTTTTTAATTAGAAATAAAATCTTTAAGTACCTAGAGAATGTTTTGGAGCTGTAGGGAATTAAATTGGTAAATGTGGCTTAATTTATTATTTACATATAAAAATCTTTGGAGCTCCTGGTAATAAATGTATGGATAATGAATTTTAGACAACAATAGATTTGGAGCGCATGGGAATAAGCCTAATATTTTTGATTGTATGTAAATTCTGTCAACCCGCATTGGGTCAGCAGCGTGGTGGACTACGGCCTAACCGTTCTCATGCTTCTATTTCGATTCCAATGAAAACAGGCTTAGAACAAGTGGAGTTAATTTGAAAGATTATGTTCAGGAGCTACATCTCTCTGCCAACATTGACGCCCAATTTGGCAGTTGTTCAGTATAGCAGCTTTAAGCATAGTCATTTAGGTTAGGTAGTATATTTAGTTGTTGTAGATAAGATAAGTAAAGGTGTTTATGTATGATACCGATACTGGACAGAACTAGAAGAACAATACATAATATATTGTTATTATTTTATTTAGATAATTCAAACGGATTAGGTTCTTGTATGAGTATTTAAATCTAGGATAATTGGTAAAGTGATATTACAATTATATTTAACGGCCTTCGTTCAAGAAATTCTGTGATAATAAAATACTGGTTAACTTAATACTCCTAAAATACCAATGATTGCAATAAAATTAATAACGGCGAGGTCGTTATCGATTGACAATTTAGGAATATCGTAGACACGTAAAATTCTTAGTTAACGTCGAACACAATACTATTACATTTTTTCGTTAAACGTATATAAGTATATATTGTTATTGTTAGTATTCATTACAATTATTCGTAAAATATATATAAGACAACTAGTCAATTATTATTTGGTACAACGATGTAAAACAAATAAAACTATGTGTTGCTTTGTAAATCAAAGAAACGACAATTTACGTTTATTTTTGTCTCTCTTTTAAAATTAAACATCAAATGAAATTATTTTTTACAATATTACAGTGACATTGACTCAAATGTCAGCTACATAGAAACAAAAACCATATTGTTGTTTTCCCAATCTTCGGTAGCTGGCCATCTATAGAGTCAGATAAAACCTTTTCAAATTATCAATAGTATTTGAAAGGCGCATCATAATAAAAAACAAAGGGATCCTAGGCACCTCTAGGTATTCCTTTACATATATTTAACTAGATTTTGCCTGCGGCTTCGCTCGCGTAGTTGTAGGTTAGGTTCGTAATAGTATTTTTCTTTCAAAATGAATATACGTATATCTGTTCCCCTGACAACGTGTAAGCACCTATGCGAAATTTAATGATGATCGGTCGAGTAGTTAAGGCGTGAAAGCTTAACAAACAAACAAACAAACTCACATTCGCATTTATTATATTAGTTAGGATTACTGTCTTAAGAACGACACAGTGTCTAGGACCACAAACTGGTCAATTATCGTAATGAAAACTGATTAAATTCAACTTCAGGTAATTAGTTCTGAACTCTAATTCGAATAACCCACTGAGTGTCATAAATACCTTACCGAGTGTCATAAATATCTATTCTAAGATAAATTTAATTTCAATTCACATTTGATGTTTATCAACTAGATCAA
Organism: Catocala sponsa; assembly: GCA_963564715.1. Lineage (NCBI taxonomy): Eukaryota > Metazoa > Arthropoda > Insecta > Lepidoptera > Erebidae > Catocala > Catocala sponsa. The sequence goes on from OY751331.1 coordinate 14,701,545, forward strand.
ATTTGGGCTTAGTAGATGATTCGCCCGGATTTAACTCGGTCGCATCGGCCGAATCGACACTTTAAAAAAAATATTATTTTTCTGTAGGCGACTTGCAATTGTACTTTATGCAATGAAAAGTACAGTCGAGTAAAATATATCTAGCTATATTAAACTAAAGCTACAACTGCAAATCAAAAAATCTTCCTTTTGCATTAAAAAGAATCCGTATCCTAATCAAAAATACTGATTGCACAGCAAAATAGTTACCATAACATCAATTTAAGTTCGTGACGCATTGCTATTTATTTAAAAATGGAGCTTCAATTGTTGTAATGGCGGGAGAATATCCAGAGGAAGGATGAGGTAATTTTGCTTGTTTGTTTATGTAAATAAATTGTATACTACCCGTGTCACTTCTGTACTTGACTGTATTTTCTTAACTTCACTGCAATAAATACAAGTCACCTACAGAAAATAATATTTTTAAAAGAGTCGATTCGCCCCATTCGGGTGAGTTAAATTCGGGCGAATCATCCACTAAGCCCAATTTTGAAATACATTTTATTACGAGAATTGCCCCTCAGTGGTCAGAAGGCGACTCGGTTATTTATAAGTTATTCCTTTAACATCAAACTTTCTAAATTGACTTGTATTTATAACTGGTGCTACGTGTATGTACGTGTAGATATTTAATTCCTGCGAAGTTACGAAGTCGATTTAATGCATCACGGCATCGCGGCTGGTGGATTAATTAGGGCTGTCACGTACTCTATTGTAAAAATGCGAAGTTCGGAAGGCGTTGGTGTCTGTCACACAGCTTATACTAGTTCAGACACCATCGTACACTCTATCTTTAAATTGTGAATTAAATATTATGTACATTTTTTATTTGTTTAAGATAGATTATCTGTGCTATGTTTTATGTGCAAATAAAGTTTTTTTTTTATTGTAGAGCCATATTTGTCTAAATAAAGCCAACATGTTACTCGGCTATATTAATGATTTAAATTCAATATATTAATCATAGTTGTATGATTTGAATATATGTATAATACACATTCGGCCGTATAAATGCGTCAAATTGGCGAGCGGCCCAAACAATGACTAACAAATCCAAATCGATAACTGGATTCCTAGGTTTCTATTCAGTTTGATATAAGTTTTATGCCACATGCAATGACTTGCTATTGCTATTTGATAATGCTAGAAGATTTATAAAGTATTTCGATTTGAAGGGATTTATAGAATGGCGTAGATATTTAATTATTTAGTCGCAGTGCGCCAACTGTTTGTTGTCGGTTTCACCACACGGGACAAACATTTGTGAGATTCACAAATAGTTGCTCCAAGTCTGGGTGTTCCTTGTGTCCTTTGTTTCAATGTTAGTAAAGTCTCCCGCGACACAAGAGCAATTTCTAGAGTAGGAGTTATTTCTAAAACTGAAAATGTTTGAGTTAATTCTAAAATGCATGGACACCGTGCATTTTAAAACACGTATTTTTTTTATTTTACTTCCAGTTTTGTGTCTGCATTTGTTGTATACTTAGATAATCACATAATATTTTTAAAATTAAGCTGTATTATAACTGTCATAGGCACATTGATTGGAACATGGTTATGTGATTTTATATTATTTTATTACAAAATTGTAGGTATTAGACAAAAAGTGACAAAGACTAAGGAAATGTAACTAGAAATAATACAATATATACAAATTAATATGCTCAAGAACTGCCCCGCCTATCTGGGTGGTGCAGCTGCAAGAAGTTGCCGCAATAATAGTCAGTTCAAACCTTTAACTGGCGGATGTAATCATAACAATGGTCAGCAAGAGGAAATAATGAAAAACCATGGGGGAAAACTTTAGATATCCCATACCGCGCCGGGCGGTTCTAAAGGCTAAGCGCACCCACGTACACTTATGCCGCACGCCGTAACCAAGGGAAAGAGCGGATTTTAATTTCACACCCACTGAGGTATACGAGGTATGGCAACGCCCATAGTTTTGTCATGTGGGCCCCACTGGCTGGATTGGCGAAGTAAATTTAGTTTTGGTTCCTTCCGTATAGTTTTAAGTATAAATATGAGTTTAATAGGTCAAGTCATTCAAACATCGATCACAACCAAGCGCCCCATGATTGTGTCTATAAAAACAATATTAGTTTTCAGGGAGTTGCAGAATCATAATAAATCCTCTCGCATGTTCTTGAACAAGTTCGAATCTCTTGTATGTTGGTTGTAACGCTTACAAACATTGATAGATTATTAAAAATGTAGGTGAATATCCCTGTCGAACGATTGAACATTGAGAACAATTTTAAATGGCCCTCTCCTAGATACATTGCTTGTGTTGCATGGGACTTTAAGAACATTTAAACAACGGACACAAATAACACCCGCTCTTGTAACTACTGTTTGTGGATTACACAAATGTTTGTGCTGTGTGGGGTTTGAACCTACAGCACACGGCGCAGTAGCATTAGTGAGGCGATCACTTTAACCACTACGCCATCCGTGCAGTCACGATAAAATGATTTTAAATGTTAATTATTATTATCGTATGACAAAATTGGGGTGAGCCACACGTCGGATATACGAATAAGCATTGTTTTTGTACCTTGTTTTAAATTTAAAGCTACAATAATTATCAATAATACGAGTTAATCTTTACTATCAGATGTCATATCTACAAAAATATGATGAGTTTCATATTAAAGTATTATCTATACTAATATTATAAAGCTGAAGAGTTTGTTTGTTTGTTTGTATTTGTTTGTTTGTATGTTTGTTTGTTTGTTTGAACGCGCTAATCTCAGGAACTACTGGTCCGATTTGAAAAATTCTTTCAGTGTTAGATAGCCCATTTATCGAGGAAGGCTATAGGCTATATATCATCACGCTAATATCAATAGGAGCTGAGCACTAATGAAGAATGTTTCACAATCGGAGGGTATTTTTTCCTTTTGAGAGCTTCCGCTGCGTGCGCTGTGTAAACAGTTAAAGTTTCGCAAAAATCATGTATGACAGAATTGTTCCCCTTTAAAAGTTCTAAAAAAAAGTCCGCGACAGCATATGTCTATCTTTTATGGTTGGCTCACTATAACCATTTTTATGCTAACCAAATTTGTTCTAAAGTAATGCATTATTTGCGAAGGTATTATTATAAGTATGATATTAATCCTTATCCAAATAAATACGTTATTCGTCACAAGTATTTAATTTAAAACAAAATTTCCCTTTACATCATTCGATTTCAATGAATATCTTAGGAGATATCGCAGTTTTAAAATAACATTGCAGCAAAATAATTACCCATTACAGACATAGTACAAACGATGTTTCTCCTGGTTTATTCTGCGTGATTACTACTGGTTCGAATTGAAAATTCTTTTAGTTTTGGGTAGCCTATTTATCGAGGAAGGCTATAGGCAATATAACATCACGCTACGACCCACGGGGGCGGCGCAGTAACGATAAACGCGGGTGAAACCGCGGGAACATCTAGTTAAAATATAATAAATCTAATAGATGCGGTTGTGTGGAATATATATCAAAAGCAGTATGCCCTTATGTTGGAAAAAGTCCAGAAAGCTATTCTAAGATTTATTTATAAAAAATTGTATGGTTTCTACCCTATCTGTATCCTACAAAATTTTTGTTGGGTTTAGGTTTTAACTCATTAGAGACGAGGTGATCATACAATCAGATGGTTGGAACCTGCAAAATTTTAAAGGGTATGATCGAGGCACCGATTCTTCACGACAAATGTTGCAGATTGTTTGTACCTAACAACTATTGTCGTGGTAGAAAGCACCGATTGCTGGCGGTTCCAGCGTGCCGTATCGTGGCACGCTGTAACTCACCCATACCTCGGTCACTAAAGCAGCTTGACGCTCTCTTGGACTTTAACCCAGAAGTTGATATTTTTGCGGATGAATGGAAAGTACTATTATTAGAATGTATGAGGTACTGTGAATGCATGAATGCTAAACGTAAAATTTATATATTATATTATTAAATAGTGTAATTGGCGCAAGTCGTTCTATTTGATGTAAATAAATGACAAATCTGATTTTCTATTCATGTTTGCCATGAGCATATTTTTTTATGGCTTCAAGATATGTCTGCTGTAGCGAAGGCTGCTGTACCTCTCCGGTATTTAACAATTTGTAATTCAGATATTTTTTATAAAACTTGTACATAAAATGACTTGTTGGCAGTAGAATATACAAAATACAATGATGAATATGACGTTGTATTTACTTGTAGAATTTTTGTTAAGGATTGTTATTGTTTAAAAGTGCTTACATACTTATTTTTCTTTAAAAGTTTAACAGAGATCAAGGCAAAATTAAATCTCGATATAACAAAAAATGTTTTAAAATAGCCATTAGCAGTGCGCAAAGCAATTTTTAGTAGACAGCTGTTGCTTTACACAAAGTTCATAAAGGATGATCTAACAAAGGAAATGAGATTTTAAGGCCTTATTGAAATAAAAAAAGTTGTTAAGTCACAGCATTTACGATTTATGATCACGCATAAAAGTGATAATACGAATTTTACAACATCGTGAAAATCTGGCTACCCAGGACAAATCCAATCTGAATCTTTACTTAACACACTTTTGGGTGGTTTCTTTTTGATGATGAATTTTATATCCAAGTAGGTACGGTTTATTTATTATTTCGAATTTAGCAGGTTTTCTTTGCATCTTTTTATTTCCAGGGAATAAATATTAGTGCCTTAATACGAATCATACAGTAAATAAATACATAAACAATTTGGAACAATCTCTTTAGGTGCTTTCTACGCTTTAATCTTATTCATATTCAAGGTTCTTCTTATTCAATGCAGGGTTAAATTAAGATGTGTGGAAGATGCCAGTTCCGTGTCAACGTTAACGCTTACATTCGGGCTCGGTAGAATAATCTTCTAATCTTCTTCTTAACATATTCGTCTTTAAAATAACAAAAAGCACTATGCGCTTGTAATATACACTTCGGTGTCGGCACTTTGATATTCTATCTGATTATTATTAATATTTTTCTTATTAGATTCCCAGAAGCACATTCTCTACAACTAAGATCTTAGGTTTTAGATAGCAAAACGGCCGAAACGAATATCGACTTTACAGAGCCCTCGCTTATCTAACAAAATAATGAGAAAGATATGCTTCTTTAAATTCTGTCGAAAAAAACCAACGTAAGTACCTACAGTTTTTAGGACGTCATGCTTTGTTTTTTAAACTAAATGCCCTTACCCTGTTGATATCGCATAGTAATTAGAAGCGCAATTTTTAAAAGTTGTCATTCTATAGCGATGCTTTTTATACAACTGCGCGGTATAAAAGAAAACTGAAAAATACGCCGACATCATTAAGCTGGAATACTGAAACTAGTAACTGCCATACAGAATAGCATCACTAGAATCCCGGCGTACGAAGGCAACGCTATCGATATACCGCATGATATACACCAATGCTGTTTTCTCATTTGCACGTGATATATCTTGATCATTAAAATGTTCCCTATGCCCAAAGTCACATCTAAAATTATACATATTTATAAGCCTCACAATTACTATCACCTAATGAGTCACATCAATAATATAATATTATCAGAAGTACCTATTACAAATAGCTATTATGTAATATTATATTCCTTCACTTTAAGGTTGCCATCGTTAGAGGCAAATGGCGGAGAAAAGTATGAAGTACAGCAGTAAAGCTGAAATGTATATTTAGAAGGTCAATCAATGAATATTTAGAAGGCGGTCCTAGAATTTAGTAATAATGATGTCCTCCAGACCGATGTCGGCCACGGCGGCCAGTCTTAACGGAGACTGGCCATCTGCGCAGGAGATATTATAGTGCACAAGTGTGTGCGCAAACTCGAGTGCACTCTCTGTTCCCATAACCCTTATGATCCGATGGGACGGTAATCCGACACGACCGGAGAGAGATCGGGCGCAGGATCAACGGCTTTACGTGCTTTCCGAAGCACGGGAGCGTCTAACACCGCCAACTTTCTACCTCCGGGCTGGTATTGAGATTTCTTAGCCGTAAAACCCAATAACTGTTTGTCGGCCCGACCCGGGATTCGAACCCAAGATCTCATGCACAGCAGTCGTATTCACTACCGCTGCGCTTTTTATTGCGGTCGGAACAGGTTTAAACTTCAGAAAATACCTTGTGGGTGTTCTGACGTGTCTCATTTCATTATGAAACAAAACAAATGCTTTGGGATCCTGCCAATTGGTTGGTTGGTTTTTTGGTTTAATATCCCAATATTCTTACTAACCAAATGAACCAATCATTTGTTTAATAAGAATATTGGGACATTAAACCAAAAATCTACGCCTTGTCGTAAAATGACTTCTACTCATTTTATAAGTCTGTTTAAACTATCCCTAGAGAATTCAAGTACTAGATTTTTGCAATTACCTTTTACAAACTGAATAAACTGAAATATATAAACTGAATCGAGAAACAGTCTCTCGTGCTCTTTAGTCAACTGAGGCCGCTCGAATTTATCCCGTGGGATCAGTTGACCTAACGAATGTTTTGAATCGGCAACTGATCCCATTGATACATTTTATGGCTTATACAGACACGACAAATAGTTAGCTAGTATTTAACTGCACAGCAAAAAAATACTAATTGCACAGCAAATTATGCTTACCAAAAAAAAAACTAATTCGACAGCAAAATATATATTTTAAAGAGATCAAACTAAGTCGACGAAGCCCCGCTTCGCGAGGCTCCTATCTTTGGGTGGGTTTAAGGAAGGAAGTATTTTTTATGGTCATTATATTTAATCCCATATATATATATATATATATAATATTCTTCTTATTACAGTGGGATCAGTTGATAAAGAAAAATAATAATTTTAATTATTAAGTCAACTCATCCTGCGGGATAAGTTCGAGCGGCCTCAGTTGACTAAAGAGCCGATAAATAAGCTCGTACGGTTACGATTTGACTTACTTTTGAACGATTTTTATCTAGTCAAGAGATACACTTCACATTCAAACACATACATATGTAGGTGAAGTACGGCCTACAGGCTTTTGCTCCACTCCACTACACTAAACACTCTGCTTGAGTGGTATCTATTCATTGACACCGACTCCACGTGAGCAGCTTTTCGTCAAAAATACTTTTTTATAACATTTTCGTCACTTGTGTACAATATATCATCACTACTTTACGAATAGGTGGTATAATAAAACTATTAGCAATTGTATTAATGGAGAACATCTACATCACTTGGTTTAAAAGCAAATAAGTACCTGTATGTGCCAGTAAAACATTAATAGACATTGTATTGTTCCATAGTAATCGTTAAAAAATGATAACATAAAAGCAAATGTCAAAAAAACAGTTCTACCGTAAAATCTCTCTTGGGTTATTGATTTGCATTGAATTCTCCAGACACGCTTGTCAACAAATGGTACATTACTCGACTTTCTTTAAGATATATCTGGTCTATTATCACTTCGCTTTCTGCCTGTCCCATTCACATTTGGCTGTTTCTAGACAATTAACAGCCGTTCATTTCTTTTCGCAATATTAATTATCTCAGGTATCAAAAACTTTCTCAATTCTTGATAGTTAAAATGCCTGCCGAAACGACACAAATACAAAAACAACGATTCAATTCAATTACTATTAAAAAAGGACATTATGTATACTCGTAATTGTCAATGCTCTCATCTAAACGCATTTATTTTACTTGTCATCAAATAATTTATGGTTGGTGCCCCAGGTATAGTAAGTACAACTCGTGTATATAAGTTATTGGGATACATTTCCGGGTCAGGCAAAATGCCATTGGGTTTTTTGTCAATAAATAACGATTGACAGTCCTGAATTATTGAGAAAATATTCCTTCATACCAATCAAAACAGCCTCCGAAAGCGTACATTATTACATGCACCATTTACAGTAACAATTACAGGCGTAACTCATTTTGCATACGAAGCGCAATAGTTTTTAACAGTTGACTATCTCACTTGGAGAGTGATCTATCTATTCTGCATTGATGCACATAAAATAAAGAAAATCATGAATAAGGAGTAATTTGCCGACAACTACACAAATAAGTATTTACATATTGTAGGTATATATAATACACCGGCAATTAACTAAACAAACATAATATGTGAAAGCTTGTAATCAGCAGTTGTAGTTACTATATTATGTCATATAGTGCATTTTATATTAGTCTGTAAGCTTTATGAAATGTTAATTATATAAAATACATTCTTAGTTACAGTAAAGAGTCTAAATCTAAGTCCGATAGACGGCGACAGGGTCGCCAGTCGCCACTTATTGTTTATTCCACCTGGGACCACAAAAATTGCCAGTGACATGTGTATTTAATGGTGTTCCCTTCATACGCAGACAGAAACTACATAGAATTTCGTTTCGCAAAGAAAATAGTAGGTTAGGTTAGAATTGCGAATATACAACGCACGAGCCGAGCGAGCGAAGCGAGCGTGCCGTGGCAGCGGCCGGCGAGTGCCAGAAGCGAATTTATTTACACAAACAAACAAACAAAATTACCCCAGCCTCGATAAAACGTTTTTCTTGGTAATAGCTTTGAAAATATTAACTAAAAAATATGAGTATAAAGAATATTTGATTTGTTTTACTATGATAAGAATATCGAAAACAAAAAAATATTGTTACAAAAATCATTGAGTTGAATTTATTTAAAGTAAGTATTATGTATATTGATTATTCTATGAAATGATAATATGAGAAAAATTGTATGTGAAACGAATTTCTATAAAACTATTGTCTATAAAACAATGTGTACAACCGTATTTAATACACCTCTCGGCGATATAGGCATGAGCATTTCTACTATTAATCACATATTTATTCTTTTTTTCTTTCTTTCAATGAATTAACGCACACACATTAGCTCAATATTATAGCTTCGTTTCCTGCTTCTCAATTTAAAATGACTACCGTTTTATATGGCTTATCTTAACTTGCACATCTAATCTTTTCTAAGAAACGATTTATGTAAAGTAATTTATGTTTGTTATTAATGTGCCAATGTTGCTTTCATTGATTCTTTTTTTGCTGTAATAATAAAAGTCGTAATATTATGATTTTTATACATCGTTATACGCGGAATGTAATACCGTACTTCGACATTTAATTTATAGATTACTAGCTTTTGCGCGTGGTCCGCCCGCGTGGTACCTACATCAATAAAAAGTAGCCTATGTCCTTCACCAGGTTTTAAACTATATCTGTACCAAATTTCATCTAAATCGGTTGAGTGGTTTAGCCGTGAAAAGGTAACAGACAGACAGAAGACAGACTGAGCTACTATCGAATTTATAATATTAAGTAAGGATAGTAAGGAAGTAAGGATTTTATAAATAGAATACATATCTATATACTTACAGTCTATTTAAGTATTACTATCACGAGAAATTATTATAAGTGTGAAAATTCGATTGGAATCTTATACAGTAAGAGACAGCGAGTAATCCTAATCCTAACTAATATTATAAAAGCGAAAATGAGTTTGTTTGTTTGTTACCTTTTCACGCCTAAACCACTGAACCGATCATCCTGAAATTTTGCATATATGTTGTCAAGTGTACAGAAAGGGACATAGGGTACCTTTCATCCCGAAAAAAAATACTGTTTCCGAGGAAAACAATAATAACGTTCTTATGATAATAGATGGCGCCACGTGTCTTTCGAATCATGATTGAATTATATTATTACAAGCAGAGTATAACCCTAATTAATTGTCAAATTCTAAATTAACGCTAGCGAAGCCGCGGGCAAAAGCTAGTACATATATATATATAATAAAAAAACTATGCTAATCGCTGTTATGGTCAAAAGTCACAATATGTGAATGCATCGTTCAAAACTCATTTTAGATTCGTATCACATGATATTCTTTAAACCCTTTACTTCTTTATTATTATTATTATCGCTTATTATTATTGCGGTTCTGTGATCTACATGTTCTATAGTTTATTGGCCTCTCTTGGCATTATATACCGCAGACATAAGATGTATTTATTAGAATTCCAGACAGTGCTACTTCTTTTATTACCTTTCAGGACGTATAAAATATTTGTCTCAGTGCCGGATTAACCACGTAGCAAGAGTAGCAATTGCTATGAGCCCCGCGCGAAAGGGGGCCCCGCATATTTAAGCCTACTCATCTCTGCCTGAGCGTAATTTGATTGAAACTTATTACTTAAGATGTGGTATATTGAATTTACTTGATGTCACAAAAACGTGAAATGTTACAACTTTTCCTACTAAGATAATCCACGTCAGACAATCGGTAAACGACTATTTCCTTGGCGTAAATAAAACACCGAATTTCATACGGTAAACGCACCAGTTCTACAAAAAGTCGCTCGTATAAATGTGTAGAATTTCAGTCGGCCCAATAATCAGCTCTACAAAAAGTCTGACGTATGCAAGCACTCTTACGCAAAAGAATTTGCTACGGGCCCCGCGCTTGCTTAATCCGGTACTGATTTGTCTTAAAATATTCTTATCCTTATAGCAGGCAGCAACTAGCCATTTGTTTTTACAATTTCATGTCAAATACGATGAAATAACAAATATTAATGTTACTCAGACGTTATGGTAACATATTTGTTCCAGAAATAATTCCGACCTTAAAAGAATGAACAACAATATAGGATCGGTATCGAAAATAGCATTTTATTGGTAACCGGCTTTAACATATTACCCATGTCCTTTTATTGACCCAATATTGTTGTGAGAACATTTGGAATGATGAGTTAAATTTGTTACGAGGCGTAACATCTGTCAAGAATATAAGACTAGTCTAGACCAGACGAGATTTGTTATTCCGTCAAAAACTACGGCCTTCCAACACATTTACCTAAGCTAACATAAACGAAATTCGTTCAGACTCATCTTATTTTGTCAGCGCTTGACAAATGAAGTTCCTTACACGTAGTTTCCATCGATCTTTCGATGAATCTGTACCTATAGGTACCTACTCTGGTAGACGCTGAAATTATTGAGTTATCAAAAAGTGTATTATTTGGCGCAGCGGTAGTTAATGCAAGTGAGTTTTATGTCAGTTTCTGTAACAGCACGTAGTCTGGAAGCCGGTAGACGATAATAGGTACCCTGTTACATGGGACCAAAAACCCATAGCTAGCTATATGTAAGTGTGATATGTAAGTGTGTTCTTACAAACACCTCTTACATACACCGATTCGGAGATATAAGCCTATTACTCTTGTATGTAAGTATTGATTTGTAAGTGTTGACAGAAGTAATGTTTATCTTGACAGAAGACACATGAAAATCGCTAAAGTGGAGGGTGCGGTATGGTGATTTTACAAGTCTACTTTAGGATATTATGGTTAACATAGGTATATGGACTCTGGTCTGCTCATCGTAACGTAGACGCTCATAATTGAGCGTCGCGTCGTCAAAAATGTCAAGAAGTATTCCCTTGCTCTCAAAGAATTAATCGAAGCGCATTTAGAGAAGCACTCTGCTTATTTGTATCACACTTGTGGACTAACTTGTACTGAACGAAGTACCATTTAGCAATCAGACAACATTAAAGAGAGATCAGTGATATGTAATTAGGGATTGCAATCTGGAAAACCGGATCCGGTAATCAGACGGATCCGGCATCATTATACACTTACCGGATTCGGTAGGTACCAATATTCCGGATCCGGTATCGGACCCGGTGATTACATAATTTGGCAAAATAACCGCGCCTTTGAATGTGTGAGGCACCTTAAAAGGCGTGGTAGGTTTGCGTGAGAGTCGTTTGATGCTGAATTGCCCCGCCTCCCACCTAATGCCCGTTCTGCGCGCGACGTTTGGCTTAGGGTTGCCAGATGGTTCTAGAATTTCATAGATTACATAGCTACATGCTCAGTTCGTTCTGTTTCGCGAACGACTCGGTCGAATTAACAGCGTTTGTTGTGTTGTGTAGCTGCTTCGTCAAATGTAAATAAATACTTGTGTTATCCATACTAATATTATAAATTCGAAAGTATGTAACTCTGTCTGTCTATCTGTCTGTCTGTCTGTTACCTTTTCACGGCTAAACCACCCAACCGATTTATATGAAATTTGGTATAGATATAGTTTAAAACCTGGAGAAGGACATAGGCTACTATTTATTGATGTAGGTACCACGCGGGTGGAGCCGCGCGCTAAACCTGGGGCTGTATAAGTACGATACCTACGAAGTAAAATTCAACCATTTCACCGCCAATGTAATGAAATGATGAAGTATTACTTATCTATGCCAAGCAAGAAACTGTATTTAACCGACCAGAAAACATGTTCAAATTTGTATTTTGTTACAGGTACGTGCTTACTATTCTACAAAGTTTATTTTTAGTGTACAAGTTTTGAAATATGTCACTTTCGAAACCAAACCAGAACGAGAAGACCTGTAGTGCTGACAGTGAAATAACTATATGGAATTACTTAAAAAAAAAGCAAACTCGAACATGTTAAACTTGAACTTAGATTCACAATGAACGAAAAAAGATTTGTCGTTACAGGAAGAATTACAATAACAGATTCAGCAAGAAGTGGCGCCTTATACGGCAAAAACAAAAAGTAAGGATGTTGATAAAATACTAAAAAAGGAAATGACTGCGTTTGAAAGTGAAGGAGTTCGAGGAGCATACTTGTCTGCTATTCATGATTACTTGCTGACAATTAAGCCGACAAGCATGGAGGCTGAGAGAGCCTTCTCGGCCGCAGGCTACATATTTTGTAGCTCTATTAGAAGTGGACTGGCAGATGACACAATCAACACAATTTGTTTTCTAAGATCGGTTTTTCAACCCATAAATAATAATTGATTAATTGTTCAAAAATCTAAAAATTAAAATTTTATAAAGAATAGTTACTTTTCTGTGATTGTTGTATTGTGTTATGCTAAGTACTGTGAATACTGTGATCTCAGTTAAAGTTAATTGTCATATTATATTATTTATTTTATTAATTATCTTTATCTTCAAAATATAAGATTTCTCTTTTTATAATTTGTCGTAATAAAGTTGATTGTGTACCTATATGTATTGTTTTAATTTACTCTTTAATAACTAAAAAAATTGTTACTTAGTGCTTTATCTTTACTATGATCTCATTTGATTGATAAAACAAAACCAAAAAATAGTGAAAATTCTTAATTCTAAATACTTATGTTTACTAAATATTGCACGTGTCTACTGGTTCTCATTGTAACCCATTCATGTAATATACTTAATATGTGGTAAATGTCACCGGTGTCACAGTTATGCTATATTTGTTTGGTACAAGTTATTTAAAACCATATATTGTGTCATTGTTTGTTTATCTCAATAAAACAAAAAAAAAAAAAAGTTGTTCTTCTTATCTAACCTCGTTGACTCGATCCGGCCGGATCCGGTCGGACCAGGCCGGATTGAAATCCCTATAATTATGTAATGTCTCAGGCCTAAATGTCGTAGTGGTTAGTGTAACCGACTGCCACGCCTGAGGTCGCGGGTTCGATTCGCGCACAAGTCAAACATTTATGTGCATGGACATGGATGTTTGTCTTGGTCTGGGTTATGTCTGTGTCTGTATAATATGTACGTATTTACAAAAAGAAAAGTATATATGTATATTTATCCATTGTCTAGTATCCATAATACAAGCTCTGCTTAGTTTGGGCTAGATGGTGTAGTGTGTATGTGATAGAATATTATTATTATTATTATTACTATATTTAATTTAAAAAAGACAACATATTATCACAGCTTCTACATAATTAGGTATATATTATGTTGTTGTGTAATCAATAGTCTTTATATTCATTTTATTTAAAACCTAGTAACATATAAAAAAGTATACGAATATATATTTATATATGACCTAATGAAGGTTATTAAAAGAAAATGGGAAAAAATTACGTTTCAAGCATATTCTACTAACTTTGCAAAAATATTTTCTCTTCATTTCTGTAAAATAACAACCTTTAGCAAAGGTTGTTATTTTACAAAACAATCTTCCAACTGTGACGAAAATAAGACAAATAACATGAGAATTTATAGTTGCCTCCGTTTGGCGTAACTTTAATCTCAACTTACAATAGACTAACCACACATTTCACCTTATTGCATTCCCATAGGGATTGTATGTTTTTCCGGCAATACAAAACCATTTCAGTAAAACTTTAGGCTCTTCGGGTATCTGAATCCAAACCTATTATATTAAGTAAGAATATAATAGGATTGGATTTACATACAATAGCCGAATCCAAAAAGATTATATTAAATAAGAATTAGGTTGCTTTAAAGTCAATATCCTAAATTAGATTTCCTAGGTACGTAGTAGGATGGTAGTAACTATGATTTAAGATATTTGCTATTCCATCGACCATGCTATGGCCTGCTGCTGCTAACCATACACATTGGCAAGATAATGACGCATTGAAGCCAATTTGTGCTTACGTAAACCTATTGAGTTGCAGCGGCACACTGACCGCCACACACAATAGGTTTTATTTGTCTGGCATTCGGACAGGTTAATTAACGAAATATATTAAACATGCCACTACGACGCGATCATTTTATTCTTTAATTACATCGTGTACCATGGTATTGAATAACATATATGATGTATGCCTATACTAATATTATAAAGAGGAAAGATTTGCTTTTTGTTTGTAAGTATTTAACGCAAAAAGTCTTAAAAAAAAATTATTCATCCAATTTTTTTTCTCTCACCTTTAGGAAGCTATCTTATCACCGAGTAACATAGGCTAGATATTTTATTTTAAAAATAAAGTACTGTTACTAACATAACATAACTTATTTTTCCTATTATCTCTTTTCTTTTCTTATTCCGTTCTTATCTCCTATCATTCAGTTGTTATTGTTTTACACTAGTAACAATATGTTACAAATGCTATCAGTATGGTCGCGGTAATGTTATCTAACAGTATTCTATCTTCATACAAACGGTCGGAAGTGTCGGCACTCGAGTAATACCTACGCGCCTCGAGGTCGGTATACACTCAGTACAAAACCAGTCACGAATGCGCCGCAGTGCAAACGGACGGTGTAATGGTTTTGTAAGCAGTAAGCGTGCGATTTGTTAATATTTGATTGAAAAAGTACAAGTACTTACATAATAATTATGGAAAAGTGCAATTGTAAACAAAAGTATTCCTTATTAAACTTTTTATACGAATGCGGATTATTTTATAGTATTAAATTTAACCTTTTCGTACGCCTCAGTCGGTCGAGGCGCAAATATTTTTCAGTCTCCAATATGTAAGGTTGTTTTTTAATAGATCTACTAATTAAAAAACACAACATGATTTTTATTGAACACTTCCTATTTCATTCACAGAAATTTAATTTTTTTAAATATTAAATATAATATTTATAATGACTAAACTAGAAAGAAACTCAAGTAGGTAGATGAAATTAAAATACTTTAGGTGAGCAGCCCTCTCGCGTGTTTGCGTACTGCTCGGCTATAGGTAATTATTTCAAAGACAGAGCCGAGTTACAATACTTTTAAATAACATTACCGTGGTATGGTTACGCAGGGAAATCTTGCAGAGAGGTTACCCTTATGTGTGGACATTGTGCTGGAGCTGGACATTCGATGACCGAATGTACAAAGAAGGAACATGTCCTTAAATGTGCTACATGCTCGCGTTTTAAGAAGCCTAGCAACCACAAAACGGGTGGAACTGATTGTCCAGCTAGGAAACAAACTAAATATATATACATAAACTCAGTAGATTATGAGGGTGCCTAGATCGCGGTTTATGTATATTTTCATCACTTACACTAGTTAGCTTAGATTCCCATTATTAAACATATCCTATGTTTATTTCATAAACATTATATAGTCCAGCGTTTTCGTCATGCGAAGTGTCGATTAGCTGTTTTGGTTCTGAAAAGAGCACGAGTGCCCGTATCCCAGGGACCGAACGTATTCGGAAGATATTATGGCACAAGTATGTCGGCGATTGTGGCTTCCCACACCAAAGGCCTGCTCATTTTCCAAGGCCACAAAGACATAGCATCGGTTATCATTCCATCGTCGCGTACCAAGCCAAAGGCCTCTAATACAGCTCTTACGCTAGAAGTGACAAGAGCAAGCCAGACTAGTCAATAGTCATTATATTCTTTTTAATTTCTTCCTTTTTACTTTGTCATCTCGTCACTAATAACTAAAATGTAATGCATGCTGAATTAACCTATAATTGTTATACAATTGGTTAAGAGTCAAAATGTTTTCAGATAGGTATGTGGTACTGCCTAATGTAGTAACTATTGGTGAATCATAATAAATTACTAAAGCACTATTTTACCTATCAAGTAAATATAAGATACATATGTATATATCATGGTGTCATAAAACATAATGTACATAGACAACTGTCTCGGTATTTCTATCAATGTCAAATATTTAAGTAATCTAATGTTTTATTGTTAACAATGATTAAGAAACTACGTTTATTAACTTTCTGCTACTATAAACATTTGGCTTCGATCATTCACGCGTGTTATATATAGGTAATCCCTTTATGGTCGACACGTTGCCAAGTCAAATAAAGTCTTAAATAAAAACATCTAACAAACTCGGACGCCTGGTTACAGTGTGTAATAAAATGTTTGAGCAAAAGCTGTATCGAGGCGTTATATAAACAGTTTCAGTACCTCGTAAGAGATTATTATCAGCTAGGCAGCGTTTTTTAAGTAAAACTAGTTAATCGTTGGTTAGATTTTCTATTATATTATCGACCCTATTTTACACAAATATTAAAAATGTTGGATGACATACTTAGATTATTATTTTATAAGGTTAGCATTTACGACAAATAACACCGAATACAATCAAAAAACGCCCAAAATGTATATATATTTCACTTACGTTTCTGTTTTAGCAACAAATAAAAACTTAACATAAAATGTCTACTTGAATGGACTTTATATACCCTAAAAAAAATATAATGGTCTAAATGATTACAAAAGATTTTACTTTTATGTAACACTGAAACAGCATAAAGTACGCCGTACCATGAATATTGAATATACTTACTCTTTAAAATTGTTTATTAAAAGCTTAGGCTACATCTAGCTGGACTTAATGGATTGCGTAACCAAATGTTGGCTAAGCTTTGATTGGACTTAATATATTAGATACTATTTTCAGTTTTTAATTATAACTGCTTTTTCATCTTCCACAAAATTCATAAGCATATTAGTCATGCTATAATATGCAGTATGCTGCATTTTATTACATAATAGCTTTTTTCCGCGGCTTCGCTCGCGTTAATTTAGAATTTGACAATCAATTCAGGTCGTACTCTGCTTGTAATAATATAATTCAATCATGATTTGAAAGACACGTGCCGCCATCTATTATCATAAGAACGTTATTGTTGTTTTCCTCGGGAACTGAATTTTTTTCGGGATGAAAGGTAGCCTATGTTCGTTTCTGTACACCTGACAACGTATATGCAAAATTTCAGGATGATCGGTTCAGTGGTTTAGGCGTGAAAAGGTAACAAACAAACAAACTCATTTTCGCTTTTATAATATTAGTTAGGATTAGGATTAGGATAGTTAGGATTAGGATAGATAAATTAACTCACGTAATATTAAAGTTCAAAACAGCGTATATGATTAAATTCTAACACTATATGAAATGAGAATAAGCACGTGTTATCTTTAGATTAGTTAGTAAACAAACACATTCGGAAAGTGAAGCGAATCAAATATTAGTAAGTATGTTTCAAAACATCTCCAAATATTGAGGCAAACTGGCACGGTTGCATTAAAATGAGAATCATTCCAAGTTTCATTAATAAATTGACGTATGTATATGTTACATCTATGTAACATGAGTGAGTGGATCGTAATGAACTGGCAAACACTAATCAAAGCGATTTGATGTGGAGAATAGCTTTCACATTGAACAGCACTTAGCATGTCTAGATTGTCATTTGCAGGCTAGGCATGAACGCTGTGATCTTTCTAACGTAATACTTAATGTGCGCGCCTGCTAGCTCCTTAAAGATAAATATTAATCTGAGTGAAACACAAAAGCAATATAATTTCTATATCCTTGTTTCTGAATTGATCTCTTTTTTTGACATGAGAGGAGAAAAATTATTGCAGTTCCGTGTTACGTTTTCTACCCATGAAGTTAAATAGGTATATAAATTTATGTGTATAGGTTAAGTAAGTATAGAAATAAAAAAGGTCGAAAGTAAGAGCTAAGTGATTGTTTTGTAAAATATGTGTGGTACCGATATTGATAAACACCACAATTAATAATATTAATAATAATATATTTTATGACTGTTGGTTTCACGTCTTACCCTTCATCCGGGACAAACATTGGTAAATTCCATAAATATTTTTCAACGCTTTTAAAAATCCTTGCACACTAAATTCTAATTATGGCAGCACATCGGCATCGGAAGTTATACATATATAAATGTGACAATATTGCAAAACTAACTTTTGCCTGCGGCTTCGTTCGCGTAAAAGCAGGTTAGGTTACGTTATGTTCTTTTAAAAAAATATAGTATGTATGTTACTAGGTGATTATAAAAGCTTTCGAATGGTGAAAAAATTTAAAAAATCGTTTGAGTGTATTTGATTTAAAGTCTTACAAACAAACAATCAAATCTTTTCTCTTTATAACATTAGTATAGATTAATAATGACCTACCCTGTGGAAATAATAAAATAATATAAAACCTAACAAAAATAGTTAAACCAAATGTTAACTTTCAAACAATACTTGAAACTATTACCAGGGAATTTATGTACGCTGCAAACCTCTTCTAGTGGCCTTAGAGCTAAATTTTCTAAACATCATTAGATTAACAAAACGTAAGCAGTCTTAGTTCAGACAGAAGCAAATCGGTGAGCTGGTCGACTTTGTCACAGTTTCAACACCGATGAGTGATGTATGATGTCAACGTTAAAATAATGCATCAAACGAATCAAATTCAAATTGCGAACCTGTAATTGAAACACGTTTTCATTACTGTAAAACTTATCGAAGAATTTTGTTTAATGAGTTAAGATTACATTTTACGTTGATCGGTATTTCTGCGAAATTTCATACGGCTTAGGAGAATTCAAAACAGAACATGCACTGTTAATCTCTGTTTGTTTTACAGCAACACCTAAACATGATTTAACGTAATAATAAAACTCTAACCAGCCTAGATAATTTTATACTGTGACGTTTTAGTTATAGCTTTCGGTATAATGGATTTTCTTAAACATAGGTAATTACGGGACTGCTGCAATCGTCAAAAACACCTATATGTAACAGGCCTATGGTAATTATAATTTTATTTTATTTTTTATCAAACTGAATACGTCAGGCCGAACATACAGATTTATCGGCCAAAGCTTGATCGATTTCGATAATAATTATTTGTTTATTTTAACCACTGGCGCCGGCAATGTTGACCTGTGATTTCATTTAATTAAACGAATACTGCACAATAATTATAACCATATGAGGTACGGGTTCTTCTTTGCCGAGAACGTGCACACTACTAGGTATATTTGTGGTCTTGAATTGAACTGAATTCTTCACACTCCGTTTGCCCTTCCTAGAGAACCCTCGATTTTGAACACAACTTGTAACCGTCTTACTTGTACCACTTGTTCCGGAGGTCAAGCTGATGTCTAGTAGCATTAAAAAATCACAATTGATAACGAGACAGACAGCAAAGCGGGATGATTAAAGTTTGAGAAGAAAGCACAGTACCGTGTCGAACGCAAGAATCAATGATTTTCTTTCGGAATTCTAACCATGTGACGTCTTTGATATCCAACTATCTAGAAAGATAACGATCTATTTCCTTCCAGTATTAAATAAAATCTGCTGGGTGTGTGCTATATAAGAGCGCGCACAAACGCCTTAGCTATATATATACATATACTAAAAACCAGAATTCACTCTTGCCTTCTACGACCTCTAACCAACTGCTTATGGAGTAAAATAAAAGATCACAAGTTAAATCTTGTTATCAGCCATTATTTTTGTATTAATATAATATAAATACAAAGCCGTAAGAGCAAAAATAAAAGCGGTCTTAAGATAAAAATCTCCGGCTTAAGATTTGCATCGAGAATATTGCGAGACGCTCGGCGGTGAATTGTGTCGGCTGAATTATATAAGCAAACATCCATTACAGATGGTGAGCTTCTCAAAATTAAATAGCAAATGTATACGTTGTTGTTGTATTTATACAAATTCTTTCATTCCGTATTTAGCTTTCTTAATTAAAGCACGCAACACGGAATGTTTTCGGAATAATATATCAATAGAGTCGACCATGTGACAAAGTATTGCAATAAAGCTATTTGCATTTAGCTATTGCTACATGTATAACTTTGGCATGATAAGCTTAAACTTTTTGTCAACATAAAAGTAAATGATATGATATATTTTAACATATACAGGATGTCCGGTAATTAATGGATAACCTAGAAATGTCTTATAGTAGAACTGATGGCGGTTCAGACAAAAAAATAAAAAAATCTATCCTAACTGCTACCTGAAATATGATATTTTTTTTAATTACCGTATTTAACTTTCTTGTACACTACTACCATAAATTCCATCGGTTTTTTGTTGTTTTATTATTAAACACTAATTATGCTAATAGATAGACAGTCAAAAGTATGACTAGCTATTGCACTTCCAAACATTATTTTTTCTTTTTTTTCTGGACGGCCATCAGTTCTACTATAAGACATTTCAAGGTTATCCATTAATTACCGGACAGCCTGTATATATTTTTAAAATGTCTTTTTATTAATTTAAATTTAGGCTAAATGCAGTAAAATGTACGCTATTGACAAATGCTATTATAACGAGGAGCTTTGTTCAACGGTTTATCTTTAAATACCTACTTCATATAAATACAAAATCAAACACGTGTAAAAAAACCATAAGTAGTAAGTAGTTCCGAGTCTCTAGTTCTTTGTCCGTTACTTGAGTGTTAGTAACGTTCCCCGCGGCGCAATTATTCTTCGTGCGAGATATGTCTTTATAAAAAAAGTTATTGAATACAAAAGCCATTTGTTTATACAAAACAGCGAAAGTAAATGATAAACTGCATACAACCAATGCGTAATAATAATGTAAAACGACAAGTAAAACGATCTGCTTTATAATAATCACAAAAGCGACGTTTTTTTTTAAACCTTCATGTATATAAAGTCATAGAAACAAATAATTAGGTTTGTATAAAATTTATTTGACTCCTAGACAGAAGGCGCAATGGTAATAAATGCAAGACTACTGTGCAGTCTAGGGTGCGATGCCGGGGCAGGCAAAGCGTTATTGGACCTTCTGTTGAGAAATTCTTAGTAGGAGTACAGAATTTGAAATTGTGCCGATAGACGACAATACACTCGCATCCTATTACGTAGACCTTAAGCCCGTAGTTGGTGAGATGTATATGTAAACCGCTTCTACGGGATATAGGCGACTAGGCGTTGACTATCTAAGTATATTGGAGTGGTGGCCTACACCAACTGCAAGGGCAGCGTGGACCAGGCTAATACAAAAAATCCTAACTTTTCGTGCGCACGTACACCACCTTGCTAGAAATGTAATATGCCTTTTTTATCACCGACAGATATATCTGTCAAAAGGAACCTAATTAGTTATAATGCATACATTATTGGCATGCTCAAAATTAAAAAACCAAATTCTCGTAATAAAATATGTTCATAAAAGAGTCACTGATATTATTCGTTGCTCGGGCGTTGTCTCTTTCATAAGAAAATATGTCTACTAGACACAAAATAAATAGTAGACAAACCAAATGGTAATCAAAAAGATCGTGCGTATGTGTATCTAAATTAGTTATGGACATACATATTCCCTTTTTATTCTAACAAATAAATTTGTATGTATTCGACCTAATAAAACCGACCGCGCTAGGATGCCAGACATTTAGTATTGCTCGGGTAAACGAGATAACCGAGTTTTCTTAGCGCTCCAATCTCAGCCAACTCTCCAGTCTTAGCTATTATCGCAATAGCAAAGTGTTTGTTAAAACGTTTCGCAGACCTAGTTTCATTATTGCGTGGGTAGACTGCATTCTCAATATTAGATAACAGTGTTCTCGTGTGTATACAATACATAACACTAATCAATTATTCTTTCATATGTATTTGTCCTCAAGAATTAGCAGCTCGCAAGTTCTTAACAACTAGCGCAAATGTGAATTTGTGTGGGCTAATTAAAAACGTACGGATAATTTATTGTCTATACTACGCTTGTGTGTTAAAAATGTAATTTATTACATCTATCATGATGTAATAAATTACATTTTAACATTCCGCAGTTCGTGTGCTGTTTTATAGATAAACAAAATATTCATGATACGCCCCAATGTTCACATGTTATCAAAGATGAAAAAATGGTCCCGTCGGATAAACAATATCGCCCTGCAAACAAGTAAAAATAGACAGAGAAGTTTATGTTTTTAAACAAGAGCTGTCAACAACCGGTATTGTTTATGCTAACAACGACAAAATTAAAATTTTGTTCACACCTTTCGTTACCTGGTTTAGCAAAGTACATATAAAATTATTTAACGATATGTAAATAATTATAATAAACCTCAGTCAGAGAACTTATTGTGATTTGTTGTCATTATATTTCATAAATCATAAAACTCATAATGTTACAAAACAAAACAGGTATTAACAATATGCTTAAACAAATTATTGTATGTACTGTACTTAATACTAATCTAATATACATCTAAGTAATTTTCCCTTCACAGACTGAGATCCAGGGCTAGGATGCATACGTTGCTTATCTACGTACCATGTACCTAATAATGTTGTAGTAAATATAAACATTAAAATGAATTATGCCTGGCGGTCCTGGAATTTTCTACAAAGATGATACATACGCATGACAGTAAATATGAGGTAATTTGACAACATTCAGTTTTTCATTTTTACACAATCTCTTCACTACTTCTTATTATGTTTCTAAAGTACCTTTGCATTTATTATCAACAAAAATAAATTTAATACTGCATATCGATTGCCCGTTCTTATTGGTGATCCCAAAATCCATTAGCTATCATATCGTAGCAACAAAAATACTGCTGTAGATTAACAAACCAGATTAATGCAATACTAAAATAACTCCTCTTTATAATGTACGAACCATTAATTTGAATTGTACACAATCGCCTAGTTTGGTGGAAGATCATTTTAATTGTGCTTTTAAATGTGTCCTCAGGAGTAGTAGCATGTCAAACAAACAAACAATAAATAACCAATAAAACAAACACAATTAATTATAATAATAATAATAATATTCTACCACATACACACAACAGCATCTAGCCCAAACTAAGCAGAGCTTGTACTATGGGTACTAGACAATGGATATACATACATATTACACATAGAAACACCCAGACCAAGACAAACATCCATGTTCATGCACACAAATGTTTGACTTGTGCGGGAATCGAACCCGCGACCTCAGGCGTGGCAGTCGGTTACACTAACCACTACGCCACCGAGGCCGACGATATTATATAATAGAGGAGCAGTTATCGTTGTAAAAACTGTACAAATTAGAGCTCCCGTCTAATCTCCATGTCATATATATTACATAATATGGTAATGTCCATTTTGAAACAATTATTTACTTTTCTCCTTAATCAAAAATAATCATCAAAATTAAATGTGAATATTAATTGCATTCTAGTTCACGTCTGATATTTATTAGACTAGATCAGCACTGTATGTTGATCTGTTCGTATTACGAGAATCAGTCCTCAGATAAGAAACTTGCTTTATAGTATAAATAAAAACAACACACCCAAGAGATTGAAAAGAATGTGTTTCGTTATTACGCCACGTTATTATTATGTATAAGGCCGCCAGTAAGCCAGCCTAGGCCACTAACTTTCACAGCCTATTTCAGGCGTTTTCTCAGAGGTCTCTTACTTGTGTTCTGATTGAATATTTAACGGTCCCAATGGTATAGAGGATGACAAACTGCCAAGCAAATTACAAGAAATAACATCTATAAAATAACCCTTTACAGTATTATCTTATATTAAAAAGACACATTAAAATAAAGCAATTTTATACCGATTTTATTTTGTTTAAGACTTTTATCGTTTTTACTGAGATACTTATAGCAGGTTATCTTTCCTATAAACGACTCTAGGTGTCATGGAATGCTGAGAATTAACCACGATAAAATCCATAAACAGTGTTTTTATATCCATTAGTCATTTAGTAAGATATATATATATATATAGGTAGATATAGAGTACTTATATTCTAATAAACGTATGTTTTAGTTAACATCAAAATCGTTAATATTTTTCGATTATTCTAGATTATAAAACAATAAAAAATAATTCAAAAAGTAAATATCTGTAGTAACAGGAGTGAAAAGACCGTCACAGAATGTAGATTTTATAATTTTTTTAATTTTTAAATACGTACTTACATTTTTTTATATTTTGCTGATAGCTATTATAACTTAGCCTGTTACCTGATTCCAGCTTGAAAATATTTTATAAAGTGAGAAAATCTGGAACGTACTGAATTTACTTCTCTATTACCTAATTAATTACTTAAGTACGTCTATTTATTTAGACTGCGTCCTTAATACTTCGGCATAATATATTATCGCGCATACACCCGTGGCTGATTGTAAGGTTTAAAAAATTCGAGACGTATATTAAGCAGCCAATCCAAATTAACGCAGGACCAACTGGGCTAAAAGAGTTGGAAGGATAAAGACGCCAATACCGAGAACGGGACTATTTATACAACATTGATCGCGCGAGAAATCGTCGTTCCATACCTGAGTCATAGAATAACCCTTTGTCTTAAATAATAATACCTTATTGACAGGTTATATGTTTTATAAAAGGCTTCACAAAAATAATGTTACAGCTTCTGGATTTATTCAGCTGCCACAAGTACCTTACGTAGATGCACTGCACGTTATAATTAATGTATTTATTTTTCATTTTAGGAGTTAATAGACCTGACTTTAGTCTGCCAAAATCATATAAATTGGCGTCGCACAAACGCGTACAGATTTTATTAGGACCACAGCGACTATAATGCCAGTACTAAAATCGTATTACCATCACACATAGAAATATTTGTTACTAACATAAAAATAAGTATTCAACAGACTACGACGATCCTGCAATTTACAAAAAATTACAACTCTCTTACTTTTAAACTCTTTGCATAAGGTAAAGTTTAGAAACTAGGTGACAAGAATAATTTCAGTGATGGATCCATTTGATGATGTCTACATTTACTTTATGTGATGATTTTGACATTTAAATTATACTTCAAAATGTTAGCATTACAGTCACGTCCTGTAGGTATAGCACAAACATATATATTAAGTGTTTAAATTTTTTGCACGAATTCAAATATGGACTTGAATAAGTTACAGTGGCTACAAAGTTGTGCGCTTAGAAATAAGCATACAATACTTCACCACAATAAATTACTTTATACAAAACGTTGACGTATACATTTTAGAGTACACTTAAATCACTTTAATATACTTAATAGCAAGATGTATGTACGTGCTCCTCATATTTGTTAAATTGGACAAGGAATATGATAATATTATCTTACTAGCTTTTGCCCGCGGCTTCGCTCGCGTTAATTTAGAATTTAACAATCAATTCGGATTGTACTCTGCTTGTAATAATATAATTCAATCATGATTCGAAAGACACGTGGCGCCATCTATTATCATAAGAACGTTATTGTTGTTTTCCTCGGGAATATAATTTTTTTTCGGAATGAAAGGTAGCCTATGTCCGTTTCTGTACATTTGATAACGTATATGCAAAATTTCAGGATGATCGGTTCAGTGGTTTAGGCGTGAAAAGGTGACAAACAAACTTATTTTCGCTTTTATAATATTAATTAGGATTACACATAACACGCATAAAGTGATTTTATTTAACTTTTATCTTGCATATCACATGGTATATTTACAAATATAATTACTTTGAAAGAGCTACATGAAATAGATATATATACCTAGGTACTGAGATTAACCGTCGCCAGTTTTATAAAAAAAGATTTCTACTTTGGAGCTGTTAAAGTAAGGCAATATGAATATTACTTACGCTGGATGTAGGCCACATGCAACAAGTTTTACTGTTCATTTACTGATTAAGGCAAAGGTGGCAAACTAATCGTTCATACAAAAACAGTAATTTTTATTGTTTTGTCATCAAAGAGTTTTGAAATCACACTATATATACTATCAAAGACTTCATCAAGCGAACGATCTCAAAAGATAGTCTAGACTCTTGGCAATGAATGAAACTATCGATTCAATGGTCAAACAACACCCTAACATGTCGACAATCTCATGCGCCAGATCCAAATATTTAACTTGCCTTTTTCACCATCCACGAGATCTTCATTATGAGGAATTGTGATATCGACGACCATGATTGCACAGTGCTTTAATTGGACCACCACTAATATGTCAGATGTATTCGCTACAACATTGCACGGTCATTTTGGAGAACCGAGTCAGGAATAGGCTATGACACGGTTCTTCTGAGTCCTCAAGGTTTGTACTTGTAAGCAAATTTTAAATTTTAAATTTTAGATGGTTGGCAGTCCACAACTGTGCGTTTCTCCAGGAATTTTCTGCCTCGCACAATAAAACTGTGGAATGAGCTGTCGCCTACGGTATTTCCGGACCAATACGACCTTCAACACTTCAAGAAAAGAGCGTACTCCTTTTTAAAAGGCTGGCAACGCACTTGTAACTCCTCTGGTGTTGCAGGTGTCCATGGGTGGCGGTAATCGCTTACCATCAGGCGATCCGTCTGCTCGTTTGCCCCCTAATCCATAAAATAAAAAATAAAAAAATTCTGGTGGACAATCTTTGCTACGTCCACGCGAAATGTCTTAACAAAACGAAAACAACTGGAGACAATATGCCTATGAGACACTACGAGACGGAGACACGCCCAACCTCTAGCTCACTCTATACAGATATTTTGAGGTGATGAATAAGGGCTTATCCGTACCAATCACCAGCTATGTTAATATCTCATAATAAGGGGCAAAGACTACGGTTGTACTCTCTCTAGTTACTTTAGACATCGTGTTGGTGGAAATTATACCACAGAAAACCCAATAATAGGTATATACCCGAATCGGACATAAAGCTCGGGTCCTTACGATCGACAGTTTTATGGGGCAGCACAACAAGAACATTGTTTCTAATCCATTATTTTTAGTCCCAAGTACTTATACTTACTATGTGTGTTAGATAGAGAGAGGACAGACGTGGGGACTAGATTTCTCTTCACAGATATAGTAAGGTCGACTTCATTAGCATTTTTATGAACCAGTAACTCTTTCACACGCCTCAGTCAATATATTTAGGCTGCCCTCTTAGGGTTCCGTAAATTAGATAAACAGCATAATAACCTTTATTTTGAAATAAAACTATTTCATACGGATTTTATCGCGGATTTTGTTTAATTTCAATGCCTGCACGCAATGCTTATACCTTTTTATAGTGATGTTTAATGTTATCCTATCTACATAAAGTCGCTTGTTCCACTAACTAATCCTAACTATCCTAATCTTAGGTAGGTATATTATAAATTCAAAATTAAGTTTGTTTATTTGTTTGTTACGTTTTCACATCATATATTATATCATATCAGATCATTATTATATTATAATATTATTAGTACGCATACACATTGTGAGGGATACAAAAAAGGATATAGGCTACCTTTCATCTAGAGAAAGTACTGTTTGCAAGAGAAGCCGCAGGCAAAAGCTAGTATTTTTTATTTGTAGACGTTATTAGCTTAATTTGTATTTCGAACTTTAGCGATATTTATTGTGTAGATGCGAGTATTCTGTTAGCCTAAAGCCAGTAATTAAAATTAGTCATTTTGGTATATTATATTATCATATACGCTGACAATAATATTATTATGGTGCTGCTCAATCCGTCAGTGAGAGTGATACAAGAGTTTGACCGAACTGAAAAAAATGTGATAGTAAAACCGTAAGAAAAAATCCGTGGAAAAAAGTGCGTGGAATAAAACCGTTAAATGAGACGTGCGCAGGCGCGACAGTCGCATACACAAGCGAGTAGTGTATAATACCAGGATATCAGAAATCACTACATTACCAATATATTTAAATATTTGGAATCATTTAAATATATTGGTATAAATGAATATTCTTTATTCTATTTAGTGAATTGAGCACGTTTTTTTTTGCAATTTGTGTCCATTCTACATTAGCCGAAGGAACTTCGTTCCTACCTGGTGTCCCACGACACCACATAATTTAATTCACTAGATCGGCCCGCTATTTTTTATTACAAGAATTGGACTTCTGATTTTATTGTTTTATAGTTAGGTATATATGTAGTTGTAGATTAAAAATATTAGTAAAATTAAAAGATAAATAATTCATAATTTATTTATTCGTATGCGAATATGGGTATACATTTGCAGATGTTATGGCTAGTACATAGGTTCTCCACATTCCACCATTAGGCATGCAAGATCGAGTACTTATTATTTAGATTAATTAATCCTACCACAACAGGCTTTACTAACATTAAAATCACAAGAGTTTATTAAATCTTTGCATAAAATTGTTACAAACATTTTCGTGTTATGTGGTCTACTGTAGTGAAAGATAATATATATATTTTTAAACATTAATTATTTATATTATATTATTTAAACATGCTCTAGTTATAGTTGAATTTCATGTGAAACATAATCAAAAACAATCCAAATATTAATTAATTAAATGTTATCCATGTCATTGTTTTTATTATACAGGTCAATTTAGATAATATTATATAAGTCAAGTGAATTTAGTTATGATTCATTAAAAGCTAATTATATTATTGGATGTCATATTTGTCTTTGAGATTGATATAATTTCATATATATTACATTTTGGTAAATACTTTTGAGTGTATAGCCAACAAGCTAGGTAACAACCTATGAGCTTAATATAAGTATCTCGTACTTATATTACGCTCATAATAGTCTTCTAAAGCATCGTTTTGTTATATTTTCTTAAATACTCAAGACTAAAGTACACTTGCACTAAGTTCATGTTGACTTTATAATAATTTTGACATTATATTTATTTGTCCCAATAAAACAAAGAATAATTTAAACTCTTAATCTTATTTTAGAAGTTTGAGAGTGCGAGTCCGACTCGCAGTTCAACGGTTTTATCTAAAGAGATTAAGTAAATACGGAACAGTTAGATAGCTTTCCGGCGACAATTTCATTTTCTTGACTTATCTTAAGTTGATTCGAATCGTCTTCCTTATTTACTGAAAACATCTATAGACACTATCGCCATTTTAAACTGCGGGATAATTAGACCGACTTTCATAAATTATCCTTTCGATATGAATTCTTTGATCTACTAAATTGAAATTTGACAGTAATGCCATAGTAGGTAAGTTCAAATCTAGAAACCGAAATAGATTTATGATTGGTTTTACAAATGTAATTAAGAAGGTTGGAACCTTCTTAATTACAACGCCTTCAATAAATAAAATGTATCTGGAGATACATTTTATTTATTGAAGGCGTTCCTCTCAAATCACAACGTACTGTAAAGTAACAGAATAGTGCTACATAACATAGTCATCAACTTATCTGAAATTTTTATCGCTATTCATCTCTTATTTTGTCTAGGCTATTAGCATCAACACCCACCAAATCATGCTGGCACAAACAGAACGTGTGAAAAGAGTGTGTCCATCTGGACACGTTCTGCTAACGTACGTAATTCGCTAGGTATGAATAGTCTGACAGGTCTCGTTTATTATTATATTAACACCGTGCAAATACATTTGGCTTATAATGCTGCAGCTGGTGCGTGATATCGCTCGCTACACAAATATATGACATTTTCTTTTTGAATGCACGGATGACGTAGTGGGGAAGTGGTCGCCTTGACACTGCCACTGCACAAATGTATACATTGTTCTATTTTTAGAAAATATTTTAATTCTATTTTTAGCTTTCGTAACTAAAACTGGCAATAGAAAATATTCTTGGCATACATATATCAATAGAGTCGACTAAGGACTACTTACTATAAAGCTATTTGCTTTTAATGTTTGACATGTTAAGCTCTAACTTGTCGCCAAGATAAAAGTATTAATACTTACTCTCGATAAATATTTTTCAAATGTTACGCAAATCATTTAGGCCAAAAGCAGGTAAATATTTACTATTAACAAATAATAATATAATAATAATAATAATATATTCTACCACATACACCCAACACCATCTAGCCCAAACTAAGCAGAGCTTGTACTATGGGTACTAGACAATGGATAAACATACATATATACTTCTTTTTTGTAAATACATACATATTATACATAAAAACACCCTATTATGAGAAATTTCATTCAACAGTTTACCTTAATAGGTATATTTAAACACAATTATGTTTTATTTAAACAATGCAGAATGCCAGTGCGCCGAGTGATGTGGGTGAGACAAAAAATGTGTGAGCCACAAATAGTTTTCCAAGACTGGATGTTCTTTATGTCCTTTGTTTGATTTTTTGTAAAATCACATAGGAATTATTCCTAGTGTGACTGTTTCCTTTTTAATTCATGAAAGGCTCTCGTTGGCGCGCGATTACTACTATCGTTGGCTTGTATGTGAAAATCTTAAGACTTCATGATATTTATTAAGATACTTGGCGGTAGTCGTAACAACAAAACCAAGTTGTTTGTAAGAATATAATTTCAATTATTTAGGTAGTATTTACATGTCCTCAACTATGATTACTTGTAAAAGTTTTGAAGAGCCTTGAAGTGTGCCTATTTCCCTCAATACTAATTTGCAAATAATAAAGTTTCAATATATATTAATCGTGGGAGAGAGTTATATACAGTAAAAACAATTTGATGTTTTTATCTATACAATTAATTAAGTCATAAATATACCATTAGTTAAATAAACGTTAAATTAATTATGATAGGTACTTAAAATACCCATTGACCTAATTCTCGGTATTTATAAAATAAAATAAATTTTGGAAATATATCGTTCGCATACTAATATTTAAGTATGCTTTGAGACAAGGTACATATAATATAATTATTTTAAGGTTGTCGGCTGAATTCGTAAGATTAATAATTCTCGTAATAAAATGCAAGTACAAAATAAAGTACCGATTTAGTCTAATGAATGTCAAATGTAAATTTAATTGCCGTTAAGGTTCATATTTGACATTTATTTAATTTAGGAGTAACTATATACTATTTAAAATCTTTATGACACTGTAACCAGTACAAAACTTTATTTGAAAAACTTTATCACGTGTACCAGGCCACTCAGAAAAAATTGCATAAGAACATTTTTATGTATTAGGTTTTTATAGATTAGAGACTGGCCAGTTGTAATCTATTTTGAAAATATGCTTATTTATAAGTAAATATAGGTACGTTCCAATTTCAAAATTTCCCGTAACATTTTTTGCGAGCTAATTTAAATTATCGTGTCCACAGAAATAAATAGTAGTACTACTACTATTATTACTACTATTTATTTCTGTGATCGTGTCTCATTGAAAAATGGATCTGCGCCGGGTACATTTTCGCGCTATGATTTTTTACAATTCCAAGTGTCGCCTGAAACCGGGCGAATCGTACGATACACTTCAAATGGCATTCATGGATGAAGGCCCTTCCAAGGCAACCATGTATCGTTGGTATAACGAATTCAAGCGCGATCGACTAGCTTTGGGGGATGAAGAAAGAAGTGGTCGCCCTTTGACGGCTGTTACGGAAGAAAATGTACTAGCAGTGAAATATTTAATCCAAGACAATAGGTGAGTTACGTCTCAGGAGATTCAGCAGATACTGCAGATTGTATCGGGAAGCCTTCACGAGATTCTACACGTGCATCTTCGCGTGAGGAGGATGGTTTCACACTGGGTGCCGCACAACCTCACCGATGCTCAGAAGCAGGCCCGGGTGGAATGGTGCCGTGATATGATAAACAAATTTGAAGCAGGCTCGTCTCGGCGTGTTTATGACATCACTATAGGTGATGACTCCTGGATTTATCAATACGATCGAGAAACGTCAGTCGACGGTTTGAATCTTTCAAAACGAATCAACGCCTACCAAAGTGAAACGATTTAGAAGCGGGGAGAAGATTTTGATCGCAAGCTTTTTCAATTTGATTGGCTGCTTGGTGTCAATTCCTTTACGGAACTGAAGAAGCATCAACCCCAAATGATATACCTACTACCAAATGCTTGGCAGAAGTTTTCTCTGTTGTGAGCAACAAGCGACCAAACACAGGGCTCTACAGGCTACTACTCCTCCACGACAACGCGCCTGCGCACACCGCGCTCAAAACGAGGGACTTCCTTGACAGCACGCCGGTTAAACTCCTGGGTCACCCTCTTTACAGCCCTGACCTAGCACCGTGTGACTTTTTTATTCCCGAAAATAAAAAATCTGCTCAAAGCGATACAATTTTCGTCGTCGAAAGATGCAGTGTCAGCGTTCTAACAGGCTGTAAACGAGGTGTCGGTGGCGGACTGGAAAAGTGTTTCGAAAACTGGTTCAGACGCATGAAACTTTGTATAGAGGCTGATGGAGAGTAGTTACCTATATAACACTTTTTTATTTTTGCATAACTATCTGAGTGTCCCACGTATTAACCCTCTGTTAATGAGATTAGGCAACAAAATTCAAAATCGTTATATACGCGTCTCTGTGTGTCTCTTTACTCGTGGAAACTTGTTTAAATATAATTTCTTGCCGAGTTTTAACGTAATAAATACAAATGCTTGATCTTTGTACAGTGTATATTTTGTGAATACACTGAAAATACGATTACGAATACAATTAGTGAAACTAAGTACAGCTATTTACAATTTCTTTATACTTTTTTTACGTATTTTCTTATTTCCATGACTACATGATGCTGTATTTCCGTCTCTGATTTGTAGTTTATAAACATTAAGCACATCATTTTGTTATTTAAATGACCAGTATATAAATATCGTTAGGAATTTTGTCACACGCACGCTTTATAATATAAATGTATTTATCAGAAATCAATTTGTCTAGTTTTCTTTGTCAGCCCTTGCATATATTTCGATTATAGATATGTATATTATGTAGTCACTCAATGGAGAAACACCTATTGGATTTTATTCCGAACGTCATCATACCTGAAGATGACTGTACCATTCTCATACACAGGCTTATTTCGTCAGTTATAAACAAAGAACTAATTATCTTATAAAAAGTGTATTAATATTTCTTTAGTAATTAGGTAACTAAGAAAATAATTTAAATATAGGTATAAGATTTATCAAACTAAAATTAATTTAAGTACCTGTTCTTCCCTCATCTCAAATTTAATATATCTAACGATCTTGCAAGTATGCCGTAAAGTATGTAGAATACGGGCACCACTCGGTTGACATTCAATAGCTGCCAAAGTCAGAGCCTGCAATAATGTCCATAAACTTCAGACAACTTCAATTGGGCAACTTGAAACTTTAGAAATTATTGACAGGGTCGAACATCCCCAAATTATTTCAGTTTTCATAAATAAAGCCACGCCGGCTATGAGGGTTCGAACAACAATTTAATATCTATACTGAATTGTTATTCAAGCCAACATAAACGACGTCATTTATGATAGGTACTAAAATCACTGATATTTATTATGTAGTATATATTTTCTGTGGCCTAATTACCTAATAATTGTGATGCAAAGATTTAAAGAAAATCTCGCCATTACGAATGTGTCCAACATATTTTCATGTTCGCTACCCAGCCGATACATAAATTTGAGTGATCTTCATAATTGTAGATTTGTACTAAACATACATATCCTAATATGAGATTGTTTGTTTGTATGTTACGCTTTCACGCCTTAACTACTCGACTTCGAACTTCGTATACACGTTGTCAGGGGAACAGATAAGGACTTATGGTACTTTTCATCCAGGAAAAAGTATTGTTACTAACCTGACATAACCTAACTTACATTTACGCAAGCGAAGCCGCTGGCAAAATCTAGTTATTTATATTCGTTGATTTAATCCTTCCACCGTGCAATGGGAGAAAACAATAAGAAATCTGTTAGCTTAAACATCTGCATTGATAAAAAGGTGGTTAGTCAAAGTCAAAGTCAAAAATCATTTATTCATTTAGGTCACAAAGTAACACTTATGCACGTCAAAGTATATAGGTTAGTGAGTTTACTAAGTTACTGAAGCTACATTTAGGTTAGTTGCTAGGTTCAGGCAAAGGGTAGAGCCTATGAGAAGAAACCTGCAAGAAACTCACAGCCACTCTTTTAAATCGTCAGTTAAATATAATTTCAGTATTTTACAACTCAGATTAACAAGGTGTTACAGCCATTATGCCATATACTACTGACTATAAAAACTAAAGATAATAACAATAATAACTTAATAATATTATAGGGAGGAAATAATTTGAGCTAAGATATATTATTTAATATAAATCTAAAATAGACAGTAGGATGGCATGATGGCGCATACACTTACACTTTGTGACTATGCAAAGGCTTAAATTGACTTATAAGTAATACAGATCTTTGAATCCTGTATGCAACAAGCAACTAGCTCCATGAGTTTTTGTCATTTAAGTAGTCGTTGACTGAATAATAACCCTTCCGAATAAGTTGTTTTTTAAAAGCGTTTTTAAATTTAAACAATGGTAAATTAATTATGTTAATAGGTAATTTATTAAAAAAACGTATACCGAGTCCCGCAAATGTATTGTGAACTTTATGTAAACGATGATATGGGCCTACTAACTTATGCTTATTTCTAGTGTTTACGTTATGGATATCACTATTCTTATTATATAAGTAAATGTTATGTTTAATAAACATAATGTTAGCAAATATATATTGCGACGCAACAGTAAGTATGCCTATTTCTTTAAATCGATCTTTCAGGGAAACTCGTGGACCTAAATTATAAATGCTACGTACTGCACGCTTTTGAAGAATAAAAATTGTCTCAATATCAGCTGCCTTGCCCCACAATAATATACCGTAGGACATGACACTATGAAAGTAACTGAAATATACTAGTCTTGCAGTATCTATATCAGTAAGCTGTCTTACTTTCCGAATTGCGTATGCGGCTGAGCTAAGTTTCCCTGCAAGACACGATATTTGAGCGCCCCACTGAACTTTATGATCTAAAGTTAATCCTAAAAAGACTGTAGATTGAACAAAAGTAATAATTTCATCATTTAAAATTATATTCACGTTAGGACTCTTTACGTTTGGCAATGTAAACTTATTATATATCTAAATGATTCGAGCAACATTTAATAAAATTTAAACGAGTTTAAATTTTACAAATACAGCGATGGATGCCTACTGCCTAGGTCTACATTCTATTTGTGCTAAGACATACCAATGATTAAATACAAAACCATGAGTATATAAATATTCGTATAAATACAATATTCAGATATTAACGAGAGTTAAACATTATAACGTTAACTGTGTGTATTTACTTCCTTTTGAAATTATGTTTTAAATCCTATACCTATATGTATCATAAACATGGGAACATCTCGCCATAACTATTTGTAGATCAGATTGCAACAAGTCAATAAATTGCAGAGTCAACATTTTATAGTTTACAAATTCAACATTAGCTGCGAGAATATAAAATATTTATAAAATCGAAACAGCGCGGTTTTATACAATAAAGACATTGTTCAAGCAAATATTATTGTAAAATCTCAACCTAACATAACGTATTACGTTAAATTTTAAAACTATTGATGTGAACAGGCTACTACATTTAGTGCGTGTGTGTGTGTGTGTGTATGTGTGTGAGTATAAAATAGTAGTCTGCAAACTATCACGTCCTTTTCCACCCAAATTTGAAAAACAAAACGGAACTGCTATGATAACACAGTAAATCAACAACTTTATAGACGCTTATGTAGTCGAACCAACACATTTGCTGAGTACACGTTCTAGGCTCGGATGTCCAAGAATAATCCACGCGATCCATACTCGTTGTCTAGGCGACGTACCGTTATTGTCAAACTTATCTTCAGCATGTCCTTTGTCGAAACTAATTTAAGTTCAGCAACAAAATGAAATATTTGCCGAACAGTTAAACTTTTTGGGTAAAGTAAAGCGACAAAAGGTGTATTTCCGAAAATCTTAATTTTGCCTTACTCTAATGCCCTGGTGTAAAGAAATTAAAAAGTTTGTAACTTATACTACGTAAGCGTTTATTTTTATGATTGTAAAAGTATATTAATGAGAAGAACATCTGGTTTTAATCATTATAATAATGTAATTATAGTGTCTAAAAGCGGGGTAAGCAATTTACGCCAGCAAGTAATTTTAAGAGTTACCTTGGTATCTCTTTTTACGTAAACTTAAAGAAAATATTGCCCTGTCAGTCGGAAATACTAATAATATTTTATTATTGCACAAAATACAGTTACAATTACATATTGGAACCTTATACATAATTGCACAAATAAAACTTAAGAGTAAGGATTCTGAAAATTTGTGTAATTGATCACCTGTCTCCTATACTACTCGTAGTTAGATACTGTATCACAGGTAGGCAGGGTCTTCAGTTACAAAAATTTATCAATATAGCTAAGATAGTCATAATACAATTAATAAGCAAGACAGGTATTAAATATCAACGAAACAAAATCTATTGTTTCGTTGATATTTAATATTTTATTACCTAAACAACATAATAATTATCAAATACAATATAATAAACTATTGTTAACTAATTCTGTAATGTAAACAAAATATTAGCACAAGTTAGTAGGTGCCTCCATAATCAACCGAATTTATATATCTCTTTTCAGACATTATTTTTGCCAGGCAACCAGTAGCGCCTGTGGTATGCGTGCTCGGCTTTTTGACGTGCAAGCAAGTAGCGCATTTTAATTCATCGGCCTTCTTCGTGCAGTCCTTTATTGAGTGACCTTGGTCACCACAGTGGCCACAGGTATAGGTAGTCTCCCGACACGTCTTTGCCGCATGCCCACACTGTTGGCACTTATAGCATCTAGTGACTAAAGTAAATTTTCTCACAGGGCAAAATGACCAATTCATAAATAATGTCTTTTTTATTTTTTTTATTGCCATTGGTGGCAGACGAGCAAGTGGCCCACCTGATAGAAAATGGTAACCGCTGCTCATGGACTTCAGCGATGTCAGGACACAGCAAAGCCGCTGCCTACCGTGAAAGAAGAACTCTCTTTAAACCTCGTTTGAAGAAGGACATATCATAGCGCTCGGGAAACACCAAAGCAGGCATTCCAGAGCTTGCACGTACGTGGCAGAAATTATCGTTGAAAGCGTACCGTCTTAGATTTGAACGCTTCCAGGTGATATGGATAAACCCTGCTTCGTTGTCGAGTGGTACGGTGATAGAACATTTCATGTAAGCTAGAAGTAACGTAGTCTTATTATCGCCTTCTAGAAAATTACGCCAGCAATTTAACGCTGCCTTACAAGGTTACAAATGTTAACAACCATCAGCAACATTATTTTCGTATAACTGCTCAACGTGCTTTTAAATTGATCAAAGGTATTGAAAAGTAATACTGTCTGGAGTTACACGTATCGGATCATTAGGTTATGTTTAGTAGCACTACTTAGAACTCTCAATTTTTTGTGCAGTGTGCATCGTGCGACAAATTGCAAATTTCGAACATCCCAGTAAGCTTGTCCGCACGTCCATGTAATCAATCCTACTACGAAGTCTATAATAATATATGAGCTGGAATAGTCTCTACATCACGCTCTGGGAGTGTATCTACAATCTTGTCTCCTACATTTTATGAAAAGAATTGGTTGCGCATCAAAAACTTATGTCTAAGCACGTTTGCCTATTTTTATGTGCTAACTTAAAGTTCATATTATAAACAGTGGTTAAAGAAATAACATAGCAACTTCAGTTGTTTCTTTTTAACCTAGTTTCTAGTCAGAAAGTGACAGAATGTGAAGAAAATAATACATGCTTAGTGCAATTAAATTAAATTGTACATTGTTGATGCAAGTTATTGAGCACAGAAAAAAGGAATCTCCTTTGGATAACATTTTGCACGTCTCATCGAAAGGAGAGTACAAGGTTTGTAACCACTAGATGATATGGCCTAAACAAAATTTCTGTCTAGTTATAAGTCAGGCCGTTTTACTCTTAACAAACTCTATAATTCTTACTCTAGAGTCAGTTAAGAGTAAATCTGTCTAATTAATTACACCTGGGCACATGCAACACATGTAAGGTTAACCGCGGCAAATACCATATATACATAATATTCTTTTAAAAATGTTTACGCTAAATTAGAGGCCGCTTCAAACAGTCTTCTTCTCCCTAGCCTTTATTATTCCCAAGTCACTTGGGGTCGGCTTTCTAGTCTAACCGGATTTGACTGGATATCAGTTTTTACACGGAGCGACTGCCATCTGACCTCTGCAACCCGAAGGCTAACGATACCCTAAGGCTAGACCAGTGTCAGGATATTAGAGGGCACTAACTTCCCAATAACGACTGCCATAAATGTTCATGGCAGACGGGACCGACGGCTTAACGTGTTCTCCCAGGCACGGAGCAGGCAATAATTGTCAATCAATACGCACATAATTTCGAAAAGTCATATAACTTCCGAAAGTCAGAGGTGCGCGACGTGGGTTCGAACCCGAGACCTTCTGCATTGCAGTCTGTTGGTCTCCCCACTGAGCTGCTTAGCTTCAAACAGTATGAAATAAAAATAAATAATGTTACTTACTACTTGAGTGGTGTATTATTTTATAGTTTAATAATTTTTTATAGAATTGGCTCTTACTATTTAAATAATAAGAAATATATACATAATTTAGACACATTAATCTCGTTTTTTAGAAAATCGTCTTTATGAAAAGAAGCGAAACAGAAATAATTGATTTTATATTAATTGTCTTTGAGGACTGCCGATAGAAGTGAAAACTTTAATCCTTGATCATTAAGGGAGTCAAAATTTCGTTCTTTTTTGCGTAGGACGCACCATTTCTGAGATATTGTTAATATTCTAAAATAATTCAAAAATGGAAAGCCTGGAAGCGTGACGA
This sequence comes from Catocala sponsa, assembly GCA_963564715.1. NCBI lineage: Eukaryota > Metazoa > Arthropoda > Insecta > Lepidoptera > Erebidae > Catocala > Catocala sponsa. The sequence continues at coordinate 14,740,777 of OY751331.1, forward strand.
TGAAGCGAGTCCTATGACTTTTGTTCACCCAAGTAGTGCTCAACGCGCCTAAAGAAGTTTTCACTTCAAAAAAACAATCAATCAAATCTTTTTAACAAAAACAATTACTTGAAGGCGATTTTAAGAGATTATCTTAGTTTTGAAGATTATCAATGTCTTGTCTTTGCCATTTTATAATAAGTGCTGATCTTGTTTATGAATATTGTAATTTCCAAAATAATTTCTAGTTATATTAATATATAACCTTTGCTGTGTGCAAACATTAATATGTTTGCTTACAGCAAAGGTGACATGAGAGCGCAAGGTAAACAGCTGTCTGGTGGTTAGCGGTTCTCGTAACTTATAATCGCTTGTATTGCCTTAAATATCAGCAGCGTGTTGCCCATTTTATGGAAAAACAATTAAAGATTGGGTGAGGTAGGCATGTGACCATCCGGGCGAAACGCTGTAACAGTGTTATTAGACATACAACGAAGAGGGTACTTACATTAATTACCCGGGCAAGCTGCCTCATTCTTACAGTCAGCGACATAAGTAGCTGAACGACAAGTACATTTGTGACTGTATTTTATGAATTACAACAATTTACTTATTATATTATTCTAAAATAATGAATTGTGATTAGAATAATAATTATCCATAAGAAATTACTATTATTGTGTATGATAAGGAAATCAACTCTTACGAACTTTAATCGATTTATGTCGCTGACTATACCACCTTAAATAATTATAATATACGACAAATTTTAAAGAAATACGTTTATAAATGCTTGTTGGGCAAATGCGCCGCCCTATAGGCTCAATTACCTTGAGAGAATAGACGCAATTAAAATAAAATTTAAAACCGGACCTCAATATTTCAAATTGTTAACTTTGCAATACAATTTCGGTGTTAATAATTATATTTATACGAATAATTTAATCGAATAACTTCGAATGTAAGATGAAATATTGTGCGAAACAAAAAGCATAATATGATTTACTTATTAAGATTTATTCACTTAACTTCATAAAGTGACTTGGCCAAAATACGTGATATTTTAAATTACGTAATATACAGTGTTTAAAAGTGTTCATATGTTGATATTGTTCAACATGAATTTTGCAATTTGGTATTCCTCTAGGAGACACATCTTAATTAATATATTATATATGTAAGTGTAGGTTTAGGTTCTATCTAGTGTTAGTTGCGGAATGCGACGTAAACAAGTAACGTCACGAATCATCCGATCGAGCGTGCTATAAAAGCGCGCTCGGCGCGCAATGACTCACTTTGACATCGAGCGGCGGACGGAACGGACGTGCTGTGTGATCGCTGTTGGGTGATGTCAATTATTTCTTACTTTATTTGTTAATGCATTTCTTGAATAAGTCAATGATTATTTAAAGGTTAAAGTGCGTCTGTTATTTTTTTAAGCTGTTTCACATCTAATTCCTAACAATAGTATATCTTTATAAAAAAGCAAACAAGTCTTTGCATATTTAGAATATGTCACATCTTCACATATATCTACGATTTTATTTTATTTTTTGCTTCTTATTGTTTAAGCAATTGATATTATTACATTTAACTTGATTATTTACACTTTCATGTAGATCTATTTGCAACAAATCTTGGTGATATCAATAAAAAGCTGACCTAAAAGGCAATGTTGTATCATTTTAATGAAAATAGGACGCCCATAATTATGATAACCGAATGCTGGAATTTATTCAGGAATCAAAATAAAATCCGTACATTCCTAAAGATCGAATAAATGAATGAATAAGATTTTTCAATGTATGCTATGGTAAGATATTACATATATAGGTACGGATCTAAACGCGGTTCATTTTGAATAATTTTTACTCATATATACCTACCCGAACAGTAATAATAACCACATTGCGCCAGCTATGTTTTAAGAACTAGGTAATTAGCGTCGAGTCTACCAAGATCATTTTGAGACTCCGTATTGCTACTGAAAATTTTCATACAAAAAAATTATGTGGTGTCGTGGGACACCAGGTAGGAACGAAGTTCCTTCGGCTAATGTAGAATCGACACAAATTGCAAAAAAACTATAATTATTATAATATTTATATTCCGAGCAATATTCTTTCTGCTCCCCAAAAATATGTAGTTAAACAATATAAAGCTACATGACTACAAAATACTTCCAGTCATCGCGTCCTAGAGCCATTTTAGCTGAATCTGCTCCATTTAAGACAATAAAATTCAAAAAATGTTGGCTTCTCGCAGTTGCCAGAGCAATTTAGCCTTTAAAGTATACTTAACGGCAACGGGCACGGCGTTTTATACAAAAAGTATTGAAATAAAGAAATATGCGTATACTGGTTTACTAACACATTAATAAAGATAGTCTATCTTTATATTATACACACAGTAGCTAAAGCGGTTCAGGTAGGTCGCGTGAGCTACGTTAATAAGCTCGTTATTTACGTCTTGTTTGCAATTTTACTAAATACTTGTAAATGACGCATGTAGAAGAATGGGATACGATGTTGCCGATGCGGACTTGCGCATGTATGCACCGGTTCCAGCAATCTGCAGGAGTACCCTACGAACGTAGCTCAAATGGATTACTTGCGCTGGTGATCCTCAACCGATATTGACGCAACAGGCTCTTGTTAATTTTAAATATGTGAAATAATAAAGCAGTAAAAATAGCTGATGTTTTGCATATTGGACTATTTGAAAACATATTCCGCAAATTGGACGTTATGAAAATCGGACATTCTGCGAATTATTACTTAATATTTTGCGAATCGATAGTTCTACGCCGAAGCCCGTTTATTTTATTTGGTGGAATATACTTAAAAGGAACGGAATCAATACCCTTAGGTAAACATACGACAACTATTGACCTGCTAGTAGATTTTTTGTTATAGGTTCTATTACAATTTAAAATATTCTACTTTTAATTATGATTGCGGTCAATATAATCCCTGTTAACGTTTGAATAGCGTGTTGAATTGTTGAATGAGGATGCTTGAAAATAGTCTCTGGCAATTCGCCAGCAAGTCGTTAATACTTTTACACATTTACAAAATTCAATACTTTATCTGTTATTTCAAGCCGTTCCATTATAGCAGAAGGTAATATATATTTGTTATTTCAGTTTACTTTGCAGCCACATGCACATAAAATGTTATAGATTTATCTTTAAATAATCAATTGGATTTAGTCACTTCAATATTTAGCAAGACTGACAATATATCAACAGCTATTGGATAAGTTAGCTAGATTTATCATTTGAAACAAATCACCATTGTCAGTGAATAACATTTTCACCTGTTTTATCAAAAAATAAGAAATCGACGTCCTTTTTTATATTTTTGACTTGAAGTCTGGAATATTCATAAATATTGTATGTCCAACTTCATTGTAAATAAAAAACAACTAAGTAAATAATATGTATGATAGGTGCACGGACGTAGTGCTTTAAGTTGTGGCCTCGTCATATCCACAACCACTACCTCCAGTGGTTTGGGTTGGAATAGTTGTTCAGAGTGTAGGTGTTCTTCGTGTACATTGCTTGAATATTTGTAAATTCCCCGCGACATAAAATTTATGCTATCTTAAGTTGAGATGTTTTAGTTTGAGACGTTAGTTAAAAAAAAGTAAGAGACATATGTTATCAAGTACTCAATAGTAGCACACGGTTGTGACGTATATTGTTTTAATTGTTATGTTATAATTGCATATTTACATTTGATTATTTCTATAATTAATAATTATCATTGTTATTTGTTACTGTACTAATTTTACACTTTAAAATGTAATTAATCGATATTTAACTTTCCATTTGATACATTGATAAAAATATATAAATAAGGTAGGAGATTAACAAATATTTCTTCTCGTTACAACTGTCAGTTAGAACGTTACTCTGCTGAAATATATACTGGTTGTGTAAAAAGTATCTCGGCGTTTCATTGTGCAAGAACCACGACTGCGTAATACATACTTTAAATAAAGCATGCCAACCAATAAACTACACATTTTAAATAAAAGTGTGTTTTGCATGGCTCCTAGAATATGACCATTTACTAAAGCAATTGTAGAAAATCAAAATGCTAAAATATTTAAAATATAGTGTAGGATACTACCTATTATTAGACAGCTTTTATATGTATAGGTATATATGTGGTAAACTATAATAGGTACCTAATAAAATAGCATAGGTAATTTATGAGAGTACATAATTACATTGTGCAGTTGTTATAATTATGTCTCTTTTAATTTTATAATTGTCTGTGGCAAGGCTAATTACAGTGTGACCTTTTTTTACGTGGGGAATGCTTTGACGCATACCTCTCCGCGGGGCGACGGAGAGGTTACGTCGGGCTCACCGGGGAAAAAATACTCCGGAAATACCGAGTAAACCTACCACGGTGTTCCTCGACATAACCATAGATGGAGAGGCCGCGCGAATCGCTTTCACATGCAATCGCGACCTCGCCATGGTTTTGAACCGCCGTGTGAAAAGGCAGGCCATGATCCAAAAAAAAAAAATATCGTGCCCCTAGGGGGGACAACGACACGACACAGAGGCGCACGTGGAAACACGCACGCCGCCTCTCGGACCTGGTGCTGATCGGGTAGCGAGCAGGCCCCCGCAACCCTGAACCCACCACCCCCAAGTCAAGTCTCAGGGTGGCTGGAGGTCATCTCGCGCCCGGTTCTGCGGTTGGGAAGAGGGTTTAAGCGCTCGCACTCCCGCTCCACCGCCTCCTTGATGGAAATTATAATTCCTCACAGAAGGAGGCGACGGCGTTCTACGATCTCTCACTCCGGACTGAACCACGGCCGGGAGTGAAAGGGCAACCAGTCCGACTGCCGCGATCATCTCACGGCGCTGCGATGCCCAGGCGGGGCAATCCGCCAAAGTGTGCAGCGCCATGTCGTGGCAGTCACCGCAGTGGTGACAACCGGGCGTCTCTTGCCAGCCTATGCGACACAGGAACTGGCCAAAACAACTGTGGCCGGTCATTACCTGTGTCAGCCGGAAGGTGAGGGCGCCATGCCGCCTCTCCAGCCACTCCTCAAAAACGGGATTTAGCGCCACGATCGTGGCGTGCCCGAAATACAGTGTTACCTATCTTATCTTATGTATATGCCAGTCAGTGCAGGCCGACGACACTTTAAATCAGTGGGATCTTTTGTGTCGACACTCTCCCAATAACGACTGCCATAGACATTCATTGCAGCCGGGACCAACGGATAACGTGCTATCCGAGGCACGGACCAGACAATAATTGTCAATCAATACGCACATAATTTCGAAAAGTCATATAACTTCCGAAAGTCAGAGGTGCGCGACGTGGGTTCGACCCCAAGACCCTCTGCATTGCAGTCTGTTGGTCTCCCCACTGAGCTATCGCTGCTCTTCAGTGTTACCTAACTATCTTTACCTATAAGATCTTAACATCCCATGTTCTTGTGTTTGTAATTCGAATAATATATCAAATGTTTTGCATTGCAGTCATAAATTCGGCATAGCAAAAGAATACCAAATATATGATAACGATGTTATTTTAAAAAAGCAACGCTTATTGACGCGTATCGACATAAACTCTAATAGAAATTGATATTTAATGCGGTTAAACGGAAACCAACTATTGAACAAAATGCAAAGCTATTTTGCAGTATCAACAATAAACATAAGTGAAGCGAAGCTTTCTTAACCTTTAAATCAATACAAATGACATGATGTAACAATTTATCTCGCGAGCACAATCATACTATATCAATACATACGCACCAACGCCTACATAATATTTTGCGGGCTAACGTTGAATGCGCACTTGCACAAATTGTGCAAATGCGCTGAACCCAAGAAACAGAAGTATTTATACGAAATCTTTTGCAATGTTTCACACGTATTGGCAATATACCTACATGACATAAATATGGCATACTTAGGTAAACTTTGAAATGGGCACTTATGAGATTAACTTTCGCATACTGCGATTATTTAATGTTCTGACAGTAACAACATAATATATGTAGGTCGTTCATTTTTAAAAACCTGTCTGCCTACATGTTGCTTTAACTATTTTAAATTTCTGATTTTTTTCTCGATCAATACTGTCTATAGTAAGGAACAGTAACTATTGCTAACTAATTGTGTTTAGCGATGATACGAATTGATCTGCCGCACTCGGAGAAGCACCACATTCTTAGTGGACACCGGCATAAGAGGTTTCGAAGACCGAGTACGAGTTCTGGAGATCTATGTAAATAGCTAACCCTTCCATACCTTTCTATTCATTTCATATTTAATTCATTTTCTCTAGGAGCCGCAACATAGGGAGATACTAGGTATATTCTAGATATATCATAGTATTGCAAGCGATCATAGACTATGGAAACCGTGTACTGCCAGTTAGGCTTCATACACTTATTTGATAACTGTCTCGTAAAGGTATAAAAAATCTTAACAAAGTACATGGTTGAGTAGCATGCGTAGAAATACGCATTTGCCTTAAAAAGTGCAGGATGCGAATCGGACCTCGATACTGCATTGACAGTACCCATATCAATTGTAGATATAGGTATCAGCAAACTACATGTCCCCAGCCTGTTTTTTATCATTTCGAAGTTATTCGGCGCAAATTTAGGGGAACTAAAACTTTGACACAAGTTATACTTTACACAAGACGTGGTACTTGGCCATATGGCTTCTCGAGGTCAACGAACACCATGTGCGATTTATTTATTTTCTCTCAGTTGACAAAAATAAGTATACACTGTTTTGATGGCATAGCAGTGGGAGACTGGTTTCCAAACTAGGTTAAAAACCTGTGTGATGGATAACCAGGCCCCATTTCAAATTTACATTGATGATTATTGGTATGCCTCTCTGTATTTTTCACACAAGTAGAGAATGGCAAAAATCGCATCCACTATTGCGCAACTGGTTAAATATAATCTCACTCTCCTCTCATAGGTATCCCTTAATTATTCTTTCCCATATTTTCGTACTGCCAACAGTTAATGCCTCACATTAACTTTATTCCCACATTAATTGTTGCATTACTGCATAATCTCTTATATAAATAGGCACTAGATGGCTATTCCACCATTCTTCAGGTAAAGTCTCTTCATGCAACGATTTATTGGAAAAGTCAGCCATTTCCATTCATCCTATCATATCTAAATCTTCCATACTTCGACTTGTATTCCGTCGAGCTCTACCGCTTGTCCAGTCCTCATCCCATCCACAGTATTCTTCACGCCGCCCCCACTATTTCCTTAACAAACCCTTATTACTCCATGCATTCTAAAGCACTTTTCTCCAGTCATTATCTTCATTCATTAACCTGTTAAAAGGGCTCCAGATAAAATAAATAAGTAGAAAGTAATGCCAAAATATCTAAAAGAACTACTTATTGACAGTTCTTGCATTAGGTAAATGAGTAATAAATAAACTAGAATTTAAGTGATTAAACAGAATTATTTTATGATAAGTACAATATACTGTCCGATTTTGGAAAATATTACAAGTTTCAAAATATCTAGTATATCACTAGCTTATATTTAACGTGTAGATTAACCTCTTGAAAAACTTTTACCGGCTAGAGCCAGCCTATTAAAAACTTGGCAACGTTAGATGCTAAAATATATTTCTATTCCAAAGAAGAACTCGTTAAAAATATACAAGGCTTATAGTCCAAAATGGAGTTTGTTTCATTCGAGGTGGATTCCAAAAGCTATATCCGTTATTAGAATCGTTGGAAAATATAAACCGTTTCAAACTTACACAGTACCACATGAAAAGCTGGGCTAAAACAATCTCAATCGCTTCCTGTATACAAAATTACTTTCAATTGAGTAGCTCACATTCAATTCAATTGATACTATCTAAATTACGTTTCATAATACTAGCTACTAGTACACAGATGCATCATCCGATTACAGCTGCCATTAATAATGGAGACTAGCTTAAATAGATTTTATGGCAAATGATCTTCACGGCTGACAGCAAGCTGATGTTCGCCAGCTTGTGGATCACGTAACCGTTACAGACTGCATTAGTGAAATATTCACTTACAAATCACAACATTTTATTGCGTTTATATTTTTGTAACCAAAAATTTTTATTCTATCCGGATTAGTAAATGAGGTGCCAAATCCCAAATTGTGACTACATATGAATAATATAATTCATTGTAATTCTTTGTTACGTGATGCTTAAATGTATCTAAATTAAAAACAAACTAAAGGTATGTATTGTATATTATAATTTTATAACTATATAATATCTATTATTACATAAAAAATACACGAGTAATGAATATATATTGTATATTTATTCATTACTCGTGTATTTCAGTTGTGGTGGCATACTTCTGCGAGGATATTATCTCGCCAGCAAAAGATAATTTTTCGAATGGCGCGCCAACGCGAGCCTTTTTCCGGGGTAGTGAGGTCCGTGCGTGGGAAGAGTGAGTTTTAATTGTTCGCCCGTATTTGATTTATGACATTTGGCGACCTTTATAGTATATCGGACCGTCCCCGCGTCGCTTCAAACTTATCGCCTACAGTTCAGTCTAGCGGAACCTGTTGGGTAAATCGCTAAAGTAATGACGGCCCCACAGGTGTGCCTTATTGTTTTTTTTAAATGTACAACAAATGAAACAATCTATATCTGGCGTATACATATGTAAAATTTTTTTACAGTACAATAAAAAAAGTGTAAAAATGAACACTCCTACCAAAAATATGTTTGTATAAAAATCTTACTAATTAACGTTAGGTTAAGCTAAAATATAATGAAAAGATAAATAGATGATTTCAGCATGAATGGGGCCGGCTCTACTGGGGAAGGACTACCCTCTCACAGAATATCGACGTGAAATAGCAGTATTCCTACTGTTGTGTTTCGTTCGGCGAGTGAGAGTGCCGGAGACCTAATCACCCCCTTTCCCCCATCCCGCTCCTTCTCCTTCCCACTTCCTTTCCTAATTGGTCGGCAACGTGCGAGTGATGCCTCTGGTGTCGCAGGCGTCCATAGGCTACGGTGACCACTTACCATTAGGTGGGCCGATTGCTTGTTTGCCATATTAGTAGTAAAAAAAAAACTAATTAGGAGGATGTAATATTATAATATCACCTCGTGATACATATACTAGTAAATTATCATACATAACAAGTAATTATATTGCTCCCAATACTACCTCGTCATACATATGCAACATCGTAAATTATTAATTGGCAGCGAATCTAACCATCTATTTCCTCAGATTTGCGTTAAATTACTTAGTCGTTAATTTGAAGAAAATTAGAGCAAACATGTTCGAACTCATTGGAAAACACGGTACCTGTATAATATTTGAGTACTAAATTCTATTGCTACAATCTAGCGATATGATCAATGATACATGTTTTTATTATTGATAAATTATTCATATATTTGATACTCCGTGCTTATTCGATTAGGAACCTAAACGCAAATACGAATATAGATATCGCCAGTTCGGTCACGCGGAATGAAAGCATAGGAGCACAAAAATATGAGGAGGAATCTATCTTTATATAAAATAAATTGGCATAGATAAAACTCCTAGTGTCTTTTTGCTCTGTTTGCTAACAGATTCCATTTTATTATATTTTATCTAGTAGATATTAAAAGCTTTAAAGTTAGCACTAAAACTATTTAGAGAAAGTTAATTGTTAAAATGTAAATTCATATAATTCATGATAAAAAATTTGAGGCGAACACTAGTAACTAATAAATAGAGGTCATTGCTGTTGTTCGTCGTTGGAGAAATATTGTCATACTGGCATCGTAACTCGAATGTCAGTTTGTTTGTTACGCTTTCACACCTTAACTACTAGACTGATCATCATGAAATTTCGCATACACGTTGTCAGGGATACAAAAGACGACATAGGGTCCCTGTCATCCAGAAAAAGTTCTCTTCCCGAAGGATAAAAAATACAGACATAACCTACATTTACGCGAGCGGTGCTCGGGTAAAATCAAGTAAAGTCGTAGATTTTAAAAATACTCTTTGTGAATCGTCGTCTCGATCCATCAACTATGACCTTATCAATAGATTAATTAAGCACACGAAGAATATAAATGAAATGAACCGCCAAGATAATAAAAGTAACAAAGCACAGGGCAAAAATGCATAGGAATTGGCAAATGCTGAAAGCGCAACAATACGAAATCATTCATCTATTATAGAAAAACACTATGAAAAAGGATTCAATGTGCTTAGTACAAAAAACAAAGACCACAAGTTGCAGAACAGCAGCGCCTTCACTAAGAACGATGGTGACCCATCTCACTGACGAAACAAAACGCAAGGGATTATTTGGCTTCCAATAATTGTTGTAGTATATAGTCTTTATTCTGCCCGATAATAAATCCCGGATGCAAAAAATAAAATGGAAGTAACACAGCGTCCTACAAAAAAAATTCTATATTATTGACACGGCTACAATTATTGTCAAGTATTGTGGCTTTACTTTAATATGGAAGATTTCGTTTTTGTTATATAAAAGACAAAGTATATAAGTATACATGTATGGACATCTATATATTTTTATCATACTAGCTTTGACTTGCGGCTTCAATAATCTTATTCAGAGGCTTCACAGAAACCGTTTTTTTTATCAATCTCCGACACAAATAATTTAAAATGTATTTCAATTTGTTGCGCCTTTGCTATGGAAAAGAAGGACAAATTAATAAATACTCTTTCAGTTTTTCAAATATTCACCATCTCAGCCAAAAGACGTCCACTGACTGCTGGACATAGGCCTCCCCCAAAGTCTTCCACACAGACCGGATATAATATTAGTAAGGATAAAAAATTCTGAGTTGAGTAAATTCATCTAAGAATAGAAACAATTTAATACGATAGATTTCATAAGACCCTGTCTCTAAAACAACTATTTATTTATTTCAAGACACTGTAGTCAATTATGCCTGCTAATATAATAATAGTCTACTATCTAGAACATACAGCTTTCACTAGTAATTTTCTCGTGTAATTTCTGTTGGTACGAAGTAAACGTTGATTTTTTATGGAAATGAAACAGAGCTTCAATCAGATCAAATTTGTCATAATCCACACAAAATTTCTATCGTAGCTTGTTGTCTTCGTAAATATTTAAATTATAGACCTTAAAATGTTTTAAAAGTTAAAGTAAACCAGTAGGCAATTTTTCAGTTCGACTTTATAAGTAATAATTAGGCAGCAAATTTGTTGTAATTAGAAAACAGTCCCTTCGCAAACTACAAATAGATACCCGCGCAAAATTAAAGGGGTTCTGTGATCTACAAATAGCTCTGGTTGTGATGTCCCTTATTGATAAATCTGCTCGACCGGTACCTTTATTAATCCCCAACCAGACCTTTAGTTTTAATAAAACCTAGTAGCACACTGTAGTAACAGATGTATAGGACTGGTGAGACAGAAGAGATGGTTTAGGATAATAGGAAACTCTCTCCTTTTGCATATTCCGTTTGACTATTTATTATACGATGAGTAATGAATCCTGAAGAAAATTTTAGGTCTTTTATAGTTATATACATATTAGTAGGATACGTAAGATGATTGCTATATACGTAAGATGATTGCTATTACAACCCAAAGAAGCGAAGCAGTAAACAGAAATAAGTTTAAACTTATGTGAAATATGAAAATGCGGGGCACAATTAGTGACACCATATTTATAATTATGAAATATGCTTGAGTAGGTACTCGTAAACAAAAATCTTTGCCACTAAATGCACCAGACAAACGTCTTCACGGAAGTCTGGATTTAATGTAGTAAGGATATAAGGACGTCTACTTTCGATTAAAATCTTACTTTAATAAATCAATATCTATAGTTATAAACACTAAAAAAACAAAGTCTTTGACAATCTCCTGAAACTTACCAACCGTCAATAATCAAATAAAGCCTAATAATAACCCAATAGAACAAGTCAAACCCTTCAATTACTTAGAAAGCCTCATCACTAACGACTCAAAATGCACTCAAGATATCAAAACCTGAATATCAATAGCCAAAAAACAAACAAACAAATTCTTCTCAAATCTAAAATAACTATAATAGCAGCTTATAAAAACATACATCTGGAGTATTGCTCTATACAGAAGTAAAACATGGACAAAATTACCCAACAAGACTGAGAAAGACAGGAAGCATTCAAAATGTGATGCTGGAGACGCATGGAAAGAATCAGCCGGACAGAAAAGAAAAGCAACGTGGACTGAACCTTATCCAAGAAGAACGCAACATTTTAATGACAATAGAAAACAGAAAGACCAAATAAAGGAAAAGGCGAAGGCCATATCTTATAAAGAGGTCAAGGAATTGGCCGTAAATCGAGAAGGATGGCGTATACTCCACCGACTGAACAAAGCTCTTAAATATGAAGAGAGAAAGATCTATAGTTAAGATAAACAAAAAAAGTTGCCAGCTGTTTTAGTCACAAACAAATTTAACAATATAATTTAATTAGTTATGGTTTTATGGGATGTATTGCAGCAATAGCCTAGTGGGAGACCGTTGGAATGCCACGCAGAGGTCTCAAGTTCGATCCCAAGGCGCGCATCTCTAACTTTTCGAAGTTATGTGCTGTGCGTATTAAATAGATAATTATCGCTCACTTTAACGGTGAAGGAATACATTGCGAGGAAACCTGCATGTCTGAGAGATCTCCATAATGTTCTCGAAAATATGTGAAGTCTGCCAACCTGCACTGGGCCAGCCTGTTGGACTATGGCCTAACCCATCTCACGCTGAGAAGAGGCTCGTGCCCAGCAGTGGGACAGTCTAATACAGGGCCTATGTATTATGGGATATTAAATCCTTATAATAAACCTGATATGAGCTGAACTTTTCCCATTAAAAGTTGTCTAATTTTATATAAGAATGTGATAGTCCCTGCAGATCGAGCGGGTGTTAATTAAAACTCAGCGGCAGCACGGAACTAGTTCAACTGTAAACAGCGTTCATATCCCTACTTATGTTGCTAAGGGTGCCTAAATTACGATTCAGTTATAGGCCGTATAGCATGACGCGTGATAAAATGTGTCGAATGCTAAACTAACTTTATGGAACTGATTAACCCTATAACTTATCAGACGCATACATGGACACTGACATTAATAAGAGCTACAGTAAAAAGTGATCACTTTAACCTGATATTTCATTCAGAATGGGATTTCAGGAAGTATCTTGACTCTACCAAACAACAATGTGTTGCATGCCTACACTGAATTAGGTTCCTACGCCGGTATCGCACTGTCGCTAAAAGACCATTGTAATCGTTGCACAGTGAACTTTTAAGGGTCCGCTACATGCAAGCGGTTCTAAGCGTTCATGAGCTGAAATATATGTTTACGTCCGTGAGTTTAGGCACTTCAGTAATAAAAGCTTCACTTAACCAAAATACTTTAAATAATAAATAAGTACCTACGTAACTCATTAAGCCCCAGCGCAAGACTTATGAAAGTGAAAGCGACACTTAATACTAACATAAAATACTATTAGTCCTGTTACGAACTGTCCCAGTGCTCGCTGGCTTTCCTGGGCTTGAGAAGCGTTAGGCCATAAACCACAACGCTGGCTCAGTGCGCATTACTTTCTTTCTTATTCGTTCTCGAATGTATTAGAAAAATGCGTGTTTTTCCTGATTTTATGTTACTTTTTACAAATAATGAACAATGTTAGATGTAATGAATATATTTGACTGAATAGTGGGTACCTTATTAGGTACTCACTGAACATCCAGCTGCACCTATCAATTAAAGATTCAATATGCATTTGCCAAAAAATAAATACTTAAATCATGCCAAACTTAATTGTAATATACAAAATAAATATTATAAATTATGCTAAAAATATGCTATAGAGAAAATTTACCTACTTCACCATTCTCAATTACCTACAAACTACATAATCCTCGTATTACACGTCATTGCACTTCAACGGTAACAGATCTACATAACATTACCCTCAACATCCTGAAAATCACTTTGGGTCGATGAAGAGAAAACCCATAAGAGAAGACGTCGAAATTCTATCCTTATCTTACCACCACACGCAACAGGAAGGAATAAATTATATAATACTGAATATATCCTAATACAATCTAACGTAATATCTCGGGTGACTTGCAACGTGTCTAGAAAGAAAGAGGGCAGGGATATCATTGATATATTTCCTAGATTACGGAAACAGCAGTGGCCTAAATATCTTCTACATGATTACCTATATTTTATACTATAACGTCGAATCGAACAAGTAGAAACGTTAGCAATCACTAATCGTGTCTAAAGAGACAAGATGTTTACATTTACGACATCATAAACACATTTATACCATCTGGGATCAAAAATACGTGCTAACATCTAATCAATACGATTATCGACGGACTATAAATAACGTCTATCAAAATTAGGGTTAGTTTAAGGAGTGACGGATAGCACGTAAATAAAAAGAATTATGAAAAGAATAATAATATGATTATACAAGCTAAGGAGTATAAGGAGTAAGTATATATATAATATTATGTAACGATCCCAAGGCGCGCATCTCTGACTTTTCGAAGTTATGTGCGTATTAATTAGTTAATTATCGCTTGCTTAAACGGTGAAGGAAAACATCGTGAGTAAAAACTTGCATGTCTGAGAATTCTCCAAATTGTTCTCAAAGATAATTATGTGAAGTCTGCCAACCCGCACTGGGCCACTATGGCAGACTATGGCCTAACCCTTCTCACACTGAGAAGAGGCCCGTGGCCAGCAGTGGAACAGTTTAATACAGGGCTGATATTATTATTATTATTACGGATATTAACGCGATCATGCATAATGTTTACCTTTTAATGTTCGACCAAGTAACACCGACCGCGGTCACAAGTTGACAAGCTTTTTTACAATAAAAGGAATTATTTTGTCAAGATTGTTTTCTACTTTTAGTCTGGTTTTATATTTAATATAGGTAATAACTTAATAAGTAAAATGTGCCTTTTATTTAGTTTTCAAATTATGATACTTTATAACTAAAAAGTCAATATATTTATGACTTTTTAGTTATGAAGTGCCTGTCCTTTACCCTTCGAACATACAAAGGTTTTATTAGGATTATTCCCAATCGGCAAACTGACTTAACCGTTTACCGACCCTAAAACACAATACCTACTCAACCTATTATACCAGTCTTTATTTCTCTATTCTGGTTATCCTGGACAGGATATGAAAGCTTATGAAATTATAGTATTGTCATCGGTCCTTGATAAATAAACAAAGATTAAAGTTAATCCGATGTTTCTAAGTGGGTTAAAATCGTGTTCAAAGATTCCGTTATATGAAAGATAGATAGATACAGGTCAATCTAATAAAAGCGTGTTAAAAAGCAATCAGCGACTAGCTTTACCATGTAAGAATGCCTCGTTTTTTATTTTTGTACGTAACACAATTGATCTCAGTAACATGCCGTCATAATGTCAGCTGGTCGGCCGAATGGAGTAGTGTATGTGTGTAGCAATCTATCCAGCTTCAGAGAAAACAATTTCTAGTTTGCAGTGTCGTCTGTGAATTCCCACGTCTATGTTTGTAGCATATTTTTCTGTTTATGAGCATTTAAGCAATTGAGCCATCCTTCAATCACCAAAAATGCAAGTCAAATTTGTTCAATGTTCCAAACAAGGTTTTCTTTTATACTATAGCAAGTATATATAGCTCGATTGATGATTAGTGTTTACTATTATATAATAATATCAGCCCTTATATAAAATGTCCAACTACTGGGCACGAGCGTCTTCAGTGTGAGAAGGGTTTGGCCATAGTCCACCACGCTGTTCCATTGCGAGGTGGCAGACAAATATATTCGAGAACATGGAGAACTCTCAGACATGCAGGTTTCCTCACGATGGTTTCCTTTACCGTTAAAGCAAGCGATAAACATAAGTATACAAAGATTAAGTTTAATGTCAACAACAATCTGTCTTAATCTGCAGTAGGTTATAAAGAGAACCATATTCCTTAAATTAAGCGGTCTCTAAGCTAGATGAAATATTAATAATATTTCAACCAATTTATTCAATTATATTTGAGTAGTGTCGGGTACCTAAAATGTAATTATAAAACATAGTATAATGCCTAAATATGTGTAACGCAACTGCAATATATTTTTCTAATACCTCATTATATACGCATATATGCTTATTGTAGCCGCAGACGTAGGTTATTTAATATCACATTAAAATTACTTTCTTAGGCAGTTTGCTAAATCATTATAAAATTATTGAGACCAAAAAAATTATAAGATTATTTTAAAAGGTATATTGACACTTTAAGCCCAAGTACTTCAGACAGTCAATACTTGGAAATTGAATTATTAGCTTCTTAAGAGCCTTATTTCAGTAACATTCAGCTGATTATATGGCTGAATTTAATAAACATGACAGAAAAAACATTTCTGACTTCATTTCAGCTAAAATCTGAACTAGATGAAAATTGTTTTGCATTTCACATAATCTCGTAATGGAATTCTAGATCTCATTATTAGTTGTTAGGGAAAACGGTCTGCTATGCAGTAAATAAAGTTAAACCAACATTAGCACCACTCAAGATTTGATATCAATGTAACTTGAATAATCTATTCAAAATTTCCTTTAATTTTTTGTCAAATTTAAGATACCTTCATAGTGAGATTAAGTATATCCATCACAAGCCTTATTTAAACGGTTGAAAAAGTGATGTAGTTTTCCTACTGAGTCGCAGCGGCCAGACACAATAAATTTTTAATTATGTCTGATATTCTAAAACAGATTAATCATGTTGTGTCAGATACTGGCGAGCATATGTACTTTATTCATAGTAAGATTGTGTTAAGTATTAATATTTCTCTAATATACTATTTAATATATTTTGATTTGAATGTCAAGCACTACAAAACAGACCATAGAAAGGCCAATGAAACGAGAAAAATTATGTAAATATGCATCCCTGTATTATGATACGTTACGACCAAAGATATTGTTACAATCAAAGATATTGTATAATTTTGGTTACAATATCTTTGGTTACGACAGCCCGCGATAATTATGTCTATCCTTTTCTCTCACACGCAATGACGTAAGAGAAATAGTAAAAGTGGCTGTCGTTATGTCATCCTAAGCTGCCATCCGATCAGTCACGATATGTCAACATTATTTAATATTTTAATCTATATTTGTAACTATGATACTATATTTATGATAACTATATTTATGATTTGATTAACAAATCTTCGCTTCGCCTATAACATTATCCTTTTTGCCTCCTCAGCATCAGAACTCGAGCTAATACTTCAAGACCTCAGCTCCGCAAGACTTCAAGTTGAACTTCAAATGAACGAAACCAAAACTCAGGTGATGACCAACGGCACGAAACGTAGGGTCACGGTAGACGGGCACGTTATACACTATGTCGACGAGTATATCTACATAGGTCAGATAGTGCCTTTCAGAAGCGAAGCAAACAAGATAAAGAGATTGATAGATGAACTGATAATGCCTGGAAGAGCTTCTGGCCAATGAAAGACCTTATGAAGGACAACCTCCCAATCTACACATCGACATGTGTATATTGCCTGTCTTTAACCAAAAATCAGAAGTCCAAATTGAAGATCTGCTCTGGCAGATCTTCAATTTGGAATTCTGATTTTTGGTTAAAGACAGGCAATATACACAAGGCAGATCTTCAATTTGGACTATGGAGCGTAGCATTCTCCGAGTCAAAAGGATGGACCACATCCAAAACACTACTCTGCGCTCTATAACACGCATAACTGACGTATGTGTTAATCCGCCAGGCTGAAGTGGGACTGGGCCGGATACGTTAGCCGCATGCACCCAGAGAGGTAGGCACAAATTGTGACCAATTGGGTGCCAAAAGACAATCGACGGCGACGGAGCAGAACTAAACGGGAATGGCGAGATGACTTGAACGTCTTTGAAAGGAACTGGCAAAACTGGAATATCTTCGGATAGAGTGGTTTGAAAGCCCAAGGGAGAGGAGAGGCTTTTGCCCAACAGTAGGACATAACAAAAGGCTAAGGGGAAATAACCTATATTTTGGAAATTATTTATTCTAATAAATTACAAAAATGTGCTGTCGTTACAGCTTAGAATAAAATTTATATACTGTACATTAATATAAAAATAGTGGCTATAAATTTATCATTAATTTTGTCATTCATGTTTACAGATAGTTAAAGGTAACAAACTTTGTTTGAATCTTATAATGTACAAAATATTGAACGTTTGAATCTTATGTATATTAAAAGTAAAAATTAAATTAAATATTACCTTTTTTTCGCAGCCTTTCTATCAACTTATTAACCTTACTTATATACTTAAACAATGATGTTTGGTCAACATAAAGCAGCGAGGAAGTCTGCTGTATGTGAAATATTATCGATAGTAAAACTAATCGTCAACTTGTACCACTCGACCTACGGGACAGACCTTTTTATTATATAATATAAAATAATAATAAATTAAATAGAGTTTATAAAACGATTATGGCAATACGCATAATATGAATAACAGATCGCCAATATGCATTACAAATAATCTATTGGCACATACCGCACATCTTTCTGGCAATAATTCGTACATTATCTAGCTCTTGTCAAAATAATAAAGCGGTCTCTATAAATAGAAAAAGAGTTACTGGTACGGAATCGGTCTAACGCTAAGCCGAACTATATTAAGATAGATGTTCCCGCGGTTTTACCCGCGTTTATCGTTACTGCGCGGCCCCCGTGGATCGTAGCGTGATGTTATACAGCCTATACCCTTCCTCGATAAATAGGCTATCCAACAATAAAAGATTTTTTTAAATCGAACCAATGGTTCCTGAGATTAGCGCGTTCAAATAAACAAACAAACAAACTCTTCAGCTTTATAATATTAGTATAGATAAGGCACGCACTTAACAGAGTAGCCTAGAAAAAGACTAATAGTACAGTACTGAATAAAACATTCATCTGAATATGATAAAGCGTTGCATTTCAAACAATTTAAAACGTTGCAAGTCGTTAAAATATGTGTAAACTATATTATAATTATAAAAGGTCTGACGTGCATTTGACAAAAATATGTATAGTGCAATTTCTTTTTATAATAGTAACGAGGTCTAACATAAAATGGAAACACAGATTTTCTCTTCTTTATCCGTTTTTAATTTGATTTTACACAAGAAGAAAAATTACAATGATATTATAAATGTGATTTATGTTGTAATTTTTTTGATCAACTGAAATTTGCGTTTATTTAACTTAAACTAAATGCAAATTTGGTTCTATTGTAAAGGTATTTCACCAGTGATATATAATAATATGTATGGTGATGGTACAGTCTAATAAATAAATACTTACATACAATATATGTATGCTGTTGGTACGCCTAATAAATAAATATATACAATTAATAAATACTTTATAATTACGATATTATATCTTAATTATTCTTGTGAAATACTTTGTATTATTTAAACATTTTACATCCATATAACTTTATAAGGGTTAAATACATCTAAATGATTTTGCAATGTTAATCCATTTATATTAATGTGAGTTTCAAAATCCGATACATTATTTTAGTATCATATTAAAATGAATTCGTACTATATGGCTTCTATTTATTTAGCAATGTCTTTTTGTCAGACAGTGTATAAATATAGCGCCAGAATATGGAAGTAATACCTATTTAATAATAATAAGATTTATTGTCATAAAAGAAATTACAAATACATAAGTCGGCTTCAATGGCGTAGTGGTTAGTGTAACTGACTGCCACGCCTGAGGTCGCGCGTTCGATTCCCGCACAAGTCAAACATTTGTGTGCATGAACATGGATGTTTGCCTTGGTCTGGGTGTTTCTATGTATAATATGTATGTATGTATTTACAAAAAAAAGTATATATGGATGATTATCCATTGTCTAGTACCTATAGTACAAGCTCTGCTTAGTTTGGGCTAGATGGTGTTGTGTGTATGTGATAGAATATTATTATTATTATAATACAGAACATTACAACAACAGGCTTTAGTCTGCCATTTTTATTTGGAATTGATGTAATTCTCCGCACTAGGCTAAGCCTGTCCTGCAGAAAACCGTAAGTACATAGATAGATTCACCCATACATACATAGATTCACGCCTGTTTCCCAGAGGGGTAGGCAGAGACTACGGATTTCCATTTGCTACGATCCTGACACACTTCTCTGGCTTCATTCACTTTCATCACATTCCTCATACACGGCGTAACCGTAAGTTAAGGTCGATTTATACAAAAGTAAATTTTACATGAAGCGGTTTTGAACCGAGAATATAAATTATAATGTGGGTAAAATGTGAAAGTTTCTTGAGTAGATACATACTTCATACATACAATATTATGTTAAATCCCGAATTATTCACGTTAACGTAGCAAACACCGTAAGTCGAGAACAAATAAAGGGACGGAAAGATGCAAATTTAGGAGCTGTAATAAATCCCAAATGTTGCTTACGTTGTGTACGAGAGATAACGCCAACGTTTGCAGAAATAAACATTAGCCATATGATATGCCTGACACCCGATTTTACCCCACCATGATAATTAGTTTGGCCGCCATCTAATTTAGCTAAGCTTAATTTAGATGCTGCCAAGCGTGTTGGTATGTTCCGTAGCGTCGTCCCGTGAGATCAGCCTATTTACGCAGTCAAGCTGTGAATGTCACGATAAGATATTTATTTACCCAGCATAATTATGCAACAGTCAACCCTAATTGCCAAATTTACGGTCACGCAAAGTCTTATAAGGTTTATTTATCTATCATGGAAAGTGAAAGTTCTACCTTCTCCCGTTTATTATTGAATGACACATGTGAGTCCCGTTGCCAGCAATGTCTGCGTTCTTAGTATTCTAACGTGATGTACCTTATAACATTCGATATGTATTTTACTTTAGCTTATATAAACATTTAATATTTTTATAAACTTAACATTTTGCAACTGTAGTATTTCGTCGGAAAATATTATAATTATAATATTTCACAAATATTATAATGAAATCATAATACGCTCAAAAATATACACGAGTCCAAAAGATGAACTAATTTAAGTTACCTACCTGTCAATAGTTGAAATGCCAGGGATAATTGAAAACCTATTACGTCTGGCCGCTAGCGGGCTGCTGCCGGACCGAGGAATATGAAATTTGGAACAGTTAAAGTTTATATGCAGAAGAAGTGGTGGATCTAATATTTTTATAAAATATGCATTAGGAATAGGTACATTAAATTAATGAAAAACACTACATGCACACTACCATGCATTTGACACATGGAGTCGAATCGTGTGCGTAGTATATCGGCATTGTTCGGCTCATGTCGTACAATTCTTCGTAACTATGGTTACCCTTAAATACCTATTGCAATTTCGCGGTATTGGCCATTAAATTTTAAAAATTTTATTTGTTTTAAATAAGGGGCTTTTATCCACAAGGATTTTTTTTTAACTTGGGTGAATGCATTGACCCATAGATACCCCTCCACGGGGGCGGGCGGAGGGGTTATGTCGGACTCGCCGGGGTAAAAGAGAAAGATGAAAAAAGGAATAATGTACCTCCCGAAATACCGACTAAGACCTACCACGGTGTACCTCGACAAAACCGCTATCGGCGGGGCCGCGCGAATCACTTGCACATGCGGTCGCGACCCCGCCGAGGTTTTACCAAGTATAAGGACATTATTACCAAATGGACAAGAAGTAATGGACATATTCTGCTTTGAAATTGTTTTTTATAAACAACAGAGCAAGGATAAAGTTTAAGTAATTGTAAAATAAAAAATGAAAAAGCTAAATATAGAGAGAGCTGAAAAGAATTTTCGTGATCCCGCACCGTATCGCAATCCCATCTTTAGTTTTGAGAAATAAAACTAAAGTAGAAATACTAGTATATGTATTGAGAATTTTCTCGTTTTGCTTCATATAACAACGAGAGAGTAGGTACGAGAAGATTCGCAACAGGGTAGAAATATTAGAATACTGATTGAAATGCATGTGTACGCAATCGAATTGCAATTTATAGAAACAGAGTATCTGCTTACAGTATGCAGTTACCTGAATAAATAAAGTGAACAAACAATAATAATAATAGGTCTAGGTATCATTCATAAGAGCCATGTATTACAACAAATAAATGAACGGATACATATAAAAATATAAATAAATCGAAACCGAAATTAGAGTGTAAACTTGCCAACAGAATATATTATACAATAGTTACATCATTACTAAATTTCGACTCACCGAACTTATGTGTTGGCACTAGATTATGCGTGTAACAGATACCGTATCACTAAGACTGTATACTGTACTGTACAGTGTAATACACAGCCATACACACAATTGAGAGTGCTAGCCAGTGAATATAGCTTAAGATGTAGAACCAATTGTAGAATACCTCTGAAAGAATTTGTTTTCTCACATAGTTTGCTTTGCTCTTTGTTGCCTTTTCTCTTGTCGGACAGGTAGAAAATCTATTACGTGCAATAAAACAATAAATATATGTAGTATTCAAAAAGGAATTTTGGCGAAATCACTTAGCTTGTAAGACACATACTAAGTTAATTCATCGACTTATGTATTAAAAACGCACTTTCAAAAGGCATACACAGAATAAAATATACATAAAAGTCTTGTTTAACAAATAAACATCAAATAGAAACTAGTGAAACAGATTGCGCTCAAAGTCCTCAGCCAGAGAATTAATAGATGTTGCATGAGTTCTACCTAAGTTACATCAAAAACCGATGTTTGCGAATATGATTTAGATGTAAAGGTTTGGATATATATCAAAATACTTATCTATCTATCGGTTTTATGTCAAAAAGGTTTTTAAGGTACATCATCCCACACAAAGTAAGCGTTAATTCCCTATCTACCCTGAAATTGTTTATACTCAAGTCTATATTTCAGACCAGACCCGAATTCAAACCCGAAATGGTTGACGAAATGTGGGTGTAATAAGTACGTGTGACACTGTGTATGTGTATAATCAATATCAGTATATTTTTAAACTTAATGTTAGCAATTTATCTATGTAATTAATACGGCAATTTACGATTACACTATAAATAGGTAATAAAAATAAAACAAAACCTTTTCATAGAAGTCGCAAACGAAGGTTTTAGTGTAACAGCTAATATTACATTTTATATTTTGACTGTTGAAGGTAATCACACAAATATAACTCTCAATGTGATTACACCGTAAGTCTATGTTACAAGTCAAATATTTATTAATTCCATGGTACACGTGTATTCTCAATTTAATGTATAATACAAGCTATAGTTATCTGAGATCATTTACCACTTTTGTGTCGATTAAACAAGGTTTCTGTCAAAGTTGAACAAATAGCCAGTCATTATATAAGTCTTCTTGAGACACAATATGAGACGAGACAAGAGATGGTTACTAAAATAAAGATAAAATGTTTATCTTTATTCTAGTAAACATAAATATCCGAATTAATTTTATAAAAAAGTTCGATTGAATAATATTTATTTCTTTATTATAAGGGCTTTTGAGTTACTGACGTTTATTAATCTTCGTCTTGTCAATAATCTAATTGAATTTTAAGAGAAATGTCCGTTATAATTGAAAAAATATAAATACCAAAGCAGACTAAACTATAAACAGACGTTCATAAGTGATCTAAACGGGTTATATTTTTACTGCAATATTTTCATCTATAATAATCATCAGGTTATCTCAAAAACAATTTAAAGCGTCGGCCGATTCGCAGATACGCAGTATATTAGCGTACATTGCACAGTAGACTTTATTGCAGCTAACGTTGGCGGCCACCATATTGTGGCCACACATTGCAGTAAAAATTAAGCCTTTCGATGTATAAAAGCAGTAAGCGACAAAACGACGAAATGTCAGGACTAATTTATAAGTAATCCTTTCATGTAAGTATCATCAATAAAACTTATATTATATACTTTTTTTACTCAAGGAACGCTATATGTAATTAAACTAAACCAGTATTTGAACGTATATCACCGAATATCTACTACAAAAATACTATCCAATCTACGCTTTTCGAAAACTCCCGAATCTGTATGAAAGTTATACACAACATGCTATAACATTTACAAAGTCCACTTGGTTTCGCATACAATCTAAAAACTCTTATTGATTTTATATGTTTTCAGATATAACCATTTAAGCTTGGGTAAATAGACAGTTTTCCATATAATATAATCATTGTGGTGTACAAGATTTACGCCCAGTTTTCGCCACGGTTCTGCGCCACCATTATTTTTACCTTCATTCATCATCATCTCAGCCGAAAGACGTACACTGCTGGACATAGTCCTCCCCCAAGGTTTCACCTTCATTATTTTATTATTATTATTTATTATAATATTTATTGCTGGTGGTAAACGTGCTAGAGGCCAATGTGATGGTAAGCGGTAACCACCGCTTATGAAATGCAAAAATGCAAAAGCAAGGAAACACAACCAAGCAACTGATTGTAAACGATGGTGTGTACTCGAAATGCTTACTTTGTACCCTAGGGGAAGTAACTGAATGATTTTATAATGGCTTATTTGCTTAGTAAATAAGAACCTGTAACAAAAATGTTCTATATACCGCTACATTAAGTCGATATTCAGAATTCTGTGAGAGGGTAGTACTTTCTTAGTCGGACCAATCCATTCATGCTGAAACCAGCAATACTCTTTTACAAGATATTGATATTATTGTTTGTGACCTTTTAACCTATTTTATGGAAATAATTTTAATATAGTTTCATTACAATGATTATTTACCTAATACTTGAACTTGAACAAATGTGATATGGGTTTGACAGAATTGTTATTAAATATTATAAACGACGACAGTATGCTCGCGGTTACACTGAGGTAGGTACACACTCACATTTCATCAGCTGTGTTTAAGAGCCTCATCTTCAGCCGCTAATTGGTTATATTCCTAAAATATAAATATTGATGCTAAAAATTAAACAAACTGACAAGATCTTAATAGCACTTTACCTTACCTGAAGGTCGAACACGAGAATATATAATATGTAATTTCAATTGGCAATAGACAAACGCTTAAACTAAAGCCAATGGATCAAAGATACAACCTACACAATA
Organism: Catocala sponsa; assembly: GCA_963564715.1. Taxonomy (NCBI): domain Eukaryota; kingdom Metazoa; phylum Arthropoda; class Insecta; order Lepidoptera; family Erebidae; genus Catocala; species Catocala sponsa. Next base: position 14,765,966 of record OY751331.1, read on the forward strand.
GGAGAACCTATATAATTATATCCAATTAATCTATTCGAACAAACCCCTAAATTAAATGGAAATAATTATGTTTAGTTTAAAATGTAGTTGTTTACTTTTACTTTAGTATAAAGAGAAAATTTATACAGGTTACTTTACGAGTTTTAATATATAAACAAACTTTTCTATTACACATAAATAATCCAATTCGGTATACCAGTAACTTTTATATCCCTCTTCTGATTACTATTTAGTGAGCGAAATATTTGTGATAAACCCTAACGTAAATAGGTATGTATAACAAGTGGTACGAGGGAATAGTGCATCAATCTAGAGCGGTATTAAATCACGTCTATTATGTGTTGTGTTGTTCTGTAAATGTACCTATGTAAGTGCCAAATATATATATTTATACTAGATGGGCAGATCGTAATTAAAAATAACTTAAGAGAACCCAATTTAATTACATTCATTATGCGTTGATAAAATATATATGTTGCTTTGAAACGCCAGAATTAGGATACTGCAAATATTAAATATTCCAATGTATCAAATGGTTTATCAATATAAATTTTCCTATTTTAATAACTGTTAATGGCCTATCCTCAATAATTACTTCCTTAGATACTATAATATTTAACAAGATAATATTATCTACTATGGAATTTCTCAGTACTGTTTTCGGTACAAATAAGATTATGTATGTAGATAGTTCAGTGGTATAAATGTAACTACTAAATCGTTTAAGGTTCCAATCGATGTATGGCATTGCACTACATAACATTTTAGAAGCACGCTAGACTCCAGTTTAAAGTTAAAGTTAAAAACTTTATGGTAAAAAAGGCGTGTGACACTATTTACTTGATTCTTTAAAATATATATGAGTAGTAAATCTAGACACGTGGCAGCGTGTCAAGCCAAGTTCAAGCAAAGGAACTGGCTAGCCAGCGCCGAGTGTAATATTACACGAACCACTTGGTGCCACTTTTAACCGTTCTATAACTCAAAACCTCTTTAACGTAAACACATAAAACTACGTGTGTTTAATTATATCTATAAGGACATCTAGAAGCCCAAATTTCATGAAGCTAGCTCAAACGGTTATAAAGATATGAAGGTCAAAAAGTCGTAAATTTTAGCACTGACTGACTGACTGACATATAGTACCTAAACCCTAACCTACTTCCAGATGACCTAGAAGGATGAAATTTGGAATCCAGCTCGGTAATTGTGTGTAAGCGTAGGAAAAAATCTAAAAATAAAAAAAGGTAAAAAATAGGGGGAGTACCATACAAAAAAAAAAATTATTGTAGCGTTGGAACCGTTACAATCAGATAATGGAACTATCCCAATATATGTATTATTATATTTGCTATATAACAGAAATATAAAAATAAAGTTAAGTCAAAAAATAACTGGTGTCCCCATACAAAAAACTTGTAATACGCGCTAAACAATCGGCCAACGGTGTGTCGTCGGCGGCGCGCGGCACCACATAATTATACACAGAACAGAAGTAAATCCACATAAAAGCGCTCCCGAGCATCACATAAACATAGGCACCGCTTACGAATACCGATTTAGTTATTTATTGTTTTATTAATTAAGGCACAAGATAGTTCTATAGTAGAATATAACCGCCTGAGATCGTTATATCGCCCAGACTTGGCTAATTTAAGCATAAACAGGAAGCGTATTAAAAGGATAGCAGATAATGAATAGGCAATGCGCACTATTATCTCTAACATTCAAGAGAATGTAGACAATAGAATAAAAAAGAAAACCATGCAGCGGAAACGCAAGAAAAAACATTTAATCTCAATACCTGCCTAGTTTTCTTTACAAAAACTAATGATATCCCACCAAAAACTTAATATAAAAAAGGAGAGCCAAGTTCAATACAAAAATTATGCTTGGTTGTGGGCTTTGCCGCAAAAAGAACGGAGATCTAAATGAGTGCCAAGTTCTATGCAAAATCCAAATATGTATATATAGGAGCTAAATAACATTATAAACAAGTATTAAACTCTATTTCTTTGCTTTATTGGATACCTATAACAATTGCTGTTATTTAAAAATGTTAGATCTTAAAGTAGGTTAGATTTGACTTGGCCAGTTTTTATATATATATATATATATATATATATATATATATATATATATATATATATATATATATATATTGAATGACTTAATAAAATGACTGATGTAACGAAAAAGCCAAGCATAATTTTTGTATCGAACTTGGCTCTCCTTTTTTACATTTATGTTTTTGGTGGGATATAGCATAACACGAATATCTCAATCACAAACTATTCTTACTAATATTATAAATTCGAAAGTAACTCTGTCTGTCTATCTGTCTGTCTGTCTGTCTGTTACCTTTTCACGGCTAAACCACTCAACCGATTTAGATGAAATTTGGTACAGATATAGTTTAAAACCTGGGGAAGGACATAAGCTACTTTTTATTCATGTAGGTACCACGCAGGCGGAGCCGCGCACAAAAGCTAGTTCTCTATAAAAACAAAATCGTTTTCAGACTAGATTTCGACGTCAGCTTATTTAAATCACGGATATTTTAAATTAAATTTCTGCCAAAGTAATATTGTAATCATTCGTCTAAACTAAACCGTTATCAAAGTTCAAAAGCAAAATCCAAATTCAGGAAATGCATGGATTGCTCAAAATACCTATTTAGAGAATTAAATTGGGAATGACTTTATTTAATTCATACTTATGTAAACATTATTTTGTAACTACCAGTTTAAAGTTCGGAAGTAAATAAGAGTTCTTGTTTATAAAAAGCGAACTTTATAAAGTCAGCTAACATTTATGGCTGGTAGTATGTTTTATATCTTATCAAATAGAAACGGAAGTCGAACTATATTATCTTACTAGCTTTTGCCCGCGGCTTCGCTCGCGTTAATTTAGAATTTGACAATCAATTCGGGTTGTACTCCGATTGTAATAATATAATTCAATCATGATTCGAAAGACACGTGGCGCCATCTATTATCATAAGAACGTTATTGTTGTTTTCCTCGAAAACAGTAAATTTTTTCGGGATGAGAGTTAGCCTATGTCCATTTCTGTACACCTGACAACGTATATGCATAATTTCAGAATGATCGGTTCAGTGGTTTAGGCGTGAAAATGTAATAAACAAACAAACTCATTTTCGCTTTTATTATATTAGTTAGGATTTCCTTGTAAGCATAAAAGCATAATATTATAGTATTTAGTATATTTATGTACTATTAAAGTAGATAATTTGTAGCGCATTGATTAGCCGTATGGATCAATTACTGGCACAGTGATTGCCCGGATGGTTGTGTCTACAATATCCGACGGTAAATCTCTTCGAAAAACATAATTAATTTCTCAGAGTATCTACAAGAATTTTAAAATAAAATAGTAAGAGATCCAATGACAAAAAGCATTGTATAAGTGCTATCATACTGCAAAGATTAATAAATCCTTACTTATATAATATTATAAATTCGAAAGTAACTCCGTCTGTCTGTCTGTCTGTTATCTTTTCACGGCTAAACCACTCAACCGATTTAGATGAAATTTGGTACAGATATAGTTTAAATCCTGGGGAAGGACATAGGCTGCTTTTTATTGATGCAGGTACCACGCGGGCGGAGCCGCGCGCAAAAGCTAGTAAAAAATTAATTTCAAATTAATTTTAAATACCTACATAATTAAAATATGATTCAACTTGCAAGAAGTACCTAAGTTTAATTTGGCTTTCATTTAGTTAAAGTTAAGTGTTTGAGGAGAGCAAGAAGTAAGGTATCAGCAACTATGGTTTGCACGAAACGCAAAAATAATTCAAATTGCTAGTTCAATTTATTCATTCAAATTAAATTATTATTAATATTATCCAATAACATCATAATAGCAAAAATATTTTAGTACCAAACCCATAATAAAACAAAAGCTCGTATTATCGATAAACTGATAATCATTCTCTTTCACCAACGATTTTTATCAAATAAATAGATTCAGATAATCTTAACAAAACTTAAATGTCTATTAGGTTTCTTATAACTTATATCTACTTTGTATCTACACAAATAGGCTGAACTACACCATAGAGACGAACATATCGGCTGAGTTCAATCTTTATATCAATCTCACGAAATAGTCGTTTGCCAGGCAACCTTCCAACAAGCTCAGATTCGCACCTTCGATTATTTTTCTTACCTTAGTTCGCAACTGGAGTATCATTCAAACTTGAGCTCTGAACGAACAAACTTATTTGTAGACGTCATTTCAATCACAAATTTCCACCACAAAATAATTGGAACTAGCGTTTGCAGGCCGACATGATTTTGGCGTTAATCCGGCCGGTGCTGGGTTAATATCTATTTTGTTAATACGTCGACCTATATATAATCTCAGGCAGGTATGAAATACAAATAGAATTCTTGTTTGTTTGTAGCAAAGTTCATAATATTAATATAATAGCCAATTTTATGTAAACAAATCTTATAGGCAAGAACGCCTCTTAACGATAGATAGCATCGCTCGCGCGGGAATTGCACACAAATATTCCTATTTTGCTCATGTATTTCGGGTTTATCGCATCTGAACTGAATCTTATTGATATTGGCGGATCCAGAAGACAGCAAAACAGCATCAGCTCTATCAAATGGCCAGATCTACCTAATTGGATAGAAATCTCTAATCGGAACATTCTTTGCATATAAATTCCTTTATAAATCCGAGCAATTTTCAATAAATATAGAACAAAATATCTTGAAATATTAATATGATGTGTTTTTGTAACAAATGTATTAAATTTAATATTATGTTAATGTATGGCCAAGCTAATAGATTACAAGTTGCCGAAAGATTAAATCCTCACTACCAATAGCATCGACATGCGCAAATTGTACTCGTACGTGCTTGTCCACCGATACGGAATCGAAAAACTCAGAGGCGTGACTATTACTGAAAAGACAACAAAACTAAATAAAATGGATATCCCGCCGCATGCTCCATCTTTTTTCCAATAGCATAGGTGAATGTAGTTTGTGTCAGCTATACACATAATCCCGTACCACAACGGTAATAGCATATAAGGCCGTTACAAAAAGGGCAATAGTTTACTTACACAATAATATATAAAATATCGTTGTGTGAGCATATATTTATCTATAAATATAAATATTTTTAGAATGTTAACTTTGAGAGCTAGTAAACATATACATATACTAAATAGTTCAGACCTGGTCAAACGTAAACTTAAATGCAATTTAAGTTCACATTCGACGTTTATTTTAACTTAAGGATATCTTGTCATATTTATGACACTGAGACTAGATCGGCATTCTATTCTGAACATTTTTTATTACGAGAATTGGCTCTCAGATTGCATATGTACGATTCCATTAGTAAAATATTTTGAATCATTTCCTTGAAAATGAAATGGCGTGTACATAGCATAAACAATTGTTTCACTATGAAATAACTGAGTAATAAACAAATAAGTTCGTGATTTACGTCTTAAACGGGTATTGATAGAAACAATCTGTTCCGTGGAGATTTTTTTAAGATTTTGATAAGTGAATAGAATCTCTCCGTGTCTCAACCTTCGTGGAGCTTATTATAAAAGGTTGATAGTGCAAATAAATATTGAAAAGTGGCTTTTTAATATTTTTTGCGCTATCAAGCCTTTATTTGGAAAACGCAAATATCTAAAGAAATTTAAGAATTTCTACAGATGAAAAGTTTTATGAATACCTATATTTTGCAATGTAATAAAAACTACTTCACGTACATTGAATATAAAATAGGTAATCTTTTAAATTGTATTTGAATGCGAAAAATGTTACATATACATAAGTTTATTGCTTATAAATTTTAATTGCAATAATTTACATTATTGAACCCAAAATTCCCAGTTCAGGAAATAAATCGAGCACGCAGTCGTATTTTGGATAATTACCGACGATTACCTACTTAATTTTGAGTCTCTATTTACCAGTAACCACCAAAATATAGACGCCTAACACTATTATTATCACTTTATACTTTTATTATGTAATATATTTCTTCTTTGCACTTTAATAAATATTAACCGTGAATGGCATTTTGAGTCACACTTACCTGTAAAGACATTTGATACAATATAAACTGTAGGTATTATTTTAGTTCAACTGAAATTTGTTAAATATTATTTTTCAAACAAATGATTCACTAAACTGGTTTAGTTAAAACTGCAACGAGATATTTGCGTAAGTTCACGACTGTGGACCGTCGGAGCTACGGGATCGGGAGCGGCGGCGGACGAACGCACTGAACTGGCGCCTGCCTACTCGAACACTGAATGAGAAATGAGAATCAAAGCACAGCTCTTACATGGATGCGCTGAAACTCACCATTATTAACATTTTTATGTATTCTATCACATAAGTTAATTACATTTGCGGTGGTAAAATCATAAAAACATTGCGTTGGTTCTATGACTCTTAATTCTGTTTAGATTCGCAAATACCGCCGTCTTTTACAGACACCAAAAAGAAATTTTTTGGATTGCATACATAAAACTAGGCTTTATTTATTAAATAAGTATCTATATAATAGTTATGAAAAGTGGAACGCGGTTAAGAAGAAAATGATCATTGTTACGTCATGCGCAGCCAACTGAATTCAGGTTTTCTAAGTAATCTTTCATCATAAAGATTAATGTTTTAATCTTGCATATATAGTTTGAAAAGTTTATATAGGATAATTTAAAATGGAGAGGTATCTAAATCCTACAATATTACTTGATCACAATCTAAGGTAAGGTAATTTTCCAAGGGAGATTAAAATATATAAAATATTACGGAAATCTTTAAAACTCTAATAATATATAGAAATGCATATTAAATTACGCTTAAAAGACACTGATAAAAAATATTTGTCAACGATACCAATTGAACGGCATACGAAGAGTACATTCCTAGTTTTTATTATATATGTTATGCTCCTTTTTTTATTGTATAACTCTTATTACTTTCTGGCAAATCGGTCTTGGGGCCTTTACTTCCCTTTGAAAATAGGACTACAAACAAACACATTTCCTTCTTTATTTTCGTTTTATCTGTTCCATACAAGGTATAAAATGTAAAAGATAAAGAAAATGGTATAGAATTCCGTTTACAATTCTTGTTACTTGTTTGTTGCATAGTATTTTCTTTATTCACAAATTCCCTATGGAAGACAAAATTCTTTGATTCTTAAGATTTTTATTGCCGTGATTTATCTATAACATCGTTGTTATTTTATCAAATTGGGAAGTAAATTGAAGGAACATCGAGGCCGCTACTAAGGACCGCTTTCCACTGCCACCCAATTGATTGAAAAGCGTTCGGTGCCGCTTTGCCCATGTACAAGCGACTGTTTCAATGAAAAACAGTCATTCAGTCTACATACCCTTCAACAGTAGAAGTATGTGATATCTGATAACTATGTTCATTTAAATTCCTTTATGCAGATTTCAGATTTGTAAGCCGCAGCTAGAACATTATCGTGTGAAAACTATTGTGTGAAAACTTTGTTAAATTTTGAACATTATTAATTTATATATTCTTTTCTCACTAACTATTTAAATTATCACATCTATGTAGAGTCCACTCTAAAATATAGCATATAGCTTCTACCATTCAGTTTCGAGGCAAACAACGTTACATCCAACGAGTCTTTGCTAATTTATACTTCGTTGATTAGTTATTTTAAGCTACTTATCTCAGCAACTACTATTGACTTATTCGGAATAGTTATAAATAATGCTTTTGTCCATTTTTATAGTAAATTTGAAACATCCATGTTTTGAAATCAAATGAAGTAGGATTATTAGGTCAAATTGGGTATTTAATTATAATATAAGATCTTCCCTTGTACATTTTAATTTGTTTATGTCACTTCATTCGACTTATGATGAAAAAATGCAATACAAATACCATTAATCATGAACATGATTAATGGCAATTATATTAACAGACATTTGTCTCTGAAGTTTGTAAAGCTAAATCTTAAATAATAATAATAAATCTTTAGTAATGTAAGAATTGGTAGAAGTTTATGTAAAGGTTACACGTAAAAAAATATGTCTCTAACTTGAACTGTTTTAGGACTTCAGCAAACATTCGTTTACAAATAAATTAGTTATACGATTAGTATTAAGTTGCTGAGAATTTACCATTTTAACTAAATAACTTACAATACAGCCACTGTCGCGCAGCAGTACAAAATGCGACAGCCATGCACGAGGTTTTGGTTTCGACTCCCGGACTAAGTGTTATTGTGATTATCTGTCCAAGGAATTCTCGGTAGAAGCACGTAGTATGGTACTGTGTTCGTTAGATGGCAAAAGGCTTGCTCCCTACCGGAATAACTTTAGAATCAGTATCATCGAAGAAAATAAATAATAAATAAACACAGTCTTAACTATTGATTCTATTTAGATAATAAACCAAAAGCGGTCGTTACAAGCAAATATCTAAAAAGTTATAAAAATGAATCGATTGTAGGTTTTTAGGAGTATCAACTTCATCGCAGCTCTATGCTATGCGCTCTATACCTACATAACTTTTCCGGTGAAAATGAGGACTCGAGGGGCGAGACGCGCTTTAGGCATATATTTACTTGTCGGCTTTTGCACGACATCAAAGGAGTGTCGGTACTACGTAAAGATTTCTTATATTTTAGCACACCGCCTCAGAGAATATGCAGGTGTACGAGTAAGTCTGTTAATGAATTTTATAAGTAATTTGAATTTATTTATAGATTAGAATTATAAAACCTAATAATTCAATTAATATGTCAATGATTTTAATCATATTTTTTGTTTTATCAAAAGAATATACGAATAAATTTTAAAAACCATAATCGTATACCTTATATTACTACTTATCTAAATAATCCATAAAAGTGTATTGCCATACTCATTACAAGATCATGAATTTCTTAGTCTTTTAAAAGTTTCATAACAAAGATAAACAGCTAATAATTAAGACAGTTAATTAATAGCGCAGTTCTTTATACACAATTCAAACATTCACATTGTAGGTTTAATTAAGTGATGAAGGCATGAGTGTCCTGTGCTACGCGTTCCAACTAACAATTTAATTTAATTTTTAAAGTGAATCTGATTTTATACACTACGTTTGAAACAAAACCATTTCCACTCTTTCAGTAACTAAGTGTACAAAGTCACTTTATTTTTGCTTTTGCGAGCACCGCATTTTACCGAGCACTAGTAAAAAACGTGTTGTTTTAGGATTCGTAAGTAGATACCGGGTCGACACCGTGGTATGAAACAAACAATGTACGTAAGAGACCTGGTTTAATTAAGGATCACAGCCAAATTATACGGTTATTATTTGACCCCAGGATCCTTAATTAAACGAGGTCTGTTACTTAAAAGTTAATTAAAGAAATGGGCTGTATCTTTGATTTCAAATGTTATTTGAATGAACTTAAATTATACATATTATAATTAATTCATTTTCATAGACTTTATTTTATATGAAAACATATTAATTGTCGAGTAACTACAATTAATACGTTACCATATAAAATCATGAAATAAAAATATTTTAAGGTCCCAATATATTAATATCGAAATAGATTGTAATTATCCAACAACTATAAACGAATAAAACTACTTATTCATAATTTTAATTTGGTCTGAATGACATCTATCGGATCAAATTTAGTTTCATGATTATATATAACGCTCATAACCAGTTGCACTCACTGATCGGTAAACGATTAGCGAGGTTAAGCAACGTTGGGTGCGATCAGTCTATAGATGGGTGACCGCTTAGTGGTATTTCATCTGAGCGTCTCCGTGCTTCGGAGGGCACGTAAAAAGTCGCTCTCGGTTGTTGTCAAATTGATAGCAGTCGTTAAGCCATGTCAGAGGCCTACGGGCGGCTTGAACAACTCTTGATAACAGGTTGACCACTAACCACACGAAAAGAAAAAAAAAAGAAGACAACAGTGTAAAGTGACTATCGGATAAATATCTGTATAGTCAAAGACTTTGATAGGTGGCTATCATGTTCCTTCAGTCTGTATCGAACGGTATTATCTACTTAACTCTTATTCCATTGCCTGTTACAGTACATATAGTACATTAGTCAAACGTTAACTTTCGAAGTCTATTTTAAGTACTAATGTATCTATTTAGCTCAGTAGGGAGACCAACAGACTGCAATGCAGAGGGTCTCGGGTTCGAACCCACATCGCGCACCTCTGACTTTTGGAAGTTACATGACTTTTCGAAATTATGTGCGTATTGATTGACAATTATCGCCTGCTCTGTGCCTCTGAGAGCACGTTAAGCCGTCGGTCCCGGCTGCCATGAACATCTACGGCAATCGTTATTGGGAAAGTTGGTGCCCTCTAATATCCTGACACTGGTCATTGCCTTAGAGTATCGTTAGCCTTCGGGTTGCGGAGGTCAGATGGCAGTCGCTCCGTGTAAAAACTGATATCCAGTCAAATCCGGTTAGACTAGAAAGCCGACCCCAAGTGACTTGGGAATAATAAAGGCTAGGAAGAAGAAGTACTTTTGACGGCTTGAACTATTTCACAAACATTGATAATATTATCGGTAATACTTTATAAAATCTTGACGTCGCGTCGTCCGTATTGTAACATAGGCTAGAAAGAGACTATTAATTTTATACAACAAATCATTCGTAAACAAAAACAAATACGCAGGTAACTAGGTCACTCAAAATTCAGCAAATAAGAAAACGTACCCGCTGTCTGCAACCGGGTTCAATTTAATAAAAAATATATGTAAATGTTCGTGAATTAGAATTAGAATATGCTATATCACACTGAAGATTAGTGTTAGTAAAAATAGGCGGTATACAGTGAAAGCCGCCGCACCTTAGTTAAATCAATGTTATGTCATTTCTTGAATTAATAGTTTTGTGTATGACCATGAACGTACATATTTACGTGTTATTGATGGATACCATGCCAGCCATGGTCTCCCCGTGACCAATAGTAGTAAAGTTTAACAGAAGTAGTTAAATATTTTCAAAATTATGTTTTAAAATAAACAACTCGATAAAACGCGTATAAAGTAGGTAGTTTAATTTAATTTTTTATACGACTTGAGTCCTCTTCTCTGTTTTTTCTCTTAGTATTAACTTGCATAAACTTTATGTGTACCTAACTAAACTCTTTTTAAGACAATAACAAGCTGTTGCTAAGCAATGACTTTGGTGACTGTGTGATAGCGTTGAAGAATTACCAAAAGTACGAAGGATCGTACTTTTAGTTTCCTACATAATAATAATAATAATAATAATATTTATTGTCACTCACAAAATTTTACAAAATGCTCTTATTTTAGATACATAAGTGAACGGTAAACAAAATATTTATACAAAATAAGAGGTTGTCGTTGACGGCTGTGTTACAGCTGCCAGCGCCCTCCACCCTATATGATTATTTGTTTAACGAATAAGTAAGTATGATGAGTTTGTAAATTAATAATTACTGATACAAGGCTAAAATAATGTTGTGTAAGAACATAACATACGAAAATAAAAATACAGCATGGAACATTAATACAATTTGATAAATTATCACAAGAGCGCATATGGTCAGCTCACCACTATTCCATGCCGAATGTTGAGACCAATAATAAACATTTTGAGTCTGGATGTTCTGTGCAAGTCGCTTATTTGAAAGTTTGTAAAATACCCTGCAATACGCCACTTATATTTTCATCAAAGTTTATAATGTTGTCATAGTACTAGCTTCCGACTGAGGTTTGAGATAGCTTTCTATGTAACCTAACGAGTGGACGAGGCAGCAGCTGTAGCCACCTTAAACTAATTAGAAGTTTGTAATATGCAGTTATATAATATTTCAGGTGCCTGGCTGCTTCCAAATAGTAGGTACATTGCCCACATAAATGTTATTTAACTTTGTGAACGAACTGATAGAGGGAGTGGTATCCAAACGAAAAGTGATTACACGCGGATTTGATAAATACCGCGTTTGTTATCATAAATTAATATCAGATCAGAATAAAACTGGTTATGACTGCATGTTTATAATTATTTCAGATAATGAATAGAAGTGTTTTGTAGGTCAAAGTAAGTAGCAAGTGCCGTCCAACTAAGATAAAATAAAACCACAAATTTATGACATGGCACTTTGGAGTTTAGTGAACATAGTGTTATATCAATAAACAAATTGATTTATGTAATCATATAAATTAGAAGAAATATTAGATGCCTGACCATAACCACGATCAAAAGTTCAAGTCAACGGAGTTTGTAAAATACATCTGTAAGTTTTACGGCACTTAACATGTTATTAAAAAACAAAAACTATCATCATCAGAAGTAATAGTTTTAGTTGTAGTGCTCGATATAACGTTAGTAGGACTAACCAGGCGAAAATTAATGCCTCTGAAAGTGTTAACCCACCACCCAGTTTATCAGCTTGCAATGTATTTTTTAATAAATATCAGGATGATGATGATGATGATGATGTACATAATAGGTATTGATTCAAAAAAAAGGAAATACGTGGTTAATTTAGTTGTGTCATAATATTTATTTATGGCTTTGGGTTGGCTGGTAACGTGGCCAGAAGACTGGCAAACTGAATTCTTTGGGCCAAACAGCAACAAGCAAACAGCCTAGACACTTTCTTACCTTTCTATTATATTCCTTGCGACGAAGTACGCCTTCATTATCAATTTTCTAAATTATGCTATGTTATATAGTTTTCTTTAAAATTAACTCTTATAACACATTAGCAAATAAGCATATGTACTTTATGTAATTGGAAAACCACGCCGTAATGAATGCCTTCACTTCACGAGTACTTATTTCCGACTGTTTAGAAAAGTCTCTCCTTTGTTCGTCGCTATTCAGTGAGACTCCAGTCTCGTGCTACACTCAATAGGCCACTGTTTCGCAGCGTTTATGTATACAAAAATCTTAATGAATGTTCACGATTTGGTTTATTTTTGTACAACACGGTGTCTACACGCACATGTCGAAATATCGTCAAGCTGTACATATTACGGCTAAACGGAATTACAAATCGATAATATTACAAAGCCACGGTTCTATAGTACAAGATTGGTGTAAAAATATTCACTAATTAAAACAGTATTACTAAAGCAGCGACAGTGGATCGACTGTCATTATTATGGTTAGCATAGCTTGTCTTACAGAAGTAGCGTTATAAGGACTTGTACACAAAACTGCGAATCGGCGCGATGCGAATTCGCAACGCAGAAAACTGCGACACAAATGGCTGCGATGCGATTTCGTGCGGCAAGCCATCTCCCATCCACGATTCGAATAACTATTCCTTCAACGACCGTCAACCGTAATGAACGTATTTTGTAAACTAGGTCGTGACATGGATCGTAAAAAGAAGTACGCACTTCTGTTATTGCTAAGGAGATACAGGAAAAAGAACCGCAGAAGATTTTGGGTTCATCCATTTATTACTATTATGAACGGCGATGGGAACTACTTTTTTCTAAAATATGAAGCTTTGAAAACCGAGTAAAAAAATGTTTTATTATTTTATGAATGAATGAGCATATCTTCATTCGAAGAGCTTTTAAGTTTATTATCACCATATCTTCAGAAACGATCGTACAAGGGGAGAATTCCTGTTATGCTTCTGGAAATGATTGGCCTCACTATCAGGTAAAACAATAATGAATTATTTGTTTACATTAGTCTTTACTGAAATTTTTTTCCATATACCTATTACAATTCTTGAAAGTGTGCTTAATACGCTCGAGTTAGAAATATCATTACTAGGTGAATCAATTTGATCTGGTATGTTTGTTGAACGTGGACGTATCAGTGGCGTTTGTTGAGATGTTGCAAAATGTTGAGTTTGATAGCCACCCTGATAGTTGCTATTCGGATAGTAGTAGCCATGACGTTGATACTATTCTGTTAAAATTTGAAGAACACGGCTTTGAAAGATTAGTGTTTTATTGTCATCTAATCTTTCAAGTGATGGTAGAATACACTTAAAAGAAGATATGTGTCTATTCTCCGGTTCCTTTAAAATCTTAACAACTTCATCTCCAAAATTATTATTCACCATTTTTTTTTTCGGTGGCTGCTTATGGTAATGTTTTTCAGATATATTTTGATTGTCTTGCTCACATTCTGTTTCATTTATACTGGTAGTGGTCTCGTTTTATATTTTTTTCTTATGAAACTGTAACTTTTTTTACAGGTGGTATTCTTTAATAGTTTTTGCTCCAGTCCCGGATCTATTTGCACCTTTGAGTTTCTTTTCATACTTAATGAAAGTATCCTTAATCCCCCTCCATCTTTGTATTACTGTATTACCAGGAAAATAATAATAATAATAATAATAATAATTTTATTGTTCTATAAAGTACATACATCATACATATTACTCTGGTCTCCACACTAGGATTCCCTGTGTCGTGGAGGCCAGTCTCTTTCGTCGAGCAGAAAAAATAACAAAAAACAAAGTTTTACAAAATATAAAATTATTATGATAAAAGTAAACGAAAAACTGTATGTGTGTGAGTTGATTGGTGTGGGTGTAGGTGTGTTTGTGTTAGTGTGTGGGAGTGTGATAGTGTGTTGATGTGTGATAATGTGTCATGTGTGTGTTAGTGTGCGTGTATGTATCTGTATGTTGGTGTGCAAGTGAGTGTTGGTGTGCATGTCATTGTCAGAGATTAGTATAATTAGGAACTTTAGTTTATAACTTTCAATAAACCTTCGGTGTCATCATAATCCAAACCTTTAAAATAACCCTTTATACAGAACTTGCATTTCAATCTAGTCATTACCAATATATTAAGTTTATTATTGAGTTTACGGTAAAGAAAAGGCCCCATGTAGTTGAAGCATTTTTTACCAAATTCAAGTCTACATTTGGGTTCATGCCATTTTGGTTTTCTGCGAGAGTGAGCATTGGATTGCACTGTGGCATCAGCCTTTTTATGGAATTTCAATACCACAGACATAATATATAACTGCCGTACTCGGAGGGTGCATGTCTCTTGATACAATAAATTTGTAGGAAAGCGAAATGGTTTCTTATAGGCTACCTTAAGAATGGCTCGTTGTGAACGTTCTGCCTTTATTAGGTGTGTTTTATGCGCAATACCCCAAACAGTTATACAGTAAGTTAAAATTGATTCACACAGTGTGCAATAAAGCATCCTAAGGGTTTTCTCATTAGCAAACTGTCCCATTTTCTTGAAGATATGAAGAAGTTTTCTGATACGGCCACTCACATAATCTATTTGTTTGGTCCACGTAAGGTGTTTGTCAATGATGACCCCAAGATACTTTACAACCGCCACCTGTTCGAAGGTTGAGCAGTAACAGGAAGAGCCTACGCGATCTATGCAGGTATGCAACTTGATAGCCAGTTGTGTGGGGCAAGAGTTTCTATTACTGACACTAAAGTTGACCACTTTCGTTTTGGTCACATTGAGTGTCAATAGATTCAAGTTTAGCCATTGAGCGACCTGGTTCATACCTAATTCCGCCGCCGTATAAACCGCCTCCCAAGTCTTGTCATAGAAAATTATGGCCGTGTCGTCAGCATAGGCAAACACCTTTGCTTTATTAATTGGTAGATAGCATAGACTATTAATGTAGATGGTAAAGAGAGTCGGCCCAAGGACGCTACCTTGTGGAACGCCGTAATTAAGGCCAGCATAAGAGCTCAAGCTATCACCTAACTTAATCCTCTGTGTACGATTGGTGAGGTAAGATTGGAACCACTCTAGAGCTGTACCACGAATGCCTATGCTTTCGAGTTTCTTTAAAAGGATCTTTCTGGAGACGGTATCGAAGGCTTTCGCCAGGTCCAAGAAGACACCAGAACATTTATAGCCTTCGTCTAGTTTGGTGACAACAAAGTCCACCAGATCCACGACAGCATCTTCTGTTGACCTGTTAGTGCGAAAGCCATATTGATTATGTGATAGTATATTGTTCTTTTCTAGAAATTTCAGTAGTCTGGTATTCATAATCTTTTCCAGGATTTTAGATAATGACGTAAGAAGAGAAATGGGACGGTAGTTGGAAATTTCGAATCTATCTCCTGATTTAAATATTGGACAGACATTTGCCATTTTCATTGCGGATGCTACTATTCCCGTAGAAATGCTTAAGTTGCACAGAAAGACAATGGGGGGGATAAGGTAAGGTTTGTTGAGTTTAAGAATCGTGTTTGCAATACCGTCCCACCCAGGGGCTGAGGAATCTTTTAAGTTTGATATAATCTTATTGACTTCATAGTTATCTGTTGGGTTTGCAAAGAAAGAGTGACAAGGGGGTGTGTTATCATATAGACTGCTGGTGATAGGAGCCAGTTCGGCTTCAGTTTTGTTAAGAAGTGAGAGTGTATTAGTTGCGAGCTTTTTGCCCACACCTGTGAAATAGTGATTGGCTTTATCTAAAGACTCTTTAGGGTCAGGACAAGCTTGTAACAGATCTAAATTATTAGGATTATTCTTTTTAATATTACATATACTATTTACTGCCTTCCAAGTTTTTTTACAGTCTCCGTTAGCGTCGTCTAAAGTTTTCCTATCATAATCATTTTTAAGATTTTGGATTAGGTTATTGCATAGGTTCCTATATCGTTTATAGCTCTGCTGAATGGTGTAGTTTTCTTTGTTTTTATTTTTACTTGATTCTATATGCAAAAGGTCTCTCTTTTTAATACATTTTAGTAAACCCTTAGTCATCCATGGTTTTTTAATAGATTTAGAGTTTCGAATGGTTTGGATAGTAGTATAATCTTGTATTGTGTTACTTAATACATTTGTAAAAAATAATGTAAGGGATGTTTGGATGTATGTGTGGTTTCTTTGATGTATGAATGTATGTATGTTTGTTTATGTATGTTTATGTCGTTTTAGGTCAGTTTTTGACTTTGCAAGTTTGTTAAATAAATAAATTCATTTTTTTTCTTTTTATGTTACAGTTCCTAGCAACCGGAAATGAAATCAGAGATATAGATTTAAATTATTATCTAGGAGTAAGTACAGCCGCTAATATAATACGATTAGTTTGTAGCGCAATATACCAAAAATAACGCAACAGCTGCTTGAAGAAATCGCTGCAGACTTTGACAAGAAAGCCAATTTCTCTAACTGTATAGGAGCCGTTGATGGCAAACATATTCGTATTTGTAGTCCCCCAAACAGTGAATCACTTTTTTTAATTACAAGGGTTACAATTCAATAGTTTTGTTGGCTATTGTTGACTCGAAATACAGATTCATCTATGTGAACATAGGAGCATATGGAAAGGAAAGCGACTCCACCATTTTCCACAACACGAAACTGTACGACCTACTGATTAGCCTACACCAATATCGAGGCCGTTGCCGGGCTTTTAAGAACCGATTCCGTTTGTTTTTGTCGGAGACGAAGCTTCTTCTATTTCGAATAACGTCATGCGCCCTTATTCAGGCAAGCATTTGTCTGTTAAACAAAGAGTATTCAACTACCGTTTGAGTAGGGCGAGAAGATATGTCGAGTGTGCTTTCGGTATACTGGCCAATAAGTGGCGAATATTTTACCGGCCCATTAAAGTCTCATATGATTTTGCAGTAGACATTGTCGAGGCTTGTTGCATATTACATAACTTTGTACTGAACCGTGATGGATTAGAAACCCCTGTTAAATCCTTTTAATTTTTAATAGTAAAAAAAGTTGTAATAAATGTATTTGTCTACTTACCAAGGTTAGTTTCTTCATTGTCTTCTTTTTCCTCGAAATTTGGAAATAAAGTTTTACATACGTTCTTCCAAGCTTCAAGTTTCATTAATTTATTTTTATAATCCTCGTTACTAGTGTCCCAAAGAACAAGGCGCTCCTCAATCAGTGATATAAAAAAATCTACGTCGTACTCTGTCATTTTTGAAGGGAAAACTTCTTTAGCGGCGTTGTGCACTTTTTTTGTGATGGGTAAAAAATGTTAAGCTCGCGTCAGGATACGTGACCTGATCGAAAATTCGTAAGACGGAGGGAGAATTATCCAACTCCCGTCAGGGCACGTAACCTGATCGAAAATTCGTGTAAGACGGAGGGAGAATTGTCATGTTTGTGTACGATAGCGCAATAAATGAATATTGTATTTTACCACATAAATGATAGTACTTTTATACTGATAATTAAAGCAATTCGTGCAAAATTATTCCCTAACCATTCCAAAATATCAAAAATGCACAACGTTAATATTCAAGTTTTCACTTCTGCCGGCACTCCCGAACTGCAACCCGTTAAATCTTTTTTACATTAAAGTTGCATATGTCTTGCTTATACGCTGTCTCAGAGCAGACTAAAATGGCGTTAACAAGTAGCGATGCAACGATATATCGAATATTCGATAATATCGACCCTAACAAATCGATATTTTTATCGATATCTAACCATCATCGATACGATATTATAATATCGACATGAAATTAAATATCGATATCGAACGATATATCGAATATTCGATAATATCGACCCTAAAATGTCGATATTTTTATCGATATCTAACCATCATCGATACGGTATTTGCATATGGACAAGAAATTTAATATCGATATCCAAATAATATTTAGCAATATTTGGTAATATTTTTGCTTCTTATTAGCTTTTTATTTACCCACTTCTACTACTAACTTGAAAGTTCTGAATTATCTATAATATCGCATTGAAACTGTCGATATTATCGATCATCGATATTTTCAGGGCTTATATCGAAGCCCAATCGATATTTATATCGATATTTTCGTCTCCTTGCAACCCTATTAACAAGTGTCACGTAACATTGCAGGAATGCGCGATGCGAATCAATTCGCAAGTTCTTGCGATGCGTCGTGAGAGCTCGTAGATTTTTACGATAGGACGTCGCAACGCAGTTTTGTGTACAAGCCCTAATACCCGCTTCTTACAACCAGCTGTAAGGGTTTAGACAAACTAAAGACATGTATAGCGTCTCGTTGTCAACTGCTTGTGTTTTCAACATTTAAGAATGTTTTCAATGTCATGCTCGAGTATGAAGTTGAATTATTATAATTATAAAGATATACTAAAATAGTAAAGTACACTTAATATTGGTGCCAGATTGTAATATCTGTTTTACAATTTAACAGTCTGATACTTCACAATATTATTATAGGTATAGGTATTATTGTTAGGATTCTATAAATGTGAAGTGTTATTATGTTCTGATAAACACTACATTGCTGGATCGCCTCCATTATTTAGTCTGTAGTTACGTAGGTACTAAGTGCATCATCGACAATATAATCGGTGTAATGAATACCGTCAAGTGCGAATACCAATGTCAATAAAATGTTTGCCTTATAGTGGCCAAGCCCTTAGAATTTGTCTTCATTAAGTATACTGCCACGACTCCTCTTTCATTATACAACCTCATAATCCAAATAATGCAATATTGAATATGCATAATATATCTCTTACACATGTAAATCACAATACCATATGTAGGTATTTACACTCTAGTGGTTGTTCTAGTACACAGTATTTAATAAACATCACTCATTCAGTGTAAGAAACGAGAACGTAATAAGTAATAACATTTAAGGTAAAAACGTTTAAGAAACCTATGCCTAAATAAAAATGTACAATGATGACAATAATATAAATGTTTAAGGGTCAAAATTAATGATACTGGTTCTATTATTCCTTGTGTATAATTATCATTAGAGATTTTTATTATTACTGTTTGTGGCAGACGAGCCATGGCTCCACCTTCAGTCCTTCTTCCTATTAAAATCGGAGATACCTCCGCGTGATTCTGCGAATGTCTTAGTGGTACAGTTAACTTCTTACGTTTTGTTATACCGTACAATTATTTATTTCCGTTTTGTTATACCGTACAATTATTTTTATAAGATTTTATTTTATTTTATCTAAAAAAGAGAATTGCCACACGTGGAATAATTTCTTTGTCGCAGGAAACATATTATACAAAAAGAACATTCAGACACGCAACACCTTTTTGAGAATCACACAACTGTTTGGCACTGACAGTGGCCGGCACCAGCCGCGCCGTATGAAAAGGAGCATTATCATGCATGAGTAGAAATTACTGGCCCATTTGGATTGTGTAGGTCAATAACAGGCTCTACTATCTCCTCGTGATATTTTTGTGCAATCATGCTGCCTTGGATCCAAACGAGCTAGGTTCGTCCACCAAGACGAATTCCTGGCCACACCATAATTGTTCCGCCTTGGTATAAGTATCCTGTAGTATCCTGACGGCTAACTCTCCCTGGAGTTCTCCAAACGCGTGTTCTTCGTGAATCCGGATGAAACTCAAACCGGGACTCATCGGTGAACAGCACCAACGACCATTGGTCGTCAATCCACGGTAAATTCTCCCGAGCCCACGAAAGCCGCCGACCGCGATTGCCACGTCGCAATGCTGGAACACGTAGCGGTCTTCGAGCATGAGAGGCCAACTTCATGCAACCTCCTTCGCACGGTTTGGTCTCTTACCAGCAGCTGGTGGTCCTCCTGGAGCCTTTGTACTAGTTGCATCAGTGTAATATTGGGTTGTCTTCTGGCGGTCATTTGGATAAATCGATCCTGTTTCTGCGTAGTAACACGATATCTACCCGTATGCCGTTCAGCAACATCCCCAGTGCTGCGATAACGTGACCACAACCTTGATTTCACGTTATGGCTGGTGTGTAGGGCCTCAGCAACGATGCGTTGAATAGCACCTTTTTCTAACATGCCCACGGCTCGTAACATTTCATCTCGACTCAAATGATAACGTGACATGACTCTTAAAGCTCTCACGGCACGTTACGTTAAAAAAGAAAACAAGCTAATCCCTTTTGAAAATGAAAATATTTATTTGCATTAAACATGTGTGATACATTGAAGCATTGATGTTAAACAAATTTAAAGTACAGCATGTTCTACCTGAATAGGTGTACAAATGAGTGTAGTAATTACATAGAAATATATAATAACAATTAGAATACTATTCAAATGATGGTAATTAATTAAATATAAATTGTAAAATCGAATAAAGACAGTAAAATTCAAATTAAAATCAAAATCAAATTAAAATATAGGCAAAATTCAAATAAATGTCATTAAGCACAAATAATATAATTAATGTCAAGTATTGTTAAAAAGAAAGGTAGCTACGCATATAGTAATATTATTTTTTATCAAAATGTTCAGAGTGAGTCAGTTAGAAAATCTTTTAAATTATAATAACACTTAAAAGCTAACAAATCCCTAAACTTTTTCTTAAAAGAAGTTAAGTCTAAACTTTTTAAATTGTTTGGTATTTTATTATAAATAGTAGGTCCCATGCAGAGAATACTTTTTCTCATAAGTGTTGTTTTAGCCGGGTGCAACCTTAACTTAGTATTATCTCGGCGATTCCTAACTAATATCAATAAAACTTTTCATTAATTAATATCAATAAAACAATTTTAATTTTTTTTTCGTAACACTCGTAACGAATTACTAACAATTTTGCCGCCGTATTCTGTTTTTATTTAAATTTTTATAAAATAAAATTCAAGAGATTTCAATCTGTATATAAACTTTTTATGGCAACTAAAAAGATTTTAAACTATAAGGTCGTCAATAATTTAGGATTAAGGTATCCCTAGATTCTGTTGATGTGTGTACCTCTGTACAATTGAAATTTAAATATTTGTTGAATTGTCTACTTCAAATATTTTTGTAGTTTAATAATACTTTAGGTTTCGGGTAACCGGTACCTCAGTTTGGTCCCGGCTCCGGCAAAGTATTATTAGATTTTTCTGTCAATAAATTCTCAGTAGCAGTACAGTGCCTAGAAATGTGCCTTGTTGCATTAATTGAAGTGCGTATATATTATTTATTAGATAATCTTTTAGTTTCCTTAATAATATATTTATTTATTTATTTATATTTATCGTATAGTATATTGTTTTTTTTTTCTTTGTCATGTCTGATGTTGAGTCATTTATTTCTGCTGATGAGGCTGCCAGCTTGTCGAGTAAGGATAATTTTTGTTCGGTCACTGATACGCTGGGCGATTTTGTGTGGCAGACGTTCAATCATGACCGCCTGAATGTTGTTTGAACGTTAGTCATCTGATCGCTCAAAGTATTCCCAGTCATCATAGAGACTTTCTTGAGGCTTTTAGTAACGCCAACGATCATGCCATCCTGATTTCGGAGAGTTGGCTCTAACCTCACCTTCTCTCAACTACGTACCCTTTACCCGGCTACATTCTTATCAGGAATGATAGGGTTGGTCGGCGAGAGGGTGGCGTGGCTATTTATCTTGAGGTTTGTGTCAAAGGAGCTAAAACAGTCCTAGGGGTAGTTTATTGTCTCCCCACAGTTGATTACTTCTCCAGTTTCGAATCGACTCTGGAATCTCTAGGGTCAGAGTACTCACATTATATCATCATGGGCGATTTTAACACTGACCATCCTATCTCACCATTCCTTGCATTCCCGTAAACTCCTCCAAATCATAGAAGCCGCCAGTCTACACGTTTTACCCTTAAATGCAACCCACTACAACATTGATGGGATTGATACCTGGCTGAATCTTATTCTCATCTCTGCTCCTACCTTAGTCCGCCGTCATGGCCAACACCTGGCTCCTGGATTTTCTCATCATGACCTCATATTCCTTTCCTATAACCTTAAACCACCTAAACCCTGTCCTAAAATTCTGCACAGGCGTTGTTTTGGGCGGATGGATGTGGAGAAGCTACGCAAGGATGCTTCTGCTCTTAATTGCGAACTTTTAGAGACAGATTCCACGGTGGATCAAAAGGTTCTCATTTTTAATAACGACGTCGTGAACCTTTTTAGCGTCCACGCTCCTGTCCGTAGAATTAAGATAAAGCGCCTTCCCGCCCCTTGGATGCCGAGGGGTAGTCGGATGGCGATGCGGCGTAGGGCTCGAGCATTTCGAAATTTTAAAAAGGATCGCTCTCATGACAACTGGTATCTTTTAAGGGTGCAAGGAATCGGTGTAATCAGATGATACGTAATGCAAAACGCCGCCATATTCTCGATAATATAACATCCTCAACTCCTGCTGATATCCGGCGGTTTCTTAGAACCCCAGGCATCGGCAAAACTCAACAAAGTGATTCGCGTAGGATGATTAATTTGGATTTCACCTCTTCTATCTTGCTGGATCAACAAATCAAGCGTCGTACTGTGGATTACTTAGCCAATCCATCCAGGCGCAATATTGATCCTTTTCTGTTTTCTTCGGAAGACCCAGGTGAGATCAGAAAGATAATCCTGTCGATCAAGTCTAATGCTGTGGGCAGTGATTGTATTAGTCGCCCTATGATCACACCAATTCTTGATCAACTCCTTCCCCCATATTCCATATCGCCAATTTTTTCCTTGACAATGGGATTTTTCCTTCCTTGTGGCGTAATGCCTTTGTCATCCCTCTTCCTAAGGTACCTAATAAAGCAATAAAGTAAACGTAATAGTCCTTCCCTTCCAAACCACTACCGACCCATATCCATTCTTCCTTTCCTGTCTAAAGTTCTTGCGGCCTGTGTACACAAACAACTTGCACAGTTTTGTGAACCTGAATAATCTATTGAGTCCTCTCCAATCTGGCTTTAGGCCTGGGCGCAACTCTTCGTCTAGTCCGTTTTACTTTGGAATGCGCTCCCGTATGAAGTCAGGATGTCCATAAACCGTTGCACTTTCCAGTTAAAAGTACGTGCTCACTTCCTTGACAGTTTGTCTGTTCCATCTCATCAGTAATACGCCTACATACATACATAGCTATATACATACATACGTATGTATGTATATATGTATATAGCTATGTATGTATGTAGGCGTCTATATATTTATATGTACATATTTGTATATATTTTATTTAAATTATATGATATATTTAGGTATGTATATATTATATAAATATCATTACTTTTGTGTTATTATTTAGTATATATATGTATATTTATAATGCTAATATTGTAAGCGTATGCAACTACAATATTAGGTGCTTACGCTTTTAAATAAATAAATAGTAATAATTTCACCACGTATCACATGGATAAAATGTGACTGTAATTCTCCTCATCCTACACCATCGGGTAGAGGCGTGGAAATACGTACGTAACTACATATATATAATAAAACATTGTAGTCTCGGTCATTATGAAAATATAATAAAGGCAAACTTTTAACGAACCAGTCAGATATTAAGTGTACAACTTTTTTATTTATCTGACCTTAGCTATATAACCAAGTTGAATTCAATTTGAATATTTCTTACAACAATGCCAAAAAATGATAGCAAAAGTTGAGAATTTTATATTGTTACCCAAATATTTGATCTACATTGGACGTGCGAAAGGCAAATATACCTTCTCCATTTACCACAATATTATTTATTCAGTCTCTTTTCGATAGGTATAGTGCAGTATAAAAGACAGAGATCTTGTACTTGACTAAAGGGTATTCTACATACGAACTTTGACAGCTAGACAGCTGGAGTTATACAAAGATATTGTAGAACTATAGATGGATCATATTTTAGCAAGATCATAGTCATTATCGTTATCCTTTTCAACACCAACAAATTGTCATATGCTAGAAAGAGACAACGTAATCGCCCTAGTGGGTCGAAACAATCTAAATGACTCCATTTTAATTATATAATGCTAACTAATCAGATATTGTTCAATAGTGCAATGCATAACCCGGCATCACGATTGTGTCGATGAAAAACATATTACTAGCTGTTGCCCGCGGCCTAACTCGCGTGAATTTCGGATTTAATTTAGGAATTAATATTTACTATGTCTAAGAGCAAAGGCCGATATTATTTAAACTTTCACTTTGTATACCAAAGCGAAAGTTTAAATAATATGGGCCTAAAATTCGTAACGGCAATTATCGCGATTATGCATATTTTTACCTTTAAGTGCATGTCATTTCGATTAAGTTATCACAGAATTATGGTGTAGCCTGGTTGTAACGCCTTAATTTCTTAATTCACGTTGTGAACTATATATAATTTTTATATGATCCATAATTTGTCTTACTAATAACAATGACATTTAAATTTAACTTAAAGAATGTTAAATTTAACTTAAATACAAAATCTTAAATTGAAATGTCATTGTTACTTTATGACGTGATATGATTGAACATTGGCTTAAACCAAAATGTATTTTATAGGTATGGCATCCAATACCCCTAAATTATCAGTCATGTATCCTTTTTCCCATGTTTTAAGAGAACTCCCTACCTAAAATAAACTGACATCGGTCATCGGTGATTGCTGGCGAATTTTCCATCTCAAGAAATCATAATCTATATAAATAAATAGCACATCATATTTTCAATTTTCATTGAAATTTATTATTATTTAATAGATTTTTATTTTATTCACGATTTTATAATGATATTAAAACCAACTCTGAACATAGGCTTACGTGTAAAATAATATATTTGTTATTACTTATTATAATATGGGCATTTAAATACAAAACACACGTATATAATATATTTTACGTTTATTTTTGGGTAACAAGTAGAGCATGTTAGGTGTTACAAATTTAACTATAAAAAATATAAGACCAGCACTATTTTAGAATATAAAAATTATTTAATATTTTAGGATAGGAGAATAATCACATTATAATAGACCGGACATAACTATATTAGACGAACTAAAAAGCCGTTTCTAACATGCCCAAATCTACCATACTCTTATAAAAACCCGCAATTCTTTCACATGCTTTCTCAATATTTCTTTATGCTAAAGCAATCAAATGCTTTTACTCCGTTAAAATAAGATGGTGACCATAAATAACAAAAACTTCATAATAATAGTTTTAGGGTACTTACAGTATACTATCAAGAACTAAGTTAGATATTGTTCATACTATTAATTAAATATGTATCGATATTAACTATGAAGATATATTTTGCATTTACTGGCTGATACGATATTGGATGATTAAGAAATATTGTCGGCACTGCATGCGAATGAAGAATCCGCCTCTGATATCCCTCACGAAAACATGATTCTTTAAAATGTAAAGAGCGTATTTTTGTGTACTCTGGCCGTCGCCATTCGTCACCTCTCCTTACATTTTATCCACACCCATCTCAAGTCAGGATTAACGAAAAATCTGTAAAATAAAAATTATTTAGTTAGCTTTTGTATGTTTCTAATATTCATTGGCAAAAATAAATAAATAATTTTACATATTTAGAACGAAATTTGATTAGGTAACCGAAACTCTCCTTCAATATACCTGTCAATAGCGATATAGGTACCAGAAATCTGATGATCTCTGGCTCAGAACAGTCACAACACTATGAGGTAGGTAAAATGTCAAAAACACCCGGACACTGTTGTTTTACTGTAATTTCAACATGAAAATAGCAATATAATCACAAAATTTACGGTCCTACATATGTATACGTGAACTATAATTATTGATCTTTAGTTACGATATGAACTAAAACGTACGAATTACTTTTATAAACTACAATAATCTTATATCGTCTTACCGATGTAATGTCTCTTCTTTCCAAGCTTCCGGCCTATGGCTTGCCCCCTCAACTGTGCACCTGGATTGCAAGTTTCCTGCAGAAGCGTCGTATTCGGGTCCTTTGCGACGGTCGCGCTTCCAAATTTATGCACGTCAATGCAGGAGTGCCTCAGGGGTCTGTCTTATCCCCTACGCTCTTTCTTCTGCATATCAATGATATGTTGAATCTCGGCAGCATACATTGTTATGCGGACGACAGTACCGTGCATGGGCGATATCTCGGACATCCTGGGGCCAAACAGGCTGAGGTTGAGGGGAAAAGGCAGAATCTTGTCGTTGAACTTGACCAGACCTTGGACCGCATCTATGAATGGGGTGCCAAGAACTTGGTCGAGTTCAACGCCAAGAAGACCCAGGCATGCGCGTTCTCAACAAAAAAGTCTCCGTTCCTTCCCCTCCCTTCTCTGAAGAACACTCCACTGGTGATACGTGAGAGCCTCTCCATCTTAGGTATGGATCTTTGCCGCTCCCTTAATCAGAAAACCTACATCGAGAGCGTCATTAAGCAAGCTTCGCGAAAACTCGGAGTTCTGAACAGGGTGAGGCGGTTCTTCACGCCTGGGCAACTGTGCCTATTGTATAAGGCACAAGTGCGCCCTTTCGTGGAGTACTGTTCTCATCTTTGGGATGGCTCCGCGCAGTACTTGCTGGACGCTCTCGACCGTATCATCGGAGATCCAGAGGTCACGAGTTCACTGGAACCTCTGCAACTCCGTAGGGACATTGCCTCATTGGCATGTTTCTACATAATATACCACGGGGAGTGCTCTGAAGAGCTATTCCACCTTATCCCGCCCTCCCCTTTCCTATCCAGATCAACGCGTGCTGGGCTCAGATGCCATCCTTACATGGTAGAGTCGATTAGAGCGCGTACCAAAAAGTTTGGGTCCTCATACCTCTGCCGAACGACCAAGGCATGGAATTCTCTGCCAAGGCACGTGTTTCCTTCTTCCTTCAATCCTGGGTCCTTTAAGTGGGGCGTGAAAAAGCATCTTCTCAGGCCGTCAAAGTAGAGATCTCAACATCGCCTCGGCTGCTGGGGGGCGGTGTGGAGGCCACTGCTCTTAGGCCACACGACTGCTTACCATCAGGTGAAGTGTGGTCATTTTGACGAGCAAAAAAAATAAAAAAATTATATATTTTCATTATTCCTCGTCAAAAATCCTGTTCGACTTGAAGAACCGGACACTGTACACGCCATAACTTATTTAATAGTGAAATATTGTCGTAGGTCTCAAAATCTAAGATATTTTCTAAAAAATCCAAGGCAGATTCTGTGTTATATGTAACACAGCAACTGTCAACTGTCAACGGCAAGTGGCGCGTATGGATTTGACACAAGTCGAGCGTCTATTGTTATCTCTTTTTATCACCCGAAATGCTTTCATTAGAATGACGATTAGCGCTAATGGTAAAATAGTTCAACTTAAATATGATCCATCTATAGTTCTATTATACAATATCTTTGGAGTTATACTTATAAGTAAACAGACGTTGACTTTTTAGTATATCTAACCCGATCTCACTGTTCCGTAAGTATAAAGGCTAGAGAGTTATGTCGGTCACGGCGACCGCGACCCTAGTCACCTGCCACAACGACGAGTGCCCGCAGAACTCATCTTTCCCGCTGTTTATATTAAAAATGGTTGTATTTATCTGCGATTAGAAAATGAGCTGTATAATTGGCGAAAGATGGCGATGATGCACTCATTTCGTTGGCTTAGTTAGAATAACATAATGAAATAAAACTTATGAGTGATTACGACAATGTGAGTAGTTTGTAGTTACCAAACATTGATAATGATGAAACTTCATTTACCTGTAATATATGTATTACTAGATGTCCCGCGCGATTTCACCCACGTGTTTGATTAGGGCTACGCTCCCGTGACTTGTACCGTAATGTTATATTAGCATGAATTCCGTCTGGATAAAGTAACTTTCTAATGGTGAGAAATTATTAAATTCGGTTTAATAGTTTCAGAGCTTATCGACTACCTACAAACAAACAAATCTTTTCTCTTTATAATATTAATAAACATAAAGAAGATGATAAATTATTGTATTTAATGTAATTTTGATAAACAATATACAGGGTTACTGGTAACTCGACGTATTCCCGGCAATAAAAGATAAAGGAGTTAAAATGCAATAAATTTAACTCCCATAATATGTATGGCAGAAAGTTAACCGTTTTCAAGATATGCTGATTTTAACGATTTTTTTTAAATATCCTCTTTTTTGCCCTTACGACATAATAAAAAAAATTGGCTTATTGGATGTCTTTTTACATTATTTTAATTTATAAAGAACTTAGTAATAAAGCTTAATAAGTTAAAAAATACCCATAAATGCGTAATAAACAATAACCATGACTAAAAATGTTTTTAATCTAATTGATCATTTTAACGTTGCTCGAGTTTAAAGTGCTTCGTAAAATTAAATTAAATAAATTAAATTAATTTCTTCGGTTAAATTTATTGCATTTTAGCTCCTCTATCTATTATTGCCGAGAATACGTCGAATTACCAGTAACCCTGTATACACCTAAAACGGAACGTGGTTCAAGAACGATGCGGAAAACTAAATAACTACATAATTATACATTGGTCACACTGACGTTGACAGGCGCTAGGCGTAAGGGAAAACTGTAGTGTGCTCGTTTAGAAAAACGTTAGAAAAACGCTGTAGTATTTCACCGAAAGGAAACCTAATTTCCGACCGGGATCAACCAACTATAAAACAACTTTAGTAAGCTCGGTACAGAATTTGGACGCATCTCAACAAATAATACAACTTTCTATTAAGACAGATACTTATAAAATGCCCTCATAGATACTTACTTGTATAAGTTTACGCTTGAGTTTGCGTGCGGTTGTTAGATACCAGATTCAGTTGAACAGAGTGCTAGGGCATCAGCACGATGTCTGAAAACGCAACCAGTTAATGGCAGTAGTGTCTTCCCCTATTATGAATAACGTGAAACCATAGGAAAAGTAGATGTCGTGAGAGTAAATCTCTGCTGTCAATATTCAGGTAAAACATCAGTTTCGCTCGAAAGTACGGTCGTAGTAGTACGGTCTGTTGCTTCGAACAACAACTTAAACACAATTAGATGAAACGTGACTTAGAGTTTGTTTGAAGTTCATACTAGCAAGCTGTGAACATCTTATAATAATTCGCTCTATATTCTTAAGTAACGCTGGAACAAACAGACTATAAACACGTCTGTTTGTTTGGCTAGGCATGAATGAGAAATCTTTAAAATCTTTATCTTCGAGTTCAGACCTCTCTAAATGGTCAATATCAACTAGGTTTCAGAAACATCTCCCATGCACAGCCTCGTTAGTTTTATAATAATATAGATAAACTGTACATAAACGATCCCTATGTCAGCTCGTGTACAACAAATAAATATTTAAGCGCTAACATTTAGCTAGTAGTAGCCCTTCTGCTACCTTACATAATTATATCGATGGTCACCAACAATGTCTATAATACATCAAATAAATAATATATAATTATAATAATAAATTCAAAAATTGTTTGCACATTTTTATGGAAATAAAGATTTTTGACTTTGACTTTGACTTTGAGATATAACATCAGTACTGATACTCACCATATAGATACCTACAGAAATTCGAGCTACAAATGTATCATTGTTTAACAAACGTAAGTACCTATACGCAATCAGTAATTTAACGAAAATGCATACTTTAAGTGCGCTATTACAATAAAAGCCTACAACACACTCATGACGTCACAAGCTCTTAGCTCCACGTACTTATATGGTTTCGAAGATGACGATAAAATAGCGCTTTTCACTGTATTTAAGATCTTTATCAAAGCTGGTTTTACAATAAGTAAATGTTTGCCGCTTTGTTTTATTTTTAGGTAAGCACTACTTCATTTGTATAAAATGTTCTCAGGACGAAATTAAATCTTCAAAATCACTTTTTTTCTCTTTTATCTACAAAATTGGTTTTCTGCTATAAAAATATTATTTTAACGCAAAATATTGACCATTCTCTTAAAATATATAGAAGCTATATGGTTTTAATTACACAGAGCTCTAATTAATTATAACAACGTACCTATACTGTCAAATTAGGATCTGGTATTCCCCATATTATGTACATTTGAATGCATTACGGTAAGGGAGATCCCTAAACAGTATTATAATGTATGGTAACACATAACCATCTTTTGTTAACGCGAATGTTATACATTGAAATTATATTACTCTCTTTCTCAAGCACCTGACAATATAAATCTTGCATTTCTATTGATTACCAATAGGTACTTACTCGATCAAATTATATGCAATATATTTTGGGTGTAATATGGTATACCCTGCCTACCACTACCTTATAGAAGCATGAGACTAATTGTGATTTATTATTCTAATTATGATTGTATTATATAAAGAATTAGTTCAATACACTCAGAAACAAGCCAACTCAGAGTAATAAATACTCATTGCAAGGCTAATGATATTGGTTTCGAATTACGCCGCGTTCTTTAAAATTCTTATCGGTCTATCTATCTATCTATATATCAGGGGTCTAATAACAAAGGCGGCAAAGTCCCCTAAAATGTGAAACGTCGATTTTAATTTTATTGGTTGTGGCAACATCTTTTTTACCAGAACACATTGAGAGATTCGAACAAATCCGGCCTAATCCAATAGATTTCTACGCATAAACGAAACGTTTTATAACAAAATCGGGAAAGTCCCCGGCCGACATAACAAAATTAGTAATGTCCATTTCAACCAATCAGAGATGAGCTGTTTCCATGGCCGCTTAACCCTGACAGTTAAGTATTTAAATTATATTCTAACAAATATGGCAAAGTCCGTAACCATTAATAACAAAACCGGTAAAGTCCTTGCTTTACTAACAAATGTGGCAAAGTCCATAACATTATTTAAGTTTCTTGATTAATTGGCGTGTTTTAGGATGAAATTAGAGCTTAAATTAAACGGTATTACAATTTAACTTCTATAAATACATTACAGCAGTAAATATGTGATATCCTTGAAACGTTATTCGTTTATTGTAAGTGACTTAAAATTTCTTCAACTGGACTTTACTGCCTTTGTTATTAGACCCCTGATATAGGAAGATGTCCTGACTGACTGACTTAGAGACAACGCACAGCCTAAACCGCTGGTCGTAGGAACTTGAAAATTGGAGAGCATATGTGTTTTAATTTGTAGGGGTGTACTAAAAAAGGATTTTTTGAAATTCCTCCTCTAAGGGGATGAAATGGGGGGTGAAGTTTATATGGAATTTGCTCATTTCTGGACTTATACTTAAGTATAAAAATAGGTATACAAGTTATTGATTATAATTGAAAATGACCTGTGTAAGTAAAATGGACAAAACTCCCCCTAAAAAGGTAAAATGGGGGGGTAAGTTTTGTATGGAAATTTTCTCATTTCTGGATTTAGAAGTATGAAAATTGGTATATTGGGTCCTGATTACAAACAAAATTGATCTATGTAAGTGGAATGGACAAAACTCCCCCCTAGAGGGGTAAAATGGGAGGTAAAGTTTGTAACGAAATTTTCTAATTTCTGGACTTAGCAGTATGAAAATATTATTATAAGCAGAGTACAACCCGAATTGATCGTCAAATTCTAAATTAACGCGAGTGAAGCCGCGGGCAAAAGCTAAAGATATATAAATATCTATATGGTGGAGCGGATGATATGCATTTAGCCACCCTTTTGTTATCAATAATAGCAGACTACCTAGTTTATATTTTTAGCTGTCTGAGAGCTTAGATTATCCTGGAGAAACTTATTGCATCCATTGTATTACATTTAGGGAATTAGTTATAAAATAATAATGCTGGTCCAACTTTATTGCAAATAAAGAGATACCTACTTGTTTGAAAACGATGTGTGATGTTATTTATTATAATAGATCAAATTGAATGAAAGAGCTAAATATCGCATGAAAGGGCCAAATATTTAAAAGCAAATAGCTATATTAAATTTATTCGTGTGTAATCACACACTAATCACACATTTGTAGCCTGCTTACGGTAATAATTGCAAAAAGTTCTACGCCTTTACCTATTCCTTCGGCAATACAGGTGTTAGGCTATGTATGCATATAACTTTCTTTACATTCTGTTCTAAGGTACGGATCCTCTGCACGCGAGTCCGACTCAAACTTAAGAGCCATTTCACGTTTTCGCGCGAATATCTAAGATTTCAGTCGCCTAATTTACCATGTTAGGTAAAACTCCGACATTTTTAAATACATGTAAAAAATAGGCCGATCTTTCGTATGGCCAAGTTTAGAAACACATTTACAAAAAAATATTTGTTTACTTTGTGGTGATTAATCTCCCACAACAAGTTTACTGAAAAAACAAAGCAGAGTTAATTTCATGCTCTCATATCTATCACTAATATTTATAAATTTGACTGGAAAAAATACGTATCGTATCAGAAATATAATTTTGTTGCCATATATAAAACTAGAATATCGATTATTAATAACACTATTTCGTAAAAAAATAAAATCTGAGGCCATTTTTTACGTTTTATATCCCTATTTTATTGCGATTTTTTGGTTTAAATAAAGTGTAATTACATTTATAAAACCATGTCAAAATAAACTATGTTCTTCAAGAAATCTAATTTCAAAGTTTGATGAAAATCCCTTCATGAAATTTATCATAAAATGTATATGAATACAACTTTAATTTAGAATAAATTATGATGCACAAGCATGAGGCTTATGTCCAGCAGTGGACTGCAATAGGCTGAAATGATGATGATGATGAAGCATGCATCGATTAGTACGGCGCGAGCGCCCGTTGAGGAAGGACCTGTGCCATTTTGTCTCGCGTGCCGACCTTCGAGCGTCCGTATCGTAAACGCATTATTATACTACGACTACAACATTTTGATTCTTAGTCGATAAGTGTATTACTGTTTTGTTTACTATCAAGTGTATTATTTAAGTAGTTTGTATAATGTTATGTTTTTATTTTATTCGTTTTAGCAATGGGGCGTAAGGATTCTGTATACCATTGTATCAAAAAAAGGAAAAACAAACATTGTACAGCCCTAAAGAAAGCAACGAAAGCGAAGTAGATATTTTTTATTTGCAGTTCATAATTATATACAGTTGTCGATCACATAAGTACCTACATATTGACATAAACTGACTAAGGATAGTAGACCTCAAGCACAATATGCACTTTATCGTTTGCAAGTAGAAGTTTAAGTTAGTTGTCTATTACTCGTTAATTAGTAAAGTCTAATAAGCAGTTATAATTTTCATTAAAAATTCATTAGGTATATATGTCACTATTTAGCATAGTTTATACATACCTAAATACTGCAGTTTAGCAGATAGAGTGGGAGAGGGACACTTTGCGTATGATGGGGTTTCCTTCTTTATATTGAACTAGAGAATGCCCGCATATTTATATGGTATAGTAATACATACATATTATTTTTAAAAAATTAAGGCTTTATGTTTGTATTACTTTGTAACTATAATCTAACACGAAAATTCGTCTGATCACCTACAAAACAACCTGTATAAATGATACAACGTTATTTTTCTTTAACTGTAACCATCATTATGGACTACTTTAGTTCTAAGACTTTGCCGAAATTGCGAAATAAATACCTATAAGTTGTTTCATATATTTTGTTGGGGTCATAGTTCAATTTTATATGGAATAGGTGATTATATTTTCGTGACTTTTCCAAAATCCCACAACAAAAGTTACCCCCTAAGAGCATTGCACTAAAGATAAAATAACTTTGTATATTTCTTAGGCTGCATTGATTTTGCTGAAACTTTTTGTGTGTATTGTCAAGATATTTTTAATTTTAGATTGAGAAATAAGATTACTCGCTCAGAGGCTGTAATGAAATCGGTAACAGAAAATGTGAGTTTATGTAAACGTAACAGTTTTATTGTATATCAGTCATAGTTCATTCAAATAATATAAAATTTATATAATTATTTGATTTAAATTCAAAGGAAAAGCGGCCACTTAAATTACACGCTGAGATAGTAAATTGTGACGAGGAGCAAAGTACTTCTGGATGCAACGCTGTGTTGAGTACATCTAATAAGCAATCAGATTCGGTAAAAGAAACTGTAAGCTATATGTTATTTCAAGAAGTCAAAAGTTATTTAGTGAATGTACTTAGTACATGTTAATAATTTTATATTTTTAATTTTATAGGAGACGGGATATGTTGTAGACACTGAAATGGGTGAATCAGAGAAAGAACCCACGCGGTTGGCGTAGTGGTTTAAGCGGCCGCCTCGTCGCTTGACACGGCGCCGAGTGTTGTGGGTTCGATTCCCACACGAGACAACACTTTGTGTGATTTATAAATTGTTGTTTCGAGTCTGGGTGTTCATTGTGTCCGTTAGTTGTATGTTTTTTAAAGTCCCTCGAGACACAGGATTTAGTCCTAATGCGGGAGTTGTCTTTCGAACAAAAAAAAAAGATGTATCTATAATTAATACAAATACATTATTTGTTTTGAAAACTTACATAATGCAAAAGTATCTTTAATACAATTCAAGCAATAGGTACCAAGAAAAATATCAAAACGTAAGTGTTAACACGGTCGCACTATACTACGACGCTCCTAGACGCATCGTAGTGTCTCGATCGCTCGGCGAGTCGGAATTTACCTAAACTTCACTTGCGTAATTTTGTGAAATGGCTCTTAACCAGTGTTATTTATTGACTAAAGTTATACGGCCTAGAAAAAAAACACAAAATATATCAATATAAACATGTCAGTTTCATACAACACACACGAAAATCCGTTAAACAACAACTGGCGGTAAAGCTTATTTTATAACCTCTATAAACAAGGCTTGAGTTATGTCAATAAATAAGTGATATGGTTTTAGTTGGGTAATATTTTCGTCTTCTATGTGAACCCTCGAACGAATTGTTCAAGCTTGGAAACGCTGTAATCCTGTGGTGCTATTCACATTCTCTGAGGAGAGTACAAATTTATTGAGTAAATAATATTCAAGTGCGATATTGTATTCTGTATCATTTATTTGTTAAGTCTACCATTATGTCGAGACTTTATCAACTTAAATTTTCACAAAATGTATTCGTTTTAATCATGGAACTAATATGCGAATTCTTTTGTGGTTGTAATACTCATAGGCTCAAACATTTAAATATGATGGGATTTAACAAACATTGATATATCTTACTAAGTACCTACCACTATCATATATTTATTGTACACTCACAAAAGAAAAGAAAAGCGTAGATACCTTTAATATTTTTTTTATTTATGATCAAGATCAACCCTGTTTTAAACGTACTTAGAAAATAAAGTACTATAAACTGACATGAATCGTTATTTAAATATGTAAGGTTTGTAGTTATCTTTGTCATTCTACGAAAATGGGTACCTATCTTTAATAAACTATTAATCTATTGAGCAGCAGCGGCCTACCGGCGCCGGAAGCAAGAACACGTAGATTTTCAATTATGTACGACATTCCAACAATTAACAGGTTAATACCTATAGTCTATGTTCTCGCTTAACGAAATATCACAATACCACAACAAATTATAAGGTGATTCAAGAAATTCATTCGTTATTATCAATTGAATTTCGGGCCTGATCGCCCTTTTCATATATAAAGCGTATGTATGGATCGTAAGATGCGTGATGAAGTTCCAAGAATTTTTCATAAACGTACCTGAATGTTTAATATATAGTTACGTGTCTGGGTGGAAGTTCAATAAAACTAATAATGTTCAATAAAACATTTTTCACACTAGTCGTCCTATTCACTCTTCACTTCCCGTAATCTCTTCGTTTATAGTTAGACTTAACAATCCAGAATGAATCGATAGCGCAAGCGACCATTTTTATACTCTCATGGCAGAAATATTTGGAACTCATTCGACAATTCTTCACAAATCGCCCGTAGTTTGCACTTCACCTCAGTCTTATTCTCCAGTGTCAGCCATTCTTGCAACCCTATCAGAAATTATGTGAACGAGAAGTGAAACTTCCTTCTTGAAAAAGTCTTAGTTTTGTCAAATACCTATGTACATTAAGTTTATATATTGACTTTTCTAACTTTTTGGATACAAAATTGTTTATAACATCTTGAAAGTTGACCTATGTTCTGAAACATTGACGAATGAAAACAGATTTTTATTAGTTTTAATTTTGAAAAGTTACGTTCTCCCATTGCGCTTGATATCATCTGACTTCTGTATATTTGCAATGCTATCATTACATTAGGGAAAGTAAATTGTAGCATATAAACAACAATTACTTTAAACGATTTCTCTTTCACTATCGTCATATTGTCGGCTTGAAGCAGAAAAATACACTCAAAGTGTTGACATTCTTTAGGATCTCTAGTACCTACACCAAAAGCCTTCTATTTCATTGGTAATATTTGGGAATAAGCCAATGTCGTTCTGGTATTCTACTTCTTGGTGGACTACGTTTTGGTGTAGTAATTGGACCACAGCCTCGGCCTCACTTTCGTTTACACCCGTTGTAGTAGCCGTTTCTTGATCCTGGTCAGTCTGTTCAGAACACTCGCAAGGAATCTCTACTGAGTCCTCC
Source organism: Catocala sponsa (assembly GCA_963564715.1). Classification (NCBI taxonomy): domain Eukaryota; kingdom Metazoa; phylum Arthropoda; class Insecta; order Lepidoptera; family Erebidae; genus Catocala; species Catocala sponsa. Next base: position 14,803,187 of record OY751331.1, read on the forward strand.
GCCATAGTTTAGCTGGCTGACATACTTGGAGAGGGTTGATTTTCTGTCCATTGACGACTAAATCCGCGTTGGAATAGGTTTTGAGTCTTCCTTAATAGTTTATCACGCTTGTTTTTATGTTCCAGTCACTTTTTATGTTTTTCTGAACCACTTAGGTGCTTTTCTTTACGGGTTAAGTGGGGATACCTTCGAGGAGGCGGCCCATTTGGCCACCGTGGGGGTTTCCCAGATGGTCGGGCGTATCGAGGCGCTAAGTTTACGGGTGGCTTTTAGCAAGATGGAGGCCCTAGTCTTTCATGGGCGCCGTCGCAGATCACCCCGCGGCACTTTGATAATGGTGAACATGAAATATCTGGGCTTGGTGCTTCACGGAAGATGGCACTTCGACGAGCATTTCAGACAGCTCGCCCCGAAGCTTCTCGGTACTGCGTCCGCCCTTGGCTATTGCTAAATTTGGGCGGCCAAGTGCTGGTTGCCGGCGACTATACGGGGGTTATCCGGCCGATGGCGCTTTAAGGCGCACCGGTGTGGGCGGACTCCCTGACTGCTCAGTGCAGGACTCTTCTGCGGAGACCGCAGAGAGTCATAGCGGTCAGAGTCATACGAGGTTACCGCACGGTGTCAACTGACGCAGCTTGCGCGTTGGCCGGGACACACCCGTGGGATTTAGAGGCTGAAGTGCTCGCCAAAGTGTTGTGAGTGAGGAGGTGCGGGAGGAGACGGGTTGGCGTCCCCTCCCGGTAGTGATAAAGAACACGCGCGATCGAGCCCACCATGATTGGTAAGTGGAAGGCGCGGCTGGAAGCGGCCCTGGCCGGTTTCAAGACCGTTGGGGCTCTCCAGCCGATATTGGAGCGGTGAGCAGGGCGGCAGCATGGGACCCTTTCCTTTCGGCTGGTGCAGGTGTTGTCAGGGCACGATTGCTTTGGCAAATACCTGCACACGGTCGCTAGGAGGAAACCGAGTCTCATCTGCCACCACTGCGAGTGTGAAGAGGACACAGCGCACCACACGCTCAAGCAATGTCCTGCTTGGGCGGTGCAACGCCGTGAACTCACTAAGGTTGTGGGTGAAGACCTCTCGCTGTCGGCCGTAATCAAAGCCATGGTCGACAGCGAGAGGAAGTGGGCAGCGGTCGCAACGAGATGACTTCCTCGCAGAAGGAGGCGGCGGAGCGGATCCGTGAGAAAAGTATCCTTGCGGATCCGAGCTGTCGCCGGCGAACCGGGCGGCGCAGGCGCGCTTTCGCGCGCCTCATGCCGCCATAATGAAGGCCGCGGGCGGGAGAATGGGGATCTCCCGTCCGCCAGCCACTGAATCGGTCCGACGCCCTCTGTAGTGCCGGGGCGTCGCCCAGGAATTGTAGTCGGCTGGGTGGGTCGCTTTTAAGGTTTACCTTAAAAGTTACTAGCAACGTAGCTACGATTCGAATTGGATTTAGAAATAATAATAATATATAATATAAATAATATTCTACCACATACACACAACACCATCTAGCCCAAACTAAGCAGAGCTTGAACTATGGATATTAGACAATGGATAAACATACATATATACTTTTTTTTTGTAAATACATACATATTATACATAGAAACACCCAGACCAAGACAAACATTCATGTTCATGCACACAAATGTTTGACTTGTGCGGGAATCGAACCCGCGACCTCAGGCGTGGCAGTGGGTTACACTAACACTACGCCATAGAGGCCGACAAAATATATAACTATCTTACTATTATTTTACTTACTCAGTGGGGAGACCAACAGACTGCAATGCAGAGGGTCTCGGGTTCGAACCCACGTCGCGCACATTTGACTTTCGGAAGTTATATGACTTTTCGAAATTATGTGCGTATTGACTGACAATTATCGCCTGCTCCGTGCCTCGGAGAGCACGTTAAGCCGTCGGTCCCGGCTGCCATGAACATCTATGGCAGTCGTTATTGAGAAGTCAGTGACCTCTAATATCCTGACACTAGTCTAGCCTTAGAGGTATCGTTAGCCTTCGGGTTGCGGAGGTCAGATGGCAGTCGCTCCGTGTAAAAACTGTTATCCAGTCAAATCCGACTAGAAAGCCGACCCCAAGTGACTTGGGAATAATTAAGGCTAGGGAGAAGAAAGACTAATCTAGTGCAATAATTATAAGTATATATTTTCTTTGATTTGCACACACAACTGGTTACTCATCTATACTAATATTATAAAGTTGAAAAATTTGTTTGTTTGTTTGTTTGAACGCGCTTATCTCAGGAAGTACTTGTCCGAATTGAAAAATTATTTGAGTGTTGAATAGCTCATTTATCGAGGAAGGCTATAGACTATATAACATCACGCTACCACCCACAGGGGCGGCGCAACGCAGGTAAAACCGCGGGCACATCTAGTCTATACTAATATTATAAAGCTGAAAAGTTCTAATATTATAAAGCTGAAAAGTTTGTTTGTTTGTTTGGTTGAACGCACTAATCTCAGGAACTACAGGTTCGAATTAAAAAAATATTTTTGTGTTGGATAGCCTATTTATCGAGGAAGGCTATAGGCTACATAACATCACGCTACGACCAATAGGAGCATCAATGGAAAATGTTGCAAAAACGGGGAAAATTCTCTTATATAAAGCAGACGATGTTGCGCGGGTCAGCTAGTTTTAAATAAAACGGTGAAATCAAATAACTTCTGTTACATTAATCAATCTTGACAAACAATGGTTATAATTATGTAGTAATTAACATGAGTAAAAAGCAATCTGTTTTTACATTTAGACATATAATCAAAAAAGGAAAACTTCGAACCAAGTTATACTTACGGATGATACCTACATGAAATCACGCGTCGCATATTTTTAAATTGCTGAACATATCGCTAAGTCCTAGCTCACCTAGCTGGAATCTGTCGAGAACCAATAATTAGGCATATCTAGGTACGTCATTGACACAATAATTTCAGCTCTGTACACGGAGAAATCTTTCAATGACGTCGCCAAACATTACCCCTATTAGCCAGATCGTAAGAATAATCACTAACAGAAGCCAGTCCAACATACTAGTACTATAGAAATAGTACTAGTATGTTGGACTGGCTTTTGTCATCAAAAAGATGACTTCATTTAATTTTTGCTATTTCAACGTTGAGTGAGTGTAGTACCTACATATAACTAATTTTTTTACGAGACCTACGGCGGCCTGCTTCATTCGCACGTCGCAGATGTTAAGGCCGATTGAACTACAGGTGCATTTCAAAAAGGCCGCGTCGCCGTCGCAGCATTCTAGCTTTTTTAAATTTAATAGTTTGCGATTAGAATATATTCAGGAATGAGAATATATTTTACTTAATTAAATGACTAATCTATATAATATATCTACTTACATAACTTTACCTTGCAATGTCAGGATGAATCTTTCAAATAATATTTTATTTGTGAATGTATCTGATCGGATCGAAAGTTCGAAACTGGATGAAATCAGAAATGTCACTTAGATATTTTTGTGTTTGTATTCCGTCGTAAGTAAAAGTACTATTTTGTTATTTGAGTTTTGTACTGTAACAGTATAAAATATACGTGCAATATTATCCGTAATCAATGCCCTACATTTTGATTAGAGGTAATCTAGCGTCGTATGGACATAAAAACCCTTGGCGTGTCTTGGTATCCGGCTTAAAAGGTAAGACTTGACATTAATTAATAAAAATTATTGTGCATAAAATGCGAAATAAGACAGTTAGCTGCTACAGCAGTTCACGACAGTATATGATGCGATTAATATATGTTATTTAGTATCATTCGCCTTCTTCTTTTATCATTCTTACAGATACACATTGTGCGTAATTGATTTAATACATAAACATTATTGCATTTAGCTGGTGATATAGAGCAACTGAAGAGATTCGCATGTGGGGGATACTGCGACGACTCCACTATTGTTTATTTACAACACCCCTGCGTTATTCTTAGTGCTTTAGAGGTATGTCATTGCAAATTTATGTAACAATACTTCATAATAACAGTAACAAAAAAATTACTATATTTTTAGATATGACACATATTGTCAGCGCTAATTGATCAACGACATTTACAGGTATTGGGTTACAAGGTGGTTGCATCTAGTTCAACTGCTGTTAAACAGGATTATAATGAATATATGTGGACTATGAGAAAAGAATTTTCGGAACCAGAGCCTTCAATTATAGTGGAGCAAGACAACATCACAAACTTTAGCAAGGAGGCTATGCACTTGGGCAACTACCAACACCCAACAAAAGACGACGAAGTTTAATCAAATCTTACATTTTACAAACAAGATCAAACACACTTCACCTTAATTTTATACTATGGACACAAAGGGCAGCCAAGTCCTGTCACCAACTAATTTGGCAAATATACCATTAACTGAAGAGGATGGAATTGTGTACATAGCAATAAAAGGTTCCCTTCATGCGAATGATTGTTCCATTTTTGGATTAGGGGAAGAGGAAAAAAGAGCTCTATCTAAAAAATTTCCTGGAACTAGCATTGTTGTCAATGGTGTTGCTATAAAAGCAAATATAATTGATGCTATTAATTCATTAGCACAACTCGGTTACAAGATCATTACAAGCACTGGTGAAGCTGAAATCACTTGGACTCTACAGCGCGACATATAAATATACAAACATCTAATCTATTGTACTACTTTGCAATTTATTATTTGCTTTAAATATGGATCATAATAAGGAATGTGATCACTCACACTGCACTCAATCAAATGCATCCGTAAGCCAGACAATATCTGAAATGGACTGGGAAAGGGGTTTGTGGTATGCAGGTAAACTGATTTAAAATTTTAAATATAAATAGTATCTTTATCAGTCACAATCTTTATGTTCATGTTTTTGCTACACAATCACATTTGTACCTCATTTATGTCTGTTCTGATAAGATTGTCACGCATGTAGGGGTGACAAATAATTTGATTTAATTTTCCTCAACTGTACTAGGATAAAAGGAAAATGCATGTGATTTTACTATACATCAAGTATTTATAATGTATAGTGCTATAGAATGAGGTATATTTATCAAAATTGTAAAGTGTATGAAATAAAATCTTGTATAAACAACCAACAACTGTAGAACATAACAAGTGAGAAACGGCAATGAATTGCCGTAAATCTTAAGAGTTCGAAAAAATGGTATCACTCGACCTTCAAGTCAAAGGTCATAATCATTTCAGGACATATCGACTATGCTAAGTCGAATCGAATGCCGTTGACTGCGAGTCTCTAGCTCTTAAGGTTCTTGAATTGAAAGATGTATAACAGACAGCTGTTGTATAAGAGTTTTTCGAACTCTAAAAACTCAATGGTACTGATTAGAGCAAATTGTTACATCAACTTTTACTTTCAGCAATTAATTACTAGCTCTACCTGTATAAACTTGAGACAAGTTATTTTTTCATTTTTTATGATTTGCATAACTTGTGCCTTCCTGTTGTGACCAATGGCATACTATCTAAAACTATCATGACATGCTGATTATAATACAGCTACTTCTAATGGCTAACATACACTTAGAATGGTTATGTGTGTGGGGATGTACAGGAATACCATCATTATAATTATGAGATATATCTATGTATGTATATTAAAGCTAATAAATATTATAATAACCAATAAATATTGTAACAGTATATAGATATGGTTTACCTTAAACAAAAAAAGAAAATATAAAACTAAGGTTTGTTATATCTTTTCTCTTTCACATGTTTAGAACTTGTAGGGATCCAGTGTGTTGCTTACAAGTTGATATAGCTCTAATTTAAAAAAAAATTGTCTCTCAATGCCTACCACTAATAACTCACCCAGGATGCATTCTTTTTGTGCATAAAAATTAAAAATGTTTATTTTATTACAGCTTTCTATGGTGATGAAGAGAGACTAAATAAATTGATTAACAAGGCAAGAAATGCTAGGGACTTAGTAAATACTCCAGATAATGCTGGTTACACTCCGTTGCACTATGCAGCACGCAAAGGTTATGTCAATATTTGCAAAACATTATTGCAGAATGGAGCTCAGATTGATGCAAAGACTAAAAATGGACATGCCACTCCCTTGCATAAGGCTGCTGCTGCAGGTAATTATTCTTTAAACCTGTATCAATTTAAATTACAATCCTGCATATGAATGGTATGGTATATCAAAATATCAATCTAAAGTAGGTACTATGAATATACCTGTTATTGCTTTAAATGATCCAACACTTGTCTGGTTGCACCTACCATATATTATATTGATAGCTTAGTTTGCATCATTATTGTAGTGTGTTATATAATTATAATATTAGCCATAATTAAGTAAATAAAATCATCAAATGAATGATGACCTTAATTACTGCTAACATAAACAAATAAATAATTGTTTTTAGGTAAAATTGAAACATTAAAATTCCTAACTCAATCTGGAGCTCAAATTGATATGCAGGATGCTGATGGCCAAACAGTCCTCCATAAAGCTGCTGAAAACAAACACCTGGATTTAGTAAACTATCTTATGGAAACATTTCATGATCTTGCCATTATAAAGGACATTAAAGGTCAATGTGCTGCTGATTATATTATGTAGAATCAAAAAACTGAATTCATGGCCTATGGCATTTAATTAACAAATTTTGCTAACATTTACATGACAGGATAATGTTATAGCAGCTTATTCATTACTTTACTTATCTAATGTAATTTCTTATAATTAGTTTGCTTTTCATTCCAATTATTTATTTGCTTTTGTATGACATGATGCAAACATATTTAATAAAATAAATGTATAATTAATTTGTTACTATGTTATATCTTTGAATGATGTTGTTTTATATAAATGTTTATTGTATGTTATAAGTATTTATGTTATTGTTTACTTTAAAGTGAAATACCTTTAATTGGACTTTCTATATTATTTTGTCAATTAGAATAAAGTTAAGGATTTTTGTAGAAATGTATGTTTTGTCTTGTACTAAATTAAAACATTTCCTAATCTCCTGGAAAATATCTTCTGCGTAAGTATCCACCATAATTATTTCGTCACATTTGACTTCTTCACGTGTTTTCTAAATAATACTATTATAGTTAAATTGTAGTGTTTGCATTTGATACTATGTACACAGATTTTTCGAAATTAATTCATAACTCATGTTTGGTATTTTCGATGAGGATGGTATTGAGATAAAAGAAACAATTATTTTCGTATGTATGTACATTGTATTAACGTTAAAGGTAGGTACATTATAATTTACTCACCCTGTATAAGTAGGCATAAAAGCAACATAATGTTGCTATAAACTATGTGTTTTATCTTATATCTGAATTCATATCATTTTCTTTATAGTTACTAAATGTATTATTAATATGATTGTATTAAATAAGTATTACGACTAGATTGTTATGTTAAACAATTCACGTTCTATAGACATTTTTTACTACAAAGATGACTAAGAGGAATATGTGATTTTGGTACTCAACTTTTGCTTATTATACATTATTATGCAGAATTTTGTAACAACATAATTAACCAATTTTATAACTTCACACCTAAATTAAATCACTTTTAATCTATAGTGGTATAATTATACTACCCATACAAAGACGTGTATGTTACTTGCCATAAGACAAAATATAAATGTTATTCGCGTTTAAATTTGACCACTGTATATTTCCAATTTTTAATATGTTATACATACAATAAAACTAATTTTATTAAAAATAGTCCATTGAAAAACTACTAGGTATGTGAACTTCTTATAGACGGATAAGTTTAGTGTGTCACTTAAGTGTAGATATTCCATTCAACAAATATTTTATATTTCCCTAAGTACACCTTTGTACTACTGTGTAATTATTACTAAATAAAAATGCATATAGTTATTTTGTTTTATTCCTTAATAATTTAAATAAATAATAACCAACTCTTATTGTAAATATAATTAAATAACAGAATTCTTATCCTTCATCTTCCATCATAAGAAATCCTTTTAAGCTCTTTGGTAATGGGAGGGAGGATATAAATCTAAATAACACTGTGCCTTGTCCGATACACCTAATTTTTATTCTACAAAGATCAGAAAGATTTAGTGGTTGTTTGCATGCATTGTATAACCAACTTGCTGTAGAACCTGGTTTGGGAGCCGTTGCGCCTGGGTCAGGAATACTAACGCAATGACCTGCTTTTAATAACATCGACGCTAAACTACACGTACGTCTTCTACTGGCAATGGACATATTGTCCAATCCACACGAGTGTAAATCGCACGTATTGACATCCGCCCCATAGCGAATAAGCAGCACTGCGGCGTGATCCCTGGAAAGAAAAAGAAAATATATACCTCGATAGACATAACCCAAAATATTAGAAACTAGATGTGCCCGCGTTTATGATTACTGCGCTGCCCCCGTGAGTCAGAGCGTGATGTTACATAGCCTATAGCCTTCCTCGATAAATGGGCTATCCAACACTAAAATAATTTTTCGCGTTATTAGGTACGGTGATATAAACTACTTTTGGTGGCAATTAACCATATCAATAAGGTGCGACGTCTATTAGCAGGACGGCAGGGCGTGAATACGAATAGTCTCAACTAATATCATATATGCGAATGTGTTTGTTTGTTTGTTACGCTTGCACGCCTTAACTACTCGACCGATCATCATGAAATTTCGCACACACGTTGTTGGGAGTACAGAAAAGGAAACAGGGTAGGTACCATTTATACAGAAAAAGTAGGTACTGTACAATTATTCAACTAGGTATATGTAACTGTATATATAAAACTAACTGTATCCGCGGTTTGACCCGCGTTTATGATTACTGCACCGCCCCCGTGGGTCGTAGCGTGATGTTATATAGCCTTCCTCGATAAATAGGCTATCCAACACAAAAATAATTTATCAATTCGAACCCAGTAGTTCCGAGATTAGCGCGTTCAAACGAACAAACTCTTCAGCTTTATAATATTAGTATAGATAGGTAGGTACATACAGGATTATTGAACAACTAGCTTGTGCGGACGGCGAAGCGCTTAATTTTTTTACTTCTTTGGGTATAAAATAATTATATGTTTGAGGCAATCGGGAATACCAATTCCTAAGTGACATTGGGCGACATCTGTCGGCAGTAAACGCGTTAACCTTTTGACCGCCGCGCGCCACGTCATTAATGAAAATCTGTGTTCTCCACGCCACGATAATGTTATCTAACAGTATTCTATCATCATACAAACGGTCGGAACGCAAATCATACCTACGCGCCTCAAGATTAGTATACACTCGGTACACAATCAGTCGCAAATGCGCCGCAGTGACGAACGGACGGTGTGATAATTTAGTATGCAGTAAGCGTGCGATTTGTTAATATTTGATTAAAATTACCTACATAATAAATATGGCAAATTTCAATGAAATAGGAAGTGTTCAATAAAAATCATGTTGTATGTTTTGATTAGTGGATTTAATAAAAAACCACCTTACATATTAGAGACTTAAAAATATTTGGGCTTCGACTGAGATGTACGAAAAGCTTTATTGTTAAATTTAATAGTATAAAATAATCCGCACTCGGATAAAAAGTGTAATGAAAAATACTTTACACACTTTGCCATAATTATTATGTAAGTACTTGTACTTATTTCAATCAAATATTAACAAATCGCATTCTTACTGCTGACAAAACCATCACACCGTCCGTTCGTCAGTGCGGCGCATTCGCGACTGGTTGTGTACCGAGTGCATACCGACGTCGAGGCGCGTAGATATGACTCGCGTTCTGACCGTTTGTATGAAGAGAGAATACTGTTAGATAATATTACTGTGACCTCGCTAACTGTTGCCCAAACTACTTAAATAGTAACTTACTTGTGTAACAATAACGCTCTATTTAGCGCAGTATCGCCCGTGAGTGCGGTAGCATTCATATCTATGTTATATTCTAACAAATATTTCAACAATTCCTCAAAATCCTCTGGAACATCTACACTTTCAACAGCAATGTGTAATGCATTTGCACCTGTTATACTGTTACACGAGTTAGCATTCGCACCTGAAAAATATGATAATATTAACTATTTTTATAATAGAATAGGTATATCTAACAAAAAACATTTGACATCAATCCCTGGTTCCTGTAAAACAGAAGAGCAAAAACATTTGTTAACAGATTATCAAGTGCGTATCAATAGCTGTGATTGGCTGACTGTATTAGCAACAGCCAATTTATTCACTTGCTTTTGAAAGGTACATAGTTGATTAGCGTTCTAGTAACTGGGTGTAAGTCGGAGAACGTTTGTTAATTATATAAACATACAACACAAATTGTGGTTGCTAAAATCCTAATCCTAACTAATATTATAAACGCGTATGTGAGTTTGTTTGTTTGTTAGGCTTTCACGCCTTACCTACTCGATCGATCATCATGATGAAATATCGCATACACGTTGCCAAGGGTACAGAAAAGGACATAGGGTAGGTACCTACCTTTCATACAAAAAAAAGTACTGTTACAAATCTTACCTAACCTAACCTACATTCACGCGAGCGAAGCCGCGGGCAAAATTTAGAAATACAGGGTTACTAGTAACTCGACGTATTCCCGGCAATAATAGATAGAGGAGCTAAAATGCAATAAATTTAACCCCACATAATATGTATGGCAGAAAGTTAAGCGTTTTCAAGATATACTGAATTTAACGATTTTTAAAATAGAAATCCAGTTCTTGCCCATGACATAATAAAAAAAATTGGCTCATTGGATGTCTTTTTACATTATTTTAATTTATAAAGAACCTAGTAATAAAGCTTAATAATTTAAAAAATACCCTTAATGCGTAATAAACAATCATCATCATCATCATCAGGCTATAATAGTCGCCCTCCCTCAAAGAGCGCCATAGCGCCCTGTCTTCAGCTTGCCGCATCCAGTATCTGTCTGCAGTCTTTCGCAGATCGAAATAAACAATAACCATGACTAAAAATGTCTTTAATCTAATTGATAATTTTAACGTTGCTCGAATTAAAGTGCTTCGTAAATTTAAATAAAAATTAAATTAAATTAATTTCTTGGTTAAAATTGCATTTTAGCTCCTCTATCTATTATTGCCGGGAATACGTCGAGTTACCAGTAACCCTGTATAATAATTATATCATTTTAGCAATTCTTGTACACCTTTATCACCATGTAAGGACATAAGATTTCTCGGATTCTTCTACCAGCAGAAGTAAGGTATATTGATTTTTTAATCCGTCCTCCCCTATGGTGATTTAGTATAATTGGAAGCATACAATAATACCTAATAGGTATATCCAAAGCCATTTATAAAATTGTAGGTATGTAAGTAGGTATAGTCCAATATTGCTTACATGTCTTATGTAGTAAACAGACTCATCATAAAAATCATTAAGTTACTGTTCAGACTACATTCGTTCAGTATTGGGGTATTATCAAACAAATTAGGTACCTACTGAACGAATAAATAAACATAACTAAAAAGGACAATAGGTATGTAACTTGAGGTGGTTCTCTACGTATTGTCTCTAATATATATATATATATATATATGTATATATATATATATATGTATATATATATATATATATATATATATATATATATATATATATATATATAAAAGAATGAATAATAATAATCCTAACTAATATTATAAAAGCAAAAATGAGTTTGTTTGTTTGCTACCTTTTCACGCCTAAACCACTGAACCGATCATCCTGAAATTTTGCATATATACGTTGACAGGTGTACAGAAACGGACATAGGCAACCTTTCATCCCGAAAAAAATTACTGTTCCCGAGGGAAACAATAATAACGTTCTTATGATAATAGATGGCGCCACGTGTCTTTCGAATCATGATTGAATTATATTATTACAAGCATAGTACAACCCGAATTGATTGTCAAATTCTAAATTAACGCGAGCGAAGCCGCGGGCAAAAGCTAGTACATTAATAAATGTAGATTCAGTGTACTTTCATGTTATATGTTTAATTTAATTCTACTAGGTATGTACTGTAGAAAGAACAGCCAGATTACCTACATTCTAGTTTAGGTTTAAAAGTCGTAGCAAGCGCAACAGGGCACTTGTTACAACCGATACACTCTTTTAAACCTACGACTCTTCAGTATGTTTTGTTATACCTAGTTTAATATCAAAATGTAACATTGACACTTACCTTTAATAAGCAAAGTCTTAGCGATAGCAGGCTGTGACAATCTCACTGCTAATAGAAGTGGTGTGTCGCCGTTATCGTTATGTAGGTTTATGCCACCGCCAAAATTAGTAAGCATTTGTACTATTGCGTCCTTAAATAGAAAACAGATTTTATGTAATTATGGTTTGGGTACACCTAGTAAGTAAGTACCTAGGGACATTACTACAAGTTATTTTATTTCTGAATAATTTATTTTTATGGCTAATTGTTACGTAATGGAGTCTGTGGTATACACTAGACTAGCCAGAAAACAATGCTATAGGACATCTCGCCCTCGCATACCTACCACTCGTGCACTTGCAATGCGTGCCTACCTACTCACAGAAACTGCACAGCGCGTGTGAGATGTTGCAATTATTTTATTATTTTAATTATATAAATATAAAGTGATTCTTTAATTTCTATAAATAATTACATAATAAAAAACATGTAAAGAATGTTATTTCTATTTAATGTGTATTTAAATCAAAATAAAATGTTATAAACGTAAACGTCACAGCCGGTAGTCAGAGGCGGGGCAGAGTGAAGTTGTTTACTATCGAGTATAAAAGAAGCGAGCGCCGGGCGCAGCGTTCACTTTTTTCGAGACGCCGATCACAACGTTACTCTGCCTCCCGTCAGTGCTATCTGACTCTGAATACCTAGAATATTTCAGATAAGTATACTTTGTTAATTACATTTAAAATATTTGTTAGAATAATGTGATTAAATTAAAATATGTTTCCTATATTGTATTTGAATGTTTACCATTCCTGTTAAAATGTGTATATTTAAATATTTCGACATTAAAAGGCTTTTCTAGCTACAATGTTGTATCTTTTCTTTTTTTTTTATAAGTGCTTCTAACACGCGCGTAAATTGTAGCCCGTGAGTCATAATCTCAATTCGATTAATATTCAACCGCCGCGAGTAAACGCTAACAACGTTGACTTAAATCAAATCGTCTTATTAAGATTATGTTTGTGTTAACCTACATAAAGTGTGGAGTTTGTATTATGATAGGTACTGGTCACATGTACACAACTGAACACTAAGTACTGCTGCACACGACTTATACACTTATACTAGGTAGTCTATTGCTTTTTTTTTAACGCGGGGAAATATGCAATTCACTTCGCCGGTTATGGGGCGGGCGATGGGGATATGTCGGGATCCAGCCCAAGATGGAAGTTTGGAGAGAGGCGTGCGCGGAACACGAACGCCGCCTACTCGGACCTGCGCTGATCGTGCGGTGGACGGCCCCAATGGGTCCACCGTCCGCAGGCTTCTACTGAAGGTGGCTCGAGGTCGTCTCGCGCCCTCCTGCGCCCGGCTCTGTGGTTAGGGAGAGGGATTTAACGTTCCCTCTCCCTCTCCGTCGCCTCCTTCATTAACATCACCTCCTCACAGAAGGAGGCGACGGCATTCCAAGACCTCTTACTCGATACCATGGACAGCCTCGAGCGAGAGGACGACCCTACCGACTGCCGCGTGCATGACACGGCGTTGCGTGGCCCAAGCAGGGCAACCTACCAATATGTGCAACGCCGCGTCTTCGACAACGACGAGGCAGTCGCCGCAGTGATGACAACCGGGCGTCTCCTGTTTGCCTATTCGACACAGGTAGGTACCGACCGAAACAACCGTGGTCGGTCAGCACCTGCATCAGATAAAACGTGAGGGCGCCATGACGCCTCTCCAGCCACTCTCTAAGTACGGGTCTTACCGTCACGATTGTGGCGTGCCCGATACTTGTCTATTACTGTATTGTCTGAGATTAACTTGTAACAATTTTACTAATCTAGGCAGTTATTATATATTATTACAGTTACATTGGTATAATTTTATAGAAAAGTTGGTAAGTAAGACAGTTTAATCCTACCTGTCTCTGTATGATAGCGTTGTGTAAGAGTCTATGAGAATGAGTAATTCGGGCACCAGATGACAGTAATATTTCAACCACACCAGCATACCTTTGCCAGACAGCTTCACAAAGAGGTGTATACCCTGGAAATATAATTCAAATTGCATATGTTGTATTAATAATAATAATGTCAGCCCTGTATTAAACTGTCCCACTACTGGGCACGGGACCTCTTCTCACTGTGAGAAGGGTTAGGCTTAGTAGGCGTACGGGTTGGCAGACTTTACATATCTTCGAGAACATTATGGAGAACTCTCTGACAGTCCGTGCGTGACAGTCCAACGGTTTCCCACTAGGCTGTCGCTGCTATACAAATAAGTTGTATAATATATGTTGTATTACGAAACAAAAATTGTAAAATAAATTGTAGTAGTATAAGATACCGAAATAAACTATTAAATATTTTTATTTTATTTATTTTTTAAACACTTCGGCAATTTAAATTATCCCCCAAATATAATTTTCCAAATACAGTTGTGATTTTGAACACGAGATGCTTGTGCGACAGCGATTCGTGGATTGATTGATCTGCAAAGTTTCCTAACGTTGCCACCATCATACTCAATAATATATAAGCATTTTTTGTATGTCTCCTCCGCCCTACGTATGTCACGATATGAAACCGACAGTTTCTATCGTAAACGTGTATGACGTTCCGTCTGAAAAGTCAATACTTAGCACTACTCTTGTAAATTCGGTAAAGTGCATGTCAGCACTCTCATAGTGAAGGATTCCAAAGTTAGAATAAACATTAAACGCTAATAGTACCTGGGTATATTAAATGGTAATTTATATCTTCATAAATTCTAAAAAATCTCTCGGTCGCTAAACTCTAAACCGAAAATATCATAATAGTGTCAAAAACAGCACAACATAGGTATCTACCTTATTAAAATAAATTTAATGTTTCTATTCTAATACCTACTTTGAATTTTTAGAATTTTCTAATACCTTGAAGCTTTAACGGATAGCACATTTTTATGAGTTTAGAAGCGCATATATTAGTTATTAAACTGACTCAAATAAAAAGTAATTTATAGGTACACACTAATTTATAATTTTCGTAATTTCACATCTTTCAGAATTATTATGGCGATAGTCTCGGCGACGAAATTATAAGTTTACGTTTTTGCCATGTTGTCTTTTGGGTATTATAATATTAGGTACGCTATCACAACAACAATTAAAATATGGGAGGACAACCAAATATTTGTGTAAATAAATACCATGTATCTCTTCACCATTAACATTGGCTCCAGCAGCAATAAGATACTTCACTACCTCAATGTGTCCTCTACCAGCTGCTAAATAAAGTGCTGTCCTTTCATTTGTGTCTCTGGCTTCTAAATAGGCACCGTTATTGACTAGAATTTTAACCTAGAAATAAACAAATTACCATTAAATATGATTGTAGTATAAGGACACAATTTTGATTTGGTTATTGTAGTCTGTAATCTTGAAATCCTAGGAAAAGGAATTAAAGATTATATGATAAGAAAGGAATGGGCTAGTATTCTTGTGAGCTTCCCGGTGACTTCGTCGCCGGGCGAAACGCAGTATAAAACTTGCTAGGTGCTTTTACGCCCATTTCCTGGAAGAATATAGTATTTCTTCGGGCGAACAGCTCTTAGCCTCTCCAAATAATTGACAGCAGCGCTCGAAGGTGTTTGAATATTACTCGATCACAATTACAGATAAAACCATGCCCTCGATTAAAACAGGCTACTCCTTATACCGTTAGTGCATTCCCCTGGGAATATAGTACAGCTTTAATGCAATTTTAACATTTTTGTAGTTATCAATAGACTAGGGACCCGCCCGGCTTCGCACGGGCAGTATAAAATCTTAACAAATTATACACCTAAAACCATCCTCGTGTATCATTCTGTCTATTGGTGAAACCCACATGAAAATCTATCCAGTAGTTTTTGAGTTTATCGCGAACAGACGCGGCGGGAGACTTTGTTTTATAATATGTAGTGATAATGTTTCCCAAGGAATAGATGAGAGTTTCTGATGTCTCAGTTGAACTTATTATAATAATGTTAATAATGTCTCCATGATACAGGTGACATGCGACGTTATCTTTTAAGTAAAAAGAAAAATAAAGGTAAAGAAATGTTGAAGTTATTTAAGAGTTAATAAAACATTGAAACGCCTACCCCTCTGGAAAACAAGCGTGAATCTATGTATGTATGTATGTAAAACGTTAAAGTTTTGCAGTCAGTTTTGCAGCTGTAGCAGCAGCTTACTTACCAAATCTAGATATCCCCGTGAAGCAGCAAAATGCAGCGGTGTCATTTTTTCATGTGTTTTGTAGTTTACATGACTGCCAGCCTTCAAGAGAGCTTTAACAATTTCTGTATGATTTTTTACAACTGCCACATGGAGAGATGTCAAACCATCTCCTGCTGTTATATCTACTTTACACCCTAAAAATAGTTTTATGATTAGATAAATTCTAAATGTCGACGAAATATATAGAATTTTAGTCCAATTAAAAATTACCAGCTTCTATTAATAGTTTGACAACACCAAGGTGGCCTTGCTCTGCAGCATAATGCAGAGCAGTTCTCATAAATGCGTCTTGTTGATCTATCCCATTACTGACTACTGATGCAGATGCTATAGCTGCTCCAGTAGATTCCAATATAGCTGCATACCATCTAAACCAAAAACAATATAAATTAGGTGTGTAGAGACTGTTCAGTGTGGCTTAACTCACCTTCAGAATAATTGAAAACATATTGTAAAGGGATCTGGATATGTATTCATGTTTTAAATGTTTATTTAACTTTAGACTTTATTGTATTAATATCAGTATTTGAATTCACAATACTCAGCGCAGCGATAGTAAGTTGTCCGCCTACCAGCTATGCCATCCGTCAATTCAAATTAAAATAAATTGTACAAATTACGTATATCTTTTCAGAACAGGCAATATTATCGAAGAAAGAAGAGTTATATAATAGTTTTATCACTTACTTATACATTGAGGACCAAGTCTCATCTTCACTTGTGGTTGGGGCAACATTGCCTATTTCTTCGTCCCACTCTAGATCTGCTTGTGGTGATGGTGTCAATGAAGAAGGACTTATTGAAGACTTTAAGCTACCAACTTTGCTTTCATCACTGCTAGATCCTTCACTATGTATAAAAACAAAGTAACCATGATTTTTATCAGCCTTTGCACTATTATCTATTATTCCAATAGTGTCATATTGTCCAAAGTTATAATCTTTCAGACTTCTATCATAAAGGCTTTTACACTTAACAATAGTTTCTTCATGCGGTCCTTGGTGTTTTAACTTGCGCTTATGACATTTAATTTGCCTTTTCCTTGTAGGAACATTGTATGAACATACTTTGTGTGATAAACTTGATGGTTGACTAGCAGTTATTAATAATTTTAATATTTCAATATTGCCTATATTTGCAGCCTCTCCAAGACATGTTTTCCCTTGACTTATAGTCTTATTTGGATTAGCACCTGTAAATGACATAATAAATATAAACATACACAATCTCTTTGTTATAATAAAAATAATAAATGTATTTGTGTAATGAATATCCTTTCACAGTTTTAAATATTTCAATATTGCACAAATTCAAATATCAGTTGTGTCAGTAAATTTTAGAATTGATTTGTTTAATAGTTGGATGAAGTCTATTTTAAATTTATTACTATTAATAATAGTTTTTTATAGTTTCAAGTTATGTTTCTGTTAGCATGAAGAGTCCCTGTTCACAGAATTGAAGGCATTGTTCAGGTATTGGCAAACTTATAGCAATGGGAGAACTGTCACTATCTCTCTCAAATAGGCTGCATAAATTAGTCTCAAGGAAGGTATCAATTATGTCATTCACCACACAGCCAGAGAGCATAATGTTTGTCAAAGCTATCAGCTCCTTCACAAGTGCATCACAAATCTCCATAGAGGTGGAAAACACAAGATCTTATAAATGTTGTTATGGTATCAAGTAATTCCACTGCATCCACTTAAAAGGAGCAAAAAGGCTGTGAATACATCCCTGGCTTAACCTCAACAAACCCTAATGCCTTATGGAATATATTTATAAATTACATTCTACTTATGCATGGAAAGTGCTATAATTGTTAAATATGCTAAGCATGTATTAGTAGTAGTATTGACCTACCATTTTTAAGGATTTGTGTTATAGTGTCATGATCTTCTGCTAATATTGCTTGATATAGACTGTCTTCAAGTGATACTTCCATATTAGACATCACAGTGTTTGACAATTTATGAGGCTCACATTTCGGGGATGTTATTACTCGAGATGAGATGAGACTGATGTTAAATGTTACAACAGTAACTTATAAAAGCGCATAGTTAAAAAGTCCGGGTCTTATTTATAGAATTACACCTTGCCTATTCCATATACGACTTATTAGCATCATTCCCGTTATCCTTTCAATAACTTCATAGTTGAATTATTGAATTGTTCGTACTACTGAAAACTGATCAATATTCAACAAAATTGCGAAGTCAAGATAGTTTGTTTACAGTTACTGACATAAATGACATTAACTAGCTAGATTGATTAGATTTTTAATTTTTTGTCGTTGTCAAAATATTGCTATAAGAAAAAATACGCCGTAGTGTATATCAGTGTATATACTGTTCGAATACAATATCTTTGGTCGGAATACTGTGGTTATATTTTTACTGTGCCATATTTTCATCGTGAATATCGTGAATGTGATATGATATAGCGCAAATTATGGTAATCCCAAAAAAACTGCAACGTCGATCACTGTAAATTACCAATTCATATTTTGATTGTTCAAAGGCATGTCATTAGTTCTTTTATGTAAAAAGTAGTTACCTATGAATGATGTTATATAATAAACATGTCACTTTCATAGCAACGGACGGACGTAGAATATCTGACTATTTTTTTATATTTATTAATAACTGCACTTGTATTGACAATTGGAACTAATAAGTACCTACTGCATTAGATTCTAGCTTACGTGAAAAAGTTAACTTTCATTCGAACAACTACAACTATACTTTTTTAAAAGGCATTTTGTTGAAGCAATTTCATATCGTACGTAAGTAACATATTTGATTTATCTCTGAATAATATAATTACGTCCACCAGGCAAATTGACTGTTACTGATAACGCGTACCGATAAAAAGTTTTAACTAAAAGTATGCAACAATTAGTTAACTATTATGTAGGTACTTAAAATAATAGAAGATTTAGTAAGAGAGTTTAGTGATTTCAAGTATTTTTATGTTTAGACAGCCATCAACTAACGTGAAACTTGTGAAAGAATAAATGTGTGTGTGTGTACCAGAGTACACAGGTAAGAAGTGAAACTTCTTTACGACATTAATTAGTTAACAAAAATTATTTAACTAACTTTAATATTAATATTTATTTCATAACTTAATAAAAATAATTCAAAGCAGATATTTAATGACTTAATCAATTACACAAGTTATGAATAAATAATTGGAATTATCTTTTCAAAGTAATACAATTATATGATGACAGTTAATCTTGTAGAAATGCAACGATTTTATAAAATTAAAAATGAATAAATAAATCATTAAAAACGAATAATTAAAAAAGATGTACGTATACATATTTTTATTTTCTAATCGTGTTTTGTTTTATTTTTAAATTATTATTTAAGTAATTTATATTTTTTATTGTTTTTAGAATTAATAATGTTCACTAGATTTACAGTCATATTTATTAATACTTGCTAATTTTAACAGATTTATATACATTCACTGATACTTACAATCAAAAAGTGAGATTAACCTCAAATAAATATTAAAATCATGCTCATACGTGTTGAATTTATAAAACGAAATATATAATCACTCTCACTTTTCTTGTTATTCTTATTTCAAACCAAACTTCAAAACTAATATATTGTTGTTATTATTATAAATATATTACATTATATTCTTTACGTCACTATACTAAACTTTGATAAAAAAGCAACATGGCGCGTAACCGAAAAACGTGACGCTGCTACAAAATTTCTCCCATATGTCGATAAAGAAGTTTCACTTCAAAAAGTTATTATTGTAGGCTATTAGTAGCAACTGTAGTGTAACGGTAGCGCACACTAAGTGTGCTGTTTGGAGAGTATATAGGCGAAGTTGCTCATATATAATCCCTGTCTTTTGTAATAATTTTAAGTGAAATCATAAGACCCTAAGTCAAGGAACTATTGTGGTATGGAATAAACAGTGATACTTTAACAACAAATACTATGTATATTATATTTTGGACACGTACTAGTGCCGTAACCTCAAGGTCTCCTAAACATATCTAAACTCAAATTAAGTAGACGCAAATTAATTTTAGAGTTTGGTAACATTTAATTAAAAACGTTTGTTTGTCAAACAGCAGCACACACTTTTGACGCTTATCGCTTCCTTGCTACCGTTATTCATCGGTTCATGTCTTTGTATTTTGTAAAGTGTTTGCTAAATATATATATAGGTATATACAGCAAGTGTTTGTAACTTTTACAATATCGATTGTTTATTTTAAGCCGAAACTCTACTTCTTCATATAAAATGTCTAGCACATCACAAAAACATAGGAATTTCGTGGCTGAGCCCATGGGAGAAAAACCAGTAACTGATTTAGCGGGTGTTGGTGAAGTACTGGGGAAAAGACTAGAAGCCGCGGGATTCGATAAAGTGAGTTATTATCATGCTTAGTGCTATCATTAGCTACAGGAAAGTTGTTGTGAAAGTCAAGAAATGTAAGGACAATAATTTTAATGAACTATGTACATCTATTCCTAGTCTTTACAAACGGCCAGATTGTATAAATATGGCTAAACGTTTACTAAATTATAAGAAATAACTGTATTTGATCTATTTCTTCACACTGTAGCTATCAATCTTGAGGTTGATAGTGATGCAAAGGTGATATAGACAGTATTATTCTTAGTTGAATCACAAAATATTCACTGTTCTATTAATTTTACTAAACCGCTTTTCCTTGCCATTATTATGATCTATATTAAACCATAAATATACAATTTGAAAACCATATATTTATTCGACAAAGATATATTTATGTTCAGTAGTGCACAGACTGACTAATAATGCTAAAAATATTATTCATCATAGACTTAAACCGTTTGATTGACTGTATTCCATACAGTTGACTCATGGGCGATCAATTTTAATTGTGAGATAATTTTATCTGGGAAATATATTTAATATTTTGGCAGCTTTTGTATATAAAATATGTCAAACCGCCATAGTTATTCCTCAGATAAAGGTTATCTCACTCTCATCATCCCTCATTGGAAATAAGCCTTAACAAAGCTTGCATTATATAAAACTGCTATAAAAATGTATTGTTTTTTTTACACAGGCTTACACAGTCCTGGGTCAGTTTTTGGTGTTGAAAAAGGAGAAAGAACTATTTCAAGAGTGGTTAAAGGACACATGCAATGCTAATTCAAAGCAATCGGCTGATTGTTACCAATGTTTAAAAGATTGGTGTGATGAATTTTTGTAATGTTTCCGAAACTATTGTACTAAATACATAAGATAATGTAAATAATATATCTATTAATTTGTAATTACTAATTACACATAAGTAATAGGCATTACCTATATATTTTATGTAATTTTTCATTTATTAAAATTCTTACCAACATTTTTATAGTTTCTCTAAAATATTGTAGTAATAAGGGTTACGGGCTGTAACAGTAATAACCGTTTATTACACTACTGCAGCTGTGGATGTGGTTTTATACATATTTTGACATTTGCATCTTATGTGGCAATGTGTCTGCTGAGAAATAAGCTTGGCACCTTCCGTTTTTTATTAAAAACATTCGTCATTTAGACTTTGTAATTATTGAGAATGGTATTTCCTACCAATTTAAAATAATTACTTTTTCATGAGTGAAAAGCTCTTTTAAGAGGGACTTCACAAATCTACAAATAAGTCACTAAAAAGACACAGATTTGTACAATTATTTGTGAATCATACATATAATTAATTATTGTACATGGGATGTGAACCCATAACCCTATTTCAAGTTAACAAGGTCATTTTCCCAATTTTCGGGAACAAATTTGGGATCAGTGCCGGATTACCCACGTAGCAAGAGTAGCAATTGCTACGGGCCCCGCGCGAAAGGGGGCCCCGCATATTTAAGCCCACTCATCTCTGCCTGAGCGTAATTTTTTGAGTGTAACTTATTACTTAAGATGTGGTATATTGAATTTACTTGATATCACAAAAACGTGAAATGTTACAACTTTTCCTACTAAGACAATTCACATCAGACAATCGGTAACCTATTTCCTTGGCGTAAATAAAACACCGAATTTCATACGGTAAACGCACAAGTTCTACAAAAAGTCGCTCGTATAAATGTGTAGAATTTCAGTCGGCCCAATAATCAGCTCTACAAAAAGTCTGACGACGTATGCAAGCACTTTTACCCGAAAGAATTTGCTACGGGCCCCGCGCTTGCTTAATCCGGCACTGTTTGGGATACAATAGGCGCTGTATATATATATATATATTTATTTAAAACAATAGGTACCCTTTTCTTGATCCTGTGTACCAACGAAAAAATTCCTTTTTAAATAATTTGTTTAAAAAATGGCAGACATATTTTAGTGCCTTCCAAATAATCATGATAGTTAAAAATTTACTAATCATTACTATATACGAAACGGACAGTTTATTATATCTAGATAATGGAACTAATATATAAACATATATACCTAAGCGTTAATTAATTACATACATTGACAATGCTACATTTTTTTAGAGTCCAGTATTTTTTTTATTATATAGGAGGCACACGAGCAGTCGGATAGCCTGATAGTAAGCGATTAGCCGCCCATGCGCCATGGACACCCGCAACATCAGAGGAGCCACAAGTGCGTTGCCAGCTTTTTAAATTATAGCATTTTATAAACGGTTTATTTTGTCGGCCTCTATGGCGTAGTGGTTGGTGTAAGTGTAACCGACTGCCGCGCCTGAGGTCGCGGGTTCGATTCCCGCACAAGTCAAACATTTGTGTGCGTGAACATGGATGTTTGTCTTGGTCTGGGTGTTTCTATGTATAATGTGTATGTAGATATTTACAAAAAAAAGTATAAATATATGTATGTTTATCCATTCTCTAGTACCCATAATACAAGCTCTGCTTAGTTTGGGCTAGATGGTGTTGTGTGTATGTGGTAGAATATTATTATTATAAACCTCTAAATATTTATGTGAAAGATTGTCTGCAGTCCCTAATTTGACCGTATACCTACATACAAAAGGAAATCGAAAGATGAACGTATGTATGTATGTGTGCGTTACTCTCGAAAACTATTACACGATTTGATGTGCATGTGTCTAGAAATTTGTGTATAAAAAAATTCTGTGAACTTACAGAGAGGAGAGCATTGACTGTACCTATTAGTGATCAATTATCGTCCGTTGGAAGAACTTGTAGGTTAATTTATTGGCGTACCTACGCCATTGCCCTACCTATAATTATGTTAACACTAAAACAGCAACCGAGATCAATATACTTAATACATCCACTGAACTGCGATGCACGCACCGCACCTCAGTAACACAATAACTTGCGATTATTAACTACATAGATATTGCAGAACAGTAAGTAGGTAGTTAGAATATTAGGAACTTAATCACGGTAATGTTACCTAATAGTATTCTATCTTCATACAAACGGTCGGAACGCGAATCATACCTACGCCACAGTATAAAGACTAACAGTAGTATGACGCCTTTGATCTCGTAGAAAAAGCCGACAACGTCGCGTAAGGGCATGGAAGCTAGGGTTGTCACAAGTAAAGTAAGTAGTTATTCATACAGTTATTTGTTTTAGATCAACATTGCAACGGCTATGCTACATGGATATTGAAATGTAAATCACTTATTACAATAATCAACTATTATAAAAAACTGCATTTTGAACAAATATAATTACGAGGATTGGCTCTCAGCTTGCGGAGCCTATGTTATCGATGTCAAGTTTTTTGCGGATGGCTAGGGCCATTTTCGTGAAAACTTTAGTTAAGGTAAATAAAGCAATTTACATCGCGGTCATATTATAGATGGGTGACCATGAGATCAGCTTGCAGAGCCAATGTTAACGATATCAAGCTTTTTGCAGTTTATTAAGGCTATTTTCGTACAAACTTAGTTAAGGTAAAGCAATTGACATCGCGGTCATTTTAAGGATGGGTGACCCTAGAATCAGCTTGCAGAGCCAATGTTATCAATATCAAGATTTTTGCATATTTACTAAGGCCATTTTCGTGCAAACTTAGTTAAGGTAAAGCAATTGACATCGCAGTCATTTTATGGATGGGTGACCATGGGATCAATTTACAGAGCATATGTTTGGGATTCTTAAGGGGGCCAAAATTATGATTATTTTTGAGCTTGGACTCGCCGTTACCAAGATACCTACATAATAGGTACTTAACTAGTAGGTATTTATTGCATGAAATTAAAATCACACTTGAATCGAATATTATTATTTTCTTACGTCCGCCACTCTGTTTACGTTGTTTATTGGGTTATTTAAAAAGTATATAATATTTAAATTACTTTATTCTGTGATTTGGCCAGACATGAGAAAATATTAAAACGTAAGTAGTTAAGTAGGTAGGTACTCTTTAAGTTCACAATACAAATAATGGTTATAAATTTTAAAATAACATTAATAAAATAATACAGATTTCGAGGATTCCTTGAGGTGATCCTTAAGGTATCCTCGGTTGAGTCGAGGTTGAGGAAGGTTTGAGGTTACTTCTTAGAATATGGGTGTAAGAGTTTAGCTTTCTTTGGTACGCGGAAATTGGTGAAATCGCAGATCCTTATTTATGCGAGATGACGATTTACAATGTCTCACAGCACACGTCGTATGCACCATTTTAATTAATATTTATAAGCAAATAAATAATAACGAACAAAAAACAAGCACGCGCCAGCCCCCAAAAACATGTCCCGAATTACTAAGCACGGCGACATACATAGTTCGGGCTCGTTCTTCCCGCGTCTCGTATCTTGTCCCCCGTACGATTGATCTGTCTAGACGCATTCGTTAAAAGACTGTATGGATATTATTAGACTGTGCCTACGCTTACCAGCCGGCGCGGCGGGCATAAGCCAGGTCCGTAGCTGGTAACCGTTAGGGTTGTAGATCATCTGGCAGGCATAACCCAGGTCCGTAGCTGGGGTTATATTGAAACACGTAGACTGATTCAACTGAGAATATATTTTCACTTTTTACGCCTTCTTATATCCCGTTTATTGTTCATACAAGTAACGCTAGCACTAATGTCTACAATATTCATTTACACCAATCAGCGATAAGTAAACAAAATTCTAACATTTACGAGGAGTTCTTGAGCGTGTGTGCGTGCGAATAAATACTGCCACTATAAAAACAGATGGCCTCTTCCTTCGCGCGTCGCTAGTTCGTCAGTTGGCTTCGTCGAGGTGAGAGTGCTCCGTTCGATCGCCTTCGCGCGTCGCTTGGTTTTGGCGCGGCTAGCCGTATGATGCTCCGTTCGATTCCAGGTTCCTAATAAACTTATGTTGATTGTGCGTATATACACACGCCACAATAGTAATGTATTACATTTTGCCAGTAATTTCGATCAATTTCGTAATTTTCGATGCCATAGTACAGTACATAGAAAATTCTAATAAATAATACTGCTCGACCTGGTAATCGAACGCGGAATCTCACAATCGCCTGCAAAACTAACCAAGCGCAAATGTGCATATGTCACGGGCTAACGAGGTAGGTAGTTGTAGGTAGGTTTTAATTCGCGATTAGCGGATTAGAGAGCAACAATGACCTGTTGTCCTCTAGCTGCGAATATTGGAAATATAATAAATATAAATTCGATATTTGTATACATTTAGGACATCATTTTAGTGGAACTCTAAAGAATAAATTAGCATAAATGTTTTTAGACTAGTGCGTATTTTTAATTGAATGCACTGTGTTGATGGGCTGTAAAAGTAGATCTGTTACTCGAAGCAATGGGTATTTATGTCACTAAGTTATCGCAATTTACTTTAGTATTCTTCTCTTATCTCTTTAAAAATAAAGACGACTCCCGCACTAGGAATAAGTCCTGTGTCGCGGGTGATATTACAAACATTCAAAACGACACAACTTCGATAGCCTTACAGAGTACATTTTTAGTTTATATGGCACAATTATTCTGATATTACAACAAACAACTAACAAAGTAAAATATTCAGAATGAGTTTCGTAAATAGCTGGGTATTATAATATTATGGATCAAAGTAACCCACAGTGATAATATTTGCTCTGCTCTATGAATCAACGATAGTTTATGCAAGTTAGTGTCATACTTCTTACTGATAAACCATTGAGCTAGAAAAATGATAAACTGACAAGTATTTTCTGTATCTATTATCTGTAGAATCTGTAATTGTGTATTCTGTTGCGGTAGTCTGTGGTCTATTTATTTTTGGAACTGGAAGTCCGTGAAAAATCAAGAATTTTACATTTTTGTACGTTGATTTACAAACCATAATTTTAAACTCTAGCTAATTTTGTATACATAGTGTTGTGTATTGTGTTGGAGCAAAATATCATATGTTATTGATGGCCTTTCAAGCTGTAATGTAATTCGTTTGATGTGACACCAAGACTTCCTGTTATTCTTTAGAAGTATGAGCTGTCCAAAAGATATTTCACAAAACATAATTATATTCTATGTCGCATTATAATATTTAGTGATCTCATTTCAAAGATTTTATTAGAAATTCATCACATATTTCAGATGGTCATCACAATTTGTTATCTTTCTAGAATACATATCATGGTTCCAGAAACGAATTAAGATGTCAACCGATAATTGCTTGGTAAAAGCAATATATTCTTTTAAGGGTAAGAACAATGACGAGCTTTGCTTCAAAAAAGGTGATATTATTACTGTTACCCAGAAAGAGGAAGGTGGATGGTGGGAGGGTACCTTGGGGGAGACCACAGGCTGGTTCCCTAGTAATTATGTGACTGAATATAAAGGTATGTATTATAGTTAAATATTGTATTGTTATAGATTTAATCAAGTGAGCCTGCATGTTGCTATAAATTTTGTGTCATAACTTCATAAGCTACCTATAACCTACCTATTACCAGTTAAATTCAGCTTGTGGATCTTTTTAAGATTGTGATTCCTGTAACTGTTTATACTTTTGTAGCTCATGCAACACTTGACCTATTACTAATAACCTTGGACCTTGGTCATAAATGGACCTCATCCATTAATTAAAATATTATTAAAAAGCTCTTGCATGCTACATTTTTATGCATTAATCCAATATATGTCTTGTAGGTTTATTCCAATTGGAAATAGTTCCTAAAAAATATTCCAACCCACAAAGTTTATCATAATTGTGATTAAAGTTCAATCACATATTGCTTTGTGAAATCATGTTGTTTAAATACTGATACTTTTGTATGTTATAAATGACAGGATCAAGTTTTAATTTGACCCTATTTTAGACTACCATTGTAAATATTTTTTTCGATATTCATAAAAATTTTGCTGTGGAACATTTTTGATCTATTGCAATATACATATAAGTAACATTTAAAAAAATGTTTTATACAAAACGCTCCAAACAACATGTATGATAGATAAAATAACAACAAAACAAGATCAAATAGAAAAAAATATATTTAAAATTATAAAGATATCTAGGATGTTGGCCTGCATGAGATTAGCATGGCTCTCAAACAGCTCGAAAACAAAAAGGCGCCGGGTGATGGCGGCATTACAACTGAATTTTTGAAAGCCGGCGGAATAACCGCTATGACAGTTTTCGGAAGCTTTTCAACTCCATCATACTTAAGGAAAAAACTCCACAGGCATGGCACAGAGGTGTGGTGATGCTTTTATTTAAGAAGGCCGATAAAACCTTCGTAAGAACTACAAACCCATCTCACTTCGGAGCCATGTCTACAAGCTGATTTTAAGGGTAATCACAAATCGTTTCGGGAGTAGACTAGACGCCTTCCAGCCTCCCAAACCAGCCGGTATCCGTAAAGGCTACAGTACTCATACATACGTTGCGGCAGGTCATACAAAAATCCGAAGAGTATAACCGGCCTTTATGCGTTGCGTTTGTTAACTATGAGAAAGCCTTCTATTCGATCGAAACCAGAGCAGTGCTACAGTCTCTCCAAAGGTACCAGATTGACTACCGGTATGTCGAAGTGCAGAAGTGTTTGTATGAAAACGCCACCATGCTAGTTCGTCTCCAAGACCACAACTGGAAACCGATAAAACTACAGTGAGGGGTGAGACAGGGGAATGTTATATATCCGAAACTATTCACCTCCGCGTTGGAAGATGTTTTCAAGCTTTTGGATTAGAAAGAACTTGGCATCAACATCAACGGCAAGTACATCACTCACCTTCGATTTGCTGACGATATCGTGGTCATAGCTGAGGGCATGGAAGACCTTGTCATAATGCTCGATGGCCTTTGTAGAGTCTCCCGACAAGTAGGTCTTCAAATGAGCATGGACCAGACAAAAATTATGTCCAACGTCCATGTCACACCTACGATTATTAAGGTTGGGAACTCTACCCTCGAAGTTGTTGACGAGTATCTATACCTGGGACATATGATCTAGTTAGGTTGATCCAACTTCGAGGAAGAAGTCAATCGTCGAATCCAAGTTGCTCGGCAGCGTTCAGGAAGCTACGACATACCTTTGTGTCTTATACAAACCAGCTTAACATACCCTTTTCTATTCTTGTAACTATATCTACTTTCATGCCACAACTCTCTCTAATCACACTATTTCTTATTCTATCTTTCAGAGTCACACCACATATGCTTCTCAACGCTCTCATTTCTACAGCATTTAGTCTGCTCTCATGCTTCTTTTGCCATACCCAACTTTCACTTCCATACATAAGTGTGGGCACTAATAGTCCTCTATGAACAGCCAAACGTGCCTTTTCGGATACATTTCGACTGTTCATAAAAGCGCGTAGAGCTCCATTCACTTTGTTGCCAGCAATCGTTCTCCTTTCAATATCTCCCGTCATGTTTACCATCCCTTGTAAACAAAGTACCCAAATATACAAACTCTTTCACTTGCTCCACTTTTTCTCCATCAATCATAATATTACACATCGTCACGCACTCTTCCTTTAAATAATTATTATGAGGTATTTAGGTTTAGGTCTTTTTAGAGGTGGCAAAACAGCATACGAATCTCCTGATGGTACTTATGCGGTTCTTACAGCATGTAATCGTTTAATATATATGTATATACGTATTATATAATATATATGTATAATATACTAGATTTTCCCGCAGTTTCACCCGCGTTTATTGTTATTGCGCCGCCCCCGTGGGTCGTAGCGTGATGTTATATAGACTATAGCCTTCCTCGATAAATAGGCTATTATGAGATTGGCGCGTTCAAACCAACAAACAAACTTTTCAGCTTTATAATATTTGTATAGATAGCTGACCCGCGCAACTTCGTCTGCGTCACATAAGAGAGAGAGAGTGGGTCGTAGGCACCTATAATACAATTTTAAAGGAGCTGAAACATTCTTTGTTAAATCCACGAACCACATAAGAGCCATTGAACAACATTTTATAAATATACCTACAGTGCTAATTTAAAATCACGCAGAGTAAACCAGAAGAAACATCGCTTGTATGTCTGTAATGGGTAATTATTTTGCTGCGATTTTATTTTAAAACTGCGATATCTCCTAAGATATGATGAGATTTGATTAGTGACCGCCAGTATGACTTTCGCCATGGTCGTTCGGCTGGTGATCTTCTAGCGTACCTCACACACCGCTGGGCGGAGGCTTTGGAGCGAAGGGGAGAGGCTCTGGCCGTTAGCCTCGATATCGTTAAGGCATTTGACAGGGTCTGGCATAGGGCCCTTCTATCGAAGCTACCATCTTATGGAATCCCCGAGGGACTCTGCAAATGGATAGCCAGCTTTCTGGATGTTCGGAGCATTACAGTCGTCGTTGATGGTTGCAGCTCCGAAACCAAAACCATTAACGCTGGTGTTCCTCAAGGCTCGGTGCTCTCCCCAACGCTGTTCATCCTGCATATCAATGACTTGTTGTCAATCGAGAACATACATTGCTATGCGGATAACAGCACGGGTGATGCGCGTTATACCAGCTATCAGAATGTCCCTCGGAGCATAATACAGGAAGGAAAGACGAACACAACTTGTGTCTGAAGTCGAGGACTCTCTTGGGCGGGCCTTCGAATGGGGTGAACAGAACTTAGTTCGATTCAACCCCTCGAAGACACAAGTATGCGCGTTTACTGCCAAGAAGGACCCTTTTATCATGGCGCCACAGTTCCAAGGAGTTACTCTCCGTATCTCCGAAAGTATTGGGATCCTTGGCGTGGAAATCTCAAATAAAGTCCAGTTTGGGAGTCACTTTGAGGACAAAGCTAAATTAGCGAGTAAAAAGGTGGGTGTACTGAACAGAGCGTGGCGGTACTTCACACCAGGTCAACGTCTTGTGCTTTACAAAGCACAGGTCCGGCCGCACGTGGAGTACTGCTCACATCTCTGGGCAGGGGCCCCCAAATACCAGCTCGACCCACTTGACTCCCTACAAAGACGGGCAGTTCGAATCGTCGATGATCCCAATCTAACGGATAGATTGGAGTCGTTGGAGCAACGGAGAGACTTTGGGTCTCTCTGCGTGTTCTACCGACTCTTTCACGGGGAGTGCTCTGAAGAACTGTTTGATTTGGTACCAGTGGCCCCTTTCTATCACCGTACCACTCGACAACGAAGCAGGGTTCATCCACATCACCTGGAAGCGTTCAATTCTAAGACAGTACGCTTTCAGCGATCATTTCTCCCACGTACGTGCAAGCTCTGGAATGAACTGCCAGCTTCGGTGTTTCCCGAGCGCTATGGATATGTCCTTCTTCAAACAAGGTTTAAAGAGAGTTCTTCTTTCACGGTAGGCAGCGGCTTTGCTGTGTCCTGACATTGCTGAAGTCCATGAGCAGCGGTTACCACTTTCCATCAGGTGGGCCACTTGCTCGTCTGCCACCAATGGCAATAAAAAAAAAGTTGAAATCGAATAATGTAAAGCGCAATTTTGTTTTAATTTAAATACTTGTGATGAATAACGTATTTATTTGGATAAGGATTAATATAATGTTTATAATAATACCTTCGCAAACGCAGCTTACGCAGCGGAAGCTCTCAAAAGGAAAAAAAAACCTTCCGATTTTAATAATAATAATAATAATAATAATAACTTTATTTACACAAAAAAATATTGTAGGGTTTTTACAATAGTATGTTACATCGATCGAATCATTTTGATCTACAATTTCGTGAAACATTCTTCATTGGTACTTCGCTCCTAATTGATCTTAGCGTAATGATATATAGCCTATAGCCTTCCTCGATAAATGGGCTATCTAACACTGAAAGAATTTTTCAAATCGGACCAGTAGTTCCTGAGATTAGCGCGTTCAAGCAAACAAACAAACAAACAAACAAACTCTTCAGCTTTATAATATTAGTATAGATTAGACGAGAAATAATTTTCTTTATATAGTAGTGAAGTATTTTAATTTGTTTTCGTAAAATATTTCATAAAGCTTTTATCGGTAATTCTTATCCTAACCCATCACTAGTTGACGACTCTTCACGTCCGTGGCGTCGATTTGCGCGCCAAATGATACATTTTGCATGATGTTCTTACATTGTAATTTTTCCATTATAATGTGGCTAATTGTTATAATCTTTGTGTAATAATATGATAAATATGTCTAAGGAAAAATAATAGTAAAAAAGAAACACAACAAACATATCTTTGTATGTTTATTTTGAGAGCAGCGATAGCTCAGTGGGGAGACTAACAGACTGCAATGCAGAGGGTCTCGGGTTCGAACCCATGTCGCGCACCTCTGATTTTCGGAAGTTATATGACTTTTCGAAAAGCACGTTAAGCCGTTGGTCCCGGCTGCCATGAACATCTATGGCAGTCGTTATTGGGAGAGTGTCGACACAAAAGATCCCACTGGGTCGAAGTGTAGCCGGTCTGCACTGACTGGCCCCCTTATAAGATAAGATAAGATGTTTATTTTAAACTGTAAGAAAGTAGTATTTTCGACGTGTTATGCCGTCGGAGGCGTCGTGAGCACAGTTTAATTTTACGTCAATAGACGTCTGTGGCGGTCAAAAGGTTAATAATTATATTTGTCTTCTTCATATATGTGGGTTTGAACTACTAAGTCATGTTTATAGTGACAGTAGAGCTACCAAATTTTGACAGCTAGTAAATAGCTAGCACGCGACTAATTTGCTTATAATAACTATTCTGACCTAAGTGTGGGTTGGAATGTTTTGAGGAATTGCGTCTAATTAACAAACAGATTTCTCCAAGTTTTCATTTGTTGTAATAATTAAAATAAAAGGATTTTTAAGTGTTTATAATATAGGTACTTATTTGTTACTACTAAAAAACTGTAATTTCGTTTTATTTTTAATATTAATTAATTTATTTTATTTGTCTCAGACCCATCAGGCTCAGTAACAACTTCCCCAATACGGGCTGCTTCAGAGATACAAGCATTCAGAAATGTGGTGCTCAAAGATATTATAGATTCTGAAAAAGCTCATGTAGCTGAAATGCAAGGACTTGTGAGCAATTTCTTACAGCCTTTGGAAAAAAGTGAAATGTAAGTAAATACAATATAAAAATATTATTCATACTATATTATAACAGTGGGTGTATATTTCAGAATAATGAGATCCCGATAAATTCTATAACAGCTGTTATTAAACAAAAGTCCATCTTATTCCTCCCTATATTCTTTAATTTCACTTGTATGTGGTGGACAGCACACCAAAGGCCACTGAAGATATGCTGGTGTTAGATTGAACATTTAGTAAGGCAAGCTTGGGTTATACGAATATTATTTAAATAAAAACTATGCTTATATGTATATACAGGGTTACAGGTTAAGTCGACCTAGATCCTTTAAGAGGTTGTAGTTTCCATCATTCCTGACTGATTTGACTATGAGACACTGTACCTCAAATTTAACCATTTTCAAGAAATTGGACATGGAAGGTTTTTAAAAAAATATCGGTTTTTTGTCTATTGGTATATATTTTTTTGGGTTTTTTGCCTCTAATTTATTTGTGTTTGCGATTTTTGTGTAGTAGATAAGTTGCTTTATTGTTCTCAATACTAAAATTGCAGTTTACTGAACCCACTGGGTCGTAGTAGACGATTGTTAGTTATAAAAAAAAAAACGTGAAAAATATTTTTTCTTTCCAAAATATTAAAAAAATGTCTATGACAGCTATGCTGCACATGTGCTTAAAAATATCTACGTTTCATTAGCTATCCAACAAGGTATAAATAAGCTAGGCTATTATCAGAATTCTTATAAAAAAACATTGATGAAATTCTCCCAGGTAGTAGTAAAATATAACGGTACTTAAGCGTCAAATTTATTACTTGGGTCAGAAAACAAAATAAAACAATCCAAATAGGTACAAAATGACGTTTATTACTATTTTTACAGAAAGTCAAAGATTAAGTTCATATTCCACATGTCCGCCTCTATTCGCACATATAGTCTCATTCTGTCTTAATCCACTTTTTACTACACCAGTTGTTAAACCCCTTCTTATTACATTTGCCACATCGATAATTTTCTGTCTCAAAATGTCAACAGATGTGATTGGATTAGGTTCGTTGTAAACCAAACAT
The DNA here is from genome assembly GCA_963564715.1 of Catocala sponsa. Lineage (NCBI taxonomy): Eukaryota > Metazoa > Arthropoda > Insecta > Lepidoptera > Erebidae > Catocala > Catocala sponsa. The sequence continues at coordinate 14,837,143 of OY751331.1, forward strand.
ATAAAAATCCATGGGGGTCAGGTCTAGATTTCTAGCTGGCAACGGTATGGGTCCACCTCTTCCGATCCACTTATTAGGATAATTAGTGTCTAGCAATTCTCTGACACTTCTCCTGTAGTGTGCAGGGCAACCGTCATGCTGAAACCATATGTCACGAATTAGATTGAGTGGTACATCGTCCAGTAAGTCGGGTAAATTTTCTCTTAAAAAAACTACAAAAAACCGATATTTAAAAAAAAAAAAATCCAATTTCTTGAAAACGATTAAGTTTGGGGTACGGTTTCTCCTAGACAAATCAGTCAGGAATTATGGAAACTACAACCTTTTAAAGGATCTAGGTCAACTTAACCTGTAACTCTGTATATATATCTTAATATATAAAAATCTCGTGTCACGATGTATGTTTGGGATAAACTCTGAAACTACTGAACCGATTTTGATCAAACTTCGTCATTATCTGTAATTTGGTCCAACTTAAAAGATAGGATAGTTTTATCTCCATTTTTTTTTTGACGTGTGTACAGGACAATGTCGGGACAGCTAGTATATATATAAGTTTGTAAATGATTATATTTAAATAAAGAAAATGGAATGGGTAATAAATAATTAGAAAATAATAATTTGATTGCAGGCTGAGCCGGGATGAGTTTAGACAGTTGACTGGGAACATAAATGAGGTGCTACAAGTTCATGAACAGTTCCTTGCACTGCTTGATGAATGTGCAACTAAAACTGGGCCTGATCAGAGAGTGGGTGGCCTTTTTTTACAATGGGCTCCTAAGATAAAAGCTGTTCACCAAACATATTGTGCTGGTCATCCTAAAGCTGTCTGTATTCTTGACAAGTACAAGTAAGTATGCATATTATATTTAAATAATACATTTATGTTTTTAATTCATATAGGTGCACTTTTATAATTTGTTTTAATTTTAGATAGGTTAATAGATTGCAGAATTTATTTATTTTAACAGAAAGCTTACAGACTAATATTCTTATATATAAATACAATAATTAAGTTCTATTGTTAATAACAAGCTCTCACATATATATGACAATATACAATTGAAGTTTGCATTGTACTTGCAACTAAGGTGATATTAGTACGTATGTAGTTACCGTAACCATATGAAGACATATTTATGGATTCTGGATACTATCATCCATATCTATTACTAGATGTTCCCGCGGTTTCACCCGCGTTTATCGTTACTGCGCCGCCCCCGTGGGTCGTAGCGTGATGTTATATAGCCTATAGCCTTCCTCGATAAATAGGCTATCCAACAATAAAAGATTTTTTCAAATCGAACCAGTAGTAATCATGCAGAATAAACCAGGAGAAACATCGTTTGTGCTATGTCTGTAATGGGTAATTATTTTGCTGCAATATTATTTTAAAACTGCGATATCTCCTAAGATATTCATTGAAATCGGATCATGTAAAGGGCAATTTTGTTTTAAATTAAATACTTGTGATGAATAACGTAATTATTTGGATAAGGATTAATATCATGTTTATAATAATACCTTCGCAAATAATGCATTATTTTAGAACAAATTTGGTTAGCATAAAAATGGTTATAGTGAGCCAACCATAAAAGATAGACATATGCTGTCGCGGACTTTTTTTAGAACTTTTAAAGGGGAACTATTCTGTCATACATGATTTTTGCGAAACTTTAACTGTTTACGCAGCGCACGTAGCGGAAGCTCTCAAAAGGAAAAACACCCGCCGATTTTGAAACGTTCTTCATTGGTGCTCAGTTCTTATTGATCTTAGCGTGATGATATATAGCCTATAGCCTTCCTCTATAAATGGGCTATCTAACACTGAAAGAATTTTTCAAATCGGACCAGTAGTTCTTGAGATTAGCGCGTTCAAGCAAACAAACAAACAAACTCTTCAGCTTTATAATATTAGTATAGATATTATTAATCTAATATTTTTCTTTAGGGAAGAGCTTAATACTTGGATGGAGGATGCTGGTGCTGTTTGTCCTGGGGTATTAGTATTAACTGCTGGCTTGTCTAAGCCTTTTCGGCGATTAGGAAAATATCCTGCCATGTTGCAGGAATTAGCCAGGCATGTGCATGAGGCACATCCAGACAGAGGTGACACTCATAGAGCATCTGTTGTCTACAAGGACATTGCTGTGAGTATTTTAAAATTTGAAATTGTTCAATCCTCGTCATCACTGACCATAGATTTAACAGTGATTACCACCATCAAATATTGCAATTCACTTTATAATCACTTACACTTACAAATAATTGGATGACAACTTCAATTTGACACTGTTTTCAGAGTGGTTGTGCAGCATTAAGGCGTCAAAAGGAACTGGAGCTTCAAGTAGTGACGGGAGAAGTGCGCGGTTGGCCCGGCGGCGAACTTGCGTCTTTAGGTGATGTCTTGCACATGGGTAGTGTAGCTGTCGGTCCTTCACATCAAGACCGTTATCTTGTGCTTTTCCCTTCAGCACTTCTCTTATTATCAGTAAGCAAAAGAGTGTCTGCATTTGTATATGAGGTAAGCAAATTTTTGGCTTAGCTAACCTAAGCTAATTATTTAGGTAACTTTGTTTTTTATAGACATTCTTGTTAATACAATTTTAAATTTATAGGGTTGTCTTCCATTAACTGGCATCACAGTTTGCAAATTAGATGATACAGATACCAGAAAGAATGCATTTGAAATAAGTGGGCCAATGATAGATACTATAGTAGCTGTGTGTCAAACAAGAGCTGAAGCTGATAATTGGGTGAGCCTACTGCAGAAGCACTCCAATACAAGTAGTCCTGTCCATGAGCCTGGGCAACCGCAATCATTACCTCATGTGAGTATTTTATAGTTATGTTAAATAGTTTTTAGGGGTGATCCTTTTATGAGCAAGAATGATTTGTTTATTATTTAGCAAGTCTACAGTAACTATTCTTTTATTGTATACCTTGTCCAATGCTAGGTAGTCACATATTCAATATGACTACCTAGTTATATCATCAACACCACAGGTCACACTGATATTGTTGCTGATATAAGACAAATAAAACAGCAATGTTACTTGTTGGTGGATCACCCCTTCTGGATGCGTTAAATTTATATTTGTAGATCCTAATGAAACCTACCTTGATTATAAACGAAATTTTGTAATTTTGGTTGTATAGTTGACCCGCTCTCCTTCTGAAGGAGCGTTGTCTAGCATCAACTCTAGTCGCCGCAGCCTTTATCACGTGACACTACCACCGCCTAGCTACCCTTCTGCATCACCTTATTATTCATTGACGAAATATTTCGCTAGACTCGTAAAGAAAAAAGTTATCACGAGACAAATGCTTCGTAAACTTTTACATGAAAGAACATGGGCCAAGGCATTCGAATTAACAGGGTTACCAGTGAGAAGGAGACACAAAAATCATATTCGCCTCAGAATAGAGAATGATGGCGTAATTGGCGCTGATACTGAATATTCAGATAGTGATGATAGCGACCGAGGGACTGACGGGACTGAATCGTATACGAGTTCAAGCTGCACTGACGCAGAAGCTGCTGGCAGCAATAAAATATTGAGACAAAATGCTATGGATAGTCCCAGAACAATATCTTCTTGTAGTAGCTGGGGCAGTAATTTTGGTTATGTGCGGTATTTTGACAACTCGAACGATGCACATTTGGATGAAAGTCAACCAATGTTTGCGGCAGATTGTACTCGAGATTTATTTCAAAATACGCCTGGTATCAATAAAATGCATAACACTATTAGAACTATTGATAATGGTCAACAATACCGAAACAATTCTAGAATTGGTATAAACAATTTGAATCCATTTGCCTTACATTCCGAAAGTACTGATAATTCCAGTTTCGAAATTAGACCTTACATGGCTTGCGAGGATCTGGTTAATATGGATCAAAATACTCAAATTGAAACACTTGGCAATGATGAACAAGATTTTATACCCACAAGACGGAGCTTTCCAAATCTCAGTGCTAAAACTGAAACAGTAACAAAACTTTGGAAGTCGACCGAAGAAAGTTATACCCATGAGGATGAAAATGCTGAAGAAACAATAGCTTCAAATGTATTGCATAATCTTGATCCACCATCACCAAAACAAAGTTACAATCCAATAGAATCTATTATAATAGATCCACCACCTATGTTCCGAAACGAGGAGGATAATATGAAAATAATTAATGTTAACCTTAATACGAACGTACCCTTCCGAAAGCATTCACTGAATTCAGATAAAAAGATCCGACGGTCTATGTCAAGGTCTATGGTGGAAACTGAAAACTTTCATCGTAAAGAAGATGCCGGAATGAACAGAATGAGCTCGCAGTCCGAGAACCAAAAAGTGCATAAAAAGTGCGAGTGTTGTAATAGATCATTGTTTCCCAGTCCTCGTTCATCTGATTCGGGCGTAGTGGGCAGTTGTAATTTAGCATCACCAGAGTTGAACATGCACGAGTACTCCAGCTCAGGAACCACGGGAAACGAGTCAGACACTCACGAAAAGGTTACAGACCATTTAAAGGGTTCTTTAACCAATTTATCACAAGGAAGTTTTGATGCTGAACGTAGAAAGAAAGTCACGTTGTCTGAAATAGAGGCGGCAGCATTTGAAGATCAGTGTCGGTGTACATCGCCATTTGGATCAACGGCCAGAACATCCTGCGTGACAAGTGTCACGTCTGAGAACAGTCTTGATGTGATGGATTCGTCAAATGCGAATGTCACGTCTACTTTTGTAGCAGCGCCGACTATTTCGACACCGCAAATAAAACGTACGTCAATTAGGAGGAACATAGAACGTTACGTGCCGGAGATCAGGTTGAAGCCTGAACCTCCGCCTAGAATTTACAGGAAACCGAGCACCCACATAGAGTTGCCTAAGAATGTGCGCCAGCCATTGCCTTGTCAGTGGAGTACTTTGAATATAACTGAAAGAACGAAGCCCAGTTTACACTACCACATGCGTATCTATCGGGACCCAGCTGAGGGTAAAGCTAAAACTACTGACAGACAATCTCGAGGCAATTTCCCCCGCAATCGTGATATCTTTGACAAAGAAAATAAGCAAAGCATTGATTCAAATTATACAGAATTGCGTAAAACGCGGTCTCGAAGTGAGGACTTAACTAAATTGCAGAAGGGTTTAGCTGAAGCCCAAACCGGTTTTGTGGTGTATCGTTCAGATTTGTACGCACACTGGTGGATGAAAGCAAAATTACCCATTACCGTGGTCACCGACTCAGGCAAGGATTATTCTTTTGTAAAGAGCTACTGATTTGTGTCACTGGTTTGAAGATAATATTGCCTTGAGGTTTTGTTACCATTAGATTAATACTGTCATTAGATCCCCAGTGTTGCAGTGCTTTACTTGATCATCCTTGCCTGTGTTTATTCATCATACTAACTTCAAAAATCACTGCAAGTAGATATCATATAATTGTACTAACCAATTAAGATGACAATAATGCATGGTAAGGCTTTATACCCGTTATTTCCATCAATTATATACAGCTATACTGACCTCTCAGGAAACCCATTTGACTGGGACTTTTGAAGTTCGATCTGTGTGAACCGCCATAGGTTCGCCACTTGAGAAGGAGATGATAATGTACTATAAAACAACTTGTATTGATAGTCACCGTTGCTACAGTAAGAAGGCATTGGACGGATGCTCGCCACCTATCGCAGTTTAGATAAACTACATAATATATGTGTGAGCCCGAGCTGCTGCTGAAAAGTTGTAATCTCATGAAAACTTATTTGCACAAATGTATATGTATTTGCTAACTCTAAACATGAGGCTAATTCCTAAATTGTGCGAGCTCGACACTTCACTGGTGTAATAAATGTATATTTTTCTACAGATGGCCATGAGCGACAGCAATAATTCTGATTTATCTTCCGGCCTAACAAACCATAAAAGATCACACTCATTCAACAATCATCAAAGCTACACACAACACACGCAACAAACGCAAAAAAATAAACAAAAGAATCAGTCCGCGCGATGGCTCCTGAACTCTTGCGACTCCCTCGACCAGTCTCCTGCCAAGGCTAACAAAACACCCATAGGCAAGAAATTCTCATCTGTAGACTTTATCGACACAGCAGGCTCGAACTACAGCAATAAAGGTATTTGTAATTTATTAGATCATTATTATTTTTTTTTTATTTCTGTACCCTAGTGATTATGAGACAATTAATAATTATCTCTAGATTGATTTTACTTATAATAACAATATGTAGATTTTATTTGATCGACTAATAAACGTATGTAGTCACTTTAATATTTGCTTGTACACGTAGGGTGGAGCATAACATGTTTACGGCCGGCGCCGCCACTCAGGCCTCAATCATTTACGGTCGGGTCGGACGAAAACATTGGGCCGACGCACCCTTACGCCCCGCATCAACGCAAGTCCAATTCTTACGAAGAAGATGCCCTTATTTTGAAAGTTATAGAAGCGTATTGCACGTCGGCGCGGTGTAGAAATGCTGTTAGTTCTGGTGAGTATTTTCATGTCCTTGTTTTATGCTAGAGGGAATTTAAGGTGCTGGCTAGCTAGAAATGCTATAGAAATAAAGTTATTATGAGAAATTTTAACGATCTATTTTTGTTACGGCGGGGTGACTATTGTATCATAGCTAAATATATCGACTAACCGCGTTCCCAGTAAAATTAAAAGTACCAAGTAAACTGACATGAATAATATAATGGATTTCATCTGTTTAAAATGTGAAACATTGCGTAATATAGATGTGTACTTGGATAGAATTCAATTACTATTGGAAAGTGATAAAGCAGAAGGTATCCACTAACATAGCGTGTTTATTATGCAGTACCCAATATTCCACTGGAGATTTTCGAGTCGACAAGGAGGAGACATGCGAAGTCAAGAAACCGTATTATCAGTTGGTTTTTAGAATAAAATATCCCTATCTGTACAAGAAACCAATTTTTCGCTAGTCATAAAAGTAGCGCTTGAAAATAATATTTGTTCAAGTTTGCTGTTGTTGGTGTAATGACGATAATTGATAAGTAAGCACTTGGTGTATTAATTCCAATACTCAGTATAATGCTCAGTATGTATATGTCGGTATCTATACAGGCACACGTCTCTAAGTGCATGTGCAGCATGCTTGATAATATAATCTCTTCACTGTATTAGTTCTTGTAGATATGATATCGTTAGTATTTATTCATTAATTCGGATATACCTATGATAGTAATTTTTAGTAAATTTATTTCTTATACCTTTAGTTCGAGTTAGTACAAAGTAGCTAGTCGCTGTAGAGATTACTTATTTATTTAGTATCATTATCGAAGATGCGGTATGTTTGAACTTTCGACAATCTTAACTTCAAGGACAAGTATTTATTGCATTTTGTTTAACTATCATCACAAAAGTATATCTTGTCACTAACAAATTGCAACAACGCTCTCTTCAATCTGCTTAATGTGTACCACGTGCCGGAGTCTCCACAACGGGGGCATTATGACAATCCATCCTGTTATGATCTGGTAGTCTGAACCTTTCTATTTTGTTACATGCGGCTGCCTTTATATCGCACCTGCAGTGGACTGCGGCCACTTGTCTCTCGGTAAAGTACAATATCACGCACCCGCTACTAACATACCTCACTATAACTACACTAAACTCCCGACCGTCCAGCGAAGTAACACGCCTGATTACTCCGGCTGTAACAAATCGACAAAAGTGAAACGTAACAAAAGCTCTTCTGCGGCGGACTCGTACGTGTATCGAGGGCCGGACACGAGGAGGCTCTTGTCGGAACGGAAATTCGACATGAACCGTTCCAACCCTAATCTGTGGGAGTGTTCGGAGGAACGCAGACAGAAGCTATTGTGTGGGCGGGAGCGACGCAGCGGATCTCACCCCAGCCTAGCAGCACCTTTGAGGGCCGTCTTGTCAGTTCCTTCGCCGTCGACGGCTTCCCGCTCCGCGCGCTCGTCCACCTGGTGTTGCGGCACTTTTGTTAAACATCTCACTAAATCACATCACTTTGATTGACATAAGTAGAATATTGGTTTTATGCTCAATTATTGTTCCTACATATCAATCGTTTCGCTTTTCGCTCGGAGTTCCAGATTGTACCCGTGTAATGAGTGATCGTTAAAGGTTTCATTTTCCAAATTTACTTTTAACCAAAGCTGATCCCATTGACTAATATTTTAATGTTTCTTTTTGTTTTTATATTTTTTTTATTTAATCCGCATTCTCATTTTTCATTGTAGTTGAATAATTAAGGTTTTTAAATTATTATATCTATAGTTACATGTACGCTAAAATAGAAATGAGGCATATGAATTCGCTTTGATATCAGTATATAGTGCAAGTGCCATTGACGTAGCCTTTATAATATTCTATAAAGCGTGTTATCTATGTTTATATAGATTTTTTCATATGATGCATGTGTGCAGTATTATTTAGTAATTAGAGAATATAATTATAAAATCGCTTGTATATTTTATAAATATGAATATTTGAGGTGCATTCAATTGTAGCATATTAAATTTGTATGTGCATGTATGCTTTTAGCTAAAAATAGATCGAATGAATAAAATAAGTATATGCGTGTGTGTCTGAACGTAATGTTGATAGTCATGAATACCTTATGAATTGGTGATATCATGCACCCAGTAATGGACTAATGCCAGAGACAAATAAATTTTTTCTGACGTTAGATTTATCTATGATCGAAACTCATTAATGCCAAATGGTGCTTTTTATACGCAGACGTTTAAAGTCAATAAAATTAATCATTTTTAATACATATTTTAGGTAACGTTACTTTATATAATATTATTTATTCATTTAATAGAGTTTAACGTATATTTTGTTTTCAAGTTTCAGTTATATCTATATAATTACTTATCAACCTCATATGAAAATTTTACCATTACTTTAGTATAAATAGTCACTATAATAATTACTTTGTTCTTCGTTCTTCTGTACAGATTATTTACTTACTTCCTGATTTTCACATAGTAGCTGTCGTAACTCGTCGAAAGTATACCATGTATATATATTATACGTGGTAAGTATATTACCATGTATACTATTTTTATGACAGTATACGCAATATAAAGTTAAAATTTTGAATTGCAGTCAATTTGAGATTTATTTATCAATCTACTTGAATTATATTCTAGTTCAAGGAACGACTAAAAAATAAAGATGTTTATGATATAATTTGGTATACCTACCTGGGCTTTCCACGTAACACACACTTCGAAATTGGATCAAAACAGTTGTGAGCTAAGGGTAAAATAATTACTTTTACGATATTATTGGTGTTTCTTTTAAAAATTACGAGTCTTGTCTTGTATCATTCGTATGAATTCAGATGTCCCCTTTAAACCTCAATTTGTATACCCTTCACTGACTCAGTTTCAAAGATGACTAAGTGCTTTACTTTAACGTCATTTGGAGTCTATCTTTTTTCGGTGTGTATAATACAAACTAGTCCAGTTGAACGTTGATTAAGCTACGAAGGGTCATACCAATCTGACGCTCTATATAATGGACGGAATAATATAATTAAGGTGTTCAGTACCTACACTCGGTCGATACGCAGTCAGAATTGTGACTAAGTGCCTAGTGTGCATATATGAATTGGCGTACAATGAAGATGTATTAGACGTTTTTATTTTATGTGCTGCGCTCCAGACATATACTTTCATGTCCATTCAAATCTTTTAATCATTAAATTTAAATATATACAATAGGGCTAAAGATTGTATTGCGTAATAGGAGTATGAGGCATTCAGTAGAACCATACAAACACTTAGGGATTCAAGTGCCACATAACTGCTTACCTTCAGACGGAATGTGTGTCTATTGTCAGTTAATAGTATTAAAGGTTATACCTTAAAAAATCTGGTTGTGTTAACAACTTTTGCCGATATTAACATATTTACGAATCGTAGTAATTGGTTATGCCCTAATCCACGAAAAGATCTGTTTGCTTGTGTACTTTTTAGGTAGTGAAAGCATCAGCACCAAGGTTCAGTCTTTAATATAAGACAAATAGAAATAAGCACACTAAAATAACGCTTTATATGTTAATATTACAAATATATTATAGAGGCTCGTTAAAATTATATTAAAAATGCAAGAGCTTTATAAATAATTATCTGTAAATATTGATCATAGATTCTGATATTTAATCGTGTAGGTATTTATGTGCCGAAACTTAATTCAGGAAGTCCGAAGTCAAAAAAAGGATTTTGTTTTACTAGCGTCAATTCAACAATCTCTCAAACCCAGCTCAATCTCGGTGAAGCAGTAGGACGTTGACATTACGAGGACCATATAACGGTCAAGCCGCTGTCTGATAAAAGGAATATTCAATATTACATTCAAACGTACAGTTTGATGTTGTTGACAACGCCCGTCGTGAATGTTGTTATTGAACCAACTACCTGAATATTTTTTTTTTCTTAAATCGTTACCGTTCTAGAGTTACTTGCGAAAATTAAGTTTGGAGATACGAAATTTATAATTCTGTTGTTTATTTCTTAATCGAGTGAAATGAATTAACTTTTTAAATTTAAATCGTCGTCAAAGTGAACTTGTTTACCTGCTAGGTAGTGTAATTTGGAACTAAGCTCTTGACTCATATGTAGGGTTTCGTCCGTGTATCGCGGCTAATACCATTGTGATCGTCCGAAACTGGCACTTTGAAACTTTGTACTCTATTATATATAACTAGGTACGTTACTTTAACTTAACAGATATGTTATTACATTGTTTTAATGCATGCCATAGACAAGAGGGGACTCTTCTAACACAGGTTTCTTAACTTAACAGAAGAGTTCCCAAACCCTATTATTATTACCTTGTAATAGTGTTTTTTGTTTTGTTTGTACCCATACAAAGAGTTTTATTGTTGCACTTTACGCATCGTACCTGTGAGGATTATAGTTTCTACTAGTTACACATTTAAGACAGTATAATTCATCATTTTAAATTTGCTTACCCCTAATTAAACTCCAGTTATGGATAGCCCATGAAGCTAAAAATTCATACAATATCTAGACAGACTGTAGGAAACTATGAGTTGATTGCAATTCGATCTTTTGACTTAGTCAATAATGGCTACACCGATGATGTTAGAATACAACGATTAACTAGTCTCGAAATACCAAAAAGTTTATGTTTGTAGGGAGCACGGTTAATGGAAACATGTGAGGCAAGTTATTAGACTGTGGCGGGTAATGATGGCGTGGCGGCCAGCGGGCGCCCGGCGCTCGCCTCTCGCCGCGTGCTGTTCATTTAATATTGAACAGGATAGCGCAATGCACTGCATGCAGCATTTACATACGGACGTTACTGTACCAGTGCCAAAGCCAACTCCATATTCTGCCTACGCTTACTCTTGTTTCATCAATTCTACCATTTTACTTAAACGTGTACATCCATCAAAATAGCTGTCGCCATCAACAGTTATACCCTCTCATCTGAAATGCTGTTGTTAATATTTAAAAACATTTTGGCCTTTTAAGCTTAATGAAAAATTTACCCAAATGCAATTCTACATATTGCATTACGTATATTTGCGTTATAAACAAAAATAATACAAATACAACTGTTACGCTGTTCCCACATCCCATTAGTTAAAAGAGCTAAAAATAGCGAAACTTGTCAAGCATATACTGGCACTGATTAATTGAAGTGCAAACTGAAAAAAATTGCTGCTCGTACACATCGACTTTTTTACTGATTACATTTTTATGCCTACCTACTTGTGATCGTTATTACATCGGATATGCCTCTTTGATACTATAAATACTGTTGAGTTATTAGATAAATCAGCTGTATACAGGGGTTGGATGACGTAAAGATACATTAAATTCCTTGTAAAAAGTAATAGTACAAAAATGTTGCAAGTAGCAACTGCAGTTTGCGATACTGAAAAAATACATATATTATGCTAATTATTACGCACATTAATTTAGAATAATGTATTATTTAAATGTTGTGTGTGAGCGGCGTGCACGATGTATAATAAAATGAAGCCAACGTATTGTAGCGATGTATTTGCGATCTACTTATATCAAGTTGCCGAGTACATACATCGACGTGCAAGTATCGATTGTTTGGTTATAGGTAGCGCAAAATATGTACGAGCTGTCGTGAGTTCACAATACGTGGCGCTTAGTAAATTTTCAATCTGTCTCTAAACTAGAAATTTTAATTTGTTCAGTTTGTAATTATTTTGACACAATATATTTTACGCTATGCAGGTGCAATGTAAAAGACTTCGGTGACTGTTTTCTCTAATCCTAGTTAAAGATCATTTCATGTTTTTTTGGTTGTATATATATTTTAATTCTAGCTAATTGCAGCAATCTCATGATACGAATCTATACTTACCTATAAATGTTATGTATGTTTTAAAAATGTTAGATTTATCTGTATTTTATTAACGTTAGTATAGAACATAATGTTTATTTGTGTACCTATGTTTAAATTAACCAATTTATGGCTATAATATTATACGTGGATCTAATCCATTTCTTATAAAACACTTGTATGTTTGTGTCGTCTAATAATGTATTATGTATCGCTATAAAAACGTCCCTATTACACCATTATTTCATGATACTATACAATGCCCCGTGAAATCTTATAAATATGATAGTATTTGTTAGTAGTATATTTTTAAATTAATTGTTTGTGTTTATTTATGCTTTTCGGCCCACTTGAAGGGGTATATGTTTAGCCTACTTAACAAAAGTGACAGTTTGAATTACATTCTACATGTCGTGTAAACGTGATAGGGATCCTTGTATTGTACAACTTGTTCCTCGTCTAGTTTTAATGTTCGTCATAACTACTTTAGTCCTTCAGATGAATATTCCACTTTTATTATCAGCTACTATTTTATATAATACATGGATGAGGTATAAGTTATTCGAATATGTTTGTTCATCATATACATATGTATTCAATTCTAATATTCTATTAATCTTTATACGATACTGAAACTGTGTGTTATTATATTATATTTATTTTTCTATGGAACTGTAGTTATCATTAACACTTGATATAAAAATCTTTTATTTATTACCTGACTGCGTCAGAAGGAGGGTAATGTTTTTCGACCGTATAATGTATGTATGTGTGTATGTATGTCCATTTCTTTGGCACGCCCTACACAGCCCAAACGGCTGAACGGTTTTTGACATAATTGAGGTTTCGTTGAATTCATCAGAATTGTGATAGTGACAAAGGCTATATAAATTTTCAAAATGGCACCCGCAAATGAAAAGAGAGGGTGGGGAGGGTTTGTTTTTTTCTTACCTTAGCAATATGGGTATCAAATGAAAGATCGTGAAAAGACCATTTCAAAAATATATGTATCATATCACGTTTAAACACAAATTGTCAAAAAGCGTAGGTACCAATTATAAATACGGGACGCCCGAAGTATAATTTTCTAACATGCATTCTGCATTCAAGTCAGGAATAACATTGCCTGTACTTAGTTATATATTAAAATAAAACTCGGTTAATAAAACTAAAAAGTCTGAAATTAAATTATTATTTTAAAAAGAAAACCCCGACTGATTAAAAGTAATTAACTGAAAAGAGAAAAACAAGTATACCTATCACAATATCTATATAAAATTCGACTGACTAATGCATTGTTTTGTAAGCTTACATAATCAAATAATGAAATACAATGCATTAGTCAGTCGAATTTTATATAGATATTGTGATACTTGTTTTTCTCTTTTCAGTTCATTACTTTTAAGCAGTCGGGTTTTTTGTTTTTATAATAATTACAAGACAAGTATATGTATGTTTGCCATTGGTAGTTAAATGTGGTCTTATGTGGTATATTTGTGAGGATACACCATTTTACTAAAAACTTCTAGATAACTACATAGTTTAACCTTACCAGTATTAAATTATCTAATAAGACTTTTGAAGTTTAGTAAACGCTGTCTCGATTAAGGCTTTCATTTTTGTAAGTATCGACGGATTATTGCTAGAGAGCAATGTTTATACTTGCCGGTAAAATATGTAGCTTAAAGACATTATTTATTTAAAATATATTTTCTTGTGCAGCAGTTTTGCGTACCTAATAACGACTATGTGAATTTGGTGATACGTACTTAGTTTATCGTTATAATCTACACTCAACTTACATCGTACCTCGTTACCTCGAATATAATGTTTGATACTAGAGACAACATAATTATACACAATATATGACTTGCTTTAATATAACGAATATATGTGAATGCTCCACTGATATTAATTTTATAAGCACCTAGTAGATGCTTTACTATGATTATGAAACTTACTTATTATTATGATTAATTACAATTAGGTTCACTTTTAAAAAAGTAGTCTTATAATTCTTTATAATTTGTCTGAAATAAATACATATAAGCAAGAACACAAAGGTGGGTATCATATAAAGTGTCCCTCGGCAGCTGTTAGCGCAATGTCAAACGTTTCAGTTTCGTACAATTGTATTTTCAGAATGCGACGATGAGACGCCCGCGATAGAGGCTTTAGTAAGATCACCGTCCTTGCCCATACATTCTTCTTCGGCGCAGGGATCACCGAGCCTGTGGACTATTGTCATGCGGTTACAGAACGAAGTGAAAACATTGAAAATGGAGGTCAAAAACTTGCAACTACAGTTGAACGAAGAAAAACACGACCGAACTCTTGCCATTGCAGCTTTACAGTCTAAAAATATATTAATGGACGCTAAAGAAAGTAAATGTTAATTTTATAATGAGTATTAAACTTTGGATTTAAGTACTTCGTATTTTATTCTCGCAAATCTAGCAATATACCTAAAATAACCTCAAAGGATAAGGCATTGGCTTTGTGACTAAGAGGACGCGGGTTCTCATTCCTCCCATTGCACTACCGATGGGAACCCACTCCTAACACAAGCATTTTATTCAGCCTTGTTGGAGAGTTTAATAAGAATACTCTAATTTGTAATCCCAATTGTTAATAATCTGAAATAATACCTATATTAGTTAGTTATCGCGTTTGGCAACCTGTAGAAAAATGCTCGTGTCTATGTTCATACGTAAGTATCCATATCATCACTATCAACACTTATTTTAAAACAAAGTCCCCTGCCGCATCTTATCGCGCTAAACTCAAAAACTATTTAACGGATTTTCATGCTGTTTTCACCAATAGGCAGAGCGATTCATGAGGAAGGTTAAAGTGTATAATTCGTTAAGGTTTTGTGTAAATTGGTTGAAATATGACTTAAGTTTATTGAAGATGTCGTGGAATAACAAGATGACTAGAAGCTTTCATTCAAAACGCTGTCTAATCCCTTTGAGATATAACAAAATGCACGGTGGGATTGTTCCTCTTTTATAGATCTACGGAAAAGTCCGCGATGGCATATATATATATGACTATATCTTTTAACGGCTTACTATAGACATTCTAACTTATACAACCAGCCCGAATTGCTTAGAGTGCGGCACTCTTGACGATGTTCATCTCCTGTTGGTGGAGTGCGTCAGAACCTAGAAGCTAAGAACTATTATGCTTCAATCTCTTGAAATGCGTATAATGGATGTTGGTGCCTTCATAAGTATTTTAGCTGAGCCCCTGTCTAAAGCAGCTATTTTAGTTTACCTATAAGATAATATATATAAGGTTGACTTAAGGTAGAATATGAATAGTTATTAACTTTAGGGTATGATGGACCTGACATGGCCGTGTGTGGCTAAAAACTCCCAAACAAAATAAGAATAAAAATTTCTACAAAAATGATCACATAATTATGTGGTAATTGAAAAGCTATTTAGACAGAGACAGTATTTGATTAAATACCTATCTTAGTTAACTTAAGCATTTATGCACATTATGATAGCCCTTTACACTATACCTACAATTTAAGTAAATATCTTAGGAGATGTCGCAAAATAAAAATAAACTCGCCAGTAAATAAATACAAGCGGTCTCACACTGATGAGACTCACTTGATGCAACCATCCCTGCGCCGCGCCGGTAAGTATTGTGGGCATATATGTTACATTTAAATCTAATTCATATGCTAAACGCAATAAGCTGATGCGACACTGATGCTCTACTACCCGTGCGAAGCCAGGACGGGTCGCTAGTATTTAATAAGTTTGTCATTGTATTGAATTGGAGGCTGCCAATGACCACGGCGCTTTTTGTCGACACGAAATAGGCATTTGAAATCAATTGCTTGGCCACGGACCACCTTTATCAGTGCCTGTCATCATCAACCTACTATTCCTATTCTACCTGGACTATTCCTAACCTGCGAAGATAGATGCTACTTAAAAATAGTAGGTAAGTAATAATACAATAGCAGCCTTATATACACTGTCTCACTGCTGGGCACGGGCCTCTGCTCAGTGTGAGATGATTAAAACCATAAGTCCACTGCGCTAGAGTGCTGGTTTGCACACTTGGTACATCTTCGAGAACATCATTAATAACTCTCAGAAACGCAGGTTTCATGACGTGATGTTTACCTTCACCGTTAAAGCGATCGGTAATTATCTATTTAATAGGCACATAACTTCGGAAAGTCAAAGTTTGTGCCCAGAGATGGAACGCGACGCCTCTGTGTGGCAATTCAAACGATCTGCCGGGACCAGTATTATTTATAACTGTCTCAAGTTTTAAATCAATAGAGTAAGTGGTTACTGCGATTATCAGCTGTGATTCACAGACGGAAAGACAAAGTCGTACCAGGGTGCCGTTTTGTCATTTTAGTAGGGAAATCTAAAAAAAGTAAGAATAGGCAGAAATCAAGTTATATAAATCAATATCAAATTAGTAAACATGACGACGTTTGCCGATTTAAATGTAGAGTTTGGATATTAAGGTTTTAATTCCCTACTGATCGTTGTTCAGAGTCAGTGGCCTATTTTCATTGCATTGTTTATAAACTTACCTACCGGCGACCCAAAAATTGTCTACGGCGCGAGAGATGTCTTCTAAAACAAAATTAGCCTCTATATCCTGCATGACAGATTGTTATTGTGTTTTGCTAGTGTGCTTATGTAGGACACTCGTCAATCTATTCTTGGTCTGGTTCTCTCGATGAGAATCTCTGGTGAGATACATCCTTTAGTGTAATATAACGATATAGAGTGCGGTCGCCTCATTATCGTCCTCCATTCTATAACGTATCATAATCGATGCAAGGCTGACCTGCTTGCTCATTAGTTAAGATTCGATAATCGCTAACTTTGACCATGTATAGGCAGGTAGCTGTAAAATTATATGGTAGCATCACTTGTTCCAAATATATCGAAGGTCCTTCATTGTTGATGATCCCCGATGATCGAAAATTAAACACCTTGAATGAAATCGCGCGAAACATGTTGCACATGTAGGTACCGGTCCAACCGTTCATTAAACATAATTATTACGTATAATTTCTCGTCAGCAAGCATGGAGTTAATATTATGCGATGCTGGGAGAGGTCATCTTGTGGACTGTTGTGTGTGTAAGGCGTGGTTGTGTATGTAAGGTACTTAGGTATGATCTATGGATAACTATTTACCTGGAGTCCCAGTACCTTATTTTGCTTTAGTAATTATGATAACTTATTTTTTAAAAAATGGTGTATCATTTTCAATGTAGTATAATGTATGAAAACACAACTGTCAAATAATATATTCAAAAATGAGTTGCACTTGTCACTGACTAACTCTTAAAAACAATTTATTGTAGAAGCGATATATTTTTTTAAAGTATGTAAATTCAATAACGTTAACTTTAAAGCTACGTTACGTTTTTGTATGTTTGTGTGGAGCTTAGAGTTATGCAGGTAGGTATATAACTTAACTTTTAAAAAATATTATTGTTGTTATGAAAAAGCACTTGCACTTGGGATTAACCTTGTCTCGCGCAAGGGATAAACTCAAGTGAGTGCTTTTTTACATGAATGAACAGACACAAAAAACACCCAGACTTCAAACAACTATGTATTTGTGAATCATACAAATTTTTGTCATGTGTGGTCGAACCCACTACACACTGTCAGTACCGAGGCAACTACATAATTTGCTGCATTATATGTGCAGTCAGTGCATGTTTTCTCCAGACTTGTGCGGAAGCTTGGTTGATGCTTTTCTTATTCTTCACTCCACTGTGTTAACATTTACAAAAGAGCGAGGTAATAATGCTATATGCTTTTACAAGATGTTACTACATATCTATCGGACTGTTATATCATCTGCAGAGGGAAACTATTCTAATCTACATAGGTTAGTGTGGTGACAGGTGATTCGGTTCAACGGGTACTCATCGAGCTGAGTTACCAACGTAGGCGTAAAGCATACGGGCACAAAGCAATGCTGTCGATATAAAAACATCTACTCTTTAAACAACGGTTCGCTTTTAGTTCATTGGACACTAATAATAGTTCTAAGAGGGGAACTTGCCACGGCTAGCTTACTCATTCTGATCTCTACCTTCAGTGATAATAAGTACCTAGTCGTATGTAAAGACTAAAGTTGTTTTAGCTGGTCATTTTGTTTGTAGCCAATACCTACACATTTTACTGGCTACAAACAGAATGATAGGTAAGATAATTGAGCGCTAAATAACTAGCATCGTAAACTAATATGGAGGTTTTGATTCTTGATGCGATATCAGCAGTTAGGGGAATTAATGAAGTAAGAAGAGAATGTCGTAGTATCTACTCTTGACAACAATATTTGCATCTCTATTACAGATTAAGAATAGCTACCTATGTATTCTCACCTGATAGGTATCACGATTATTTATATGTAGGTAGGTATCTACATAAACTCATGTTCGTTTATCTATCCTTTGGGGCATCCAAACATGTTTATGTGGTCGGCAGAGGTGTGGTAGGTACATTTACATTTCGCCACCTGGCAAAAGCGGCGTATTGGGTACTTACTCTATCCTACTTCGTACTGCTGAGAATTTCCCTATAGAAAACTCGAAAACTGCCCGACTGATTAATCGATTCCAGGACCGCGATCATGTTCCGGGAGACCAACGAAGCTGTAATTATATAATCATCTAATTTGATATTCTTAGCTCCTTATTCTTCTTCTCTTATAAAATAAAGTACTTTTATTTGGCCATCTGTGTACAAACTGTGGCAACACAGATACGATGTTTTGTCTGAATATATAACTTTATATACATACCAGCTTTCCTCCAAGATTTCACCCACTTTTATGATTAATGTTTAGTGCTCCGCGCCCGTGGCTTCTTGAGTGCTGTTAGATATAGGTACCTATAGCTTAATATGTTACTTCTGAATAGAGTAGCCATCCGATCAGCACCACGTCCGAGAGGCGGCGTGCGTGGGAACACACACGCCGCCTCTCGGACGTGGTGCTGATATGCTAGGAGCGCCGCTTCCAGGTCCCAGGGCATCGATCCGGCAAGGAGGCTCGCAGCCTCGAATGAGATCGTGCGGTATCCTCTAATCAACCTGACGGCCATGACATGACGTTGTGGTTTAGGCATGTTAATGACGAATTCTTATACAAACTTTCATCCCTTATTTCAAGTTCTTCATACCCTTTTTACAACAAAAGGTAACCTGTGTCCTTTCTCAAGGCTTACTTTGTCTCTGTAGCAAATTTCATCAAAATCGTTTGTGGTTTAGGCGCGAATATGACGAATTCCCATACAAACTTTCATCCCTTATTTCGACCCCGTCATGGCCTTTTTTACAACAAAAGGTAACCTAAGTATGTCCTTTCCTAAGGTCTACGCTATCTCTGTACCGAATTTTATAGAAATCGGTTGTGGTTTAGGCGCGATAATGAGGAATTCCCATACAAATTTTCATCCCTTATTTCAACCCTTACATGCCCTTTTTTACAACAAAACTAACCTATGTCCATGCCTAAGGTCTAGTTTATGTCTGAACAAAATTTCATTAAAATCAATCGTCGTTTAAGTTCGATAATGACCAATACCTACCCATATAAATTTTCATCCCTTATTTCAACCCCTTCATGCCTTTTTTACAACAAAAGGTAGCCTATATCCTTTCCCAAGGTCTAGTCTATGTCTGTACTAAATTTCATCAAAATCGGTTTAGTGGTTTAGGCGTTAAAGCGTAACAGACAGACAGACAGAGTTACTTTCGCATTTATATTACTAGTAGGGATAGGGATAGTCGAGATTTTATATGCACATGTTCTGCTTAGGGAGAGATAGACAACGACCGAATTACTTGAGCGTTCCTGCAGTACTGATAGAATGCCGAAATGTTTTTTTTCCGTAGCAACTGAATATTTGGAGTGGCCGTCACCGCTTCGGCAACTCGGCATGACCAACAACAAACGTTGCCGTTTTTAATTTCATTTTCAATTTACTGTTGGAGGCGGCACCTTCCCACTTCTCTTTATGCCTACCTTTCCGTACATAAATAACGACGCGTTTGAAGTTAGAATTAAAAGTTCATCTTATTCGAAACGTCTGTTTATTCTAAATTGATGCTTATTCTCTAATGAGAGCACGACGTAATTCAGCGAGTCATCGACAATTCATTAATAACATTTATCGATGTTGTTTAATATTATTTACTGATTTATTACGTACCTACATCATATCAGCAGTTTCGTCTATGTAGGTACGCATAAAGTGAATAAAATAATTTATGAATACATCACACACTAATTTGGATATTTGTTACGGTAGGTAGGTATATATACATGATACATACATAGTATGACATCCATATTTTACGGTCCTTTTGTCGTTTTCATATTTCGTATAAAATTCCAGACTCTGTGCTACAATTAAGAATGTTTTGTCAGATAACCCAGTAACACATTGTCCGCCTCGGGAATTAAACGCGAGACATTGCACAACAGTACACTACACTACCTCTGCGCTACCGAGGCAGTAATATATTCTGGGTATGGCATACTTATTAAATAAACACACCTTGGGAATTACTCTGGATCAATCATTCCGTTGGGCTCACAACGAAAGTTTTAATGTGTGCGAGTTATCCTCAGTATCAGTAGTTGTCCAGTTGCAATACAGGTGGGCTTTACCCGAGACATCGATGCCGTAGGTCCCAGTTCCCATGCTTCGAATTGATATATTTTCTTCCACTCCTATCAATGCAGCCAACCAAATTAATGGCAAATAAATTCCCATTTAGTGCTAGCTCCGAACGGATTGGTGCCATTATTCTCTCAATTTCAGTTTATTACAGTCGCAAAGATTTTAGTTTCAATGACGAGTTGTAGCAGTTCATGAACGGCAGCCACCTCTTATCATCAGAAGTCTTACTTACTCATAATAATTATTATGGAAACGCAAATGAAAAAAAAACCGGTTTTGATTGTTTGATGCTTGGGTCTGGCAACAATTAGTATTTTTTTAGGCAATTCTCAATCAGTATGAAGTTGAATATATATTAAATAGAAAGAAATCTAGCCTTTACCCATGTAGGTACATATATCTGTATATATGTCGCAGGCAATTTGTATAATTCCGCGTTTTACAAACGGCGTCGTCCGTTTAAAAACGCTCGCTGTTTTCAAATATGCCGAAGGCAAAATGTAAATTGTCACTTTATAATATGCCACAACATTTGATAGACAATTCAACAGCATAACGAGCACCTATATGCCTCAAATCACTGCATTCCGTCTCGGAAGGGTTAGGTTATGTTAGGTTCCTTCTTAAGCCCACCCAAAAATAGGAGCCCCGCGAACCCTACTATAACAATCAACGAGCGTTTTTAAACGGACGACGCCGTTTGTAAAACGCGGAATCATCACGACGCCGCCGTTTGTAAAACGCGGAATCATACAAATTGACTGCGACATATACATAGGTACGGGCTAGATTACTGTCTACTAATGTCTAGGTACTGTTACCTATGTATATGAAAAGGTCCTAGCCTTCTTGCAAAACAAATGAGGTGGTAATGGCGTACTTAAGTACCTATGTACTTAACTTATACGAGGTTTGTTACTTTAATTTCTATAAACATATGTTTACTGTAGATTTAACAGTCACATTCCGAGATATATAATAAGCTTCGATTTAACTATAGGTTTAAGGTAGAACTGGCAATAGTAATTATCGATCGATTCTTTAAATATTAGCTAAATAGGTAGGCATGACCCGTCGATCTGTTCTTAATTCACTACTTTGGAGATACAAGTAACAAACATAACCTATGTATACCTAAGTAAATTCAAATAGATATTGTTATTAACATAGTGCCTATAGATCTGAGTAACAATTTATTCAAAAAGTTACTTAGGTAAGTAGGTACGTATAAGAGCAGCGATCATACAAAAAATACTGTGCGCCATTTGCTTCTCACTTCGCCAAGAGGCATCTAATGAAAATGGTTTATTGTGCTCGTAAATCGTAGGCGACGCTCTCTACCAAAATCTTCTACATAAATTATTAGTTATATTATAAATTATAATGCATGTAGCCACCCTTCTAATTACTATCTATATAATCGTTGCTGCAGATTTTTGTGATCATATAACTTTTGAACAACATGTGTAACATTACATTAGTCATTATGAGACTTTACATTTGTTTTGCTTATTTGATTCATTTAGCAATATTTTATAGCTAAGATATATTAATATCTAATAAATTGTCTTTAATTTTCAAACAATCTTCTAATTTAAAAACGCGGTCAAAGTCGAGGGTAACAGCTATTTAATTTAAGTACCTATTACTTTGGAAGCTAAGAATATTTTTAAGAAAATGAGAGTTGTGTCATATCAAAGGTCTTATTAAAATCCACGTACTTATTATATATAAATGGGATTAAATGTAATGATCAGCAAAAATACTAATTGGTCAGCAAATATTGCACAGCATAACGAGCATATATACGCCTCAAATCACTGCATTCCGTCTCGCTCGGAAGTGTTAGGTTATGTTAGGTTCCTTTTTTTAAACCCACTCAAAAATAGGAGTTCCGCGTAGCGGCGCTCCGTTGACTTAGTTTGATCTCTTTAAAGTTTGCTGGCCATGAGTTGCTGATCAATTAGCTTTTTTTGCTGCGCAATTAGTATTTTTTTGCTTTGCAGTTAAATACTACCCTATATAAATTGGCAACCGATTGCTTCAATAGTAATTACAAGCATTTTTCTAATAAGGAAAGTACCTAATTTATGCAAATACAGCCGCACTCGATTGATTTGTGGGGTATAAAGTAAAGGCGCCCTGTTTTATCTCTGCATATGTAGTTATTGACAGAAAGTTATATACTTCCATGCTTCGATAGGTATGGGAAGTCGTCGTAGCTGTCATGCATTAATAATGTACGACAGTCGATATGAGGAGCTAGTTCTCGCAAACGTCCTTACGTCTAGTTAAACTTTAGAAAACAATAATAAGTTCCGTGCTCCGAACAATATATTCTGCTATTCTTCGGTTAGGCTACAAGCTGAATGGAACTTGTTATTGTGAATAAATCATAATCTCTAGGTACGTATTAATGCTCATTATTGAAATCTATCTATATATATCTATGCTATGCTATCAACTAAAAAGTCTCTCACGATATTGCATATTCTGTAGGTACTTACCTATAGTAAAATATCTTCTATATGTCGGGCGAAAACTCAGCGTGCCTTGCTGGTAACGAGGTGAACACATAAATCATTGTGCATAGATACCTATAATACAAGTACCTACAACATACCTATCTAAACTATATTTGTTAAGTAGAAGTTGAAAGACTTACGGGTCATTAATTATAAAACCCATTGAAATGGGAATACCTTTTCAGTTCGAGTTAAGTAGCGTAACTGTTGATCATTGCGTAGCAAATCCGATTCCCCCATCATGTAATGTTTTTCTGAAGCAGCACGGAGTCTGGATTTGTGCCAGGAATACAACAATCGATCCTGTGCAGATATGAATAGGAACTTCACCTACACCTTACTCTTTGGGGATATACATCCCCGAAACGTAGATACCTAAGACGGAAGTACCTATATTTTAACGCCATCTTTGTGTGGTACATAGTTGTGATGTTATGTTAAAAAGTGTGCTATGTAATCCTAACTTAATATTTTAAATACTAATGAGAGTTTGTTTGTTACGCTTTTACTATTCTGATCATCATGAAATTTCGCATACATATTGTCAAGGCGACAGAAAAGGACTTATAAGGCCTTTCATCCAGAAAAAACTACTGTTCCTGAGCAAGCAAAGCCGCGGGCAAAATTTAGTTAAAATAAATATAAAATTTGAAGATTTTATAATCTTCTTCTTTCTTCTTTTCGTGTGGATAGTGGCCAACCTGTTGTCAAGAGTTGTTCAAGCCGCCCGTAGGTCTCTGACATGGCTTAACGATTGCTAAGAATTTGGCAACAACCGGGACCGACTTTTTAGTTTTTACGTGCTCTCCGAAGCACGGATTTTATAATGATAATCCGAAAACAACGAACATTAGCTTAACATCATGTGTATTAATATATTACTGACATGACGTGATGTATTTAGTCGATAAACTTAGAAATTTAATTGAATATAAATAGTTAAAAAGAACTTGAATACAATTACCTAAGTAAATAATATTAGTCTAATCAATTAATGCACTGCGTTAGTTGATGTCACTGATACACATGCTAGAATTGGGTTTTATTTCATTGGGTTAATGTACAATGCATTAAAGAAGACACCCTGCATGCCCTCTAATTTACCAGTTTGAAGTTTGAACCATGCGCGCGTTTGCATGCAAACTTAATTAGTAAGTACCGTAACTACACATAAAGACGAATTATAGTAATTATTAAAAAAAGAGCCTGACTGTAAGTTCAGGAACCAGACTAAAGGAGTTAGAGAACGCAACGTGTGGTACAAACAATTTGGTGGAATTGTTTTCTATAGTACGTGGCACATATTAAATAAATTTTTATTTCTCTTTATTTACTTTCGATTCTACTCTTGATTGCGAATAAGCCGTTTTATGGTTTGAGGTTTCCCAAAAATAATATTATAAGCTCTTCTTTTGTGTTATAAATTATATATGGTGGACTTACCAGTTTATATTATTAAGTATAATTATGTTAGCATATAAAATCTTTCTTCTTATACATATTTCCAGCTGAAGCCCAACAAGCTTTGGCTGCAGTTGTTACTTCATTTTGTTATGTACGATATATGTTGCTAGCTAAGATTTAGGTAAATGTTTATTTTAATTTCAATTTCCCCTAAATTATTAGAAATGACTACTGAAGTATTAATAAGTACAGTCACTTTCAACCGATATTTATTGGATTCAAGTCCGGGCTTATTAGTAGTAGTAGGTGAACTGCTAAAGTAACAACTTATCTTGTTGAAACTATGTTTTAATAAGATAAGTGTTAAAACATAGTTAGATAGCGTTAATATAAATACTTTAGCTGTGTTAACATATAATAATTAAATTATCATTCTGTCAATGGCTTAGCAATATAATGCTTCTGGATTAACGAGGGTAGATAATTTTTAAGTTCTGTAGTCATTTTAAGACTTTCATCGGACACAGAAAACCAATTGATAAAAAATCAATGTATAATTTGATATAAAATATAATCTGTAATTATGCAAAAATAATATAGTCATAATTATAACAGTCACATATAGCTTAGATAATAATGGCACATACGATTTTAAATATGTTTATGAAATGAGTTCATAATTCTATTATCTTTAATTCCATGTCAAATTCGTTTTACATTTCACAGTTCTTAAAAATGTATTACAATAAAGCGAATACAAAATGTACATTTTATGGCAGACTTCCCAGGAACTGTCAACCATTTCAGTTGAGCTTAGTGTGCGGTGCTATTGGCTTGTGCATTGGGATACGTGGCCTGGAAACGCCACCGGTCTCGCCAGCAGTGCACTTGGTTGCGGATGCGCGTCACATCGGCGGCGTATGTGCGGCAGCAGCCTCCGACATAGCGCACGCCCAGGTCCAGCCACTCCTGCACGAACACCTCCACGGACTCGCACTTGTCGCGGTCTATCCACCTGCGGCAAACAACCGGTGTTACAACACTTGCGCAAAATCGCGGCGACTGATCGCAGTATCTAGTAAAATTCATCGTCGTAACCAGGTCTGTATAATAAGACTATTCCATTAGAAGCTGTGCGTACATTTAGTATAAAAATTCTTGTCAATTACGTTCACTTGGGAATATATAAACTAAACTGTGTAGATAACTTATCCAACTTGAGAATCTTACCCTATTTGAGGGTTGTATTTTTCGCCCGAATTGGGGTAAACGATAAGCGGAATGGGGGCGTGTGGCCGGTCGTCGTTGATGCCTTTCAGTAGGCTCGATACATAGGACGGTGCGCAGCAGTTCACTCCCACAGCCACCAGCTGCTCGGGATTCGCATCCCAACACTTCTTGGCGACATTCTGGAAGCTTTCCCCATGAGCTATACTTTGATTATCCTGCAAAATAATTATGGTTGTTAACATTAAACGTATTTAATACACAGTGTTTTAGTGAAATTAATGCAAAAGAAAATTTCACATTAATCTCAAACACTCAGCGCTGCCTTATATCAGCTATCAAGGCAAGCATCACTGGTAACAAACTAAAACGAAATAAAAGACGAAACGTAAGTGACAGCTGTTTATCATTCCGCGCTGGTCGTAAAAGTTAACTGAGGGAAAGGGTTATCTACTTACTGGTCGCAATATCTATAGGTAGGAAGTTACTTACGAATAATAATGGCAGTGTTGTAGATAAAGAGATAAGAGATAGCAGATTAACTTGTTAATATAGAATATTAATATAAACATGAATTTGGTTTATAAATGGATTCTATTTTACTATAATTACCTATGTAAATAAGTAGGTACATAATCTTATCACTAATACTTGTAAGTTGCTGTGATATTTATTCATATACAAGTGTTATGTTGTTTACAGAGAACGAGTTCCAATGACAACACTCGCTAACTGAAACAAAAATCAATTTGTCTTTTTTAAAACTTGTGTGCCCCAGTCCTATATAACAGCCGATCCAAGTTGATTTGCTTGTTCGTTTCCCGCTCGGGCTGCTGTACAAACTCTATTTGAATATTTTTGTATCTAGATATTCACGGTGTGCCAACCCAGTGTATTCAAATATGTACAAAAATAAATAACCCGCCCGCCGAGCTCCAGTACAACACGATGGTAACGCAATATGTCAATACCAGCCAAACACAAATGGATGATATCTATTATTTTACAATTTCAAAGTCCTAAATCTAATTCTAGTACACAAGTTCATTTAACTTTTGAATATTACCACTTTCCTAATACCCTTGTGTGAAAAGGTAATTTTATGTGCTTCTAAACAAATTGAAGAGAATGATTAAAACAAGGCAGTTGAGGGCTGTGTTATTGTGTACACTTACCTTACAATTGAATACAAGCCAAGCTTTTATGCCGGGGAACTCTCTAAGAAGATCGCATAGCATTTCGGCTTCTTCTTGACAAGGGATAGTTTCCAACGCGAGTAGGTCGACACCTGCTTCTACCAGGGCCTGGATTCGAGGTCGATGCCATTTTCTCATGACCTATGAAAATAACACTGTTTTAGTTTTACATGTTTATTAATTAGGACTCGTTATATGTTACAGACAATGAAGTACAACAGTTAGAATCTTTTTACATCATTATACAAACACAATAAACAATAAATTATGTAAGTATCTATATAATAACATACATTTTAATTTTTTTTACTTAATCTATTTAACGATTTGTCACCACAAGTTATAATTAAATGATTAATATAGTTAATTACTTAAGACATGGCTGGGTACAATATAAAATAAATATTAAAAATATCATTAAGTGAGTGCCAATATAACAAAAAAAAAACAAAAAAATAATGACCGAATAATTTTTATTAATTATGTAGATTGTATGATGAATAATTAATTTTCCTGGTTATTAACATAAGTTTTCTAACACCTTGTAATATAATCACATCAATTCATAAGATAAATTAAAAATACAACACGATTAATGAGAACAATAATAAGAACTCAAAATTAATTAAGACGCACATTTTGTTACTTCATGTTTGTTTCAGATAACCATTTGTTCTAGGTTTCGTTAATTAACTGTCCACCCCAGTCAAATGCTGTCGGTACAGGAAAAAAAAACAAGAGAAATGGAGTGGAGTTTTTCATATTGCCGATGTAAATTTTAATTTGCAGGCAACTTTACGGCCCTCTTTACGATTTAGCCGCCGCTTTCAATGGCCTTTATTAGGCTATGCATTCATTGCTCTTGGGGTTCTGTAGAAATGAACAAGCACCTGCCTCATAGTATTTAAAATAATTTTCTTCTGAAATTACATAAATTGCTTGTGGTACGTTAACTATACACTTTGATTCAACGCTTTTTGCTACCGACCTGGAGCACATACAGTTATCAGTTGTCTATACTAAGCTTTCATAATGACATTTGGTTAAAACCCGTTATATTATTTAAGTCCATAACCATGTGTAACAAATATTCTTAGTTAACGCGGAAAATAGAGGAAGCAAATCTTCTTACAATATGTCGCTTAAAATAAACTTGCTTATTTTAAGATCAAAATGTGTAGGAATGTAGCGATAGCAAAATTGTTTCTGAATATATTTTATGTGACTGCTGTAATTTGGCAGTAGGCACTTTATTTAGCATAGTATCCGAATTGGGCACTATTTACTTCTGCAGGTCAGCTCCTTCAATGGTATTTATTACGTCTAATATTTAACAAACTACTTTTATTTTCGGACGGCTACTACGCAGTTAGAGTTCATGAAAAATAAATAACAATTACTAACACATGTTGTATAATGTGTCCGGCGATGAAAAAAATGGTAATATATTACTCGCATACTGAGAATAATAATTATCAATAAGTGGGTTCGTCAGCCTTACTTACTATAGTGATGAAACTGATACAAGATCGCTCATATTCGCACAAGTTTCCGTGTATATGTAGGATCGTACCCGCAACACGCGCGCAATCGTATTAATGCCGTCATCACTCAAACTCGCGCTTCATCCGACAAATTGTTCTAACTATTATAAAAGCCACTTAACATAATTATAAGATTTATTGCATCATAGATAAGTAGATACCTAAGTAGTAGGAATATAGTTTCAAATTATTTGGAATAAAACAAAACACATTACATAAAAAAATTGTAGACATGTTTAATGCTTTCTATTATTTTTAATGCCAGTTAGAGTGAAAGGGAACCCTACACTCGAACAGCATAGTTAATGTAGAATAATAAAAATACTCACTCGTAGAATTTGGTGCTTTTAGTTAGAAAGCTTTACCTTTAACGTTATAAAAAGATCGATTCGGACGATTGCTGCCCTAAAAGCACTCAATGACAATATATAGCAACAGACAAAGAACCAATTAGACGCTAGCCAAATTCATTTATTATTTACTTTATCTTGCAACTGACAGTTATATATAGAAATAACTATACTATAATTATTAATTATTTATGGAATAATTTTAGATCAACTTATTATTAAGAGGGTTTAAATCAGGTTTTATTAATGTCCATTATTATCTGTCAACCGTAAAAAGTTGGCTATCGATAGTTGTAAATAAGTATTTGTTTGTGAACTAGCGATTGCTATTAACAGACTAGAAGGTAGCGAGGCTTGTATAACTTTTAATCTGTCATGTTTAAGTCAAAACCGTACCAAGTTATATTTATGATACTGCTGTATTATCCAACGTTATTTTCAGTATTACTCTGTAAGTCGTAGTGTAAAAGATAGAGAATAATAAGTTGAGAATGGCATAAACATCGCATTAGGTGTGTCTTAATACCTCGACAGATGTGTTGTCTGCGTAGCTGCCGCTGTACTCGGAGCCGTCGTGCAGGTGCGCACCGTAGGGACCCACGGAGCCCACCACCAGTGGGGTGTGATCTACAACAGGTGCGGATTATCATAAACCTACCTCCTTCATATTAATACCATCCCCCACCACTATGTTTCAACATTATCTACGCGAATACACATAACTTTCAACCCTTGCAAAGTGTAATTAATGCGTGCTTGCACCCGACCCTTGCGGGTGCGGACCCTAGAATCTTTGTTTAGAGCAAAACACAAACATTCTTGAAATTTTATAAATTTAAATAATAAATTACAGCTGCTAGGTACTTTTGACTACCATGTTTTGAGAATCTCTTAAATGTTAATTCCAAACATTAAGAGGGAAGTGACACCGGTAGAGCCATTATAAATATATATACCTAAGTTTAT
Source organism: Catocala sponsa (assembly GCA_963564715.1). NCBI lineage: Eukaryota > Metazoa > Arthropoda > Insecta > Lepidoptera > Erebidae > Catocala > Catocala sponsa. The sequence goes on from OY751331.1 coordinate 14,867,443, forward strand.
ATATATGTATAAAGGTGCCTATCGTACTTGTTATTCTAAAATGTTATACTGAACATAAAATATCTGAAATGTAAACCCGTGATAAAGATTTAAATGCGTATTTTTGAGTGGTTTTATAGGCTATTTACCTGTTTCGAAGCCCGTTCATTCTGGAGTCACAAAATGAAAGTAAAAATAAAAATTACCTCAGTGTTTATTTTGGGGACACTTTCATTATCTCATCACAGACATTACTTTTCGTTCAAGAAAAGATTTTGGTACAATAGATTGTGATCACGTTAATAAATAAACAAATTAGACAGCTAGATCTATCATATAAAAGTAAAACTTTCTTAATACATTTAACGTTTGTTTGTTCAAATCATTTTATAGGATTAAATGCTTAAATCCTTCGAATTCTTAAATTTAATAGGTACAAGCTTATGCGCTCGCAACGTGATACTTGCTGCCAGAGCAAGGACAAGATACACACAATCTCCTTGAGAAGAACACTGGAACACAACATTAGCCTAAAATTCCAGTTTGAGCAAAGTAGCTTGGCGCTTTAATTCACTTGGATCTTGCTCATTTTAGTCTCAATCATAGATATTCATTACAGTTGAGACTTACGGTTTAACAGCACACATTGGTTCATGATATAGGTACGTCATACTGTTGCCGTTTCGTGTTTGTTACGGACAAATAGCGTCAGTACTCACCGTCCTGTAGATTGTCCTGATACTCCTCTAGGTAGAGGGTGCGCGCTCGCTTGGCCAGTTCCACGGCGTGCACGATCAGCTCGTAGGCCTGCGCGGCCGTGACACTGAGGTGCTGCTCGAAACCTTGCACGGACGCCTGGTACGTGTTCGTTATTATTAAATCCGCCCCCGCTGCAAATTAAACACGAAATATTTTAACTCGCAAACAGTCATAGCGTAAGACACATTAATCAAATCCAACCGCAAGTTGGTATTAAATGGAAACAAATGAATCGCAAGATGAATGCCTTCAACCACTTTAACGATATCTCTATGCTTTTCCTGTCATCGCTAATTAATAGTACACATACTCCAAAATTGGTATTACGAAACTAGCACAATAAATATTGCTGGTATTCAACTTTGGTGCTATTAAGAATTGCACGCGGAGCTAAGGGGCGTAAATAATTAATATTATTAAAACTTAGTAATGCAACACGGGCGCCACTAGTTCAATAATACGGAAGCGAGGTCGGCAAAAGGAACCGTTCTCTGTCGAAGAAAATAATTATGTAATAAATAGAAGACGGCGCTCGGCTTGCGACTGGAAAGGTATTAGACAGACAAGGTGATTAATGGCAACAACGCTGTGTATCCGGAGTTCCAGTTTCTATAGGACGCCGCGACGCGCCTGCATTACGGGCGGGAGTCGCGCCTCGTGCCTCGTGCCTCGTGCCTCGTGCCGCTTGCCGCCTGCCGGCCTGTACTATGCAAATGTGAAGTAGTTAGTAGATGAGGGAGAAATAGCGGCATCACTTGGCAACTTGCTACAGCGTCAATCATAATAATCACAGCGAAACAGCTGGGACTTACCTAGCGGGAATATACGTGTGCTTGCTTGCGACTTTATGTCCCACAGTAAATAATCTGCCTACACTTTATATAATACACTGTAATGTATGTTAGTATGCTTTGTACATTGTCTACGTTACGTTCTATCTGATTATATTACTAAGCCGAGCCCAGCACTTAAGACCGAAACGAAAACATTAATGATTCTACAAAGTACATAGGCATATTTTATATTTTTCACATAACGTCTTCTATAAGAGGCAGCAAAGCAAGGCAGTAGGCTTTTCCCTCCAGGGAGTTATTTGCTTGTAGACACTTTTCAGCTTTTCCTTATGAAAAGAAACGGTCCGTTTTGTGGCGAAGAAAAGCGCTTTCAGAGGACGATGACACGAGACGAGGTCGCACTCTCCCTGTCAGATGCATGAAAATGACGCGCTAAAAGCGACCTAACGTGTAATTCGTCAAAACACGCATGTACACTCGTACTTAGCCGCCTGCCGCATACGTTTATGAGCGTCTGTATTTATGTGGCTACGCAGTCGTTTGCGGTTTTGTGGAACACAGTTTCAAATCATTCCAACCTAACGAGCTACAACTATTATTCTTTTTAGTAGGTATAGGCTGTATTTAGTAAACATGTTATATTGGTATAAAAAATAATTAATATAGTTGTATTTAAATTGATTAATAAATAATCATATATTGGGTCTAATAAGATCTATAATCCAGTGTTCCGTATTTGTCATGTCTAGTATATTCAGCGTCTTATAATCTGGAATAAGTACGTGAACATGTTAGTCGCATTCGTTGTTCATGTTTCTATCCAATACACGTGCCCGCCCACTTCTCAACGTTCATCGATGCGCAAAAGCGCTGTTACGTATTTTCTAGCACGTGGGATAATAATGCACCAATGCATCATGTCACGTCATTATGTTCAAATTAAGTTTTTAGCTCTGAAATATTGAATACAGCCATTATGTGCAGCATTGCTGACGGTATAGTCGGAGATAATTACTCTTGTAATTATCATAGCGCAGCGCCATGTTCGATGGGTATGGCAATATGCTAATATTACGCTGATATTACTCATTCCTAAATAGTTACTGATAATTTATGTATTAATACGTCATTAGCTACATATTATTTAAAATATATTGCCGACACATACGAACTATGTTAGAACAAAATATACATAATAAATTAAATGTTTTTTTCTGGTGGTAGAACGTGAAAACGTTGTATGGGCCTTCTGATGTTTGTTCCAAACGTTCGCATTTGGAACAATGTAACTTGTGTTCTTAAAACTACGCGGTTACGATGCAGTACTTTATAAAGTGTACTGCTAAAGCTGTTGTGTATTTTTATAACAGCTATTTAAACGTAGGTACATACCTCTTAAAAAGTCTAGATGCGTATTGACAACGTCTTCTGGATTTGTGTAAAGAAAGCGCGCGCTCCACAGCGGATCCCCGTCGATGACATGTCCGACGTGGCAGGACAGCTGCGTTGAGAAACCTCCGTCAAGCACCACCACACGCGGGGGCTCCGAGCCCTCGCCGTTTGTTGGAGTCATTGTTCAACAAGGATCTGAAATACAAATTTCCATTTAATATTTAGTTAGTAGGTAAGTATTTTATTTGTTTCTTTAACCTGTAAACTTTATATACAAGACTTCATGGTTACTACATAAGAAAGACTAGTACAGTTACGTCTGCGATACTCCATGAACCATCCTATTGTAGTTTATTTTTGAAGACTGTTTTTAGCTCCGTGAGTGCGATACAACGGATCCCCATTCAATATAATGTTATCTACTTAGTAGATATCTAAATAAAAATTGCAACACTTTTTAGTATTAGAGAGCCAAACAAATAAATCAATGATCATAAATTCGGTAGCGTGCATATGGTGATTTATTTTTGCCGATACGAGAGAGCAGCTGCTTTATTACTCACTTTGTGGAGCGCTTTTAAACTTAAATGGTCGTCATAAAGCTTTTAACTACGATATATATATAATGTTTATTTATAAATTTAATATTGTTTTGTATATTACATAATCTACTAAGTAATTAGAAAAGAACTGTAAATATGCCTAAGTTCGTATGTAGGTAAGTAATTATGTTAGGAATAAAGGAGACCGACTACCTTGTATGGGACCCTGGCCTGGGCGTGAACAATTTTATATTGTAATAAAAATATTAATTTTGAGTAGCCTAAACTAATTAGATAACATTATTCTTTGAAGTTTAGTATCAAGTTTGTTATATAATAAAATAAAACACATTGTTTAAAATAAATATTTATTTTCATGTGTTACCGTCACCTTCATAAGTTATTAAAATATTTTCTAAAAACTGGGCTGGTGGAGTGATATTTTCATATCTTGCCCAGCTTAGGTACCATATTACAGACATTAAGTGAGCACAGCAACCAACAGTCCTTCGGCCGACTATGCAGTTGCAGTAATACTGTCTTATTGCTTTCAGGCTGTGTGCTTTATTTTGATATAATATATAAATAAAATAAGTCAAAATCATACTATTGGATGGTAACCAATATTTTTTATATATTAAAACAAAACTTTTAATATTTTACTTTGTTTATAAAACGATTGTCCACGTGCAAGCCGAATATGCACGGTCTCCTTTATTGCATAATAATTTTAATGCCTTTGCTTAGTTATAATAGTGTTCTAATATAAGTACCTATTCATATCGAATGCCGTTCTAAGTAAAAATGTTTCACATACCATTGGCTGCATGTCCATATTCATTTCAGTGCATATCATTGCACGTTATTCAATATAATATTTGTGACATGCGCCTGTTTTCGATATCTCTACTCGTGCTGATACTGTGTGCCCGCGGCATGCCCATGAGATGTTTTCGTGTAAGTAGTTTATAGTTGGAGTCATAGTAGAGTAGAGTATTGGCACTGGTAAACTACAATTGTATTTTACTCACTACTATATCGGCTCGTAAGTAATTTGCGTAACTGACTCATAAGGTTGAGGTTGCATAATTTATAATAATTAGAATAAAATAGATAGTATAGAAGATGATGAAACGAACAAATAAGTTACGCTCGAATTATGCAATCGAAACAGAAATACTCATACAAGGTGGAGCTTTCTAATTGTGACAATTTTCAAGAAATGACCTCTTTCTACCTTTAATCAAAACTCATCTCATGAAAACCCCTAACGAGAAAACCCGCAGGCTAATAATAAATTCTAACTGTGTGCCGTGACAACGACGATAAACAGTTGCCACCAGCCAGCTGTCATTCGGTCATGAATAGCACGCGTACCGTTCATGCTCCGATGTAAATACTACACAGAGAGCTAAACAATACATTTGACTATTTAACCGCGTGTACAGTTCACAATCGATATTTGTATGGGTCAAATAAACTTTGAAGCCAATCGTCAAGGAGACTCAATGGTGAAATAGCCTGTGATTAACTGAGCGCACGGTTCCTCATCACGGCTATTCATCGTTATTTTACACTAGTCCAATGCTGGCCCTAGGTTTCTGGAATTACACATCACAGACATAATATGTAGAACCATGGCCACTCTCATCCGGCTATTGCCAGCTACTTTGTGAAGATCGTCGCTCCACCTAGTCTAAAGACATCCTACACTTCGTTTGTCGATACGCAGTCGCCACTCAATAACACATTTTCTCCAACGATTATTGGTTCTGCGGCTGATGTAGCCGGCCCGCTGCCATTTCAACTTATTAATGCGGTGGGTTACGTCAATGACGGGCCACAGTTATTATTTGTTTATAATTGAAATAATCAATAGTAGATCGCAGCTAATATAGTAACTAAGGGCTTTGTTTATTTTTAATCAAAGCCTTTTATCCGTGATTTACATTAAATAAAATATAGATAGTTTGTACCCAAAGACATGTCGTTGTTTGTACCTACATACTTCGTTTCTTTAAAAAACATGGAGGTTGTATTTATATATATATGTATTTATACGTTGCATAATTGTCGAAATGAACCGCTTTGCGTAGTTCTGATTTAGACTGAATAGAGGCGTTATACATAAAAAATAGTAACTGGTCGATGTCTGTTTATAAGTATATCGGAAAAAGTAATGTGCGGTGTCTTTATAAGAGCTATAGAAGTCTAAAAAATTATTGTAAAATTTTTGTATGCTTGTCTGTATGTTGGTACGCACATCACGCAAAAACTACTGCACAAAATTAAATGCAGTTGTAACAGTTATATTTCTTTAAGTCTTATTTAAAATCTAGTGCATGTTTCATTTTAATACGTCGCGTCGCCTAGAAGTCAAGTATTACCTATGTGTGTAGATCAGCTTCTAATTACGTACAAAAAAATAAATATTGATAGGTACCTACTTCCAAATTCCACGCGTACGAAATCGCGGGCAAAAGCTAGTGCATAGTAATAATAATAATCTTGATACTTAACCTTACAAGGCTGATAACCCTGCTGGTATAAATTTAACGCTGATTACTTTTCAAATAACTGCGTGATTGTATCCATCTTTTGCGGTAATACATTACATACGAGTTTGGTATCTTAACAAACGTACACCGCTATACTATGTACACATATCTATGTATATTTAACAGTCAATTACATCAGTCTAAGGAAATTTATTATAGTTAGGCACACTTGATAAATAGTCCATTTGGGAAGTCAGTAATCTAGGTATTTACTTGGACATTATTGGTTATAGATAATTCAGAGTAAGTACCTATTTAATGATTACGAGCAGTGTCCCTAATTGTGTATTTATTACAACTACATATGTAATATGTTGCTCCTGCCGATATCTTACTTTAACTACGTACATACTATAAGAGCGATATCGAGCGTATTGCTATATCATGCAACTGCACAATATATGACATACATAGTTTTGTTAAGAGCTTTCTACTGATTTTTAACCACCTTCTGGTTTTTATAGGTTTCACATAATAAAAGGTGATGGCTGAAAACAGGCATAGATAAAACACCGTATGTTAATATTTTAACAACATAATCCGATAAGAATTTCATAGACTTAGTTCTTATGTTTAGGATTCACTTACACAGTTCTGGAATGAGTCCGAATTGCAAAATAGTTAGTAAAATTTATTTACCAATTTAACTTGTGAATTACGCGTAAGTTTCTTTAGACCACATCACATCACTACTAATGTGCAGGTTCAGGTATATTATCTCATTAACATTGAACCTGTACCACTCTCCACTCACTCAGGTCAAGAATTTACGACGCGATTCAAAAAGGCTTTTTCCGTTTTATAGATAATCGTAGAATTGGTCTTTTAATCATTGACTCAATAGACACAAAGTAAACCCAGATATGGATACCCAGCTATTTGGGAGTTGTTGGGAATTGCACAAACATTTAGCTCCAGCGAGAATCGAACCGGTTAGTGTTGTTTCAGTGGCAAAGTAACCAAAGTACCCACTTCCGCGGATGGATATAACCTTGTACTTGTACCTACAGTTTCCCTCGAGTCACTAATTAATTTTAACAGTTGTCGTAATATGAGCACACAGCGGTTTATATGTATTTATAAACATTTTAATTTATTAGATATAAACACATTGTGTAAAAATATAAGTCTGCTATATAATTATGCTAACGCGATCACGGTAAATCTATCCGACGTACTCTATCGGAATATCGTCTATTTGGATTATGTGGGAATTTCAATAATTTCTTTAAACCCTTATAACTTTTAAGGAATAGACAGCTTTATTACACATTGTTTGAAGCCGATTGTATGGTAAAATAGATTTATGGATTGAAAGTAGTTGATTTAGATATTTTGTTATGAAAATTTCAGTATATGTAGACGTATTATGTACATGTAATCTGGAATTTTGCCTAGAACACAAAATGCTTGCGTTTATTACATAGGATCTAAGACAGCAGGCGCAATATACGTATTATACACCTCTACAAGCGGGAGTACACTTACATACATACATATATTCACGCCTGTTGCCTAGAGGGGTAGGCAAAGACTACGGATTTCCATTTGTTTCGATTCTGACACACTTCTCTGGCTTCATTCACTTTCATAACATTCCTCATACACGCTCGCCGGTTTAAGGTGCTCTTAACCTGGCCTTTATCCAGAAGGTCTCCGATCTGATCAAGAAATGTTCGCCGGTCTTCCCTTTGCGACTGTTCCATTCACACTAGCCTTATAAACTTTCTTAGTCAGTCTTTTCCCGTCCATTCTTTCTACATGCCCAAACCAGCTTAACATACCCTTTTCTATTCTCATCACTATATCCACTTTCATGCCGCATCTCTCTATAATCACACTATTCCTTATTCTATCTTTCAGAGTCACACCACATAATTATATTTGTCAGCGCTCTCATTGCTACAGCATTTATTCTGCTCTCAGGGAGTATACGTAAGCCTAATTATAAGCAAACCAACTCTAAATACACGTATTGACATAATACTAACCCGAAAATAAATAGGGTACTCATGCCGACCATATTAAATCACATCATATCTCTTCTATATAGCCGCGTAATTAAATGGATAATATTAACACAATGCGGTTATAAGCCTCAAATAGTCGCCGTCGGCGGCACCTATCGGAGCTCTTATTGTTTGTCCAATATCAAGAGCTTAAGATCTGTGAGAAATATGGAGAGGTGGCCGTGCTCCCTCCCAGTACTTAATGCGATCGATATCATTAGGGTCGGAAATGGAACGGAAGGAACGTTGTACGAGACCTATGCATTGACAAAGGTAACAATTATTAAGTGTATTGCTACTACCTGATTGTACAGATACCTTATATTGTTTATTGTGTTTTGTACATGTTACATACATCGCTGGGATATTTTATAGTAAAATCATGTGTGATGTGTGATCGTTAGCAAACTGTATGTATAGATATAGCTCAATAGTTGAATCTATCGTGCGGGAGTATGCGGGGCAATACGGGCGAGGTAAGTACCAACTAACCGCTTGATTAGCCGGTGACTACGACACCCGTCGGCTGTTATTTAGCTTTATTTAACTAGATTGTTTATATGTTGAAGTACGAGTAAGTATGTCATTTCTTTACCGATATCGTTTTTTAAAATATGTTAATTATATAATTAGATTTTGCCTTCGCTCGCCTTAATCTAGATTTCATCAATAAATTATGTCCTTCGGGAACAGCGCTTTTTTCCAGAATGGAAAGGACCCTTTTCTGTATCCGTGACAACCTGTATACGAAATTTCTTGATGATCGGTCGAGTAGATAAGGCGTGAAAGCGTAATAAATAAACTCACATTCGCATGTAAAATATTAGTTAGGATGTTATTAAGACAAATATATTATTTAAACAATATTAAAACTTTTTGTTTTTAAAATGAATAACCTGTAAACTACAATCCATCTCAAATAACTTCCAACAATAAAGGCAAAGTACCTAATGTTCTTTTTGTCGTTATAATTACAACAGTATTGGAACAGTAGGAATAACAGAATAACAGAGTGCTATGACCGCTAAGGGGTTTATCTAAACTGCTCTCAGCGACTTCATTCACGTGAAATATTGTGTATACGGCTATAACCAGTGTAAGTAGACCCACAATACTGTAGAGAAATCATACTATAGTAAGGTCATGTTTTTGTGACATTTTAGGAAGTGAATTTTCAAAACTTCTTACTTAGTGGTTGTTTACCTAAATTAGATACGTAGGTACTGATAAAATTTTATAATGATGGCGTCGGTTTGTGGATGATGAATCAGTCAGTCTGGACATTTATTGTGAGTATGTATGTACACTCATACAAGTGTAGCCTGAAATGCTACAGCTAGATGGATGTACGAACTAGGCAATGACACGACGACGTAGGATCTCGCTGTGAAGTTTATATTTTATATTTAGCTGATTAGAGTACAATTGATTTGTTGACATAGTTTATCTAGTTGTGATAAAACCGCAAAAATACATTAATAAGCATGTTGCAGTTATCATTCCTCTGCCAGTTGTGGTCTCTCTACTCTAATAGTGTGTTTACTGAGGTCATTAGCTTTGATTTTGTTTGATCTCTATTATGCTAACAACCATCAATTGCTGTTGCTATGTGTTCTTCTCAGTATACAGAAAATCTAAAAACATCTATACGTATAATTGAGGTTGTTCCCGGCTGTTGGTTGGAATAGGTTTAAACGGAAAATCTGCTATTTACTTGGGGCCTAAACATAATTGTTATTCGCAAGTGTGTTTATCTAACCATACTAAATATTGTTAACATAGACAACTAATGTTATAAATATATGTAAGTACAAACATTTTATCATAGTCGTTTCAAGCCATTTTCAACTACATATATTAGTTCAGACCTTTTTATACTACCAAAGATGCAAACGTACATACGTCCCGGCCAAGTTTAAGCAGGATACCGTGATTGAATTAATACGCGTTTCGGACCTTAAGTAAAAGGGATTAACGATGAGATGTACGGAAAGGAATACGAGCCTCCAAAACTCTCACTCACAGAGAAAAACGCAGTGACGGTGTTATTTACTCCAATGTTAGTTTCCTGTAGGAGGATGGTACGTCCCTAAGGGCCATGGCGAGTGGGTTACTTCGGACCGTCATCGTGTCACCAAATAATTAGCAAATGTGCCGTATTTACACTATTAGGGCAAGCCTTTCTTCAACAATTTCTATTCTCCTCTATGTTGGGCTATTCTCAGCCAACTGTTGCCCGCTATCGTTATGATGTCGTCGGCCCACATCATTTCGGTCAAACATAATATAAAGCAAACTCATTACGAAGCGCTCGCAAAAATACTTAACACAAAAGGAAAAAATTAAAACTGTCAAAGGCGAGAACTGCCGCTAATAGGCGTGATAAAATCACTGTGAGTTCTACATAGAATGGGCAGTTACGCACACCCAAGAGTAATTTACGAGCAGTTAATAAAGTGTTAATGTATCTACTTGAAAATACGATGCATCAAATGGTCAAACACCTCAGTACGGGTACATAACAGGCAATATCATGTTTACGTAGTCTGAGGTCGCGACTATGTCTTATCTCAGCGAGAAAGTCAATAAATGTCTTTTGGTCATAAATAATAAGTTACATTTTTATTTTAATGCGCCGCTAGTGATTGCCTATAGATATTCAGAAATAATTTCTTAGCTATTGAGAAGTTAAGACCTTTTCAAATTTGGATCCATTTTTCGTATGATAAATACAATTGAAATAGGTAAGCAACAAGTTACGTGTTTATCAAAAATTTTTATATAGAAAATGTGGTCCACAAATAGTTGGTCCGGGTCTAGGAGTTCTTGGTGTCCGTCGTTTGAATGTTTGTAAAGTCCTCCGTGACACAGGAATTACACCTAGTGAGAGGGTTATCTTTGAAAAAGAGAAAGAATTTATTATTGAACTCATCATGTACAAATTTTAAATAGAGTCAACAATTTACATTTTCCGCATGCATCATGCGGTATTTCAGAAATACGTTCAGTGTAGCCATTTGCAGTATATCGATAACGTATTATGATATTATTGATAACGTATTTATTTAAACTATATGACAAATTAGCGTCGTTTCTACTAAACGGAATCAGAAGAAACCTATTTAAGTAATTAAACTGTGAAAAACCCAATGCTAAAAATCATCGTATTAGTTTCTGACTCCTCTAAATAATAAATCACATTCCGTTTTTAAATAGGTATCCCTAATGTATAGGCACAGTACAGTTTTATAATATCTAGTAGTACTTATTTACATAAAGTATTATATTCATAAATGTGTAATCAATAAATAGGATACGGTACCCTATAGATGACACTCAAACATTTAGTTTTTACATGAGACTTGCTTGTGTTTTCCATTACATAATGGCTATTTTCATGACGCGGACGTAATCACAAAGAAAAAATTATACAAAAGAAAGACTAAGGCTGATATAAATCGATAGTCATAGCAGTTTATATTATTTCTTTGAGTGACAGAATCTATATGTATGTATATATATTTAAATTGTTAGTTATTTGAAGGCAATTTTACTAAACTATTTCCCATAATATTTGTTGGAAAACAACAAAGCATTTTTGTTTTCCAACAAATGTTTTGTTTGCATTTTTGTTTTCCAACAATTGTGTAAAAGTACTCTTCGTTATAGAAATAGCTACATAATGTCAATAAAAGTTTATAACCATATCCCTCAAGTAATTAGAGATCTACCTATGCAGCAATTCAAATCAAAATTTAAAATTTTGGTTACTTGAAAAGTGCTTTTATACTCTGAATGAATTTTTTGTTTAATCGTTCTTAAAAATTAATTTTATTTAAAATAAAATGTAATATAATAATTAATGTATGTATACTAACTAGTCTTAAGCAAATATTCGCATGCCTGTTATGGGCGAATATGTCGGGCTGTTACTTGATGTCAATATCTAATGTACCATATTCTTGGCGAATAAATATCTTTCTTTCTTTCATCTCGGCATAATGTTCAGTTCCCAGAGATACGAAATCTTTGCAACAAATCAAATCCTGCACGAGGTTGTGGGCAGAACGTAGTGAATAATATTTTATGTAGATACGGATGTCTGGTGGCGAGATATGAAACAAACAAATTGTACAAAACAATATCTTGAATAAGATATATGGACGTAACAATGTTAGAGAGCATACCTACTAGGCCGAGGTGTACCGCACTCGTATTTCACTAGCTATGTTTATGTCACTCGTAATAGAAAATGAGCCAATCGTTCTATGATGTGTACATACTAAGACTTTTCTACCAGACAAACTCAGAACCCTATGCTTCATATTTCGCAGTTGTACGTTTGTTTGTACATAATTATATGAATAACAATTGTAATAAGTTAAAGCATAGTTTTACATATCGGTCATCGGTACGTGTAGCTTCGCCCCGTGAATCTTACGGTAATGCACATCGAAATAAAAGTCCTATGCATTAAACTAGGTCATAATATGGTCTATTTATGTTTTTTTTTTGTACGACTATGGTGGCAAACAAGCATACCCACCTGATGGTAAGTGGTCACCGTAGCCTATGGACGCCTGCAACACCAGAGGCATCACTTGCGCGTTGCCGCCCTTTAGGAAAGGAAGTGGGAAGTAGGAGGAGCGGAAAAGGGGAAAGAAAGTGGTTGGGCCTCCGGCACTCTCACTCATCGAACGAAACACAACAGTAGGAATACTGCTATTTCACGTCGATATTTTGTGAGAGGGTAGTCCTTCCCCGGTCGAACCGGCCCATTCATGCTGAAATCAGCGAGGCTCTACTAGTCATATCTCGCATAATTATATTATGTGCTAAGTTTCATCCAAAGCCTTTCAACTGTTATATTATTAGTAGGATCATGAATAGTAAAGAGTGCTACGTGCCTAAATATTCACAAGTTATGAAAATTATGACATTTAATTTACCTTTCCCTTACCCGATACATTAATTTTAATTTGTTAAGATTAGACTCGGCCGCAGTACCATGCAATAAACCTTACTACGGCAAACTTGTACCATAATAATATAATATACATATGATGATAAACCATATAATATTAGTGCTGGTATCTTTGACAGACATGGCGCGTGTAGCATTGGAATAAACTCCATAAACGTTACCGTAACCAGGCCACACAACTATTACTTGCTACGTACTATCATACTTATACAAGTATGTATATGCACAAAACTTACTTATTATTTACTTATAAAATTCAATACAAATTTTAAATATATGTACAAATATAAGCACTTTCACATTTGTAATCTATGAAACCGAGTTAATTCAAAGATTCAGAAATGTATTACAACCATTTATCTTTAGAACGTCCCACGTAACAGAGGGTGAACTTATTTTCTGTCTTTGCGCTACTAGGTACTGAGAATTTACTGACAGAAAATCTAAAAATGTTGCCCGACATAGTACTTCAATCAGTCAGACATATCTTTAAATTATAATAATCGAAGTAGGTATAATTAAGCCCAATTTATTTTAATACATGTTGCTGATACTGAATATCTCTTACATTGTGGACTGACACAGAGTGCTTAAATTCATAAATATTATGTTAGATATAAAATGTTATTACATATATTGATGATAAATCTCTTCGACCTACCTATCAGTAGGTACGTGACTCGAAGACGAAAGGGAGGTCACAACGCGACGCTCCGACCTGACACTAGTCGACTATCTCGCATAATTATATATATACCTGCTAACTACAGCATACGTCTGGATAGAACTCTACTACTCATGTATGTGGGAGCGAAAGGAATTTGTGTATCATAACATTCATAACATTGCCTTGACAAACTTATAATTGTTTTAAAACTTTCTACAGAGCCTTCCTGAGCTCCCGCTTGTCGCGAACTTCTTAAATTATTTTGGAATGGCATAAAAATGTGAAGGCCACTCTAATTAAACATAAATCACTACAAGAAAAACTTGGGGAGCCTCCTATAATAGCGGTTGAGACATTTTTGCAGCTCAAGAAATATCGTTTTCGGTGACAACAATATTTTAAGCGTCTTGACATACACCTGAGCACAAGAGGCGCTGAAATGAGCTATTATGGAGCCTGATGGCTTGCATAGCCGAACAAAATATAGCGACATAAAACATTTACCCAATTTCGGTGAATTATACTGATATTAATATTAATAAATTCTTTATTTGTTCTCTCACACAGAAATTACAGAGTATTGTATAGTATATTTAATTAATACATTTGTGTGTCAAATTAACTATGTGAGAGACTGGTATCTATACAAGGAGACCCTGTGTGACAGATTACCAGCCTCTCCAGACTCTGGACAAGGATACAGTTTATTATAATTTCTGTTAAAAAATACGATGAACACATTTAGTGATATAGTAATTTCTGCAAGAATTTGTAGTTTCGATGAACTCTTAATATTGTTAGTACATTAAAATATCCATAATTTGTTTATTTCCCAACACTGTTACAATTTACGCTATGATTAAAATGCACGGAATAGTTTCAAATTTGTTATTAAATGTAAGTCCAGATCCCAAAATATTTGTGGTTACGCTTTGTGTGTTAAACGAGTAGATAAAGTTTACAAATAGGAGTAAAGGTTATATTATTATTTCATCAGTGTCAATAGTCTCTAAAAACGCTAGGAAAGAGCGGTTATGTTATAATTAATAAAGATTACTAATTACACAATTTCAGATTATATAAAATTTAAATTAAATTATTTTGCATGTCACTATAACGGCAACTGTTCTTGGACATGTATTAACTAATATTAAGACCTAAACTGTACCAACACTTTTTGGCATATAAATAAATTCTAATTCTAGTTCTAATTTTAATTCTAACGAATTCTTTAAAACTTTTATTCGCCAGTGCTATTCGTTTTATAACACATAATATATGCCTTGTAGATATCAATAGGCCCGTGCTGTACTACATGTACAACTGGTACACCTAGTAGAGCACTAAGACATACTAGACAGACATTCATGCTCTTGTACCTTTAACATGTAGATAAACTAATAGAGTAGTAACAGTAAAGCTCTAATGCTTGGTAATGATTCTCTGTATAACTGTTACTAAGGGATTACAAATTCTTATCATTTGTGTTATTCCGGAGCACATATAATAAATTCCTGTACGCAGAGAGTACAGGGACTGATAATAAAATAGGTAAGCGTGGTTTGAAATCTACCTAATTATCTATACCCACTAATATTATAAAGCTGAAGAGTTTGTTTGTTTAGTTGAACGCGCTAATCTCAGAAACTACTAGTTCGATACGAAATATTATTTTAGTGTTGGATAGCCTATTCACCGAGAAAGGTTATAGGCATAACATCACACTACGACCCACGGGAACGGCGCAGTAGTCAAAAACGCCGGTGAAACCGATGGCACATCTAGTGTTTTATATTAATATTATATTGTGTATGTTGTATTATTTTAGTAATGTAATTTCATTCTAGTAAATACTAATGAATATGTATACGAATTTATTGAACGGCATGCCGTTTGAGCCCAAACACAACTAACACAAAAACTAACACTGGTTTAACAAAAATATTGTTTTATTTGGAAAATGTTTTTCGGTTTTGGTTGACAAAAGATGTAACCATTGAGCGTATCCCGAGATAACGTATTTTTAGCCACAACAATAAACTGATAGATAGCTGGTGTACATGTGTACATACATTGTCGATACAGCCGGGAGTAAGTGCCTACACAGTTTAGGTGGCCATACACTCTGACGCCGATTAAAAACAAAATGTTTTCTATTTGTGAGTGGGCTGTGGCCTTGAAGTTTACTATGTTCTATTTTGGGACATTTTGAACCGCGATTTGAGTACATCAATGTGACAATATGTTCAAAAATAATTTCTATTACTCAGCAGAAATTAGTTTACATGATATACCTACGTATATTATGATAAACTAGATGTGCCCGCGGTTTCACCCGCGTTTATGATTACTGCGCCGCCCCCGTGGTTCGTAGCGTGATGTTATATAGCCTATAGCCTTCCTCGATAAATAAGCTATACAACAAAAAAAAAATTTTCAATTCGAACCAGTAGTTCCTGAGATGAGCGTGTTCAAACAAACAAACAAACCAACTCTTCAGCTTTATAATATTAGTATAGATAATATAATTTATCGATAAGTATTAAGGAAAATTTCAATATCAAATAAATTATTGTTCTTAATTGAGATTTAGTACGCATATTATGCTTGCTATAATTAGTATTCAAATTTAATGATTATAAGTTTTAAGCAAATAAATAACATGGACTTAATACATACATAGGTACGTATATTTCGACCGCCCGGCACTAATGAGTGTAATTACTAATTACCATTATTTTAATTAGTATATTAGTTAAGTACGAAAAAACTACTTCAATGTTTTCGTTAAAATACCTGCATACAAAAATTGTTATAGTTCATATATCTTGTAGTCCGCAAAAGGCCTTACATAGCAAAATAAATAATACTAAATCAAATAATATTAATTCCCTATCACGTAACAAATAATATAAGAAACTTAAACCTCACAGTATAAAACGATAGAGCTCACAGTATAGAACTATCATGTTTGACGAAATTTATTTACCACAATATTTCTCTAAATACATCGCACATTGTAAATAACTGACATACTTAAATAATATGTTATGCTCACCTTGTTTGCTGTTTTTGTTTTATTATGTTTAAACATAAATGAGAATGCACTAATAGTGAATTAAAATAGGGTACCTATCTATTTAGAAAAACATGATAGTAAAGCAACGCGCTAACGAGCACTATGACGAGCACGCGAGTCGCTCGTATCTACGGCGTGATGCTGCACACTGCGACAGATTTACAAATAAACCGGAAAAATGTTCGCCGCACGTACTTATAATACAGTACGATTTGTTTTTATGACAAAGTAAACACACGATTCGACGACGAGATGAAGACTGAATGTTAAGCGTTACCCGTGAGTTACTCTATGAGAATACATTAACATAAATGAATACTTAAACACGAAGCTGAATTATCTTTCTGTTGTTATTTGTTAATCATTTAACATTAATTATTTAGTTTCCTCGGCGAGCTAATCGAGATCAAAGGTCATAATTTCACAAACATCTAATTATGACAAGAAAGAGTAATCAAACTAATCCTTTTACAAGCCCAGCTTATGTATATATAATATGCGTTTTGTTGATATATAATATATTGAATTGATATAATAATATAATGTATTTAAATATTTCTATCTTATTTTAAACTTATTGTTTGTAATTCATTAGTGGCTTTGCCTCTGATATTAATTGAAGCATAGATGATTGGATGAAAACACCTGTAATAAAATTGTATAAATTTTATGCCAACATAAAATAGAATTAGAAATGTTATGCTTAAGCTTTAATATTGTGATAATGATTTAGAAACCACAACACAGTTGAAGATCAGTATACTTTAACAGAACTTCAGTAATATGTATCATAAAAAATTGCTTACAGAAGCCTTGCCCAATCGCCATCTGATTTGAAGTGCCTGTTAGGCTAAGGGTCTAGAGAAGCAATGAATGGCTTAGGGCTATAAGGATAAATACTCGACTAACTACTCATGACTCTCCAAAAATATAATAATATCTATATTGGATGACAAAACTAAACGCCTATTATCGTTGTTTGTTGTAAATTTTTTGCTTTGAACATTAAAAAACATTAAACATAAAAGAAGTACGAAACTATTTCAAAATATTGATTATTTTGGATATATTGTTACTTTTTAAATATTTTTTCAAATAATAAATAGATCTTGCCCAGTGTGCGCCGCTCGATGTCTGATTGGCCCGCGAGCGCATTTCGAGACATCAGTTAATAATAGACTTATCAACACGGAGCAATGTACTCGCGACGCCCCTGGGGCTCCCGCGATCACTGTCAAAATCCGAATCAATAAACTATTCTATAAATTGAAATAGTTTCAGCTTACTAATACATTTTATCTTGTCTAAATCTTATAAAATTCTACTATGGCTGTTATCAATACGCGTATATTTCTAAGAAATTGGTAAATAGTAGATTCATTAAACTTTTATATTTAGGTTCATATAATATTTAGGTGTGATCTGTATTTTTAAGTATAGACAACACATCTACAAATTATAATGAAAATTTGAGTGTTCACCTTATGGAACAAATAATTATATGTTATAGATATAATTATGTGTGTTTAATATAAATAATTGAGCTATTATACAAACAGAATCCTTATAAAATAAACAGCGTAACCGAAGTCAAAGATTAACTCTCTCTTTAATAAAACACCAAATTAATAAAGTAGATACCTAATGTAGACCTAACCTTAACCCATTGTTGTCATCCGATTGTAATCCGGGTGACTCAGGTGTTCGTTCGGCTTCTCGGGTCTATCGATATCGTACACTACTGCTATTCGTGGCACTCAGATCCCACTTCCTCCCTCTCCCCTTAGGACAATAGGTACAATATAATAATTGTACTTCCTATCGCCGATGGCAGTGGCTTGTATTAATTGGGAGTTTCGACTGCATCTGCAATATCAATAGGTATTCAGCGAACGGCATAGGCAGTGGATACCATTAGATGGATTTCTGATTATTATACCTCCGAAGGCAAATTAAATTACTAATAAATTAAAAATGTTCTAGAGTAACATTTTTGTAACCTATTCCAGAAATGAAATAGAATGTTTCGAATCGGTCGTTCGTTTCCTCGGTTTCGTAGTCAGCATTCTATTAAGGGATTAATTAGGTGATTCCTGGAAGAAGCGCTCCTGGCATCAGGCTTTTTATTTTTTTAATTTATAGTGTAAATTAATATTATGTAGCAAAATGGAGCTTAAAAACAAACCATTCTGTCAACGAGGCCCTCATGTAAACATTATAGATTCGACAAAAAAGAAGTGTTTGTTTTGTCTCGCCACGGATCTGACCCACCGTATCATGGATCTGACGTAGCATATATGAAACAAAAGGCAGCATCGCGCGAGAGTCGCTTATTTGCAAGAATAATAAATGAAATTGTAAATAAAACATAATTTTACTAAGTAATTATAATTTTTATTCGCTTTAATCAATTACATTAATATCAAAATCAACAAAAGTTAGATCAAGTTTGAACCATATGAGTATTGAAAAAGAGTCTCACAAGCATGCGAAAGCAAGGATTAAAACACAAATAATAATAATTTTTAATCACTAAAATCAAAATCTTGAATCCAAGTTAAAGTTTTTGAAGTTCAAACGCTCGTTGAAGTCTGCTGTGTGTGAACATGTGCAACAGGGGACCAACCACTACCTGAGATTTGACAAACCACAGATGCTCACTAAATTACACCGATTCCTAGCTAGTATGCTTCGCGAGACTATTGAAATCAAGAAACATCCTAATTTCAATAGAAAAGATGGTTGGAATGTACCACCAGCTTGGAATCCAGTAATTCAAATAGTCAAACCCAAGAAAAAGCAAACCACAGCTAGACTTCATGATAATTTGAGCTCATTCTGCGTAAATAGAAACACCCATGATTAAATTATGTTCGGGTACTTTGAAATAACTACATTGGAACATTGAGACAACTACCATCTTAGTCTCCCCGTTACCATGGCTGCTGAAAAGCAACCGAAACGTCGGGGAAAGTGTAAACATAAATATAAATAGTATAATAGTATAGTAATAGTATAAATAGTTTTAATAGTTTCAATAATTTAATTAGCTTAAAAATTAGTAAAAGTGTAACAGTTTTACAAAATTTTGTAATATAGTGTCAAATAAACAACGCTTTAAAATCCGTATATAGTAGTTTAATTTCAATTCAACCCGTTTTTCAGTTTCAAATGGATTTTAAACCAACTTTTTACTTATACGTATTGATTTAATCAGTAGGTAGGCCTCATTACTATAACAGTCAAGAAATTTTTTGAGTATTACTTTAGTCATGTGTATCGATTATTATAGATAATATTACGATGTGACCCTCGAAATCAAGATTCCCAGGAATCACACAACTACAACTTTTATACCACCATGTTATAATAGAAGCTGCAAAATAAGATTAAATATTCATTACCTTTCAACCACGACTTCGTTTCCTTAGGTATCCCAGAAAATGCCCGATTTTTGTGGTACGGTATCCTACAGAAATCGTGCATTTGCCAGGTAAAAGTAAAAATATTTAAATCTTCGGTACAACAACTATCTCTATCCAAAAAACATAGCGATCCATTGCTTTGCGTTTGTCTGGAAAATGGCAATACCAACAAACACACTTTCGAATTTGTAATATTATGTAAGAATTACGATACGTCGCAAAGAATGTGAAATTATGCACCATAAACCATCGCGACGTCCGCGTCGTGTCGTATTGAATGCAATAAATACGACAAAGTAATTAAAGACATAAATGTTTACACGTAACTACATAAGCATGTCCGTGTAAACATTTATGTCTGTAATTCTTTGCTCACCCTTGCCTACGCTCCAATTTATATTCTTGATACAACATGAATCGCATGATATCGAATACAAAGTTACATATTTTTCGAAGCTTTACATTCGTAGTATGAATATTTATGTTTTGAAGCAACACAAAAAATTTGGAACTATATAAAGCTTGTGTCTTGTCTTGCAAACCGAACAAACATACGGATTTGGTAATATTTACTTTATCCAATTTAATTATTTACCTCCGCATAACATATTCAGTATAACGTATGATGGAACTGAAACACTGGAACTGGAACTCAAGTCAACATATTTCAAATTAAGGGCCGGCCATTAAACATGTAATAATTTTAAATCATAGGCGTGAAAGAGTCACTAAGAAAATTATGATACATACGAAATTTTCAATAGCACCTCGAAACTAACTCGCCTAGTAGTACTTTGCCTTATTTTGATTTGTAAGCATAAATCTCCTAGGATTTGAGAGTAAGGCAAAGTCAACATGTTTTTAAACGTAATGAAACTCGTTTTGTGGATGAAGCTCATCAAAGTCAGCTGAAGGCATGGTAGTACTACTTTAAATATCAATTATCATAATATTTTCTTATTCTTAAGCTGTCATAGCCTAATGGGAGACCATTGGAATGCCACGCAGATGTCTCTTGTTTGATCCCAAGGCCTTAGACTTTTCGAGGTTATGTGCGTATTAATTAGCTAATTATCGGCATGCTATAACAGCGAAAGCAAACATCGTGAGGAAGCCTATATGTATGAAAGTGCTCTATAATGTTCTCGAAGTTAGTGAGAGTCTACCAACCGGCACTGAGCCAGTGTGTTGATTGTGACCTAAACCTTCTCAAACTGAGAAGAAACCCGTGGTCAGTAGTGGGACAGTGTATATACAGCGCTGTATTATTATAATATATTTTGATCGAGTATTTTAGCAAGGCAAACTTTGTTTTTGGACCTGTATCTTTATAAAACGAGCCAAATGGCGAACAAAGGTTTGTCACTACACTTGGCCCGTTTTACGTAAGATCGTAGCTCCCGAAATGTCGGACTAATACACCTCTGCCTTCGGGGATACAGCGGCGGACTATCTGTATGTTTGAAAGATAAACAGATAGAGCATTGTGAGTTACAGTTTATTGTATACATAAAGATACTTACGTATTTTGAATTCTACGTCGATGACCTGAATAAAACAGGTATAACTCAGAAGAAAAACATGAATTTAAATTTTCACTTAAGGTATGACAACATAATGTATTTATGTATATGAATAGAATTACGATTAATTCTATTGGCTACCGAAAGAGACAGAATTAGATAGGTACTGTTCCGTCCCAGACGTAACTTTGACGTTCGACTTTCGACTTTCGAATTTATAATATTAGTAAGGAAGTAAGGATTTAATAAAGAAGACATCACGCTACATCTATTAAAAGAAAAGCGGTAAAACCGCAGAGAACAACTAGATTTCTATAAGCAAACTTTAAATACAGATATTTACATCCTGTTTTTGATTAGGAAAACTACGGTACTTGTAGTAAAATGTGCAGACACGTCTCCTTTAAATGCTGTATGTTTCTTATGTTAGCTGTTGAATGTTTATCGGTCACTCACTAAGCGACGGCAGTACGTGAAAAACTACAACGTCCAAACATACCTAAGACCCAACTTACTATGTTAGTATTACCGATACTTGCTGGCAAGTTATCAACACTCAATACTTTCACATAAAAAGTCAACTAAGTATGCAATGTTCTAGATTTAATAACGAGGGCGATTGATTGTTACCGTCTATTATGACAGGCATTATATATTCATTGGTAGTCTTATGGTATACACGTATGTGACGGGGATAGTAGTGGGCGACTGCCCACTACTATGCCCGAAGAGCAATCTACGTAAAGGTCTATTTCGCCAACTATTATTTTAGGTTCCACATAATGAAGGACGAGCCCAATAATACCTTGCTTGGCCCAGGAATCGATGTTAAGATCACATGCAACAGCACCTGCATTCACAACCGATTTGCAACAGACAAAGCGCGAGATCAATATAAAAAAAAATGTTGTAAATAACATTTAAAGTGCAACAACGCCTCTTCCGGCCTTGATGGATGTTTGATTGTAGAAGTAATTGTATTAGCTACATAGATATCTAACCAAATCACAATAGCTGTCTCATGCAAGTCAATTACGTCTATCTGCCGCCTGGTTAGTTATCTGAACACACTGATACAATATGAATTCAGTACGGCCGAGTTACAGTTGTTCGAAACTATTAAATATGATTATTTCGTAGGAAAATTGAATTAAAATTTAATGTTGTTATCTCGAGTAGATGCGGTTGAAAGTCTGGACAGATACAAGATACGCTACACGCCCCCACATGTACGCTTGTTTTATCTATTTAATTAAATAAACGCCGGGGAAACTTCACAATATTATCATAGTAAATAATAGTTTCCAACGCCAAGTCGTTGCTATACTTCTAAGATAATATGCATAGATTCAGTCAATTAAACATAATATTACAATGATACACACAAATAGGAGCATTGTTAACTAAATTGGGTAGTTTGTGTATATTTGCAGAGATATAAATACTTATAGTTTTGTAATAGATGTTTTTTTAATAACTGAGTTTTTATTTGAGGCAATGATACTAATAACCTAGATATGTTTGTTATGGGACATTCTGTAATATTTCCAAAATTATTACACGCTTAATGAAACAACGACGTAAATCAAAATTTTGAAGTTAGACAATTTTAACTGTAATTCTGTGACTATAAATTCTAATATTATATTTGTGTTTTAATTTGTTTAAGCCAAAATAATCAGATAACTCTGTATTTTATTAAGAGTGCGATATGTATACAAATTTAATTATATTGGAAACTAGATGTTCTCGCGGTTCCACCCGCGTTTATCGTTACTGCGCCGCCCTCGTAGGTCGTAGCGTGATGTTATATAGCCTATAGCCTTCCTCGATAAAAAGGCTATCCAACACAAAAAAATAATTTTAAAACGAACCTGTAGTTCCTGAGATTAGCGCGTTCAAGCAAACAAACAAACAAACAAATTCTTCAGCTTTATAATATTAGTATAGATATGATACAAATTTGGTACAAACTTATGAATGTGGTTTTAATAATAGAACAATGGGATATGGATAAATAATGGGAAAATAATGGGAAATTTCTAAGAAAATCAATTAATAATTGTCACTTTTGCCATGATTACATGGAAAATTAAAAAGAGACTGTGATTAAGGCAAAACTTACAACGGGTCCTGCTTGAAGTAGATCCTACTTCAAGTAGGCTTGAGATGCAAAAGCAGTGAAACATTTTAGAGGCAGTTTGGGTAAAGAGCTTGACTTGTTTGGTATTACACCTTTCATGTAGCGTAATACCTACCCTTTCTAATTCAATGTGACGGGTTTCGCGCCAGATACTGAATACATCTAAGTTTGCTTTGGTTTTGGTTGACTTCTCAAACGCCATGAAAACCACCTTTAGACACTGTATCCTACTATAAAAACGAATTCCCCCTTATGATCTCAGCTACGAATGAGAATACCTACCAGTAGTGACCGTATCGGTGGGATCTCATCACGTTGCCATAACTATAACTCTGGGTTATTTTTCGCTATATTTGTTATATTCCTTCTTCAATCTTCTCCTTAGTAATATTTTAAATGCAATCATGTTTGTTGGTTTATTAGTTTATCTTTGTTTCACAGATAAACAGAGCAACGGGTCGATATATTTTTGCATAGTGATGGTTTTTGTATGGGCAGGAGAGTGACATAGACTATTTTTATCTCGGCAAATATTTTATCTATTTTTTTTGTGCAAGCTGGCAGCTGGTCATTTAAACTCTAAATCTTTGTTGCGCTTATCATTTTTATGTCGATACCTAGCAGACGATACTCAAGCTCACTGTGGCAGATATACCTGGATAGATGTTTAAAGTAAATACAGATCATAAGTCATTAAGAAGTTGATATGGTTGTCTGTTAACGCCAGCTAGTTTAAGTTAGTAGACAATGACTTTTAAGGAGGATATAACTTAAGTAAGTATATCGACTTAATTTGGAACTGAAAGGTCCAGGCTACTAGTGTACTCCTTCCTTTTCCTATACCTATATTTTCATCCAGATAAATACGTTATTTGATTCTTTCAATAATCTTCTTTTTTTGTAGCTTCCAGAGCTTAGGATTCCTTAGCTTTTCCGGCTTTGTTCAGTCCGTTGGACTCTGAAATTCACTCCCTTGTGTAATGAGGATGTTTCCTAACCGCTACACAATCGCGATGTCCTCGTCCATGGATTACCAGATTCACGTCATCAATGGTGTAATAATAAGTATGTAATCATAAATATTATATATATATATATAATACTTATATAGGTAAAATAATATAAATGTGAATATTAATACGCAACCTGCGTATAAGTTCTATTACGCTATTTTATGTAAGTGCATTAAGGTATTCGTTCTTGTGGAGGTGTTGTCTTTTTAAGGAGGAATAAATAGTATTAATCAACAAATATGTCTCTATTTATCATGTAGTTGTCTGAAGTTACGTACATACTCGTAAGTGACACTAAAAAGTTCTCGGTACAGCACAGCGAAGTCGAAACATGACTGCATTGAGTGATTAAAACAGATGTTACTTTCTGTATGATATTTTCTTTTTTCCAATTATCTTGGAAGCTTTTCGCCGTTGGCGTCGTGCGGCATTTTTGTTAATATTATGATTTTAGATTTGGGGGAGCCGAACTCCCAAGTCACCTACCTGATCAAATTAGATGACATCGAAGAATCTCAAATATATTGTGTTAGCTTGCGCAGATATATCGACGTTTGACTGTTTTTCCGGTTTTATACACTGTACCGGCGTAGCTTGAGGGGCTTATTTGTACTAGCTGCCTTTCTACCTCATCACGTTATTATAAATTGTTTTTTAGAAACGAAATGAAATACGACGTAGATAGATTCTTTATGTGAAAACTATAAGTAGGTAATATTAGATAATCACTATCATGTTATACACTCAGATAATGGTGAGATACGAACAGATGATCCCTACCAACTACAAAGGTTACTTCATGTTATCTTTTATCAGTCTGCTTATTAATGCCTACATAAAATGTTATCTACAAAGCGACTGTCTGTCGGGCGATACCATCAGTTCTCTGAAGAAACATATTATTGTGTAATGGTATAGTTGACATTTAATTTCGCAGACGTTTTTTCGCAAACCAGAACGAGAAATCGGGGCGCACAATTTTTACTTTTTCTGTTATTATTCAATTTCGCAATGGAATGGTGGAAGCTGATAAATTACATAACTTCGGTATCAATAATTCAAATTGCAAGATTTTGCTGCACTAGTATAATCGTTTCGTACAATCCAATTTCTTTGTTTAAACAACGAAATTGAATATTGAGAAAGCGCCGCAAAAATTCATTCGGGGATAAGTACAAGTTTTAGGTTTCCATAGTAGTATGGGCGTGGTGAATAATATATTATTATTTACGATGGTGATTGGATGTTCGTGCTGAACTAATCCCAGTGCGATGCGCATACTGCAGGTGTCCGAGCATGTCGGTGTTCCGCACGTACCACGTCTGTAATACATGTTTATAACTTTCTATTATAAGCTTTGTATTACTTAGCACTATTGCCACCTGCTGTATACTTGGTTCAGTCTAGGCTCGTGAAATAAATGTGCTTACCTACTCCTTTTTAATAGATATGCAATATAAACAGTGATTATTACATATAGAGAGTTTAAATGTGTATTGTAATAAAGAGACATAAAAAGTAAGGCTGGTTGCTTAACCCTGAGATGCTCCAATTGGGGAGGTACATTCACTCTAAAGAAGATTGCTGACAAAACTAACTTGTGTTGTATTACTACGGTGTGTGCATTTCAAAGCTTGTAAAAGAGGTGCTGTGCTGACAACAGACGAGTAATATCTTTGTCTTTTACCCTGGCAGTACAGTATCTGCATTTTTATAGAGTCGGTACGCGTATCACATCTCTAGTGTTGTATACACTCCGGTAACCGCTTATCATACCATATTATTATATACCATAGCTTACCATAATTAATTACTGCCATGGTAGTATAACAATTGTAAAGAATGACTTGTTAGAAACAAAACTATATAGATTCACCTACATTTCCATACCATATAATAAAGGTATGCCACTGGGAAAAGGGGAACTTATCTAAATAATAAACATATTCACTAGGAAAAAACGGCTCAGCTTCTTCTGAACCATCGATCGGTGCCAAGATAATAAATAATGGAGTAGCATTAAATTATATAATCGTGATGTCAAAGATAATCGGGTTTATTCGATCGACCGAGTTACTGACTCGGTCGATCGAATAAACCCGATTATCTTTGACATCACGATTTATATGAGTATTTAACACGCAGGAGTACTTAATCACACGTGTTAAATACTCATTAAATCAATATATTGGAGTATTAGGTATCTTTAAACAGTACCGAATTACATAATTTCTTAGAATAATATTGTAGACAAACTGCTGCTTTTAATTATGTAATTCTCGTTTTGAATTCGACTAATAAGCGCCTGTAGTTCTTTATCGTTAGTCTTTGGTATTAAAACGGACTAATGATTATGGTGACCTCTGCACTGTGAAAAATTAGACACATTATAACAGTTAAAAGCACCGTCCCACAAATATTTAATCTGCGATGATCAAACCAGCTATTTACATGTCGTCATATTAGTAATGCCTTCGTGACCAATCATAATACACACTGCCATCGTACGAGTTTTAGATCTATCTACATATTATTATAGGAGACGTATCTTTTTAGGGTATATCCAAAGCCAATTTTTCTAGACTACGTCTAACAAATCAACACTGACCTCGGCCTAACAATATGAATGGCAGATATATATTTTTGTACCTACAGATTCTAAACGAATTCAATTAAAACGAAAGACGGTAAAGAAATTTGAATCACTCTCCACGAACAAATAACCAAAGCAAAATATTTTTGTGGAATTTCTCTGCTTGCCGTCCTATAATATACAAAAAGCATTCATCTGTGAAATTTCATAAAAATCGGTGACAAATTGTAGGAATTGTGAGTTTGTGATATGACAACGGATAAGTCAGTTGGAGGGAGGGCACGACGAAATAATAAGGGCCCGTTATGGCTGCGGAACCCTATGGTCGCGATACGTTATCGCATGTAGAGTTAGGTCGAGAGGGTTAGAAAATACTTTGTCTTCGAAATTTGCTTGTACCGATCTAATCACGTCAAAGGGGCATGCCAAGACGCCATAGTAATTCGGGCCCACAGTGCACACTTATAAAGGCTAATGATAATAATAGTAAGCAATGCCAATAATTAATTAGCATAAGAAGTGATTTACAAAAAACTTGGCATTTTAAAGTTTTCAAATCTTTTTATACCTCATCAATACAATTTATATTAAATATGCGCTATATTATTTTACACATTATTTTAATTTATTTATGAGTACAATCTATTAGGAATGATATAAAAGAGAATACTTTGCAGTTTTATAGCTTATAGGTAAAAGTCGTCGATATTAAACGCAATAAATAAACACTAACCGTCACAATGGAGTTGCAAAACAAGCAATGATATTGACATTTACGTTTTCCGGCGTCATACAAGTTAGAGATGGTGTTTATTTATTTATTTTTTTATGGAAGACCAACAGCATTATCACTATTTTTATACAAAATATTACGTAGCATACAGCCATTAACAGGTCCTCACTTATAAGATACATAGTACATATTAAAAATGTGGAACACAATATTACAAATAACTTAAAATTAATCTATAGATAACACATACACTAATTTTGGAAAAAATCTTGGCTGAGCAACCGCCTCACTGTCGCCTGTTTTGCGTTGAAAATATCAATGTCATGCGCTTTATACATTACATTAAGGGTCTTGCCTGCACGTCACATAAAACTATTTTGCCGATAGTTTGTTGATGCATTAGGTAAATGAAGTGGTGTATATTGACGTAAAGCTTTTGCCGGAATATTGAAGCCGATTTTGTGGAGAAGTTCGGGGCAATCAATAGTATTTGATATCATTTTTTGTATATATATTACATCGGAAATTTCTCGTCTATTAGCTAATGGAAGAATATGAAATTTAGCACACAGTGTTGAATAGTCTTCAGATGTATACGTAATTCTAGTACGATAGCATAAATATTTAATGAATCTTTTTTGAATGCTTTCTAATCGTTTAATATATTTATCATATCGTGGATTCCAAATTTGCGACCCGTACTCTAGAATACTTCGGACAAATGTGCAGTATAATATCTTAAATGTTTTAGCTTCTTTAAAACAACTCGACGTTCGCATCACAAACCCAAGAGCTTGAGAAGCTTTTTTAACAATGCCTTCAATGTGTTCATCAAAAAGAAGTTTCGAATCGTACAGAACACCAAGATCACGGATCTTATTACATTTGCCATAATAAACACAAAACCTCGATACATCGATAATAGACATTACTTTAAGTTAATCAAAGCAATCTTGCAAAGATAAAACTAATAATTATTATTAGTTTTTGTATTACTTTTGTATAAAAGATGAAATGAACGATTAAAATAATAATTATATAATTTATCAATGGTAAATTATTATTTCTATTAATTACCTTTCAACATATTTTGTGTAATGGCAACATTTTCACGTTAATGTACTTGCTTCCAAGTTCTATTAGGTACATAGTTCAGTCGTTTTCTTGTTTAATATTTTTAGAAAATATTACCTACTTGTACAGAATAATAAATACAAGCAAAAACTAGGATAAATATTAATATATTTCTCTAGTATAGCCAATTTCTTGTGCAACTCTGGGCCTAATACTGGCATGCCCTTTTGAGCACCATAAGCAAAACATTCTCATTAGTAAAATTATTTAAATAGAAATTCTATGCAATTAAACAACCGTAGATAATTATTATTCTTTTGCTTGCATCAGCGTAGACGTCACTCTATAAATAACATCGGTCCTTTATAATATCAAGCCCCTTTTAACGATGAGACTAGTCGTTGGTTTCTGAAAACGTTAGCAGAGGTCAATACTGAGAATTGTCAGGTAGCATCGTGAGGTAACCGCCCCGATTTCCCGAAGGCATTAATCACTTCTAAAGAGAGTTTATTTCTAATATTTAAATGATTTTAGAACGTGGTACTAATATTCGATATTGAGATCTCCGGCTATGCGTTCTTACGGTTTATATGTATATTAGTGATTTAGCATTTCTAGATTGAACTGTATGTGATATAGACTAGAGTGGATGACGTAGTGGTTTAAGTATTTACCTTGCGACTGCTGCTGCGCCTAGCATTGTGGCTGCGATCCTCACACTGGATAAAAACTTATGTGATCCGCAAATAATAATTGTTGCAAGTCAAGTTGTTCTTTGTGTACGTTGTTGTAATGATTGTCAAGTCCCCGATACAGTAATTATTGTCAGTGCGGGAGATGTATTTCTAAGAAAAACAATGAATACGTGATTCAATTTTCTGTCGTAGATATACATAATGTATATCAAGTCGCATTTCGCATTCTCAGGAGATAATTAATTGAATTGCGACTAATTTAAACTTATATTCATCCGTTTCTCTTTATTACTGCTTCCGAGTGACCGTGTTTGGATTACTTTATAGTAGGTAGTACTTGTAAATATTTATTTTTAATAGGATAGAGAATAATTAATCTGACCAAAGTCGACATCCTGGACATTTGGGATATTAAAACTGGTTTTTATTACAATAACAAATGTCTAGAGAAAACCTACTTACTCAATTATGCTGTTATTTAATACTCATAGCATGCAACTTTTGATCAAAACAGTTTTAGTAGACTCTAGTTACATCAAGTATGTAACTACCAAGCTTTACGATTATTATGACGGAATAACGTTTCTGGTATAATAAAAATACTGTCCAGTTGATTGTTACATTCTCATCAGTCGAAGTTAGGCATAAGATTGCGAGTCAATAAAATATCAGTTTTAAAGCTAGCTAAGATTAAGTTATTGAGTACTCATCTATTATACGTGATCTGGTATTAAAACAAAGTGATGCATTTTTGATGTTTATATAATTTATAAAATTTAAAATATACATATTTTCCATATTTAGACGATTAATTTCACCTGTAATTAATTAAACCGAGTTTACGTAGCGACCGGCTTAGCTAAGAACTTGTGAATTAAATAAACATTTAAATATACATTTTGCCATCAGGCCGGGAATGAGGTCTTGAAATTTGCGGAACTACATTCAGGCAGTAGCTTCGAGAGCAGGTGACGTGGTTTACGACTTGCAGTCGAGGAGGAATGTTTAGTGCAAATTGCACAGAAGACATTCAGTTGCGCTGGTGATAAATATAACGTCAAACGATACAGACAGAATAACGAGTTCCTTGAAACAAATAAATAGATTTTACGTCCAATACGCACGCCCTAATATTAATAAATAATATGTACTTACTTTTTGGTACGATTACAGTATTGTTTAGTGAGTGAGAAAAAGTAACATAAATATAAACTGAAATAATGTGTTTATAGTGTCAAGTTCGGATTGGTTTAACTATAGTTGAGTAATTATGTTGCAATGCATTATTTACCATTTATTTCGGATATCGAACACTGTTGTGAATTCCTCAAGTTGACACCACATAATTTGATCTGTTTTGTAGTACTATATTACTTACAAAGACCATGAGACTCGAAAGTCTACTGAGGCTTTAAACCTCTCAATGTCTTACGATAAAAATCTAAATCGCATTACCAGCGCATGTATTTTGTTCTTTTTAAATCTTGGTCTCTTTAAGCGGGGCGTGAAAAAGTAGCTGTCAACATAACAACTATCACGCCTCTTTCGCTACGCTAGTGATAGGACTATCCAATGAAATTTACTAGCTGCTTACCGCTTAATTTAAATTACCAATATTAAAAAAGGTGCTAAATTTCCAAAGTTAATAAAAATATTATTGCTATATTTGCTACTTATAAATACTGTTTTTATTTATCGTGCTATTTAAGAGGTTTATTATAGGCTCTATATATTTCTAACTAGCTGACCCGCGCAACTTCGTCTGCTTCATATAAGAGAATTTTCCCCGTTTTTGCAACATATTTCATTGCTGCTCCGTTCCTATTGGTCGTAACGTAATGTTGTATAGCCTTCCTCGATCGATGAACTATCCAACACTAAAATAATTTTTCAATTCGAACCAGTAGTTCCTGAGATTAGCGCGTTCAACCAAACAAATAAACAAACAAACTCTTGAACTTTATAATACCTACTAGTATAGATAGGTTAGCCATTATTTCAATTAAAGAAAACATAAATACCTACACATTATAATAGCTTGACCTGTCTGTATGATTGTCGATTCTTTGGCATTTGCCTTAACATATAAAGCAATGAGTGTAAATAACAAGTAATCACCAAGTGAACCTCATACGACAATGTTTTCGTCCGTGTGGCTAGTCGGAATAGTTTTGTCGGGTACTGCAGCAGGGGTCAAACCAAAGTGGAGCGAACACATCGACGATCGAAACATCACAACTTGCGAGGAATTCGAACGTGGAGCTCGATTCATTCCATACACAGTTGTCAATTCCATGTGGAAAGTATTTTATTTTTGGTCCAATAATACCGAATTATATCCAGTTTATTTCTCAATGCCGGCAAAAAAGGTATATCTAATAGTCAATTATAGTATTCTAGCTATAGAAGCCGGTCGATCTTCATGCGATCGACCACGCAGATATTAATTTTGGCAATTCCTAGCAATCAATCATTGTAGCCTTCCATGAGAGAGACTTGTATTCACCAGTTTCACTGTGCTGTCCATTTTGATTTGATTGATGTTTTGGTATTTAGGTACCTAGATATATTTGGTTTATATATCATATCTGTTTTTAAACTAATCAAAACACATATTTTAACTTTTAAGAAAGCTGATTTGCCGCGTAATATACAAAGGAGACCGACCACCTTGTATGGGGTCCTGGCCTGGGCGTGAACAATTTTATATTGTAATAACAATTTTAATTTTGAGTAGCCTAAACTAAGTAGAAAACATTATTCTTTGAAGT
This sequence comes from Catocala sponsa, assembly GCA_963564715.1. NCBI lineage: Eukaryota > Metazoa > Arthropoda > Insecta > Lepidoptera > Erebidae > Catocala > Catocala sponsa. The sequence continues at coordinate 14,900,176 of OY751331.1, forward strand.
TTAGTATCAAGTTCGTTAAATAATAAAATAAAACACATTGTTAAAAATAAATATTGTTTTCATATGTCACCATCACCTTCATAAGTTATTTAAATATTTTCCAAAAACTGGGCTGGTGGAGTGACATTTTCATATCTTGCCCAGCTTAGGTACCATATTACAGACATTATATGAGCACAGCAACCAACATTACTTCGGCCGACTATGCAGTTGCAGTAATACTGTCTCATTGCTTCCAGGCTGTGTGCTTTATTTTGATATAATATATAAACAAAATAAGTCAATTTCATACTACTGGATGGTAACCAATATTTTTTATATATTAAAACAAAACTTTTAATATTTTACTTTGTTTATAAAACGATTGTCTACGTGCAAGCCGAATATGGACGGTCTCCTTTTTAAATATACGTGGATATGTATTTATTTGCTAATAATTCAGGTATGTCTAATATTTTGTTTTTGATGTATACTATATTTTTTACCTAGAGCATCCTAAGAATTAAAGAAATTTTTGAAGTAATCAATCCAACTGTAGAAGTGGAATGGGAGAAGGCGGCCCTGATCATGGAGCCGAGGCCAGGTGTCGAGATACTATTGCTCTACGGCGGCTCGCCAGGGGCCTTCCGCGCGCTCATCAAACAAGAGCGTCGCAGTAAAGGTGCGCAATATTGTTAACCTGCCCCCACCGCGCGACCCCTCTCGCGCCATTTCCGCTCCTAACTTTCCTCGCTCGACTTGACTCATAATGATAATAAACAGGTCGCATTTCAACAATTTTTCTTATTTTTTCATGGTCTCCCACCTAATGACCTTTACCGTTTGACTCGTTAAAATTGAATAAATACAGCCCAAAATGCTCTTTTAGTTAAAACAACTCTTAAAAGACAATAACTTGCCTGTGATTAATTATTATATTATTATTGAACACAACTAGGCACTTGCCTACCACAAGCGCACGTTTTCACTTGGGATAAGCATATACCAGGTGAAAACTGCCTAGCAAAGCAGTTACCGGCGACAGTAGCCAAACAAGTATTGATATATTTAGGTTTAAGACATTTATTTCTCATAAGAATATACATTCATTTGTTTGAGAAACACAAGATTAACATAATTAATTAGAATGTTTCCAGCCAGACAAGTTAGACCTAGTTGATGGATATTATTTATGTAGATAATAAATAATAGAGGCCCAAGAATAGAGCCCTGTGGTACCCCGTATATTATAAGTTGAGGTGTACTTTGAGTATTAAGTATTTCGACAGTCTGATCTATTAGAGATATAAGATTGAAGCAAATTTAGTGCAATTCCTTTAATGCCGATACTGTATGTTTATTTAGTATTAATTTGTGGCTTATTGTATCAAAAGTTTTTTCAAATCAATATAAATTCCAAGAGCTCTTTGTTTTTTAGCTATATTATTTTTAAGGTTGGTGACTAAATCCACACAGGCTGAAAGAATATTTGATTTGGATCGAAAACCGTATTGTTTTATATTAATAAAGTTAATTGAAGCTAGATAGGTATCCAAACGATTATATAAAACCTTTTCGAAGACTTTTGAGAGAACTGGAATTATTGAGATAGGCCGATAGTTTCCTGGATCCGTTTTGTTGCCTAATTTAAATATTGGGCTTACCTTTGCCATTTTTAAAGAGTCAGGCAAGTATCCGCGTTCCAACCAATTGTTTATAGCGCGTGTTAACTTTTCTAGGATTTGTGGCTAGATTTTAAAGCTTTACGTGATAAACCGTCGAGACAAGTACTTGTGTTTGAATTTAAATTGTCTATTATCTTATATACACAATATATTTCAAAATTAAACAAAATACTTAATATTGGTAGGCATAACGCACATGCCGTACATCTATGATGGAAAGGTGCTCTAAAATTGCATTGAAAGAGATTGCCAGCAACAGTTACCTATTCATCATTTCTGCTTTACGATTAAACTTAATTGTCACTTTAAATTATTGAAACTGTATGGAGCTCATCGTTACTGTTTAAAAAAATATATTTAAGAAAGAAATTGGCAGCTGTCACCGAGTTACCTGAGTGTTAATTTATTGTCCAAAACGCTGTACATATATACATACATGCATACAGGTACTAATTGTTTCTGATGTCTAGTAATGAAGTATAAAACTTATTAATGTTTGTGTTACAGTTAGGCCACATCCAGAACCATTGACAAGTTTCGCGGACGTGAGGATGAAGATGGTCGATCGATGGTTGGGCATAATGTGTTGCGAGGATCTGACAGGGTTCGCTCTCGTCAGAGTGGATGAGTTGCCTACAACGGAGGAAGCGTGCGTCGAAGCCGCTGCTAAGATTGGCATCCGCACTCCAATAGGGCGCTCGTATTTGTACATCGAGAAAAAATACAAAGAAGAACGAGACAAAGAGCTTTAAATTAAAGATTGAAACGCAATAAAATCACTTCACAAATAGATTTAGTTGTTTGCCATGTTTACACGGAATGTTGTTTAATGAATCATATGATTTTAACTTTGTATGGTATTTTTATTATAAGTTTATTATTTAAATAGTCTAAAATTTTCGCCATTAAGTATAAATTAAGTTACTTATTTCAATATTCAGTAACAAGTTTATAAGCTCTCGCTAACTCGGAATTTGCATGTAATTCAAACATAAGTCAAATATACCTTATTTAATATCTTAAGTGCTTAAAAACATAAACTATTTTTAGCACTATTGAGCGGCAGCGACACACTGGTGGCCAGGCACAATAGATTTTAATGATATCTGGTATCCTAAGATTTGACAGACTATTAAGAAATTATTATCCAAAAGGATTGCAAAAGTGCATTAAACGTAACGCTATTAGCCGAGATTAAAATGACGTAATTTTTTTGGTATAATCTACTTAATGTAGCAGCGTTTGGTGGAAACCGGCCGTCTAAATTGTATAACATGTAGGTATGTACTTATGAGAAAAGTATCTAAGCATACAAAAATAAATTGTATAATATTAAATATAAATAAATATGGCACGTTTTGTTTACACTTACATCAAGAGAAAAGGTGTGATCAGTAGAGATCGGAAATTCGGATGCATATTTACACAAAGTTCGGGTGTTGGCTATTATGGAAAGCGCTTTTTTATCGAAATTTACTACTTTCATTTATTTTCTATGCATTTTCTGTATGTTCAAAATAAATAAATATTTTGTAAGATATCCTTAATAAATAAATAATACTGAGTTCGATAAAATATTTACTTTTATTTATGTTTTTCTTAATTACACCACCTTTTCCTTCACACCCTACATACACACATACTTGAATGGTGAACTAAAATTTAATGTAAGCTAAATATACAAGTTTCCGACTATTTAAGCAATCCCAGGCTTTTAATTTTAGTAAAAATATTCTCAGAAGCCGCTTCCTTAATATGTTAGCCGAAAATTAACTTTAGGTAAATATGCATCCGATTATCCGATCTCTAGTGATCAGTCATAAGTGTCGTCGTACGAAGGCCGCGCCCGCCACCGCGCACCCTTGCCGCCACCGCCATCGTTGGTTGCGCTTTGAACCAACGATCACATCAAATGTGACTGCTTAAAAATAAAACCACATATTATTGTAAATTACGAACTAGGATACACTATTAAAACAGACAAGAGTGTCTGCCTCAAGTTTTTATGTCAAATGTATTATTGTATTTGTAACTTGTGCCCATGGTAGAATTTACTACTCAAAATTTTTTATTTTTTTATTTATTTATCTAAACAAACGATGACACAATATATGGTTTTCAATAATTTGTACCAAATAAATATAGCATAACTGTGACACCAGTGACATTTACCACATATTAAATAGTAGACTTAATACGAGTATACAGGGTGTGTCGTAAATAGTGGTCCAGAGTAAAGGAGTCGATACACTGTATTCTTATGTATCACATACCGAAATTTTAACCATTTTTTTTATGCCCCTAAAGTCATATGATTTGCTGAAGATGAGTATTGAAATTGGAAACAGATTAATTTCTTTAAGTACCTTTGATTTTAAAACATAAAAAAGGGTTTGGATATGATAGTACACATATTCAAGAGTAATAAAAAAAAAACAGAATTAAAAAATATTGATATTTGTTGAAATGACAGCCAAATTCGTGAAGCAAGGTGCAGAAATTTTAAAAAAGAATTTTTATTTTTTGTTAGGAGACCCTTAACTGAAAATGCTTAAAATTTCGGTATGCGATACATAAGAATACAGTGTATCGACTCCTTTACTCTGGACCACTATTTACGACACATCCTGTATACACAGCTTCTTCTCTACGATTATAACTTGAATCGATATTACGGAGCTACGTCTTGCTCGCTGTTCGTTGTAACTTCATTAATTATCATAGACTATTGTGTAAGCGATATTATCCAATATACGTACCTCTATACATTAATGGCATGTTTTATCAATGAGAGATCGTTCCACACCTTTATTAGTACAGCTTCTATCAGTAATTGTCTTAACACTACACTATAAGGAATATAATATCCCTCTACTGACTGATTCATCATCGCTAAGCTTAAACTGCCCTTATTATACAAAAAAAAACAGTTAAGATACTCTTTTTTAGTGAAAACAGTTATAATTTATAAATAAATTGAACTTACTTTTATTCTTATGATTGAGTATCCGACGATTGTCGAATACAGCCTAGGGTTCTTAGTAATAAGCATAGTGACCTGGTGACCTGAATTAGTGAATAGAGCCTTATGTTCGTTTAATTCCTATAAAATACAATCTTTAAATTATCTGTGACGTTTTAATACATTATACCTTTTTCTGCTCAGATTTGATAAGCGCCGCTCTACATTTTCTATTTACCTATATCCAGTATAGTTCTGTATTCATGAACTATTGTCGTTACCCTAAGATTATGGTTAAATGTTCATGCATATTAAAACTAGTACAGTTACTACGAAAGAATCGTAACTTTAAAGTAACTCATATACCAGTAAACTTCACCTTTGCTCAACGCTACACGATAATATACGAAATCTTTTTACATAGACAAATATACAACGAAATCAACACCATGACAGACATTAAAAACAGAAATATACCAAATTATTATTATTATTATTATTAAATATACCAAATTATTATTATTATTATTATTAAATATACCAAATTATTATTATTATTATTATTAAATATACCAAATTATTATTATTATTATTATTAAATATACCAAATTAACTGCAATGTTGGGTGTAGGTGACGAAATAAAAAGGTGTTACTTTGGCAGTAAACTATCGTGTAATGCATACTCTTACATAGAATCCTTATATTATACAGTAGGAAAGGCGAGTCACACACTACATAACACTCCTGGAATTGCCATACATTGAAACCGAAGATTACTGTTATAGAAATAGCAAGGTAATGACACACCCAAACACACGCACGCTCGCACACATACACACGCCCAAGTACACACACACACGAATATACAAACGCACACACGGACCCTTACACATAAATATGTATTATTACTTTATAAGCTAATTATAGGTTTTATTTACTCTATTTACTTTAATAACACATCTAACTAAGGTGCCCAAAAAGGCTTTAACCTAATTTGGAGCTAATGGTATCTGTAAATTTGTATCTTTTAGAAATAAACTTTTATTATTAAATAACATCAATACATGTGATTAAATTGTAGGTAACTGTATTTATTGGGTTTTCTTATAAGAGCCATAGAAGCCAGAACAATTATTTATAGATAATTTGTCAGACTATATGTTTGTACGTGTATCACGCAAAAACTTCTGCATGAAATTAAATTCGGTTTTCACAATTATATTGTTAAAAGTCTATACTAAAATATACGTCCAAATTGTACATGTACGTAGTCGCGGCCAAAAGCTAGCTATTTTGTATATTATGCACGATAGCAGCTGTCTAACACCTTTATCGTTTTAATGGCCCTGTACAATATAAACATGAATATCATCAGTTTGTGTTATGGTTTATACCATTGTCTGTAATGGTAGCTCGCTCTAAGTTTCGATTGAAAGACAGATCACCTTTGTAAACATAGACAAGAACTCCTTTTCTCACAATAAAGCGAGCGTTAATTAAATTTAATTTACCCTGCGCGTTTCATTAAAAAGGTGCATGCCGTAGGTTAGAGGCCAAGACCCATTACTTGGCAGTCCGATGGTTGTCGGTGTTTTCATTTTAAATATTTTTGGCTGTTTATCTGTATTTTTTAGAGTAGTAGAGCCTCGCTGATTTCAGCATGAATGGGCCGGCTAGACCGAGGCAGGACTACCCTCTCACAGAATATTGACGTCAAATAGCAGTATTCCAACTGTTGTGTTTCGTCCGGTGAGTGAGAGTGCCGGAGGCCCAATCACCCCCTTCCCCTTTCCCGCTCCTTCTCCTTCGCACTTCCTTTCCTAAAGGGTCGGCAACGCGCAAGTGATCCCTCTGGTGTTGCAGGCGTCCATAGGAGATTGAATAAGAGCGATTCTGTAACCGAAAACAATAAGGGTCTTTGGTAAGGTAAAGAATTTCGTTATGTTACCCAATAAGGCCTAATAAATGCTGTCGTGTCGCCAAATACTGTTGCAGGCATATGATAGATTTGTTATAAAACCTTACAGACGAATTAATAACAGATCATACTCGTAGATCTAAGGTCAACATAAAAGTTAATTTTAAATTTCTCAATACCTGAATAGCCCACGATTAAAGAAAAGCCGATATATTGAATTTTGGAAAACTATATTTAACTAAAACTTGCTAAATAAGGTTGATCGGTTTTATGTTAGATGAGGGTAAATTATAATTTTAGAAGTGTTGGTGTCTACTATACATAGATAGACTATATATACATAAATATATAATAGTTTTAAGCATCTACAAGTTTTGGGCAATCTCCGTGAGCTTATTCAAGATAGGAGGTTCACCATACGAGTACCTACGTATCCTTAAGCAGTTATGTATGTCACTATCTGGTTGTAGATGCCTCTTTCCGAATGGCGCGACCATTATATTTCTATGATGTTTTTAGTGAATAATGTGGGATACGGGACATCTCATGGTCCCGATCTACCGATAAATCAATTGCCAGCACGCAATACCTTACGGTTACCATAAATAAAATATGTTGTGATTTACACACATATCCATAGAGAACTGGCCTGACTCTGTAATAGGAAAAGAAACTATATAGGTGAGATCGTAATTGATTTTGTACAAATGTAACACATTTTGGAACTATGTTGTATACGTTGTATAGTAGCTGCTTTTTTATTATAGATAAGTATGCGTATAGGAAGAAAACGAAAGCTCTATTGGCAGGTTGCCTTTGAACAAAAACCATATAAAATGCGGCCTAGTGTAAAATAAAATACAAAAGAATGCAGATCCTGTTTTTTGAATTATGTTTAGGTTACTCCCGTAATACATGTAATACGCTGATGCAGATGTCAAGTACGAATTATTCTCATATATGTCTTGGACTAAGACGACAAACACAACATCTAAATAAAAAAATAATGGGATGTTAAGTTTTATTTAGCTGAGCGCTATATAAATACAAGGGCTTATAAACCACAAGTAACAACATTGAAAATAATAGGCGGGTATCAAGCTGGCGATCTGCATTCAATAAGACGTCGTTGGCGAGTGCCCCGGGCTCCCCATATCCAACAGAACAAATTTATTTTTCTCCCAAGCATACTAGACGTCAACAAATAAGCTTATTTTTCAATATGGAGGTTTTATTCATCTTTTACAACGGGCATCGGTAAGTTGGGTTAACTCAACAAAGCTTTAACTTTGCGAAATACAATTGTGTTACAATTATTTTACTTTCATGTTATTGAGAGCTTTCATTTGCTTTGTATGTTACTGAATTAAACATACATACGCTATGTACATATACTTTGGCAGAATACATGTTAAATAAGCTTTTTCTAGGTCTATATTTATGCAACAATTTAATATGAACCCTTAGGGGTTAGTTAAATAACACATATACTATCATATAATAGTATGTTTAATGAGAACGTGTAGGTATAAACCTATTGCCGATACCTTTCAGTATGTTCATTCGTCTTATACACATAAATGTTGGTAACGTAAGTCGATTTGTAGGCAGGGTATTAGAGGTCATTTCGAGCTGACAGCTGAGACGTAAAGAGGGGATTCAGGGATGATGTGAGGAGACTCAAGATATAATAAGACCGAGCCTCTGCGGCGCGCCACGAAGCTGCGCGCCGCCGCCGCCGCCGACCCGCGCTTGTGTTTAGGACATCTCGACATTAACGTTCAGCTTATACCCACTTGGACAAAAATAAAAGCACGTTAAAGAAATCCCACATCATATTGAATAGGTATTTTGTAGCTTGAAATATTTGTTCCTAAATGGTCAGTATCGATTATTATTCGTTTCATTTATTTATTCAGCAAATCATTAACACAGAGAGAGTAGGTAAAGTAAAGGCATTTTTTATAGATCGTAGCATACAGAATGTAAATAGCCTAATCGTAAAATTTCGCCTTTTAAATTTTAATTAGAAAGACTTTATTACTTTGTATGGATTTTAACGCGAGTTTATATTATCAGAACTTCACTCATCGACTTATCGGTCACATTGTAATTGAAGTTATACGTAAGACAATATAATTCGATCTTCCTCATAAAAATGAAAATAAGAGAATTATTTATATATATTCGTATATATCTTTAAACCTTAATCGGGAACAGGGAACTATTTTCCCACATCGTCAATCTAGCTAAATACATGAATATTTTTAAAATGACAACTCTCAAGACTCTATTTTTTACCCCAATATAATATTTAATAATTACTGATTAATTTTTTTGACAACCTCACCCATTCAAATGTCAAATGTCAACGTCAGAGCCAGATTAACGTCACGTTTGAAAAAAATCCGCGTGTTTCAAGTAGTGCAGACTTAATTCTAAAAAGTTTCTTCAGAAAATATTCTAGTAAGTAGGTATTTGATTCGTTATTGACAAATTTATTATATTCTGTTTAACGTTGTTATGATATACAAAGCGAAAATGTAATTTAAAAAAATTACAAAAAGTGTATAGAAATGCAATCAAATTTATAAACGTAATTGGACAAAGGGACATAATTTCCCACTTGGGTTGTCCGCGAAACGGGCAGAGGGAAATAATTTCCCACCTGAAAAAAACCTTTTATTTTCAGGTTCAGTAATTTATACTTTATAGTATTTACACTACTACCTAACATGACACGAGAACTTACAGTTAAATCATGAAAAGTTAAATTTTTTGTCCTGCCCGATTAAGGGTTAAGAACACACTCGACAAATTTTTGGAATCAAAGACACACTCATCAACTTAGTAAGCTGCTATTGTGTTATCAATATAATAATTATTATTATATAGCTTACTCATAGCTTTTATGACTGACATATGGATATTAGGTTTAATTAGTTGTATATTTAATATAAAATAATTGTATCGTGCTGTGGGCCTGTACATCACATGCAAGTAATTTAAGCAAGATGACATAATATATCATTTTAGCGAGAGAGAGAGTCCCAACATGTTCAATATTTTCTTACACTACGTGTATCGTGTGTCCACATTCCGCAAAGTCCTTTCATACCCAATAATACGAACATAAAAACCGGTTTTCCGCTAAATCCAAGAGCACAGTCCGAGAAAATATTATAAGTCCAGATAACAATGTTTCCTTGCACGTCTTTCCATTTACAGTATCTGAAGGAATTCCTATTAGCGAATGTTGTTTTCTTTCTGACGGTACCATAAAAAAGTTCTCTGTTAAATGAATGGTTTCTCGCCTCTCGAAAACAAAACGGTCAGCTTACAATGTTTCAAAAGACAATAAAAACAAACATAGTGCTTATATCGCTGAACGCAAGGAAACAATTAAACGCCTTTACAATGTAATAACGAAGGTAAATAAACTTAAATTATACAATTTTACGAGCGGAGAGGTGCCGTCGGAGCATACAGATTTTAATTCTACTGATCACATTCTCGACGTCTTGGGGTACAGAAAATCGTGGCGTGCGTTTATTTAGCGAGTCGAAGAATACATTTTAACACTGGCTAATATAATACTCCTGGAAGTTCCGAGATTTATGTTTGTGTTATAATAGTCTACTGGCGAAATATACAAGGCTTGTTGTTGCTCGAATATACATACGAGTACGTATAATATTCATCTGACGTAGGCGGTGCTTAGTAGAAAGTAGTACCTAAACCATAAAGGCTTTATAAATATAAATATTTGATTTGATTGATTGTGAGTATCAACTTCACTTGTTTGTACTCACAATACGGTATTTGATAAGTTTCAATATATACCTAATTCTAAAAATTCAATATATATATGTTTTGCGAGTTTTGTGGATTGAACGTGTGGGTTGTCCGCAATTTATCCACAGGACCCTTAAGTTGCTATACATTGGTATTGTAACGTATACCTACCGCATTGACAAAGTTGGAGGACATCAATTCGATACGTTTATATAAACAGAAACTACTTTTTCTTTAAGGGCGTAGGTAACCTGTGTGCGTGAAGCAATTTCATTCACTAACCTTCTCATTAATAACATCAAACACGGAGGGCTTTTATGTCACCGTCGTATCTAATTTGTCACTTGATATAAGTGGACAATATGACGCGTCCCATACAATTTTCAACCATAACTGTGTTTGACATTAGGGCTGTTAGTGTCCCCCTAACAGCCGCCTCTTCTTTACTATCACCAAAGTTACTATTTGTTATTACTACATATAATTGATATTTTATGATACAAAAGCCGGTATAAAAATTATGTACATTGAAAGCACCTACAGACAATTGTTAGAAGCGTCTTTGATATCGAAACGGAACGAAACACTTGGTGTATTGTGTAGCTTGATCCACATGTTTGACAAAACGACCAACAAGAAATACTTTAGCTCTAAGTATGCGGCGATAAAGGCACCCACCATAAAAGAAAATAACGCAACACTATTCACACCCTAATTCTTCTTTTTTGTTACATTTTAATGATGAATATACATATACATTTTACATATCTACAGATAATTTAAAATAATCTATATAAATGTATTTCTTCATCTACAACAATTGTTAAATATTTAATCATTTCTAGACGTTGAATATCTTCGTCGGTGTCTACAGTATAAATTTTTAATTTGGGAACCCTGCAGGAGCTCGCTAAATTAACCTACGATATTAAGTTCCACATAGTAAGGCAGCATTCTTGGAAATATCATAGTTCTCAAGCGGCATCCAGTTAGACGTGTTAAGCACAGAGAGCAATATTCTGTTGGTAAATTACTGTTAGGTAGGCTTATGGTGGATTAAGGTTAACTATACGCCATAAATGGGCTTGTCTAATAGAGTTAGTGTGTTTAGAAACGGCGCATAGCAAGAAATGTTGTTGGTGCGTAACATATCCAATATCTGCGTAATGTAATGGAAATGTACCTGCCAATAGAAGCATACTAAAATATCATACGATCACTGCACTGAACTTTTACTTCTATGGTAATATTAAGAATTCGAAAGATATTTTGACCGTTTGTTACATTTTCACGACTAAATTAAGATTTGGATTTATTAATGATACTTTTAAAACAGTAAAAGCTAGTATGTGAGAAATTCAGAAATTCTTAAAACGTCAGAATTATTAATTATTTTCATCGCAAAATATTGTTGAAATAGTTCTTGCAAGAATGATTAGATCAGATGATGACTATACAATGACCAGTTTTCACTACTATGTGGTAGGTATTTATTTATTTACGAAACGGACTAACGGAACAAAAGTTAAATAGTTTGACAACTGGTTGGATGTTCCGAGGTCAAACTAAAAAGTAAAATATGACGGTTGATATCGTCCATGCCAAACTATCCAAAATAAATAACATATTATGTGAAGACACATAAATAACAAACGACTATGTGCAGCTACTACTAGCTACTAGGTACTTGGCTTTTTAATATAATGAATTTTGTATGATGTTTCAATGTATTAATTATGTAAACTTCTTACAAATAGTATAATTATGTTCATAATGTTTATAATGAACATAATAAAGATTCCCTTTTGGATATGTATACGCACATATCCAAAAGGAATAGCATGAGGCATAGTACACAGCCCTTTCGCGGCCCCACGTAATGGGGATCGCGCATATTACCATCTACCGAGCACTTTTCCTGATGCCGTGCTGCTACTAAAATACCTAACTGAAAAATCCAATAACACTTAACCCGGGAATAAAAATCGGGCCCACACGCTCTCTCCCTAACATAAGCACGTTTGTGAAACCAGATGGACAAGAGGTTTCATTTAAAAAAAATCTTTGGCTGGCAAACTGTCCTGTGGATACCCCGCGCAGAGGCGAATCACGTGTCGACGCATATTTTGTGTATGAAGCGGAATACTACTAGTTGGAGTACGCCCGGATCCCACGACGCGATTGTCAACCATCAGATGAATTCGTTGTTGTCAACCTTTTTCTAATGCAGTAGTTGCAATGGGCAATCCTAGAGTGAATCCTAGAGTAAATGCGTCGTGGGTTGTTCTCTTTACGAATATTTTATTTTCTTTAAATTTATATATGTTAAAGTGATGATGAAAATAAATAAAAGTAACACTTTATATAGTATGAGATTTATATCGTTAAAAACATCTATTAAATACATATAGTAATAGATATTGGTTCGGCATTTGTATCGGGCTGAACATTTTTCAGATGTTAAAAACATTGAATTTATTATTTGTACATAAAGGCACGTAGTTATATATTATTTGGGGCACATATACACATAGCACATACTGTAAACAGTCGACCTTTCAAAATATGATTTATTTCTTCTGTCACTTTACTCTGTTGTTGTCATAAAACTATCATAGTAGATACTATTTACCTAAATACATTTCAATGAACGGTTTGTATATGTATTCAATTCTAGAAAGGCTTTTTCAGGTGACCATAGGAATCTTAATACCAAATATTAACTTAAACCTATTTGTTATATTATCGCTTCGCCTAATCTGAGTGCATCGTGCGTTGGACAATGCTCTATTGACCGACTTGCCCGTTATATTTGCTTAACCTCTAAGTTATATATTAAACTTATTGTACTTTACTAGATACATTTACGTTCTTGGTCCAGGTACTGAGAAATTTCTAACAAGAAAATTCAATAAGAAAGTTTAACCGACCTCAGAATCGAATGCGACGTCTCAAGATCAGAGATCGATTTATTTGAAGAGGTGGCCAAAGCGTCACAGCTTCCTCTGACGACCGGGCTACTGCCCGATATTAATTGATTACTTAGATTTTTTAACAATTATCTAATCTAATAAGTTTATTAGTTCTAATAGCTTTACTTACCATACTTTACTACTACATGCTATATTTATATATATTAATAAAACGGTTAACTAGTTAGAACAATTGACGGGATGCGTGTGTGATTGAGATTGCAGGCTTGCAACTGGAGTTTGGTGGAACTTGGTGCCACGGTAAAAGATTGCGCTTATGGCTGGAGCTAAAGCGCAATCTTCAATACGGTCGTTTGTCTGGTCCTAATTAGATCCACGAAATAGACAAAGTGTTATTACGTTATATTACTCGGAACTTCAGTATCAGCATATGATAGTGAAGTAGTAGACGGCAATAGGCAATAAGCCCTTAATCATACCTACTGGCGAAATGTGGGTGTAATAGTTTACATATACAAATTATTACAAAGGCAGTAGCCTTAGCAATATACAATTTTTTATATTATTGACATAAGAAGTTTTATATAATTGGTTTTAAAAAAAGCAAAGTAAGCGATTAGTGATCACGGCTACCTTGCAATTATTTTGTACTAATATATTTTTTTGTAGATGTGTATTCAGAAAAATCATGTGTTTGTTAACATATTGGTTTCAGAACAGCGATAGCTCAGTGGTAAGACCAACAGACTGCAATGCAGAGGGTCTCGGGTTCGAACCCACGTCGCGCACCTCTGATTTTCGGAAGTTATATGACTTTTCGAAATTATGTGCGTATTGATTGACAATTATCGCCTGCTCCGTGCCTCGGAAAGCACGTTAAGTTGTTGGTCCCGGCTGCCATGAACATCTATGGCAGTCGTTATTGGGAGAGTGTCGACACAAAACATTCCACTGGGTCGAAGTGTCGCCGGTCTGCACTGACTGGCCCCCACATAAGATAAGATAAGATATTGGTTTACCTTTTTTAAGTTAGACATAGTTCTAGTAGATCACAAGTTGGTGATCCAATTGAAACGTTTGTAATCCTTACTTCCTTACTTAATATTATAAATTCGAAAGTAAATCTGTCTGTCTATCTGTCTGTTACCTTTTTGTGTGGTTTAGACCACTCAACCGATTTAGATGAAATTTGGTACAGATATAGTTTAAAATCTGGGGAAAGCATAGGCTACTTTTTATTGATGTAGGTACCACGCGGGCGGAGCCGCGCGTAAAAGCTGGTAAGTAATAAAATTTAAACTATAAACATTAGATAACACTTATACAGGATGTCCGGTAATTAATGTATAACCTTAAAATGTCTTATAGTAGACCTGACGGTCGTTCAGAAAAAAAAATGATAAAACCTATCCTAACTACTACCTGAGATGTTTATTAAGACTAAAATTTTTACCATATTTAACTTTCTTGTACACTACGACCATAAATGAATGAATTCTTTAATTTGTTGTTTTATTATTAAACACTAATTATGCTAATAGATAGACAGTCAAAATTATGACTAGCTATTGCACTGTTATTTTTTTAATAATCTAACTATTTTTTTGTTGAAAAATATATAATTTATTTTTAATTAAAGTTTAAACATCTTGGGTATAAAAAAAATGTATGAATACATGAGTGATCAATATTTTTATCAAAATGTCGATTTCAAGTAGATTTTTAATGGTATTATTCATAATTGTATCTACTGTAAATAGAGAATTAGTGCTATTAATGTAGGAAATGAGCAAATTCGACAAAAAAACAAAATGTAATATGGGAACATTTTTTAAATTAAATAGTACCTTAATAAAAACAACATTTGACTTTAACATAATCTTTTATTTCATATTAATTCGTAATAAATGCTCAAATTGTTTTCCTCCAACTCTTATGCAAGCCCTACGGATAAATGGTCTTTTGAGCAGCCTTGTGTACCGTCGATCACTTATTTTTGATGCGGCTGCTCTGACACGGCTACGTAATTATTTTAATGAACCTATGAGCTTACAGTAAACTTCCTCTTTGAGGCAGCCCCAATAAAAAAAGAGGCAGCGAGAATCCTATTGGTTCCAGAATGACGGCTGTCCTGCACATTATGCTGTACCTGTTCGTGCATATTTAAATAGTATGTACCCAAACAGGTGGGTCGGGCGTCTAGGGCCAATTTTTTGGCCTCCACGTCTATCGAACCTGAATCCAATGGATTTTTTTTATTGGGGCTAGGCTTAGGTTTAGTTAGCTTTTTTCATATTTTTTTCTGAACGGCCTTCAGTTTTGCTATAAGACATTTCTAGGTTATCCATTAATTACTGGACATCCTGTATGATGATGATAAATAACTACATCTTAAGTAATATTATAAATGCGAATGTTAGTTTATTTGTTTCTTCATTTGTTTGTTTGTTATGCTTTCCCGCTTTAACTACTCGATCGATCATCATAAAATTTCGTATACAGGAATACGTCAGGGGAACAGAAAGGGACATAGGATACATTTTATCCAACTAACCTATTTACACGAGCGAATCCGCGAACAAAATCTAGTTACCAATAAAACCGATTTGTGTTTACAGACTGTAACATGTAAGTACCATTGTAAGAAATTCAATACATAAGAATACTCCAAAAATACGCCTTCAAAAATGCTATTAGAATAACAATAGCATATTATTATGGTTACTGAAGAAGTATCAACGTGTAAAATCTTTTGGTGGCAGAATTGAAAAGGGTGTGAAGCATTCATAAGCGCACACGTCACCGAAGCGACCCAAACATCTTTCACCGTACTCTCAAGAGGCAGAGGTGCCCTCCGTGTCATACACTTTACTCGGCGCCGTACCTTTCCGCCTTTTCCGACAAGAATCGCTGGAACTCTTATATTTGGCCGAATATTTTCCTTTCTGTAATAAAACTTAATGTTTTACGAGCTGACGTTACTCTTTATCCCGAAGTTTTAGATTGACCAGAAATCAGAATATAAAATATTTTGTGTTCTTTGTATGAGTCCGTTTTGTACTGCAACATAAAAATGAACATTTTAGATTTTGCTAAAGGTTATTGTTTGCGGTTATGAATAAAATGGTACGAAACTGAGCAGAGCCCGAGTGCGCGGGCATTAAATCATTCTCAAAAGCCATTTGGACACAAAGGATATGGTCAATAAACAAACAGGACTCGGCACTGATAGCCGCGATTGGAGTGAAGTAACTGGCCGCACAATTTATATTTTACGCTATTTTGTTGGCATATTTTTCCAGATGTCCCATTAAAAGACTTGTATCTGCAGGACCGCGTACCAAACCCGAAATGCCATTTGTCCGTAGCGCTCACCTACCTCACTTAATGTAGCGACTAATAAACTGGTCACGTCAACGTTATTTATTGTTATAGGAACAACAAAGAACAAGAAACTTACGCTGATCTACACATTTTATTCCGTCACCCCTTCTTAACCGTCGACTATAAGAAACAAATTTGAAAATTCCTTTAATTCTTTCTTTTTTTTCGTGTGGTTAGTGGTCAACCTGTTATCAAGAGTTGTTCAAGCCGCCCGTAGGCCTCTGACATGGCTTAACGACTGCTATCAATTTGACAACAACCGGGACCGACTTTTTGCGTGTCCTCCGAAGCACGGAGACGCTCAGATGAAATACCACTAAGCGGTCACCCATCTATAGACTGACCGCACCCAACGTTGCTTAACCTCGCTAATCGTTTACCGATCAGTGAGTGCAACTGGCTATGAGCGCCTCAAATTTAATTGGACATTGATTATACAGAGTCTTTCAATTCACGAAAAGGTACTTAATCCACGTCATTAAACCTGTTCTCCTGTCAAATAATGCCCATAATAAATGTGCTAATCACGAATTTGGTCATTTACAAGAGGAGGCAATAAAAATGACATTACCGATCGCTTTCTTTATGATATACCTTTACCGATTTCGTATGATTTATGTTACCTCCCACCAACAGATATGTGTAGGTATGTATGGTAGTGGTGCTTATTATATGTATTTGTAATTGTATAGACCACCTGCACATCGAAGAAGCTTCACACGCACACCTCAAATACAATAGGTTTGAATACAGCTGCGTGCTACAGATATTATCCATTTACTGCACGTAATCTACATCTATTTCAGAACTTATGACAAAAAAAATATCTTTAACAAAAGATTTATCTAAAGTTATTATGATAATTTCCCAGGCGCATATGATGATGATGATGATGATGATGATGATATTAAGTGTAATAAATATACGTGCTTGTCTTTGCGATTAATTCTAAAAGTTTACATGTAATACTGAAGATTTTCGTAGTCATGACTGAAATAATTGAACACTAGAAAGTCTTATTTTCATTACCGGTTGTCGCTTATCACAGGTGGTAAAACATGCCTTTTAAACTTGCAAATTCAACTTTTCTCAACTCTTTATAACTTAGATAAGTACGCAGTTGGTACATCTACCTTTTTATCGCCGAGCTAATATTAGATTTTCTTCTTTATAATGAAGAAAAATCAAATTAAGAAGTGACGAAAATCTTATTGAAGGCCTAACTTGTTTTTGTATAATTAATCAATAGCCAATGTTGATTGAGGTTGTGATTTCAGTGTAATTTGTGGTTAGTATTTGAGTTCGCTCAAAGTTACATTAGTTTGAAACTCAATTAGGAGAATCAGTGTCAAAAATAAGATCGTTAAACGTTTGCCGGAATCCATCGATGGAGTCTTTACATAACCGATGCGAAGCGCAATCAGTGTACGGGCCCTAAATTATGTGACATTATTTGAAATTGTGTCAACATGAAGGAGCGCAGAGCGTGGCGCGTGGCGTGCAACGCAGCCTGGCGGGCTGCGGCGCGGCGCGGCGGCGGCGGCGGGAGCAGTCGCAGCTCGCTCGCCCGACCGCCCTTCGGTCCGGTAAATACAGCCTCCTCGCCTCTCGGGTATGGATTATTCGCGGCGAGCGGCGAGCGGAGCCAGTCCGAGCCACGCGCCTCCCGCGGCCGCTCGCGCCCGTGCCCGAGCCTCACTCGCGTCGCCCTCGTGTCCTTATAACCACGCGTAGCGCGTCGCGTCCGTAGCTCGCTGGCGGCTCGCGAGCGCACCTACTGTAACCTTTCACCCGTAGCGCCGGCCCGGCGGCGACGGCGAGCTATTGCAACCATGCCGATAACACGGCCACCATTGTGTTCAAATGACGAGACTAATGTCACATTAAAATATCATGGGGAGCACCTGTGGAACAATTAATTTGTGTGAAACTTTCACGTGATTTGTTCATTCAATGTTTCATTTACGTGTAAGTACCTATAAAAGAAGTATTAAAACTTAACTAGAACCGTTGTTTTTGAATTTGGCGTCATAATAATATGATCAAAATAGAGCGGTTAAATATAAAAATATTTATTAGCAAACTTATGTGAATTAAACTTTTAAAATATTGTTATTTCCGCTTATATAGAAATAAACAATCCTTTTCGCTTATATAGAAATAAACAAGTTATTCCTGACACGTTCGAAATAAGTATACTATAAGTAAAATATATTTATAGTGTTATATATGTATTTTGTGGGTATCTTTTATCAAGGAGTATAGTTTAAACAATTAACTCGAACTCTGAAAAGTTAATTTATTTTTACTGTGTAATAAAATAATATACCTAATAATAATGGTTAAGATAGTTAAAAACAAGATATTGTATTGTAATGAAATCCGCGCAATCCCGTGCAACCGCATGTATGTGCGAATACTTTAAAGTATCTATGTTTTTAATTTTCTTATAGTTGTGTAGCATACATATACGAGTATATTATAGAAATGAGTATCGGGATTGAGATTTTATATTTTTAAAAGCAGCTTATCGACTTGTACTTGGATGCTTAATTACAATATTTACATTTTAACCAATCGAATGAATATTTATTTCTTTAATCATAGTAGTCACCATAGGCAACTTAAAGTATAAATTACAGTTTAAATAATTATAACAAGACAGAAATTATAAATTAAGAATGCTGTCTCCTTGGTCCCGAGGTTAAATTTTGCGCATGCGGTCGTGATGTCCCGGGTACGTTTCTCGGCCGGGTAAAGTGTACGGTCGTTTGCCGGGATAGACGGTTCAGACTCGTCTCCTATTACCTAGGACCTATAGTTCACGACATTTGGGGGAATTACAGATTAGTTTGAATCCTTTTGGTTATGCAAATGTTGCTATGACTATACAACGCGAACACAAGTTTTAACCTACCGTTACATATTGTAATGTTGTTTAAACATTTTATTATTGTAACAACAATTGCTATTGTTTTTATAAATACTACTAATTTTTGCCAGTGGCTTCGCCCGCGTGAAACTCTATAGGTAGCCTATGTGTTAATTCAGACCATAGTATGTATGTACATGTGTGCGTTAATTTGCTTCCAAATTTCCAAATTTGTTTATTGATTTACGCGTGATTTAGTAACAGACATTGAAATATCGTCACAAACATTCACATTATAATATTAAGAGTTATATGTATCATCATAGGTTTTATAATTGGCACCACCGATAATTAATTAACACTGATAGCAATTGAAGGAAACCTACCAATTTTAATAGGAATTTTATGTTAACCTACATTTATCCATTAATTAATATTCTTCTTAGAATATCTTATTGTATTGATTAATTTTCTCGTTAAATAACCCTTTGATTTCAGTTATAAAAAGAAAACACGCAGTTAACGAGTTTCATATAATATAAAGCTGCGTTTTCCAGTAGAAAAAGAAATATTGAAACCTGTACTCTTTTAAAACTGTTCGATAAACTCAGCAGTTTATTGAACAGTATTCGAAAGAGTAAAGCAGTAAAGAAACATATATTGAAAGAACATGCTTGTTCAGTTTTGATCGCTTACATACGGCGTTATAACCGCATAGTGCCTGTTGCCTTTTGTAGTGAAAACAGATATTTTCTACACTAAGTGACCTAAAAAGAAAAATCTTACGTATTTGTTTAAACAACAATATTATTACTTCGGCAGTGTAAAGTAAACGCAGCTTAATAATAATGTTGGGTGCTTGGTGGAATAATCGTTGTCATCAAAAAGGTCTGAAATGATTTCTAGAGAGTTTATGACAATGTGCAATTTTATAAGGTCGTAATCTGTATTAACTAAGCAACAAAAACATGAGCTGAATATTAATAATAATTTAACTATTGGTAATATTTTTAAATTTGTAATCGTAGCTATTTGACCAGTAATAAGTCCCAAGCTTCATACGAGGAAAATTGTCGATTAATTAAACTGCCGGAAAATCTGTCCGTATTTATCAGGCAGCATACATATTCATGATATATTCAGCAATGTAATAATGGTAATAATATTTTCCTAACATATTAGGGAAATACCCGTGAAAGAGAAACAAATAATAATAATGATTTATTCCTGTAAGTAGGTTTGTAGGAACACTTTTACATGTCAATCATATTTCGAAAACTAATCAAATATATTTGTAATTTAATACCTGTTAGCTTATTTATTCTTATCGAGATGGCCCCTCCAGGACTGGATTTTGCTGGGCGCTTCATTTACTTATTTTATAAAAAATATTGCATTTAATAATAAAATACTGTTTTAAATGAATTATCAAAGTATCATTGTAAAATCTTAATAACAATTATGATTGATACTTTAATCATAAGTATTATCTTATCTTATGTGGGGGCCAGTCAGTGCAGACCGGTGACATTTCGACCCATCATAAGTATTAACTTATGATTAAAGTATCAATCAAGTCGTAATATTCCTTAAAGTTTGACGAGTAATTTATTGGGTCTCACCCCGCCTCCTGTTACATAATTAAGTCGGATAAACAATAACTTGGTACCAACACCAGGCAATGATTAGCAATCCGTAGATCGATGTAATCCGTCGCTCAGACTATCGAACGCAAATAATTATTTACGGCCTACATCAAAGTGACGAGTCACTTGTAACTGTGCGTTTGGTGTAGTAGTATAGTGTGGACGAGGACGTTGGCACTCAGGCTTAGAGAGCTCGATGGTAGATATGCTGTAGTCGTCCACTCGATTATTTTTTCTGGACGAGTGAGCATTTTTGTCGACCGCGTATAAATGACCTCTTAGTTACCTACAGAGAAATCTTTCTCTCACATTTTATTTTCCCTCCTGTAGATATTGCCATTATTCTGTTAATGGAACGGTGCCGCCGTGTTCAGAGACGGCCAGACAATGAAAGCCTATCTAAAGATGTTGGTATTTGTAACACACACGGATAAATGTCGTAGCTTTTCCTTCAATAATTATAATTAAGAAGCATAAATATTCGTGTGTAGCTACGACAGTTGCCAATTATAATTACATGTAACAATGTCGAGGAAGCAGCTTTATGTCCTTGTACCACTTTGTGCCCTGGCCTATAGTAAGGCAGTGATGTTACAAACATTTACCTAATTGAATGTAGATATATAATATATTATATTATAGTGATCGTCTAGCTTTTGTTAGAAAATACTGTGTTTTCGGTGTACTAAGTAACTTTATTAGAAAACATATAACATAGGACCGGAGTATTTTCTTAATTGCGTAGTAATTAAGATAAACATATTATACTAGTAGTAATCAATGACGTCTTTATTTGTCCAGTGGTTTAGGTGGTGCTTAAAACAAAGGTGTTTGAAATGTGAATGTGATGCCTCTCTAGCTTGCCTTCTGTCTAGTCGACGGAAATATAAGCGTCAGGCAGATATTTTGTAGTAATTGAAAATTAGGTATATAGCGTGTGACACAAGTGCTTCGTCACTTTTAAAGGTCGTATCGCGCACATAATAAATAATCATCTCACCTAAACAAGATCTGTCTATTTAAAAACATACTTATTTAATTAATGTATGCTTTGATTTACTCAACTATTTTTGAATATTGAACAAATCCAAAACAATATAGCGTAATTTATCATGTCCATAGCAAATGTGTCGCTGTTTTATATTTACGTGGTCTTGCCTAAAAATCTGGACACTCCCAATTGCATTCGATGTCGGTTATCCTGTAAATATATCTATCAGCTAAAGTTTTAAATGTAAGTTCATTTTATGAACGTTTTAATAAAACTAAACATTTTCGGGATGAAAAGCATTTATTTATGAATCAAAGTTATAGTCGACGCGGGTGCTAAATTTGACCAATGATTTTCTATGAAGCCTGACTATTCACGTGATCATCAGAATTTACCTTACGAGGCTCCACTTTACGAGACTAAATTATAATAGTAGTTAGTTGTTACATGCAGCATATGTAATATCTTTAGAGTATACATAAACAAAGAGGGTTACTCTAAGCCTCATTTCACATGTAAACTATTGCACCGAACGTGAGCTGCTCTTACACCAAAAGAAACGTCACTTTCCTATTTACTTTGCTGCCCAAAAAATATTTTGATACAATACGCAAGTGAAATACAAAAAAAAATTAAATACATTTGTTTCTAACATTAGATATATTAGAGTTGCTTAATGATCCCAACTGCGATGAAATACTTACATTTAATACTTATCTTACTAGTAATAACAGTAATTAAAATGCTTAAACTCTCTAATTTACCCTTAAAATTACATAGAAAAATGGCATTCGAGCAATAATTGCAATGAGTGCAACGGGTTTGATGCCCGTGATAAAAAAGTACTCCACCCATAGAGTCATTTTGTATGTGTATTATTATTATTTGTTGGTATTCGCACTTCTTATTGCAGTCTTACACATGAGTAAGCTATTTAAGAATAAAATATAACGACAATGCAACAAACAATAAAAAAATATTGTATCAAAATATTTTAAAGAAAACAAATAATATTATGGTGACTACTTACTCAAAATAAAATAAAAAAGAAGATAAAGATTATATAGATTGTTTTTATATAGATACAATATATATGCGACATCGACAGCCGCTCTCTAAAAACTGAATAATATTGAAATGATTGAAGCATTACGTTGTTGAGTATGCATGTGTGCACGTAAGTAATCTGATGATAATGAATGTTGAAATGTACAACGACACAAAAGCTGTATTGTCGTGGCGGAGCGGAGCGGCAAAACAAACATAAAACAAAAATGGCTTATTCGCGTCGTCCGACAAGGACGCGCGCCGACGCCGCGTCTCGTCTCCTGGAGATCTTCCATTCACCCCGTTTGTCGACACCACTACTCGCTTGTTGCGGCTCGCTCCAAGCTCATGCTGTCGTATGGACTAACCAAACCGATTTACACATAAAATAACTTAACCTTTCTCCGTGGACTCTTGGCATTAGTTCTCTTTATCAATTCATTCAAGTTTAGTCCTAAATGTGAGTTCAATGTCCCCGTTACTATTAACCATTTATTTGTTGCTTTTAATTTAGATTGTTACTACAATTCTAGTTAAGGTCTTCAGCTAAACTGTGTCTCCCTCAAGTACGATTTAGACTATTAGGTCACCGCAGTAATTATACTAGGTAGGTACTTTATAAAAGGAAAGAAAATTACCTTAATAAAAAAAAATTGTTTGTCTGTAAAGTCGGTTTACTGACGATAGTTTAACGTGACAACGTCATAACGTGCCTTTCGCTCGCTCGTGTAGCGCGCCCGCTCCGATCGTAACGTTACAATTAGCGTAACGGGACAATTAGTGTAACGGGATAATGAGTCATCCTTTTTTGTGCGTGCAGCCGGCGTTCATCGATTTATTAGACGTAGTCACGTCAAAAACAAAGAAAATGAATAAATAAATCAGGTGGTTCAAGAAATTGTGTGAAATAGGCATTATATGTATTTTTTTAATACTTATTCTGCTGTTATCCACTATCTATAGTATTTTCAGTACCCGAACATGCTTTTAGATAAAGCTTTTATTACATATAAACTAATGCCCGCAGCTATACTCGCGTGAATCCTATGGGAACGCATGCCAGAATTAATTGTAGAAGTCTACGTGTTATATAAAGATTTAAATCCCTTTAACCGTTGACGCGTGAATGACTAAAGAACATCCCCATGTCCAAGCATATTTACAATATTTTTTTGTAATCATTTACGGTATTATTAAGATCACAATGTAAACAGTGCTCTGTCAATTCGTTTGATTCCGAGATTTCGTGTCAACCAGCAGGCGAATCAATACACAACGTTATTAAACGTCGTAGTCGCGCATTAATATGACTAAATACAAAAGGTATTCAGAGATGCCTTTTGTAATTCAGATAGTTTCTCATCCGAACAGCTTTTATACAGGGTACAACCGTAGCATTATGCTTATTAATTCCACTTTAATTATAACAGCAAGAAATTCCTTTAAGTATAATTAAAGAGAAACTCTTTTATTATTGTTAAAGTTGTTGTATGTTTCAAAATCTACGTTTTTGTAACTGCTGCGCTACGGTAGCGGTAGCGAATGTGACTGCTGTGCATGAGGTCTCGGGTTCGAATCCCGGGTCGGGTCATCAAAAAGTTATTGGGTTTTCTGTTAAGAAATCTCAATAGCAGCCCGGAGTTAGGAAGTTGACGGTGTTAGCCGTGTTAGACACCTTGTGCCTCGGAAAGCACGTAAACCCGTTGGTCCTGCGCCTTATTTCTCTCCGCTCGTGTTGGATTGCCATCCTCTCGGATCATGAGAGTTAGGTAAGAGAGAGTACACTTGTGTTTGCGCACATACTTGTGCTCTCTAATATCTCTTGCGCATATGCGCAGAAACTATGCGCATTATGTAAATGTATTTATATTCTTATGTGCTTTTACATTGCAAATCAAACTAAAATCTGAATACAAATATTTAATTAAGTAAAGATTACCAAAATGTAATTATATGTAAGAATATTATAGTAATATAAGTAATATTATATAAATTATAGTCCATGCGACAGCAACATTTCATCAATTGTGTTTAGAATGAGCTACTAGAATACATATGGCCGCCTCAGTAATCCACTTCTGCAGGTTAATTTTATCCTTTGCATAATCTTAATGCTATTAATGTGTTTTGATACATCATTTAACCCGTCAAGTGTCTAGCGCACATACATTTATCTGTTTGTGTATTGTTTGCACAATGAATTTTTAATAATTTTTTATGTATTTCCACTAAACATTCAAGGAGTTAATTAATTACGACTGACAACTGAATTAATCGCTACATTAATCAGCAAAGGTGTATGAAATAAGACGAGAAAGCAAGTAGCAGTACTTTAAAATGTTTTTGTTATATTAAGTATCAATCTAATAAAAATGTATCAAACCATTAAAGTTATCTAAATTGGTAAATGACATCTGGTAGTAACGTTCCATCCTATATAATATTTCAATGCGCTAACTCCCCGTCCCAAGTATCGTCAGTTAATAAGAAAATCCGTAGACAGATTTCTTCTATTTTGTCCTACTATGTTTCTCACAGTTTCATAACAACAAAACCTAATTACACTTCGCCCACCCAGACAACTAAGGCGTAACTTTAAGACCAACTTATTATATTAACGCCACTAGACCCATAGGAAGTTACATACCTATCACATAATATAATGTCATAGCACCAGTAAAATTTAATATTCACTACTGTGCACTTATGTTGGTAACAACACACAACTAAGTCGCTGGACAATTCACAAAAATACGTAAGAAGAATAATAATTGAGGCCACGCCGCGGTCCCGACTTTATATGTCCGAATTAGTTATAACACGCTTTTTAATGTTGCATACACTCAAAAAATAATTTAAATTTATAAAATGATACAAATTTGCACATGTGTGCATAAATAATATTCAACTTATACATTTTGCATACATTTTCGATGCGTTTATTAGTCACAACGTAATTTTCCGAATGGCATAAAAACATGCATGGAACATTATGTACGTTTTATATCTTTTTTATAGTTATCGGCAACCATTATTTTTATATGTTCACCAGTATTTTTATAGTCAATCATGCTTACCATAAGAATCAGGCGAGGGATGTTTATTTGGTGCGATCAAAGCCACTCAAGTGGTAAACCAACATACTCAAGAGAAAAAGCTGTTCAAGTGAGTGCATCACGCGATACGCGGTGTCTGTTTATCGAGCAGATGTTCGTGCCACCGCTAGCTGTCAACGTTATTTGATATTTTTTATTTTGTTCAACACATAGTGGCGGCTGAGCTTTTCGTACACCCTTGTTGTTTGTTCGTACATAATTTTCGATAATATTTACTCTCGCCTCCTTGTATTACGTGTTTATTTTCCAACGTGTTATGAAGAGTCGGGAAACCACAATAAAATATTGATATTATTTCTTTTACACGTGTTTTGTATAAAACTTACACTCGTGTTAGTACGCCAGTATTGAAAATGATGACAATAATATCATAAAAAATAAAGGTGGATTATATTCGTTTTATAATATCGTATCTTAGAAACATTTATACGTGTTGACAAAGCGTTTATAGCTTTGTTGTTGAATGTTATTAGATGGTTAGTCATAAATAGTGCACACAAATAACATTGTGATAAAAATAAAATTGGAATAGAGTAATTTTATAAGTAATTTGCAAGCATGGCCACTTTAATGCTACCGTTCTTCTTATTCTTCTAAGCTTTCGGATACCATTTCTCTATTTCTTTTTCGAATATTATTACGACTGCTGCGCATGACGTCTCGTATTCGAATCCCGAGTCGGGCCAACATAAAGTTATTGGGTTTTTCTGTTAAGAAATCTTCCGGAGATAGGAAGTTGGCGGTGTTAGACACCCCCGTGCCTCGGAAAGCATGTAATGCCGTTGGTCCTGCGTCTAGTCTCTCTCCGGTCGTGTCGGATTGCCGGGCTATCGGATATTAAGAGTTAGGGAACAGAGAGCGCACTTGTGTTTGCGCACACACTTTTGCACTCTAAATCTCCTGCGCAGGTGATCAGTATCCGATAAGTTTGGCCGCCGTGGCCGAAGACCGCCGTATCTGGAGGACATTATTACATATATTTTAATTCAAGGTTGATCTAAAAAAAGTAATGTGTGGTATCAAGTGACTAATTAATTTATGTCTCCGATTGTATATGGATCTTAATGACTACCTTTTTGTTATTATAAATTGTGTTTGAACGCTTCTTCATTTGTTTAATATTCGTACAATGCTTCTATTTATTATAGATTCCAGATTTAAATATTAGAACAATCAAAATATATATTTAAATCATACATTAGTAAAAATAATACTAGTCCATTGAAATGTTACATTTTTTAGGCCTTACCTTGCGTTTTTTAGAGGACGCAATTTTATTTTTTTGATGTGTAGGGGGGGTAAGTGTAAAGCTAAAATCAAGTTTGTGGGGTCGCCACCCTTGTCCCACGGCCGCCATCTTGAAAATAGGGGTTGAAACGGTTTTTACGATATATCTCTTAAACTATTTATCTGATAAAAAAAATTTGCTAACGTTTTTTGTTGCAAATTAAATTCTCTATAACTTTGGTCCAGTAACTTTTTGTCGTAAAACTATAAATAAAAAAGTTATAAGTGAAAATGTTCAGAAATTCGAGAAAAAAAATTATATTTTTCGATATAACTTTTTTTTAATCATTTTACGAAAAAACGATATCAGACCATTTTTGTAGATCGTTTTTTAAGGAACAACTTTTATAAGCAACATTTTTTCATTAAGTCAATAGCTAAGGTTTTACAGCGCTCCGAAGTGAGTACTATTTTTCAGTACTCTTAACTATACATATTTTATACGTGGGTACTAATAATGTGTCATCAGTTATTTATTAATTTTTTTTTTGTTATTATAATTCTTTTAATTTTATTTTAATTTTTTTTATCAGATAAATAGTTTAAGAGATATATCGTAAAAAGTGGATGGCGAAAACGGGAGATCGGGCCTTGTGGCGCACCCTGGGGGAGGCTTATGTCCAGCAGTGGACTGCAATAGGCTGAAATGATGATGATGATGATCGTAAAAACCGTTTCAACCCCTATTTTCAAGATGGCGGCCGTGGGACAAGGGTGGCGACCCCACAAACTTGATTTTAGCTTTACACTTACCCCCCCTACACATCAAAAAAATAAAATTGCGTCCTCTAAGAAACGCAACCCCAAATGTAACTTTTCAATGGACTATACGTATATAAATATATTATGCAAGGTCCAAATAAAGAGACAAAGACAAATTGTAGAATCACAGACAAAATGTAAAATTATTGTACAAGGTGGCGGTGGCGGCAAGCCGGCAAGAGGTACAGTTGTAACATGTAAAAATATTTATTTATTCAAACATTCTTACCTTATTTTTACAGATTGGGACACAATGCAATATTAAAATATAATAAAACTAGTTACTTACTAGTATTTTAAACTAATCAGACTAAAATTAACACATTTTTACTATATATTTACTTATTGTATACCTTACCCAGTATATTGTTAACTATTCCATAAATACAGCTTTTTACACAGTGGCATTGATTATTACCTACTAATTTTATTAAAAGTATATCTTCTCGAATACAACCAACACAAAAAATGATTAAAATAAAACCACAAAGATAATTTAAATTAAAATTACAAAGATAAGTTACCTAGTTTGTTTAAAATTAAATTGTTTGTGAATATTAGTAGGTTAAATACCTAAACTGTACGCCAGAGTGGACGCAAAAAAAGGTACCAAATCGAGGGCCGCAGTCTGAGTTCGGGTCATTTAAACCAGATATAAATTTACACCGAGTTCAGTTGGAGGCAGTTGCCTACAAATAATTACCGTGCCGACAGCTGTAGTAGCCGTTGTGAGATTCTATTGTTTTTGCCTTAGTGCTTAAGCTATTCCTTATTTACACTTGTTCAATTAAGAATAAAGGATTTTTATACCTATTTAGGTATAATTAACTGAAAATGATGCGGTTTGCTTATTATTATTATTATAATATAGATACGTGACTTATATCATAATATAAAATTAGCAATAGAAAAGTAGGACCACGTATAAAAGAAAAATATATAATTGGAAAACTTAAAATAGTGGCTTCGCTACTACTGGTCGTTAAGTCCTGGCTATGAAGGCAAAAAAGACATTAACTCTATGACTAGCCCAGTCATATTAGTAATATTTTAAGGTCAGCTAAAATTTTCCTGACTCCAAAATGACGTCCCAAATGTTCATATAGCTACGAAAATCTCAAATTGTAAATTCATCACGAGAACGCAAATTCAAGAGGAAAAACCGATCGAACAGACTTGCAAGTCTCCTAACTAATAGAGAACAACGATCAAAACATTTCTGAGCGATGCACGTCCTCTATCAACTCCAGGCACCCTAATAATTAATACATTAGAACTAATATCAAGTGCAGGCAATGTTGAGCTAGGTTTTGAACTAACTTGAGGTATATGTTTCTCTTGATCTAATTAAAATATGCTCTTTCAGTTAATTCTTAAATGGAGCCAACAAATTATATTTTCACCAAATCCCTT
Organism: Catocala sponsa; assembly: GCA_963564715.1. NCBI lineage: Eukaryota > Metazoa > Arthropoda > Insecta > Lepidoptera > Erebidae > Catocala > Catocala sponsa. The sequence continues at coordinate 14,929,967 of OY751331.1, forward strand.
ATTCTCTTTATTTTCTCCACAAATAACGTATTGTACATATTCGTAACACTCTGAACACTTGTGAGCTACTGAGGACAAATTTTCGAAATATGTGCCATTTTTCTTAAATACAAATTAAACATTTTAATTTTTCTTAATTACTTTCACGTATTGTAGTATTTTATCTTGAAATCTATGTCAGGAATAACGCTATGAATGTTTAAGTTGGTCATAACTCATAACCAAAGTCTGCGGTCAAAACGCGAAATTTGCCAAAATTTACCAAAATGAAAATTTTCGAAGTGCCATAAAAAACCATAATTCAAATGGGTATATAATATATGTTATACTTCTTTCGCTTAATGAGGGCATGCGCTCTTGTGGTTTCGATTTTAAATATACATATGTAAGTATGTTACATAAAACTAAGGAAGGTCAAAGGCAGATAATAATCATAAACTCGAGTGAAACTGCGTGAGACATTGATATATTTTTACTAAGAATACATGTAATAAAACAGACCAGAACTTCGTTAACCAATTTCAGTATGTCTAAAAAGTTATTAATGTTTGTTTGTGTAAAACTTATCTTAAAAAGATTACTTCATTTAATTACCATTTTATAAAAATGTACCTCAATTTTCATTATTCAAGAACTACGCGTTTGTTATGACATTTCCGACATAAAATGTTGAGTAAGTTTGTGGTGTAGATTGCCAAAGAAGTCTCGAGGGGCGGTATTACCGTATACCTGAGTTATACAAAGTGCTAATAAGTCCTGGGGGCTCTATTATGTCGGTCGTGAGATTGTGACGCTCGTAGCGGTTTCGTAGCTCACTCGTAGCACACGTTGGCACATTTTAATTGAAATCAATCTCACCGTGTCACGTATAAATATGTTAATATATAAACACATTAAGTTTGCCTCTTGTTAGTATTAGACATAATTTAGTTTACTGAGATTGGGAACAGAATTGTACCACTGATTGTTTACTTGTGTATAACTTGATACTAACCAGTCAGTCTAATAGGTCATGACGTGTAGTCGTGTTTACTTATTAGTATCATATTATTTTCGCTCATAGCTCATAGGCATTACATTTGTTTGGAAGTATGAACTAACAACTCGTAGCTAAGTTGACATTTCTAAGGAGAACTCTGACTCGTAGTTGTCTACGAATTCGCTACGCGCTCGCTATAAATTAGCTACGAGCTACCTCAGAACTTCAGTATCCATTATTATAGATCTACATTCTACAGACAAGACATGTATTTAATTATATGTATATATATATATATCAACGTTCGTTTCTGTTTAACATATAGGCTGCTAGATCTTCATACCACTCGATTATTTGAGCTCAAAATAATTGATGGGTTATATTCGATCACAGAAAAGTACATAGGGTACTTAAATCGTTAACTATGTCGCGAGCTACAGCTGAAAGCTATCCGACTCATAAAATATAGTGACCACGTTACTTACTTATTTACTAAAAATGTAATGATACGGTCATAAGAATTTAAAGGTTACTTGGTAATATACAGCTTTACCGGTCTGAGCTCACGGGCCGGGCGATCAGTACAATAGCGCTAGGCTAGGGGATGACAATATAAAGTGCCAGTAACGTAGAGATGGCCTGATTGACGCAAAGGCAAGGTGTCGCCTACTGCGCATATCGGCGGCTGATATTAGTTCCGGCTCGGAGTATTATGTACCATAAACCCTCTATTGCTATGAATATCAAGTCAAAACCAACAAACAATCGCAAATCTGGCATATATTTGTATTAACATATGAAATATCTGCCCTTATACTGATTTCGTTTCCGTAATATGATTAATTTATTACAATTATATAATCATATTGTAGCGCACAAATGATATCTGTTTACCCTACCATTTTTTGTCTAGGGCACAACAATATATTCAAATTTGTGATCGGATAGTCAACTTCGTGAAGTGTATGATAATAATCATTATATTTAAGTATGTTTTTTGTCCAAACTTTACAAGTTCGGGCCACATTCCAGAACGGATCAACTTTATAACCTCTATAGACTAAATATTTGGACAAAGTTAGAAGCATTAGTGTTATAACCTACTTTGTTGTTGGCATTTTCTCTTTCATCAAATATTTCATAAACGAGAATTTGAGTATTTATTACGTATAATACTAAGCCAATCATCCAAATTGAATTGGAGATTATCCGTACCCTCGGCAAATAACATTAGATGTGTTCGAGATTTGAAGTATTAATTTGTAGGTACCTACTATTAGATTTCAAATTGGTATGTATTTTGTATCTGTAAATATAACGCGTGTCATAGTAAGATGTGCTCATATTTTAATGTATTGGTAAGAAAGAGGAAGCTAAGAATAAAACGGACGTACATGCAACATTTTTTCGATTTTGTCTTCCTATAGTGGATATTACTATTTCAAGTGTAAACTTAAGTACAGTTTATTATATGTACATGTCAATATTAGTAATTTAGCTTCTATTATTTATTGAATTATCTATACTAATAGTATAAAGCTGAAGAGTTTGTTTGTTTGTTTATTTGATCGCGCTAATCTCAGGAACTGAAAAATTATTTTAGTGTTGGATAGCCTATTCATTGAGGAAGGCTATAGGCTACATAAAATCACGCTACGTCCCACGGGGCCAACGCAGTAATGATAAACGCGGGTGAAACCGCGGGAACGTCTAGTATACTATAAACATAAATTTTATTACATTAACATTTTCGGCAAAGCCGTCGAGAATAATTATATCTATACAGTTGATTCAAATCAGTATACCTATCTGATCCATAATTCGTTGTATTGGTAGATATTCATTCAAGTGTATATTTTTATTAGAAAAATAACATTGACAGTTCATTTTTTTAACATTTAATATTATTTTAGAGTTTTAGTTTACTCACAGGTAATTAAGAAATATATATTTTATACAGTTACTTCTTGCTTTAAACAAGCATAGAACTCCTATGGCCAATGTGATGAGAACAAAAGGTAAGTAATTATGGAATCCGTTACTGACCTTGCAACTAAAACGACACCAGCTCGGTAATTTCAAACGACTATATTGTCTTAAAAACCTATCAGTATACATTTTAAAAGCTTTATTACGATATTACCTTCAAATGTATGAGAAATTATGTTTTCAGGTTAATCTTTACTGTTTCATGTTAAAGGTGATTAAAATCCTTACATAATACATAATCTAAATAGCTGAAATACTTTGTACAGAAGACATACTTGAGAATTGTAGAACGTGTAACCAGTTTTCATGAGTCTCGTCAAGCTACGGCCACGCTAAAGGCATCTAATTTATTACCTTCGCCTGAGCCAAATCCACAGAAATGAAATAACGGTCAAGAGTTCGTAGGTTCTCGAAATATGCAGAATAAGCGAATGTTTTGCGTATATTATATTGAATTATTAATTTTACAGATCGAATGATAAGATTTGTTTTTCATGTCTATCCTTAAATGATAAAAATTCAAATCACGTTCCATACGCCGTGTTTATAAGAAATCCTTAAACCGAGTACGGCTTTCAATAGATTTCGGGTAGGTTAGGTAAACCCTGCCGTAGAATTGTTTATATGAACGCATAAACGCCGGATTTGGCTGATCGCGGTTTTGCAGATACATATCAACATTTTGGTCACTGTACTATTACCATATATACACATGTTTAGAAGGCTTCTCAGGATCAACATATTTGTACGCAATTCAAGTAAAGGCGCGGTATTTTCTCCTTTCTTTTCTATCAGAGGCACGACTTGAGAGGATTTTCACAAATTTACTTTATGGCTTGCGTATGTCCATTAAACTACTCAGTTACTTGCATGCATTACTTGCTTGAATAGCTCGCGTTGTCATTTATGTACGTAATATTCGCGCATTTATTACCATATCCGCTTACGAGGTGCATTTAAGCCGCGCAAGCACATGCACATGTGCAGATTATAAGCGCCTCATATAAGATCTCTTATGATAGGCAAATGTATGATAATAAATATTTCTATGGTGATGTATTTTCTATACTGATGTAAAAAGAGGATAGCGTAGTGATTTAAGTAATCGCCTCGCCGCTGCCACTGCGCCGAGTATTGTGGGTTCCAATCCTGCACGCGACAAACGTCTGTGTGATCTACAAATGCTTGTTCCGACTCTGGGTGTTCTCTATATACGTTGTTTCAAACTCAAATTGAACATTTTAACCGTGAAAAATTTTCTGCCTTACAAATGATCGCATCCTTACAGCATTGTTTTCTTGCTATGGGCAAGGTTTTTAGACACCTCGGAAAGGACGTGTTATCTAGAGAGTAGCTGTTGTAATGTTAGCAGCTTAATGACATGAAAATTATATTAACAAAAGTTATATTTCAGCTTTTAATAGATTGGTAAACTTATTATTGTGCTTATTATCTAAAACACTAAAGCTTTTTAAGCATAGAAACATTTCTGTGGTTTCGGCTCTGAGTACAAAACAAAAGAGAAATATATTTTAAATTTTTGATGTAGTATTAACCACAATAAATGATAAATATATAATGTGTTTATTATTAAACAAACAGAATATAAAACATACAACATACGAATCCCTCACGGGACAAACAATTGTGTGATCCGCAAATGGTTGTGCCGAGTCTGATTTTCATGTTGTTGTTTAAATGTTCTTAAAGTCCCAGCAACACTGGAGTTAGTCCTATTGCGATGTAATAAAACAAAAAGAAAAATGAAGGGCAGCCTTGTGACTTGCCGAGAATCAGGTTGAATGAACTATTGTACTTGGAATACTGAGAGGATAGACCGATGATTAGTTTTAAAATCGAGCATTATATTTATAACAAGAAGAAGAACTGCCTTTAATCAAATTTAGGGATATATAATATATAGGAATAAGTAGGCCTAACATGACGTTAACACTAACCAAAACAAGGCACTTATGTAACTGATTTGCTTTTACTTTTAAGGAGTTCGATTAATTATCTCTAAAACATATAATTTGATCTTTAACAAATTAATAAACGACCTTAATAAAAGTATGTTCTTTGAAATTAAAGATTGTCATTCAAATCTGTTAATTCATTGCCGAGAAATCGGATATATATAAATATAAAATACTTACACGTCGAATACAAAATATCCTCCTTTTTTAGCATAAACGTAAAGGAAAGAGCCCAGTATACCTGATAATAAACAAGCAGTTTTAAATAATATTTATTTATTTTCTAAGATTAAATAAAAGTGTACAATCTGTTAACTCTCGCATAATGTCGACGTTTGTTCCAGAGCATTACATCATACCAGTTGTCATAATTAAAAGTGGTAGAAATGATTCAAGTGGAGAGCTATAAGCGTCCATCGCCATCTCCCTCACGAAGTTCGGTTCGAAGTGATAGCCGCGTGTTTCGTCAGCCGAGAGTTATCCAAGTGAATCGCGATGCTTCCACTATGGTGGACAGCGAGGCCAGCGCGCCAGGCGTCGCGACCTCCGCCGCCGCCGCCGGCCTGCCCACTGATTGGGAAACACGACTCACCCAGAATGCTGCACACTTTCGCTCACGGACTTTCAGCGACGGCTTTATCCGAAATACTAGCCTCGAACTTCTTCTCGGTGTTGACTGCGAAGCTTGCCTCGCATTAGCCGCTCAGCGACAATGCCTAGATGAACACATATCGAAACACGACTTTGATTTGGTTTGTAATTGTAATATCCAACAAAATAATTACGTAAACTGCCATCGCAACATCGTCGATCAAAGGGGCCACACTCTTAGTATTTATGACCTAGAAAGAATAAAACGCGGCGCGGGCCGAAATCAACTGGCAGTTGGATCGCATCGCAGTCTAGACAGAAAATTTAACAAAAGTAAGACCATTGGTGTTTCAAACTACATCTCGAAACAGCTAATATCTTACGATCCAAGAAATACGCTTGTACAAAAGATAAAAAGAAAGTTATCTAATTTAAAAAAGATGGGTGGGGAAGCAATATCAAAAAAGCATCAAAACGCTGTTCAACTGGCCGAGATAACATCAGGGTCGATGAGCTCTCTCAAGAAAGCATCGATGTTGTCATTGGCAGACAAGTCGCAGAGACGAGTAAATAGCCAAAGCTGTATATTTACGGCTTCGGGGTATCAAGGGAAAGATGACTTAAAAAGCAACGCTTCAACATATGCAAACTTTTCTGGAAATGTGGACCAATGTTTCGATAAAATGAGAGATTATAGTGTTAGTGCAGATATAAACAGGAGAACTTCACAAAAAATGGTGAAGATGAGGAGTTTCGATAACAATGACATACTCGTTACGAGAAACTCACCGGCCTTAGAAAGAACAAAGTTCTCCACTCTAGACAATCGCAGTAGGTGTAAAAGCATTAAAAGGCAAATGTCATATAACGATTTTCCAAGTGAACGATTCAGAGATAGATTATCGGAGACATGGACGCGGGACGAGAGCACAGTGGAGTCGAGAAGTACTCGCAGTGATTTAGTGGATGACGATGCACAAACGTTTGTAGACGCCGACGTGATGGCGATGGGCGCGCCGCGCTCCGCGCACGCAATTTGCACCTGCGACGCAACCCATGATACTAGGCTGCCATCCATTTTCTACGACACACACGTAAGTAGCATAGATTTATTGTCTCCTTGTTAGTCGGTTTGTATTATACAAATATATTGGTTAATCATTTGTTTAGGTACCTAACTATGCCGTGTGCTACAATTATACAAATTTGCTTCTAAATCTATTTTTAAGTGTGCATAAGTGCAGTAAGTTTTATATTTATAAACAAGCTAGTTTGAAAGTCACGTTTAAGTTAAAGTAATTAATTAAAAAATAACATGCCCACATCTTTGAAAGAAAATTGATTATTTAATGTGTATATGAGGCAAACAGAATTAGTAAATAAGAGTTTGTGGTAGGGTAAAAAGCGGTCGACGCCGGCGCCCGACGTGACCGAGCGCGGGCAGGGCGGGCGCGTAGCGGCGTGCAGCGCATGCAAGTCGCCGCAGTGGCCGCCCACTGGCACCACCTCCACCACCAGCCACAGCTCCACCACCACTGGCAACTCTTCACGTTAGTACTTATCCTTTAATTATCTCTGCATAACAGACATTAGAGATTACAAAATATGTACAACATTAAAAATCATTTATGTAAGCCCTTATTCGCTACATGAGCATGCAAGGTATCTATATTCTTCGTGACAAAAATCATGCACATGTTAAGCATTTACATAAATTAATACCTATTGTTCACCTAAGATTTATACTAGGTAATAGTTTAGACTTCCGACTGCTTTTTTTGATCTTGTGTTATAAGCTCGCGTTTATAGTTGCGGGCAAACGTGCGGTCCCGGGTCCGATCTGGCCATCATGTTCTTTGAATTATATAGGCAATCTTTGAACAATATAGAACAATAATAAATGAAAAAGTAGCATGATGTCTGGGAAATAATATGCTCAGTAGACAGCAATAGAATCGTTATTCCCATTTCTGGGAGCCTAAAAACGGCCTGGCTGTAGAACTGGCTGCCCTCAGAATTATAAAGATGCGAAATTAATATACGTAATAACTGACCAAATTATGAGTACATTATTATATATATATATGATAATCGCGCTGTCCGCGTGATCTTGCATAAACTATTAACTCCAACTAGCTTATCAATTTTAATTTATATTATGCTACTGCTGACTAAAGCTTCGACAATTGCGCCTATTGAAGTGCCTTTTGATTTCTTACTCAGAAATGGAATGATGTTACTACTAAACTACGTATTCTATCCGTAAACCTCTTATTTTGCTATTATTAGGTACCAATACCGTAAATATTATTAAGAAGACGATGACAGAATGTAATTTGTGAAAATATAGTTTATTATCGAACATTTCTTTGGAGATCGGATCAATCTTAGGTTGTCTTATTTTTACTTATTCATATTTCCTTAATATTTATAAAAGAAGGATCAGTGCACAGCTTAAAATAAATTCGAAATACATACAACTGTAATAATTTAATGGTAAAAGGTTATGAATAAATGTATCTTTGCAAGTAGCTGGGCACATATTTTTGTAAATACAAAGGATGTGTTGGTACAAAGTATATTGTAGTTTCTAAACATGTAAGCCGGTGCACCCGCGTCTATGATCGAGTAAGTTTGCGTCTGACAGGAAGATTATCGGATGCTTCCTAGAAAGCGGTTGCTATGACCCAAATTGATTTTTATTGGTTTATTTTTACAAAGTCGAGATGCAAGAATATAGCATTTAATGTGTTGGCGTTTCATCAATGTTCGACACTCGACAGTCACATACAAAAAAATTTAACTCTTAAAATGTTATGGCCAAAAAAGGCACTAAACATTGTGTACGAAGCACAATTACAAGATTTAGTGATATATTCATTCGGTAATTTCATTCAAACATACGAAGTTGTAAACACGCAACGTATACTTACTCACGGAACGATAAATCATTTTTGTAATAAAATAAACAGAAAGATTATCGAAATTACACATTACAAATGACAGCGCTAAACTAACTAAAGTACCTACTCTGGTCTTATATAAAAAAAACAGTACGCTTTACTATTTCAGCCGTCTTTGACAAACTTTTTTAAAGACGTAACGTAAATCTATAATTATTAATTAGTACTATTATTTTATTCTATACTACAAGTCTGTAGCTCTGTACTTTGTTCAGGGACCAGCATGATCGTAATCTGATTATTCCCTGTTTAGATGTTGTCTTCTCTAGTCTTTTAATGCGTCTTCGTAGATAGTCCTTTAAAATGTAGCTGTTGTATCTAAATATATTGAATATTAAAATTAAACTACTTTATACGGAATTAGTCGCGTTATTTCTTTTAAAACACTTTTATTACATAATTTTGCACTTTGACACTACTATTATTGAACTGTACTACAAATTAAATTAATTAAAACTATTTATATTTAAGTTTACACTTTTCACCGACGTTACAGCATCTATGTTTACCGGCAGGACTTAGATGGTAGTTGTCTCAATGTTCTGAAGTGTAGTTATTTCAAGGTGGACAAGAACATAATTTAATCATTTGTGTTCCTATTTACGCAGAATGAGCTCAAAGTATTATGAAGTCTTGCTGTGTTTTGCTTCTTCTTACGTTTGACTATTTGAATTACTGGATCCCAAGCTGGTGACACATTCCAACCATCTTCTCTATTGAAATTAGGATGTTTTTAGATTTAAGAAGAAAAACCAAGAATAACCTCGCGAAGCATCCATGGTAGGAATCGTTGTTCTTTTGTGAGAACCTGTGGTTTGTCAAATCGTAGGTAGTGGTTGGTCACACACAGCCAAATCCGTATAAAGTAGTTTAATTTCAATGTATAAAATTCGCATAAACGTAAGACAATACTAAGTATTGAATAAGCAAATGAGGTATTATTACACAAGTAAAATGCAGGTTTATCAGTTTGGCACCGGAGATGGTGCTGCGTGGCGATACTGGTGCTCGTGGCGGGCACGGCGTGCGTGGCGGGGCCTCTGGCGCTGCGCGCGCCTCCCGGAGCGCCGCTGCATGAGAGACTGCGCCTCGCTGAGCGACTCCTGCACGACACTCCGCTCGTCGACGGACACAACGATCTGCCCTGGAACATAAGGAAATTTCTGCACAACCGAATTAAGGATTTTAAGTATGTTTATCACCACTATATAAGTATTCATAAAGCACTCTACGATATAAGAAACCTGAAAATAATGACCCAAGGCTTCATTTTGTGAAATATAGGGTCTCTTAAGAACAAATTATTGTGAGCCAAAAATGTATCAAATCTTCATGACTCTCAAATTCTGTGACAAGAGTTACTGGGCCAGCAAATAAAACAAATAGAGATATGATCAATCGACAAAGTGCTCTCTAGAGGTAGTTCGGAATCGATACTTTCAGTGCACTATCAAACTTTGGAACTCGTCGTTCTAAACTAGTTATCGAAATCTGTGAGAGATGTAGTATAAAGGTAAGTTTCATGTTATTTACGAAGAAAACGCTATGTAAGATTGCGGATAACTGGAATAACATAAAGAAATTTAATTTTCCTACTTGAGGTTAATGTTGACGGACGTGTTGGCCGAGCGCCAGCTCATTGGCGACGCGTGTGGAGTGAGATTCGATTCAGCCACGCATATTTACCATACTTTATATGATTTCACTTTGTATTATTTAGATTTGCCTTCGTGTCGACGTGAAAATAGGTTAAACATGAATGTTATTGCCTTAGTACGAGGAGTTATTTTCGGAGAGAAGACAACCAAAACAAATCTGAACGTAAACGTTTTTATTGCACGCTTTGTTAACAAATGATATTCGCGCCGCGGATTTAAATATACACAGTCTTGAAAATGTATTTCGAGACCCAGGAGAATCTTCTCCCTAGCCTTTATTATTCTCAAGTCACTTGGGGTCGGCTTTCTAGTCTAACCGGATTTGACTGGATATCAGTTTTTACACGGAGCGACTGCCATCTCACTTCCCCAACCCAAAGGCTAACGATACCCTAAGACTAGACTAGTGTCCCGATATTAGAGGGCGCTGACTTCCCAATAACCACTGCCATAGGTGTTCATGGCAGCCGGGACCGACGGCTTAACGTGCTCTCTGAGGCACGGAGCAGGCGATAATTGTCGAAACCCAGGAGAATAAGTATCAATATTAAAGAACCATTTTTTACTTAGCGTCATATAAAAGAAAGTAAGAGGACTCCATACGTCGGCAATTTCATAACGTGCAATTAATTCTAATTAAAGCATTACAGGTGTACTGCACAACTAATTGATCTATTTGTGTAGTTTCGACGAGGACTTGCGGACCATCTCCCCGTGGGCGACTAGCTCGTGGAGCCACACAGACCTGCCTCGTCTGAAACAAGGAAGGGTAGCCGCGCAGGTGAGCGAGATTCCTCAAACCACGCAATTTAATTAATTGCGGATTGAATAAAGTAGGTCATTCCATAATCCCTGGACAAAATTCATACCTATCTCATGGCTTGGACGATAACAGGAAGGGTTATTATACATATTATATAGGTTTTAATGTTGCCATATAGTCATATAAACAGTCCTCACAGTAGTGTCCAAATTTACCGCTGTCCGTTTGCATTTTTCAGTTCAAAATGTTTCTAATACACCTATGGATTATCTGTGGTGAAGTTATGAAACATATCATACTTATATGTGGTGAAATTATAAAACAAACAAAGGAGAGTATGCTGGTTATTTCAGCACTCCCATCGGCTCAAGTCTTATCGCATATTGCACTAGGTGCATTAAACATTTCAAAATAGAATCAATGTCCCTTTTTGAGCCAGTAATATTTATTTCACATCCAAACCTCTAAGTACATATGTCTTGATATAGGATCTTAGATTTTCTGGCATATACATTTACCACAAAGTTACTTTACATAAAATTATATGTTATATGCATATTCAGCATGTAACAAAAAGGTGTCATTGTATTTAAGGATCATATAGGTAAACGAATTAGGTAAAACCAAAATTTCATCAATATTCATGGCTTTTAATACGGATAAGCCATTTAATAATTGATTATATGTATATTTTAGGAGGGTATTGTGGCATCCTCACTTACACCTGGAATTACGCTCAAAGTGGAACATCAACACATCACACGAGCCCAGTGCCGCGCGGTCGCCACGTAATTTTAAATATATTGCGAGCATCTCGCGAAGAATGGTTAACATTCGCATTATCACTAAGTTTGTACCGACACGTCAGTTTGTCGGCAACATATATGTAAAATAATATAGATCAAAATAATTGCAATTCAACAATATGCAATATGGATACACTGCCTCGGTATTTGTATATCTTCATTTTTCGCGGTAATCTCAGTCCTTTTATCACGACTATATTATTTCTGACAGACTGTCTATTTATTAAAATATAGACAAATTTATATCGAAGCTGCACACTACATACAGAAACACATAAGATGCAGGCACATAATTATGTCCATGCTTGTCATGTTGCGACAAGCCTAAATGAAATGCAAAACACGTAGGTACATGTGAAAAAGTTTCATTCTAATCTCGGAATAAAAAATCTAAAGCTGCAAGTAATACCGCATGAGTTGTACGGTGTGCGCCACCACTGAGACAAATTGATTACTCTAGAAATCTACAAAAGGGGCTTAACTTTGTCTTAACATAAGAAAAGTCTTTCAGTTGTTCTTAGATATAAATAAACACTTTTAATAACACCATTTATTAACAGGGTACAACCTGTTTTCATTGTTTGTGATTTCTTGATGGTGATGATGTGATTTTTTAATGTGACTGAAACTACGTGCATATTAACATGTGTAACTAATGTACAGCTATTATACCAATAAATAAATACTTATAACTAATTTGAGTTTGGAATACTAAAATGCATTTAATTATTAAAGCTTACATTTTCATTGACACTTAAGGCCTAAATCCAAATAGGTATTTAAACGACAAATTCCCACATTGTTTCACAATTGTATGTATTAATCGCAGAATCAGATACGCTACGATGAACCCAAATGATAGTGAGATAATTGTTTCAACTCGATCGCACATTTCCACGAGATTGGAGCGATATGTTTGTTTAACATACATTTGTTGATATAGTTACTCCAGCAAAACGAGTTAACCGTCGGTTGCCTCACGTTTTCCATCACTGATTCCATTATGAAATCTTTGTCGGAGCTCCATATCTGCGGTATTTCATATTCCGGGAGCGCAGTGGGCAAGTCGTGCGTGATATTTAATCAGTTATGTGTCAAATTGATGTTCTGTCGTCAGTTCTGGGCGGCGTACGTGCCCTGCGACGCGCAGCACCGGGACGCGGTGCAGCTCACTTTCGAGCAGATTGATCTCATACAGCGCCTCACTGACAAATACCATCCCCAGCTCACTCTGTGCACATCCGCCGATGGTAAGATCTCTTTTATATACCTACATAATATAAATATACATATTATATTATAATACAATGACAGAAACTTAATATAAATTAAATACATTTCGAATTCAAAGCAAGCATGATTATCTTTTGGCAACCAAATCTTTTTAAATAAATTGGGAAACTTGTTAAGGATGATTGTAAAAGCATTCGATGTATTTGCATGAAAATCTCATTGTTTTCAGTTTGGCGACTCTAAAAAAAAATAAACTCTTAAAATTAATTCGTGCATTTCCTCTTTGTTAGCCTCATTTTTTTTGTAATTCAAATGAAGTCGATTAAAATAAACGGCTTTTGGACTTACTTTGCGTATTGTTTGCAAACAAAAAGGTGATTTCAGTTTAATTATATGTATAGGTTTCCTTTTTCCTTACTTTCTCTATAAACAATAACCTATCTTATTACTTGCGAAGGCATGAGGTAGACAATGGCCCACAAATATAATAAAGTTTTTTTGATCATACACATCAAATACACCAAATTAAGTATGGGATATTCTGAAATGTTTTATCTAAGCGAATGCGGCGTGGACTCGTTTCAACATTACGGCTCATAATATAATTAAGTAGGCATGCTACATTACAAAATGCAATATATAAACAACCAGAATTGTTCCTTTCATACCTGACTAAATAAGTCTTGTCTTTAATAACAATTTGCATCATTGCAAGTTGCCTGGAATTATTTATACTTACTTGTTAAATTCTAATCACCATTAAGTTTTGATCTTTAAAATATATACCAAGGATCGAAGCTGAAACTAGGGCAGCGAAGAATATTTTTGCACTTTATAATAGATAATGTTTAACTATTACACATCCGGTATTTGTCGCCTCAACCTAAATTTTATTGCAACTTTGCATCGAGTTAGCGTGCTCATCGACGAAACACGAAGATAAGCAATATTCTTAAAAGTTTTGATAGAATAACAATAATATAGATACGTAGTCACGCCTGAGACGAAAAGAATATTCACTAATATATTAGAAAATATTACTGACTATAATATTTTTAAGAAACAAGTATGATTTTGTAACTGAGATAATATGTGTTTGATATTTAAAGGCTTGACAGATTGATATGTAAGGAGGATAAGGGATTATCCAGCCTCCTGTGCTCTAATTTCTTCAAACAATATTACTTATCTCAATATATAAAGAATAAAATACATTTGCATACGTTATCTGGAATGGACTAAGACTTGGAATAACGATATAATGTTATTTCATCAAATAAAGCTCAAATACTAAGGTAGTTATTGCTTCTTTTTACCGACTGCATTCCAAGCACACATCCAATCTTGTCGTCATAGGCCACAAGTTTAGATCGTAGTTTAAAACCTTTATCTTTAACTTAAGAAGGTACACATATATTTATAATATATAGAAGTTGTCTAGTTTGTATAAGTGATTGGTGTAAACCGTGGCCCCAACATTTCTCAAATCCTATCACTTTCAGGTCGTTAATCACATTTATTATTAACTTTAGATAGCGGGCAATGTCTTTTCCTAGACTTTCAGAGATATAAATTATGCATTGTGCATCCATTTGGAGAACTACAAAAGTTATTTAGGTACCTAGGTACTACTACAAAGTTAAATATGGAGCAAATTTCAACTATCATTACTTGTGTTATTTAGTAAGATAACAACTTCTATATAATGTTTTAATAGATTCTATGTTGATTGTTCGAGCTAAGTGATAAAATAGATAGTTATATTTTTATTTTTATTTAAATAGGTGGAATTTAATATGTTTCTTATTTTCGTTTATAACGTTATTTAGCAAACACATTTAAGATCATTTGCGTTCGCAGATAGTAGCGGGTACTAAGAGCTAACTAAATACACTGCTTAGTTTAAGTTTGCAAGTTCTTGCCAGAGTACATTTGCTGTAGTTTCAGTGGCATAAGATTTGGACTCCCTAATGTTTACTTGCAATATGCGATTTGCTTTAAACTGATTGTAGATCAGAGAACTAAGCTGTAGTTCTGATGATTGCATAAGGTACATACTACATACATATTAACTAATTAATGCCGTCAGATTTTCTGCTTAAGTCCTTAATAGCTTATCTAAGTCGTTACGTAGAAAAGTATGGAGCTGCGATAAAACTAGTGCGGTGTCATTTCCATACTATTATCTTAAGTAAGTTTCTTTTTAAAATTGGCTCTTTGCGCACTATCGATACCGAGTTTAGCCAAGAGGACAAAAATGTTCCGACGTGAAATCGTTATAGCAGTTCAATACTTAGTTCAGCATTTACGGTAAGTACGTGAGCAACTAAGCTGCACCACTAATTTTATATAATCTACTCTAAATAAAAAATGTGATAATAGAAGTGGAGTACAGAAACCACGCACAAATGTAGATTTAATCCAAACTATGTATGTAAGTATCTCCGTCTTGCAGACCGCACCCACATAACCCAAAGCGCTGTTCCTGCGCTTATAGCGTATATAGCGATTCTTAAACGCCTTATTGAGATACTTTGCTGGCAGATGGGTATCGGTGATCTTCGTCCCATGAGCTGGCAGCTCAAAAACTCTTTATCGTTTGAGTTCTCGAGGCACAAGCCCCTAGTGTTCAAGCTTTAACCACTACACATATGTATATCTATACTAATATTATAAAGCTGAAGAGTTCGTTTGTTTGTGTAGTTGACGCGCTAATCTCATGAACTACTGGTTCAAATTGAAAAATTCGTTTAGTGTTGGATAGCCTATTTATCGAGGAAGGCTATAGGCTATATAACATCACGCTACGAACCACGGTGGCGGCGCAGTAAACATAAACGCGAGTGAAACCGCGGGCACATCTAGTATCATATAAAATATATCCTGTTTGACTACAAACTTAATTGATGTATAAAATGTTTGTTTATATTGTCTTAGATATAGTTGCCGCGCACGCCAATCACAGGTTGTGTTCATTAGTGGGTGTTGAGGGCGGACACGCTATCGGCGGTTCTCTCGGAGTCCTGAGGACGCTATTCCAAGTAGGAGTGCGGTACCTTACTCTCACTTCCACTTGCGACACTCCATGGGCCGAGTGCGCTTCACCAGATAAACCTGAACCTTCACTGCGAGGTGGACTTACTCCATTTGGAAAGGTAAGGTTTGCAGCGTTTAACAATTACATTCTATGTACAACAACAAGCTCGGCAACAGATCATAATGGCGAGAAAGCTAATACAATCTAAAGGGAATATAAAACAATGTTATAATCAAAAAGTCCAATAAAGTAATATATAACCGGGCATGATTCTGTGTTATTTTGTAAAATTAAATGGACCAACGCAAAAATCTAAACATAAAAGTCGAATCTCGTAAAACTGTTCAAGAATTACCACGCTAATGCTTTAAGTACAAGTCTGCGAACATAGACTTAATTAAAATATAAAATGCAGATCGGAAGGCACTACCTAAAACATAAAACATTATTCCTACAGAATAATACAGTCAGTTATCTTCTCTTAATTCTTTCTTAAATCTGTTAAGATTAGATGAAGTTATAATCCTCTTTGCAGACTACACAATGGTAGCTCGTTAAGAGTGAACTTATTGTCTTACATTGTCTGGTAGACGTTATTAAAAGCAATAAGCTGACATAACTTAAAAATGTTTTATCAAGAATGTATGAACGTATTTGCATATTAACTGAATGACATATTATATGCTCGTAAGAGTGTTCTTGCAATACACGAAGGAATATTAAAACATGTAGCTAAGTAGTCAGAACGCAACCGTAAAGATTGAGACGTCGAGTAGAGTGAGTGTGCCATAATCATAAACATCCTGGCGCACCGCAATATTTCTCTTTGTATGAACTCGAGCTGCTCGCGAAAGCAGTTCTTTGTTTACTTGCAACGATACTTTTCGAAATATTTTCTTTTGTTTAAACTGCAGACTGCGTGCGACGTGGCTGCGTCGTACGTTACCGGCTCCCACGCAGCTTACACTACTTACTAACTATGTACTCACTTTACTTAGTGCGCCACTACGAACCATGGAAAAGCTTACTCATACTGCCTCAACTAGTTAATCTAAAGTTTTACATCATTCTTATCTGACATGCTACCAATCTCATCAACTTGTACGTTTTACCTATCGACAAGTCTAATTAAATTCAGATAACTGTTACGTAACCTTTTCCAAATACCTATGTTTGTTTAAGGGTCATATAATCAAGCTCGTGACTAACAGAGTTCCCAACAATTCAGATATTTGCCAGCAAATAAACACTTTACTAATTAATGAATAAGTGGGAACAACTAACATGAATTATCCATCTATTAAAATAAATAAAATTGAAGTGTCTGAAATGTCAAATTAACAGCTTTTTACTCAATGCATATGAAAGTATATACGATACTTATATCAAGAAATCAATATTCAAATTCTTTGTCTGTCTGTTTGTTCCGGCTAATCTCTGAAACTGCTGGACCAATTTTGACGGGACTTTCACTGGCATATAGCTGATGTTATATACAAGGAGTAACTTTTTTAGAATAACATTAAGTTTCCACGAAAAAAAATTCCACGCGTGCTAAGTCGCGGGTAACAGCTAGTAAGTAATATAGCTCGAGGAGGTTGCTGGCACGTCTAGATTTGTCAGTAATTATTCGAAATTAACTTGATGAATTACGGTTCTTTATTAGGATTCGTTTAACCTCATATAAAAGGATTCATTGTAAAAAGAGAATAATATATTTTAAATGTTGAAATGTTTAAGATTTTCTTAAACCAACATGTTTCGAAGTCAAAAGTCTTGCAATATGATACGCTGTGTAGGTACTTCTAATCCGTATATAATTGTTAATTATGTTAGGCGTGCTCAAAATATACTTACCCAAGTACCCATTCAACCAAAACTGCTGACTGACACATCAGAAACTATGAAACTAATTACGACCATTTTGTCATTTGTGAAATTTGTCGTTAACATTCTGAATTCATAAACCACAATAGTTCTTAGAAGTTAGCAATTAATTTAAGCAACGCAAACTCATAGGAAGTTCAAAAGCGGCTGGAACAATAGAGTAGGTAAGCACTTTATGATAAATATGCACACCGCCAGACCAAGCCGGCGCCGCCGAACATGCACTTTAACTCAATAGTTTAAAACAACAATAGAAATCATTCTTGTTTTTATAAATAATAGCAATGATTGGATTGTGTCATTAACGAGATATCCATATGAGGAATATTAAACGCTTTCACTACATATTGTATGTAATGTAGTATGTAACACGACCGCGTTTATGGATGTTAAAAGAAAATTCTGCGACCAGTAGAATTACTCAAATTAAATTTCGACAAATAACTCGAATATACTTAGTCTGGTCGTAATTACTGTTACAATTCAAAAAAGGTTTTTCTAATCTATAAAAACGGCACAAAAATCATGTTTGTTGCCCCCTTAAATATTTGTTGTATTTGAATTTAATTATTTATTTTAAAGTGAATATATAATAACTAAATATTCTGTGAATATTTCAAGCGTCTACCTGTTGCCATTATCAATATCGAGCAAAAACGAGCAGAAAAATCACGTTTGTTGTATGGGAGCCCCCTTAAATATTTATTTTATTATATTTTTTAGTATTTGTTGTTATAGCACCAACAGAAATACATCATCTGTGAAAATTTAAAACTGTCTAACTATCACGGTTCATGAGATACAGCCTGGTGACAGACGGACAGACGGACGGACAAGGGAATTTTAGTAATAGGATCCCGTTTTACTCTTTGGGTACGGAACCCTAAAAAACATAATATTATATTTGAATTTGGAATCCGTCATTCTTATATGAATATTCATTGTGTGTTCTCATTTTCGCGGCAATCGGCAATTAAATATCTTTGTGATATTAAAAAATGAATTGGGGTGATAAAGAGAACCGAATTGCTATGATAGCATTATACAAAGTAGGTATGGAGCCAAATGCAGTTTTTGAAACTCTCCATCCGCTTAGTATTAGTCGAAGTTTTGTGTACCGGGCTATTGATAGGTACAATGAAACCTCCTATGTTTGTGATGGAACAAGATCTGGCTGCCCACGTAGTATTCGTACGAAAAAGGCGATCAATGTGAAGGAAAGAATTCGAAGAAATCCTGTCCAAAAAGATTTTATCTCGGCAAATGAATAGCACCTAGAACGATGTCGCGTATTTTAAAATATGAATTAGGACTTGCAACCTTTAAGAGACGCACTGATTATTATTTAACTGATAATATAAAAATTAATTGGATGGTAAAATCAAAACAACTTCTTAAGCGGTACGCAAAGGGAGGTCACAGAAAAAAATTATTTACTGACGAGAATTTTTTTACTATTGAGCAATGTTTTAACAAGCAGAATGACCGAGTTTATGCTTAAATTTCAATAAAAGCTTCCTAATTAGTCAGCAGAGTACAACGTGGACATTATCCTACTTCAGGGATGGTTTGCTGGGGTGTTAGCTATCAAGGAGTGACTGAGCCATATTTTTGTGAAAAAGGTGTCACAACATCGGCACAAGTGTATCAAGATACGATACGATTTGAGATGGTGGTTAACTACACCATGTTCAATAACAAAAAATGGTTCTTTCAGCAAGACTCAGCACCGGTTCATGGTTCATAAAGCTCGATCCACCCAAGCGTGGTTGGAAACGAACGTTTCGGACTTCATCAGAGCTGAAGACTGGCCGTCTTCTAGATCTTAATCCGCTGGATTATGATTTATGGTCAGTTTAAGAGAATATGGCATGCTCTATAAGCCATGATACAAATTTTCCTATGGAGAGAGTACGTGTTAATATTGATAACTGGCCTCATCGTTTAAAGGATTGTATTAAAGCCAATGAAGATTATTTTGAATGAGCTTCATATACTTTTAATGTTATTATATTAATGTATAAACTAACACATATTACAGTAATATGTGTTTTATGCAATAGAAAAAAAAAGGTTTTTGCTTGTAACAATATTTATGGCAAGACTAAGTATATAGTATAACAAATTAGTTCTTTTCGAATTATATTTGTCTACTGGAGTTATGATTATATTGTTATATTTAAGTTTCTATTACATCTAACTAATAATATTTTACCATCTTGACTTATAATTTGCCATAAAATTATTGCTTAGAAAATTACTGTCTGTTTATTGTCTTTAGGTTTTTAGTTTATGATTCTAAGTACTTGAATTTTTGCGCGCAAATTGACACCCTTTCCTAGATCGGATGAACTATTCGGTAGTTAGAGCAGCTTTCAAGACCGCTCGTAATTAGAGGTTAGGAACAAGGCTTCCAATGCGGCTTGATGATGTTACAACGATAAGTTTGCGTTTTTGGCATGGAGCTTTAGGACTGTCGTGCACTGTCGTTTATTTAAACTTACATTGGATATAAGTACGGCTCATTTTCAACGAGTAAGTGCTACCAACTGCAATAATTCTAAATGCTCACTCTTTGATTTACGAGCAACATTTTATCTCAAGAAACTGTTATAATATTTTCTTCAACGGATTGACTAATAAAATACAAACTTGTAGATCTCGTGTAGCAATCATTAAGCCGTATATATCACAAAGACTGACACATATACGTTTGTAAATGTATTTTATCTACAACTGTGTTTTATGTCAGATTGTGGTGAAAGAAATGAATCGCCTGGGCATGCTGGTGGACCTTTCGCACGTTTCGGAGCGCACCATGCGTGACGCTTTGGCGGTGTCACGGGCGCCTGTGCTCTTCTCGCATTCATCAGCACGAGCTCTGTGTAACGTGACTCGCAATGTCCCCGACACAGTACTACGACTACTGGCCGCCAACAAAGGCCTCATCATGGTCAACTTTTACACATCATTTCTCACGTGCAAAGATACTGCCACCGTTCAAGATGCTATAGGTAAGCTTAGATATAATTATTATAGTTAAAGGGAATAACATTTTAAAAAGCAATTAACAGTTAATGTAATTGTTTGAACACTTTCAGCTTAGCTCTACAATGCCGCAGGCGCGGCAATAAAACAAAAAGTTTGCTTTATAAACTAGTATTACAGAACAAGATACATAGTATATTTATAACGAATGTAAAACAGAATTGGAAATTATTTTAGGTGCCATTAATTAACTGACACGGTATGTTCTTACAGCACACATTAATCATATAAGGGATGTAGCCGGTGTGGACAGTGTAGGCCTTGGCGCTGGATACGACGGCATTAATTAGTGAGTACATATTGAGATACGTAGCTCTTTATATAAACCTATTTGTATCCGCCGTCCTTAGGGGATTTGCCTACTCTACCAGAAAAAACAAAAATATCTCATTAACATAGCAGAATGTATTGCCCATCTACACAATATTAGACGAAACCTTAAGTCTTCCTAGCATATTCACTCACATTACTTGTTAAATTTGTTCTCTAAGTGTCAACATATCGATTGACACCGTTGCCCTTCTCTCTCACTAGACAATGAGGTAGACACGTAATGGTATAACCGCAGAGGCTTTAATGATACAAATCTCTTAAAGCCAAATAGTCGCAATAATTATAATTCTTACTTAAGGGTAATATCACCAGTACCTAAGAAAATAGTTACCTACATAGTAACTTTATACCTCGAATATAGAATTGTCCATGTAGTAACCGGATGATTAAAGCTTTAATTAGAGTCTTAAATATATAAAAAAGTAAAAAGCAGCAAATACTTTCATTTAATATTTTTATGGTCGAGAAATATAATTTCTGAATAACTACTGAGCTGGAAACATAAAAAATAATATTTAATACTGAATATATTATTGACAGCACACCCCAAGGACTAGAGGACGTATCGTCGTATCCGCTGCTGTTTGCGGAGTTAATGGAAGAAGGGTGGAGTATAGAGGAGCTTCGTAAATTAGCCGGATTGAACCTCCTGCGCGTGATGGGTGCAGCCGAGCGAGTCGCCCGCGAGCTCGCGTCCGCCCATGTTGCACCATACGAGGACGTTCCACCCAAATTACTCGATACGCATAATTGTTCCAGTCAAGATCTTTAATTCGGTTGGTTTCCAGGATACACAATTAGTATATAAAACCTATAGAGCCTAAACACTGTCCAGCTAAATGTAATAAGCAATCAGCCGTACCGGCTAATAACTCGATTAGCCAGTACGCACGTCACCTGTCAACGATTATGTTTAGTTTTAGCTAGACAGTGGGGTAACTTAACAAATACCTTAGAAACAAACAAAGCATTGGGGAATGTTTTGATTCCATATTTGAACATCGAATCCTGTGGTTACTCTATAGCATAACGTGCCAACATGTAAACTAGGTTATCGTTTTTAAGTAAATATAATTGTAGGAAATTAAAGTATTCAATAGTGTAAAACCCCACCATAACTCACTTAGCAGCCTTGTGTACTTCTGATATATATTGTATTCGTATTTTTTTATTTAGGAATACTTGTCTTAATCTTAATAATGAGTAGTCATGTCAAATTAAAATTATATTCAATATGGCAGCAGATTATAATAGTGTTAATAAAACAACATTGATCGGTTAGATTATTTGATCTCGCTTTATGAATACCTATACATACTTCATATTCGGCTAGAAGTATTTTGTACTTAAGTAAAAAAAATAACAAGCCTGATAAATTTATTTGTCAATTTGCAAATTGCAGTAAATTCGTACGTAATATTTCTTCTCTCTCGTATAATATATTAAAAATTTTACGATCTTCGATATCTATGATTTCATTCATCTTACTTAACTTTCCTTCTTAAGTTAGACTTATTTTTAATCCAGTTCTTTGCAGATAATCTCTACTTTATAAGTCGTTAGTTATATTAGTTTCATTGTAAGCCACAGAGTTCGATGTCCAAAGAGTTACTTAATGCAAAATTCCTGTAATTCCTTTCCCTTTCCCTTTAAACTGAACGATAACGGACACCATAAATAATTGCAGCTATCACCTAAACCAACTGACGTAACATTATGTTAACAAGCTTTAATAAACAATTAATCTAATTATATTATTGGCTAGGACCTACCTATAATTTAGTTTTACCCTAAAAATATTTAATTAGTATTATTGTCCGATTAGATAGATATAATTTATTGTGTTATTCTGTACAAATATGAGTAGACTAGATAATTATTTTGTTGCTTAGGACGTAAATTGTATTTATTATCCTTAAAGCTTTTAAACTCCATTATATTATTGATTATGATTTATATTATTGTCTACTCAATAATAAATTTATTAGATATGTTAATTATTATGATGTGTAGTAATAAGGTAAACTCTTTAAAAGACGATTAAGTAGTGTGGTTAATAACTTTGAATAAAAGAACATCAGTATTATAATTAATTAATTATAATGTTTATTACATTATACAGTGCGATTTTAATCAAATTACTTAGAAATAGATAAAGGGTATGATTGTACGTAGTTTTTTTTATAATATCATAATATTCTGTGAATAATAAGTCGCAACCGAAATATAAATAACATGGCGCCTCATAAAAGCTTTTACTCTCTCTATCTATTTCTCTCACTGACGCCCTCATCTTTCAGTTATTATCCGACGTCGAAAAACGAGAGATGTTTTATTAAGTTTGATCCTTAAATCCGGTAACCAGAAATTTTCACTTCAGGACACAGGTAGTGAAACGACGGGTCTCTTTCTTGAATTTTCTATCTAGAAATTCTCTATAGAAGTGTCTGGAACTGTAACCGGTAGACGCCAACATCCTTGTTGGCCTTGTTGTTTTTAAGGGAACACGTCATAACGTGGTCCCCTTAAAAACATATTTGGCGAAAAGTGGGCGTGGTACACCCTCTGCCTACCTCTTCAGAGATATAGGCGTGAGACTATGTACTTGAACAATGCTTAAGTATTTCGAAGTAACTTTACACTTGACGAAATTCAGGCTAACATCACTTTATTGTCCCTGTGAGCGCCGCACCTAAAAAGCAACCGAAATGTGAGGCAAAACGTAAATATTAGGTACCTATACCTAGCACAGAGAGATTTTAAAAGATCCTTTTGAGTTTCGGAATCTTTTTAATATTTTGAATTAATTTGTTATCTTATGAGCTGGCTAATTTTGTTTCTGTTCTGGCTTAGACTATATACTTTAGCAAAATACGGCCAATTGATTTGCAATACACAAGATTTTGTAAATCGGCTGCGACTTATAATCATAGGTTAAACCTATGAAACATTTATTATTTATGTTGTTATATAATATTATAATGCTAATAGGGAATAAAAAAGCACTGCATAAATAATAAATAGCTTTACCTTATCAACGACCAATAATAGATAATTGTAGCATTAGTGATATTAGAACTGACCCTATTAAACAAAGTGAGAAAGAGTCGACGCATCATCAGAAAAGAAAAATCAAATAGGTAATTATTGTTGTTTGTTTTTATGAAACTTTTTATATATATACTATTTATGTTATATATATACTATTTATGTTATGTTATGATAATTATGACAACGTTACAAAGTGAAACTCTGTTGGTGCGTGCGATACTTATCACTATATTAAAATTTGTACCTCCTATTGCAATATTAGTTAGTAATGTATATAGTTATTGTCAATACACTGGTAATAATAGACGGATCTTAAGACTGACATGTTTCACAAACAAATTAGTGTACGATTGCTCCAATGTTAAATAAGTCTAAATAATTAATATTACGTACTGTGTATCTTAAGATGTGTTTATTATTCCTCGAGGGAAGACTAACCGTTGTGCTACATGTCCGAAAGCACCTAAAACGCCCCTTAATTTGTTTGTAGCGACAACAAACCGTCACGTTAATTTGGACAACCAAATTATATCGTATATAAACACAGTGTACATTGTTGTACGTCATGTTTATAACTTAGTTGTTATGTACAAACAATTTGAGGTGTGTTTTAGGAGCTTTTATGTATATTTTGCATTTTTTTTAATATCTCAATTTGTGAGAAAATTATCTATAAGACATATCTCGTTTAAATACCTAAACATAGACGTTATTATAAATTGCTAAGTAAAATCCTTGTCTTCGATTAAATATTTGATCGTTTTTATAAAAAAACAGTATAAAATGTTTAGGTACCAATTTTCTTAAACTTTTCGCAGTAGACTGTCATACCTATTTGTAATAGTATTTGCTTTTAGGATTTCACAAATAGTTTTTTAAAAAAATATAGGTAGATCATCCTGGGAAAGATCGTTTATGGTTAGGTGAGGTTACGAAATATTCTTATGATTTAATACTCAGTCATTTTGACTACCTGGAACAACCAGACATCTTTCCTCTGATGATCAATGTATTTGTATGTAATGTAATTATTACTTCAATCATTATACTGGAAAATAGTTTTCAAAGGATATTTAGTAAACAGGTTCGAACAGAAACAGAAATAAACTTATAGATTTATTTTATTTCTATTCAAGATAGAACACCTGAAATGTATTATAAAGAAATAAATATAACCAGTAAAACTGTTGAGCTCGTCGCCTGAGGGTCCTTTTACAATAGACACGTTCCGATGAAAATTGGAATAGCCTACCTACGTATTTAATTCTCTATATATTATAATTCACCGTAAATCTGAATTTATAAGATCATTTAAAATAAGTTTACGTTACATTGAAAAGTAGTATTAATTGTGAGCGTCTAATTAATGCGTGGCCTACTTCAAGGACGACGGTTATCCAAAATCATTATAAAACCTAAAAAGCTAATACTTTATTTTTATGACCAGGCAAGCATTTATGGGTAATTGAATTACATTTACGTATGATCAAATAATTTCAATGTAAAAGTAAAATGAACTTAGTTCATGACGAAAAATGTTTTGTTTTGGAGTAATTGACAGTATCGGCCTCTGGTCCTCAGCACCTGCGACTATCGATTACGGTTATCATAAACGCTCGCTGTGTGCAACTGACCTTTGTTAGTAGTCAATAACATTACATAGGTATACATACATATAAAAATTACAATAAATTGATACCTGCAGTAGTATTTATATTTACTTATATTTTGTAAACGGTCCCTTACATGCCGGAATTATAATAAATCTTGTATTTGAAAAATTACATTGTTTTATTTTAATTACCTATTATATGTACAAATGTGAAGAAGGGCATTGCTTTGGACCCGCGACTCTAGCTGCTCCGGGTCCAGAGCTAGGCAAAACGGGGTATCCGCCCCGGGCGGCAATATCGGGAAGCGCCAAATTCATATGTTTGGAGAAAAATTGTTTCACAAAGCGCTAAGCGTCCAGCGCACTTTGTTCATTCATTTATTCATTTGAATTTAAAAAGAATCCCAGTAACTTTTCGAACAAATGCTGAGTTGATCTATGAATTTATCTTAAGCTGATTTTTTACTTTCAGACTAAAGGGGACGAGGCTACACTACAATCTTAAGTTTATGTAGTGGATTGGGTGTGCGAGTAATCAGCGTTATTAGAGAAGCCAAGCTAAATCATTTATTAAAAACGCTAGATTTTAAGCGATGTCACTTTCAAGTTTCTGTCCCGATTTGGAAAATTAGGTTTGAAGGCTGGACACAAATTTATGTTTATGTTCGAGGCCGATAGTGATTATATAAGATCAGTAGTAATATAGGGTATGGGAATCAACCTGGAAGAGAACGTCAAGCTCACGCTCTGACCTATGTGGAAATCAAGAAACCATAGCTTGTGTAAATGTATTTATGATACAGCTCTGCTAACCCCTTCGAAGATATGCAGTGATGCGTCTACGTACTCTACGTAGGTTTAAGTATGTAATTAAAATGATGTCTACAATAATAGTTTTTCATACTAGACCGCAGCTAGCCTGCCACTTGGTTGCTCAAACTTAGCTGGTGCAAAAGCTAAAGCGTGATACAACGTTGCCTAAACCTCCGAAATGCGATGTTATCATGTCGTAATCGTTAGGGACGAACGTGCGAGTCAGACGAAATAAAGCAAGGAACCTTATTTTCGATTATTTTATTAAGTTTAATACTCCGTTGGTCCTGCGGAACAAGCTTACTGTCGATCCGGATTCAAACACCGGCAAAATAGCGGCTGAGGCAAAAATATTATTAGTTTTTCTGTTTGGAAATTCTAACCAAAGCGTTCCCCGTAACTGGCAATGGGTTAACCTATTACGGCTTTCGTTGTGTACCTCTGCATACCCATAGGGACTGTGATAGACAGGCATGAATCTAGTTGAACAGTCACTAAGAAACAATATAGAAATACCACCATAATACCATATTTGCTTACATAATTTTGATTACCTTTGCTTGTAATGTTTGGTAGATTGTCTTATGTTTACGCGAATGTTATACAAACTTAACATTTACACAGCTACATCAACACAACTACCATCTTAGTCTCCCCGTGACCATGGCTGCTGAAAAGCAACCGAAACGTCGCAGAAAGTGTAAAATTGAATCTAAATAGTTGTATAATTTAAATAGCTTAAATAGAACTAGTAAAAGTGTTTAACAATAGTAGTTAAAAGTTTCAAAATTATGTAATAATAGAGTTTTATAAAAAATATTAGTTTAAAGTTTCAAAATTATGTAATAAATTAATAATAGTGTTTTATAAAAAATAAACATCGTGATAAAATCCGTATAAAGTTTGCTTAATTTCAATGTTTGGTAGAGTTTATCAAATCAGAAAAACATTTTGAAAACCGTTAAATATAACATTCTAAATGTAATTCCTAGACTATTAGATAGTCTAACGGCCTGTTTCACAACCTCCAAATAGCATTTACCTATAAGATAAATGTCTCACCATCTCTCTTCTTTAACCTGACAAGAGTGAGACAGCATGCAATTTATATTTCGGATAACTTTTACTTGATAGTTGTGAAATTGGCCATAAGTCTAATATATAATCGTATTGTGGCCTAGTCTAACAAAGTCGAATGTGAACTGAAATGCAATAATTTATGATCACGTTTGACGTTTATTTTATTTATGGAAATACTGGTTTTGATATTTATTACACTGAGACTAGCTTGGAATACTATAATATTTTGAACAGTTTTTATTTCGAGAACGTACACTCGGAAATAAAATGTTTTCCTTAAATAAACCAAACATAATATAATAATATCTAAGCATGTATGAGTCTCCAAAGCAACTGCATAGAAAATTTAAAAACGGTCGATTATTAAATCCCACGTCATTACACTCATTACCTATTGTCTAACAATATAATTAGCATCCTCACACTATAACACAAAGTAGTGTTCTAAAATAGTACTAGGCCGTCTGGAACACAGACTATAGGTACTTACAGTCATATCTTATGTATATCTTTCAATGTATCAATAACATTTTTGCGATGCTACAAATTTTAAAAAATTCGCTCTCTAAAAATATTGAGTATAGAATCTTTCACTCATTCTCGCTTCACGAAGCTTCATCTAATAATAAGATCGCTATCATCCACGGCATGATAAAATGTTAACTTCAATACGCTCGAAGACAAGGCACAATGTTATTATGTGACATAGCGTCGTCGCGTCACCTTCGCCGCGATTAATTAGGTACAACATTTATGTAGGTACTTAAAATAATATAACATTCAAAGAATGGAGTACCTTACTCCCTACTTATGTTTTTGTATGCAAGCTCAGCACCATGGTGCCATATAATTAATTACATCGTTAATCATACCAACGTTACGCCAGCAGTTCGCTTAGAATTCATCTTTAAAATTATTCGTAGGTCGCCGGATTGGCACGTGCTAATTGGAATGGTAGACTTGGCAATGTTATTACCTGCCCCTTTTTAATATTACATTACATGACAAATTATCAAATTAAATTATTATATATGATCAAGTTTAATAATTATTTGTCAACGGGAGTTACGATCCTACGAACGGCACGATACTAAAACCTTGAACGTATGCTGATGCTTGAACCGTATGCTTTTCATGCTATAGTATTTTGTGTACTATTTAACTACTAACATCTATTATATTAATCTAATCTATTCTTTTATTAATGAATCTCGATGACAACATAGTGCTAAGTAACCTTTTTTATTTTTGTTATATAGGGTGTCAGGAAATACGATACATTCCTTGCCGGGGGGTACCTAAAGTAGAGCATATTTGCAGCTAATTTAGTGTTGTAGTTGTTTTATTATTTAAGCCTACATTTTTATACCAGTGCAAAGACCTTCCTTCTTTAAGTTATCCCTATGTTTGATCTTCTGGTCTCTATTATAAGAAGTTCTCACAACGTGGCTCAAATCCCTGAGCTACGATGATACAGGAAAATTACTTCATGTAGGTCCCTAATTACGCTTATGAATACACATAAAACCTCGCACACTCACCCACACACACACAGACACACGCACACGCACACGCACACGCACACGCACACGCACACACACACACACACACACACACACACACACACACACACACACACACACACACACACACACACACACACACACACACACACACACACACACACAAGAGAAATATGCTCTGATTAATAAATTTGTATAAAACTGTATCCTTGTCCAGAGTCTGGAGAGGCTGGTAATTTAACACGCTGATGTATTAATTAGATATTATACAATACTCTGTAATTCCTGTGTGAGAAAACAAATAAAAAATTATTATTACTATTATTTTTGTTTTACTCGACTGAATGAAGGTGTAATTAAACTGCTAGAAATTTCTTGTCTATAATACACATACAGTAATAGTAAGGATTGTGCAAGTGCAAGGCAGTGTCATCAAACAAACAAGAATGCGGTATACGTGCGCGGCAAGACAATGTAGAGCGATTCTAGGAAATGGTATACTTATTTTTTAAGTTGATTGTAAATCAGCCTCGTAAGATTTTGTTGAGATTTATATACCTTTTAAAATAGCTAAAGAATTAAAGAAGTAAATTCAGTAACTTGTACGCAACATTCCATACATTTTTTTTTGGCAATAAAAATATATTTACCTGAAACATGATTATTTTCGTAAAATAACGCTCGATATTATGCCTTATCTCAAAAAATGCGGGGTTTTCTTGCTAATGTTATTTTTTTATGGTTTTCTGGTTATTTGTTTATCAGAAAACATCAAAATAATTATGATTA
Source organism: Catocala sponsa (assembly GCA_963564715.1). Taxonomy (NCBI): domain Eukaryota; kingdom Metazoa; phylum Arthropoda; class Insecta; order Lepidoptera; family Erebidae; genus Catocala; species Catocala sponsa. The sequence continues at coordinate 14,960,098 of OY751331.1, forward strand.
TCTTAGAAATGACTAGGTTTCTGACATGGCATCACAGGACTATTGGCTGCAAATAAACTCTACTTTAACCCACTACAAGGAATGTATCGTATTTCCTGACATCCTGTATAGGAAAATGAGTACATGCTCTGGGAAGACGATCTGAGTGAGTATAATTGAGTAAGTCTCTTAACCGCATGCTCTTTACCCGTCATGCGATTTTACTCCGCTCTCCTCTTTTGTCTAAGTGAGCCAGGTCCAGGCAACATACGTTCCTAGTGAAAACGGTCAGCACGTTGCGTTGCGTCATACATTTGTATCTATCGCTGGAAGGAGCTTCCCGCTCTAAGCGTATACACCTGGAGTGTAGCTACGTATCGTGGGCCCCAGATAAAAGCGAGATTCCATAATTATGTAGCAACTTGCACTCATCGCGGGTATATGGTTAATAACATTCAGTTGCTGGTGAGATCCTAGTAGTAAGCCATGTTTGGAGAAGTGAGTGTAGATATCACTACTCACTACGCCCACAGCGTTAGCTGCGACCGCTACCCAGACCGCCAGTCGGAGTCGCAGATCGATTTCGTAAGGTTCACCTTTTAACCAGTGCCGGATTAAGCAAGTGCGGGGCCAAATTCTTTGCATACGTCAGACTTTTAGTAGAGCTGATTATTGGGCCGACTGAAATTCTACACATTTATACGAGCGACTTTTTGTAGAACTTGTGCGTTTACCGTATGAAATTCAGTGTTTCATATACGCCAAAGAAATAGTCGGTTACCGATTGTCTGACGTGGATTGTCTTAGTAGGAAAAGTTGTAACATTTCACGTTTTTGTGACATCAAGTAAATTCAATATCACATCTTAAATAATAAGTTTCACTCAAAAAATTTCGCTCAGGTAGATATGAGTGGGTTTAAATATGCGGGGCCCCCTTTCGCGTGGGGCCCATAGCAATTGCTATTCTTGCTACGTGATTAATCCGGCACTGCTTTTAACCAATCCGTATCGTTACATTTTATAAGAAATCATGCTTGTCTGCACGAATAGCGCAGCGGACAAGCGGTCAACTTATTGCTGCCTTGTTGCTGCCATCGCGCTAAATGAGGCTTAAACGATCCGTTTCCATAGAATACCTTTATGGCTGACGCGATCGAAAGCCTTTGCTATTGCAAATGTCAGAAGGCATTGCTTTGGATATATTAATATCTAGGCTTACTGACAAAGTCTAACTATATAATATTGATTTTTACCTACTTCTTAGACGTGGAGTACGAAAGAGAGGAATAGAGGCTGATCAGTACAGAACACAATAGGTTAAAGCGTACACTACATTATCATCAGCACTGTGTTGCCGTCTGGCCCACTTTACTTTCATGCGATCACCATTATGTCGAAGACTTCGGCAATTTCGGCCGCGTTCAACTTATTACGAAGAGTTAGGTAGAAAAGAAATCCAAAAGTGTTAACGATATCGGTACATACATACTTCGATCAGCGATCGTCGTTGCGAAATAATAATTGATAATAGACGCGTAACCCTCAGTTTCCCCCAGTGTAGTCTCGCTTAAAACAAAATCATATGCTTTACCAATTAAAGAGTTTTTTATTTGAACTAAGTAATATGCTTTAGTGCTTGTTCAGACGCCCACGCACGACAATGGCCCGATTGCAATTTGTAAACTATCGGTCTTATTCATAAAAAAATCCTTCTAACACTGAGAAGAGCTGCCCGGCAGTGGGCCAGTTTAGTACATGGCTGATATTATTAAACGCTTATTGAGATAGGTAGGTAATACTTGTGAAAAAGCTTTATTCATTAACTTTCGGTAAACCTTTATTGTTATTAAGCAGCATTGTTATTAAGCAAGCTTGCATTCTTATTCATTATTATGAACGATACTTTTTAGAATTTTTACTTACCTTTATCGACGTTATAGCCCTCTTGTATGTACCTATCTATACTAATATTATAAAGCTGAAGAGTTTGTTTGTTTGTTTGTTTGAACGCGCTAATCTCAAAAACTACTGTATCGAATTGAAAAATGATTTTTGTGTTGGATAGCCTATTTATCGAGGAAGGCTATATAACTTCACGCTACGACCCACGAGGGCGGTACAGTAACCATAAACGCGGGTGAAACCGCGGGCACAGCTAGTTATGAATATGGCTAAAACTGCTAAACATTGTTGTGTATTTAGACAGTGGCAGTTACTACAGTTTCTGCAGTTAGTCAGTTTAAAGACGACAGTCATACAATAAATACTAGATAAGTTTACTAGGAGTTAGAGTGTTTGTTAAAAAAATGGTAGGTACAGCCGGTATTGGGTGCATCCACTATTAAGTGTGACCAACATGGTAAAGGACAATGAACAATTTGACCTATGAATCAACACACATTCCTCCTAAACAGTAATTTGTATTTTATTTTATGACTTAATAATCAATCATTACCTACAATCTCAGAGACACTTTCGAATCTTGATTTCGTTTTAAAAAGACTTAGAAAAATAAAATAACAATAATATTATAATATAATATAATTATTATAATATTTTTGTGTATTTGAAATCGCGTAAATACTTATATAGTATGTACGCGATTTCAAAACACCGGCATCCATTGTTTTAAATCTGAAACACGCAGTATTGCCATGCCTAGTTTTAAAAATATGTGTACGGTTTTATCAGATAAATTATTTCCTATTTAGCTTTTCTGTAATTTTTCTTACGTAGTTAATATGAATGCTATTCAATAAATGACCAATTTCTTCTTGATAAGTTTTAATTAAAAAGGCCATAATAAATACTACTTTCTCGGTATTATACGCTTTTCTATAGTGCAAGCATGGCAACACTAATCCAAGTCAACCAAAAACAATCTTTGTTTTCTTTGTATTTTCAGTTGCTCTGAAAAACAGCGATTAAAATTTTATGTCATCGTTCGTTTGTTCATACTTATTGTGCGTGTGCTTAGAGTACCTACCTTACCCTTTTTCCGACATTTTATGTTACACAATTTTATTCACGACTTCGTTTGCACAACTGACTTTGGTTCTTCTCGAAATATCGACCTCCGGCTGTGTTTACGGATCTATTGTCACGACAACTTGGCATACAAAAATCAACTCTTCTTTTTTTTAATCGCATTGATACCTAGGCTAAATTATTTTTAAACTTCTTTATTTACTTTTGGATTAAAGTTGATGCCAATATAGCTATAATGCGATTAACTAGACATTAATCATAAAACATCACAAAAATAACCCACTTATTTAGTTGATTGTTTGACTGATTGCAGTTGTAGGCACCTACCTAGCCCATAATGGCCCATATTATAGGTATGCAAGTGCTCTGACAAGTTCTTATAAGATACATTAGGTATATTACAAATGCGACCCGCATTGTCAAACATAATTATTATTCAAATAAAATAATAACATCAAAATCGATACATAAGTATACACAGTTCCTTAATATGCAATTTTCAGAAGTGTCCGTGACTTATATTCACTTTTAATTGAATGTGGTCATACTTAACCACATATTTATCATTGTTTTGTGGCTGTTGGTTCTTAACAATGTATGGCAGCTGAACAATGTCCTTTACAATGTTATCCAACAAGTTACGATTGTGTGATAAATATCTTACAATTTCTACATTGACTATTTAACAAGTCAATAATATCGAAACCATCTACGTGAATAATTGTAATCCTGTGACCACAAAACAGCACAGTGTACAACTGCTCTGTTCCAGTATCCTCCATGGGAATATAATTATTGCGTGGGTGCCTCGCTTTTCTATTTTCTTGCGGTTGAATAGCAGTTCCATCAATTTTTTAATAAAGATCACCAAAGATATGGTCATCTTCATTAAAATTGTATAGAACTAAATGTAGATCTTATATAAATAAGACTCGTGCAAGAAGGAATCCCGCGTTTTAGAACCACCGTAATCTGAACGCGGTGTTTGTATGGTGGCAAATAACAAAACCGCTTTAGACTAAGTTTCTTAATTTTATAATATTATGTCGATGGTAGAGTGATCACAGATTACAACGAATGTAAGAATAGAATTTATGTAGAATAATAGTAGAGAATGGCAAGTGGCAACATTAGTAGCTTATGTCTAACTTAGTGTTGGTCACATATGTTATTTTAGCTATCTAGCTACTTATCGATTTAAGATCAGGGACCGTAAGTAGAACATGAAAGAAGATAATAATCGACACAATAACTACTCCATAAAACACAAACATATTAAATCACTGGTACTCTGAACTATCACAGAATTTGTTATTATACATAATTACGGACTCAAGACAGTTATTTTTGGTTGGGTTAATCTATTATTTGCCTTTTATATAAAAGGCAAATATTTTAACCACAAAGCATTTTGATGCCCGTCATTTTCTTCCTAATTTACATTCTAGGATTCTTGCTGGACATTAAATCACTTTAATGTTTCGTACGGTTAATTAAACAGCTTTTATATATTGTTCGCTACGACTATACGCATAAAAAAATCTAAATTAATGTTATATATATGAGAATATCACATAATACAAGCACTTGGTTATGCTCTCCAAGACACTAATACTCCAAAAACATTTGTACGCCAGTTAATGGCAGAATATGGACAGAATTGTATGGATCAACAGATACAAGTGGATGCAGTGTACACGGACTTTCGGAAAGCTTTTGACAAGGTGGATCATGAGCTGCTACTGTACAAATTAGCGTATAACGGCATTCGCGGGGATCTCCTTCGGTGGTTTACATCATACGTGACAAATAGATCGCAGAGGGTTGTTATAAAAGGTCATCAATCGCAGTCTGTGGTTGTTACTTCTGGCGTGCCCCAAGCCTCAATATTAGGACCACTATTATTCATTATATTTATAAATGATATAGGTAGTTGCTTCACAAATTCAAAATTCTTATTGTACGCAGATGATCTAAAAATATACAGGACAATTCGCAACGATTTGGATATTAATCTGCTACAAGCTGATCTAGATATATTTTCTGAATATTGTAAAAAAAATAAAATTCAGCTAAGCATACCTAAGTGCGTCACCATCACATTTAGTAAAAATAAAAATATTATACCTAATACTTACTCACTATCCCAAGTAGTTCTCCGTAAAGTTACCTCTGTGAGAGACTTAGGTGTGCTGCTAGACAATAAGCTGCACCTCGATCAGCATGTTGATAAAATTGTGGCCAACGCCTATCGTATGTATGGATTTGTGTTGCGATCAACAACCGATTTTAAAAAACCTGACACCTATTACCACCTTTATAAAGCACGCATTAGGTCACAGCTGGAGTATGCTGTTGTGATATGGAACCCCCTTTACAAAAAATACGAAGATAGCTTGGAAAGAGTTCAGCGGAGATTTGTTAAGACAATCCACTATCGCTGTCGCTACAACTTAACTGCCCGTGACAACCTCAACAAAATGACTAAGCTATGGTATTTGAAGTCTAGACGGCTTTTCTTAGAAACCATGTTTCTTTTTGACTTGTGTAGTAACAAGTATGACTGCTCAGATATTACCAACAAGTTATGCTACATCGTGCCTAGAACTGTAGTAAGGCGCAAGGTGCGCACAAATCCATTGTTTGCTGTCTCCACCTGTCGCACTAACGCTGGTGTCCGCGCCCCTTTACATCGTATAACTAAAAACTATAATACTCATTTCACAGATTTGGACATATTTACATTATCTGCTACTAGATTTAGAAGTACTCTGAGTAAAAATATTAGTAAAATCACATAGGTATTAGATATCCATACTCATTTATTGCTTTTTATTTTTTGTATATGTTTACCTCACTTATTTTATTTTTGTATTTTAAAATCTTTTTTTTGTTAAGCATGTTCATAAAACTCGGTTCACTCGAGATTAAGTATACAATTTATATTATACATAAAACGTGGATAACGCTGTGAGCTACACATTTATAAAATTTATTGATAATACTAGTTGTAAGATGATTGTGTAACTGTTTGTTTTCCCTGATTAAATAAATAAGAACTACCATGTATTTTTATCATCATTTTTGTACTCATATTCTGGCAAATAAATGATTTATTATTTATTATATTATATAATAAGCTTAATACAAATCCGAAAGTAAAATAAATTACACAAATTTGAATATGGTACTTATTTTCTTTCATTTTACATAATTAAACACGCGTTGTAAACTATATATAAAATATGTACATAACACCAAAAAAGATATTAAGCACTGATAATAATTATTCCGAAGTTGCAAAATGATAAATTTCTCCCATGTGAATAAACGATCTCATATTGTTCTGGGACTAACGAACATTAGCATGCAAATTATTTGAATCAAGCCACCATGAATTTAAACGACTTACTAATTTCATGCTAGCAACTTTATCTCTGCGATTTAGCTACTAGATACGTGATCGAGGTGGCAACACTGGTCTAATGTCATATCACGCATATCTTTTTGTGTCATTGTTAATAACAGGTATACTAATCTATGATTGTCAACACATATAAGATGTTATGTTAATAGTTATCTATTTATTTTTATTGTAAAATCTTTTCGGCATTCATTAAAGCATCAGTACTTAATGAATTGAATGTAAACGTAAAAAAATCCACTAAAGATGGGGGACAAAAACACTCCACTTTTGGCTGTACTACAGCTGCTTCGAAAGTATAATCTGAAGGTAATATTTCATAGTTTATTTTGTCGATCACTCGACCTAAACATAACGTAGACATTTATTATTCATTAAACTTTTATATTTTCAGGGTACTGAAGACATACTTAGAAAAGAAGCGAGTTTAGGTGATCTAGAGTATGAAAATTTAGATTTACCTGAAGTTGAGTTGGCTAGCATTCTTACAGCACATCATACTGAAAGTGATCCATACAGTTACGAATTTGCTTATGACAACTTGAAGAAGTTTATTGAAAACTCTTTAGATATATACAAAGTAAGCCAATTTATGTAATGTTAGCATTCACATAATATAATTTTATAATATGAAGTGTTTAAAGAACAACTGGCTTAAGTTAAATTAGCAATCAAATACATGGGATTATGCTGTACCTTTTTACATTTAATATGCAATGTGTTTGTTTTGTAGCATGAGCTGTCTACACTTCTGTATCCTGTATTTGTCCATATGTATCTTCTGTTAATACTCTATGACCATAATGAACATGCTATCAACTTTTTGGAGAAATTTGGTCCAGAACAAGAAGATTATTGCCAGGAAGATCTGAAACGTTTGTCAATTGTAAAACACAAAGATCAAATAAAAGGCAATGAGCTGGCTGAAATATACAGGTAAATTATAGAACATTACTCTTATAAGATAGCTGTTGTAATATAAGCACAGCAAACCTCAAAATTAACTTATCTCTGAACATGCATGACAATGATTTATTCTATATGCTAATTGAATCTATAAGACATAGCAATGTAGTAATGCACCCCATTTTGAATTCTTAACTTTGAATGTATCTGGCTTCTCCTATCAGGATTATGTTTTTATACTATTAAAAATTTTTACTACTTGGTCGGCATAAAGTTCTCTCCACTATGTGATGCTTGCCAAAAACCTGAGTTAAAATTAAATGCAATCAGTGCCGCAGTGTAATATGTTGGCTAACCCCTGACATTTAATTAAATGATCGGTTTCTAACTACCGTTTTTGATCTTTTTGACATTGTTGACTATATATTTAGTATATGCAGCCTATGATAGTTATGCTCTTTTTACTTTCAATTTCTCTAAGTGCCCTCAGTGAGATTGAAGGTTGTTTTATTGTGTTGGAAACACACTTCATCAAATATTACATGATTTAATCAAAATTATTTCTTACCTTTTGTAATTGTATGTCCAAATGCAAGCTACTCTAAATTATTATATTAAATACAATACTATTGTCAACTTAATCATAATAATATGAATTTATATTTTTGCAGTACTAACAAGTTTGTTGTGCAATTATCAAGAGATGCATCCTCCCAACTGAAGCGCTTCTTACATGAACAGAAAAGTTCAACTGTCATAATTAATATAATAAACAACCATATACAAGTTGAGGTGCATGATGGTCCCGGTAGGACACAGGCTCAGGTGCGAGCTACCACTGGTGGTCTACTTGGTGAAGCCACCAGGAATGGTATGACAACTTTGACTAATCTCCTGATTTTTTTAATTATTATCAGGCTTGAAAGTTGTAACCTATATATTATTATACACTACTTTTTGACGCGGCTCCGCCCGCATGGTACCTACATCAATTAAAAATAGCCTATGGCCTTTCCTAGATTTTTCTTTTTCATAGGTGTTTTACCACTGTATCAAATTAAATTAGTTAAATGGTTTAGCCATGAATAGGTAACAGACAGAGAGTCCGACAGACAGAGTTACTTTCGAATTTATAATATTAGTAAGAATTGATAATAATTATGTCTTTGACTACAACTCATTCACTATTATTCTTCACAGAGAATCGCACGAAAGTATATTATGGATTATTAAAAGAACCTGATATACAAGTCCTGCCTGCCCCAGTTGAAGATGAAGAAGAAGTGGAAGAAACTCCAGATAAACCAAAAAAGAAGAAAGCTAAAAAAGACAATATTTTCATGAAGAAACCAAAATCTGATCCTAATGCTCCTCCAAATGATAGAATTCCACTTCCAGAACTGTAAGATTATATTTCATATCAAACATACTATAATTGTAGCAGTAAACATGATTCATGAACACCTTTTTATCTATTTTTATAGAAAAGAAACTGATAAAATTGAAAAAGGAAAAGCTTTACGTGAAGCTTCAAAGCGTATACAATTGGGACCAGAGAGCCTCCCATCTATTTGCTTCTACACACTTCTGAATAGTGGTCATACTGCAATTTGTACTGATATATGTGATGACTCCACATTACTGGCAGTGGGCTTCAGTAATTCCAATATTAAGGTAATTATTAAAGTATATGCCACAATTTCTTGTTGTGTGATTTTTACAAAATTACTTTTCTTATCAAAGGTCATTAGCCTCGACAGCTGTGTGCGCAGTGTCCACATTTCATGGATATTTCATACAAATTTTCATAAAGGTTATACAGATTTTATTTTTAATTCTTTTTTATATGTTACGTCTGACCATAAATTATCATGTCCTTAAGTATGTACAATGTTTAACCAGTGACACTGTATAATTATGATGATATACAATAATGATTCGAATTTCAGGTGTGGACATTGACCCCTGTAAAGCTAAGAGGAATGAAATCAGCTGAAAAACTGCAAGACATTGATAGAGAAGCAGGTCTGTTAACAATGTATTGTAAAATAGCCTGTAAAATACTTGTTTAATAATATAATAAATATACAAAATAATATTCCTTAACTATCACAAATAATAATCATGTGCTTGTGCACATTTTAGGCGACGTTCTTGTCAGAATGATGGAAGAGAAAGACCGAGATACATGCCGCACCCTCTATGGACACTCGGGACCAGTTTACAAAGTCGCTTTCGATCCTTTCAAAACGTTACTTCTTTCTTGCTCTGAAGATGCCACTGGTATGTAAACTTTTATTTGAATTTGGTAGACTATGTTTTCTTGATATTACAGAAGTAATACTAAGGAAACACAGCCAAGTCATGTCTATCGTAAGAGAAGAAATATAGATGTTTCTATTATAAAGGAAACACATTAGGTTTTATCCATAAAATTGTTGTTTTGTATCTATAAAACGATCGTTTATTTTTTATAAAAACTGGTTCATCAGTATTTCAGAAACGATATCGACGAAAGACGAAATCTATGCTGCCGTGCAGGTCCTAAAACGCAGTAACAGGCTTTTCACGTTTTTAGTTGAATATTGAATTTTAACGGGCATGCTATAAGGAATACATTGGTGTAACCTAGTTTATGATACGATGATCTACACAATAAAAAAACAAATTTGTGAAAGCAGCATGTTAAAATGCATTTATAGCAGATACGTCTACTTTACCAAGTTAAACGCAGTAAATATCTTTATTACCACATAAAATCTGTAATCTACACCAAAAAATATATTTAGGCATATAAACTAAAATATAGTAAGCAGTTTTTGTACCAAAAATGTTAATACTGCATGGTTGATCACTGATTTATTTAATATGAATTTTTCGACGCCTATGCCTATAATACGCAATGTCTCGCCCAGCGCCACACTACAAATGTATAACTACATACAGCTAAAACGTAACCGTATGGGATGCTTTTCTATCGATAAAAAATAATCACATGTTTAAATTGAAGTTTAATCGTCAATTTACGAAGACAAATAAAAACTGCTATGGTATTTTCATAATTTGTTTTATTTTATTAAAAAAATAGTAAGAATAATAATAATAAATTTATTGCCAATAATAATAAGAATACTTAAAATATGTTGTCAGTAATAAAGGAAAAGAGTCATAGATTTATTAGAGGTATGTTATATAGGGTACATCCCTATTTGTTTCTAAATGTAATCTTTTTACTTCATATCAAGTAGTTGGTAGTATTCGCAATAATTCTACACTCATTTTGCACTGTGAGGACACGTGCGTCTACGTAATATTACACCGCTGCACTACACAAGTCACTTTGACTTTGACCTTGAAACCCGTTCGAGTGACGTCACAGATTTACTTGAGTATAAGCTCGTGGCGTTGAGGGCACTAACAATTCGCCATTTTGTAGGGATGGGTGTTTCAAACGGAGTTTCATTATCGACAATAGTTAAGTGAGATAAAACGTACTCATAAATTTTGATTTAGAGAGAAATTTTGCAGTTTATTATATAAATTTTATTTGACCACATTTTTTTTTCAATAATTGTTTTTATTAACATTTTAATGAGATGAATCATAACGTGGTAACTATTGTGTGAATTGTGTCCCATCACTAGCCTACTTTATATCAAGTGCTTGGCGCTGTGGACATTAAAAAATTTTGAGATTATTTTTTCTTTCATATAAAAAAAAAACTAGAGCTTGTTATGCGACAGGGAGATCTTTTAACCCATTCAATGCGGTAACAAATTTTGCTTTCACTAGCCAGAATCGGCTCATATTTAACTACTCATATCAGGCATTTCATTAGTAAATTCCAAACACATTTGTTGTTTTATTAATATATTATAATATCTTTAAATTTGGGTACAATATAAAACAACTATACATGACGTCGATCGGCGTCCTTCGAATCTGAGTATGAAAAAATAAGACGCCGATCGGCGTCCGCCGCATTGAATGGGTTAAAAAAACAAACAAAGAAACCTTTAAACATCGGAAGTTTATTTTATTACAGTAGTTATTTCTAATAAAGTCGTGGCGCTGAGGGCACAAAAATCTCTTACATCTATACAAGTAGTTAGCGTTGAAAAGGTATCACTAAAGTCCATAAAGGTTGACCGCCGCCGGTGCGCGCCACGCCGCGCCGATTCGTTTGAAAAAAGCCGCCAAAGGTTAGCCTTCGCGCTGCGCGTCGTGTACAGAGGTGCCGCGTGAAGACAGTTGATTTACCTAATTCTTTGATATAAGCCGCTCGCCGGCGAACACGTGCCAACGTTATGAGCATTTCTACTTTTTTTTGCCAATACCCACTTTTTGCATGTCCCACAAAGTAGACAGCTAATTTTTTTTTTGTAATTTATAATTTCGTGATAATGGTTTTATTAAAATCAAATATACAATTTAATTTTCACAAAAAATAATTAAATATCGTGTATGAAATGAATTTCCATTAAAAAAATGCTTAAATAAAAATCATCTTAAATGCCAATGTATGGAAATTTGCATGTCCCAATTTAAAATTCGTAACTTCAAACTCAATTATTTCATATTTATATATTGTAACTATACCAAGATTTTGCACTCAATTTGTTTTGAATTGCACGAAATTACGCAGCATGACTTAAATATTAAAACAAATAATTTATATTTTAAATAAAACAAGTTTAATCTTGTCCCAAAAAAAAGTATCGTTATTTCTATATGGCAACTCTTTACGTGTCATTTCGTGTCGCCATATTAAATGAACATTAATTTTCAGGCGGTCTAGCGTGTGGTGTAGACGGTTTTAGTTTTTCATACGCATTTGTTCCCGCTTTTGTTACCACTGTTTCTCGATAAGTTGACAATATTTGATACTTTTTTAGTGATATTAAGTAAGTAAAATATTTAATCTCAAATTTGTTGCACAAAAGTAAACGTTACATCAACATTAACCATTAAATTATCAGTGTTGAAAAATTAAACACTAGATTCGTTACTTTTTCTTTTGTTACTTTGATGTGGTAACGTATAACTGGAAAATGTAAGTAACAAAAAGGGAATGATAAGGCTCTGTTTATTTGACAGTTCAAGAAAATGCCACTTACTCTGGCAGAAAAAATGTAATTGGGCCATAACCTGTTATTTTGTGTTTTTGTTATATTTCAAAATATTAGTTACTATTCCTTTCAGTCCTTGATCTACCTGAATTTCATGATTAAATTAAAACTATCTTATGAAAACTGTAACTTTAATGGTCATCATGGATACAGCTTTATATTTTTCATTTTGTTACTAAAGCTTCCTTTTTTGTTAATGTCCCAAAAAAACAAATTTTAATTTTCGCAATGAATCGTATTTCTGTAATAATATATAATATATTACTGCTAGTAGAGCTCAAGAAAGCTATAAATTTTATAAAAAGTAAGCAAAAATGGTCATGTCTTTAATGAACTTAAAACTGTCTATTTTTAGCCTAAGGTAACAAAAAAAAATTAGGTGACTAATTTTTAAACGATTTTATTACTTTCATCTCCTTTTTTGCAATACTTTTATAAAATCCATCAAAATGTGTAATTAATTCATCATTTTAGAATATTGCCTGAACTTGATAGTTCCAAATTAAACACCTAAAAAGTAACAAAATAGGAACGTTTTAGACTAGTTTGGTAAGGTTTTTTAAGTTTTTATAATAAATAGCGCAAATTACACTAACTCCAATGTAAAAAAATCTAAAATAGTTAAATAAACTATTTGTTGGCATAAAGAATGTCATAATATAGTGAAAAAATTCTTTGTGAACTTTTTAAAAGAGTGGTTAAAAAAATATAGAAATGCTCTTATAGCATAGTAACCTACAGTACGCACCAGCTGATATTGCATTGATTTAAATGACCTCAAACTTCTTTCTTTTAAAAATAAAAATCTTTCTGTTTATGAGTATCTACTTTTTAAGACGACACAGAGTATTCTAGCTTAGCTTATCTATACTAATATTATAAAGCTGAAGAGTTTGTTTCTTTGTTTGTTTGAACGCGCCAATCTCAATAACTACTGGTTCGAATTGAAAAATTATTTTAGTGTTGTATACCCTATTTATTGAGGAAGGCTATATAACATTACGCTACGACCCACGGGGGCGGCGCAGTAACGATAAACGCGGGTGAAACCGCGGGAACATCTAGTCATATCTAAGTTTCTAAGTAATAAAAATATTAACTTGTTGTAAGCGCCGTTGATCGTGCTTTACATATTCACCTCTAACGTAAACACTTATCCGGCACATTTTTCTTAAATCACCACGAACACTATGCCCGTACACGATTGCCAAGGTGTTGGGACTGCTAAACCTTGTGGTCTAGACTAGTCTAGAGAACCGTTCCTCGTACTCCCTACGCGCAGCTGCATAATTCCATTCACGCCTACTTAAACACATGAACATGTAAAAGTATTCAGTGTTTGAATACGATATGGCTAATAGGGAAAACACTTAATGGCGGAAGTTCGAACGAAAGTAATTTAAGCGCAAGACAGTACGAAATTATGGCACGCGTTAAACTTAAAGGATACAATAAAAATAGCTAGGGATGCAAGCAACGACTTAAATTTTATCGATATTTTCGATTAATATCGCCAGTCAGTGATAAAAAAGAATTTAATTGAATAAACTGGCGGGTGCGATCGAGAGGTCTCAGGTTGTAAAGGGGTCGCGCAAGATGTTATTTGTTTTTGTCTATTACGTATTTCTCAGCAACAACATGGTCTCGGAATCGGAAAATGTGCCCGGTAAACGTAGTAAAAACTTAGCTGGTAAAACGTGGTATAATAATGCACCTATGCCTACCCCTTCGGGGATACAGTCGTGATTCTATGTATGTATTCTTTTTATTTATTTAAAACATATAATTACGTAAAGTTAGAGTTTTGTACGCAAGAGTCTTCATTGCATTTTACAAATAAATTAACTTTCATCCTTAAACCTCGATATTTTTATTTAGTCGATAGTTACATCTCTCGCGTGGTGTGTTTGTGCCTCTAAGGCGATGCGTTTGACGGCATTGTTAAATATTTTATTATGACCTTTGATAGAAAAGCCGACGAACTTTAATAGAGAAATAAATGTATCAAAGAAGCCGCCATTTAGTGGAGTGTTGCTAGTCTGTCCGAAATTTCCGAAATTTGAGGGTAAAAATGCTGATCAATACTGCACTTAAAAATATTATGTAGACGCTTCACGGTGACAGATTTTTTTATTATTATTCTTAGCATGTTTTTAAGAGAGAAACAAGCCCTTGATGGATCGGACAGGGTTTTGTATACATACTGTATAATAATTTTATTTACACGCAAGCAAGAACATTACATTTCAGTCAAATAATATAAGTAAATCGGTCTTAATCGCGTTAATATTTAAAGGTTGCCCGACGTTTTATATAATAGGGGTTAAAGTATGAAGTTGCCGTTGTATAGTAATAAATAATTTTAATTGAATTGAAACCTTCATGGTATGAGATTTTCGAGTGAAACTTTTACACATGATACCTATGAGATACTTCTTTTAAAAAATGTGCAACATTAGATTTTCGACTTTCAATTGTTTTTTTTTATTTAGCTTAGACGGGAAAGATGGATACTTCGAAAATCCGAGTCATTTTTTAATACGAATTCTGACGCGGAACTGACGTGGCAGAAACGGCTCGCAATATCAACGCTACGTTTGAAGAGGAGACTGCTAATGAACGCACCGTGCGTTTTTGGTTTAAACGGTTTCGTAATGGAAACTTCGACTTGAAAAACGAACCACGTGGAAGACCGCCCACACAGGTGAATAACGCTAACTTGAAGGAGATGGTGGAAGCCGATCCGAGTCAAACTATCCAGGAATTAGCAGCATAGTTTAACGTTATCCTATCTACAATATTGTCTCATTTGCATCAAATCAATAAGAACAAAAAAATGAAAGATGGGTGCCTCATGATTTGACTGATCTGCAGAAAGAAATGCGTGTTTGAAACTTGTGTTGCCTTGTTGAATCGGTACAGAAATGAAGGAATATTGGATCGAATTGTGTGACGAAAAGTCGATTCTTTACGATAACTGTAAGCGAATAATGCAATGGTTGACCCCAGGTCAAACGCCGCAACAGTGCCTTACCGAAAATCTTACCAATAAAAAGTTAATGGTAACTGTTTGGCGGTCTCTTCATGGTGTTATTCACTATAGCTTTCTCAGGTCTGGTTAAGCAATAACAGCCGATGTTTACTGTGCCGAACATCGAACAATGATGGCGAAACTGACAGTCAAACAGCCCCGACTCGTGAATCGATCTTCACCATTATTGCTCCATGATAACGCAAGACCTCACACTGCACGAGAAACCTTTGTAACTCTTTAGGAGCTGCAGTTAGAAACCATACGGCATCCTCCGTAGTCGCCAGACCTTGCTCCAACGGACTACTACTTTTTTCGTGATTTGGACAATTTTCTACGTGATAAAAAATGCTATTCCCAGGAGGCAGTACAAAATGCTTTCACACAGTTTGTCGAATCTAGATCCCCGGAGTTCTATCGTAAAGGTATAAATGAAGATGGCAGCAATGTATAGGTAATGAGGGTAAATATTTCGATTAAATAAATATGGGTACATCTTAATTAAAACGAGTTTAAGTTTTTAGTACAAATCAGCAATTTCATACTTTAATCCCTTATATTAGCGAGTTCAAGACCTGTTTAAATACAGTGTATTATGTATACAAGTCGCGAAAGTTTAAAGACATTTATTTCTGGACACTGGACCCCACACTAGGATTCTCTATCGTGGGAACCAGTCTCATTCATTATACATAGGTACAATTTTATGTTAGTACGGTAAGTAATCTCTTATAATTGCCATATTTTTTATTTGATTATGAGTGCTTTTAGAGCGATAGCTCAGTGGGGAGACCAACAGATTGCAATGCAGAAGGTCTCGGGTTCGAACTCACGTCGTGCATCTTTTACTTTCGGAAGTTATATGACTTTTCGAAATTATGTGCGTATTGATTGACAATTATCGCCTGCTCCGTGCCTCGGAGAGCACGGTAAGCCGTCGGTCCCGACTGCCATGAACATCTATGGCAGTCGTTATTGGGAAGTCAGTGCCCTCTAATCTAATATCCTGACACTGGTCTTGATTTAGGGTATCGTTAGCCTTCGGGTTGCGGAGGTCAGATAGCAGTCGCTCCGTATACAAACTGATTTTCAGGCAAATCCGGTTAGACTAGAAAGCCGACCCCAAGTGACTTGGAAATAATAAAGGCTAGGGAGAAAAGATGAGTGCTTTTAGAGTTCGAAAACCTCTTTTACAACAGCTTTGTCCGTCTGTTATACAACTTTCAACTCCAGAAACGTAAGGGCTACAGACTCGCGGTCAAAGCCATTGGACTCAGCATAGTCGATATACCTCGAAATGACTATGACCTTGGACCTCTGACCCCAAAGTCACGTGATACCATTTTTTCGAACTCTAAGATTTACGGCAATTCATTGCCCTAGAATGCTAGAATTGTCAGAAGTAAAAGAACTCTTGCTTGAATAATATTCACCAAAGAATTGATAATTCTTGTAAAAATGAAAGGAATGTATGAATTCAGGAAAGTGTAATATGAAAAACCAATTCAGAATTGGAATATTTATTATCAGTCAATATGACATTGACAGTTAATGTCAAACATAAACAAAATGTTTCGTTCCGGAGTGCACCCTGGAAAATCAGGTTGAAAAGATGTATAGTGAATAAATGATACTCTAAAACATATTTATTGTTGACATACATATTTATATGTTACATTATTATATAGTACTTTTGTACAGTTTTCGATATGATTTATTAACGCATACAAAATTATATGACAGAGAACCACCGCCATATTGAATATAATGGCAATAATATAAAAACTATTATTTTTAAGCGAAAACGTGATTCGACTTAAATTCAGAAAATACTATTTTCACCCGATTCCTGGTATCTTTTGCAATTTTTTGGCTAATAGTACATTTCATAGCCGAAAATGAAACATCTCCTTTAGTATAAAATATACAGCGTCAAAATGTTTTTCGCGGTTATCTCGAAACCACCTTTTTCTCATACTGCGTTTTAGGGACTGCACGGCAGTATGGTGACATGTAGATTTATCGACTTAAAGCCAAGTGTGGTTTGTTTTAAACACGAGTTAAATGATGATTAATTGATGTAGATTAATCATAATACAAATAATAAACCTTTTCACCATATAAATATAAATTTTCAACCTTTTGTTCTTAGTATAGGAATCACATAAATATGTAGGAAAATAACCGTAATTGTAGGTATAGACCTAATGTTTTTTTGTTTATGAGATATTTCGGCAATACAGTCAGATATTTGCTTAGACTAAATGAGGAGTATAGTTTCAAAACCCGCCAAAACGATATCAGAACAAAAATAATGTTCCGATTGAATATGAAGCTCCTTCGTTGCTTATATCGCATTGCACTGATAGTTTTCAATAAAACCCACTAAAATCATATTAAATCAGCTCACAAAAGTAGCAGTTTGTAGCAAACACCGCTAAAAGAGTTCATTTATATTATGTCTTTAAATGGTTATTTGATATTTACCATTATTTGGAAAAAAGTATTTTAGAGGATATTGAAACTAAACTACTCAAATAAACTCGAATAGAGTGGAAACGCAGTTTTATAGGCGTGTTTAATTTTAGGTTTCGGATGTCTACGATACGTTCACACGAGCGAGATCCTGAAATTCATAACGGAATCATGCGATTAAATCTTCTGTTGCACGATAATTATTATTATAAACTTAGCTAACTGTTTATAAACTAGGTTGATATTAGTGTATTTTAACTATATAATATTGTTTGCAGTGAGGCTTTGGTCCCTCCAGTGCTGGACGTGCTTAGTGGTGTACCGAGGTCACGTGTGGCCGGTGTGGGACGTGCGCTGGTCGCCACACGGACATTACTTCGTCACGACTGGACACGACCGTACTGCACGTCTCTGGGCGACCGATCACCACCAACCTCTTAGAATATTCTCTGGCCACTTATCGGATGTCGACGTAATGTGTTCTCTTATCTACTTCTTGTAGTTTTTTGTTCTGTTGTTATAATAATAATCCACCGTCCATCAAAGCTTTTGGCCCAGTATTGCAACAAACAAGAATAGAAACTGAAACAGGTGCGAATTCGCGGCACGAATGTTCAATCCGGTTATATCTCTTATCCGGACTGGATTAGCTAATCAAATACCGATCGTTAAGTTACGTACAAATTAAAGCTCCTTGAAAATATTATTTATAATTATCTATTAAATGATATATGAATAAATATTAATCAAAGGCTAAATATAAGTTTGTAAGCTTTTAAAGTATACCTATATAGAAAGATTAAAATATTATTCAGTGTATACCTAACTATATATTTTTATATCTGAATAATATCTGTACCTACCTATTATATTTTGTATGATTACTTTATACTAAGTATTTTGTATATTTCAGTGTGTTCAGTTTCATCCAAATTCAAATTACGTAGCCACAGGATCCAGTGACAGGACAGTTCGATTATGGGATTGTTTGACGGGAACACAAGTTCGAATTATGACAGGACATAAGGTAGAACATATTTAGTCTCAATCTTTGCCTTATATTGTTACTATACTCAGATTTGCAAGAATGCAAGATCATCTCACTTATAACCACTACTTAACAATATCCTTCAAAGAGCTCCACGACCATCGACGCTGTACCATTTGCATACAGCATTACCCTGCTACTTCGACTGCGTCGTGTGCTCTGTATTCGATTACCTGCATAATGTACCTAAACGATTTCTTTATTTCAGTCTACCATATTCACCCTAGCGTTTTCGGTTTGTGGCCGATGGTTGGCCTCGGGCGGTAGTGCCGGCGAACTAATAGTGTTTGACATTTCGACCGGCTGTCCCGCTGCACTCTTACCGCCGCTGCACACCGCGCCTATACATGCTTTGGCTTTTAGTCGTGATGGCACCATTTTAGCCTCAGGTCAGTGATATACGTGACACATAGTTTGTCCCAACTGGAACGTCAAATGTGCCTTATTATAAAGAGCTTAGCTACTACAAGCAGTCCTCATAACTTCGAATTAAAAGAAACTATACTATATACTCCATATTAATACAATGTAATAATTAATTGTACAATGAGGTTGTTAAAATTTATTTGTTTCAGGTTCATTGGATTGCAATATAAAATTATGGGATTTCACAGCTATAACAGAAGAAGCCAATGGTGAAGAACCAGGAGCCAATAACCCAATACAAAAGGAAGACAAATTTTTGTTGAGATCATTTGCAACTAAAAACTCACCTATAAAAGGTTTACATTTTACACGGCGCAATCTTTTACTTGCCGTTGGTTCTTATGAAGGTAGTGCTTAAGATCCTGTAAATATTTGATTGTTATAAATAAATAATAAACCTGGATTATTGTATATTAAATGCTATTTTATTTATAATATGGTATTGAACTATCAAATTATCAAATTACAATACTAGTTATTAAACGTCCTGACTAACATATTATCACTATGATATACTAGGCCAAGACAGAGCCTGCTGTCATGACGCCTCATGATGCTATACAAGCTAGCTAATACAGGTATTTTATAGCAAGAATAATTTTATTATAGTAAATATAAAACGAAATATATGTAAGTAGCTAAAAAGCCCAAGCTGCAGCATGAAATACTTCAGAAAACAAGTCGGCTTGCCTTTATCAATACCATCTGGACTCTTAACCCGGGCTTGCTTTGGCCGGCTGTTCAATATGAGCTATATTATGTTCAGGGTTAGAAGTGTAAAAAGTTTTCAACGGTAAAATTGCTGCGGGTCATCGATTGCAAGAGATCAGTAATGGAGTAATAGGCACTCCACTGCTTGATACTGTGATGTGTGATGATATGTATAAAAAATTGAAAACTGCTTAGCAGTAGGATAGGTTATAGACAACTGTCGTTATGCTGATTGAACAAGCTTCTTCACAGTATGCAATAGGTTAGGAAACAGTATGCTTGCTTATATTTTGCTACACCATTAAAACGAGTGATGATTAATAATTCATTTATTATGTTCATAACTTCGCAAATTCATTGGTGCGTGTATGGTATCGAACTAGAGACTTCTGTCTGTCTGTCCAACAGTCTCCAATGGGCTATCACTGCTTACAGAAGTCCCAACATATGATTTTGGCAGCCATTAAAGGATAAAATTTTGGAGTAACAAAAATAAAACATATTTTAATAATTTTCATTTTATATTGTTTAAGTATTACTTGTCTGCAGTGTTGGAGTTAAATACTTTTTTTACGAATCGGCGCATCTTCGCAAATAGTACCTATTATTAACATTCATAGTTCGTCAAATCATGTGGCCTGGCATAATTAATAGTGCAAAATTAAAATTATGTCCCCTATACTATTTGAAGAAAATATGCTCTCTCTGATGTGATAAATTGTATCAATACATTCAACACTGATTCATTACTTCGGGAAACTTGTGCTTTCATTGCTTGTTTGAAATCTTCCTTTACACCTTTATCTGCTCCACGTGTGCCAATTCTTCTTTGCCCCAAATGCTGTTGTGAATTTGGCAATATATCAAGAACAATATTGTTTCCCTGTTCATTCCAAATAAAACTAAGCTCTTCTAATATGTCTATATGAATGATGTATGTAGAAAACAGATGGTAATGGAAAACACCTTTTTGTCTTATCACATCTAGTATGTGAATAAATATTGCTTCTTCTTGTGGCCAACCAAGTTGCATCAAAACTAACATATGACCATATGTCAAATCGGAATTATTGCCTGTATTAAGTAAAATCCGTATCAGCAGTGTACAGAAATAATGCATAATAGCAACTTTAGTGAGTGGTAAGAAATGTAGGTGTCTATGTTTTCCTCCTACAATTAATTCAGGTTCCAGCACACCTTCCACATTAGGCAACTGTGGTAAAGCTGCAAGTATACTCTCTATACAAGCTGCATACTTTTTCTGAAAATAATTTATGCTCACTCTAACAACACTAGCTGTAAGGGTGGATGTGGTTGCTTGTGGCATTGCTTCATCATACTTCCCGCGATACAAAGCAAACTCTTCAGCAAATCCTTCAGACCATGGCTTAACTTGTAACTGATTTGCTAGTTTTGTAAATTCTCTAGAAATTAGTTCATTACTGTGCAATAGCTCCCAACAATTGGCTGCTGTTTGGAATTGATGAGCTGATATACCAGTCACTTCGAAATCACCTTTCCTTCTTTTTGATGGTGGTGTTTCTGGATCTGACAAGGCTTCTATTAGTATATGATTGCCTTTTAAGGATTTTTGTTCATAAAGGGCTCGTAAAAAAAAGGTTATGCCACAATATATTAGTTGACGGCAATCTTCATTGTTTCTTAATGTCAGCAATTTCTGAAAATACTGTTCTTTATTTAAACTATTACTATAGTTGACAAAAAAAGTATCCCACCCGAGTTGTCTGCCCATTAAATCTAAGACTCCATATAGTCTTTGCCATGGATCATTGATATCATGTTCAGTTTCATCATAGACATAAGAGTTATAAAAATCTATTGCCTTTACTACCAGGCGTTGCAGTAGTCTGGGTGATTCCAGTGAACTGAGCAATGGTAATGTGTCTACAACTAGCAAGCGTGCATAGCGATTATCATAAAAGAAATTGTCCGTATTTATTAAAGTTTTCACCAAGCTGTCTACACCCAACTGAGGAAATTTCTTTAATAATAACACTAACAACCGACAATGTTCCATAGTGTCATCACTATTTTCAACACTAGTCTTCAGTATTGTCAATTGTATATCAGGACAAATATTGTCAAACATTTGGCTTAAAAAACTACCTTCAGGTGATCTAAGAGCATTTGCTATAGCTGATATTTCAGGCAACAATGATGAAAAGTTCTGTCTTGATTTTATAAGTGAACTAAAACACTCAGCAGCTTCTTGGACATTACCCGATTGCTTTTCCATTAAGTAAGCTTCAAATTGAATTTTAAAATTAGCAGGAAATAATGTTTTGGCTGTAATCATCCATGCTTTGGCTGAGTGAATATTGTATTTTTGGGCATCTTTTGCTTTCTCTATGATATAGTCTTCATCACTCAATGCTGTATCAACTCCGGGCATTTTGTTTTATTCCAAATCAAACCTGTAGTTTAAATATGATACAGATCTTTGAAGAATGATTTAAAAACCTAGGTGACTAACAAATGATAGAAACACAATGAATTCCACTGAAAAGATATCCTCCTTCCGCGCAAAACCTATTTATTTTTACATTAATGATCAACTCTACGAGCAATTAAAATTGTTACAAATACAAAATAAAATTACTGAGATTTGACTATCTTTGAGAAATGTCATATTGTCATATCATATAAGTACATTTACATGTTTGGTCTCATGTCAGTCATGTCAATGCACTGTTGCCAATTTAGCGACTTTGTCGCTAGAAATGACGACTTTCGTGTATGTCTTAGTGACAAAAAATAAAATTTGTCGCAAAAAAATTTTTTGCGGCTTATCTGGCGACTTTTGGGTTCCAAATGAAAACAATTTTAGGGCATGTAATAAATACATTTTTTGTTAATTCGGCAAAGAATTATACAATGCAAAGAGATATGTATGGAAAAATTATAAAAGGTTTTCGGTAGAGAACGACAAAAAAAAAAGAAAAGGTCAGCCCGCCTACCTGTGGATTCTCTACAGTAGGCGGGCTGACCTTTTTTTTTAGTAATTCACTATCTGACAGTCACAAAACCAGACCAGAATCAGTTTTAGCGACTTTCTGGCGACTTTTGATATTTAATCTAGCGACTCGACTTTACAAGAGTTGGCCACACTGTGTCAATGTCAGATAATAACAGTGATGACAGCACCTTGAATAGGTGCTGTCATCCAAATATAAAAGTTCCCTTTGCGCCTAGACAAACTTTGTGGTTGTGACTTGTGACTAAAATTGTTACTGCCTTACAGTCCAGTCAGGGCACGAAATTAATGGGTAGTTACGTAACATAAGTACTTAATAATTCACGAAGCATGGTCATTGAGGTACTAATAAAGACTAAACTATGTGATACTAAAAAAGTAACTACATTTGATTTCGACATTTTTGCGCTGAGAGCAAAAATGAGTGTACCCTGGAACTAATAGTAGTGGTGAACAACATAATTATACATTTCTTTAATAAGTCTCAAACTAAATTATATTAACCTCTAATATAGTAAGGATACAGTACATGTCTGTTTATAATGTTATTTATTTTTTTCATCGTTGCATAAAATGTTGAGAATCGTTAGACGTAGAAAAGTGAACAGCCGTCTTTACGGATGAAATCTTATGATTTTGGCATAGTTTAATGGACCCTGAGTCCATATCATGAACAAATTTAAAAATGTAAATGACGTCCTAATTGAATTGACATTATTGACGTAATGTTTACGTTTGTTTAGCCTTTTCTAAGATCACATTGGTTTTATAAATTACTATATTGATGATATTTAATTATTTGTTTCTTGTGTTATTCAGATGTAAAATGCCTTTTATGTAAATAAACTAAATAAATTATAAATATGAATGAATTTGACGTGTATGATGACTATGCAATAGCGGAGGACGTACCTGATCTCATTTTAGAAGCAATATTTTCGTACCTTAGTTTGAAAGATCTTCGCAATTGCGCTCTCGTGTGTAAAAGGTGGTATAGGATTCTCAGTGATGAAAACAATGATGTATGGCGAATTCATTGCGTTAAGAGATTGGTGGAAGAAGTTATGAAGTCTGATTTACTTTCTACTGTAACATCATACAAATCAAAATTAAGGGCATTTTTTCATGCGTGGAACCCACACGATTGTTCAAGAAATATATATGTTAAACCTAATGGTTTTACATTACACAGGTACACTGCATCTAGATAAACATAATGTTTGTTTATTTGTATTTGTCACCAATAAAGGACAATAATTTCTTTAAGTTTGTGTCTTTCAGAAATCCTGTCGCACAAAGTACTGATGCCTGCAGAAGTAAAATTGGTTTTCACCATGGTAGACATGCTTGGGAAGTGATATGGGAGGGCCCCTTAGGTACTGTAGCAGTGGTAGGTATATCAACCAAAGAGGCTCCATTACAGTGTCAAGGATATGTTGGATTACTAGGCTCAGATGAACAAAGCTGGGGTTGGAATTTAGTTGACAACCATTTATTGCACAATGGTGATACACAAGGGCACTACCCTTTGTTAAACAACTGCCCTAAATATCAGGTAAGATTTTATTTAATGTTTCTGATTGTTTATTACATGTATGCCTTCCATATTTCTGAAATATAAAACTATATCACTTACATATCTCTCTATGGATTGTGGGTTCATGCTGTAAGATAAAACCCAAACAATACTGGCCCATGCAGCAAAGCCCAAAAGATCCATTAATGATAACCTGGGGATTATTCCTTTTATACATTCCATACATCATTATGACTGTACTAAAATACTTGTTAGTTGGCAAATTAATTTCGAAGACCCCATAAGGACCTATTAAATAAAGTGGGATGCCACTGACATTTCTGTGTAAAATTCACTTGTATAAGTACTTAGTGCAGATGTATCCGCATGTAACATGATTATTACACTACAGTATGTAGCCTTTCTCTCGAGTGTAAACTATTGAATAACTGCATTACTCTCTGTTAAGGCCTATATTTTTTTTTAGTTTATCTAATATTATTTGCTTTGGCCATGGCTTTATGGTTTTTAACAAATGATAATTTTATTATATTAATATAAGTTTAACAACATAATAAAATTATCATTTATGGGAATAACCGAGTATAATAGTTTTGGTTATTATGGCCACCATTACCAATATAATTTTGACATGACAAGAACAGTTTCTTATAGTATTTTTGCATCTGTTCTTATAATTTACATTGTTTATTGGAATAATATGTCATCATCGAAAAGTGTTTCATAATATTTGAGGCATCAGTGAAAATATGTATTTTTCTTTTATGTTTAAGGTTGGTGAGCGCATCAGAGTGATTCTAGATTGTGAAGATAATACCTTATCATTCGAAAGAAATTATGAATTTTTAGGAGTTGCATTCAGAGGTAATTATTTAGTTTATAAACAACAGAATTGTTGCTGCTGTTTATATTCAACAATAACTTGATTTGCATTTGAATTACATTTACTTATATGAATTGTTTATTGTGAAACTTACGTTTCTAAAACTGTACAAATATATTTTCTTTGCAGGCCTTCCTATAAAAAAAAAGCTTTATCCAACAGTGTCAGCTGTATATGGTAATACTGAAGTCTCCATGGTATACCTGGGTCCACCTGTGGATGGCTGATAGTAAATTTGTGTGTCTAGAAAATGATCAATTTCTAGTCAAAATGCAATAATGTGATAAAGATACTGTTTTTAAAGGCTATTATTATTTATGTCTCTTGAGTGGCCCACACACAATAAAATATATGTTGGCAAAAGCTTTATATAGAGTGGAAACTCAAGTTACGGCTTGCCACTCACACACTATACAGAATGTTTTTAATTAGGTTTCTAACATCATCTTGCTCTAGCCGTAACAAATTCAGTATTTTGGGCTTACTTATCTACAATTGTCACCAAATGTTCATGCGATTTGTCTGAATATGTCCGCGTAATATAATACTATTTTCTGAATAGCTCCGATGTCGCGGGTGATTTTACAAACATTCTAACAACGGACACACCCTGACTGGTAACAACTATCAGATCACACCATTCGGCGTGGCGACACTGGCTAGGTGTCCACTTAGACCACTGCGCCACCTGCCTTTCACAGTATTGACCGATTTTTCTTATTAACTTTCAATACATTGGGTACTACACTACTTTGATAGGCAGTCACTATTTTCTGCAGGTGATAATATAATAATAATAATATAAGCCCTGTATTAAACTGTCCTATTGCTGGGCTGTGTGAGAAGGTTTAGACCATAGTCCACCATTCTGGACCAGTGCAGATTGGCACTTCACATAGGTACCTTCGAGAAAATTATGCAGAATTCACAGACATGCAGGTTTTCTTTCAATGTTATCCTTCAACGTTAAAACAAGCGACAATGAACTATTTAATACGCACATAACTTTGAAATGTGTCAGTGGTCGCTTTATGATTGAACTCGAGTCATCTGCATGGCAGACCAACGGTCTCCTACTAGGCTAAGACTGCTTGCTGATAATAAATTAATTAAAATATAAATTTCCTATACCTATAAAAACACTTCTGTATTGAAAAGCCAGAGAATCATGCTAATTTAATACACTGATAAACTAAGAGTATTTTATTGTTTGTATGGGCCGCTGCCTTTATCTATTCATAGCAAATTTGTTATGCTTTGCATTCCACTGCTGAATAATGTCAATTAATATTACAAATCACTATCGACTAAAACATGTAACTTGGTAATATTTTGAACATTTAAAAGTTTGGCAACTGGCGTCACAAGAGTACGGAATCTCACTGGTTCGGTGACAGCGTTTCCCCGGGGACTATGTGGAAACAGTTTTAAAATATATGTCGCCGAAGGATAAAGTGACTATGTTTTTGTTTTATCGGCGTTGCTGTACCATTGCGACCTCGGCCTAACTTACGTCTGAATTATGGGGTGTCCTGCGTGAGCGACGAACGCCACGCAACACGATGCAATACGACGCGATGCTACACGCGACAAATGTCCTACGTGATTTTGGTCATTACTTCTCGAATCATGGGGAAGTAATGTGCAATTTTGCTTGAAAGTTTATACTCGGAGAAAAAAATATATGTAGTAAAATACACAGAAAGAAAACAAATATAATATTTTTACAAAGAAATATATTTGGCGAATTCCATCATTTATATCCAAAATTAAGGGGTACGTAGGTAACGTTAATTCGGGTAAAAAGGCATATTTTTGTAATTTTTTTTGACGACTCATTTAATTTTTATTTATTGATACCAATGGTAGGTACATTGAAATATAACATTCGAAGAATATTTGAAATTTTTATAAAAAAATATTAAAAATACAGCAATGGCAGCAATCATTCTGAAGCATTTTGAAAAAAGTATAATTGCGGTGCCCCTCTTAACTCATTGCTGAATCATTTGAAATAAAAATATCATCATTTTCCCCAGGTAACGCTGGGAGGGATTATCGAAATTGCAATTTTTCACTTTTTGGGAACACTGAAGTGAAAAACGCAATTTTTGCGGAAAAATCGGTTAATTTGTTATTGTAAAAATATGAAAATTAACAAATTTGAAAAAACTTTCCAGCGTTATCTCGCAAATTATGGACAGAAATAGTTTTTAAAATATAAAAAGGATGGGTAGTTTTGAACTTATGAGGGGCACCGACCTTGAAAACGTGAGTTGTGGGAAAAACGCTTTAAAGTTTTGAACAATAAATTATATACTCTACACTGACTAAATATACAGTGCAGGTATAAACACGTTAGTACTTGTTTTGAAATTTCTATAAAGAAAGGTAGACAAATTCTTGAAAGGTTCTCCATTCAAAAAATCAAATAAAAAATGCAAAAAGAAAAGGTTAAAAACGTTACCCTCCTCGGCCCTCTTAAGAAACGGTTATAAAATGTTTAAACAATATTGTGGCGTGTTACCGTCTTCTTTCGATTACAATATTGTTGCTATTAAGTCTGAATTTGAGAATCAACCATTTCGTAGTACGTAGTGTCGCGTCTGGTCGCCCACAAAACAGGTACGCGTTGCGTCGCGTCTCGCCGCAGACTGCCAAGTGCCATAAAGGCCGCAAGATGAATAGGCCGTTGTTTTGAATTTTTGATCGCGTTCGCAGCGTCGCGTCGTACAGTGGGTCGAAATTGTTATATGAGGGACATAGGATGTTTTTTAGAAATTCCATTTAAAAAAACATTTGTTGAAAGATCTCTTCATTACGATGAATAAGTCATTATACGTTTTTCTCTAAAACTGCTAGTTTGCTCAGAAAAAAGCACGCACACGCTGATAGTGTAGAATTGTAGCCAACAAGCCCAAGAATAAGACTAAAGTAGTTTTAAAGCAAGACCTGTGAAGACTTGGCTAAATTTTAGCAGTTTTTGTTTTATTCCATACAACAAAAATAGAAGATATTTTTCTGGGCAAACTAGCAATTTTAGAGAAAAACGTAGAATGACAATTATTCATCGTAATGACGAGATCTTTCGATAGGTATATTCTTCAATAGAACTTTAAGAAAATCCTATGTCCCTCATATAGCAGTTTCGCCCCACTGTGGCGTCGCATCGTATTCGTCGCTATCGCAGGACACCCCGTTACGTGTTTTTTATGATAAAAAGCTAAAAGCCGCAATAGGTTGGTCTTAGGAAAATTTATTTTGCCAATAGAGCGTGTGCAGTTGAATTGGCTCGTATTGCCTTGTCTCCTAGTCTCGATAAATTGTGTGCGGGAACGGGGCTACAAAGTACTCTTGTTCACACAGATAAAAATAAGATAATGATTGTCATCTTAGGAAATAAATTGTGATGCAAGTTTACTTTTTTATTCACGATCACGGTTTTGGTTGCTGGCTGGAAATTGACGGACAGTGATCTAACTTCATAAATGTTAAGACGGAAGTATTACTAAAATTAACCTCATTGAAAAAGTTACATATGCCATACAATTTGCTAATTTTATTGTAATTAATAAATGAGTCTGTTTTCAAATATTTGAAGAGTGTAAAAATATATTTTACCCACAAAACATAAAATATAGCAGAATTTGTGTAAGTACCAACAGAAGTTTTAGGTAAATATAATTTGGCATAGTTTGTGTAATGGTAAAACTGCTTTTCGAAGCTTTGGTAGTTTATCTTCACTATAGAGAAAAATAATACGAGTCGAAAAGAATTTCTCTAGGACTTCGGCTGATTTTTCTTTACAGCTAAACAGTATAAGTTATGGAATGGGCTGAACTAAACATGACTGTGCCTACCTAATAGTTGTTTGTTAAAGTACTGCAGTCTTCATGAGAGTTTATTAAACTATTTTAGTATACGTTTAAGTTTCGCCGTAAACGATAGTCTCGTTATACTGATGGTTCGCTCTAATTGATGTTGAGAACTGTGGAAATGCATTTTTCTGAAGATGTTGTACCTACTCCAGTTTTTTTTTGCGCCATAAAGCCAGTTACTTTGCTATCCGAAAATAGCTGTTATTTTTTTAGTAAAAATATAACCAATTTTCGGGATATTGTTACTCATATCATCATCACCATATTTAAATATATATTTTTTTTTATATGTGTTTGATGTAATTTATGTTGATGAAAATGTAGTTTATTTACATTTTCGGACGACGCAGATTTATGGTGTCTGTCAGGTTAGCCTCTCCCTTGGCATTAGGTTGCGATATTTTAATGATTGCCTTCGTGTGTACTGTCGACGAATACTTAGCACTTGAATGGATGATCATACCTCGCAGTGGCGTAGCGTGGTTGACAGCAAAATTTTAATATACAGACATTCTAAAGAACTTTTCGGCAAGAACAGTCGTCATTATTGTGTATTGTACATTCGCCCATTCCTCTTGTTCGTCATGATATGGTTTAAATATGTACAAGATAATATTGTTATTTATTGTGAAATTTTGTCGCCCCTTAAAAATGCCGGCCAAGGGTCGGCCGCCCCTGCCGCACCCACTACGCTACGCCACTGATACCTCATACGTTAATTTGTTATTGAGGGCAAAATGTTAGGTATTAGTTAAAATACTCTGTATCGTTACTCGAAGCACTTTACTCGAGAGAGAGAAAAAGCAATGAAAAAATTTTTTTTAAGAGTTCGAAAAAGCTCTCATACAACAGCTTTGTCCGTCCGTCTGTCTGATATACAACTTACAACTCAAGAACCGTAAGAGCTAGAGACTCGCGGTCAACGCCATTCGACTCTGCATAATCGATATACTTACCTCCAAAATTACTATGACCTTTGACCTCTGACCTCAAAGTCACGTGACCTTTGCATATTACTTAAACCATTTTTTCGAACTCTAAGATTTACGGCAGTTCATTGCAGTTTTTCACTTGTTATATAATGGTATCTGAATAATCTTTTCAGAACAAAGAAAATTATGTTTGATATTGTATGTTTCATCGAGTGAAAGTGCTATGTTATGTTTTTAATTTAAATTATCCTTGAACATGGTGTTTAAATAGTAAAATATATTATATAAAGGTATATAAATAAACACAGCGCTCATGAGGTACATATTTTGTATGTTTAAATATATTTTTTGCTGTTGTCTTCTGCCCAGATATATGGTTGATTTGTATAAAAAGCTTTTTTGGCAATTTTATCTTGTAATATTGATGAAATTCACTAGTGACCAGAAATTAACTATGACTATACTTACCTGATTGTTTTCATAATTAAAGAAAGTGTTTTTTAAGAAAATAGTGTGAATTCTTTGCGACCTCTTTCAGTTTTAAAAAATGTAGGTACCTACTATTTTATTAGAGTAATAATAGGATCGCACTTGTTTATGGACACCGTTAGTCCTCAAGTGTGATGGTATTCCTAGTCGATTTGCGGTATATAGCACTTATACCGATGGTAAATAACCATGGCATTTACATTGGTGCCAATTCTGTTGTCACAAAATTCTCTAAGCTTAACTAAAAATCGCTAACATTTAGTTTAGTCCTCTCAAATGACATTTCGTATTCTGAAATCGTTAAAAGTGACAGGACTAAAAAAATGTTAGTGATTTTTAGTTAAGTTTAGAGAATTTTGTGACAACAGAATTGGCACCATTATATGAAAAGATATCGTAACATTTTTAAACCGATTTATTACTTTTAATACCTTGTTTGGTTAGTATTTCTGGGTAAAATAAATTGACGACAAACTCTTATGATAAATATGACCATATGCTGTACTGTATACTAAAAAGCACAAAAGCAAAATATTTATTCATCTGTCAAGCAAGTCTTAGAATACCAGACATAATAAAAATATATCTAATGAGTACCAGTGTCGCCATGGTCAAAAATAAATAAAATGTTTTAAAAACTTGCTAGCCATTTTAAAATGATCATAAGAGTATATACTTAATTACCAATTACTTCAATAGAATAGTGATTATAATAATAAATAATAATAAAATTTATTCAGCTAAAAAAAAGAGCACTATAGTGGACTTAAATCAACTTCAAATTAAATATTAATATCCTAACTTCCTAATATTATAAAAACTAAAATGAGTTTGTTTGTTACCTTTTCACGCCTAAACCACTGAGCTGATCATCCTGAAATTTTGCATATACGTTGACAGGTGTATAGAAACGCACATAGGCTACCTTTCATCCCGAAAAAAATTACTGTTCCCGAGGAAAACAACAAACACGTTCTTCTGATAATAGATGGCGCCACGTTTCTTTCGATGATTGAGTTACAAGCAGAGTACAACCCGAATTAATTGTCAAATTCTAAATTAACGCGAGCGAAGCCGCGGGCAAAAGCTAATCGAACAATAATTCAATGCCTTAGTAAACTAGTTTATAACCAAAATAATAATTATAGTAATCTGTTATGGCAAGAAAGGATAATTTAACATCTTTAAATTATTATAAGCTACTTGCCTGAACTAGGTTAGACCTGTGTTTCAGGCGATCACTTATCTATCTATTTTAAAAGTGGACATTTATTTAAGTATCTGTTTGAACAATAATATTACTAAATATAAATATAAACTTAAGCTAACACTGCCTGTATACGTACAAACAATTGTATCATACATTAAAATCAAAGCGTATATTAACTAATGGTAATTAGATACCTACCTAAAGTATAATTACATAATTTTAATATTTGTAACAAATCCTCTGTGTCTGCATAATTTAGTTTACCTACCTAAATATTCCGTCATCATAACATTACAATTTTTATTACTGACGCTGTATATACTTAGCAACTTATTAAAATTATTATACAGAAATGGACCCAAGAATATCCTTACTTAATATTATAAATGCGAAAGTAACTCTGTCTGTCGGTCTGTCTGTCTGTCTGTTACCTTTTCACGCTCAATCCGCTGAACCGATTTAGATGAAATTTGGAATGAAGATAGCCTGAGACCCTGGGAAGGACATAGGCTATATAACATCACGCTACGGCTCACGGGAGCGGCGCAGTAACCACAAATACCAATGACGCGGGTGAGACCGCGGGCACAGCTAGTATAAAATATGTTAATAAATGCATGCCTAGTTTGAGATTAGTTACAAACCAGGTACCTATTTCTTTCTCTTATCTGAAGGTGTAGGGATAAAAGGGAGTTCATTGTGCTGTTTCAGTATCATGTGTAGAATAAATAATTGTCGGACAGTTAGTACCTTACATGTCGTATAAAGCTGATGTATTGGAAATAAAAACGGTCGAAAGGTGGCTACCTTTAAAATTGCTCTTTGTGCACGTTCTAAAGGGAATAAAATTGACTTTGCAGCCCCACCCCAGGAAGTAATGCAATATGTTAGCACAGTATAAAGACTAAAGCTGCGTATAAATTAAGCGCGGCAGCCGCGCGAGTCAATGTTCGACCAGAGTTAACGTTCATTTGCCGCGCAAGCCAATATGTAGATATAAATTTAGTTGGACGTGACAGCCGCGCGTGGCAGGCGATCCATCACGAACAGACCGCGGCGGATAGTCAGACCAGTTCACTCTTGTAAACCTGCGAGTATGGACGCGCGCGGTCGAGCGGCTGCCGCTTTCATTGTGATTCACCATCTTATTTGTAAAAAAAATAAAAGAAAAAGGCGTTGGTGGATGAAAAAATTATATCTAAATAGATCGCTATATGGCGTGAAACTTCTGGAAGACATAAGATATGAAGCCGTTGAAGACACTATAAAAAATTTTACGCGAGTGTCAACTACAGAGTTCGAATTAATAAAATCATTAATAGAACCAAGTGTTATGAAAATGAACACACAATTTCGAGAGGCAATATCAGTTACTGAAAGATTAGCAATAACTTTAAGATTTCTGGCAACTGGAGACTTCTATACTAGCCTGCAATACCTTTTTCGAGTATCAAAGCAGTCAATTTCAAGAATTGTTCCTGAAGTTTGCGATGCACTAAAAGACTGGGTAAAGGTGAGTAAATAAAATATCTAGTTTTCTTTTATTATTATATTTATTTATTGATATAATTTTTATTATTATTTAGGGAAAAAATCGTCCATAGGCGATGGCGTTGGTTCACGTTCAGCAGTAGAAGTAGTGTCTGGAAACTGAGCAGACGGAGTCGATGCCTGAGGAGACGGCGTTGAGGTGTAGTGTGACTGTGAATAATTTTGGGTACAATACCCATAACTCGAATATTTTCCTAGGTCAGCTTCAAATATCACATTGTTAATCGCTTGCTTGACGTAAATTAAAGTGCGTGAATCATATTTACGGAGTTCATTAGCAATGTGCTGGCCGTAAGAAAAATATGGGTCAGCAGATGATGAAGCGGATTCAGTTAGAACCTGAAATGCTTTTTTCAGCATAGGGGAATCTTCTTCAGCGTTTACCTTTTTCTTTTTCTTTACTCTCAGATTATCTGGAGCGTTCATAATGTCACTTGGTGGTTCTATTTTTTGTTCCATAGCAGAAGGTGTAATTGGTCCTGTATCATTATTTTGTGCAATTTGTGCTGTTGCCGACTATAAAAAAAATACGAATGTTTAATTAATTGTTGCAGGTACCGGACTCAGAAGAAGAATGGTTGCAGATAGCACACGATTTCGAAAACAAATGGGACTTTCCTCATGCAGTAGGTGCATTGGATGGCAAACATGTAGTGTTGCAAGCACCTATAAACAGTGGCACAGAATTTTTCAACTACAAACAGTTTTTTAGTTTAGTTTTACTAGCTTTAGTCGATGCAGACTATTGTTTTACGTATGTAAATGTGGGCTGTCAAGGTAGACTATCTGATGGCGGTATTTTCAAAAATACAAACTTATACAAAAAACTAGAAGAAAAATCTATGAGACTTCCTCCTCCATCCATTCTTCAAGTGCCCTATTCCTTCAAAGTACCATATGTGATTCTAGCTGACAAAGCTTTTGCTTTAAATGAATATACTATGAAACCATTTCCAGGAGATCTAGAAAGGGGTTCCGAGGAAAGAATCTTTAATTACAGGTTATCTCGAGCACGTAGGTGTGTGGAAAATGCATTCGGGATTCTGAGCTCAGTTTTTAGAGTTCTACGCAAACCTATGTTACTACAACCAAAGATTGCTACTAAAATTGTTTTAGCAACAATACATTTGCATAATTATTTGAGAAAAAGAACTCTGACAAGGTCACAGTACACGCCGCAAGGATGTATAGATAGTGAAGGAAAAGAGGGGCAAATTATACCTGGAACTTGGATAAATGAAACTGCCCCTACATCACTACTGCCTCTTAACTATATCCCAAGAAGAGCGGGAAATTTTGCACAACAAATACGTTCACACCTAGCCCATCACTTTGTTACCAATGGTGCAATATCTTGGCAAAATAGATATTAAAACTTGTACTCACATTTTCAGACATTGTGTCCAATGTTTCATTGGGTAGATCTTTATCCCTCATGAAATTAAAGTCATCGAAAGCAAACCACTTGGAAACGTAAACTTCATTTGTGGCTGTAATAAAAATTAAAATTATTTACGTAATTACAAAATGCGTTTTATTTTTTGTTGTAAATGCAAAATAAATAGGTACTTACCAGAACCAGTACGACAACTTTTAGCTATTCTAGATTTTTCTCTTCTGTAGGACGCCAAGAGTGTAGTCATTTTCTTTTTCAAGTCAGGAATAGGTATATCCATTTTCTTACTGATTTCTACCCACGCATCATACCTCAGCGATTTATTGTGGTATTGGGAGGATTTGCTGTTCCACAAAAATTCTTTAGCGCTATACAATTGTATTAGTAATCGGCACTTTTCGTTGTCCATTTTTACGTATTCGCCGCGCGATCCAAATCACCAAAACTACAACCGTCCCCACTGCGCGCGAGCGAACTGTTATACGGGAAACTTGTATAGTCTTTTTAAAAAACACTTTTATTACTTTGGCTAAAGGCCGTTTAATTTATATAGAATATTACAAGAAAACTTTTATTAAAGAACAAGTGGCCTTAACCGAGGTTGAGAATAGAATGACTTGAACTGGGCACACTAAACTATGAATCCGCTACTTATCGCCAATGTGCTGACGGTGCATTGTGTCAGGGTTGTCCCATACATTGACGGGATATAACAACCCCCACGTTAAGAGGAAACTTACGGGAAATGTAAGTTTCTGGGAAACTATTCAACGCGAAGACGAGGCTGTTGGGTTACAACAGCTTGAAGTTCTGTTTCAGGATTAGGATTTTCTTTACAATTGATCTTTAGGGTTCTAGAACACTTGCTCTTTTTACAACTATATATAATTAGTAAAAATAAACAAAATAGTATTGACAAAATACTTAAAATGGGAAAGCTAACATGGTTATTGATATTATTATCATTACTTAATGCTACATTCTGTAAATCATTAATTATTTGATTTGATACAATTTTAAGATCCTTAAGGTTATCTAATTTTACATTATTTATACTAGAGTTTGGAAGGTTTAGCTCTTTAAAACGACTTAAGTCACAACAGTTATCGCTTATAATATTGAATTTTGGGGAAATAATTGGTACATCAATATGAGGGAAATTTTCTCTTACGAATCTAATATTCTTATGAAAAGCTATGCAATTGGGTGGTAATTTAAGGTATCCTGTACCGGATACCACGGTTTCATACAGTTCGTCATTTTCACATTCGATAGAGAGTTTAGTTTGTTCAGATTGTACAAATACCCATTTGTTATTTGTCATTTTGTGCCAGATGTCAATGTTACCACGGAGGAATCTATACTGGCAATTTACAGGTAAAGATGAAATAGCTTTAGTGATGATTTCAATTTCACAAGATGGGTTACCGGCTATTGTATAGATATCGTTTGATTCACAAAGGTAAATTTTGTTTGGGATAGAATTACAAGAAATTAGGTTCTTCAGAAATGAGAAAGATGATTTGTCTTTACTTAATGCTAGGTACTCCTCTGTGGGTAAGATCATGCTAAAAGAATTGGGCATTGTAGTATTAAGAGGGATAGGTAAGGGTACCACCTTATATAAATTATATTCTAATACATTAACTAAGGGTATTTTGATTACAAATATTAGCTTACCATCTAAGTAGTAACAGATTAGTTCTGCGATATTCATTAAGGTATGAATGTTACTTAATTCTAGATTAACTGGGAAAGATCTATATCTAGGTAATAATTTCAAGTTGTTCACAATATCCTTATAAAGTTGTCTAGGCGTGACAACGGAAGGATGTATGGTTTTACTTTTTACAAATAAAATCGCATTTAGGATATCTTCAATCTTAAAAGAAATAGTAAGTAAATTAGACTCTAAAACATTTAGAGTTGTGCTTAATCTTGTCTTAAAACTTTCGGTTATTACAATATTAGAGATATTATTGAATGCTAAGGTTACTCG
This sequence comes from Catocala sponsa, assembly GCA_963564715.1. Taxonomy (NCBI): domain Eukaryota; kingdom Metazoa; phylum Arthropoda; class Insecta; order Lepidoptera; family Erebidae; genus Catocala; species Catocala sponsa. Next base: position 14,997,086 of record OY751331.1, read on the forward strand.
ATCAATGACGTCATTCAATTTTGCTTGGTTGACATGAAGCTCATTTAGTGTGTTATTTATATTAGATATAGCCGATTGGGATACAATAATATTTTTCTTAATGGATTCTGTGAGTATTTCATCATTTTTGAACAATTTATTAATAGCGTTATTGTAAGATTCAGCATCTCCTTCGTCTAAGGTGCCGAATATATGTTTAAAAACAGTGCCAACACCAGAAAACCAGGCTGATCTTTTGGAAACATCGTTGGATACTATATGGGAAAAGGAATCAAAGTTACGAAGGACATCTGCGTAAAGTGAGTCCAAGGGTTGTATCATGTTTCGACAATATGTCTCATCTATTTCCTCATTTTCTCGGCATTGGAATTTAATTATATTAAATGTTTGATGAATGTTTTCAATAAATTCTTTGAAGGGCGAGACTTCTACAGGAATTACTATATGAAATTGATCGTTTATCATTTTTAAGGTGCCGACCGGATCGAAGAACAAACCGGGTCCCTGGGTGATGCGCTCTACATATTGGTTGTCGCTAGTTGCCAGAATATGAACGGTGCCCATTCTGTAATTAATTTGAAATGGGTTAATCTAGGTTAGGAGTCATATTTAGTTATTGTCATGAGCGGGTTTCACTTCATCAAAATGGTGTTTTACGTGTCGTCTATTAATTAATAGGGATAAAGTGTTATTTCCATGTAGTTTTACAATCTTATATGGTCCCTTCCACAAAGGTGAGAGGGCCTTACGTAATCGCAGGTGATTCTTTAAATATACGTAGTCACCGACTTTGTACTGAACCGGACGACTGTGTCTGTCATAATAGGTTTTCGATCTTTCTTTAGAAGTACGGATGTTTTCTTGTGCCTTTTCACGTGAGATTTTCAGACGGTGTTGTAGCATCTTGATGTATTCAGGATATGTTACATTAGGGTTAGCATCGAAAATGGAATCAGGGATATAGGGCTTATGGCCAAAAACAAGTTCGTATGGGGTAAATCTAGTCGTTGTGTGGACACTACTATTATAGCTTAGCATGGCGGTATAAACAAACTTATGCCAGTTGGTTTGGTTTTCATTCACAAATGATTTCAAATATTCTTTTAATGTAGAATGGCTTCTTTCGAGAGCACCCTGTGTTTGTGGGTGGTAGGGTGAAGACCAAATTTGCTTGATTTTTAAGAATTCGCAGGTGCGTTTAAACAGATCGGCGGTAAAGTTAGTACCCTGGTCGGTGAGTATCATTTTGGGTATACCGAACAATGATATGAAATGAACTAAGCATTCGCAGGATTCTTCTGCGGTGGCATTTGAGATGGGATAGGCTATTGAGAATTTTGTCAAGTCGTCCTGAAGGGTGAGTATAAATTTCAGTTTTGCAAGTCCTGCTTCAGGTAGGGGTCCGACAATGTCGAGGCTAATTCTATCAAATGGGCGTGTAGAAGTGGTTGTAATCTGCATGGGAGATTTGTTGATTTTGCGTAAGGCTTTATTAGATTGGCACAATTTGCAGTTTTTTACATAGTCTTCTATTTCTGATCGCATATTTTTCCAATAATAACGTTCTTTTATCCTATCATACATTCTATTGGAGCCTAGATGACCAGCTATTGGAATATCATGATTTTCTTTAAGTAATCTCTTTATTTCAGAAGGTACTGGGTAAATAATTGTATTATGGTGTATATGAACCGTGATGTTTGTATTGTTAAATAGATATATAAGCATTCCATATATTTTAACAAAGGAATTTTGTTCGAATGGGTTTTTGAAATCTGTTATGGCAAATGCATTGATATCACCGGATAGGATAATTTCGTCCCTAACAGCCTTTAATGCCTTGAAGATGTCAAGGTAAGTACAGTTATCAAAATAGTAGACCTTTGTAAACAATAAATAATAAGTTTTCTCTTTAATGGTTAATTTTTTGAAACTGTGGAGTTCTCGTTCTCCATTTATTATACTACTTGGGTCATCAGAGTTACCAATAATTTCTTGGACATATGGGTTTGATTCATCAAGATCAATAGATACAGGGATGAGTATGGTCTTATTATTACTCTTTAAAAGATTTTCGTTATGCTCTTGTACTTGTGTATTATAGGTTTCATTTTTATTATTAAAAGATCTTAAGAAGTCTGAGTATTCATTATTAGGGGTTGTAGTATCTTCCGATACTGAAGCAGGGGAGTCAGTTGGAGTAGGACGACTTAAGAGGTCAAAGTCTATGTTCGGTGGTGGGTTTGATGGACTTGGATCTAGAGCACCTAAGTCAATAAGATCGTCGAGGACATCCTGAGGGATTTCTGGTTCTGGGCTAGTGGTTGTGTTGTCATTCATACCAGAGGTGGACGGTTCTTCTTCAGTGACAGGGTTAACGGGATAACGTGATAATGCATCTGCATTGCTATTGATTTTTCCCTTTTTGTATTCAATTTCGTAATCAAACTCCTCCAGTTTGAGTCTCCATCTAACTAGTTTTGAGCCGGGGTCTTTACAATTGAACAACCATTTGAGTGGGCGATGGTCTGTTACGATTTTGAAGAGACGACCATATAAATATGGTCTAAAGGTTTGGGTACCAAAGAGAATAGCCAGACACTCCTTCTCTGTCACGCTGTAATTGCATTCGGCTTTGTTTAATGTTCTCGAGGCGTAGGCTATAGGGCGATCTTTTCCTATTTCACCTTGAGATAAAATGGCGGAGATAGCGAAATTAGAAGCATCACAAGTTAGGACAAAGGGCTTGGTAAAGTCAGGATAGGCTAGAACAGGGGCAGAGACTAAGGCATGTTTTAGACTTTCAAAGGCTAACTGCTGTTCGTTATGCCAGTTGAATGGGACATTTTTCTTGAGAAGGTTGGTAAGGGGTTTTGCTATTTTAGATAAGTCTGGGATGAATCTGCGATAATAGGAAACTAACCCTAGAAACGATTTGATATCTTTGGGACATTTTGGTAAAGGGAAGTCAGCGACAGCTTTAGTTTTTTCTGGATTGGGTCTTACACCCTTATCTGTAATCGTGTGACCAAGATAAGATACCTCCTTGCGGAGGAACTCGCACTTGTCTGGTTGAAGTTTTAGGTTAAAAGTACGTAGTCTATCGAATACGTTAGCGAGGTTTCTAATGTGAAGGTCAAGGTCGAATGAATGAATTACGATATCATCCAAATAAACAAAGCATTGTATACCTTGGAGACCGGACAGCACAGAGTTCATTAGTCTTTGAAAGGTTGCGGGCGCATTCTTCAAACCGAAAGGCATTCTCGTAAATTCAAAGTGTCCTTGTGGGATCGAAAATGCTGTTTTAGGGGCATCGTCTTCTGACATCCTTATTTGATGGAATCCAGAAGCCAGATCTAGTGTGCTAAAGTATCTACATTTACCCAGTTGATCAAGGATTTCAGTAATGTTTGGTATTGGATAGGAATCGCCTATTGTGATATCGTTTAACTTCCGATAATCTATAACTACACGCCATTTGCGTTGGCCTGAGGCATCTGTCTTTTTAGGAACTACCCATATCGGGGAAGACCAGGGGGATGTTGAGGGTCGAATGATACCTTCATGAAGCATTTTATTAATCTGGGATTCTACTTCCCTTTTGTGGGCATCTGGGAATCTGTATGATTTAGTGCTAATAGGGACAGAAGAAGAGGTTGGTATTTTGTGTTGCAGGGCATCAGTAAACGTTAAACGATTGTTGGGCAGATGGAAGATATCAGAATAGGAGGAACAGAGGTCGTATAAGGCATTAGATTCTTCGGTATTCAAATGAGACACTCGTAATAAGTCGAGCACCTCTTTGGTGCGGTTAAGGGCGTTGTCTTGGTTTGATTCAGAGTAGGGTACATGAAAAATGTTATGCGAATAATTCTTGTCTAATGGTAGGAGATTTATTTTAAAATCTGGGTTTATTTGTATCGGGGATTCTGAGATATTAACGACAGAGATGTTGATTCTTGAGTTTGGTTTAACCTTAACTATACAATTGGCTATTAGAAGGGAGTCAATTTGATTTTGGTCAAGTACAATGCCTTCTTTTAGTTCGGGGTTTGACACTAAGCATTCTATTACAGTTTCAGTACGAGGCAAGATAATATAATTTGGTTCCGAGAAATTCAAGGTAAGTATTACTTTATTAACAATAAATGCACTTGCTGTATAGTCGATTTTACAGTTATTTCTTGAAAAGAAGTCATTGCCTATTATTCCATCATACGGAAAGTCTATATTTGGAACCATGTGAAAATGATGACTAAGAGCATCAAAGTTTATTAATATATGACCTAGTGTGCGCATTATGTTTTTTGTATTACCTAAACCATGGAAAGTTACGTAATTATTTTCAATTTTAGGCATTTGTTCGATGATATTTATTTTGATAAGGCTAATAGACGCACCGCTATCGATAAGAAGTTTCAAGGGTTTCGATGATACAGAAGTTTGAACTTCTACAAAAGGTAAGGACTTCTTTTTTGGATTTGTTGTGATATTGTATGTACTGATTTCTGTATTTTGTTTTTTAGATGCTGTGTTGGATACTCGACAAGGTTCTAGAATTGGGAGGTCAGTGTTTACGAAAGAGTCAGGGATTGGTTTAGTTACATCACTCTGAGTTTGGGGCTGGTTACCCTGTCCGTTAGTGACTAATTGAGAAACAGTGAATGGGCCACTATGAGTTTGGGGCTGGTTACCCTGTCCGTTAGTGACTAATTGAGAAACAGTGAATGGGCCACTATGAGTTTGGGGCTGGTTACCCTGTCCGTTAGTGACTAATTGAGAAACAGTGAATGGGCCACTATGAGTTTGGGGCTGGTTACCCTGTCCGTTAGTGACTAATTGAGAAACAGTGAATGGGCCACTATGAGTTTGGGGCTGGTTACCCTGTCCGTTAGTGGATGATTTAGGAACAGTGGATGATTTAGGAACAGTGATTGAATAAGGGACGCTTATTTGGGGCTGGTTACCCTTGTGGTCCATAGAACTAGAAAGGGTGCCGTTATCATATTTTGACCGTACTAGCTGTGAATTGGGTCTCACGAGACACCGACGTGAGCCCACTATTCGTTTAAATCATTTTCAGGGGTTTGCTCATCGGTTAGGTCGACATTATGTATAGGTTGATTGGTTTTTTGGTAACTCGCGGATGGACGATTGTTTCGGTCGGCTTGTTGATTGTTTTTATTGCCGAAATACCGATTATTGTATTCACGCTTCCGACAGGCGTCAATAGTGTGACCAACGGCTTTACAGTAGCGACATGTTGGTGGACCTGACGTAGGTAAAGGTCCTTGATAACTTGGCTTATTCGCGGCGGTCATTGCACCTTGTGTAAAGTTTTTGTATTGCTGCGGTTGTCGTTGGGGTACGCGATTATAGTTAAAAGGTGTGGCATTTCTTTTAAACGAGGCTTGTAATAACTTTTCTTCGGAAACGGCGAAATTGATCGCGTCATTGAGCGTTTCGGGATCACGGCATCTGACCACAGTAGACAGGCGCACGTTTAATCCGCTAATAAAAGTATATAATGCTAGGTCTTGCATAGCAGCGACACGGCCAGCCAGTTCCCCTTTCTTTTTCGTTGGTATTGAGACATTAATTTCGGTAAGTAACTTTGAGAGACACGATTCTACACGGAGTGCGAACTGGTTGACTGTTTCGTTATTAGATTGGCGACAATCTTGAAGATCAGAGAGCAGTGCAGCATAATGCTTTCTTTCGCCGAATTGTGACTTTAGGAAGTCCTCTAGTTGTTGCCATGTCTCAAATTCTTTTATTGAACACGCGCTTTCGGCTCGCCCTTCGAGTTGACTAATAATATATGTCAATAATGTGGATTGTTGAGCCGGCGACGCAAGGTTAATAGCGTTTCTACAGTTATTTAAATAGGCATTTAGTTTTTCTCTATTACCGTCGAATTTATTTATGAACTTAATCAAAACATTTAAATCAATCTCCTTAGAGGTCGTAGTGGAATCCTCTTTGGGCATATTGAACGCTTCAGTCACGGGAACTCAGTTAGTCAAAACAAAGATAAGGCTCGAGGACCGGATTAGCGATAAGGAAAGAATGTTGCACGGCTCTCGCGACTAAATAATATGTGTAGTTACTAATCTATGAGAAATATAATTAAACACTTTGTTCGTTGTACGTTTTCGTATTACGCGATCACAGGCAATTTAATTATTCACTGGCACTAATCACTTGCACAATTATCTTCGGTATGAAGTAAATATGAATGTTAAAGACTTACAGGAACACGGCGATTACAGGAACAGCATGTGTCATCATGGCTGGTGGAATACCTTGCTTCCACGGTGAGTATGTTTAAAGGATACGGTGACGACAGCAACAGGATACGGCAACAGGATTCGGCAGTGAGAAACAGCGACCAGCAATATCGGCTCGGCACGGCAGTAGAACTCTTCACATGGATATAAATCACGACACGGCGAAAAGAAACAGCGAGAGGATACGGCGACGAAATGATAGAGTTCTGTGTGGCGACGATATGCGTTTAGAAAGTCTGTATTGTTCACTATTGCACGAATTTATTGTTCGTTTTACACGATAGAGGCGAACCAGGATTTTAGAAATCCCTTTGAGCTGCCACCAATGTTATACGGGAAACTTGTATAGTCTTTTTAAAAAACACTTTTATTACTTTGGCTAAAGGCCGTTTAATTTATATAGAATATTACAAGAAAACTTTTATTAAAGAACAAGTGGCCTTAACCGAGGTTGAGAATAGAATGACTTGAACTGGGCACACTAAACTATGAATCCGCTACTTATCGCCAATGTGCTGACGGTGCATTGTGTCAGGGTTGTCCCATACATTGACGGGATATAACAGAACGACTGAAGCTCCTTTGACGCGGTCTCAAAAACCGACAGCAAGCGGATCGCCCCGCGGCACGTTCGAGCGCGGCAATGTTCGCGTCGCCGCGCGCGGCGATCCCGTCTACATAGAGCGTGGCCGCCGCGCGCGCCAATGTTCGATGGTTTGCCGCGCTTAATTTATACGCACCTTAACAGTAGTATGACGCCTTTGATCTCGTAGAAAAAGCCGACAACGTCGCGTAAGGGCATGGAAGGTAGGGTTGTCACAAGTAAAGTAAGTAGTTATTCATACAGTTATTTATTTTAGATCAACATTGCAACGGCTATGCTACATGGATATTGAAATGTAAATCACTTATTACAATAATCAACTATTATAAAATGTAAATCACTTAATATAATAATCAACGAGTATAAAATTATTTATATTAGTATTATATTTGTAAACGGCCTGCATTTTTTATATATATCAAACTTTTTGCAGTTTATTAAGGCTATTTTCGTACAAACTTAGTTAAGGTAAAGCAATTGACATCGCGGTCATTTTAACGATGGGTGACCCTGGGATCAACTTACAGAGCCTATGTTTGGGGGGCAAAAATTATGATTATTTTTGAGCTTGGATCCGCCGTTACCAAGATACCTACATAATAGGTATTTAACTAGTAGGTATTTATTGCATGGACTTAAAATCACACTTGAATCTAATATTATATTACGACGCATACTATTTTCTTACGTCCGCCACTCTTTTTACGTTGTATATTGGGTTATTTTAAAAGTATATAATATTTAAATTACTTTATTCTGTGATTTGGCCAGACATGAGAAAATATTAAAACGTTAGTAGTTAAGTAGGTTGGTACTCTTTAAGTTTACAATACAAAAAATGGTTATACAGTTTAAAATAATATTAATAATGAATAAGAGTTTAGCTTTCTTCGGTACGCGGCAATTGGTGAAATCGCAGATCCTTATTTATGCGAGATGACGATTTACGATATCTCACATCACACATCGTATGCACCATTTTAATTAATATTTATAAGGAAATATGAAATATGTAACATATTTGTTACAGATTTCATGTTAATCACGAGCTACAAATGTATAAGGAAAGACGACAAGTTCAAGATACTGTCTTTGGAATCACGCCGTGCGAGCACTAAAATGTTTTGTCTTAACGAAATAATCCATGCTGCAATAGATTGCCCTGATTTGTTCTCTTATTAACTTTAATACTAGGTTTAGTTCACGTCATCCCCACTTTAAAAGTTTTATTCTAAATGTGCACATTAATAACACTTCATTTTACAACCTGATGGTATGGATGTGTTGACTGTACAATGATTTATTATCGAAACATCATAACACTTTGGACATATTCTATAGCTGATTCGCAAAATTTAAAAGTAATAAACATGTTATGCCTAATGTATAATACTGTTACGCCCAGTGCCATCTCTCGGCATTGTGCGGAAGACTCGGCAGTTCCCTCTTATAATTTATTACAGCGCCATCTATTGGCATCTTACGGAACTTCGTACGAGAAGAGTAGAGAGAACGCTGGTACATTCTCGAATGTTCATACTGTTTACATACCGGGAATGACGTTTCTAGAAAACTCTGGAAACACTTTACCGCGTATAAATAGAGCGCACGCGCACCGCCAAGTCAGTTTACAATCGTAAGCGGTCAAGTATTCATCGAAGCGAAAGGAAGTGGAAATACTACGGAATTTGAAGCAGTTACAGTGGAATAGTGTAGCAGGTATATTGTTTGTTGTATTTTAAATTTACCTAATTGTGTGCTAGAATAAAACGTGTTTTAGTCGGTAATATTGTTTACATTCTTATCCGTCGAACACAGCACGTAACAATACTACAATTGCTGGGTATTGGTACGATTCTCATTTTACTTTTTCTTTTCTTTTCTTTGTTTTATCCGCATTTTGTTTTTGTTTTATATAAATAACTCACGGTCATAACGTCATTTCGTCGTTAGCAACTAGCAACACAGTCCATTCTGATCATGTAGTGTACATATAGCGTAAAAAGAATAACTTTATGATAAACAGTCAAAAAATACTGTTGTAGGTGTCTTCGGTCGGTAAGACTAGGATAACTACAATGTTTATTAATTTCTATTTATTTATTTATTTAATTTTAGGAAGGCTTACAGACTAATATAATTCTTAAAAGTATACATTTAATGGGTACACATGTTGCTAATAACAAGCCTCCATATATGAATATTAAAAACAACAAAAAAAAAAAGAATAATCTAACAAAAGTACAAAACTGGATTCTAATGGAAGCAATGTTTAAATGACTTTGTTCCGCTATTATAATCAAGTACCTAGGTATCTACGATACTCTACATTTGTTATATAGGTTTTACTTCTCAGTAGGCATGGAAATGATTGCTACATTTCATTCATTTTCATTCAATGAAATGATGATTTTTTTTCACAGTGATTTCATAGGTGAAATTTCACAGTCAATGATTTTTCATTCTCAGTCGCAGTAACTTTGCATTTGGTACAATTTGTTTCAGTATGAAATATGAATTATAGCTTAAGACTACCTAATGAATTAAATATTATGATAGCTTGTTTTACATTCGTACCTTACAGTGCAATGCTCGTTTCTCATAAGTAGTAGTTCCAAATCAATGCACTCATTGTTCTAATTTAAATAATATTTATAAAATAATTATTACTACCTAACTTATATACACTACAATTTTAAAGTAACATGAAGATTTATTTACACTAATAATAATCTCTTTTACGTACGAGTAACTAACATTAATTCTAATGCGACACATTGTTATATTTGCTGAGTGAGCTTATTCCGAGCTCGCTTCCCCAACCACTCCGATTTGTAGAGTTAGTCGCTACCCGTAGGGCACAGAATAGACCCGCGTCTAAGTTATAAATAATAACTTAAGTTTTTATCTGGTGTTAAATGTGACTCATTACACTGGTCAATACTGAAATTTTTTCCTGAGATATTTTGTACTATAAAGGGTATACATGAGGCACTGATTACGGGAAAAATACTACTTTTGTTCTAACAGCTCAATTTTTTTAATTAAACAATTTTACAAATTTCTCCTAAAATACTACATTTTCAGCCGTTTTCAAGTTGTTTAAACGCTGTTAAATGATCTTTTATATGATTTCCTTGAATAAGTGGCTTCAGGGAGATCTTCTTGTAAATTCCAACAGTAATCGGCCATCATATGGACATCCCACCTTCCTTGATAACGCTCTTCCATGGTACCAATGTCTTGATGGAATCTTTCGCCCTGCTCTTCGCTGTAACCGCCTAAGTTTTATGGAAATCGATCTAAATGAGTGTAAATAATGTAACTTGATACTCATATTACAGCCCAAGTGTTTTAAATTGGATAGCATACTCTCAACTAACTCAGAAAAGTCGTCCGATTTCGTGTTTCCAAGAAAATTTGCATCACCAAAACAAATAATTTCCAAGTTTTAGATTCAGGTTCATTCATTGAAATAACAAAATTTGGGTCTTTCACCAGTTGTCTAATCAAATAGTGGACCATGGAAAATTCCCGCTTTCACTTTTTCTGTACTCAATCCTGAAAATTTACGTAAAAGAAATGCAAAACATTGGCCGTTTTTATCGAGGGCCTTTACAAACTGCTTTATGATGCTGATGGAACGTTTTGTTGATCATTGCAGAGCAGAAGAGGTCGCTAAGCAGAGCGCAAGTTAGGATATGACCACTGATTACGATTTTTAGAATTAATTCCGTTAATATTTACGACACAGAAATAGCAGTCGGCGTGATGATTTTGAGGTTCTCGCCATATCATCGGTGTTTTATATTTAACAGCAGTTGCTTTTCTATTGGACCATTGCCGGAGACACACGATACACTTTAGACACACAATATGAGGCACCCACTGCTTGTCTAGATTGCACAATTCTATCTCAAAGTATCGAAAATACGTCGTTTTCACAAAGCCTGAAAAGGATTTTTGAAATTTTTTAAAGATATATTCGTCACAGATATAACAAAAACCATCCGGATTATGTAAACAACGTCTGCGAGTCGTAGACATAGCGAAAATTAGTAGAACAATGATTCCGTGTCAATTTAAATAGTTATAGGGTAGGGAGGGTAGTTGTGAATTATTCAGAAACTAGAGCTGTTAGCAAAAAACGAATGACATATTTGGCATCGGGGCACTGGTATCTACCTATATCTACAAAAATATCCGAGGGAAAAATCATAAGTATTTTTTTTGTTGAGCTGTATCTACCTATATCTACAAAAATATCCGAGGAAAAAATCATAAGTATTTTTTTTGTTGAGCTGTGTTATTTATTCACCCTGATCTTAAACAGTATGAATATGCTTTCATTAGGAACGATGCAGTTCGTAGGCCACTTCAACCACCTTACAATGGACCTTTTCGCGTCATTAGAAGAAGTGACAAAGTTTATAAAGTTCAATTACCCAATAGACAAATAAACATTTCGATTGATCTTTTGAAACCAGCGTATATTTTAAACGAAAATATTACCTCAAACTCGGTCGAACCAGGTACAGGTAATGAAACTGGTACCACTGAGCGTACGTTGAAAAATTGCGATGACGCATCTAATAAGTTTATATCGCGAACCGGACGTGTAATCAGACCGGCGCCGATTCGATTTGTTAATTAAGCAGTGTTTCAGTTAAAATAACATACAATAATATTTTTGCGCTGTCACAAAAATGTTTCGACATTATAGATAAGCATTATTTTATTAAAACAACTTTGTAGTATATACAATTAGTGACATTATAATTTTAATATCATATACCTACATAACTGTCGTGAAAATATCTCTTTATTTTTTTTTACATTCAACATAATTTCACATAACATTTTTATAGTCTTAATAATGGGCAAAGGTCAGGGTAAGGAGGTTGTCTTTGCCCAAAACAATGGACAGGTTGAAACTATGATCAACCAGCATGGATATATATTAACATTTATACTTATTTTGTTAGCAGTTATCTTTATCTACATGTTACGTACTCGATGCCGTTCAGCAGCGAAACGATGGTTGCGTAAGGAGTTCGTGGATCTCCAGTCTCCCAGGAGCGTGACTGTGTCAGGCCAGATTCAGCCCCAGCCGCATCCAGCTGCGCCTACTGCAACTTATGTCAACACCGGAATGGTAAACTAGTGAATCTGTTACCATGCTGTAGCAGGTTCGATCCCAAGGTATTTTCCGTAGGGCTAGTACCACAATCTGTGTTACATTTTATTTTTCTTTTATTTGGTATAATTATTAATTATTATGTTCAGAGCTGAGCATAATTTTGTTGTGTAATTGTTTTTGTTATAATAACATGTTTGTATTGTGTTTAATTACATATTTTATATTCTCGTTTACTTCTAAGATTATGAAAGATCGTTTTATTTTTGTGTAGTAACTACGTAAGAATCGATAATGTATAACATTAATATTCTTTGTGATTTTTCGCCTTTTTGAAATTCATTAAATGTACTTTTTCATAAGTTCTTTTTTTTTACAGTTGTTGAGAAGTAGAGATTATTTTATTAGAAGTGTATACTATTGGTTCGTACAGTTGCTTATACATAGGAATTGTATAAGACTTTGTAAACATCTCTCGATTTTTGATATTATTTAATTATTTTTATTGTATTTCTATTTTTGATATTATTTTATTATATTTGCTGAGTGAGCTTATTCCGAGCTCGCTTCGCCAACCACTCCGATTTGTAGAGTTAGTCGCTACCCGTAGGGCACAGAATAGACCCGCGTCTATAATTGTACGCGTATAAGTTATAAATAATAAATAAGTTTTTATCTGGTGTTAAATGTGACTTATTATTTTCATTCCTTCTGACTATTGACAATAGCAACTACATACACTAAATGAGTTAGAAAGAGGTTAGTTAAACTAACTTCTATTAGAAAACCTAACGAACGTCGTGTTCAAGTAACAGCAACACGTGCTGTAAAATTTAATTTCTTATAGAATCATCATGTAAACAAACACTGCGAAATTGCGTCCTGCTACTTTTTACTGGAGAGAAAAGCAAGCCTTATGTTATGAGAGTAAGGGCTATATTTGTATGTATTCTCGAACTAATCAAAGTCATACCTAATGCATCAATACGTCACCACGCGAGGCGATGCGATGAGCCGGTAATATATAAGAATTAACAAAATAATGTTTGTCTCTTTCTACCATGCACTGTAATCGTTCGCTAGGCGCCGCGATTACTCGATGCAACTGTATTCCTCAAGTTTAAGTAACCATTTTAGCAATGTGTGATTTCATATCGTGAGTGATTTTTAGCGGGCATAGTGAAGCGAAGTAGCAAGTGTGACTGATGAAAAATAATTTCATATGATTTTTCACTGTTAAAAGTGAAATGTTCCATGCCTACTTCTCAGTGATGGGTTAATAATAAATAAAACACATTTACTAAATTATTTATATTTTATTGTTTTACTTTAGCAATACATTTCTTGTAACATAATTAATTATAGTGGGCTATTACAATATTGCATTAAGAGTTTATTTTGGTGTTTTATTAAAACAGTAGATAATAGTAGCAATTAAGTGAAACTTGTGAAAGCTATACTTACTTGCTACTATTACTGATATATGATGATATTATGTACTTAATCTATAGAGTCGTTATTTCAATAATTATTTAACAATATTTGACCTCATTGGTTGTATTACCTTAATCTAAATAATCAATAAAAATTATCAATACGATAATAGCACATACAACGCTTATTTATTAATAAAATATTTGATTGTTGTCTGTCGCACCACATAAAAGTGCAATATTTTTAAAATCCTAAATTGATATAATACTTTTTTAAGCGTTATTTAGAGCATATATCATACTTCACAGTATTCATCACATATGAGCCGTGAAAAGCATTTATTGTACTTAGGTATCTGGTTTAAAAATATAAGCAACTTAAATCCCTTCTCTATACAATACAGACTTGGACTGCTTTAAGTATCTAATTCTAATTTGAAACTAATATTAGGGAAGAAAATCTTAGCATTGTAACCACTAATATACTTACAGGCTGATTTTGAAATCGTGTAATTCCTTTTAACCACGCATTGTACTGGTGATATAGAATAACCCTGTCCATATTTTTTTTTATTAGGTATATGTTTTTGGAGAAATTAATGAGCCAATTTTTTTCGTGAAATGGTTTCAGATAGTCATATGTTAACCACTCGAAACAATCTTAATATTTTACTAATTTAAAAAAAAATTAACAATAACTGATGTCGTAAATAATAAGGGGCAATAAAAAGGACCGCCCGTTATTACTTACGACATTAATTATAGATGTTATTTTTTTAATTAGTATAAAATTAAAATGGCTTCGGATGGTTAACATATGAATATCTGAAACCATTTCACGAAAAAAAGGTAAGTACATAAAAAAATTATTCTAATAAAAAAAATATGTTCAGGGTTATTCTATACCACCAGTAGAATGCGTGGTTAAAAGGAATTACACGATTTCAAAATCAGCCTGTATAGGTAATGTGCAGTGAATTTTAATTTCACAAAGGGTAAAGGACTAACGTACGATACATAATTGACTCTAATATTGTTATTGGATTTACCAGTAGAATAATAAAATCGACACATAACCTAACAGTCGTAACTCATTAAATAGCTAATAATATCAAATTATCAAGATGATTTAGGGTAAATCAGGCATATAGTAGCCCAGTCGTGCCCCACTCACAAAACTGACAGATGAATGCATCTGTCAGTTTTGTTATTGTTTGTATTGTTGTTGTTTGTTTGTCCGTACAGATCAAATTAGCGCCAAATTCAACGTGACATTGACACGTGACACAAGTATGGCGGCGATGTAAACAACTCAGTGCTGTTTTTTAATCGTTTTAAATAAGAAAAAGTGATCACCAGGATGTATGATAGTCTGAATATGTTTTGTATCTGGTATAACATTAAGTCAAAGTGTTTGCTTCATATTTTTTCTTGTTTTTAAAGTTTTATTCTAAAGCTAACCTCTTGAACTTTTGTATGGCTAGAATTGCGTTTCGTTTTTGCCAAACATTTTTGGCCAAATCAAGTGGGGAGCATTACCCCGAACATTGGCTAGTGCGCCCTGATTTATTTTGGGTAATGTGCCCCTTGTGCGAATTTTTTTAATATTTTTATTTTTAAGTGTTTCTCATTCGAATTCATATAAAATGCTAGTTAGCTAATAAAAAAACGACGTCATCTTGCTTTGCCTACTAAGCCACACTACCCAGGCTCTCCAACCATTGAACAGAAGTTTTTTTAAACCTTTCAAAAGTTACCTGTCTAAATAAATAACCACTTGGTTTACTTAACCACAAAGAAAGGAATTTTAGTCGATACCATATTTCAAAAATGATTGGTGAGGCCTGGTACAAGTCTGCAATACCAGCAATTGGTGTTTCAGGATTTAAAGCATCAGGAATATATCCCTATGATCCTAATGCTGTTCCTGAATATTTTTCAGCATTTCTGATGCAGCAGTTAAAAACAGTGCTGATAATATGCAGTCAATTCAGAACAATGACCTTTATTTGCCGAGTACTTCCACATCTTCAATAAATCAGAATGATCAGATTCCACACTCTTCTGTTGTTTTACAAGAAGAAACACCAACCAAGACCTTACAAATTGTGAGTCCATTTCCTGTTATTCGCCATAAATTAATTAAAAGAAAACAGAACGTTAAGATTTTGACATCAGAAAGTCATTTAGCAACTCGTAAACTCGTCAAAGAAAAAAAGAAGTCGCAAGAGAAAAACTTGACCACAGCACCATCAAAACGTAAGAAGAATGTTGCAGAAGTGTCTTCCTCATCGGAAAGTGAAGAAGAGTTACAGCTCAATGACTAGTGAAGAATTTTCCGATAAAAAGAAGAATACTTGTGTAGAATGTCTCGAGTCTTACTTCCATACGAAGAAAAAAGTGATTGGGTTCAGTTTTTGCAGTCTTCTGGCTGGTTAGATGAAAATTGCTCAAACTTTCCGGAGAAATGCAACAAGTGTGGTGGCAAAAATAAAAGGAAAGGAAAAGGAAAAAAGACAAGAAAATGAGAGGCTTTATTGGGGCACATATGACTGATGTATCCGTGAAATGTGCCCCACCCTAGACTTTGAAATCGTTGATCTCAGCTGTTTTAATTATTTTTAAGGAGGTGCTTTTAGTTTTTATTATGCATATTGAGTCAGAGTTTAAGACTAATTACTTTAATAAACATTTTTTTAATAATACCGTTTGTTATTTCAATTCTTCGAATGGTGGGGCACGATTGCCAGGTTTACCCTATAGATAAAATAAAAATATAACCATTGATAGCAAATAAGCAAAATTACATATCGTGACAATAGACGGGGTCGTAGATATTATTAATATTACTAAAGTTATAATTAGTAGGCCGTCGAACACTACATACTACATAGGGACTTAGGCCCGCTACATGAGCAAGACCAATGATGGTAGATGAGACCACCTCCGTAAAAGTGTGACAAGTGCTTCATTTTATCGCCAGTAAGAAGCACAACTTAAATAGTTGTTTTATTATATACGCAACTATTGCATACAGAATACGAACAAAAACGGACCAATTTAGTAAGATGTATTATATTGTCACTTTACTACGACTGTTATTAGATTCAGCAATGGTAAACTTGTAAATAGACATTAGCATATAATGCGTTGACCTTCTTTATACAGCGTAAAGAGTATTAACTCATTATTGAGTGCCTACAAAACATAATAACTACTAGAAATACAAAGGAGTAATTCGTAAACATACTCGAGATGATGTAAAGTAGGTACTAATTTACTTGAGGGGTGAAATTACCTGATGATCTGAGTGATGATGAGTGTTCATAATAATTAACTCTAATTCAGTGAGCGACAAGTGTTAAGAATACATACACTTCTCATCAGAAAAATCGAAACACTTCCGTTTTTATGGTTTCTGTCCTAATTTAACACAAAAGAGTTTTAATTCCATGAAAAAAATCACATGATTGTATAGCTGGCAGTTTGGCCATTACAGTGATAAGCGAAAATTCTATATTCAAAATTAGAATTTCATTTGTTTATCCTATAAATGAAATGATTCACTGTTTTGAGACAAATGTGTGTTTAGAGTTGGAGTACATTTCACCTTTGAAAACTAAAAATTTGCGCTTATCTTAAAACTTGTTGTTCTGTGTTTTGTATACTGCGTGTGTACTGTGACTTTGGGACGTCTGAAAAAGTTTTTTTTCTATAACATATGGATACTTCGCCTGCAGAAGCCGCCCAAGTGATGGCATTGCTGGATTCTGGACTTAGTCAGCGTGTTGTGGCTGAAAGATTGCATCTAAGCCTGTCGTCTGTTCATAGAGTCTACTAACGCTATCGGGAGACTGGTTTGTTCACGCGCCGATCAGGATCTGGCAGGAATCGGGTCACTTCTGAGCGAGATGATCGATTTATTGTAACAACTTCTTTACGAAATCGACGCCTTAATGCTTTTCAACTGCAGCAGCAGCTTCATGTTGTACGTAGGGTGGCTGTAAGTGACTCTACAATTAGAAGAAGGTTGAAGGAACGTGGACTGGTACCGCATAAGCCAGCAAGTGGGCCGAAATTAACTGCAGACCATCGAAGAGCGCGCCTTAACTTTGCACGTGAGCACTTAAATTGGTCATACCTCCAGTGGAACGGAACGTGGACTGGTACCGCATAAGCCAGCAAGTGGGCCGAAATTAACTGCAGACCATCGAAGAGCGCGCCTTAACTTTGCACGTGAGCACCTAAATTGGTCATACCTCCAGTGGAACTAAGTCCTCTTTTCTGATGAGTGTAAAATTATGCTGTATGGTAACGACGGAAGGAACAAGGTCTACAGAAAAGATGGAGAACGCTTTGCACAATGCTGCATTGAAGAAAAGGTCAGCTATGGTGGCGGTTCGTGGACGGTTTGGGGTGGAATCAGCGCCGACGGTAAAACAGAGCTTGTCTTTGTGTCTGGGCCACGTCTGCCTGCACTAAACAGTCATCGGTACATCGAACAGTGTCTTGAGCTTCACGTGATACCCTATGCATATTTTATTGGCAACGGTTTCATATTTATGCACGACAATGCTAGGGCTCACACCGCGAGCGTCGTACGAGATTATGTTACCGAAGTAGGTATCTCCATTATGGAATGGCCAGCAAAAAGCCCGGACATGAATCCGATCGAACATCTATGGGATGAATTAAAAAGACGAATTCGTGCAAGAGATCCTGCCCCAGAAACACTTAGCCAGCTGCAAAATGCAATCCAAGAGGAATGGAATGGAATGCCACAACATTTGATAGTGACGCTCATCCGATCGATGAAGAACCGTATGGAAGCAGTAATAAGAGCTCGGGAGGGAATACAAGTTATTAAATAAACGTTTCTTAGCTTTTTTTCATTTACGTGTTGTTTTATCAATTTCCTTCATACTCTATACAGGGTAAAAATGACTTGTTAAACAAAATACGAAACCTATGAATATTTAATTTGAAAACCTCATATTATTCACTATTAAACGACATTTGACATATATTCCTAAATATATACATTTTCCTGATAATCCTTACAAAACAAACTTGCAAGGTGTTTCGATTTCTCTGATGAGAAGTGTAGTTATCGCAATATCTAGCGTAAATTTCTGATGAACCTAAATAATACCTATATGTACCTCCCTGTTTAACATAGTTCTACGACAAGCATTGATATAAATGGATATTCAAATACTTAGCGTGTTGATTGTCGCTGCATGATTTGTTTGTTTTACGAATCATTAACCCAATTAAAAACATTTTAGAACGTTTAAAATGACGTTATAGAATTGTAATTTGTGTGGCAACTAAAATACAAAGAGAATTGAGACAGAATAAATAAATGTTTGTAACTAGAAGTGTTACGTTTAAGTATAAAATCGTTTCACTTTATTGACGAGTCACCATTATTCGGGATGTGTAATATAAGTTTATTTACTGGTCACATATCTACAGGGCAAAATTAACTGAACAACAAGTATAATCAATAAACACTACCCATAACGACACCGATTTAGCTATGCTCTAATAGGTAATTTAAGTGCCGCCACAAAATTAATAAGCCAATTTACCCCATGGGTGCCGCATAACATTACTAGATCATCTTCTCTATATTGGTAGCTAGCTTCTCTAGGTTACCTGGATGCATTTTATAAGTATAACACACACTTGAATGTATCTGTGATTGTGAGTTCTTAATGATGTGCTTAATGTTTAGCGTTCATGAATAGGAACAACAGTATGTATAGCCACCTACATGGTTGTAGACCGCGTCACAAGCCAAGGACGAAGGGCGATCGATATTTACGGCAAATCAATACTTCCTCTAAATTATTGTTTAATGAAACCTTGTAGTAGGTACGTAGGTACTATTAGAATGCGTAATTTACG
Organism: Catocala sponsa; assembly: GCA_963564715.1. Classification (NCBI taxonomy): domain Eukaryota; kingdom Metazoa; phylum Arthropoda; class Insecta; order Lepidoptera; family Erebidae; genus Catocala; species Catocala sponsa. The sequence goes on from OY751331.1 coordinate 15,016,466, forward strand.
AATCACCTTGACGAACATATTGTCACTGCTTACTAAGAATACGAACTTTGTTGGTGATATTTCAGCGAAGATTAATAGGCAAATAGAAGTAGATAATTATATGTATAGATATAGAAGTAGATTCCTTTATGTTAGAGTAATTATGGTTTAGGCACAAATTATGCTTTTCTTCTCTACGAAGAGAAAAACATTATTTTGTGCTGTGTATTATTGATTTATATGATGAGGTCTAAAAGGTTCTAAGGTTTTTGATCTAGAATGTTCAACCGGGCTTAAAATTAATTTTGAACATGCCATTGAATTTGCCATTCGGCAGGTACTACAGTGGCTACGAACTTTGTTACGTTACGCAAACTTAAATAACGATAAGACAGGCTGTAGTCGTGACCCGAGAATACGACGCTGCACACACTCGTGGAGTGCCCAGCTTGGGAGGAGCAGCGCTGGTCGTTAACCGGGGCACTGGATGTCCGGGTCCTTTCGCTGCCGGAAATGGTTCTATCCATGGTCCGGAGCGAGGGTGCATGGGAGGCCGCCGTCGCCTTCTGCGAGACAGTGATGTCCGCGAAGGAGGCGGCGGAACGCGAGAGGGAGCTGGTCTCTCCCCACCCAAACCGCAGGAGACGTCTAGGGCGCCGCCGTAGGGCACTCGCGGACCTCCAGCCACCCTAGGGGGCGGCCTGCGGGCGGTGGTCTTGGGCAGTCTGCCGCCCGAGCAGCACAGGCCCGAGGGAGGGGCGTAGCGCCCCGCGCGCCCCCCTCAGTGGACGGGAGGACTGTACCATCTGGTCCTCCCCCAAACAGCTGGGGCCCGCCTAATGTGGCGGGCCAAGACCTGTCGGTGTCGCGGTGAATGCTAGCGCAAATCCCGTGGCACCGACACTAGGTACTGGGTAACGTCGTCAGGGGTTTAGTGAGTCCGGCCTCTCTGGCTCGAGTCCCACACACCCGCGCCCAGCCCGAGCGCGGACGGTATGTAAACGCATTCCCGTGAAGGTAAAAAAAAAAAAGCTGTAGTCGTGAGCTACATACCTACTCACGGACATAGACTGACCGAACTGATTAAAAATCAGTCCTTTTCTGAACACTTATAAAATAATAACTACTATACTACGCATTTCCTCACAAAAAAACCCATCAGTGAATCATGGAAACCGGGACCGTACCACAGTACATAAATATACAGTAATCTGTCTTCATACAAACGGTCGGAACTCGAGTCATACCTACGCGCCTCGGCGTCGGCATGGCGCTCGACACGCAACCAGTCGCGAATGCGCCGCAGTGACGAACGGACGGCGTGTTGTTTTTTAAACAGTAACCGCGCGATTTTTTTTACTAAAAATAAGTACAAGTATAGCCTATTACAATACAAAAAGTTTACAGAACAAAAACATAAAATTTTACATTTGACAATTTTCACTATCGAAAATCCCTAATAACTTTTAAACGAAACGGACCCTATTTACACAATTTCTTTTGCCCTATCCGTTTTAGACCTAAACCTATCAAATGACACTAAAAACGACACAATATCTACACAAACAAAAAATCATGTTTTCAACTTACATAATATTTGGTCGCGTGAATTTACCATACCAAAATCTAGTTACTTCGTTTATACTGATTCAAAATAGGAAACTATTATATAAATCGAGCTTAGATAGCCACTTTACAACATATTTAACAGATAGAAACTCAAAGTAGGCAGATTTACTTAAAATGCTGTAAGTGGGCAGCCCTATCGCATGTTTACGTACCGCGCGGCTGTAGGCATTTATTTCAAGGATACAGCCGAGTTACAATACTGTATATTTATGTACTGTGACCGTACGATCGGCCTCAAACATAGCCGCAAAATTATGCCACAGGGCTAACGAGGCAATAGGGTCATTATTAAAGGAGCTGTCATAAGGTCTTCAACAACTCAAACGCGGTATCATAAAGTACAATTAGGTAGTTATCAAAATATGGGCGGATGAACTCATTGATAAGCAGCCGCATCAAAAGACATGATTCTAAATCATGCTGATTAGAACGAACTCAACCAAGGTTTATGCACGGAATAACGTTAACAAGCGAATATAAAAGTTGTTGCTCTAGCAGCCGCCACACAAAATTGACGATTGTTTTCAACACGAGACTATTGCCTATATTTGATTAAATAGGGATCAATAGTAACATCACGGTAATGATATCTAATATCTATAAGTACTACAGTACTAATTCTATCTTCATACACACGGTCGGAACTCGAGTCATACCTACGCTACGCGCCTCGGCGTCGGCATGCGCTCGACACGCAACCAGTCGCGAATGCGCCGCAGTGACGAACGGACGGTGTGATTGTTTTGTTAGCAGTAAGCGTGCGATTTATGAATATTTTATTGAAATAATTAAAAGTACTTACATAATAATTATGTCAAAGTGCAATTATAGGATATATTGTGCTGTTCATGGTTACTGGAATTCTTCAATAACGCACACAGAAATATCATTTTTTAAATTACCTGGAGACTCCGAAAGTATTTTTAATAACTTTTTATCCGAATGTGGATTTTTTATACTATTAAATTTAACAATAAAGCTTTTCGTACGTCTCGGCCAAGAAGCAAATATTTTTCAGTCTCAAATGTATAAGGATGTTTTTTATTAAATCTACAAATCAAAAAACACATGCTTTTTATTGAACACTTTCAATAGAAATAAAAAATGAAAAATGAAATTCATAGCGAATGAAATATAATTCAATTCGAATTTCATTTTTTATAATATAATATAATATTTACAATCACTAAACTAGAAAGAAACTCAAGTAGGTAGATAAAATTAAAATACTGTAGGCGGGCAGCCCTAACGCGTGTCTACGAACCGCGCTGTTGCGTTGTAGGTTATTATTTCAAGGACAGGGCCAAGTTACAATACTGTAAAGATATCATTACCGTGGTAACATGGTGAACTTTTTTACCGAAACTGTGTCTATTCGTACATCTAATTATTTATCTTTTAACCCTACTTATTTAAAGTAAATAAAATAATTATTATTTTCATTATATTGAATTTAGACGTTGAGAATGTTTAAACCGATTAGAAACAGCCGTCTGGTTTCAAAGATTGTAATCCGCCATCGTAGGTATATTCTCTTTGTACACCATCCTACATCACACGATAGTTATTAATCTGTCAGGTCTTAGAATACCAGACGTAATCAAAATCTATTGTATGTGGCTACCGGTGTGCCGTTGCGACTCAATAGGTTAAAAAAAAAGAATCATATGTTATGAAAATACTTGAAATGATTGCTAACTTGTTTCGTAGTTTTAAACTATCTGATCATAGAGATCATCCTATGTTTTGAATTATTCATAAGACACTATCATGTTGTCATGCGATTTTAGTTTGTCTTATATTCTATATCTACTTAAATACTAAAATGTACTATTATTATTATATGTAAGTATAACTTATGTCACATCACTTTGAACGATCTTATTCAATAAGTTAAATAAAGGCATGTATGTAGGTACTTATAATAAGACATTGCCGCTCATTTTGCAAGTTAGGCCTAGCGCGTTTTATGTATTGTCACTTATGCGCGCGCACCTATTATCTAAAATCTATGGACGCGATGTCTATTTTGTCTCGGGTACCTACCTATCGCCCTACTGGCGAATAAACAAGTTAGTAGCCGCGTCGTTATGTGCATTTAAATTCATAAGGAATCTAATTTAAGCTATAGGACAGTCACTGTCGCCAACTAGACCTTGGCAATGTGTAAGTCAAAATATTATGTTCATTTATTACGTTATTATTATAGCCACAAAAATATATATGGTACATTCGTCACAGGAGACCAAATCGGTGTGGGATATTATCAGTAGGTCACAAGACGATTTATGGAAGGGCGTATCTGCAGCCAATTATGTTTCACCCGCGTTTATGATTACTGCGCCGCCTCCGTGGGTCGTACCGTGATGTTATATAGCCTATAGCCTTCCTCGATAAATGAGCTATCCAACACTAAAATAATTTTTCAATTCGGACCAGTAGTTCCTGGGATTAGCGCGTTCAACCAAACAAACAAACACTCTCCAGCTTTATAATATTAGTATAGATTACAGTAGGTAATAATATTCTTCTTTTAATATCTTTGTAATTTTAGAACATAGGTTTGAAGGGGTAAGATGAGGAGCTCAATCCAGTCTTTTTAATAGACGAAGATTGGGCAGTAAGAGAAAATTTTCTTATGAACGTAACAAATGAACAGTCATCTACATAATTTTGAAAGGTTTATATGTATAGCAAACACGCGATGGACGTTTAATTTTCGATTCAATTACTATGTATGTTCATATACCTACTAATGGTAATGTGGTAATCATAACCTTTATCGAGATTCATTAACAGGTTGCCAGGATAAGATTAGTAAGCGACGATGACCAGCGGTAAATTAGATATATTATGCTATGCTATTATCTACGACTACTACAAAGCGTGAACATGTTATAAGAATCATAAATACGACGACACAGAGCAATACGACAGGCTCAACAGATCGGCAGTGGCGGTTTGCCCTGATTATCGATCATTCGACGAGGGAATCAACATGGTGCCAAGCCCATTTGGACACATTGTACGCATAAATCGATACAATTACCGAGATACCGACTCTTGGACAACGTCCACTACATATAAGTTGGAGTCGACAAACTTTAGATTTTTTAACCGCTAAGGAATAGTTTCTCACTTTGTATTCAGGTCACAATATCATGACCCTGGACTAGAAAATATTTAATGATGATAAATTGATCACAACAAATAAAAAACATTTAATACTTTTAAAAATGCAACAGGAACTGCTTAGTGTTGCTTACTATGTACCTACGCGTATTTACGGCATTCTAAAGGCACTTAAGGCAAATAAAGAGTGTTTTTAAAATGGCTCCGCATAGTACGAGTACCTATAATACTCGAGCCATTTTACTAGACCCTATAAACTACATAATTCTGGAATATAAAAAAGCCATTCTCCTTATAATTATATGACGCACGTACTTTGCGTATAATAACGGATAGGTACGTCAGATGACGCGAGGATTCAGCTTCAACATAATTGATAGATCTCCATACGGGACAATAGTTTGTGTAATCCACAAAGTTTTGTTCCGAGTCTAGGTGTCCTATGAGCTCATTGTTAGAATGTTTGTAAAGCCTCTTGCGACACAAATTCTATCAAATCGAAGAAATAATATTTTTGAATATTGTTGTTTGCAGAAGTATTTATTTTACTTTTATTTGCCTTACGTACCTTATTACCTACGTGAATTTAGACCAGGGTCGATAATTTTTGAAACCAAAAACAATAATAGTAGGATGAAACATATTGGAAAAGGAAGAGAATATAACAAAAATCAAAGGAAAAATAATTTATATAAAAATAATGTTATTGCAAAAGATAAAAAGTAAAAAACTAAAAACTTGTTTATTTGAATTTTCACATAAAGTTTGGGGTTATGTGAAAAAAGTGTAAATACAAAAGTTCTTTTTATTACCTACAACTTTGCTATTTAACTTTTTTCCATAGGACTTCTAGTTTTGCCGGAAATCGAGATAAACCGTATTTTACCCTTACCCCCGCACTTCCCGACCTCAGATCGCCCGTAAATTATATTTCCTTTAATTTTTGTTATATTCTCTTCCTTTTCCAATGGGTTTCATCCTACTATTATTTTTTTCACTTTTTACCATTTTCAAAGGCTTCGGCACTGGTCTATTATCTTACATGCTATTAAAAAGTAATTAATTATATTTTGAAAGGCCGCAATATTTAATATCATCTGGGGGTTGTGTGTCAACTAACAAATTTGATTAGGCATTACTAAAGTACCTTGTTTACTTGATTATCTTTAATGCGTAAATGAATATTATTTTTCATACACCCAGTTTCTGAAAGGCTAACATAACAACGTGCCAAAAATCAAACTTATGTCGAGTAATTTGATTGGCTGTAACTAATTCAATTAGCCAATCCCAAAAGATGACATGCGTATGACCAGCTGTTAATTTTTTTGTCTGCCTTTCAGTCACCTCGTGTTATTATATGGTATTGTATTCATATTGTAGCTTGACTAAACGGAATATATAATTATGTACTATAGGTTTGTCTGTTATAGCTAGCAATTCTAGTCTACTCGGCACAGCTCTAATGCTTTTAACAATGTTACAAATACAGGTTTAATTAACCTTTAACGCATGTGCTTACAATAACGTAATTAATGTTATTGTAACTAAGGCTGTTTTACAATTGAGATTACAATACCTATCATTATATTTATAGACTACCAACAAATATCATCACAAAATCTTTGCAAAATTCCGTAATCTATAATAATTTAAATCTTATTACTATATTAACCACCAAAACCAAATGGACGCGATGAAATATTGTTCTCTAACTCAAAAGGCAATTTATATTACAGTTTCTACGTACCCTGAGAGGGATTACAGACGTTTAGATATTAGTGAGCTCACCAAGTGACTAGTCCGTGTGTTGTTGTTCCACTGACTTATCGACAATCTTGCAGTCCATGAGAGAATCTTTCATTTGTGGCTTGACTTTAGTAGGCGGAAACTTCGTAAGGCAAAATTCTGCTACGAGACAATACACTTTACAAAGCAACGGACACAACAGTGCTTGGTGGGTAACTGCTGCGACTCTGTACCATGGTCCTTCAAATGGGTCTAAGATGGCTGGACACAGCATATGATTCAAATTTACTTGAGCAGGCTGTAACAAAAAGACATACATACTTGGAAATATATATATGTATAAGTCAAACAGGTGTATTACACCCATAATTCGACAGATGTCCCAAGTAATATTAAGCGACCCTACTGTCGTCTGCCGAACACATTGTTTTATTGCTACTGCTGGCCGCTGACGTCCTTACGGCCCACGTGATGATAAGCAGTAATCGCCGCTCATGGACATGTCACAGCTATTTTTCCTTAGCATCACAGAAGTGACTCAAAGAAAACAGCAAATACGAGCTGTCTACCGGACACCACATGGCGAATAAGTATACGATCTACTGTCTGATGGTATTATTTACCGTAGCCTATGCGACGGGGATCGAAGGGATTAAAGGACAATGCCTAAGATTCCAGCGCTTTCACTCACCAAATGAATTTCATATATTTATTTTAATAATCTCTCTGAGGGTAGTACTTTTACGTTCAAGCCGACCGCTATCATGCTGAAATCAGTAGGGCTCAACGGCAGAAGTCTATGGGCTCGACGCCACGCCGCCTATTTCGTAAGATCAAAAAGCATAGCTAGCAAATTGTGGGTGCAATATACCACTACCCACCTTTTTGAGGATATGCAGGCGCGTCTGTAAAAATGACTATGCATATCGTATCTCACGTGTATGTAGAGCAATTTAAAATATTAATACATTGATAAGGAAGGTGTATTCAAATAGAAATGCTGTGCAAGATTAATGGCCAGTCCCACAATTAACAAGTAAAAGTTATCTGAAAGATAAATCGCATGCTGTCTCACTCCTGTTAGGTTAAAGAGATGGCGAGACTTTTATCTTATAGATAAATGCTATTTGGAGGCGGTGGGACAAGCCCTTAGGGACATAATTAAAAACTTATTGTGTCTGGCCACCCATGTAGTGCTGCAATTCAAACAGGTTAAACCACAAATCATCTTGACTTGTGGATTGACCTGTTTGTGTCACAATAAATATCATTTCATTATACAAGCTTAACAGATTTGTAACTTGAGGTTAAACTTAAAATCTAAGCCATGTTTTATCTAATAATTATGTTTAATAAAACTGGAGATACAATAAACTGTATGGTTGATGCAAATGCAAGTTTATAGTATTTATATAGATTTCAGAACACAATATAGCATAATTATATACAATTGATTAATGTTGTGCAGTGTGGACAATGTCACTGTCTACCCAAACTAAGTAAACTATACTAAGCCAATAATGTAATTTGTAAGTTTACTGGAAATACTAATATAATCTGGTGACATAGTAAACTAGCATGTTTAAATATTACTAATAGAGTGAATATTAACTTACAATTGCGATGACTTGTAACACTATGAAGTGGTACAGCAGGTTCAGACAGTAACTGAATATTGCCCAATTAAAGTCCCAAAATGGTTCTATGTTGTAAGCACCTAGAAAAAGTAACATTATTACATAGAGATATGTTTATATTAGTACAAAAAACACTGTATGTCTATTAAATGATAGTAACCCACCCCCAATCCGCAACAGGTAATAGGGAATGACACACATCATTCCATGTTGAATCCAATACAGAGCAGCTTCAGCAAATATCTGATAAGTAACAAAAACAAATTTAGTTACACTTGCAATTCATCTATTATAATATTAAATATTGATTTTATTACCTTTCTTGAAGCAGTTTCAGGAAACAAAAATGCTAACAGAGGCCCGTTCAATAAATTCAAATGAATACGAAACAATGCAGTAACGGTTTTGCTAGGTGGTGCTGCTAATAGGTAGATCTACAAAATTTTAAAAATGACTGTTAATCTGAGAAATAAACCAGTATAAAATACTACACAAATTTGTAAAAATATTTGTCTACTGTAGGTGTAGGTAGGTAGACATATTTAATATATTGGATTAACAGTACTAGTTTCACCTGTGGTCAAATTCCAACCAATTGTTTGTAAAGTGACAAAATACAACTGGTTTTTTGTTGTATAACTAATTGGCATATCTTCTCCCTAGCCTTTATTATTCCCAAGTTACTTGGGGTCCGCTTTCTAGTCTAACCGGATTTGACTGGATATCAGTTTTTACACGGAGCGACTGCCATCTGATCTCCGCAACTTGAAGGCTAACAATATCCTAAGGCTAGACCAGTATCAGGATATTAGAGGACACTGACTTCCCGAAAACGACTGTCATAGATATTCATGGCAGCCGTGACCGATGGCTGAACATGCTCTCCGAGGCACGGAGCAGGCGATAATTGTCAATCAATATGCACATAATTTCGAAAAGTCATATAACTTCCGAAAGTCAGAGGTACGCGACGTGGGTTCGAAGCCGAGACCCTATGCATTACAGTCTGTTGGTCTCCCCACAGAGCTATTGCTGCTAACTAATTGCCATATATTGGATTATAATTGGATTTTTTAGTTCATACAGCTATAGATTCGGTCTAATTGCTAACACTTTCATATAAAGCTGCTTGATTGGTTAAAGCATATTGTACCAAGAAATAATGTGCATAGGTATATTAACTTTGTGTTACCTGGTCTATCAGAAAAATACATGTTATTTTAGTGCACATCTACACACATATACATCCATATTTCAAATTATATAAATATCTTTTCCCTCTTTTAATGAGTTACTTATACAAAAAGGTAAATTTATAAAAAAATGAAGTTAATTTACATATTACTAAAAATAATAAATATTAATGGTATGTGTGTGATTGTACACATTGATCATAAATTAAATATTTTTTAAATACATTTTGATTAAAATCATCACTGAAGTAGTATTCTGTGTACTTACTTGTATCAGAGTTGTAACATGACATGGATTTAATAAATATATAACTGTGCGTGATGCAAATTTAAAACCAATTTCCATTCCCCATAGCAAAGCCAGAAGAATTACTAACAATCTCTTACCACCTCTGTCACTTTTTATATAATTTGTATCTTGAGGTATACATAATTTAGGAAATGTTTTAATCTGTAACAATTTATTATTATAAAGTATGTATACTTATGTTCTGTTATTTAATTACTATTTATTTAATTAGGACGCTGCTAATTTGATTTGTCGGTTTGAAACTTTAAACAATTATTTTAATGTAGATCTTATTATAATGCCTTAAAAATAATATTTACTGGCTCATACTCACTATAATATACACACAAATTGTAATCACAATAATGCTTTCGAAAATTTGCCTTTTTGAGGATAAATAATAGGCGCACTCTGGACCCACATTTCTCGGCACAGCTTTATTTGCACCACTATATGCCCACTCAAACATATTTATTGTTAACTTGGAAACGATTTCAATGCAAAGAAATTTTCATCGATTTTATTCTATAAATTATTTTTGGTATAATCGCTCAATGTTTCAATTCCCGCTACGATGACAGCAACCACAGATTACGGCGCAGTGTGACCAAATGAAATTCTATGGAATTACCAACATAATAATATTAACAATGACGGAGTTTGACGACAAAATCTGATACTGTTATCGTCAATATATTCAAACAGTTTTGTTATTCCAAATTACGTAACGTACGTACGTTTGTTTGTTACGCTTTTACCAATGATAAAGGAATCTATTATCATTGGTTTTTACGTCTTATCTACTCGACGGATCATCATGCAATTTCGCATATATTATACTTTGCCAGTGGTGCAAAAAAAAAGGACTATGAATACATTCACACAAGAAAACAAGTGGGAAACGGCAATGAATTTCCGTAAATCTATCACGTGACCTTGACGTCAGAGGTCAAAGGTCATAGTCATTTCGGGGTACATCGACTATGCTGAGTCGCATGGCGTTGACCGCGAGTCTCTAGCTCTTACGATTCTCGAGTTGAAAGTTGTATAACAGACATACAGTTTTTCGAACTCTAAGGCGCGGTGCCCACTGTCAGTGGGCATCGGTGCGGCTCGGTACAGCTCGGGCGCCTTGGGGCAGCTTCGAGCGCCTGAGAGCTGCCTCGGCAGTCGTAAGCATACCTAAGGACGCCGAGGCTGGTTTCGGGTAGCTTCGGCAAAACTAAGAATAGTTCGGGTAGCAGACACGTCGCAGAGCAGTCGTAACGTTACGTGAAAACAGTAAAGGAGACCGTCCATATTCGGCTTGCACATGGACAATCGTTTTATAAACAAAGTAAAATAATAAAAGTTTTGTTTTAATATATAAAAAAATATTGGTTACCATCCAGTAGTATGAAATTGACTTATTTTATTTATATATTATATCAAAATAAAACACACAGCCTGAAAGCAATAAGACAGTATTAATGCAACTGCATAGTCGGCCGAAGGACTGTTGGTTGCTGTGCTCACATAATGTCTGTAATATTATAGTAGCTATATTATACTATAGTATACTATATTATAGTACCTAACCTGGGCAAGATATGAAAATGTCACTCCACCAGCCCAGTTTATAGAAAATATTTTAATAACTTATGAAGGTGACGGTAACACATGAAAATAAATATTTATTTTAAACAATGTGTTTTATTTTATTATTTAACGAACTTGATACTAAACTTCAAAGAATAATGTTATCTACTTAGTTTAGGCTACTCAAAGTTAATATTGTTATTACAATATAAAATTGTTCACGCCCAGGCCAGGGTCCCATACAAGGTGGTCGGTCTACTTTGTGCGTGTGTATTTATAATGGTGGATTGGGACTTAGTTCTCATTGTTCATCTTGCTGAAGAAAAAGATAAACTTGGAGCCATAAGGCAAAAAAGAAGATTTTGAGTGAATTAGCTTTGGAAGCAAAGATGTACTTTCGGTGAATTTCATAACTTGTTTAATGATTTACGATATGACGTTCGCAAATTTTACGATTACTATACTTAGGATGAATTATGAAAATTTTGAAGCCTTGCTTGCTTTGCTCCGTCCGCGTCCTTACAATATAATGAAAATAAAACGAACCTATACGTGTAATTAATGAGGCTGTTGCCTTTTATTTTCCTCTGGGTGTTGCCAAGCTGCCTCCATTAGCTTGGGTTGCCAAGCTGGGTGTTGACCCAGAACGTTATGACAGTTCTGCGACGTGTCTGCCACGAAAATGACACCTGAGCTACCCGAAGACTGCCTCGGCGTCCTTAGGTATGCTTACGACTGCCGAGGCAGCCCGAAGCAACTCTCAGGCGCTCGAAGCCGCTCGAAGCCCCCGTAAGGCGCCCGAGCTGTACCGAGCCGCACCGATGCCCACCAATAGTGGGCGCCGCGCCTGAAAGTACCTACTGTTTCCGAGGGATAGTTGGCATGACCTACATTAACGCGAGCGAAACCGCGAGCAAAATCTAGTTTGTTATAAATCGAAAATGAATATGTATTATATTATTATGTTTTCAAATGATGTATTAATTAATCATTGCAAATGTGTATCATAATTAAAATTGGCAAGAAATACTTCCATCGAGGAATAATTTGCGTTTGTAGTTTATAGACGATTTTGCGACTCGTCTCTATGTATGTATGTACCTCGGACCAATTATCACACAGTCACAGTAAATATACAAGCTAAAGCAGTATGGAAACTACGAACAAACGTTCGAAACGGCACACTCACACAGGCGCGGTCATCTACGAGACTCCTAAGCGAACGTCGCAGTGCTGTCAATCGCGAGTGTCGAGCCGAACCGTCACGTTGTTACTAATATAGTATTATATTTTCTATGACGTTGTTTATCTTTTGAACCAAGAATTGTCCGCGAATAAACAAATATACAAATATTTTTTAAATTCCACGCGTGTGTTGTTTGAACATATAAAATAGCTAGAATGTTGAATACAAAATAGATAAAATCGGTTTTATAGTACTCTGTCCTTCCTTCCCGATAGTTTATTTTAAAAAGTCTGAGAAATATTAAATAATAATATAATATATTCCTCAGACTTTCACACAACGCCATTTAGTCCCAAACTAAGCAGAATTTGTATTATGGGTACTAGACAATAATTGATAAACGTACTTATATGGTTAATATTAATGGTTTATTTTTAAATTTTAACGTGTCGTAGCAGACAAAAGTATTTTCCAGTAAATAATAATTTGTAATTATAAAGACGTTTGACGTGTATAGCGGTAGTAGCAAAATCCATCCAGCACTGATTATAAATATTGATGATTTTTAATTACGCATTTTAGTTGTATGTTATTTCAATTATATTGAAACATTTACTTAGGTTAATGTTGTACCTATGTATTATGTAGTATGTACGTATTTTAATAAATAATTAACGTACTTTTCAATCATTGCCGCCGTTGAACATCATGGCCACTGCTACCTACTGCTGGGCATGATGCCCACAGTTGGGCATAATATCCACTGTTGGGCTTAATATCCACTGTTGGGCATCATATCCATTGTTGGGCATCATGGCCACTGTTGGGCATCATGAACACTGCTGGGCATCGTAACCACTGACCTAACACAACTTTATTATGTCATGAAATTTGCTTAATGCTCTTTCGCACACCGCTTATTATCGATGTACCTGGTATATCTCATACTTACCAACTTCGTTTACTTATTGCAAATGGCATTAATAGGTATTCCCTATAATATTTACGAAATAATCCCTATTGTAACGTCAACACAGACATATCCACGTCAAAAAAATGTATTCGATATTACATCAGTTACGAGGACAACCCTAACGCTTCATTGGTTCGTAGGTTCTTATTTAAAAAATTATGCCTAGTTGCCCTACTGCTTTAGCTTATATATTTACTTAGCTTATATATTTACTGTGACACAGTGTATGTACAGTACCCGGCGATAAACATTGCACATCGACCTTTGGAAAGAGACAATCGGCTAATTTCGGCTTCGTAGAGCGTTATCTCTGTCGCACGAAATACAAACAGTCCGGTATCTATTAGGAGCTGTTAAAACAATTATGATTTGCTTCTTTTGATAATTCTTTTTATTCTTTGTATAAAATACACCAATTTTTCTATAAGTGAAGGCTTTAGGTTGGGGTAAAATAAAATAAAAAAACAGGTTCACATTATGTTTACGTATTTAATTATTTTGGAAAATTACAGCTGTAGTGTACATAATAAACACTATTATACCTATTGTTAAAATGAAACATTGTAACAAAAATAATAATAATTCTAATCCTCAATTACTTCCATTTCACTATCTGTGCTCTCAAAGAGGTCAATATCACTGTCACTGTCAGCCGTATTTATCACTAGTCTATCAGTGTAATTGTCTAAACCGTGTTGAATGCTTCTATATTCATTATCACATTTGATTGCATGATCGCAAACCTTTTTCCACTCTTCAGCCCCGATCATGTTTACTTTTTCAGTCAATAATGTTTTTACTGTAGTTAAATTCATACCCACATTTCTAGAGGCTACATAGCCTTTTAGTTGAGACCATATATTTTCAATTGGATTAAAATCCGGATGATATGGTGGCAATCGCAACACAGTGTGCCCATGTTCGGCAAGTACTTTGTCCACGGAAAACTCTGTATACCTCTCCTTGTGCTGACATATAATAGCGTAAATCTGGGTTTTTGTTAATTTTGGATCAACTGGAATTTCGTGTTTGTTTAACCAGTTGATTATTTCCTGTTTAATAATGTTTGAGTTGGGGGTCTTTCAACATATTTGTTGTGATAGAGTGAGTTGTCGATAACTAGAACAGAATTACTGGGTATATTTGGGATTAATTGATTAACCAGCCATTTTTCGTAGTTATCGTTATTAATTTCATTGTAATAGTCACCTGTAGTGTCCGTGGATTTATACGTTAAAAAGGCACCGGCTACAAAGCCTTTTTCATTTCCCGCATGAACTATTATCTAACGTTGACCTCTTGAAATTGGCTTTTTTACTCCTTTTTTCTTATCATCACTCCAAGATTTCCCTTTAGTGTGGGATGTATGTATGTAAGACTCATCCATGTAGACGATATTTTTTCCTGATTCGTGAAATTTGCGTATTTTATCGAGGTATTCCATTCGTTTGAGACTTACATCGTGCTTTTCCATTACAACTTTTCCATTATCTTCCATTTTAGTGAACCGAAATCCCATCTCGTGAAGTATTTTTCTCAACGTCTTTTTAAACCCATCGTAATTAATAGCTTCAGATAATTTAGCTTTTAATGATTTTATTGTTGGCAGTTCATTAAATCGTAAGTTAAAATCATACACCATTCTTTGAACAACATCATATTCAAAATAGTCCATATCCAAACGAAATTGCTTTTTTGGTCTCCCTTTTTTTGGAGTGCTGAACTTAATTTCAGTAGAATGTGTTTCAGTACTGACTTCGTTTAATATATTGTCCAAAGTTCTTCTTGAAATTCCAGTGGCATTTGCAACTCGCTCTTGAACCTTCTTAAAATAACAACTTACATTTTCATCTTCATTTTTTTTTAATCTGTCAGCTTCGGTTATAAAATATTTATAAACACTGTAGTTAATTTCGCGTGACTGACCTCGTAAAAGTTTCCCTCTTTTTCCTAAAGATGCCATAGTACAACTTTAAATTATTTAAATTTGAGGGTGTTAACAACTCTAAATATATATTTTGAACTGGACGCGACCGCACTCTATCGCACTTGAACAACGACTGACAAAACGTCACGTAGGTAGTGTGCGACAGAGATAACGCTCTACGAAGCCGAAATTAGCCGATTGTCTCTTTCCAAAGGTCGATGTGCAATGTTTATCGCCCGGTTCTGTACTTGTATGTATTCTTATATAATTACTAGCTGTGCCCGCGGTCTCACCCGCGTCATTTGTATTTGTGGTTACTGCGCCGCTTCCGTGAGCCGTAGCGTGATGTTATATAGCCTATGTCCTTCCCAGGGTCTCAGGATATCTTCATTCCAAATTTCATCTAAATCGGTTCAGCGAATTGAGCGTGAAAATGTAACAGACAGACAGACAGACATACCGACAGACAGAGTTACTTTCGCATTTATAATATTAATATATATATTATATTATTATTATTATATATTATCATATTATTATTATTATTATTATATTATATCCTCCTAAGGCCCAAACAAAATTTGCCTATGTTCTGCTTATCACCCAATGTTCTTCTACAAGAACATATTGCGCTACTGTGCTTACCGCCCAGACAGAAAATCTAAAAAAAAATACGTTATAGTGTTTTCCTCGGTGGGGTCTTTTTGTCAGGTATTATTGACATGACAGACTACTGATTTACAGTGTTTAATATTTAAAATATTTTGTTCTTATCTAAGGACATTGGGCTGCAATGTCAATATTTGCACAGAGTTTTATGTTCTTTGAGGAAGACATTGGGTCGTTAGCTTGAATAAAAGATTTTATTTTAATTATGTACTCTTTATTATTAAAAAAAAATTACAGTCTTTTCAACGTTTTTAAGACTTCACAACGTATCTTATCTTATCTAATCTTGTGTGTGGGGGCCAGTCGGTACAGACCGGCGACACTTCGACCCAGTGGGATCTTTTGTGTCGGCCCCAAGATTTATCCCTTAGCTATCTCCTTATGAATGTACTGCATCAGCCGCAGTGTATACTTCAGAGGGAGAAGCCTGATGTCTTCAGGGTTTGGATATGCCAATCCCATCAGACACATCCTCAGACCAGCCAACGCGTCGCATTCACACAGTAGGTGCGATATGGACTCGTCCTGTTCGCCACAGGCTCTGCAGATCGAATTGTGTGTCAATTTCAATATGCACAGGAAGTCGTTGGTGCCAAAATGGCCAGTGAACGCTCCTGTGAGCAGGTGTATTTGACTCTTGTTATACCCGCAGAACTTCCGGGTGAAGCCTATGGCTCTTTTTGCAATGAATTTCTTGGAGTGTTCCAGACCCCTAAGGGCCATCCACTCTAGCCTGTGTTTATCATTGCCATGTGCATTCAAAGCTACCTTGACGGTGCTCTCAGAGAGTCCCACAAATGGCTCGGGGCCCACAAACAGTTGCTCTGAGCCCTTTCTAGCTAATTCATCAGCCTCATTGACCTGCACCCGTGCATGCCCCGGAACCCACACCAGTCTGACTGTGTTCTTCCTGCCAAGTTTGTTGAGGGCCTTATAACACAGTTAAGGCCGCTTCAGAACGTAACGAAACAAATAAAAATAAAACAATATCGCCTTTAAGTCTTGAAATCAACCAATG
This sequence comes from Catocala sponsa, assembly GCA_963564715.1. NCBI lineage: Eukaryota > Metazoa > Arthropoda > Insecta > Lepidoptera > Erebidae > Catocala > Catocala sponsa. The sequence continues at coordinate 15,033,425 of OY751331.1, forward strand.
TATTCTTCTTTTAGTTAGATAATAAAATTAACGGTTCTGTTCGTGTGAAGTTCTTTGCGGCAAAGCGTTTGCTTGTCCAACAATCATTTGAATTATGTGAAATGGATTCAGATAATGTAGGTTCACGACTGGGTGCGTTAGCATAACGATACGTACAAAGCATTCTTCGGGCTCTGCGACTACGGCTATCAAGGCATATAGTTCTACGGACTGCAGGTCTTGAGATCACTTGATCGTCTTCTTCGGAATCGGTTTCACTAGAACTTGTTCTATTTGTATTGTCCGGCCCGATGACGAAGGGTGGATCGCCAGTGTCTTCTTTGGGAGGTAAGAAGTTTTCCAAATCTGAATTATTAAAGAAGTCTTCCATTTCTGCAATCTGCAACCCTAAAAATGTTTAGTAGTTATTACTGCCAATTGTTCTCCCTTAAGAACAAATTATAACAGTCAACTATTGGGACAACGGCCATGTGTTCTTACACTAGTACATAATAAGTTATTGATATGAGAAACCAGTCACAAAACATTTTTATGATCCATAATAGCATACATCTATCCTTAAGTGTCTTATCTTTAACTTTTACTAATTCTTTTACTAAAAAATGATCTGATTAAATATATTATTAGCGATTTAACTTACCTTCACCGCGCGTGCGATCCATTGTTGACACCTCGACAACAAAATGACAGGTCTTGTCGGATTGGTCCCGGTCAACCAGGCCGAAAATACGTCAGTATAACATTAATAAGATAACATTGAACAGTGTTGGTAATTGCCGCCAATTTTCGAATTATCTTAGAATATATATTATGTTCTTGTATGAGAACATTGACTAACCACTAAGACTTGTTGACACCGATCGAGTCTGGGCTGGTAACGGATTTTATGAATGCTCTCGTACAAGAACATTGGGCCTTAGGCTGGCCTCATACATCCGGAATGGCTCTCTGGATTCATAATCTGAATTCATATTATTAATCCAGAAAGCTCGTAATACCATACAATATCAGTATGCTCCACACACATTCTGATTTTTTTAGATTATGTATTTCTCAGATCGATCTGTAAGAATGATACTGACGAGCGTTCTGAATTCCGGATCGGAATATTTAAGATTATGATTTCATAACGCGCGTATTTCCATACATTTTAATAGAGTGCCAGACACATACTGCAATCAGATTATGAATTATTTCAGTTGACACTGCATGCTATAGACATTCTGTAGTAATCGAAGAATCTGTCAGGATACTGTCGTAATTTTCTCGCTGTAATGTGATACTGACTCTCCTTTACTCTCTTCACATTTAAAGGATGAATCCAGTATTTGCGTTTGCATTTCTTTTTTTTATTATGTAGAGCCAAAAGCAATGCGATTAGTATTAGTTCCTCTTCCATAAAGACGTTTGCATATGCCGGGAATCACAAAACTACTGATCAGTCTGAATTTTTAAGATATGTGTGAAGCAAGGTGCCGAAATTTAGATTATGAATCCAGGGAGCCATTCCGGATATATGAGGCCAGCCTTAGGAGGATAAATTATATTATTATTATTAGTAAGGATAATAACAGGTAAGAATACATACATACATGCATATTCCCACGCCTTTTTTAACGAAGAGGTAGGCAATGATGTATTAATGTATTAGACGCACATTTCGCCAGTTATGTTTTTGGTCCCACATAATAAGGGACGAGCCTACTGTTGTCTCCCGGGCACTCTGCTAGATGACTTACTGCTGAGAATTTCTTATCAAGAACTCAATCCCGATTTGGGAGTAGGACTCGAGACCTCATGCACAACCGTCGCGTTCACTACCGAGGCAATCGATATATATAGGTACCTACGTAAGAACAGATTTTAAAACCTGCTATCCCGAATTAAAGTCATGTAGATATTTCGTATTTATGTATAGCAGCGATAGCCAAGTTGGAGGCCGTTGGACTGCCACATAGAAGTCTCGAGCGAGTTTGATCCCAAGGCGCGCACCGCTGACTGTGCGTAGTTATGAGCGTATTAAATAGTTAATTATTATCGTTCGCTTTAACGGTGAAGGACCATAGCAAGGAAACCTGCATGTTTGAACTTTTCTCCATAATGTTCTCGAAGATATGTAAAGTCTGCCAACCCGCACTAGGCCAGTGTGATGGACCAAGGCCTAACCTTTCTTACACTGAGAAGAGGCCCGTGCCTAGCAGTGGGACAATTTAATGTAGGGCTGATATTATTATAGATATTTCGTAAAACCGTTCGTACATGATTAATTAATGATCTCTTATACAAATGCAATTCTATTATGCGTAGTAAAACAGATGAAAAGTCATAGGTACATAGAGTTCGCAAGTTCATTAGGTATAGTAACGTGGCCCCGGCCAGTCTGTACCATCTATAGGTTGTAAAAGTTATGTAATCTTGTAACAGGCATAGTTAATAATAAAAGTAGGCATTAACTTTTTAAAGTGTTTATTGAATTCTTAAATTCATTAATATTAATCTATCTACAATATGGCAGTGTTCTCAAAACATTTTCATTTTAACCACTTACAAGCGTTCAGCAGATACAGGCAATTACAATAAGTAAAAATTATATTATTATTGTAAGATAATTATTTTTATATTTTATAGTATTTAGTATTTTTTGTAATAAAAGAAGGAAAAAAATAATTCTTTAGACAGAAAATTAAACTGTAAATATGGTAAACATGTAGGTAAACGGATTATCTTTAAATGTTTATATTTTTATTTCATACATTACAATCATATATTATTAGGTATATACAATTAGGCAAATCTAAATTATCACAAATCGAGTGTAACTGTGTATGGAGGCTTCAGAGTTAGAAATCTGAAATAAATGTTTGACTGTGACTAGTGAACATTTAGGTATAACTCACATCATGCAATGAACCGATTCAAAATAAGCCAAAGTACACAAGTGAATTATATTTTACGCTATACCGTTAATAGTATACATACTTTTCTACATGCCGTACGTTATTTATATTTACGCAGTAACAGAATGATCAAATTTAAGTAACATTGCAATAACATATTACGAAAGATGTTATTTTAAATATAGTTAAATAGAAACCTTACATTTAAATTGCTTTGGTGTATATTGATGACCAGGAACTCAAATATTTTGTTTATAAAATGATAAATTAGGCACTTACACTTTTCTAGCCTCTCCGTTCCTTATCTTTAATAATATTTTTAATAAAGAAAATCACGTTTAGACCAAATCTACTGAGTAATCGATAATTACAAACAAAACCTGAGCTTATTATAATTACACTATTTGGTGTTTTTCATGCAAACTGCGCATCGAGATACACGATCGTGTAGATATCCAGCTTTCAATGTTTGTCGCTCTGGCATACGAAACTGTAGTTCATCTTTGATAGTGGTTAACCAGAAACTGAGTTTATTGGCAAACTTATTGCAAGTACCTCCCTCGCCGTTACATTCTATGAACGGCACTGTGCGGAAACTCTCTAAGCACGATCCAGGACTTTCTAACGCTTGACCTCCACCCTGGCCACCTGCGCCGGTGTGCTGTAAAGCGAATTAAAATTAATAATGTATTTCTTAAAACAAACCGTAAATTAATCTTGTATTTAACATATAAATTTACTTACCATAACAAAACTGAAACCAATCCAAAGATCGGTCCAACCTGGCGGGCAGTCTGGCACATTATTTGACTGACTGTGCACAGCAATAACATTGGCTGGTGCTTCACAAACCACACACCTTGATATATATTTCATAATATCGTTGCCATCCACAGGTCCCATGGGCGTAGCTTCGTTGGTCGATAGCCAATAACTTCGATCATTGCGACTGGCGTAATTACATACTTCATTGAGGTCACAGAAAAGGAAAGGCATGGTACTGAATTTCCTTATACATGAGCCAGCTTGACCTAAATCTTGGTGATGTGCTTTCTCGTTTCCGTCAATGTGTAGTAATGAATATCCATCCCATAATTGAACTAAACCATCAGGGCACGCCTGTATTGTTTCTGCTTGGCTATGACGCACAACAAGAATTCCTGTTAAATAATCAGTTTCCACACAAGGAGCTCCAGGAGGTCCTGGTAAACCTGTTCTTCCAACAAGACCGGTTTCACCTCGGTCACCCTGTAATCCCTGTAGACCAGGCGGTCCCACTGGCCCGGGTCGGCCTACTTGACCTTGATGTCCACGATCTCCTTTCATGCCTTCTTTTCCATCCATTCCTGGCATACCAGGTAATCCATCGTTACCAGGCATACCGTTTAAACCTGGTTCACCAAGCAGGCCAGGTTCTCCCTTGGGTCCGTATATAAAACGACCGGCATCACCTTTGTCTCCTTTGTCACCCGATGCGCCTGGTAAACCGGCCATTCCCTGGAATCCACGTTCACCCTTTTCACCTTGTATACCCATCGCACCTTGTTGTCCCTGAGCTCCATCATACCCTCGTTCACCTTTATCACCTTTTAGTCCCATAAGACCTGGTAAGCCCGGCGCTCCTTTTTCTCCTTTTTGACCTGGTAAACCATATCCAGTAGCACCCTTGTCTCCTCTATCACCTTTTTCTCCTTCAGCACCTGGAAGTCCTTGGGGTCCCGGCATTCCATCAAATCCTGGTGGACCAGCCATACCCTCACGACCTTGGTCACCCTTTTGTCCCCTCGCGCCTGGAGGGCCTGGTTGGCCTGGCAAGCCGATTTGACCTGGGAGGCCTATTAGACCTTTTTCTCCCCTTTCTCCAGGTGCACCTGGCAAACCTGAGCGATGTTTACCTGGAACTCCTGGTATACCCTTTTCACATACACCCATTAATCCTGGTACTCCCGTTGGACCAGCCGGACCTCGATCACCTGCAATTTCATAAAAAACAATCAATTTAAGTATTTAATAAAATATATATGTTTACATAATTATATACAACTTCAATAAAAAGTTATATTTACCGCGCGTTTTAATACATATTTTATTTTTAAACCATCAATTAAAAGAAATCTACATACTTCATTGGGTTTATGTTACTTGTATTATCTGCCTATGACTAAAACCTTGCGATTACCTATAAAATAAGTAATACGTCATATTTATTATTATAATTTGGGTCACGAATTTTATGTTCTAGTAGGTACTTGATTAAAGTAAATTGTATATCAAATGCTTTTGCATTTATATTTAAATTTAGAACATGCAACGGGTTTATATAAATGAAATTTACCTTTTAGGCCTGTAACACCAGGTAATCCGGTGTCTCCCATTCGCCCGGCATACCCACGGTTTCCCTTTTCTCCTTGTAAACCCATTTCGCCAGTAGGTCCTCTGTCACCTTTTTGTCCTCTCTTGCCTTCTATACCCGGTAAACCAATTGCACCCTTTTCACCCTTTTCACTGATGCCTAATCCAGGACGACCTCTGTCTCCTTTAGGTCCTGGAAAACCTTGAGGACCCTCAGATCCTGGCGGACCCGGTAAACCTCGATCGCCAGGTAGACCATCGAATCCATCGCGACCTGCCATACCGAGGTCACCTTTATCGCCTTTGGAACCAGTAAGACCAGGTGGTCCAATACTTCCAGGTTCACCAGGTTGGCCATTCATTCCAGGTATGCCTGGCTGTCCACGATCACCTGGCGCACCCGTGACTCCTTTGTCTCCTTTTAAACCTGTGAAACCTCTTTCACCTTTTACACCGGTAGCTCCTGGCATTCCATCTGCTCCAGGCGAACCTATGTCACCTTTTAATCCTGAAAGTCCGGGTATTCCATAACCCGGTGAGCCTGGTTGGCCTATGTCTCCCTTATCGCCTGGCATGCCTGGCATACCATTCATTCCTCTTAGTCCAGGTTGGCCAGGTGCACCCTTGTCACCCTTATCAGATGCTAAACCAGCTTCTCCTTTTGGTCCAATTAGACCTGGGTATCCTTTGTCTCCTTTGTCTCCGGTTAATCCCATTTTACCAGGTTGTCCAGGTTGTCCGGGGTATCCCAGATCTCCTTTAGAACCGGGTTGGCCTACAAGACCTATAAGACCATCTCTGCCTGGTACTCCTGGTTCTCCAGGATATCCGAGATCACCTTTATCACCTCTCTCTCCAGGTGCACCCGGAATACCGGCTTCACCTCTAAAACCTGGTTGACCTCGTCGCCCAGGGAATCCTCTTTGTCCAGTTATACCTCGCATACCAGTTTCTCCCTTGCCGCCTGGTAGACCTATCATTCCCGGTTTTCCTATAGGTCCTGGGAATCCTTGCTGCCCTTTAGCTCCATTCAATCCTGGCGTGCCGGGCGTTCCGGGAAATCCGGGCGGTCCAATTGGTCCAGGATTGCCTTTCTGGCCTGGAATTCCAGGCGAACCTTGACGACCTACGAGACCTTGATCACCTTTTTCGCCAGTCAATCCTGTCGGTCCAGGATAACCATCCGAACCTGGTGTTCCAGTTGATCCTCTGTTACCTTTATCACCTTTTACTCCAGGTAACCCACCCGGACCTGGTGGGCCAGGCATAGACAGTCCAATTTCACCTTTGTCCCCTTTCATTCCAGGTGTACCAGGATATCCTCTAGGCCCTGTTTCACCTGGAGTACCTGGAAAGCCAATTGCTCCCATTTCACCTTTTTCTCCTCTAGCTCCTGTGAGTCCTCGAGGACCAGTCCGCCCTGGTTGTCCAGGTAAACCAATTTGTCCTTTATCGCCTTTGAGACCTGTAAAACCTTGATCGCCTTTTTCTCCGGGTTCACCTGTCAACAATATAAAAATGTCAATATTGATTGTACATTAGATGACACAAAAAGTTGTAACATGAAGCTTAACTATTATATATAGCTTAACTTATGTATCGAATAGACTCCAATGCGTAGAATTGTCTAGTGTGGGTAAAATTTCTACCTTAGCGCATATTAGATCTCCATATAAAATTAATAGCTGCGATGTGCCGCAAGGTAGCGTACTTGGACCTCTATTATTTTTATTATATATAAACGATCTTCCTGACATAACTAATTATAAATGTATTTTATTTGCCGATGAAATTTCTATAATATTGACATATAATGACTCCACTAATTATGACAACGAAATAAATAAGACAATTCAATCGGTGATGCAATGGTTACAATCTAATAATTTAAACGTAAATCTAAATAAAACTAATTTTATCCAATTTCGAAGTAATAAGTCGAAACATACTCACAGAAATATCGTTTATAATAATAATATAATTATTGAAACAGACACTACAAAATTTTTAGGAATAAATCTAGACAAATTTATTGATTGGAAGCATCATGTGATGGTAACATGTAATAAAATTCATAAGTTTGTCTATGTGCTAAGTAGATTAAGTAAAACATCGTCATTGGAGACAACTTTGTTAGCTTATCACGGGTATGTAAGCTCTGTACTTAGATATGGCCTGATATTACGGGGTAACTCCACCGATGTAACAAGAGTCTTCCTTGCTCAAAAACGTTTCATCAGAGCAATAGTCGGCATAACTCCCGATGTTTCTTGTAAGCCACATTTAAAAAAATGGGTATATTAACGTTACCAAGTATGTACATTATGTACTTATATAATAAGAATAGTGATATTCATAACGTAAACACTAGAAATAAGCATAAGTTAGTAGGCCCATATCATCGTTTACATAAAGTTCACAATACATTTGCGGGACTCGGTATACGTTTTTTTAATAAATTACCTATTAACATAATTAATTTACCATTGTTTCAATTTAAAAACGCTGTTAAAAACAACTTATTCGGAAGGGTTATTATTCAGTCAACGACTACTTAAATGACAAAAACTCATGGAGCTAGTTGCTTGTTGCATACAGGATTCAAAGATCTGTATTACTTATAAGTCAATTTAAGCCTTTGCATAGTCACAAAGTGTAAGTGTATGCGCCATCATGCCATCCTACTGTCTATTTTAGATTTATATTAAATAATATATCTTAGCCCAAATTATTTCCTCCCTATAATATTATTAAGTTATTATTGTTATTATCTTTAGCTTTTATAGTCAGTAGTATATGGCATAATGGCTGTAACACCTTGTTAATCTGAGTTGTAAAATACTGAAATTATATTTAACTGACGATTTAAAAGAGTGGCCGTGAGTTTCTTGCAGGTTTCTTCTCATAGGCTCTACCCTTTGCCTAAACCTAGCAACTAACCTAAATGTAGCTTCAGTAACTTAGTAAACTCACTAACCTATATACTTTGACGTTCATAAGTGTTACTTTGTGACCTAAATGAATAAATGATTTTTGACTTTGACTTTGACTACATATATGAGATAGGCATTTTTGTTAAAACTAACCCAAATCTATTTTTAACGGCGAAGGATAAATTTCCTAGAAACACGAGGAATTCTACCAGATTAGTTTTAGAGGCAAAGCCAAAAACTACAACGTTCCAAAAAAACTGTTATGCAATGTGTGTACGTATATTTAACAAAATGCCGGAACATATCAAATTACTTACATTAAATAGATTTAAAAACCATTAAAAAAATTGGCTGCTGGACAAATGTTATTACGCTGTAAATGAAATGCTTTCTACGTATTCAAATCAATCATATTTTTATGACATTGCATGCCCATTTTAATCTATACTAATATTATAAAGCTGAAGAGTTTGTTTGTTTGTTTGTTTGCTTGAACGCGCTAATCTCAGGAACTACTGGTCCGATTTGAAAAATTCTTTCAGTGTTAGATAGCCCATTTATCGAGGAAGGCTATAGGCTATATATCATCACGCTAAGATCAATAGGAGCTGAGCACCAATGAAGAATGTTTCAAAATCGGCGGGTGTTTTTTTCCTTTTGAGAGCTTCTGCTGCGTGCGCTGCGTAAACAGTTAAAGCTTCGCAAAAATCATGTATGACAGAATTGTTCCCCTTTAAAAGTTCTAAAACAAAGTCCGCGACAGCATATGTTTATCTTTTAAGGTTGACTCACTATAACCATTTTTATGCTAACCAAATTTGTTCTAAAATAATGCATTATTTGCGAAGGTATTATTATAAACATGATATTAATCCTTATCCAAATAAATACGTTATTCATCACAAGTATTTAATTTAAAACAAAATTGCCCTTTACATCATTCGATTTCAATGAATATCTTAGGAGATATCGCAGTTTTAAAATAACATTGCAGCAAAATAATTACCCATTACAGACATAGAACAAACGATGTTTCTCCTGGTTTATTCTGCGTGATTACTACTGGTTCGATTTGAAAAATTCTTTTAGTGTTGGATAGCCTATTTATCGAGAAAGGCTATAGGCTATATAACATCACGCTACGACCCACGGGGGCGGCGCAGTAACGATAAACGCGGGTGAAACTGCGGGAACATCTAGTATTTTATAAAGTTGGTATTGACATTTCTTCATTATTATTATTGTATGAAATTTTGACATTTTCAATAATCTATGTATTTTCTTTATTTTGTTTCATTTTATAAAATGTATTTAATAGACTGACTAAACTTTTCGATGTTTAAGAATTTAATGTGTAGTAAACTTTCAAATGCCACTTGTGGCAAAATAGAAGCACCGTGTACCAATCTGACCACCTAATTGTACTCTATTTTATGTGAAATAAATATCATTTCATTTCATCATTTCATTTCATAACACGTTGCAGCGCCGCATTATGTTTAGAATTGTAAATACGTATAATCTTATCTTATCTTAATCGGGGGCCAGTCAGTATAGACCGGCGACACTTCGACCCAGTGGAATCTTTTGTGTCAGCCCCGAGATCTATCCCTTAGCTATCTCCCTATGAATGTACTGCATCAGTCGCAGCGTACACTTCAAAGGGAGAAGCCTAAAGTCTTCAGGGTTCGGATATGCCATTCCCATCAGATGATTCACTACTACACACATATTCACTACCGCCGCTTTTATTATGCTGTCTCCGTCACGGAGGCAGCCTAATAAAAGCGGCGGTAGTGAATGCGACTGCTGTGCATGAGGTCTCGAGTTCGAATCCCGGGTCGAATCAACAAAATGTTTGGGATTTCTGTTAAGAAATCTTAATAACAGCCCGGAGTTAGGAAGTTGGCGGTGTCAGACGTCGCCGTGCCTCGGAAAGCACGTAAAGCCGTTGGTCTTGTGCCCGATCTCTCTCCGGTCGTGTCAGATTACCGTCCCATGGGATCATGAGAATTAGGGAACAGAAAACAGAACACTATAATATCTCCTTTCGCAGATTTATCCGTTAAGACTGGCAGCCATGACCGAAATTCGGTGTGGAGGACATTATATAAAATTTATAAACAACATTACGTTCGAGCCTGTCATGTTAGAATATCGTAAGTAACTAAAAGTGCGTATTTCACTTTTCTTATCTGTCTTCTATTTTTTAAATTGTATTTTCCTTATTCATCATCGTCGAGTCAAAACCGCTGAAGCTTATGACATAATATTTTAACAGTAGGTTACTCTTGTGTTGTAGGTGCTCGCTAAGAAAGAATCTATTGAAAATCATCTTCTACATACTAAAGCTTTTATCGGGGTTAAAAAGTGCATACAAATGGGCATGATTTTTTTTTATTATATGTGAAGCCAGCTTAGGCGTTTAAGTGGTTATTACTCATTCACTGAATATTTAGAAGATAAAAATGCTTGGGATTGAGTTGCTTCCACAAGGGTTATTTCTAATCATATTATTAAGTTAACTGTAATATGAGTTGCTATGACTATTATTTCATTTGTTATTAACATGTATCTTAAATTTAAATAATTTTACTTTTTAAATCTTATTGAAAGCTTATCTTAGTGTAATTGTTACAGTTATTTAACTGAAACAATTACACACAGCAGCTCATATATTATAAGGAAAATAATATAACATTGAATTATATTGATGTAAACATTTGGCGATTAAAAAGAGTGGCCATGAGTTTCCTGCCTGCTTCTTCTCGTGAAAGCTCTACTCCTCGAACAGGATTTTTTCAATGCTAAATTTTTATTTCCTTCTATTTATTTTTATTAAGTATTATTTTTTATTAATATAATAGTGAATTGACATGTCCAAGAATTGTTTGCACATTTTTATGTATTATTACAGAAATTTATGCAGACGAAGCCGCGTGGAATAGCTCGTCTAACATATAGCTATTATAATTTAGTTCCTAATAGGTATAAATGCTTTAATTGTATCGCAGGTGTCTAAAATTTAAAATTATATTAATTAACACTAATAATTGTGTAGGTAACGAAAGTAGATTAAATAAATAAATATGAATAAAACTTAAAATGTTTCGTAAAATTTGCATTTCTATATAGGTACTTAGCATTGAAAATAAATATTTAGATTTTATTTTTCATCTTCCCAATAATTTTTGTTTATTAGCGATAATTGCGATTTTCAATTTTATAGTGTAAAACCTAAATGAGTATTTAGGTACGTCTGCAATAATAATTAATTGATTACATATAAATCCGATTTTGTTTTCATATATGTATGTATGAACAAACAAGGTTGATGTTTGGGTTAAATTAATAAAAATGTATCTAAAATACGCATGTAGAATTATTGTGTAAGTCACTTACGATGTTCTACGATAACAAGCTATATGCGTATAAAAAATATGAGTCAAACTAAAGCAAGAGGAATACCTGCAGCTCCTTGTGGTCCAGCGGCTCCTGGCGCACCTCTATCACCTCTTGTTAGTTGAGCTATATCGGCTGGACATCTACCGGGTTCACCCTTGAAACCCAACCGCCCAGGGAATCCTTTGTCTCCTTTATGACCAAAATCGCCTGGAGTACCCTTTTCACCCTTGATCGATTGTCCATCTCTTCCAGGAGTACCAGGGTTTCCGTCTGTTCCAGGAATACCGTCAGCTCCTGGTGATCCCATTAGACCATGGTCACCCTTAGTCCCTGGCATGCCAACTTGGCCTGGATTTCCTTTAGGACCCATGCTACCTTTTTCGCCTCTTGGACCTGCGGGACCTGAAGGTCCCCGGTCACCTTTTTGTCCTTGTGGCCCTTTAACTAAGTTCGAAGCAACATGGGCGTCTTCTCCTCTCTCTCCTCTTTGTCCCGGCAGTCCATCGTCACCACGTTCACCCTGATAATTTATTCAATAAATATGAATTTATGCGTGTGTTAAAAATATATTTTTCAATTAGATTACTAATCTAAAATACAACGACTTACCGGGACACCCGGAGTACCAGGTAAACCGTTCATACCATCTGCACCTCTCTCACCAGGCAGTCCAGGTGGACCCGGTAAACCACGATCTCCTGTCAATCCTGGAGATCCATCTGTACCGCGGTTTCCTTTTTCTCCAGCAGTTCCAGGCCAACATTCATTACAACGTCCTCCAATATCACCTTTGGGACCAGGATTACCGGGGATACCATCGTAGCCTGGACTACCTTTATCACCTTTTTCACCCGGAGGGCCGATTTCTCCAGGAATACCGGGGGTTCCTAAACTGGAATTACCAGGAGAACCTCGCAATCCAATGTATCCCTTTTCACCCTTCTGACCTTTTCCACCATGAAGTCCAGGTAATCCGCTGTCACCTTTTTGACCCTAAAAGATAAGCGTATCCATGTTTGTGACTTGTCTTACGTAACAAGATTAAATGCAAAGTAATACCTACTACTAGTTATCAGAAAGAGGTACCTACCAGTTTAGATAATTTAATTTTTAGTAAATATATGCTACAAATAAATAAAATATAGAAAATAGCACGGACAAAAATTTTTATTCCTACATATTTAGAGATATTAAAAATGTATTCACCCCCACCACATTTTACATTGTGGATTGCAATAAATATTACCTATATTTATTGCATTTAATGAAGTTGTACTTCAACGAGATAAATTTAATCCATCGACATGATCTATATATTATTTTATTTTATTTTTATTTTATTTATTTGGTTCACCAACAACTGTATACACAATTACTTATATAGATAGAGAAACACCTTAATAAAATGTTTGTGATACATGTACATTTTATACATGTATAAAATGTTGCACACCGTTCAAATATTTGACATAATATATTTTGTGGTTGTCATTTATATGTAATGTTAAAATGTTATTAAATTATCGATTGTATGTAACTAAATAAATTAATAAATACAAAATCATTAAATGTGTATATATAAAAACAACTTACAGGTATAGAATAACCGTCTTCGCCCTTAGGTCCTCTTAAGCCAGTTGGGCCTTGGGGTCCATCATAACCACGTGGTCCTATTTCTCCTGGCATTCCATTTCGACCTGCTTCACCCTTTTCACCTTTCATGCCAGACGGTCCTTCGATACCTGGTACACCAGGCTCGCCCTGGCTACCAGGTGATCCCATAGGTCCTGTATCACCTTTATCTCCTGGGTTACCATCAGTTCCCTTTGGTCCAGGTCTACCTGGGTAGCCTCGTGGCCCTGACGGGCCAGGTGGTCCACGTGATCCAGTGCGTCCACCGGGGGCACCTGGCACACCTTTCATACCGCGTGGTCCTTCTGATCCATGTTGACCAGGCTCTCCTTTGCCACCAGGTGTTCCATCCAAACCAGCCAATCCATCAATACCTCTATCTCCTCTCGGTCCACGAGGTCCTGGAGCGCCATACATTCCGTCCCGACCCTGTAATTTATCGAATGTGTAAATCTCATTGCTTTGATTATATGATATAGGTACTTACATGCTCTTAAGCCGAGCAAGTACTATTTATTAAACGTTACATTAACGTTTTGTTGTTTTCAAAAAGAAAATAATGCCCGACTATCAAAAAGTGCGTCGGTCAACGCACAGTGCAGAGTTCTATTGATGTCAGCAAGAATTAAAATTTAAGGCAGAAATTTAAATAATAATTTATAGCCCTATTTTATCAATGACAAACATAGTTACTAATTTCATTTGTTTTTTTAAATGCTATGAAAATAAAGTTGTTCCTACAGTCACTAAAATCAAAATATTATAGGTATTAGCGACCACAAACCACCTGTCATATTTTATAGAAAACTACATTTTCATTGAAAGAATTATTGCAATCCCGTTAGAGAACAGTGGCACTACTGTCGTGATCATATTTAGGGTACAAGCTAGATAATTCGGGGAAGTTAGACTGTTCTCGAAGATTGTTTTATCTCTGAGCGACTAGGACAGTAAAAGGGAAGTATGTGAATTAACCTAGTGAATTACAATTGTTAGCGATTTGTATAATTAATGTTGCTAATATTTAAAGCTATTTAGTCACTTTAAAGTACTGTCTCGCGTCGAAGCCAACGCATAAAAGTATTATTTAATATTCTACTGGCTTGAATTTTTCTAAATTTTCTCTTCAATAATTGCAAAGATTAATTAAGACGAACTTTTAAGAGTTTACAAGCACATAATTATGTCACCCACTATTGATATAACATCCGTATTATTTATAAAGCCTATTTTTTTAAATAAGCTCTTTCTGCAGCAGTTTATTTCTTAATATATTGTTTTTTGCAATTACTCTTATATTATTGTATAGAATGTGTGACATACGGACGGAAAAGTTAATATTATATAGTTCTGTTTTTGCCATTTTGCCTTATGATGTCGTCATCATAAGAACTAGAAATATTAGTTAATTATATTAAAATCAAGTCAACTTACTCTTGGACCAGGATTTCCTACAATTCCCTTTTCACCTTTTGTTCCCATTTGCCCCGGTCGCCCTGGTTCACCCATGGGTCCTGTGTCACCTTTATCGCCCATTGGTCCAGGTTCTCCTTTGTCACCTCTTGCGCCCATGTCACCTTGTATTCCTTTAATGGCACCTTTTTCTCCTACTGAGGGTAACGTAACAGGCGGACAACTTGGACCTCTGTCACCTTGGTCACCTCGATCTCCTTTGTCTCCTGGTATTGCTAAGCCCATGGTACCCTTAGAACCTTTGTCACCTTTGTAACCAGGCAGACCCTAAAATTTAATATTTATATAAATATTTATACCACATAAAATTATTTTTAAGACTACATTATATAGTAGGTACATGAATATACAACTAACATTATACAACCATTATTCTTGAATTTACCTGTGGAATTATCATACTGTTGTCAATAATATGATAAAGAATGGCACAAACGAGTCCGCTTATCCAGGAAAGCAGTACTTTCTTACAAGAAATCGTTAGTATCACTGTTATGGTGTAACGTGGCTCACATAACTTCTTTATCTTTTTGAGAGACAGCTCGCGCGTTGCGTATGAATTGCGGTGCCGCGGGGGCTTTACAAACATTTAAACAACAGACACAAAGAACACCCAAACTCGGAACAACCATTTTTGGAGCACACAAAGTTTTGTCCCGTGTGGAATTCGAACCCACAACACTCAGCGCAGTGGCAGTAGCGACGCGACCACTATATTTTTGGAGCACACAAAGTTTTGTCCCGTGTGGAATTCGAACCCACAACACTCAGCGCAGTGGCAGTGGCGACGCGACCACTATATTTTTTGAGCACACAAAGTTTTGTCCCGTGTGGAATTCGAACCCACAACACTCAACGCAGTGGCAGTGGCGACGTGACCACTATATTTTTGGAGCACACAAAGTTTTGTCCCGTGTGGAATTCGAACCCACAACACTTAGCGCAGTGGCAGTGGCGACGCGACCACTATATTTTTGGAGCACACAAAGTTTTGTCCCGTGTGGAATTCGAACCCACAACACTCAGCGCAGTGGCAGTGGCGACGCGACCACTATATTTTTGGAGCACATAAAGTTTTGTCCCGTGTGGAATTCGAACTCACAACACTCAGCGCAGTGGCAGTGGCGACGCGACCACTATATTTTTGGAGCACACAAAGTTTTGTCCCGTGTGGAATTCGAACCCACAACACTCAGCGCAGTGGCAGTGGCGACGCGACCACTATATTTCCTATTCCCTTTCTTTCATCCCATGTAAATGACGCACATTGGCGGTCGTCTACTTACCACCCCAGATTATTTTATATCCTGGGATGGGCATGACCTTTCTTGCCCGTTTATATAATGATGACAACGCGCAAATGATGACTCTTTCACTGGTGATTATAGGCGAGCTACATATATGCTCGTTTTCCACCTTAGTCGTATAAGACAATGGTGCTTCAATTTTTATATCGGTATATAGATGATCTACAAGCTCATGGACTCAATGCTATGCTACGCTATGCGTACTGTGACTACATAAAGCCACAAATTGTATTTTTGTGGAACAGAAGCCATGCTTAGAGTTTAGGTTTTAGTCAGAAATAGGGTTAATTTCATTCTTACCATAGGCCCCACGCTTCCTTTAGGGCCCTGTAAACCGGGCAGACCCGGCGGCCCAACTGGACCTTGTTTGCCTTGCATTCCATCGTCACCCTGTTCACCTTTTTGTCCTTTAGGGTATCTACCAGTGTAAGCGGCTTCACCTTTATCTCCTTTGTCACCCTTTAAGCCAGGATAACCACGAGGTCCTAGCATACCTTGAGGTCCTTGAAGACCAGGTTCTCCCTTTAAAATAAAAAGTACTATTAGAATAGAAATATATTAGTTTTAAGTGTTAAACGAAAGTAGTATCAATGAGGTTGACTATTATTTAATTTATTTATATGTTAGCAGTACATAGTATTTATGTTTTCCCCCAAATAAAACGTTCCTATAGACAGTATAAAAATGTAGCAGATAACAGTATATCAAATGTTACGTAGCTGTATATCCAGAGAGAGTTAAGTACACGTCTAACGCCAGCTACGTGTATGTTCAACGTAATTGAGAGTGCGCCTGAAGGTACTCTATGCAGATATAAAGAATTGTTTGTAGGAAATATATCCAGTAATACTTGATCTGGATATCGTTCTCACGATCCACAACTTTACCAACGCTTAGATGCCTACTAATTAACAAGGCAGTTTTCAATGATTGATAGAAAGAAAAGACTCCAAATATTAAAAAGAAAGTAATTACATGAAATTCCTTGAATAATTTAATTATAAAATATATAGAGCTGGATACCAACATCAGTCTACAATAAAGTAAAAGTCAAACATACTCACGTCGGTACCGTTACAACCGTCTCTGCCGGGAATGCCAGATAATCCGGATTCACCTTGAGGTCCAGGAGCACCAGTTCTTCCAACGAAACCTCTTTCACCGGGCTTTCCTCTGTCTCCTTTAGGTCCTCTCGGCCCCGGATTACCCATCTGTCCCTTTTGACCTTTAGGACCCTGAGGTCCTTCTGGACCTTCGTGCCCTTGGAAACCAGGACTACCTGGGGGACCAGGCATGCCTGGGAAACCCTGAAAGAGTTACATTATTATAATAAACAGGCTTTAAATTACTTGCATTATAGTTAATGTTAATATAAAATATGCAGAGATTATTTACCCTGTTTCCCTTTTCTGCAAAGCACTTGGGTACGCAACATCCTGGTGCAGTACAGTTGCGATCTATCGGAGCTATGCGTTGTTTCGTTATGGGATCGTAAACTGCAAAGTTTTGACCTCTGCTCGGCGGCCCAGTTGGTGGAGCATTGCTACCCGCCGTAGGCAGTATATCGCGACGATTTGACAAACCATACGTCTCACCGTATGAATTACCATACGAGTTACCGTATGAATTATCGTATGTGTTTCTTTGCGGTGGAACCGGGTTCAACTCTTGTCTGTCGTCTGGCCATTGATTCGGAACAGCGTTGCCCCAGCCTAGATATCCATTATAATCCTGTAATATTTAATAACAATGTTACTACTTATGCCTTAATTTATATTCATCATAAGGCGACTTCTTTTAGTCTATTATTATATTATATTATTCTACTTTCGTTAATCGAGGTAATTACCTCGATTAGCGCATAACTAAATATTTAAGATGATAATCTGTCCTAATATAAATCGTGTAAAAATTTGGCGTAGTCATATTTTGAGGTCGTAATACTTTACGACCTCAAAATATGACTACGCCTACTGGCCCCGTAAATAAGATTTAAAACGATCTTAATTATATGATATATTTTTTTATTATTGGGGTTTAGTTCAGAAATATAATTATTATTTAAACAAAAATAGAGACTCTGAAACATTACGGCTTGGCGAATTTCTTATCAGACAGATAGACTAATTAGATTAACTGCTGGTAATAACTTTCGTGGGTTCTGTTGGCATGTCTAAATTTGTTAGGCCAAGTAAAAAAAATATTAAAGAATAATATAAAGCTAATAGATAGTTTTGTGCAGATATCACGAACTGTATCTAATAAGAAATATTTGCAACGAAAAGCTAGGATTATCTGAAAACTCATTTATTGAAGCTTATTATTCTAGTATTACCCAAAATACGATCATGCCTTACTGTAAGACCCTGTATATCTAACATTTTTATTTTAATAATTATAGTTTAGTGACTTAGGAAGGTACATACAAAAGAATATATTATATGTTATGTAGGTATTATCTACTATTTATATTACTAAAAGGTATTGGTAGAACATGCAATAATTTTGTTATTGTACTATTTAAGTAATTAAATAGTACAACCTAAGTTTGCACGATACATAGTAATGTATCGTGCAAAAACGTAGGTACACCTAACAAATCCTATCTTTACCGTATGTAAATACTTTTTATCTAGCTAAAAACACGGTGTCTATCACTACATACTATAAAACAAAGTCCCTCGCCGCGTCTAGGCGTCTGTTCGCGATAAACTCCAAAACTACTGAACGAATTTTCATGCGGTTTTTACAATAGACAGAGTGATGTGCGTACAACACATCATGCATAGGTCACATAGGTCATTCTACTTTAGGTCAACTTATATATTATTATTTATTTATTATAACATTTGCATATTACGTTTTTAAATTATTAACTCACGAGTAAATAACTTAAAAAACGTCAAGTGCAAATAATAACTTGTAAACTACATAATATCTATCGAAGACTACTTCCTGTAGTCAATATCTTCCTGTAGTCAGTATGTATATGCTGGTCGCTGTGTATTTTTTGTTTAATTTGTAACAGAATATTATTTTCAAGCAAACCTAACTGCCTACCTATAAAGAAGCATTTAATGCAATAGGCCTGTACAAAAACAAATAAGTTTTTTTGCAAACCCAGTGCATGTCACAATAATTTTTTTTTCTTGCCAAACATATTTCCTATAAATAAAGGGTTGCTTATCCACACCGCAACTACTATGTTGTTATAAGAAGTGCTTGTAATTGTAAATTGGCCAATGGTCCTATTACGAAATGTTATTGATTTTAAATAGATTGGTACTTCTGATCGACTGCTATAGATGATAGCAGTTAACGACGGCTTCACAGCCGTGACACGTAGTCATTGTCACCGTAAGCATAATGCAGACTATGAGCAACACGAAACCTTTCAAAATTACTTAATAATCCGCAAGTTAAAAGCGATATGGTATGCCAAATCTTTCGTCGTAATCGTACATAACACGTAATAACGAACGTTCGGGCCTGTTGTTGGTACCTACTATTAGTACCAGTAAACCATTGACCAACCTTCAGTGCAGTGGTTTGAACAACGGAGTAATGTCACGTTGAATGGAAGAAATTAAGGGAAACTGCCCTGTAGGTATATTCTTAATATTTCATTCGTTTGAAATTTCGGTTAGACCAACTAGTGTGTATGGATGAACCTTTTGTAATACGAATATAACATAATACGTACTATAAAGATGTAGCCGAAGATTCTTTAACGAACAATTTACACAACCACAATTATTGTTAAAATCGGAATATTTTTATGTGAAAATACACCACAGGGTTTGAACAGTCACGTGCCCTGAGCACCCTTAATTCATTTTATACCTATACGAAATATGTTAAACAATAACATATTCAACAAGGTATGTACCGGCAGAACACATTTTTGACCTCAGTTATAATGTTTTTGCCAAAGTAGTAAGTTTTTTTAAAAGTGGTAGAACGAAAGTTGTAAGTATAATGTAAAGAAGACTTGGGTAAAGAGTAGTATTTTTATTTAACCCTGTATAGCAACATTGTAAACAATTATATGTAATAACATTTTAAAACTAAATAATTATGTCATTAATAAAGAAGTTATTAGGTCTCTATAAATAAATGACTTATATTTAATACTTTAAAAATGTTTATTTGTTTCCTTATTTTTGGCCAAAAATAGTTTATTTAATTAGTTCTGGTAAACTTTTAAATTATTATTAATGTTTGCAAATCCTATGGAGCTGGACAAAAGCTTGTTATATAAATTTAAATGTAAACCAAAGCTATGGTATTTCCTTAATATATTTATTTGATTATTTTGCCGTATTTAATTGTACAGTGTGCACTCTTAAATTCGTACTTCAAGCATATATCAGGAACTTTGACCTGAGGACGATATACGATCTATCGCTGTGTTAGCTGTTGACCGTTTAGCGTAAGTTGATATTCAGTGACGCTCAACGCTTGCGCCACTACAAAATCATTGGCATAAAATTCGCCTTTGATAATTTTGTTTAAATTAAAATTTATTACAATCGTTAAATGGAAAAATACTATCCACATTATACCCACATAAATTAGTTCACAGGTCACGTATCTCGATAACCGGCGAAATATTATAACAATACAGTCTAAAATTAGTTTAATGTACTTATATAATATAAATATATGTAGTAAGAGAAATATAATTAATTTATTAGGGCATTACTTGGCGGTAAGCTCTGTATCACTATTATTTATGCGTTATTGCAACTATAAAAAATAGAATTATATTTAATTTTCAATAAATATCACATGTTTAGTAATTTTCTACAAGAATTTAATCTCTGGGCAACTCGTTGCCGAGATTATTTGCCGTTATTTTGTCAAACAAAGTCCTAAAGCTTTTTCACAGAACTTAGCACTGGCCTGCAACTTTGTAGATACGCGACAATCTCCCGCAATAGCAGTCTGCACAAAAATAATAAAAAAATAAAACATTCTTAACCACTCTTCAGGGTAAAAGTGAGGACTGCATGTTACAAAAATATTATAACATATTGACACATAATATTCATGTATTGACATATTGCTCTTTTAAATTGAAAACGGTGTTTAATTGATAATAAGTTCGTTATAAATTAGCAAGCAAAAAGATAAAGTCATAGAAATGTAATATAGGCATATAAGAAATTGTTTTAATTTAATTGACATACATACCTATGTATATTATATTTGTTCGATATTAAAGATATTAGGAATATCTTGTTTGCCTTAGTTATATTGGCTTAGTTATAAGTATATTTTATGCCAAATTATCTAATAAAAAAGAATAAACAATTGCTTTAATTAAATATTGTATAAATAAAGTTAAGCATTACTTTTATTTTTTTAATTATTGTTTTTTCATTCGTATTTCATTATACAAAGTCAAAGTATGTATATAATATACATTTGTAGGAAGCAGTATGTTTGCGCAATACCGACCCACTGCATCCGAATGATGATAAACTTTGTCGGTCATCTATTTCATTGTGTTGTATTTATGTTAATAACTTAACTATGTTTTAACTATGTTAAGAAGTCGAACAGTATAAGAACGTATCTAGTAATATTATACGCGTAAAGTGTATCGAATAAAGGGCGGCACGAGTTTATATGTTATTTGAACGAGGGTCGCAAATGTTTGATAGCATTAGCGTTTTGGAGAAATTGCAAAAGGACGAGTGCAAGCGGACGAGCGGGTCAGCCCGCCCGCCGCCACGCCGCCGCCGCGACTCCGCCGTCCGCGTCCTACTACATTCCCAAATTCCGCAAATTATTTGTTTGATGTATTTAAAATGCTACTAGACCACTGATATATTTAAGTTTCAGAATAAATTATAAATATAAATTAAATTGAATATTTAATACTTACTTGTGTATTTACTTCAAGTAACGGTGCTAACGCAGCTACCAACCTATTTCATAAGATGAAGAAAACGTATAAATAAAATTTTTAATAAAAAAATAAATTAGGGCACTTTATTTATATTTTAAACTACTTTATGGATAATGATGTTTTCTAGAGATTGCAACTTTAATAAAATATAAAATGGAGTTGTGACAAAGCGAATTTTTTTCACATCAAAGATAGTAAATACGGAGTTAGGAATTAAGTCTTACCATAGCACGTACACCGCCATAGCCCGGTGCGCGCTGCGCCAGAATCCCGTGCGCGCGCGCCGTATGTGCCGGGATACTAAAGGATAGAGGAGTGCTCGGGCGGCAGTGCGATCACCCCCGCCCCGCTGCGGCGCGGGCGCGGCGCCTGCGGCTCCGGGCAGGCCGCGAGGGCGCGCATCCAGTAGTGGCGGCGCAGCCATGTCGGGCCCGGCGCGTGCGCGATTCATCGCGCTCCACCTCGTGCCCGCCGCACTTCTGCTTCTGTTATGGACTCCTGCTCCTTCCTCAGCAGTAAGTGATTTACTTGTAAACCTGTATTCCCTTTCAGGTGTTACGTTATATTGCATTTAAAGCCTTACTACGTCAAAAAGACATCAACGCGCCGACGAATACAATATTTGTCGATAATATCACCAACAGACATTAGCTTCATCTCTTCAGGTTGCCTAAAATGAATTAAGAACTTGAATTTACTTTTCGTCTTCCCGTTACACCTATGAAAACAAAACAAAGTTGAAAATGTATGAACACCAAGGGTGTTGTCATTACCTACCATTAATCTTTTTACATTGACTCTTTATAAAAGCTAATGAAGTGCTGAATATAAGTGAAATTCAGGAGGCATTTTAACGTATAAAATACATTACAGTAAAAATTACACTTTATAAGGTGGCTAATATTTTTTATTAAATGTTTATTTACATACATACATATAATCATAGTAGTTTTCTATCTAAGCCATATACTTGTTATGAAAAATAGGAAAAGCCTCTGTGCCTCCTCATGCTTAAAATGTATCTATGATAAATGTAATATATATATTCTTCATCTACACATTGTAACTTATTAACAAATAAGTCCATGCTTAACTATTTAAAAAAGAATATTATGCAATTTATTTCTTTAACATTTTCAATATTATACAGTTATCTAATAATTCTATTATATTCTAAATCTGTATAGAAAGATAATATCGAATGGAGGCTTCAGAATTCTTCAGGTTCAAATATGGTGCACCTAAAAGTGTATAAACGGGTCTTAATAATAATAACGGAAGTACCGTTCTTTAATCAGTATCAAAAAATACTTATGAGAACACACGTCTGAATTTAAATAAATATTTAGGTGACTGAAGGACGTATCATCAAACTCGTGTATCAATAGGCTTCGTAAGATTTATATTAAATATCAAGTGTTTTATGACGTGCGACAAAAAGAGTTTATAACGTAGTACGTCGATCATTTTATAACAGCTATTTGGCTTTCGAACCCGGGGTAATGATTTTTTTGTGTCTAAATATGATTATAATATATGATCTCATTCAATTTTAAATGCATGCAAATAACCCTTAAATTAATTCTAAACAAAATGGCGAGCTTGGAGGATCGTCGTAATTGTAAAAACGTTTAGTTTAATAACTAAAATAACATAGACAACTTAACTTATTTCATCTATCTCTGTCTGTTTGTTACTTTTTTAGCAAGCTACTGTACTTACTGATAGCTTTTGGTATAGAAATAGGAAAGAACACATATACTTATCACTTACAAACAAATTAGCTGTTGCGGATATTGGCTATAAACCTATTGAGCCGCACCGGCACACCGGCGGCCAGACACAATAGGTTTTCAATAATGTCTGACATTCCAATTGTAAATACATTTAGTTACATGCGTTGTAGTTGCTAAAATCTGATTTTTTTTGTAGAAAATTGTTCTGTATTCCATGTTTAATTAATTGCATTATGCCTATAACAGTATGCTTAAACACTACGTACGTATTTATTTATCAGTCGAACTTTACTTCAATGATTATAAATATAACAAAGCTTTTTGAATCATTTTCAAATTGTATGACTAGTTATAATTGCCATAACTATATAAATACCTAATTGTGTAGAGCATAACTATGCAGAATACTGAGGGCTCTGTGATACAGTTTCGACCTCGCAGTTCATGCGATCTGAGGGGGTAACCATCTATGCCTCCCGATATGACAATATTTTATAAAAAAATCGCATTGGTCCCTGCCTCCGAAAGCGCATAAATTCGTCAGTCGTAGCTGACATAAACTTTATAACAGACGATATAGGTAATCAGTAAACTGAAATATTCGGACATCTAGTCCTTATAAAATCGTTTTCTTAAGGTTGCAGAGGTCAATAGTAATTGTCTCCGTGAAAGAAATAAATTAAGTCAAACCCGAGATAGTCAACCTCAATGCGTTCAGGAATAATAAAACTAACTTGATAAGGATTTACAGTTAAATTTACCTACAGATTCAAACAAAGTAGATACTTAAACACGTAGCTACTTTACGGTACGTAACTAACACTACAATCAATTGCTATGCCTCGGGAACAGTATTTTTCTAGGTGAACATTCTATGTCATTTTCTGTACCCCTGACAACGTGTATGCAAAATTTCATGACAATCGGTCAAATAGTTACGGCGTGAAAGAGTATCAAACAAATAAACAAACAAACAAACTCACAAAAAATACTAGTCATTTTTGTTTTTGTTATTTGTATAAGTATTATACAAATATAAAAGCACGCACATCCCGCACTAACAGATACGATGATATATTTGTATACGGTATACGGGTTTACTTAGAATATAATAAAATTTTAGATTCATTGAATATAATTAAACTCCTTCTTTCCCAAAGATTTCTGCTCGCTTAAGTCTGGTCTAGTCTGCCCCTTCCTTCTAATTATTTCAGTACAGTATTAAAAACATGACCATTTAATTTTCCTCTCTGTAATTGACGGCTTCATGGCAACTGTCTCAACTTTATTGATATTTTCAATACTTATTACATCTTTATGCCAGTCCAATTTATTCTTATCTATAGATATAGATATTTAAAATCGTATTGCGTTGTTTTAATTAATTAATTGATTTTAGGGTCACTATTATTTAACATAGCGTTACATCTCTTTATCCCTGACGATATAGGTACCCCAAGCCGGTACTAGAAAATGAGTTGCTGAATCTATTCTTTGACTTAACATTCTCTTCTTCAGCAGTCAAGCCAGCGGCCCGACAATTAGTAAGCATAAAGTCTTCTCTAGAAAATGACTGATTGCCCTTGACATTACATCAATAACAAGCCTTTGTGTACCATAATATGTATGAAGGGGTAAATAAACAGTTATTCAGTCCTTCAGTCCCATTGCAAATCTGCAAGGAGACTGAAACATTTAGAATGGAGCTACAATTCGTTCGAAGATTGCATGAAGCGGAGCGTTATAAGACGTGTAGGAATAGGAAACCAATAACGTGTACGGCGTTGATGCTTTGAGAAGTTGAAGTTGCATACCCTTATCAGCTACTGGTACCTACTGTATATATACCTATAGATACTGCAATCAGATAGGTTACAATGCTAAAATATTTCTTAAAAAAGCACTAAAAAACACTTACACTTATTGAAACCTAATTCATGATCGCGATTGTTTGGCTCTCTGAAAATGCTGGAGTAGCACATGATACGCAATGACTTCGAAAATATCACGATCAACTAGAAATAGAACTATGAACTAGGTCAGGGGATATAACCTTCAATAAATATTAGCTAATTCCGATCAAATTATACTAATAAAACGGCATAAACAAATTGCGTATAATTTTTTACAATTGCAACGAAAGAACAAAATATTTGTGTCCTACGGGACGGTATATAGTTCGCGGGCAGACATCCATTTTAAAGCTAAAATAAATTCTTGTACAAATCTTTTAACCAATGCAATTGTCAAATCAAATTTACGAACTGATTTACTTTCGCATTCATAATATGACTATGGACTGTCTAACGCTCAATTGGACTATCATTATGTAGCACGTTGTATAGGTACAGACTTTGTTTAATTAAGCGATTATTCAACTTTATCATATAATTATTCGTTTATAATGCGGTGCGATATCAACAAGTTAAACTCGGTAGTTGTTACATAACCCCACAACTCGATTAGATACTTTAGAACAAAAAATAACGATTTGTTAAATTAAACTTAAGTGATAAATACCTAGTTTGATACAGAGAGGCTATCAATACAAAGCATGGATGTCATCATTCGGTTATTATAAACTTAAAATACTGATTATTATTGGTATTGTAGGATATCAAATATTAACGCTCTTAAATACGTTCTCAATTGAATAAACAATAATTATGTAGAGATAATTTATACTGACATTTTGGGAACACATCAACCCATCCGACTAATGACTTGTTAAGTTATATTCATTTTATGTAACAACTAGCTGTTACCTGCGACTTCGTCCGCGTAGATTTTAACTGAAAAGTGTTTGTCGCCGCGGAACCCAACTATATTTCTCTGCCCAAGTTACTTAAATGGCGTAGTTTTTATAGTGTAAAGCTAGATAATAGCATGGCTTACTCAAAAACAACATTTAAATATGCGTCGTTAGATTACACGCTGTCACAGAACGCGTAAGAAAAATAAAGATTCACAGCTCCTCCCCCGTAAGTGATAGCGTGATAATATGTAGCCTATATGTTGACCCGCCTGTTAGTAATATTCATGCAAAATTTTAAGTAAATCAATGCAGTACTTTTTGAGTTTAGCCCGGACATACATACAGACAAACAGACAAAAATTCTAAAAACTATATTTTTGGCTTCGATATCGATTGTAGATCACGCCCCAAGTATTCTTTTAAAAAAATATTCAATGTACAGTTTTGACTTGCCTACGATTTTATTATATGTATAGATATTAAGCTAATTTATTATAGTACTAGCTGTTACCTGCGACTTCGTCCGCGTAGATTTTAACTAAAAAGTGTTTGTCGCCGCGGAACCCAACTATATTTCTCTGCCCAAGTTACTTAAATGTCGTAGTTTTTATAGTGTAAAGCTAGATAATAGCATGGCTTACTCAAAAACAACATTTAAATATGCGTCGTTAGATTACACGCTGTCACAGAATGCGTAAGAAAAATAAAGATTCACAGCTACTCCCCCGTAGGTGATAGCGTGATAATATGTAGCCTATATGTTGACCCTACCTGTTAGTAATATTCATGCAAACTTTGAAATAAATCCATGCCGTACTTTTTGAGTTTAGCCCGGACATACATACAGACAAACAGACAAACAGACAAAAATTCTAAAAACTATATTTTTGGCTTCGATGTCGATTGTAGATCACGCCCAAAGTATTCTTGAAAAAAATATTCAATGTACAGTTTTGACTTTCCTACGATTTTATATGATAGATGCTGCTTGTTGTGCAAATGACGGCACATGATAGTTACAGTAATTCTACGACATTTAGATTTGATCTGCCTTGCAAAATATAACCGTTTGATTATAACATAATAAAATTATGAAATTTTATGAAATAATGTCGTTCAGAGCGAATATCGTTACCGCTACCAAACTTAACGAAGACGACGACAGATGTATTTATACGCACAGGAGATTTATAGCACACAACAAATTAATGTGTTCATAAATTAATGTACAAACACAATCCTGACTCAATTTATTCATTCATAGTTCGATGAAACGGCAATCTGACACCACTGAGGAGAGACCAAGTCCTAACACCGGGCTGTAGCTAAGATTTACTTGACGAAAAATCTAGTAATATATTTAAGGTTTTAAATATACACTAGATGACTAGACGAAACGAGGCAATCCGACAAACCAATATTATATAAGGCGCAAGGAGGCTATAGATCGCGATCGTAAAATAAAAAAATAATAAGTATCTTCCTAACCTGTCGAGTCTTGAGACACTAGACATAATTAAAAACCTATTGTGTCTGACCGCGCGCCCGTCTATTCAACACAATGACATGGCAACGGCATCTTTTTACAAATTATTTCTGCCAGGCTGCGCCCAATTCAACAACACATTGATTATACGTTATCTATGAGTATGACCTTATACGAAATAATGGTCATATCAGGATTTTCGCCGAGCTATTTGATAATAAATAGTGTCATTTTTATTCATATTTATTCATATGATTATGATTCGGAGCATAATGTTGTATACAAAATGGAGCCTTAATGGAGCTGAAAGAAAGAAATTATATATTCATACTTTATTCACGGTTAGTCTTAAGCTTACAATCCTAACTGTGAACATGTAAGTACATACGTATTAACATGGAAGCAGCTTGTACAGCGAGTAAGAGCGTATAAAACAAAAAATAACATATGAAAAGCACGTAACATCTAAGATATCTACTATAAACTGATATTAAAACTAGAACTCAGACACGATGAAAAAAGTATTGTTGCTAAGTGTTGTATTTGTATTTGCTTTTTGGCATATGAAAGTTAAAAGTGTACAACGATTATTTGCGCACAACAGAGTTACCCTTTACCTTAAATTTTAATTATATAAATGAAACTTGCAACATATTATAAACACTTTTATCGTTTTATAAATATCTGTTTAATAAGGATGCGTGGTTATGATGAGCCATCTCAAAAGTAAATATGTTTTTAGATTAGACGGAAAATGCTAATTGGATTTCACATTGTTGACGCAAGTCAACCCGCACACAGTAAACCCTACACCTAGAAAACTTTGAGTCATTTAAAATGTAAGAGAACGACATTCGATTTCGTTTTCTGTTTAGTGGTTCAATGATCAGTATATAGGACTAAAGAGTGAGAGTATGAGCAAGGGCGGTGTAAGAATCTCAATGTCTAGTTTCATTTAAAATCTACTTAATTAATTAAACCAATGCACTAAATCATTTTTGCTCACCGGGTTCATAGTGGGTTCATTGCTTATCATAAATAAGTGAGTGAACCCAGCATTGCACGCGACTGTAGAACTAATAATTCCCACAGCATATCAATAACTAATAAATTATTAACTAATAACTTTATTAAATTAAAAATAATGTATATAAATTTGAACTATGGACGGTTCGATGATTATCAAATTTTTGTACTTAATTCTGTACACAATCACATAATAATTATTACCTAACTCATCTCAGTAAACTTAACAATCAATATACCGGCAGCTATTGGTATCTCGGACATGGGAGTATACAGGCGCGATATGTAAATACATTTTAATCCTAGGTCCATCTCTGTGACAAGCTTAAGTCCTAGAAATTCCACATGACACGCGAAATAAAACATTTATTCGTCTTCGAAGTGACCAATTTAAATGTGTCGAAACAGAAGAATTTAATATTTTATTTGCATGATATGTACGATCATTTAAAATATAAGAATGAACAGTTATTTTGGGCTTGCATAGTTCAATATCACATAGTCAAATCACCCAAAATTTGGTATCTCAGAGGAATTTTAGGCAACAGATGTCACGCCGCGTGACAACGTTACGAACATTGAATGTCACGTGGCGACCCAGGCGCTCGCCGCGACCGGTCTGCGTACGCGTTTTCATTGAGAAAATGAAATCGCACAGCAAAAAGGCACAGCACATACAAGTAGCTAGGTAAATATTACGCTGATTTGTACGTTGCGTAGTCTAGATTCGGACGAGTCATAAAATTATACTTTTTATTAATTATGATGCTCAAATTATTTAAGCGTCGCTCACATTATTTTTTGTAACTAACTAATTTGCTAGTTGGGCACATCGTTTTATTTTCTATAATTTTATATAAACCGTAGCCTATATCACTATAGTGCCTAGTATTCTCGTTCCAATTATTTTATATATTTCGCTTTGCAGATTATGGAGAAGATGATGAGGATTCTTTTATAATATTTTTACGGAACCTAAAAGTATTAAATCATCGAATTGTAATTGTATTGCAAGCGACACGCTTTTCGAGTTACTCGAATATTCCTTTGCTTCTTTTCATGACAATACTAACAAAATTTAATTTGATAACGAGTCTGATATGTAACAAAGAAGTTGCAACGTGCAATGAGCGCATATTATGGAGATTTCAATAAGGCCGCATGCAGCTAAAATATTACCAGATATGTAGTGTGTAGGTATGTTTCGTGGATCTCAAGTTATCGTAGAGTGCGATTGATTCCTATCCATACTATTGTATACCGTATTTGATTGCATATATTTTAAGTTTGTAAATACCTGCCGACATATTGTTAAATTCACTTTTACCGACTGACTGACTGAGGCACGGAAGAGTGTAAGTTTTTGTAAATAATCATCCATCATGGCAGTGGCTGCCCTTGTGAACCTTATAAGGTCGTCAGGCGATCCCTCCTATCTAAAATACATTTAACATGGTAACTTGAAACAATCTTTTAATCTGTTGGGGCTTGTTACGATTTTTCTTGAAGACTGAAGAAAACTACGACATTGTCTTCAATTTTACAGGTAGACATATTTACATTTAAGGGAAATAAATAAGTAAATCTATATTGGTCGACAAGTTGATGTAGAGGTAAATTTATTACTTGATTTAATTTGATTGGTTCAATTATCTCTAATTTAATTTTAATTATAATTAATTATTATATTTTTTCATTATTTAATATAAATTATTGTGTCAGCATTTTACGATTTAAGTTTTATAATAATCAATTTCCTTTTTTAATATAATTTATATGTACCTACAGACTATGCATGCATTTCGTTATTATTATTACTGTTATTTTTATCTTTATTTAAATGTCATTATTTATTTGTTTGTATGATGTTTTAATGTAAATATTTAATTTCACTTTCGTAATTTAAAAAACGAGCATTAATAAATATTTTATGTAATTATTTTTCGTTAATGCATGCCGTGGCAGCCTGTAAGTAAGGCAGCACTATATTATGTATCCGCATTTTTTTTGTTTTATAACGTAGTTTCAATTAGTGTATGCTTTGTTGGTTGTCCATAAATAAATAAATTCACAACTTTTCCATAAAAATTATATTATTAATTTATTTTAATTATTTCATCCATATTATAGGTAAGTTACCTAACGTGGTGTAAAGAACATTGACATACATAGACCTCTCATAGCTAATAACGTAACATACGAATAGATGTTGGCAGCTAGGTACAACCAACGTGAAAGTGCCAATTCGTATTTGGATAGCTACAGGCATACTCGGCTCTTTAGTTAATACGTTCCCTGTCCGCTGAACCACATATAGTACACAACAATTGTTTTTCTATTGTGTCTATCACGGGACTATGAATGGGTTAACTGATCCCGCTCTAAGCTGGACCCGCACGATGAGTTGACTAGTTCATTTATTTTCGTGGTATAACAACCAGCTTGACTGTTTAATGTCACCTGCACAACATTTTCAAGCCACTTATCAAACTCAATGACATAATTATTAATGTCACAAAAGACCAACACAGTATATTTTATAATGAGAATAGATTTAAAAATAACCCTTTAATTTAAAAAAGTATACTACGTAAGTATATTTTCCGATAAATCCCAAAACAAAAAATATATATATATATATATATGCCTCGCCGGGGTAAAAGAAAGTTGTTGAAATGATAATGGACCTCCCGGAATACCGACTAAACCTACCACGGTGCTCCTCAAAAAAACCACTATCGGCGGGGCCGCGCGAATCACTTGCACATGCGGTCGCGACCCCGCCGAGGTTTCGGCCTGCCGTATGAAACGGCAGGCCACTACAAGAAAAGACCTACTCTAAGATCACCACTGAAAGTAATCCCTTCCGTTCCCCCCCCCCCCCCTAGAGGGGAGACGGACACGACACAGAGACCTGCGTGAGAACACGCACGCCGCCTCTCGGACCTGGTACTGAACAGATGGCGAGCAGGCCCAAAAAGTTTGCCACCCCCAGGTCAAACCTCAGGGTGGCTGGAGATCGTCTCGCGCCCTCCGGCGCCCGGCTCTGTGGTTGGGGAGAGGGTTTAAACGCTTCCTCTCCCGCTCCGCCGCCTTCTTGATGGAAATCACTTCCTCACGGAAGGAGGCGACGGCGTTCCACTACCTCTCACTCCGGACCATAGACTGAACTACGGCCGGGAGCGAGAGGGCAACCAATCCGACTGCCGCGATCAACTCACGGCGCTGCGATGCCCAGGCAGGACAATCTGCCAAAGTGGGCAGCGCCGTGTCCTCGACAACGTCGCGGCGGCAGTCGTCACAGTGATGACAACCGGGCGTCTCTTGCC
Source organism: Catocala sponsa (assembly GCA_963564715.1). Taxonomy (NCBI): domain Eukaryota; kingdom Metazoa; phylum Arthropoda; class Insecta; order Lepidoptera; family Erebidae; genus Catocala; species Catocala sponsa. The sequence continues at coordinate 15,065,673 of OY751331.1, forward strand.
GGCCTATGCGACATAGGAACTGGCCAAAGCAACCATGGCCAGTCATTACCTGTGTCAGCCGGAAGGTGAGGGCTCCATGCCGCCTCTCCAGCCACTCCTCAAAGACGGGACTCGCCACGATCGTGGCGTGCCCGACCTATATATAATCTAACCTAGCGAAATTTTACTTTTCTTATTTTATCCCTTAATATAGTTATATAACTTAATATATAACTTAATATATATTATTTAAGAACTTACGTCATCTGAAGCAATAATAGTAAAATTATTTGGAACAGGAAAACTTCAACAAAACTGTGACAACGGCGATACAGCCTTCCATCAGTGGATGCATTGATACCTCTACACCTATCTAATAGAGGACATTGCCGTCTCTCATAATTTTATTATAAAACGTCTTGTTATTGTGAAGATCACTTTATATACCTAGATGTTTTCAGAATTCATCGTTGCTTAATATAAATAAATTAACTTCAATGTGATCTGATGTTACCGTAACCTTTGCACTACATATTATCATATAAGTTTTTATTTGGTACGTTATATCAACTGGCAACAACATCGTATATCATCATATAGCCTCGTGACCTACAAATGCTTAAGAAAAATTAATTTAAAAGTCTTTTAACTTACGTATAACTCAATTAAAGGAAAATCACATAAATAAGATATTGCTTAAAATTAAGTAAGTAAATAATTCGTACCTACATATTAAATTCGCACATGCAATAGGTAGGTAGCTGTCTGTAACGTTTGCTACGTAAGACAGTTATAATCTGTATTTAATGTTTAAAAGAAATACTGTACCGACTATCTTATCTTAGAAATAATTAAACTAATTTCGATTTTTAAGGTTATAAGTTTATAACCTCCGATAAACTAACGGATAAATGACGCATGATCATAATATATGAAATCCTACTTATTTTAAAGTTCGACCCAATTACTAAAGATACCTATCTAGCCACGTTTATTATAATAATATCTGTCGCTCGCAGTTTTGCCTGCGTAGTACATTGTCAGGGACGGCGTTATCTATTTTACTATAAAAGTCTGTTACTTGGCATTCTTTTAACTATTTCTTTCTTCTTAATCTAACTTTGAAGAGGTGACCGTAAGAATTGCTTAATATTGTGTGATATAATGACTAGAGATTTCAATCATACTTGTACGTATGTAAACCAAGCAACTGGTCCAAAAATATTATTAAGGAACCCCGAAAATGTTTCAATTTACTAATATAAAGTAAAGATTTTCTTTAAAACCTGTCATTTAAATAAGAATTACTTCTATTGAAAGAAATAATTTGCTGTTGATAGATTCAAGTTTCTAAAGCGATACCGTTTGACGAAATCGAACCTCCTTCCTCCTCCGAAATCCTATTATCGAACCTTATGTGATATGTATCACGTTTTAATGCTGAAGATCAATATTTTTGTTGCATTGCACATTAATGCAACAAAAATATTGATCTTCGGCGTCTTCATTCATCACGTAACAATAATATTTGTTTTGTTAATTTAAAGTGTTTTTAAGAGTATGTTCACCACCAAACGAGGACTAAATTTAATTGCGTAATAGAGAGTAGACTGATCTTTATGCAGTTTGTAGCAACTTCAGTAATATACATATTATCTGTTCCTGGTATGGGACGACTAGACGTTGTCTGACAATCGCTTTTCAGAATGCGCCATGCCACTGTAATAACTGCCACTTCATAAAGTAATAACTACACGGATGACGTAGAGGTTTAAGTGATCGCCCCGCCCGCGCCACTGCCGCCGCGCTAATTCTTGTGGGTTCGATCCCCCACGGCACTAAAATGTGTGTGATTCACAAATAGTTATTCCGAGTGTTTGTATTTGTGTCCGTTGTCTGAATGGTTGTAAAGTCCCCCGTGCATGACACAGGAATTAATCCTAGTGTGGGTATTGTCTTTTTTAAACAGAAACAGACAAAGTAAACATTATTTTCAACGACTCCTGTTTTGACAAAACACAGGCGCACCAAAATTACTGGTCCTCCGCTAACAGCAGTGCATTAACTTTACCAACCTAAACACACGATTATATTTGGGTGCGATGTTCTTTAAACCGAACGTATTTATAAGGCAATCGAGGTGTCCCACTCCAAAGGATTTCTCAGATTTTTATGAATTGTATCTAGTGTTGCTGATTAAAAGGCTCGATAAAAATATGTATTTTATCCACAGAAAATTGTTTCAAATCAGGCTGTTCTTTGAATTCGATGTATCCAATATACGAGTAGTTCAAACCAAAACAGAGCGGCATTGTAAGCGAACTTAAAAAAAATTATGGCCAGGCGCTAAATTGGTTGTCTCAGAAATCCGTAAATATAATTATGAGTACATGAAGTATAATTATGATAGGTCTTACTTTGAGCCATAATCACCATTCATTCATTCATATTTGTATTTCAGCCATCTTAACAATGTATTTTGGTAAATCTTCGTTAACCGTCGCGTCGAAGTTAAAAATCAAACCTATCCAAAATCCTTAGATTTAGAGAAAATCTGTTTTGATGACGAAGAAATGTTTGATGTTAAAAGTATAGATATTTGAATTGGGTTGAATATTTATTTATTTCGAACATAACAATGCGTACCTATGGTGGTTAAATCGTGTACTGGGTAATTTAACCACCTATCGAAAGATGAAATAGACCTATTTTATTAATTTAACCACCTATCGAAAGATGAAATAGACCTATTTTATTAATTTAACCACCTATCAAAAGATGAAATAGACCTATTTTATTAATTTAAGCACCTATCGAAAGATGAAATAGACCTATTTTATTAATTTAACCACCTATCGAAAGATGAAATAGACCTATTTTTCTGACTAACAAACCGAATAATTCTTAATTATACGGTGACAAATGGTTAAGCTTTAGCTACCAAAATATGACTAGAATTAAATCTAGCAACTACCAATGGACAATATCTCGTTGTTAATAAAAGCTTATTGTAAATATGGATTAGAAAATGGTATACTCTAAATAGTATCGTTTTCATAATTTATGATTAATTCTACATCGATAGATTAGGTTCATATCTAGTATATAGTGGTGCTTTAGACTTGCTAAAGCACCACTACATATGAACCTAATGTATTTTCGGAATCGTATCTAATATATAATTACATCTATACACATACATATTTTTACGTATATAGGTATTATGACCACTTTGGTGCCTACTCATTATCAAACAATTTCGTATTTCTACAGATAATTTTCTTGTCTCTATGTAATTCCTATATGAATATTTGTTAAATGACTCTGCCGTTATCTCCTATAAGTATTTTGGTGAACAATGTAGAACCATGCAGATGGCTAAGGCTCTTACATAGAGATGAATAGGTACCTACAACTTGAGCACATTGATATTGATAAGGTCAGTATTTATTATCTCTGGCTCATATCCCGTTAGGAAGCACTAATTCTGTGAATCACGAACCACAGCAGATCGTCAACAAGTAGAGCAGTGGCGGGGTCTATCAATCGTTTATAAATTGGGTCAAAATCAGCTTCCATTGACAAAGCTCTCAAAACGAGGTCGCGACATAAACACCAGTTATTGTTATCAAAGTGACCGGAAGCCGCTATCAACTTCGTCGTTATGTATAAAATACAATTTTTGCAATTATTGCCGAAATAATATTATAACTCCCACGATTTCGTATCACCAACTGATATAAGCCTTTGTATGTCGCGATGATAAAACTGAACGACCGCGAGACAGATACAACAAACTCTTTTAATTAAGTTTAGTTAGGTATATAAAAATGAGGTCGGTACATAAACTTTTTTAGTGTTAAGTGTTATCCGTTTCGACAACATCCGTAGGCTATATTTTATTATGTTTAGGTAATAACAAAATGTTTGACTTGGGATCCTTGTCGTTACAAAACAATATTATTAATTAAACTGAATAGTAGATACAGTTTATTATGTTTATAGAACATGAGTTGAAGTTATCTCGCCACTCCCGATGTACCATGAATGCAAAGGGTACAAGGTTCCAACGTACCAAACATACAAATCATTCATTATAAATTTATAGACCACGGTTCTAGTCAGTAATGAATTAACCCAAAACTTTACTTACTAGAACTGAACACGGGTGTTTAGAATACTAACACATAACTTGAAACTGAACTGATTATCAGCTAGTCATCCGTTCGTTACTTATCAGTTATCACAGCTAAATGGCTGAACCTTAATATTAAACTAGCTGTGCCCGCGGTTTCCACCGCGTTTATGGTCACTGCGCTACCTCCGTGGGTCGTAGCGTGATATTATATAGCCTATAGCCTTCCTCGATGTATAGGCTATCCAACACTAAAATATTTTTAACCGACTTCAAAAAAAGGAGGAGCTTCTCAATTCGACTGTATTTTTTTTTTGTTATGTTTTTTACCTTATAACTTTCGACTGTGTGAACCGATTTTGATGATTCTTTTTTTATTTGAATGCTGGTACTTCCCGTGTAGTCCCGTTTAATTTTGATCAAGATTTGACCATCCGTTTTTGAGTTATCCTTAATAATGCGTATTTGGCTACGTTGATGGTGTTCTCATTTCTGGCAAGGTTCACTAAAAACCGTGAAATAAACAAAATTTTAACAAAAAAGAAACCGACTTCAAAAAAAAATATTCTAAAACTTAAAATGCATTAAAAAGCTAATAAATAATTGCATATTCTTGTGAATAATTAAATTATTTTTGATATCTGTAATACTGGACCTCCTAGTACAGAGACCAGTCTCCCACACAGACTATACATTCGCTGCTTTCTTGTATGGACTGTTTGTTTATGATGTCAAATATTATGTACTGTGTGAACAACAAATATACAATTATTATTATTATTATTATAGATTTAAATCATAGATGCGCCCTAATGCGTTTATATATGGTCGACTTTCTGGATTGTTAAGTTATCATCGGATACAATGATAAAATGACATTTAAACAGCCTCGATGGCGTAGTGGTTAGTGTAACCGACTGTCACGCCTGAGGTAGCGGGTTCGATTCTCGCATATGTCAAACATTTTGTGTGCATGAACATGGATGTTTGTCTTGGTCTGGGTGTTTCTATGTATAATATGCATGTATTCAGTATTTACAAAAAAAAAGTATATTTGTATGTTTATCCATTGTGTAGTACCCATAGTACAAACTCTGCTTAGTTTGGGCTAGATGATGTTGTGTGTATGTAATAGAATAGAATTATGAATACAGTATCATCATGTTGACTCGTTGCTTCACGTAAGAGAATTTTCCCCGTTTTTTAAACATATTTCATTTATGCTCTGCTCCTATTGGTCATAGCGTGATGATATATAGCCTATAACCTTCCTCGATAAATGGGCTACCCAACACTGAAAGGATTTTTTAATTCGAACCAGTAGTTCCTGTGATTAGTGCGTTCGACCAAACAAACAAACAAACTCTTCAGCTTTATAATATTAGTATAGATGAGTTTATGATATCATGTACGTCCATAGAAAAGCTAGTTAAAAAAAAAACAAAGTTTAACGAAGGTTACATCTAGTTGTCTGTTGTTTATATAGCAAATATAATAACGTGTCTAATTTTATCAACCCCATGCTATAAAATATAACGGTTTGTTGTGATGTCGAGGCAGCGCGGCGGCGTTGTCGGTCAAGCTACGCCGCTCGCCGCGACGGCAACGTTTGGATGTATTATTCCGGGGTGAGTCGCCCTGTCAATGCACGATCTCATTCATGAGACTCGCTCTTTTATCACCCGTGACGTACACTTGTACAGAACGTTGAACCCAAAGGGAAGTATTCCATGTTCCTCATTTTTTAACGTTTGTCGATATTATCTCGACTCATAACAATTTTATAAATAGCAATCTTTATTATTGTGTCTTTATTTATTTTAAGATGTTTTACATGGAAGCTTTCATTATAGGTTGTCTCATAGAATCAAATTGCTGTAGCATGCGACCCAGCATAACAAAATCCTAAACACTGTAGGTAAATACTATAGGTAGATATATCAGGCTATATCAATATATACAATATCAGAATAGGTACCATTATATTCTGATATTGCCCTATATATTGATATAGCCCTTAAAGCTTACCATTTCTGCTAGGAAATATAAAAATAATAACCTGTTGCTGTAGTTTTATTTAATAACAAATAAACATAATACACTGAACGTAGAATTGGTTAAAGCGGACGCTATCTGGAACATTAGTTTTGCGGATAAGTTCTATAGAGTAAAGTATTTCAGAGATAGTATACTATTGAAGTTAACCAGATCCAAATAATACATCCAAACAATATATATACGAAGCCTAAAATATTTTCTCACAATCAATACCAAAACAAAGGCACAGAAGTAATTAAGATGTGATAAATAGTTACCTTGTAATTTATTGTCTTAATCTAGACCACGTCATGATGTATCTATAACTATGTAGTGAATAAGTTTTGGCTGACGTAAATTAGGTTCTTCCTCATCGTGTAAATACAGCTGGGAACAAGACAACATTTCGTTTGGTACAGTTAGTAACATAGCGTGTGCGGCGGTTACTCACAGCTCGGTTTTATGGTGCGAGCGTTGCACTGAAAGTTATTGCTTACTTCCAGTAATGTGAAATAGGTCAATAGTTTCAGTACTGTAACAAAAGCCAGTTGAATGCGCGGCTATATTCCACGTTTATATTTAGAGCGGCTCGCGGACAGCGCAAAGCAACTTTAAAACTACCTGCCTATCTAAATATGATTATGCTAATTAAATGTAAATGAACCTTCATATTCAAAATCATTAAATAGCAAAAATACTCTTACTGATTATTTTAATGTGTTTATAATCTATAAATATATTCAGCCTATTTTTTAATTCTGCATTAGGTATTGCATTGCGTGCATTAAAATTCTGTTTCCGTCAGACCTTATAATAAATACCCCTACCATATAGGTCGCAGAAAATAAACGAGAGATAGGCGTAGTTCTTTGATTTGTAGTGTCTTAAATGTTAGAACAAAATACTGCGGGCATAAATAAAATTGGACGTTCTGATTTTGAAAGTCCTGTAGATTAAGTTTGGCACGCATGCATGACGCGCGTCGCACGCCCAGCGCGGCGTGTATATCGGGAACGCGTTTATGAGCCGACGGGGTCACCAGATTCCGGTAAATGATCGTAAATCCCGTCACTACGCTCCATTTTTCAACTTTTGACATAGTTACAATAATAAATAATAATAGGAGCATGTAACTAATCGTTAACGATTACAGATTATTCTTGAGATGCTACGAATCGAACTAATGATGAGTGCGACTCCAACACAGTAGAAAGCACAGAGTAGCTATATAGTTTTAGAAAGCTCTGGTTAGCATTTAGCGGAATTAATTGCGTCTGAATGCTTACTTTCCTAACTCCTAACTATTAAAGATTAATAATGCTATATATATGGTTGATATACGTTAGAAGTTGTAATTAAAAAAGTCGCATTATACTTCATCAAGTCATTACACACACATCTCAGACATTGAGTCTCATGTCGATGAGAATAGCTGAGCAATTGTTATGTTGAATCTCAGGCTCGTGCCGTGTTTATTGTTTTTTTGTCACAAAATTCTAGAAGCAAGTTATTGAAGCTCGTCCTGGAAAATGGCAACATTGGGAATCTAACGCTATAGGTAATTTATTCTTCCTTTTTATTTTAAAGATGAACTTAGTATATTACATTATTTTGTTTATTTTATAATGTAGATAAGTACGCAACTAACCACATCTCGCCTAAGGGTTAAATGAAGTTAGTTATTCTGTTCTGCCGATCCTAAAAATAAATAATAGGCTACAAAGAAATAAAAGTCCGTTCTTACATGGGGCACACATAATATGTGTTATAATAATGACAATTCTCCCAAAAGTGGACATGATGTAATCCGATCAGTTAACCGTCACGTTACCATGCAATAATATCTGGGCAAAATATTTAATTTGCCCACTTTACTAATCCTATAATACTACTATAGCTATTTCATTACAAAAGTTGTTAATTCTATTTATATTTAAATTTACACTTTCCTCGATGTTTCTGGATGGTGAAGATGGTGGTTGTCCCAACCATCTAACCTACATTTGATCTCCCAAAGATAGGCATTAAGTTCGCCTGTATACGAAGTTTATAGGTACATACATCTGACATTAGAAATAAATACATTATGTCTGCATGTCAAGCTGCCTGGGTTTATTACGTACATAAAACAGTGTACAAGTATATTGTCACTTTGTCATACACGTGGTGGAAGGGGCGCGGCGGTTACGCGGCGTGCGCGGGTGAAAGAGGGGCTCCACGCTCCGGGCAGCGGGATGTGCGAATGGCCGTTATCGCCTTGGACACTGCAATGATTGTTTATCCAGCCTGTTCCTTGAATTGCAACTAATGAGTCACCAGTTCTATAATCGCGTGCTACCATAATAATATGTTGTCGTATAATTAATAGCATACGGATACATCGAACTAAAAAACAGAATGTGGGTAGTCGTTTGTGTTCGTGTTGCAGACTCGACATGATCTCATTTTGTTTTAGTTGCTAATAGATGTTTCGGTTATTTAGATAGATTCCATCCGTTCCTTGAAACTTGTCATAAACCGGATCACTGTAAACACTTACAAAATAGACACTGTCGAACATAGCCAATAACTAACTTTTGCTACTTTCATAACAAGTTCTTATTATAAGCATTCGACAAAATAGGTACATAAGTACCTATTTGAAAGCAGGAATATAACTACGGTTTACAATTTCGCCTCATGACTGCTTATTCAAGTAATATGAAGCAAATTGTAGAGTTGTTGAATATCAGATAACGTACTGTCTACATAGTGATGGGTAAAAATGTTGTACAAATATACTTATTGACATGATCAATTTATATAACTACTATGCTCTTTTATACACATACCGTTTCATTATCGTATCATAACATTAAGTTATTTTCAACGTATTAAACTACGTATTAAGTTATATACATATTTATGATGGAAACTATACTGTATATCTTAAAAGGGATGCATAACAGCCACATTTTACCAACTGTATATTTTAGTTCCACGTCCAATAACTCTTTGCCCTACCTACTCGGAAATCGACCAAAGAGGCATTGACTGTTTTATATATATATATATATATATATATGATATTATATATATGCTGAATTAAAAAAAGAACAATAACACACTTTAAACAACAACTAGTCGGCGACAACGCAGATAACGTGGTCCCAGTGAATGTAGGTCACCTGCAGCTACATCGTAATTTTTTCTTTCCCGTCGTACACTTAACATTAAAATAACTACTGCTGCCGCATCATATAGTAGGAACGAAACAAGTATTTGCGAATAGACCTCACTAGAATAACAATAATGTAAAGGGTTGTCTTAAACCTAACGGTCGATTTGGTTTTCTTCTGAAGGAAATTCAGTAGAACAGTAAAAAATACAAGCGCAAAGATAAATTTCACCCTAGAATGACTATATCGTGCTCAACGTCCAAAGCTCATGGTGTATTACTGCTATCTAAAAACGATGGATTTAACTATTAAGCAATAAATAAGATTAGCAGATAGCAAAATATTGGAAGTCTTTGAGTTAGTATTTTTGTAACAAAGGAATTGGTTGATTACAAGTGCGATTAACCCTATGTTATTAGTACATGTATAATTTGTGATATAGTGCAGAGAAGGATATTGATACAGTCATTGTAGGTTAGAAAGAGTCATCGCCGGACGGTAGTAGGGCGACGTCACCGGCCGCCCACGCGCTCCGGAAGCTGCCGCCGCGCCGCGCTCTTGCGCCGCTTCAGCGCCCCATGCCAGCACGCGCTCGTGCACACAGCTTATTAATCTGCTTACAAATTTCGCAATAACCTGCTGGACATAATAGAACACATGTTATCGCAACATGTTTCGTAATTTTAAGTTATTTCTCAGGATAACACTCGGCCACCATATTTGCCCTACAGAATTTACAGCTTACCTACACTACAACGCCAAAGTTACATTAATGCTTTTCTTTTTCAATTAGTCTCTGTATTTTGTCTTAACATCACTCAAAAGTTGAGTGATACAATATGCCTTAGGCATAATGATCGCCTTTGTGCATTTGTTTTGTGCATAAAGTTAAAGTAAAACGAATAAAATCCAAAACACATTGATGGTTCGTTAATTTTTGCTTGATGTTTGTTTGAAACCACATATGGTACATAGACATTTCTGCGAATAGTGAACGAGTAGAGAGCTGTTAATATTTTATTGGTGTAGCAAATTATTATTTCGTAACTTGGTTCTTATTAGGTTTCGTTTTCACGTGTATAATCTTAGTTTTGCTAACAGATAATTATTTTTCCTTTTTATTCTTATTTTGTTTGGGAGCTTTTAGCCACACACGGCCATGACAGCTCCGTCATACCCTAAACTTAATAACTATTCATATTCTACCCTAAGGCAACCTTATATATTATCTTATAAACTAATATAGCTGCTTTAGACAGGAGCTCAGCTAAAATACTTATGAAGGCAACAACATCCATCATACGCTGAGATAAAATTGCGAAAATCAGAATGCGATTAACAGACGAACAAAAATGTAATACTGACCAACTGAGGGATACTTATAAGCTCTACGTTATAATCGATGACTCGTTGGCTATCAATAATAGTAAAAGTACCTTCGTTGCATACCTTTCTGGTCATACATACATAATTATTAAAAAAATACAACCACTATACCTCGGCGAAAAAACCGTTTGTTTTGGCGAAAAATCATCTATTGGAGAAGATCTATGTTGAGTTAATAATCTTAAATATTCCAGTAGTAAACCACCATGAACTTAAAATATTACTGTCGATAGCCCATTTATTTTTCCTCGGAAAACGCCCCTGATCCATACCTCGCCGCAGTCGCCGCCACAAGTACCCCGTACCTCCCCACATCGAGCCTACGGACCAAAACCCCACGGTGTGCCAACTCCTTTGTATAGTGGGTGGGTCGCTGGAAACGAGACTACATCGGCGACCCAACTGTCGACTGCCCTACCCTACGTAAAGTCGGGTGTATAAAAGACTGCAGAATAAATGCGCGAGTGATCTCTGGCTGCGCCCCAGCCATAAATAGTGAGCAGGAACACCGTGGTAGATTTAGTCGGTATTACCGGGATATCTCCATCTTTTCCCGGGTGAGTCCGACATAACCCCTCCGCCCGCCCCCGCGGAGGGGTATGCACCAATGCATTCCGCTACGTAAAAAAATTTATAATAAAAGGTGTATAAAAGACTGGTGGAACCCAGATAAACTGTTTTCAATACTGTCTTTAATTTAGCCAAATTCGATTAGACTAGAAATCACCCGATCGTACCACATTAATTGGAGCATGCTACCGTAATTATAATGCTAGGATGTCAAAGAAGAACAATATATTTAACTATTAACCTAGTTCTTCGCAATATTTAATAAAAGTTGCCTTCTATTGAATATTGCGTAGAACTATAAAGAGTGGCCATATAAAATTAATTAATTTACTGCTGACTTTAGTTTATATGTACACGACATAAAATATGAGACTATATCATTTTATACGATAGTATTGTCGCCGTATGTACCTACCTATGTCTTACTATATGTACATTAAAAATGTATATTATGTGGGTATATACTCTTAAATCTAGATTATCTATATTGTCAGCTATTTTAGGTGCCATGTAAGTTCAGTAAGTGGTGATAAAGAGCTTTTTACTACTACTGACTAAAGCCTCCAACGCTTTACCCAACCTAGAAAAGGAACTTCATATTTAAACCATTGGTTGCCGAAGCAGTGAACTAAACAATCCGTAATATATACCCCATAAATCACGTTTAACTTAAATAAAATACGATACCTATAAAATTTAAGAAATAAATAATTTAAAAAGTATTGGATATTTATATATAAATATGAATATCCAATACTTTTTATTTTTAACGCCGATTATTTCATTAATGTTTTGTTGAAATTGCTCGACTGTTGTAGGTTATACACGGTTTGCCTTAAATTATCGAAACAGCATCTTCAGTGACATTGCAACAACAAAACTAGACAAACACATTTAATGAAAATTGGTGCATATAGATTATGGGTGTTATTTAAATGGTTAGCATAGTATTGGTATTTTTGTGAGCAGAAAAATATAATCTGTGAGCAGAAATAACTAATAGATCAGTAACTCATGGCCAGCAAACTTTAAATAGATCAAACTAAGTCGACGGAGCCCCACTTGGCGGGGCTCCTATTTTTGGGTGGGTTTAAAAAAAGGAACCTAACATAACCTAACACTTTCGAGACGGAATGCAGTGATTTGAGGCGTATAGATGCTCGTTATGCTGTGCAATATTTGCTGACCAATTATTATTTTTGATGATCATTATATTTAATCCCATAGATTATTAATAATACAACGTACATTTTTTGCTGAAAAGACATTAATTTTAATTTCGTCATATAAGCATCAGACACACACACACATATTAGTTTCAATTTCAAACTTTATTGCACTCCATAATGATATCAAAGGTCCTGTTAATCATAAGACTTAATATTGGGTAACAATTATATGCTCTAACGGCTACAGTTCCTAACAGTTACTTTCATACAAAATATTTGATATGTTGAGATGTAAAAAGGAAATAGGTAATTTACAGCTTTTTCATTGGTAAGGACGGTCTTTATATATTATTATATTTAAGATCACTTACAATAATTAACTGTTGCTATAGATCATTCAATTGCCAAGTACTTACTAAAAATTTGCTTTAACAATCGTCGCAATAAACTATTAATTTAAAAGTGGTACGACAGAGAACTAGTCAAGTGTCCGCTCTATTGCATTGCGTCGTCATGCAAATTTAGCGATGTTGTTGACTGTAAATTGATACACTTTTGATATGGCGTCTTATTAAACAAACGACATAATATGCGGTAGATACAGATCTGATTCCATGTATCTCACGACATATGCGGCTACTGTATTGGGCAAGAGTAGAGTTACACCTCAGAGTCAGCAAATTACTGTATAACAATTACATATACATCGAGTACTAACACACAGATATTGTACGATAACACCAATGGGGCTTCTTCAGGCAGAAACCACCTTTAATCTAAGACTTACATCATCAGTCTTAGTACACATAAACAGATATTGTTACTCAGGCGCCGCGCCGGTAAGCTTTACTTCTGTAAAAATTATGTCGTCCTGGCCAGGCCGAGCAATGAATACACCTAACAAAATGTATAAGTATAGAGCAAGGAGAAGTGTAACGCAGCCTGATTCGACGGGCGATAGTTAACGGCTGTCTGTTCACAAGATGATGTAATACAACGCTGACATCATACTTCAGCAATAACCATTCTGCAAAATCCATTTCGGTTTGTTTTAATTACGTACGGTAAAGTCATTGCACTACTAGTGACTGTAGCATCAGCTTGATATAATGACAATACATGATGCCTGTATATCCGCAAAGACTCAGGCAGACGCAGACGACTTGAACATATATACCTACGTTTATTAGCACTACTTTATAAAGGACATGTCTATTTTTCCAAAATATCAGAGCCCGCAGTGTTACTGAACTATCTATCTTGTAGAAAAGCCTAATATTATATTATATGCAGGTATATTATATGTAGGTATATTATATATATATATATATATGTATATACATATATAGGAGCATTTCGGTACAATGTAAGTGCAAACTTATGTCATTGAGCTTAGGGTTTCCTAAAAAACTACTTGTATACTGTACCTATGTTTATAAAGCATACAAGTAGCAACGTACCAAATTATATTAGCCAAAGTTTACAGTAAGATTATATGCAAGCGATTGCTCAATAGAACAATTCGCAAGATAACAGTTAGGTAAATGGAGTAGTTATAAATGAATAAGTAATACGATTATATAATAAAGTAATTTTCATGCTCTATTATAAAGTAGGAAGTGCAACGTTCTTACACTTGCTCTGCGGCGAATGTGTGTCAGAGGTCCCGTCGATAAGGCACGTTCATTGTTACTGACTAGTACAACACTATTTTTAATTAATGCGCATTACTTGCAGTTATCAAAATCGACAGATATAATTACAAGATAATAACCAAAAACATTATAAATTTATTTATATTTTGTTATACTTAAGCATATAAATATTTAAGAACTTTAACTGATACAACTCAACAATAGATACATATGATAAGAACCATAAAGCCGATTCGTTAATTGTCTCTGAAGCCTTACATCACTTATTGATCGAACTTGTATGGGACGAAAACGGAAACTTGTCCTTTTTTCAATAAAAAGAAAATCACTACCTAATGCCAGAGATATAAAATACCAAATGAGTTGACCAGTGAATCAATTCTGAACTTAAAAATAATTGTTATATGTGTTGTTCCTTTGATAAAAAAATGTTTATCTCGTAAATACACTTTCACTCGGGCAAAGCCGCGTGCGTATGCCGATATTAAGATGGCTAAAATGTATTTTTTCATTTGTTCAGGTGGTATGCAATCAGACAGTATGCGATTGCGCCGGAATCAAAGGTGATCAAGGCTTGCCAGGACCACCTGGAATTCCCGGCCTTCAAGGAGACTACGGTGATGATGGCCCAGTGGGTCGCGTTGGACTACAGGGAGAGCCAGGCGATAGCGGCGACAATGGAGATTATGGCGACAAAGGGGAAAGAGTAAGTAGTAAAATGTATTAAAATGCTTTAATTAATACCTAACTTTCAGTTATATTAATCATACAACCCAAAAGTGTAAAAGACATTGATATAATGTGAAATAAAATACACAAACATGATATTTTAAAATCATTGTTTAGTTAAATGTACATGTTTTTTGTTTTGTTTTAGGGTATTGATGGGCCTTATGGACCTAGAGGAGACACCGGACCACAGGTATGCTATCCACTATACTATCTATAGACATAAGATGTAAAGAATGTCGAAGATGTGCCCGCGGTTTCAACTGTGTTTATGTTTACTGCGCCGCCCCCGTGGGTCGTAGCGTTATGTTATATAGCCTATAGCCTTCCTCGATAAATGAGCTATCCAACACTAAAATAATTTTTCAATTCGAACCACTAGTTCCTGAGATTAGCGCGTTCAAGCAAACAAACAAACTCTTCAGCTTTATAATATTAGTATAGATTTACTAAATATTTTTGAAGTTTGTGCTATTTTTATAAGAAGCATTAGGTACTGTTTTGACTCATGGCATAGAATAAAGGCTTGATCTTAATGATTGAAAGACCTGAAAGACAAATGTATATTTCAGTAAATTAGGACATTCACGGGTTAAAATAGAGGGTTAAAGTTTGCATAGGAATCTATTAACATTGATGTTATATGAAACAAAGTTGTTATTCGACCTTCAAATTAAAAATTAAAAACAAATATGAATAGATTTTACAAAATTTGGACTTAAAGGGTGTTAATACTGGTGACTGCATGGATGGCGTAGTGGTTTAAGTGGTCGCCTCGCCACCGCCACTGTGCCGAGTTTTGTGGGTTCGATCCCCACACGACACAAAAATTTGTGTGATCCACAAATAGTTGTTCCGAGTCTGGGTATTCTTTGTGTCCATTGTTTGAATGTTTGTCAAGTCCCTCGCGACACAGGATTCATTTCTAGTGCGGAAGTCATTTTTTTTTAAAGACAATTTATAGAAGATTTATTTTTGTATGAGAATATCGTAAATTTTTCGTCAAGTCTGTCAACTCCTTTAATGTCTTTTATAATATCGATTGTACAGAAAACTATAAAACTTATTTGATTTATTTAGGGTTCACCTGGATCTGACGGTATCCTAGGTTTACCGGGATTGGATGGTTGTAGCGGTATTGATGGAGTTATGGGACCACCTGGTAGAATTGGTTTTCCGGGTGGTAGGGGTTTACCTGGACATCCTGGTGAAAAAGGCTTCCAAGGTATGGCTGGTGAAGGAGGCTCGAACTCAAGAGGCGCGAAAGGTGACACCGGTGATTCAGGTCACCCAGGTAACCCTGGACCTCAAGGACCTATGGGATGGAGAGGCGATAGCGGCCCTCCAGGTGAAGAAGGTGATCAGGTAATTCATTAAAACTGCATGCATTACTTTTCATTTATTCACAACAGATTGTTATTTTGTTGCGTAATCTTTATATTAATACTAGCATTTGCCCGCGGCTTCGCTCGCGTTAATTTAGAATTTGACAATCAATTCGGGTTGTACTCTGCTCCTAATAATATAATTCAATCATGATTTAAAAACACGTAGCGCCATCTATTATCATAAGAACGTTATTGTTATTTTCCTCGGGAACAGTAATTTTTCCGGGATAAAAGGTGGCCTATGTCCGTTTCTGTACACCTGACAATGTATATGCAAAATTTCAGAATGATCGGTTCAGTGGTTTAGGCGTGAAAAGGTAACAAACAAACAAACTCATTTTCGCTTTTATAATATTAGTCAGGATTACAACAATTTTAACATTCTTGTCGTGTAAGGTGAAGACTAGTGAAAATTATATTCACAGGCGTTGATACTGTTTCCAATAAAATAATAAATCTCAATTATAGGGTCTCATGGGTGTCAAAGGAGAACTGGGAGATCGAGGCAAAGATGGAGACGATACTCTTGGGCCTCCTGGAGACAAAGGAGAACAAGGTCCTGTTGGTGAACCAGGACGACCTGCTACAATAGTAATGACTAGTGAAGTTCGACAAAATATAACGATTATAACGAAGGGTAGTAAAGGAGAAAAAGGTTTATCTGGACAGCGTGGTGTCAAGGGAACCAAAGGAATAGTCGGCTCGAGGGGACAAACAGTAAGTTAATTCAATGATTTCTTAGTCTTTTGGGTCCACATTAAAATAGCCTTACATCTAATAACACGCTGCTCAAACCTAGGACAGAGCGACTTCGAGCCATTTTCTCAAAGGTTATTAGAAATTCAATAAACATGGCCTAAATATGGCCAAATTAAAAGTAAAAAACATTTTTTTTTATTAATAATACACGTTACTTAAATTTTCAATACAAACATTACATTTTGTATAAATATGTTTTACGAAACTGAAGAAGAATATAGGAGAACGTATAGTTAACGTTTAAACTTAGCATTAGTAGATATAGAACTACTAATGCTATAAATGTTAATATTAAAATAGTTTTATATAATACATAATTATTATATCAACCCTGTATTAAACTGCCCACTGCTGGGCACGGGCATCTTCTTAGTATGAAAAGGGTTAGTCTATAGTTCACCACGCTAGCCCCCGTGCGGGTTGGCAGACTTAACATAGTTTCGATAACATTATGGACAACTCTCATACATGCAGGTTTTGCTTACGATGTTTTCCTTTACCGTTAAAGAAAGCGATAATTAACTATACAAAAATTAAATAATAACATTAAAAAAATATATATATAAATTTTACATATACAAAATAACTTCGAATTTCAGAGATGAACGCTTTGGTATCGAACTCGAGATCTGGCAGTCCAACGGGCTCCTATTAGGCTATCGCTTGTATAATACATGCCTATAAGTAATTATGAACTGTCCTGTAAAGTACGCATTCATAGAATGGGTTATCTACTACAAAATACAGCTTGTTATTATATTATACTTTACCAAACAGGCTGTATTTGTCCATGTTATATATAATGTAAATTTAGTTAACATAAGATGTACAATCGCATTACGATCAAAAAGTAACAACACTAACAACTACAATCAAAAAAGCATTGCGATTATATTATTAATAAACACTTTTTTAAAGGGTCCTTATGGGCTTGATGGTCCACAAGGTTACAAAGGTGACCAGGGTGGTGATGGCTCTAGAGGAAAGCCTGGTCACCGTGGACAAGATGGCAGTCCAGGTCCTCAAGGTGACAAAGGTGCACCAGGTTATGTTGGACCTGACGGTGCAAATGGTCTCAAAGGAGAACGAGGTGAAGACGGTATGCCTGGAAATCCTGGTTTACAAGGACCTAGTGGAGAACCTGGAATATACGATGAAAGACTAGACGTACCTCCGGCGATGGGTTCTATGGGACCGCAAGGACCAGAGGGTGTCCTAGGTCCCGTAGGGGCACCAGGCCTGCCCGGACATCGCGGCTTACCTGGTAATGTGGGACAACCTGGATTACCGGGCATAAAAGGAACTCAAGGCAGACAAGGAAGTCGGGGCACATCAATAAAAGGAGAACCAGGAAACGACGGCTTTAAGGGACGTCCTGGATTTAAAGGAAATACAGGATATCCTGGACCTCCCGGACCAATGGGACATAAAGGCTTTAAAGGCGCTAAAGTTATCGGACCTGATGGTGAAGAAGGATTACCTGGTCTGAACGGTATACCAGGACAGCGCGGAGGTCGTGGTGAAAACGGTGATGTTGGTCCTCCAGGATTCCCGGGAAGAGGTGTATACGGCGTGGGCCCACCGGGTGACCATGGATCACCAGGATTCCCAGGACCTGTTGGTGATCCAGGCAGACCAGGTCTACCCGGATTTCTCGGTGCTAAAGGAGAGCGTGGTGATGACTGCCCATTCTGTAAATCAGGTACGTGGTATTCATTTGTTAATTATTCTATTAAATGTGAATTAAATATTAATTATTATTTCTACAGTCTTATTTATTGATCCGTACTTAGCCCTATTATCCTTCAACACATTGAACGTCATGCTGGTCATAAATGACTGCGAACAATACATCTTCTTGTGTCTACTACATGGCAGTCAATCTGTTAAATTGACCCTTATTCCACTTATAAGACTAACTTGGCTACCGCAATTCTCACCGACTCTATTTAAGTTCAGACTACTGGTCACATAGTTTTTTTCGCGGTGCATTTGTTAATTTAATAAACATCTAACTTCTAAAACTCCTTGTTAAGTAAACTATTGTTATTCTATTTTTAGGTTTACCCGGCTCAAAGGGACAGAGAGGAGACGACGGTTTTCCCGGAACAAAAGGCTACCCAGGGCCAGAAGGATTACCTGGACCTCGAGGTTTTCGAGGCAATCCCGGTATTTCTGGAATGAACGGACCAAAGGGACCTAAGGGAAATAAGGGTGTAACGGGTGCTGACGGTATGCCTGGGCTAAAAGGTTTCAAAGGTCGCGTTATAATGCCAGCACAAAATCTAATACTAGCTGAACATGGAAAAGTTGGTGATAGAGGTAAATTTTAATATAGTTGTTATATATTCGTATCTATCCTTGTCAAAATAATATAACGCAAGAAATAGACATACTGAGTCAATCTTTAGGTACTAATACAATTTTAAATAAAATATTTTATATAACCTGGCGGAGTGCGTTTCTGTTGTGCTGTAGGTCCAGACTAGAAGGTTTTATATGTTCCATGGAAAAATTCAGAACTTTCTTTTAAAATCTTTTGTTGCTGTCTATTCATTAAGTAGGTACATAGCGATATTAAATACATTTCTTTACGTTTATGGAATATGTGTTGTATGGAATATTATATACCATCAAAAACATAACTTGTAAAAAAAACCAAGACTCGCAACTCAGTTCTTCTACCATAAAAAGTTGTGAGATTCATGTAATACCAAGTCGGTTAATTTATTCAGTCCCTACTTAAGGGACCTTCTGTCCTAAGTTATTACGTAATTAGCTAACCTAACAACATCTTATAGTGACCATATCAATATTATAAATCTTTTATATTTTAAATAAATAGATTGACTTTGCCATCGCATGAAAACACAATGTATCTCACAAGTAATACATATCATATTAAATTAGATTGTTTAGTGCGATTGCCAAGTCAATCTATTTATTTAAAACATAAAAGATTTTTAATATTGATATGGTCACTATAAGATGTTGTTAGGTTAGCTAATTACGTAATAACTTAAGACAGAAGGTTCCATAAGTAGGGACTGAATAAATTAACCGACTTGGTATTACATAGATCTCA
Source organism: Catocala sponsa (assembly GCA_963564715.1). Classification (NCBI taxonomy): domain Eukaryota; kingdom Metazoa; phylum Arthropoda; class Insecta; order Lepidoptera; family Erebidae; genus Catocala; species Catocala sponsa. The sequence continues at coordinate 15,085,723 of OY751331.1, forward strand.
CAACATTTTACGGTAGAAGAACTGAGTTGCGAGGCTTGGTTTTTTACAAGTATATTTTTGATGGCATTATATTATACATATACACTGATTCATTCACTGCAAATATAACATCCAATCCTATATATTTATATGGGATTACCAAGTTATTTTTGCAGTTGTTGTATCTAGAAAACTGGACCGAAATTGCAAAATATTTTAGTTTTTCCTTGATTTATACACTAAACATTAATTGTATTCTAAATTTGAAGCTTCTATGTCTGCTAGAAGTGCCTTAGAGTTTTGATGATCGGTCAGTCAGTGAGTGAGTAACAAAATTAAGAAAGTTTGACTACTTACTTATAATTCTTAAACTACTGGTTCAAATTGAATGAAATTTGAAATATACCGTGTTTATACAATTCCTACTTGGTTACTGAAAATTCAGACTTCTAGTTTTACCCACAACGAAGTTAAAGGGGGTCGAAAATGGCCTGAACTGTTTCGAGAAAAGGATGGTATGGCCGTGCCGCTTTTATGCTTGACTTAGCGGGGGCACTTCCGTGCCCCCAGATAATTATTTACTAGAGTTACCGGATTGTTACCCAACGTCTATTTTTATGTGACACCGTATTCGAGTAGTGAATAAAACATTGTCATCGATTAATTAATTCAATGAGATTTTTACATTTGAAGGCATCGTTACGTGACGACGCGACGCATTGATAAGAGCAAGATAAAAATCATACTTTACTAAATATTTATTGCCTTTTTTACTTAGGTTTTATGGGTTCACAAGGTCTACGTGGTGATCCAGGAGCGCAAGGCATGCAAGGTGACAACGGCATAAAAGGTGTTAAGGGTCAAGTAGGTGACGACGGATATCCTGGCACACCAGGTAGAAACGGCTCAAGAGGCCGAGACGGACAGTCTGGTTGGCCTGGACGGCAACCAAGAATACCAATAAATTTCCTCATTGGACAGAAAGGAGAAGCCGGATTAAAGTAATTAGTCCTTTTCACATGTTTATTATCAATTTTAATATTAGCCTACATTTTATGTGTATACTTTTTAACCGACTTCAAAAAAAGGAGGCGGTTCTCAATTCGACTGTATGTTTTTTTTTAATGTTTGTTACCTCATTTCTTCTTTCTAGGTAACCCGATTTTGATGATTCTTTTTTCATTTGAAAGTTGGTGCTTTCCATTTGGTCCCATTAAATTTTGATCAAGATCTGACCATTACTTTTAGAGTTATCCCGTATTTGGTTGACTTCGGCTACATTGATGATGTTGTCATATTTTGCAACAACAAAGTAACTGTGGGATGGTTTGCAAGCCCCTCGTAGTATTTCATAAACGGCGCTGTCTCATATGATCAGTGCGTTTAGTAGGGCTACCCATATTCAGACAAATAAAATCAGTTATAGAACTTCAGATTCACTAAAAACCGAGAAATAACAGAGAAATAAACAAAAATTTTAACAAAAAAGAAAACCGACTTCAAAAAGGTATATTCTAAAACAAAAAATGCACTAAATAGTTAAAAAATAATTGCGTATTCTTGTGAATAATTAAATTATTGTTATTTTTGGAGTCGGTGTCAGCCGCCTGCACTGCGTGCTGCGTCTATGTGTGTAATTGTGCATGCCAATGTTATGTTATGATTATAGTAAGACATCTCATGTTTATGTAGTTACAAACTTACCTTGGCTGACACCGACTCCATTAATGACAATAATTTGATTATTCACAAGAATACTCAATTATTTTTTAACTTTTTAGTGCATTTTTTGTTTTAAAATATACTTTTTTGAAGTCGGTTTTCTTTTTTGTTAAAATTTTTGTTTTAACATATGTTCACTCGTACCAGAGCATTATATCTTATATGTAGTACTGGCAACAAACTTACAGTCTACTTGATTATTTATCTGAAGTACCTAATCAACCACAGTATATTGCCATGTCCGTGCTTCCAAAATAACGCAAAATGTGGTAGAATAAAGAAGCCAACGACTGGTCTAATATACAATTAGTATTTAAAATTATTCACGTCTTTGTAACTATAGGGTGCTGCAGATTAATGTTTTTTTAACTAAATTATGCATTTAAAAAATGGTTTCCACGTAGCCGGACTACAACCACTTTTATGTATATGGAAAGCCTTGACAAATGGTTTCTACGTACATACCCTTTAACGCTAAAAGGTCAATGCTCGTACTTAAATATGTACAAAATAGAGTTCCTGTTTAGTCTGACGAACGTCGAATCTGAACTGAAATAGAATTAATGTTTACATTTGACATATATTTTAATTTAGGAGAATATCTTTTGTGATATTTATGATGGCATATCATTAATATCACAAAATATATTCTCTGACTATATCGGCAATATATTTTAAACAGTTTTTTTATAAGAATTGTTTCTCAGCCTAAAGTCACACACTCGTACAAATACCGAAGCTACTTACAATTTTATTATTGAGTTCAACTTTTAGTCCTTTTATAATTTAGGTATACATATACATGTATTTCTAAGTGGGTGCGATCCCTACACAGTACCTACATATGTATGTATAATAAGTGGAGCGAGCACTAGGTAAATAAATTAATATAAACGGCGACTTATTTTGTAGAGGTGAAACTGGAGATCCTGGTGAAGATGGTTTAAAAGGTGAAGCTGGTGAATCTTTTGCTGACGGAATCAATGCTAAAGGTGACAAAGGATACCCTGGTCCACCTGGAATAAAAGGTAGAATATCATAATACTATAAATATATTAATTATGAAAAGGCTATATATCTTACTAATAGCTATTATAATTCAGATCTTTATTGATAGAACATTCGGATTTGTAAGTCGCTATCCATTCAAGATAATACTTAAAGACAGAAAATGGCTAGAACCATTATCAAATTATCATGCGATTTAAGCAAGTGTATAGCGGCAAAGAACCCGACCAGTTGTAAAAATGTTGGTTAGATTAGTACAGCTACGACTTAAGGAAACAATTATTATTAGCACCTTTCTAACCAACTATAAGATAGGAGGATTATCGTTTATAGGTATATAGTTGGGCACTACTTTTTTGTTTAGGTGTCGATTTTAATAATATTTCTTTGCTTTGGGTTCTCTATATCTTCGTCGAGTATAGTCATATATAAATTTAATCATAATATTTTATCAAAATATAATCGACATCAAAAATACTAAAAAGAAAGAAATGAGATTAGTACCTATTTAAATCTTAATTTAACTATGAAGGGAATCTAACTTTAACCAATTTCCATTCGGTGCCAAAGAAACAGCCAAGATAATCCAATTATACGGCAGGTATTTTACAAGCCTTCATTACACACGCTGTATTTAGGTATGTACTTATATATGAGTATGAAAAGCATGCTAAAGTAAAACTTTTCGCAATTGACTATTCACATATAATTTGGTAATTTTAGGTATTCGAGGTATGAAAGGAGAACGTGGTGATGGAGGTTATGATGGTGAAACGGGAAGTCAAGGTGACATGGGACCAGCTGGTACTTCGCAACAAGGTCCTAAAGGTGTTAAAGGCATATTTGGGAAAAAAGGTGACTTAGGACCTTATGGAATACCTGGAAGCCCAGGCCAAAAAGGTCTTGACGGAATATCAGGAAATAAAGGCAAGAAAGGAGGTCGAGGAGACTTAGGACTATCTATAATTATGGGTGAGAAAGGATTCGATGGAGTAAGTGGTGAGCGAGGTGACGACGGGGACCGAGGTTTTCCAGGACTGCAAGGAAGAACCGGGTCAATGGGAACGAAGGGACAACCAGGTGAACCTGGAGACATGGGCCCCGATGGACCGCAAGGACCACGAGTAAGACTGTTCTTTAAAGTTTACCATAATAGAAATAAAATATTTTATAAAAAGGAGCTTTTACGAATTAAAATCTGGCATATTATTTGTTATATTTTTAAATAATAATGTTATTAAATAAATAATTCTGGATTATATATTATACCGCACATACGATCTAAGTAATAGTAAAGATTAGAACAACCAGTTGGTACACAATATTTAAAAAATCAAGGAAGTAGATGTAAACAATGCCGTATTTGTAGTTACACTGTCGCTAGCATGTACTGTTCGGATATGGATATCCTTTCATTTTCAGGGTTGAGAACGTTTATAGTAAAAACTGGTTTTACAAACATACGCAACCATTAAATATAAATAAGACAGATTTACATATAAAGCACAAGCTGTTTTCTAAATATGCCACGAGTATACTCGCGGCACATCAGTTCCTTCTAATTAGGTACTGCGACGTCGAGTTACAAAATTGTATCCCTCGCCCAATTTTTTTCTGTAAGTTTATATTATTGATCTCACCCAAATAATAATACATATGTCCGTTCTGGATTACAGGGAAGAAAAGGTATGTCAGGCGTATCTATTCAAGGTGCACCTGGACTTGCTGGTGAACCAGGTAGACCTGGACTAATGGGAATTATCGGCGAACCTGGCATACAAGGATCACCCGGTATTCATGGTGACGTAGGTCCTAAAGGCATGAAGGGTAATATAGGACCTATGGGTGTCCGTGGTATACCTGGCAATAATGGATTCATGGGCCAAAAAGGTTTTATGGGAATATCAGGCGCAGTCGGCATAAAAGGAGACCAAGGTGAACGTGGAGATACAGGAGTACCAGGTAATCCTGGCTTTGATGGCAAGCCAGGCTTACAGGGTCCACCAGGATTAAAAGGAATTCGTGGCGATAGCGGTCAACCAGGATTTGCTGGCATGGATGGTCGAATTGGTTTTAAAGGAGAGAGAGGAGACATGGGCACACCAGGAATGCAAGGAATGAGAGGAGACAATTCACTAAAAGGGATGCCTGGTGACGTAGGCGACAAAGGCTATGATGGAATTGATGGAAGACCAGGTTTGAAAGGTTCAAGGGGACCTGAAGGTGATAAAGGTAGGCCAGGACTATCTGTTGATGGAATGCCTGGTACAAAAGGTGCTAGAGGAGAGCCTGGATATGATGGACGACCTGGTTTCCCAGGTGAAAAAGGACAAGTAGGTGATATCGGTATGGCTGGGGAAAGAGGTGACAACGGTGATAAAGGTTTCCCTGGCAGGTTTGGCATACCAGGACGATCTGGATCAAGAGGTAGTAGAGGACGGCTAGGTTTTCCTGGAGAAGTTGGTGCACCTGGCATGAAAGGAGATGTTGGTGACGAAGGGAAACCTGGACGTATAGGTGCTCCTGGTCGCCCAGGTAATATGGGCTTTAAAGGTGCATTCGGGCGTCAAGGTTTACCTGGATTTAAAGGAGAAGAAGGTGAAATCGGCATTACTTCACATGTCGTAGGTGATACTGGTGACATGGGTGACAGGGGCATGGTGGGTTTACCTGGTCTACCTGGAGAAGTTGGTGACCAAGGTTTTATGGGACTTACGGGCATTAAGGGCATACAAGGAGACGAAGGTGAACAAGGTCAAATTGGAGATACAGGATTGCCTGGTATTAAAGGACCAGTTGGAGATGAAGGTCCTCCTGGCTTGCCTGGTATTAATGGACCACATGCAGGAAAAGGTCAGAAAGGAAGAGCTGGTTATGATGGACTACCTGGATGGCCAGGTCCGATGGGCCAAAAAGGCGCACCGGGTGATTTTGGTATTAACGGCCCAGATGGAATAACTGGCCCACCTGGACTTTCTTTTGAAGGCCCCAAAGGAATGGTGGGAATGGACGGTGCACCAGGACCACGAGGAATGGCAGGCAGGCCTGGTAATCCTGGATTTGACGGCATTCCTGGATTGCGTGGTATTAAAGGAGATGCTGGAGAGGTTGGTGATGCTTACAGTCAGAAAGGTGAACGAGGAGACCAAGGATTCGCAGGTTTTGACGGTCTAAGAGGCCAAAAAGGTGACCAAGGAGACATAGGCTTATACGGACGCCAAGGACTTCAAGGTTTCCAAGGTCTGAAAGGCTTAAAAGGTGATCAAGGAGAAGAGGGATACTATGGAGCGTTTGGGCTGAAAGGTGTGAAGGGTGAAGAGGGTGATTCAGTTCCTGAATCTGAAATTAAACCTGGTCCAATGGGTGACAGGGGCCCGCGTGGAATGAGTGGACAACCAGGAAGAGATGGCAAGCCAGGTAATTTTGGTCATAATGGAGTACCGGGAAGAAAAGGAGAAAGGGGCGATACAGGTTTCTACGGCGAAATGGGTGCACCAGGTGTCATGGGACAAGAAGGCGCAAAGGGTTTAAAGGGCGTAAAAGGTTTTGAGGGTTACCAAGGAGCCCAAGGTTTGCCCGGTCGTCCTGCAGTTCAACCAAGACCCAAATCCAGAGGATTCTTCTTCGCAGTTCACTCACAAAGTGTACTCATACCGCAATGTCCTTCAGGAACAGTGCCTCTTTGGAGCGGATATTCTCTTATTCATATTATAGCGAATGGAAAGGCTTATGGACAAAACTTAGGTACGTAACATAATTTGATATACCTACTTACTTAGCTTTACATTTACATGCACATTTCGAAAAAACTGTATATATAAGCTTTAAATGTAGTTTTAAAGCTTGTAGGTATAATTTTACACTTAATTAACACTTATCACCTAAATTAAATAATATTGTACCTTTATTTTCCAGGCGCACCAGGAAGTTGTTTGCGCAAATTCTCTACAATGCCATACATGTTCTGCAACTTTAACGATGTATGTAACTTTGCTCAGCGGGAAGATTACAGTTTTTGGTTATCTACACCAGAACCAATGCCCATGGCTATGACACCCATACAGTCAGAAAATGTTAAGGATTATATATCCAGGTAAGCATAAATATAAAATGCGACTTTGCAACCACATGTGACATGCCATTAACACACAAACATTTACAGATGTCAAGTATGTGAAGCACCAACACGGACCATAGCTGTACACAGTCAAAGCAACTCAGTACCTGACTGTCCGGGTGGCTGGAAAGAACTCTGGCAAGGTTACAGTTTCTTAATGGTGAGTTTGATATAACTATATTTATTTATTCAGTAATATGAAACTAACTATCCTATTAACTATTGTTAATCAAACTTTATTGTTAATCTATTGTTACTTATCACAGTGAATTTAAAAAACGCCGTCTTTAGGCATTAATGTTCCATTATATAGGTATGCCACAACAATTACCGTGTTACATTTATAAATTAAATTCGAGTCATACTCCAGCGTTCGTACATAATATTTACATTTACAGCATACTGCGGGTGCTGACGCAACAGGACAAAGCCTAATATCACCTGGATCGTGCATGAAGCAATTCCGCGCACGACCATTTATCGAATGCAATGGCCTGGGTCGCTGCAATTTCTTCGCAACAGCTATTTCGTACTGGCTTTCGGTAATTGATGAAACTAAGATGTTCCAGAAACCTGAACAAAAAACACTGAAGAGAGACCTTGTCAGCAAAGTTAGTAGGTGGGTACCTATTCATTTTTATCATTACACTAGATGTGCCCGCGTTTACAGTTACTGCGCTGCTCCCGTGTTTCGTAGCGTGATGTTATATAGCCTATAGCCTTCCCCGATGGAATGGGCTATCTAACACTAAAATAATTGTTCAATTCGAACCTGTAGTTCCTGAGATTAACGCGTTCAACCAAACAAACAAATAAACAAACTCTACAGCTTTATAATATTAGTATAGATTAGTATACATAGATTGATGCAGCAACAAAATAACATATTCTTGTTTGGATCCCGTCAACGCTTGTGTAAATGTACGTGTGTGGATATTAATTGTGTAATTTATCTATTTGTTTTCAGTACAGGATTTCGAAAAGTAGAAATTAAACTTTTAACTTGTTTCCATAAATCATATAAAGACAATACTGTACAGTAATGTTTTTATCAGTCATATCGATTATGTAAGGCATTCTACACCGTCACTTCCCAAACTATTACACAGTTAAACGTATTGCTTACTCGATGGAAATATTACCTACGCAGATATTTGTCTGTAGTCATAAAAATAAATATATATTAGTGTATTATAAAATTAAATAAGTATTAATTGTATTCAACATTTTATCATCAGGTGTGCTGTTTGTATAAGAGATTGGCCAGTTTCGCACAATAGCAAGGCTCCTGCACCTTCAGTTGGCGATTTGAATTCGGTGCCTAATGCATCTATACGTCAGACACAATATCGGGCACAGAGGCCACCGCAGCCATACGGGCCTGGCAGACACGGCCGCCGATACGCTGGCCGAGTAGTTCGTGGAAGACGCCGACAGTGAAGAGATTCTTTATAATCTGATTGAGATTCAACTTAACATTATTTTAAGACTAAATAAATATTGTGATGTGTTCTGTTAAAGAATTAAAAGATCGAAGAAAATGTAGATAAATATATAATATCACTGCCAAATTTTATAGTAGCTATGTATCAACGTAACTAAGTAGTATTTAATTTAATTATTTTTTAATATAGCCAATACTACTCTCAGATATATTTTGCGGCACTTGTCTTAAACACAAACGTAGGCAGCCATACAAAGCATAGTTAACACGTCTGATTCATCTACCTAAAACTGAATATTTGTACTTTTTGTATTAAATATGTGCATAAAACAATTAATCGACTAAAGTTAATTGTATAATTCAAGCGTTTTTTCACTGAAAATATGCCACTTTATGAAATAGTACTTTCTACGTGTAGCTTTTTACTTGCTGAAGTGAAGCGGGACATAGTCCTATGCCTAACTATGCACATTTCATATTATCGTAGTGTTGTAAATATATTACCGACCTAGTTGCGAATAATAAATAAAAACATATAAATCTATACTTATTGTATTTTATTTCATTCGTTTAGCTGAACCATATAAAATATATACTTAATATAAACAATAGGACAGAGACGCCATTGTATTATTGACGCATACGTAACCGTAATCGATAGGTAGCTGTGAAAAAATGTTATGGAACTGCCTACATGGCGCAGCGGTTCTGAAAGCGTCTGCCGTGCATGAGGCCTTGGGTTCGAATCCCAGAATGTTATTAGGTTTTCCCATCCCAAAATGTTATTAGGTTTTCCTGCTAAGAAATCTCAAAAGAATATTGGCGGTGTTAGACATCCTCGTGCCTCGGGGATGATGCGCAGGGACGATGACGGAAATCACGTAGAGCCGTTGGTGTCCGTTTTGACTGCTTGAATACAGTGTCGTAGAAGAAAAACGATTAGGTACATCAACATTAGGAAGGAATTTGTAAAACACTAGCAATGAAAGTCGCAAATTCGTAGATCCAATATTCAGAAAGTTGTAAAGGTTTAACCATGGCCGCGCAATCGAAACGTGGAGAACCGCGCGGCCTCGCATTTATCTTAAACGGAAATTTGTAGAGTTCCCATTGTTTTTGCAAACCACTGATACAATTTCGAAGAAACTGTAGACAGCATGATTAAAGTCCTAATTTTTTAACTTCACGACTTACAGACGTTCCTAAGATTTTTAATGATATAGATGAATTAAGAAAAACACCTATAATAAGTATTAATACTCTTAAGAAAAGACTGATGAATGTATTGCTGGATGGTGTATGTGTCGTCTAGCAGTGCAACTTTCAGTCAGTATAAGTACAAACTTTATAACTTGTGTGTAAAGTCTGTCATATTTTATTTTGTTTTTAACTTTAAATATTGTTTCTTTTTTTTAACTATTGTGAGCTGGGCTTTTTTTAATGTATGGTGATAATTTGTATCTACTAGAATTTAAGAGCGTGTCTCGCCGTTAAACTAATCGTTTGGCGAGTATTATGTATAATGTTACTGAATTACCACTGTATTGTAATTAAATAAAATAAAAAAAAACCTGTAACACAAGTTAGAAGAAGGGTGACCAAGATTTAGGGCGCATCAATCAGACATTTCCAAAAGCGTCGTTTTTTTATCGTCGTTCGTATAAGTACGGTAAGTTGGATGGAGAAATACTTATACGAAAACATTAACGCCGTATTCGTATTTTAAATACATGTTAAAACATGTTCCTAAAGAAAACACTCATTTAATCATACACTCATTTATATTTCTGTGAATTAAGTATGCAACGTCATACGATTTCTATACAATTATTTCGTTTTATTTAGCAACCTTCTTGACCCTAAAGAAATTGACATTCTTTAGTATTTTTGACAATGTACCTGTTAATAGATATAGTTATCGGTGAGTTGAAGTGAAAGGTGAATTTTACTAAAATAAATTAATCTAATTTCAAAATAATTTCACATCGATACTCGTTGCGTTATCATTGGCCTCAGCTCTGGCACCGATACGTACCTACTTAAACTAAAAATAGTTGATAGAAAAAGCTAAATCATAAAATTAAACAAAAACAACAAAACATAAAACTAAAAATTAAACGCCGACAGCAACAACATTTTTTAAACATTTATTAATAGACATTTGGCTCTTTGGGGGAGGGTTATGTCCAGCAGTGGACTATTATAGCCTGATGATGATGATGATGATGATGATTAACAGACATCAGGTTTTATTAAAATAGACTCAAAATCACATATTTTAACAATCACAGTTCGTTTCATACGTTGTTGTATTGATTGAAATCATAACGCAAGCTCAGATATTTTTTTAATTAAGGAGAAACATAACAAAAATACGATTACCTCACAACAAAAACTTCTGTACTTACTTTTTACTACAAAAGGTAGGTACTTATCTATCATAATAAAATTGCAAATGTCTGATTGACGCACTATAAATCTTAGTCACCCTTCTTCTAACTTGTATTATAGGTTTTAAGTTCTGTTGGTCGTGAAGTTCAAACATTAGAACTTTAGGTATTCATACTGTCTACATTTTCTTCGAAATCGTATCAGTGGTTAGCAAAAACAATAGGACCTCTACTAAGCACCGTTTAAAAGTACTGCGTGGCCGCGCGTTTATCTATGTTTCGACTGCGCGGCCATGGCATTTAAGTTCTGTTGGTCGTGAAGTTCAAACATTAGGGCTTTATTCATACCTACTGTCTACATTTTCTTCGAAATCGTATCAGTGGTTAGCAAAAACAATAGGACCTCTACTAATCTCTGTTTAAGAGAACTGCGTGTCCGCGCGGTTCTCCACGTTTCGACTGCGCAGCCATGGTTAAACCTTTACAACTTTCTGAATATTGGGTCTACGAATTTGCAACTTTCATTGTTAGTGTTTTACAAATTCCTTCGTAATGTTGACGGATATTGCCGAAATTCGTTAAGTTGAATAAATATTTTCAAAGCAAAGAAACAAAAATAACAGAGTTGGATGATCGTATGCAGATGACTTATAAGGATATTTATATTGTTTTATGTTCAGAGATCACGTTAATCAAACGCCGCTGAATCAGATCCAGCCAGAAAAAACGAACTTTGACAAACCAAGTATCTACTTTGGCGTGAAAATTGTGAAAGAATTGGAAAAGCCTGAAATTCAACAAAATACTGAAAAACTTCAAGAGTTTTACAGGAGGACGAAATCATTTTTAGTTGAGGGTTGCATTCAAATTCGTAAAAGATATTATTTCAACAACAGTTTACTACCAATGTTAAAATACTTTTCGTCAGAGGAAGCCATAAAACACAGCACAAGGAATCAGGATCAACTACCCTCACTTCTTCCAAGGCAGTTACCGCGAATTGTAAGGAATGACAATAACAACCAGATCCAATTAATTGACGACGAATGGAGAACATTACCTGACGTTAATAAATTTTCGAATTTGGAAGTTGCCGCAATGAAAACTGACGAATTTTGGCATAAAATTTTAACATAGTAGTAGTGATGAAAGCTCTATTAGTATGGATGAAATAATGAAAGCATTGAAAAGCATGAAATCAGGCAAGGCTGGTGGGTATGATAGGATTACACTCGAAATGCTGACAGGGTCAGGGTCTAATAGCAACTCAGTTGTGCCGCCTTTTTAACTTGTGCTGGAATACCGGCCGTGTACCAAGTGATTGGTGCAAGGGGAAAAGGCTCACAGCAATATTGCAAAAGCTATAGAGGCATTAGCTTGCTCAGCGTCGTCGGTAACTTGTATGCGAAAGTGTTAAATGAAAGGATTGTGAAAGTAACCGACAAGAAAATATGGGATGCACAAACGGGATTTCGAAAGGGTATGGGATGTACGGACCAGGTCTTTTCCTTACGGAGCATAGACGAGAAAGTTTTGTCTTCTGTTTACGCGAATGTTATTCATTGAAATTATACTACTATATACGGATTTTATCGCGTTGTTTATTTGATACTTTATTACAAAATTTTGAGAACTGTTACACTACTATTACTATTAAACTTTTTAAGCTAATTAAATTATTGAAACTATTAAAACTATTTATACTATTACTATACTATTATACTATTTATATTTACACTTTTCCCGACGTTTCGGTTGCTTTTCAGCAGCCATGGTCACGGGGAGACTAAGATGGCAGTTGTCTCAATGTTCCAGTGTTGTTATTTCAAAGTACCCGATATAATTTAATCATGGGTGTTTCTATTTACGCAGAATGAGCTCAAAGTATCATGAAGTCTAGCTGTGGTTTGCTTCTTCTTGGGTTTGACTATTTGAATTACTGGATCCCAAGCTGGTGGTACATTCCAACCATCTTCTCTATTGAAATTAGGATGTTTTTTGATTTCAATAGCCTCGCGTATTAGTAGTGTAACAGTTTTCAAAATTTGGTAATAAAGTGTCAAATAAACAACGCGATAAAATCCGTATATAGTAGTTTAATTTTAATGAATCGAAAAAGGTGTTAGACAAAGATGTGTAGCGTCACCTTGTCTGTTTAATCTATACATGGACAATTGTTTGAAAGATTTAAAAGATTGTGAACGGGGATTAAGAATGAATGAGTTACTTGTCAAATGTCTTCTTTACTGATGACCAAGTAATACTTGCGTCATCAGCGGAAGAGTTGCAGGCGATGGTAACTATTATGCATGGTGCTTTTGAGGAATGAAAATAACTGTAAGCAAGACGAAAGTAATGGTATTTGAAAAGGAAGAGTGCGTGACGATGTGTAATATTATGATTAGTGGAGAAAAAGTGGAGCAAGTGAAAGAGTTTGTATATTTGAGTACTTTGTTTACAAGGGATGGTAAACATGAGGGAGATATTGAAAGGAGAACGATTGCTGGCAACAAAGTGAATGGAGCTCTACGCGCTTTTATAACAGTCGAAATGTATCCGAAAAGGCACGTTTGGCTGTTCATAGAGGACTATTAGTGCCCACACTTATGTATGGAAGTGAAAGTTGGGTATGGCAAAAGAAGCATGAGAGCAGAATAAATGCTGTAGAAATGAGAGCGCTGAGAAGCATATGTGGTGTGACTCTGAAAGATAGAATAAGGAATAGTATGATTAGAGAGAGATGCGGTATGAAAGTGGATATAGTGACAAGAATAGAAGAGGGTATGTTAAGCTGGTTTGGACATGTAGAAAGAATGGATGAGGAAAGACTGACTAAGAAAGTTTATAAGGCTAGTGTGAATGGAACAGTCGCAAGAGGAAAACCTAGGCGAACGTTTCTCAATCAGATCGCAGGCGTTCTGGACAAAGGCCAGGTTAAGAGCTCCTTGAACCGACGGGCGTGTATGAGGAATGTGATGAAAGTGAAGGAAGCCAGAGAAGTGTGTCAGGATCGTAGCAAATGGAAATCCGTAGTCTCTGCCTACCCCTCTGGGAAACAAGCGTGGATCTATGTATGTATGTATGTAATTTTAACCACAACCAATTCCAAGAACATCGCTAAATTTGCACTCAGTGTTTTATCATTGCCCCATTCGAACAGCGATTGTGAACGATTTTTCAGTCACGTGAACAATACAAAAACAAAGAAGAGGAACAAATTATTTACTTCCACTATTAGGCCTAGCGCGCACTGCCTTGCGTTTTTTTAACGCATAATCTGTGAAGTATATAGTGTCATAGAAGTGCGCGCATTACGGTGAAATCAACGCAATGGGTAAAGTCGACGTTGGCGTCCCGTTGCAAATTTGCGGTGAATCTACCGCACATATTTTTGTATCGCATAGAGATCTCAAGAAGTGCCGCGCACTGCGGTGAAAAAAACGCACTGAGACACTAAGGGGCTATTCGGCATATTTGTACAGACAGAAGTTTCGAACCTTTTCATAGGGTTGAAACTAATCTATAGATTTTTATTTTGATATGTTAAAGTAAGACTGTAGTAAAAATTTAATATTTAACAAGGCTTTTTAAACTAGTTATAAACTGTTTTCTTAAGCAATATAAGTCAAAATCGATGGTAACTAGTTTATGTGTAACAAAAAAAAGCTATAAGAAAATCAATAGTTTAATCTTTTTAGGGCTTATTCTAAACTAAACATGAACATAAAATGATCTCCTTTTCAACAAGATGAACTGCTAACACTATTTAAAAGATCAATCAAAAATAAAATCAACAAAAATAATAGGTAATCTTATTATTATGATTATTCGGTGTATCGGCTAGCAAGAATAATCTTATAAAGAGAAATCATGCAATAAGAATGTCAAACGTAAACCGCTAGAGAACATACTTATATAAGAAACGAAGTAATTAGTAAAAAGAAACACGATGTTAAAATGATTTAAAATTTCAATAAAGTAAATTGAATCGTCTTAATTATACAGGCTGTCCCGAAATTCAACGATAACCTGGTACCAGGCGAGAGGCCAAGGTATACCAGTTATGAAAAAAAATAAGAAACAAATCCATGTCACTTAGTTAAGCGATAATAGAAATTTTTCGAAAAAGTTGAAAAGTTGACACCCTTGGTCGCACTTTTAAGTACTGTGATCACAATTTTCACAATTTTACAGTGATTTTTTAATAATGTAATCTCAAATAACAATGCTATTAATAGCAACCACAAATAAAAGTATGAAACATTGTTAACTAAGTAAAATAAATAACATTTTGGCGAGTTATGGTTTACAAAATTATTGTCAGTTAACTTTGAGTTGCAAGTTATTTCAAAAGATGGCCTTTAGTCTAGATTTCAAAATGGTAGAACACTTGCCACTTTTCTTGCCAATGAAAGTGCTACTTCGTAATTTTTGCGAAAGGACGTCATGCAAAACTTAATCAAAATAAAACAATCAATTATCGTAACATTTTAATATACTCCTAAAACTAAAGTAGAAGCTTAAATTGTTTCCCTCCGGCACGAATACAAGCTCTGCATCGCATGCAATGACCTCTTCACCAGTCGTGCACATCTACTTGCATTTATTTCTTCTGATGCTGCATCAATTCTTTGGCACATAAAAAATTTACTTGTTATTAAACTTCTTGCCTCTTCTCATCTCTTCAGAGACTAGGTACATCGATACTGTAAAATGATTCGATAGCTATTTGAATAATCATCTTCATAATATCGTCTTCAACTCGAAGTCATTACACAAGAGATCTACATAGGAGGCGTTCCACAAGGATCTATATTAGGATCTATTTTGGATATTATGCATTGTGCACGCATTAATGAGCAACTTTCATATGTACTCAAGTGTATATAAGAATTGAGTAGATAGGTTTAAAGATCTTTATTATCACCAAGACAACTCGTCACTTATGTGATAACATAACTAATAAAGAAAAAAGTTAATACCCGTCGTCGCATTCACTGTATAAATTCACAAACTAGTTAAACAAATTCACAAACAAGAGATCTTCGAATAAACTATACGCTAGTCTCTATTCACTTCCAAAACCAAGATTATACTAATCGGTAGGTACTAAACCTCAGTTTGATGCAATACCGTATACAACACATAGAATATCTTTTTGTTTTCTCAACATATCTTAAACTATTTTTATAAAAAGTATAATGAATGAATGAAAGTGCGAATACGTCGCTTGTGCGATACCTCTATAGGTACACACGGCTACACATCAAGTTAGATACCCTATATACGCATAACTACGCTACATACAAAGTAGAGAATTGTTGTAAAGGGACGGTGCATAGTGATAAGCATAGAGCGTCGCGTTTCATTCAGCGTGAATGAGACAAAATAACAAAAATATACATAACGCACTCTCTCGCACGATTCGCAGCGTTCAACTTCTAATAGTTCAAAGTCCAAACAGTCTAGGTTGATGTGACCATGGTGTGGTAACTACGAACAAATGTACGGGTACGTTTTTCGACACGCGCGCCTCTAGTAGCAGTATCATGAAATAATTGTGTTTAATTGTGTTACTATATAGTTTTCAATAGATGGCGATATTACAAAATTTTGCTGCGGTCGCGTCTACTTTAGTGTGGCAAAGTAAAAAATCCAGTAGGATATTTTCTTTTAGTCAACAACAACTTAAATCAATGAAGATGATAATTTGTATAAAGAATATCTAAAATTTCAGTAATAACGCCATGTAAAAGTACAATAGAGCTAAACAGGTAATATCAATGCAGATTAAAATATTTAACTGAATAAGATTTAGTAGAAATAATGAGATCATCTAACAACACTTTGTGTATAATCTATCTATGGATTTTAACAAGAAAATCTTTGATATATGATTACACGTCACAAATTTTGTTAATTTCTTGTTTTCTGTGTTTTTGTGGTTTTTCTCAACCTAGTACAAGTTTGAGTTGAAATTAGTTCCTCCGGCCAGGCATCGAGAGTACCTAAAACGCTAAAGGCTTCTATTTTGTGGTGAATTTGGTCAATTTTGTCACCATGACTCAAAGATCATGTTGTGTACCAGGATGTTTGGTGAAGCTTGGAGACGGTAATTATAATATTATTTTTTGTAATACTATTGAAAATAGTACCTGTGTACTACTGTGTGTCATTTTAGCATAAATTTTAATGAATATACCAGCCATCAACAGCTTACGGTTATAGCACACAAACAGATAGGTACTTCAGCCAAATTAATACGAATAATTTCTAACAACTAATGTGGGTATGGTGATATTCTGTACAATGTACAGTATGCTTTGAAATAGAAGCATATCAAATAATGTAAAATCCTGTATATATTTCATGATGTGTTAACTGAGCAATTAAGAGACATTTATCTGTTACTTAGTATATTACCAACACCTGGGCTAATTTATTTAAGATACTAAATGGTCAGTTTAAATTATAAAAAAGATTTTCTGTGGCTTTTTGATATCAGTATTACTGATATCAAAAAGATATTAAAACTATGTCTAAGCACATATTAAAATAAGTTTTCTATACATTTCAGATGAGCGGAGATAAGGCCTCAAGCATCTTGAGACACAGACTGCTGAAGTACCTGTCGCTGAGTGCCCTTCAACAAGTGCTGTACAAACTGGTGTAAAGATGTAAACCAAGTACTCACTGGTATGACCACTTTTTGGAACTGTGATGATGCTATTAAAGTCGCAGCGCATAATTATTGTATAACACAAGAGAAAATAAAAATATACACATTATATTTGTTTATTTTTTTCATGTTCCTTATCCATATAATCCCGTTTTGTAATTTCATTAATATGCTGCCTATATTTGTGTGCATACAAATATAGGCAGCATATAAATTACTATAAAAATTCTAAAGCAATAATGCAGATGTCTATAACTCTATATACGTATATACACTTACGTATGTATAGGTATAGGTTGCTTTGTTTGACGTCTTCAAATTTGTTCATGATACTGATACTTGGTAGCAGCACTTATGCAGACCTCGAGCGAGGCTAGAGTTACCCATCTATAACAGGTATACTAATCTATGGATGTGACGCTGTGTGTACGTACTGCGACCATGCTATGGCAACTTAGAACATAAGTAGCATCAAATTTTTAAAACGCGCCATCTACCCGCCAGCTACCAGAACCAATATGACATTAAAAATGGAGTGTTGATTAAGTAAAAACTGCGGATAAATAAAATATATCATAATTATTTTTATATCTTCAAATTGGATAAGAATGTGTAAGATAAAGTTCAAAACTGTATCATTTGTATTTATTACGACTAAAAATACTCTTTAATATAGAACATAGAAACAAAAACATGATTAAACGCAGATTTAAAAAAGATCATGGTGTATTTTGTATAATGGCAACACTTACATTACAAATGGCTGCGTAGGAGTGTGTATTCATTTTGTCGATTTTATTTGTGATATTCCATCATTTTCCTTCAGTTGAGCTGAAAAATTTGTTACTCTAGTATAGCATTGACAATCTTTTAAACGGGTGTTTCTACGCTGCGCTGTATACGACCATGTATAACTGCCTCGTTGGTCTTGTGGTCGCAAAGCGCGACTGCTGAACACGAGGTCCCAGGCTCGAATCCTGGGCCGGGCCAAGTAATTAGTTACAGGGTTTACAGGTTACCCTTTTAGAATTACTCAGTAGCAGCCCGGAATCAGGAAGTTGATGGTGTTTACACCCCCGTGCTTCAGAAGGCACGTAAAGCCGTGGGTCCTGCGCCTGATCTCTCTCTGGTCGTGTCGGATTGTCGTCCTATCGGACTAAAATTTAGTTTATATATCCACATACAGGGTTATCAGTGGCTAAATAATTCCGCGCGCATTATGACCGTGAACGTGGAGAACTAAATTTCATCATAATTTGTTAAGGTACTTACAGGATACTAATGAAACTTCATATACATTTGAAGGCAGTTACAAGCTACATAATAACGTTTAAAGTAAGGCTTTACAGCTCTTAGTCAAAGTGTTAGGACGTATTGAAGTGTTTTTAAATGTAATTAAATAACCTTTAAACGGTGCATTATTTTGTTTTTTTATTACACAACTAATTATAACTAATTCTTACGAAGTCATGGACAAAAGATGATTAGAATCCGCTTAACCGTTTCAGAGATCCAGTAAACGCACAAGCGTTATTCCAGCAGGATCTCGAATAACTTCGCAGCCGAAGAAAGAACAAATTCGAAATAAGTTGCAACATTTACCTCGTCTAGACAACTAATTATATAGCTAAAATTTATTTCAATATTCCCATTAAAAAAGAAAATGTCTGGCTGCGGTAACGTTACTAACGTTACCCCAGCAGGAAATGTTTTTGTGAAATAACTAAAAAACTATACGTGCAACAAATTTAAAAATGTGCGCAACAATTACAGAAGCTAGGCAACTAATTATCTATAACATTTATATTACTATTTTCGACATTATTTTGCTGGGGTAACGCACACAACAGAGAGTGCACCTGTGTTCGTACACTTGTGCACTATGATATACCTACTATAATATCTCGATTTATATTGACCGCCGTGACCGAAATCGATTATGACGACATTACAACTAAAATAAAGAAATAAATTTATTGTATTCTAAAGAAAATATATTCTACAACGCAGGTATTTCTATAATAATAATAATAATCTTTAATAATAATAATAATAGTAGGAATGAATACTTTTTAATAAAAATATGTCAAGTCAAACGCCATAGCCATAGAGTACTATTATATATAGGGTAGCCATAGCTGACACAACTTGAGCCTCCACGTCTGCCATGCTTGCTTGCTTGGTTCAAAACACACTAACGCACTCACAAGCGTGTAAATAGCATCCAAGCGTTTTTAGAGGCTTGGAGCTTGTGAACGTTTGCCAAGCCCCGGCAAGCGTGTAAACGTAGCATAACGTTTACTTTTTTAGGCTTGACGTTTCGACCAGGTTACACCGGCCGTGGTCACAAGCTTGTGACCACGGCCGGTGTAATCTGGTCGAAACGTCAAGCCTAAAAAAGGTAAACATTATGCATGATCGCGTTAATACCCGTTACATTTCATATATACCTATATCATGCAACGCGAAAGTTTAAAAGTTATTGTAGCATAACGGTTCTGAAATCGGACATGAACAAATACATGGTTTGATCGCCTCCATGCTCATAAATAACTTCTGTCAGAGGACGTCTTCCTATATCCTTCCCGACTAGTTAATGCATACTTATTAAATACTTGCACTTAAGCTTCCAGGTCCACTGACCACCGTGACTCGCTACAATCTCTGCAAGAGATTCCTGCGTTGAGTACAGAGCTGGGAGTAACTGACTCGGCCCGCCTATCTTCGGCGAGCCGCCAGAGGCCGGACGCATGCCATGGAGTATTGGAGCAAGTCCGCGGCTATCTTTCTTCCTAGACCAGGGTCAAATATTTCATATGGGCTTATTCAGGAACACGTACCGAACCAACCAAAGGTCCACGATGTTCTAGGTCTATGGAAAGACCCCCTGATATCGCAAAACCTCTAAATAAACGCCTGGAAGCAGACGAATTACAGACTTAAATTTGTCGGCTACCTCCACGGGGGCGGATTTCAAACGTAATACAGCATCGACCGTCGTATCTCATTATCACAACCCGTCGAACGGGTCGGACCAATCGTGCTTAGATGGCGGATAATGCAGGTGCGCCACCAGCATTATACACCCGGCATCTAAGCAGCCTTTAACATCTTTCCCACGTCGTTGCACTCGCAACCGTTCTGGAAGTCGCCTCAGCTTAGTCAGGACACCAATGCTCAACCAAGCATCATCTGCCTTGCCATCTAGCCTTTAAGGAAACGACCCGACACCACATACACGTCGAAAGAGTCTCTGAGGCGGTCACCGGAGCTTTAACAGCACTGGAGACATAGGTAACCACCTTGTTAGTTGGTGCACATCAGTTAAAATCAAAAATTGGTATATAACTGAACTCTCTATGATAATAAAACTGCAGATATCAAAAACGGGTCATAATACTTATTTACAATTTAGGGTTGCGTACCAAAATGTTATAACGGCACGTGTAAACTTCGTATGCCTACTCCTCCAACTATCATAGTTGCTTATTTCAACTACAACTAATGGTACACATGACAGTTTTAAACTAATCTTTAAATACAGATAGGACACATGCAATCAAGTAAAACAAATTCAATGCATTGCACACATGATGCTTGATGTGCACATTCAACACTGCATAACTGCCACAACATACCTAGTTAGTTTTCAGAGGACATTCAAATTGTTTAAGTAAATAATGTTGTAAACTTTAGTTTGCAGGGTATGAAAACCTGGGTGAGTATTAACTCTTACATGTACTTGACTGTTTGGGTTGACATTGGTTATATTTTGGGTTAGTATCCTTAGGGTATAACTGGGTCTAAATGATATTAAAACAACTGCACATAACTTACAGCTTTTAGTTTATTGGCTTATTTTAAAATAAACATAAGTTGCAAGCAAGTGGTTTTTTTTCTCTGCTATTAGTCTTGAATCTCCACATTTTCTTACCTAATCAGCCATATATACTATTCAATTTGTCTAGCAACTGAATCCAAATTTTTCAATTTATGATCGTCAAGGTTAGGTCTAGCTTCATATGTGCAAATGGTAACCCCATGTCTATGGCCTGGTGTCCATTCACCTTTTAATCCAATGTAATAAATCTTTGTGTTATCGGCACCAAAATTTGTTGGAAAATGCATGGTCAAATGGGAAACTGATGAAAATGTGACTATTCTGAAATATAAAAATTACATACACAGTACACATACAACAATATAAATTTTAAAAATCCATCAGTATCAAATAATACTCATACTTGGGTGAATATTCCAGTA
The DNA here is from genome assembly GCA_963564715.1 of Catocala sponsa. NCBI lineage: Eukaryota > Metazoa > Arthropoda > Insecta > Lepidoptera > Erebidae > Catocala > Catocala sponsa. The sequence continues at coordinate 15,107,325 of OY751331.1, forward strand.
CACCTTCAACATCTTTTTGAAGTTCAAATACTTGATCTGGTTCCATTGCAACATCATCAAATGTCATGTTGGGTTTGTTTTTAAACCTAAAATACATCTAATTAATTGCTAAACAATAAAGTCCATGTCAATTGGTATAATTAGATATGTGTAATATTATAATATAGGTATGAATAAATAATTATAAATAAATTAATCAATAGCAGCAATAGCCTAGTGGGAGACCATTGGACTGCTACACAAAGATGAAATTGAATGATCCCAGGTGAGGAAACCTGCATATATAAGAGTTCAACATAATGTTCTCTAAAGATATTTGAAGTCTGGCAACCCACACTGGGCCAGGATGGTAGACTATGGCCTAACCCTTCTCACATTGAGAAGAGGCCTGTGCCCAGAAGTGGGACAGTTTAATATAGGGCTGATATTATTATATAAATAATTTATGAGTAACCTGTAATAAATTATCATATATGTTGCTAATAAGTATTTACATACAATCTTAGTTTAGCAGGATGGGTCTCAGAATCTTCTGCAGATATTTTAATTCCTTTCAATTTAACATTGCCAGTAAATGGTATATTGAACAGCAATTCTTCGTCTGCATCACTCTCAACAAACTGAAATAAATAAGGGATGCTTACTTATTTAAATCTAAACTGTGGCCAATAAGCCAGACATAGTGATTATATATCTATTAGAGCGCTTTGCCATGGTCATTGATTTATCATTAAAACCAGAGAAATTGTCAACATCTAGGATGTGGACTCTGCAGTCATTCTGCCAAGTCTTTCAGCTCATGGTTTGTTTGAAAAGAGTCTGGATCACCTTGTCAAGACGCTCACATTGGATGGCTAGATTAGATACCCGGAGCATTTCACAGCACAGAATCAATTACTGAATTGGAAAATCAAATATTATTTATATTATTTAATTAGTTTAACCACTTGAACACTGAAACACAACAAAGGAGAGCTATGCCCAGCAGTCTCAACTAATAGGTTTGCTGATAATGATAAATTTTATCAATAATGACATAGAAAAACAATACTAACATGAATTCTATCAAGTCGTTTATCCCAGGGTTTAAAAACCGTTTTACCGGCGCCCTCAACGCTTTCATTTAAACATTCCAAATTTTCCTTATCAATTTTTTGATAAAGGTTATACTGTATGCCTATTTCTTCGGCATCACTGTGATCGCAGTCATGATGACCATGGCAATGATTATGTGACATGATTAATCAAACTTGGATAAAACCGGTTGACAATAACAATAGCTCCACCAGAATTAAGTTAAAATTCAGAAGTTCAAGTCAATTTTATGGGATAGCTCTCTGCGACTACCAGTGACTTTTGTGAGAACCGAACTAAATTAAATTAATAAACACAACACAAAATAAAATAGCGAGTCATCTGTCAATACTCAAATGTCAATTGTCAATATAATTATTGTCAGTTGCGAACATAGATAGATAGGTATCTTTACATAATATAATAAAATCGTAGGAAAGTCAAAACTGTACATTGAATTTGTTTTTTAAAGAATACTTGGTGCGTGATCTACAATCGATATCAAAGCCAAAAATATAGCTTTTAGAATTTTTGTCTGTTTGTCTGTATGTATGTCCGGGCTAAACTCAAAAAGTACTGCATGGATTTACTTCAAATTTTGCACGAATATTACTAACAGGTCGGGTCAACATAATAGGCTACATATTATCACGCTATCACCTACGGGGGAGGAGCTGTGAATCTTTATTTTTCTTACGCATTCTGTGACAGCGTGTAATCTATTGATGCATATTTAAATGTTGTTTTTGAGTAAGCCATGCTATTATCTAGCTTTACACTATAAAAACTACGCCATTTAAGTAGCTTGGGCAGAGAAATATAGTTGGGTTCCACGGCGACAAACACTTTTTAGTTAAAATCTACGCGGACGAAGTCGCAGGTAACAGCTAGTATAAATATATTTTGTGAAATTTAAGACCGCCTTTTCAAAATTATTAGGTACCTATACTATACTACATTCAGCTTTTACTATAGTAAAGAACAATGGCCAAATTTATATAGGAGCTGTACCTGGTTTTTATTTGCCATGTCCAGAAACAAACTGGAGTGGGATTGGTTTATTTTCATGTATTTAATACCGTCCTGTATCAAAAAAAAATTATAAGAAGCCAAAATATTTTAATATCGTATAAAATACTTTTGAGGTTAGAATCAGTAAATCTATACATATAATAAAATCGTAGGAAAATCAAAACTGTACATTGAATATTTTTTTAAAAGAATACTTGGGGCGTGATCAACAATCGATATCGAAGCCAAAAATATAGTTTTTAGAAATTTTGTCTGTTTGTCTGTATGTATGTCCGGGCTAAACTCAAAAAGTACTGCATGGATTTACTTCAAATTTTGCATGAATATTACTAACAGGTCGGGTCAACATATAGGCTACATATTATCACGCTATCACCTACGGGGGAGGAGCTGTGAATCTTTATTTTTCTTACGCATTCTGTGACAGCGTGTAATCTAACGACGCATATTTAAATGTTGTTTTTGAGTAAGCCATGCTATTATCTAGCTTTACACTATAAAAACTACGCCATTTAAGTAACTTGAGCAGAGAAATATAGTTGGGTTCCGCGGCGACAAACACTTTTTAGTTAAAATCTACGCGGACGAAGTCGCAGGTAACAGCTAGTATAAATATATTTTGTGAAATTTAAGACCGCCTTTTCAAAATTATTAGGTACCTATACTATACTACATTCAGCTTTTACTATAGTAAAGAACAATGGCCAAATTTATATAGGAGCTGTACCTGGTTTTTATTTGCCATGTCCAGAAACAAACTGGAGTGGGATTGGTTTATTTTCATGTATTTAATACCGTCCTGTATCAAAAAAAAATTATAAGAAGCCAAAATATTTTAATATCGTATAAAATACTTTTGAGGTTAGAATCAGTAAATCTATACATATAATAAAATCGTAGGAAAATCAAAACTGTACATTGAATATTTTTTTAAAAGAATACTTGGGGCGTGATCAACAATCGATATCGAAGCCAAAAATATAGTTTTTAGAAATTTTGTCTGTTTGTCTGTATGTATGTCCGGGCTAAACTCAAAAAGTACTGCATGGATTTACTTCAAATTTTGCATGAATATTACTAACAGGTCGGGTCAACATATAGGCTACATATTATCACGCTATCACCTACGGGGGAGGAGCTGTGAATCTTTATTTTTCTTACGCATTCTGTGACAGCGTGTAATCTAACGACGCATATTTAAATGTTGTTTTTGAGTAAGCCATGCTATTATCTAGCTTTACACTATAAAAACTACGCCATTTAAGTAACTTGAGCAGAGAAATATAGTTGGGTTCCGCGGCGACAAACACTTTTTAGTTAAAATCTACGCGGACGAAGTCGCAGGTAACAGCTAGTAATAACTATTTCGAAAAGCACTTATTTACATAAATAACATGACGGCCTCGATGACGTAGTGGTTAGTGTAACCGACTGTCACGCCTGAGGTCGCGGGATCGACAAGTCAAACATTTGTGTGCATAAACATGGATGTTTGTCTTGGTCTGGGTGTTTCTATGTATAATATGTATGTATTAACAAAAACAAAAGTATATATGTATGTTTATCCATTGTCTAGTACCCATTATACAAGCTCTGCTTAGTTTGGGCTAGATGGTGTTGTGTGTATGTGATAGGATATTATATTATTATTATTATTCTAGTTTTCGATTTAGTTGTTATTAAATCTGGTTTCAGTGCTATAGAACTAAATAAAAGTAGTTTTTAAATAAAAATACTTTTTATTCATCATCTTCTCTAATTAATACAGCATCGAGGTATTCTGGCGCTGATATTGTCGGCTGATGCCTGGCCCACCCAAGGTACCATACCATCGTCATTACATGTGCACAGAACCCAATTGTTCTCCTACCAACTAAACAATTACAACAATACTCCACTATTGCTTCTCTTCCAGGCACGTTATTTTTAATTAATATATGTATAAATATAATATATTTTTCGTGAAACGTGCCTGCATTTAATTTTTCCTCTAATCAGTGTATTATCTCCACTGCCTCTCAAATTATAATCAGAAATATCTATATCGTCGCAAGAAGTAGATATTAGTCCATAGACCATAAAACAATGCCAAGTCCAACAGTTCAATGAAGTCCAAAATCGCACAGTAGGTACGTATCACAACAAACACAATAAGTAACAACTGTGAAGGCGGCTGTACACACTCGTCGAGAATGTCTCGCCGAGAGCTTTGGGTGATGAGGCTCTCGACGAGAGCATACCTGTACACACTGATTTTTCATTCGTACTGAAGATTCCCGCAGTAATGGACGTAGAAATTGCTGCTGCTGATTGTCTTTGTGCTGTAAGCTATTATAATTTCTTACAAATTTACTACAAAAAGAAAATTCTTAAAACAAGGTGAAGAAGATGGTGGATGGTTACTATGCATCGCAATAGAAACAGGTACCTAGATATATATTTAAAACTTAAGAACAAACATGGTAAGTTAATGTGTATACCTATATTACTAGTAAACGTATATATTTATATTTCAGAAACACCATGGAAAATTATTCCATTTGATAGTACTCCAACGAGATCCTTTGACTCGGGCGCAAAAAACCGACAAGCGACCGAGGCCGACCGAGGCGAGGCGCGAGAGAGCGAGACAAGACGAGAGCACCATGTACATTCTCGCTCTCGGCCTGTCTCGGGGTGTCGCGGCAGTCGGCGAGTGTGTACAGCCGCCATGAGAAAATGGCTCAAAATGGTACACGTCAATCGATGACAAGTACGTACGACGTACGCGTCGATATCATCTTATGGTTACGCTACACGCGATTGAACAAAACGCTGTGCTACTTTGTACCTACATAATACGCTTATTTATTGTGGGAGAGCCACGCTTCGGCACGAATGGGCCGGCTCGACCGGAGTGATACCACGACCTCACAGAAAACTGACGTGAAATAGCGCTTGCGCTGTGTTTCGTCGAGTGAGCGAGGGTACCGGAGGCCCAACCCTCCCCCTCCCCCCATGATGGTGCAGTTGAATTACCGTATACTATCCCAGGAGGATACAAACTACGCTAGCGTTGGAGAATCCCTCTCTGGGCGTCCACGCTCAGAGGATAACGTACCTGAGCGTGGACGCCTAGGTCGCCCCTCGTATTCTGGGGGGGAGGGGGAGGGGCAAAACTGCGCTTAATAATGCCCGGGACAAGAGCAGAAATACCATGGCAACCCCTGCCACGCTGGCCGTGGACTTTTGCAATATCAGGGGATTACATAGTAACCTTAATGCTGTTCACCACCACCTCGAGACAGCAAAGCCAGCCTTGCTCTTCTTGACCGAGACGCAGATATCGTCTCCAGCAGACACTTCCTACCTCACCTACCCTGGGTATGGACTAGAACACTCCTTTTTGTCTAGAGCCGGAGTGTGCGTGTATGTCAGAGACGATATCAGCTCTCGTCGCCTCGATAATCTTGAAGGTAGGGACCTCTCCATCTTATGGCTCCGTGTAGACAGCGACGACCATCCCCGCGCCTATACGTGCCTCTATAGGTCCCATAGCGGTGACACCGAAACTGACCGACTCATTGAGCACATCCAGATGGCTTTGGACTTTGTGCAGCAACGGATCCCGGCCGCGGAGATCGTTTTACTTGGCGATTTTAACGCCCACCACGCCGACTGGCTCAGTTCCAGTAAGACCGATCATGCGGGGAAATCTGTTCACGACTTCGCCCTGGCATATGGCCTGACACAACTGGTTACCACGCCCACGCGAATCCCAGATGTGGAGAGCCAAAATCCTTCACTGTTAGACCTTCTGCTAACTTCTCATCTGGATGGCTACCACGTATCTGTTGGCACCCCACTTGGTTCCTCAGATCACTGCCTTGTACAGAGTACAGTGCCTCTTACGTGCTCGCCACAATTGCGTGCTGCACGCAGCCGCCGTGTGTGGCACTACAAGTCAGCAGATTGGGATGGGATGCGGTCCTTCTTTGCGTCCTACCCTTGGAGACAAGTATGCTTCTCGCTGGATGATTCCAATGCCGTTGCTAATTCTGTTGCTGATGTGGTGTTACAGGGTATGGAGCTTTACATTCCGTCCTCTGTGGTCCCCATTGGTGGCAAATTTCGTCCTTGGTTTGGTCCATCTTCCAAAAACGCTTCTCGTAGGAAGCAGGAAGCTTACCAAGCCTGGGCTGATGCGGTGACGACATGTGATTGAAATACCAGCGCATTAAAAAAAGAGTACAACTTTGCCTCCAGGTCCTTCAAAAGAGACATTGCAAGGGCGAAGTCGAAGCACATCGGTAGAATTGGCGAAAAGCTTGAGCGTCTTCCTTCAGGAACTCGTGCATTCTGGTCTCTTGCCAAAGCTATCGAAGAAAATTTCTGCAAGCCATCCTTTCCACCTCTTCACATGGGAAATGTTTCGTTGGCCCACGACGCAAAAGAGAAAGCGGATCTTCTAGGCAAACTCTTTGCGTCCAACTTGACATTGGATGACAGGGGACAAGAACCGCCTACCATACCGCGTTGTGAGGGTTGTATGCCTGATATCAGGTTCTACCAACGCTCAGTGCGCTTAGCACTTCTGTCCCTTAATATCCGTAAGTCGAGTGGGCCTGATGGAATCCCGCCCATTGTGTTGAAGATGTGCGCTCCAGAGTTGGCTCCGGTCTTAACGCGACTATTTCGGCTCTCTTACTCTTCTGGCGTAGTCCCGAGACCTTGGAAGACAGCATTGGTCCACCCGATCCCAAAAAAAGGCGACCGCTCAAACCCGTCCAACTACAAACCAATAGCCATAACCCCCCTTTTCTCGAAGATAATGGAATCCATTATCAACCATCAGCTCTTACGGTACCTGGAGGGTCATCAGCTACTTAGTGACCAGCAGTACGGCTTTCGTAAGTGTCGGTCAGCTGGTGATCTTCTAGTATACCTGACACATCGTTGGGCTCAGGCGATCGAGACAAAGGGGGAAGCCTTGGCGGTCAGTTTGGACATAGCGAAGGCCTTCGATCGTGTTTGGCACAAAGCGCTTCTTTCGAAGCTCCCTTCCTATGGGCTTCCCGAGAGATTATGTGAATGGGTTACTAGCTTCTTAGCAGACAGAAGCATTAAGGTCGCAATCGACAATGAATGCTCTGACTCCATGTCTGTAAATGCTGGTGTCCCGCAAGGCTGTGTGTTATCGCCTACTCTGTTCCTCCTCCATATCAATGACATGTTGCAAATTAGCAGCATTCATTGTTATGCGAACGACAGCACAAGCGATGCTCTTTATACCGGCCGCGCTAAAATCTCTCGGGAAAACGTAATTGAGAGCCGAAACAAACTTGTGTCTGAAATTGAGACCTCTCTTAAGAAAGTCTCGGATTGGGGCAGGCTTAATTTAGTCCAATTTAACCCCACAAAGACACAAGTCTGCGCGTTCACTGCAAAAAAGCTGCCGTTGGTCGTATCTCCTCGTTTTGAGAACATCCCCATAACTGCCTCAACTGATATTGGAATTCTTGGTGTCGATATATCGAGCGAAGTCCAGTTCCGCGGCTATTTAGAGGGTAAGGCTAAATTAGCTTCAAAAAAGCTTGGCGTGCTCAACAGATCGAGACAGTATTTCACACCGGCCCACCGCCTACTACTTTATAAGGCGCAGGTTCGGCCTCACATGGAGTACTGTTCTCATCTTTGGGCAGGGGCACCCCAGTACCAGCTTCTCCCTCTAGACCGCATTCAACGGAGAGCGACTCTAATTGTCGACTGCCAGGATATTTCATATCGGCTAGACCCCTTGGCGCTGCCGAGAGATGTGGCCTAGCTATGCATCTTCTATCGCTTATACTATGGGGAGTGTTACGAGGAATTGTTCGGAATGATCCCTGCCGCCTCTTTTCGCCATCGTCCTACGCGACAGTATTTTCACTCCCATCATTTAGATGGTTGGCAGTCCACAACTGTGCGTTTCTCCAGGAATTTTCTGCCTCGCACAACAAAACTGTGGAAGGAGCTGTCGCCTGCGGTATTTCCGGACCAATACGTCCTTCAAAACTTCAAGAAAAGAGCGTACTCCTTTTTAAAAGGCCGGCAACGCACTTGTAACTCCTCTGGTGTTGCGGGTCTCCATGGGTGGCGGTAATCGCTTACCATCAGGCGATCCGTCTGCTCGTTTACCCACTAATCCATAAAAAAAAAAAAAACAATTGCATAAAAAATAATACTGACTGGTTTGATCTCTACGTATTTATTTATTTGTACTATTGTTAAAACGAAACGAATGCTAACCAATGAATATAATAATATACCACCCAATACCGTATTACGGAGCAAACTACCAATTTTGAGTTTTGAGGTCTGGAAACACTGGTAGCTAATCTATCATCATTCATCGGCAGGGTTGCCAATTTGTGGGAAATTCCCCGAACTGCGGTGAATCTCAAGTTGGTTGGGGATTTATTGGGGATTGGCATTATGCGGGGAAAATGTGGGGATTTTAAAATCTTCGTGTTTTTTATTATTAGATTATTACATGAAATTGTAATAAATACAAATACTAATAAAGAAAGAATAGTTTGGCAGCACCTAGTAGCTACTGTGAATATTAAAAACGGTGAATAATGTTCCCAAACATAAAAATTATGACGTTCTTGTTGCTGATGCTGCCATTTTCAAAAGAATTGGTCGAACGTAAATTTAGGGAGCCTAAAAATTTAAATACAGTAGTCCGCAATCGGCTAAATACAGATACTGTAATATCTTTAATGGCAGCAAGAGACGGGAATAAAAAATTTGGCGGCAGTGTCAAGTTTAACTCTTTGAGCAAAAAGGTTGCAACAAATATATATATATATGGAAAAAGTGTATCGGTACAAAACGTAAAAATAATAATAAAAAATAGTTAAAACGTTTTTCATTGTTTAAAATGATATTGAGGGGAATTTGTGGGGAATCAGCAGATTTTTGTCCCCAAATTTGGGGAATTTTATTTGGATTTTTGAGGAATTACGTTCATTGGCATTGGCAACCTTAGGTTTATCATCTGAAGTCTGAGTCTGAATATCTGAATACTTCTGATTATTCATTCGTTAGAATTGGTTTATTTATCACATTGAAATACTGTTTGCGCATAGATTTTATAGCTATAATTAATCTATCTAGTCTTATTTCGTTATATGTTCATTGTTTGGTGTGCATTTTGGATTTAACCTAAGTTCGGAATATTCATTTATATTCCAAGTGTTTACGATGTCTTTGTCTACTAATATTTGTATTTCAATAAGTTTGCTCTCTTTAATAATTACATGTGTTTTTATATCTAGCGATAATTATGTGCAGGCTAGTGAAAATGACGCGGAAAGCATTACTAAAATTGGACAAGGTGTAGGCCATATTATGAACATTTATTATTGGTAAGGTTACCCTAAATTAACACCTTTAAATTGGTCAGGGATATTTGATGAACTGGTCTTTATTTAATATTATTGTTGCAGTTATTCATGCGGATATAGAAAAGTATTTGAGGACTATGCAGGAATAATACAGCAAAAATATCCTGAGATTTCTGTAATTGGGGCTAATTATGATCCACCTGGTTTAAATATGTACTTATCTAGAGTAGTTGTAAGTAAAACAACATCTATATATGTAATTTATTTTTATGATCAGTATGTTAGGCTTGGAAAAGTACCTAAATTAAAATTTCAATAAATTCATGAGACATGATTAATTATGATCCTAATAACATTTTGGCCAATCCTAATGTATGCACCAATAATTCTTACAAGCATCTGTCAATTGATATCAATCAGTATAACCAGCAGGATATGAACAACACTTGTTGGTATTTGTTTTTTCTGAATCAATTACTTTAAAAACAGTGTACAGTGGTTTGAATAAGATCATTGCTTCTACAAGTGCATCTAATACAGCAGGATAAATATTTGTATAGTGCTCTGTGATCCATCTTAGTAATTTGTATTGGGTATGCTTAGTTTTCAGTATTCTTAAATTGCCTCACCACACTGAACCAAACTTGGGTGGAAAATTTAACAAAATAATGTGCATAGTAACTATATGTAATTTGTTAGATATTATATCTAATTGCTTTATTTCTTGTGTTAAATTGTTGTTGTTATAGTCCACAATCCAGTTCCTATTTTAAATACTATTCTGTACAGAAGACGTAAAGAAAAGTGTCAGTGATATTACTGTCAGTGCTCCGAAGGTTGGGCCATGAAGACCATATACTTATTAATTCACATAACAAAATCAGAAATCATGCCTATGATGAGCAATTACTGAGAATGTTAATTTAATCATAGCCACACTTTAAATAATTGTCAAGTCTTAGAATACCAGACATATATAAAAGCCTATTGTGCCTGGCCACCATGTGCTGCTGCAACTAATTGAAATGTGATGCTAATCAACATCTTAGGCTGCAGAAGACAGTGGGCAGTGTCTACCATTTTAGCAACTGTCAGATTAACATTTAAGTTACATGTTTAAAATATTTTATTTTACAGGGCTTTGGTAAAATGATACTTATCATGTGCATACTAAGCGGGGTGAACATATTTGCTTGGTTAAACAAGCCACAGCCTGCCTGGTGGAGTTGGTGTCTTGAAAACAAACTGTATGCCTGCATGATGATGTTCTTCCTAGCCAATATGATTGAGGGCCAGTTGGTGTCATCAGGTGCATTTGAAATATCCCTCAACAATATTCCATTGTGGTCTAAATTGGAAACGGGACGAATTCCACAACCACCGGAGTTATTTCAGATTATTGACAATACTTTGCAGTTCTCTAAAATGGACCTACCCAATAATAACTTTGCACAGTAATGATTTGCATTTTGTAACCTGTTAATAAAGGGACTGTGGTTTATAGATGAATAGGGTGAAGTACATGCAAAAATTTAATTGAATATTTAGTTATGATATAAACCAGACAATGTAGCTTACAGAAGAATATTAAATGTGGTTATTGTTATCAAATTTAAATACCCATTCCATGTTGGGATAAACTTAAATGATACTTACTTTATCTAGTGAATATTTTCACTTGCAGCATTATCTGTTGTCCATATTTTATGATATTTCTGCAAACAATTGTCATTTCTATAAATATATCTTCATCTTCATGTTATATAAACAGAATGTATTGTAGACTACTACAATGGATAGAGCTGGATATTCTGAATAGATTTATTGTAACACATACATAATTATTTTCTAAAACATCTGGCTACCATGATCACAATCACAGAGCGCTCTGTGCTTGTTGTAAGATGAATTGTTCTGCAAAAGGTACATGTTAATCATTATAAGAATTCAACTTTATTTAAAATAAAGTAAATACATATATTAAAAATGACAAATTATTAGCTTCATTTTTCAAAACCTTGATATATTATTGTTATATATTTACTACAGTACAAATTATAATCTAATGTTTAAATAGTTTATATTACCCTGAATAAAAAGAATGTTTATTTTATTTATCTAGTCAGGCCAATTCATTTCAGTATGTAATGATCAATTAAAAACCATGTTTTCTTTGTGAAACCCTATTTAATTAAATATTTAGATTATAATATAACGTTTTATTTTTATAATGGAATATTTTAGACTATTACTGAAACTAAAATTGAATGATAAAGTTCATTATCTAGTTTTAGATTTCATGTAAATGGGCTCCAAATCTTATGGCACGTTTACACGCTTCGCTTGGCAAGCGTCGACAAGTGCATGGTGTGGTAACTACGAACAAATTTACGGGTACGTTTTTCGACACGCGCGCCTCTAGTAGCAGTATCATGAAATAATTGTGCTTAATTGTGTTACTATATAGTTTTCAATAGATGGCGATATTACAAAATTTTGCTGCGGTCGCGTCTACTTTAGTGTGGCAAAGTAAAAAATCCAGTAGGATATTTTCTTTTAGGCTACAACAACTTAAATCAATGAAGATGATAATTTGTATAAAGAATATCTAAAATCTCAGTAATAATGCCATGTAAAAGTGCAATAGAGCTAAACAGATAATATCAATGCAGATTAAAATATTTAACTGAATAAGATTTAGTAGAAATAGTGGATCTCACTATCTCTAACAACACTTTGTGTATAATCTATCTATGGATTTTAACAAGAAAATTTTTGATATAATATAATTATGCGTCACAAATTTTGTTAATTTCTTGTTTTCTGTGTTTTTGTGGTTTTTCTCAACCTAGTACAAGTTTGAGTTGAAATTAGTTCCTCCGGCCAGGCATCGAGAGTACCTAAAAACGCTAAAGGCTTCTATTTCGTGGTGAATTTGGTCAATTTTGTCACCATGACTCAAAGATCATGTTGTGTACCAGGATGTTTGGTGAAGCTTGGAGACGGTAATTATAATATTATTTTTTGTAATATTATTGAAAATAGTACCTGTGTACTACTGTGTGTCATTTTAGCATAAATTTTAATGAATATACCATATAATATAATATACCATAGCCATCAACAGCTTACAGTTAAAACACACAAACAGATAGGTACTTCAGCCAAATTAATACAAATAATTTTTAACAACTAATGTGGGTATGGTGGTATTCTGTACAATGTACAGTGTACTTTGAAATAGAAGCATATCAAATGATGTAAAATCCTGTATACATTTCATGATGTGTTAACTGAGCAATTAAGAGACATTTATCTGTTACTTAGTATATTACCAACACCTGGGCTAATTTATTTAAGATACTAAATGGTCAGTTTAAATTATAAAAAAGATTTTCTGTGGCTTTTTTTCTGTGGCTTTTTGATATCAGTGTTACTGATATCAAAAAGATATTAAAACTATGTCTAAGCACAAATTAAAATAAGTTTTCTATACATTTCAGATGAGCGGAGATGTGGCCTCAAGCATCTTGAGACACAGACTGCTGAAGTACCTGTCGCTAAGTGCCCTTCAACAAGTGCTGTACAAACTGGTGTAAAGATGTAAACCAAGTACTCACTGGTATGACCACTTTTTGGAACTGTGATGATGCTATTAAAGTCGCAGCGCATAAATATTGCATAACAAATAAAAAATATACACATTATATTTGATTATTTTTTCATGTTCCTTATCCATATAATCCCATTTTGTAATTTGATTAATATGCTGCCTATATTTGTATGCATACAAATATAGGCAGCATATAAATTACTATAAAAATTCTTAAGGAATAATGCAGATGTCTATATACGTATACACACATATATGTATAGGTATAGGTTGCTTTGTTTGACGTCTTCAGATTAGATCATGATACTGATACTTGGCGGCAGCACTTATGCAGACCTCGAGCGAGGCTAGAGTTACCCATCTATAACAGGTATACTAATCTATGGACAAGTGTTTACGAACACTAGAGTGTCAACGCGACGGCAACGGCGTGTTTGGCTTGGCTTGCTTGAGCTTATCGCCGATCCGTGCTGGTGTCGATTTTTGAGTGAGAGTCATTTACCAAAAAAATGTACCTAAATTGTACTATTTAGTACCTCGGTTAAAAATAATTGTACCTCCTTTAGAAGGAAACCACAGCTAAATTTAGATACACTAGTGTTGTTGCGATAGTGATAGTCTATCGATAGTATCGTGATACTATCGTGGCCTTGAAAATCAGTCGTACTATCGATAGTCCTATCTAAACTATCGACCCTTAACGATACTATCGATTGATAAAAATAAGTAATACTATTGCTAAAGATCAATAGTATCAGTACAAACACCATCGATACTATCGAAACTATCGATAGAATGCGTTTCGATAGTATCGATAGTCGAACATTTTATGATAGTATTGCTTGCTCATAAGGTGTAATATAGCTGGCGTTTACATAGTTCATCTATCACCTTATTCTTTATACTTTATATTCGCAGTTCATTCATATAGTTGCTTATATTTGTGTTCCTGTGTTACCGACCAGGTGTCGTTTTATACCCAGTCGATAATATCGAAAATACGTCGATAGTTACTAAAACAAAACTATCGATACTATCGAAACGCGTCGCTAGATTATAGATAGTATCGATATTATCGACTTTTTGACGCGATGGTATCGTATCTCGATAGTATCAACAAATTTCAATAGTATCGCCTAATTTTCACTATCGATAGTATTGCAGCATTTCGATATTTTCGATAGGACTATTCGCGCTATCGACTATTTTTCAAGGTCAACTATCGATAGCGAAACTATCGCTATTGCAACAACACTGAGATACACCCGCCGTATTGACGTCAATATGGCGGGTGTTCTATATGGCGAAAGCCATAGTATATCATAGTATAGTATAGTACATGCAAACGTGATATATACACCGTGAATTTGTAGTCGTTTTGGAACCGAAAATCCTATACTCTATATCAATCATAGAATCGATAAAAGTGATTATTTTAATAAAATAAAAATATATTTATTTATAAACATTAAATTTAATGTCGTTTACGAAAAATAAATGAGAACTCGTGGTAACGCCACTCAATTTCAAGTACTACGATTACGCGTGTCACTACGATCGATATCATTCATGTTTAACTAAGCGGTAAAACATTTGCCAATAACAACACAGAAACCGCCGCGCCCGCGCCGCCCGCCAATCCGCGTTCACTAACTACCCTAATGTACCCCAGACGCGAGGCGCCTAGGCACGGCGGCGAGCGCTCCCGACCCCGCATCCCCCCGCCCGCCCTTCATTACCGCGGCAACCGACGCGCGAAATGGTTGCATAATGCATTGTTTATTGTCACGCGAAAATTACATAGTCGTCAGTACGAAAACTCTTTGACTACTTGGTTCAGCTGTATGCTGTTGCCAATTCCAATTTGGAAGAGGCCAGACGGTTGTACTCCCAGCTGAAGCATTTGAACGGCTACGAGGGATTAAAAGTCCTCAAGTTCCGACCACTCCCACCATCTTAGCTGCAACTCAGGGCCTTCTCGACCATGGACAATTCCGTACGCCGACTCATGCGCAAGGCCGAGGACTCCTGAATGACCCCCGGAGATCGAAGAGGATATTAGAGCGGGATCCACGGCGAAGCACGAGAATGGCGGCTCGAGAATTTAATATTAGCCAATACTTTGTATGGAAAACATTAAATACTAATAGATAACACCCTTATCATTTTTGTCGGGCTCACGTAATTAACAACAACGATGTACCAGCAAGGATCGCCATGTCAGTGCAGTGGTTGTTAAATAATACGAATGCGAACATACTGTGGACAGATGAGTCATTGTTTACTCGAGTGGGACTGTAAAACGCTATAATCGCAACGCTGTAAACCCTCACTTAATACAGGAAGACCACCTCCAAGTGAGGTTCAGTGTGAATGTTTAGGCCGATATTATAAACGACCATTTAATAGGGCCTGTTTTTATTGAAGGTCATCTAACGGGCAGCTCGTATTTAGAAATGTTACAAACTAATATCCGAGCTATTGGAGGAAGTGCCATTATCAATACACGATATGTACTACTAGCACAACGGCTATCCCACTCATTATGCAAGTGCAGTACGTGCCTATCTCAACAATCAGTTTGGTGATACGTGATACCTATCACATAGGTACACAATAGGCCGCGGCGGTCCCGTGGTTTGGCCACCGAGAAGCCCAGACAAGCCTCAATGTCGGAAATAAAAAGACTTGTGTATTTTCGTGAACGTGAAAGTCGTGAGGAGCTACGTAGTGCAATAGTGGAGGCCTTTAATAAACTGTCCATAGGTATGTAAGTTAATTATTTTGTAAATAGCTCCAATTTTTGAAATACGCCCGAAATACTCACAGTTCATTCACCTGTGTTTATTTTATTACATAATAAATAAAGTTAGCTATTTATCGAAAAGTAATGTTCAGATAAAGTATTTCCGACGGTCCTAAGCCCGTGTAAAGTATGAAGGAGAAATTGGAGTATCCATTTACGTATTAATTGTGATGTTTCACAATGCAGAAATTACATAGTAAAAAGAGAAAACGTATTGCCTCGTATCAGCTGATTCTGAACTGTGCTAAGCCTATTATCAATTTCGTCGCTATTGCATTTACCTAATTTTATAATACTTGTGTAGCTTCACTAGTTTTTAAATGACGCATAGGACTCGGTCGTGGTACACGAGGTTCTGGATAGGTATCAGCTGATATACGTAGTTACCTATCGTGCGTCGTTCATAACTTCGACTGTGCGCGGCGGCGCGGCGCGGCAACGCGGACGCCGCGCCGGTGACGTATGCATGCGTTAATGAATGAATTGTCCGTGCGTTACTACGATCAAACTCGAATAAGTGAAAAATATTATTTATATTCCAACTTTTTTATTATACGCAGTACAATTATTTTACTATTTTTTATTGATACTACTAATTATCCTAAGTTACCACGTTTCGGTTCCAAAACGACTACAAATTCACGGTGTAGGTATAACTTGTTATTAGCAAAGCAAAATACTACGTGCCGTAATACATAATAGTTAATATTGTTACTTATGCAAATAAAGTAAACATCATAATTTCCCTTTCCTATATAGGTCCGTACTACGTATGTATAATAACTTAGTATATAAGCCTTAATTAAGTAACAATAAACCAGTCAATATTCAATCACCACATCGTCGTTTTAATTGGTTCATAAAGCAACACGCAATAATTGGTGACCCCGACGTGATCTATTGGTCTCTAGTGCTGATATAATACCGGGACGACCGGAACCCAATTTGGTTTTCAGCGGTGAATCTAGAGAACAATAGTATTACGATATTATCACATCCTCATAACGTCAGAAGAAAAATGGCTCCACCAATAACTCCTTCAAAAGGCGACTCAGGCTGCGAAACTGTTGCTGCAATCACGGTCACGGAAAAACTACCGCAATTTTGGACAGACTCACCACGACTATGGTTCGCTCAGTTTGAAGCCATCTTGGCACCACAAACACAGGGCGAAGACTACAAATACAATATGGTAATATCTAAATTACCAAAAGAGGTAGTCCATCAGGTTAGTGACATTTTGACTAATCCTCCCAGCGATAATAAGTACTCCACCATCAAGGAACGTCTAATAAACTGCTACGAAGAGAGCGAACACCGACGTTTTCACAGACTACTATCAGAAATGGACCTCGGAGACCAAAAGCCTTCCCAGCTCTTGAGAAAAATGAAGGAAGCGGGATGTGGAAATATAAACGACGACACTATTCGTCTTCTGTGGCTAAGACAACTTCCCGCTTCGCTAACAGCGATTATATCGGTTACAAACAATTTATCATTAGACAACTTGAGCGAGTTAGCCGATAAAATATATGAAAACTTGACCTACAACAAGAATACCACTCAAGAGACATCGGTTGACATTAATTTAATAACAAACATATCGTCACAACTTGCAGCTATGCGAATAGAAATAAATGCATTACGTAGCGCACGCGAGCATCAACCTATGCAACGCAGCAAATTCCATTCACGCCATACGTCACACTCACGGTCAAGGTCGCGCCACAGAAGCTCGCATAATGGAATTTGTTATTATCATAATCGTTTCAAGCAAGATTCGTATAAATGCAAGAAGCCATGTTCGTGGAATATGAACAAAAATATCAGGCCGTCGGAAAACTAGAAGTAGCACAGAAAACGACGGGTCTCTGTGCTATTCACCCAGCAAACCGTCTAACTATAACTGACTCAAACAGTGGTTATAGATTTTTAGTCGACACGGGTGCTAACATTTCGGTTATCAATCGCACAAATAACGAGAGCAAAGCATGCGAATACAAATTATTCGCCGCCAACGGCAGCCCTATAAATACATACGGGGAACGCACTTTAATGCTTAACCTAGGACTTCGCCGAAGCTTTAAATGGACATTTACCATTGCCGACGTCAAGATGCCAATTCTGGGAGCTGATTTTCTGGATCATTATCAATTATTAGTAGATATACACGGAAAAAAACTGATCGATAAAAAGACAGGTTTGAAAACGCCTGCCAAAATAGTGAGAGCAAACATTGCCTCAGTCCGATCGTTAAACGCTTCTCTACAGGAACCAATAAAGCGATTGTTAGAGAAATATGAAGACATTACAAAGCCTAGATCGATGAACCTACCTACCAAGCACCAAGTACAGCATCAAATAATAACAAAAGGTTTCCCAGTATTTACTCGAGCGCGTCCATTACCTCCTGATAAATACAGAATTGCAAAACAGGAATTCCAAGACATGATGGATATGGGAATTTGCCGACCGTCAAGCAGTCAATGGGCATCGCCACTTCATTTAGTCAAGAAGAAGAATGGCGAATGGAGAGCATGTGGAGATTACCGCGCACTAAATAAAATAACAGTACCAGACAGGTACCCACTTCCAAGGCTACTTAATTTTACGTACGTGGCAAGCGGAAAAGGAATTTTCAGCAAAATAGACATAAAGAAAGCTTTTCACGTTCTGCCCGTAGCTGAACCAGAGAAAACAGCGATTATAACCCCTTTTGGACTTTTTGAATTCATCAGAATGCCATTCGGGTTACGAAACGCAGCACAGTCCTTCCAAAAATTTATGGACTCCATATTCAGAGACTTGGACTACATATTCGTGTATGTAGACGACATATTTATCGCTGATAAGAAAAGTAATATTAAGGAACATTATGAACACTTAGAAGAGGTGTTTAAGCGCTTGCATGATCACGGCATAACAATAAATACAAACAAATGCGAATTTGCCAAGTCGGAAATTGATTTCCTCGGTTATCATATAACGAGCCAAGGGTTGACTCCTACTATGGAAAAAATTCAAGCCATAAACAATTACCCTAAACCACAAACGATAAATGAATTACGACGTTTTTTGGGTATGATTAACTTCTACCGAAGCAGTATTCCACATGCAGCAAAACATCAAGCACCATTAAATAAATATTTAATTAATTGTAAGAAAAATGATAAGACAGTTATACAGTGGAATACCGAAGCAAACCACGCGTTTGAATGTTGCAAGCAGGACATTCGACAATTAACTACATTAGCATGTCCGGACAGCAACGCGCAAATAGCTTTAATGACGGATGCTAGTCTCAAATGCGTAGGCGCTGTACTACAGCAGCGAAGAAACAAAAAATGGGAGCCGATAGCTTTTTTCTCCAAATCACTAAGTGAAGCCCAAACAAAATACTCTACTTACGATAGAGAGCTACTAGGAATTTATATGGCTATAAAACATTTTCGAAGGACGAGAATTTACGGTCTACACGGATCACAAACCACTAATGCATGCTTTCGATAAGAAGCCGTCATTGGATGATACCCCTAGACGAATCAGATATCTGAATTATATATCACAATTCAGTACGGATATCCAGCACATCAGCGGCCGCAAGAATTTGGTAGCCGATGCTTTATCTCGAGTTATCGAAACGATATCCTTACCCTCTGCAATCGATTGGTACGAGGTACAAAAATATCAAAAGAATGACAGCGAGTTAAAACGATTAAAAGCCAATAAATCGTTAAAAATAGAATTAATACATTTTCCAGATAAAAATATTAAGATTTATTGTGATATATCAACAGGAAAACAACGCCCTTTTATGCCCCTCAAATTCAGGAAAACTATCTTCGAAAGTTTTCATAAAATTAGCCATCCTGGTAAGAATACTACGAGGAAACTGATTTCAACTAACTATATATGGGAAAATATGAATAAAGACGTAAATAAGATGACTGAGACATGTTTACAATGTCAACGAGCAAAAATACATCGTCATACAAAATCACAATTCGGAAAATTCATGCCAACAGGAAGATTTTCCCATCTTCATATTGATTTAGTTGGGCCTCTACCCACTTCTAAAAACAAACGATACATAATTACAATGATAGATCGTTGTACTTCATGGCCAGAGGCATTTCCCATAGCTGATATAACTGCAGAAACCGTAGCCAGAACGGTATATGAAGGCTGGATAGCCCGATTCGGATGCCCTGAATACATTACCACAGACCAGTGACGCCAATTTGAATCTGAAATATTCAAAAATTTAGCAAACTTAATGGGAATTCATAAAATTCGAACCTCCCCATATCATCCACAGTCAAACTCTAAAGTAGAACGACTGCACAGAACATTGAAAACGGCATTGATAGCAAGAGGTAACACAATCAATTGGACAAAAGAGTTAGCTACCGTTTTACTTAGCATACGTACGAGTTTACGGCAAGACACAGGATACCCGGCAGCTGAATTAGTATACGGTTCAACAATTAGATTGCCTGGAGCATTTTTCGAGACACATAATAACTCAACATACGCAGATTTTATCAGAGAAATTAAGGACAACTTAGAACACATGATTTCTGTTCCACAAAGACAAAGTAAGAACGACAAGATATTCGTGCACCCACAGTTATCGGAATGTAAGCACGTTTTCTTACGTTGTGACCGATTACGGCCAAGTCTTACACCGCCGTACGATGGTCCTTATCTTGTCATCAGTCGAAATGATAAGATCTTCACGATCTTGATAAGCGGACGACAAAAAAGTGTAGCTATCGATAGAGTTAAACCTGCATTCATGTTAAACGATAGCAAGATAAGCAAACGGACAATAGACGACCAGATAACGAAAACTTCACAAGCAGATAAGAAAACAGAAACAAGAACACGTTCTGGTAGTATCTCCCGCCCGACGGTTAGATTCCAATTATAATATATAAGCTAGAATAACACTACTTTATGCATTCACTTAGCACAGCGTCGAAACAACACATAGCATGGGATCAAACTCGAGCCACGAGAAGGAACAAATCAACATGGTGCAGAACAATGCAGTAAAACCAGAAGATTTATTAAACCTGCACTCCCAAGTGGTCGAGGAAGTACAAGGGATCCGGAGCTGGATAATATTCATGACGATAGCAGGGGTTGTCATATGTACAATCGCAACCATAGTCATAGTATTCAAATTCGTAAGCAATAAGATCGAGAAGAGGCTTACGAAAATAATTAGAGACGCAAACGTTGTTTAGAAACGTAGGCATAAAATTAATCTGTATTATTATTTTTTTCTAATCTAATTATTACTATGTGTAATTTAATTTTTTTCTTCAAGGGGGAATATCTATGGCGAAAGCCATAGTATATCATAGTATAGTATAGTACATGCAAACGTGATATATATAACTTGTTATTAGCAAAGCAAAATACTACGTGCCGTAATACATAATAGTTAATATTGTTAATTATGCAAATAAAGTAAACATCATAATTTCCCTTTCCTATATAGGTCCGTACTACGTATGTATAATAATTAATGACACCAAAAAAATTTACCTAAATTGTACTATTTAATACCTCGGTTAAAAAAAAATGTACCTCCTATAGAAGGAAACCACAGCTAAATTTAGGTACACCAGTCGTATTGATGTCAATATGGCGGGTGTTCTATAATATTTTATTATTTACCCATTACTAATAAAATATACCTAATAACACCAAAAAAATGCACCTAAAAAGTACCTTAAGTATTTTTTTTTACTTGAGGTACTTTTTAGGTACATTTTTTAACGATTTGTTAACGAACACGTATTTACACGTTGGCGCGTGCTTAGGGCTTAATGTCGTTCAGGAGTTTGCGCCGAACGGGTGTTTCTACGCTGCGCTGTATACGACCGTGTACGACTGCCTCGTTGGTCTAGTAGTCGCAAAGCGCGACTGCTGAACACGAGATCCAGTCTCGAATCCTGGAGTAATTAGTAAGAGGGTTTTCCCTTTTATAATTACTCGGTAGTAGCCCGGTGTCGGGAAGTTGGTGGTGTTTACACCCCCGTGCTTCGGAAGGCACGTAAAACCGTGGGTCCTGCGCCTGATCTCTCTCCGGTCGTGTCCGATTGTCGTCCCATCGGACTATGAGAGTGAGGGAACAGAGAATGCACCTGTGCTTGTTGTACACTTGTGCACTATAATAACTCTGTTTAGATTGGCCGCCGTGACCAAAATCGGTTAGGACGACATTATAACTAAAATAAAGAAATAAATTTATTGTAAATATTCTAAAGAAAATATATTCTACAACGCATTTCTATAATAGTAGGAATGATAATACTTGTTAATAAAAATATGTCAAGCCAAACGCCATAGCTGACACAACTTCAGCCTCCACGTCTGCCATGCTTGCTTGTTCAAAGCACACTAACGCACTCACAAGCGTGTAAATAGCATCCAAGCGTTTTTAAAGGTTTGGAGCTTGTGAACGTTTGCCAAGCCCCAGCAAGCGTGTAAACGTAGCATAAAAATACATCTCGCACTTTCTTCTAGATTTTCAAAAAAATATTCATGCGTAGGTACATAAACTGGTTTTTATTAATACTCTACATTCTCACAAAATTGTTAACTGGGACAATTATTTCTAAACTGAAATGTTGACATCTCACAGCTATAAAATAATGCGCTGTTTATATGTACTTTATCGTTCTAAAATTTTATAAATACATGGAAGTTAAGGCAATGCTTTGGATAAGTAATAACAAGAAGTTTAACAGATTCATGATTGGGCTACTTTGTACATCATGTTCCTGAAGATTACAAACGAAAGTTTTAACCAGAGAATGAGTAAGTGTCATGAAATAAAAAAGTCGGTTAATAAATGCAGGGAGGTCGGTAAATTTGACCAGGAGATGAGGGTAGGTAATAATCTTAGTATAGGTATATAGGGAGGCAGCCTTGTCGTCATTGTGCATGAGGACGTGATCAGCATTAAATTATTTAAAGTAGCTAAGTACTTATAATTTGTACTTACAGCATGCAAGTCGTACAAAATAAATTTGTCGGTAGCGCCTGGATTGTGTAAATGACGTGCCAAACAAATTAAAACAATGCATTAGGTAATTCTTTTATAGAATAATTTTATTGTGCGATATCAATATATTGTGTTAAAAACAATTGTATTAATGAGTCGTACAAAGCAAGCAGATGTGACTGTCCTTTCTTATTTTTGTTATCAGATACTTCGGATATAGTTATCGCTATTTACATATAACCCAGATATAATGTAAAGGATTGTTTACTTTTTCTAATGAGGGCTTATTACTAAATAGATATTTTAAATAGGTGTACTATGACCTCGAAGGGTAATTTGAATATCTTACGAAAGCTGTGCATGACACATAGGACATGAATGACGTAAAACAAGTTCGTGTTGCTGTGCGCGAGCCCCACACGTGTTGCATGTCCACACCGTGTGTGGCGCCACCAGCGCCCGTCCAGAAACGACGCACTCTGGGTACTCTGTACCGCATCCAGGGCAAGACGACATCCTGCAAACAAATACTTTAAATACTAATACTAAAAAACGTACAATCACTACAGTGAGTGACGAGGTTCAGCACTGAAATTCATCACTTACATGTGACAGAGAGTCCACTAGAAAATATACCATAAGCCGGTTTTAAGTCCATGGATATAAAAATTGTGGAATTTAACAGAAGTGTTCATTATTTAAAGTTCGGTGTCATATCTTTCTTCTTATCAAAATTTATGTAAACACTTAAAAACAAGGTAGGATCTGTAAGTACTTAAATGAAACATTTCTAGAATCGCCAATCCTTACTAATATTATAAATTCGAAAGTAACTCTGTCTGTCTGTCTGTTACCTTTTCACGGCTAAACCACTCAACCGATTTAGATGAAATTTGGCATAGATATAGTTTAAAATCTGGAGAAGGACATAGGCTATTTTTTATTGATGTAGGTACCACTCGGGCGGAGCCGCGCGCAAAAGCTAGTAATCTCAATAAATCGCACACTGATAGGCCAAGCCCTGGCGCCCTGGAATCACAATTTTATGACGATATGTCTCGTGTTTTGGAATTGATAAACCGGCAATAATATCATACCTACGGCATACCCATTAAATTTATTTCTCAATAGCATCTACACGCGATTTGTCCATGTGACGTACGAAGGATATTTGCGTAAGCTGTAACCACGCTCTGCGAGAACTCAATTCAATTAAGTATTGGCGTCATGACTAGACTCATCTCCACTGCAAGTAACTTCTCATACAGTATCAAAACTTCTCATAAAGTAATCAAGACTGATCTTCAATGGGATAGGTGTGATGTTCAATGACATAATAATCTCTCCACTGTGCTATTTCCATAGGGAAAAGTAAAGAAGATTTCCAAATAAAGTCTCTGATGCCTAAAAAAATATTAACTTTTCGAATGAACAAAGACTCTTGTGACCATCAGGATGGCCGGTCACTACCCATATTTTACATCATATAACTGCTACCCCGTTTTTTTTAAAAGTATACTACTTTTAAAGATGCCGGGCCATTCTGACATCAGGATGACTGGTCACCTATAGTCTAGTCAACAAGTGCTTTTTTGGTCAACTTTTTTAGCCTTCTCGGAAAAATATGAACGAGGTTTCATTCGTTGCGGAATGGCATATAGAAGATTTTTGAAAAAAAACTAGTACCGCTTGCAAAAATTGCAAAAGTTATAAGCAATTAACTATAAAAAAACAAGGCGTTTAGTTTTTTGCAAATATCTCAAAAACTAATAAAGATTTTTCAAATCTAAAAAAAGATTCAAAAAGAGGAGAAAATTTCCTAAAAAAGTCTCGTCTCCCGGAATTGTGGGACCAATATTTATCGGGTAAGCCACGATCGTGGCGGTAAGTCCCGAGTTTGAGGAGTGACTGGAGAGGCGGCATGGCAACCTCACCTTCCGGCTGACACAGGTAATGACTGGCCACGTTTTGGCCAGTTCCTGTGTCGTATACGCCGGCAAGAGACGCCTGGTTATCACCACTGCAGCGACTGCCGCGATATTGTTGAGGACACGGCGCTGCACACTTTGGCGGTTTACCCCGCTTGGGCATCGCAGCGCAGTGAGTTGATCGCGGCAGTCGGATTGGTTGCCCTTTCGCTCCCGGACGTAGTTCAGTCTATGGTCCAGAGTGAGAGGTCGTCGAACGCCGTCGCTTCCTTGTGTGAGGAAGTGATTTCCATCAAGGAGGCGGCGGAGCGGGAGAGGGAGCGTTTAAACCCTCTCCCCAACCGCAGAGCTGGGCGCCGGAGGGCGCGAGACGACCTCCAGCCACCCTGAGTTTCGACCTGGGGGTGGGGGCCTTTGTGGGCCTGCCCGCCATCCGATCAGCATCAGGTCCGAGAGGCAGCGTGCGTGTTGGAACGCGCGCCTCTGTGTCGTGTCCGTCTCCCCTCTAGGGCAAGGAGAGTAGGGCATTAAAGTGCGTAGTGCCTAATGGGTAGGTCTTATCGCGTAGTGGCCTGCCGTTTCATACGGCGGGCCGAAACCTCGACGAGATCGCGACCGCATGTGCAAGTGATTCGCGCGGCCCCGCCGATAGTGGTTTTGTCGAGGAACACCGTGGTAGGTTAGTCAGTATTCCGGGAGGTCCATTATCATTTCAACATCTTTCTTTTACCCCGGCGAGTCCGACATAACCCCTCCGCCCGCCCCCGCGGAGGGGCATGCGTCAAAGCAATCCCATATGTAACAAAAAAGGACCAATATTTATAATTTTTCCAGAGGGATGAAAATACGGCCGAAAACGGGTACTCTGGCTTGCGCAAGCCACGCCTACTTCGGACACTTTATAATAAAAATTATTTAAACGTATTAAATAAAAAAATTAAGAAACAAAAAAATTCAGGGGCCTACTGAATAGACAAATGATTTTTTTTTTATCACATTTTTTCTATTAGTTGTGCAATAGTTAATTCATCATTTTTTGCTGCTTGAATATGAACATTGCAAGTGTAATAAGTGATAATTGTTAAACTATAAAGGAGACCGTCCATATTCGGCTTGCACGTGGACAATCGTTTTAGAAACAAAGTAAAATATTAAAAGCTTTGTTTAAATATGTAATAAATATTGGTTACCATCCAGTAGTATGAAATTGACGTATTTTATTTCTATATTATATCAAAATAATACACATAGCCTGGAAGCAATAAGGCAGTATTACTGCAACTGCATAGTCGGCCAAAGGACTGTTGGTTGCTGTGCTCACATAATGTCTGTAATATGGTACCTAAGCTGGGCAAGATATGAAATTATCACTTCACCAGCCCAGTTTTTGGAAAATATTTTAATACATTATGAACGTGATGGTGACATATGAAAATAAATATTTTTTAAACAATGTGTTTTATTTTATTATTTAACGAACTTGATACTAAACTTCAAAGAATAATGTTATCTACTTAGTTTAAGCTACTCAAAATTGATATTGTTATTACAATCTAAAATTGTTCACGCCCAGGCCGTGTTCCATACAAGGTGGTCGGTCTCCTTTGAGATGTTTTCCTTTCTTGGAGCTATTTTTGAAAGGCTTCAGAATAGATTCTCATCGGAAAAATTAAAACCGGCGTAGCTTGCGTAAGCCAGAATACCCGTTAAAATACTCGTTTTGTATTCGATTCCAAATTTTCTCTTTTAATTCTACAGGCGTTTAAGGCATCAAAATAGTAAATTAATAATAACTTTTTATCCTTAAAAGCTACGAGTCCCAAAACCATGTATATAAAGATAGCAATCTAGTAGAAACTATTGGTTAAAAAAACTCGGTTCATTTGCGCAGTTTGTTCTCACTGGATAGGTGACTAGCCATCCTGATGTCTGAATGGCCCGTCACCTTTAAAAGTATATATACTTTTAAAAAACGGAGGTAGCAGATATATGACGAGTAGAAGCAACTAGGTAGCAACTTTCTATAATTATTTCGATGTAAAATATGGGTAGTTATCGGCCATTCTGATGGTCACAGACTCATGTATACATTATATACCTACTTAGATACCTAACTTTGTCTCGTGGAATAAGATAACATTAATGTACCTAGTGTTATAAAAGACTACCTGTTTCCCGTGGCTTCAATCGCGTGGATTTTGATATCATGTTAATACCTAATTATATTATATGCTTACAACAAATAAGCCTGTAAAGGGCTGCCCAGGGCATGACATTGGGATGCAATCTATCTTACATTTCATTATTTGCATCAAGTATGCCCAATACCAACGTTGCAACCCGTTAGGAAAAGAATATTTTTTTTAATCTCACGTAGCTAGTTAGTCATTGTGTCATCTTTATGGATAGGTACACTAGCTTTTGCCCGCGGCTTCGCTCGCGTTAATTTAGAATTTGACAATCAATTCGGGTTGTACTCTGCTTGTAATAATATAATTCAATCATGATTCGAAAGACACGTGGCGCCATCTATTATCATAAGAACGTTATTGTTGTTTTCCTCGGGAATAGTAATGTTTTTCGGGATGAAAGATATGTCCGTTTCTGTACACCTGTCAACGTATATGCAAAATTTCAGGATAATCGGTTCAGTGGTTTAGGCGTAAAAAGGTAACAAACAAACTCATTTTCGCTTTTATAATATTAGTTAGGATTACATACTCGTATAATTCTCTTCTCTCTTTATATATGTACGTATGTATGACACTGAATTCCTCCTACGCGACTAGGCCGACCTACATGAAAATTTGTGTGTTGAGTGGGTGTAATCCATATTAACATAATGGTTTATAAATTTTTATACTTACGTGTTTTTGTCATTCATAATTATGTCGTACGTATAAAATGTTAAAACTTACCATTCAGGCATGCTAACTTCACAACTCGAGCATTCAACCTTGTTTCCTTTGGCGTTTTTAGGTTTAAATCTTGTAAATATCTCAACCGCTAAATTTTCAAAAGTACCTGGCTGAAAAATATTTATAATTAATGCAAGTTTACAAATTCAATTAGCCAGTTAAGTTTTTGAGTTTATAATGCTTGAAATACTTACGTCGAGTGCTTCAAGTTTGATGAGGGCCTTTGAGCATAATTCAAACGCTCGAGCTTGAATCGCAATTGACGCTATAGTACACCAAACCTGAAACAGTTTGCTTTTTATTGTCTTCTTCTTGTGTCATTTGCCATAGTCCAAACAATGAAAGCCTCCATGCCGCTCTAGAATTTTAAATTGATAGCTTACATCCTGGGGTGAGCATAGCCTAACTAAAGCCTTTTTAAAATGGATGCAGGTATGTATATAGCTTTTCAATGCAGACAACGATTCTGATGAATCTATTTCTTATAGTAATGACGAATAAATCTCATCCTAATTTAAAAACAGGTTTATAAGTAAGTATAATTAAAATTAAACGTTGTCTAAATTCGTTTTTATTTTCATAATTTAGTATTTATTTGACATACAAGATTTTTAGATATAATTGGTGTACCTATTGTCCGTTTGCATGTAACTAATATATCTTAAGCATATACTTATAGCTATACCTACATGTTGGTCAAGCGTAAGTCAAGGCGAGCATAGGCAAAATGATACAAGGCAAGTACTACCGTCTTGAGGTTCGGCAAGTTTGATGAAAACCAATGCAAACGGCCAATGTAGACGAGTTTTGTGGAGCTGTCCACACGTTGGGCGCTGTCAGTATTTATTGAGAATTGAAACAATATGGACGTCGTATTGAAATAATATGGACTTGGTTGAAGTTATTGCAACTGCTGCTATTTATTTAATCATGGCACTCCAACGACTTATTCGCGATTAACCTTTTAATCGCCCCACTTCATAACAGTTGTCGAGCTCCCAGCGCCCGGCACAGTGAATCGAAAATAAATACTTACAAAAATAAATACTTATTTTTAGGACTTCTAATTATGAGACTAAAGTGTATTCAATTGTAAATGATTACTTAATTATCCATTTACAAAATATAAACATTTTTTGATAGAAAACACCGTAATTAAATAAAAAAGCAGATTAAATGAGCTGTGGTATCTGGTCGGAAATATACGACGCTAGCGAAATGGACACGAAAATATTTGTCGGATTAATCCGACGTAAGCGATTAAAAGGCTAATGAGCGCATGTAGGTACCTACCTAATTATTATATCAGTGTATACCGTAGTAAAGTTGTAAAAATACATTTTGTACGTGAAACGGCGATGTTCGTCAAGCGCGTAATGGCACACGGACCAACATGTGAACGTTATTGGCCGAGCACAGACCAACGCCTTTGATTTGTGCAGAAAAACCGACATCACTCCGAAGTGAGACAAGTAGTCGCGAGCGACTGCGTGTTACAAGCTACACCATTAGTTCCCAAAGTGGTCCAGGTAGACCCCAGGGGTCCACATGAGACTCGACGGGGGTCTACGTTGGCGTGACAAAAAAATGGGGGTTCACAATTCGTAAGCGGGGGTCTACGAATATTTATTTGCTTTCGATAGTGAAGAACTAAACTGTTGGCTTGACTGCACCTATCAATGTAGGCAGATAATATTTTAAGAAGCTCAGCGACTATTACTTGTAAAAACTAGCATAGGTGTTCCATTAATTCCATATTACGTGTCGAAACTTGCAAAGCGGCGCCGTTGCCGCCGCCGCCGCCGCCCGCAACGCTTGCCCTGACGTGCAAAGGGACGAAATACGACTTGTGGTGTGTGTGCTTGCAATCTTGCATGAACTTCTTTGATTCTTCACCAATATAAATACGAATGCCAAGGATAAACGTTACTCATTTGTTTCCGGAATTTCGAAAAGAAAAGTAAAGTGAATTGATGTTAGTGTTTGCCAGTGTCAGAAAAAGTAAGTATTTACCTGCATATTTGTTATACATAGTTTTATTTTATGTGGTAATAAGTATATTTGTAATGTTTGCGTGTGGTAGGTACGTATTAAAAATTAAATACTGAACAGTAGTAATTAAGTAGTAGTAATTTTTTTTTACCCCACTGTGTGGTGGTTCACTAAAGGAGAGATATATTATGATTGACCTGCACGATTGTAAATATTTTAGGTTCCTAATGCTAAATGACTTAATTAAATATATTTTTATTAATTGTACGTGTCTTTACGTACCCGTAACGTGCATCAAAATAATAAATAAATAATTAAAATCGCGGAGTTTTGATATCAAAATATTATTTAAAAATATTTTCTATCGAATTTACAGAAATATATCAAAATATATTTATGAAAAAATGTTTTACATTACATTAAAATCGGTTCAGCCGTATTCATAAAACTCTATTATAGATCTTAATCAATTTATGAAGCGATTTATTGCTTTTAATAATTAGAATCAGTTTGCCGTCGGTACTTTGTTTATTTCATTGCAATAATAAGGTAATCATATTGTTAAAATAGCCATATCTTGTTGAGTAAGATCGCCTTATGATTACTAAAAGATTTTTTTAAATTTACATTTAGGTAACTGATACGAAACATGGCTGAATCTAAGAAGAAATGTCGACAGTTTATTGTTGATTATTTGGTTTCCTTCCATCAAAGGCAGACAAAGGCGATTGCCTATATGCCTTTTATGCAACAAAGTTTTGAGTAATGACTCTATGAAACCATCGAAGCTCGAAGATCATTTAAGAAGGTGTCATCCTGATAAAATAGGTAAAGATTTGAAATATTTTTAAGCATTAAAGGAAAAATATGAAAAGAGACCCACCATGCACAGTATATTCGCTTTAACATCTGAAAGTAACGATGATGGCTTGCGAGCATCTTACAATATATCATTTCTTATAGCAAAATCTGGAAAACCGCACACCATTCGAGAACAGTTAATTTTACCCGCTGTTGAAGAGGTTTTAAAAACTGTTCTACAAAAATCTCCATTTGACATACTCAAAAGAATTCCTTTGAGTAACAACACTGTACAAAGACGTATTGATGAAAGGAGATCTGATATTGAAAGTTTCTTGTGTATCTAATTATCTGCAAACAACTCATTTTTCTATTCAACTGGACAAAACAACTTTACCTGGTAATAAAGCATTATTATTGGCATATGTTCGATTTGTTATGGACGAAGAAATTCATGAAGAGCTACTATTCGCGAAAACTTTAGAGACGGACACTAAAGGTGAATCAATATTTAATGTCCTGAGTGGTTGTTTATGGGAAAAATTCACAAACGTTATTTCGGGGCAACAGATGGAGCTCCTGCCATGGTCGGGCGATATTGTGGGTTTATAAGCCATCTTAAAAGAATTATACCAGACGTAACTGCAATTCACTGTGTCATCCACCTAGTAGCGAAAAATTTGAGTGATAGATTGCACCAATCGCTTCAACTTGTGATTAATGCAGTTAACAAAATGAGAAGCAATGTGTTGAATACGCGTTTATTTGCACAATTGTGCGATGAAAATGATGAAGACTTCCAACGATTGCTCTTACATACTGAAGTACGCTGGTTGTCGAAAGGTGCATGTTTAACAAGATTTTACTCACTTTTTGAATCAGTTTAAGAGATTTTGGAAAGTAAAGATCCAGATTTAAAAGAAAACCTGATCAATTTGAAAGCAGACATCGCGTATTAGAAAGATTTGTTCAAAAAATTTAATGACTTTAAACAATTACAAGGGGACAGCCTCAATTTAATAAAAACAAAGGGTGTAATTTCAGCTTTTCTTGGAAAATTTAAATTTATGAAGCAAAATATTAGTCGGCGCGAATTTTCCCAGTTTTCAAACTTGTCACAGGTAGAATGCCTTGATAAGGATATTCAGACATACGTTCAACATTTAACTGCCCTGCATGATGACTTCAAAATCAGATTTGAAGATATTCTGACGTTGGAAATACCACCATGGATCATAAACCCATTTGATGAAACGGAAGTGGAGAATGTGATATTACAAGAGGAGCTACTCGAGCTTAGCACTAATGAGGAGCTGAAGGTGAAATTTAAAAGAGAGTATCAAACATTTTGGCTGCAGGCAGAAATACCCGAAAATTATTCTGGACTGTGGGGAATTGCGAGAAAGCTTTTGATAGCGTTTCCCTCGTCATATCTTGTCGAATAAAGTTTTAGTGTCGTTACAAACCTTTTAACAAAAAAAGGAGCAGATTGAATATCACGGAACGGGGAGATTTGCGGTTATTCCTAACAAAACTGAAGCCAAATATTAATTATTTGCTGTCAATCCATCAAGTAACTATATTATTATTATTCTTTTCTTTTCATTAATTTTAAATAATTTTATAAATTTTAAATATTGTAAACAACATCAACATAACATAATGTAACTCGTATTCACAAAGCATGCTGTGTTCACTATTTAAAGACATTCAATTTATTATTTATGTTAATATATAGTGTGTAAGAATGTGAAAATTGTATTGCCCGATTTGTGAACCAACAATAAAAAAAAATAAAAAATTATGTCTGCCAATTAAATTATGACTATTTTGTGATTGTCATTGTAGAAGTTACGTTACGTTATTAATGTTTAATTTTAATTATATTACGACTGTTATCATATTACAATGTAATATGATAATAATAATATTTAATAGTGTAATAATTACATATTTGAATAAATACAACACAAAAATATATACTATTTTTCTTTTTATTTTTACCACTCCGAATGGGGAGTTTTCTAAATGAAATACCTAAGTGAGAATTGATTGGTTCATTGTGCTGTGAGTAGATGTCAAAAAATTAAAGTTGGATGGAATCACTTTTTTGATTGGCCACTTTGCTTTTTTGACATCCACTCACAGCACAATCAATTAATTAATTAACCAATCAGTTCTCACTTCTTTTTTCGAAAATTATTTATTCGTGGTTGGAACTCAAATTTCCATAGTTAGATCTAATATTCACATTTTTGTCGAGTTTTGGGAATATCAACCCGCTAAATAGTAGGTAGACTAGTAGAGCCTCGCTGATTTCAGCATGAATGGGCCGGCTCGACCGGGGAAGGACTACCCTCTAACAGAATATCAATGTGAAATAGTAATATTCCTACTGTTGTGTTTCGTTCGGTGAGTGAGAGTGCCGGAGGTCAAATCACCCTCTTCCCCTCTTCCCGTTCCTTCTCCTTCCCACTTCCTTTCCTAAAGGGTCGGCAACGCGCAAGTGATGCCTCTGGTGTTGTAGGCGTCCATAGGCTACAGTGACCACTTACCATCAGGTGGGCTGTATGCTTGTTTGCCACCTAAGTCGTATAAAAAAATAAAACATAACCAGCTAACCCGCTAAATTAAAAATTAACCAGGGAACCAGCAAAATTTTGAAAGTAGTCTATGAGAAGAAAAGTTTGGGAACCTCTGAGCTACACCAATTAAGCTCTATACACGTTGGCACTTGCCTTCACTCGGCCGGCTAGGCGAGTGATACCAAGCACTGACAATGTAAAGCAAATACACCTACTATAAGTTGGTATTGGCTGGCACTCGGCAACGTTGGGCCAACATGTATTGCCGGCTATATAATAGACTAACGGAAACATTGTGTTAGGGCGCGTGCGCGTCCGCCGTGCCGCCTGTAGCAGTAGGTACCTGTGTGTGTGATGCGCGGCGTGCAGCGCTGCGTCGGGGCGCGTCCGCAGTGCCACCTGTAGCAATATTAATGGCAGTAGGTACCTGTGTGTGTTGCGCGTCGTGCAGCAGGCGATGGTGCGCGGCGAGGCGTGCGGCGGCGCGCAGCGCTGCGTCGGGTCGCGACGGGCGAGCGCGCGCCCGCGCCGCCGTCGCCGCCATCCAGTGCGCCGCCGCGCCGCGCCGCCAGCATCGCGCCGCCTCCCGTCCACGTGCGCCGTCTAACAACAGACTCTTCGGTTTAATTCCCGAGTCCCTAATATGGCTTAAGTGACCCACCTATTTAATGTTCTCTTTGACTTGCCGTGGTCTGCAATAAATTGGGAATTCCAGTAAGCCGCCTTCAACCAGGACCTCATCAGACACGTAAGCATTGGAAGAATTAGTAGAGTTGACGGTTCTTAACCTCAACTCATCGCTGGAATACATCAAGTATTCCAACGATATTGCCATTCGTTTACAAGGAAGAACAACATACACATGCTGGAAAAGACCCGCCAGTATTGGGAAAGCTTCGTGTCCGTATAAGTCTTGCACAAGAAATTCAATGCGAGTCGTTGACTCAAAGTTATACAAATATGATTGTTAAAGAATTCTGTTAACAATTAGCGCTGAACTTATAAAAAATAACATAACACCTTTAAACAAATGATAATTATGATCGTTTACTGATATTTTGAAACAAACTCACCGACGCTGCCTTGACTATACAAATGACCAGCCAGGATGTAAAGCTTCTTGATTCTTAAGGGTGACGCTTTTTTTGAGGATTCTAAGTTTGCTAACTGCAAGATATATAACAGATCTGATTAATTTTTGCCAGTAATATTTAAAGGGATTAAATATAATGATCACCAAAAATACTAATTGGTCAACAAATATTGCACAGCATAACGAGCATCTATACGCCTCAAATCACTGCATTCCGTCTCGGAAGTGTTAGGTTCCTTTTTTTAAACCCACCCAAAAATAGGAGCCCCGCCTAGCGGGGCTCCGTCGACTTAGTTTGATCTCTTTAAAGTTTGCTGGCCATGAGTTGCTGATCAATTAGCTATTTCAGCTCACAGATTATATTTTTCTGCTCACAAAAATACCAATACTATGTTAACCATTTAAATAACACCCATATTTAAATAAACCCTTTTATCAACATAAATCATTTCAGAACTTTCGCACTGCAAGTTTAGAAAGTAAGTAGGTGAATGTTATTGTTACACATACGCAGCATGTGTCGTAAATGTCCTTAAAATCTTGGCACTTGCCGACAAATAAAGGAGGTTATTTAATAATAATATTCGAATTTTCGGTGGTAGGTAACGTCAAGCAATCTAAAACAGACCAAAGCGCGTTGAAGCGTGGTCTAGATTTGCCAGAGGTCGCAATTTGACTTGCTTATCAAAAGCTTTGTTTAGGTATGTTTTTTGTGAATACCTATATTATTCTAATCGTAGGTATTACGTAGGTATTCACAAAAAACATAAATAAAACTTTTTATATTCTTATTCCTGATGCAGCTATTTTATAACTGCTTGATTTAAAATGTAAAGCGATTGCGAACGGGACCTTCTTTTCAGCGATTTAGTTACATACGACAAAATGTTATATTTCCCATCAATTACATAATGAGGAAAATAGCTAAACGTGGTTCTGTTAATTCTCCTTGTTCAATTTCTTTTATATGTGCCTCGTTTACACTTTCTAAACAAAGAGTAAATTTATAAGTGAAAATATGAAAATATTATACGAGACTTATATTGGTGGTCGGCAACCAAGATAAAGAATGAACACCTCATATTACTAAACAAGGCTACTAACCGTCAAAACGACCTCCAGTTGAATCTCACTAACATAAATAGATGATGTAAACCTATTGCTTACGCGGTAATTCAATAAAATATTATCACAGCCCTATACTAAACACCTCTTTTAAGGTTTTGGCTTTTTAGAGTTCGAAAAACCTCTTATACTACAGCTTTGTCCGTCCGCTCGTCCGTCTGTCTGTCTGTTATACAACTTTCAACTCAAGAACCGTAAGAACTAGAGACTCGCGGTCAACGCCATTCGACTCAGCATAATCGATATACCCTCGTAATGACTATGACCTTTGACCTCTAGGTCACGTGATACCATCTTTTAACTCAAGAACCGTAAAAGCTAAAGACTCGCAGTACAACGCCATTCGACTCATCATAGTCGATATACCCCCCGAAATTACTATGACCTTTGACCTCAAAGTCACGTGATACTATTTCACCGAACTCCAAGATTTACGGTAATTCATGGCCGTTTCTCACTTGTTTGAGAATTGCTTCTAATTCCCAACCTAGGTATTACAAAATCTACTATGTTCTTACTTGAAACGCCATCTCAGCAGCTTGTATTAATCTACCGCATTCCTTTAATTGCATAATGGCTTGTATGGACGGCACTTGACCAATATTGTCGTTAACATCGTCTAGAATACTTTGTTTCGCCGCGCCAACTTCCTATAAGGATAAAATAAACCATATTTTCTCGTCGGACTTTGTTACAGTCTTAAATTTTAGGTCTTGCAAGTGTTGTCTTTCGCCACCAAGTGGTGACTTTCATCACCACTTGCCATCAAGTGGACTGTGTTTAATTGTCACAATCTTTATGTATAAAAAATCAGCTGCAATATATTGGTGTCTATTTCGAAAATTTGTTAATGGATTGACTTGATATTTTTACATAATGTTGCATTTCTATATATTAATGTTTTTAAATACTTTTCCTATTTCCTATCCTGGTGTTCTCATGGATAATAAAGTAATCAATTAAGAATATCAAACTGAGTAACAGCAAAGTGGGTCCGGGCAATAATGATATAAATAATAGACCCAATATTTTATTTATATGAATAAGTCCTAGTTGTAATTTTACCTTTGTAGTTTTCGGAGATCCTATAAATAGTTTCGATAAGGACTCGTTATCTTCAAGAGCCATGTGACATTTTTTTAGACCTTCTGTATTATTGCACATAGTATAATATTCGAGTGCACTAGTCCTGAAAATTATAATATGATTAGTGAACGTTAGACGAAAACATCAACCGCACTAAAAGTAAGTACTTACTAAGCACTGCGTTTTCATGCCACTGTGAAAGCAAAGCAAAGGGAAAATACCACCAATACATTCATTTAAAAAGTTTCGAATTGTTGTTACCGCTGGTAAAGTTTGAGCCTATTTACACACGGTGGATTTCTTAAAGCAAGTATCATGTTATTAGCTAAGTAAAACAAATATAGAACGTGATTTGCATTAGAGAACTTGCCTCGTGTCAATAGGTCTTTAGTGTTATGTCGTAATGAAAGGATACTTAATTGACTATAACCTAAAAATATTGAAATATTGATTATAACTGGCGCCAATGCAATTTGTTGCCAAAAGTGCGTGATACATTCAAACAAAATCACTGTGGCAAACTCTGTTGTTTCGCCACTCAGGTAAACTGTAATGCTATATTTAGCCCAATTTTCAAAATTAAGAATAATCCGTGATCTGAATTATAGTTTTTAAATGTATCGAATAAGAAAGAGATTAGGTGGGTAATAATAAAAAATTAAATCGGCAAATCCATCATGCGTTACACTTCAAAGTGCATAGTGCGAGTTTGTTTTACGTTAACTCGATCGACACGTTTATGACGTTCGGCGCTCCGATTGGCCCGCTCCAAGCACTTAACCAATCAAAGAGCCAAACGCGGTAAACGTTTCGATCGTGTTAACGTAAAAACAACTCGCACTATTCACCCAGACGACTATTTCTAGACGTTTGATAGTCGGCATGCTTTTTCATACATTTTCCAACAGCGCTTCTTGCACAAGCAAAAATACAAAGAATCTAGAAAATAAACTGTTTTAAGCATAGGTGAAGACCTGAATGGTACGCTATGGTAAGGCCATGCTCTTATTTCTGCATCACAACTAATGGTGCATAGTAGGCAAGTGGGTTTATTACCAATTCTGTCTATCAATGTAATAGTCTCCAATATTACTGTAGGCTTGCTTGA
The DNA here is from genome assembly GCA_963564715.1 of Catocala sponsa. Lineage (NCBI taxonomy): Eukaryota > Metazoa > Arthropoda > Insecta > Lepidoptera > Erebidae > Catocala > Catocala sponsa. Next base: position 15,144,877 of record OY751331.1, read on the forward strand.
CCTGCGCCTCTGTTGTGCTAGCGGACATTTTCAGTAGTTCGACCACGCGAAACCAATGTCCTAAGCGTTTTCGAAGAGCAATAGCCAAATCACTAAAACAAAATAAAATATTATTTTAAATGTACTTAAAAAAAACGGTCTTTTTATAATATTAACCGTATAAAAGCCACTGTAGACCTTAACCATATTTTGATTTAAGCGCTGTGCTGCTTGCATAGAATAAAAAATAATTACATACCGTCGGTCCTCATTATGATATATTTTTTCAGCTGCATCAAAATCTTTGAAGTAAGCTAAAATCTCTGCCTTTTTAAGAGCGTTGGAATGTAAAGCGTTCAAGCGAGACACGAATTTTATTCCAGCATAATCATTTCGTCTCACGAAAGCAGCCTCCGCAGTTTCAAGTGCCGATTCAGACTCAAAGTCCTTCAAAGCAGCTTCTGCGAGTAATAACCTAAAATCATGTAAATGGGCAGATTTTACAAACAATGTAATGCAACTTGATCATTATATGATGGGCAAAACTTTATATCACTTTCTTTGAATAGAAAAGTGTTTTAAATATATTTGAAATAAATATTTAAGTTCATTGAAACCAATGTTGTCCGAATATAATACGTATTCACTAAGCAGCTGCGACATGCGACGGCAAGAATATAAGACAACAGTTACCAGTTTAGTAGTCGGTATACTTCTGGATTTTATGTGATCTTGAGACACCAGATAGAATATATTTAACAGCTTTCGAAAGTTTATGTTAATGATTAATGAAATATAACTCAAATGGACATAATATCATTTCATTTCTCCACAAAATTTTGTGTGAGTCTGGTCCATACTGCCGAGTTCCGTATTTTGTTTATGGCCAGCAAATGCTAATTACCGACAACAGCCGCACTAGTAATAATTCCTGTACTTCGTAAAATATTCAAACAAAGAACGCAACAACGCCCAAAGTCGCAACACAACACTCGACGCTACTTTATTATTCTGCACTGGAATCTCTAGTGCAGAATAATAAAGATGCATTACATTGGTTTTGAAACATGGTACATATAATGCAGATGCATTACTTTGCTTTTGAAACATGGTACATATTATTATGTTCAAAAACGCAGTGTACCTATTTACGTCTAGTGTTTCTACGTTCGAATATGATTAGATTACAATTTCGCAAACACAAAAATTTAGGTATAGGTACCTATTTACCAGTCCACACTACATTAGTTTATGTCGTTGATATAACATACCATAATTGAGGATGTGGATTATCTTTAATAAAGTTTTCTGCTTCTTTCAATCCCACTTTTTCGATGAGCTGGCGCGTATCTCTCAAAGACTTCACCTCCACTCTCACGATATGCTGAGGCGTGCATTTGTCATCGACATTGTCTAAAAGTGCAGAAGTAATTTCCAGTTCCTTGAAATAAAAAAAAACATAGGTTAATTAATAATAATTAATTATTACGATATACTGAATATTGCTGCCGTCCGCTAACTAAAGAGCCGTTAAACATATGCGACCCCAAATCAGGGCTTTTAAAAAAAATACAATTGGTTGATTGTCTTTGATATGTCCATACCTTGTCGTCTTACTTACTAGTTAGTACGTACCTTAAACTTACACAGATAACCTTGCATTGTCAAAGGTTCTTCAGGTTCTGTATCTCTCATCACATACAGTCTGGCTTTTTCCGCCACAGCCAACATTTGCGGATTATCAGCTGCCCAAAGTGCGCTCCACACGTCTTTTCGCAACGCCTGGCCTATGCTTATATTATTGGCCATATCAGTGTCCAATAAATAAAGAGAACCCGGCTGATCGATCACATAAAATTTACTGGAAAACGTTCAACGTATAAAGAATTAGAAGGTATGTACTGTAATAAAAACAAACCAAAACTGCGTACCTGGAATTTGAATTGAGTCCTAACTTATAGGGCCTAGAATTCATATTTAATGAAGTGATTTTCTTGAAATTGACCAGAGAAAACAGTAAAATGGAGCCAGAATCTCTGCCGACCAACAGGTGACTATCAGAGCACGCAATGCAGCATATGGTGTCATCTTGAAATCCGCCGTCGTTAATCGTTACTTGTGACCCGTCAGCATGATATAGCTGATCAGTGGCACCTGTAATGTTATATATAAATTATAATTACAATTTAACTATGTAATAATATAATTACACTTATTCGTCTATATATTAAAAAAAGTAAAAGTCTCGAATAAACTCGAATAAAGCAACCATTTGAATATTTGTTTTATTTGTTAGCTTCAATACTGGGATGGTTTAGAAAAAATCCAAAGAAACCGTAAATACTGAAAATGTTGCATTTTTGTATGGGTATTGCCACTTCGGATCACAAATTTTTGATATAACGTTCACCGGCTGATCTAATATAATTATAAATTGGCAATTATTGTTAAGTAATAAATAATTGAACAGGAGGAAACCAACTGATCACCGAGGCGTATATTCCATAATAAACTTACGTGGTCTTGACGGCGTAGAAAACTTCCATACCATGAACGATTCTTTAGACGCAGCTATAACAATAGCCTTGCTGTTAATTGCCACGTATACCACCGGAATACTTACTGTTTTTGCTGAAAATTAAAAAGAAACGGTATCATAACACATATGGTCGCTAATCATTTTCTTCTGCGACCTCCAAGACCATAATATATGAGACCTCTCGGTTTCATACATTATAAATTCGTCAAGTATCGCTCACTGCGGTGTATGAAAGTACTAGTTGACTAACCATTTTCTTAACTTTAATTAACTAGTTAACACTAACCAAATAGATTACCCAAACTCTAAAATAATAACAAGTTTTGGAAACATCTCAAAAACAAATATGAAACAAGCATTCTCAATTTGTATTGTATCGTTGTAATTAAATAATGTAAAAATAGGCAACTATTACGAAGAGAAACAAGTCCCGGCTTTCACCCGCAAATTTCTGGATAAGGCAAGTGCGTTATATACGTTTATTGACAGTTATTGAGAGTGATCCATCTTGACTACTCTGGATTCTTTAATTTCACCTGCATGTCGTGAATGAGTTTATCAAACCACACCAAGGCTTACTAGTTCTAGTCTGAACATTGTAAACCATACAATATTTTGGATCAAGCATTTGAGTAAGAGAAGCTACATAGTTTTGAGTAGCAATGTCAGACACCTACATTTCGCCGCATATGATTTAGGTCTAATGTAAAGGTGGCGAGATTAGTTCCAGACTTCATGTTGCTTCTCGAAAATTCCCGACCCAGGAATCGAACTCGGAACCTTATGCATAGCAATTCACTACCGCTACGTCACTTAGGCAGTCTTTAACCTATTGACCGTCACGGTCGGGTATAGCCGACAAACGAAAATTTGCCCATCACGCCACCGTCGGCATATGCAGACAAATAAAACCATGTTTTAAGAACAAAATTAAGCTTTTTATGTTTCGTTTTCCTATAATTTAAAACTATATTAATCATCGCCTGGCGTAGGGAGCACGGTGCTACTTTTATGCTGTGGCGGTCAAAAGGTCAACTTTGTAACTTAAAAATATTTTTATGTCATTATACCCACTCACCGTCACACTGTATTCCTTGCTGGTTGGATATAATGATGGTGCCTAGAGTAGCGATCGCACAATATTCATCGATGCCACACATGTCGATAACGTCAGGAATATGGTTTATCCAAGACTAAAATGTTTAAACGAATATTATTTAATGTTAACGATTAATAATTTAATACCTAAATCACCGAAGGATTAAGCAGAGATATACAGCCGCATTTGACCAACTATGATTATATATTTATATCTTACGCAATACAGTTTCTCGACCAGTCATCTGTGACTGTGAGTGACACTACCTACTAAGAATTACCTGATAACAAATCTTATATAATACTTCTTCGGACTCAAAAATCGAACCAGGATAATACAACAATAACTGTACGTCTATATCTATCGCCTACCTTCAGCCGACGAAGGTTCATAAGATTGTTATTAATATGAATAAAACAGAGATGCCAGTATTGTAGCAAGTGGAAATTTATGATCTCTGTCCATCCCTCTGGTAAAAGACGCGATTCTATAAATGAATGTATCTATCGATGTTAATACTATTAATATAATAATTAATAACCCATACCCATAGCTCATATATATCTTAGAATCCATACGTAGCAATAGTCCTACGCCTGCTGCGGCTAATGCCGCAGTAGGTGTTCCATCTCACCTTTGATTAAAACTCTCGAAGGGCCTCTTCACGTTGGACCTATGCCTCCGTGTAAGCCTCCTAAAGGGCCAGGTATTTTCTTAATATAATATGTTATAAAATACCTGTGATAAACTGATAAGAGAAACATAATAATATAAGGCCTGTATTAAACTGACCCACACCTGGGCATGGGCCTCTTCTCAGTGTCTCTTTCAAAAAATAGAAGGGTTAGGTTAGGTGGGTGAACAAAAAATACCTGATGAGTAACAGTATCCCAGAACGTGACAGTTTCGGTGCCGGACACGTACGCCAGTGTACTGCCATAGAATGCATATTTGTGGTCCATTTTAACATTGGCGAAGTATATGAAGGAGTCGATAGCAATGGCGAGACGCAGCGACTTTCTCTCCCAAGACAGCGCTCGCATCGAGCCGCCAGGGACGCGTAGGGTACGGATGTGCTACAAACGATACAACCTTACATTACTAGGGTTTCCTCTATGTAGTCTGTTCCAAATGAACATACTACATAGAGAAAACCCTAGACAACATCCAAATGAAGATTCATATTTATACAAATAAATAAAAGTGTCTGTTTGTAATGTCAAAATAACAGCTTTTTACTAAATACTTATATAAAAAAACATTTTCAAAAAGACAATCAAACATTCTGTTTGTTCCGGCCAATCTCTGAAACAGCTGGCCTGATTTTGACGGGACTTTCACTGGCAGATAGCCGATGTTATAAGGAGTAAATTACGCCACTTTTATTTTAGTTTTTTTGTTTAGTATTTTTGTTTAGTTTTTAATAGATGCAATATAATAATATTTGTAGTCATTTTACAATATAAATAATGGATTGGCAATTGAAAACGGTTAATGTGCATAGTACAAGGCAAGATAAAGCCTGTAGTAGTAAAAATTAAAATACCTCGCCATATGCACCGAAGAATTGCACCACGTTGGTTTTGTCGGCGGTACAGCCGGCAGCAGCCAGAATGCTGCCATTATGATTCCAATGACAGTCGATTATCGACATGTTCGTTTCCACCACTACACTATCTGAGTAAAGAGTAATTATAAAGAAGTATTTAAAAAATTATAATAATTTAAAATTAGAACAAGATGCTGAATGCGTGGTTATAATCGTCGAGCCCGTGGTTTGTTAAAAAAATGGAGCATCATTATCTACTATGTGATTCTATAACGTAAATGCTATGTTATACTTGAATGATGAAACTTTATTATTACTACTCAAATTGCTAAATATTTACCTTCTTCATTACAATTTTTCAACAATAAAATAACACCACTTCTGTAACATATTGCTAAAACAGGTCTATTGGTTGGCGCACTACCCGAATACCAATCCATAGATATAACGTCCATGGATCCCGAAGGGCTATGGATGGTGACAGGCATCTATAAAAAAAAATGTTTATAAAATAAAATCTCTTTGATATACTCGCCCGTCTGTATATCCGCCAAATGGCAGGCAAAGGCATATGACACGTGCTCATGTCGCCAGCTTAAGTCCTTCGTAATAATGGGCGAACCTATTACCTACCTAGTTCCGTGGTAAACCTACATACAATAGAGCGCATCCTTATCTTCAAAGAAACTCTCGATCAAATATAATAATATTAGAGTTTCTTATGTGAATTTGCCTGATGGGTTTTTCTATTAGGCAAATTCGCAAAAGAAACTCTCACTCATATATTATTATATTTGATGAAGTTTCTTTGATCCTATCTGGGAATCGAACGCAAGACCACACATTTTATTGCACTCAAGCATACGCCTTTGTAATGACGAGGTTCTATATAAATAAAAAGACGCTTGAGTGCGTGCCTATTGGCGTCGACTGGACCCAGCTTCAGACAGAAAACGCATTCACGCTTTCCCTAATAGGTACATGCATGAGATATCAAGTTCGATGCTCGGTGCTAGCTTTATCTGTCAAGAATGATTGATGGAGAAAAAGTGGAGCAAGTGAAAGAGTTTGTATATTTGAGTACTTTGTTTACAAGGGATGGTACATGGTACAAACATGAGGGAGATATTGAAAGGAGAACGATTGCTGGCAACAAAATGAATGGAGCTCTACACGCTTTTATGAACAGTCGAAATGTATCCGAAAAGGCACGTTTGGCTCTTCATAGAGGACTATTAGTGCCCACACTTATGTATGGAAGTGAAAGTTGGGTATGGCAAAAGAAGCATGAGAGCAGAATAAATGCTGTAGAAATGAGAGCGTTGAGAAGCATATGTGGTGTGACTTTGAAAGATAGAATAAGGAATAGTGTGATTAGAGAGAGATGCAGCATGAAAGTGGATATAGTGACAAGAATAGAAAAAGGTATGTTAAGCTGATTTGGACATGTAGAAAGAATAGACGAGGAAAGACTGACTAAGAAAGTTTATAAGGTAGTGTGAATGGAACAGTCGCAAGAGGAAAACCTAGGCGAACGATTCTGGATCAGATCGGAGGCGTTCTGGACAAAGGCCAGGTTAAGAGCTCCTGGAACCGACGGGCGTGTATGAGGAATGTGATGAAAGTGAATGAAGCCAGAGAAGTGTGTCAGGATCGTAGCAAATGGAAAGCCGTAGTCTCTGCCTACCCCTCTGGGAAACAGACGTGAATCTATGTATGTATGTACATTTACAGTACAGCACGAAGTCAGAAACAATATCTGGTAGACAACGATGATGAAATTTAGGTTATAGTGGCGTACGTTTACTGGATCGTACCCGAATGTAGACTTGAAAACACCATAGACTCACCTCTTAATACATAAGACCTAAACATAGCATACTCAATGATGATGAACATCTATACATATAATAAAATCGTAAGAAAGTCAAAACTGTACATTGAATATTTTTTTAAAAGAATACTTGGGGCGTGATCTACAATCGATATCGAAGCCAAAAATATAGTTTTTAGAATTTTTGTCTGTTTGTCTGTATGTATGTCCGGGCTAAACTCAAAAAGTACTGCATGGATTTACTTCAAATTTTGCATGAATATTACTAACAGGTCGAGTCAACATATAGGCTACATATTATCACGCTATCACCTACGGGGGAGGAGCTGTGAATCTTTATTTTTCTTACGCATTCTGTGACAGCGTGTAATCTAACGACGCATATTTAAATGTTGTTTTTGAGTAAGCCATGCTATTATCTAGCTTTACACTATAAAAACTACGCCATTTAAGTAACTTGAGCAGAGAAATATAGTTGGGTTCCGCGGCGACAAACACTTTTTAGTTAAAATCTACGCGGACGAGGTCGCAGGTAACAGCTAGTAGGTAATAAAAATGGTATACATAGGTTAGTACCTATGTATATCATTTTTATTATCAGAGAGTGGAGAGGCAGTAATTTAAGCATCTCTGCCTATCCTTACTGAGATATACAGCTTTGATGTTGTTACTTGTTTGTTAACATACTGTAAAGTTTCCTTGATCATCGTAAAGATGCAGCTCGCCGTTTGACAGTGCAAAAAGCAGTTGTGAGTTATCAGGTGACCACTGGACAGCTGCAAGCCCTGGGCCCTTGATGTCTTTGCCCCAAACTCGGGAACCATCCACTGATCCCACAATTACTGCTCCTGAAGCAAAATCCTTACTAATATTATAAATTCGAAAGTAACTCTGTCTGTCTGTCACCTTTTCACGGCTAAACCACTCAACCGATGTAGATGAAATTTGGTACAGATATAGTTTAAAACCTGGGGAAGGACATAGGCTACTTTTTATTCATGTAGATTGTAGGTACATAGGGCGGAGCCGCGCGCAAAAGCTAGTAATATATAACTATGTTTATTGAGAGTATATATTGTAGTTGTGGGTACAAGTACTCGAGATTTATCTATACATATAATAAAATAGTAACGGGTCAATGTCCGCACATAGGAGATATTTAAGGAAACTATAAGAGAAGCCAATTATTCCTTTTTAGAATTTTTGTCCATCTGTTTGTCTGTACCTATGTTTGAACCTACGCGAATCACGCAGAAACTACTGCACGTAATTGAATGCAGTGTTCAGTTGTATTTTTGGAAGTCTAACTTAAAATTGGTGTATGTATTAACTTGATACGCCGCCTAGATGTCGGAAAATATTAGATAGGTACCTAATTCCATGTCCCACGCCTACAAAGTCGCAGCCAAAAGCTATTAAGAAAAGAACATTTAATTTTGATTGTGCAACATATTTCGCAGCTATGCTGCGAGACCCTAGTGGGAGAACACAGGACTGCCACGTAGAGGTCTCGAGTTTGATCCTAAGGCATATAACTCTGGACATTTCGAACTTATGTGCGTATTAAATAATTTATTATCGCTCTTTAACAGTGAAGGAAAACATCGTGACCTGCATGTCTGAGAGTTCTCCATAATGCTTACCAAGATATGAGAAGTCTGTCAAACTGCACAGCGCCAGCTTGAGAGACTATGTCCCCTCTCTCTCTAACAAGAGGCCCATGCCAATTAGACAGTTTCTATGTGATTTATAATACTAACGTGTACAATGAAAACTGTGTATATTGCTAATTGGCGTAAATTATTTACTATAATCATCAACTACTTGAATCAAGTAAGAATTATGCCTTACCATCTTCATAAGCTATGCAGATTTTTTGTCCATCAGAGCCCCAAGCCATGCTTTTGACTGTGGATTTGTTCCTGTTATTAATCATTTCTTCATACCAAGATCCCTGCAAGTTACAAAATATACATGTCACTGGAATATTATAAGAATCATTGTTTTATAATAAAACTAGTCAGATTGAAATCAGATGGAATATTGTGACTGGATTATAAAGTGTGCCACACACAGTCAAGGCACTATAATATATCTTAAATAAGTAAATACTAGTAATAGTAGTTATATTATGTTAAGATATCTCACATTAGTAAGATTTGTCAACATATGAATAATATCCATTGCCTTGAGAGTCTGTCTACATGTTGCACCATACTCCCCAAATTCTATATTCCAGGCATCAAGCTGGATAATAGTGTGAGTAATATGGCATTAGTATAAGGTTTGTCTGACAGATGTGTAGTGCATAACTTACATAAACAATAGCTCATTTGCTTATTAGAACTAATAACACCATTTTTTTTTTTTGTAACGTGTGGGAATGCCTTGAAGCATACCTCTCCGCAGGAAAAGGGGAGCGGAGAGGTTATGTCGGGCTCACCCGGGAAAAGATGGAAATTCCCTGGTACTACCGACTAAACCCGCCACGGTGTGCGAACTCACTGCCTTGGATGGTGGGTGAGTCGCTGGAACTGAAACTACATTAGCGACCCACCCAGCAGTGCCTTACTCAGGCATGAAACGCCTGCGGACGACAACTCCTCGGCGACGCGACGTCCCGGCACGACTGAGAGCGTCGCTCCGACTCAATGGCTTGCGGACGGGAGATCCCCGTTCTCCCGCCCGCAGCCTTCACCATGGCGCCGCCCGGGCCGCCGGCGGCGGTTAGGATCCACAAGAATACTTTCCTCACGGATCCGCTCCGCCGCCTCCTTCCGCGAGATAACGTCCTCGCAGAAGGATGCGACCGCTATCCAGTTTCTCTCGCTGTCGACCATGGCTTTTATCACGGCCGGCAGCGAGAGGTCGATGCCCACAATTTTATTCATTTGCTTAGTAGAACTAATATCACCTGTGTCAATGACCTTTAGTGTTACTATTTTAGGGTTCAAATTACCTTATAGAGCATCCAAACAATGATAACACCATGCTCATCACTGGTGGTCAACTTTTGAAAGACTTCATTCCATATAGCCACACACAGCTGGCCAGTGTGTCCTTCCAAACTGAGATTCATAGACAAATTTCCTCCGCCTCCTGTAAATAAATGATTTGATTTGTTATTTCAATAAATGCAGCAATTACAATTAAATAGTAATATATTGCTTGTATGTTACACTATAGATTTAATATACAGGTTGACCCATGAAGAAGGGATAATCCTGAAACACCTTATATTTTAGATTGCATATTCATGAATACTACCCGGGAAACACTATTTCTATGTTTTATATCAGGTCCGTTATAACTCTAATATAAGGTGTTTCAAGATTAACCATTCTTTACAGTACATGCTGTATATACATTGCCTCAAAAATTGGCAACCTAGTTTTACTCAATACATAAATAATAATATTACCAGATTCTAATTTTAAAACTTTTAACATTCCCTCTTCTCCACCTACAGCAATGTATCCTGATGAGTGATTCCATGATATACAAGATACATTAGATTGTTTTGGTATTGCAATCTGAAAGTAGTTGTAAGAAAGTATAAATTCACTCCAGCTATACTAGGTAAAAATGTCCATAGAAACAAAAATCATCAACAAACTTAAATAAAGGTACCTTTTTACTCATATAAATGAACATTTTGAAAGATGTTATTTTATTGATATTTATATAGTAAAAGATTTTAACATTTATTACGATTAATAATGAATTTCATTAAATAAACAAATTTTGAAGGACGAATCTGATATAATTATTAAGACCGCATAGAACACACATATTATTTTACTCTTTGGATCACACTCAGAATACGCGCCTACGGAGATAATATTTTAAAGCATTTGAGCAAAGAATGTGTAAGCAATCGCATGTGTTGTTTATCGACAAATAATGAACTTTAGCAAATCCAGCAGGTCGGTTGGTATGGTAACCAATGTTTGAAAACTAAGTACCTAAAAGTTTCAATCAACAACAAAAAGTTGATGTCTTGTCAGTTGTCACTTGTCACTTTGTCAGATGGGTTTTTGACATAAACCCTCGATGATAGGCTTGACAGTCCTTTCCGCCCAAAGAGTAAAGTTGTTTCCGCCCATTGACGCCCCCGTACGCTTGTGTTGCTGTATGGTATGCTACATTTAAGGCTTTCGAGGCTTGTATCTTAGCAAAGAGCATATTTGATGAGTCAGTGGAAAACTAAAGTTTTGGTGGCATCAGCCACAGCATAAATTGAGAACCGTATTTTATTTATTCTTCCTTACCATCAACGTGATGAAAACGTTCCTTAGGAGCGATTGTAGTGGCCGCTCCGTTGACCTCGCGGTAATCAGTACTAACGGCCCGGTCACGACTTCGGTCTTAGCGGCGAGCGGCGCGGTGAGCGGGGCGCGGCGGAGCGTTGAGCACGCCACGTACCCTCAGTAGCGGTTAGCGGCAGCGGCCCTCCTACACCGCTGTCCGCGTCGTCGCTCTGTGTCGTGGCGTCGGTCGCACTCATTCGCTTGTACTTTTGTTCCCGCCGCTCCCCACACCGCGCGCCGCTGTAGCGATTCGCTCGGAGAAAACCGCGCGCGTTTTTGCTATGAGTGGCGTCTCATGGCGTGCATCAAACATTTTAATACATTTGATCTTACCGCTCGCCGCCCAGCGCTAAGCTGCCGCTCACAGCGACGATGTCGTGAACGGGCCCTGTGGAACATGAGTAGATAAACAGAACAGAGTATAAGCTTCATACAACCGCGCGAATCCGTTGCACAACTACAAGCACGCGGGGCATGTGTGCGTGACCACTGGCCGTTTGTCACGTACGCGGCGAGACTGGAAAAAACCGGTTTACGCTGGCACAGCCAGTGGATAATCTCAGGCCTCATTTACGGAGACGCGAGGCGTCGCGCGTCGCGTGCGGCGGCGGCGCGGCCCGCACTGAATTCAAACATATGGCGTTGGTTAAGTGCGTTTACGGAGAAGCGATTTTACGCGCGTTTGCTTGAAACAGAGCGAGTGCCGCAGCGATGCCCGCTGCGTGCGACACAGCGATAGCCGTACCACGGTAACATTACCGTATTCTATCTTCATACAAACGGTCGGAACTTGAGTCAAACCTACGCGCCTCGGCGTTGGCATACGCTTGGTTCGCAAACAGTCGCGAATGCGCCGCAGTGACGAACGGATGGTGTGATTGTTATGTAAGCAATAAGCGTGCGATTTGTGATGATTTGATTTTATTTAACACTTTCTATTTAATTTACTACGAATTTCATTTTTATAATATAATATACATATAATATTTACAATCACTAAACTAAAAAGAAACTCAAGTAGGTAGATAAAATTAAAATACTGTAGGCGGGCAGCCCTAACGCGTGTCTAAGAACCGCGCTGTTGTAGGTAATCATTTCAAGGACAGGGCCGATTTACAATACTGTATAGATATCATTACCGTGGCCGCACGCTTGGCGACTCGCTGCGGGCGCAGCGGCTGTCGCCGCAGCGGCAGCGGTGGGCACCGCGACGCGCGACGCCCCGCGTCTCCGTAAACAACATCGTATATTGCCCTATGTTTGTGTTTAGGCGTGCGATGATGCATGCCGCTGCACGCGCCGCCTCTCCGTAAACGTAAAAAACGCTCGACGCGCCGCGCGACGCGATGCCCAACGCGCCGCTCAACGCCCCGCGTCTCCGTATATGAGGCCTCAGGCTCAGTGCAACGCACGTTGTTTGTTTTGTTAGTTGCAAGTTCGAATATTTTAATGTAAAAACGTGGTATTTTATTATTAATAATGGTTGTTTATTGTACTGTGTGTATGAATATTACTAGAAAAATAAAAATATATCATACTTTAAAACTATCTCAAGGAGTATAGGTAACTAAATATTGGATTATTATTTTTCTAGTAGGTAAGTACCTATATTTTATTGTATGATCCTTTTTTTAATAAGAAGAGGGTACTACACAGTGTGTTTTTACCTTTTTATTGTTATTACAAGCTTTTACTAAACATTTGTAGGTATATGAGTGGGTTGGTATGTAGTAGGTATGTGTGTTAAGTTCAAATATTGCAAGTAAGATTTGAACCATTTCGCGATGTCTGATTGAACTGAAATGTTGTATACCGCAACTTCAGTGACAATGCAATAATATGATAGATATAAAATGATGCTGCAACCAGGTTTGTCTCCTCACTAGAGAACTCTTCAACGGGTAGTCGGTCGCGGAAACGGTCACGAAATTTTGTATGTTAGTTTAATATTGATAGTTTAACACGATTTTTATCATGAGCTGCTGCTGCAGCCGGCATTGTCTTCTTACGAGTGAACTCTTGAAAAACTTTATGTTAGATTCAGAATTACTACACCACTAAAGAAACAATAAATTATTAAAAAACAAAAATTATAAAAAGAAAATTATTAGAGTAAGTAATTTGTAAAGTATTCTATCATACTGAATAATAAAACTATTTCACTTTTGATTAATTTGTCTTCATCTATTGTGACAACCCTACCAAAATAGGTAACAATTTTGCACGTTCAGCATGTATGCATGCAGCATGCATCATACTGCATGTTGTAGTTTAGTCTCTGTTCCGTTTATCCACTCATGTGACTGTGGTTAGTAATACATATTGCAAGAATAATATATTATTATGTACAATGTAACCCGAACTTTACGTTGCAGGACTATTATTTCTAATAAAGTTGCAGAATATAACATTACAACGTACCAATATAATAAAAATAACTGTTTCCTGTTTCATCCGTTTCCTTTCCTGTAGGTGCAGTTTGACAAAACAAAAATCAATAAGATATAGGATTGATAAACAACTAAAATAATTTATTAATTACCATGTCAAGAATTAAACGCATGTTGCTTCTCAAGATAATGAATATGGCTTAAAGCAATATATCGTGCGAATTGTATTAATTTTAGCTTTATTATGTAAAGACGCAAGAAATTTGCCGAAGTTTTATTTATTTCTGATAAAATCGGGTCAAACCGATTTAAAAATTGCTATCATTGAGTTAAAATTAATGAAAATGTTGGGCCGAAAGCAAAGCTTGAAAGGGGAGCCGGTGCTGGCTGACTATGGGCCAGAAGAATCCTTAAACGAGAGCGCTGATATTGAATGGGTCAACAAGGTACATATTTTACTGTACTCAAGAAAAGCGACATTATCTATTACTATTTTAGGAAATTAATTTGGTAGTCGTAATATAGTGATATAGTTTAATAATGGAGTCTTATTTATTTCAGCTATGGGTTCGAAGAATATTGAGACTATGTGCACTACTGAGTTTAATGTCTGTGTCGCTGAATACTCCAAAATCATTTGAAAAATATCCATATCTGCAAACTATAACATTTGCAGTTGATTGTTGTGTTACTTTATTATTTACTGCTGAAATGATAGCTAAAATGCACATAAGAGGAATACTTAAGGTTCATAATTTATTTTGTCTTAGTATAGTAAGTTTTAAACAAATTAATACTGTTTTTATATTATAACATTCAGTCAACAATATTGCTATTTATAATCACTCAAAGCTGCCTAGGAGTGCTTCAGTGCAATGGTAGTGAATGCAACTGCTGTGTGTAAAGTCTTGGGTTTGATTCTTGAGTTTGGCTAAGGGTTATTGGGTTTATCTGTCATAATATTCTTAGCAACAGTAAGATATGTAGATCATTCTCCAATAAGTTGTGATAGGCTCACCTTCTATTAGTTTGGACCTTAATCCATAGCTGATAAAATGTGGGTGTATTACACAGCAGGCAATCCCTTTGGAGACATAGGCATCTGTCTATTTTTAATCACGTAAACCACATTATCCTTCGCTTATTTCCATTTATATTATTAATTCTTTGTCATTCTCAATTCCAAACCTTTGACCTAATCAAGTAGTGTTTAACCTTTTTGACCGCCACAGAATAAAAGTAACGTAGTGCCCCCTATGCCAGGCTATGATTAATGTAGTTTTAAATAATAGGTAAAAGGAACACAACAAACATATTTTTTTATGTTTATTTTGACCTGTAAAATAGTCGTATTTTCGACGTGCCATGTGTCGGGGGGCGTCGTGAGCACGGTTTAATTTGACGTGAATGGACGTCCGTGATGGTCAAAAGGTTAATAAACATGTATTTTAGCATCTTCTGCAATAACACAATTGCAGGTTTGATTTTGTGTATTACAATTACAATTTAAATACTTAACATCTCTATATATTTCAGGGGGATGTAGCATATTTAAAAGATCACTGGTGTCAATTTGATGCATCCATGGTGTTTTTTCTATGGGTCTCAGTTTTATTGCAAATGTTTGAGTTGACGGGTATTGTGCCAAGATACAGCTACTTAAGTATATTAAGAGCTCCAAGACCTTTGATTATGATAAGATTTTTAAGAGTGTTTTTGAAGTTCTCCATGCCAAAATCTAGAATTAATCAAATATTCAAGTAAGTGTATTGTTTCTCATCTTGTTAATTTCTACAAATGACATAGAACTTATTTGACTCATAAATCATCTATCATCATGTCAGCCAAAAGACGTCCACTGCTGGACATAGGCCTCCCCCAAGGTTTTCCACACAGACCAGTCTTGGGCCACCCGCATCCAACCGCTTCCCGAGCATCTATAATCAATCAATATATAAACTCTTTGTTACCCCTAAGAACAGTTATTAAAATACATACATATTGAAAATAATTATTTCAATGAGAATGTAACAACTGCATTATACTTTTACTTTTATCTCTTGATTGTAAGTGGGCCAAACACAATTGTGTTTTATTTATTTCTGGCATTCCAGCAATGGAAAAGGAATGATTATCTTGATATTATACCACAATATGCATGTTTCATTTTATTTTATTTATATGATAAATAATTTACTTACTAATACAACTAATCTAAAAGAATATCACTAATAATTATTATCCATTTGTACATTACAGGCGATCTAGCCAGCAGATTTATAATGTGACATTATTCTTCTTGTTCTTCATGTCACTTTATAGTTTGCTTGGTGTACAATTCTTTGGAGAGTTAACACATCATTGCGTCCGAAATGATACCAGTCCACAGTATGTATGAGTTCACCTTTATTTGTAAAATGATGCAGTTTTTGTGTAGAATTTACAATTATAACTTACTTAGTACAAACTTTTCTTTTTACAGTGAAATAACTATAAACTCCTTAGCTATTCCTGATACATTTTGCTCTCCTGACCCTGGATCAGGATATCAATGTCCTGCTGGTATGAAGTGCATGAAACTCAATCTATCTAAATATATCATGGGATTTAATGGTTTTGAGGAATTCAGTAAGTAATTGAAATATCTAATGGCTCTATATTGTTATTTTCTTAAACTTAATAATTTGTTTGTTTTGTTGTTTCCAGCTACAAGTCTGTTCACGGTTTATCAGGCGTCTTCCCAGGAAGGCTGGGTCTTTATCATGTACAGAGCAATTGACTCCTTACCAACATGGAGATCAGCTTTATACTTCAGGTAAACAAGTATAAACAAAATTGCAAAGATTTTGTTCATCTTTTCTCCATAAGGCACAGAGCAATGAAACTATGTAATTTGTCGAATGGAGAACTGAGGAACCAGAGTTACATATTTGTTTTAGAATTCATGATTAAACCATAATATAATTATTTTTATTTTAGTACAATGATATTTTTCTTGGCCTGGCTGGTAAAGAATGTATTCATAGCTGTCATAACAGAAACATTCAATGAAATAAGGGTTCAATTTCAACAAATGTGGGGTGTGAGGAATCCTATAACTAAAGGTAGCACAACACAATTCTTTACTGGTGATGACAATGGATGGAAACTAGTCACTATTGACGAAAATAAACATTCAGGTATTTCAATAATCATTTTTATTATTAGACTAGCTGTTACCTGCGACTTCGTCCGCGTAGATTTTAACTAGAAAGTGTTTGTCTCCGCGGAACCCTATGTTTTTTATAAAATCAAAGTACCCTAAGTTACTCCTTATAACATCAGCTATCTGCCAGTGAAAGTCCCGTCAAAGTCGGTTGAGCCGTTTCGGAGATTAGCCGGAACAAACAGACAGACAGACAAAAATTTAAAAAATAGATTATTTCGTGTAGGTACCTTATATACTTTCATATGCATTAGATAAAAAGCTGTTATTACAAACAGACACTTCAATTTTATTTATTGGATAGATATATGTATATTATCAACATCTATGAGTATAACTAATTACCTTTTATTATATATGAGTATAACTAATTAAATTTTATTTTTCAGGTAGTGCTCCAGAAATATTTCATAAATTGTTGAGGTGTGCATATTTCCGTTTATTAGTCATGGGAGTGGTGTTAGCTAATGGAGTAATAACAGCAACTATGAACTTCAAACATGATGACAATCCCAGAGAATTCTTTTACGAAAAATACTATTACATAGAGGTACCACATTAAATTTGACAAGCCATTTACCTTGTTTAAAACTTTAATTTTTTTCTAATGTATAGCTTTCTTTTTCAGATTGCATTCACAATTTTCTTGGATCTAGAGGCATTAATAAAGATATGGTGTTTGGGTTTGAAAGGTTATTTTAAGCATTCAGTCCATAAATTTGAATTGCTACTGGCTATTGGGACAACAATACATATAATACCTCAACTGTATATGTCAGGATTCACATATTTTCAGGTTTTGCTTTTGATTTATACTTATCTATAATCTGCGGCAACAAATATCAATCATTGTGGCATTATTTGACGGAGGGGAGAGGGGGTGATTATTTCAGCCTTGTTTGCGAAATTTCATTTTGATTGGTCGAGTAGTTAAGGTGTGAAAGCACAATATTCGCATTTAAAATATTAGTTGCAAAATAAAGATATAGTTAAAATAATGAGAATACATATAATTATCTAACTTGCACATAATTATTTTATGTCATTGGATACATAATTATATATTAATCACATTTCAGGTCCTTCGCATTGTAAGGTTGATAAAAGCGTCACCATTATTAGAGGGATTTGTGTACAAAATCTTTGGACCAGGCAAGAAACTTGGCAGTCTAATTATATTCACAATGTGTTTACTGATCATCAGTTCATCCATATCAATGCAGCTATTTTGCTTTCTCTGTGAATTCACCAAATTTGAAACATTTGATGAAGTAAGTACACATAGCACTGTGATAGATATAATTATCTCTAGATCTTTAGCCATTCAGAAATGACTATGATAACGATAAACTAATGAAATCGTATGAATTTTAATTGTACAATACTGCATTGGAATTTAGATTTATTTGTCGTGTTTTAGGTACTATAAATAAATAATAATAATATTCTGTCACATACACACAACACCATCTAGCCCAAACTAAGCAGAGCTTGTACTACGGGTACTAGACAATGGGTAAACATACATGTATACTTTTTGTTTGTAAATACATACATATTGTACATAGAAACACCCAGACCAAGACAAACATCCATGTTCATGCACACAAATGTTTGACTTGTGCGGGAATCGAACCCGCGACCTCAGGCGTGGCAGTCGGTTACACTAACCACTACGCCATCGAGGCCGATA
This sequence comes from Catocala sponsa, assembly GCA_963564715.1. Lineage (NCBI taxonomy): Eukaryota > Metazoa > Arthropoda > Insecta > Lepidoptera > Erebidae > Catocala > Catocala sponsa. Next base: position 15,163,475 of record OY751331.1, read on the forward strand.
TATCGAGGCGAATATTACTAACCACGATTTTACGATTTGAATACATATTGATACTATCAATAAGTATTATTTTGTTATGAACGGTCATGTTGTGGGAATTAAAATGTAAAGTAATCGTCGGTCGAATGTAGGACTTTACCTACTGATTTTACAAAAATTTAAACAATCAATAATAATGTATTAGAATGACAATCAAAGTTTTAAAATAATGATCAATATATTAATCATATCAATAACCTAAACATTTCAACAATTGGAATTATCTTGCAATAATTCGCACACAGTTCCGAAGCGTGACGGAATATTCAAACTTCGGCAAAAGTAACTAATAATAAAATACCTATAACTCACCATTGAGATTTGAGGCTGTCATTGTGGTTTAAATAGAGCAGTTAATTTTATTTGTATGTTATCTATTTTAGGCATTTATGTCTATGTTTCAAATCCTGACCCAAGAAGCCTGGGTCGAGGTAATGGACGAAACGATGGTACGAACGAGCCAAACACTGACGCCTCTGGTTGCCATTTACTTTATACTGTACCATCTATTTGTCACATTGGTAAGGGCAAAATGATACAAATTATTATAATAAAAAATGCATCTGTAATTCTGTACTAGTTTCTTAGGTTGCTTAATGATTCTCCAATTTCAGATTGTATTGTCACTTTTCGTAGCCGTTATCTTAGACAACCTGGAACTAGATGAAGACATTAAGAAATTGAAACAACTCAGATATCGTCAACAAAGTGCTGAAATAAAAGAAAGCTTACCATTCAGGTTGAGAATATTCGAAAAGTTTCCTGACAGTCCACAAATGACAAAGTTACATAAAGTGCCTGGCGATTTTAATTTACCAAAGGTATTGAGAATTTACGCAATTTTATAAGCATAGCAAAATTCTTTGTCTAATCGCCTAAAAGTTATTTTAACCCCACATTTCTATAGAGAAGGGTGCATCTAGAGAATACAATCCTGAGTATGTTTTTCAATCCCGGGATTACGGGATTTTTGATAAGTAATCCCGGGATCCCGGGTCTATCCCGGGATTAGACCTTGACATAGAGTAATAACCACATTGTGGTTTCTAATTGGACTCAAATGAAAAAATCTTAAGTAATTTCTTAAAAAATGTTTTTAATATCGTTACACAACACAAATCACAATATAGTAAAAAAAGTAAATAGACAATACAAAACAAAAAAACTATACTTTTGCAAGAAATCAAAAAGACAACACAAAAAGCTATCTAGAATTTCGAAAATACAATTGCAAAAATATCAAAGCATCCAATGTTTGACTTCCAAGCCTGCTTCGTAGTTTATTGCCAACATAAGCAGCAGCTGAAAACGCTCGCTCGGGTTCTACGCTGATTGGAGGAATAGACAATAGATGCTATTTCTAAGTGATATCCACGAACTCCTCTATTTTCGAACAGGCTCATTTCACGTCTAATACTATTTGCCAACCCCGATTCATTTTGTACTTCTACTTCAGGATCTGGGGATTTCATACACTTATAAATTTCTAGCTGTAACTTTTCAATTGGGGTTGGGAGGTTTCTGGCCTTAGCTCATCATGTTTGTGATCCAGACCTTTCTTCTTCTTCCGTGTCATCTCGGCTATTAGTATTAAGTCTTTTAACAATACTCTGTATTTGCTTCCTCACTAAAGCCTGTGTAGGAATTGGAAATAAGTCTAGCCATTCTAAATCCGATAATAACTGATTTTCATCATCTTTTCGTGGATTTTGTAAATAATTCAACACACCAGTTAAATCATCACTTCGTCTTGCTTTATCCGTTCCACTAAGGATATTTTCATTTTTTTGGTAAGTGCTGAGTTTTTGCTAGACAGTTGTTTTATAAGAAATTTCAAAGCGGCTTCAGCTGTGCATAAATTAGCATCTCGCTGGCAGATAGCTTCTACTGTCAATTAAATTGGGGTCAGCACATCAACAATTTTATTTACCAATTAAAAATCAACATCATCATCATGATTGAGATCTATAAGAGCTTTTTGAATGCAGGTTTTTAAAAGATAAAATCGCTCCAGCATTGTTAAAAGACTATTCCACTTGGTTTTAAAGTCCAAAAGAAGTGACAGCTAATTCAATTTTCACATATTTTTGAAATACACTACAACTTTGCGGATTTTCTTTATCAGCTCATTAATGCTTTCATCTTGTGTTAACTCTGGTATGTGTTCTCGCACTTCTCGCGCAAGATCATTTTGTGACATTAAGATTAAACCTGATTCTGGACAGTCTAAGTCTTCAAAATGGTCACCATCATACCATATAATCAACAGCCACAGCTGGTTCATTTATGGTATCGTCTGAGGTAGGGCTATCTTGCAAATAATTATATCTATACTAATATTATAAAGCTGAACAGTTTGTTTGCTTGTTTGTTTGTTTGATTAAACGCGCTAATCTCAGGAACTACTGGTCCGATTTGAAAAAATATTTTAGTGTTAGATAGCCCATTTATGGAAGAAGGCTATAGGCTACATATCATCACGCTAAGATCAATAGGAGCGGAGCACCAACGAAGAATGTTTCAAAATAGGAAGGTTTTTTTTCCTTTTGAGAGCTTCCGCTGCGTGCGCTGCGTAAACAGTTAAAGTTTCGCAAAAATCATGTATGACAGAATTGATACCCTTTAAAAGTTCTAAAAACAAGTCCGCGACAGCATATGTCTATCTTTTAAGGTTGGCTCACTATAACCTTTTTTATGCTAATCAAATTTGGTCTACAATAATGCATTATTTGCGAAGGTGTTTTTATAAACATGATATTAATCCTTATCCAAATAAATACGTTATTCATCACAAGTATTTAATTTAAAACAAAATTGCCCTTTACATCATTCGATTTCAAAGAATATCTTAGGAGATATCGCAGTTTTAAAATAACATGGCAGCAAAATAATAATAACGAAGTCGCAGGTTAAAGTTAGCGTTAGCCCAAAATAAATATTCCACGCGGATATAAAATATTATGTTAGTGTTGGATAGCCTATTTATCGAGGAAGGCTATAGGCTATATAACATCACGCTACGACCCACGGGGTCGGCGCAGTAACGATAAACGCGGGTGAAACCGCGGGAACATCTAGTTTTCTATAAAGCACATCACAGACGGCCAAATCGTCACCATGTGCGAGATACAGTTGTTATTCAGTGCAAACAAGCCGTCCCACATTTATCATAACATTCGATCCATCGGTTACAATAGCCACGATGTCAGTTTCCAGGGAAATATCAAATTTACTTAGGCGCTCTTTCAATATACGAAGACAATTTTCAACCGTCATACTTACCTGTACCTGTACCTGTGTAGTACGTATCGTACCGCGTATTTAAGGATTGCTTTTGTCGTTATGTAATAAATACTATTAATATAATCTAGGCAAGGTTATTGTCAAGGCGCAGCGGACTACGGAATGCAAACTAGACCTGTTTGTGGCAAAGAAAACGGGAAGATCGAGATCTTTCCGTTGTCTGGCCCCGAAAATCCGGGGCAAAAACCGGCCAGGATTGTATTATCTAGTTGCATCGTACCGTATGAAAAATGTGCGTATAAATATATTTAGGTTTTATTGCCTTTTTTATTGTAAGATTGGTTCTCGTACAGGTTCGCGAGTCGTTCATGCGTCAGTTCGTGTGCGAAGTGGAGGGCGTCGACGAAGACGTGGGGGTGACGGGCGGCGGCGGCGACGTATCGCGGCGCGCCTTTGAGTACATCGGTGTTGCCAAGATCGCGTTCCCCTACCGCAAGCGCTGCCTAGTCAAGACCCTCGTCGTGGCGCCGCCCTCGCAGAGACCTAGCTCTGCGCTGAGGCGACACGTCGTTAGCTCGATTATCGAGTAAGCTTCAACTATATCTTAACTTATGTTGAATTTTAATTATGTTCTTTATTATAATTTTTTGTTAAGTTCATATTTTAGTTTTTTTTTATAATTTATTTTTGCAGGTGTTCCTTTTGTTGCCGTTGGCGGTCTATCGATTCAGGTTTTCGTTTGTTTTATGCTGGTTTTAATTATAATACCATCAATCGCCAATTTTACAAAATTTGAATATGGAATGTATGTTTTACAGGGATTCCAATAATCATAGACCGTTGCTGGGTGACTCGGCCATGTTGGCGACTGGGGGAAAATCCGGACTGAAGCCACAGGGGACGATATCAAGCGCTAAGCAATTAAGAGTCGATCAGAAGAAGTATGTATTTAGTTGGATCGCAATGTCAGTAGCTGTAATAGTTAACAGGCCTGATTAACCTAAAAATCAATAATATGGCTCTCAGGTTCGGTTCACGCTCGATCCGGCGCTCGGTGCGCAGCGGCTCGATTAAGCTGAAACAGACGTACGAGCACCTGCTGGAGAACGGCGACATCGGCGCCGCCTCGCGCGTCGTACCGTCGTCGCGCGCTCGCCCACCCTACCTCGACATCCGCCTGCTGCAGGCCAAGCGCCAGCAGGCCGAGATGCGCAGGTACGCACTACAAGCTGAAGCAGACGTACGATCACCTGCTGGAAAACGACGACATCGGCGCCGTCGCTACTGGGATATAATTATATAGATTCCCAAACCTATAACAATTTATTCCGGTTCATTTAGCTTTAAGTATCAATTATACAAGCTGGAGAATCCAAAAATTACTATCACAAGTTACCGTCACATTTTAAATAATATAATAAAGAAATAAACGTACATACATATTTAGCATTTAATTTCCATAGGAATCAAAGAGAAGAAGATTTGCGCGAGAATCACCCGTTATTCGACACGCCCCTTCTAATAGTGCCAAGGGAATCACGCTTCAGGAAGATATGTCGTGCAATCGTCGACGCGCGGTATGACGCTCGACTTCGAGACCCTGTCACCGGGAATGAAAGAAAAGTGCATTACAAAAGTTTTCAGTAAGTTTTTATGTATATGCTGAATACTCAGCTGTGGCCACCCTCAGAATAAAATGCCAGAACCTGACTATAAGCTGAAATTATAAGCTATTTTAGGGTTTATAAAAGGTTGATAAATCGCAAAAATGAAATTTTGACGATTATCGAATAAATAAAAAATATTTAAATGTTATTACTAAAGAAATAGAAATAGAATAGGTAAATAAAGAATAATGGCTCCATACATATGTATAGGGTACCGTGCAAGAATGTATAATGAAAATAAAATAAAATAAAAATTTTCGCCAATATTTCCTATACAATTGATTGCAGTTATTAACTTAATTACATAAATCCCAATCATATTTTTATGCAGCAAAGGAATGTAAAATGCAGTTTGTCTGTTCACAGTAATTTTCTTGGACTGGTAACATACATGGATTGGGTTATGATTATGGTCACCACTCTCTCGTGTTTCTCGATGATGTTTGAAACACCCACATACAGAGTTATGGAAAACTTTGTTTTGCAGGTGGGTAAATAAAAGTACGAAATAAGCATAATCTGTCTCGTTGCTTGTAATAAAATGTAAATATTTGTTGTAGATCGCCGAATATGGTTTTGTGGTTTTCATGAGTCTGGAACTGGCGCTAAAAATTTTGGCGGATGGATTGTTTTTTACTCCTAAAGCATATCTCAAAGATGCTGCTGCGGTACTGGACGTTTTTATCTATATTGTAAGTATGGGGACATTTGTAAGACTATTATAACTCGCCAATATTATGTTTAGAAAACACTTTGTACTAATATCTTATAAATTAGTCCATTCTGTTTGAATTTTAGACCGAAAATATTAACTTAAGATATGTTGACACTCTAGTGTAAATCGATGTTAAAATACAATAATAACAAATTGTGTAATACAGCGTATAACTACATACATACATATATATAGATTCACGCCTGTTTCCCAGAGGGGTAGGCAGAGACGACGGATTTCCATTTGCTACGATCCTGATATACTGCTCTGGCTTCATTCACTTTCATCACATTCCTCATACACGCCCGTCGGTTCAAGGTGCTCTTAACCTGGCCTTTGTCCAGAACGCCTCCGATCTGATCGAGAAACTATCGCCTAGGTTTTCCTCTTGCGACTGTTCCATTCACACTAGCCTTATAAACTTTCTTAGTCACTCTTTCCTCGTCTATTCTTTCTACATGCCCAAATCAGCTTAACATACCCTTTTCTATTCTATATCCACTTTCATGCCGCATGTTTCTCTAATCACACTATTCCTTATTCTATCTTTCAGAGTCACACCACATATATGCTTCTTAGCGCTCTCATTTCTACAGCATTTATTCTGCTCTCATGCTTCTTTTGCCATACCCAACTTTCACTTCCATACATAAGTGTGGGAACTAATAGTCCACTATGAACAGCCAAACGTGCCTTTTCGGATACATTTCGACTGTTCATAAAAGCGCGTAGAGCTCCATTCACTTGTTGCCAGCAATCGTTCTCCTTTCAATATCTCCCTCATGTTTACCATCCCTTGTAAACAAAGTACTCAAATATACAAACTCTTTCACTTGCTCCACTTTTTCTCCATCAATCATTCTTGACAGATAAAGCTAGCACCGAGCATCGAACTTGATATCTCATGCATGTACCTATTAGGGAAAGCGTTAATGCGTTGTCTGTCTGAAGCTGGTCTCTAACTACAATATTGATATGTCATATAATACCTAAGCATATATGTATACGGTATTGAAATCCTACCTATTACATAAACATTCTCATAGAACAGCCGTTTACTAATGGATAGTATGCACGGACAATATTTACAACACTAGATGTATCTTTGCAGAAACAACGATTCGACATGAACTGTCTATGCAGCTATAGGTAATGTTAAAACTATTTTACGGCAACTACATTTTGACATGGTGCGGTGTGCAGGTGTCGCTGACGTTCCTGTGCTGGATGCCGGTGCGCGTGCCGCCGGGCTCTGCGGCGCAGATGCTGATGATCTTGCGCTGCGTGCGCCCGCTGCGCATCTTCACGCTCGTGCCGCACATGCGCAAGGTCGTCTACGAGCTCTGCCGCGGCTTCAAGGAGATCCTGCTGGTCAGTGTTCCCCCAAACACCGCGACACACCTCCATCATTGTACATACTCATGAACTTGCGCTGCGTGTGCCCACCGCGCATCTTCACGCTCGTGCCGCAGATGCGCAAAGTCGTCTACAAACATTGCCGCGGCTTCAAGGAGATCCTGCTGGTCAGTGCACCTCCACACACCTACATCATTGTACACACTTTAACGTCTAAATAAAGTTTTTAGAAGAACTTTAAACAATTTTGCTATTTAGGTACATTTATCGTTTGAGTGTTATAGACTCCAAAGCAAACGAGTCAATTCTCGCCTGTATATCTCCGAAAGGGTAAGCATTGCGTAACCGCGAATTACACCTACACTATTTTAGGTCACACGTATCTTATCTTATCTTATGTGTGAGCCAGTCAATTCAGATCGGCGACACTTCGACCCAGTGGGATCTTTTGTGTCGACACTCTCCCAATAAGGACTGCCATAGATGTTCATGGCAGCCGGGACCGACGGCTTAACGTGCTTGCCGAGGCACGGAGCAGGCGATAATTGTTAATCAATACGCACATAATTTCGAAAAGTCATATAACTTTCCGAAAGTCAGAGGTGCGCGACGTGGGTTCGAACCCGAGACCCTCTGCATTGCAGTCTGTTGGTCTCCCCACTGATCTATCGCTGCTCTAGGTTACACGTAATATCATAGTTATTGCTTGTGACCAGGCAAATTTTCAGACTTCTTATTGCTACTGACAATTTTTAAATAAATATTCCTCTTTATTTGACAAATAACGCAAACGCAAGCGCAATTAATACGTGATAAACGCAAAATCAATTCTTCTACCTGAAAACCAAACCAGATTTGCAAATAAATTTACCTCTCATAATCCGAAACTTTCTGATTAATACTTATTGTATTTCTACAGGTATCGACCCTTCTTATTCTTCTGATGTTTGTCTTCGCGAGTTATGGTGTTCAACTGTATGGTGGCAGGTAAGTGTTCGTAATCGTACAAGTAGTCGAAAGAGACAGTTATTTTTTTAATATTTCATATACATAGTTATGTCTTATTCTATATTATATCTATTAATAAGGGGTATCGATTGATTACATGAATTCTATTACCTATAAAAGCCAACACTTCTTTCGGAATCTGAACTTCAATATTGGTGCAGAACATAAGCGCATATTGAAACATATTTATAACTAGATCATGCCCGCGACTCCACTCGCGATAATGTAGATTTCTATATTTCTATCCCTCGGGAATAATACTTTTTCTCTGGATGTAAGATGTCCGTTTCTATATCCCTGACAGCGTTTATGCAAAATTTCATGATGATCAATCTAGCAGATAAGGCGTGAAAGCGTAACAAACAAACAAACAAACTCACATTCGCATTTGTGGTTAGAACTAGGATATGCAACTTAAAAGGATTTATTTTAATTTTATATTGCACTTTAATTTTGATTCAATAAAGAAAGTACTCTTGATGTTTTAGGTTGGCTCGATGTAATGATCCGACAATAACGCGACGCGAGGACTGTGTAGGCGTATTTATGCGTCGTGTGTTCGTCACCAAGATGAAGATACGACCTGGACCCAATGAGACATTCCCTTCAATGCTGGTGCCGAGAGTATGGTATGTATACAAGGATGCTTCTTTGCATAATTAATGTGCAATTTTCTGCCTTTATTCGAGTTCTATTAAAAAAAAGCAGCGATAGCTCAATGCGAAGACCAACACTGCACTGCAATGTCTCGGGTTCGAACCTACGTCGCGCACCTCTTACTTTCGGAAGTTATATGACTTTTCGAAATTATGTGCGTATTGATTGACAATTTTCGCCTGCTCCGTGCCTCGGAGAGCACGTTAAGCCGTCGGACCCGGCTGCCACGAACATCTATGGTAGTCGTTATTAGGAAGTCAGTGCTCTCTAATATCCTGACACTGGTCTAGCCTTAGAGTATCGTTAGCCTTCGGATTGCGGAGGTCAGATGGCAGTCGCTCCGTGTAAAAACTGATATCCAGTCAAATCCAGTTAGACTAGAAAGACGACCCAAGTGAATTGGGAATAATAAAGGCTAGGGAGAAGATTCGAATTCTAATAATATTATCGAAATCTTATGTTACGAAACTTTTTTATTCTAAATATTTTGTAACTAAATACCTATTTAAATTTTTTTATAATATCAAATCCTCATCATCGTAGCCGAGAGATGTCCATTGCTGGACATAGGCCTCCCCCAAGGTTTACCACACAGACCGGTCTTGGGCCACCCGCGTTCAACCACTTCCTGCGACCCTTACCAGGTCATAGGTCCTCCTTGTCGGAGGTCTCTACCTCTGCTGCTTGTTCCGGTCAGTGGCCGCCACTCCAGAACCTTTCTGCTCCGGCGGCCATCGGTTTTGCGCGCTCTATATACAAAGTAATTTATACATGATTATATTTCTCGTTTCAGGGCAAATCCAAAACGTTTCAATTTTGATAACATTGGTGATGCACTACTGACTTTATTTGAAGTGCTTTCGTTTAAAGGCTGGTTAGATGTTCGTGACGTGTTGATCAAAGCACTGGGACCGGTTAGTAAAACATATATATTGTATTTATATTACACTTTTATTTCGTTTAATAAAATTAGGTCATTATGAATACGTAATATTTTCAGGTTCACGCCATCTACATACACGTTTACATATTTTTGGGCTGCATGATTGGATTGACGTTGTTCGTAGGCGTAGTTATCGCTAACTATTCTGAGAATAAAGGCACTGCTTTGTTAACTGTTGATCAGAGGCGCTGGTAAGATTTGGATTTTCTTCTCAATTGCATAAAATTTACTGTTAAATGTTGTCTTTAGAATTCAGAAAAGACAAAGAGTAACTAATTTAATATTACATACAGACATAACGGCGTCTCTGTGTTGGTTAAGGATTAGACGGAGGTGACACTCATATTTCGTCAGTATGTTTAATACTACCACGTAAAGGGTATGATTATGATTATGATTGACGGCCTCGATGGCGTAGTGGTTAGTGTAACCAACTGCCACGCATGAGGTCGCGGGTTCGATTCCCGCACAAGTCAAACATTTGTGTGCATGAACATGGATGTTTGTCTTGGTCTGGGTGTTTCTATGTATAATATGTATGAATTTACAAAAAAAAAAAGTATGTAATATGTATCTTTATCCATTGTCTAGAACCCATAGTACAAGCTCTGCTTAGTTTGGGCTAGATAGTGTTGTGTGTATGTGATAGAATATTATTATTATTATTATATTATTCTATTACAGCCTTTCCGATCACAACTACTATTCTTTACTGAGAATTTCTGAACAGAAAATTGACTAATCGTACAAAACTTATAAATAGAATCCAGGCCTTAAGATTGACCAGAAGCATATACAGGAGGATACATGAGATTGTGAAATTTATATTAAAAAAATTCTAGGTGTGATCTCAAAAAGAGATTGAAAATTGCACAGCCATTGCATTTGCCGCCTCGCCCGAATAAACGCAAAGTTCGTGCGTTTGCGTATGACGTCACACAAAACTTGAGTTTCAAACGAGTAATCGCAATCGTTGTACTAATCAACAGTGGATTGTTGGCTGTTACGGTAATTATATAGATTTCATATAATATTTTAAGGGTAGTATTTAACTGCACACCAAAAAAATACTAATTGCATAGCAAAATATATTTTAAGAGATCAAACTAAGTCGACGGAGACTCGCTAACCCTTCCGAGACAGAATGCAGTGATTTGAGACGTATAGGTGCTCGTTATGCTGTGCAATATTTGCTGTGCAATTAGTATTTTTGATGGTCATTATATTTAATACCGTATTTTAATACTTATTTATTATCGAATTAACCTTTTGACTCTCGAGTAAACATATGGCAGTACATAACATTCTCGGACATTGAGTGTCAGCTATACATATCAGTATGCAGTTCATCATCATCATCATCATCATCATCCCAGCCAAAAGACATCCACTGCTGGACATAGGTCTACCCCAAGGTTTTCCACACAGACCGGCCTTGGGCCACCTGCATCTAACCGCTTCCCGCGACCTTTGCCAGGTCGTCGATCCACCTTGTGGCTTATGCCAGCTGTATGTAGTATGCAGTTAACACTTTTAAAATTAGTTTCTGCTGGTAAGGCGAGGCAGTATAGTGAAGTATGTTATAAATGTTATAATAATTGCAGTGGTCGCGGTATTCTCCGTACACCGAACAGCTGGCTCTTACGTCCGCACTGTTGACGTTGGTGTTTGTCGTGGAGGTGTTGCTGAAGACTATCGCGTTCACTCCACGCGGCTATTGGCAGAGTCGACGCAACCGATACGATTTACTCGTCACCGTTGCAGGATGTATTTGGATATTTATGCACTTTACTTTGAAGGTAAAAAAAAACTCGCATTATACTACATAATCTTTTGGTTAACGCTTGCATCCCAGGGTAGGCAAAAAATATTTAAAAATTTTTGTTTTGATTTTTACTAGTCACCTACTACGAGTAATTCCTGTGCCGCGGGAGACTTTACAAACATTCAAACAACGTTCACAAAGAACACCTAGACTCAGAACAATCATTTGTGGATCACACAAATTTTCACCCGTGTGGGGATCGAACCCACAACACTCGGCGCGACAGCAGTGGCAAGGCGACCACTGAAACCGAAAACTGAATGGCGGAGTGTCATCCCTTCAGTCATTGTGTATGTCTTCATGCTTATTGGCTGAATAAACACCATCAACGGGTAAATTGGCCAATGCGCCAAGTGTTGTGGACTCGATACCTGCGCTGGACTTAAAATTATCTATTTCTTCATTAGTTCTGCCGAGATATTCCCTGTATTCGTTTGAAATAGTGATTATATATAATGTATGTGGTGAAGAAATATTGTAACAAAATGATATTTCATGACATAATTGTGGCTCATTTTTGTAATCATATTTTATTTGTTTTAGAATGACTTGTCATACTTCGTTGGGTTCATGGTAGTGATCCTGCGCTTCTTCACGATCACGGGCAAGCACACGACCCTCAAGATGTTAATGCTCACCGTCGGAGTGAGCGTGTGCAAGAGCTTCTTCATCATATTTGGGATGTTCCTACTCGTGTTCTTTTATGCACTCGCCGGCACAATAGTCTTTGGGAATGTCAAATATGGCGAGGGTATTGGACGGTAAATATAGTTTCCTATATTTATATTATGATTTATAACAATACTAGATTTTGCCCGTGGCTTCGCTCGCGTAAATGTAGGTTATGACAATTTTCTATCTCTCGGCAACAGTACTTTTTCTGGATGAAAGGTACCTTATGTCCTTTTCTGTACCCCTGCCAAGACCTGCCTGACGTGAAAGCGTAACTAACAAACGCATCCGCATGTATAAGTATAATATTAGTAACGATTAATATGAAATTGTTGGTGAAAGTGAAACACAATAATGAATGTTTATGCTGTTGCTTATTGCAGAAGAGCGAATTTCAACTCGCCGATCCACAGCGTGGCGATGCTGTTCCGCATCGTGACGGGCGAGGACTGGAACAAGATCATGCACGACTGCATGGTGGCGCCGCCCTACTGCACGCCCGCCGACAACTACTGGGAGACGGACTGCGGGAACTTCACCGCTTCGCTCGCCTACTTCTGCACCTTCTACGTCATCATCACCTACATCGTGCTCAACCTGCTCGTGGGTCAGTACCATACGATACCTGCCACTTCATACTGCCGTCGTAACCTAGCCATTTATAATTTAACTAGATGTGCCCGCAGTTTCACTCGCGTTTATGGTTACTGCGCCGCCCCCGTGGGTCGTAGCGTGATTTTATATAGCCTAGCCTTCCTCGATAAATAGGCTATCCAACACTATTTTATTTTTCAATTCGAACCAGTAGTTCCTGAGATTAGCGCTTTCAACCAAACAAACTCTTTAGCTTTATATTATTAGTATCAATAAAAATTATAATTGTTATGTAGTAATGGTCAAGTAAACACTCAGTAACAGCTACAGATTATCAATTTACATTTAATCTCTAACCTCTAAACTAAGTATTATAAACGCTTATTCTCAATCAAACTAGGGCGCAAATACTAAAACCAATAAGGTGTACCCGTTTCTTAAATGTTTATTGTATGTGTGGTCGGATGGCGTAGTGGTTTAAGTGGTCGCCTCGCCACTGCCGCCGCGGCTAGTGTTGTATAATCGGGATAAAAATGTGTGTGATCCACAAATAGTTGGTACAAGTCTGAACGTTCTACGTGTCTGTTGTTTAAATGTTTGTAAATTCCTCCGCGCCAATGGAATAATTCCAACTGCGGGAGAAGCCTTTTAAAAAGAGAGAGTATTGACCATTGGCAGAAAGGTAGCAAGCAAAAAATATACACCTAGTTTTACATTCGACAGTATTTTTGTACACCGTACCAATTGCCCAATATACAGGTTGTCCGGTAATTAATGGATAACCTTGAAATGTATTATGGTAGAACCGATGGCCGTTCAGAAAAATATGAAAAAAAGTCTATCCTAACTACTACCTGAGATATGATTTTTTTTAAATTACTATATTTAACTTTCTTGTACACTACGAGCATAAATTAATGAATTCCATCGGTTTTTTATTGTTTTATTAATAAACACTAATTAATAATAAACGCTAGACTGTCAAAACTATGACTAGCTATTGCACTTCTTAATATTTTTTTCTTTTTTCTGGACGGCTGTCAGTTCTACTATAAGACATTTCAAGGTTATCTATTAACTACCGGACAGCCTGTATAACGATATCGTAAGGTCAAAGACATGTCACACCACTCGCACTTTTCACATTTACATCCTATACATTATATAGAGATACGCCTCGTACATGTTGCCAGCGGCCTATCTCTTATATAATGTCACATCATCATCACCACAAATGGCTATCCTGGCTATTTGGGTAACCAAAACGTGGGTTAAGTCTGGCCGAATGGTGGATTTAATCATGCAACATCCACCGACGTATGTTTGTTTTTAATTGTATCACCCTAATTCTAATCGTATCAATACCTTTGTTTCTTACAGCTATTATCATGGAGAACTTCTCTCTGTTCTATTCAAACGAAGAAGACGCATTACTGTCCTACGCTGATATAAGAAATTTTCAGAATACATGGAATGTGGTAGATGTGCATCAAAAAGGTGTTATTCCAGTGAGAAAGGTAAACATAGCTTAAAATATATCTGTGCCACACTATGACCGTAACCATACTGATTTGTGAATAGGCAATCGTTTATCTATACAAATAAATAAAATTGAAATGTCTGTTTGTTATGTCAAAATAACAGCCGCAAACAGTCTGTCTGTCTGTTTGTTACGACAATTTTTTTTGAAACGGCTGCCCGGTTTTTTTACCTCCCAAAACTGTAACGTGACGATACCGGCGTTATTTATGTATGTACTGAGTCTTTGAATAATGAAAATTTCAATATACCGATCAATTTAACCGAACATTAATAACTTATTTATTTTTAGGTTAAATTCATTCTGCGCTTACTGAAAGGTCGTCTAGAATGTGACACGCACAAAGAGAGGCTTCTATTCAAGTACATGTGCTATGAACTTGAACGACTACACAACGGCGAAGACGTTACCTTCCACGATGTCATCAAGTAAGTGACCTATGCCTCATGCCAACTTCAAAGCCCCGGGTTGTGGGGTCTGGAACCAGGCATAGTTGATCGCAATATACTTATTCGCTACTACGTGGGACCACAGTAGATCAGACTTAGGTGGGATTCATCTTTGTTTAGCGCTTCTTTCAATATATAAACACATCTTGCCATTTTTCTTAATATAATTCTTGTATTTGCGTAGTGCACAATATTGTGTGCGTATTCTTGGAACCTAGAGGGCAACTAAAATAAACGCACAGATGTGTGGCTACTGCGCATTCTATCGAAATGATTTTGCGCCTAAAAAATATAATTATATTGTTACCTTTGCGTAACCTTTATGAATTACTAGATTACGCCCGCGGCTCACATAAATGTGGGTTATATCAATCTTCTATCCTTCGAGACCTTTATTTTTCCTGGATGAAATGTACCCGAAGTCCTTTTCTGTTCCCCAAACAACGTGCATGGATATTTGCATGATGCTTGATCGAGAAGTTAACGCGTAAGAGCGTCACAAACAAATAAACAAACTCACATTCGCATTTATAATATTAGTAAGGTTGTTATGAATATTTAATTATCTATGGTTGTCGCCAGTATGCTATCTTACCGTACGGTGGACATCCGCAAGTCGCTGCAAATGGAAGAGCTACTGGCAAGGGAGGAGTTCGAGTTCTTGATAGAAGAGGAAGTGGCTAAACAAACCATACGCACCTGGTTAGAAGGATGTCTCAAGAAAATTCGCGCTAGCAGCAGTGTGAGTTAAAAAACAAATTGATAGTGTAGTTTGTAGTATTTTCAAAATTATCCTAATTAATCCTTTATAGCTTTGTAATAATTGTTATTTAATATTCAACTTAGTTAAATGCGATATGTTTAACGTTTCTAAGCGTTGTTGAAGAGTAAATTTCAAATAAAATCGCTGACTATTAATGTGTTTGGTCAGTTTATTCAATAAAATAATTGCATATAAAACTTACACATTAGTTTAGACTGTAGTGATAAATGTATCTGAACAATTTAAATAAGCTATAATCTATTATATTATTTATATGAAACAAATTTATTAACGTCAATTTCTTGAAACAAATATGATTGATGTTAAAATTTATTTGCAGAAACAACAAACAAGTCTTATAGCTGGTCTCAGGAAAACAAATGAACAGGCTGTTGATATGAGTAGCGAGAAAGTGGAGAAAGAAAAATTAGAAACTGAAACTCAGGTAATGATCGCCTATGCTTTGATATAACTGTTTTAAGACAAACAATTAAATAAATATTGTGTTATGTTTTATCTTCAGCAAGTTACCGCAAACACGGGACGGACGGAAATCACAGAGTCCACTTCACAACCCGTTATATCTAGTAAGTGGTTTGATAGATCAATATATGGAATTTGAAATATTTGAATATAGCTTAATTTATATTTGTTTATGTTCCAGATATATCGTCGTCATTTGATTTGCCACCGAAGAGGTCCTCAACCAAAAGTCAGTTTAAAAGACCCGGGTTACCTTCTGTAACGATACCAAGGTAATTTAAAAGAATATTATTTAATTCAACATAAGTTTTTTTCGTGAATGACTAAATAACAGTCGTCGTTCAGATTTATCCCTTGCTCATAATTTTACGATATTTCTAAGGCGAACGAATCTTACGTTTAATACAATTCTAAGTCTATTCTTTATAACACGTTAATTATTTTACCACAAGTCGGTAAAAAGAATTTTCTGTTAGGATTGCCCATAGCCCTATTACGTGTAAGAGATTTATGTTGCCCCGGAGCAGTATTTAATTACATTAGTATCTTGACTAAGCACGTTTTGAAGAAAGTTATTTGGATTTTATTGAGGTCGATACAAATTCAATGTGCATTTTTTATATTCTTCTTGGGTGACTTTTGTTGGTCCACTCAGTGGCGTAGCGTAGTGAGGGTGGCAGAGGCGGACCGCACCGGGCGGCACTTTTAGGGGAGCGGCAAAATGTCACTATAAATAATGATAATATCACGTAAATATTTGAACAATTGAATGACACACGAGAGGAATGGGCAGATGTACAATACACAATAATGATGACTATTCTTGTCATAAAGTTATTTAAGTCTTTTAAATTGGTATGCCCAAATGAGAGGGCGGCAAAGTTTTCTTGCGCCCTGGGCTACGCCACTGGGCCCACTTGAGGCAATCGTAATGGTTGCGTTCAATACGAAGGGTTCGCTCAAGCATTGGCAATCCTTCATCAAAGTAAGACCTGGGCTGCCAGCGCAAGGGACAAAGATTACTGGGTTCGAGTGTGAGTTGTTTTTACGTTAACGCGATCGAAACGTTTACCGTGTTATTGGTTAAGAGCTTGGAGCGGGCTAATCAAAGCGCCGAACGTCATAAAAGTGTCGATCGCGTTAACGTAAAACAAACTCGCACTAGGTATTCTGCTCCCCTGTTGATAGCACAATGGTATTCTTAAAGAGTCCGACGATCCTGATCTCTGCATCCTCCTGTGCGTGGGCGATAAGACCCTAGCCGGACTGCTCGAGTCTAGAGGGAAACTACTTTCCATGGCTAGGCTTTCCATGGAAATATCTATTCGAAACTTCGGGCCGAACGAAGTATTAAGAATTAAGAATAAACCAACATGCTATATCAATCGATCCAGAACTTCGATATGTACCGTTCATGGTATGATAACAGCCTGTTGGTACACGCGAGGATCTCGCTGTACTCTGCCATTCTTAACATCCACATTTTAACGGTAGTAGGTATAATATTTATATAAAAATGTATTTTATTATTTTCAGACCAGAAAGCCCGATAAAAAAATATCTTCAGCCAACTCTCAGTGATCCACATCCAGCTCTCAATAAGAAGGCGACATGTAAGTGTCAGTAACTAGTCAGTGCATGCTAATTTACGTATACGTATTATAGAAATTTCCATTGCCTCAGAGACACTTTACAGATTACAGAGAAAACGAGACTTTCTATAAATGTTTTATTACAGTTTATAATTATTAAAGGGTAGTATTTAGCTACACAGCAAAAACACTAATTGCGCAGCAAAAAAAGCTAATTGATCAGCAACTCATGGCCAGCAAAAACTTTAAAGAGATCACTAAGTCGACGGAGCCCTGCTTCGCGGGGCTCCTATTTTTGGGTGGGTTTAAAAAAAAGAACCTAACATAACCTAACACTTCCGAGACGGAATGCAGTGATTTGAGGCGTATAGATGCTCGTTATGCTGTGCAATATTTGCTGACCAATTAGTATTTTTGCTGATCATTATATTTAATCCTATTATTAAAGGCGCGGCGTAGTCCGAATTAAAAAAATATACATGGTTGGAAGCAGATAAATACTAAAATATATTTGTGATTTTAGAAAGATCTTTTCTTCTAAGAACAAGGGTAGGTAGTACAGTCAGCCTCAAAAGTAGGTTACCATATCCATATTTCCAAAATCTATTAACACCGTAACAATACCAGTGATATAGCTTAACAAGACTAGCGCCAGAATTTAATGAATAATATATCATAAACTTTCAAATTAACTAAACACTACAATGTATAAATTATACCAGAAGGTTTTTATTAACATTATGTGAAGTATTTTTGCAATAGCAAAGGACACGCGATTATTTCATAAGTACGAAGCGTTAAATGTATAGGGAATTTAATAATATCTACTTTTCGTAAAAACCTTTAAATCAAAAATATAAAATGAGTTTTTGCGCTTATTCCATAAAAATGTTAATTTTGACAATCTGGTGTTCAGATAATTTGTACAATGTAGGTTTAGCACATTTTTAACTTTAACAATGTTCATTCGATTCTGGCGCTAATCTTGTTAACCTCTGAGTCTTCTTCGAAGAGGTTAATGAAAACACTTTGTGCCGGTCTGTGTGTTAGTGACAGATTAATGTTAGTGACAGGCATAACTCTGGAACCACTGGACTGATTGACATGTACCTTGGTGTGCAGACACCTTGGGGTCATACCTCGGTGCAGTTTGAATATGGGCCCTGTTGGTCAAAAGACCCCCGAGATATAGGGGGTCATTTCTTTCATTACTTTTACATTTAAGACGAAGAGGTTGAATCCTGGGTTTTTACACCCATCTCGTTAATTTGTGTATATTTACACTGTCACATTTGGGGCTGACTGTATAATATTATATTATTCTTGTGGGAGTGCACTGTACCAGCGGACGACTCGCCTCTGCTCTTAGCTTAAGTTTTATTTTAGAGGAAGGTATAACCATGTATTTAGTACTAACAAGTGTAAAACACTAACATGTTACGTCTATAAAACATTATAGAATGTCCTTACATTTGAAGTAACGTTTGTGTGTGCAGCGGTGAAAAGCAACAGTCGGTCTGTGCACGCCAGCGCGGGCGGCGGCGCGGGGCTGCCGGCGCTGCACGACGTGCACTCGTGGTGGGGCGCGCAGGTCGCCAGACTCGCGCTGCTCGACTGCGACTAGCGACACACCAACACCACCACCACCACCAATACCGCTCATAATGGATCGTATACCTAAACCCGACAATACATGTTGGCCAAACGTTGCAAAATGAAAGCCAATACCAATGTACAGAAGGTATATTTGCGTTACCTTGTCAATATAATAAGAATAATTATTACATGCTCTCATTAATCGTGAACAAGTCGTAGGAGTGCCATAATTAAATAAATAGTAGCAGCTGCAATAACTTCTACGACGTCCATATTGTTTCAATGCACAATAAAGACTGACAGTGCACAACATGTGGACAGCTCCACAAAACTCGTCTACATTTGCCGTTTGCATTGGTTTTATTCAAACTTGCCGAACGTCCAGGCGGTAATGCTTGTCTTGTATTAGTTATTTGCCTACGCTCGCCTTGGTCTACGCTTGACCAACATGTATTGCTGGCTTAAGAGAAATCTATAGTCCTTCACAGGTATTTGAACAGTGGGACGATCTTAATGTAGTGTAAGTCGATATTATTGAATGTTATATATTTGCATGTAACAGACATGTTCATGTAATTAGTGCCAAAGTATATGAAAATAAAGACCGAGTACTGATATCGCCATTTTATTGCAGTTCCATTAATGGAGAATACCGAATTAATTACATAACATTATTAATATCAATTATTAGATAGAATTAATGCTTATTTACAGTGTAACTAAATATGTACAGTAGTAAATTTTCTAACGATAACTTAAGTGAATACAAATTAATAATTTAAAGAATAGAATTATTGTAGATAGTGGCACATTCCTAGGGCGAAGAGTAGGATGACGGTGAGGGTGAGTACGAGGCAGAGGTAGCGACCGGCGATGGGGTAGTGGAACAGCTTGGCGTGCAGGCGCAGCGCGGACGCGTACATGAGCACGGCGGAGATGTCCTCGTGCGGCGTATCCTGGTGCAGGAATGGCCGCACGCACAGCTCGTGCCCCACCCACTGCGTCTTGCGGCACTCGCTCGTCAGCCGTGCCGCCTACCGGGACACAACGTCACTACTACATTCATATTCTCAAAAGGCACGTGACTAGAGCCTCATGTCCTCGCTTAAGGAATATCCATGAATGACTAATGCATTCTACAAAAGGATATCAGCGCTAAGGGATGCCATAAAATAGATTAGGTTAGCACTGTCTTGATAGCTATACACTTATAATGACAATCTGGGCGTTGAGTTCGCCTTAATACAGTGGCGTAGCGTATTAAGGGCACTAAGGGCGGCACTATTAGGGGGCGGGCAAAATTTAACAATAAATAATAATAATATCTTGTTAATATTTCAACTATAAAATACCCAATAATCTTGCCAAAAAAATCTTTAGAATTACTTTATATTATAATCTTTTAAATTGAATTACTTAAATAACAGGGCGGCAAAATGTTCTTTCGCCCCGGGCAGCTGACGCCCTCGCTAAGCCACTGCCTGTTCATGTTTAACGATATATAAACTAGTTTGAAAACTAAACCGGTGAACCCGAAGATATCATAATGAGCATATGATCATTAATAATTTATTGATATCATTAAAAAAAGAGAATTCGGTTAATTCATATTCATATATTCTGACAATTTAGAGTCAAGAGTCAAGCCAGTCAATTACTGAAAGCGTCAGTCTAAGTGAATGTAACTGTTACTTACCTGTACAAAAGGCACGACCACCGCCGATATCCATAAAAGCTCATTGAGTATACTTATCCCAATGATCGGCTCCGTCTCCGTATCCACTTTATCCAAGTTTAAGAGCCACATGAGGCCAGACGCAACCCATGAAATGTTAACTATAGTGAACAAACAGACTGCTGGAGCCAAGTCGTCGTTTAGATATTTCAATAATTTTCGGAATTCGGCTATTTCCTAGAAAGACATTTTTTTTTAAATCATAATTCTGTAAAACACAAAAATACGTTAGGACGTAACTTACATATGTAAACTTACTCTCATCCAGTGCAGCGGTGTAATCGTACGATTAAGTAATCGCTCTTTTAAAAACATAAGATGAGCTTGTAGTAATTGTGCTTGAAGACAATAACTTGTAATAATGGTCGCCTGCACCATGTCGTGGATCAATGTGCATATGATAAGCAAAATTTTTAGCACGAGTCTTACTTCGTATGAGCTGAAAGAATAATTTATGTTAACATTGAATCTCCAAGCAGTAAAGTTACAATAGTTAGGATTCGGTTTACCTGGTTTCCATCCACCTAAAGATTATATTGCCTTTAGCCAGCATTAGATTAACTGAGCATAGCGATAGACACATCCACAAAACGCTCAGTATTATGAAGAACCATAACATATGCAATAGCCGCTTTGGTTTGGTTGAAGGCATGCCTTGAGGCGCGTAAGAAGATAGTAGGAACACCTGAGCGCAAAAACCAACAACGTTATAAAATCAAAAATAGGTATGTGTATATAATGTACCTATAGTATAGTATTGTATTTAATTTAGATTATCTTCGTATACTTACTCGCTCCATCAAGTTTTGTAATTGCTCATTATCAGATATTCTGAATAAATATAATGCATATAGGAAGCCAACGAAATGCAGTATACTGGGTCCGATATAAGTAAAAATTACATTTCCATAACACACTTGCTTATAAGTGTCATATTCCAGAGTGGATGTTAACGCAAGTGGCACCAGCTTGTAGCAGAAACCTCTGTCACGTCTGTGAACATCAAAATAAAAGGATTAATACTGCATTTGAAAATAAAGTATTAGTATCAGTTATCAATTCACTTTCTGATAATAAGGTAAATCTGCTGTTTGAAAAATCTAAAAAATAATTCCTTTTTTGACCATAAGGAAATTAATGGCAACTGTCCAGAACTATGTCTAGCTAAGTACCTATCTAAGCTGTGCCCCACCGCTAATCATATTCTATACAAACTATGCGAATACAAGTACAACCACACAGGCCATAGAAATATGACACTTAAACTGCCAAACTTATTATTTTAGTCTCTAGTTACGCAGCGAACTGCACCTACTTCTTGTCTGTGGTTCATCTTTTATGCTAGATGCTGTAGTTAGGTACATGAATAACAGGTACTATAGCTACTATTCAATCAAAGATAATGGATATTACCTGAAACACGCCATATATTGAAGCACATATCCTAAAAACATAAATATTGCAACTTGCAATGAATGGAAGTGGGAACAGCAAATAGCGCATTTAGAAGAATTTGATACATCCAGTACCGGCCGTAATCCCATAATTGTTAATAGTTTTAGATATGGTATAAGTATCTGAAACAAGATTTATAAAACATCAAGATTATTGAATTCTAATATTACAGTTAGAGAGAAATAATTAAGAATTTATGAACCAGAAACGATTTTCATTGTGACACAGTGCGTAATACGTACGGACGGTGTTCATTGATTCAAACGGAAACTATTGTTAATACCAATATGTATCAGTTAGGTACGTTTACCAATTAGCTCCAAACTGACTCATTTTTCTTTTCTTTTTTAAGAAGAACTCGCGCACTAGCAATAAATTCTGTGTCGCGTGGGACTTTACAAACATTCAAACAACGGACACAAAGAAAAGACTCGGATCAACTATTTGTGGATTACACAAAGTTTTGTCCCGTGTGGGATTCGAACCCACAAGACTCGGCGTAGTGGCAGTGTCAAGGCGACCACTTAAACCACTACGCCATCCGTGCAGTATTTTATTATAGTTACGTAATTATATAGAATAGCAATACGCCTACTTCACCCAAAGGTTCATGTTCGGGATAAATAGGTGTAATTTGCAATATATTTTGCTGACAGGACGTGTTTAGGTCTCCCTTAAATAAGAGGGAGGCTACCAGCCAGTTGAGGGCAGTTCCCAGCCAGTCAAAGGCAGTTCCCCAGCCAGTCGAAAGAAGTTTCAGAAACCGTGGTGACGTAAATTTCTGAACTCAAAACCCGTAAACTGAACTCAAGATCTTATGATCGTTAGTTACACCAGCTACAAGTAATTCTTCTACGCCAATAGAGAAGGAGTTCAGATCAGAGGATCAATAGTTGATCTTATAAACTTAATATAGAAACAGATAGGTACCTTTGATTTACAATAATGTAATATAGCTGAGGTGCTCATGTGTTCTGTATCTGGGGACTCCGTGATTTCTCCAATCTGAAAATTATCATAATAATGTTTATGACATTTAGTTAGATCCAATAATCTATTTAAGATATCCAATACAGCGTATATATGTAGGATACTACGACATCCTTGCTTTGGTTTATCGTTGGCAATGGGCCAGCCTGGCGGAAGAAGTATATCCATCCTACAAAAGATAGCATTTAAACAAGAACTCTGTGTTTTGCTCCAGTGGTGAAGTAGGATTTTCATGTTAGTCAAGGACGCATGGTGCTGTCTGCAGTGAACTTGTAATCCATAACCCTGGCGCTCATATTTATGAAGGATAGGAAACGCGCTAGTGATCTCTGGTGTGCATCCGTACGTAACTGCATGCCATAAGTGGAACAGTTCGTTTACCACCTATTTTATATAAAATAAAACAAACTTGTTTCTCTCCTTAACACAGGCTATCCTGTAGCCTATCTAGGAGAACAGTACCTACCTCCCACGAAATTGTAGATCAAAATTATTCGATCGATGTAACATACTATTGTAAAAACCCTACAATATTTTTTTTTTGTGTAAATAAAGTTATTAATAAAGTTAAAAAAAAAAGGGTTTAAATATAATGACCATCAAAAATACTAATTGCACAGCATAACGAGCACCTATACGCTTCAAATTACTGCATTCCGTCTCGGAATGGTTAGGTTATGTTAGGTTCCTTCTTAACCCCACCCAAAAATAGGAGCCCCGCGCAGCGGGGCTACGTCGACTTAGTCTGATCTCTTTACCTAAATATATTTTGCTGTGCAATTAGTATTTTTGGTAAGCATATTTTGCTGTGCAATTAGTATTTTTTTGCTGTGCAGTTAAATACTACCCAATTTAAATTAGGTAGGTACCTAATT
The DNA here is from genome assembly GCA_963564715.1 of Catocala sponsa. NCBI lineage: Eukaryota > Metazoa > Arthropoda > Insecta > Lepidoptera > Erebidae > Catocala > Catocala sponsa. The sequence goes on from OY751331.1 coordinate 15,187,672, forward strand.
CATATTATTTACCTAAGGACATAAATACGCTATATTCGTACCTATTACTTAGGTTCTTCATATGTACCTAGGTAAATACATATTATAAAATAAAAATGCAAATTCTAAGATAAACTTCATGTTGTAATTGATAAGCCAAACAAAGGAAATTGGATATTTGACCGAAATTCAGCATCCCATATTTTGTACCTAATAGTGATTCGCCTTAAAAGATTTTGCACCTGAAGAAACCCTAAGAGGGCATATTTTTGGCACATGACTTACCTTATCACGTTAAATAATAAAATAAAGCAATGTTATAAAAATAAAGAATAAAAATGTGGTATCAATCGTACTTATCAATAAACATGCGATGTCATAGTAGTCCAAATCATTTTCAGCTTTCTTTAATGCGTCTCTGTCTATATTTATATATCAACTCTTTTTTGTCATGCATTGAAACAGCCCAAACAAGCCTATGGATTTGTTTTCATTGCTTACTGATAATTCTACAAACCAATAGGGGACACCCGTATAAATTATATTTACGTTGGTAAATATAGATACGTAATTAACTAATTAAACATCGGTTTACATAAAGAGACACTGTGTTTTTAAAAACATAATTATTAGCATTCTTGTAATTCGCCATAATATATAAAAATAAAAACGCTTCGCAAATCAGTATAGTGGATAAAAGTATCATGTACTAAAAAACTCACATCTACGCTATTGGCATCAAGACTGGACCTCCTGGATCTTTCCATCGCTGGTTCAGCAAGCTTGTCGTTCCCCAGTACATGGCTGTCCAGTAAATCACTCGCTACATAATCATTTAGAAAATTGACATTATCCAGTTTATTGCCCATATCTACTCATTAATTACCAACACACACATTATACGAAATGATAAAATATTAATTATTGAGCGTTTGCGAAGCAAACAAATAAGATCTAAAGAATGACGGTAGGTAGTTAAAACTTATAGTAGGTACTTAACTTACCGCTGCCATAAGAAGCATTATCATTTTGCATTTTCTAACACTGAATAATAAGTAGAATAAACAAAAATGTTTTTAATTATACTTTCACTGAGAGTTTTATAAGGATACGCCGACAGCAACAGATAACGAACCACTGCAGTACTTTTATTAATGTAATAACATGATTGTGTTTGTACTTATTGCACTGAGTCAATGCATTATCTATAGGTACTAATATTATAAAGCTGAAGAGTTTGTTTGGTTGAACGCGCTAATCTCAGGAACTACTAGTCCAAATTGAAATTTGTTTTAGTGTTGGATATCTCATTTATCGAGGAAGGCTATAGGCTACATAACATCACGCTACGACCCACGGGGGTGGCGCAGTAATCATAAACGCGGGTGAAACCGCGGGCACATCTAGTACTCTGATAAATAGCCAATGCTATTTTAATGTCATTGTGTTTTCATAATATATTATGTAGGTATAACCAGTGGATCAAGTTTTAAATTAAATTTAGGTAATAATCTATGTTTAATAACAGTTTCGGCAGATTACTTTTGTAGTTAGGCAGACGTCATTTATTATTATGTTTATTTATTACCTTAATTCCTAGGCATTGTATTAATGGTTTACTAATAAATTAAATTAAATCAAATCGAGAACTTTTCCAGACATGACCTTTGATAAACCCAGAAATTTAGATAAAGGTGAAATGTTTTTATTATAATTTGCATTGAGTATCTACATTCGAGAACAGTAGATAGGTACGGCTTAGGAAAGATTTAGCATTAAGTTGGTCTATGAAAAAAGCCTGTCAAAGGGTCAGATTGGAGTAGGTAGGTATGCATCTGTGATCTAATTGATTAAGTACAGGCAACGTTTTCTGACAACACTGTGTGCAAACCACGAATTGAATTAAATACAGTTTGGTAAGGGTTGTATCGGTATGATAGCGATGGTAAGTACAACCACTTTTAGTCCCTGGTACAAACGTTACAAACCATCGTAGTATGACCTACTCGACCATAGCCTATAAATAGTTGAACAGTTCCCCAGGTCTCAACATATTATAGCCGATGCGTTATGTCTGATGCTTACTGGTGTGCTTTTATTAATTAATCTAAGTTCAATTATGATTGTTAACTCAAATTAGAGAATCTAAACCGTTGGCTTAGCACATACATTTACTAAGAGAATAATCACTACGCTCTGTAGTGAAATAGAATACTAACTACTGCAAGCTATCTACAACTAGATGGTCGACAATCGAACTCCAAGAGCACTGTCAGCCCGGTAAAGTTGGTTGGTTTAAAAATACATGACTCAAGCCTGTGCATAAACTGGTAGACAGAGTTGTATGCTATCTATACGTTAGAGCTTACGTAATCGGGGTCGAATCTGTTTCCGTTTACGTCTCATTAACGGAAATAGATTCGACCCCGATTACGTAAAAGGTTCATGGAGACGCGCGACGGGTAGAGTTGAAGAACAAATAAGACATTATTGTACTGTGCTAATACGCCAGCCAGCTAAACATTGCAGATAAAGATAGCCGACTGCTGTTGGTGAAAATATTCAAATGTTTTAAAGCCATCCTGAGTTTGCCTGCGGGCATTGAGTTTAATAAAATTAGCCTTGTACCACACCTTCGAATTTGGTAAACACAAATAAAAATAGCTATGTTCATGTAACGAATATTTATTAATTTGTAATTAATGTTGCTTAAATAATTATGATCTGGGTAGCTTTTTCTTCATCAGGTATCCTGTTTTTCGCACAAACTGTTTTCTCTCTTGATGATGTTTCTTCATTTTTCTGTTATTTTCTGATTCGGACTTCTTTCCTCTCATACTGAACTTCATTTCTCGATTGCCTCCAGTAGTGGTGATCATTGTCGAAAATCCTTCTTTCGATAATCGATCGCCCAAACTAGCTTTACTCACTCGAGTTATACTTTTAATCAAATTAGTATTATTTGGAGCTTTATTTAATTCATAAACATTTTCTTCATTAGATGGGGCATCCTCTTGCGATTTGTTTCTCCTAATAATTTTATGTTGCTTTTTGACTTCTTTCACCCAGGATCGATCCTCATCTGAGCTTTCGTCGTCACTAGTGTCGTACAGTTCCATATCTGAATCTTTGTCCTCAGTCTCGTCCATCTAAAATTATTATCAATTTATTAACTGAATAATACTCAAGTAGGTTTTGTGACTAAATCATAAAAATTAAACTCTTTTACGACTTATACAAGTTAACAATTAGGTATATTGGATAAATAATATTGGTTATAAGAATATATTTTGATTGTTACCTGTGTAGTCTCAGGTACCGGCTGTTTATCCTTGTTTTTGTCCATTCTAGACAGAACAGGGTTGAGTAGACGAAACTCTTCAGCTCCTTTATCAACTTCAAAGTCAGGGTTCTCAAATAAGGCCTAAAAGAAATATCAAATATATAAATAAGTATATTATACAAACAACATTTTTATTCGGATATTTAAATCATTCATTCGTATATACACACTTAAAACAAATTCAATGTACAATACTGTTGACAAACAACCGTCAGGCTAAAAAGGAAGGCTAAAGAGCATTATAGGTACATCCAAAATCTTTGAAATGTTTGTAAGAAAATTATTAGTGAACTAACATGTTAATGCTTGGTTTTGGGAAAGGTAAATAGTATGTTATAAATATTACTTATAACATAGGTACATCAATTAAGTATACAGTGACTTACATTTGTAGCATTTCATCATCATTACATACTGTAGCACATATGTAGACAAATAGATGTTTGTTTACATAGGTCCTACAGTGAAATTGGCTTTATTCTTTTATTACTACCCACCTTAAATCTATCGTCTTTGAGCAAATTGCTTGATTGTTTCTTCTTTTTACTATCATTATCCATAAGTTTAGAGGCCAGATCTCTATTAACTTTGGGTAGGTTATCCTCAACTTTAATCCGGGAAGGTCTTTCTTGTTCGATCTTTTCTCTGATCTTGCGTTTTTTGTATTGCTCAAATGCAAATGGATCTGCTATGGATTTTGCTCTCTTATATAGTCGTACATCAACAAAGTATCTATAATGTGATAAATGTAATAAGATAGTACGATTGTTTATTGAAATATACTACAATTAATTAATAATTCGATTCATCTATTCTTACCCATGCATGTATGCTCTCAATAGATTTGTTCCTAGTAAGTGGTCCAAACCAAGTGATTCAAGCTCCTGCTTGGTGATGAATTTATAATCATCATACACAGTTTGTGATGCTGAGCTCTCCAGCTCTTCAGTCAAGTTGTCTAAGAAGGCACACCATCTGGGTGCTGGACCTGAAAATATTAAATTTATTTATAATTATGTACACTTGAATAATGTATTAACCATATTAAGATAATGTATCTTGTTATATGCCTTATTGGTTTATATAAACTATGGTCAGTGTAGGGCGTAGTTAACTACTATTTTGTAATCAGATTTCTAATTACGATTAAAAGTAGTTAACTACATGTAGTTATGATTACATGTAACTTAACTACACTAATCAAACTATATGAAGTAGTTGTTAATTAGATTGCTGCAATCTAGTAGTTATAACTACTGATTTATTTGAATTCTATGTTTTGCAATTATATAGACGTGTAAATTGTTATAATTATCGATTTATTAAAACTGAATCTGGCTCTAAAATTAATAAAAAACTGAATCAGGCTGTGTAAAAAAAATCTTCAGTTTATTTCACGTATGCTTATTGTCATGAATAATTGAATACAAGGTTTAAAGTCATAGATATGTACCTATATTTATTATTATTATTGTAATCAAAAAATCAACTTTACTCAGCAAACATCAACTAATACCAAATGACTTACAAATGAAATAAAAAAAATTACGATTGGGCTAATCATTGAAATTAGCCTTTAGTACAACACGTTTTTCGAACATTTTAGCCGACAATTTGGGGACTTGTGAGATTCAGGATAGTTTATCATATTTGCATATGAAAACAGTCTTTCCACTGGAGCCGAAGAAGGTAAAGGGTATTGTGTTTTATAAATACGTTTTCCACTTCTAGATATCTATGAAAAGTGTTTAGTAGATATTTAGGCGATGCTCTAACTCGCGCGACCACGACTCGCGCGCGTCCTCCCGACTCGTGGTACAACTGCGATGTTCAACTGGTTGTACCACGGGGAAGTAAAGTTACCCATGGTTCAACTGTGGTAACAAATTTTTTTTGCTATTTATAATAATAATAATATTTATTTATTGACAGAAAAAATAAAATACATCCTTACACTATATCATAAATATTACATCATTGTTAAATAATTTTAGCTTAAATTTATTAATTTTTTATTTATTTATTTATAAAACAAATCACATATGTCATTACAGGAAAACCTAATGCGACATAGTGGACATTAATACATAATAATAGTAGATAACTATAAATTTTGTGACAGATATTGTAATGTCACCCTCTCAAATTCCGCCAACGTACAGCAAAATATATCTAGACGTTGTGCAACTACATTCAGCATCCTAGCAGCACGGCATCCTAGCAAATTAAAATTAATTCTTAAAGTATGTTAATTTATAGTGTATACAAAATAAATGAAGTTCAAAAGGTTATGTTTAAGCCTGCCTGAACTAGGATAAACCTGTGTTTCAGGACATCACTTAACAATTTTATTTTACACTAGCGCATAATTAATACAAATATTTACAGTCGAAAGTACATCTACGATTAAAGGTGTTCAGGAAGTAATAAACAATTTTAAAATTAATTTCAATATAATTTTAAGACTTCTAGCAGTTTTTCTGTGTCCGTATAATGATGATTATGATTACATATTGTCCAATACTGGCTATGGTTTACTTGAAAGTTTATTGTCATGGTGACTTATCAACTACATAATTTACCATGTGCCATACTGAAAATAGTTACTTCTATATTGAGACATAGTGATTAAAGCATGTGTCTGGATGAAATCCATTAAATGAATGATGATAACGAATTAAATGCATTCATAAGGTTATCTATACTAATATTATAAAGCTGAAGAGTTTGTTTTTGTTTGTTTGTTTGAACATGCTAATCTCAGGAACTACTGGTTCGATTTGAAAAATTATTTTAGTGTTGGATAGCCTATTTATCGAGGAAGGCTATAGGCTATATAACATCACGCTACGACCCACGCGGTAGCGGCGCAGTAACGATAAACGCGGGTGAAACCGCGGGCTCTAGTAATAAATAAAATAATAATAAAATGGACAAACCTAAAGAAGGTATGTAATATATCTGCATTTTATGATCTTCAACTGCCATCATATTGAGTCCAGTGTTTGGTATAACACATAAATCATTGAAATCAGCAGAAGACTCTATACTTGTGTATTGCTTGCCCTGGAACATAGCATAATTCAATATTAATCAGTTGGAATGTTTCAAGTTGCTAGACATGCATTACAAATGCTGTGCCATGCACATCTCAGAATGTGTTGGTGGCTCACTGTGCATACTTGCCAGATACCTATGTTGTGAGCCAACTTATGCACCACCTTAATGTGAGTTTTGCATTCTATATGGATGAATGTTTTTATGTTGGGACCATTTTGCTACAAACTTTACAACATTCATCCCAATGGCATGAAAGTAATGTTTGTATGACACATTCTTCAACCTAAAGCATTGTACATGACAAGTCAATTGCAGTGCATGCTACTCAATGCATGAGGTGTAATAAAGTAACAGACTAAAATATTTATACATACTGTGTTTTTATCCCATATTTTCACAACACTAGAGTCCATGGAATAAACATAATTCATTTGCTTATGAAATTCTAGCTTCTTTATAGGTATTTCATTCATATGATCCTTTATGAGAAGAGGTTTACTTGATCTTATGTCATACAGTAACACATGGCCTGTAGATGTGCCTATACCCATCCTTAGTGGACCATCAAACTTAGCCGCAGTTATGGCAGGCAACTTGTCATTTCTGTAAACATTACTTATAAGTAACATAAAAAGTAAAACAAAATGTTTAACACATAAAAGATTATGCATACTTATATTCTGATTCTGTACAGTGCAATGCACAATCTAAAATTCCTTGTCTAGATTTGATGCGAGGATCCCAAGCCTCCACATGACCAGATTCTGTTCCAAGTATTAACAGCCCATGTTCCTCATTAACAGCACAACAGTTAACTTCATTTGCTTTTGTTACATATGGTGCTAAAAATTGTCCTAATTCTAAGTTTAGTCTGTACACCTCCTGAAAATTCACTTAGATTATATTATCATGCAGACTTATTGGTTTCAATCTGTTTAATTAATTATTAACAAAATACATATGAGAGTAGTGCTAAATGTTTTATAGCACTAGTTGTTAACAATAATGTACATAATTGTACACATTCATAAATCATAACTGTCAAATAATCATAAGAACATTAATTAATTGATAAAAATCTTTTAGAGAATTTACTAGTATTCACTAGTTACACTGTGGAATAAAATGTAATAAACCAGAATAAATTTAATAATTAAATTGAATCAATTTGTGTTATTAGTGCTATTAATGATAGAAAATATACAAACCGATGAAGCTCCAACAACAAATAGGTCACAGGAAGGTTTGTGGTATGCAATATCTCTACCAAAACGGGGGACCCGTAGGCGATAGTGTCGACCATGTCCAACATGAAACTCCACATAACGATCACATTGTAGAAACACAAGCTGAAACAGAATATAATGTGTACCATAAAAATTAGGCAAATATTATTAAATTAATTTATTAGAAAATAATAATAATTTTTGTTGCTTACCTTAGAATAATCCTCACTTAGTATTTCAAATGTTACAACTTCAGAGTCTAAACACCGCTCAAACTTCAACGATAAATTATTTACATCGTAGCATTTGACTCTAGGTTTGTAGATACCTGTTGCCATTATGTACTGTCCATCTTTGGAGACCCGGAGGCTCGTGCTAACACCTGGCATATCAAATTCTTGAATGAGTTCAATTCTTCTGCGTATGTCGACATTTTTCTTCAGTAGTGCCCGTTTTTTTCTTTCCGTTAACCACTACAAATTACCAATAAACACGTTAAGATAGGTAAAAAGTATTGACATTCATTAGGTTATCTAAGAACACTTACGTCCGGAAGAGATTTTCCGACGCTGAGGTTATATATTTTAATATTATCTATCTCAGACACTTGCATGATGCTTCTATATAGTCTATAATTATTTATTAATCAAAAAAAACATAAATTATTTTCAAGAAATTCACATTTCAAAACATGCTTCAATGTTATGACATTTCATTCATTGATAGTTCCATAGTAGAGCTGTAGCAAACCGTATATATTCGGTACTGAGTAACGGGTACGCCATCTAGTACCAAGTACCGAAACGTTACACACAAATACATTTCGTTACTCGCATGATCATCTATCATGTTATTTATTAATTTTAAAATTACCTACTTTTATTTATTATTTAATTTTAAAACATATTTGATAAAGAAAATATTCGAAACAGTAAATCCCTTGCAAATTCAGTAGTTTCCCATCAGATCCTTGGGGTAATTAAATTACAGTTTACTTGTAGTTTTAACCAATTTACATATTAAATTAAATAAAACTTAGATTTACATATACCTACACAAAACGACAAGTATGGTTAAAATATGTCTAATAAATTAATAATATAACGTATAAGTATTTTTTCTACAAAGTACGAACGACGCGACGCCGACGTCAACGTTATACCGTACGCAATATGCAACACGACCTGATGCGATACTCTATGTTATCGGGTATCAAAAGTAACGAGTAACGTAACGATACGATAGTAACGAGTACTGATTGTTATAGTAACGAATGCATACGGGTACGCTATTTTTCGTTACTTTTACACCTCTATTCCATAGACTATATTAGACCGCATATAAAAAAATGTGCTGTGAGTTCATTTACAGTACTTCAGACATACTTAGATAAAGCGGCTATTCAAGCCTTGATTTGTTGATAGGCCAAAAAACGTAAACAATATATTTAACATAACTAAAGCTAATTAATTAAACTAAATAAAATATGGTAATAAGTCAGTAATGCTTTTAATGCATCTTGTGCATTGTCTAACATTGAAAATAACATTACAAAACTGCAATTGCAAAATTGCAATTTTATTTTTATTTCTATATTAATAAACAATTTTTGCATTGTGTTTGAATATACATAAATAACAAACTATCAGAAATATTATAATTATATAAAAAAATCAACGGGTTGCACTCCGAGTGTGCCGGCAGAAGTGAAAACTTGAATATTAACGTTGCCGTTGTGCATTTTGATATTTTGGAATGGTTAGGGAATAATTATGCACGAATTGCTTATTTATCAGTATAAAAGTACTATCATTTATGTGGTAAAATACAATATTCATTTATTGCGCTATCGTACACAAACATGACAATTCTCCCTCCGTCTTACGAATTTTCGATCAGGTCACGTGTCCTAACGCGAGTTTAACATTTTTTTATTTTTACCCATCACAAAAAAGTGCACAACGCCGCTAAAGAAGTTTTCACTTCAATAATAAAATTTGAGATTATGGACGGTCAATCTTAATATCACGTACTTTAAGTAATTTCACAAAGCGCAAAGTAATTTAAGTAATTCACAGAAATCATTATTCATGAGTCATAGACACCTGCTGTGGCAGTTGCTTAATTAACCGAGTTATTAAGTGCTTCCACAATCAACTGAATTGATGTCTTTTCAGTTATTATTTTCGCTAGGCAGTCACTAGTTATGTTTCAACTGAACATTTATTTACATATGAGTGCAAGCAAATAGCGTGTTTTGGTTCATCAGCCTTCATCGTGCAGTTTGCTGCAGTTATAGGTTGATTTCATTCTGCTGAAAAGCACTGACGAGAATACGACATTGCAGGTAATAGCTAGTACACACAGCAACACATCAACCTAGACTGTTTGGACTTTGAACTATTAGAAGTTGAACACTGCGAATCGTGCGAGAGATTGCGTTAAATTATTGTTATTTTGTGTCACTCACGCTGAATGGGACGCGACGCTTCTATCCTTACCATTACATCGACACTACTATGCACTGACCCTTTCCGACAATTCTCTATTTTGTATGTAGCGTAGTTATGCGTATATAGGGTGTCTAACTTGATGTGTAGCCGTGTGTACTCATTTGTATCGAGCTTTAGCTTGTGTGTGATGAATTGATTATAATAGATCGAATTATACTTTTTTTGCTGGTGTTGCTGTACTATTTAATTGGAATAATTGTTATATTATGTTTTATTGAGAGAGCAACATATTTCCTATCGATAGTTTTGAGCACTGTTGCCAATTTAGCGACTTTGTTGCTAGAAGTGACAGCGACAAAAAATAAGATTTGAAGACAAAAATGTTTTAGCGACTTATCTGACGACTTTTGGAGTACAAATCAAAACAATTTTAGGGCTTGTAATAAATACATTTAAAATCTCCAGGTTGACCTCTTTAAATTCTCGGGACTGAACCTACCCCATGGTAGGCGGTCTGACTTTTTTTTTAGTAATTCACTACCTGACAGTCGAAAAACCAAACCAGAATCAGTTTCAGCGACTTTCTGGCGACTTTTGATATTGAATCTAGCGACTCGACTTTACAAGAGTTGGCAACACTGTTGAAGACAGTGAGGATTTGACTTTTGACATTTAGAATCTGATTTATATTGATAAATGCAGCAACTAAACTTCAAATTAGGTTATGTTTTCAATATTTAAATGTGAATATTTTCATGCTTTCTCTTTCCGAGATTCCACACATAAATTTTCCACTTTATTAAAAATAATAAATGCGTGTTAACCATTATACTTATACAATTAATACGATTTTTATGTGCTATGTGTGGTGATAGATAAGTTTGAGATAATTAGCAAGATTATAGTTTGCTTACACATCTATATAATTGTGCTGAAAATATAATCACCCTTGTGCATACTACAGAAAATAATTCGCAATGGCTGGAGTGGCCAAAAAAGTACAATTACCGAAATCGGTACTGGAAATGAAATTCATGAAGAAGACTAAAGAGAGAATAGAAAAAGAAATAGAAAATACTCAGGGCCATGATAGTCTGTATGCAAATATCATCACTAATGAGATGCGAAGTGCTTCCGGTAACTACATATCAGAATCAAGTTTCATATACTGTGAAACAATGGTTGAGGGCAGACTATCATTCAAAGGTATGAACCCTGAGATAGAACGACTCATGGAATTAGATAATGCAAACTATGAGAAACCCACTGGTGAGATGGTTAAAGATGTTAGTGACGAAATATTAGCAAAGAAAATGGCAGCTTTTAATAAGAGGAAAAGGCCAGTAGACAGTCCCATGGCAGTGGTTCCTAGCAATAAAAGAAAAAAGCATACTTAGTATAATTAAATAGGTATTATAATTCTGTGTACTTATGTATAAGTATAAAAGTAATTGTAACTAGATGATGTTTGTTATGCTATTAGACTTTCTATAGTTGAAAGAGCTTGTTTAAACCTATCAACTATATTGGAACAGCAATATAATCTTGTTTTATCTGACTGTTGTGCTACATTTATTATGTATGTATATTTTAAGATAATGGATAAGGTTTTTAATTTTGTTAAACTTTAACTTGTTTGCCAGCGGCTTGTATACAAGCTGCTACATTGTGTAACCCTATTTACCAGCGGCTCGGATACGAGCCACTGAGTGTCACACCACTTTAAGCCTTATTTTTCTAACCATAACGCTTAAAACTGATTGTTTTTGGCTATGAATGGATTTTTTGGGTAAAGTAAATATTGTAAAGAATTATGAGAGTATAAACATACAATAAGTTAAACAAGTTGATATAAAATAACATAATCATTACCATATTGTGTACCACATACAACTATTCAATTTACCTCACTTTAAAAATATACTGCCGCCATGAACCCATTGAATTATTAAGTACAAATAGTATATAATATTATCTCAATGCATAAACCTAACAAATAATATGTGCAAAATGACAGAATTACGTAATTTTTTATTTGACTTTGTTTGTTATGTATGTTGTATGCATTTTGTAAAATAAACAATAATGCCCACATAATACGATTTTTATTTGTACAAAATTCAATTTTACTCGAGAATAGCTAATATTTTATAATTTTATGTCATACTGTTATTGTAGGTGGAGTCTAGCTTCTGCCATTCGACATATTTAACAATTTTGAAAATATGGTGAGGAATTGGCAGTGCAAGTTAGGAAATAGGTGTTTTATAGACGTTTAAGCTTTATTGCTAACTAGATATTGCCGGCGGTTTCGCTCGCGTTAGGTTAGATTAGCAACAGTATTTTTTTCTGGTTTCTACCAGCTTCTCTATGTCCTCTTCTGTTGTACTGACAATGTGTATGTGGAATTTTAGTGTATGTTACCGCAGCAAAATATTGATAAATGTTGTGCTTTAGAGAGATGAGAGTATAGCAAATAATTAGTTCATTGTGAAGAGTAATTTGTTCACTAATAGCAAAATTGTTCAAGATGTAGTTTTAAAGTTATTCGAGAAAACAGATTTTGCAGCAGCAACATTTATTTTATAAAATAGTTTCAGCCCGGAATTAAATGCATGAATTTGTTGCGTATTAAATGTTTGTGAACAGCAAAATTTGTGACCATCAGAATGGCCGGTCACTACCCATATTTTACATTGAAATAATTATAGAAAGTTGCTACATCAGGATGGCTAGTCACCTATCCAGTGAGAACCAACTGCGCAAATGAAACGAGTTTTTTTTAACCAATTGTTGCTACTAGATTGCTACCTTTATATCCTTACATGGTTTTGGGACTCATAGCTGTTAAGGATAAAAGTTATTATCAATTTACTAATATTATATACATAAATTACAAAATGTATAATAGATAACTTTGAAATAAACTCTTTGAGATAGCGCCTGCTTATAAAATATCTACCCGTTTTGTATTTGATTCCAAATTTGCTCTTTTAATTCTACAGGCGTTTAGGCATCAAAATAGTAAATTGATAATAACTTTTTATCCTTAAAAGCTATGAGTCCCAAAACCATGTATTTAAAGGTAGCATGGGTAAAAAAAACTCGGTTCATTTGCGCAGTTGGTAATTTAATGTAATTGGACTCCCTTTTCCGCATTTGAACTCCAAGTTGGCCCATTATGCGTGAGAGTCGGCCGGTTATGGAGATAGCCAGCCCAACTCCGCCCAGAAGCACAGAAGATTCCTGGGGTCTTCGCAGGCCTCGCGGAGTGACCTCGGGTTGTTGAGGATTTCCTTGCGTTGTGCTGTTATTCCCATACATTCCAGGACTACATGGGCAGCAGATTCTTCTTCGGTCAGACATCCCCTACAGAGGGGGCTGTCTGTTGCTATGATGTTGTACAGATGTTTGTTCAGGGGACAGTGTCCTGTTAGGATCCCCACGATGGTCCGAAGGTCCGATCTTTGTAGGTTGAGCAGGCGGTGTGTCAGACGTGGTGAGATGGCCGGTAGGGCTGCTTTCGACTGTCTGCAGTCCGTTGTCCGTGCCCAGAGTTTATTATGTTGGCTCTGAGTGCGAAGCCGCATCCATGTTGTTAGTTATGAGAATGGTAGAGGGAGGAATGGAGGTGGACCAACCTTCCGTGGTGGTTTCCGATCCTCTTCTAGCCAACTCATCTGCAGCATCGTTACCCAGTGATTCACTGTGCCCCTTTATCCATTGTAAGGTCACTAAGTTTTTTGTGGATATTCTCTCAAGAGCAAGGTGGCATTCGTAAACGAGCCTGGAGTTGCAGCTATTGCTCTCTAGGGCTCTAAGCATTGCTGTGCTGACGGAGAGGATTCGTATCCTGTAACCTTCAATCAGTCTCCTGTCTATCGCCGTGGCGGCCTCCGTAATGGCTACACATTCACATTGGAAGATAGAACTGTGTAAGGCTAGTGTCATAGATATGTTAATATTGAGATCCAGGGAGAGAACTCCTGCGCCCGTTACCTGTATGGTTTTTGAGCCATCAGTGTAGACTCGGACCTCGTTGATTCCCGATTGATCTCTCTGTTGCTCATGAAGTTGTATATGGTAGTTCTTTTGAAATAGATGTTATTTGGGGACCTTGTCACATGGGGCGGCGAGCAGTGGCTCATACGCTATAGCTAGCTCTAAGATCGATGCATGTGGGCTTCTAGTGTTTCCCCACAGGCCCTGGTGTTTCAGTCGTATTGCGGCCATAGTCGCTTCTTATTGTATGTAAAGGTCTAAGGGGGCCAGCCCTAGGATGACTTCGAGGGCGGCTGTCGGTGTTGTTCTCATACACCCTGTTATTGCTGAACATGCCATTCTCTGGAATTTCTGCAGCTTGGTGATGATGGTATTGAGTTCAGTCTTGGTCCACCATACGATAGCACCGTATGTTATTGTTGGTCTGATTATGGCGGTATATAGCCACAGTGTTATTTTTGGGGAGAGTCGTCATGTCTTTCCGAGCATTCTGCTGCATTGGAAGAAGCATGCGCATGCTCGTTGGAGTTTGTAGTCAAGGTGCTTGTTCCACAGCAATTTGCTGTCTAGTATGATCCCTAGATACTTGACTTTTGCGCAGTTGGTTCTCACTGGATAGGTGACCAGCCATCCTGATGTCAGAATGGCCCGTCACCTAAAGTCGTATACTTAAAAAAAAACGGTGTAAGCAATTATATGACGATTAAAAGCAACTAGGTAGCAACTTTCTATAATTATTTCGATGTAAAATATGGGTACCTAGTGCCCGGCCATTCCGATGGTCACCAAAATTTGTGTGTTGTGGTTCTAAAGTTATTTAAGATTTTTCTGCGGTAACGTTTTGGGATTGCCCAGATCTCAAAAACGGCTCAACGTAGGACTTTGAAAAATACCAATAATAATTAATTAGTTCAAATTTGTTCAAACATTAGTTTTTGATTTGTTTGATAAACACCAATCTAATTAAATAGTGCCGAAATTCAGAAAGAAATGGATTTGCATGTTAACCATAACACTTACAATCAAATAAAAAGCTGTATCATGTACCCTTGGTACACCTTTATAACGACAGTAAATTTAGATTATGTAACTCTACACAATATGAAGATACAAAGAAATTTAATTACATTTCAGACTAGCTGTTACCTGCGACTTCGTCCGCGTAGATTTTAACTAAAAAGTGTTTGTCTCCGCGGAACCCTATTTTTTCTCTAAAATCAAAGTAGCCTAAGTTACTCCTTATAACATCAGCTATCTGCCAGTGAAAATCCCGTCAAAATCGGTTCAGCCGTTTCGGAGATTAGCCAAACAAACAGACAAACAGACGAAAATTTAAAAAATAGATAATTTCGTATAGGTTCCATAAATACTTTCACTAGCTGACCCGCGCAACTTCGTCTGCGTCACATAAGAGAGAGAGTGGGTCGTAGGCACCTATAATACAATTTTAAAGGAGCTGAAACTTTCTTTGTGAAATCCACGAATAGACCAGTGCCGAAGCCTTTGAAAATGGTAAAAAGTGAAAATAAATAATAGTAGGATGAAACCCATTGGAAAAGAAAGAGAATATAACAAAAATTAAAGGAAAAATAATTTACGGTTGATCTGAGGTCGGGAAGCGGGTGGGGGTGGGGGGGTAAGGGTAAAAAACGGTTTACCTCGATTTCCGGCAAAACTAGAAGTCCTATGGAAAAAAGTTAAATAGCAAAGTTGAAGGTAATAAAAAGACCTACAACTTTTGTATTTACACTTTTTTCACATAACCTCAAAATTTATGTGAAAATTCAAATAACCAAGTTTTTGGTTTTTTCTTATGCAAAAAAAAAAAAATTTTTCTCGAAATTTGGTGAAAACTTACCTTTTTATGTCCCAAACACACAGAATTTTTTTTATTTAAAATATTTATTTTTGCTGCTTATTTTGACTTAATATCGAAAAAGCACCCTAATTTTCAATCGAAAATTCACCCGTCAAAATATCTGCTTTTTTAAAAAAGTCGGAGAAGTTTTTGTTCTTTGAAATCTCTACTTTCTGATGGTGTAAAAAAAAATATACATTACTATGGTAAATTTTCTCAGAAAATGCAAAAAAACGAAAAAAGCTCGCTTCCGAAATTTTTTCTTTAATCACAGCGTACAATTTTGAGCTATTTATTAAAATTTACACTTTAATTACTCGAAAAACGTAAGAATGAAATCTTACGCTTACGTTGATAAACAAAAAAATTACAAATCCATAAAACATAAAGATTGCAAAAAATATGCGAAAATAGTTGTTCTAAATATTAAAGATTTAAAGGGGATTTCATCTAAAAATGTGTGCAGCAATTTTTTCAGTAAAAAAGTTGATTTATTAAATTCTAATTACATTTACGTCATAGAAAATCTCATAATATATAAATATATATGTAAATCGTACTGTCAAAATTAATCGTATCGTAATCGTTTTTAGATACTTTATACTGATTACGTTATTCATTATAATATTTTTAAATACATAATCTTGTTATTTATAAATAAAAATTTTCAAATCGGACCAGTAGTTAATGAGATTAGCGCGTTCAAGCAAACAAACTCTTCAGCTTTATAATATTAGTATAGATTCTGATATGCATTAGATAAAAAGCTGTTATTTTGACATTACAAACAGACACTTCAATTTTATTTATTTGTATAGATGGTCAGATTTATAAATCCTGTTAATTTCAGCTTTAAATTAAGACTATTATAAAAGTTATATTAACAAAAAGAATGTGTCAGCAATTCTTCTATAAGCCGACCAAATTATAAAGGCTACGTAAAAGCGACCGCACCATACGTACGGGTAAACTTTGCTAATTAACAGGTTAGTAGGAAAACTGCTATTTCACGTTCATATTCTGTGAGGGGGTAGTCCTTCCCCGGTCGAGCCGGCGCGGCCCATTCATGCTGAAATCGGCGAGGTTCTACTACCTGGCTTTGTTCAGGTTAGGAGAAATTAGCATCAATGTCATTCAATATTTGTATTAGTTATTAAGATATACAGAATTATTACTTTATAATTTATTTAATATATAATATAATAATAAATAATAAGTTGTTTTATGTATGAATTTCAAACTGTAACTTTTAAAAATCACAATAATAATTTAATTTATAACAATATTAATACTTAGTATGGGAAGTTACTTTTGTCAGTTTATGTCACTAAGTGTTATATTATTATTTATTCAGAAAACACACTTAATAATACGTGATCTGTTAATAACGTGTCAGTCGAATCCTTGTTGCATGAGGTTGTGCAGGTCTCTAAAGGCGGCTCCAAGTCGGCCCTGGAGTGTTTGCCGTTTGAGCAGAAAAGCTCGAACGTCAAGCAGTAATCGATGTATCTGCATGCATTTAGCAAATCTCTCCTCACGAGGAATGTCTACACCGAGAGTGCGTACCGGCGCACTTACATTGGCTCTTACTACGGATGAGAAGTTGCGCACTATCAGCCTCAACGCGTTGCAGCCACACTGCATATATCTGTAATAGCAAAAGTAACGTATTTATCAGTACTTCTTTCTGGAAATACATCGACATTAAATTAATTTTATAGCTATACGTACGACTCATATTTGCTCTGCAATAACTCATATATTTTGGGCAACATCAATAAGCAAATATCTAAATTCCATAGAGATCTGAAACAAATTCATAATTATTTGTATGCAAGTAGGTAAGCATTTACATAGTTATAGAAATGCAGGTGATCTTTGACTTTGGTCAAGTTTTTACTTAGACTCAAATTAATTTTCTATAGCTGTTGACGTAGTCATGGAGGAAGATCTGGGGTATAACAGTGGCCATTAAATTTACAAATGCTACACTTGCATTGTAAATTTGGTCATTATCGCTATTTATTTCGATAGATTATTTACCATTAGCTCTGAGGCATTTTAATAGTAAGCCAACATATAGCAAATCTGTCCATCCTTCTAGTACCTATTACCTATCAGAATGCCATCTCGTTACGTTTATTTTTATACATATTCATACATAAACGGTGAATTTGCCGCGCTTGGGCAAATTACCTGTATAAGTATACTTAATTAGTCAAGTATTAGTAAATTGTAAGGTTTCTGTTTAGCGAATATGTTGGTATATTCAACTCTGTTGATAAGCGGCTGTTCAAGTATTACGTTACGTTACATAATAGGTAGGTAGTTAAACAATTATGTAGGTAACTAATGAACAAATTTTCAACAATAAAGTAAACCGACTTCAAAAAGGAATATTCGAAAACTTAAAATGCACTAAAAAGTTAATAAATAATTGCATATTATTGTGAATAATTAAATTATTGTTATTAATGGAGTCGGTCTCAGCCAAGGTAGATTTGTAACTAATTAAACATGAGATGTTTTACTATAATCATAACATAACATTGGCATGCACAATTACACACATAGATGCAGCACGCGGCGCGGGCGACTGACACCGACTCCAAAAATAACAATAATTTAATTATTCACAAGAATATGCAATTATTGATTAACTTTTTAGTGCATTTTAAGTTTTAGAATTTTCTTTTTTGAAGTCGGTTTTCTTTTTTGTTAAAATTTTGTTTATTTCTCGGTTTTTAGTGAATCTTGCCAAAAATGAGAACATCAGCAATGTAGTCAAATACGCATTATTAAGGATAACTCGAATACGAATGGTGAAATCTTGATCAAAATTAAATGGGACCACACGGGAAGCACCAGCTTTCAAATAAAAAATGAATCATTAAAATCGGTTCACCTAGTCGAAAGTTCTGAGTAACAAAAATAAAAAAAGATACAGTCGACTTGAGAACCTCCCCTTTTTTTGCAAGTCGGTTAAAAATTAGTTGAGAAAGAAGCATTCCTTGTAAGCAATAACTGAAAAAGGATGATAGCGGGCACGAACAGGGCCAAACTGCCTGTCTACGTATGCATGAACGGCCTTCATATATATAAGTATGTAGGTAGGCACTGCTTAAAACAAATCTTTAAAACTAAACTGTTATAACTATCGAGTAGCGACTCTATACTTAAATCAACGTTTTAGTAAATTTTTTGACCTTCGCACTGCTAAGTATGATAGAATATACTTACGGCTTATGTGCCATAACATTAAGAATGTCCAAAATCACAGACGTGTCTTCTAGAGCGATAACAGATTCCAACGCTGACTTCAGACTTTTATTTACACGGACGGAATGAAAGATCTGTAAAATTAGAAAAACTAAACTCAATACACAGTATATAGGGCATAGTAAATAACACTTTGTATAGTATATGTAGGTGTATAATATATGTTGCGTTTATAAGGAACTAGATTTTGCCCGCGGCTTCGCTTGCGTAAATAGGTATAGGTTATGTTGGATTAGGTTAGATTAGTAACAGTACTTTTTTCTGGATGAAAGGTTTCCTATGTCCTTTTCTGTTCATCTGACATCGTGTATGTGAAAGTGTAACAAGGAAATAAACAAAATCACCTTAGCATTTATAATATAAGTTAGGATGATAGTATAATAATGAAATAATAGATGCCTGTAAAGCGCGCTGCCTGGCGGTGAGCACGGCCATCATGGAGTCATGTCCACGCATCATGACGCCCAGCACCTCCTGCTCGCTGGGCTCGGCCGCCACGCCGCGCGCCCCGCGCCGCGCGCCGCCGCCTGCCAGCGCGCGCTGTACGACAGACCACCGTGTAACCGACAACTTCAGATATACAGCAAAGATCTGCGACCTATTTGCTTGATAATACTCGAACCTCGATATACTTACCGATACTGAGTCTTGCCGAGCACATCAGATATAGAGGAAATTATACGTCACAAGTAACGTTTTGCAAGTTTAGTATCAACAAGCAGATAGCTGCTTGATGATACTGAGGGTGCGTGTTCCACTTAGCGCTAACGACACTCACGCTCACGACCACGGCTTTTCCCGTTCCACTTGCTTCTGAACGTTACAAGTGAAAACTCAAGTGGAACGGATAATAGAGTGTTTTGAGCGGTGACGTAAATAATACAAATGGCGAATTAGAAAAAAAAGGTTACAATTTGTAAGTCTGACCAATAAACTCTTATAGGTAGATATTGGTTAACTGGATTTATATTTAAAAAATATATTTAATATCCTACTTCCTACTAATATTATAAATGTGAAAGTTTGTGAGGATGGATGGATGTTTGTTACTTTTTCACGCAAAAACTACAGAACGGATTTTGATGAAACTTTACAGTATAATTGTTTATTCATCGGAATAACATATAGGCTACTAAAAATCGGGTTATTCCCAGTTGCCCCCACTATCAACGCCACCACTGGTGACAAATGGGATTTCTTTCCATAAAATCCCATTTGTCACCAGTGGTGGCGTTGATAGTGGGGGCAACTGGGAATAACCCCTAAAAATCTATTTTAACATAAATCTATATAAGCGCGAGCGAAGCCGCGGGCAAAATCTAGTATTTCATAACTTTGTGGAGTATTTAATTCATTCAAATACCTATATTCAAATATAGAAGCGAGATGAAGTGTGATAAAATACGAGCAAGTCTCAGTTTAGGAATCGCTGTGTCCCTTAGTAGGTATGTTATTGTACAACCATCATAATGTATGCTTTTTCATATTTTGTTTACATATTATTTTTTGTACTTTTTAAGCAATAAATATTATTATTTTTATTATAATCAAAATGTATATTACGGCAACAGTAGGATATTTGGTAGCGCGTCGCAATAATACTCCAGAAAGTAATAGTTAATCCAGTTCAGATGAAGAGTAGAATACCATTCTACAAAATCGTGAAAAACGTAAAACCACGTAGTTACGATTTACATAATGTAATTAATCGTTACTCTGATGAAGAATTCAAAAGAGTGACAACTAAAATACTGTAGATTATAAAATTTTTACTTATATTTAAGTATTCATCGTTTCATCAAAATCGCATCAAATAAAGTTATATTTTCATAGTCGCCATCTTAGTTACTTTATATTTTAAAAAATGGCGCTAATTTTCTCAACGCTCACGACGACCCACCTCTCGGAATGGGTCGTCGTGATGATGTCATGAGTGACGTTTTCGCCGCGACCACAACGATCGCAGCTGTCATGTGGAACAGCTAAAGGAGCATCTTGGGCGTTGTGAACGCTAAGTGGAACGCACCCTGAGTATACTTACCGATACCAAGTATTGCTGAGCAGCAGTAAGTACCTACGTACCTACATGTGCCTCCTAACTTTCTATACAAATACAACACAGGTTTTAGTAGTTGCGAATTCACTAGACGTAGTTTGCTGTTGCTAGTCATTAGGCAAGCACATTCGTTGGAAACTGAATAGATATTGTATTTGTTACTACCGCAGAGTACACATAGTTAACGATACCTATCGTAGTAATGAACACAGTAAAGATTCTAATATAATAGGTACTAACTAAATATATATGTATAGCACGGAAGACATTACTAGGAAATTTCGGCATTTTATGAATTATAATAAGTTCTCCAGGTTTATCTCTGTATTCTGTATGTGCTTATTTACAATAGACAACGAATGTACCTGTTTTTCGCAGGCAACATCATGTAACGGTCGCACAAGATAACTAAGATTTACGAAGTAACTTTTTGTTAGCAATACATGTTTGCGACAAATTCGAGGTTTTCGAAATTACTTACGGGTAGGAATTCGTCGAGATCGAGACCGACCGGTCTGTCAGTAGTGTAAGGCACAAATTCTGGTTCTGGTTCGGCATCTGGCACCTCAACACTACGGGATACAGTGACAGGTTCCCTGCTGCTTTCTACTCTTCGTCTAAAAACATAATAATCTTATGAATTGGTAATCCCATTACTCGATCAAAGTACGTGTGAGCAATGGATATTCTATCGAAATTGTTATTTAATTATCGTATACTTAATCAGTAAGTATAAGCGACCATAGGTGATGCGTATGTCTCGGAGGTAATGTACGGTCTACGACATAAGTAGGTGAACATAACCAAAGTCAAACAAGTTTTGTGATTTTTGACTACATACCTGCCAGCCTCTGTAGTAGTGGTTCTGGTGAAAGACAATGACCTTGGTCCTAAAGTTGGTGGTCCCAAAGACATTTCACTGTTACTAGGCCGCAGATTGGACGTTGCTAAAAATAACAATAATAGTATTACATTTTAGTTGCCAGTAGCTAGGGAGCCTTTGCCACATATTAATAAAGAACTTACATAAATCTGCAGTAGACTTAGTTTCTTTATATGAGTTATGTCGGTTAAGCGAGTTTGCTGTGAGCGGACTGGCGGCATAATCTCTTAACGTTTGCGCTGTCGCGAATGCATTATTTTCTTTAGTGTTGTCCATCACCCCTGATACAAGCATAATAGCATAGAATGGTTAATCTTAAAAATAATTAATATCGCTGATAACGTAAGCCAATGCACGCGAGAGCAGTATAAAATTATGATTAGTATTTCTTACTTGCAAAAGCATCACTTTTCTTTTCTAGAACAGTGTAATGTTCTTTAGTGGATGTGGGTATGCGTGAGTAGTGTTCTGAGCGCTGTCGCTGCGGGGGCGAGGGTTGCGGAGCGGGGCGGGCCAGCGGGCACGGCACCGACCCGTCCAGCATCAGGTCACGGAGAGAAGTACCCACTGTGCTCCCCAACTTCTCTGTAGGTTCTTGTGCTGGAAGTACACCAGAGAAAGAAGTTAGACATAACATTGTGCATTTAGCATACTTGCCTCCTTTATAATTATTTAAACCTTGGAAAAGTGCCCAGCGTGTGAATTGGTATGTTATTATAGTTATCTTTGTTATATAAGAAAATAGCGTGCAGATAAAGAGTGGTAGAAATTATGAAATCAAAATAACATAAAAAATACCTGGCAGTGAATAATCTTCTGAAGACAAACTAGTAGCTGGTGGTGGTGTGCGGTTCACTGATGAACAAATAGAAACATTATGGATCAAACCTGCTTACAACATTTCTTGGGAGTTCGGGTCTGTCTATCTAATCTACTCACATGTCCTAGCAGGTCGGAATATTTCAGTGTAGTCATTAAAATTGGGAATAACAGCACCTGATTCCTCATCAGCTTCTGTCCCTGAAGTTGATTCTTCCGCTGTCTTCTCGTCAAGCAGGGTCGGTCTATGCATGACTGTGATGTAATAGAGGTGCATTAAACTTATTATATTTAAAAACATTAAACATATATTGAGTCAGTAGCCTGTGATTACCTTCTTTAGGTGGCTTTTCCTTTGAAAAACTCTTGCGCACTGAGTGACCTTTTTGGAAGGGTGATAGATCCCTTACAATGGGAGGTGAAACTGGAGGTGGTCCACCAAATGGATGTACTTTGTTGAGATCGACAACTGTTAATACTACATAAGTGGAATGGAATGATCCTGCTATCTAAAACACCAAAATAAAAAGTTTAATCAATTTTGTAAAGGATTATTTTAGACTTCCATTTAAGGATTATTTAACTTACTAATTGTGTTTGTGCAACAGTTATATCATGAATTTGCCCCCAATGTCCAGGAACAGTGTCAAACACTCGGGCTGGTTCCCATCCAATCACATGTAAACCATCATTCGCACAGCCCATAAGTGTTGCACCATCATCGCTGAACACCATGTGTCTGTAAAAATATATTCATGCTATAATCACTAAAAGATGGCTGGTAAGTTGGTATCCAATAATGTCACCAACAACCATAAGCAACTTGTATGTGAATAGCAAATTACAATATTGTTTGCACTATCCATAATTGTTTAATTGAAACACACAATATTGATTCATATGTCTTACAAATCTGACAATAATATGACAAAGTCCTAAACATTATTTTTTAACTGCAACCAGTACATAAGTATAAGTTTTTACTTTCTCTATCAAATGTGCAAAAGCTTTCAAAATAGCAGTTATTACTCTATTAGTTAGGGAGTAGTAAGCTGGCAATAAGTAAACTTTATACATATACTAGCTGTCCCGCGCAACTTTGTCTGCTTCACATTAGATAATTTTTGACCGAATAAAAAAAAGCTTTCTTTTAAGTTGGACCACATGACAGATGGTTACGAAGTTTGATCAAAATCGGTTCAGTAGTTTAGGAGTCCATAGTGGACAAACAAAGTGACATGTAATCCAAGCTGTATTGTGATGTGTTGGTGTAATTGGTTACCCATTACATTACACCAACACATCACAGTTCAGTGGTATCACCATATAAGTATAAAAAATGTGTTCTTTTAATTAATATAAGTAAAATTACGCTATTTTTAAACTGTTTATACAGGTAAGCATCATAGAAGCCGTGAGTTTGTTAGTTTTCAAGACAATGTTAAGAATCTACATACCTAATTGATGTATTATCCTTTTCAAATTTAGAAACCAATTGGAACTTTTCCATGTCCCAGAAATTAACAGTTCTATCAGTACTACAGCTTGCAAGGAGGAATTCATGAGGGTGGAACTTGACACATGTCACTGATGATGTGTGCTCCACAAACTCTTGCAGCACTTTACCCACACGCACATCCCACACCTTCACTAGGCCTGAAAGTTGTAAAATTATATGTATTATACATAACATTATTTTTAGTAGTAATCTTATTCCTTTAAAGGCACTTCAAGCTGCTAATGTTTAACATACCATCCTCACAGGCAGATGCAATCCATTGTCCATCTGGACTAAACTGTAGACTATTGACAGCGAGGCGATGGCTTGAATAAGTTACAATACATCCTCTTTTTCTAGTATCCCACAACTTAACATTGCTATCACAAGAACCTGTTGTTAAGTAATCTCCATATGGATGGAAGTCCATACATTTAATAGCACCTTTATGCCCAGTAAATGTTCTTAACAATTTAGCTGCTTCTAAATCCCAAATTTTTAAAGCACCTGTTTGTGAACCTGCACAAACTAAATCTTCAGAATGTCCAAAACATACACATTCTACAGGAGTTGTATGCCCACTTAAGCTCTGTAATAAGGAAACAATGACTGAAGTAAAGAATATTTATAATAATATAAAGATATGAGTAACTTTCTATAAGAGAACATTTAATATAAGCAAATAATAACACTAACCATTAAGCAACTCTGCCTACCAATAGCCCACAAATTGACCTTCTTATCATCGCCACCAGTCGCCAGTACCTGGTTGGACTTGTGGCCCATAGCCAGACAGTTGACATTTGCTTTG
Source organism: Catocala sponsa (assembly GCA_963564715.1). Lineage (NCBI taxonomy): Eukaryota > Metazoa > Arthropoda > Insecta > Lepidoptera > Erebidae > Catocala > Catocala sponsa. The sequence continues at coordinate 15,212,939 of OY751331.1, forward strand.
TGAGCAACAAATTCCTCTGCAAAGCAAAAATTATAAAACGTTTTTAAAATACATTAAAAGCAAAACTTTGATTAACTAATCATTTGATACATACGCAGTTTCCATGATCGTCGGACACTCTCCATCGTGATTTCAATTCATGTGAATTCCATGTACGGGAAATGTAGCCTTGTGAAATAAGAGATGACTGAAATCAGTCCTAGTACACCATTTACATTTATAATATTTGTAAGAGGATGTTAATTTTTGTTATACAGTATTACAAACTCACACAATTGGAATTTACATATTTATTATAAGCAGGTATTTATTTGTATATTTTTTAGTTTTAGGTAGTCTACACAACCTGTCCACCAATAGGGTCAATTCTTTCTGTTATCTGTCATTAGTGTCATTACACCATGCATATGTCAGACAAAAGGTGCGTTCTTCTAAGCCCTCACGATACTCGCGATCATAGATTCTCACGATCACGACCACGGTTTTCCCGTTCCACTTGTTCCCCAGCGTTACAATTGTAAACTCAAGTGGAACGGTAGTGCATCGCAATAATGCTTCAGAAAGTACTAGTTCATCCAGTTTAGATGAACAGTGGAGTACCATCCTACAAAGTCATGAAAAACGTAAACTTAAACTACGTATTTACGATTTACATAATGTAATTAATCGTTACTCTGATGAAGAATTCAAAAGAGTGACAACTGAAACACTGTAGATTATAAAATTTTTACTTATTTAAGTAAGTATTCATCGTTTCATCAAAATTGCATTAAATAAAGTTATATTTCGTAGTCGCCATCATGGTTACTTTATATTTTTTTAAATGGCGCTAGCGTAGTAATTATATTAGTGTAAAACAATGTTTTCAGTACGATGGTAAAATTCAACTAATCAGTCTGTGGCGTAGTTAATTACTTATTGTTAAATTACCTATAGTTTAAATTAAATATGCGTTTAACTGAATCGTGTATAACTGTTTATATAAATACTTATAATAAATCATTTATCTGTTACATTATAAAACTATATACATAAATATAGCATTGTACAACTGGACAAACAGTTTAGATTTCATATTAGCGAGTCGATGCGTCGATTGGTATGCGATCTGTACTTGCCATCCTGCTCACGCGCATGGTCTCGCTCCTGCGAACAGGCGGAGCTTGGATCATTCCAGAGCTCGGCGCGGGCGACGGAGATCGCTCAATTTAGGTCACCGCTTCTAAACGAACTAGTTCGCGCTTCTAGTTTGTCAGCTTCCAGCTCGAATCAGAGGAAGGCAGATTGTTCGCTCATTTTGATACTGCTCCTGCACGGGCACGCGACAAGATTATGGATTGCTGTACTTTTAACTACCTACAATTTTTACACTATAAACTATAAACACTAAAACCTCTAAATAAATATGCTTAAAAAGTATATCATTATAAATTCATTATTGTTTAATAATACCTAGACTTATTGGTGCAATAAATAAATACACTCCTTAGTTTAGTTGGTAAATTGCCGCGTCAAAACTTTTCGTTCGAACAATGTTGCTTGCCGCTAAATGACCACAAAGTATGTAGTTCTACCCACTGACTGACAGACCCAACAACTGAACGAGACGCGGATGTGCAGTGAGTGAGTTTAGTAACGACTTTAGTTCGGTTGACGCCACCCTTACTCATTCCGTCACGAACTAACGAACTATGGAGCAGGGAATGACGGAACTAGTTCACGTAGTTCATCTATGGGAACACTCTTACGACCTAGTTCGTTCGCGAACTACCCACGGCAGTCGAGTCAAAACCTCACGACGTGCACCCCGTGCATGTCTGCCAACGCACCGCGCTTACGCGAGCTTCTTTATATATTACAATATCGTAGTAATTCTTAAGTGGCCTTGCTACTATACGCTTACGCCTATCAATATCTGTGCTGTATACATTCCTGTACTAAAACCTGTGAGGAATAAAATCTTCGTTGTCGCATATCACTGCATTTCATTTCGGCTTACTCCTGCTGCTACGCAACAACTCCACAAGTCAATTCAGCACACTGCAGTCCACTGCTGGACATAGGCCTCCCATTCCTTTGGTAGGATTACTTCTAAGTAATTGGTTAGGCAACAATAATAAAGCATACTACAATTTGTCAACCGCGCGCCGGCATGCGGCATGCCCGCGCCGCTTAAGAGAAATAACCCCAAAATCATAGTTTTAATTTTAAACAAATCTATTTTCTGAAGTGTTCGTCATAAAATGTTGTTTTCGTGAGCATATTGGAGTATTATAGAACAGGTAAATAATTTTTCTTCGCAGTTGGTTCTGGGGCAAACGATGTATGGACGAGGAACAATCTCCTTTCTCAACGCTCACGACGGCCCACCTCTCGGGATGGGTCGTCGTGAGCTATGCGTGAGCGTAAGTAATGACGTCATTAGTGACATTTTCGCCGCGACCACAACGGTCGTAGTTGTCATGTAGAACGGCTGAAAGAGCATCTTAGGCGTTGTGAAAGCTAAGTAGAACGCACCCTAAACAGACTAATAATAGTGCACAAAAAGTCGACATCTACCTATCGATAGTTTTAAAAAATATGTATAAATAAGTTGACAAAACAAATCAAAAATTACATTTACAAACTAAGTCAGTTACAAAATATAATTATTTCAAACTATTTTGCCGCAATATTATATTGTTGTGATACTAAGACAGTTTACACTAAACTGATTAATCGGATTATCGGACAAAATGGCACTTGCACATCCGATTACCGATATATATATATTATACTAGTCCATGCACATCCGATTTACAGGCCGATAATTGTAAATGGTGTATGGTATGCTTTATTTATCATTATCATCCTCAAAATATAATGTTTCAACTTTCAATCAATTAATTTTATTTTGAATGGTCATACATCATTGTAGTTTTTAGTTCTATTATTATTACTAAATAGATTTATAATGTGTCAGAATGGTTGTGTATCGTTCCGCGTAATATAAATATAAGCGCCGATAAAACAATTAGAATTAGGTATAGGTATCATTAACCATTCAAGATGGTAAGAATATGTAGTTCTGGTGCTGTTTTAAAAAGCTTTTTGTTATCAAATTATCATCAAGTACGATGTGTTAGTTATGTTCAAGGTCAGGCGCCCGAACCAAAAATCAGAGAATATTTTTATTATATTGACCACCAAGGTATGGTAAGTAACCTTTGTACTTACTGAATTGGATTGATAAAGTAATATCTAAATTTTGCTTCTAAAGATTTATCAGAATAAATGGATTCCACTTTTTGTTAAAGTCGTGATAAGCATCTGCATCTAAAAGAGCAAGAGCACCAAAACTAAATATTTTTATAATATTGCTGCAACTTAAGATTTCTGGTCTAACTATAACTAAATTATTTTGTTTTTTTTTAGTTATTTTTAGATGACTCGAGAATGAAGAATTTTACTTCATGCTTTAAGGAGAAAAAGTTTTTGGAATTCTTCTTCAAAAGGATTCGCCTCAATAATACTGGTAGATATGAAGAGGAGTTTCCTTTTATTTCACTGTGTGGAAGAGAAAGAAATTTTATAAGATGTGATGATCTACCCATAGTTTATACAAATGTTGTCAATGTGAATAATAATGATTTGTTATGTTATGGATATGCAGGTGATTTATTAACATCACAATTCATTCCTAACAAAATTTATATGTTACCTTCTACAGGCAGAGTGTACCATCCAGCGGATGATAAATATGGAGGGGTAGGTTTAGTGAAATCAAAGCTAGCTATTGAATTTAGTAAATATTTTCAATTCAATAGTGCTGAAACGAATGCTCCTACTCACTTTATATGGAAAAATAACACTTATGAATTAGACCAAAATTGGTTTCAAGAACAAGTAACAAAGTTTAATCTAAAAATAAGGGCAGATTTGGACTAAGACTTTAGTGTGCCATCTCTAGTATTGATTAAATATATTGTGATGTAACTATACTCCATTTGGTTAGGTATTTAACTAAAGGTAAACAATCTTGATGTGTCTTAATGTAAATACAACAATAATGATTACTAAATCAATTGAATCTTTAGTTTAAGCAGAAGTTTATATGTTTAATATGTGTTTGTGTAAAAAGTCACATCAAGATTGTTTACCTTTAGTTAAATACCTAACCAAATGGAGTATAGCTAGTAAATTTTGTAAACAGACAAATTAGAGAATATAAACCATTTTTCCAAAGTAATGATCAACAAATCATAAATAAAATAAAAAGTAATTATTTCAAACATATTTATTTGGTTATACCAATTAATAAATTACAGATAATAGTTATATGGATAATAGTTATCACAGGAAATAGTTATGGCTAATCAAAATGAATTATAATGATCTTATGTGTACATATGTAAACAAATGTATAATCTTATAATTAAATGCTTATTTTTTGATATAATCATATTGTTTCATCTTTAGAGAATGGTTGGAATGACCCTTGTTGTACCCAAGATATACCTTGATTAGCACCTTCATTTGTTGCAGGTGTCTTAAGCATAATATTTTTTACAGTATCATGTACTTCAGGGTCATAAGGCTTAAAAGTTATGTAGTGTTTATCTTCTGTAGGTGGGTCGTCATAAATGTGATCTATACTTAACACTACACATTCTCTTACTTTCTCCATAAATAATTTTCGATTGCTTTTATATCTAAAAATGTAAAACAATTATATAATAAACCTCACAAACAGGAAGGACAAAAGCTAATTAAAAATACTTACGCAACTGATGCTTCAACATTGGCAGGCACTTTAACATTCAAATTATGAAATATGGAGTATAAATACTTTAAAATTTGCCAGATATGGTTTTGTTTCTTATCCCATTGAGGGAAAACTTCTGATAAGTTGAGAACACCTGTGTTGGCATCAACTGCAGGATGATATAAATTTGATGTGAATGCCAAAACCTGTAAACAAGTAACATTAAATTGTGATTATTCTGCTTCTATAACTCAAAAGTATGGGTAAATATAAGAACGAACTTAGTACATATTATTATAAATAAGCATATAATTGCTCATAAAGAATAAGTTGAATAGTTAATGACTTTAATGAGTGACACAGAAGCTATTTCAAATATGAAAATTAAATTTTTTTCCCTATCCATATAATCAAATTGAACTAATATTGGTTGACCAATTTGGTTCTTATAATGAACAATATTGGCTTAGCATTTATGTTGGCATGAATATACTTACAGGCACTTCCTCATCAGGAAACTTTTCAGGTAATGACAATGTAAATCTAAACACACCTCCTTCATAGTAATCAGCTCGCACAAAGATTACTCCGAACCATACTGTAACAATACAATTGATAGATCTCATATTGTCACAGTTTATGTATTTATAACCATCAAGATAAGTTAAAGAACACCTATACTCACAATATGAATTTTCATATGATGGAATTACATAAATTCCTTGTAGATTTTCTGTTTGTAACATACGGCTGAAAGATTAGAATTGTTTATTAGTGATAAATACAATAACCAGTGACATAACTGACACTGATATAATTATGTTTAGTTCCATATCTATCACAATAAATTTGTAGTTTCAGACATATACAGTCCTAACTTCAAAATTACTGCAGAGCAGAGCAAAGAAGTTTGAAATTGTTTATAATAACAAATCAATTCAAAAGCGATGGCAAATTACTTACTATTCGGCCATGATAACATACTCTCGATGAAACATGGAATATAGTTCTTTAGCTTCTTTGTGGTTTTTCGCCTCATCATTCATAATACTATTATATTCGGTAATATAAATTCTAATAAAAATATGTACTGGAATACAAGTTTACTATAATCATTTGATTTCTAGGAAAACCAGGAGTTATTGTCGAATTTCATCTGTCAAAAAACAAATGAGGATGTCAATCTGTCAAAATTTGACATCGTTTCATTTCAATGATAATCATAATAACATAGTAAATGTGGGTGTATAGACTATAGAAGTGTCCCTAGAAAAATTGTTTTTGTCCATATCGATAATTATGTAGATTGCCTTCTTTCGTGTCTTTCTTACACTTTGCCTACGATCGTGCGGTCCCAGGTGTGAGAATTTGTAAGGTTAGATTTTTCTGTTAGGAAATTCTCACTTGCAACGCAGAGACTGGAAATGTGCCTGGTCGCAATATGCATGCCTCCTTAGCATAATATAAAGTAGCTTTTATATAATTTGTAGGGCATAACCCTACCCTGGAGAGTCTTACAAGTACAGTTATTGGTTGTTCTCGTATTGCCAATTCTGGTTGCGTTCAAAGACTACAATATAATATACGGGTACGTTTATTTGCTAGATACAACCTACAATACCTTCGGACACAATCGAGTGCTCAGGATTGTCATTCAGTAACTGAAATATAATCTTATTGACTCATATAATAAGCCATATTATAGCACTACGTGTGTTTGAAATTCGATACATAAAGGGGCACAATGGGATAAAAGCAGTTGTATAAAAATTCCAAATTTTTAAAGATATGTCGGATAAAAATTTGGATTCGGTTAGAATTTAAAATAATTTTAACGCGTTAGTTTTGAAGTAGGTAATGTTAATGAAAGTCGGTATTATACGTTTTATGGGCCGATATAAAATTCTAATTAAAATTCTAACAAATACACAAAACTACGTAGGTGTTAGTACCTACCTTTCACTTATAAAAATAATATTAACATTGAAATTAAACTACTAAATACGGATTTTATCGCGTTGTTTTTTTGACACTTTATTACAAAATTTAGAAACTGTTACACTACTATTAAACTTTACTAATTTTTAAGCTAATTAAATTATTTAAACTATTAAAACTATATCTTTGTTTCAGAGAGCCCACGTGATCTGTGACAAGAAACACCTGGACGCCGAATTTCAACATGTCAAGCAAGTACCTATTGCAAGACAACAAGCTCCAACATCCGCGCCGATGTCACAGATCCCGAGAAAAGCCAGCCACAGTCGAGCGCCAGCCTGCTATACTGCCTTATGTAAAGGGTGTCACTGACAAGATTGGCTACATCTTGAAGCGAGCTTCAATCAACACATACTTCAAGCCGCCAACGAAGATAAGTCAATTTTTACCATCCGGAAAGTGCCAACTACCTTTACAAGATGCATGGGTCTATAAAATAGATTGTGACTGCGGACACTCATACATTGGTCAAACCAAGAGAAGCATAGGCACCCGCATAAAAGAACACATACCCGATGTAAAACACCAACGCTCGTTGAAGTACTGTTCTCACCTTTGGGATGGCTCCGCGAGGTACTTGCTAGACGCTCTCGACAGGTTACAGCGGCGAGCTGTCCGTATCATCGGAGATCCGGAGGTCACGAGTTCACTGGAACCTCTGCAACTCCGTAGGGACATTGCCTCATTGGCATGTTTCTACAGAATATACCACGGGGAGTGCTCTGAAGAGTTATTCCACCTTATCCCGCCCTCCCCTTTCCTATCCAGAACAACGCGTGCTGGGCTCAGATGCCATCCTTACACGGTAGAGTCGACTAGAGCGCGCACCAACAAGTTTGGGTCCTCATACCTTTGCCGAACGACCAAGGCATGGAATTCTCTGCCAAGGCACGTGTTTCCTTTTTCCTTAAATCCTGGGTCCTTTAAGCGGGGCGTAAAAAAGCACCTTCTCAGGCCGTCAAAGTAGAGACCTCAACATTGCCTCGGCTGCTATGATGCGGTGTGGAGGCCACTGCTCTTAGACCATACGACTGCTTACCATCAGGTGAAGTGTGGTCATTTTGACAAGCAAAATAAAAAAATAAAGAAGTCTGCTGTGTGTGAACATGTGCAACAGGGGACCAACCACTACCTGAGATTTGACAAACCACAGATGCTCGCTAAAGAACACCGGTTCCTACCAAGGATGCTTCGCGAGGCTATTGAAATCAAAAAAACATCCTAATTTCAATAGAGAAGATGGTTGGAATGTACCACTAGCTTGGGATCCAGTAATTCAAATAGACAAACCCAAGAAGAAGCAAACCACAGCTAGACTTCATGATACTTTAAGCTCATTCTGCGTAAATAGAAACACCCATGATTAAATAAATTATGTTCGGGTACTTTGAAATAACTACACAGGAACATTGAGACAACTACCATCTTAGTCTCCCCGTGACCATGGCTGCTGAAAAGCAACCGAAACGTTGGGGAAAGTGTAAACATAAATAGTATAATAGTATAGTAATAGTATAAACAGTTTTATAGTTTCAATAATTTAATTAGCTTAAAAATGAGTAAAGTTTAATAGTAATAGTAGTGTAACAGTTTCTAAATTTTGTAATAAAGTGTCAAATAAACGACGCGATAAAATAGTAGTTTAATTTCAATGAATAATATTCGCGTAAACAGAAGACAATAATATTAACGCTCAATAGATGGCGTTATGCCGGTTTTTGTTTGAATATTTTCTGTTACTAGCTATTAATATTCTTCTGTTACTTACTTAAACATTGAAGAAACAAATGATTAGACTATATATTATTAATAATAATGATTGTTTATATTGTTTCACAAATAATTACAACCATTAGGAACAATTTTTGTATACATGATTTTAGCTACAATTTGTGAACGCTGGTACTTAAAATAGGAAGACCTGATCTATAAGTACCAACAACGTTCTTCCATGACACATTTTATATACAACACCTACATAGAATAATAAGTTGAAACCATGTTCATGTAAGAAAATAGTAAAAACAGAAAATTAAAGCAATTTGAAACAATTAATTTAGTAAACGTTTGTGTGTGTGTGTGCGTGCGTGCGTGCTTGTGTGTTTGTACGTGCTGTGCTGTGTTAAGTTAATGGGTGAAGTAAACTCTCCGTATCTTCGTATGATAGTTTTAAAAACCTTTCACTTACATTTGCTTTACACTGACGTTTGTTATTGTTTATTATGGTTAATGCCTTATTTATTTTATTATAAAGAAACCGACCAAGAAAACAAAAAAATCTCTGGCTAAATGAAGTTCTGCGGGTGGTACCGAGTGGGAGATCTTATCTACGAGACTGTTGAGAGGATGAGTTGATGACTGTTGACTGACTGAGTTTTGAGGTGTATAAATGTTGTCTTAAAATGATCTGAAGGATAAATAGTTTTCTCACTGATAGGACCTCGCAATATTTACAGGTATTGATCTTTGATAGAGAAACGGAATGGCTTAAAAGTGGCCACCTTGAGTACTGCTCTCTGTGCTCGTTCGACTCGTCTTAAATGAGTTTTGAATGCACCACCCCAAGAAGAGATACAGTACGCTACCAGGGATTGACACAGGGCATAGTAAACCATTTTTAGGACACCAGGCTCCGCTGCGTGTCTTATATTTTTGAATGCAAAGATTAGCTTACGGAATCGGTTCGTCAGAAGATCTATGTGCGATATGAAGCTTAGTCTTTCATCTAATGTAACTCCCAGATACTTTACTGTCGAGACATTTTCTAATTTAGGACAGTCACATGTGTAATGGGTATTTAACGTATGTTTGTGTGCAATTATAAAATATCTTGCAGTAGGTATCCAATGACACTGCTGGTTTTCTAATACTGAATGTTAAGTATTTAGTTTTTTCTACATTCAGTGAGGTAGTAAACTACTCACTGGCTAACGTTACAACGTTAGCCAGTGAGTTATCATATTTAAACCATCCTGTGCTGCTTTGAATGTTTGTTCCCATGTTCGCCCCGTAAAGATAAAAGCCGTGTCATCAGCAAATGCAAAAAGATTTCCATGTTCCAATTTTATTTTGCACATCTCATTTACATATATTAGAAACAATGTAAGACCATACTGCCATGTGGCACGCCACTTACTACTGGTAGACTGTCACTAAGATGATCTCCTATTTTCACGCATTGTGTTCTATCAGTTATAGGTACTAGGGTATTTTAACTAGATCATTGTAGAAGGTAAAGAGCATGCAAAATACTTTTGTGCCATTCCTTCTGACCCGTTGTTACTATTAATTTAAATTATGGGCTTTGCGATTAATCTATTAATGACTAATAAATTGAAATCTATGCGAGTGAAGCCTCGAAGTACAGTTATTTTCAAATGCAAATCTTGACACCATCTCTTTTTACATGCCTCTTTACGATATAAGTTTTATGTACAACCATGAAAATGAATACATAGTGATTATTGTGTTCTGCATTTGCTATACTTACCTAGATAATATAATTTATTAGCTATTATTAAAATAGCTAATTTAAAACAAATGTAAAGCTTAATTGTTGCGTTTGTGGTGTTATTTTTTCATATAGAAAAGTAACTTGATCTTCAAATTATTTAATTGCCTTCATTTTACCCATGAGCCTGTCAACGTCAGGGAAGGACAGAATGCATTAAATTATCTTTTACAAAAGTACGATGTAGGTAATGAAAATGGAACATCCAACGTGTCAATTGCTATTTCACCCAAAAATATCGTATAAAGATAAATATAATTTACAACGCAACTGATCAATACGCGCATAAAACAGACGCACTCAAATTGACGACGACTTGATCAGCAATCATACTTTCGTGTATGCATGCGAATATGTGTGAGTGCGTCTGTTTTAAGCTGGTTATCTGTATCAGTATATTTCACTATCCAGTGTTGCTAGTTTTCTATACATTTTTGTTAGCTACCGAGAGAGAAACTGTGGCCGATAGATGGCAGCAGATGCAAACAGATCCATTGATATATTATTATGCCAAACCCACAATATTATGGGTCTGGCATACCTATATATAACATGTAACATAATAAATGCACATCTTGAAAGTAGTTTGTTTAAAATCGGCTACTGAATCAATTCCAGTAATTTTTAATATAGGTAATATTTTATCCCTAAAATAATAAACCAATTAAAATAATTTAAACGAAAATGTAACATTATCATCATCATCATCATGTCAGCCAAAAGACGTCCACTGCTGGACATAGGCCTCCCCCAAGGTTTTCCACACAGACCGGTCTTGGTAAAAAAATGTAACATAATTCAAGGCAATAAGGTTTTTGATGCAATGAAGGCAATAATGGTAGATTTATTGTAATATAGGTACCCATACTATCCGCGCACAATAAGGAGATCTAATTCGTTAAATTAATATATTTAAGTACATAAAGGTATAATTTTAATGATTATATTATTATTACGATTTAATAATCTAATTGGGGTGTTTGAGGTTGTGCGTTATATCTGTGACATGGTGTACATATATTGTAGTTCTGAGCCATAGATATCGCTACTAGTATTGATATTATGCGCGTGCTGCTAATAATTATGATAATATCTATTAATATAGCATAGAAAAGCTATGATTGATAATAAGGTTCTCAGACTGAGAAATAACAAGACTTGCGAACTAGCGAAATGCTGTATGCTTTAGGCGACATAGAGGCGTCATGTTTTAGGTTGTAACTGTTGTAAGCTGAATAGCTTACAACCTAGAACATGACCCCTCAGACGTATCAGACCTGTACCTACACAAATGCAATACCTACATAGAATTATGTAGGTATTGTATTTGTGTACAGGTCTGATACGTCTTTTGTAGAAATAATCAAAGCTGTTGTGTTAGTAGATTTAACGAATGCTAGTTTTTACTCATAATTATTTTTATTTAGTTAAAGTATCTACTACATATAGATTGTAAACTCGATTAAGCTGCCAGAAACATGTACTCAGGACAGCCAAAGATTGTCAGTATTTGGCGCTATCAAAATTAAATAATATTTGAGCGATAAAAGTGGTAGGTATACAATTTGTGTTTAGATGCAGCTTGCCACTGCTACCGTGTCGAGTGTAGTGGGTTTGATCCACACTCAGAACAAAAATTTGTGTAGTCTACGAATTCCAGACTTGAAACAACAATTCGTGGAATGTAAACAACCGACATCGACACAAGGAATACCCAGACTCGGAACACAAATTTTTGTCCCGTGTGGGGATCGAACCCTTAACCACTACGCCATTCCTGCAGTCATATATCTATTTGAACATTATACAGACGTCTCAGATATGCGGGATCCCTCAAGATATTTTCCTTTACCGGTAAAGCTTGCGATAAATAGCTATTACTAGATACTAATACCTTTTCCCATGGTTTTGCGTAGTTACATATGTAAACTACGAAGAGTCAGTGGCATCAAGATCGTACTCTCGTTTCCCTCTAAGCTGTTATCTTTGGTTAAAGTGTATTCAATTGTTTAAAACAATTAACATACTTATACCTACTAGTAGGTAGGTACCTAAGTTACCTAACCACAGTTACCACAGTTTTCGTTCAGCGTAGGCAAAAAACATTGCTTTAAAATCTGGATTAGGCCCTCGCTGAGGCCTTTTGTAGGTTGGTTACAATGGTTGGTGCCAATTCGCTAGTTTGGTACGGTCAGGTGCAAAAGTCCAGTAGCAATTTTACAAAGCAATAGGATCAAAACAAGTTGTACTTACGACCTTTTTCAATAAAACTATCACACACATACACATAAACTCGTCTCACTTATTCTATCGCCTGTTCTTATTATTATGATTTTGACTATTAATTTCAAGTGAATACGCAAGTGATTTTATAGCTACGTTGGTAATAGTGCGATTTAAATCTGAACGCTTGTTGGTTCGATCCCCAGCAGAAATGATAATTTTTTTGTATTTTTTTTTCTATTATAGAAATATCGATGTCTTGCTTTTTACTTTAAGACTTATTTAAAAGATGAAGGTGGATTTGAAAAATATTCTCACTATTGAATTAAGTTTGTGATGTTGTTGGTTGGTGACCTTTGTTAAGAGTGTTTGTGTCATTATTATTGCAATTAGTTTTTTTAAATATTTTGTTTGAAAGTCTACATTTCAAATGCAAACTAATATAAATATTGAATCCAATGCAAATATTATCGCATTGCATAATTATCTCAAATTGCCGACGAAACTGGACTAAGTGTAAGTTATTTTTTAAATATTATGTTACGGTATGGTGATTTATGATTTGGTTGTTATGGAATTGTTATCTACGATTATGTCATAAGATTTTTAATTTTATTTCAGAGAAATACTGTGAGTCGTTTGAAGAAGAAGATAGCTTAAAATGTCGGGCGAGAAGTGGAAAACCGCTTCTTATTAACCAAACTCAGCGAAGATTAATAGTGAATGCTTATGAATCAAATGGTTTCATACCGACGAGATACTTTGCGAACCAGTTCAATACTTCGTTGGCCACTGTTTGGGCATTGCAAATATGGGATGCGCGAGATGAGCGGTGTCCTGATCAACTCATATCCCATTGCATGCAGTGGTCGGACAGTTTACGCGGCACAGATATATTATGTGCTTATATTGTGACCTCCACGCGAAGACGTCTCTTGAGCTGAATACAGAGAACATTGAAGGTAACAAAATACTAAAAAAACTTGTTTCAAATAGGGGACGTGCTGGTTGACGATGTTAGAATAATTGTGGTTACCTAAGTTTCAATCCTCTTTTCCTTGTGAAAGAGAATAATTAAGCTATAACCTCAGTTGTCATTATAATTAGGTATTTTAAAATATTATTTGTAAGTAAAATGAATCCAAATAGTACCTAAAGACTAAATATGTTTTTTTATGATATACTTAATATTGAAATATTTACGGAAAATTAAATAACAGTTCATTTTCAGTAATTATATTTTGAAATTGTTTTTTTTATAGTGAAATATTATTGTAATATTGTCTTCTGTTTGCGCGAATGTTATTCATTGAAATTAAACTACTATATACGGATTTTATCGCGTCAAATAAACAACGCGATAAAATCCGTATATTAGTTTAGTTTCAATAAATATTATTGTTATAAATTTCTTAAATAAAATGTTGTTTATTTGAATAAAATCATAATTTGCATTATTTATTTATGAATTTAATGAAACCATAACGTGATGTTAATAATCAAATTAATTTTGATAAATTATAATTATAATAATTTAATTTTTAGTAACTATGATTCCTAAAAAAACTTCTTTTGTTTTTTATACTCTAAATTTGGGTAATAAGTAGACAAAAATAATGTTTCTTTATATTTTTAACATATCAGTAATAAAAAAACAAAACAGTGTAAGATGAGGATCCCAGGATTTGAACCACCCTTATTATATACTACTCAAAACAAAATAAGGGTCACTAAGATTTTTTGCTGTACCATGAAAACAATAAAGACATTAAATTGTTTAACTTATGTAACTACAAAATAATGTTATTGGTTATAATATAGGCTAACAATTGTTTAAAATAATGATCATGAATTGTTTTTTTTAAGTTCATAATGAAATTGGCCATTTTGAATGAAAAACATGAACAAAATAAATCACCGGAAAAGACAAAATACTGTTCTTGTCACTTTTGTTTCTTCTTTTTAGTAAGAGTATGTCCTCCTCTCTTAGCAATACACTCCTGAAGCCTCGTATGCATACTCTGAATCAAATTCCTCACGTTTTCATCTGGAATCTCCTCCCAGGCACGTTTTAAAGCGTCAATCAGCTGCTGTTGGTTGTAGAACCCTTGCTCATTCTCTCTAACCCTTCGTTTCAATTGGTCCCACAATTGCTCGATTGGATTTAAATCCGGACTGTTAGCTGGCTATGGTAATACCTCAATATGAGACCCTTCTAGGACAGTTTGGGTCGATCGAGCTGTGTGTGCACGGGCATTGTCTTGCATCAGGATGAATCCAGGCCCCACTCGCTGTGCAAATGGGATCACTTGAGGCCTGATGACGTCCTCGATGTAACGTTCTGCAGTTACGGTACCCGCATTTAAAATGGTGAGCTCGGTTTTACCGTGTAAACTAATCCCACCCCAAACCATTACGTTGGGACCACCGAAACGGTCAACTTCGTGGATGTAGGACTCCGAAAACCGCTCGCCGCGTTGTCTCCACACCCTAACACGCCGATCATCATTAAAAAAAATTACTTTGCACTAGTCTGTAAAAAGCACTTTGCCCAACTGATTAATCCCCAAATTTAAATCCTGACGGGAGAATCTTAAACGGTTTGCACGTTGAACCCTGGTCAGAGGAATTCGAACAACTCGTCGTCTTGACATTTGCTGGTCTTCGTGCAATCGATTACGTATAGTTTGATCACTGACACGGGTACCCGTTGTCAGTCGTAGGTGGTGTTGTAACTTACGGGCCGTTACTGTACGATCACGACGAGCACTTAGTTGGACGTCCCGATCCTCGTGCGCCGTTGTTACACGAACTCTACCTGAACCGGGTCTCCTGGCAACACTGCCGGTCTCTTGGAAGCGATTCCATACATTTTATTTATTTATTTATTTATGTATTAGGAAGACCAACAGCTTTGAAATACATAGTAGTGAAAATAAATATGCAACAGAGAGCCAATGATAGGTCTCCACGACTAACTCTTAGATAACAATGCGTGGACAGCAACTATTTTATCATTAAACATCTAACATATAACAAATAAAGTAAAATTAATCAGCATTAAACCTTGTAAAAAAATCAAGACTGAGCATGCGCTTCACTGCATCTGGTTTAGTATTAAAAACATCAATGTCGAACTTTCTTGCTTGTTCGTTTAAAGTATCACCCGCTCGCCAGAGAAATGTATTCTGTCTGTAATTTGTGGATACTAAAGGCATGTGTATAGGCTTATATTGTCTCGTGCTTTTTGTAGGTACGTTAAAATTTATTTTAGAAGGTAGACCTGGACAATCAAGGACAGCTCTTCGAGAAAAACCCAACTGCAAACCCACGTAACGCTGAGAACGTCCTTCTTGAATCATAGTTATGGCTCTGGTTGCTGTAATTGTATCCATGTGCCTTCGTACTGGTGGCATGATTAACGCGAGATGATAAATGAATCAATTAAAATTGAAAAAGTAAACATTTTTCCTAAAATAACCGAAACAAGTTAAGAAGACAATCGAAGAAAAACATAAGAATAACATACAATTATTTTTTTCTTAAAATGATGGCCAATACTTTTCAAATTAGGAACACGAACACCAGCATAAAAGAGATCAAACACCAAAGAGTTCGTAATATCAATATAATGCTACTTAACAGTTATTTTCAGTTTATTAAAGTGCACTTACATGTTACTAGTGGCCCTTATTTTGTTTTGAGTAGTATATTTTAGTGATAATGTGATTAGATTCGTTATCCGCTCCGCTATCGGAACTTGCGATACATAGGTATGTATTTCCAATTAAAGCTTAAATTTGCTACAAGTAGGTACCTATAGCAAATTTAAGCATTAATTGGAAATACGGACACTGTTGTTAAATATACGAGATAGTAGTTATTATAGTTATATATACAAGAACTCGTTTTTGTCTCGCCTTGCACACATGCGCATGACGAACTTCACCTACTATCATTTACATTGAATTATGTTTCATTGTTTGCGTTGAAACATCACACACACAAAGACATTTGCTCGGAACTGTATGCAATTCTTTACTTTATGATGCTACTCGACTTTTGTCTTTGACCGTACAACTGTCTCTGCTGCTCTTGTATAAAAGAAAAGAAACATATTTCTGTATACACAGACAAGTACCTAGATAGATTTAGATCTAAATAATAGTATAGCCATTGACCTATTTTCAGTATGAAATAACTTTTTATACTAACTAAAATGTCTTCCTAGCCTTAGAATAAACATTTTGAATTAATTTTGGTTCACCACACATCTTGGGCATCGAGAAAAACGTTTTATTTACCTTAGCAGCAGTCAGCAGTGTACATAATATTGTAACTTTACATGTAACTAATAATCACATAAATTGAGCTTATTTTTATTAGCTTTTTGTTAATATAAATATTTTTTCCAAGAACTTAACTGGAATTATTAGACCAACCAACCTCACGGTTGGTCGATATAATATTTCGTGCAAGTTAACAGCGAAACATTGAAACTGCAGTTACCTGCTGAAAGTAAATATATATAAAGTATAAGTATATAATGCAGGCGTTAGTAGTATTAAGTTTCAACGAGCTTGTAAATTGTGTTAGATTATCAGGAACAAGCGCAGCCACTACAGTTAAAATGTAAATTTCTGGGCACGTTAGTTCTAAGTAGAAAAAGCTTCCCTAATAAATTTAATAAAGAAAATTATTGCTATTAAAATCGTATGGCCAAGTTAGGTAAATAATTTATACAGTATCAAAATATAATTACTTAATTATCGCTCGTTTTAACGACATAGAAAACCATTAGGAATCCTATATTATGTATGATAGTTTTACATTACGCTCTCAAATATCAATTTCATGGTAGCTTCACAGACGTAAATATAAGCCGGGTACCTACCTATAACACGTAGGGACAATTAAGATGATGAGTAAAACAACATAATATGTAGGTAGATATATTACTTTAAAGAACTGGTAGATTAAATTTTAATCTTAGAGTTTGCCGGTGCCTATACGTTAGATAACAATACATTTATTGAAATTAAACTACTATATACGGATTTTATCGCGTTGTTTATTTGACACTTTATTACAAATACTACTACTACTATAATCACTATTAAACTTTACTAATTTTTAAGCTAATTGAATTATTGAAACTATTAAAACTATTTATACTATTACTATACTATTATACTATTTATATTTATGTTTACACTTTCCCCGACGTTTCGGTTGCTTTTCAGCAGCCATGGTCACGGGGAGACTAAGATCGTAGTTGTCTCAATGTTCCAGTGTAGTTATTTCAAAGTACCCGAACATAATTTAATCATGGGTGTTTCTATATACGCAGAATGAACTCAAAGTATCATGAAGTCTAGCTGTGGTTTGCTTCTTCTTGGGTTTGACTAGTTAATTACTGGATCCCAAGCTGGTGGTAGATTCCAACCATCTTCTCTATTGAAATTAGGATGTTTCTTGATTTCAATAGCCTCGCGAAGCATCCTTGGTAGGAATCGATGTTCTTTAGCGAGCATCTGTGGTTTGTCAAATCTCAGGTAGTGGTTGGTCCCCTGTTGCACATGTTCACACACAGCTGAGGCCAATCCGTATATAGTAGTTTAATGTCAATGAATAACATTCGCGTAAGCAGAAGACAATATTAAGAATACATTTGTTGGTGTTTTTATTTACGCAGTTTGTTCCTATGCTATATTTATAACTTTGCACAAAAAAAGTTAGCAATTAAATGTACACTCATATTCCGTTAACTTGCGTCACAAATCTGTAGGTAACGAGTGCGAGCGATGCGATTAAGAGTGCGCGAGTGGGGCTGTGAGAGAATCAGCACCTGATCATCGGAGGGATGAACGACGCGCGCTCTCAATTAGGTGGGATTATCCCGCACGTGGCGGATTATTTTTTACAATTTCGACGTCCTATTGAAGTACCTGTATTAATTATATTTTATTGATTTCCCAATGCAACACGCCATACGAATTTCAGTGGTTCCACTCGTTATGTTATTATTCAAATACCTACTGTTATCTAATAAGTACTTAATAGTCAGTTGTTCATCTAGTTACATACGCATATCGACTGCTAACCAAGTAGATACATATTAATCTAGTTAGAAATAACACATGTGTGCTAAATCCGTAAACTAGTTAGAATTGTTGCACAACCACAAACTATATATAATAAATTTGAATACCAGCAGCAGGTATACCTATACTAATTTCAGCGGCGTAAACTTCATTATTTTTTATTATAAACAATCAGTTAATATATTTTATGTTTGTAAAATCTATAACGAGTTTTATGACAGCCGTTTTGTTCGTAGAAAACAGACGTTAATTCGAGGAAACATATGGATGGAATGGCGGTACTCGGTTTCAAAGTGCCGCTGGCTGCGCGTTGCCTATAAAACGTTAACATTTGATGTATTCACGTTCAGCAGCCCGTCATTTAGACTCCTCGTATAAATAAACAGCTTTGTGTGTTTTACAGCTTCACATAATTAAATCGTGAGTTACGTAAATAATGTCTCTATCTGACAACACAGGATAAAATTGAATCGCATCGTCCAGATCGTTTAATTATCCATACATATGCGTTATACAAAAGATTCTACACCTTGTGACTTAAGAAGGTATTAGTTTTAAATGTATATTACTATAAACTTCGCCTATTCGTAAAGTCAACCAGGTACCTATCACGAAATATGCGACGGTATGCTGCGGTCGATGTCATACAGTCATAGTTATTATTACTATTGTGGCAAATTATTATGTACCATAATATATTATTGTACATAATAATATGCCACTATATGTAGGAGTTTCACCGTATTTTTAAAATGAAATTGCTCCAGTGTTTTCAAGTGGGAAGCCTGACGCATGCGCCTTGCACTCGAGTCACTCAAGTGTGATACAAGACTGGTCGACTCACGTGTCTTATGGAAGCCTCTCAAGGATCGGTTAAAATGGGTGTCATATTATAACTACTTTCATCGCGATAGCTTAATAATAATAAATTAATAACTGAGTAGTTTATAAAAATATATTTTGAAGAACGCCTTTTTAAAGATATTATTAAGATGCGATATGATTATTAAAAATAAAACACCGGTCAAGTGCGAGTCGGAGTCGTTCAACGAGGTATCGTGCCCTAACACTATTAAAGGCTACATATATAGGTACCTACATAGTCTCACTCTAGTACCTATATCCGACGTGGTTGGCAGAGGTACCTGTATTATTGGACATGTTGTCAGTTATAGAAGTGACACTATTGCCGTCTAGCGAGCACAGGTTGAAACACCGTACTGCTACTGCGAATTTCTTTGACAAAAAATACCCAAACACTTTGGCCAAACGTAGTTGAGCCCGCATGCATTACCGCTGCACCACCAAGGCTTTTTCATCAATTCGCACCGCCTGTTATCGATATTAACTGATTTTCAAAAACCGTGCTAGTTAGAGACATCATTTTTCCCTGTAATACCTTTGCATGACCTTTAATCAATTAAAATTATTTTATATCGGTGATAAGTGGGAAGGAAGCGGGTTATGTATATTTTTTATCTTTTAAACCATGAGCCGAAAAGGCAAGTAGAATAAATTTATTTTAAAATGTGCATGTAAAGCTCGTTATACTTCATTTGATCTAGTAATCCCACATTATGGTTTTATAATTCTAAAAAAATGATTAATATAAGTGTTTATTAAAGTTGGACAAGCATTATTAATGTTTAATAACTGTAACGCAAAGGTTTTAATCGCTTCGCAATTATTAAGCTCGGACGTGAGACGTAGCCTAGGTAGGCTGTAAGAAAATTAAGTAGGTAGCCTACGTAATTTCAGATTATTGGCAAAACTATATTAACTACTCACGTCACGTATGATGTCTTAAAGTAATAAATAAGTCGTATATTAATAAATTTAACTATTTTAGGAGAAAAACGGAAATCCTTAGTAATGTGCTTAGACGCTTCTCCATATAGAGTAGATACCTATGGGCCGTATTAAGTACCTATGTCATTACTAAAGATTGCAATTTTTTTAACAAATCTTACTAGTTATATATAAAAAAAATTATAACGACCTAACTACTAGTTCTAAACTTGCTAACCCCTATAGCTTAGCTGAAATGCTTGTGTTTGGGGGTGTGGGTTCACATCAGTAGTGCAATTGGTAGGATTCAAATTCACGACCCGCAAGTCTATAGCCTCCATATCGGTAGCCATAATATTAATTGGATACCCGTTGGAGTACTTCTGCTGGGAAAATAGTGTACCTACTACCTACACTATTTTCCCAGCAGAAGTATCCCGTTGAAGAAGTTCGTCAGAAGTCGTAGTCAGTTATAAACAGGTAGGTGCACCTACCTATTTGTTTATTGTTCAACAAACTAAATGTAATAAAAAAAGTTAATGTCTGTAAAATCGACAAACCCCACCTACTTATATAAAAAAGTTTTAAAATGAAAGACGCCGGAAGATATTAGGTACCTAAACTCCATTTGGTTAGGTACTTAACTCAAGGTAAACAATCTTGATGTGTCTTTTTATCTGAAAACTCTGTTCGAAAATAAAATGCTACTAAAGATCAATGTAAATACAACAATAACGATTACTAAATCAATTGAACCGTTAGTTAAAGCAGTAGGTAGTTTATTTGTTTAATATGTGTTTGTGTAAAAAGTCACATCAAGATTGTTTACCTTTAGTTAAGTACCTACTTACCTAACCAAATGGAGTATAATTTGCGGAACTCGAAATGGCCTTGTCTACTTTTTCAAGAAAGGCTACAAAATAAATCACTTCTCTCGTCTATATTTAGCTAATACCCTGCATCCGTTCTTTTTTTAAATATTTCTATGATTAAAACCCAGATCATATTAATGCATATTTTTTTGTATTGTTTTGTTAGATACAGTTACATCCTAACTAATATTATCAATGCGAATGTGAGTTTGTTCGTTTGTTACGCTTTCACACCTTAACTATTTGACCAATTATCATGAAATTTCGCATACACGTTGTCAGGGGAACAGAAAAGGACATTGAGAGAGAGCCTATGCCGACCTACATTTACGCAGGCGTAGCTAGCCGCGGGCAGAATCTAGTAATACATAAAAAAAATGCGAATGATTATATACCTACACGGCTGTGTTTAATAAATAGAATAGAATAAGAGGGATAAGATACAGGTGCATTAAGTTAGCATTAAGTTGGGTATAAAATAAGTTGTAGTTATCATAACCAAATAGCCATATGAGTGGGAAGTTTGTTCCCACGGTGCGCGGTGTGCGCACGGATTACACGAAATGCCCTTTTGGTGCTTCGCTCCGACACTGACCCGAGCTTTTTGCGCAAAAAGAATGCTCCGATAAATCACGGGTTCATTGTGTGCCGGCTCTGGATAGCGTTCTCCGTTTTATGCATTGTAAAATACCACGTTTTTTGTGGCATCGATCAGAGATCATGTCCAATAAAGGAGGTACCTGCTTAATTTTGACGGTCAAGGTGCCGTACGTCACAATAAAAGTGTGCGATACCATCGTCCTTGCTCCCGGGATAATGCTCAGTTCCGCGTATAATTTTGCAATATCGTAGAACAAATCAAGATTTCTTTAGAGATATGTGCCCTTGATATTAGAAACGGCTATTTAAAAATATATGTTTTTATTTATGAAGAAACCTTTTATTAGTATTATTACAAAGTTTTTATGTTGTTTAACTTTTTTTATCATGTCTTATTTAAGTATATAAAATTGGGCCGCTTGCTTTTTTATCCTTGAAAGGAAATGTTCCAGAAATAACAATATCACCTAAATGGTTGCCTCACATTACCCGCTATTGTTTTAATTAGGTATTTATTTATTTTTGAGTAGACGTAGTGGAGTATTCCGCTTTCGGTACCAATTTTTTCGGCACCTAAGCTATTCCACTTTCACCACCAATAGGTATTTTATTCCACATTTGGCATCAAGCAAAAATACCTATTGGTGCTGAAAGTGTAATAGCTTAGGTGCCGAAACCATAGGTGCCGAAAAAATTGGTGCCGAAAGCGGAATACTCCGAGACGTAGTGTTTGAAGTAGACGTTGAACAACTCGTCCCTATTACATAGAACCATTCATTATAGTTGAGAAAATGCGAGTGTGATAATGATAAATAAACGGGCGTATTGTAGTAGTTAAAACATAAAAAATTAAAAATTATTGTTACTTTTTGTTACATACTTCAGATAAATTTATAGCTAACTTAAATAATTTTAGTTTTAGTTATTAAGGTCAGCTCGGACTGATTAATGATGATACCTCTGAAATTGTCATTTTGTATTTCCCTGGTTCCTCCTCCAAATCGAAACCGAATTCAATATTTGTTTCATAAACACCTTAAAAAGGATCTTTGCGATAATAGATAGTACCTATGTTTTTATTTAGTTAATTAAGTAGTTTTGTTAAATCTGTTTGCTTGATATCTGAACAGTATAACCGTCGAATTTTATGATTTGTATCATTCTTATTGCTTATAATTTTGTAATTGTTAAATTAAGAAAAAACTAATAAGAATAATTGTAAACATCGATGAAACAGATAGTTGTAAGCCTCACTTTCAAACACTAAAAACCTTTACCTTGCCTAGTTTATATGTATTTGAAATATGTAAATTTGTCCGCAAATACCCAGATTTCTATACTAAAAGGGAAGACATACAAACGAAAATTACATTAAGGCACAGAAACAGACTTAACCTACCTAGTTCGCGACTAAACATGCACTCGACTAGTACATTTGTAATGTCTATAAAAATATATAATAAATTACCAGGTACCATAAGAAGCGAAAATAAATACAACAGCTTCATTAATAAACTAAGACAATTTCTCCTCAACAAAAGCTATTACAACATAAATGAATATCTAAATGACAAACTTTAATTACAAACTAATTTAATATACCTACAATAATTTAAAACATAGTTTTTAAATAAATTCATATTATTATTAGATATATAAATATAAATAAAAAATAAACAAATTGAAAATAGAATTTAGGTACCTACTTAAATTTTTGATTACTTATTTCCATTTAATTAATTTTAATTTATTTATTGCTGCAATATTTAAAAAATTATACCAATGGCTTCCTCCTTTCTCCTCTTCTATCTATGTTGCCGTGCCCGACAGGGTCCATATTTGGTCTATTGTATTATTTTTTGTAACAACATGCAATTACATATGGAGAGCAATAAAGCATTGAAATTGAAATTGAAAAAATAAGGATAAAGCAATATATAAATCGGATCGGATTGATATCTACCACTGCCATTACGGCCAGTGGTAGATATAAATTCGATCCGGAAAAGTTGTTGCTCTAGTGCCATTATTCAGAGAGAAACTAAAGGAATAAGTACGTACATTGTATAGATTAATTCAAAGAAGCATTTTTGTTTATAAATGTTCAGAAATAAACCATGTTACGTACGTTTTACATAATATGTTTCTTTTGTATCACCATCACTCAAAAAGCCACTATTCAGATTATGATGCGGTCTTCTTCTCTTACGTTTCAGCTGATTTTGTTGAATGGAATCGGGGATAAAATGCTTAGTGTGATTCATGCAAAGACATCGATCGCGCGTGCGCGCTCGCGTTAGTTTGCGCTGACGAAGTCGCGGGCAAATGCTATTTTACTAATGAAAGGATGATGGTCCGTTATACCGACGAAAATGTCCACATTTCTGTTACTCGTTGTCTTATTAAAAACCCATATGGTATAGCGAACTTTGGTTCGCTATACCATATGGGTTTTTAATAATTGCTGACTGTAGGTACTTACTTGTTTCGTGCGTGGGGATTTGTCCGTCGTTGACTGATAGCCGACGGACACGATGCAGCAACGGCGACGCTCTGCCAGTCATTCCAGTTGGTGGCATATAAACAAATGGTCCTAACTAACCTTTTGAGCTTTAAGATAGTATTGCTATACAAAACTGTCGGTTAATTGATTTTTTAATAATTGAATTATTAAAAATTTACACCGGCTCCAAATTGGTTATCTGATTCGATTGGATTATTCGGACTAAAAAAAGAAATCTACTCTTACTACATGAAGTCAGTTTTCTTGTTAAAAGTTTAGGTATATTTTATTTTCCATGGCGTTTACTTATTACAAGCAGCGATGCCTATCGGTACAAAGTTGGGATGTCACACAGTAGTCTCGAGTTCGATCCCACATGCACCTCTGACTTCGTTGTTTCCGCTCGCATTAACGGTGAAGGACAACTATGTCAGGTAACCTGCATATCTGACGATATTTATTTATTGTTCATTATTTACATAAACAAAAGCAACAATCAAATTTATAACTTAACTAATATTAACAAACCTAACTACTTATAAATAAAACACATCTGACAGTTCTTGAAAAAATTCTCAATGATATGTGAAGGATACCAATCCGTTTCGGGCCAGCGAGCGTGTTAGACTATGGCTAAACACTTCTCATACTGAGAAGCCCTGTACCCGTGCCCAGCAGTTGGACATTTAAAAAGGGCAGTTATTAAATATATTATATTACTAAAATCACAAGCTAGATATTAGGTAACCTAGTAGACCCCGTAAATGAACTAACGAGCGCTGTTTTTAGCCTCTAGCATTATTGTTTAGATTATCTTTTGAATACACCAGATTTCGGGTAACATATAAACAAAATTTTAACAAAAAATAAAACCGACATCAAAAAAGAATATTCTAAAACTTAAAATGCACTAAAAAGTTAATAAATAATTGCATATTCTTGTGAATAATTAAATTATTGTTATTTTTGGAGTCGGTGTCAGCCGCCCGCGCCGCGTGCTGCGTCTATGTGTGTAATTGTGCATGCCAATGTTATGTTATGATTATAGTAAGACATCTCATGTTTAATTAGTTACAAACCTACCTTGGCTGAAACCGACTCCAAAAATAACAATAATTTAATTATTCACAAGAATATGCAATTATTTATTAACTTTTTAGTGCATTTTAAGTTTTAGAATATTCTTTTTGATGTCGGTTTTCTTTTTTGTTAAAATTTTGTTTATTTCTCGGTTTTTAGTGAACCTTGCCAAATATGAGAACATCATCAATGTAGCCAAATACGCATTATTAAGAATAACTCGAAAACGAATGGTCAAATATTGATCAAAATTAAATGGGACCACACGGAAAGCACCAGCTTTCAAATAAAAAAGAATCATCAAAATCGGTTCACCCAGTCGAAGGAAACGAGGTAACAAACATAAAAAAAACAACTATCTATAGCCAAAGATAATAATTTTCATCGCTATATACTTGCGTAGCATAAAGCTTAATTGCTATTAGCTGTTGAGGATTTATGTAAGGATTTACTTTATAAACTCATCATCAGATTTTGATCAAATTGGGACCAGCCTGTAAATTGACCTTAAAAAAAAAAGGGATCGAATCACCTACGAAATGTCGGAGATATGGTGTAACATAAGTAAAAACAAATGGGTCTAATTGAGAACTTCCTCTTTTTTAAAGTCAGTTCAATATTATTGACTAGGTATTTAAAATGTTGTTGTTCCAATTTTCGGCCGTAGAAATATCGCTAGTACAGCAAATCATAAGGTTCGTTCGGTAAAAGACCCAGAGCCTGGCATCATTAGCATTTTAATTCCTTTGTCTTAGGGTCGACTATTCACTAGTATGCAAGTCATCATAGGCTACCGTAACTGCTTACCCAGGTGCATTCGAGAGCGAAGCAGCGGGCAAAATCTAATATAAAATATTTTTAATGGTTCTTGTATGATTTTGATTAACATAATAAAGAGATAATGCTTTGTCATACTTAAATTGCTTACGGCTCGTATAACTGACAACTACAATTCCACGACAACATATAACTGACTCATATTGACACGATAATTAGATTTCATTTACTGTAATGATACCATTTTAAAATAAGCATTTAACGTATGTTGTGTTCAACAAGCATGAATATGAACGTTTCCTTAGTTGGGTAAATTGCATATAATGAGCGAGGGCGGGGTAGGGCGGCGCGGGCAGACGTGCGCAGGCGCAGGCACAGGTGCATCGCGCGTGCTCCCAGTTGTGCGCCACAGTGACACGCATCGCCTACACTGACTGCGTGTCAAACGAAACATACGATCGACGACTAATTATGTACAATTTCACTAGCGTGTAACTTTAGAGGGATCGCCACCCCAATTTTATAATTAAACGATATTAGAAACCTTGACGGTGCTCACTGCTCGTAACAGGTATTCACATACATGTTAAATTACTTAAATTTGATCGCACTACGATGACATTTAAGACTAGTACACCATTTTGTATCGAAAATAACACCTACTTGCCACTAACTAACGATTAAAACTGCGGGTGTAATTAAAATTCAGTAAAGATTTATTTACATTATTATCACAATATGTACTTTATATTTTGTTACATATAAAATCAACTTAGAAATATATAACGTGTACCATCAACTAAACAAGAACGTTAATTAATAATAATTACAATTAATGAGAAAAATATCAGTAACTAACGATTATATGCATCAGAAGACATTATTACACAATTTAAATACGTTTAAAATGTCTGTTTAGACGTAAATGAGGTTTTACTGCATTCATTATTATTCATTAGGCTAAATTAAGGTACTTATAAATTACCATGTTAAGCTTGTGTAGATAGTTTATTGTTACAAGTAGCTAAACAATTTAGTTTTATAATAACTTTAGTCGTTTAATCTCATACCTAATAGTAATTAATGCAAGTATCTATACCAACGTCGGCGATACACTGATATTAAGATGAAACCTCAATTAAAAGCTGTTTGAAATGCAGTTTCTATTAAACTACGTAAGCATGCATCTCTAATACAAATCTGATGTCTCTATGAGTATTATTATAATATACGACTTTGACTCGTATATTTTTCAGTTCTATAAATTTTGGTTAATACGTTAACGATTCTAAGTTCTAAATACAAATATCTAAATACATTTACAAACTTATCTCTAAATACTTAACTAGCATTGCATTTATTTGTCATAACGTTGACTCTCTAACACGAAATACTTATTACAATCACAGTCTAGCCTAAGCTAATTCAAAAATCTATATGTTTGCTAACAAAGAATGTGGGGGATTCTTCCCCTACATTCTTCTGCTGATAATTATGCTTGAAGACCCGGTGGACCTATAGGTATCATCTGTGACCGATCGCTAACAAATTGCATTATCTGAAGCTAGACTGTGGCACAATCTGACTTATTTTGAAGATGTTTAACACAGATGATCTTTTCAAGTTACCTACAATAACCTAAAATGTTTTTGGCAGCAGGTATATAATGCATTTAGATTTGCATTATATCTAGGACAAAACAGAATAAAAAGCTGCAAGTGTAAACCTACTAATCTGCCAACTTTAGTGTAAGTATTGATTATATTTAAACGACGTACGATAATACTTTACCATCACTTAAGTATTTGTA
The DNA here is from genome assembly GCA_963564715.1 of Catocala sponsa. Taxonomy (NCBI): domain Eukaryota; kingdom Metazoa; phylum Arthropoda; class Insecta; order Lepidoptera; family Erebidae; genus Catocala; species Catocala sponsa. The sequence goes on from OY751331.1 coordinate 15,240,949, forward strand.
GAGTGTCCACAAGCACCAACAATGACTGGTGGTGCACTGCTTAGAGGCATTAATCGAACAATTGATCGCTCTATAACCTATGAGGATAATTTCATAGTCTAAACGTTAGCAAATAAAGTAGGTTAATACTTAGGCAACTAACTTTGACAAAGTCGTAATCAGGGTAATATGTATGTTAGTAAGTAGGTAAGGTAGTTTGTATTTGGTAAATCAATGTAAACTATACTGCCGTCAAAAGGGGAAAAGACGTATCTGCCAATATTTTGATATTGAAATAGATATTCCCGCGCCTTCGCTCGCGTCAATGTAGGTTAGGTTTGTAACAGTATTTTTCATGGATGAATTTCAGATTGTTAGGGGTACAGAATAGGACATAGGGTAGGCACCCTGTGTCCTATTCTGTACCCCAGACAACGTGATTTAGTGATTAAAAATACTGGCAGATGCGTTTTTTTACTGATTTCAAATACGAAAAAACTCAATTAGGAAAAATATTTTTTTTTTCCTTATGACGGCAGTATAGTTATTTAAGAGTATAGGTATCTTAGGCATTTATGAGATGAGCGCGCCCTGAGAGTGTGGTTTGATGTGCACGGGGTGCGGCGGGTGAGGGTGCGAGGGGTGCGTGGCGTGCGGTGGCTGGCGCGGCTGGTGGCAGCGCTGCGCGTGCACGTGGGAGTGCGCGCGCAGCTGTTCCTCGCCGTGCTCGCGGTACGCGCGCTGCTTGTCCTCGAAGTCGCGCAGCCGCTGGTTGTACCGGTCGATCTGATCACGAAGCGCTGCGTCCTCCACCGCCATTCTCTCTTCATCCAACTCCAAGCATCCGACTCCGTCCAAACGCTCCAGGTCGATGTATCCGCGCCACCGCACGCAGACACCGTTCATTATAAACCGGGAAACGATGTGAGCCTGATGACAAACGTTTACAATCTTAAAAATGTAACAAAAACTTAAGACAAAAACTACAGCGCCGTAGGTGGCAAGGGCAGAAAGCATTTATCAGTCACATATGGCTCGCAAGTGATCGTTCAAAAAAGTGCACAGGTAGACGTGTCCGTCTTCGGACCATCATATTATTATTAGCCCGAAGTTCGCTTAATAGCAAACAACTAAGAGCTTCGTGTCATCGTGTGTTTTATACTTATTTAAGTAATATTTTAAAGAAGTTCTATATTATATCTTAGCCAAATGGTGCTGTTAATCTAATTTCTGCACATCCATACAATCATTTAGTTCGTTGTTAAAATAAATTTAAACAACAATAAAAAGTAAGTGTTGGTTACACTGCAGAAGGACACGACGACGCGACATAAGGCAGACGAGTGCCGCTCCAGATCGCGTGCTGGCTTTGTTCCGGCATCCGCTTCAAACAAACCTTTAATAAAATTGTGCCAGACATTCGACCAGGATGCAATTTAACTAATAATAAGTTCTCTTTTCCTTCTTTTAAAACATTCTCTTTGAAACAACGCAGTGACGCTTGCCGTATGTTTGTAAATTAAGTACATATTATCTGTTGTTGCTTTCATAAACACACTTATTGCCTACCTACTTATGAATGTTTTGCATAGTATACTATAATATAACTTCTTGATATATCCAGAAGTATATTAATTACATAATATATGCATTTTGTGATCAAAGCTTGACGTGGAAGTTGATAAGGGTGGTTTAATTTGATATTCGTGTAATACTGCATAATAGACATGCACATAGTATTGAGAAGGGTATCGGGGAGGGAGAGCACGAGACAGCGTCGGCGTCGATGTCGGCCATATTGTTGGGGCGGGCGCTACGTCGCGACGCGCTACGTCCGCCAATCGTGAACCATTCCCAGTATTGATTTCAGAGAAAATATTTTCCTCCCTTTCCCAAAGGACAATAATACGTAGCACGATTTTCAAATTAATTATTAAGCGCCACTGTACTTACTGACATTGTATTATTTGAAAATTAAAAAACTCTACCAGGTACTAATACAATATACTGTACTGCTTTCTTTTAATTAAGTCAAAATTTATACGATATTTAAAATCATGGTAGGTGAAGGCAATTGCGTAAAACTCAAGATTAGAATGTTTTGCGTAAATAAGTTTACCAACCTATTCATTGATTTAAATTAGTCATCTCAATGTGTCATACTGAGCCTATTAGTTCTGCTTCGACAATGAATTCATTTTGTCTTTTTGTTCTTTAAATATTAAATACACTGCCAGTATCTAAATTCATAGTAAAATTTGGTCTTACTTATTTGATTCAATGGAAATCACGATCCATAAAGACGTTGGAGTGTTCTATAATAAAACATCGTTACAGAACGAGGGCTCGCTAGAGTGTACACTCTAGCGCTTTGTTAAATGAACCGAGTGTAAATAAATATAAGTATTCATACAAGAGCGCAGCGGGCGGCCACTGCAATATTAAGGGGCTAAATTCAATAAAACATGCACCAAATGGGGCTCTATATAATATCAGTATAGAAAGAAAATTTTAAAAAGTACATAATAATATATTTCAGTTGACAGAGATCATCGGCAACAGACATTTTCCTTTGCATACGTTATCAATCTAAATTATTTAGTTCGAACGTTAGTTTTAATACATTATCGACCTTTATGCAATAAATAATCAAAGGAATATAATTTATATAACATGAGAGAAAAAAAAGGACAACTAGAGGATAACTTCATGTACCTAAAAGTATATTTTTAAGCTACACGGTATTAAGATATGCAGAAATTCTTACAGTAAGTATTGTGAGACAAATAATAAAGTAAGTCTTCTTCTTCTACATCTTTCTTGTGATATTATTCCCTCTCCTATTGACGTCAGTTTACTGATACCGTTAATTAACAGGCTTACAAGCAGCGACTGCTTTTTGACCAACATAACCCAAAAGATAGACATAGATTAGATTAATTATTAAAAATCACCAGGTTCCGCTATTGGCTGTTTGTGGCATACATAGAGACAACTGCGCAAACAACAACAAAAATGAAGCTAATCAACTAGTACCGGACTCGTTGATTAGCTTCACTTTTGTTGAAATATAACTGAATCTGAAAGATAGACCTGATCGTTGTTACATCTAATGATTAGGCACTTTACGAACTTTTATACTTAAAGTACTTGATCGTTCATGGCTACATATCTATAGGTATCTACTATTTGCAAGGTTATTTGTCTAGACTAATAGGAAAGTGGAAAATAGTGATCTTACTCGCGCATTTTGATCTTTTAGGAGTAACTGTCTGTTTTGTCGCTGTGCTGTCTGTACAAGGTACAAACAATACGCAGTCCCTGCTTATAGCAAAGCACCTCATTGAAAGATCGTAGGATCATAGGACAATTAACTAGAAAATAGACATAGTCTTAGGCTACTTAAATAGATAGACTGCTCCAGTTTGGAAGAAAAGACGTTGCAACTGCTCCAAAAAATTATAGTGACATTCTCAATTGAACATCTTAGTTTTTGTTACATCGCAAGACGCAAACATTCTTATTAGATACTTTACCAGTATGTACAAATTGAGTAGTCATTACAAGACTTGGATGCTATCCTCTAAATTAATGCATTCACATGTCCAAACGTGGACATTAGGTGAATCAGACGGTTGCTTCATACGAAATATGTCATTCACCATATTATACGAGCTCTGGCGTTAGCATTAAGGTGATGTTGAGCGTGACTGGCGCGTTATATACGGTATTAGGTATGCCTTTACGTTTTGTCATTAGAAGCTTGAAAGTTATTGATGTCTTAATTTCGGTTATGACGATGAGGTCTGGAAGCATCCTATGTTGATGCCGTGAGAGCATCGCACAATGATTGCTGACGGGTAGAACCATTTGTTTTACTGATTGATACACTGCCTTGTTAAACAACTTGCCTGGTTTGTTGTTCTGTTCTTTGATCACTAATATCGATGTTGTAGTAGTGAATTATATTTTTTATTTTACCGTAATTATAATCAGTTAATGTAAGTTCATTGCTGCATTCACGCACTCTTCTGGCTTCGTTGTTTCGTCATCACCGGTAAAACATATATTTTCTGTTATGTTACCCGTGAATAATCATGCTTAAGCATGCAAGCATGATAAATAAGCTGAGATAAGCTAAGCTTCTAAAATATGAGCACGAGTACCTATGGTTTAAATATGATTGACTTTATAATGTAACATTTGCGGTACTCTTAAATATATCTTCCAAACTGGCCTATTAAAAGGACCGTTAAGTATCATAGAATACTAAACATGACTTACATGTTTTTGGTTTGACTTGTAATGTGAGACTAAGCTATTGAAACCGATACAAATATGAAACTCAATGGCGATAAATATCGGTATTTTTGTATAAGACTCACCAAATCTTGCTTTCATTTTGATTGGCAATATTTAGAGATTTGATTATCGTTATATAGGTAGATATATTGTAAAGCACACATTATTTCACCACATAATAAATATATTAAAGAAATAATCATATGAAATTCCTGGGCGTAGGGCTAAGCCAAAAGTACTGTGTCATAAATTAATTTAGGTATTATTCATTATTTACATAAACAAAAGCAAAATTCTATGCACTTATATTATAAATGCCGATGTTTGTAAATATGTTTGGGGTATATAACTCAATCGTGTGTTAATTATAGGACGGATTTGTATGAAAGAGGGCACACAGATAAATGTCATGTATTGTCATAGGATACTTTTATCATTGGAATTATGATATTCGTATTATAATCAAAATAATTGTATAATCATATTAATCATAGTAATTTCTCTAAAATGTATTTAATTTACTTGCGATACCTATTATGTAATCGCATGCCTGACAACTGCGAGATGTGCAAAGAGCCTTAATATTATTATTTAACACCACTAATATAAACCATATCTCTTGCGAAATAAAGGAGATATGCAACAAACCCATACAACTTCGGCCTTGCATGGACAAAAATAAAACGTATGTTTAAAATAATGTATGTTTTACGAAGAACTATTAGTATTCTATAACCCTGTGTAATTTCAACATGGTATCTAGCTGGGTTTCAGATATATAAGGCGTCCAATATGAACAGATTTGCTCCGGTGATACTTCGGCACAAAGCAATTTTTTCAAAATGAATGTATTAATTATACTTGTATCTGTCTAAAAACCTAGAATAAATTTATATAGCTGGTTTACAGAGCTCACTAGGCTAAAACTAGTTACTTTACTGAACTCAGGTAGCAGTGCTCGCTCTGCAAAGCAAGCGCCCATCAAATAACTATAGTTACTATTCATTTATTATTAAAGCTTAATTAATAGTCCAAGAAACAAAAGCTAAAGTAAACAATAGTATATTTTGGTATTCGTTTATTAGTCTCCAACCACTACATTACCTTGATTATGACTAAACATACTATCGAGGTGTGGAGGTGCTACATTATTTTGAAACCTTGCCCAACATAAATACCATATGATGGACATTATATAATTATGTGCACAGCAGCCTACTGTTCTTCTGCCTACTATGCAGTTACAGTAATGCTGTTATCAATTAAAATGTACACATAGTATACTTTACGGCTTACATGTCTGGATTGTATTTTGCCTCATAAAATCCAGGCATTTGTACTTTATAGCTCTCTGATAACATTGTCACATCACGAATGATAAATGACAATGAGGATCTAGTGCCCAACGAAAAGTGTTGCCACTACCACATATTGAATAATGCCATTACATTGAATTGGTCAATCTATTGATTAGTAAAATAAATGACAACATTAATAAATTGATACTATTACATCCCTGTTTACTCTACATAATATGTGGAGTTTTTACTAACACAAGTAATATTATTACGTGTGTTAGTAAAAACTTAATTTAATATAAATAATAATGTTTCGTAATAATTTCACTTCTTATAAAAAATACCTTTTGTTCAACACTGGCAATGTTGTCCCAAGCCACGATGGTTTACTGAATCAATAAAATGTAAAAAGAATTAAATCATTTTTCCCGCTAGGTTCGGTTAAAAGGAAACCATGACGACATATAAAATATTATGATACATTTTTACAATATATTATATTCTTGTCCACTAAGGCCGTAATTTGCATACCTCCTTTATCATTTTCATTTTCGAATGTTTGCTGGCGAAACCACGGGCAAAAGCTATAAGTATATTATAAACAGACGACAATGTCGGCAATGAGCCAATGATTGAATAAAACATGCTTGAAGAATTAAATGTTTGCCAATATCATAAAAGAGGAAGATAAGTCTCTTAAAAAGAGGATATTAATTAAACATAATGCCTATTCCTCTAGCAGGCGTATCGCAAGCTTAAATCAATGTACAATTGCAGTCTAGTCTTTGCCCGCAGCTTAGCTTGCGTTATTTTAAATAAAACAACTTATGTTACTCGGTGATAAAAGCTAACTAATGTAGAAAGAATTTTTAAAATCGGTTGTATAGTTTTTGAATTATCCTTACAAACAAACAAACAAAAATCAAATCTTGCCTCTTTATTAGTATAGATTTATCCTCTTTTCCCTGGGAGAACCTTTCTGGCCTTTTAGATAAATTTCTCTAAGCCACCCGTCAATCTAGTGAAGGCTCTTGGGCGATGTCAATATAAAGTGTGAAGGCACATTATGTCACGGTCACCGTAATACTAATCATAACAGTATTGCAAAAATCACACAGTCATATATTTTATTCATTGATATTAATATTTTCGACCATAATCTTACGATTGCGCCATGCGCCAGTGTTAAACATTGAAATTTATATACATTGCGTACGATTTTTATCGCGATTTATTTTATTAACATTTTTGGTAGTTACGAAAAATGTTAATTTGTTATCTATGTTTATATAACGCACTCTTTAATAAAACAAAGACTTATCTGAGTATTTAAGATTAAACAAATTTAGACTCTGTTGCAATTACGTAACACAAATATAATATTAGAATTTATGGTCACACAATTAGAGTTCAAATTGCTTAACTTCCAAATTACGAATTAAGTTACTATTTTATTAAGGGTGCGAATTGTTTTCATTCACATTAATATTATAAACGCGTTATTAAACTGTTTGATATTTAACATAACATAATTATAATAAGCTATAATCGGAAAACTGGCAAAGGTTTTAATCTAGCTAATACTTAACAATTGTTGTGCAATAACTTTCTAAGTTTAACCAACGCTACTGCGCAATCTTTAAATTTAGACCAATTTCCAATAATAGTTGAAATCCGAAATAATTTTAACGTAGCTACACTAATATATTTAGATACAAATATGTGTATGTACCTATTCGTAAAACTGTCTGTCATGCTGCAGCTAAAATACGCTTGTTCATAATATTACAGTTCTGTCAATCCTAATATATTATCTTACTTTTGTCTTCACTTGTAAATCAAATATTCCAAGTGTAAATACTGCATAATAAGATACTCACATAATTATGTATTTATTTTAATGTGTGGGTAAAATAAGAAAAGGTGTTAAAATATTAATAAGATTCAACAATATTAACCTTTTGACCGCCACAGCATAAAAGTAGCGTCGTGCCCCCTACGCCAGGCGATGATTAATGTAGTTTTAAATAATAGGTAAAAGGAACACAACAAAAATATTTTTTTATGTTTATTTTGAACTGTAAAATAGTCGTATTTTCGACGTGCCATGCCGTCGGAGGCGAAGCGTCGTGAGCACGGTTTAATTTGATGTGAATGGACGTCCGTGGCGGTCAAAAGGTTAATAAGCCTACACGGTACATATATACAAACTTATATATCTAACAGCTAGCCATAGCTAGCTGTCGGATGCGAGCCCTCGTAAAGATCTAAAACCCTTTAGGTATAGATATATATATACCATAAATATATGCTATAGTGAATACAATTAATTAAATTTTCAGGCGTAAGTTTAACTAATATTTAGCTAAATACATATTTATGAGGAAGAGAGAGAGAATTGACTTATTAGTTATAACAACTGTTCCGTCCTTTAAAACCACAAAATATCTACGCTATTTGCTACATAAAAATGTGATGAGCACCTATGATAAATATTATCTAACTTGGCTATTGCAAGTCAAGATTAACATGAATACTAATGTCAATAATAACTTAATTTCATATACCGTTACATGAAATTAAGAAATTGCTTCTTCGTAATATAACCTACTTATTTGGTTTAATACTAGTGATAAATTAAATATGTATACGCCAATAAGTACAGAATTATGAGATGTTTTGACAATTATAAATCGAGTTAGAATTAATAATGAAGTTAAATAATTCTAGTAGGTACTCTCTCACTATATAAATTGTTTTATTAATGTATCCCAATATAATGTATCTCAAAAAAGGAAAATGCTGTATATTTTTAGTTTAGAGTGCTGTATATTTCAGGTGCCTTTCGATTGTCTTTTGCAAAAGTAGATAAGATTTATCGTGCATCATGGCGATTACTTGGCACTTTTTGTTTAGAATTATAGTAGAAACATAGACTGGTGCGTATTGCAGGTAAGAATAAAAAAATTGGCAAAATACTACGTGGTTTTAATTGTTACCTACATTTAGGAATTATTTGTTCATTATAAGTAAATATACATAGATACTTGTAGCTATGTAATGTACAGGCTCGGTGTTCAAACAGGGTATTCCTTCCATTTGTGTCGAAGATAAAAACCAGTCCATTAATCCTATATAATAAAACTAGTTTTCACCCGCGGCTTCGCTCGCGTAAATATAGGTGAGGTTGGCAACAGTTATTTTTTTGGATGAAAGGTACCCTATGTCCTATTCTGTACCCCTGACAACGTGTATGTAAAATTTCATGTTGATCGGGTAAGTAGTTAAGGCGTGAAAGCGTAACAAACAAACAAACTCATTTTCGCATATAATATTAGTAAGGATGTTCAATCAAGGTCTTTAAAGTACACTTATTATTACATATATATTTCTTATATTAATATTATGTTATAAAGTTATAATACAATAACGATCACAGTAGTTCCGTATTAGGTAGTTCACGCTTATCGGTTCTTTCTCTTACATCCGCATCTAGTAGTAGTTACCTACGAATAACTGACGTAAAAGTCAGTTATTATTATTAAATATATATATAAATATTCCTATTCAGAAGGAGTTTACTAACAATATTATAAATAAAATCTATCAATATTGTAGCAGTGTATTCAATCGGTGCGCCGCGCCGCGCCACTTGAACACTAACATAGAATTTCAATTCGAATAAAATGAGGCGTAATAGGTATTTACCTTGCCACTCTCTTTCTGGAAGTCGCAGCCTCGGTTATTGTATGGCGTGTGGTCGAACACCAGCTGCAGATTGGTGCCGGTGGCGGTGAAGGCGATCTCCGTGTGTCCTTCACGACACCCACTCTGGAACCGCATCTGGCGCTCCTCTGGCGGCCTGTCGCGGTACCCCGTGTACCTCACCTAACAAACGACACATTCAATTATACATTTCAATGTCACACTATAGTATGATGGTAATTAAATCTTTAAGAAATATTCGCGCTGTATATTTTACCGCCTGAAGAAAAGAATTAAACGCGTTAATTCTACTCAAAACAGATCTTGAGTTGTGTAACTGAATTAGTTAGCATCAAGACTATTATAACACGCAGCTGAACTATATTATTTAATTGAATAGAAGGAAAACATTGCGAAAGGAGCGATTAGTTTTGAAACCGATGACTAAGTTTGTAATAAGTTATTTTCCTGTTCACAAATGATTCAATAGCAACGCGCAAATAATAACAATTATGTATATATTTATTATGTTATTTTGATCAGTTCTAATATGTACATGGTAGACGTTTTTGTCTGAGTCTACATACCTCGCTTTCTCTGCTCAGTCTTTTGAAGAGATCATCTGATTCAAATTTCCCTTTTTGATCGGGAACTACCCTCGGCATTTTGAAGATGAACCGTGGTTTCGGTTGCTCGTACAGTCCGATGGAGTCGAAAGGCAACATGCCTGCCAAAGCAGCGGGGTCACTCATGGCGTGCATTACACGTAGGCTATGAATACGTTGGAATACTATCCACCATCACTCTTTAACTCGCACACAACACTGACTCAGCGACGATGATTCAAACGCCAGTTCGCAGTAGTGGCACACGCGCGACACGACTACCTGCTACAGCGACAACTGTGTACTGAATGAACGCACACGCAAAGGTCCGAGGAGAATTTCCACAAGGGCGGAGTCTCCGCATAGTGGGGCGCTTTGGGCCAATGGCGGGGCCCTGCGGTGCCGCCCGACGCCTTCTCTACGCGCTTTCGGGAGCTTTCAAGCGAAAAGAGGGTTTTCCCCCCTCGACACTGTTCAAAATAAATACTGTAAACGACAAAACACATGAATGTATAATGATGGGCTTTATCCTCTTTCGACGTTTGAAGTGTTTTATGTATTTGTATCAGATCCTTTGTTCCTTTGTAACGAGATAAATGTACGTTATGTATATTTTATGAAGGGGAGTACGATCCCAGGACGCGATACAGCGCATGAAACGTGATATTTTTGTAAGCCATGAAAGCTGCATTTATTGGACGCCCAGTAGCCTAATTGTATTCCCTGGTATAAATTTCAATAAAAGGGTCTCGCATATACCCAATTATTATTAAAACTTATTTGTAAATGATACAGAGCCAGAAGTCACAGAGTCACAGTGGCTTGTTATAACTGACAGACGAGGTAAGTATACTATAAAATAGTGTTTGCGTTATATTATGTTTGTTAAAAGGCAAATTGCGATTCTGATTTGTAAGATTGTTTATAATTATGACTCCTAGACGAAAATTGTGTAAACTTATTGGTTCCGATTATATTTATCTTTCTCTGGGATACTGGTAGGTATTATTAATCTATTACTATTAGTATTTTAAACAAACATTTTAAAATAAACCTCGATAACATATTGCAATAAAAGAGTCTCAGGATACTTATATTACACATTTTATGCTATATAGCTTTGAAAAAAGCCTACGTCACTGAAGCAGTAATCTGCCCTAGGGTGACGATAACGATAATCATCTCTAAAGAAAGAACAAATGGAAAGCATGAATAGTGTACGGTATTCGCAAAGTGCTTCAAATATGTAACTTCATGATAAACTACAGTAGATAAATAATAATAATATTCTATCACATACACACAACACCGTCTAGCCCAAACTAAGCAGAGCTTGTATTATGGGTACTAGACAATGGATAAACATACATATATACTTTTTTTTTGTAAATACATACATATTATACATAGAAACACCCAGACCAAGACAAACTTCCATGTTCATGCACACAAATGTTTGACTTGTGCGGGAATCGAACCCGCGACCTCAGGCGTGGCAGTCGGTTTCTCTAACCACTACACCATCGAAGCCGTCAAATACACAGAATTGTTGGAGCGAAATATTTACAGGTTGATAACATTAGTAATATTATGCTGAAATGAAACACAACAAAGTACTTTTGTTTTTATATAGGTAATGAAATTTAGATATATTTAAGTACCTTCTTTAAATTTTAAAACCCTCATTCTGACACCATTTTGTTATTATAATTGAGACAACAAAAAGCAGATATTTATGATTTATTATCTCATATACATTATATATTGTACCAATTATTACTTATTTGAGTTTAAATTCTTCATTATTGAATTCCAATATCTGTTCGGGCCGTGCCATAAAATTATAAAAATATATATTTTTTTAAAGTCATTTTAGAGGATAGTAAAGTGAAATCCAAAAAATTAACATAAACAAAAACATTGTCATTATTGCAGACCTACTTATCCCATTATTTTGTTTTGGAATGCGCTTCTTATGTCCAACTTGTGGTGGATTAGACAAACACAGTGTCAATTAGCAGATACAGATCTAAACATTTGGATGGCGCTGAAACATCGGAATGATCAGAGACAGGCGAACAGCTTAATGTGTTTGTTCTGTGACAATAGGCGGCACGGCGCTCTCTCTGTAATGTATCGAATGTTGTTAAAAGTGTCCGTGTGATCGATCCTCGATAATAACGAACGTTAAGTGTTGAATTGTTGCTACCTTTTATACTGAAACTGTTACTTTATGTTACCGCTTTGTTATTGACACGGTTTTACATCTTGACTACTTAGTCGCCTTTTTGCAATAGTACCTACCTATTGTTGGAATATAATATGCAATGTAATATTTAACGTAATCAACTAATCATATCACAGATATATCTGTAATAAATTTACTTTACCATCGTTTGAAGCTACAAGGTTTAGTTTCAAATATTTTTTTTTTAAACTTATCTATAGATAGCGAACAGCAATTGCATAATAGTCGAGGTAAAGTGTATTTCATATTGTGTCATTTCAACTGATACGCATCAGTTGTGAAGTTTTGTATGAAAGTGTTTGATGTTCTATAATGTAGTCTCTTGTACTATATTAAAGTTTGTAATGAACTATACTACAATTTTATCTTTAAGTACCTACGTAATAAAATGTCTGAAAGTAGTCAGACTGAGTTCAAGTACTAAATTAATATAAAGGTATAAGTTCATTGTCGCTACCAGTATTATTGTAGTAGGTATTGCTCTATATTGATAGTTTAACATATTAATATATATATATATATATATATATAAATATTTAAACTATATTTGTACCAAATTTCATCTAAATCGGTTGAGTGGTTTAGCCGTGAAAAGGCAACAGACAGACAGACAGATAGACAGACATAGTTACTTTCGAATTTATAATATTAGTAAGGATATATATATATATATATATATATATAATAGTGTTAATTGAAAGATTGTGAACGTAACCGACAAGAAAATATGGGATGCACAAACGGGATTTCGAACGGGTATGGGATGTACGGATCAGGTCTTTTCCTTACGGAGCATAGCCGAAAAAGTTTTGGCCAAAGGTCAAAAGGTCTATTGCGCATTCGTGGATCTGGAAAAGGCTTATGATAAAGTGTTGAGGAATTAACTTTGGTCGGCATTGTCCATGTATGGAGTGAATAGCAATCTCACGCGAGCTCTGAAATCTCTTTATGATGATTCCAGAGCTTGTGTTAGGATAAATGGGACCTACACAGAGTGGTTTAGCATCGAAAAAGGTGTTAGACAAGGATGTGTAGCGTCACCTTGGCTGTTTAACCTATTTTTTTTTTTTTAATTTATTTATTGTTCTTTGGGAAACAAACAGATGTTATATAACATAAAAGACAGTAATATACAAATAAAACATAATCCAGAAGAGTTTCCACACATTGCCTTTACATTCTGCTACAGATATTAAAATAGTATTAATTAAGAGACTAAAAAACAAAACAGGATAAGTACATAATAATTTAGAAAAAATACAATACAAATATCTATAATAAATAAATATGATATGCGTTTAATTATTGTCAAGGGTTATTGGCAAGCGATCTTTTAAATTTAGCCAGAGATATATGAAATATATCTATGTCATCATTGCTCCCACTGACTTCAATTAGATTGTTATAAGCACGACAAGATCTTCGGGTAAAAGTGTTCATACCATAATTGGTCTTAGCAACGGGAATATGAAAGACAGACCTCTTTCGTGCACTAAGTCGTGGACATCCAAATCGTATTTTACTCAAAAGATATGGGGAGTCCACGTGATTGCTTACAATCTTATAAAGAAATACATGGACAATTGTTTAAAAGATTTAAAAGATTGTGAATGGGGATTAAGAATGAATGAGTTACTTGTCAAATGTCTTCTTTATGCCGATGACCAAGTAATACTTGCGTCATCAGTGGAAGAGTTGCAGGCGATGGTAACTATTATGCATGGTGCTTTTGAGAGTAAAGGAATGAAAATAAATGTAAGCAAGACAAAAGTAATGGTATTTGAAAAGGAAGAGTGCGTGACGATGTGTAATATTATGATTGATGGAGAAAAAGTGGAGCAAGTGAAAGAGTTTGTATATTTGGGTACTTTGTTTACAAGGGATGGTAAACATGACGGAGATATTGAAAGGAGAACGATTGCTGGCAACAAAGTGAATGGAGCTCTACGCGCTTTTATGAACAGTCGAAATGTATCCGAAAAGGCACGTTTGGCTGTTCATAGAGGATTATTAGTGCCCACACTTATGTATGGAAGTGAAAGTTGGGTATGGCAAAAGAAGCATGAGAGCAGAATAAATGATGTAGAAATGAGAGCGTTGGGAAGCATATGTGGTGTGACTCTGAAAGATAGAATAAGAAATAGTGTGATTAGAGAGAGATGCGGCATGAAAGTGGATATAGTTACAAGAATAGAAAAGGGTATGTTAAGCTGGTTTGGACATGTAGAAAGAATGGACGAGGAAAGACTGACTAAGAAAGTTTATAAGGCTAGTGTGAATGGAACAGTCGCAAGAGGAAAACCTAGGCGAACGTTTCTCGATCAGATCGGAGGCGTTCTGGACAAAGGCCAGGTTAAGAGCTCCTTGAACCGACGAGCGTGTATGAGGAATGTGATGAAAGTGAATGAAGCCAGAGAAGTGTGTCAGGATCGTAGCAAATGGAAATCCGTAGTCTCTGCCTACCCCTCTGGGAAACAGGCGTGAATCTATGTATGTATGTATGTATATATAAATAAGTAGCTGCTAGCCTAGTGGGAGACCCTTGCCATTGTACGGCCACGCAGAGGTCTCGAGTTCGATCCCCAGGCGCGCATCTCTGACTTTTCGAAGTTATACAATGTGCGTATTAATTAGTTAATTATCACTTGCTTTAACGGTGAAGGAAAACATCGTGAGTAATCCTGCATATCTGAGAGTTCTCTATAGTATTCTCGAAGATATGTGAAGTCTACCAACGCGCACTAGGCCAGCTTGGTGGACTATGGCGCAACCCTTCTCACAGTGAGAAGAGGCCCGTGCCCAGCAGTGGGATAATTTAATACTGAGCTGATATTATTATATTATTATTATACAACATAAACGCAGCAAACCTATTATACATGTCTGTCTAGTATAGAATCATTAATGATTACTTATAAGAATTCCCAATATGTAGATCGTAACTTATATTAAAAAAATATTAATGCATGATCCCTAACTACGTACTCAACATCAAAGAACATTCATATAAGTGGTATAATAAATGTATCACAAATATTTCAATTCGTCACGTATCCTCTTTGTAGTGACGTGACGGCCACGTGTCGAAAGCTTCGGCGTTTGATCCCACCCCCTCCTTCTTCAGAACTTCGAGCTACGTGAAAATATCATAATATGATGGCACATGATTTTGTTTTGAACATTCATATTTTGATTTTATACGCATTTTGTGACTTATTTAGTTTAAGTCAACAAAAGCGTTACTCAAGCAAAATATTTTACGTAATATAAAACAGGAAACTGAACGGTGTAGAATGATAATAACAGCTCAAAAGTGTAAACTTTTTCGAATGTAAATCAGCCATTCTGACTAGGCTATCTCAATTTCAACAGATCCCGTCAAAATAGCACAGAAATTTTCTGACAAAGCTCAAAGCTCCAACACCCCCTTGATGTTTTTGACGTATAGATATAAATTCGTAGTATAGTTTTGAACATTATAATTTATAACATACTCATGCTTGTTTCAATAATTTGTTATGATTTTATATTTCTCTCTTGCATCATTCACTCTTGTCACATTCTCCACGCGGACATATTTGGAATAAGTAGGTAGTATTTATGATGAAGATAAACTTTTTTCGAACGTCTTGGATGTGGTCAGGGAACGTTAGCCTAAAAGTTCCTCTTGCGACAGTCCCACTCACATGTGCATAATATATACATTCTTGATCAATATTTTACCATAATATATTCTTACGTCCAGAACATCCCACTATAACTATCTCAACTCTGGTGCTTACTATATCTTCTTCCATGCCGCAACGCCTTTTTATCGAAATCCGACTTAAACCCGTATAATTTTCAAACACGTGTCCCGTCATGGTACAACAACCTCTACACAATTGTATGAATAATTACTTACAATAAATCAATGTGTGTCACAGCATCATACATATTTTAGAAGTATGTGCGATCAATTTTAGAAGTGCCAGTGAATATCTCTATGTCTGGAACACTGATATAACGAAGAATTATTGGCCATAGCAGAATCTGATACTCAACTTATTATGTATTAGGAGAGATAGTTTGCTTGCAGAAAATCTTTTGGTCAGACACATAAACCCTGTCCGACTAAGAGTAGGTATATGATTGCAGTTGGCCAAGTTTGGGCATTCTGATCATCCGTCTATCGTCTGCTTAGCCCTGCTTAATTTGCAACCGCAACTAACAACACATACTGTTAAACGGTATGTAAGATTTATTATGGATAG
This sequence comes from Catocala sponsa, assembly GCA_963564715.1. Lineage (NCBI taxonomy): Eukaryota > Metazoa > Arthropoda > Insecta > Lepidoptera > Erebidae > Catocala > Catocala sponsa. Next base: position 15,257,339 of record OY751331.1, read on the forward strand.
ATAATGGCTAAATACAAAATAGTACCCTGGCTACTATTGGCATATAAAAATTAATTCTCATGTAATCATGAATATTTTCTTGATTTTGGGTAATATTTTTAAACAGTCGCAAAGAAATTAATAGGTTGGTTATGTTCCGTTTATAGTTGAAGATTTGCGTGCTTGTAATCTCGGCTGCAACTCTGCTGATTGTTTTATTATATGCGAGGAATATTTGTTGGCGACAATTTAATAAAAAGCTACTACTGATAACGTAGTAGGTCCCACAAAAATATTCTCACGCCTACGATGTTTAGTATCGGTCCTGGCTATATAGGTGGCGCCAGATAACGAAACTTATTAACTAAAACAAAATGTAGTTCAATTACACATAATTAACATTGAAATAAATATGCATCTTCCTCTCCATAACGGCAAATATTATTGAATAAAAAATATAAGAGATACATTACTATAATGTTGTAATTTTATATTCTACGCTATTTTTACGGGCCCAGGATGCAATGGCTTACGCTGAAGTCTGGTAACCGATTCCAATATACTTAAGAATAAGTAATAAACCTGAAAGTATTTTATGTTATTGTTGGATTACAGAATTAATTTCCTTACACATTTAATAAAATATATACAAAAAAGAGTACCGATCTAGTTAAATAAATGTCAAATGCATACTACTGCTAACTGTTTACCATCTACAGCTCCTGCTCTATTTCAGTGTTTGTGCTGATTGTTAAGTAACTTATCAAGTAGCCTTATTTAAATTCAAATCAAAAAACATCAAAAAACGAAAAATAAGACGGTAAGTATATTAGAAATTTTAAGCGCTTCTAACATACTAACTATTTCCAAATCGGGATTACCATTCATCCAAAAAATGTAGGTACTGTTCCCGAGAAATAGAAAATTGACATAACCTACATTTACGTGAGCGAAGCCGCGGGCAAAATCTAGTAATAAATAATTTTATTGATTGATATTCATTGAGATTCTTTCAAAATAAATCGATTTAAAATGATGAAGAATTTTCATTTAAGTAGGCTTCCATAGCCTAGTGAGAGACCGTCACGCTGCACGCAGAGGTGTCGAGTTCGATCCCAAGGCGCGCATCCCTGACTTTTCAAAGTTATGTATCTATAAATACTTAATTATCGTTCGCTTTAACGGAGAAGGAAAACATCCTGAGGAAACCTGCATGTCTGAGAGTTCTACATAATGTTTTCAAAAATACGTGAAGTCTACCAACCCGCACTGGGCCAGCGTAGTGGACTATGGCCAAACCCTTCTCACAGTGAGAAGACGCCCGTCCCAGCTGTAGGATGGTTTAATACAGGGCTGATATTATATACCTATATAGGCTTCCATATGATATTGCCTATGATAAAGAAAACAAATTTTTTTAAAGAGTTAGACATATATGCAATAACGTAACTAGATTCTATACCTTTAAGATTCTAGCCGTTCCTCGATGATAAGTGATTGATAACCCTTGTTTAATACGATGGTATATTAAAATAGCGCATACTTATTAGTACAACTACGACACACATGCAAATGTTATCGTGATAATGGCGTGACATAATAGCATCATACATTGAGTCACAACTCACACAGGGATTTCTATGAACTTTACCTCTGTCCTTGAATGGACTACGAAAATTACGCAGTGATGTAGTCGTATTTGCCTACGGTTGTAAAGGAAGTTCTATAATCCTTAGATAGTTTCTGGACTACAATTTATATATATCCGTATTTTAATCTTAACTGGTCCAGCATAAACAACACCATAAGATCCTCTTTTTAAGCAAATAAATATAAACAAGTATCATAAAAACACAAACTTTGTAAATATTTCATCCGTGTATTAACTCTCAAAAGTAACTTTGTAACCATTGTTAATTCAATTCTGTGTAATATAAATATTACACAACATATTTATAAAACAATATATATAGTATAATCACATTAAGCATGTTGAACTAGAACAAGAAGCAAGGCACAGCGAGACTTCATGATACTTTCATTCTGCGTAAATACAAATACCTACCAATGATTAAATTATGTTCGGGTACTTTGAAATAACTACACTTTAGAACATTGCGACAGCCAGTGAACAAGGCTGTTGAAAAGCAACCGAAACGTCGCCGTCGGGAAAAGTGTAAAATTAAATCTATATAGTTTTTATAATTTAATTAGCTTAACTAGAAGTAAACAGTAACTAGTAAGACTGTTTAACAATGGTAGCTTAAAGTTTTAAAAGTATGTAATAATAATAATAATGTATTTCTTAACATAAAATTGTTTACACATTTCCTATGAGGCTGTGCTATGTACGAAACCTGTGTTACAGGAAGTCAGTGTCTTCTCCCATATAATTTACACAAAAGATTTTATGATTACAAAAGCAATTCATATGTTAGAAAGTAAACGAAATATTATGTGAGGTGTGTGTGTGCGCCAGTGTATGTGTGTATGTGAGGGTGTGTGTGTGTGTGAATGTGTGTGTGTTTGTGAGTATGTAATGTGATTTATATAAAGTATTGCGAAACATAATTGTTACAGTAGTAACAAGCTATCGTTCTGTTATTAGTAATAACTTCTCAGTTTGGTCATAGTCCAGTTCTGATAACCAGTGTTTGATAATAGTTTTGGATTTATGAAAACTCAATGGATGTATGTTTTTAATTTTATTTATTTTATTGTATATATAAGGAGCTCTGAAACCTAGTTGACGCCTAGTTGTACGACATCGAAACGGGGTGCAGACGTTGGGTATGACACGCTTTTTGTTGTACTCTTCTGCATTGTATGGAGTGTCTTTATGCTGCTTGGTTACAAGCTGGAGAATATATAACTGCCTAATTGTTAGCACTTGGCATTTTGCGTAGAGAAATTTTGTGGAGAGTCTATACGGGCTAAAAGTCATAACTTTTAGCAGTGACCTTTGAGTCCTTTCAAGATGTATTAGAAAGGTCTTACAGGCACCACCCCAAACTTCAATACAGTAGCTGATGATCGACTGTGCTAACGCAAAATATATGTTTTTTCAAGAGCGCAAAGTCGGCAACGTGTCTTAGTTTTTTAAAAACCCAAACTAGTTTTCTAGCCCGAGAAATTGTTTCTTTTATATATGGACTTCAGCTGAGTTTATCATCTAATATAACGCCAAAATATTTTATAACTGAAGTTTTGGTAACAGCAGGACAGGAGCAATTAGATGCACGAAAATAGACGCATGAATGAAACCTGAGGTCGATATCATTCGGCTTAGATCCAGTTATAGTAAATTGAAGATATTTGATTTTATTCATATTTAGGGTTAGAAGATTTTTATCAAGCCAGTAGCAGATTTTTTGAAGCCCCAAGTTTGCGCAGTTTTGTGCCACGTCCTAAGTCTCTCCATGGAAGATTAGGGCAGTATCATCGGCGTAGGTGAAAATTTTTCCATTTTGTAGTACCTATTGACATAAGTCATTGATATACACTAAGAAGAGATTAGAAGAAAGGATGCTTCCTTGTAGGACGCCACAAACAACCGGCGCACAAGAGCTTGTAAGCTCACCAATCCTAATCTGTTGTGTCCGATCTGATAGGAACTCTGCAAATATCATCTGGGCATCACCGCGGATACCGACAAGTTCTAATTTGTTCATAAGTGTTGGAATCGAGACGGTGTCAAACGCTTAGGTCAGGTCGAGAAAAAGGGTCTTTCGTCGGTTCACACAACAGGTTGTTCGCACCACGGTGTGAATCGCAGAAGGACCCATTTTGAATTAGTCGTTTGGCACCATGGTGTGGAACGGTGAATGCTTTTTTGTACTCGATTCGCACCATGGTGCGAATCACCGAAGAACTATTTTTGCTTTCGTCGATGAGTTTGTGCTCAATCGAATTGGGTACTCCTAGATAAGTTATTTTACATCTTTAATGACATATGGATCGATTTCAAGTCTTGTAATCGGGCGATTGACGCACGCTGAGATTGTAAACTTACTGGTCCTGTTTGGAAGCGTTATTGAATGCTAAAAATAATTGTATGGAAAATTTTATTTAATATATGTATATTTATAGACGACGTTATTTAACAGTAATCACTAGAAGATATTTATAGTTTTGTGACGTAGACATTTGATAGCGCGTCGTTAACCACATCCTCTTAGATAAGCCTACTAGTTTTACGTGTTTTGTTTTATTGTTCTGTATCAATTTAATGCCTTCATTTTAAAAAGCTAACTTTATAAAATATCACAATATACTAACTTCATTTCTCGCACGATGCCACTTGCTGACTTGCCTTATGTTACGTATGCAGTAGTTTCAAAATTAATTCGACTACACGGATGGCGTAGTGGTTGCCTGGTTGCGCGGTTGGTTTAAGATATTTTAGCCGAAATATTTGTGAGCATAGAGACATAAGTAATAGAGTTTAATATATAGCACGATGTACTAAAGATACTTGTAATTTGATAGACATTGTAAATTACTAGCAGATAGGTTAAATTTTCGGCTAATAACAAATCCTCTAAAGGAAGAAAAACAAATAAATGGCGGTCACGCAAAAATTTAAATTTACCATTATTCAAATTGAATATTGGATAAGTATTCGATAGAGTATATATACTATTTGCAAGTAGTTTGATAGAGTCAGCTACGTCAATTATAAGTATCACCATAAAGGAGCACTATCCGATATCATGCAATAAACAATGTGTAGCAGAAATGTAATAAAGTGAAAGCCTTACTTAAGAACTTCATCAAAATACAATATAGTAAGAACACCGCGCTTTCACCGCGTTCGTAAGGGTTGAAGCGTGATCTTAGATGGCCTATACCTTTCCTCAATAATAGGCTTGTAAAATAGCTTGTAAAATAGGCTTGCAAAATAATTTGCCTGATATGACTCGTACTCTGATAATGCCAGAAATTTATAACACGCTAAATAATAAATAATCTCTTCAATGATATAGTATAAGAGTAGATTGCTTCATCTTATGCAAATTAAATTTACACTGGATAGCCAATAAACTGTAATTTTCGGTTGTAACGAATAATTTGAGGCGATTTTATTAATTAAATTGTATCGTTTTATTACGAATTCATCTTATTTTATGTTTTTATAGATTCCTACTCGGTTCTAGTACATCTACCCGCCACAAAAGCATCCAAATGATTTAACACCAAATCCTTTTTTCGCTTTCAGCAAATCAGTATAGTTCTGATGTGCCTCAAATGTTCAATATCAGTTACACCCATACTTTATTATGTAAGTATGTCAATCGATTTGCTCTTATCTAGTAAAAATCATTCATTCATATAATATTATTAATAAAATGTAAGGCAAAATAACAGATTTCTTAGTAGAAACCGTTTGGTTTCTTTCCGCTTAACATATGTACAATATTTACATTTCTTGATTCAGAGAATCTACTAACGATCGATTATGTTTTTATGATCTCATACAGAAATAGCTTGGGATATTTAATTACGGTGGGTACTTTATTACATATGCGATAATAATATAAAATGTATGCACAATGCTATATATATAATGTGTCATATAAGTATTTTAATAACGATCATTGACTGATTATTTGGTCAGGATAGCGAATATTAAATAATTTGATTCCCATACCAGACAGCGCAGTATTGGTTTCTAAAATAAAGAATCACATCATGTCGTTGTCTTGAAATCATGGTCCTGTCTCGAAGAAAGAATATGAGAAATTCGTACCCTCAAATTTATTTAGCAACTAGGACCGTTAGTTTGTTTCAAGGACTTAGACTTAGTCAGTTTAGGAAGAGACAATGCACGCGACTGATGCAATCAACAAGATGGTTATTTTTAGTTTTCTGTACCCGATGGGGACCAACGGGATCCTATTACTAAGCCTACATTGTCCGTCTGCCTGCTTGTAAGCGAGCTGTGTCTCATTAACTGTAACACGTAGAAAGTTAATATTTTGACAGAGTGCGTATTTCTATTGCTGCTATAACAACAAATAGCTCTGCCGTAGTTCAATGTCCATAGCCAATTTTATCAAAGAAGAAATAGTAAGTCGCGCATGGGCATGGCTAAGTAACGAACGCCTAAAATGTAACATTTATGATATTAGTTAGAGCCGTATAGTATAATTGTAATAAAGTCAGTGAACTTGTCATAATTATAGCACTTCGATGACGTCTTATTTATTATTAAAATACGGAAGATCGCAGTCAAATAACTTTGTGTTGAGCGCCTGTATTATTTTCCTTAATCCTCTACTGCAACCAATCCTTCTGCGGTACAGACGGAAACAGTGATAGCACTTAATTATCCCAGATTGGGCAAACGCGAGTGACTTTACTGTTTCAAGTACATATACGTGAGGTAGTAAGCAGTTCCTGAGGAATTACCATACGGGTAGTTTGCTTTGTCACCTTACTGTCATGTAAAAATATGAATTTACGACTTAAGACTTGCATATAACTAAAACTTCGAAGGAACTGTGACTCATTTTTAAGATAGCTCCATAAGATAGTTTTTGGATATATAAAATTATATGACTTCGACGAAATAATTCAACGTTGAGGTAGGCTTTTTGGTATTTTCTGCCAGGGAAACCAACACTCTTCAGATTTCCGGTACTTCCTATACGTGCTAGTTCAATATACAACCAAAATGAATTATTTAATTTATAGTCATACATTAGATGGAAACAATTAACTATATAAGTGATCGCCCTATGGACGAAATTCGACTATATACATTATCAAAATAATGAAGCAAATATAAATGAAAGTACATAAAAATAAACTAAGTATATGTATTATTTTATTGATTTCAGTTAAGCTCGCCAATAACTACTAAACAAAACAAAACAAAGAGAACTGGTTGCTAAACAAAAAAGAAAAAGGTACTAAACTGCTTTGTCTTTGTCTATTAATATAATTTACCCGTTGCATGTCAATCTTGCTGTTCCTTACAATTATTTTAGTTCCTTCGCAGTCCCGCTAAACAGCTATAATCCAGTTATATTTCATTGCAAACACGTCATTTGTATTGTTTATTAAACAAATAGTAAACTTAACAAATGGTCTGTATTTCTCACCTTGGGTACAAGCTTTTTATGGACACGACCAATAAATCACAGCATTGTTACTAGTTGGCTCATTTACATATTTACACAGTGACAATGACCGTGGAGACATTTAATTAATTGATTCATAAACCTTTTCATAGTCGTAGAGCAAAAAGTACGCATTGACCCCTGAATAAAACAAAAAGTACACAATAAAGAAAGGGTTACAACGTGTTCCCATTAACATGTAGTTTAATGTGTGCCGCGCTCGGGCAGTTCACTCATTTGTTACGATCTTTTATTTTATTACCACCCTTCGAAATAACGTTTTTGTACCTTAATTTCTTTGCCAGTTCCGTTTTAAATTAAACATTATAACATTTGACTGTTCCGTGATGTTTTGTAATGCCCGTGATGTTTAAACATAATAAACATTTCAGACATTCACTTTATTTGACTGCGTAATTGTTAGCTGATAAATGATAATAAAACGACCCTGTGTAAATGAAGTAGGTACTTACAAGTTAAATGACGGTTGACTTATAGTATAGGACACATGGAATCCTCCATCTACTTTCGAAATACATGTATACACAGAACAAAAAAGGTGTCTCCAAAATGCTATCGAGCTTGCTTTTCCTTGTTTGTCAAATGTTCTAGGCACGGTACTTTATGATTCCGTTACCCATTTTCTCGTTTTCAAATAGCATCGTGCATTGTCATGAGAATGCTACCGTGGGTTGCTTTAGGCCCGGTTTCTTTATTTAAGAAACGAGTCGTTTAACTGATCGACAGTTAATTTTTGATACATACTCATTGGAAAATATGTCAAAATTTTACTATCTGTACCTGTAAAAGAACAGCCAACTGTGCTATCTAATTTAGCTGGCACACAACATAATCATATTTCGCCCGACAACATTATTCAACATTAGAACAGACACGTGTAGTAGTAAATAGTGTAGTGGTATGTAGTAATTATTGTCTACAATATATGTATATTATAATAATAATATCAGCCCTGTATTTTACTGCCCCACTGCTGAGCACGGGTCTTTTCTCCGTATGAGAAGGTTTAGGCCATAGCCCAACACGCTGGCCCAGTGCAGGTTGGCAGACTTTACATATCTTCGAAAATATTATGGAGAACTCTCAGACATGCAGGTTTATTCTCAATGTTTTCATTCGCCATTAAAGCGAGCGATTATTTTAAATTAAATATTTAACTATTTACGCACATAATTTCGAAGAGTTGTGGGATCGATTCAAGAGCTCTGAGTGGCAGTCTAACGGTCTCCCACGAGGCTATCACTACTATATGCATGCTATTATATTAGGTATATAAAAGCATGTTTTATTATGTGTACCTATATAAATATTGTTATCAATTCTTTTACTGGAACACACTATATGATTTATCATTTGAAAAGGCATACGAATCAACGGTCTATCTAATAATAGCTGAGTTCATGTCATTGCAGAAGCAGTGTAAGAAAAGAAAGCCAATCCACTGTCTACCGAAAACGAAGCAACGGAATAGAAATGACAATATTTTCTACTGTTGGTACGTAAATTTGTTTCGCATTTGAAATAGGTAGTAGGATGCGGTATGAGAACTAGAATGTAGTACCTACCTACATTCTGCCTCAAATAAGGCATCTCAATAAATACAGGACTATGCCGCTTGTGATTGGTGCAAGGATATTATCATCGAGTTCGTATTCCCACCACCAGAATTATGCCAAAATCAGGTTATCCCTCTTTATCTAATAAGTCTGTTTATTCATTCTGCGAAATCAGGTTTTGATGGATCTTACGAGGTATGCATGTGCAAATGAAAGATATTATATTATGGCAGTTTCATTAGAGGAGCCGGCTGTCAGAACAGTTCTCTGGACGGTCGTAAAACGGCAAAGAAGCCGTCAAACGTTGTTTATGCGAGCAATTCCGGTCAACGCTTTGTCTTACGCCGCGCGCCCGTCCGACGACACCCTAATAAAAGGCGTGGCAAAAAGTGCCCTAATGGGTGCTGATCCTATTTCAAGGCAATAAAATGCAACAAAATTAGCCTTTGTTAAATTTGGAACTCTAAAAGTTTCAACTGCAGACATAGTTACGGACGAGTCCGACCGGCTCAGTTTAAAAGGACTATTGTTTTATGGGCGTGTAACTTTCAACTATTGTTAATTTTATTTTATAATAAGGGTACAAAGTCTATAAATAATATAGAAACAGTAAACGTAAACTTTACTATTCAATAAACTAATAAAGCCTTTTACAGAGAACCTTTTCTATAGCTACGTTTCTCTAAAAGAAAAGTATGACAATATTATTATACACGTTTAATAATATTGTTTTCGGACATTATCAATGTTTGAGTTTCATACTTTTCTCTTAGAGAAACGTAGCTATAGAAAAGGTTCTCTGTAAACGGCTTTATTAGTTTATTTAGTAGTAAAGTTTACTTTTACTGTTTCTATATTTATAGACTTTTTAGAATTCCCGCATTGTTCAGGGTTCTGGCAAACAGTCAATATAGATAATGCACAGGTATAATAATAGCTATTCTGCGAATAAACGTTGCTAAGTTGCCGATTATTATTAAGTTGGTGGTGTAGGTACCAAATGTATAATATATGGCATAACGATTTTAGGCGTATAGCACACAGAACCAGAGTCGAGGCTCGGGCGCGCGCCTCTTCTAACTTTTTTTTAAAGTTGTACGAGTAAGAAAGGAGTATCGCACACAGCACGCGTCGAGGCGAAGGCGGTTCTGCGGCGCGGGCGAGACGAGGCGCTGGCGGCGACAAGTCGTGGCGCGGGGCTTACAGACGGGACGGGGGGAGTAGCAGCATGCGTCGCGCGTTCGTTACTATTTTCTTTTGAACTGTTGGCGCATTCACTTTGCTAGCATCAAGTTCAAGTATCATTCAAGTAAACAAATATGCAAGAAGACATAATTGACACTAGCATAAGATCACAAAAAAGGTATTTTCAAAACGAAATAAACGAAAACGGAACTTGTCTGGATAGAGATATAAGTCACGCACTGCTCTGAATGTGCTCTCTTGGAACAATTATGCAACGAGTAGGGGTGAGCTCAGTATTTCCTTTTTCTATTTAAATTAATTATATGTACAAGATCGAACACGTCCTCGTCATCTGACGACGGCATTTTGATTGCGTATAAACAGAGCACAAGCGTCTCATGACGTGTAGCGGCGAGCGCGCCGCGCGTTGCGCGCCTCTTTTGTGCCGCAACGCAGCCTCGACTCTAACGGTGTGCTATACGCCTTACATTCCATTTATCTGTTTTATTTTCGTTTAAATTTAATACAGCTATGATAACTACAGTTATTCTAGTAGAAAGAAGATGTTACTTATATAAGTATGTTCGTGTAAATGAACGAAAGCCACATGATAATATGCGTAACAAAATACCGAAATGAAAAATATTCTATATCATTAAGAAGAGGAGTGCAGCAACCATGTTTATAAGTTTCGAGCCTAATCCACATTGCAGAACGGCGAACGTAAGTTTGCAAATTGTACGTGAGTTCTTTACCATGCCATACAGTACAAGATCGCGTGGTGTTTATTATCTGAGTCATTAAGCGTTCGTATCGAATACCAATGTGTAGTATCGAACCGGTTTGGTTAGTTCCGTTTACGTCAACTCGCCGTCATCGATTGTCTGATATGACGCGGACGTAACAGCGGGAACTACCATCGCGTCGACACTTACCAATTTAGTTCTGGAACAAGTCAAGAAGTTGTGTATCAACGTGCAATAATTTAAATTATTTTGTAATTAATATTAATTATCAGTTTACTAATCATTACTGACTATTAATCTAGATCGATGACTCATGTGGAACCGGTTTAATCGTACGTCAAATGTATTACGACAACTTACCTTTACGTACAAAAAATAAGGAAAAATATGTATAATATTACATATTATGTTCTGTGAAAGTGCATATTAAGTAGATTGTTGTTGGAGTTGGCACTGTCTACCGCGTGTACGTAGGTAGGTACACTTGTATAGTGTTGTACAGTACTTTATTCTCGTTTTGGAATTCCCTGTACGGCGTGTCCTCACCAATAAGTAGGTAACGCTTATTCATTGTGCCATTGACATGAACCATTGTATGTCAATGATCTCGCTATAAACTTTATACACCTTTTGCGAGACATCAATAATCAAATAATACTTAGGAATATATTAAGATGAAAGAATCTAATCTAATCTAAATCTAATGCCATAGCAATCTTGTGCGTCTAGATTACATAATAATTATCATTTGTGTTAGGCATCCGGAAATACCTGCACTCCACTCGTGACTCGGGGAATACCGTAATACCGCTACCATATCGAATACCAATAAAAGCGTTTAACACATATCTACAAGCAAATAAAAATTTATTTGTGGGTTTCACAATCGCGTTTATTTTGTATGATATTATCATTAAGTTAGCATGTTTTCAGCTAATAATTTGGCTGTAATAGTATAACATTCAAAGCTCAGAATAGAGTTGATCGTTTTGTGAATTTAAATAAGGGTGAGGGATACTTATACTCGAAGCTTACTTACTTTCCAATGTATTGCGATTGCTTTTTAAGACAGAAGTGTAGAAGGCCGAGATTGTTAGTTTGGTAAAATTGAATTTGAATTTCGATCGTGTCTCAAGTTTGATGTCCGGATCCGGCAAAGGCTTTCTGGTTCTGCTATCGGGAAAACGTCAGCTAAAGGAATTAGTCTGGTCATAGTTCTAAAAATTGCCGGCGAAATGTAGATGTGATACACCTTTGCTTATCCAGTCGTAAATATAAAGGCGTGATTGTGTGTTATCGGGCTAAATAACAAAACGAAATTAACACGAACTTATTCCTATGACAACGTTAGGTTCAATTACTAATATAAATAATTAATTACTAATGATAAAATCACGAAACTAATATCTTGATCTACATTGAAATACATTTTTTATGTTAAAATACTGTTGTCATACGTAAAATCCAACTTGATCGGGATTTCTAGTGTTATTTAGCACAATACCAGTCTACTGAAATCCGGTTAATGTTAAGCGAAATTGACTCATTGGGAATTTCTTCTTGTTTGACCTTCGGATCTTTTCACTGTTCGGGATTTAGCTCTGTGCTCCGTGGCGCAGCGGTAGTTAATGCGACTGCTGTGCATGAGGTCTCGGGTTCGAATCCCGGGTCGGGCCAACAAAAAGGTATTGCGTTTTTCTCTTAAGAAATCGCAATACGAGCCCGGAGTTAGGAAGTTGGCGGTGTTAGACACCCTCGTGCCTCGGAAAGCACGTAAAGCCGTTGGTCCTGCGCCTGATCTCTCTCCGGTCGTGTCGGATTATCCGTCCCATCGGATCATGAGGGTTAGGGAACAGAGAGTGCACTTGTGCTTGCGCACATACTTGTGCACTGTAATATCTCCTGCGCAGATGGCCGGTCTCCGTTAAGATTGGCCGCCGTGACCGAAAATCGGTCTGGTGGACATTATTTTATTTGTGTGATCTGTTTGAATTAATTTTAAATCGATTACATCTACATATTAACATATTATTTCATAGCGAATAAATATTAGGTAGCTGGTACATAGAGGTTGTTTTCGAACTCGCTTACTTCACTCTAGTCTTTCTTTTTTGTAACCTCCACACTACAATTTTATGTATTTTAGAGGCCATACGCGATTTCAATAGTAGCGATATCCGTGATATGTAGTTTGGAAAATAACCTAATATAAAATATTTTTTTTAGAAAACTGATAAACGATCAGAAGTTGTTACAAAACAGTTTTAATTTAAGTTGTCGAAAGTAGATAATGGACAGTTCTAGGTTCAGTTGAAAAGTACCTAATCTTTTATATAACTGAACTCTCTTATTTTATGAATAAACATACCTATATATGTTTTATTAGTTTACAAATAAAACCAAAGTGCCAATAAACTCATTACAAAAAATCAATTTACTGTTTACATAAACTCGACTAGGAAAGTGGCTATATATTATGATAACTAGATGTCGTGCGAGAACAGTCAATATTACCTACTGTGGGTATCTCCTACATAAAGATGACTAAGTAAAACATTGTGCCCAAAATGTGATAGGAGCTGGCCTGATAAACAATATTTGTTCATGTAGTTATATCTTTAAATATAAGTAAGGTAAATAAGGAAAACTCTCTTAAAAATAATTTGCTGACCTTTACGCGTTTCTTAGAAATAGACGTCGCTGCGGCGCGGCGTCGCATCGAGCCTCCGGCGGACCTCGGTTACGTCACGTCGAGATCGGAAATTCCTTATCGTGACTGTCTATTTCGGAGCTCGGCAGCGCGGCGCGTCGCGGAGACGTAATAGATTCAGTTATATTGTGGCACGGATTACAAAATGAATGTGTAACCAGTCGCTCGATACAACTCTATAGCTAGATTACGTGGGTTTTACCACATGCCTTCGGAGTACAAATTAATTATTCCGTATAGTGTTTTTAACTAAGTATACAATTATGCGAACATAATAACTCTACTCAAAGGCTTGAGCGTCTTTTTACCATAAATCATCAAATCTTATATTACAAGGATAATCGGATTTGCTGTTATCGATAGAGTGTGAAATATCATTAATCAAGGGTTAAAACATTGTCCGGGCGTCGCGCGGATCGCTTACACATTATTACATAAAGCTTATTTTGTTGTGAACGGACGGCACCGTTTATAAAACGTTATCTTCAAATGAACACAATAACAAGTTTAATAATAGGAGTGATTAATGTGCTCACAGGATGACGTGCACTTTGCGCCGAGGGTTAAGGGAGGCGCGAACACGACACTGCGCAACATTGCGACTATTGCCACTGTTGTCAGGACCCGCCGTCGCTCGTCCCGCTCCCGTCCCAAATGACCAGACATTATTTAATTGAAATAGAAGTGAAAGGGTGACAATTGTAATAGAAAACAAAAAAAGGGTTACGTTTTTGCCGGCACGACACGATGAAATATTGCGCCAGCCGCGTATTGTAACATTTGTTCCTTACTACCTATTTAACAAACTGTTATGAACTCAAAGTAATTTTGATATATATCTTGCCAATATTTTATATTTAAATAAGCTGCAAACATCTTCAAATAGTAATCTGGGTATATAAACAGAGACAAGTGAAATATAAATAAATATTCTGAGAGCAACACTAAAAGAACTATAAATCACAGTTTAACTTGTGAGTTGTTTACCTACTTGTTTGACTTTAACTTCTTGTAAGGCTGTTTGTGTAAGAAAAGAAACGGAATCGGGCTTGACATTTGCTAACTAATGATTTCTTGTCACAATGAGACTGCTCGCTCCCTGTCAAGCGACTTTAAAAGCCCTTTGTTATCAGAAATTTTTAACACTTCAATGTTTGATTTGTGCGAATTTGCAACATTGACAAAAAAATACGATTGATATGTCACGTTTTTATTGTTGTTTGTATTACTACCTGGATTTGTTATATCCAAAAAAATAAGGGTAACACGTATTGATTGCGCGTCGACAGTTTGGATCCTTTCACCACGCTCAACGTGTATATGTATGACAGTCTCATAGAGGAGTCGTTGACTTTATTCAAGTCCAAAGTATCGTGACAGCCGGATAATTGATGCTCATTCGCAGAATCCGTATTTATAATAAATCTCAAAGTTAGCTGCATGTATGGCCCTTCGTATATGACAAACCAAGTCGTCTCTACGTATTGTTAGAATGTAAAAACAAAACTAGTAACAATGTAATATTCAATATCGCAGCAAAGCAGGGTTGCGAGGGCATACGGCGTGAAATCAAATTGTCAACGCGGCCTCCAGTGAACATATTGATATTTTAATTAGATTTACAAAGTCGTTCCTCGCAGTTCCGCGAGCAACACCCAACTCTTTGAGCCGCTCTAATGGCACCCCGCGGACTATATTTAAGGGTTGTCGGACCCCGCTTTGTGCCTCCTCAATATTTACTCCCAAATGCATTAATGCAACAATACTTACTTGGTTTTTTAAGTTTTCGTAGCAGCTTCCGCGTTATCGTTTACAAAAGCTTTGGAAATGTCACTCACGGCGTAATTATAGAGCAGCGCAGCAGGTAGCTTGCTAGCTAAAAGTAGCGACTATGGACAAAATCATAATTGCTTTTTCGT
Source organism: Catocala sponsa (assembly GCA_963564715.1). Classification (NCBI taxonomy): domain Eukaryota; kingdom Metazoa; phylum Arthropoda; class Insecta; order Lepidoptera; family Erebidae; genus Catocala; species Catocala sponsa. The sequence goes on from OY751331.1 coordinate 15,272,579, forward strand.
CTATAGGTGTGCGATATAAAAACGTTTTTGTGCGCGCCTTTTGTTGTTGCAGCTATAAAATTCACAGAACAAATAATTACTCGACACGACTTGGTGTTAAAATGTTTCCAGGTATCCACTTTTTTAATCGAAGATAGTAAGTACCTAATAAGAAAGAAGAAGATAATAAGTAGACTTTACTTTGTGAATGATGTTGAATTTAATTACCGCCTCAAGTCAGCAATGCTGCACCTAACATTAAGAGGTAGTAGATGATATTTTTTACAGCGACGTATATAACTTGGTAAATAGCAATTTAAGCGATATTGAATGTGCCTTGCGAATTTTCGGCTTAGTAGTCGTTTCGCACGAATTTGTTCGCACATATTATCGTGCGAAAAAGTTTTTTTTTTTTAATAATATTTTCTTGTTGTCGTTTCGCATACATGGAATATATTTTCGTGCGAATCGTTCCCGTCGGAAAACGCATGTGTCCATTCGATGTCCAAACGACTACTAAGCCGAATTTTCTCTGAATGCTCTCTAGTCGATTAATGTACACGTGGTACATAGGATTCCATACTTGTGAGGCGTATTCAAGGTGACTACGAACCAGGGAACAATATTAGATTTTAATAGTCTTGATGTTTTTGAAGTCAGATGATATTCTGCAAATAAAACCAAGCGCTTTCGAAGCTTTTTTAACAATGGTTTCTATGTGAACATCGAAAGTGAGTTTAGAGTCAAATGTTGTACCTATCCTTAATGTGATTAACTCTGGTAATATGCGTGTGATGAAGAGTGTAGGAATACTTAATCGTGTTGGGTTTACTAGAGTAAGTGCATACGTAACATTTAGAGATATTTAAATGTTGCGACAACAATAGATATGTCTGAAAGCGTTCAAGATCTTTCTGCAAAAGATGAGCATCTTCGATAGTTTTGATTTGCCTGATGATTTTCATATCATCTGCATACAATAATCTAAAATTGAGCCCCGGAAACAAACTTTATTATCATATAGGTATTTACAGTCTTCTGAATCCATGTGGTGTCATCCAAATGAATTATTAAATAATATTAAAAATATCTTACGTTTTCTTATTTTATTTTACTAAATAATAAATTTAGACTTCATAATAAAATCATATCTTACAATGATATTTTATGAAATTAAGCTCTTTAAATGACATGACCAACTTCAAAACATGTGTGATTAACTTGCCATTCCTCATCAGTCATCAGTTCATCACCCTCTGCTAGGCCGGCTTAAGTAGGATAAAATGTCTCCAGGGATAATTTAACTATAAATTCCAATGTCTTTTCATTTATAGAGATAAAGTGCGTAAACGTTTAAATCATGCGAACGAACAATAATTGTTTCCAAAGAAACAAATAAAAATATCTCGGCGGGCGCAAATTATGTTGAACGGTTTGAGTGGAATTTTAGAAAAACATATGCACCTCAAACAAAACGGCACAAGCAAACATCTGCAAAATCATTTTTGTTCAAAAACAACACGATCAATTTGTCCGAATATGCAATGAGTAGAGAGCAGGAGGGTGGCGGAGCCCTACTGCGAGCCCCGGCGCGCGCCGTCACTTCACGCTGCGTCGTCGGTACACAGAACTCTAATTGACACACTAAAATACGTCATGTCGCATAAAAGCATTGATTCCGCCGCCGCGGCGCCGTGCCCTTCCATTTCTATCCAATATTTTATGACATGTGAAAGGTTAAGTAATTTATTTTCTATGGATCTATTAAAATGAAACAAACTGGAGTGTCTATCTGTTTAATTTAGCAGTATCTAAAGTGTTGATAAGATTAATAGAGCAAAATGTTTTTTTGTTTGCATACTATAAACGACGATTTTCAAAGGGCCAGGATTTTGATTTCACCTAGTTAGTGAATTCATGAAATAGCCTATAATGTAATATCTATATTTGAAGTTCTGATCTTTGTGTATTCATTTGTATACTTATCTATCAAGAGCTAAAATAGTCACCGTTCAGAAAAAAAATTCTAGAATATACTTTTTAACTGGGACAATTAAGAGTTGAATACTAATAACAGTAATAACAGATATAATTTGAAAGACAATTTAAGCAACTTTATTGGAAAAAGAAATAAATTAAAGATAATACAAGAAGAGAAAATGTAATACAATCGATCCATTAGGTGTATGTGACGAAGACCATGCAGATTGTTCGATCCGCAAAGGCAAACAATATTAATGGCTACACTGACATCAAACTCTGTAGATAAGCAACCATTTTCAAAAGCTACTTCCATCCGTGCCCAAGAGAACACGTAACTCGTTCCCAAGAAATGCCCTGGTCATGAACACCTTTGAAAGTCACAATGGGAAGTCAGTGTTCTTTTACTATTATGGTATCTAGTTCAACTTTAGCAAATCATTATTCATTTTAACAGTTGATCTATGACTCAACCTAATTTCAGCCGAATTCGATTAAAATAGCTCCATGGATTAACTAAAATTCGGCCAAATTTGATTAGAGTAGAAAGCCGAATAAAATAACAAAGTTTGATTGATTATAATGTATTTTATTTACCAAGTTAATCGTACAAGAAAAATATTTTTTATATGGGTGCATTATTTATTAAGGCTTTGACACTGGTTTTCTACTAAAACTATAGATATTATACTGTTTTTAAACATATACAGTTATTATCTACCATGTAGTATCTTCTACCGTGAGCCTGTGTATAGATTAATTTAATTTTATGTAATGCTGCGTCTTGAATTTATCATACATTATTGTAGATTCTTGTTATTATCGTCAGTAATTGTGATTTTGTATTAGTTTTCTTTAGAAACTGTATATTGTATATAGTCATAAAAAATTAAAGTCATACATAACATCTAACCATAAATAACACTGTTATATTGGGCCCTATACTGAAATTTTCTGATTGAATTGAATTAGAATTCATTCTACAATGACAGCATCTTGGAGATCTTTAAAGATTGTTGGAGCACATGAAAGCACTCAATATTTAAAGTAATTAGTAGTGTAGAAGTGAGTGGGCGACCGTCAGGTTTTAATGAGAATCCATTTGCAACAAACTGTACATATGTACCTACTATATGCTCTTCTTATATCTTTGTCACATAGAAGATGTCTTTAGTGATTGAAGACAGAACATTACTCTCTTGTTCGGCCCCCGTTGGATGTTCTACTCCTTAACGTGTATGCGCAACCCTCATATTCCACTCTATAGGCTTGTGCACTTTGCTCTGCTATCCGGACACTCTTTTAACAAAATAACATAATCTGCCATATTGCTCGTGTATTATATATCCCAAAAATGCAATGTAACACGTGACATACGTATGGCAGGCAAATTTATTTGTTACTCGTATTAAATAAACCTAATAAGCATGAAAATAGTTAGTTTGTTAAATACTGCATCAAATTTGGCTAGATTATAGATTAGGCTTGACTTTCCTCCAATGATTACTACTTATTTAATTATATTTTTCCTCCATGTGGGAGATAGAACTTATAATGCTCTGTATTTATAAAACTTATTTTAGATTACGTATCTAAAACATATTTATAGTATTTCATTAAAAAAATACATATATAATTATATTGAATGGAATACTTTAAATATTTTAGTATCCAGATATTTTTTATATAGCAACCCCTGCTATGCAGTCCTGGCTCGCCCTACGGATGCCGCATGCCGGAGGCAAATATCTGCAGAATGCGTGTAATTATTTATTTGCCCTCCAAGCCCTCGTGCCCCTGCCCTGCACTTGCCCACTCACTCTTTCAACAACCAAACAAATAAATGCAATGAGAATGCAATAGTAAAATGAAATTCGAGGAATGTAAAGTAGCCACATGTTTTTACGCTAAGTAATTATATAGTAGTTTGATATACACTAGTGTAGTCAGATTTACAGCTAATTTTATTGGATAATTAAAGTCACGTGAGAGAAACTGCAAACAGGACCAGTAATGGTAATGATAGGAGGCAAAGGCTTACATTAATTTTATGATCTATATTTATGTATTCCACCTAATTGTCATCGAAGTTAATAAAGAATGAGGCATTATTATGGCGCAGTTAGTCTTGCAGTAATACTTTTTAACAGCGAATTAGAACTTTTTTGAACTGCTCTACATTACACATAATTATGTATTTAAATAGTTATGTCATTACATGTAGTAAAACATAATCAAAACTGAGGAATATGTAACGGCATATGCGTTGGATTATAAATTCAATGCAATTAATTTCTTGTGTTGATGTTGTGAGCGTTGATGCATCCGGTAGCATCATGTGTTTACGTATATGGCGGAACACGAGATTTTACTACCGTCTCAGAACTTAAATATAAACACGAATTATTGTGTATTGTAATGTTTTATAGCTTTATTACACTGTGTATCAATAGGAGCAGGTAGGTGCAGAATTCTTTAACATTTTACAGATAAAAAAGAGCTTAAACGGTATCGTTTTTCATGCAAGCTTTAAAGAATGAAAAATACACAATAGCATCTGATAAAGCCGGAGACAAATACAACGCGCCGGGTTGCTACTATTTTGACATTTTAATTTCACCCTTGCTCGAAATCCGTTTTGAATGGCGATAGATGGGGGCGCGACGTGCTGTTGAGCTCTCTTGATACATGTATCACAGTCGCAGGAGAGACTTGATTGACGTTTATCGCTCGGATTAAAATACAATTAAATTTAATTTTAAATTGAGCACAAAATTTGTGTTCAACCCTTTACATAACTTAGATGCGCACGTAATAAATACAAAACTACGTGAAGTATCATGGCGCCGATACAACGTAACAACGGTTTTACTTAACAGCAGTTTCCGGTCTAACAAAAAATATTGGAAATTGTGCAAAAGTATCGACAATAGGTTTGAAATTTATGGATCGAACGACCATTTGGCTCGGTGTCCTCGATTAGAGGTAATTTGTGTCAATCACAGGGGCATTGTACCCGGAGCGCAGGCGGACGTGGCTCGCTTTGGACACGAACATTCGCTCTAATTAAACGCCCAACCCCATTTACAAAAGTCAATCGCGGGATTAAAGTTTGACGTGAACGAACCTTTTCTGATTATTTTAATAGTCTTTTGTGCGATCTGTTATTACGACGTCAACCTTTAAGAGATTATTTGTCCCTTGAAATTAAATTTATGAACAAAATAGTAATCATCTAAAGTAGTGGAAATGGGATATTTTATTAAGCACAATAATCCAAGATCATGAATGCGATTTATTTAAAATTGGCCCAAGGACCCAGAGATGCTGTTTCTACGTCATTGTAGCATAGCTATATTTTATAGAAAATGTGTAAAATGTAGGTGAATGTATACCTAGTTACAGTTTGAAAGCAAGATAATTAAATAAAAATTCCTCAAATAGTCATTAAAACAACTATATAAAATTCAGGCATACAGCTATAACGCAAGCTAAGTTATTTTAGTAGTAAGTGTAAACTTTTATTACAATATTATTTAGCCAGCGTAATAGCCAGCCTAACTAAGTTTACATTGTATATATATTGTGTAGTTCATGTTAATTTATAAGATCCAGAATAATTTAAAAAAAATTACAATAGATCCACTTTCTATTAAGCGAGTATACGTAATTCTTGTTAACCTACATATACACATACACTGTAAAAAAGCATTGCTAAATGATGTAGGATTGCAAGTTTCCCACAGTCTAAACCTAAATAAAATCGTTACTTTATTGCTTTTCGGATCTAACCCCATGACACAACGTTTCATTGCAAATAATAACTTATTTTATCGCCTACACAAAACCGATTTCATGTCTAAATTTGTTTGCATTTTAGATTTGCGCAATTCTTGATTTGCGGTTTAGTGCGGCGTTCGTATAGAATTATTATGTTTCATCTCGTTCCCTCGGCTAGTTTTCTACGCATGTGTAAATGGGTCAGAATGAATTGAGCATTGGGGTTTCATGACACTAAGTAGGAGTGTGCAGTAGTTGCAACCCTTTCATTCGGCCTGTGACTGGTAAACGGTAATTTGATTTCACGCTAGTCCAATGATTAATGCCGGTGCCTTATCGCTCCATATTTTACAGATTTAAACCAATACAACTTTATTCAATTTTTCTTTTGGTTATACCATGTGAAAATCGACACTCAATATTATAAATGCGATTGTATATTTATTACTTTACCCTTTTACATTGCCGAATTAATTTTAATGAAATTTGGTAAGAGAGGTTCCATGGTTTCATTGAATACTTTAATTATCACACTAAAGATTTAGGCATCAACCACGTCTACACGTGTGTCCAGTAGCGTCGCATTGACGTCCAAATTCCAATCCGACTATAAGAGTGAGCGAATAGAGGCTTCACTTGTGTTTGCGCAAACATTTATGCACTATAATATCTGCTATGCAGATTGCCGGTCTCCGATAAGACTGAACACCGTAGCCCAAATTCGATCTGGAGGACCTCAATGTTTCAAGTTCCAGCTATTGAAGCTATTTATTACCTAGTGCACAATTACCTAAATTGAACTAAGGACCGAGTATGTTGCCGAGATAGCCTTAGCACTCACAATCTTCTATTTTTAAGAAGAGACTTAGATGCCTTTTATTCGCTTTTGGAATAATCCCTGCATCGCGGAGAAATTAACAAAAATCCGACGGATATACAGAACTCTCAGACTAGTAACAACTCTATGTTGACCACACATATATTTATTTCGCGTGATAATCGATCCTATAAACCTCAGCACATTGGCAGGAGCGAAAAAAAAACTTAAACCATACATGCAGTCATTATTCAGATAGAATATAAAAAGCGGATCTATAGTCAAATTGTCGTGTTAACTGCAAATTTATATGGTTTATTATAATTTAGTCAATACATAAATTATTTACAAGAAATATAAACTAAATAGAAAAATAAAACTTAATTTAGTCAATACTATATTAAGCAAATATAAGTAGTGGCATGGATTGTGATACCATCTTCGTTAGATATAGAGTCCGAATAATAATATTATCTGTAAAAGCTAAACAATAATTGTGAGTATGGTACCTACACTTCTAGCAAATTACACTACGTTAATTTAATATTCTTCAATTATTACAATCATTTTTATATAAGGTTTTGTAGAAAAATGTTTAAATGGAACTCTTATGGTGCAAATTTCTCTGTCTAGCTTAAACATCAATATTTTATAGGTATAATAATTCAGTCGCAAGAGGAAAACCTAGGCGAACGTTTCTTGATCAGATCGGAGGCGTTCTGGACAAAGGCCAGGTTAAGAGCTCCTTGAACCGACGGGCGTGTATGAGGAATGTGATGAAAGTGAATGAAGCCAGAGAAGTGTGTCAGGATCGTAGCAAATGTAAATCCGTAGTCTCTGCCTACCCCTCTGGGAAACAGGCGTGAAACTATGTATGTATGTATGTATAATAATTCAGCTGTCTATCAGAATACGTTGTTTTTATGTTATAGTTTATTTATGCAAAGTATTCTTATGAACCTATGTGTATAGCATAAAGATACGTTTGTAGTTTATTCTTTACATTGTTTATGTAATTACATATAAAAAATTACAAGGTAATTTAACTACAATATGTATATAAGTATGTATATCGCTAACTCAATCCGTAGACGTCGTTAGTGCTGTGTTGAAGTACCAACAGTGCAAATGTTTATAAAAATTAACAAGTGACGGTAGTTGAAACCCGCACTTCACAGTGGCGCCGCGCCCGCGCCGCTGAGTTCACCTTCAGTCAATCCCTGACCACGTTTGATACAAATCGGGAAATTAGTCTAATATCGTACCTATTATGTGTCTAAATCGCAAAGGTCTAAAAACATTTACAGAAGGTATTATTCAAAATTGGTTTCATTATTTATTATTTTAAATAAATTTTGTATTATTGTAAATTATCTGAGCAAGAAGCACATAATTTTATCTGAGCAAGAAGAACATAATTATTTTAATAATACTTATGATAATTAAACCATTGTTAATAATTATTTCTTTATTGATGTTAATTAAAAAGCGGCACGCGCCGTTTAGCTGACGTTTAAAAGGAGACAAAACACTATCTGCCGTTTGATCACCCCTTAGTTTTAATAGCTCAGTTTAGTTTTATTTTATTTAACATTTATGTACGATCGCCCAATTAACAAGATTTGCTCTTCTTTTATGATAATTTTAACTTAAATAGACATTAAGGATATTTTAAGCTTAGACCACGACACATTTAGTTTGCTTTATTGAAAAGATCTTTACATTAAATAATTGACTCAAGAATCAATTCCTTCATGGTCAGAACAAGCTCCGTGTGTAACATGAAGTAAATAAAGACTTATTTTAACGTTAAGGTGAACATAGTACCTACATAAAATTAAACAAGTAGAATAATTGTAATACGCACACCTATACAGCCTGGTATTAAATCTTAGTAGTAAAGCTAAGGAGATCCCTCGTTACCAATCATTGAAAAATATATATCGCTGTACTGCCAACGTAAGGGGTTACATTGGTTTCCCGTAGACAGCAGTACAGCGCCCCATTGTAGATTCTGGACACCCCAATCAATGAAAAACTCAATACAAATTTTCTTGTACTTCGGTAGAGTAGAGGTAATTCTCGGGTCCAGCGGCTCCAGTCTAAGCGAAATACCAGGGTTAAACTGGGTTTCATATGATAAGAGGGCACAGGGAGCTCCCTCTCATAATATTCTTTTAGGTACCTATAGCATTTTAACTAAAGTTTTTCAAACTGAGCTGGATTCAGCTAAACAGCAATTTATTATACAAAATAAAACGCAATAAAATTCGTGATAAAATATCAATGAGAAAATGGCATTTATTGTAATAATCCTTCCCAAGATATAGTTTCACAAACATGTTCTGAAAGGCAATTATTGCCATATAAATTACTGTTATAAACAGACTCGCAATTATTATTGTGTAGCATTATGTCCAGCAAAAACAATATAAGCAAGGGACATGGATGCTTATATATCAGGATCAAAGATCTCAAATAAAACTGTTTCTGGGATCTGCCGGCAGGATCGTTGCAAGTGGCAAGTGGCAATCCTTGCGTGACCTGTCCTGGAACAGAAGTCTGTATATGTGTGTCCAACGTTTATAATTATATTTTAAATTCAAGAGAATCATAATATTTATTTTTGCAAATTACTGATGAAATAATGAAACGATAGGTAACTCTCATTTCATAATGAGAGCAACAACTACAAATTACAATTACTAACAAACTTTCTTTTGTAGTTAATGTTATACCTTAACTACAAAATAACCTTTTGAACGATGGCCATGTATCCAATTTAACCTTAGGTATTGATATAGCGTCTTACTTAGGTAACTTAGGTTAACATTTTATTGATCGTGTCCTGTGCACGTAACCCGTATAGGGATGAAACTTTCTGATCAGAGCGCACGCGTGTAACTTCCCCACGTCTACGCCAACTTTATCTATCTTTATATATATGTCGCAGGCAATTTGTATGATTCCACGTTTTACAAACGGCGTCGTCCGTTTAAAAACGCTCGATGTTTTAAAATATGCCGAAGGCAAAATGTAAATTACCTTGTCACTTTATAATATGTCACAACAATTGATAGACAATTCAACAGCATAACGAGCACCTATACGCCTCAAATCACTGCATTCCGTCTCGGAAGGGTTAGATTATGTTAGGTTCCTTCTTAAACCGATCCAAAAACCGTCGACAGTATCTACTATAATCATACAAATTGCCTGCGACATATATAAATCTTCTGTGCGTGTGTTTGTAATTAAACTCCTCCTAAACGGCTAGACCGATTTTGATGAAATTTTTTGTGTGTGTTCAAGTGGATTTGGTTCTTTTTAATACATTTTTTTCGTTTGTACAGGACAACGTCTGTCGGGACAGGCAGTATTTTATATAGCTATATAGCAATCGGGATTTATACCTGCAGGATACAGGCTACTCACTTACTTTTAATTTAGCAATTTTTCAATGTCATTCATTTTGTTTGCCATTTAAGGTAATTCCATTATAGTTAAACCTCTCACTCGAAATATCGATATGGTGAAACCATTTCGATATCTGTGTTTTATCAAATAGGTATTACTTAGTCACGAACAATATTTACATTTAAATAAGTGAGACATATTCTTGTGTTTAAGGCCTAAACAAGTTTAAACATTAGTATGCGGTCGCCAAATGGTCAAAATTCGACCATGATTGATTTAAATTTTTAGTTTGACGTTATTAAGGTTTTATTGTCTACAACACGGCACTGACGAATCTTTAACTATACCCATATAATCACATTTCATTTAGACACCTACTCCACATACATATTATTATGTATCCATAGTTACGAAGAATTCTACAACATCATCCGAACTATGCTACTATGAACTTCATTATTTTAATGTTTAATGTATTTCTAATGCATATTAAAAAAAAAAAGATTCGCCACTTCTTTTTCATATAAACTTTAACTGTGCTCCTTCGTCTGCGTAATTTTCGTAAAAAGGGATACAAAGTTTTTGCTTCACGTATTAATATAGATATAGATTGTTCAATCTATTTATTTGCGTTTCCTCTTGGCCGCGGCAAATAAATTGTTCAAATACCGCCTTTCAACATTCATATGCTAAAAAAGAAAATAATAAAAAACTAGTGTAATTGTATTATTTTAAAGAAATACACAAGTACTATTTTACATAAATATCATACTTTTTTTTTTATTTTGCTCGTCAAAATGACCACACTCCACCTGATGGTAAGCAGTCGTGTGGTCTAAGAGCAGTGGCCTCCACACCGCCTTCATAGCAGCCGAGGCGATGTTGAGGTCTCTACTTTGACGGCTTGAGAAGGTACTTTTTCACGCATACTATTTTTATTTTATATTTATTTTACCTATGAGGAATAGATGGTTCGATTCATAGTGATAATATAAATATTTTCATACATTTATTGCAGGTTTATACAGTAGAAATAATGTCGACGAAAACATGTTATTATACGGCTCATCTTGTCTTCGTTTCCGCCTCCGTCGGTAAAATAACGAACAAAAATATTTAACTTTACTGTCCAACAAGGCAAAAACGAGCCAAATCTTCAAGTAAAATTCTAAAACGATTGAAAATATTGTACCTACTTACATAATGTTTACTATCTAGTAAATTACAACATTTATATGTGAAGTTAATATTATGTACGTTTAAGAATTTTTTGTGAGTAGTAAAACCTCGCCGATTTCAACATGAATGGGCCGCCTCGACCGGGGAAGGACTATGGTGACCACTTACCATCAGGTGGGTGGCAAACAAGTATGTTTGCCAATACAGGTAAAAAAAAAATTAAGTATTCTAAGTCCTGAGCGCAGAATATTATTATACAATAATAATGTAATAAGGAACATCGCTGGAGTAAGCGCCTAGTATGTGCAATAAGATACAGCCCATAAATGTTCACTGGATTTCATTTCGCTGTATTTGCATCTATCGTGATTCGTGAGCACGAAAGGCACCGATTTTTGCCAATTTACGTGTTTTGCATTTGACTAATATTATAGGTTTATATACACTATAACTGTCCTTATTGTAAATAATAATGTTTCTAATGAGCTAAGTGCTAATAAATACATTAAAATGTTAATTCTTACAATTTTGCATGTATTTTAACATTATCTATATAAAAATAGTACTGCACTGTAACTGTGGTAGGTACTTGTGTCAATTTTAATAGCAAAAGCACAAAATAAATCGCCTTAGCAATTGACAGTTCAGTTAGGCTCAAATAAAATATACAGATAAAAATTATCTTTAATAGCTTTGCCGCAGTTTCACGCACGTTTATGATTACTGCTCAGCTCCCGTGGCTTTGAGCGTGATATTATATAGCCTATGCTTCTTCTGGGTAAAATAGCTTTTTAATGGTGAAAGAATTTTATAAATCGGTCCAGTGGTTTCCAGTTTATTTATTTCCTAGCTTTTGCTCGCTGCTTCGCTCGCGTAAATGTAGGTAAGGTGTAGTAGGTATTTTCTTAAAATAAAATATAGCTTTAGTTACTCAGTGATAATATAGCTTTCTAATGGTGAAAGAATTTTTAAAATTGGTTGATTAGTTTTTAAGTTAAACCCTTACAAACAAACAAACAAAAAATTAAATCTTTAGGTACTCTTTATAATATTAATATACTCTTGTGAATTTATATATTTCAGAAAATACACTTGTAAATCTAGATTCAATTAATTTCTATAAGAAAAATAAGTCACAAAGGTGATAATGGCATTTAATTCGTTCAAAAATGATCGGATAATTAAGGAGTAAAACGGCTGATATTTACAGGTAAACATAATAAATGGTGTACCATCGTCAAAAATAAAATGTTGATTAAAATAATTGTACCTCTTACTGCTATTTACCACCTATATAGTAACCAAGTAAAATATTATCTCGTTATTTATTTTGTAATGTCTATCATAAACATATTGGCACGGTACATAAGTACCTACCTGAGTAGAGAAACCGTATGATCGATTATACGCACGAGAGGAGTTGGGTGCAAAAGTTAGTTCAATATCAAATATAATACGGTTACGATATTCAATTGAAAAGAGAATAATACACTGTTTGTTATAAGTTTGCTTGTTTAGGCTAGTTTAAGGTTTAAATCCTCTTAACGGCAAAACATCGCCTCTTTTTTAGGTTAAGAAAAGATGTAATATTCTCATGTTCGTGTATGTGTCTAAGTAATCAAATAACGTTAATACCCATCTCAATCCTCGGATAATGCCATTGTTCGCCAGTTTCATGCTCCGCTACGTCCTCTCTCAAATATTTGTTTATCTCTAAGCGCCTATTTTTATCGCGATCTAAGCTATTGTTAAATTCCGAATATTTTTTGGATAAAATAACTTTTTTATCAAAAAAGTACGTTAAATGTGCAAGCACGTGTCGCGTGATCGATCACCGAGCAATGAGTTCTCTGTAGGCACTGACGCGTATTTTTTATATTCAATATTAAATTTCTACTAAAACTGTCCTTATATCGCTTAACTTTAATTTTATTCCATTAGTTTCAATTGTGAGCTTAAAGGGCTTACATCGATCTGTACCTTTGCGCAATGCGCGCGTCACGCGTGATCCCTAAGTGTGAACATCTGTATTTGCGTACGGCGCTCCCACTCTTACACGTATCGGTATAAAGCCGTATTCAAATAAGTTTAATCGCTTAAGTACACAAATCCATTCTCGCTACTAACGAATTATAATCATTCATAGGCGAAGTCGACACCAATCCTTTCCATCTACATTTTTGTTTGCATAATGCACGTCGATTTAAAAGTACTAGCGGTCGCCAAGTGGTCGAAATTCGACCATAATTGATTTAAATTTTAAGTTTAATCGTTATTATATATACCGCAAAATTGCAATAGGTACTTAAGATATGTAACCATAGTTACGAAGAATTATACGACATCAGGCGAAACATGCCGAAATACTACGAACGATACGACTGTGTGTTTTTTCATTAATTTAATGTACTTATTTCTTATGAATATTTTATAAAAATATTAGGATTCGGCCCTCCTCCTCCATATGAACTTTAACTGTGCCAAATTTCATACTCCTCCGTCCGTCCAATTTTCGTAAAAATGGGTACAAAAAGATTTTGCTTCACGTATTAATAATAATATCAGCCTTGTGTTAAACTGTCTCACTACTGGGCACCGGCACGGGCCTCTCCTCACTGTGAGAAGAGTTGCGCCATAGTTCACCACGCTGGCCTAGTGCGCGTTGGCAGACTTCACATATCTTCGAGAACATTATGGAGAAATCTCGGACATGCAGGTTTCTTCACGATGTTTTCCTTCACCGTTAAAGCAAGCTATAATTAAATATTTAATACGCACATAACTTCGAAAAGTCAGAGATGCGCGCCTTGGGTTCGAACTCGAGACCTCTGCCTGGCAGTCCAACGGTTTCCCACTAGGCTATCGCTGCACGCATTACTTAATATATAGATAAAATATAGTGGAAGGTGTTTACAGCTTCCGATAATATTACCAAAGTATAGTTTTCGACAGACTCATCTTTTCACATGTCCAATTGTAAAAAATAAAGCTATCATGCAGTGTAGAATAATAGCTATCAGGTCACGAATCATAAAATAAATTGATGTTACAATATCAGTGTTGTAACCATTAAACCCTTCCATGCAGTTTTTTATTGAATTCAGTGGAACGTGTGCATTAGGTAATCAATAAAATTATCTGAACTCACGCTTCTCGGACGCAATCGGTTGAAAATGTTAAAGCGGGGCTCTTCATTTCATGCATGGCGGGACAGTCGCCGTGACATGTTCTCGTGTGACATGATCACACGGAGCCGTGTACTCTGACATACGTGATACATTACGCGTCAATACTTTTACACGCCTCATTATCTACTACCTACGTCAAACATTTAAATGTGAATATCTACTTATTCAAATTTTTATTAGTTGAGTTTTACATCATTTTAGGCATTTGATTGATATACCTAGTTAAAATTGACCTCTGAACGGGATTTAAATAAAATCTATCAAAACATTTCAGTTAAAAGTTAAATATTAATAGTATAATAATATTAATAATTCATGAAAATCATTAATTAAAGGCTATTCTAGTCTAAACGTTCTGTAAACCTTCATTATCAGCATGGTTATTATTATTAGGCAAGCTAGCATTTTATGTATCTTTATGAATAACATTTTAGAAGTTTTATTTTAGGTACGACGTTGATTAGACTGTAAATATTTACGTACCAAAATTTTTTACTTGAAATTTAAATCTGACTAAGTTGGATGCCTATGATGCTAATTAGTTTTATTCGACTAACACAATTTACAAATTTTAAAATTTTGTTTGTTTACCTTAACGTTTAAAGTTATAACTTACCGTATAATGCTAGCCTTTTTCCACCAAATATTTAAAATAGATTTATTTTAAAACATAAGGTAGTTGTTGCTTCTATGGATAGTTATAACAAAATCCCAAGGAAAATTATATTGATAACACATTAATACCAAATCACAAAAGGTTTTTCATTTCCACCAGATGTGCGATAAACGTTATCAAGAGGGTTAACCGTGACCTCATAAAAAGCGGAATTTATTACATCCCACGACCCTTGCCCCGAAACTAAGACAGCGGCGAAAATAATAGAAAAATATCGTAATTAAAATCCAACCCTTCCTGTCGTTCGGCCTTTTTTATAGAGGGATAAAATTGGAGCGAGGCGTGCGTGACCGATGCGATGATATAGTGAGGAGCACCGGCTCTGAGCACGCCTTCGAGCCGACCGCGTGCGCGTCCGTCGGCAGCGAGGGCGTGGCACGTCGCTACAGCGCGCGGCCTGAACGATCTTTAATGACTCTGTTACCTCGTTTATTATAATGTTAACATATGACGGCAACGATTAAGCCCCGTCGATAAATACTCGTTTCCTATATTATCTTTCCTAATTAAACATAATTTAAATAAATTACACACTATAAACTGACGGAAAATTCAAATTAATGCCATACTCAATAACCAGTTTTGAGATTTGCCACATCATTATGCGATTCTAATACTGACTACTACCATTTTATTTCTTTTTAGGTGTGTAGTGCAAAGGACAAAATAATAAAATTGGATATAATAAATTTTTCTAGATCTACACATGATGCTGCAATTTGGGGAGCGTCAAATATAAACGACTATTTAAAAAGGCTATTTTGTCCGTGGAGAACAAACTGAACGAACGAGGAATCTGTGACTTCTTGGTTAATATCTTATTTTATTTCATTTATTTAATCATTCAACGAATCTTGGTAATGTGAATAGTGTGGCAATTGTATTTTTTAAACAGGTGACATGGGATATCCTCTTCAGCCATGGCTTATGACTCCAATTTGGCGACAGTGGCGCAGCCGAAAATGGCATAATGAGTGCCATACTAGAGTCAGGAAAGTAGTTGAAATGCGCAATGGATGTTTAATTTAAAAAAAACCGACGCTTACACCGCCATCGCTGCCTTCATTACAGTTCAATGAATGCAGCAAAAATAACATAAGCATGCTGCACTCAATATAATGTTTTCTGATGCATTTAACGATAAAATACTCTTTTCTATTTCTGAACTGCTTGCGACAGAAGCCAGAAGAAATTGGAATGAATGTATACAAACGTATTCTAGATAATAATAAAATAAATATTTATTACATTACGAATTTTATACACTACACATAAATAATAAAACGATTCACATTAACAACAAAATAACAATTATTATTAAAACGATACTGAATCTAGACAGAGCTAGCTAACAAACTTGCTAAAGACAGTAGCAAATTACAAGAAATTAGAATAACATTAACCAATAATTAAGTAACTGAGTTGAATAATGATTAATGTTATTTTCGTGTATTGGTGTACCAGGTTTTGAAGCTATTGCTGCTGCTAAAATTTCAGCAGCACGCATAGTAGTAGCACTGTTTTCTCTCATAGCAGCAGCAATTTCTCCAACACTCTGCCATATTACTTCTTGTAATCTGCTATTGCTTTCTTCAAGAGCGTGTATTAAATTACCAAAAGCAGGAAGGCGAGGAGCCCTAGGCACGCCACGACGCCTTGGCACTGGATGTCTTCGTGATGGTCCAGTACTTGCCACTTGCCGCCGACTTCGCTGAGGCTGCTGTGGCTCTTGAACCTCTGGACAAGCAGTAACAGACAGCAGTATTTCGGGTGAGGGTGGCACTTTATTGTGTAGTGAAGTAGGGATTCGCTAGAATAAAAAAAGACCATTATTAGGCACTTATGTTCAAGCTGTATGTAAAGTAACCTTCGTGTATGTTTAACGTAAGAATTCAAAATATATTACCATTTCTAGATTTATAAATCCATGCACTGTGGCAGTACCTACAATACCGAGAATTTTACTCACGATATCTGAAAGGTCTGTCTCAGCTGGTCCTCCTCCAGTTGCCCTTATTAAATCGCGTGCCTCTGTTTTTGTTTTTACCACCCACACCTTCCCTATCTGATAAAAAGCAATTAGCAATATTTTTACAAAGTAAAATAAACAAATACATAACTTAACTTTAAAGAAACAACAATTACATGCCACTGCTGTATAGTTCTACTACAGCCTAATGTGTTTAGCTCGCTAGCCAACCCTGCCCAAAATTCCATAATAATTTAATCAGCTTGATTGCCTGAAACGATAAAATTTACATTAGTGAAATCTTCATAAATCTATTATAGTAGTATTAAATTGTAATTGGATAATATAAATAATTAATAAAGTAGGTATAGGCTTCTCGCCATTTCTAAATTATTATGCAGGCGTTCCACTATAAATGCCTGCTGTTTCTTACTGAACCTCTTCTTTATATAGCCTTGCATTAAAAAAACTTGAGTAATTATTATATTTATTAAAATTTTATTTACAATATAGCAAAGACGTGATCTTGTCAACGATTGTCAACTTGAATTGTAGGTTCAAATTAACGGGCAACACGGTACCTATCAAGTCAAACTAGGAATGTCAAAGTCTACTTCTATTATTAGCTATTATTATTATATTATCTATAGTCCGATGCAATGCAACAGCAGAATGCCCTATAAGTAGAAAATCTCTAAACTAAAATAAGATAATTTTTTACATATTTTAGTTTAGTGAAAATTACAACAGAATTGCCACCACTGTTTAGTGTTTAGTAAGATAATATTTATTTTTATGCTGCCTCTTTGTTCTAGTGGCTGCGGGTCACGAAATTCCGAATTTATATCACAGGTTGGGTCAACCAAAATATATAGGGAATTATTTTCAAGAAGTGCTTAGCACCATTAACTTGGAATTAGGAAATTGGCGATATATCATTTCCGTGCCCCAGAAAGCACATAAGGCGGTAGGCGCGCCTGGTACCTCTTCGGTTGTGTCAGAGTGTCGTACCGCCGGACTATAAAAGAAAAGAAAATAAATAAATAACTTTTTTATAAGTACATAATATCAGGATGTAGTCAGTAATATAAACTACGAGTCGAGACTTAAACATTTTAAATTGGACACACTTGAGTCCAGGCGCAAGACATATGAGTACTCCATACTTTATAAGATTATTAATGCCCAGTGGGATGCGGGCGAGATATTGAGCCATTTTTCCCTCAAAGTAGGTGGTGGTAAACGCATTCAGAAACTATTTTCTCTGCCTTCTAGTAATAATAACGTCACTTTAAATGATCCTATTGCGAGAATATGTAAAGGATATAATGAAAATGTCAAAAGCCTTGATATTTTTTATGATACTTACGGCGAATACCTGCGAAAATGTAAACTGATAGTCCACGCTGATAATAATTTTTAAGACACCATAACATTTTTTTTTGTATTATTATTATTACCTACTTATAACGTAATTTAATTGATCTATTGTTTTTCTTTTAATTGTATTCCATAACTTTAATTGTAATTAATATAAAATATTTAATTTTGAATTTTAATGTATAATTTTATTGTATTCTTTTTATTTTTTGACATTTATCTTATATAATAGTTTCTCTTCTTCACCTAGCCGCCTAATTGTATATACATTTTTTTTCAAATGCTGTGCTCAACCTTAATCGGATCTCAAATTTACATAAATTATTTCTATTACTATTATTATTATTCGTATACTTATTTAATTTGACATCTGTAGTTGTGCCTATTTAATAAATAATTAAATAACAATAATACGTCTAAGTATCTGCTTAGATGTTTATGTAGGTATATGCGAATACTATTATGGTTAAAATCTCTTTAAATTGGTCGCTATGGCCAAAATTCGGTCTAAGGGACGTTATTATATTTCTAGATATAAAAAGTGTTTATTATTGGGAGATAAGAGATTTTATTGCAATAGCCATAGACTTATAGCCATATATTTTCGCTACGGATAGCAAGTAAAATCATGCAATAGAAATGGTAGCCGGCTGATATTATTAAATATCATTAGTAGTTTTTTTATCATTATATAGCTAACCTTTAGGCTCAAGTATGGTTTAGGTTGGAATACTGATCAAAAGCTTTAAACTACAATACAAATGGTTTTCAAAAGTATTTTATCTATAATACGATGCACTTTTTAAAAGATAAGTGACGGGCCCTATGTATAAAATGGATGGACACGGGCCTCTCCTCAGTATGATAGTTATGGCGAGCTGGAGTAGGTACCTAACTCTAGCTCGCCATAACTGTGCAACATAGAAGAGTGTCTTCCTGTTTCCTTTTCCATCCTACGTATATATGTTCTTGATCCACGTGCTAGATTTTCTTAAATTACTTAGGCACAGAAGAATAATCGATGTAGTTGAAACAAATAAGCTTCCGCTTCTTTCCGCTGTATTATTATTGTGAGTAATATGAGGGTACCTGGTGCTGGCAAATAACAGAAGCTTTGGCTGCGGCTTGCTTCGGACGTGACGAGGCGTGGTCGCAGTGAAACGTGGCACTTGGACCATCACGTTTTATATTGCTTACAAAGATGAAGCGTAAACTGGCAGCCCATTACGGTTGCCATAACCATTATCTTTATGCAGACGCACATAATTGTCTTTGTCCATTCAAAATTCAATCCAACTCGTAATTTCAAAATAATAACACTATTTTGGACATAGGTACCTACCTATACTTTAACGTAAACCTATTTAGATAATATGCGATAACCTAAGGTACGAATTAAAAAGAAAGTATGTTCAGTTGAAACGAAGCAAAATTTTTCATGTTTCGATTCTCAATTACGTTTCAAAAGAAACTATTGTGAACTTTAAATGTATTCAAAGCTGGATTCTCTTTTATCGAATTACGAACATAGAGCCAAACATTTCAATAAAAGTTTTTATAACGACAAACTTGTACAATGGATTATTGTAAAATGGGTAACATTACCTTGTGTCATGATATGCCGCCTCCATTTTTCAACTCTCTGTAATATATTAGACTCTATATGCATCACATAAGGACGATTTTTGTATAACTTTACATCAGTTGAAGGAGAGAGGTGCGATGCGCAAGTTGCAATATTGTTTGTTGTTTGTTAAAGTATGCGTGAATAAGAGATCTTTAGACAAGTATTGATTGGTATTCAATGGCAGTACGATGAATGGTTACTTGACAATGAGATCATTCTGCTACTTATAGCAACATTTATTTTATTGTAAAATATATTAAGTAGGCACAAAACGAATGTATGGGCTAAATAAAATTAAACTAAGTAATTTAGTTATTGCTAGACGCATAATATAAAGCACTATTTTTATTTGTATCTATTGTGAGATGATTTCTCTGTTTAGTTTACCAATTAGAAGGATAATAAAGCTAATAAAACTGAGAGCTTATTAGTGAGTACGTAGGTACGAGTGTTCAGTGAGCACTGTGAGCAGTGGAGTAGTCCATCACGCATCATCGCTCGGCTTGCAACGAGCCGCGCCGCCGCCGGTGGTCTGCGCGTTCGCTGCCCATCAATGTCCTCCTCCATTCTTATCCATATAAAGCTTTGCTTTCAAAAACTTAAGAATCAATGAAAAGTGTTCATTGTATAGTTGATCCAAATCTCAATCGAGTGCATTCTAGCAAGCTTCACTTATTGAGTTTGGTAGACACAGCGACGTCTAGCTATTGTTGGAAATTGTTAGCATTGTCCACTTGGACTATTCGGACTAAATCCGTTTAGTTGTAAATAATAAGAATATTGAAATCAAGTTTGTAAGTGGACTTTAATAAAATATTAATTTGTGATGAAGGAACTTGATGTTACGATCGCTGGTGAGGGGAGGGTAGAATAGGACAAAGGGCGTTGGTCTTCGTAAGAGGAGGCCGAGTCTCCTCTCGGGCTCGGCGCATAGAGCGCACGCGCCACTTGATGCTCGTTAGCGACGCTCTTGCATCACAATGAACTAAAACAATACGTTACCATTACGCTAATTGCACACAGCCATCAGTTTTGTTTTCAATCCGCTTATACCCCTCGACGCTCTTTGTTTTAAACCTTTATAATAACTGTGATGGACATGTCGCCACGTATTGTTCTATTTAACATTGGAGTAATGCTCTATTAATTTTTTTATAAATATATTTAAATATCTATTGGGCAAGGAAAGCTAGAAACTATTAATTATTTGGAAGCAGTATCTACTTACTACGTATGTTGTAGACATGTAGATAATTAAATAGCAGTTAAGCTACGTCATCAATCGACTCATTGTTTGTAGGAGCAGGGAGCGACGCGACACACGCCAATATGTCGGCAATTAAGGACCGGCGCAGGCGCATTTATCTGTTAATGTGTCTATTAACAAATGTATTTGCCGTGTTGTCGGAGCGCGCTCGTAAATTCCACGGCGACTCAAGCAGTTGGTCCGTGTCGTCGTTAAACATATATCATTCAGCTTTAAATTGTCTAAACATGATCACTTTCTTTTATTTATTTTAATGCAAGTATCTTGTTTCCAGATGTCGTAAAACTTATTGTCTTCTGCTGGGCGTGGGTGGATGGAAGATTACGACAGATATTTTTATATAATTTAATGACAACTTATTATAAACTGTAACACTATGTACCTACCTAGTTTAAATAAATATCTATAAAATCTAATGTGACTAATAAATATCTATAAAATCTAATGTGACTGTGAATCTAGATCTATATATATACCTCTATTTTCACCAAAACAGTTTACGTATGTGCATTATAGAGTATTACTTCATGTATTACTTATATACCTAGATGTAGTTGTATGTTATGTATTTCTTCTTGAAAATATAATTCAATACATTTCTTTTCTACCTATCTATGAATAAGTGTAATCATAAAAATTGGGCAAAAAATATATCGTTGGTGTCTAACTAATGATTGTCAGTATTTCAGGCATTAAGTCCGCCGATGTAGGTATTGTTTTATGCATAAAGTTTAAAATAAATAAATATTTCGATAGAATTAACGATATCAATAAAGTTGCCTATTTATTAGGTATTATTCATAAAGAAAGACTATGCTGGACTTTACAAGCAACTCAGGGCTGCTCTAAAATAAAAATGCATTACTGCGTTTAAGAATCATATTTTGAATTCAACTACTTATGTCAAAAATTATAGGAAATCCCTGTATGTAGAATAGTCGTTTTCCTTAAACGAAAACCATTTTAATATCACACTACTACTATAAAACAGAATAATACAAGTATAATCCCGATCATATGTGTGAATTCCCAATCTATAGCGCACTCTAGAAAATCCTTTCAATAAACATTCGTGTCCTCCCTAACCGTAAATGTCTATTTCAGCATTCTGACCAATCAATACAAACAAATATTTTTATAATGTACCTATATTATAAAAATAAACACTTACCTACCTAACACAAAGATGTGTAGTAGGTGATCAATGATTTCTTAATTGTCTAATCTATGTAATCAATGAACACTACAAGTTAAGCTTCCGAGAAACAGCTTAGGGATTTATGACGTCCGAGAAGGGTGACGTAGTAAATTATTCCAGAAGGAATTAAAACAACATTCTACGTTTGGATCATCTGTCTCTGGAAGCAATATATTCGTGTCAGGCGTCAGGCGTAAGGCCCTGCGCTGCGCTGTCTCGGCGGGCCGCCACCCGCGCGTCGGCACGCGCCCCCTTCGAGAGTCGAGACAGCCACTCTGACACTAATAACTTAACCCCCTTTTGTTTTTCTACACAAAGCGCTCAGTTTATTTATGAGATTGCCGATTATGCTCTGACACGCGTCTCGGCCTAATCGCTCTCAACACAATAAAATCTCTTAAAATATTTAAGTATGGTAGTTTGTGAAGTAGGTGCTGAATAAAATCTTAATTAAGGAAGATATTTAACTTCCTGTTTACGTGTAGGTAAACATTAATTCGTGTAATAATGTAAATTAATGTAGTTTATATAATATCCTAAAATACTTTTTTAGTAATATAATCGCGCTAATTGCTTCGTGTTTGGCCCGCAGTAGTTATAAACTCCATATGCACCAAACCCATACAACCTCGGCCTCGCATGGACAAAAATAAAACTGCATGTTTTACGAAGAACTATTAGTATTCTATAACCTTGTGTAATTTAAACATTCTATTTAGTTGGGTTTCAGATATATAAGGCATCCAAAATGAACAGAATTGCTCCGGTGATACTTTGGCACAAAGCAATTTTTTCAAAATGAATGTATTAATTATACCTACTTGTTTCTGCCTAAAAACCTAGAATAAGTTTATATAGCTGGTTTACAGAGCTCACTAGGGTAAAACTAGTTACTTTACTGAACTCAGGTAGCCAGCGCTCGCTCTGCTAAGCAAGCGCTTACTATTCTTTTATTGTTAAAGCTAATTAATAGTCCAAGAAACAAAGGCTACAGTAAACAATAGTATATTTTGGTATTAGTTTATTAGTCTCCAACCACTACATTACCTTCATTATGACTAAACATACTATCAAGGTGTGGTGCAGGAGGTGCTACATTATTTTGAAACCTTGCCCAACATAAATACCATATGATGGACATTACCTATGTAGGTACACAGCAGCCTACTGTTCTTCTGCCTACTATGCAGTTACAGTAATGCTGTTATCAATTAAAATGTACACATAGGATACTTTATGGCTTACATGTCTGGATTGTATTTTGCCTCATAAAATCCAGGCATTTGTACTTTATAGCTCTCTGATAACATTGTCACATCACAAATGATAAATGACAATGAGGATCTAGTGCCCAACGAAAAGTGTTGCCACTACCACATATTGAATAATACCATTACATTGAATTGGTCAATCTATTGATTAGTAAAATAAATGACAACATTAATAAATTGATACTATTACATCCCTGTTTAATCCACATAATATGTGGAGTTTTACTAACACAAGTAATATTATTACTTGTGTTAGTAAAAACTTAATATAATATAAATAATAATGTTTCGTAATCATTTCACTTCTTATAAAATACACCTTTTGTTCAACACTGGCAATGTTGTCCCAAGCCACAATGGTTTACTGAATCAATAAAATGTAAAAAAAAAACCTTTTCCCGCTAGGTTCGGTTAAAAGAAAACGATGGCGACAAATAAAATATTATGAGACATTTTTACAATAAATTATATTCTTGTCCACTAAGGCCGTAATTTGCGTACCTCCTTTACGCTTATATTTATGAATGAACGTGAGGTCTCGGTTTTGATCCCAAATCTGATCAATTGTTATTTATTGGGCTTATTTCTGTTAGAAATTCTATCCGTGATGGGGTAAGACGAACTATATTATAACCACTATGTCGTCAATTATGTTTTAATGTCCCATGTAAAAGTGGCGAACATATTATTGTCATCTGCCGGGCACATTTCCACACACCGCACCGTGACGTGCTGCTAATCAGACAATTCTACCAAAAAGCGCAATAAGTTACACTATCCGATCTGGAAATCAAACCCTGACGATCGGACGCTAACATACTTATGTAAACTTATGCCAAAACACCAAACTCAAAACTGATAGACTCTTCAAACACAATCAGTTTTTAAATGTTTCAATTTTATTGGTGACCCTCATAATTTAAACCCCAGTAATGAGATGCTACAAGCGCAGATTTGAAGAGCATTCATTGAATTGTCGAAAATATTATGCCTTTCACGTCGAACTGCATACGAGTGTCACATTGCTTGTCATTTAATATGCAATACAAAATAGGGTGACACATCATGAGCTGTCGGACCGGCCATTGTCACAAGTCTTAGTCAAAACAAAGCTCCCGAGCTTCAACTGAGAAACACTGAATTATTTAAATCTATATATTAATACGTGAAGCAAAAACTTTATACCCCTTTTTACGAAAACTGCGCGGACGGAAGAGTATGTAATTTGGCACAGTTAAAGTTTATATGGGGAAGGAGTGGAGTGGCCAATCCTAATATTTTTATAAACTATGCATTTGAAATACAGAAAAAAACACTACACGCACACAACCTTGCATTTGACACACACAGTAGCAAGCTTAGAATTAATATCGACAATGAAAGAGTATAGTAAAGTAAATAATCATTTGTTTGAAAAATATAGGTAAATTAACCTGTATAGCCTTGGCGAAATCTAAATGCAATGTGATTATAAGGGTAAAGTTATAGACAACTAGCTGTGCCCGCGGTCTCACCCGCGTCTGTGGTTTTTGGGTTACTGCGCCGCTCCCGTGAGCCGTAGCTTGATGTTATATATAGCCTATATCCTTCCCAGGGTCTCAGGTTATCTCCATTCCAAATTTCATCTAAATCGGTTCAGCGGATTGACCATGAAAAGGTAACAGACAGACAGACCGATAGACAGACAGAGTTACTTTCGCATTTATAATATTAGTAAGGATAAAACCTCAATAACGATCAAACTTAAAATTTATATCAATTATGGTCGTATTTTGACCACTAGGCGACCGCTATTTCGTAAATCTGCTGCGATCTAAACGCAGCTAAAAGACGTTTTGTGATCAAGATTGTAAGTAAGAAGTTGAATTAAGTTTTGAGAGATGGTTTATTTTGTTTGTAACGTAAAATACATCAACATTATGTTTTATGTAATTGTTTTACGCAATTAACATCACAAACATATTATGAAAACGAAAAAATTTTGTAAATGTATCTACTTACAAGCAAATTCTAGTCTTGTTACTCATTTTGTACATAATATCTCTGCGGTATGTAATCGCTGAAGACCGCAACAGAGAATGTACTAAAGATAATTTAGAGTGTTTCGAACGTCAGAGATGCATGCGGGCATCGACGACGTGGAGTTTGCGGTTTGGCCGTCTTCGCCGGCTAGCAGTCGACGTCGTCAAACGCTGCTGCGTCGAGTCATAATTTCGCGGTTTCATTCAAATATGCGGACATCATTCTCTCCGAGGGAATGTGGTTGTAAATCAAAAAACTCATTAGACCAACAACCTCAATAGCGTCTGTACGCGCTTGGATTCGTAGAGGGCATTTCTATTTATCACTTGCAAAGCATGCAACTGAGGTAATTTATGCGTTTTAATTATATTTTTAAATAAAGACCATTCTCCAATGACTAATACCTATTAATTAACTTAATTACCCTAATATATAGCTGTGGAAAGACCCATTAAGATAATAACTGGTACTAAGGTATACAGTGATATGTGAATCGTGCCTTGTGTACGATGTATTACTAGATATCGTGAACCACATAATTATGCATGTGTGCATTAATTCAAAATCTTCACTTGCTATATCTTACCTATTTGCATTTACTCTAAGGTAATACATATTATTATAATTTTACGTTATTATAATAAGAAGCAAGCAAGGTATTGTAATTTACAGCACAACCTAGAGTAGAAGTTCTGAATCCACTTAAAAGAATCTTCATTTAAAAACTTGATTGTAATATCTAATTATTACACAGTGCAACTGCCGTAAATCTTAATATTATTTTCTATAATCACAGAAGCGTTTTATATTTATATGATCGAGCTGTAACTCGACGCCTGTCAACCGGTATCAACCGGTAACGAGCTGATAGATTGGAGACCACACGTGTTGTGGTTACTGATATCAATAGATACTTACAACTATCGTAGCAGGCCGGTGCACTCATCTAGAACAGAGAGCCAGAAGACAAGACAGTGCCCCACCCTAGTAGAGCATAAAATCTCAAGTTATGGCAGTAGTTACAGCCTATGCCTTTCTTCAATATTTTATTTACAAAAGCTATTAAAGTTAAGCTTTTGTAGTTCTTTCGACATCTTAGAAAATTAGAAAATTATTATGTTATGGCTACTTTATACTTTTCGTAGAACCTGTCTAGACAGGTTCTACGAAAAGTTCATTTTAACATATTCTACAAAGGGTAATGATTGCACCGCATACCATTTAAAAATATAAATTTCTCATATTATTATACTTAACATTAGCGAGCAATGTATCAAGCACGGACCCGCAATACTCTATGTAAGTATTAATTGTATTTAGCATTTTAACTACTATGATGTTCAATATAGAAAGTGCAGGTTATTCGTCAAATCCTGTAAAGCATACGAAAGGCGACTTCATAAAGCGATTATTACCTTTTGAAAGAAAGGACTTTAGTTAAGTTAATTATTTTATATCTATTAAATCATAAATAAATGGACTTGTTCGTCAACTGGCGAGCGTAAAACTCGCGAGCGCGCGCGAGTTGGCACCTTCCGATTTTACCTATCTTTTTTGTCGTCAACTCGCTTGATTGCGAAAATTTGACGTTTTTTGTAGTGAGACGGCAAAGTGATTGTAACGATAACGGACCTGATGGAAAGCCCAACTACAGTCCAGAGACAGTGACGACGAGGAGAAGATAGATGGCTTCTAGCCGTCGCCAGTGTCAAGCCGGTCTGACCAGATGCTTCTTCACACTACGTTTGAAGGACCCAATGTCATAGAAGGGAGGGAACACATGTGCCGGAAGACCATTCCAAAGTTGTATGGTACGGCATAAGAAGGAATTGTTGAACCTTTTGGTGCGAGACGGGATTGTGCTAATCGTCCATCCGTGGTTACGAAGACAGGCACGTGTGGTTCACAAAATAATAAAAATCACTATGACAATAATTATTAATCTTACTCAGGCTCTAAAGCTGATTTTGCAATAAATGTGATATGTGGAGACTGATTGTGATATATTAAAAATAAGAAATTTGGTAAGATTAATAATAATTATTATCATATTTTGTTATATTTATTTATATTAGTGATTTTTATTATTTTTTATTTTCAATGTCGCCTAGACATATTTCGTATGTACCTACGTAAATATGTGTAATTAATAAATAAACGTTCTAGTGATTTTTATCGATATCTTTAATTTAATAACGTCCTGTGAAACAAATATATCCCAGCACTAGGTTGCTGAGTCGTAGGTGCTCTTCGTGGACAAAAATGTATAAATAAATTTGAATCCACGAAGAGCACCTGCCAAAAATATTGATGGGTGTCTTTCGTGGACTAGGCTAGGTGCTATTCGCGCAGGTGCTATTCGGACGGGTGCCCTAAGTGGACTACGTCATTTAATTACTCTGTGGTAGAATTATGTGACGTGACGAGTGACATTCAATCAATTCAAACCAACACATTATTTTTTAAATAGATTACGGTGGGTAGTGATGATAAAATATGTGTTATTATTACCCATACATATACATTACATACATTAATAATACCATAAACCTTATGGGTTTTTTGACCATCTTACAAGATGAAGATAATTATTATCAAACTTAATACAAGGGGTCAAATATAACAGTAAAATTAAAGGAAATCCTGCGCTGTTGGTGAACACGTTACCTTCACAATAACGAATTTATACAAGGAGTTATAACTTATAAGTATTGATTTATGATTATGACGTATCAAACTTCTAATCTTGTGATTTTTTATATTTATATATTTAGCAAGACTTAAATAGTAACGTTTGTTATAAAAATCATTTACAACAAACCCTGATTTGTAATTTTTATAGTTCCTAAGACTACGATTAATTTTATTAGTATGTACCTAAGTAATAATTAGTCAAATACTATACTTGTTGATTATCTACTGGAGTTATAAGGACCTATTGATTTATGTATCGAACTTCTAATCTTTAGATCTTTTAGTTTTTAGATTTAGCATAGTTTAAATATTAATGTTTGTTATAAAAATTATTTACATCTAACCCTGATCTGTGATTTTTCTAAGATTAGATTAATTTTATTAGTAAGTAATAATTAGTCAAATGCTATACTTGTTGATTACTATTTTTGTTATATTTAGATGATAATGAGCGATCTTGCTTCAGTCGTATAATTATGATAGTGCTGTTTTTTGTCCATTTACTTACTTAGTTTTAGACAATTTACGTGATAGGTAGTAAACCAAATTCTCCAGTAATTGTGATATTGTTGATAATGTTTCTATGTATAATATGTATGTATTTACAAAAAAAAAGTATATATATATGTTTATCCATTGTCTAGTACCCATAGTACAAGCTCTGCTTAGTTTGGGCTAGATGGTGTTGTGTGTATGTGGTAGAATATAGTATGTGGTAGAATAATTATTAGAAAATGTAAAATAAGAAGTTTTACGTATATTTTGTCATAGTCTATTATATGTATTATATGTATATTTATAACAAACACTACATAGGTATATTGTCTTTTATTTTTAACTCAAATCGTAGTGTCTTATACATTTATAGTAGGTTCCTATATAAAATATATTAAAACGTTTGTGTAAATGACTGTACAAGCGAGTTGACGATAAAAAAAAGATAGATAAAATTGGAAGGTGCCAACTCGCGCGTACTCGCGAATTTCACGCTCGCCAGTTGACGAACTAGTCATATAAATCAATAAGCATTGTCACTCAACGGACCAATGCTGCCAGTCTTTTGGGCACACTACCAGTCGACTGTGATGCAGAGGAATTCTATGACGCCTATTAGAGGGTTTTAGTTTATCTTTTTTTTGCTTTATTAGGTGCGTTAGATAAGTTCTTGAAGATTTTAGATATTATTAAGTTCAAACTTATATCATGTTTTGTCCTTACAAGGTCATTCAGTAATCATTAAATCAGATACTTATTACCAGATGATACTATAGTACTTAGGTACTGATTTGTTCTAAGTACATTAGTAGGTACTAGGTATACAACTATAGTATTTTATAGTGAATTGCAAATCACATAGTATAACATAAAACATAAGAAGTATCTTTATAGATATCCAAAGAATACCACATGCAACGTTTATGCGTTTTATTTTTAAAGCAAATGAACGTAACATAAGCTCATGAAATCGAGGTCGGACCAGTCGCGGTTACCACAGGAAACCGCAAACTATCCATCTAAATAACTACAGTGTACCAGAGTAGCGTTATTTTTGTACTTAGTTGAACAACCACCTCTGTTGAAAATAAAAGGTTTTATTCGAAATCAATACTCTATCATAAGTCATAACATCCAACTAAAGCAACCAGATAAAATAAGAACGTGGATATACCTAATAGGTAGATAGGTACAAAATTTTTTTTCTGTAGGTATGTACCTACGTATAAGAAATTTGGGTACACAAAGTAGTGTAATAGTCGTTGGTAGTCAACGACTAACATTTTGTTGGCATTGTTGCTAAATGTAATTTATACACATGACTTGCGAACAAAATTAATTACAGACACTTAAGATAATTTCTTATTCGTGGTAGCTCTAAAGTTCACATTTGAAGAATCTGGTAAGAATTTCAATTAGTTACTCAAGATAATCTGTTTTTATCATTCTTTTTTGTATCTGCATAAGAGGTAGCCTAATTACGACAATAAATCAAGATCATTTATGTCCGTTTTTTGGGTCCAGTAAAATTACTTACTCGATGGCGTATTGGTTAGTGTAACTGACTGCCACGCCTGAGGTCGCGGGTTCGATTCTCGCACAAATCAAACATTTGTATGCATGAATATGGATGTTTGTTTTGGTCTGGGTGTTACTATGTATAATATGTAAGCATTTACAAAAAAAAGTCTATATGTATGTTTATCCATTGTCTAGTACCTACCCACTATGGGTAAGCTCTGCTTAGATTGGGATAGATGATGTTATGTGTATGTGTAAATATTATTACATATGATTATATTATTATTATACTTGAAGGCCAATTCTTGCAATAAGAAATATTCAAAATAGAGTTTCGATCTAGTCTTATTGTAATAAATATCAAAAATGATATTCTTATATCACGTCAAATCTGAACATAAATTTCATTTCAGTTCGCATTAGACTAGGTCGGAGCTCTATATATTGAACATATTTTAGTCTGGTGCGAACACTTATTATAGGTAAGTAAGTAGATATTAATAAAAACATTGTCATCAGTAGTTATTTTCTGTACCCAAGTATAATTGACAGAATGATCACAGATGTTGTCTGTATCTATTTAAATGTTATCTAAACCTTTGTCCTAGTATCTTATAATGATATTTAAAAATTTATATGATTGCATAGTTTCTGTTTTTTTTTTTACTATAGACAACTCCCAGCACTAGGAACAATTCCTGTGTCGCGGGGAACTTTACAAACATTCAAACAACGGACACTAAAAACACCCATACTCTAAAAACCCTTTGTGGACTAGGTACAGAAATGTTTGTTCCATGTGGGGATCGAACCCACAACACTCGCGCAGTGACAGTGGCGAGGCGAGGCGACCACTTAAACCACTACGCCATCCGTGCAGTCAGTAACTATTGTTAGATAAATCCTTGTCATTAATATCTGCATTTTGACTACTTACCTAGTATTTACCGTCGGGATAACAGAGATGCCCAACAGATATTACCTAGGTACTTACGATGAGTACTCAGTACCTATTCATTAGCTATATAGATTACTGTTGATTATTTATTAGTATTGGCTGGTTTTACAAGAATTAAATATTACCTACCTATTAATAAAATTAGTAAGCAGCTCACAATGTAACCTAAAAGAGATACCACACATATGACAACGCGGTAGATTAAGTTTCAATAAATTTAGGATGGTTAAATATAAAAAGTAAAAAATCACGTTTCTTTTCATTTAGACAAAATAATACCTGAATTTATTTTATTATTAGCGATCTGAATTTACTCATCAATTCATCATTGACTATTTGATACTGTTAATTTCACATGAATCACTGAGTATATACAAAAACTAATGTCGTTATTAATAATTGCAGTCTGTAGGTACGTACCTAATGTAATTATATATATTTATAGGTACAACTTAAATTGCGAGACCTATCTATACGTTTTCAATTGGTAAGTCCTTAGAGCTATAAAACAAACGTTGAAATAGTATGTAATACTTAATACCTTTATTTTTATTTAATTAAGTAGGTAGGTATGTACTGTATTTGCCTTTTCACTATATTTCCAAATCCATCAGTCGTCTGCGATCCCCAGTCCCCTGCCAAAACGTATTAATTCACCTAAATCCGTGTAGGACTTCGCCCTCGCCTATCGCCGTCGGCTAGAGAGTCGACGTCACCGAGTCGAGTCACCAGAGGGTGACACGCAACTTCAAGTAGATGTATAACACTCACATTTCGCCAGCAATGTTTTTGGGTCCTATGTACAGGTCACATGCCTATTTTGGTTTACCGAGCACATTTGCAGGAAACCTTTTTCCTGACCTGGGAATCTAACCCGGGACCTAACGCTTGCGCATTCAAATCGACGCAAATTAAAGCGCATGCTCATAGTTTTGCGGCGGGATCAATCTATGTTGATGTCGATTATATTTAATTTATAGATTAAAAGATTTAAAAAATATGAAACGAAGCTAAAAATTAAAGCTTTTATAAAGTAATGAAAAAATTACTGTATAAAATTTATATACAAAAATATAAGTGGTATTTGAAAAAAAATGAATGGCTTAGTAGCTGGCTAGGAGCTCTGGTACTCGATAGTAGTAAATAGGTAGGTATGCATGTGCAATACTGGCACTGCAAGTACTAAAAACTGTGACTAGAAATCGTATTTTGTTATCGTTAAAACCTTTAGTTAAAACGATAAAATAAAATGAAATTATTTTCTTATATTAGCAATTATTTAGGCACTTGCCTTCTATCAGATGTGTTGAGATACCGTTTTTATCAATTTTACACTACCTGACATTCGCCCTTGCGTGCGGCGAAATTCAAGTTAATATTCGTCGGCGAGTACAAACATTTTAATTCGTAGGACAAATATTTTAATTCATCATTTGCCATACACTTCTCTAGCGGCAACATTGGTGAACTAATTACACGTGTTGCCATCTCAATGCCAATACGTTTATCCCAGTAACACGAGAAAATGTAAAAATTTGTACTAAAGGTACTGCAGTAGAAAATTTATCATTTTTATTAAATATCACTACATTAAAATCTTGTATTGTAATTGGACGTACTTTCTGAAAAACGTTCCAACCCACAAAGTTAACATTTTGAGATAATCGTGATTGAAGTTCAATCCCGTATTGTTTCTTCATACATGTGGGTTGGGCTACTGTCATGATTTCATATTTAGAGTGATAGTAGAGCTACCAAATTTTTCCAGCTAGTAAATAGTACCCCGTGACTAATTTTCTAATAATAACTCGATTTTGACCAGAGTGTGGGTTGGAACGTTTTTCAGAAAGTACGTCCAATTGTAGTCTTATGTCGGTATTACATTATGTCTGTTGTCTAATATTCTTTACAAATTCGACTAACAAAAACCGAACTTGATGAGCCAGTACAAACAACACGAAACCGTAAAGGTCAAAAATTGGCAATACCAGATGTCATCTGAAATTGACGTTTGAGATCTGACAGCTGATTAACCTGAAGCGCAAGCAAGCAAACCGAAAGTGAGTTGTATTTATTTTGACGGCTTATTTGAATGTATCACGAAAGATTTGTGCATGCATTATACGATTTTTAATTACTTTGCATCATTCCAGAATCCAAAGCAGTTCAAACAATGGAAAAGTATACAGTACCGAATATTCCAAGCACCCAACATATATTAGAAGACATATTCAATATGGATAATGTTCAACTAAATACTAAACCAGCTAAATTACAAGAAGGCAATGAAGTACTACAAAATGCACATGCTTGTTACTTAAATTTTCGGCAGCTACAGAGCGATTTGTTGAAACAAGATGTGTTAAATACTAAGTTAGATGAATTGAATCAGAAGTTAGTAGAAAACATAGCTAATATGAAAAAATAGATAATTATTTTTGTGATGTGTTATTATTTTACTCTTGAAGTACATGATTTTTTATTAACATGTTACAATTATTTGAATAACAGAAAAATAATATTCGTTCTCAAGTGTCACTTGAGAAGCTCAGATTGCGATTATACAGTTTGATATGATGACATCTTGAAAAGAAACAATATTTGCTAGAATATATATTATTTTCAATATTTATTTATATTCAATTATTTCCACACTAGTACTGTATAATTTAAGTTCATTTAATTATGCTGCCAAATTTGATTAAATCCTCTTCTGTCACCAATCCTAAATGAAACATAAGGACTAGAGCTGCACCTTGTTCAGCAAATTTCTTGTTTTTCTCCCAAAATGATGATGTGTACTTTTTGTCATTAAAAGTTATTATTGTTTGAAATAACTTTTCCACTTGTTGTGTCTCATACACCGGTAAATGATGACCATTCTTGCCAGCCCACGCATGAAGTCTAGCTTTTGGCATATTTTGATCATTAAAATTAGCTCGAATAAAACATACCTAGAATAAATAAAAGTTAACTTACATTTGTTGACACTTTTACAGTTGTAGAAAACATTTGATACATTAAGATAGATAAAACTTTAGATATAAAATCTTTGTATATGTCCCACAATTTTTTGTCTCATCATCAAATAAAGTGCTGGATCATCCTTGCACAGCAATTTGTTTAGCCTTGTGTGTCAAAGGTCTACTGGTTAGGTGGTGGTCAAACCATACATGTAATATTATAATATTGATCCTTAACCCATTCAATGCGGCAACAAATTTTGCTTCCACTAGCCAGAATCGGCTCATATTTAACGCAAACGCCGATCGGCGTCAGCCGCACTTGATGAAATAAAAAAAAACAAAATATCTAAAAACTACTCATATCAGGCATTTCATTAGTAAATTCCAAACACATTTGTTGTTTTCTTAATATAATATCTTTAAATTTGGGTAAAATATAAAACAACTATACATGACGCCGATCGGCGTCCTCCGATTCTGAGTATGAAAAAATAAGAAGCCGATCGGCGTCCGCCGCATTGAATGGGTTAAATGCGCTTGTTATACTATATACATTTATTTAGAAAACAATTATAAAAAAAATCTATAGCATATGTACCTTCATTTGTATAACCCCTATAACAAGATTATTTTCAGCAGCTTTTATTCTTTTCTGTGGTGGTTCTAGCTCATGGGGACTGACTTGCCATCTACCCTGTATGCCCATTTTCTGATATTTTGATTGTTTCTCTTTACAATACTCTCCTAAATCCCATATTGCACTATAATAAAAAAGGTATTTTTTAGTAAATGTTTAGAAAAGGCAAAAGTTTATATAATAGTGTCAGAAAATATGGCTACCATATTTGTTCTAAAGTTTGACAATCCAAAAAATGTCTTCCTCTTGGTGTTTCTTGTAAATCTCTTAAAATATTTTGTACACAGTATTTTGTATTGGAAGGCGAGTTATCATAGTCAACTGCAAGCTTCAGGTAGTCCTTGATAACTGTGTCCATAGGCAGCAATCCTTCTTGTCTGAATATTGAACAATTCCATTCAGCAGCACGAGCCAGCATTACACTTGAACATCCTGTCATATCCTTGAATATCTTTATGTGATGGTGCTTCTCAATTTCTTTAGATCCTCCACTGAAATATTATTAATAATATTATTGTTAATACAAAAGGATGTGAGTAATTGAAAATACTGGTGGAGCCATAACCATAAAAATCCAAAGGGGAATGACCATATGCAGTATCGCTTGATAAATAAAATCTACGCTGTGACATAAGTTCATAATTTAGATAATTTTTGTTCATAATTATAATGAATTTATAACGTAATGTGTCTCACATTTGCCGGATAAATAAACATGAAATATTAGTTGTTTTATATTGTATCATAATTTTCCATTACAGATTTTTTGTCTGATAGCCATATAGAAAATCAATGTGTCTGTGTAATAATGTTACCACATAACACAGACATTGATTTTAAATTGACTTTTATGACAATAAGTCGATTGAAAAAAAAAATTATATTTATTGACAAAAAAATCGTTACGTGTACCTGTAGTTATCGATTTTTAATTAAATCTGAGTCACCTATGGCCACTTGCACGAAAACTTGCTTAATATGTTTAGCGCTAAACTCATTTACAACATCGTGCTGTTGTCAGTCATCTGTGCGAAGGTGACTGAGATGCCACAATGTTTTAAATCTATATAGTGCTAAACGTATTATTTGAGTTGTCATGCAAGTGTTACATAAATAGTTATATTCTTTAAGCGATAACTTAATTAGATGTATCCCTATCCATTAGCATAAAATTTTAAGACCTAATATAACTTAGCATAATTTTGTTTGGCATAATTATATTTTCGCATAATATAATTACGCATAACAGCTTACGCATAATTTTTTAAGCATAATTTCTCTAACCATAATAATGATTAAGCATAATATTCTAAAGCATAAATTTATTAAGCATAAAGTTTCTGTTACGGCTCCGGCGCTGCGGGCCTCCGGCGGCCCCACGCTTCTACACGATTTTAAATTACACTCTAGAGGTAGGACAAACAAGACTACGTAAAGTCGGTTTTGCAGCAATTCGGTTCTGTCACTAACTTTTGTTGCACAGCATAATATGCTAATAGTCATTAGGCCTACTAACGTTATGCGAATCAAATTTATGCCAAAACAAATTAGTCTTTAAGATGATTATGCCAACATAAAATATATGCCTAAAAAAATTGTGCTGAAGTATTATTATGCCAAAACAAATTGTGCCAAAATCGTTGTCGAAGTATATTAGGACAAAGAACATTATGCGAAAAGAAGGGATCCCTAATTAGATCTTAATCTTACTGTTATTTATAGGATAAATAGTAGGATTCTACATTTTGATTTACAAAGTACATGCATATATTTCTCTGAAACCTGACAAATTACGTATGTTTATTTTTCTTAAACTACATACTGATACGCATCTTAAACAGTAGTTCTCATCTTGACACTGTAATATTTATACCAATACTATTTTCCATAATCGCTTGGGCATTCCCCTTTAATACAAAAATTTATGGAATAGGGTAATCCAATATATGACTCAATTTTAATGGTATGAATACTACCCCATTACTCATAAGAAAGTTACACATTTTATTAACCTACAAATATAATGAATTAGACACTGGGGACAGCTAAACTTATCCTGTATTAACATGTGTAAAAAACCTTATCTATACTTTAAATATTAGAATAAACTTATAAAGTCACATACTTTGCTATGACTGGTATGGAAATCCTTTCTGCAACATACTTTATAATGTCAGGGTGCACAGCGTGTTGAGGTCTTTCATCACGAGTCCTGCCGTGTATTGCAATTGCTTTAATACCGGAACTCACCAATTTTTCAACCACTTTTAATGTATCTTCTGGTGTTTCAAGTATCCTTATCTTACAAGTAACAGGTATAGATAAATTACTAACTAAGGTTGCTAAAATATTGTGGGCATGGTCTGGTTGAGCCATTAGAGCTACACCCATACCACCTTTTATAGAAAACTCTTTAGGGCATCCCATATTTATATCTATTGCAGCTACATCATTTTCTCTGAAAATGGAAAACAAATTTGTGAACTTCATGACAAGTCAATTTTGTTTCAGGACTTGATTCATAAACAACTTCTCTTACACTAGTTTCGCTACTTTCAATGCTCTTTCTGCACTGCATGTTCCAAGTTGTAAAATCACTTTTCCTTTCTCTTCATCACAAGTCCGGAAGACTATAGTGCCATCTGTTTGGTCAACATAGTCTATAGTATTTAAAGTATCTGAAATTGTAATTATTTGTTAAGATTTTAATGTACTATTATTATATTATGTACCATTCTTGTACTTCTGTTAGTTATTTTTTGTTAGGATTCTGAAAAGTATACAGCAATAACAATACCTAGTGGACACAATTTATCAAATTCATATACTATTAAACAAATAATCTTTAGTCAAATAATATGATGATGTACCATGGCATGTATTTGAAACATAATATCAGCAATCTCAAAATTAAGACACTGAATTAGTGCCAATTGTTCACGATATTATTGATAATATTATTTATTGATGGTGATACTTTAACCTTAAATAAACATCACTATAAGTTGACTAAAGGCGATAGACAATCAGTTATCGACCATATCGTGTATGAATATGGTATGGTTGGAATCGCCAATAAAATGTATGTGGATATACTACAGAAGAGGATCTATCAGTT
This sequence comes from Catocala sponsa, assembly GCA_963564715.1. NCBI lineage: Eukaryota > Metazoa > Arthropoda > Insecta > Lepidoptera > Erebidae > Catocala > Catocala sponsa. Next base: position 15,310,718 of record OY751331.1, read on the forward strand.
ATTTTTTAAATGCCAAATAGACTGACCATTGTATTTACGTTTCGATCTCAAGAATTTCCAATCAATTAATTCTTCAGTGTAAACCAAGTCGGCCCCATAGCGTAAAGCTAAAAGGCGCATGGGTAAGGTCCCAATGCGGACCATAGGTGCTAAAATTAATTTGTTCTCGTATGATACCATATTTTTCACCATACAATATTACTAAGTTTCTGATAAAAGTTAAAAGCTAACAATAAAATAAATAAGAAACGTGTGTTTCGCACTTGTCAAAGTCATACATGCATGTCAAAGAGTAAAGTAATACATATGGTCAACACCTAATCTATGGTCAACACTCGACAGTCAACAGTTCAGTACCTTGCGTATTCAGTATGATAAGTATAACATCAATGCTACAAGAACCCACTGACCTCTATAATATTAGACAGACGGACTCGCGACCGCAACCGAAAAAATCTTTTGGTAAGGGAAGGAGGAATCTATACTAATATTATAAAGCTGAAGAGTTTGTTTGTATGTTTGTTTGTTTGTTTACTTGAACGCGCTAATCTCAGGAACTACTGGCCCGATTTGAAAAATTCTTTCAGTGTTAGATAGCCCATTTATCGAGGAAGGTTATAGGCTAAATATCATCACGCTAAGATCAATAGGAGCGGAGCACCAATGAAGAATGTTTCAAAATCGGAGAGTATTTTTTCCTTTTGAGAGCTTCCGCTGCGTAAACAGTTAAAGTTTCGCAAAAATCATGTATGACAGAACTGTTCCCCTTTAAAAGTTCTAAAAAAAAGTCCGCGACAGCATATGTCTATCTTTTAAGGTTGGCTCACTAACCATTTTTATGCTAACGAAATTTGTTCTAAAATAATGCATTATTTGCGAAGGTATTTTTATAAACATGATATTAATCCTTATCCAAATAAATACGTTAATTATCACAAGTATTTAATTTAAAACAAAATTGTCCTTTACATCATTCGATTTCAATGAATATCTTAGAAGATATAGCAGTTTTAAAATAACATCGCAGCAAAATAATTACCCATTACAGACATAGTACAAACGATGTTTCTCCTGGTTTATTCTGCGTGATTACTACTGGTTCGATTTGAAAAATTCTTTTAGTGTTGGATAGCCTATTTATCGAGGAAGGAACGACCACGGGGGCGGCGCAGTAACGATAAACGCGGGTGAAACCGCGGGAACATCTAATTCATAAATAAATCTAAACTACGCAGACACTATGCTAAAATGTCAAATTAGTTTTATTGTAATATTGTACACTGAACACTCTTTCATTGGGAACAAAAGGGAGCAAAATGTCAATTTGTACGGGATAGCCAATTCAGCATGTGTGTATATTATAAATATGGAATTAATAAGCACTAATCATAATATTAATCTCACTATTGTTGATAATGTCTACTGAAACAGTGGTTAGGTTCTCAACCTGAGCCTTACACCCAGGCATATTCTATGTAATATGTTTATACTCACACAGTACTGCAAAATGGCAATAAATTATGCTTGTTCTACTTAAAAAGTCAACTCCTGCACTAGAAATATGTCCTGTGTCGCGGAGATCTTTACAAACATTGAAACACTAAGAACACACAGATCCGAAACAACTATTTCGAACCCACAACACTCAGCGTAGTGGCCTAGTGGCAAAGACGAGGTTTTAATCTAGCTTTTATTCATCCGAGTGAAATGTGGATAATAAGACGTGTTCACATAATTATCTGTGTGCCACCCCGCACCATCCGATATTAAAAACCGTTATAAAATCATATAAAATTTGGATACACACAGCCATCACTAGATAAGAATAGGCATCCTTAATTCCTTCATTTTGATAGTGACAGTCGGGACAGACTGACAGATTTGACATTTAATTTTTGCACGCGAAAATACTGTTGTTGGTTGTTGTTTTCATTATTGAAATTGATACATTACATTCATACTTTGTAATTTTGGAGGGCAAATTGGCATAAATTTGTGACAAATAATCTTATAGTTAACACATTTTAACATTTTGATTCTCTTGATACGACTTGTATTCGTTACAAAATGAAACCAACAGTTGCAGCTGATGAAATGTTTCCCGAGGGCGTTGGCCCCTATATGGATTTGGAAGAAGTGCGTATAATATATTTGTATACTTAATTACAAGCTGTGATTATTTTAGATTTATTGCCATAATTACATTTCTACCATAACAAAATATAATGCCTGCTGCAACCTCGATCAACATAAATCATTTAATCATTAATAATTATTATGTACCAGTAACTGCAAATATTAAACAAATCTAGATCTACAGAGATCATTTAACTATAATAAAGATACTGTCACCTAGATATTTGAAGATAAAATTACTACAAGTCCAATTACCTATGTGTGATTTTTTATCAACAGGCTGGTGGACCTTCTAATCTACTTATGGATCTAGCTGCTAATGAAAAGGCTGTGCATTCAGATTTTTTCAATGGTAATGAATACCTATTTTAGTTTCCTACTAACTATACCTAATAACTAGAATAGTTATTACATACATACATACATAGATTCATGCCTGTTTCCCAGAGGGGTAGGCAGAGACTACGGATTTCCATTTGCTATGATCCTGACACACTTCTCTGGCATCATTCACTTTCATCACATTCCTCATACACGCCCGTCGGTTCAAGGAGCTCTTAACCTGGCCTTTGTCCAGAAGGCCTCCGATCTGATCGAGAAATGTTCGCCTAGGTTTTCCTCTTGCGACTGTTCCATTCACACTAGCCTTATAAACTTTCTTAGTCAGTCTTTCCTCGTCCATTCTTTCTACATGTCCAAACCAGCTTAACATACCCTTTTCTATTCTTGTAACTATATCCACTTTCATGCCGCATCTCTCTCTAATCACACTATTTCTTATTCTATCTTTCAGAGTCACACCACATATGCTTCTCAACGCTCTCATTACTACAGCATTTATTCTGCTCTCATGCTTCTTTTGCCATACCCAACTTTCACTTCCATACATAAGTGTGGGCATTAATAGTCCTCTATGAACAGCCAAACGTGCCTTTTCGGATACATTTCGACTGTTCATAAAAGCGCGTAGGGCTCCATTCACTTTGTTGCCAGCAATCGTTCTCCTTTCAATATCTCCATCACGTTTCCCATCCCTTGTAAACAAAGTACCCAAATATACAAACTCTTTCACTTGCTCCACTTTTTCTCCATCAATCATAATATTACACATCGTCACACACTCTTCCTTTTCAAATACCATTACTTTCGTCTTGCTTACATTTATTTTCATTCCTTTACTCTCAAAAGCACCATGCATAATAGTTACCATCGCCTGCAACTCTTCCGCCGATGACGCAAGTATTACTTGGTCATCGGCATAAAGAAGACATTTGACAAGTAACTCATTCATTCTTAATCCCCATTCACAATCTTTTAAATCTTTCAAACAATTGTCCATGTATAGGTTAAACAGCCAAGGTGACACTACACATCCTTGTCTAACACCTTTATCGATGCTAAACCACTGTGTAGGTCCCTTTTATCCTAACACAAGCTCTGGAATCATCATAAACAGATTTCAGAGCTCGCGTGAGGTTGCTATTCACTCCATACATGGACAATGCCGACCAAAGTTCATTCCTCACCACTTTATCATAAGCCTTTTCCAGATCCACGAATGGCGCATTAGACCTTTTGACCTTTGGCCAAAACTTTTTCGGCTATGGTCCGTAAGGAAAAGACCTGATCCGTACATCCCATACCCTTTCGAAATCCCGTTTGTGCATCCCATATTTTCTTGTCGGTTACTTTCACAATCCTTTCAATTAACACTTTTGCATACAAATTACCGACGACGCTGAGCAAGCTAATGCCTCTATAGCTTTTGCACTCTTGCTGTGAGCCTTTTCCCTTGTATAAAGGTACTATGACAGCCTTGCACCAATCACTTGGTATTAATTTAATAAATTGTCTCGGGAACTCATTATCTGCCCATCTGATTTGTATGTTCATGGAATCTATACACATAACCTAGACTTATTAGATATTTATTTACTATCTAACAAAAGTGCCAGACCTATGGCCATAGCAGGAGTAAACTTTAATTGCTACAAATATGTATGTTGACAGCACTTTGCATAATATAAGTACATTTTATTATTGCACATACTTTATATTAAGATCAGCTACAGTCTAGTGGGTGACCAAGCAGGGGTCTGATAGATAGATGGCCTTGGGATTTCAATGCAGTCTATCTTTGTCTTTCTGAAGTAATGTGCATATTGAAATTGTTAATTATCGCTTGCTTTAACAATGAACATTGTGAAGAAACCGGTGTGTCTGAGAGGTCTACATAATGTTCTCGAAGATATGCGAAGTCTGCCATCCCACACTGGGCTAGAGTGGGGGACCATCACCTACCTCTTCTCACACTGAAAAGAGGCCTGTGCCCATAAGTGGGACAGTTTAATACAAGGCTGATATTATATTATAAATGGACATACTTTCTGAAAAATGTTCCAACCCACACTCGGGTCAAAATCGAGTTATTATTAGCAAATTATTCACGGGGTTACTATTTACTAGCTGGAAAAATTTGGTAGCTCTACTATCACTCTAAATATGAAATTATGACTTAGTAGCCCAACCCACATGTATGAAGAAGCAATATGGGATTGAACTTCAATCACGAATATCTCAAAATGGTAACTTTGTGGGTTGGAACATTTTTTAGAAAGTACGTCCAAATATTAATCTATAGAATGACAATAAAAGGTATTCAGAATTCAGATGCTCTCCTTCTAGTTATAATCATATTAGATATGTCCAAAAATTATGATGGTATGCGGCTTTATAATTTAACTATGATCAAAATATCCAAAACTAATAAGAAAATTTTATATTACAGATTTTGAAGATTTATTTGACGATGATGACTTGAAGTGAATTTGATGTAATTGAGAAGTTCAGTAAATAAATAAACTTGTATAAAGTTTTTGACATTTATTTCACTTATCATTAAAACAATTCCATGTCTAAATGAAAATCTAAATAATAATACCACTGTTTTATCAATATTAAATTGTCTTTGTAAATATGGTAGAGATCACAATTCGACATATACAGCAACCAATAGGTTATGTTTCCTTTAGAATTATGTACACATATTAGGACTTGTGTAGGGAGGATGTACAATACAAAACTTAATTTAAAATTCTGAGAATTGTTGTATAAGGATATGCACAGATAGACTGTACCAACAATGGCAGGACAGCAGGTGAGATGTCATAGTCTATCTATGTATGTTCATCCTAACAAGTTTTGAGATCAGACAGACAGCTACAGATGACTTCAAATGGAAATAACAAACGTTAAAAGTAACATTTAACTTCAGAATTCATTAACTTTCCAACAACCATGCAATATTGCATATTATACAATTGTATATCACCATATTAAAGGTAAAACTAACTATCTCATTAATTTACCTCTTCCATTTTGTCATTAACTGTTTTTTAAAGACATCTCTAGCACTAGAAATTCATGTAACACAGAGGACAAAAAATACCCCCACTTGGTACAATTATTTTTGGATTATACAAATTTTTGTACCATGTGGGATTTGGACAAACAACATTCAGTGTAGAAGCCATAGCGAGGCGACCACTCAAACTACTAGGCCCATCTGTGCAGTTAATATTTTTATATAAGCCATTTTTTATATTGATGTAATGTAAAGAAGTTCACTTTAGTTAATTAAAACATTAAATTTTCATTCACTTTGTATATTATTCTTTTCTGGTAGTAAACAGAATTAATAAGGGTATTCGTTTTTACTACTAGTAAAAGAATAATATGCATAGAACATTTCAGTATGAGTTACTTAGTTTAGCCTTTCTGGTGACAGTCATAATAGTAACAAATTCATAACTACAAAAATATGAGGCTATCTTAATTATTATCGTTTAACAGATAGTGCACAAATACATTACAACCATTGGAATTGTTTTAAATGTAGTTTTAAATCATTACAATGTGTCAAAATATGTATTAAGCTAATATAATGTTTGAACTTGTGTGGCATATTACATAAACTTAGCCCACATGCAACAGTAACACCTAGTTAATATAAACGAAATAATTATAAATGGTGCGCACATAAGGCAGTGCGCAGGACGTGGTCGCTACACGTCTACGTCACTGCTATCATCGCTATAGTCGTTGGCTTCAGCCTCTTCTTGTTCGTCCTCTATCTCTGCCTCTCCTTCTAATACTTCTTCATCTTCACCAGCTTCTTCTTCCAGATCCTCCTCTTCAAGCATAGTCGACAGTTTTGTTATGACTCCTCTGCCCATTTCTAAAAACAATATTAACATTGCATCAACAACAACAATAGAAGCCAATATGTCATTAATATTGGCTTCTATTGTTGTTGACAAAATTTTAATTGCTATTGCAAATTTATATTTTAGTAGCTGCCCGCCGCTTTTCCACACGCGTTAAATTACGTTTATAATTAATTGACCCGTAGTGTGATGACGATAATATCAAGGTTTTATAGAGCACCGAAGTTTTTGTAGCAACTTGTCAATTACAAAGATACAAAAAAAATATTTTTTAACCGAAATGTTACACCTTTAACTTGTCCTTATGGCGAGACTCGTATTAAACAAAGAAATTTGACAGTTTTTGATTATGAGGACTTTTGAAAAGTAGCCAGATTGTATATGAACGCCGACTATTTTGATTGAAGTTACGTTTATGAAAGTCATAGGTTTGCAATAAAAGAAATTCAAGAATTGGGTTCTTGATAATTTAGCAGCTGCTATTAAAATATATATATATACCACGTGTCCTAAAATTCAACGATAAGCGGGCACCAAAAGGTGGGACCTACTTATGACTACTCAAGAAAGAAAAAGAAAAAATTCTATCTTGATTTTTATTTCATTACTAAAAAAAGCGAAATCCTTAAAAATGGACACTCCTTATTATATTTTTAAGTACTATTGTTACAATTTTACAATATATAATAAGTAGGTTCACCTTTTCGTGCCCGCTTACGACTTATCGTTGAATTTTGGGACACGTTGTATATCTACATTCCAATAAAATCTATATAAACTGACTAAACTGCTGGCCGTAATAATATGAAATTCGATTACCCATACCATAGTGACATAAATAATAAGAGAATATTTTAGATATCCTATCCCTAAAAAGATGAAGATTTAAAAATTTGTATGACAAATCTTATTCGATTGTAATATTTGCTTAAAATTGATAGAAATAATCCTTTTCTTGACGTAAATAAGTATATGCAAAATACACTATGTTCACTATCATCCTCTAAAAAGGTGAATTAAACACGTTTTCTGTTAAATAAATATCACCTCCATGGGATGATATTTATTTTACAGAAAAAGATCAACCGGTGTCCTTTTTGTCCAGTTGTTTGTTCACAGGCAGAGGCAATGTTCTGAACGTGTTTTTTTTACATACCTTCCTGGTCGCTAAAGGGTGCGGACAGTAGTCGAGGAAAGATAGTTTTACTCAAAGAATATCATTATTAGCATCAGAACATACGCTACAAGGCTATTCATGATTATTAAGTCGAAATCGACAAGAGCAAAGTTTCGGGCACCGGCTATTAATTTAGATTGTATGCAAGTGAATGAATACTCACGTTCTACATATGTTTTTAAAGATTTTGGAACCATATTTTTCGCTCGTTCTATGTCCTCTTCTGAACATTCACCTTTATCCAAACCTGTGTACAAAACAATACTGTAAATAACATATTTTGTAGAATACCTACATCATTCAATTTTATGCACCATCATTTCAGTTACTCCAGTATTAAAAACTGCCCAGTCAAATTGCATTCTTTTGCCACCTGGCATTCTTGCCACGCCAATTGCACAAGTGTACCCCCGTAAACACATGTGTAATTTCTTTTTCTTCTCATAATCTAATGGGACAGCAGTTCTGATACGACGAGATGATAACGCACGAACCAACGGCTTTACGCACTGTTCAAGGCATAGGAGTTTGCAACATTGCCAGCTTCCTAATACCGGACTGCTATTGAGAATTTTCTTGGCAGAAAACTCAATCACTTATCGTGTGATGCTACGCAGCACGACCATGGATGATTAGGTACCTTAATTTTAATGCGGTACATATTCATGAAAAAAAGTGTACTTTATTGTACTATAGAGTAAAAAATATGTACTCTCATATTTTCGCTGTTATGATATAATATATAGGCTCTGGCCGTGCTAGATAGTACCTTTCCACTATAGATTTATGGTATTTTTATCAACTTTATGATGAAAAGTGGTATAAATTTAATTGTACTCAGTTGTACTCCATTTTACAGATCATTTTGAGCATTTACCCGTTTTGAAGCATTTTTATTCTGCGGAACATCAATGTCACAATGTTATACGCCATTACTATCAATTCAAAACTAAATAAAATTACATTTTGTATGTACTTATATGACGTTTTATTTTACAATAATAATCATTTAATTGAAAAGGTAAGTAGGCATAATCTTTTTTAACACGTTCCCTGTCCGATGAACCACATATGGTACATAACAATTGATTTTCTATTGTGTCTATCACGGGACTGTGAATGGGTTAATGAAGAGAATATGGAAATAAGAAATAAACACTCTTTTTTATTTGAAACACATGTATTACAATATTGTAATAATTATTAAATAGCGGCTTACATTAATAAAACTACATTAATATTCTTATCATAATCTGATGTCATGACTTCTTTCTAAATCATCGTATGTGTTCCACTTATACGATTGTTTACAGTGAACCGTAAAATGGTCTGGAAAGGGTATATTTGAAAAAAGCTATATACTACTTTGAGCTCATTCCGCGTAAATATGAACACCAATAATTAAATTATGTTTGGGTACTTTGAAATCTCAAATCACTTTGAGTCAATGAGACGAATAACATCATAGTCTCCCCGTGGCCATGCCTGCTGAAAAATATCGTAACGTCGGAGAAAGTGGAAATTTCAATTTAAATAGTTCAAATTTCTCAAAGAAGTTTTCCTTTTAATATATTTTCTGTATGCGTACTATATGTACCTATGCGAAATTTCATGATGATTGGTGGAGTATTTAAGACATGAAAGCTTAACGAACAAAGAAACTCACATTTGCATTTATAATATTAGTAAGGAAAATTAAATTGGAAAATATAAAATATACAATGGATATTACATCACATCGCGCATCGCAGCTGTCTCAAGCTAAGCCGGAATTATTAGTAATGGCGTAACATTGTGACATTGATGATCCGCAGAATAAAAATGCTTCAAAACGGGAAAAAGACTGCTCAAAATTATCTGTAAAATGGAGTACAACTAAGTACTATTAAATTTATACCACTTTTCATCATAAAGTTGATAAAAATACCAAAAATCTATAGTGGTCGTGCCAGAAAGGTACTACCTAGCACGGCCAGAGCCTTATATATTATAACAGCGAAAATATGAGAGTACATATTTTTTACTCTATAGTACAATAAAATAAACTTTTTTTCATGAATATGTACCGCATTAAAATTAAGGTAATCATCCGTGGTCGTGCTGCGGTATGGACCCGTGGGACAGTAGAAAGTCAACCATTTGGTCCGTGATACTGAGATCATCAATGTTGCAAAAAGCACGGCGTGCGTGTTTGTTTGGTAAATAGAGAGTCAAGTATATCGATCGAGCTGGTATTTAGAAGACCCTTGGCAGAGAAGTGAACAGTACTCCGCGTGTGATCGAACCATCGGATAAAGCAAAACCTTGTACCTAATGTGAAGTATACCTTGGCTTTGTTTATAATGGCTGCCGTTTTGGTCGAAATGTTTTCCAAATTACTTATTATTATATTGGCTTTTGCTGAAGAGATCTACGACGAGGATCCCTAATACTCTCGGAAATAAGGAGAATTAGTCCTTTGAACCGCGGTATTATAACACTATTATAAATATATGGTAAGATTCTTATAAGATTTGAATAAAAATAAACAGCGACATTTCCATACGTGATCAGCGTTAGGAATAACACCGATATACAGTAATAGTGTTCGATATGTTAATTAATAGATAACTTTGAAATGTCTTTTAGTAGAACTGATGGCAGTTCAGAAAAAATATGAGAAATAAAATAAGTATATTTAAAAAGTGCAACAGCTAGTCATACTTTTGACCGTCTATCTATTGCTAATAGATAGACAGTCAGTAGTGTTTAATAATAAAACAACAAAAAACCGATGGAATCCATTCATTTATGGTCGTAGTGTACAAGAAAGATAAATATGATAATTTAAAAAAATATCATATCTCTAGTAGTTAGGATAGATTTTCTTTACATTTTTTCCTGAACGGCCATCAGTTCTACTATAAGACATTCCAAGGTTATTCATTAATTAATGGACACCCTGTATGGGGAACGCCAGGATTAATGGTTTTGGTTCCGGAGCAGTATTTGTCTACGACTACTTTGTTGTTCCAATCATCCACAAAGCTGGCGATGCTCCTGTACTCAGTCACAACAGCATACCGTCTAAGGTCTTCTAGACCTGAGGAACAAAAGAATTACAGAAGCTTCGAGCATCTGGCTATCGATATACCCGTGCTCTCTGCTTAAAAAGAGGGTTTATGTTTTTTCTCCTAATGTAAACGTTTTATCGCGTTGATTTTGAATGAATATATGAATTTAATTCGGTCTTTGTGACGACAGAACTAAAAAATAAAATAAACTGTGGAGCGTTTGTGGACAAAGACATACATATTTTGGAGATAATTATTTTTTAATTATCATTAATTGCAAACCAGACAAATAAAGTACGAAGCAAAACAAGCCAATCCTATTCGTCAATCAATCGCCGAAGAGTCATATTCAGTATAACTACAAAAGAGAATAATATCATTCCTTAACTACCTTTTTTTGGCACTGGCTTTATCAACGTCAGTGTAACACTAAATCCAGTAAATTCAAAAATATATAAACATAAAATATATCTATCCTCGCCTGTTATGTCAATATGAAAGTTAATATTACTCTAATTTATAGGTATTTAATTTTATACTCACCAAACAGGAGACCCATTCTTTTTAATATATCAATATCATCATGTATTTGGAACCTTTTGTTGAAATTGAACATATACTCTGTCCTGTAATACATAAATGCAATGATTAATTATATGGCCACTAGTACAGAAAATATTATTTCATCATGACATGTTCTTTTTCATTTATTTATTTAAACTTATGTCTGAAGATTACAGGTAGAAACTTAATGCGCTAATAGATCTCTAAGACAAAATATTTGACATATCAATGTAGATACTTAGGTCCTAGGTTCATATCAAGTAATTACTAAACCAATAAGCTTTGTCGTCCAATGACCAAGAAATTAAGTCAATGTGCTCAGCTACAGCTTCGAGGGCGCCGGTGAAAACTTCTTGTCAGCTAGCCTACTTGTTATCAGTTATACCTATCTAAATACATGGTCATATTCTTGCATATTACACCCTCATTTTCCAAGTCATGATTTTAGGACCACGTAATAATTGTTTGCGAACCTTTTCTTTTTGCTAGCCACTGTGCTCACCAAGCTAGTACAGAACATTTCTAATAAATAAATCCAATAACACTTTGCCTGACCCGGGAATCGATCCCAAGACCTCATGGATTCTTACAGATGAATTACCAAGCAGTTTATAAATTTTAAATAGCGATTTATATTTTATAACGAAATACAAAGTAGACAACAGCTATTTTGGTAACATTCGACAGTGGTAAGATTCCTAAACTTAATCCAGTTTTTGAGCATCCAGAAAAAAAGAGACCAATAGCGACAGCCGTAGCGGAATAACATAAGTATTTACTTATATTATTCCGCTACGCTAGCAAGTGCTCTTTTTAAGTTTCGATCAACAATTTGTATTGATTTCGTACCACATACCCTGTGTATTACCTTAATTCAAGACCAGTAGAACATTCCAACAAATTAAATTTAAGATTTGCATAATATAGTCTTAAATATAGTGCTCTGGTAAGATCGCAATCAAATTCTTAGTTTTGTACTTCTCTATGAGTATAGTTTTTGTAGTCGAGGACTATTGATGTGAAATTCGACAATACCCGGAAACGTTTCTTATTCAATGTAGTACATAATATGTGTGTTCTCTGGTGTTTGTTTAAATTAGTAAATAAAAGGTACTGCACTAAGGATCCCCTAGAATCATTAGCACACTGTATTTGCCTACTAATGGCAGCAGGCATCTACAGATTACTGCTTCTAAGTCTTCTTTTGACTTACACCAAATCCAAATTAATTTATATCTATTTCTGCAAGATTTAATTGTAGCACAGTCAGAACTACAATGAGAAATCTAGATGCGAAGAAAAGCTAATCATCATAACTTACTTTTACTTACCCAGTATTACATGAGCATTAGAATAAATTACGAAATAATAGGCTTTTCAGTAAAACCTACACGGTGGTTTGACAGACCTACATTAGTTTGTTACTAAACCCATAGAGATAATTTGCAATTATATTTTGCAGCCTATGAATATAGTTTTTTGCGATATAATGTAAAAGCATAAAAATGCGCTATACTTACTTGTCATTGGAAATACTGCAGTCAATTAAAGCTTTATCACTAGTATTCACAACAATAAATGGCAAATGAATTGCAGACGAGGGCGACGGTTTTACTCCTTTACTTTCTGCCTCCTTATTTCTTTCTATCAAACTTTTAAATGAAATGTGCTGAAAAGTATTTTCATTATTTAATCATTTGCATCACATAGCTGAGGAAAACGGTAGCCCAAACAATTGGTACTGATAATTACCTGTAATATTAATTCTTGTAATTGCTGAGTCTTTTTTTGTATCTGTTCTAACTTGGATTGCTTTTCTTTTTCTAAGGCTGTACACTCTTGTACACTATTTGTGGGTAGGCCAAGCCATCTGATTTCTTTCTTTTCTTTTGATATAATATTCATTGCCATTAAAACATTTAATGCATCATACACTCTTCTGCGTATATTTTTCTGATCATATTGCTGTGTTATAAAATGAAGGTATATGTAAAGACAAAATTAAAGCAATCTATACTAATATTATAAAGCTGAAGAGTTTGTTTGTTTGGTTGAACCCGCGCTAATCTCAAGAACTAAAGGTACGAATAATTCTTTTAGTGTTCGATAGCCCATTTCTCGAGGTAGACTAAAGGCTATATAACATCATGCTACGACCAATAGAAGCGGAGTATCAATGAAAAATGTTGCAAAATACGAGGAAAATTCTCTTATGTAAAGCAGACGAAGTTGCGCGCGTCAGCTAGTGATTTATAATGTTGTTGTATTACAAAAGTGAGCTATTCTATTTGTAGTAAAAATATTGTTACACCCGTGCCATCTCTCGGCATTGTGGGGAAGAGTCGGCAGTTTCGCCTAATAATTTATTACAGCGCCATCTATTGACGTTTTACGGAACTACGTAGTAGATACGCGAATAGTAGAGATAACACTGGAACATTCTCGAATCTTCGTACTGTTTACATACCGGGTATGGCGTTTCTAGAAAACTCCAGAAACGCTTTATTTATCAAGGACAGCTGACAATCGTAAGCGGTCAAGTATTCATCGAAGCGAACGGAAGCGAAAATACTACGGAATTTGAAACAGTTACAGTGGAAAAGTGTATTATAGTGCTTGTTGTGTTTTAAATTTAATTGTGTTAGAATAAAACGTGTTTTAGTCGGTAATATTGTTTACATTCTTATCCCTCGAACCCAGCACGTAACAATATTTATTTAACTAATATGTCAGCATTGACGTTAAATTAGCGTGGTATCTGCTATTTGGTTGAGTGTTAGTCTCATGTAGCACACAATACTGGAAATATAGCTTATGAAAGTTTATATACGTATTTATTTATACTGTTCGAATACATTATTTTAAAAAGAATATACATATATCTACTTTGCAACAAGTGCATATTGAAATTAAACAAGTGTATATGTTGACATTGATTTAATGGATATATGACATACCTGGCTATCTGCTGACCCATGCATTCCAGCTGCAAATTCTAGAACTAATTCATCTGCTACCTCATTGTAAGAAGTGAACCCTTTATTCCTTACTTTTTCACATACTTTCATGGAGAAATGTCTCAGGCCTTTACCGACTTTGTCTGCATGTTTACGTCTCTTTGTGGTACTGAAATCATATTATAAAGAAATAATCAATACAAATGATATTGTAAAATAATGTTGTAGTAAGTAAAACTAAGTTTTATAGACTCCACAATATATAAGGATGGTGAGGTTTCAGGTCAGCCTTGACACCTTAAGAAAATCAACATCAGCCGCGATATTCGAGCTGAAGACCCGTTAAGACTTGTTAAGTCGGGGTCAGCGACTAGAAGGCTCAGTAAGCTCTATATGACATGATTCTCTATTATATTGTCTACGATGAAATCGCTGGTCATCGTCTCTTTGCTTCAGCGGTACCATTAAGCTGTTCAATTATGTTTCAGGAAAGTAGAAGGGTCTGGTTACAGTGTAGTGTAGTAGTAGCTAGGTCAAAATGAGCAGTGTTTAAAATTTTTCTGAGAATAATAGGTTGAACCAAACAGTTTCCACAGGACGTCGAGCAGACTTTCTTACTGATTTGATAACTACATCGACCGGTTCTAGCGATAGGTGTTCACGCCAGAGATGGAAAAGCAAGCACACGGTACAAATATAGTAAAGAACTGCCATGCCAAATGTTAGTCAGACGGGCTTTAAAACGAGACAGTGTTATTTCAAACGAATCTGCGGACTTTACGGTTAGGCTCTAGCTGTAGGTAAAAGGCTCTCAAAAGTATATGAATGATAGCATACATTAATACTAAGAAAGAGAAGTGTGCTGTCAAAAGATATTGTGCTTTAATCTGATAAACAGCATCCAATCGTCCCAGACGATTGTTAGACGTTTTTATACATGGTAACTAACGATTGGGACATCTAGTTCTCATCCCAAATCTTCAGAGATATACAAGATTTTTTATAAAATAATAGTTATGCTGTTTGTTAAGGCCACTGCACCATGGAGACACCACGGGACACGATTTTTTCAGACCGCTCTTGCTTTTTCTGTGCTTCTAGTAGAAAAACCTAGGTATCAATTGCTTTGATCTAAAAACTTGTTTAAATGTCGAGAATAAAGAACTATCATTACGTGTACCTACACATATTTAAATTGCTGGGCCACCTTAGCAAAATGACATGCTACCGAACAAAAATACCTTACACTACTTATTACAGCTTTAACGACAACTAATCCAAAGCCTATTGATTTTTTAAACAGAGTCAAGTGTAAAAAATCTTTGAAGCAGTTTTTACGTGATGCAGGTACAAACAGACAGACGTCAAAAGATTTTATTAACCACTCTCTATTTTACAGACATAATTACGTTCTAGTTTTATAATACAGTTGTACAAACACATTAATATGAAGATAATTAAATCTCTTTTCGTAACATTAAGGGCTGAACATCTAAATTAAGTCCGAGATGGATGTCAGTGAACCGACCATAAAACATGAATGCCGATGTTTCGGGCCGAATGTTCGTACCGTGCCACACATTTATTCAGAAATTTGTCCTGAATTTTGGTACGTAGGCTCTCAATTTTATTGTTCTAAGCCTTCATTGCTTGCATTTTGTTTTAGAAGAGTCAATGCAAGTATAGCGACACCTAAAGTATAAAATGAAGCAAAGTTCATATTCTAACGAAATGCTGTAGTGATAGAATACTTACTATTCAGCTGGAGGGTCATTGTCAGAGTCGTGTCTCCTTCTCGAGGCATGTGACATAGTTGATAAGTTATTAGCAGTACTAGTACTTGTTACTAGGTTCTCAGACTTAATCGGTAGCGTAACAAGTTCGGACAGAGGATGTATATATTTTAATTCAGTAAGCTGTTCGTGATTTATCTGTAAAAGTTATTGTATTTGTTAGTTGGAGTTGCATAGAAAATTTATGAAATGTATAATTTAAATAATATCAAGAGCTTTACCTGGTGTTCTTCGACCTCTTTTGGTTCGAGTTTCACTTTTTGTATATTTGCTAGAGTATCAACAGGAACCTGCAACAATTCTGAAATAAAATTTCATTGTGGTACATTGTATTTTCATACAAGTTTCTTAATTTACGGGCCTTAGTTTTATATTATATGCATGGCATATAATTTCGCTATCAAATGGTTAAAGTAAAGTAATGCTTATTTATTGTCATACACATTACCTAATTTAAATTTTTAGCGTTAGAAGCACCTTATGATCTTAGCTACATTGTTTGGTGAGAAAATATGCTATTACTCTTTGTCCACGTAAAGTATAAATATAATCTCGTGTTAATGTTAATTAAGATATAACTAATACTATGTTGCACTAAATTATCTTACTTGATGCACATTTAATGCCAGTTAATTTCACTGTCCTGTACACAGGTGTCTGTAACAAAATAAATTAAATAAGACTATAATATTGCTATAATATGATAATAGTTTTTGCGTGCGGCTCGTCGAGATATGATGCACGTTAGTCACACAATGGACCATATATCTATCCGGTTCTAGAGAGACGAATTATATGAAATATGGCTTAGATTTTAAGTAGGTCTGTCTTTAAGCGTAAATATTATTTCAGTAGCTACGTGATTTAATGTGATGCATTAAAAACAAATAAATCGACAAATACGAGGAGAGTTCAACGTATTCTCGGTATAGGCATGAAAGAATAAGCAGGAAATTCTGAAAAAAAAAAATATTTTTAATGTAGTCCCCCATCATCTCAATACACTTATTAGAGCGGGAAAGTAATTTTTCAATACCCCCTAAAAATATTTTTCTTCCTTGTGTTCATCAATTGCCGCCTTCAACTCTTCATCGTCGGAAAAACGTTTACCTCGAACATCTTTCTTAAGGTTTGGGAACAGAAAGTAATCACTAGTGGCCAGGTCTGGGCTGTAGGGTGGATGATTGATTTTTTCAAATCCGCATTCCCGCACAGCAGCCTTGGCAACGCGCTCTGTGTGAACCGGCGCGTTGTCGTGAAGAAGCAAGACATAGGTGGTCAATTTTCCGTCGTTTTCTTTTACTGCCTTCTTTAAATTACGTAGGGTGTTTGCGTAAGATGCGGCAGTAATACTTTGACCCTTTTTTGTGTACTGAATCAGTAAGATACCCTTAGAATCCCAAAACCATGGGGATCGTCTTCAATACTCTCTCTACCCCGTCTAAATTCACTAGACCACTTTTGAATAGTAGATAATGAAGGAGCAGAATGTTGGTAAACAGCTACCATTTCTTCGTGAATAACTTTTTGAGTCCTTCCATGTTTTGTAAGCAATTTTATCACAGCACGATGCTCAATTTTTCAACATTGTCGCATCGGTCATCGTAATTGCCTTTTCGTAATGATAATATATCTTGAATTAATTAAACAAAATTTTATACTTATACCCTCAAAGAGTGTCTTTAACTAATGAGATAATTTAATTACCCTCATCATTAGTATATCACCCCGATAGCGAGAATACATTGATCGCCCTTCGTAGTAAATAAAAATAAAACATTGTTGTCGGGTTCAATGTCCCTCTAAATAATCATGACCAATGTTTTTTAATAGTTTTAATGTACACTCACAACCTAAAGTTTTATAATAGTAATAGTAAAAATAGATTTAGTACTTATCTATTCTTAGTTTTTACCCGCGACATTGCAAACATGTTTTTAAATATAGCCTACCACCCTCCTTTGTCTATACTACCAGCGTGTTACGGTTTCAGCATTGGCGTATCTAAAGATACTAGCGGTCGCCTAGTGCTCGAAATTCGACCAACTGATATATATTATGTCATGTCATTATACTCGTATATTGATATATGTAACCATAGTTACGCGCTTCGACTGCGTGTGTCAAATGCATGGTTGTGTGCGTGTAGTGTTTTTTCATTAATTTAATGTATTTATTATACATATTTTATATAAATATTAGCATTCGTCACTTCTTCTCTGTATAAACTATAAGTGTGCGAAATTTCATACTCCTCCGTCCGCCCAATTTTCGTAAAAAGGGATCCAAAGTTATCGCTTCACGTATTAATATATAGATTTTCCAGGTGAGCCTCTGGCCATTAAACGGCAGTGGCCTACATACCTATGGTATTTTGAATAAAATCTTACATCCTGGGGTAGGCACCAAACAATACTTGGTTTGGCACGGCCCCCTTGCCTCCCATATACGCCAATGGGTTTCAAAATAAGTCATGTTCATTACTTTTTAATCTACTACTATACTTGCATGTTTTTGCAAATTAAAAGCATTCTAGCCCTAGATTGAATATAATTAACTATTATATATTCTGGATCGATCATTTTAATAAGCAAGCTGGTCTTTTGGCATAACTAGAATCCTTTTTAGGTTTTTTATTTTTGTCGAAATGACTACACACCGCCTGATGCTAAGCAGTCGTGTAGTTCACGAGCAGAGCCCTCCACACCACATCCACGCGTGAATTGGTGCACCGAGGCTTCTACTTTGACTGCCTAAGGAGGTGCTTTTTCATGCCCCACCTGAAGGATCCAGGATTTAGTAATGAAGGAGGAAGCCTATACACGCCAATGCATGCAAGAGATAGAAAAAATCTTAGCCTTAAATTGCCTATGGATGATCGTGAAGCCAGTGGTGTATGAGCTCTAGAGTCGATAGAACCACACCACCAAATGTGAGAATTTGCGCCTGAGCCGAAACTAATAATTTTCAAGTGCACCGTGTGAAACGATGGCTTAAATGCTCAGCAGAGCGCGTGAGCTCACGGCATTGGCAGTTAATTTCTAATTACTATTGGCTTATGTTTAACTTATCACCAGATAGTAAAATATAAGTCAAAAATAGTAAATGATCACCAAATTGCACAGCAAAATATATTTAAAGAGATCAAAATAAGTCGACGGAGCCCCGCTCTGCGGGGCTCCTATTTTGGGTGGGTTTAAGAAGGAACCTAACATAACCTAACCCTTCCGAGATGGAATGCAGTGATTTGAGGCGCATAGGTGCTCGTTATATTTTTTTAGTAAGCATATTTTTCTGCGCAATTACTATTTTTGGTGGTCATTATATTTAATCCCATTACTATTGCTAACAATAAATAATATTGATCGCCATGGAAATAAGCAAGGCTGAAATGACAATTATGATGAGGATTGCTGTCGATCGCTTGAGGATAATCCAAATCATACAGAACCTTAATCCCTACTAATATTATAAATGCGAAAATAACTCTGTCTGTCTGTCTGTTACGCTTTCACGCCTAAACCACTGAACCGATTTTGATTAATTTGGTACAAAGATAGACTAGACCTTGGAAAAGGACATAGGTTACCTTTTGTTGTAAAAAAAGGCATGAAGGGGTTGAAATAAGGGAAGAAAGTTTGTATGGGATTCGTCATTATCGAAGTAAAAGCATGAGATTTATATTTAGGCACTTTATAAGAAGGTTATTTAAGTAAACATTTGTTCCAGGGATTTTGAAATTTCGACGTAGATGGGGATTAAATAGGCTACGAAAGTTCGTGTGGCAGCCCAAACAAATCTGTCTATTTTTACAATACGTATATTTATCGGAAACATTTAATAATTAGTAAAAATGCCGACTTGATAACGTATGTATATATATTATTTCTTCAATGTTTAGGGCGCTTAGCGCGGGACACGCTAAGCGCCCTAAACATTGAAGGATGCGCGCAGCGCGACGTAGTGTCTGTAACATTAGCAAAAGCGGTGAGCGCGGAAGAATCTTGCAGCAGTGTAAGCTATTGGTTTGGTGGGATGAATGTACGAAGTCCCACAAAAGAGCAATCGAGGCACTATACCGCACCATGAAAGATATCATGAGCTACCAGGGTATCATGGGCGGGATAGTGGTACTTTTAGCTGGTGACTTTAGACAGACCCTGCCGGTTATTACTAGGGGTACACTGGCTGATGAAATAAATGCCTGTTTGAAGGCGTCTGTATTATGGGTACACGTAAAAAAGTTTTGTCTGACAACAAATATGCGACTACAACTACACAACGATTCTCACGCAGAGCAATATGCGGCTGCTGTTCTAAAAGCCGTGTTCACAACTGAACATTGTGAATCAGGATAGAGACGTCAACGGTTCTACAGAGCATAATGTAAATATTTACGCTATTACGATCAAATCAATGTGTATAATCATATGTCTTAAGCAACTTTATTACACACTAGCTATCCACGCCGCGGTTACGCCCGCATTTAATTAGGTTTTCCCGTGGTAAAAGTAGCCTATGTCCATCAGGGATAATATAGGATTCTAATGGTGAAAGAATTTTCATAATCGGTTAAGTCCATCCAGAGATTACCCCCTACAACCTCACAAACATACCTAAAAAATACCCGTCGAATTGACGACCTCCTCCTTCTGTTCTTAAAGTCGGTTAAAATGATTAATACTTCTAGTTTCTAGCACTCATTCTGTTGTCTTCAGAGAAATCAATTATCGATATCGACAAGTCTCTATACAT
This sequence comes from Catocala sponsa, assembly GCA_963564715.1. NCBI lineage: Eukaryota > Metazoa > Arthropoda > Insecta > Lepidoptera > Erebidae > Catocala > Catocala sponsa. The sequence goes on from OY751331.1 coordinate 15,331,379, forward strand.
TATTCTAGAACAAGAAATTACCTAACTCCTAACCGTTAAAGAGATGTACCTTCCTTCATGTGAATGTCCGTATGATGACCATACGCAAATGTCTTAATACCTTTAGAAAATATATGATAAATATTGTTAATACCTATAACATTTGAGGGTTGCCCTCGATTTCCCTGGGATTCCATCATCAGATCCTGACTTCTTGCCAATGGGACCACCCTTGGGATATCTCCTTTCCAAGAAAAAAAAAAGAATCATCAAAATCGGTTCATAAACGACGAAGTAATCCACGAACACACATAAAAAAAATATATATACGGTCGAATTGAGAAACCTCCTTTTTTGAAGTCGGTTAAAAATGCTGTAACTGTAATGCTGCCAAAGTAACTATTCCATGCGGACGAAGTCGCGGGCAAAAGCTAGTAGAATATAAGCAGTAACATTATTACAGTGAGTTAATAGAGATTTAGTGCGTACTCGCACAATCATTACACTGATCAGTAGAGGAAAATAACAATTATAAATCAGCCCTATATATAAACTTGCCTGGTGTGGTGGACTATGGATTAAGCCATTAGTCCACCACATCGAGTATGGGTTGGCAGACTTTACATATCTTCGATAAATTTACGGGGAACTCTAAGCTGTGCAGATATCCTCACAATGTTTTCATTACACTAATAAATTGCAGCGTTATAAATTTTTTACATACTTAAAAATGCTATACATTTTTACATAATATTTTAAAATGGACGAAGTTCTCCATGCGACCCATATGTTTTTTGTTTATCTTCGCCATGCCTCAACTGATTTGGATGAATATTTTTTTTTATTTAAAAGGTTTTCTACCTTAGTGGACCCATATGAATTTGGTGAAGATGACTAACTATGAGATTCGGTATAATTCGGCCAGTGAAAAGTATTTGGCGTGTGTCTGGGGCGCTAGTTGATATGTATATGTTACGGCTAATAGACGAAGTGCGGCTAAACTTAGTTTTAGCCGGGTACAACTAGGTGCAGCCTGCTACATGCGGTTAGGTTAGGTTAGTTTAGAGTTGTAGCCGGCTAAAACTAGGTGTAGCCGCACTTCGGCTATTAGCCGTAACATATACATAAAATCAGTCTTTTACTGAGGAGTGTCACAGATTGGTCTTACAGTCGTATAACGGTACGTACCACTTTAAAATATATGGGAACCACGGTTCTGGTATCTATTTTAACAAATAGACTAGCCAATATGTTCCGACTAGTTTACGAGGACCACTAGATACGATCTGAAACTTGTAAAATAACAACACTTAATTTAAACAGTTGCAGTTTAGTAATATTAACCTTAACATCTATACTAATATTATAAAGCTGAAGAGTTTGTTTGTTTGCTTGAACGCGCTAATCTCAGGAACTACTGATTCGATTTGAAAAATTCTTTCAGTGTTAAATAGCCCATTTATCGAGGAAGGCTATAGGCTATATATCATCACGCTAAGATCAATAGGAGCTGAGCACCAATGAAGAATGTTTCAAAATCGGCGGGTGTTTTTTCCTTTTGAGAGCTTCTGCTGCGTGCGCTGCGTAAACAGTTAAAGTTTCGCAAAAATTGTACAGAATTGTTACCCTTTAAAAGTTCTAAAGAAAAGTCCGCGACAGCATATGTCTATCTTAAGGTTGGCTCACTATTTTTATGCTAACCAAATTTGTTCTAAAATAATGCATTATTTGCGAAGGTATTATTATAAACATGATATTAATCCTTATCCAAATAAATACGTTATTCATCACAAGTATTTAATTTAAAACAAAATTGCCCTTTACATCATTCGATTTCAATGAATATCTTAGGAGATATCGCAGTTTTAAAATAATATTGCAGCAAAATAATTACCCATTACAGACATAGTACAAACGATGTTTCTCCTGGTTTATTCTGCGTGATTACTACTGGTTCGATTTGAAAAATTCTTTTAGTGTTGGATAGCCTATTTATCGAGGAAGGCTATAGGCTATATAACATCACGCTACGACCCACGGGGGCGGCGCAGTAACGATAAACGCGGGTGAAACCGCGGGAACATCTAGTTTAAATTATAAATGAAGACATGTATTTGTTAGAGTCAAAAGATTTCCCTTATATGAGAAAGATGGCAACGCCGACCTGCTTCATTACATATAGTGTGAAAGGAATAGTATAGAACTACCTATGGTATTCTTTTTTTCTTCCTTAAGTAGGCGGCCGCCTGATATTTTTTACTTACCGGGCGAAACACAATAACATTGTTACTTCTTTTACGCCGGTTTTATGTAAGAGATAGGTTACTTCCTCGGGCGAGGCAGCTCATTCCTCCCCAAATAATTGACAACAGCGGACTTTTCCCGTCCAAAGTCTAGGCGAATCAGTGGCTACGACCAAGTTAAGAAACCGAGTTTAAGAACATGATAATGTGGATTTAACAGTGGGATCCGCGACTACGTTAAGGATTTTACGCACACTGATTCACACAATACCACCACCTAAAATAAGATGGTAGTCAAACATTGTGTAGTTTTCGAAAGTAAGTAGTGTTTCAAGGCTCATTAGGCAATGCTAAGTTGGTATCAGTCGAGTGAAAACCCTGGTATTGCTAAAACAATATAGTAACCATTCATCATTAAATTTAGGCATGTTTACTTTGAGGATATAGTATACCTAGCCGTATCGATAATTGGAAGGTTGACGTTTGCTGTGCCGACCGTATTTAACGCTTCAGTTAGATAAAACTAAAAGAAAGCTTTTAAGACAAGGCGATCTGAGTTGATAGACACAAAAATATGAGCTGATACCACGGCTATGTCCAATCTTTATATTATTAGCCACCCAGCATATTATTCTTCAAAACGCGTTGTGATCCAATCGCATGATAGTCAGGATACGAATTTAGCTACGTGATCTTTCCGTTTGCCACAACATACCATGGGCGTTTTTTTAAGTCATAATACGAATTTCGCGATGTAGACCAGGGCTGAAGCGTTTAAAAACGGTAAAAAATGAAAAAATCTACTAGTAGGATGAAACCCATTGGAAAAGGAACAGAATATAACAAAAATGAAAGGAAAAATATGCAATTTTTTTGCTTATCAATGTAACATGGAATCTTACGTTTTTCGAGTAATTAAAGAGTAAATTTTAATAAATAGATCAAAATTGTAAACATTGATTAAAAAAATATTTCGGATTCGCAATTATTTCGTTCTTTTGCATTTTTTAAGAAAATTTACCATAGTAATGTATATTGTTTTTTACACCATCAGAAAGTAGAGATTTCAAAGAACAAAAAGCTCACCGACTTTTTTAAAAATTAGCAGGATTTTTGACGGGAGAATTTTCGATTGAAAATTAGGGTGCTTTTTCGATATTAAGTCAAAATAAGCTGCAAAAATAAATATATTAAATCAAACAAATTACTGTGTGTTTGGGACATAAAAAGGTAAGTTACACCAAATTAATAGAAAAAACCTTTTTGTAAATGATAAACATAAAAAACCAAAAACTTGGTTATATGAATTTTTCACATAAATTTTGAGGTTACGTGAAAAATGTGTAAATACAAAAGTTGTAGATCTTTTTATTACCTACAACTTTTCTATTTAACTTTTTTCCATAGGACTTGTAGTTTTGACGGAAATCGAGATAAACAGTTTTTTACCCTTAAAAACTCACCCCTATCCACTTCCCGACCTCAGATCGCCCGTAAATTATTTTTCCTTTCATTTTTGTTATATTCTCTTCCTTTTCCAATAGGTTTCATCCTACTATTATTTTTTTTGGTTTCAAAAATTATCGGCCCTGGACCATTGAATGTTATAGAGTGACCCTAACGTGTCAGCTGCTTTTTTTTGCTCAATTGTTTTTTTATTCAGCTTAGACGGGAAAGATGGATACTTCGAAAATCGGAGTCAGTTTTGATTAAGAGTTCCGACGCGGAACTAACGCAGCAGAAACGGCTCACAATATCAACGCTGCGTTTGGAGAGGAGACTGCTAATGAACGCACAGTGCGTTTTTGGTCAAAACGCTTTCGTAATGGAAACTTCCGACTTGAAGAACGAACCACGTGGAAGACCGCCCGCCCACACATGTGAATAAAGGTGAATTGAAGGAGATGGTGGAAGCTAAGTCAAACTACACAGGAATTAGCGGCATGGTTAACGTTACCCTACCAATATTGGCTCATTTGCATCAAATCAATAAGATAAAAAAAAATGAAAAATGGGCGCCACATGATTTGACTGATCTGCAGAAAGAAATGCGTGTTGAAACTTGTGTTGCCTTGTTGAATCGGTACAGAAATGAAGGAATATTGGATCGAATTGTGACATGTGACGAAAAATGGATTCTTTACGATAACCGTAAGCGAAAAATGCAATGGCTGACTCCAGGTCAAACGCCGCAACAGTGCCCAAAGCTTACCAATAAAAAGGTAATGGTTACTGTTTGGTGGTCTCTTCATGGTGTTATTAACTATAGCTTTCTCAGGTCTGGTCAGGCAATAACAGCAGATGTTTACTGTGCCTAACTTCGAACAATGATAGCGAAACTGGCAGTGAAACAGCCCCAATTCGTGAATCGATCTTGCTGACACTACACGAGAAACCGTTGTAACTCTACAGGACCTGCAGTTAGAAACCATACGTCATCCTTCGTACTCGCCAGACCGTGCTCCAACGGACTACAATTTTTTTTCGAGATTTGGTCAATTTTCTACGTGATAAAAATGTTTCTTCCCAGGAGGTAGTACAAAATGCTTTCACACAGTTTGTCGAATTTAGATCCCCGGAGTCCTATCGTAAAGGCATAAATTAACTTCCGTTTAGATGACAGCAATGTACAGATAATGAGGGTAAATATTTCGATTAAATAAGTATGGTACATCTTAGAAAAAAAAACGAGTGTCAATTTTTCAGTACAAATCGGCAATTTCATACTTTAACCCCTAATATATAATGTCAAATGCTGTAAAACGCGTTTCATTTAGAATCTAACTCACAATGATTAGATTTTGACCTTCAGTTACCTTGACTTCAAAAGATGATGATGATATCATGGTTATTTCTCGAAAGAAATACACTTAGTCTGGCCACAAATAAAGTTACTATTAAAAAAAATCTAATATTACATTTTAATTTGGAATCTGTCATTTTTGTTTTCTCATTTTAGCGCCAATCGGTGTTAAATATTTTTGTGATATTAAAATGGAGTGGGGTGATAAACAGAACCGAATTGCTGTGATAGCATCACACAAAGTAGGTATGGAGCCAAATACAATTTTTGAAACTCTCCATCCGCTTGGTATTAGTCGAATGTTTATGTACTGGGCTATTGATAGGTATAATAAAACCTACGTTTATGACAAAAAAAGATCTGGCGGTCCATGTAGTATTCGCACGAAAAAGGCGATCAAAGCAGTGAAAAAATAAATTCGAAAAAATCCTGTGCGAAAGCAAAAGATTTTATCTCGGGAATTGAATACAGAACCTAGAACTATGTCGCGTATTTTAAAAGATGACTTAGGACTTGCAGCCTATAAGATACGCACTGGTCGTTACCTAACTAATAATTAAAAAATGAATAGGGTAGTAAAATCAAAACAAACGCAAAGAAAGTCACAGGAAAATTTTTATTACCGACGATAATTTTTATACTATTTATTGAGCAACGTTTTAACAAGCAGAACAACCGAGTTTATACTCAAAGCTCTATAGAAGCTTCCCAATTATTTAGCAGAGTACAACGGGGACACTATCCGACTTCATTGATGGTTTGTTAGCTATCAAGGAGTGATTGAGCCATATTTTTGTGAAAAAGGTGTCAAAACATCGTCACAAGTATATCAAGATACGATTCTTGGGAAAGTGGTTGAGCCTCTTAACAACACCATGTTCCATAACCAATAATGGTCGTTTTAGCAAGACTTAGCCTCGGGTCATAAAACTTGATCCACCAAATCGTGGTTGTAAACGAACGTTTCGGACTTCATCAGAGCTAGACTGGCCGTCATCTAGTCCTGAATTTAATCCGCTGGATTATGATTTATGGTCAGTTTTAGAGAGTTATGGCATGCTCTAAACGCCATGATAATTTGTAGTCCCTAAAACAATCTATAAGATTGGCAGTAAAGAATTTCCCAGAGAGAGAGTGCATCTTTCTATTGATAACTGGCCTCGACGTTTAAAGGACTGTATTAAAGTCAATGGAGATCATTTTAAATGAGCTTCATATATTTTAATGTTATTATATTATTGTATAAACTAACACACATTACAGTAGTAAATGTTTTATGCAATAGAAAAAGAAAGATTTTTGTAACAATATTTATGGCAAGATTAGGTATAGATAAGATGTCTACTAGTCATCTAACATAATATATCGATACCTTCTAAGTATACTGAGTCATGTAACAAATTTAGGTATTTTATTATTTTTATATAAACGTACATAATAAACCATGATCTAAATGTTAGTGTTAAAATAATTAAAAAATAACAATTAATTACCGAGATAATTTCACGTATACTAAATCAATTTCAACATCAGTTAAAATCGTTCATTGTATACTGATCTAAATAACATTGTTCCAGTGTACGCGGGGCTTGAAAGGGGATGCATTGATACAAGTCATTAATAGACATATTAATCATCCAAAGATTATTATCAATGAAGATATTGTTGGCAGTGTTATAGATCACGTTGAAGCATTTTTTCCTGTAGAATCACATTACACTGGCCAAAAATCAAATCTTTCCCAAAAATGTTCAAGTTATATAACAAATAGTTTGGTTCTAATAAATACTCTTCTAAAGCGACTACCGTGAGACAATACCTAGATATTATTAATAAAAATATCAATATAGGTTTCATAAACCCAAAAATGATGTTTGTGAACAGTGACACATTTATGAAAATAACAAGCAAGTTACACTTAAAAGAAAATTATTATTATAATTACATTTAAAAAAAAGAGAAACTAGAAAAATTGAAAAGAAAGATAAATAATCAGCGTTACAAAATAATGAAATTCTTACAGCAGCATTTGATCTTCAAAAGTGCCTTTATGTACCTCACGGGAACGTGAGTACTTTTTATTATAAACGGAAACTTCCTTTATATAATTTCACAATATTCAATCTGGGATCTCGTCAAGGTTATTGTTTTTCATGGCACCAACAGACAGCAAAAAGAAGTGCAAATAAAATTTCCAGCTGTGTTTTTAAGAGGATACGGTGGGCGAAGGTGTCATAAAGAAACCTAAAGTACACGAAATCGAAGAGAGATTTAGTTTTAGCTTATCAGACAACCATTCCTTTTGATCAAAATAAGCACAAAGACTTGATGTATCTTTGTAAGATGCTGGTGATACTAAGGAGTAGCATTTATTTTTTAATAATTTGATTTCAACTATCTCTAATGGAGCTGATGACAGTGATTCAGACTGATTTGTTATTAATTTTATATTAACCTTTAATATTTTTATATATTTTGTTTAAACAAAATATATAAAAAAGGTATAAGGTTAACCTTATAGCTATTTTTAAGCATTAGAATTGCTTAGAGTTTTTAGATATTTATGATATTTTTATTAATATTGTTTAACGTAAGTTACCATTTTTAGTTTTTATGATTTTTATTGACCTACCAGAGAAGCAGTTTTTATTTTATTGATTGTTTGTTGTTGTTTTCTATGAAACTTTAATGATACAACATTGATAATTTGTTCCTACTTAATTATAGCGAAAACTACATTGTGATGCTTTAAAATGCGTTTTTTCTATTTATGATTCTCATTCTCCTTCCTAGCCTTTATTAATTCCACATTTGGTAAGGTATTAGAAATAAAATTAGTATTTAAAAAGGGGAACTATATTTTTTGTCACCATAATTTATATTTGTCATCAAGTTGTATCACCTAATAAATAGATCTATCGCCACGAAATATTTTCGTTCTCAGATAAACAAAAATAGTTCCCAGGTATGAATTATCAAATTAATGTTAATATATGTGTAAAATAAGAGATGGATTACCAATAAAATTGTAGTGCATTAGATGAATATAAACTTCGTTTTTATAATTAGTTTTATTACTTAGATAATAGCTTTGTGCTCAGAATGTCAGATCTGTCACCAAATAAATCGATTATTTATCGATCCCTGACTGCGACTCTTTTTTTATTTGTTATTTTGTCACCAAGAAATTGCCATGAAAGAAAGAACACTAATAATCATAACCGCGGCCGGCGGAGGTGGCTTGCCCGCGCCGCGGCTGCCACGCTTTTAGTCCGTCACAGAAAGGCAGCTACTTTCTTCCAGGCAACCTTTGGGTCTTACTGCGATATCGCAGGTATACACACAAACCATGTTTTATTTAACTTACGCAAATTGTATCAGTCAGTATGGGTATAAAAATTTAAATAATCTTTATATAAATCTAATTCTATAGAAAAAAAATGGGTTAAGTAATTTATTAATTTAAAAGAACTTTGAGTGCGGCAGTGAGTGTCGTACATTAGTTCAAGTTAATCCTCTGTTAAACTTGATGTTGTAATTTTCTGTTATGTACATTGACAGTATTTATAGTGAATGAGAGATAACAATCTAATTAATGTCGAGTTTGGAAGTATTAAAGCGCAGGAATCCTCAATTTATAAATACAATAGACTAAGAAGCATTTACCGTCCAGACTTAACAAAAATTGTACCATCAAAGCCTCTGAGAAAAACCCATAGAGACACGGAGTGGGCTTTGAGAAAAACTGTAGCTGAAGCTCAAGAAGTAGTACCGGAAAAGAAAAAGGAAGACTACCTACAAAAATATAAAAAGCTCATAAGACGTAGAGTGGGCTTTAAGAAAATCCGTTGTTGGTATTCAAGAAGTAGAACGTACCGGAAAGGACAAAAAGTAGGACTATCTACAAAAAGAAATGAAATGCCATCAAAAACATACTTGTAAAAAATACCAAGTCTCGCAACTCAGTTCTTCTACTGTAAAAAGTTGGAGATCCATGTAATACCAAGTCGGTTAATTTACAAGTTACCAAGTCCCTACTTATGGAACCTTCTGTCTTAAGTTATTACGTAATTAGCTAACCTAACAACATCTTATAGTGACCATATCAATATTAAAAATCTTTTATGTTTTAAATTATAATAAAACTGTAGAGAGGTCAATTCTGTACATTGAATATATATTCAAAATTAATATTGGAGGATGAATGGTGATCGATACTGATGACAAAGAGGCAATTAGTAAATTTTTTGTCTGTCTGTCTGTCTGTCTGTATATGCACGCATGGGTCAAAAACTACTGAAGGGATTTTAACCAAACTTGGTACGATTGTAGTCCATACTCCTGGGCAGGTTATAGGCTATATAACATAACGCTAAGACATAGGAGCTGAGCAGTGACGATAAATTTGAAGTAAGTCGGATGAAAATGTGCTTTCGAGCTCTTATCCTCGCATACGTTGATCATACACCAAAAGTATGTATTACAAAGATGATGGTCTTCAAAAGATCTCCAAAAAAGTCCTTAATAGTATATATCTATCTTTTATAAATTAGCCACAATAACGTGTTTAATCGTTAGGCATTTCTTCAAAGTGTATTAAATACATCAATATATTGTATTTCACATAAATATATCTTTATCAAACTCCCATATTCAAAACGTACACCTTAATGGCTATTTTATAAAAAAAAAATAGAAATCGATTTATAAACACACAAGATATAGATGAAATAAAACTTCCAAATCTCGCCGCGCCAGTATGGGTACGGCTATATGGTTGATTTTTGTTTAACGCGCGAAACGGCCATCCGCTGCATTTATAAAAAGGCGGGGGCGCTCACGCGCCGACTTCACTCACATTTTGTTTGTTTAGTTGAACGCGCTAATCTAAGGAACTACGGGTAAAAATTAGAAAAATATTTCAGTGTTGGATAGCCCATTTATAGAGGAAGGCTATAGGCTATATAACATCACGCTACGACCAATAGGAGCGGAGCATAAATGAAAAATGTTGCAAAAACTAGGAAAATTCTCTTATGTGAAGCAGACGAAGTTGCGCGGGTCAGCTAGTGTTTTAAATAAATAGATTGACTTGGCAATCGCACTAAACAATCTAATTTAATATAATATTTATTACTTGCGAGATACATTGTGTTTTCAAACCTTTTTTTATTTTTATTCATACCCTTAGTTTTATTTTATTGATTTAAAACAGCCTTTCACTTGTATTTAATCACAAAATATATTTTTTGCTTAGGTAAGAAATAATCAGTAACCAGAGATTAAGTTAGTCATTACATGTGGTAAATTAATTATGAGGTGATAAGTAACTATTCAATAATTGAAGAGATTCAAATTATATGTAAACAGCCTAGCTACTCGGCTATTTATTTTTGTTATTATTGTTGTTTCGTTTTTGAATAGATTAAATTGGCAAGGCAAATAAAAGGTATGCATATTCTGTAAAATATAGCTTGATTGATAGTACTGGTTGAGAAGTTACAAGTTAAATTAGTTTTAGTAGAGCTGTGGCTGTTTTGTTTTATTAAACAAGACACAGCTAAAATTTATCTAAATTCATATATTTCCTTACCGAAACAGACAGTAATTATTTTTTAAATAATAATATATGATTAAAATGTTTACATGATAAAATATAAAGTAGAAGAAGTATTTATTTAGCTGGATAAATATTACAAGTTTGTTGAGTTACTTTTAGAATATTGTAAACTATTTACTCAATAATAGGTTTAGACAATGTATTTTATTTTCACTAGATATGAGTCATAGAAGACAAAATGACTAAACAAATACTAGTTGTATATCAAGATATACAGCCTCACTTAATGAACTACTAAATATGCAACATTTGTGTGTTTATTTATAACTAGAAATACATAAATCATTATATTACATTATCACAACATATTGTAACAAATCATAACACCAAAAATTTGTACTATGCAGTTTTATGCCAAACTTGCATGACACTGCTTTAAAAATACTTATGACAGCCAGATAAATGGAAATAAGACTGACCATGAAACGGTTGTAATATTTCTTTGAAGCCTTGAACTTACAACAAAATATACCTACCACACCTTGATGTGTGTCATTAAATAGTTGCATGTTTTACTCGACAAGCAAATAATTTTATAGCATGTATGTTTTAGGGATTCTAACCATACTAATACATGGTATTATATGTATTTATATTCATGTATTTAAGGAGTTCAGCTAAACATGTATATATTACTCCATTACACTAAAATGTTTGAGATATAAATTATAAGATTTTACATTATTAATACATGCATTATTGAGCAGGGCCAGTCTACAGGTTTTAGTATGAAGCTGAGCAGGTGAGGGGGAATAAAATGGGAAATATTGCTTTGTCAATAAAGCAATGCAGTTTCAAATTGAGTAAAAGATTACCAATGGCTTGTAAAGGTGGTGAAAAACATTATCATCACATACATACATGATTTCATAAATTCCATATTAGAAATAAAATTATAGTACCTACCTATTGCAAAATAAATTGCCATTTGAATTGCCCATGGTAAACCATGTCTTGTTATAAATTGACAGCCTGCTTCATAACATTGTGTCTATTTTAAGCCACACTATGTGGTCCATACAATTGTGTTATAAGCCTATGAAATATGCCCATGTGACACATACCTTCTACATATTGGTCAGTGTATCACAATACAAACAAATTAATATAAATATAGAGTGCATACCTTGAGGTTTCCTTCAGATGTAGCTGGGAGTTTGATTACTTTCACAGGATTAGGTTTAATTTTAATTTGAGCAACTGAGTGATTATTTGTGTTTTGAACAACTTTCACCATTTGTGGCTGCCCTAAAATATTACATGATGATATATTAGATTATAACAACAACCTGTAGAAGTTTTCAATAACGAGCAGGTATGAGATTTCCACATTACACAATACGACTATGTTGATGAAGCAAATAGATTAATAACTAATACATATACAAAACATTGTAAAAATAAACAATCATTTATAATTGGTGTTATCGATACCACCAAATGACGACTGACGCCGGGAAATAGTCCATAGATTGCTATGTGATTTATTCTCAACAAACTTCCATCACTGTGTCTACAATAAATCAGCTAATATTCTATCTTATAATATTGCAAATAGGTATAAGTACTGAGATTAATAAAGAAATGCTTCAATAGAAGTATATAAATTACTAACCATTAGCGTCATGTATAAGAAAATTTACAGTACTATTCGTCAGAGACATTGTTTCCGTATTCTTCGCAATTGAACATCCATTTACGCAATTCACTAAAGCAACATATAAACATTTGTTGATGACCAAACAATATAAAAATACCTAATAGACTCAATTCGTATGGTCAAAATGGCGACATTAGTTTTGGGTTAACTTCGAAGGTCAAAAAAATGAAATCAAATTAACTATTTCTTACTAAAATCACTTTAATAATAACCACGCTAATCTCACTATTATCAGTCTTACAAAAAAAATCACAAATGTTTATACAATATACATAAAAGCCCAATTTAAACAACGAAAGAGTAAATAGACAGAGGCGGGCGGTTTTATGATTTACCAGCTGATTGGACACTGCTGTTGTGTTCACGTGGTAATCGCGGTGGCATCCACCGGGAATTTTGTATTCCGGAAAAGGCGCCAAATATTTAGTGAGCAGCGACATCTATTGTACTTTTTCAGAAATACCTATTATTTTTTGTTGGCAACCCTTTTATTGGCTCCAAGAGTAATTGTCTTTGGATTTCCTAATATAATTTTAGCAAATCCAAAGACAATTTACATAATATGATTGAGCAAATTTGGAGCAAATCATAAAAATAAAATATGTTAAATAATAATAAATCTATTTTACACAATCAAAAACTATTTTTACATTCTTAGTTTTATTTATATCGCTACATACAGAATAAAGCATAAGTTAGTTATATGAGCAGCAATAGCTCAGTGGAGACACCAACAGACTGCAATGCAGAGGGTCTCGTGTTCAAACCCACGTCGCGCACCTTTGACTTTCGGAAGTTATATGACTTTTCGAAATTATGTGTGTATTGATTGACAATTATCGCCTGCTCCGTGCATCGGAAAGCACGTTAATAAAGTCATAAAAAAAATTATATGCTATAATATAAGGCTTCTTAAAATTGTACTATAGTAAAACTTCAATTTATTAAAGAACATCGGTCATATCGTACCTGAGTGTGTACAGATATGTTATACATGAAAAAAAAAGGTTATATAAACAATTAAAAATATCTCGAAAGCCAGGAAATAAAGATATTAATTTTTTATCATCATACATTTTGTTGGAATCGGAATGCAAATTATTTTATTGATTATACTTAAATGCATTATTTTGATTTTTGATAGTTTAGAAGCGGTAAAACAATTCACTCAATAATTAAATATCATATTAACTCGAAATCTGACATAAAATAGAGAACTTAACAAAAGTAAAATATGCATCAACGTTTTGCTTATACGCGTATAACAAAACGTGATTTGTTATTGACGCGCTATACGCGTCACGATAAAATCACGATATATCGATACGTATCATCAGCCATGATGGCTCCCCGATATCGATTGACAGTTGCGATCCACTGCGTTTGTTATTGTGAGGTTAAGATACGTTCTTTGCAATTTTGGATTTTCTGTTTTTTAACCCCGGCTTTGTTATACGGACTGATAACTACCGCTTCTGACGATTACTTTGTGATTTGTCTATATTTGTTATTGCATTTGTTGTGATAAAATCTATTTAAAATTATATTTATTCACATACTAGATATCTAAAAAGATCGTTAAATCAGTTTAATAAGCTTAATTAACTATTGAAACATATTTGTTAAAACTTCATTGTAGATAATATTACATTATTTAGGCTTTTTACGTGCCATTTTCTGACGGAATAGTGTTTAATACATAAATACAAACAAATCTCATTATGGTTTGTTAATGTACATGGAAAATAAAGGCCAGGTACAGCTCCTACAGATATTTGGCTATTGTTTTTATACAACTAAACTAATACTTATTATAATTTAACTATCTTATCTTATCTTATATTATCTGGGAGCCAGTCAGTGCAGACCGGCGACACTTCGACCCAGTGGGATCTTTTGTGTCAACACTTTCCCAATAACGACTGCCATAGATGATCATGGCAGCCGGGACCAACGGCTTCAATTACCAAGAATATTCCGGTATTTATATCGATTAATGCGTAAAATCTACAAGCGATCGTGTTTCGATAGGTTGCAGATGTTAATGTGTTAAGCTAAACGGTCACCTGAGAATGAGATTATTTTAGTAACATGCAAAAGATATCGGCACTTTTGAAATAATCTGTTAAAGAAATTAAAACTGGACTATAGCAAGGCCGAATTAGAAAAGGCAGGCAAAAATAGCAAATTAGTTTGAAAATTCATAAAATCCAGTACTTATTCTGCAAAAATTCAGGCACCTCCGTTACTACACACAGACACAAACCACCGACAGGCGACCAACAAAGCTAATAACTTTTTTGTTAACGTCGGCAAAAACTTAGCAGAAAAAATTTCAATCTCAGGCAATCAACTTTTGTCTCCTCCCCCCAAATTTTATCCGCCGTCCAGGCTTAAATCCTTTGTACTGCTAGAAACTGACATAGACAAGGTTATAAATGTAATTTCGGGGCTAAAGGACACGTGTGCAGTTAGTTGGGATAATATCCCTACCAACGTAAACAAAAGGTTTAAACGCTTTCTTGCCCAACCTTTAACTCATATATTTCAAATATGTATGACCGAAGGAATTTTCCCTAAAGTATTAAAAAAAGCTGTTGTTATCCCGGTCCATAAGTCCGGAAACAAAAGTGATTTAAACAATTATAGACCAATTTCTATCTTACCAACATTGTCCCAAGTTTTAGAAAAGTTAATAAACAAAAGATTAATAAAATACTTACAGGTAAACAATATTCTTTCGGACAGACACTTTGGATTTAGACCACAACGATCAACCAGTCATGCGGTTCAACAACTAACTGACCATATAACCTCTAACTTGGATAATGGAATGCATACAATTGGAATCTTCTTGGACCTCGCGAAAGCGTTCGACTCTGTTTCGAATTCTATATTGCTTAAAAGGCTTGAATCGGTTGGAATAAGAGGCAAACAGCTACAACTTTTTGCTGACTATCTAACTGATCGATATCAATGTGTAAAAATAGGCAAAATCATCAGTAAAGACATTCCAAATACTTCTTTTGGAGTTCCCCAGGGAAGTATAATATTATCGGTCCTACACTTTTCTTTATTTACATAAATGATCTGTGTAATTTGTGTCTTCGGAACGGGGTTACAATATCATACGCGGATGACACAGTAATACTGTTCACCGCTCAATCACGCATCGAAGCCTATTAGCGAGCTCAAGAAGGTTTCAATACTATCAGTAAATGGCTCTCAAGCAATTGTTTAACCCTAAATGCACAAAAAACTAAATATATCCACTTTTCAATGCGGAACAAAAACACACCATATTACATAAACAACATTATTTCTCACAATCATAATTGTCTACTATCTGCTGACACCGCATGCACTTGCCCCACTTTAGAAGCAACCGATTGTATAAAATACCTAGGCATTACGCTTGACATTAACCTTAATTTTAGCAAACATATTTATTTATTATGCAATAGAGTACGCAAACTAATATATATTTTCAAGAATCTTCGTAGCGTTGCAATATTTAAATTACTAAAACAGGTGTATTTAGCATTATGCCAATCAATCATAACCTATTGTATAACATCGTGGGGTGGAGCATCGAAAATAATATTATTGCCATTAGAACGTGCGCAAAGAGTCAAATTAAAGGTAGCCACATTCCGCCCTTTCATCTTCCCTACCTATGAACTATACCAATCCACTAACATTTTAACTGTCCGTCAACTATTTATCCTGCACACAATCCTAAAACAACATACGCTACTACCTTTCTTACCTACGAACAAAAGAAGGAAAGACTTAGTTTGTGAAAGCTTCCAAACTAAGCATGCTTACATGAAGAAATTTTTCTTATTCTTAGGGCCTTTTCTGTACAATAAACTAAATAAGTTATTAGATATATATAGCATTAATCATAATCAATGTCACATAGTTTTAACAAAGTACCTAAAAACGCTTACGTATTCAGATACAGAGAATTTGCTAGTAGTTGTTTATTTTAATTGTAGTTATACTTAACTACCTATATATGTTTGCAGTACATGTATAAATGTTAAATGTTTTTTGTAGACCCTTACTTTATTAACAATAGAATAACAATGTAATATTAGCAACAGCCTGAAACACAGGTCTCTGACCTAGTTCAGGTAATAAAATGTAAAAACAGACTTTATAAACAAGACTTTTTGTGTCCAAGTTTTAAATTGTAAAATGTTTTCCTTTAGATTAAATATAGTTTTAATGTGAATTTAATACAATAAGTAGCCTGTAATGTGTTTTGTAAAGACTTTTATTTATTTATTGAGTAAAAATTTATTATTATTATAATCGAATTTTAAGAAACATAATTTCTTATGCAAATGATTGGCAAATTAATGAGTAACATCAGTTGTTAGTAATTTATTTTATATTATTTTGCTTGATGGTTTCTTGCTGCTCCTCATTCAAGAATGTGGAGTCATTACGTGATGGTTAATAATAGTAATAATAACCCCTGTAATCATGGGAAAAATGCGATAAAGGAGCGCACAGTACATTAGCTTTTAAAATTCACCTTGTGATATAAACAAAAAATGTATAACCCGGTTAAATAAAAGTGCACAAATCGCAGGGCAGCTTGTGGCGAGCTGAATGTGAGTGGCGACACTGCAGTCTTGAATGCCTCAGAAAGTTGGTTAGAGTCTCGTCCCCGGCTTGCTGTTACTGGTTGGCTGAGGTGGAACTTCAAGAGCCCTCGTAGGATTCTCAACTTTGGCTTGCCTTGGTCGGTCGGTCAGAGGGAGGCCGCCAAGTTTTCAGTTTTCTTACTGAGTTAGTAACCATACTATAGTATACTAACTATAGTGTCACCACCAAGGATTTATCTTTCCCTAGGCTATCGCTGCTTATTGTTTATTTTTTAGGTACTTAATCTAACGTTAAAATAGATAATATTACGCGCAATTATGAGAAAATACTGGTTTGGTTTTCCCAAAGAAATATCTTTGCCTGGCGCGGTTTCTGATTTATATTAAATTGTGTCGTATACTAAAATCTTATTTTATAATACTACAAGACAATAACATCGCCGACAACAGCGCGTTATTATTCACCGCTTAGCAGCAACGATCTGTGCGGTGACGCTCAGTTTAGCTTTAATAGCAATAATAAAATATATTGAGTAATTGGCTAAGTATATAAATACTGGCATTAAATTCTGACAGAAATATTAACTTCACTTCTCCATACATAAAAAGAACTACAGCATCAGTAACCTTTCTAAACAGGGTGTCCGGTAATTAATGGATAACCTTGAAATATCTTATAGTAGAACCGCTGTCCGTTCAGAAAAGAAATGAAAAAAAAAACTATCCTAACTACAACCTGAGATAGGATTTTTTTAAATTAACATATTTAACTTTCTTTCTTTCTATGACCATAAATGAATGAATTCCATCGGTTTTTTGTTGTTTTATTATTAAACACTAATTATGCTAATAGATAGACAGTCAAAAGTATGACCAGGTCAGCTATTGCACTTTCTTAATTTTGTTAAATTATTATTATTTCTTTTCATTTATTTTCTGAACGTCTATCAGTTCTACTATAAGACATTTCTAGGTTAACCATTAATTACCGGACAACCTGTATATGCACACCACTGTCCGCTTAAATAAATATAGTTAATTGACTACTATCTTGCAAACCATATGGTAGTAACTAGCAACATAAAATATCTTGGCATCTTAATCGATGATACACTTTTCTTTAGACAAAATATTGATAGTGTGGTTAATAGAGTTCGTAAATTAATATATGAATTTAACGATAGACAAAAGCAAACTATTATAGACTTATGATAAACCTGTCTAGTTTAAAAAGCCTTATTTCAATCAATTATTGCTCTAAACATGGGTGGCTTAGCGCTAGTGAACGCGAATATTGCGTTGCTAGGTTAAGGTTCGATGCCCGTGTCAGGCAAAGTATTCATCGTTCATTCATAATCAGTAGTCATGTCCGGTAGACTGCAGTATTCTGCTTATTACGTGGGCACGCGGGACCTTAAACCATAACTGGTGAAATGTGCGTGTAAAACGTCACTATCTACTATAGGCGTGTGATATTGTATGTATTTACATTTTTCGTTTCAAAGGACATTTTTGTATAATAATAATAATATTCCCTGTCCTGTATAGAAGCTGTCCCACCGCTGGACATGGGCCTCTTCTCAGTGTGAGAAGGGTTAGGCTATAGTCTACCACGCTAGCCCACAAAACGGCTTCCGCCATTGTCGCTCAATCAGCGACCTTCTCGTGTATCTCACACACCGATGGGCACTAGCTATTGAGAGCCAAGGTGAGGCATTGGCTGTCAGCTTGGACATGGCGAAGGCCTTTGATCGGGTCTGGCACAAAGATCTTTTACCGAAGTTACCATCGTACGGACTGCCCAAGGGATTATGCGAATGAGTTACCAGCTTTTTGTCCAGCAGATGCATCCAAACTGTGGTTGACGGTGATTGCTCTAACCGCATGGACATAAATGCTGACGCCCGCAAGGCTCTGTGTTGTCCACAATGCTATTCCTGCTGCATGTCAATGATATTTTGTCAATTGACGGCATTCATTCATATGCGGATGACAGTATTGAAGATACTTATTACACAGGCTGTGCTAATATCCCTCGGTCCACAGTGGAGGTAAGCCGTAAACGGCTTGTGTCTGCAATCGAAAATACTCTGGATATGTATCCGAATAGGGACGACAAATGGCGTGTTTAACCCAGCTAAGACACAAGTCTGCGCGTTCACCGCTAAGAAAACCTCATTGGCTGTGACTCCATAACCCCAGAACACGTCTCTCACTATCTCAAAGAGTATTGGAATCCTTGGCCACGACATCTCAAGTGATACTCACTAGAGATGTCGAGGCCAAGGATTCCAATTCTAAATAACTACGGTACTGTACACAGTACCGTAGTCATTTAGAGAGCAAGGTCAAACTGACTTCCAAAAAGCTAGGTGTGCTCAATAGAGCTAAGCGGTACTTCACTGCGGGCCAAAGACTGCCCCTATATAACTCGCAAGTGCGGCCTCACATGGAGTAGGTACTGCAGTTATCTCTGGGCAGGAGCACGAAAATACCAGCTTGTACCTTTGACGCAGTGTGTTCTACCGCTTGTATAATGGATTGTGTTCTGAAAAGTTGTTTGAGATGATGCTGTCAGCTACTTTTTATCATCGCACCGCTCGCCATCGGCAAGGATTTCATTCTCACACCTTACAACCTAATTGATGCCGCACCAAGCGGACTCCCGTGGACGCTCAGGTTGTGGAATGAACTCCCTGCCGAGGTTTTCCTACAAGACTTTAGTATGGGGTTTGTGGAGGAACAGGGTGTGATATCCCTCCAACACAAAGGTAGATCGTGCCTGGCGGGCCGCGACCCGACGGTTGATGTCGGGAGCTTGTATATATACTTAGTCGCTGTGTAAACTCTACTTGTGCGATGCAGAATAGTATGACATGTGAAGTGCGATTATATCGCCATCTGTTAAATGTAGGCTGAACTTCTTCGTCTGTGCGGAGTCGCCACAGGTTCTTCAAAAAGGGTGTTAAAAGTTTTTAAAGAGTCGGCAACGCGCAAGTGATGCCTCTGGTGTTGCAGGCGTCCATAGACTACGGTGACCACTTACCATCAGGTGGGCCGTAAACTTCTTTGTTATTTTAGTTGCATAAAAAAATAAGAAATGTACTAGGATTTACCAGTAACGTTTTTCTTGTTACCTGTTAGCACATTGCTGCCGTTACTGGTAAACCTAAATATTTATTTATTAAAAAACAAGTCCCTAGATTTACCACCAAAGATAGTAGTAAAGTGAAATATTATAAGATTTGATCTTAAAATATCACCCAAAACTGTTTTTATAACCCAACCCAAAACGTTCACTGCATCACTTACACACAGATAAAGTCTATAACAGCACTTCAGCTATGAGCCTTCAGGGCATTTAAGTCACAAAGTAACGCATCGACTTTAACTTACTAAAAACATTAAAAATTTACCTACTAGGTATTCTTTTAATGAGCTCGTGCGCACTAAAGCCACCCAGACAAATAGGAAAATAGTTTTTATTTTTATTTCAATAAAATTAATTTAATGACAGTTTTTTATTCGTAGGTACATACTATTATTGTATACTCTGAACATTAGAGTCTGAATATTGTAGAACTAAACTAAAAATATTTTTGATTAGAGTATTTTATTATTTCCTCTCCATATTAGTCGGATAATTAATAACCTGCGTTAAGTAATCACTCTAATGATTTGGATCCAACAGTCTCTGTCGGATCTAACTTTTGAATTTGTCATATGAGACATCACTATTTATGTCAAAGTTGACCTTGACGTTTGACGTTTAGAGCAACAGCGTAAAGTGTAAACGTAAAGTCGTAAAAGTTTGTTTGATTTGTTAGTGCAGTTATTTGTGATTCGTTTCTCTGCAGTCTTGGTTACCTACTTTAATAAGTATAACATAAGAATAAATTAAGATTATTGAAACTATGTTGCTGTTGTATTTTTTCTTTAATCTAATATCGTATAATAGTATTTATTCAATAGATATTTCAAATCTTAATATACCTCCAGAACATGTACCATACGTTTTCAATGCTTTTCCCAGCGTTGCTAATTCTTGTTTATTAGATACCGAGTGTCCATATAAAGAACAAGTTAAAATTAAGGCCTGTTGGGGCTATGAAAGAGATTGCAGGGAGGATGTTTCATATAGCGTGCGCCCTTCATGTCCCGGTGACCATCGCGGCTGGGTTAAAACAAAAGCGGCACAGTACGATACATTCTACACACAAGCTGATTTCGGTAAGTACTAAATTGGTGAGGAAAATGTTTTGTTTGTTGATGGTATATAGAAATAGCTATCCACTATTATGTCAGAAAAGCTAAATTATCCATGTTAGGTAAACTATAAGTAATCAGGAGATGTTGATGGTTTCATGTTTCATCTATAAATCGCAACATCGGTCCAGGCTCTATAGAGCTCAACGGCAAGAGATCACAATGGTTTGAGTGATCAATTTTTAACAGTGCCTCAAACCAATTTTCTTTGTTTGATCAATAAAAAAACTCAGTGATCAGCCATGTATATGTATGGACATATCCATGGTTGATCATTGTGTTTATTTTTCCTATGGTCATAAAGCCCCATAGGAATTATTTCTAGTGCAGGTATGGTTCTGCAGTTTATTTTGAAGGCTGTTTAATTAATAATGTATTAATTTAATCTTCCAGGCTATGTTAAAGAACAGATTAATGACTTGATGGTAATGTGTGAAGCCTCTTATCCAGATGACACATCGTTGGAATGTTCCAAATACTTAAGGTACCAAGTTTAATTTGTTATTTTTCTTTAACTGTCTCAGTGGCACAATGTTGGTAAAAAAATAAAAAAATAAAAATTGTTTATTGCCAAAAAGATTACAACAATGTAAAGATATACAGTGGCCCTACACTAGACAAGCTTGTCCTGTGGGTAACGTGTCAATTACTATTTACGATTACATTGCTCGATCAACATAGTTACTTTAATTGACTTGTACTATTTTATTTTATTAACTTTACAAAACTATCTTATATAACCAAAAGACCTTTTTTATTCAAATTTATCGAAATTAGAACAAAAAGTAAAAAAAATCATAATATGAAAGAAATATATTGTTCCTAAATTCTAATGTTAATGAAATATAATACACATTATTATTAAAAATTTATGTATAAATAGATCTGGCACGCCACAACCGTGGCGGTAAGACCCGTAATTAGAGAGTGGCTGGAGAGGCGTCATGGGCCACGCAACGCCGTGTCATGCACGCGGCAGAGGACGACCCTACCGGTCGTCCTCTCGCTCGAGGCTATGGTTCTGTCCATGGTTTCCAGTGAGAGGTCTTGGAATGTCGTCGCCTCCTTCTGTGAGGAGGTGATGTTAGTGAAGGAGGCGGCGGAGAGGGAGAGGGAACGTCCAATCCCTCTCCCTAACTGCAGAGCCGGGAGCAGGAGGGCGCGAGACGACCTTGAGTAGAAGCCTGCGGGCGGTGGACCCATTGGGGCCGTCCACCGCCCGATCAGCGCAGGTTCGAGTAGGCGGCGTTCATGTTCCGCGCACGCCTCTTGATGTCGGAAGGGGCGAATAGGTCTTCCGTATTGTCGTCGGGGACTAGGTCCCTCAATTTGACGGTGATGGTTGTGTGGGACCCGTTACGGCCATCGGCGGCTCGAACCTTTGGCGGGGTCGCGATTTGAATGCAAGGGCGATCCGCGCGGCCTCGCCATAAAGGTATGAGGAACACCGCGGTGGTTTGATTTGGTAGTTTTTCAGTGTTGTCGGTTGTTGTTATATTCCTTAGAGGTACTTATTGATGTACTTTGAGAAATGCACTTAATAAAAACAACTGGCGCACAGTAAGTACCTTACTGTCCTCGTTTAGTCTTGTGGTAGGATATTGGAATGGTTTATAATGCATTGCTTTTAATACTGATTGTTTGGCCCGTTCCAGTTTTATCACTGTTGTTTTAACAGCTCAACCCTAACTTCCTATACAATATGTTAGTAACGAATTTTTTATTTTTTTAAAATTTAGTTTATCATTTTCAATACAATGTTAGATTTCGTACAAAAATTATCTCGCAAAATTTTTACGTTTGAGGGCGAGATACGCTCATTTTACTTAAACTTTACACTGTCATAGACACTTACAAACTATTTACTTGTACTAATTGAGACAAGGCAAAATAAACGGTCTTCAATACATCGCTCAAGGCCGACGTGTGAAGTAATTTCATAATATTTACCGTTTTTCGTACGCGATTTGACAGAGAATCTATCTGGTTTCTGTAGTTTAAGTTTTAGTCAATTATCACACCAAGGATACGCTTTGGACTTGCTCTATTGGTATAAATTTGCAGGAACTTTGATCTTGGCAGTTATGTAATTTGATCTGATATGCTTGGGGATGACATAGCGGTTTTGTGAAAACATGTATAAGTGGTTTTCTTGGCGTTGAAGGTACGCAAATTGCGATTTAGCCGTGTTAGCACTGAGTTCAAACCAGACTAAGCCTCTGAAAAAGCATCACTCCATGAACATCCGTCAAAAATTATGGCAGTATCATCAGCGTAACATAGTGTCTGCAGTGATAGAGTCGTGGATGTCGTTCATGTACATGATAAAGAGAGTTAGGCTCAGCACACATCCTTGTGGGAATTTGCATAGGTCACTTCTATTGTCGCCTACTTTGTTACTTTGCTTTCTGTTGGATAAATAACTTTTAAACCACTCCAATGAGTACCTCGAACACCAAAATGACACTCTAGTTTTCTCAAAAGAATTGGGACTGATACGGAATCAAACGCTTTTGCTAAATCCAAAAAGGCCACACGACACACTTGCTACCGTCGAGATAGGTCGATATTTTAGAGGTTAATAATCTTACAGCGTATTCTGTAGACTTCAGAAGCGACTACTGTGCATGCAGGTCCTGATTTACAACATATATGACTATTTTCCAATAGAATGTAGTGTCATGATCAGTGCCTTTTCTTGCTCCTAAATGGCCCATAGAAATAAAATGAAGCTTATGCCATTATGAATATCAATGGATGGGATTGGTCTGCCAGATAACTATGCATTGCATGAATTGAACGCTGCTATATAAATAGATAGAGATCGATCAGACAGTGCCAGCGTCAGGTAATGCCAGTAATAGCAGAACGCTATTACTGGCATTACCATCTTGGGTATGGAATACTATATTCCATCCAATGACGCTAAAGAAAAGTCTACCAGCAAAGACAAGATTCGGTCCTGGTTCAATAGTGAGTGCGACTCTCAACACTGTTGAGCAGAAACAGTCAGCGTACCGTACTTAGATCAGATCCTTGCTAGCTGCACTGTTCCTTTAAGCTGAGTTCATTGAAGCCCGCAAGGTCTATAAGAGCGCTTACTTCTCACGCGTAGCGCGTTGTGCCCATTGCATCTGAGCTCATATAGCAGCCAATGGATACACGCAGCCCCTACCGACTAGCCAAAGCTGTGCAGTCTAGTCTTGTTGAGATATCCTGTCAGATCCTTTAATCGGCGAAAGTACTGAGATGCTTGTATATCTCTTTGCGGTCAACTCATGAATAGATGACTGTGCGCACGCAGCTACTAACCATTTCTAGGTGCGGCCTACCTATGCCTGATATTAGTCAGGCATTGTGATGTAAGCGGTATACTACAGCCCTTCGACTGCTGGAAAGGCAGCGGTTCTGGCTGTATGCATAACAGTGGCACTGACTGTATACTAAA
Source organism: Catocala sponsa (assembly GCA_963564715.1). Classification (NCBI taxonomy): domain Eukaryota; kingdom Metazoa; phylum Arthropoda; class Insecta; order Lepidoptera; family Erebidae; genus Catocala; species Catocala sponsa. The sequence continues at coordinate 15,356,017 of OY751331.1, forward strand.
TAGCGGTTCTCTTCTTGGCAATTCTTTTTAAATTTATTCGTATTTGACAATGTATGATTTGCACGTTCAGAAGACGCGCTTCCCTTAGAACTTGCGTCGTAGGCATTAGTTTAATTAGCCTACAGGGTAAATCAAGCTTCGTGTTCCTGATATCGGATTCTAGGGCCAGTGAGCAAAAAGTTTACCGGTTATTCTGTCTAGAATTTTTTTATAACCACCCGTAGTTGGCTGGGATGCGCATCTCGTGCTCAGAAAGCAATTAGGGCCGCTTTTAGTGCTGTTCTCTGTCTGGCTGTGTCAGATTGCTGCCCATCTGATTTTAGAGTGCGGGAATAGTGAGTGCTTATGTGTACAGCATACAATTGTGAACTAAAATATCTCCTGCGCGGTTAGCTACTCTCTGTGGACGCCGTGACTAAAATTCGGACTGGACGACATTAACTTTCGAATATTTTTTATATTTTTATAATCCCTATATTGATAAGTTTTTTTCCATGGCGGAGTGCATTGACGCAATCCTCTCCGCGGGGGCGGGCGGAGAGGTTATGTCGGACTCACCGGGGTAAAAGAGAAAGATGGTAATGATGATAATAATGGATTTCCCGGAATACCGACTAAACCTACCACGGTGTTCCTCGATAAAACCGCAATCGGCGGGGTCGCGCGAATCACTATCACATGCGGTCGCGACTCCGCCGAGGCATCGACCCGCCGTATGAAACGGCAGGCCACTACACGACAAGAATAGGCTTTGGTTACCAACAGATTTAAGCCCGATTATCTCAACTTGTAGGGGGGACGGACACACGACACACAGGTGTGCGTGGGAACACGCACGCTGCCTCTCGGACCAGGTGCTGATCGGGTGGCGGGCAGGCCCACGAAGCCCACCACCCCCGGGTCAAACCTCAGGGTGGCTGGAGGTCATCTCGCACCCTCCGGCGCCCGGTTCTGCGGTTGGGGAGAGGGTTTCAGCGCTCCCTCTCCCGCTCCGCCGCCTCCTTGATGGACATGACTTCCTCACAGAAGGAGGCGACGGTTTTCCACGAGCTCTCGCTTCGGACCATAGATTGAACCACGGCAGGGAGCGAGAGCGCAGCCATACCGACTGCCGCGATCAACTCACGGCGGTGCGATACCCAGGCAGGGCAATCCGCTAAAGTGTGCAGCGCCGTGTCCTCAACAATCGTCGCGGCAGTCGCCACAGTGGTGACAACCGGGCGTCTCTTGCTGGCCTATGCGACACAGGAACTGGCCAAAGCAACCGTAGCCAGCCATTTCCTGTGTCAGCCGGAAGGTGAGGGCGCCATGCCGCCTCTCCAGCCACTCCTCAAAGACGGGACTTACCGCCACGATCGTGGCGTGCCCGTATATTGGTAAGACTTGTCCTAACGAAGTAAGAGATTTTGTTGTATTTCATGATTACTTTAAAGCATCTATCCTCCTAGACAACAAAATAATCTAAGCACTGCCTAAATGTGCACCCACCAATAAGTAACCTGTAACTCAGTTGGTTATTAGAATTAGTTAGCATCTAAAACACACAAACTACTGACCAATTTTAAATTTTCAAAACTTGTAGTTAATCTATTTACAAGCTAAGCCTGATAACACAGCAACACAACTAAGGCTGACACATTTTTCTGCAGGACGTAAGCATCTCACAAATTACGTCTTTGATCCCGATTTTCAGCATTGCTTTTCCAACTACTGTCATCCACTAAGCGTATATCGTTATTCCACCTAGCCAGCGATTTCCTAATGGCACGTTTATACGCTTGGCAAGCCTCGGCAAGTGTTCACGAACACAAGCATGTAAACGGGGTGTTCGGCTTGGCTTGCGTGAGCTTGACGCCGATCCGTGCTGATGTCGGTTTTTGAACACAGATCAAAGGAAGCTTGCGGCAAGCGTTTGCGACGTATTTACACGTTGGCGCATCCTTAGTGTCGCTCAGGAGCTCGCGCCGAACGGGTGTTTCTACGCTGCGCTGTATACGACCGTGTATGACTGCCTCGTTGGTCTAATGGTCGCGAAGTGCGACCGCTGAACACGAGGTCCTAGGTTCGAATCCTGGTAGGGCCAAGTAATTAGTTACAGGGTTTTCCATTTTAGAATTACTCAGTAGCAGCCCGAAGTCAGGAAGTTGGTGGTGTTTACACCCCCGTGCTTCGGAAGGCACGTAAAACCGTGGATCCTGCGCCTGATCTCTCTCCAGTCGTGTCGGATTTTCGTCCCATCGGACTATGAGAGTCAGGGAACAGAGAGTGCACCTGTGCTTGTACACTTGTGCGCTATAATATACTATAATATAACTCGGTTCAGATTGGCCGCCGTGACCGAAATCGGTTAGGACGACTTTATAACTAATGTAAAGAAATAAATTTATTGTATTCTAAAGAAAATATATTATACAACGCATTTCTATAATAGTAGGAATGATAATACTTTTTAATAAAAATATGTCATAGCTGACACAACTTCAGCCTCCACGTCTGCCATGCTTGCGTGTTCAAAACACACTAACGCACTCAACAAGCGTGTAAATAGCATCCAAGCGTTGGTAAAGGCTTGGCGCTTGTGAACTTTTGCCAAGCTCTGGCAAGCGTGTAAACGTAACGCTATGCTTGTCAAGCCGCAGTGTGCTCTCAAAATTTGTATATATCTATCAAATGTCAGTTCTGTGGTGTATATGACCAGCCCTTTGCAACTGTAAGTTGATAATCTTTCAAGCTATGTATTTCGGATTTCATCCGTAAAATAGTCTCCAAGTTATTGTTTCCCAAGCTCCCTGAGCGATTTTTAATTGAAAGTGAGAGACCACATCTGGGTATCGTATATCATAAAGGGCAGGATAAATTGGTTTATATTACGTCTTTAAGAATTTTGGTATTAGCGCCGGAAAAATGTAAATGCCACCCAGTTGAATTTCTGTGGTAATTTTTATTATATAAAGTTGTTTTTCACAGTTGTAAAGTATGCCCGAAGTAATCATTTCTAAACTTTGAGAGGTACTCCTTTAACGACTACTTTGTACATGTTAATTAAACATTTATCATGATCTTTGGTTTGCTCAAATTCATCCGGAGACAGGCGTTCAAAAGAATCGGCAAGGCATGCGTGTTTATAAATATGTACAGGTTTCATAAACATAAAACCTATATTTATTATGTGTTCCAGATTCTGTCGCGGTCGCAACATGATGTTGAATTTCACAGGACTCGTTGGCCGCGGTGATAACTTGCGTTATAAAATGGATATTTTGGGGCCCGGGCAGATAGGTATGTGTTTATTTATAGTTCTCTAAATTGGTCTATGTACAATTAATTAAAAGAGTGTAGGCATATTAAGTCTATGCAAAATCGTCATTTAATACTGCGCACTATAAATACAAGCTAAATCCACAAATTTTGCTATTCAATGTAATTACAATTCATATAATCCATTTAAACAAAAAATGGTATAAAACTAAGCCTTTGACTCTTAAAACTTTCAAGGTACTGTAATAGCTTACTTTTTGCTCAGACGATTTGCCTATCACTTTTGCTAATAATATTAAAACCTATTCTACACGGTCGGGACAACCGCACGCCGCACTAAGGTCACGTCGAACTTGGTTGAGTTGAAGCCAAATTTGATCGTGTGGTCGTTGGTCGGACAACCAAATTGAGTTCACATCCAAACGACCTTGATTGCCAGCGCTTAATAATTTCTAACTATTATTATCAAATTCCGCTTTATTAATTCCTTAGATTTAATATTTGTTTGTAGTATTGTAAGGTAGTACAGGTAGATTTATATGGAAGTCAATCCATACTTAAACAATTGGTATTTCGTTCAGAAACAGAAATACACCCGCGGAGCTGACGTCAGGTTGGCGGCTCACTTTCTTTTTGTGCTATCTCTGAAGTCAAAGAGGTTAAATTGCTTTCTTAATAGGTAGATTCAAGGTAGATTTAATACATTCTTATTTGATTCTGATTCGTTACATTACACCCGCCATTCTGATGCACACAAAAGGGAAGCGAAGAAGGTAGGTAAAATTAATATTGTTATTATACAGGGTGTAAGGGACGGTGTACCGAAAACGTTGCACAATCGTTTGTCCATAAGTACACAACTGAATGGAAATGTCAATTCAAAAATGAAACGTACGATTAAAGTTTTATGCTAGTACATTGTAATTTACACTACGCAATGTATCGCTACCAATGCAATGTGTCCGTCCGCGCTATCGTATCGCGCTTCCCGCGCACCAACGCTACGCGCGCTCACATTATCTGACGGAGCCCGGATCACCTATTTTAGTGATCTACTACAGTAATAATTTAAACGTTGTGACTAATAATCGGATTGTACAATTTTATTATTGTACTTACAAAAATTTTTAATAAATTGAATAACGTCGTATAAAATTAATCTTATACGCACATTTCGTTAATGTTTGTGTAGGTAAAAACAGAAAGCCAAATGTGTTTATAAAATAAAAAGGTAGGGTGATTTACGATAAATTCTTTGAATTAACAGTAAATTGTAAAAGTAATTAAACCTTACCTTAAGATCTCGCGGGCCTTATAAGATATGGTTCAAAATGGCTGCCTCCAACTTGTTCACAAACTTGCGCACGATTGATTGTTTCGGCGTGAAGGCGAGGCATCATGGAGGGGTCTGCGATAATGTCAGCTTCTAACTTTACAAATGCTGCCGTTATACGATTTCGCATTTCGTCCGCAGTAGTGCACTGACGAACACTTTTTCCTTGATATAGCCCCACAAAAAAAATCCAGCGGTGTTAAATCCGGTGAGCGGGCTGGCCACGAGTGAGGCGCGAATCGCCCAATCCATCTCCGAGGAAATGTGTCGTCAAGATATTGGCGCACTCTGAGCACGACATGCGGTGGCGCACCGTCGTGTTGAAACCAAATTTGAGGTAATTGAGCAAGCGGCAAATCTTCCGTTTGATCCCATTCTGCGGCAAGGTCGGAACGTAACTCATCCAGGACAGTCAGGTCTTGCTGTAGAAAATCCAAGTATCGGGGTCCATTCAAGCGCTCCGGTAAAAAGTAAGGCCCTAAAATTTTGTTGTTATAGTTACCATACAATTCGTTTACTGACCAACGCGTTTGGTGACCCGTTTGTTGGGATGCATGTGGATTACTTCGCGCCCAAAAGTGCGAGTTACGTCGATTCCACATGCCATTCCGAGTAAACGTGGATTCGTCAGTCCAGATTATGTGGGATACAAAATTTGGATGTTGCCGCTGCTGATTCATCAACCACCTGCAGTATGCAATACGCCGAACTTGATCGCCAGGCACGAGAGCTTGCACTTTATGAATACGGTACGGCCGTTGTCGATCTCTGCGTAAATTTTTATGCACAGTCCAGTGCGATAGGCAAATTCCGTGGTTACGACGCAGAAGTTTAGCGGTGGTTCGCGTACCAAGGTGTGGATTACGGTGAACGGCATCGAGAATTCTCCGCTCAGTGGAAACTCTAATCGGCCTGCTGGAACCCTCCTGATGCGGTACTATGGGTAAATTATCCAGTACTCGTTGATACGTACGAGAAATCACACGACTGTCCATAGGGTGACGAGCGTCAGGATACCGCTGGATGTAAATGCGAAGCGCCAACGAAGCATTGCCTCGTGCCTCCCCGTATGCCATGAGCATTTGTCCATATTCACGTGCACTAAATGGCTGACTCATTATTTATTAGGTACAAACACAACTTTGTTGTTACACAAAAAAGTTATAAACAAAACAAAAACGTTAACAAAATGTTATGAACACAGTAAATAAACACAATTTAGTACACAAAATAGTTATAAACAAAATAAAAAACTTAACAAAATGCAACGAAAATAGTAAACACCGCGAATACGAGAGATTACGTCAAGTACTTCCGATTCCTGACAGTAGCGCGACCGAACTAAAGAATTCAAAAATAAATTTCTTTTGCAGTTGTAGTCATATTAGATAGGGATGAGATACATCTATCTAATTAAATAAATCCATAGTCGATAACTCTCATAAAATATTTTTATGAGAGTTATCGGCTATCGATTAATTTTATACTTATACATAGTAATAAACTGTTTATGGCTAATTCTATTAACAAATTTTTGTTACAGTTTTGTATTTTAACAGTTAAGTAAAGATTTACTAGATTACATTACATTGTATGAATCGCTGTATACAAAAAGCTTTGTTTTAAAACAATTAGATGGTCTTTTACATTAATTATTATTAAAAGTGATTAAATAAACTCATACATGTACATTTACGATACGAAACATCAAAACAATATTTTTTTACATTTAAAATGCAAATGGGTATTGTAAAGTGATAGTAGTATAACATTTAATTACAGGCTACTTTAATCATTACAATCGTTTCAATCTACGTGACTAATTTAATAATAAATAGTGCTAACACGTTCATGTAACCTTTACTTTTAAAAGGAAAACAACTATTTTATTTATTAACCTATCCCGCTTTGTTTAATACACTTTTTTCGATATCGATCATTGACCATAGATCTTCCCTAGTTCAGTGGTAGTAGGTACGATGCGGGCGGGTTTTTACACAGCACACTATTGCCGGTGCGTAAAAACACTTTTTTGCGTTGGTCATTGCCTTGTCCGCGCAAGATCAGCTGATTGATTCAACTGTGTTTATTTTGTATGTTTGGATTACATAGCTGTTTTTCGGTATTATGTAGTTTTTATTGATATTATCTAGTATAATGGGTCGTTTACTCATGATGTAATCATAATCAGTTAGAAAAATGTGAAATTTTGAAAGAAAATTCGATAATTTTCCGGTGGAAAATTCCTACGTTTTCCAACTCAGAATGATGGTCCGAAGCTAGTATTTCAGTTTTCGGTGAAACGTCACTTACACCCTGTATATAGTACCTACATAATAGATATGTAAGTAGGTATATAAATTAAATGAAGGTTTTATTGATAATCTTTTTATTAGGTAGATAGACAGTATAGGTACTGTTTCGCGTATTTGAAAGAGGTGCCATCGACGCGAATACTGCTCGCCGCTCAAGTTAAAACTGAAGTTGTTTCCAACCACGCGATCGTGTAGAACCGACGTGTAGTTTGGTTGACACAAGCAAGGTCACGGTGGTTGGGCGGTTGACCCGACCGTGTAGAATAGGTTTAATAGACGGTCGCGCTGCTTGCGCCACGACCGTACTGTGCAATGCGTGTGGTCATTTGCGTCCACACTAAAAATCTACATACACATTGCTCAAGCTTGTTCGACGCTTGTTAAATGCACGGGTGCGAGAGATGAGAGTCTATTGCCATCTTTCAGGAATTTGCAGATTCCGATTTGCAGATTCGCTCAATATTTTTCGAGAAGAACACCTACTATGCCCGTACCCGGACGTCCCGTCCTGGGTTCAATTACTGGGTCGGGCACGGGCGGTCGTAATCTCAAAATAATTACCAACAGTCTTAAGAATCTAGTTATTAGAAAATCACTTCCTGTTTTTCACTATAAGATATTATATTATACGAGCTTTTGCCTGCGGCTTCGCTCACGTTAATTTAGAATTTGACAATCAATTCGGGTTGTACTCTGCTTGTAATAATATAATTCAATCATGATTCGAAAGACACGTGGCGCCATCTATTATCATAAGAACGTTATTATTGTTTTCCTCGGGAACAGTAATTTTTTCAGGATGAAAGGTAGCCTATGTCCGTTTCTGTACACCTGACAACGTATATGCAAAATTTCAGGATGATCGGTTCAGTGGTTTAGGCATGAAAAGGTAACAAACAAACAAACTCATTTTTGCTTTTATAATATTAAGTAAGGAAAAGGATTATTAAAATTTTTCACGTTAATACAATTCATTAACGTAACTATATTTTTGATTTGAAATACATTTCATATTAATTGGTATGTTTACAAAGATAATTATATTCCTTATGCCAACTTCAAACTTTATAAGATGAATAACTAGGCGGGTTTAAAGTTTTAAAAATTCGTAAATTTGACAACCCTTTTCTGCCATGGCGCGTGGCGATGCCTGATATCAGTGGTAACCATACGTATACTCTGCGAGTGGATTACTTGGCTGGGTGCTTACTTACCATCGCATCGGCGGACGCAGAAAGAAAAGCGTACTTACATTCTATCAAGAATTTCGCTTATCTGTTTTAAATTATTTATAGTAGTCTCCTAATTAATTCAACCTTTATACCGTATCCTAGAAAGAGCCTTAGCTCGCGTATTTTCTAAGAATTATAATTAACGTTAACAATTTTTTTACTGATAGAACTCCCATAGTAATGTATTTGAAGTGCACACGCCTTCAAATGTCCTTACGTGCCGTTGAGTGTGTGTGCCACAAATTTGGAAACACAAGTCTATGGCATAGTCACGGTTTCTTAATAAAGTTTCTTACATTTCCAGGTGGATACTGCCATTTTTATTCGGAACGACTTTTAAAAGAGGCAGAGCACATGAGTGCACTCCAGTCTTGGGCACCAGAGTTGGTGCATTTCGTCAAGACGCCGCAGCGACCGATAGCTGATAGCATGTGCGATATAGTTATAAAAAAGCCGACCTACATCATGAAGTTAGATGCAAGTATGTACATTTTTGCAAGCCTTGCTATTATTTGCATTTTGCACAATTCTTGTACTTTTACACTTATTGTCTGTTTCAGCTGTAAATATGTATCATCATTTCTGTGACTTTTTCAACTTGTATGCATCGTTCCATGTCAACTCTACACATCCTTCTACATTTTCTAAAGACAATCACATATTAGTATGGGAAACTTATACTTACGATTCTGCATTTAAAGAAGTATTTAATGCATTCACTGAAAATCCTGTCTGGGACCTTAAAACTTTCAGAGGAAAAGTAGTCTGTTTTAAAAACGTAGTTTTACCACTTTTGCCGAGAATGATATTTGGTCTCTATTACAACACGCCTTTGGTAAGTTCACTTAAGTAACTATTAGAATGCATGCTCAATATCGTACTATTTATTACATGTTGTATTGTTATACATTTTGGTATTGCATGTATTGTAATTAATTACATTACAGGCATTGTAATTATCTTTTATTACTTACATAGTAAATAGTTGATTCTTTTATGATTGACTCGTAGGCTCCATGGTATATTTTGCGCTTATACCTATTTATGTTTGATCGTGAAATCATTGGTTCAGTGCCCGGATCGTGCATGCTATTATTGGGGTGTTCTGTTAGGAAATATACAGGTTTTAGTCTGTGTATATATGTATCGTGTTCCCTTGTTAATTAACCATATTCGCATTGTTACGTAAATAGAGGTAGGAGGATGAATCACGGAATATGAGTTATCACTACTTTATAACTACTCTTATTTATTGTATTACTAGCTTTTGCGTGCGGCTTCGCCTACGTGGTATCTACATCAATAATAAGCGTATGTCTTTCCCCAGGTCTTAAACTATATCTATACCAAATTTTATATAAATTGGTTGAGTGGTTTAGCCGTGAAGAGGTAACAGACAGACACTTTCGAAATTTTAATAATAATAAGGATTTTAGTTTTTAAATTATGTCACCTACCTATTGGCTCAATATTTAAAAATCTTATGTGTCTTAGCTAGAAAAGAGTAGCGCATATACAATTATACACGCATGCTATGATATATCGCACATGATACAATTTTAGGCTGCCATTTTAAATATCATAACTAAGTTTGAAAAAATTATGTGCTTATTTTAGATATATGGATGCGAAAGAAGTGGCCTGTTCCACGCGTTTTCTAAACATATACTTCATTCATTGCACATTAAGTTACATCCGAGGATCAGTGATAAAGTAAGAGTCACCTTACTGTCTAGAGGAACAACCTACAGATCTATTTTAAATGAGAAAGCTATCATTGAGGCATTACGGAAAGTTGAGGGCTACGAAGTTCAAAGGGTTGTTTACGACAAAACAGTCCCTTTTAAAAAGCAGTTGGAGATAACTCATAACACTGATGTGTTTATCGGTATGCATGGTGCTGGCTTAACACATCTACTTTTCCTTCCTGACTGGGCGGCTGTGTTCGAAGTGTAAGTACGTTTTATTATAATAATTCTTTGTGAGTGTTTTGTAAAACGCTAGTTCATAAAAAAGGCTTTGAGCTTCTTATATTACCTATTTTTTTACAAGAGTGCCGTCGCGCCGACTTTTTTGTTTATCAAACATTTGACTGCACGAATGGCTTAGTGGTTTTAGTGGTCGCCTTGCCCAATGCCACTGCGTAGAGCGTTGTGGGTTTGATCACCAGAGGGACGAAAAGTTGTGTAATCCACAAATAGTAGTCCCAAGTTAGGGATTATATTTTGATTCCGTTGTTTGAACGTTTATAAAGGTGGCGGGACAGGAAAGTCTGAATGCGGTAAAAAGCAATTAGGCTATCGAAAATTAGGGTCAAAGATTTTCCAGGGATACACTGTCATTTACTCCACTAGAATATGCATATTTTTAGATCAGACTATAGGACTTACTACGATCGCGTAAAGCATTGTTTATCTCATCTGTGAAACGAGACAAAGTAGTACCTATACCTTGTAACGTGCTATCGATACCTACTATACACATAATGGAAATGATAGTGATAAAAGCCGTGATATTAGAATATTTAAAGATATTGATTTTACGTATCGACTGTCGTAACTGCTCATAAAAATGTAATGGTGTGAACCTCTCTTCATATCATAGAAGGTATTTTTCTTTTATGAGATCATAATGGCTAACAAACAAACCTTCTACTTTGACTACTGGTAGTAAGCGGTTACCATACGTAATTAGAAACTATTAATTAAGCACTACTATACCTGCTGTTGCCGACCCTGAAGGATGTTAGCATCAGAGGTATAATAACGAGATGCCATTCTAGTAGAAATGACACTGCGCTGCAAGCCTTAGAGCTAATGCCTTTCCTTTGCTGATAATACTGCACCTATTTTACCCCATATGCTGCAGAGACCCAATATAAAATCATTAAGTTGTAATCACCTGTATAGTACAGGTATTTCTTCAATCGGTCTACTGCAAAATGAAGCTTCCGCTGTGTATATTTCATAGTTTCGTATGTAGTAAGGGAAGTGAAGGTTTGACTTATTTCTACTTTTCCAGATACAACTGTGAAGATCCTAACTGCTACTTGGACTTAACTAGATTACGAGGCCTTAAGTATGTTACATGGGAAGATAACAGCAAGCTGGTACAACAGGATCAAGTATGTAATGTAACATTTATATCAACTGTACTTTCATATGACATAAGTACCATGCACCATGCATACCATGGCGACTGCATGAATGGCGCAGCTGGAAAGTGTTTACCTCACCGCTGCCGTCGCAATGGGTGTTGTAGATTCTGATCCCACTCGAGATAATGATGGTTGCGGTCCACAAATGATAGTCCTGAGTCTAGGTGTACTGTGTGTCCGTTAATTTAATGTTCAATTGTACACGTACCACAAAACTTAACTTGAACGTAACGAAAGTACTGTAGACTCATGCAATACGACAACCTTAGGCTCTGCTGTTAGTCCTCATTGCCTTTGGCACGTTTAACCGTTGGCAAGTCAGGACAGACACAATACTTTTATGTATTTATCTTGATGCCGGTTATTAAAGGAATGTTCTTTGATTAGTTTATTTACCTGCCCACTGGAGTAGCTGTTCGAAAGTGACGGACCTACCGTGTCGGGGAGCGACGATAGTTATGTTAACTGCTGGCAGTTCCTCTGATCTATTGGAAAACATATAAGGATATGCAAATATTTATCTCATTACAATTTGATAATAAGATCAATGAAAAAATTTAGGGCTGCTAGTTCTTAACATGCTTAAAAACGAGCAAAGATAGCGTTTATATAAATATAGCGAATATATAGGCCACGGCCAGTTATATTTTCGGACTGCTTCCTAAGTTGTTAGCCTTTGAATTAGCCTTAACACAAAGCAGGTGTTTATTTAGTGAAATATGTATAGTTAGGTGTAGGTATTGCCGGATTATAACTATATTGTATAGACCGTATATTTTTATACACCAGTTATCTTCGCCTGGTTTTGCTTACGAAAACCTCTTATAAAAAGTCTGGTGATGGATCGATTCAAACATCACTAGGGGATGTATCAATGGACTATGTTCTATGCTCCAACGATCTGTTTGCCCCTGTAGCAATAAAATACTTATAAGTCATATTTAAAAGCCAGTAGCAGTTACCACATAGGTCCGCATAATACATTCAAAACATATTATTGTACATAATACCCAAGTGACAAAACTGCAATTTTTAATATGTAATTATCTTTTATTTTACAGGGTCATGGTCCTGGAGGTGGATCACATGCAAAATTTACAAACTATTCTTTTGATGTACTCGAGTTTTTGAGATTAGTGGCAAAGTGTGTGGCGCATGTACGTGACCACAAAGAGTTCAACGATTTCCTTGAAAGCGTCGGAGTTCGGCGACACCGCGAAGAGTTGTGAGGTAGCCGTTATAGTTTTAGCTGCAGCTTGTGATATCGACTTGTTTTAACTTGTTATAAGTATTAAGATTATTTGAATAAGACAGTCTCGAGGAGGCAAACAATCTTAAGTTTATATGAATTGTTAAACATAGAACAGTGTTGTAATCGTCGATTTAAGGGCGCCGAAAGACAATCTCGCTCTACCCAGATCAAAGCCTAGGGGCTAGATCCATTGCTGGTATCGTACGAGTATTGCTGATAATAGGAAATGGAAATAAATAAAATATACATTATGTTCAAAATATAGTTTCATATTATAGGTATGCTTACATATTAATATCAGTAAGTTAGAATCTTCTTTTTTATTTGGACGTTGCCGAAAATATTCATACAAACCGAAAAATGTCGATGCATCCACTCTAACTTCATAGCAATTCGCTGTATCAGCATTACTCCATATTTGTATTCTCAAAATATTTTTTTGTGTACATATAACGTGAGTATCTATAACATCTTTAAAATGTCGTAGACTGAACACCTTATGATCATAAAATATGACCTCGTTTTACTGATACGTATATCTTAAATGAATTTTCCATCTCTTTTATAGTATTCTATTTTTGCTTCGATGTATAGATGAGATAATTATTATGAACCAGAACCGCCATTATCATCGAATAGTAAGTATTAATAATAAGAATACTATAACAAAACTAAATTATTGTCAGTAATATTTTAAACGCGTACAAGTAAAAGTTAAAATTACAGACATGCTTCTAACCTGGCTGGTGTTGCTTTGAGATAGCAAGAATATTCATTATTTGTAACGCATATAGATGAATGAGTGATCGTCTTTTTTATAATTTTTGATTTTTCATTGTTTAGAATATCATGTCGAGAGATCTTGGTTTAACGAACAATCGTAGATTGGCGCGTTATAGCCGGGTCCCTACTTTGCTTAGTTGTAATAAATCTATATATTTTTATCTATACTTATATCTTATATTAAGCTATGTCTAAGATTAAAAACACACTCATATCAACTAATTAAGGGTTTCTGAATCAAAAACTACTACTGTTTATTTATTCGAGTTTTACGCAAAATCAGTGAATCGATTTCGATGCGGCTTACAGAGTTTGTAGTTCTATCTAATGCTATTCCGTAGAACTGTGGTTATGGTGCTTTTACTGTGATGCGCGTAAACGACGTCGGTGCAAACTGTAGTCCACACCAGGGATGTTGCGGATGCAAATTTTATGACATCCGCGGAAGCAGATACGGATGCGGATGTCCAAATCGATGCAGAAGCTCCGCAATTGCGGATGCGGATGTTGATTAAAATTGTTCATCTTATTTAATAAAAAGCATCTAATATCACCACCTTCGCAGGTTCAAGCCTGTTTCGCAAAGGTTCATAAATTAAACACGTACTACTGAACAACTGATTTCTTTGTTACCGTAACCTACGCTATATCTGCATCAGCATTAATATCCGCGTTGATTATTGCGGGTGCGGATGCGGGTGCAGATGTCCAAATCGATGCGGAAGCTCCGCAATTGCGGATGCGGATGCGAATATTCCTAACATCCCTGGTCCACACAACTAACAAAGTCGCGGGCATAATATAGTGTTATATAAATATCAATGCCTCTGTGTGTCAATTATATCTGTGCCTCCTGTGATGAGTGATATAAGTTGAGTTGTACCCTTTTTGTAATTTTTACATAGAAATGACCGGAAAAAATTAGGACTTTTTTGGTCTAACTCATGTTCTTCTATCTACCATAGTTTCGGAGATAATTTTGTGCAAAGTGATATAACTGGCTGGATTTTTGCAAAAATATCGTGAATATAGATATATTTCAAGTTGTAACCTTTATAAGTAAATGCTTCACACATAATTTTTTGTGTTTCGTGATATAAGTGTGATATATATTTATTAGCACATTTAATTTTTCATCTTACACAAAGACAACTTATAAGTGCAATATAATTTAACTGTAGTTATATCATTTATCACATTATAGAGGAGGATGTATTAGAAATAAAAAAGGTACAAGTTATAGGTTTTTAAACAATTACTTTAAATCTATAATATTGACCACAAAAAAGTAAATGAATAGTGAAAGTGAATGTTTTTATCTACAAAAATAAGTACAAAAGTTAATCCTAGCCCACTTAGAACACGAACTAGATTTTTTAAAGTCTTGTTTTTGTTTTCCTGTAAAGTGTTGATTTTTGACATGTATCACTTGTCACAGGAGGCACAGATATAATGTTATACTAATCGCTTGATCTCATATTTACAAATACCAGAAAAATAATTATAACCAACCACTCGTGTAATCTTTAGATGGTAATCCGTTAGTACATGCGGTTTATTCATATAAGATTAATCTGCTGAAAATTGGATATTGCTTAAAATGCCTAGCTAAAGTATGAAATAAGTGTGTATGTTATTTCATGCATAACCTGAACGTTTTAGGCATTCAAAACAGATTGGCGATAAAATCTCAATTAGTTATTTTTAAAGCTTATTTTAATGATTTTGTTAGCCCTTAATTCACTGCTAAACTTTATATTATGCAGCTCTCTTGAAATGAAAATTATACTAAATATTTAATATAATATGATCCTTAAAGTTGTTACTCAAATTGAAAATTGTTCGCACAAGAATTATCATGGTGGTCATTCGGCTATTTAGTATTTTGGTAAGCCATACTCAGTATTTTTTATACCTTTAATTAGAATTTATGTTAGCTCGGTTAAATAGTATTCATATTAAGATAGTAATTCTACAAGGAAACTTTGATTTTAATATGCGTACCTGCAAATATTTAACATTTTACAGCCCTGAATAATATTTAAACACTTGCTTTTGCCCGCGACTTCGCGTACATGAAACTCACGGAAATGTAGTAATCTTATATGCAGTACATGATTTACTTGTGTGCCAAGTTTTATCCAAATCCCGTAAACGTTTTGCGCGTGATTAAGTTTGTAGTAAATATCCAACCGTCCACACATTTACACAAAATTTCACATCTATACAAATAAATAAAATTGAAGTGTCTGTTTGTAATGTCAAAATAACAGCTTTTTATTTAATGCATATGAAAGTATATAAGGTACCTATACGAAAACATCTATTAAAATTTTTGTCTATCTGTCTGTCTGTTTGTTCCGGCTAATCTCCGAAACGGCTGAACAAATTTTGACGGGACTTTCACTGGCAGATAGCTGATGTTATAAGGAGTAACTTAGGCTACGTTGATTTTAGAAAAAAAATAGGTTTCCGCGGAGACAAACACTTTTTAGTTAAAATCTACGCGGATGAAGTCGCAGGTAACAGCTAGTTTATAATATGCATAGAAAAATTATATTTTTAATATGCGTTATAACTTATAATGCAACCAATAATATGTATAAAATTTACTGTTACAAGTTTCAGCTAAAATTGACAATACACAGTATTATAATAGGTACCTAATCCTAAAATGTCAACAAATATCAAATAGCATTATCAAAGTATGGTAGCAGTGAATTTCTGGACTCATTTCGTTGCCTCTATACCGACCTGCAGCTGCAGCCGTGTTAAGTTCTTCGTATCTGATTGCATCTTATAGTTTTTCTGGGTGTTGATTTTCAATCTTACCTTTGCATTCTCCAGTGAGATCTTCAAGTCTGTCTGCAGGCCCACACCAGAGTGACTTAGTAGCTATGTAGTGCCTCTACATAGATCAGTGACATAGATTAGGATCTTATTTCACGCGCTTTTGTAGTTCACGCAAAAACATTCTCGTCTAGGACGATCAAATTAAAGGAGAAATCATAAGGCAGTTTTGTGTCAACTTTTAATAATGTAAATAGTTACGTGAAATATATTTTTTTAAAGATATCAAGTTTGTGTATCATGGTAATATTTAATATGCTTATTTATATAATACCGATATTCGGCAGTAATAATTGTAATGTGTGAGTAGGTACATCGAATATCAGTAACAATCCATTTTTTAGAATTTTAATCAATTAGTACTTGGTTTAAGTCTATCATGATTTGAAAAAATCCAATAGGTAATGAATTTAATTCTCTAATTATATCGAGAATCGAATATTATTTCTAAGTAATATACGAAACAAAAAATATTAAAATTTATTCATAAAGTTAAGTTTATGCTTATAAATAGGCTTTTCGAAAATCTTTACTATCTAAAAGTCTTATTTTTAAACTGGTGCATTTTCTGAGTTGAGATGAGATGCGAAATATATTCACACATTTTAAAAATGTTACACCTATTAACTATATATCAGTTTGATATTCATATACGTACCTAATACAGATGATGATTCAGGTCACGTCAGAGGTCAGATTGAGATATTAACCTACCTTTAATTTATGAAGTTATTTACATTATCTACTTATCTAACAGCATTAAATATAGGTAGGTATGTATATTTAATTAAAATGCCGAAATTAACGAAAATTAGAAGATTAAGTACTGAAATACAGCTAATTGCTTTTAAAAAATGGCTGTTTGGCACAGGTTCGTTATTGCTATTGCCAAATAGATCAAATGTAATTAATCCACATTTTAGATAATTTTTCGCGCAATGGCAAATTAAATAGGCACCATTTTTTAGAAGGTTAACATAACTGCAGCGATTAATTTAGTTTTATAGCAGCGACAGCCTAGTGGAAGACCGTTGGGCTGCCACGGAGAGGTCTCAAGTTCGATCCCAAGGCACGCATCTCTGTCTTTTCGAAGTGATGTGCGTATTAAATAATTAATTATGGCTTGCTTTAACGGTGAAGGTAAACATCGTGAGGAAACCTACATGTCTGAGAGTTCTCCATAATGTTCTCGAAGATATTTGAAGTTTGCCAACCCGCACTGGGCCAGCGTGGTGGACTATGACCTAACCCTTCTCTCGCTGAGAAGAGGTATGTAGCCAGCAGTGGAACAGTTTAATACAGGGCTGATATTCTTATAAACATAACTGCATCCCCAAACAGGCACATATAAATATTATTAAAGCGCAAAATGAATCTCTTCTTCTCTCTAGCCTTTATTATTCCCAAGTCACTTGAGGTCGGCTTTCTAGTCTAACCGGATTTGACTGGATATCAGTTTTTACACGGAGCGACTGCCATCTGACCTCCGCAACCCGAAGGCTAACGATACCCTAAGGCTAGGCCAGTGTCAGGATATTAGAGGGCACTGACTTCCCAATAACGACTGCCATAGATGTTCATGGCAGCCGGTACTGACGGCTTAACGTGCTCTCCGAGGCACGGTACAGGCGATAATTGTCAGTCAATACACACATAATTTCGAAAAGTCATATAACTTCCGAAAGTCAGAGGTGCGCGATAAGGGTTCGAACCCGAGACCTTCTGCATTGCAGTCTGTTGGTCTGAGCGCAAAATGGGTATGATTATCTAATTATATTTATAATGTATAACACATTTAGATCAAGGAACTTGATAACAGTCTAAGGTTTAAATAAATACAAAACAAAGCCCCAAATTAAAAAAGACCGCATAAGTACGTTTCCAGTTTCCAGAACGATGATTGTCCTCTTGTTATCAATAAAAAGCGTTTGTGTGTACATTTCAACACCCATTATACATAAGTTAATATAATGGTTTTGGAAAAGTAACGTATGAATGTTGTTGATGTAATCTGGTTTATTTATTATTTCGCGAAGGCACCGCTAGTTTAATTGTAACAGCGCGTCGAACGTAAGTTCCATAATTACAGTTTGCGATGTGCAGATAAATTGTTCACAAGATCGGCAGAGTACCAGTATCGAGTTAAATTATTTATATATTTGTATGTGAATTATTTACATCGTGTGCTTGCTGTTTGTGTTATTGAGCTTTTTAAATTAAAAAGCTAAAGCTTGTGATTACGGGACGTTTATTATAATAATATATGATCTGGGTATTTGCTTCTGACAATTATTTTTATGAGATGTCGCAGCGTCACACCGGCTTCAGATACAATAGGTTTTCAATTACGTCTCACATTCCAACAATTGACAGATTACAGTTCCTATGCATACCTGACTACGTCATTTATGCATAGCTATACGTGCTCTATTATTATTTCAATACGTATATTTTATAAGAAATATCGTGAACAAGTCAACCCAATAAAAGATTTGTAGCTTTGCTTACCAGAAATAATATAGTGTTTTAACTTTACCTATAAGATGCTATGAACAAGCTACCTATTAATAAATGGCGATGTCTCGACCATCCAGCAATGCATAATTGATGTATCATTATATGTAATACTTATTCCGCTGTATCACTCTCTGTTCTGCACTTGCTACTTGTACGTACATTTGTCGACGAACATATTTTAGTACGTAATCTGTTTATTTGTTTAACTTGTTAAATGCGGATCCCTAAATCGAAAAGAGGTCGGAGGAGAGAGCATTAAATCGTAAAACAATCGCATAATGTGGAGGCAATATTTACAGAGGGAAATTAATGACCGATGGCCGCACTCGCCCCCGGGCCCTTGCGCTCATAACTTTTTGGCATAACCAGATCGTATCGCGAAATAAAAATCAAAAACATAATTGAAATAAGTTTTCAAATTATATACAGAGTAGTGGTATACTAATTAAATCTAAAATTAACATATCTGTGATTTGTAGTACCTACCTATAGATAGGTGATTTATCGACGTATTAATGTTGGCTAATCGTATACATAAGATCTAACTTAGTCATTTATTTAGTTTTTAAATTTTAACTCAGTGATTTGGAACTAATGCATTTGTTTTTTTTTGATACCAGTGTTTTGTCTCGATTATCCATTTTTTGTATTATCTCATTTTGCATTCCACTTTATTATGCTTGTTGTATAAGTAAAGTTATTAATTATTGTTAAGACACTATTATACAGTTTGTAATAAAATTATACACATGATATGACGACCTTTTATTTACCTTAATAAAACAATTTTTACATTACACCTTTTCGCTTGCTTGCGTAGAGCTGCATTATTCTCATATTTAACATGAAGTAATACTTATGCTTACAATACAAGTAATAAGTGCCAGTATACAGTAATGCTAATGAGTAATGACTATAATTATACGTATCCGCGAGGCCCCGTCGTCTGCGCGGATAGCGGTAAACTATTTGTAAAATTTCAACAGTAAGTATTATAGAAATTATACAAGTAGATCATAATAGGCATGTTGTAAAAAAATGTGGGACGAAATAAAACAACAATTTCCTGGTAGTAGTGGTATGCTTGTCCTCGTATATTCAAAACATTTATCGGGATAGTTCCTATATTCATAATAAAGAGTGTGAAATTCGCCAAGTTCTCTCCTTTTCTGGTTAACTGGGTGCGCTCCTATTCTTGACTGAATAATATCTTGAGCTAAGAACGCACTTGTTTCGAGGCAATACCGTGCCACTTTTTATAGGGGCATTTGAATAGTTTAGCCGTTCTCTAAATACGTCCACTGCTGACGCCGCCGTGGTCGCTACTAGTCTAGCTGTGGCATACCACCGCAAATCACGCCGCCCGCCGCGCCTCTCGCCTCATCGCGCCCCACACCGCCAGAAACTGTGGCCAGGCCCTTAGGCGTCGCGTCGCGCGGCGCGTCGAGCGTTTTTTACGTTTACGGAGAGGCGGCGCGTGCAGCGGCACGCATCATCGCACGCCTAAACACAAACATAGGGCAATATACGATGTTGTTTACGGAGACGCGGGGCATCGCCGCGTCGCGCGTCGCGGTGCCCGCCGCTGCGCCCGCGGCGAGTCGCCAAGCGTGCGGCCACGGTAATGATATCTATACAGTATTGTAACTCGGCCCTGTCCTAATATATATATATATATATAATAATTACCTACAACAGCGCGGTTCGTAGACACGTGTTTGGGCTGCCCGCCTACAATATTTTAATTTTATCTACCTACTTGAGTTTCTTTCTAGTTTAGTGATTGTAAATATTATACTTATTATAAAAAATTAAATTCGTAGCGAATGAAATAGAAAGTGTTCAATAAAATCAAATCATCACATATCCCACGCTTACTGCTTACAAAACAATCACACCATCCGTTCGTCACTGCGGCGCATTCGCGAGTGGTTGCGAACCAAGCTCATATCAACGCCGAGGCGTGTATGGTCTAGTCAACAAGTGCTTTTTTGGTCAACTTTTTTCAGCAGTCTCGGAAAAATATGAACGAGGTGTCATTCGATTCGGAATGGCATGTAGATGATTTTTGAAAAAAAAATCCAACGTGGATCTATTTTAAAGCCTTTCAAAAATGTCTCCAAGAAAGGACAAAAATCTCAAATTTATAGTTTAACAATTATCACCTTGCAATGTTCATGTTCAAGCAGCAAAAAATTATTAATTAACTATTGCATAACTAATTAAAAAATTGTGATAAAAAGAAAAGCGCCGGGTTATTGTTCATTTATCTATCCAGTAGGCCCCTTTTTCCATTTCTTAAATTTTATATTTAATACGTTTAAATGATTTTTATTGATAAAGTGTCCAAAGTAGACGTGGCTTGCGCAAGCCAGAGTACCCGTTTTCGTCCGTATTTTCATCCCTCTGGGAAAGTTATAAATATTGGTCCTACAATTCCGGGAGTCAAGACTGTTTTTTAGGAAATTTCCTCTTGCTTTTGAATCTTTTTTAGATTTGAAAACTCAATTATTTTTTGAGATAATAGCAAAAAACGAAACCCCTTGTTTTTTTTTTAGTTAATTGTTTATAACTTTTGCAATATTTGCAAGCGGAACTTGAATTTTTTCGAAAATCATCTACATGCCATTCTGAATCGAATGACACCTCGTTCATATTTTTCCGGTACTGCTGAAAAAAGTTGACCACAAAAGCACTTTTTGACTAGACTAGTAGGTTTGACTCAAGTTCCGACCGTTTGTATAAAGATAGAATACTGTTAATAACATTACTGTGGTGCGGCTGTCGCTGCGTCGCACGCGGTGGCCATCGCTGCGGCGTATGCTCTATTTCAAGCAAACGCGCGTAAAATCGCTTCTCCGTAAACGCACTCATACAACGCCACAATTTCTGTTTGAATTCAGTGTGGGCCGCGCCGCCGCCGCACGTGACGCGCGACGCCCCGCGTCTCCGTAAATGAGGCCTTATTCTTTATCTATGACAGAGCATAAACTGTCTTTGAAATTCTGTTAACTTTTAATTCGCAGTGGTACACCGGCGGCGAGACACAATAGGTTTTTAATTATATCTGGGATGCCAATAATTGACGGTTTAAGTGACGGAAATATGAAATAACCAAAACAACAACCCAATCCGAGAAATCTCACGTTAAGTTCCGGCCTATGCACTCTTCCAATGTTAAACAATGCGAGGCGTGGAGCCTATCCGTCTAGCTAGCCTGTTATTAGTTTCTTAACATCATATATGAATTCACTTCAAAATATTTAATTAGAGGTACTAACGTGTAGATGAAATAATGTGTAAGGTGTGTACAAACAATATTAGAAGCATTAGGGCAGTGTAGGCGCTGGCCGCGGGCTCGGTGCAGCGGCGGCGCAAGTCAGGCGGCGCGGGCGCGGCGGGCGCGAGCCCGGGTGGTCGGCGATGCGACGACGCCGCTGATTCATGTCGCTGATAGCAATCGCAGGCGCCGGCGCCCAGTGCTATTTTCTAAATTTATCACTATTCGTATTCGCCTACCACGCGTACTGTGGGCTTGAATAAAGGCATCTATAATTCCAGGGAAAGAAAATATCTCGCCTCGATCTGCACTTTCCTTGATTTATGCATTCATAATATTTGTTATTTCTAAATAAAATCGCT
This sequence comes from Catocala sponsa, assembly GCA_963564715.1. Taxonomy (NCBI): domain Eukaryota; kingdom Metazoa; phylum Arthropoda; class Insecta; order Lepidoptera; family Erebidae; genus Catocala; species Catocala sponsa. The sequence continues at coordinate 15,378,356 of OY751331.1, forward strand.
CCTAAATAATGATGTAATAGAGAAATACGAGATCAGGTAATTGATTCTGGACGTGGTTGATTTCATATAACTACCAAGTTCTTTGGGTTTCAAGTATAGTAGAATAATACCTATTTTATGGGTTATTTAACATAGCGTCATGTTTTTCACTGGCAATGTAATACGCCAGCGATATCTACGAGTTACCTACTTACTTTTTAGATCTGAATCACTTAAATGTAAAATCAGCTGATGTCATTTCCTTACCAAGTAACCTACAATAGAAACTGTAATGCTTGCTACAGTTACACAATGAATTGAACGAATGTTTACTATGTCAAGTGGATTAACGGCACCTGAGAATGCAAAGTGTACCTTCGATAAAAAAGAATAAGTGTTAGGTCTCCGAGCGGTAATTTATATAATAGTCGCGCGAATTAAGGCACAAGTCCCAGATTAACAATAGCAACAGACAAACAGAAGGTAATAGAACGAAGACAAACATTCGTGGCTCTTTCAAAGGCACACAATAGTCGTCATCAATTACAGGCAATAGATCGCCCAACATCATTTGTCCGTCCGTCCGTTACTCGACTGGGGCATTCCCACGGCTCTCGGGACGATCGTGTTTGTTGTCGGAATATGTCCAACGAGAAATAGTAATAGAAAATTGTTTCTGATTGCCTCGCTCTCTACCTACTTTGATCGCCTACTTCACGTTCCTATTTTTATTATTACCTAATGGAATAAGTATTTCAAGTATCTCTCCAAGGCGTCTCTTCTGCTTAAGGAGTTTAATATTGATATTGATTACTACGAATCGCCAGAATTTGATTCATCCTTCACTTCGCTCGATGCAATATTTACCGGTTAGCCAACAGCTAAATTACGTAGGTACCAATCGAAAATATTAACGTATGTCATGAGTATAGTACTCACACGGTAAAATCACGGAGTACATTCCAGGTTTATAATTATGCAGAACGATGCAAATCGTTGTTCTCCAGATGTTATCAGATATAAGACCGAAGAGAAATTGCTCCGATCGAAAGATAATCTCGCCGGAACCAAAATTGATCATTGATAGGAGGCGCGCGCACGTCCTGCGCCTGCCACCAGCCCACGCCCACGCCAATGTTAACTCTTTTTTAATTTCACGAAGTTTGTATCTTAAAATTGGTTATTTATTTTAATTACATACTCTAATATATCTTGATCAAATAGTAGGTTCGTCTTTACACATACCTACATGTGTCTACATACTCGTTTACAGGTAGGTCAATATAACAATGATACGAGCAACCTCGAAAAGGAGTAGATACGTAAGTATAGGTAGGTATAGTCGGTGCATTATGTTAAGATATCTCGGCTACACATATTATAAGCTTGCATATTTGGGTCACCTCTCCGTACCGCCAGCTTCATTCGATCTCTCGGTCAATAAATATCAGATTAAAGTGCCGCTATTGTAGCCTTCACGCACAAACTAGTACCGTGGCTTTCAATAACGGTTCGCACTATGCAGATTATCACTGGGGCGATAACCACGACGTGAAAGCGATAGCGGCGACACGATGCAGTGGAGCGGGTGGCGGCGCTGTCCCGTCGCGCAGCGCATGTGCTCCGCCGCGGCACCGGCCGGCGCGAGCGCGCGGGACGCGTGACGCGTGACATGCCGTGACGTGACGCCGCCGCCCTTACCGGCTTGCACAGCCTTTAATATCTCATACCTGCTGCTAGACTCCTGTTTCTGAGCATGTTACACTGCACGATCTCTTGGTACATTCAATTAATTAAAGTGACAGCTGACATAGTAGCTTATGTCCGCTGTCATTATTCATTTGTTTACATAAAAAATTGACAATACATAGAATTACCGAAAAATAATTTTCATGAATAAAATATGTTTTGTACCGAAAACTCTTCTCGCTTCGCGAACGATTACATAATACTATAGATATATGTATGTATTATGTATTGGTACGAAACAGACTCTACCTACTAGACAGTAGGTAGGGTCTGTTTCCTAATGACAAAATTCCAAATACTGGAAAACCTTTTGCCGTAAGGGTCGTGTGTCACCTAAATTGATATTTCAAAGATCATTGATGTATCCACTCAGATGTTTCAAACGACGGACTGACTGATTGACATTTTAATGATCAACGGATAACCAAGTCCTCGTCATGATTTGTTCCATTTTCCTCACTGACCGCTTCATCTGGTGCCTGGAGCGAGTTGTATTTTGCCAGGGGAACACAGACCAGACTGAAAACTACTAAACTGACTTTGCCTTACTGTTAATCATAAAGATCACCAACGGATCAAGATCAAGAGATCAAGCTAAGTCGACGGAGCCCCGCTTCGCCGGGCTTCTATTTTTGGGTGGGTTTAACTTCGATCAATAATACACTAGATGTCCGGTAAGCGCTTCAAAAACGAGCCGAAAAATAAGAGCACAAATACGGTTGTGCTCTTATTTCAAATTAGTATGATCCAATCATAGCCAACATTAAGACGTCAAAATGCCGCAGTGTGCGTTCAAAAATTGTGCAAATAACCACCGTAACACCGAGATTTTGGAAGGAATATCTTTTTTTCGGTAAGTTTATATCATTCAGTATTTTTCATAAAGTAAAAACCTAATTAAATAGTAAATATGAATCAATTACCAAATATTATGATTGTTTGACCAACGTTTGCGAGAACGCGCCAACTATTGTAAATTGTTATTACTATTTTTGGCACTTTGTAATTTAGACTTTAAAACATGCGTATAAGATTAAAATTGTTTTAATGTGATTTGAGCAGCGAACAAAGGTCGTAAAAATTAATTGCTTTTTGTACATAGCTTTGTGAATGAAACTTTAAGTATTGGATTTAAGGTTGAATTTGCATTAATGTATATTTATTTCAACTAGAATTCTTAGAATTACCTACACTCACAATTGGCGACAGTTTTAAAGAGGACTTTTATATGGGATTGTGTATCTAGTCTATTATTGATCAAAGGGGTTTAATAAGGAACCTAACATAACCTAACCCTTCCGAGACGGAATGCAGCGATTTGAAGCGTATAGGTGTTCGTTATGCTGTGCAATTAGTATTTTTGATGGTCATTATAATTAATCCCAATAAAATTGTGTAAAAACTGAAACCAATATTACTAAGATTCAATTTTCTTGAATACCTACACGCGGCTGGAACTGGTTCTCATTCTCAAAATCATAAGATTTAGAGAATGTATAAAGTATAAACCGACCTTCTAATTTTATGACTTATACTAATATAGCATTGCAGTAAACTGAATTATTTAATACTAGCTTTTGCAGGCAGTTTCGCTTGCGGATTGGCTAAAACCTGGCAGTTGGGTATATCGAAAGACCATGTTCTAGATTAATACACATACTTAATACTTTTTATACCGATATGCGTTCTCGTAGGATTCATGCGTGGGAAGCCACGGGCAGAAATTATATTTAATAGTTTTAGCTAGCTGTCAAGCACGAGAACATTATGCTAAATACGAGCGCTCGCGATGAAAATGTATTTGACACAGACACACAACTAACATAATTTATTTTTGTACTCCTGGGTAGGTACAGACGTCGCTGAAGTACATGATATACTAATGAACCTAAAGTCTAGTAGTGTTTCTGGTTGGGATAATATTCCTACATGTTATTGTTCATCTCGCTAACTTGTATTTTGATAAAGATATATTTCCTATACTGTTGAAGAAGTCTATTATAACGCCAGTATACAAAAATGGACCAAAAGATGAAGTCAATAATTATAGGCCTCTATGGCGTAGTGGTTAGTGTAACCGACTGCCACGCCTGAGGTCGCGGGTTCGATTCCTGCACAAGTCAAACATTTGTGTGCATGAACATGAATGTTTGTCTTGGTCTGGGTGTTTCTATGTATAATATGTATGTATTTACAAAAAAAAGTATATATGTATGTTTATCCATTGTCTAGTATCCATAGTACAAGCTCTGCTTAGTTTGGGCTAGATGGTGTTGTGTGTATGTGGTAGAATATTAATATTATTATAGGCCAATTTCCGTGCTACCAGCTATATCAAAAATATTAGAGAAATTACTTAATAAACGATTAGTAACCTGTTTAAATAAAAATCATATAATTTCAGACACACAGTATGGATTTAGGTTAGGTAAATCGGCTGAAGATGTTGGGATAGCTATAACTTCTCTTATTATTAAGCAATTTTATCAAGGTAAAAATGTCTCTCAGTGTTTCTAGACCTAAAAAAGGCGTTTGACACAGTATCTGTACCAATTCTCGTACGCAAACTAGAATCTGTAGGGATAAGAGGTACAGCTCTACAGTTATTTAAAGATTACCTATCTGATCGAACACAGATGGTTAAGATTGGTCAGTATATTAGCACGCATTCCAATATGGCATAGGGAGTCCCAGAAGGGAGTGTTCTTGGGCCCATCATGTTTCTGATTTACATTAATTAATCTATGTAAACTAGAGTCAGTTGGTGCCCGAGTTTCTCCTATGCAGATGATACTGCAATTCTTTTTACCAGCGATAACTGGGCAGATGTTCGAAAAAATATTGAATTAGAAATGTCTAATGTAAGCCTTTGGTTAAGAAATAATTTGTTAATACTTAATACTGAAAAGACAAACTATATGCCCTTTTCTTTAAGTAAAAAATCTCAACCCGGCAATAACTTTAGCGTAAAAAATCATCAATGTAATAATGTTCATTCTTTTAATTGTGCATGTCCAATAATTAAACATGTTGACAAAACTAAATATTTAGTTGTTATATTAGATAATCGATTATCTTGGCATAATCACATCGAATTAGTAAATGAAAGAACTAGAAAATTTATATGGATTTTTTAATCAATTATGGCACGTAGCTGCAAGTTGTCTACTCATACAAATATACCTATATCTATTGCTCTTGCTCAGTCTATTTTAAGTTATTGTATTCCTGTATGGGGTGGTGCCACAAAAACAAAATTTTTAGAAATTGAAAGGTCTCAGCGTGCTCTTCTGAAGATTGTGTTTTTTATACCATATCGTTACAGTACAGATGATTTTTACAAGCTATGCGACCTTTTAACAGTAAGAAAATTATATGTTTTGAATGCTTTATCAAAAATGCACAAATCTACAGGATTGACCAAAATGTATTAATAAATAGAAGATATGCTAGTGTGGTGATTTATAGAGTAAAAACTTCATTTGCTAGATACCAATTTGACACCCAGACTTCAGTATAATGCAGTCAATAAAAATTTTACTATTGACAGAGAACCATATAAGAATGCAAAAATACCCTTACTTTTTGGTTAAAAGAACTCACCTACACAGAAACTTCTTCAACCTTTAAAATAGGCAGTAGTATATGAGTAAGATTACATTCACACACAGACCCATAACCACACAACAACCACACACACACGCACACACATACACACGCGCATAAACACACTCACTCACATACCACACACACACTAGCATTATTTTATATTATTTCTTTTTAATTCTCGTTTTCTTTATGTTTTCCCTATTTAAATACAAATTTTTCATATTGATATTAATTAAATGTAAGATTGTTATTTTGACATTAGTGACAGGCTATGTACCTAAATGTTTAAAGATATGGAAGAGTACTGAGTCTGACACAAGTATTCATATACCTACAACGTTTGTGTTATAATTACGTGTTTATAACGAAATAAAGTATTTTTATTTTATTTATTTATCTTTTCAGACATGCAAATTTAACAGGACAGGAAGCTTTTCTCTGCATAGTACCTACTTCATAAAAAGGATTTTAGATTACCAATTATTCTTATATCCGGCAAGCTAAGCTAAATGCTTGTGTTGAATTGATGAGACATGAAGCATTGGATTTGCAGTCGAAATACTAAATCGTCATACCTATGGGTTACCGCCGCTTAAAAGTTACGACTGAGGCCTGTATTTTTATGATAAACAAAAACATCAAGTTGACAAACCAATCCGCTAGTCCAAAAAAATGTAATCATAAAATCTAAGAAACGAGCTAATTATTACTGGGTTTTCTTCAGGATGTTATCAACATGGAGTCTGAAACTGTCTTAGGCTAGCTCATTATAGACGTTGGGCCGGTACACCCCGGGCGACTCGGGTAATAATGTCCTTTCGGGGGCATTATTACTCGTGGCTAATACTCTGGCACACGTAGGGAACCCGAGGCAGTTTGTCTCGGGGTTATCGAGCCGCGAGGGCTGCGTATGGGGGTCTCTCCACGTGATCCTCTGATTAGCAGAGGACACGTGGATCAGAGACGGGGTGGGTCCGAAGAAGAAAACCTCGTTAAAAAATTACCAGTGGAGGCCGTTAGGCCGGGGTGGGAAGCATAGGTTTCCTGCCCAGTCGGGCGGTCTTGGGGCGGGTGGATCGGTCCAGCATGGATCCCGATCCGGCCCAACTCGTAATCCTGAACTGACAGGACCGGCGACATTAGGGCTGCGTGGAAGAAAACCACTATAAAAATTACCCAAAGCCCAAGTTTCTGGTGGTCCAACGCCCTCTATAGTGCCGGGGCGTCGCCCAGGAGTCGTAGTCTACTGGGTGGGTCGCTGAGTTAGTTTTCTTTTCCAGCGGCCCATCCACTATAGGGGGGTTTTGGTCCGTAAGCTCGAAATACGGGAGAGCCGGACATAACCCTCTCGCCTCCCCTTGTGGCGAGGGGGTACGCATTAGGCGCATTTCCCCATGTAAAAAAAGGTCATTATCATGTAAAATGTTGAAGACACACAACTCTGCCTAATCCATGGCGGTTTAACAGGCGTAATGCCATGTTACGTTAAACCAACTATCATTTGGACAAACTTGAATGCGCACACAATATTTACTCATATTGTTAGTGTAAAAGGTCAATGTTAGTTTACGTCGTCAATATAAGTGACGTGCAGGTTACAGAGGTAGACAAGTGATATCACAATTAAGCATTAGACATTTCACAAGAGTACTCGTACGAGTGACACTTGACCTCGAACTTGTCGTCTAACAAGTAAACTAGTAAATGAGCTTTATTGATAAGTCATCTTGCAACAACTATTTATTGCTAAATCTTATTTATATTTTTATCATTTTGCAACATGATGACAAAGCGATGAAACGAATTGCACCAGACTGTTTATGTTAAGATTTGCTTTTCTTTTCATATGATCAGTAGGTAACCTTGTGTAGGAGTTGGCTTAATGGTCTGACTTGCTAAAATAGTTCTACGCAGGTAAGACAACGACAACTTTCTTTTTCTTTTAAATGTTAAATACACACTAGGCGAAGCTAACTAAAGTTACACTGGTACCGAGGAGTGGTCTACAGCAGTGGATAGAGGAAAGTTAAAACAGTGGGCTGGTAGGGCACCAACATCAAGGACCCTCGTTGTCGCTTTGACCAGTTGGGTGAAGTAGCAACTGCCGCCTCAAAGTGAGCCTGATTGTCTTCCGATATGTAATGCTATGCGACTGCTATATTCAGGCGTAGACGATATTTTCCAGTTCTGTGTTCACTAGAACCCACAAGGTAAAAAATTTGAATCATCATGCGTTTGTCTAACAAACTCTCGCGGGTGCTGCAGAGACTCAAATACATTGTCCTGCGAATGACTTTTGAAAAGGAAGAGTTGCGAGCTGTACCTAAGTAATTTACCAAGTAGGTATGCGATTTCATGATATTCTTTTGTTTAGATATGTGGAAATGATCAATGACGAATGATTACTAGGTACCTATTACAATATGAGAAAGATATTTAAGAATACTGGTATATTTATATTTTAAAACTATTTTGTATAGTTTTAACATATTTTTAAGCTGAACAAAATTAAATTATCGAGTCTAGCGTAATTAACTAATTACTCACATCTTGCGTATTGAAGATTGCCCAAAAAGATTCAAGCGATAAGGTCAAGTGATAAGGTCAAGTGTACCGAGGGTTACAACCCATGAGGCGAACGAGCAAACGAGTGGCACAACAGAAAAAAATATGGCGATATAATTGACTAGTAGGCGAAACACAAATATCTATGATCGAATAATGTCTATGATATTCGTACTGTACGAATTAGAAGATTCGTTGAAGGTACTAAAGCACTTCAAAATTACAATCTTAGTAATCGTTTTTTATTTGGCAACCGATAAACTAAGCTTATCTCCATACACCTTTAAAAATATATGCAAATTGGTTCAGTCGTTCTATGGTATCTATATTCGAGATGATGATGCAGAAACGGACTGACAAAAATGTATGATAGGTAATCTGAAAGTATTAGGTGGCTATGGCTTCCTCTATTATTGTTTTGCGCACCTAAAAAGTTTGGCTAGCTTTGCCATAAATAAGTGATAGGTAACTGTATAATCTAAATTAATATTAAAATCTAAAATGTGCAGTACATGTACTTAATAAAATAACGTTTAACTGTGCTTTTCGTACTTATGAACATACGAAAAGCACAGTTAAACGTTATTTTATTAAGTATATCAATAAAAAAGAGTTTGTAGAATGTATCGTCAATTGATCGTTCTCATTCATATTATTCGAATATAACTGAAATAATAGAAATAGAATTTACGTGACGTTGTAACAGTAAATTGACTGCACGGATGGCATAGTGGTTTAAGTGATCGCCTCGCCACTGCCACTGCGCCGATGTTGGGTTCGAATTCCACACGGGACAAAAGTTTGTGTGATCCACAAATGGTGTCCATCGTTTGAAAGTTTGTAAAGTCAGACTTGTTAATTATTACCGCTAATAGGTATTTCCCTAATTTAATGTCCTAACTCTATTATTTCGGACTACTGCAACCATGATGACGTGGGCTGTTAAAGTATCTTTATTTCGATAACTAATATGTATTACTCTTAATAGTTCAAAGGTGAATTATTGTGCTTAGAGTATGCGTCAGTCTCTTAAAGCATTGCACCCACGCATAAAAGAAAAAACAAGTGAATGACCTATGTGTCAAGGTATTGGCTTATCTACCTAATAAACGCTTGTGTGGAAACAGCACTCAATTAAACTAACAAGATTTCTGTCAATTGCTTGACAAGATTCCCTTTTGACTTCCATTGCAAGGCGTTTTATTAACTACAATTTTACAAGCTGTTATTTAACTTGCTTTGTGAGTTTGTTTGCAATAAATCTTGCAATTAAACTTGAAAGCAGTTTTTAATCCAGTGGTTCTAGTTACATTATGTTTTTACTAGATGTGCCCGCGGTTTTACTCGCGTTTTTCGTTACTGCGCCGCCCCCGTGAGTCGTAGCGTAATGTTATATAGCCTATAGCCTTACTCGATAAATAGGCTATCTAACACTAAAATAATTTTTCAATTCGGACCAGTAGTTCCTGAGATTAGCGCGTTCCAACAAACAAACTCTTCAGCTTTATAATATTAGGATAGACACAGATAGTATAATGGTATAGATTATAATAACACTAGATGTTCCCGCGGTTTCACCCGCGTTTATCGTTACTGCGCCGCCCCCGTGGGTCGTAGCGTGATGTTATATAGCCTATAGCCTTCCTCGATAAATAGGCTATCCAACACTGAAAGAATTTTCAAATCGAACCAGTAGTTATCACGCAGAATAAACCAGGAGAAACATCGTTTGTAATATGTCTGAAATGGGTAATTATTTTGCTGCAATGTTATTTTAAAACTGCGATATCTCCTAAGATATTCATTGAAATCGAATGATGTATAGGGCAATTTTGTTTTAAATTAAATACTTGTGATGAATAACGTATTTATTTGGATAAGGATTAAAATCATGTTTATAATAATACCTTCGCAAATAATGCATTATTTTAGAACAAATTTGGTTAGCATAAAAATGGTTATAGTGAGCCAACCTTAAAAGATAGACATATGCTGTCGCGGACTTTTTTTTAGAACTTTTAAAGGGGAACAATTCTGTCATATATGATTTTTGTGAAACTTTAACTGTTTACGCAGCGCACGCAGCGGAAGCTCTCAAAAGGAAAAAATACCCTCCGATTTTGAAACATTCTTCATTGGTGCTTAGCTCCTATTGATCTTAGCGTGATGATATATAGCCTATAGCCTTCCTCAATAAATGGGCTATCTAACACTGAAAGAATTTTTCAATCGGACCAGTAGTTCCTGAGATTAGTGCGTTCAAGCAAACAAACAAACAAACTCTTCAGCTTTATAATATTAGTACCTATAGATTAGATCCAGCATTAGGCTCAATCTAATGTTATAATTATCATTACCTATGACTTTATCCAACGGAAATCCTGAACCCGTTATTAGCATGAGCAAGCATGGACACGAAGTTATGCACATAATTATATTTAAAATTGATACCTAAACATATAACGTTGTTTACTGTCACATACTGTGATACAGCACTATTTAATATAAGCTTACGTTATAAAAAAAAATTATTGATGTATACGTAAGTAGGTAAGGTTTTTCATAAAAAGTTAAAATCTGCAATATCTGAGACTATGAAGAAAGAATTACTTTCATACCTATACCATACATAATATCCATCCTAATAGTTTGCAATAATATTACAGTAGTAGATTTGATGTACAACTGAATAGAATCTAATTTCAACATTAAATGTGTGCACTAGTTCAAATGTTGAAGAGCCGTGTGGGTGCGATCTGTAAACAAAATATATAATGAACGGAGTAAAGGCTTCAATAGCACTTAACCTTTTATCCACGTGCGAGTCCCCAAAAAAGCTATTGTAGTGTGTGAGAGCTCGGTCTTTTACCACCGCCAAGTGTTTACGTGCTTTGAACAAGTACCAAAGCTTTGTTATTATAAGAAACTATCGAGGACATGGAGTGATGTGTGGTATGTTTCTGTGTAGGTTTCGATCTCTGTGATTTATTGTTGATTGTCAGGTGCTATCGATTTTAGTATCGCGATCGAAATTTGTGCACCAGACTTTCACTCGAATTGATGACTCAACTGCACTATAAATAGGTATTCTAATAAGATAAATTGAGCATTTATCGTATGTATTTATTTCGTTTCTAGTTTGTTTCTAGTACCTACATTGCTTTTTTATAAATCTCTGTATTAGTTTTTTTATAATAAACACATAAAAATGATCTAGGTATAACATATTTTTATTAAAAGTTCTATGAAATGTATGAAAACTATTGAAGACACATGATGTATATGTAGGTGGCGATGGCGATTACCATTCAATAAAACTTAACATAGTAAAACACAGTAGCTTTAAGTACGCGTAGATATAACGGTAGATCTAGAATCCTCCTTTCACAACAAGTGTTACTTATTCTAAAAATATAGCCAAAGGAGATTTTAACGCGTTGTTTGTTGTCCTTTATTATAAGTAGGCTTCCCTTGCAAAATTAAGGGCAAAACGGAAAACTGAACTTGCTTTTAATGATAATTAATCGAATCGGTAATCGCAGTGTTAATAACAATTAGTTATCATATTATACACCTGTTTAGGGATTCCGTGTTATTAAACTTTTTATTATAAACATTGAGCTAATATTACCTTACGACACAAGATATATTAGTCAAATTGTGATATAATTAATTTACCCAATTTTCATCAAGTTATACTGTTCGTTGTTAGATGGCACTCTTTGTATTGTTTTTAAAAATTGTAACAAATTCATTTCTGTTTCGGAAAGACAGGTACTATTTGCAATGGTGCCTTCAATTTATGGTCACCTGCCCAGAATATGGTTTTCACGACTTGCAACTGTAGGTACTAGTGTACAACACTTCCTTCGTCTTCGTTACTGTGAGGTTGACCACGTGTGGGTTGATAGCCCTCACGAGTCTTCACGCTGACTTCCGCACGAAGTTTTCAGTTATCAGTAAAGTAAATTATCATTTATCCCAGATAACGCTGGTAATACTAACTACATTGCTGGTCATAAAATAAAGTAATATCGACACTTTAGAATTAATAAGGGTATGTTTACATTATACCTACGAAGTGTCTTGAGAAGTCGATTTACATTTGTTTAGTACCAGTGTTTCTCGACTTAAAATTTACTTCCTAAGAAGTTCTCTTATTAATGCCTATGTTTATAAACATAGGCAATTATGCCTTAAGTTTTATTTAGTACGTTATTTTACACACAAGAGCAAATAGCAATCGAAAGAAATCATGCTGTGCAAACAATATCAAAATTTGTGGCAAAATAAGAGAGTAATTAATATTTTATATTTATAAATAAGAAAAAGGGGAGTCGTAGTGGGGATATCTTGCTATCTCCTTCGAAAAGCTACGTCTAAATAGCGGATACGTCGTCGTTTGTATCGTGCATCCTTTTTCTGTCATTTAACAAGTACCCTTACTGTTAGATTTGAAAAGCTTGTACCATATTTATTTTTGAGTAGGTTTCAAAAATATTTGTATATTTGTCTTTGAATAATGTAGGTAACTATTAGAGTTCTTTTGCGTCTTCGTGTCAATGGTTCTAGTTTGAACTAAATATTATTTATATTACAAATATAGATTAATAATAAAAATATGAGTCAGTCACCACATTATATCAGTAGGCCCTACAATATACATATGATATATTGAGTAAATATATATCACGTACTAGAGGAGACATCTAAAGTTTTTTTTTGTAGCACGGGTTAGCATTGTCTATCGACAATTACGGGAATGTATTTGTATGTATCTAAGAAAACTTCTAACCAACATATTTTTTTGTAAAAATGTAAACTGGTAACTTGACCATCAAATAAGTTGTAGTTGTAGTGAACAATTTGGTTCTAATTTTATACAACTTAATGCATAATGCAAATAGTGTGAGTGCCTATAGGAAACTAGTAATGAAGCTACAGTATACGCTGACTATTAAATACTGCACTTGACTTTCATGTTTCTTATTTTTTACCTACACTACTTATCTACAACTTATACGAGACTAGGTAATACGGGTATGATACCCATGATAAACGGTTTGGATGTCACAATTACTCCTAATATGTAGCGTCATATTTTAATATTGTGTTATTGTTGGTAACCCAATAAAATAAAAAGGAACTAAGATTTTTATTGTATCGCTCTAAAAGCGGTCAATTGAGGCATTTTACTGGTGTAAAAGAGTTAATGGTAATTAATCAATTTGAAAATCGTTATTACATGACATATTGTAGGTATGTGATGCGGGACAGATACCGCGTGGAGTTTTGCTGTGGACACGTCTGATGCACAAGATAAGGCGGCAGGCAGCGCGTGTCCTGCGAAGCGCCTAATGGCCGACATCGCCGCGGGCGCAACGTGCCTCACAGTTTAAATTGAACGTCAAGCTATCGATTTGCATAAATCACACCGTTACCATTTTCAATTATTTGACTGGTTACATTAAATATGGACAATCAAAACATCTCTGATCGTAAGTGACATTTGATGTTTAGAAGCTGTTAGCGGCGCGATGTAGGATAAGTAAATGGTTACTCGCAACTCACGCGAACAATTAGTGTTCTGATTTTGAAATATTCATTAATGTCAGTGGCGTTGTTCGTAACAACTTCATAAAATGATTAATAACAATTTTACCGGCACTTAATGAGTTAAAGTAAATTTCATATTATTAAATATGTATGACATGAGTATTAAGGGAAAGCTGACGATGTAAATAATTTTTTATTGCGTCGCTTCATTTATTATTCGAAGTTCGACTTCCATAAATTACGTCCTTTTATTTTGACAATATACGTTGTAAGCAGTATCTTTTGAGTAATACTTACTTTCAATTACTCTGATACACGCGCTTCATTTTCCTCAATCGATAATAAGTTGATATGCTTTATGCACAAGTGAATGTAGGACGGTCAGAGATTTTGTAGAGCCTAAATATTTAGTAGTTACACTTACGAATTTATTAGAATAAATGAGAAATGATATGTGAGAATCGTTCTTAGCAGTAAATGCATCGTCGATTCCGGCTCGAGGAACAATGGCCTTACTATAATACAAACTCTCGCGCCGGAGCAGCGCGACCACGCCTGCCGCTTTCCGCGAACAACTTGACGGCTCTGATAAACGTGTACCTTATTTAAATATTTATGAATGCGACCCATTCGGTACCTCGTCATTGAATGATAACATAATTAAGACACAAAATATTACTATGCAGGGGGCTTAGTGAACGTTTTCTACAGTGACAGTGCAGTATTTGTATCTTCCTAATTTTGTTAGCAGGCACTAATAAATGTCTATGTATCTTCAATAAAATGTTTTTTTTTGTTTCATGAGATGATATTTATATTATAATGTCTCAGCCATACACTTGGATTTCGCTAGTACTTATGTAAGTATACTTTCTGTTTTAGTACTTACAAGAGTATGGAATATTTTACGTAGCCTATTGATGCGTACCTACCAATGTCGGGCTTATTTAAGTTTAGGAAGAATAACATTTGAATATATTATAAATTTAATAACATTTAAGATTATCTTTTATGAAAATAATCCAGGTGACATAAACAAATATATATAGCTACTTTTATGTTGTATTAATTAAATTCAAATATAAATTAATAATTATGGATATTGTAAGTTATTAATAAACTTAAATTTCTAAATTTTAATTTAGAATTGAAATAATTATATAAACCATTTAAATTTACATTGCCTTTTGGATTTAATTAATTAATTAATGATAAATCATGTTGTAGGTATGTATCTATTGTTTGGACGAAGATCATTTAATTTTATGGTTAATTGAAGTAGCTTTGTTACACGGTATACGAATAACGTTGATCAAAAACAGATTTAAGAGTTTAAGTCCCTTTTCAGAATCATATTTAATTTAATGGATTCGATTCGTACTGATTTACAGTAATATATATAGTTTTCAATCATTGATAGATGTAGTATCGCACACATCATATACCTATAGATTTTATATTGACAAAAATCAATAATATTCTATACCATAATTACATGAATGATTAAAAAAAGTCACGCTAGAACTGCTAAAAAAATAGGTACTCATATTTCGTTATCTATGTTTCAGGTCTAGTACTGTGCTCTATAACAATTTTCACGCAGTTACTCAAAATTGCCAGAGAAATTTTAAGATGTAATAATAATGTGTATTAGAACATAGTTAAATATCAGTTTATACAGGGAGTAACAGATTTAAGTTAATAGTGTAGTCATATTTAAGTAATATAACGTATTGATTTTAAATCCTGGATATTATAGAGCAGAGGTTCCCAGATTTTTTTTTCTCATAGACCACTTCGTGGACCCTCGCTTACTAATTGTGAACTCTCATTTTTAGTCACGCCAACTTAGAACCCCCTCGAGACTCCCGTGGGCCCCTGGGGGCCACCTGGACCAATTTGGGAACTAAGGATATAGAGCAAAACCTTTAGCATCGCGAAACAGTACATACAGTTAATTTAAATGTGTTATTATCTGGTAAGGAATTCGCTATATGGGCAGCTTTTCAGATGCATGTCTCATCATTTTCAGCTCAAAGTAATAAAACTGTTCTGTTCACTGTCCTTACTTTGCCACGCTGTATATTCTTTTATGTTTGTCTAAACGAAAAATAGATTGGTTACCTACTAGCTGTAATAGCAGCCCACTTTTATGAATGTTTTATAAGTTACAAGGGAAATACCATCACGGAATACTAAAACACGTTGACTGTATAATATGAACACTGTAGGATATGTTATATTATTGACTACTGAACTTTTTAAATTAATGGTCCAACATAATAATGTATGCAATAGGTTGTTACGTCAGGATTAACGACGGTCTCATCTCCACAATTTTCTCTATACTGCAGCTGTCTCATATACTAATATGATATGGCAGATGAGTCCTCGTAGATATAATACGTACTGACTACTGTCTTAACAGCGCAAACTAACCTGCGTAGATGTTACTGTAACCAGCGACTGAATTTAAAAAAAAATCTTAGATTTAATATAATGAAGTTTATGTTGCAACCGATTATACAATAAAATGATATTTATTTAGAAAACCAACTGGGGTACATGAAATATTTTCCAGAACTTGTGTAACAGCATTGAATGGTTAATAATAAGTCTTCCCGTCTAACTAAAATAAGAACTCATGGGAACGAACTCTAGAAAAACAAAATTTGGTTCAAACGGTACAATGTTGCTTAAAGTTAAAATATAAAAAATAATTGTAGTTGGAGCTTTGTTGTCTGTCATTTGCCTTCAGTTATGGTTGTATAGTCTGCGTTTTAAATATGTATTTAGTTCAGTTAAATTAAATAACTAATAACTTTATTATTGTCATCATCATCACTGGACGTTGGACATACACCTAATATTTGTAGTACGCTGAACATATGTTTTCAAATTTATTATCATAGCGAACGAGGTTGTGCTGCTAATATTCAACGTTTTCGTACTACTTGACGAAGTTCCTCATTGTACCTATACTCTACTTTCGTATTGTTTAGGTATGAACCTATAGGTACATACCTGGAAAGCTTTCTACTCCAAACCATCCAAATTGATACGAGCCTGCTAAAAGTTGCAGCAAAATGTCACCACGTAGATTTGCTGATACTGTTAGTGGTGTTAGTTCTGTTATGGATTGACTCATTCTGGATATATGACTCCTATCACACCCAAAGTTCTAAAGCTCAATATATGCTTTATTGATTTTAGATGTCGTTACTTATTTTAGATAATGTATATGCATGCTTATTTGTTATACGTATTTTAGTTTCTTCAAATTTTTTTAATGATATATCTACCAACTGTCCTCGAAGGCTTAAACGAACGACAAAACATATTACTAAAATATTCGTACTAGCTTTAGATATCTACAGCTTCAATTTTGTATTTATTGTATTTTATAAACGTGTGCACGAAGTTTTATAGACACCCAGGTAACGTCAGTCTAGCCTAGATGTTAGATTTTTTTGCAGATACTGCCTGTGAGAGTCATTACAGATAAATCAAAGAGGCTCGCGTGATAAACTGGACCGACCACGGCCGCCGCGCCGGCTTAGCGACGCTTTTCGAGACACGGAGGGGCCTAAACGGTAAAAACGTAAAGAACGGTGATCGATCGTCCTGCGCAGTAGCCAGCGAGTCACGAGAACATGATGGATAATTAAAGAGCCTTCAAAAATAATAACACCCAATGCAAATATGATTTTAAAGTATTACTGAATATAACCTCACTCTGTTATCGTGTCTAGTTATTTATGTTAAACTCTATAATAATTATTATTTGTTAACCTGCATTTGCTTCAACTTGGTTACCTTTTATTTACATAGTACTTATTTATATCTAATCTAACTAACCAATATCATTATAGGTACATTAAACGGTAGCAACAAATTTATGTAAGGAATGGAAACCGGAAAGGAATTTATAGGAGGTGCATTTAAAATATTTTATTTGATTAATTGAAAATAACTTTTTTGTTATATAAGCTTTTCTATACCTAGTTTTACGGCAACAGGATAAGATTCAGCTTTCTTTTCTTCGTAATGCTAGCTAGCAGACACTTGTAATCTTAGTATTGACGTCTGATGACCGTAGGCTGCAGGCTGTTCTAATTACCGTGATATTTATATAAGTTAGTTTAATTTAATTGTTTTTGTGTATTGGCATACATAACATGAATTTGTACTAAATGATTGTTTGTCAATTACAGCTTAAACTAATGTTATTAGGAAAGACTAAAAAATATCGAATTGTTATAAAAATATTAAACAAAATGTGAGTGCCTATTTTAAACATTATGTCGATCTTGCCTATCTCTGCCGATTATTATTATATTAAGACAAATTTAAGATTGTTGTACATATAGATTCATACTTAAATATATTTGCTATTTGCCACATCAAACGATAAGCGTTTACTAGATAAACGATAGAAACTAGTGGTCTTTGAAAGTAAACATAAAGAATATGAGATATTTAGTTTGGAGTGTTTATAATGTTATATTTTCTTGAAGCGGCAAAGTAATTGGTGGTGGGCACGCGACTATCCTCGTGCGTCGCGACTCGCGAGCCTCGCACCGCGCACCGGGCTCGCTACACCGTTGCACCGCACTGCTCCGCACCGCACCGCACCGCCCGTAACCGATAGAGCGGCGGCGCTAGTAATTGACATTTTATGACTCGTTAAGTTAGATAATCCATTTTATCTGTTTATAGGATCGCCTGGTCAGAAAGATGAAGGAGAACATTATTATTTATTAAGTTTATACAATACATTAAAGAAGGATTTTCTTTATTTTTCAGGTGGTTTGAATATATTTCCTTTATTTGAAGTAAAACTTGATACCATACGACATCTAAACATAGTAAAGCAGATACGCCCGTGGTCTTGCTTGTATAGGATACCGTTAGAGTAAAAAAATTATTTTCGCCGAATATTATATAGTACAATGCTATTAAGGTAAATATATAAGTAATTGCTTAAATACACGTAATTATTATATTTAAGTAGTATAGTTTATGAATATAACAAATAATCATTAAATAAATATGTTTTAAATCGTTGGTGAAAATGAACAAAACGTGTGCATCTCTATTCCCTTAACCTGCGAGACGTGCTGCATTCTCACTTAATCAGGTACTATTAGCGTACTTGGAAAATTAGCTAAGAAACATTCGCGTCAACGGCCGGTAGCTGCGCCGCGACAATTAAAGCAATCATAATTCTTAAACAAAACAAGAATAATGTCTACTTAAACTTAAGTACCCCGTTTTAAACGCTGCTATAATAATCACGCAACATTTCCGTAAATATAAACTAACTGTGGCTGTTTTATGCGCCTTTACATGTACCGTGTGTCGCATGTCGCATATCTCCTTACACTAGGCATCCTTTGTTGCCAAATCTCAGTCTGCCGACTGCCGGTAGTAATATTACCATGATTGCGCTTTAAAATAGTGTAAAGACACAGAGAAGTCGGTGAACCACACCTAAACATAAAACTAATAAATTATTGAAAATATTTTTGTTCGAGCTAGTTACTTTAAGCAAATTGTAGCTAATTGTCAGTAAGATTTTAGCTTGGTGTTACCATGACCTTAAAGTATCTCTCATTTATATGATACAAGAGTTTGCTCTCGGCTTCACCCGCGTCAATCTAGATTTTGTCTATAAAGGGGATTGTCCACTTGCTATAGACACTTTGGCCAATCGTAGACAGGTCATTTAGCTAATAATATGATATCATTTAAATACTTCACATCAGTAAAAAGAAGAATATAAACCTAGTTTGGTATCAGATTTTATATTTAGATACGTTTCTATAAGTTATTGAAAAGGGTAATTACTAATATATACATATAATAAAATCGTAGGAAAGTCAAAACTGTACATTGAATATTTTTTTAAAAGAATACTTGGGGCGTGATCTACAATCAATATCGAAGCCAAAAATATAGTTTTTAGAATTTTTGTCTGTTTATCTGTTTGTCTGTATGTATGTCCGGGCTAAACTCAAAAAGTACTGCATGGATTTACTTCAAATTTTGCATGAATATTACTAACAGGTTGGGTCAACATATAGGCTACATATTATCACGCTATCACCTACGGGGGAGGAGCTGTGAATCTTTATTTTTATTACGCATTCTGTGACAGCGTGTAATCTAACGACGCATATTTAAATGTTGTTTTTGAGTAAGCCATGCTATTATGTAGCTTTACACTATAAAAACTACGCCATTTAAGTAACTTGGGAAGATAAATATAGTTGGGTTCCGCGGCGACAAACACTTTTTAGTTACAATCTACGCGGACGAAGTCGCAGGTAACAGCTAGTTAATCAAATAAAACAACATATTTTTCATGAATATTTTATTAATCAGACTCATACGTAAGTAGTATATGATCAAGAAACTGGGCAGGTGGATTAATGTGCTCTTGATACCTTGCCGAGCCTAAAAACCATACTATGGGCATTATGTGAGCGCAGCAACCCACTGTTCTACGACCCACTATGTTGTTGTTTTCTTGTTGTGTTAACTTACACAAAGATTTTTAAAATAACATAAACGAAAAATAAATAAAAATATTCATGAATTTATTTTTTTCATAACATCGTGTCCACAGATGGCCGAAAGTGGACAATGTCCTTTATATCCCTCGTACTCTATGTCCTATTTTGTAACATTGACAATATGTATGAGAAATTTCATGATGATCGGTCGAGTTACAAACAAAGCGTAACAAACAAACAATCTCACTTTTGCGTTTATAATATTAATTAGGATTGGGATAAGGAGTTTATTTTCGGACGCATGTTTATATATTGAATTTTTATTTTATACATCTAACGTGGCAAACAATCATACGGCCCACGTGATGGTAAGTGGTCACCGTAGCCTATGGACGCCTGCAACACCAACGGCATCACTTGCGCGTTGCCGACCCTTTAGGAAAGGAAGAAGAGAAAAAGGAAGTGGGAAGGAGAAGGAGCGGGAAGCGAAGAAGGGTGGAATATAATAATAAGAAGTACAACAAAAATATTGTTAACAAGTAAGATCTAAAATATTAGCTGACTAGCTTTTCCTTGCGGCTTCGCTCGCGTATAAGTAGGTTAGGTTAGGTTAGGTGCAACAGATTTTTTAAAAATAAAATGTAACCTATGTTATTTGGTGATAATATAGATTTCTAAGATTTCTAATGTTAAAAGAATTTTTTAAATCGCTTAAGTAGTTTTTGACTGAAATCTAAATTTTTCTTATCTATTATTTTTGTTACCATTTATGGTACTCAGTATTCTTATCTGCTTTATATTGAAAAGGAAAAAAATTGGCTCTCTGGATAATCGAGGGACTTTAAAAACTTATGACATAAACATTAACTCTCTCTTTGACTCGCACCAACTAATTGTATTTCCCCAACTGTCTGTGACACGAGGATCGTATCCAAGACCCTCACCGTTATAGCACCGAGATGACCACTTAAATCTTATATATATATATATATATGAGACATTTACCGCACTAGGAATAATTCGTGTATTGCGGGCGACTTTACAGACACTCAAACAACAGACACAACGCCGCGGCAGGAGCAAGGCTACCACTTAAATAAATACGCCATTCGTGGCGTCAATAAAGAATTATAATAATTATTTTGAACCATCAACACCATGTTTATCTAAGTAGTATCATCACGCTCAATTTATTACCGATATCAGTTTGGTTATCGTATCTATTTGTGGTTTATAAATATGTATATAATTACTAGCGGCCACCACCAAATTCTCCCGGATTTAACAAATTATATAGCCTATGTTCATCAAGAATCATGTACATTTCAAGTAGTAAAAGAATTTTCAAATAGTTGCAGTAACTCTGGAGATTACCCTTCACATACACACAAACTAGCATAAATCGCACTTTCTCTTTATAATATTAACATAGATTTTCTACATATACATTTCCTAAAATACACCTAAATATATACAATTATTTTCTTCAGTCTCATTATACAACACAATATTATAGCCACTGGTCCGGAGAAGCAACGAATTTGAGCATGTTTAAATAAAGAATAGTTATGATTTGAATTTCTGTTAAGGCTCGAGTCCCAGCCGTACCGGCCATTGTTTGAGACATTATGCCCCAAATACGGCGTGCACACCTGTTAGTGTTGCCCGATACTACTAACTTAACCTACTTTATTAACTTAGCAGTCTAATAAATGTATTACCAGTTTACTTAGTTAAGTTAGAAAGTCTACGCGGTATGGTAATTCCATTACTGATTTTAACGAATATGGCCAATTGAAAGTTATAGTAAGCATTTCTTATTAGGTATTTATATTTTCTATCTATTTAAATACTTTGAAAGTCTATTTTTATTTCATATTGTGATAGAAGCGATGGCAAGAAACATACAATAAGTTGCTTATGCAGGTAAAATGAGACGTTTCACATAAGGAAACGTTTATACACTTGCCGCGGAGCTCCTAAATTGATTGTGCGTGAAGAGTATTATTGGATATGTGTTGTAGAGATGTAGATTTGGATGCCGTTACAATATGTATCGGGCTGTGTTGCGGGACTTGCGGGACAACCATGGCCGCCGCGGCCGAGGTGCGACAAGGGCGTGCGACGGACCGTTCCAATTTACGGGTCACGAGCGGACCACTCGCGCGCCGACCTATCTGCCTTTCCTCCATAATTGAATCCAACGGCGTGGGAGACTCGACAAACTAAATAAAATGATTCCATATTACCTATACTATCATGTCACATGATATCTAATTAGCAGCTCTCGAAGTTTGTGTCTTCATTACAGGCTTTGAATTTGAATATCTTGTATGAATATTGAGCTATTCAATATAATCGAATATTGAAATAGAGAGATCTAAATAGCACTGCACATATTATATGACATACTTTGCATTATTATAAGACGATGGTTTAACCGATTGAAGCTGCTGGACCTTTCTTGTGACTTCCTTGTATTTGTTTACATAAATTAAGTATTAGAGCTGGCCACGAGCGTAGTGTTAGGTTACTATGTTCGTACGTAAGCCTTTTTTGAAAGTGCGTCGGCGTCGGCGCCGGCTCGGCGCAGGTGCGCGATTGTCGCGGATCGGTCTCAGATAACGCTATAGCATTAAACTTAAATACGAGATCAAACTGTGAACACTTGTGCACCACGCTATTGCAATTGATTGCTTGTAAAATTACCTGGTGATTTATCAATAAATGTCTCTAGGTTCAACACTTAGGTTTTGTATTACGTTCAAACTAACATATAATAGGGAACTATACTATTTCATCACTTCAAACGTCAAAGTTCATTTACATGATCATTGTATTGAATAGTGAGTTTCTGTTGTTACACATGTAGCTATGAAATAAACTGACAACCAATAATAGGCCAATGCATATACATACTTACTTACACAATGTTTACTGTTTATTATAAATGAATGTCTCATAGTTTTCATTTGTGTGTCATTGTTTGCTGATTGACAGCATTACTAAACTTGCACATTGTATTGTTAGACCTGACTGATTTAGGATATCTTCTTCTATCTGGTATGTAACAGAAGTAGAGATTTACTTTAGTCGCTACATTTTATTGCTGCAGCGCCGGCGCGGAGGGTACACGTTAAATTGTACATTTACCTTAATTGTGTGGTGATTGCTAATGCTCCAAATTTAGACAAAAGTTAAAACCGTATGAGCCAGTAAGGAGAGCGCACTATAAGGCGCATAAACCGCGATACGGCCGATGCAAAGGTTAAGGGCACAAGACACCACGTGGGAGGTGCCAGTTTAAGAAATCCGAGATCCTGTCTTGTTCACAAATGGCGTCCATTTTCACTGCAACTTTGTCCTGGAAATGCATTAAACAGGTACTATATTTTACTATGTGGAAATATGGATACAATAAAATGTAGTTGAGATTGTTGCCCGAGGAAATACATTCTGCGGAATAGGCTATTGCCTATTACAATATCAATAATATTTCTACTGAATATTAAAATGCTATAAGTCAATACGAAACAATACGACTACTATTTTTAGTGATAACTGTGAACATCTGGTTTACTGTATACATTATATACGGTGTGTTTGTTACTTGTATATTTTTACTTGTGATTCATTGAACGTTATGTAAGCATGGGCGAATCTGCATCAGTAAGTGCCACGTAACTCTGCGCCGCGCGCCGTTGCTATTAATTGCAAACAATAGCTGGTAGAGTAGATACGTAGTTAGAGCTATGTTCGCACAGCCAAATATCATAAGGAGGGTTGTTCTATATGGTAACGGTGAGCTCGGCACGACTCCGCGAGGTGAGGATAGTGGATTACGTGTGAGTGCGCAAGAGCAGTCGTGCACACGAGTTGGTTCATTATCGCGCGTGATGCATTTGCGCCTGCCGCCCACCGTCGCGCGTCGCCCGCGTGTCCCATAATGTTCGCTCTCCAATATAGCACCAACAATCATCCTTGATTTCTTACACTATTGTCTTTATATATTAGCTCCAACGTGTACATTGTTGTGCTCTTAATTTACAAACATTTGGTTGCATATTTTCTTGCCGAATGTTTGTACACAATTACATTTACATTTTCATAACTATCAACTTGTTTTGCTGGACCTGCGTAACTTTGCGTTCATGGTTGTAAGCGATTCTGATGTGCCGGATTCGATACCCGGGTTTGTCAAAATGTTGTTGAGTTGTCTGCCACGAAATGTTCAGTGGCAACTCAGGGACTAAAGTTGTGCCCGGCAGAAAATAAAAGGCTTGCCCTCTATAACGTCACCTTCGAAAATGAAATGTTTAGCGTTGTTGTTTAACACTGCTTTTTTAAATGTGTAACAATAATTTATGTACCGTACCACGAAGGATTTTACAAACGTTCCAACAATTAGGTAAAAAACACCAAGGATATAGATTGTTTTATTTGCGAACCATGACAATGATCCCTCTCTTTTAATGGTATGAAATTTCCATGATATCTAGTTTTGATAGCACATCAATGTTCACATCACTTTAACTAAAATGTACCTACCACTTCTTTCTGTTACGACAGGTGGAGAGTATATTTAATATATAAAGTAGTGGAGAGATACGTCTTATCAAACATAATAAAACATCAAATTAGTGCGACATAATGATCGAAAACGAATTATATAATATCAGTGACCACTGCCGTGGTACATATGCTTTTTACCGACTTCAAAAAAAGGAGGAGGTATTCAATTCGCCTGTATTTTTTTTGTGTTTGTTACCTCGTTTCTTTCGACTGGGTGAACCGATTTTGATGATTCTTTTTTTATTTGAAAGCTGGTGCTTCCCGTGCGATCCCATTTAATTTTGATCAAGATTTGACCATTCGTTTTCGAGTTATACTTAATAATGCGTATTTGGCTACATTGATGATGTTCTCATATTTGGCAAGGTTCACTAAAAACCGAGATATAAACAAAATTTTAACAAAAAAGAAAACTGACTTCAAATAAGAATATTCTAAAACTTAAAATGCACTAAAAAGTTAATAAATAATTGCATATTCTTGTGAATAATTAAGTTATTGTTATTATTGGAGTCGGTGTCAGCCAAGGTAGGTTTGTAACTAATTAAACATGAGATGTCTTACTATAATCATAACATAACATTGGCATGCACAATTACACACATAGACGCAGCACGCGGCGCGGGCGGCTGACACCGACTCCAAAAATAACAATAATTTAATTATTCACAAGAATATGCAATTATTTATTAACTTTTTAGTGCATTTTAAGTTTTAGAATATTCTTACTTGAAGTCGGTTTTCTTTTTTGTTAAAATTTTGTTTATTCTACAAACTATATATTATATTTTGGATGTTAATTAAAACACGCTAGTACAATTACCTATCTAAATATTTAGAAAAAAATTTGACGGTCTCAATGAGATGTTTTTCATCTTGTACTTATTTAATTATGGAAAGTTTTATTATTTCAAAGCTAATGAACAAATAGCTTTAGGTATAAATAATATTTGATATTACCTTTTTTATTAATATTAGGTACCTACTTTAAATTAATTGTAAAAAAAATTAGTTGCAAATCTACAAGAATATTCTAGTGAAATTGTATATAGACGATACCAAAAATCCATATAATATCTTATTTACAAAATATTGCCAGAACTTAAGAAGAAGCAACAGTGTAGCCAAATATTGGATATACTATTTATATATACTGCACTGCAGTTCAAGCCAAGTATGTAAATTGTAAACGTCAAATTTAGATACCTACACATCACTTGATACAGTAAAACTGTGAAATTGCTACTGGGTATAATATTTGGTAATATTATAAGGCCATTAGTAGTGATTTATTGCCGCACGTTTCCACCGAGGTATTGTATGACGCTCATGCAAGTATGGAAGCATGTTGTGTTTTTACCGACTACAGGTACAATCTGTAACTAGGGGTAATAACAATGCATGCATGTTCATCATTTATTGTAATCCTTTTATTGACAGGATATCATTATTTAATTAAGACCATTCAAAGATAATAAATAATATATGAACCTCAAGTAGTACACATTAAAATATTCAATAATCAGACATTGTAACTAAAATAATTAATTTGATGTTTTAGAGGTGCTTAAAATCTTGCCGTTGGTCTTTCTGTCTATTGAAACTAAGTAGCTATGTAGTAGTTACTTTTACAAGTATTACAGTAACTGCTCATGATATAATATAAATATTAATAATAGTTTTCAACAATACTTGTTTACCTTTGTTCCAAATAAAAAAACAATATAATCGAATTTTCATCAAAAAGTAACTGAGCGCTGCCTCTTATATTCGAAAGTTTTCAGCAAAATGTTTGAAAATATAAGTTAAGTATAGAAATTAATTTCAACGAATAACATTCGCGTAAACATAGAACAGTATTAAGCAATAATTACCTAATTCAAAGTTGCCATAAGGTACTGTTTTGTTATGTCTGTAATTATCACAGTTTTTTAAACCATTCTCATGGAGGTAGGTATTAACCTAATGGTTGAGAATAGTTTAAAAAACAAACCCGGACCCGGAAAATAATTAAACCGGAGTCAGCGAAGTAGTAATGTTAAGGTAATCACTTAAACTACGGAACACTGGCCAAGTGGCCACTATCAACTTTCAAGTTCACTAAAGTACTTATTGTAATTAGTTCGGTCACATACATTGTTCGACCATTATAATCAAGTACATAACAAATCGTGTGCTGGTGCGACTCAACGTGCTCTTAATTCCGATCAATGATTTACAACTTGTTAATAATACTGCAGGTTTAAACCGAACATCCATAAATCAAGATCGGAACTGTAGCTTAAACGAAAATATTGATTGTAATGCTCCGGTTTACGCGGTTCGATGTTTATATATAAGAGATTTTTGCTCCAAGTGCACAAATTTATAGTATAACGGTTAATCGGCTTTCCTCAAAACCAGTACCTAAGTCATAATATGTAACTATATATTATTATTATTCAACATTTGCGAAAGTTAAAGTTTACAGGTAACATTTTTTATGACGGTCATTAGGTTTATGTTTCTCAAACAGGTTAATTGATTGTGTGATGCGACGACTGGTGAGCACGTATCACGCGCGGTAGTCATTACCGCGGTGACAGATGGCGGTAATAAATACAATTTGAACACGGTTAGGAGTAAAGAATTGCTCGAGAGAAAATATGTCCGTGCCAGACGTATTAGTAAAGCAGGTGTAATTGGTGCACTGATGGGCGCACTGCCCTATTGCTCTTTAATTACTGAACGCAGTTTCACATTATGCCTTTATTGTATTATTTAACAGAAGCTACCCATCACGGATTCGCTCGCGTAGACTTGGCATTAGCATGGTATAATAATAACCTGTGCTATTACAGAACTATGTAGTTTTCTTTCTATTAGTAAAATAAATAAATATCCGTTTAGTAGTTCTAAATATTATTACCTACATACAAACAAATAAAATCCCTTTATAATATTAGTACAGATAATAAACTCTAAATTGGGCTCATAATGTGTGTGTGAATTGTAGGATTGTAATGTCGCAATTTCCAATCTGTTAGCTTGCTGCGACGTGCGACGTGGACAGACATTGTACAGTTGATTTACTCAACGACTTATGAATATGGAATGACTGGGAAGAACGTGGATGACAGTGCCAACCACCGAGTAACTCATGACAATAAATGTGCGCTTATGGCTATTACTTCACTTCATTTAGTACCACTCAAATGTCACCTCATTCGTCACCGATTTGATTATGCAGAAATTATGATTAGGTTACAAGTTCTTAAAACTTTCATATTTTATAATCTTCAATATGTATCTAACAATAACTTATAAACTCAGATGGCTATTTTATGATATATTAAGTATGGATGTGTGTGTGTGTTAAAATGTAACATAATGCAGCTAGTTCAAGTAATATATGACTGCTGCAGGAGAATAGTTCTGGCGTTTAGTATAGACTGGTACCGTACAAGGTAGGTAATAAGTAAGGTTCGTCATAGTGGGTAAGGTGGAACAATGAGACGAGTGCAAGCAGTAGACGTGCGTCGTGCAGTGCGGTGGTGCCGCGTGCGCCCGCGCCGGTGCCGGTGCGAGGTGAGCTCCGGGGTCACTGCTCTGACCTGCGCGTGGGCGCGCCCGTTTCCGCCCGCGAAACCAAATCATTGCGCCCCACACTCCTAATCTTTAACGATATACCACATACACACATAACACGGCCTACAACACTTGCTGTTATGCCTTTATGACGGAAATAAAAACGTTATTCAACCGGCACGAGATCTTTATATAAAAGGATGTTCAAAAGTCACTTGTCAAGGGGAAAGTTGTCAATTAGGTACTTGGCTTGATTTTTTATATTGTTGCATTTTATGAAAGTATTGTACAAGTGTTCCTTAACTCCTAACTTCAGACTAATATGCAAGTAATATCGGCTGAACTAACAGGTGCATCTTACGACTTTTTATTAAAAAGTGCATAAAGTGCAACAGACATAAATCACACACTGATGTGAGGAGTTACAGATTCAATTAGCACCCTGCACTTAGCTTTTATCGACACTTACAAAGTTGCTCTCCCAGTTATTATTAAAGAACTCAGTTATTATTAAGTAACACGAAGAAGACCATATGCCATGTCTCAAGTCTGCGTGCTTGGGAATTGAGCTATAAATAAAAGCAATATCGTGCAATCAAAGTCGTGAACCTAAAGTTAATTCTTTAATTAGATTTTGAAACAAAAATGTGGGCAGTGTGTTACCAAAAAAATTAGTAGAACAATTCACTTGAATGTTATGCTAAATACAAGAGTCCATGAAAGATACTCTAATAAGCACCTAGCGAGAGACGACGCGTGGCTGTAATTCATCGTATGGGATGTTTAAGAGGCCACTAAACCTTACATCAGCGCCAAAGATTTTTCCGGTTTCATTGTTACTTAGTGCGTGTATTGTTCGTAGTACTATCGCTACAATTAATAGTTTAAAACAATTGCGTTTACAAAAGCTCCGTTAGTTCACTCTATCTGCGTCAAGCGAGCCCCGCGCCCCGTGCCGAAATATGTTTATCGACCATCACCAGATCGAACACTCGAAAGTCCTACGAGATTGCTCGGCTACTATGGACATGGCTTTTATAAATGTCATAATTTACATTAACAGTATTTTAATTACCGTTTCCAATCTGAACATACCTACCTTAATAGATGTGTATATTGTGCAGTTTACACTGCATGCATGAGTTTATTGGCACAGATTATCAGGTTTAATATTTCCTAGACGACTATAATATAATAAACATAACCGATGTGCAGTGTTGTAGGCGAGTTCTATGCCTTCCGCTAGTAGTAAAATGAGTCGGTTTCCATGTTAATATATCTGAACCAGATAATAAAAAGCACATTTGCATACGCATGTAGGAATCACAATGGCCGATTTAATTACGGTTTATTTTTTATATGAATTAATAGCAGGTCCAAATGTGAATGGGCCATCACGGTAGACCTGTATAATGTATTGTATTGTTTAAATATTACTGTACAAACTATATTTGTGGTATTAGAAGAGCTTTATTGCATGCAGGAAGATTTGTCAGTCTAGATCAGAACGTCGGCGCCGGCGTCGCTATGTGGCACAACTTAAAAATAAAGTAATTAAAAGGCAATAAAAATCAATTACTCTGGAAGCGAATACTTACTGAATATATAGGTGGTGTGATATTTCGAGAAATTAGGTAATTTATTGAAATCGGTGTGTTGCAGGAGAGTAATATCACCTTGTAAAGCATTAATTTTTATTTTAAATGGGTGTCGATTGTCACCTTCTCAGATCTATTAACGCATAAGAACTTTTATGAAATATAATTACCTATAGTAATGTTATTAAGATTGTCGAATGGTGCTTTTGTAGTAGAGAGCTGTGTAGAGACCACCATTCGACAATCTTAGTAATATTGACAATGACAAATGACAATTCCTCTAAGTATCAAGGGAAACATCGTAAAGAAAATTGCAGATGTGTGAAATCTACTAAACGTAGCATCTTCTCTCTTAATGTAAGAGAAGGTTTCTACCTAACTGTGGATAAATTAATAAACAGATCTCATATTATTATTATTTTTACTACGTGTGGATTAAAAAAGCATTTAAAACACTGCACCATCCGTACGGTTGACATTTAGGAGAGTATTTATAGAAAGTTGTATGTCCAAGAAAGTCTGAGAACTGTAACAGCTCCTTTCTTCTTTCTTTCTAACTAACACAAGAGTACTTTTACAAATTGTAATCATGAAGGAAATAATCACGATTAGGTCGAAGAGTTAAAATTAGGTTAAGAAAACTTGGAACTTGCATGTACGCTGTGACTGTAAAAGCTTCATGATTTTGCACTATCGGAATAAATATATTTGTACGCACAAATGATAGCTGTTCTATTACAAAGAAAGGTTAAAATATGCTATGGCTGCGTAGCCATGGCAGAATGGTAACCTTTCTTGAGATACATCAAATTATATATTTATATTTAAGCTAATAAAATTATGTTTTATCTATCTGTTGTACGCTATTTTCTTACAAAAATTAAAATGATAGTTATTTAGTAGTATATTTTATAAATACTTAAGCTTACCATAGTGGTAGATTATAAAGGTTTTTCTCGTTTAAATAATCGGTAGCTCAGCGGTAGTAAGCGCGACAAAACATGGAGTCTCGGATTCGATTAACAGGTCGGCCAAAGTGGTATAGGGCTTTTCTCATAAGAAATTCTCAGTATCAGCACGAAGGCTAGCACTGTGCCTTATTCAATAATTGTAAGCATTTAGCACCTATAAGCTTAATATATCGTCACTTTTGATTATTTCCCAAAGTTAATAGGTCTATGATGATGATGACACTGCCGCATGCCGCCTGCCATCGAAGCAAATGTATCGATACGAAAACGACTAGCACTATATTATTATGTATAGCTAGTATACGTCACGATATCATTAGAGAAACAAGTAGCAAACAATAACATAGTTAATCTCATAACAGACTGCATAATACAGTATTGTAGTTGTCAGCACTGCATGCCAGAGTGTCACCTGACAGTGAAACACACGCTACTACCGTGATGGATGATATAAATGATACCAGTACATATGTACCTATGTACTCAACAGGCATAAACATAAAACTAGTATTATGTTGTCGTAATATACATATATTCATTCATAATAATAAATCTAAAGAGAACTTTCATAAATGCGTTCGTGGTAAGCGTTTACACTCCAATATTTTTTGGCACCAGGCCATTGTATGCAAATGAAGTAATGAATGTTTTCACTGCAACAAAACACGAGTAACGGTTCCCTTAAGTGAAGATTTGTCGGCCAATAATAATTATCACCGGCTTGTAACAAATCTACGCGCATGTCGGTACTTATCCAGTTATCAACTCAATGACGTGTAGGTTTGTATGCTAATTTTTATTTCCATAAGTGATAGTTCTAGAAATGGAATTGTTAGTAGATATTGTTGTAGTTGTTAGATGGTACGTACCTTATTTAGATACTTCTTTTGTTCGCTACTGAAACCGGATTTAGGTACCATTACTGAAAAACTGCAGTGTTTTAAGACAGCAGATGGTTTCTTACATAAAAAAAAACTTCAGAATTAAGTGTCTGATTATAAAGCTTTCAGTTACTGTAAAAGGATTGAGTTCTTTTTTACAGTCGAGAACTCAACTGTAAATTGATGAGTAGTACTATTGCCGTCAATAGATACCTACATATTTATGCCTTTTTTCTTATGCTTAAAAGATTTAGTGTCAATGTATGATTTTGTTCGACGTTATTTTAACTCAAGTATTACGTTCCCATCAATCGAAAGCTAAGTTAAGATGCAGAGATACCTGGTAGTTACTTATCAGTTGACTATGGTCCACTACTTGGAGTACTCATACCCGCGCATTGTCAGACGTATCGCGGTTTCATCGGGGATTCTTTGAAATCTGTTGGTGCGATAACGCGGAAGAAATCATAATTTCGTCAACTGAAAGTGATGTGGCACTGTGGATGACAAACATTCACTTTTGTTTGGACAAGACGGGAAGCTTTCATTATAATAAGTATTAGAACATAGGCGCGTCATTCATAGCTGGTCTATGTAACAATAAAATATACAACAGCTGATTAGCAAAGTACTATATTGTGAACTGCTTTTTTTATCTCACATGTGTCAAAAAAGAAAAATGTACTTTAGTTATCTGTCGAGCAATACATGTAACGTAACGTTGTTAGTATTTTGTAACCAATTATGCCGATCTTAATAAAGTAGGCGTGTATTTAATATTTATACCAAGTTAAGCTTATTCATATGGACGTGGTACGTTTGGCGACTTGATGAATTAGTTTCGATGACAGTGTTAGGACCAATCATGCCTACCAAACATGTCACGATTTAGGGGGCGTAGACATGTTGACCTGCTTTAGAGTATAGAAAAAACACTAAACTAGTACAACAGGATTATAAAAATAAATATGCTGTGTATGTTTCTTAATATAGTGTGCACTGCACAACATTGACAATTACCGTTTAGGGCAAGAGGTGACAAGAAAAATTGGATCGATTGTGTGAATAATGACATGGGTGGAATGATAGTGAAATCGAAATTAACGCTAAGAGAAATAATGGAAGACACTACTATACCGACTTCATGCAACATTCGTTATAGAAGAATGTACAACGTACTTGATATAACAATTAAACTGCCAAGTAGATTCCGCAGTTTGATGTTGAGCAATATATTTGGCAGGATGCACTATTGCCGCGGTTTATCCTGTAATTTGTAACGTATGGAGGCCCTACATGGAAAATGCCGGTGGCGATGACTAGCGACTGATTCAATTAGTGATTGCGTTCACTTGTCGCCGCGGCTGCGGGCGCGGGCGCGGGCGCGGACACAGCGCGCAGGCGCGGGAGCTTGCAGCCCGCCGCGCACTCTACACCACTCACTGATGCAATGATACGATCTACTTTTCAACCGGGACAATGTCGTGATGTTTTAAGCTGTGATCTAAAAAGTAAATGGCCGGTGTTTTAAGGTTGCCATTAGTCGATCTTTATTGTTAGGGTTGTGATAAAAAAAGAAAACATCTGTAGTTTACAGTGCGAAATTTTGGAGTTAAAGATTTAAATGTCGTAATAGGAATTACAAAGAGAACAAATAAAACTACTTATAATGCATATATTTTTATTGACTCTTTGTACTTGTTTGATATTTGTATTTATCCGAGTGGTGAGGGACTGACTGACTCTTACCAAATCAATGCTAATATGACATCTTATGATGAATTGGAACATATTTCTTGGGTATGGTTATTATACCAGTAGATGTTCCATAAAATTTGAAATCAATCATTAACTGGTCAATTTATTTTTGCCACTAGCCTGCTCAGCTGGGTACTTGCACACACTATAAGCTATCTGCTATAGCGAAATCTTTTGCGTTTAGTTATAAGTAGTTTAGTGCACAAATATCAACACATCAGGTAAATTGATGATTATAAAAGAAATATGTAGACATACACATTCATACATTCTCGCATTCATATCAACATTTTGAACTTTTGTTATACAAATCTAAAACGATATATTCTTGTATTTTATCGTTTTGATTTCAGAATCACTCAAAGATAGATACAAGAAATTACGAACGTAACATACTTATATACTATCACAAAACTAATTCATGAATAGGTAGCATATATGCAACATCACATTTTCTGTCAATAACAACAAACAGTCCATCACAAATCGGCGCTTTTTTTTACAAAAACACTCCATCAATCATTGTAATGTGTAGATGATATTGTATTTACACAGTAAAACAAGGCTTTTCACATAGCTGTGTTAAAGTCAAAACCTGCTTTCAAGAATTAAGCTCACAGTTTGTGAAAAGATAATAATGAAAGACGTTAAGTATTATAATAAATATTAATTCGCTTCTAGCAGAGACTAATGTCAGCCATTATTATTTTAAAACGCTTAAAATATTTTAACGGTCTCGAGATTATTAGGTATCTGTCATCATTATCCGATTAAATGCTTACTCTAATTGATGGAACCGAGCGGGGCGGCCGCGGTCGCGGTACGCTGATCGAAGAATGTAAAATTAAATTGCCGAGAGCAATGACTGTTTATATATTAGATCATGTTTCTACCAACGATACTTATGAATAAACAAACTATAATGATTCAGTACTAAACGATGAATTCACAGTTTGTTTGCCACCTGTTTCCTATTAATTGAAGTCTCGTATTTGTACACCTTATCAACTGTTACAATGTTGTGTTATCTTTGGCATCGGCATCATCCATCTAAAGACAAATTAATGTGATAGTAGTTCGACAAATGAAGTTTTATTAGAGAATACCTAGTGGAATTAATAGCAAGGTTTGCGGTAGAATTGTTTGTCTATCATCGGTGCTAACGTAAATTTGTCTCGGTAGATATACGCGGAGCGTCGTCCACTGGCCCACTACAATTATTGTCTTGTCACTCCACCGGAGTTACGCGCTCCATCCACTCTGTACATTTGCTTTATGTGAGATCACCCATTCTGGGAATGTGTGCATGCTAATCTTTAAATAAAGACAACGTTTAACAGAACTGCTTTATTTAATTTAAATACCTCACTACATCTCACTATTTAGAGTAAAGGAATATCAAATGCAGCGCCGTATCTTTTCTAAAGTAATACACGACTTAGATACATATGTTGTCATAAAAAGTATGTAGATCCGAAGAAACTTTTTGATTACGTGAACTGAACTATACGAAATATAAGTAGGTACCTGCCAATGCTCTAACTGGACAGCGATCCGGCCGATACAACATAGGCATATGTTGCTAATACTAACAAAAATGAGTCATTACGTTACAAACCTATAATAAAGATAATAGTCAAAAAGCAGTCCACTAAATATAGTGGTGTAATTTGCTTTTGTGAGCAGGTTGTCAGAGAAGGTGACCTCACGGCGCGTGAGAGCACTCGTGGGCGGGACCATTTTGACTTTTGGTAATTACATTCGGACACCTTAGACGGACATTTGGATGAAATAGGCAATTATGTTTCGTCATAATGTTGTACTTACGTTTTACCTATTCAACTGGCGCCTTGTGTTTCCATAATTCAATGTCAAGCGGCTAGGGTGTTGGAGATTTATCGCCATCAACTTTGTGTAAAATCTGATTTGTAGTAACGATAGCCGCTACATTAAGTTGTTTACAGATGTCTGTTAAGTAAAACACTAGCGCACCGGTACAATTACATACTTATGGTTGAAAAGCTATGCCTGCTTTTGCGTTTACTTTTAGATATTTATTGGAGTCAGTAAAGATTCTGTATTGTGATTAATTTATAAATACGAATTCGATGAAGTGTGATAAGATCGCGAAAACATTTTAAAGGCTACAAATATCTTTAACGAGATGGTTACAAGTTAGAACATAAATTATTGTTTTAGAAAACATTAATTGCGTGTTTATATTCCGGTCACTTCGATCGTCTTTGTTTGAAGCCGAACAATAGAAAAGGTCAGTGGGAAATCGGTTTATTTTCTGTTCTCAAAATGCACTTTCACTAATAAAATTTGTTGTCCAAATACTTACGCCAATTTGGAAAATGTTGGCCGTTTAAGGCAATAAGTACATTTTATTTGTTGAACAAATATAAACTTTAGAAAGGGAATGCATTACTTCGAAAACTTTGATTTACTAATTAGTTTATTTACTGTACAAATCGTTATGACAACTAAATTAATATGATCTATGTACCTATATCTATGTAAGTACGTATACTTTTAATTACCTAGTTTACAAAATGAAATGACGTCACTAATGAAGAAAATTGATTTATTTGCACTTAGTTGTACTAAATATATATAATGAATTAGAGTAGTATGGTTATTCCCGTAAGGTTGTGCACAGTGAAGTGTCGCCGGAGGCTGTGTACGTGGATCGTGCGCGTGCTCTCGCGGCCGATGAGCATGCCCCGCAGCCTCCCGATCGCTGACACACGATCTATTTCCAATCGATCTAGGTACAATTCACTTCATTTGCATGCTTTACTTACATTGTTTGGTTTTAACCTGCCTTTACTACAAGTAGCTGCTATGCAGTTATCTACCTACCAATATTGTATTATGTTAAGTCAGTTTTGTAGCTTTTAAGCTTTTCTCTAATTAGATAGGTGCTATGTTTACGAAATTACTGTTAGCTAACTGTACATTGTTACTAAAAGTAATAATTGTTTAATGAAGTAGAATTTGAGATTGTGATAAGATTCAGGTGTAATTTAGTCAAAAATAATTACATTATATTGTTTTTGATACAAGTAATTTCTTTTTGCTTTATAATGGGTATTAAGTATAAAAACATAACAAATAACTTTGTTAGAAAAAAAAACCTATTTTACTGTCGTAAACATGTTGCAACGATTACGTTTTAGGTATGTTAACAGAATGAACTAATTAGCATTTATTACAAAATTAATAATAGCTATTAATTTAAAACGTTGACAGTCGAATAAACTTTGCCTATAGCAACATTGTAAAAAAACATGGTATTCAGATTTTATTTCGTCGGAGTTTCTTAGAAGCGAGACAAAGAGTCGTGTCGGTAACATACAGTGATAGCCCTACATTCGGAGTGTTGTTTTGATCTCTGAACACCTTCACATACCTACGACCTGTTATATAAAGAGTCGCCAGTATTTATGGAAAACATGTAACGTATGTTCATTATAAAAATATTTGTTCGAAGTATTTGTGGAACGACGGCTCAAAAGCGCCGATGTTCTTTTGTTGCGCCGACCCTACGGACGTAATTTTTCGATACATATCTATCTAACGTAGGATTTATCGCCTTGTTCGATGTGTAGATATCTTGTACCGACACATTCATGTGCTATTACGTTTTACTTCATAAGTACACGAAGCCATGGGTACGTCACTCTTACAACATTCGAGAGTTTCACATAAGTTGTTAAGGACTATCAAGTCAATATAAATAGCTTTATAACAATTATAACAAATAAAAATGTGTGTCAGTCTTATTCTTCCAAATTGGTATGCGAATAAAGGGTGTAGGACAAAGAACGATTCTTTAAAATAATCGAGCGTAAGTAGCAATGGTGCACGGATGGTGGCCACTGAAGTGTAGGTAAGTAGCGGGCGGAGGGTGTTCAGTGTGTTCAGTGTTCAGAGCTCAGGTGCACAGAACAGTTAAGTGAGACGTTCACCCCGGTGGGCGCGGGCGCGGGCGCGGGCGCACCAACACGCGCCGCCTGATCCCGCGCGGCTAACTATGTAGATCTTCCCACGATTTATGCCGAACCACCTTCGATTTCTTCTAGTACGGACCTCCAACTATGTGGGAAATGGAATAACATCGTAATATTGAGTGAACTACATTTTTTAAACATTCGTTCGGTATTATTATAAAGTTAAGTATAGTAATAAATCGAAATTTATTCGTTCGCAAATTCGTGAATTCGTTGATGTCTTTTGTTCGTGACATGTCTAATACGGTTGTTGGTCCTAAAAATTGGTAACCGTAGGCATGGTATGTGAATATCGTATAATTTAATTTAATGCTTAAGGGTTAAGATATTCTCAAAAGAGATTTGATAGCGACATAGCAAGTTCTGCCCGGTAGACGATCAAAAAGGGTCCTCTTACCATGTGTTTACCTAAATATGGTTGAAAATGTAGGTGTATGATATCTGACGCAACACATCGGGGACATAGATGCGTAGTAATGATCTATTTTATAAAATTTATACTAAAATTCTCGGTATGTTATAGTAACAGTTACGTTCCAGGGAGTCCATTGTGACTTTTTTTGTTATATCAGCTTATAATGGATCACTACCTAACTGTAACCAAATAATAGATCAGCAGTGATATTGGTACAATAAACACGTTCTACGCTCGTTTAAAGATCTAACTTTATGCCTAGTTGACTATACAATAAATATTCGATATTTTAACAGTTTTGTTTTACTATCACTAGGAACAGCTTCGTTGTATTAGTGACAGAAAATCGATAGATTCGACTTCAGAACAGATTTGATGAAGCAGGCTGAAAAAACGTGAACACGATCAGTTGGAAATCTTTATTCTTCTTTAATAAGCGGTAAAATTTATAACTTTATCACGGGCGACTTTAAAAACATTCAAACAGCAGACACAAAGAACAACTCAGACTTGGAACAACTATTTGCTGATCACACATTATTTTGTTTCGTGTGGGGTCGAACCCACAACACTCGGCGCAGTGTTAGTGGCGGAGTTGCTCTTTACACCACTACGCTATCCGTGCAATTAAATGTTTATGGGAGGCTGGCATATTAAGTTGGAGACAAGTGCTACGCCTATGTCATTCAATAGGTTTGACAAAGGTGCATATACACCCATATCCAGCTATGCTTTTAGGTCGCACATGAGCTTACTGCTGTATGACCATTTTAGATAAAGTGCTGCTACATAAAATTGTCTAACAGCTTTGGTTGTTAGACAATTTTATTTTGGGTTTGCCCAGGAACACTACTTTATCCAGGTCCTACAAACCGAGATTTCATGATCGATCGTAAGTCTAAGCACGAACTTATTCCACAGAGTCAACGAGTAGGTCAAAAATGGAAAACAGGAAATAATTAAGTTACAAAAAGCAGGCTGCAAAAAATATTGCGGTATCCCAATGTACCTAATGAGGAATTTAGTGTTCGAGGCACTCTCTATTTAAAGTTTGACATCGTGGTCGTTGCTGTCCAACGGCCTGATAGTGAAGTTACGAGTAGTATTTCAGGTCAGACCAACGGTTATTGGGTTATTCTGTCTGACTATTTTTAAAGTTGTACTCATACATATATTGAAATTAAACTACTATATACGGATTTTATGGCGTTGTTTATTTGACACTTTATTACAAAATTTTGAAAAACTGTTACACTACTATAATTACTATTAAACTTTACTAATTTTTAAGCTAATTAAATTATTGAAACTATTAAAACTATTTATACTATTACTATACTATTTATACCATTTATATTTATGTTTACACTTTCCCCGACGTTTCGGTTGCTTTTCAGCAGCCATGGTCACGGGGAGACTAAGATGGTAGTAGTCTCAATGTTCCAGTGTAGTTATTTCAAAGTAAGTACGAACGTAATTTAATCATGGATGTTTCTATTTACGCAGAATGAGCTGAAAGTATCATGAAGTCTAGCTGTGGTTTGCTTCTTCTTGGGTTTGACTATTTGAATTACTGGATCCCAAGCTGGTGGTACATTCCAACCATCTTTTCTATTGAAATTAGGATGTTTCTTGATCTCAATAGCCTCGCGAAGCATCCTTGGTAGGAATCGGTGTTCTTTAGCGAGCATCTGTGGTTTGTCAAATCTCAGGTAGTGGTTGGTCCCCTGTTGCACATGTTCACACACAGCAGACTTCAACGAGCGTTGGTGTTTTACATCAGCTATGTGTTCTTTTATGCGGGTGCCTATGCTTCTCTTGGTTTGACCAATGTATGAGAGTCCTCATACATATATGTCAAATTTGTATATAATTATGTTATAGGCAAATTTGTTAAGACTTAGTAATTAGTAGTGATATATTTTATGAAGAGATGTACTGAATAGCTGCTTAATTTAGAAATTTAGGTGACTTACGGATTTATTTTTCCCTCATTACTCCAAATATTACTATTGCTACTATTAACTATTGTCTGCACGGTTGGCGTAGTGGTTTAAGTTGTCGCCTCGCCGCTGCCGTCGCGCCGAGTGTTGTGGGTTCGAATCCTACACAGAACAAACTTGTGATCCACGAATAGTTGTTTCGAATGTGGGTGTCCTGCAATGGTTGTTTGTTGGTATTCTTTATGTCCGTTGTTTAAATGTTTGTAAAGTTTCTTGCGACACAGGAATTATGCTTAGTGCGGGCGTTGTCTTTTTTATAGGTGAATAGGTGAACATTTCATATATTGGAATCCTCCTTAATAGATAAGATTTTTACTAGAAGCGGATTGCTCGCAGCTAGCCAAATATGAATATAGTACACTTCCTCGGATATTATGGTCATGAAGATACGTATCTTGGCTTACGTAATGTCTGACTTTATTTTCCAGGATATTTTACTACTATGCGCCGTAATAAGGTAATTTATTCAGGCTTTTAAATGACTACTCTTAGAATTGCTTGACTATGACATAATCGTCTCATCGCATATTCTTTAGTTTGAGAAGTTTAGTAAAGGTGGAATCGATAGCAATACACATTATCATAGAGTAATTTTCTTTCCTTTGCTAATGGTTGTCAATATAAAGATATCAAGTTACAATACCGAATTATGATAATATTGATTCGGTATTATGTATAGCATACTGTATCGGTATCGTTGCCAAACATTATGCAGATATAAATGAAGTCCTTTCTCTCAGTTGACATTTATGACTGGCGGATATAAAACCTAGCTAACTATATATCTATATAGATAGATACCTACCATTCGTTCTAGATCAGTCCATGACAACTAATCGAAACCAATTGTATCGGTGCTTGCTCTAATATTTAGGTTTAGGTATGACGCGTTGTATGGCGGGTTAAATAGTGATGTCAAGATATTAGTTTTAGATTAAAAGGTAAAAAAAAATGTTACTTGTTTCGACTGGAGTCAACAATAATATTAGTTATCATAGACTAATTAAACAGTAACATATGTATGAAAACTACAGTAAGTAAAACAAAAGGTAAACATTATTTATGTTAACTAGTAAAAATTACGGCTCGATAAACGAGCAACAATTTATTCAGGCCATGAGTGATTCTAAAAAGAATAAAGTTCTTTAATAAATAAATTCCATCAAGAAAATCTGATCCTTTTAGAAAACAAGGGCTAGGGCATGACACTTGCTTCAAGAAAATTGCCAGTCTTGGTATTACCAAATTGTGGTTACAAAAAATCAGTGCCTAACATTACAAAATATATGGTAGCATGGCACAACAACCTAGCAAAATTAACAATACTTTAAGAAAGGAGTTACTGTGTTGCTAACGCAAGGGATAAAGTTCACCTGGAACACAACACTGCTGGAACATATTATGGTTATTTGGCTCTGTACTTTTATCAAGTTTACTTTTGTAGTCGCGCTGCCTGTGTTTAAGTGAAATCCTAGTATTAAGCGGCGCTTGCGTTGTGCCCTTGAGACGTAGAAAACCTATTGAGACCTATATATAGTGAATGCGGCCAGGAAAAAGTTGCTTGACAGTGAAACTATCGCTAAAGCCTTAATTTACACTCTGAATATGTATGTTAAAATGTCCATTATAACAAAGGCAATCTCGCATTCACTATCAGCCGTAGCACCCGGTCACGAGCTTGATGCTTGGATCTACCATCACGGTGTAGTGACAGTGACGACACATACAGTAAAACAAAGCCAGTGCTAGTAGTAGTATATGTTCGTCTTCTTTGTAATCGAAACATGATTGTTTTGCTGTTACGTAACTTTTGCGATGCCGTATCGATAAATTTAAACGTGACTTAGCCAACTTCGTTACTTAACACGATACACGCTTTTAATACAAAAGAAGTTTTAAATAACTCATAACTCATTTGTGTGTACCCATCATTAATTTTAAAATGTGCTTCGATGAAAATTAACAATGAATAAATTAGGTAATATAATCTGGTTCACTTTTAAATGTTACGAGCAGCTAGTGCAGCTTTGTGTGGAATAAATTTCAAGTAATACGATGGCGCGTGTTTAAGTACACAGTTGCTTTCAAACTTTGCCCATCAGATGTGATGTAATATTGCTACACGACTATGAATTTCCTAATAAATAACAGAGATGTATCACACCTACATATCGAAAGCTATGTGTTGGACTACAATAGGAGGGTGGTGGGCGAGTCTATTGCTGTTTACCGAACCGTTCCTAACACAGTGATATTTATAACTCCCTAAAAGAAAATTAAATAACTCAACTATTTGATGGACCTAAGAATCAAACAAGTGTAAGCGCAATCGTATGGTAGATGAATGGTGTAACGTCGACATAGACAGAATAACAAGGCTACTATGGTAGGCAGCACGCAAGGCTACATATAAGGAAACGCAAACTAGATTAGCAAGCGATGTGTGCAACAGTTTCAGGTGGTTTCAGGAAGTGTGCGCGGTGCGCGGTACTGGTACGTGTAGCATGACGCGTGTGATCGCTCGTAGTAGCGTTGTGGTGCGTGGTGTAGCATTACGTTCCGGCTGCGTGTGCGCTCGCGCTGTAGTCGGCCGCAGGTAACCGTTGTAGACTGCGGTCGGTTGGCACCACCGGCTAGCGGTCGCCGGTCGCTCTCGACACCCTACACTAATTAACAACTAGCGACACGTGTCGAGTTCGCGGCTGGACTATGCTGCTTTCTCCGCACATTCGAGCCGCTCGCGTCTCACGGAAAAGTTTGTGTAAAAGGAAATGCGTAACTGTATTATTTAATTATAGTAATTTTGCTTTAAGTTCATTTAGTAATATAGCACCAAAACTTTTTTATCAATTGCATATGTTATAAGATAAATAGCAAGGTTAGGCATTAAAAGAAAATTACATGCGCAAAATATAATAAATAAGTAATAAAAAAGAAAGCAGGAAGAAACAGAAGTAGCCAAATAAGCGTTTATTACTATTACTACTTCAGATAATAATTTAATTTTAGCACGTTCCCTTAGTGTATGTAGTATCTACTTGTTGTCATCCATCAAATTATTTGTATAAATCTTTGTTACTGTCTTGTCTAATTTCAGGTATGGATCCCGGGCGCGACTCTTATTACAGCTTATTCTATTCGAGAATTTCAGTTAACCGAGTAGGGGAGAGTAATCTATATTGAACCGGCGCCGGTGCGGCGCTTAAATTGTACCACTTCTATATTTCTACCAAATTGAGCGCCGCGGTTCAATATAGGTTACTCTCCCCTATATGTACGGAGCCCAACAGATGGCAATACTTTTACATATGACGGATTTACCATAACTATGTATTCTTAGGTCTCCAATAGTAATAAGGCTGATGTTATAACGCCTGCACAAGTCTTTTTTACAGTATTAATGAGGAAGGTGCTCAAATTTCAATTAAATCTTATTATATGCATAAATTTTGAAGAGGTAGGTATACATAAATAGAATCTATACTTCTATAATAATATAGTCGTCTCTTCGTTTGTAACTTTTTATAACTAATTCTTCAAAG
Organism: Catocala sponsa; assembly: GCA_963564715.1. NCBI lineage: Eukaryota > Metazoa > Arthropoda > Insecta > Lepidoptera > Erebidae > Catocala > Catocala sponsa. Next base: position 15,421,655 of record OY751331.1, read on the forward strand.
GTATTTTGATGAAATTTGATACGGTAGTAGCCAAAGTTCTGTAAAAGACGCAGGTTATTCTTTTGTTCCGTATTGAACTCGAACACACAATACTCGGCGCAGCAGCAAGGCCCAAGCGACCACTTGACACTACGCCATTCATGCAGTCGACGCAACTTTGTATAAATGTAGTTTTAATGTTATAATACTTATAAATTGTTAAAACATACCCCCAAAATAGCTTGGTATAATTTTCAATAAAGTCTTGGTATAATAGTCTATAAACTTGGTATAATAGTCAATTTTGCTCAATGAAGAGTAGTCATTATTTAGATCGCAGACGTTTCACTTATCGCTACAAATTCTTCATAGTTTATATGTTTGCGACCGATTCGATCACCGGATTAGGCGAAGTTCATTGATTTTTCTGTTACGTTATTCTTCTTAGCCCCACGGAATCTGCAAATCACCAGTCTTTTACCCTGATCCTAATTCAACTAGAGTAGGCGGTGTCTTGCCTTCCTTTTTTATTTCCTACACGCTTAATTCATTTTCTTGGCCTTCCTCTTCCGTCTTAGTCTAGTAGCTTATTGCTATTTATCAGGCTCGTTGCCTGATACATAGCAATAAGCTCGCCTCCTATAAGTTGGGACCTAAAACATAGCCGGTAAAATGCCTTTCGGTTTGTGATATACAAGCTTAGTCAGAACTTATTCGAAGATAAATAATATGTCGACTATTTTAAATTTTTCGTTTTTTCGATTACTCTATTATAATATTATTAGTTTTTAGTTCAAAGTAAACCTTGTAATATTTCCTTTCTATTTTATCTTAATTCAAATAATATGATCTATTTTTACATATACACTTAATTTAGGGTGTCTATATATGCGAGAAAACATAGTCCTATAGAAATGGAAACACATAATCAATAGTCCGATAAGAGCCTTCACCTCTTGAGCTGTAATAATCTGTGTAATGTTGTTTGCCGTAGACGCTAATGACTCGCGGCGTGCGATCCGCCACGACCGGCCGTACGCACTTCTAATGGCACCTAATCTGAATCTACGGCTCTATAAACATGGCGGCACCGCGCTTACTGCCTACTGACACTCGTAAAAATCATCCCTCCATCATTTTAATAGCGACAATAATACTACCATCGAACTATATTTAAGGTACTCGCTGTATTATCCGTACGTGCGACGTAAACTTGCTGTGATTCAATTTCATTTAGACTTGCTATTTTTACAGAATTTTAACATTCTTTTTGCAGACTCCGGTAGAGTTGGTTTCATTGTATGAGTTGGCGTCTGATCATGAGATCCAGGGTTCGATACACGCTTGGTCATAGTACAACATTTTTGGAAATTCGCATTAGTACCAAGTGCTCATCATATAGTGGACGTTAAAAGACTTGCTTCCTATTACGTTATTGTGTCTTATACACTTCTATCCATTCTGTTGGGGTACTAAAAGCGTAAATCTATGCAATATAATAATACAATAAAATAAAATATATATCTTCAGTGTTAATAAGGAAATACATATTTAGATCTCAGTTGAATGCGGGTCAGGTATGTCGTTCTCATCTAAAAAGCACATGATTTAACCCTATAATCTTTGGTTGTGACTTACTTGTGCGCAAGCAGCACAAGTACCTCATTGTGATTACTCTTGTTATGGTGCAGTCATGAAAAATCAATAATATAGAAAATTTAGAAAGGCACGCAGTATAATATAGTTTAAAAGCGAGCTTTGTAGGACGATTGACCGTGATCTTTATAACGGTTATAACTAAACTGCGATGTACAGAGTTCACGACTCGTTTTTATTACAAGCTAATATAATAATGGGTGTTTGCTCTGTTCTTAAGTTTGAAACCCAAATAGATGTCGATCAATAGCGCTATAACTGAATTCCTCGAGCAACTGGCAATAATAGCTCACGCCGCCGCTACTCAATAACGAGGGCGAATATTTTTGAATAACTAACAAATATTCTAATATCGAACGAAGCCATCAACAGAACTAACGAATGCCTAACTTCTAGGGACCTTCACCATTGATATTTATACACCACATGTCAGCGCTGTTCAGTTTTACCTTATACCTCTTCAAGTACGCAGCTCAGCTGTTTGGTCGGTCACCCGTAATGACTTAACTGTCTGATTTCTTGTGAATAATTATATGAGTTTGTGATATAATGCAACCATCGATCACAATGCATCATACAGTTATTAAAGGGAAAATATGTATATTAATTTATGCTCAAATTTTTATTCGTGGAAGAGATAAAACTACGCGTCCATTGATATTTAACTTAAGTGAGTTGCGTCACGTCATGTGTGGATGTTCAGATAAAACGGTGCACAAAGAGAAAACATTCCATAATTCAGGAGGTTATTTTAGGTACTGCAGCATTACCATGCAGTAGGTAGATTGTTGAATAGATTTCACGAGCCGTTGTAAACATTATAATGCCAGCAACGGAACTGCTTACAACTGAATTAGCTTATATTTGTATATTACACGGCGATTCAAGGTTTCTAAAACAGAGCGTTGAGTGCGTTAATTATATGCAGGTTGAATCTGTTATTTCGGTTTTCTGTTCAAAATCCTGCCACAATGAAATCCAAAATAATTGCTAACATTATATTTTGTATGCGATGCCCCATCTAAGCTGTATACGTCACACAGGGTTACAACTCGCAGTTAAGTGTGTATAAAAGATGTATATAAAATCTTTGTATTTAATTATTATCCTATAAATCAGTCTCAGCAAAATTTAGGAGGGCATCAGCTGCATTAATTAAGTACTCATTGCACGTACGGTAGAAAGTTTCTTAGTACCCAGTTCATTACCGAAGATTGACTGATTCATAGCGTCGCATAAAAATGTTACACACGTCAGATAAATTAAACAGACTCAGTTGCTTTCAAATCTTGCAAAAATGTTACGTTATTTGAATTTAAGTTTTTGTGACTAAAACAAGACCAAATTATTAAATTTGGTATAAAATCTTAGCAGCTCTCTTATTCCTGTATATAATAATTGTTGATGCGTATGTTTGTGGTTGTGTAACTTTTAAACAGATTGACCGATTGCAATTATATTTTTTTAGCATGATGATGGCTCATTAATATAGTCTAGTCATTAATAGTGGCCTCTTAAAACATACTCGACTAAAACGAACTCGCGGTAGACGTCAAGTTTGCATACATAACAAAAGAATTAAGATTCTGTATACAGGGTGATTTTGAAATCGTGTAATTCCTTTTAACCACGCATTCTACTGGTGGTATAGAATAACCCTGACCATATTTTTTTTTATTAGAATTATTTTTTTGTAAAAATTAATGTACCGTTCTTTTTCGTGAAATCGTTTCAGATAGTCATATGTTAACCAACCGACACAATATGTTACTAATTAAAAAAAAAATAACAATGACTGATGTCGTATGAAATCGGTACATTAATTTCTCCAAAAACATAATTCTAATAAAAAAAATATGGTTAGTGTTATTCTATATCACCAGTAGAATGCGTGGTTAAAAGGAATTACATGATTTCAAAATCACCCATGCAGGGTGATTTGTAATTCAACATTCATTAAACATTATTGTGATTTAAAAACCCAAGAGTATCTAAATAAATCGTGTTAGATATACAAAACGCAATTCATTTTGTAACCAAACTACTAGACAAAAACATGCTGTTAAATATTAAAAAGAAATAAGAATGATCGACTGAAGGGTGTGTTATTTATAAGTATCATTGTATGGACATACGATCCTTACAAAGTTTGCTTTTACAATCGTTGATTTGCGGCTTGGCCTAGTATAGTAATAAAATTAATATGAGCAATACGTTCCAATTTAGTCGCCGAGCTTTAGGGTTGCTCAGTCCAGAACTTTTGATATATTCCATAAAAACAATTTATTTATATTTCTGAGAAATAAAATATCAATTTAAAGGTACATTTTATCTACACTTATAAAAATAAGCGAATTTAAATTCATATTAATTACATACATTGTATTTTAACATAAAAGTAATTTTAATAATATGAGCAATCGATCTTCTCAATTTAATTTCATCAAATTGTACTTTCGACATCAATAATAATTAATAACCAAGCGAGTATACTTTGTTTTGTATATGCTTGTTCGGTAGGGTTTTATAAGTACCAGTTCGAAATGTTTAGATAGGGGGGTACCTACCTGAAGATTTCGAACTGTATGCTATACCAAAATTCTATACGACATTGTAACATAGTGCATAATTAAGCTTGAAAAGCAAAAATATTTTGTTTCATGTAACCTTATCTAAATTATCACACGTCAGAAAACAAAAGGAACAATATTATTTTAATCTTAAATATCATAATAAAATAACTTATTAATTTTATTAAAGATAAATATATAAATCTCTGGCGACTCTACTGCCGGTACGGACGCTTATTTCTAAAATGTCTTAGTGGATTGTTTAGTTTACGTGCACATCGGTTCTATCACTTGTTATGACATCTTGTAAATGATTCGTGGCATGTTGTATAAAACAATTTACGATGGATTACACAAAAATACGACACGTAAAAATATTTCACTCATAAATCATGGCCATAAATATTGTCGCTTTTATAGATGTATTACCTACTCACGTTCGTTTTTCAATGAGATGATAAAGATAAGAGTTTTTATGTTGATCAGGAGAGCCGAGCCACCCGTGATTTAACGATTAGTTATGTCGGCCGGTGAGTCGCGGCGCGACTGTTGGCGACGGCGACGTGACGTGTGTGACGCGGAGCACGCGACTCATCTGCGCGCACTAATAGCGTCGCGTAATTGAGTGTAGGTAACACTTCTATGATGTTGCGGCTCGGCTCTATCTTTCGACCGGCGACATTGGTATTAATACACTACAAATCTCTAGTGTGTTCAGTAAATCAAGGTGTTTATGAGTCATTCAAGTCACCGGCGCGAGACCGCGCGACCTCCGTACTGATTTGCAATCTTGAGTGCTTATTTCTCAGTCCACCTCTGCTCTTCAATCTATACTATGTAATCCGGAACATTTTATTGACATAAACTTAGGGCTTGCACAGTGAAATTGCGAGGTATATTTGTATTTTTGTTTGGATTTGCTTATCTAGCTTTTGTGGTCTTCGTTTTTTGGAAGATAGCATAAAGCTTTTTGGTCAACATAGTATTAATGTTGTACCTTGTTTAGTATAGTGCCATAAGTTAGGACATATTTTGTACTTATATAAGTAAACCTATACGTATAACCGTAAAATTGTAAACGTACACTTAGCAAAATAAATCTAAGTCTTAATTTTAATTATTTAACTTAACATAAAACACTAAACACCTGCATTGTACTAAAGTAGCTTAGTAGTTAGTGCAAATCACAGTTAGTACTTCCAGCCGTAGAAAGTCTGGACAATTAAGTAGTGGTTGTTTCTGTCTTGTCATGTGTAGGCATCTGTTAGACGCGAGCGCGTATCACCGGGGCCCTTTTGTAGACGGTATTCTACGTGCGTTAATGTGAACTTCCAGTTTAGGGAGCGAGTGTATGCGATGACTGGTTTCATGAATATTTAGTTGAGCTTCATTAGCGCACTCACTTGTTCGTCGAAGGAAGCGGGCGTGGCGAGCAAAAGTGCTGGCTCTCTGCTATGTGCCGTGACACTCACAATACTATATATCTACAACAAGTATATTATCAGCTGGTATAAAACAACCTTTCTCTGTTCCATTATTAAATATAGAACTGAAATATAGCAATTATAAAAATGCTTAAAGCTTTAGGTAATGTTATGTTTATGTTAATAGAATATTAAGTCCTTAAACTGAGATTATTTGTATATGGAGGTATGTGGGTGTTGTAGTACCTATAGGAAAAGATAGGCTTTTTCAGAAATTAATGTTGTAAAGAGTAAACATACATGAAATTAAAGTTACAGAAACGTGTAAATTGGTCCGCTTTGTGTGTGATCATAATAACATCACTTAAACTCATTTAATCAGCACGAGCTTGTCCGCTGTTTGGATTGTTGTGTTGCAGTCAACTTGTTTGATATTGTTAAGGTTATGTTTGTACTCTAGATTACATTGTGAACACGGTTACGTTAATTTCATACCAATTTATTCTTCAAGGAAATGTTATAAACAAAATATCACTGCCTTTGAGTGCAAAGACATTTAATGATAACTTAAGTGACCCCTTAGTAACGTTTTTTATAGTAAACCTTTCCTAAAGAGTCACTTAAGTAATTATGTCTGTGAGTGCGGCAGTACTTATGTATCTTAATATCCACAAAAATAAGTTACATATTTATTTTTCACAAATCATGATATGAATAACTTGAGTTGATATTCGTAGAATTTTCAATTTGTCACTGATAATAAAATGTAAGATAAAAATGACTATGCTTTCACACTATTATTATTCATGATATTATTATCAGCACTGTCAACTAGACAAACCCCCGCGAATACATCACCATTGTTCCGACAACGAAATGAAAGTTCTTTATTTGCATATCTTAAACGCTATAGTTATCATGCCGGCCATCAAAATTATAATATAATAATATCACTGAAGAGAATGTAATCTTTAAGCACGTGTCTAATTGAGAAAGTATCATAGGACATATGATGCACATGTAGTTTTCTCTGATGAAGTTATAAACAATTCATTATTATCTTTTGACAACAAAACATGTAAAAGGAAAATGGACTGAAAACGTTTCCTGATACAAATATATTTTTTTTGTATAATGGCTTGTAGTCTTATAAAGTTAATCTGGTATTAAGCATTATATGTACATTGTACATAGAATGTTGATTGACATAAAGCTTATATGAATGTAAAAAACTGTATGAAAGATATTGAGATCGTATTATATAAAGGTACGCAGTGATCTTTGCAAGATGTAAATGGCGGTACATGTGGCAAAGAGACGTGGCAAAGAGAGACGTGTGCCTTATTGTTGTTCAACATGATGAGTTCTTGACGTTCGCTTATTACAATTGTGAAAGTAAGATATTTAAGCGGTTGAGCTTCGTACCGTTGACACGGACAAGGCGCTGTTCCCTGACGGCGCGGCGCACGGCGTGGGCGCGCGGCTCCCGTACACCGCCCCGACAATAAGACGCCATCGCACGCGCCGACCTCCTCGCGTTCGCCAAAACTAACAAACCTATTGTTCTTCGACTACATTCATGTCAACTTCCGAAAACAACCCATATATCTAACTGTCTACCGAACTATCTTGATATGCGAGCAGTAGTATGAGTACAGGTACTGCTTTAGCTCCGATCATCAGACATACAAGTGCGTGGCTGTCGTTTGCTGCACGAGTCATTGTATTGCATAAGTAATGTATGAATATATACGCGTAGATATTTACTCACGCACGTTTTAATGTAAATTTAAATTTTGAACGCCACGAAAATAACAGTAGCTGTATCGTGTAAAAACGTAGAAACCAAGCATTGTAGCGGCCAACATTCGTAAACGTGGAGTCAAAACAAGAAATAAAAGAGGACGTTCATCAGACATAAGACCATAAAACGAGCCCTAAAATGTTAAACGACTGCTCAAAATTGGTGGTAAGAAGAAATTACAAAATAAAAGGACGAGATTACGGTACTTTGAATGAATTTTTGAGAGAGACCGTCTTAACCTATATTTCACTTTATGGGTGAACGATTTTTACAGCCTTCTCGCGGACAATCCAAATGACTATGGCGCTGTAGAAAGTTTCTGAAATTGTTTCGAAATTATCATCCAGCTCAGACAACCGAGCTTTCCTTATTATTACGACCTAAAGTGTGTGTCTAGACAGCTTTACATCCAATACGCCATACATAAAATAGTTTGGTTTAAGTTGAACGATGGTTGGGTTTGAATGGCCGGTATTAGTTTCATATCAAATATATACGTTACGGTGTTATCGGGTGAGATATTTACGCGTGGCTGTCAGTGGGTCGGAGCTCGGTCTCTTCTGTGGCAGTTAACAAATCAGAGCAGGCTGACAAAGCGTGTCGGCCGGTGATCGACGCGTCGCCGCGCCGTTGTCGCGCTCGCTCTCTATGACAAACGCAACGCTATGAGTGATTGTGTCCGTCCGTCGCTCGGCACTCGATCTCTTTGTGTTCTCAAATAATCCGTCGCGTACGTCGTGATCTGGAGTCTAACGGTGCAGCTCTGCGAGCCTATTGACTACGCTCTCTGTAATAGGCACAATTTTTCAAGCTTTCACATAAGTCCACACTAATACCAGTTAAGTCCAAAACCCATGAATGATGTATTATCCCAGAATGCTGATTATTTATTAAAACGATTTTAATTGTTACGCTTATTTAGAACAATAGATGGATTCGGGTTGCTTATTGCTTGAATAGTGGTAAAACATTGTTAGAATATACCTACCTAGTTAAGGTACTTTAATAAGGTAGTTAGGTATTTATTTGGAAAGAAATCTGTGTATCGAACTAAGACTTGACGTTACGTTTTTTTTGTAATAACGACATTAAACAACAACAACCCACCCAATGATTCTGCTACGCGTCAAATAAAGATTAAAATGCATCATAAACATCATAGTGTCGAAAGCAATCTATTAACAATATAATTTACTTACGAGAGTTTGAATCAATAGATGTTTGTGACCACGTAAACGGCTTAACTGATTTGGATGTTCAGCTTGACAAATGGTCTTCGACCTAAATTTTCACATAGGATTGTTGTACCGGGGAGGTATGTACTTACTTATTTTGAAGGAACTAAATTTAATACATATGCATTTCGAATGTTAAGATGGTTTATCTATTTCAAATTAGGTCATTTTTCATATTGCTTAACATTTATCTTATAGTAGTTACAAATTGGCTCCGTTACCTTTTAACTAAACAAATATAGTATCTATGATATGATAACCTGAACAGAGGAACTTGTCAGGCATGAGTCTAACACCGCTTTTAAAACATTTACGGACATAATATACTATATAATATACGATATAAGTAAACATTCTAAAAGTATTGTTCATAATATGTACAATAGGTACTAGCTTGCCTAATAGTGATGCTGTATATAATAAAGGTTTACAGAAAATTAATTAATACATTTTTTTTACAGTTATTTTTTTACATTAAGCTTTAAGTAATATATTTTTTATAAATAAGGCAGTTAGTGCTATGCGCTGATATGTATTACTGATACGTATTATTAGTTCGACAATGACATAAATAAAAAACTAGTTAAGCGATTTAAGCAGTGAGGGACTGAACCTAAATATATTATTTCTATTACATTATATACTATAGTACATATGAATATACATATATATAGTAAGGGTAGTTTTCATAAAAATATAGTTACTACCTTAAGCCATATGTATCTATTTATATTTAATCTCTAGTTCGCAGCAAGTAAGGACTAATGATGCAGATAATAGGTACAGATGAATACACATCCTTCTTTTTTTTAACTATTATGACGGGTAATCACTGTACCGAGAAAAATTTAAATTATTGATTGTAAACTTCTCTTTAGCCCAGGTGGCAGTAGTATCAGTGCATGTGACAATCATGACGTGTAGGATTCGATATATGAATCGAGTAATGTATTATTCGGTTTTTGACGTTAGAACATTCTCAGCAGCATTTCCGCCTTGCGAATTATTGGCGCGGATGGTAATAGACAAACATAAGCAGCAATATGTGGTTGATACGTATTTACCGTAATGCTATGCTGTATTAGTGTTACTTATTGTTATAGTGATTACTGCACGTAGATACGATCAAATTATTCATGTCGGTCACAGTATGGAAAGTTTGTCATTTGTTGACTTTTTTGCAGTGTGGTGCAAACGTAAATATCGTATTGGAACTATTTTTCTGTCATGATATATTTGGGATTCTAGGTCTTTTGCTAGAAATATATCGATAGTGGCGATGAAACGGTTCCTATCGACTGTCGTGACCGTGGACATATGTATCTATGTATATGCCATTGGCTATCAGAAGTCAGTACACTTTAATAGTGTCACTTAGCCTAGTAAAGTAAATTCAGAGGCACTTTAAGTAGATCTCAAAACTGTGATTGATTAGTGATTACTTACATGTTGATGGTACGAAGATTAACAAAAAAATTTGTGTATTAATGCAATGAAAGAATCTGTCCTAGTCCTTAGATGAGTTAAATTGTTTCTGTAGCTAGGTCTTTAATGTTTCATATTTTTCTTTAATAATAAATATTACATGATAGTAATCGTCGGCCTGCCATAGTTTTACATTGTCTATGTGATCATTTCTAATATTTTATTATTACGTGCAAATTAACTACACCGTAATAGTTCTAAGAACATGTTGTAATTTGAATAACGTTGTTAAGTATAATATTTTTGGAGCACGTTAATTGGGCTGGTAGCACGCGTAATTTTTCACACTGAGGTGAACCTGACGCGAGTTAAAATCTCAGGTCTCACCTGCACACAGTCAGCCACCTGTTAACTGCAACTCAGCAATATAAAAAAAGAAAAGGAGCGAGCGCCAGCCAGTGCAAAAAACGAGAATCCAAGACGACACGTTTGGAAAATAAAAAAAGCTCTCGCCCACCAGATGGTCGCCTCGACGCGTCGAGAAACCCGCTTTTGAGCAGGTTGTGACTTACCACGCATATTTATTCGCGCTTTTGAATACAGGGAAAATTGAATAACAAATACGATTAATCGTTATGAACTGCGAACAGCCAAATGTCCCTTGCACTGTCGATGGAGAAATTTATTCAAGGTCGTAAATCCGCCTCTACATTAAAACTGAGATCTTAGGCTCGAACATTAACGAGCCTAACTCCACTAATTACAGAAAATTACGCGGGAAAGCTGTGATTGGAACTAAATTAAATTATGTATATTTACCTAGGTATGTAGTAGGTATTTACAACGCAGCACCATAAGGTCGCAGTGCAGATCTAACATTTTATTGCACCTTTCAAATTCGTTCCAAATGTGTTCATTTATAAAGCTAGCAGAAATTAATTGGCCATATGTTTTCGGTACGTTGTTCATTAAACGGCCTATTCCGGAGATGATAACACTCCATATGGTGCAATATTTTTTGTGTCCCTGTGCAAAAACAGGCTGGAACTACGCCGGCAAAACAATCAAATAAAGAAAAAACTCGGACGTATAGACCTGTTTCAAATTTAAATAATGTGTCAAGTCATCTCATCACCTTAGTTCCTGTTCCTTCTTTTATAAACAGTTATTTAAATTATAATCCATGCATCACGCAGAGCATATCAACATGTTGATTTTTTTATAACTCGCTTATGACATTTTTACACGACACGGCGACAATTGAAATTCGTTAAAATGATGTTCAAGTTATTACAGATCGAATAATAATACAGAGCCGGTATATAAGTTGTTTTGTTATTTCAAAATGGTGACAACGATCTGTAAAGTACGGCGAAGAAGGAACCGGCGTTGATCACGTTGTGAGTATTAATTGCTTCAGCACTAGCTAGGAAATCGGCCCGCCTCCGCAATTACTCCCTAGTTTACTAATGCTCGTGTAACTTATTGCCGACGATAGCAGCCGTCTCATGTCGCTCATTAATGGATAGTTTCCATTACTAATCGACTTCAAACAACATTTCACATTGTTATTTAGGAGGTAGGCAGGCACCTAATTATCTTATTTGACTATTAATAATAAACAACAAATTAGATTTTAGATTACGTAGTCGCAGGTTAGATCATGTTCATATAAACGGACGAAAGAATGTTAGTTAAAACTAATACGGTACTCAGCGGGGCACAATCAGATAGATTTAATCGCTTAAGTTTTTCACGCCTTTAGCTTAAAAGTGTTAATCAGCAACATCTGTTACAGTAATTATTTTTTGTTGATGTTTAGTTTTAGTGATGTTGGTCAGTGTTTAGAGTCACAGGTGGACAGGAGCAGCTACGTGCAAGTCGCGAGCCGCTACCTGCGAGAGTGCGGCGCGTGCGCACCTGTGCCCGCATGCCCGCTTATGCTCGTAAATGATGATCACACAGACGCGCAGCGTGATACCTACTCGTTCACTTCGCGACAAACTTACGTTTCAAATTCGTATTGGATTTACTACGTGGGCTCGGATGATGTCGTACACATGCACATGCACACACATAAACCAACGCTCCTAACATAATGAACCTATTCATCACCATATCGGGTGAGAAGCCTGTTACTCTAACTCTGCGTTCGTCACGAACTGTCTCCATCTTGCAATAGCATGTGCCGATCATAGAGAGCTGTGAACCGCGTTCCTAATAATATATGTGAAATAACAAAATGACTCATACATACATAATATTGTCTTCGGTTTACGCGAATGTTATTCATTGAAATTAAACGGATACGGATACGGATCACTATTAAACTTTACAAATTTTTAAGCTAATTAAAATATTGAAACTATTGAAACTATTTATACTATTACTATACTATTATACTATTTAGATTTATTTTTACACTATAGTAGTGTAACAGTTTTTCAAAATTTTGTAATAGTGTCAAATAAACAACGCGATAAAATCCGTATATAGTAGTTTAATTTCAATCATACATACATATAATCACGCTTATATCTGCTAAGGAGGTAAGCAGTAGTGTATTTAATCTACATTTCAGCAGCTATGATTTTAGGTCTCACGTTATAGGAGGCGAGCATGTTTTTGTCTATCAGGCTTATTTCTGAACTCCGTACTGAGCAAGTAGATAGTGGGAACTAAGTAGGTAGCCTGAGGTCGAGTGCCGTGAACATAAAGAGCGTAGATATCAAGAGATCTACCCGACCAGGTCTGCTACAAGCTACAAGCTTTACAAATATAGGCAATGTTTGTAAGGCTTGTAATATACCATAAAATAAATATCTTAGACGGAAAATAATAGATTTCTTTTTATATATCTTTGTTACATCCGAACAGTTGATTCTAGGAATATTAATAAAGAAGGTCTTTATGAGAAGATAGTTTATTGATTTTATCCAAGTATTAAATATATTTCTCTGGAAATTTTCTTGCCTTAGGTACAGTATGTTAGAAGGATATTAACAATATCGAGGGACCATCTTTACTTTTTAATTAGCGATCTTCGGTATTCGTACGCAATTTTGTATTTTAATTATCCAATTTCTTTCTGTTACGAGTGTAGTAAAAGTGTGCTGGTAGAAAACACTTGCGTTCATAATTTTGTAAATGTTTTTCGTTCCATTAATATAATACACATATTAATAAAATACGATCTTTACTTAAGCGCAGTTTATAGTTGACTTCTTGATCGACATAATAAAATTATACGTACGATATGTTCTATTACTCTACTAAAACTGTGAGCAAGTATTTTAATAGCACCTTGTGTATGTAATACCATTAATAACAATAATTACCCAATTACGCATATGACCTGAGGCTAAACGGCTACTGGTTTAACAATTTGGCGTGGTCAGTCGACTGCTATTTACGTATCCGATGTCATGTTATCAGAGAGCATATTACCGCGTCAGTAACGGTTGTCAGACGTACAACAACGGTAGCACACGATATGACCACTCAAGAACCTCAACGTCTTACCAACTGGATTATGACTCCGGGTTTCTTACCGACATTGCCGCTAATTGGGGAAGTCGAGGTCATTTATCAGGTGACGCGTGAGTCACGCTAAATGCCACCAACATTTTGGATGTCAAAATATTCAATAAAATGATGAAGATTAATGCTGAATATTTGTGTTAAAATGTTTAAGAAATATTTTGAAAAACGTTTAATTTTAACAGTAAGTACATTAATATTTACCGTTGCATGTTTTGTGTTGAGTTCAAATTGAATCAATGTATTTTTAAGAATATCAGAGAGATATGTCTGTCCGTAACATGAACTGAATCAAAAACAAGATTCAATCATACGATAAAATAATAAATGATCCCACTCCCGCACATCAACACTTAAGTCGTTAAGGGCACTTCACATAACACTGCGCACGCGCTACTGGCATGCACTTACGTATTACGGTGGAATTGAGTTTTTTTACAAATCTCGAGTCACGATAATTGGTAAATTTGAGAAACGTGGACTTGCTTGTCGTTTAGCTTTTGCTCTTAATCTGTTAATTGACTGCTGACCACGGGGTTTAGTTAAGAGCTGCAATGTATTTGGTAGATATATTATGTCGTTTCGTATTAATACTTACATATTTCTTAAAATGTATAGATGTTGTAGGTACTGTTTAGCATTAGAGTGAAGCCGGTTAGAGCTGCGAGATGAAGATGTCTTGGAGCTAGTTGAGGGAGTGCGGATGGGCGTGAGGTGCGAGGTGCGGGGTGCGGGACGCGGAAATGCGCTGCAAAACGACGACGACGGCGGCGAGCCTGCGTTGGATCTTATCGCACTTATCTGCTATATTGATTGCGCCCGTGTCGAAAGCCTCGCCTGGCCAAAAGCGGCGCAAACGCAGATTGAAACCTGAACGTACACGATGATTGATTATAACGTAATGGACACCGACGCCTGCCAGCGACTCACTCAGTACGGTATTTTAAATACCAATGTGACTACGCTATGGAATTTATAATACCTACGATACCACAAATAATACTACACGATACGAGCCACAGATATGGTTTATTTTTGTCTATTGTGCTAATATAATTTATGTCCTCACTATTTATCACTTGATATCGACTGCACCGACTGCACCGACTGCACCGACTGCACCGACTGCACCGACTGCACGGACGGCTTACGTGCCCGCCTCGCCACTGCCACCGCACCGTGTTGTGGGTTCGATCTCCACACAGCACAAAAAATTGTGTGTTCCACAAATGGTCGTTCCGAGTGTGGGTGTACTTTGTGTCAGTTGTTTGAATGTTTGTAAAGTCCCCCGTGACACAGAAATTATTTCTAGACCGGGGTTTGTGTTTAAAAGAAAAACAAAACAATAAACAAATAAAATGAAATCATTTACATATTGTGAATATTAAACTGATACAAGCACATAACTTTGTCAACAGATATACGTTATGTATGATAGAAACCTTGTCAACAAAGATACGTTTTGATAGTCCTTGTCATCCATCACTCATGCCTACAACATTTCATATAATAATATATAAGTAAGTGCGTACATACACGATGAGAACCTCTGTATTACCAATTACGAGAATTTCACGCTGTTATCGCTCCATAACGGTGATGTAATGAGTTTTAAAGAGTTTTTTCGATGCGTGGAATTCAAAATCTCTGTAAACAGGCGGTATCTTAATCTGACTGAAGATTCAAGATGTACAGGCGACGCCCTGAACTTGTTTATCGTGGGACGTGTTCCCCGAAACATTCTTCACGCCACGTGATTTATGTTCGTATTCGGCAAACTATTAAACTGGAAATTGATTTAGGCATTCGTAGCCTTGAAGTCTTTATATATAAATATAACTTCTTGCAGCTTAACTTTTTAGTCAAGTTGCACTTGCACTGGTTGTTAGTTGACGGGCACAGGTAAATATGTATATTTTGTATGGATGGGTAAGAACCCGCTAATTCATTTTGCGATGTTTCTAAGATATTCCACTCGTCATGTCTGTATTCTAAGAAATAATTTATACCTAACATAGCATAGAAAGATTGGCGTCAATATCAACTAACAACAATATAGTATCATATTTATTGGTTAGAATTGATTCCTACAATATACAGGTTGTCCGGTAATTAATGGATAACCGTGAAATGTCTTATAGTAAAACTGATGGCCGTTCAGAAAAGAATATGAAAAAAATTCTATTCTAACTACTACCTGAGATAATATGATTTTTTTTTAATTACCTTATTTGACTATCTTGTACACTATGACCATAAATGAATGAATTCCATCGGTTTTTTGTTGTTTTATTATTAAACACTAATTATGCTAATAGATAGACAGTCAAAAGTATGACTAGCTATTGCACTTTTTTTTGTTTTTTCCATTTTTTTTCCTGAACGGTCATCAGTTCTACTATAAGACATTTCAAGGCTATCCATTAATTACCGGATACCCTGTATATTTGTTAGAGTACAGGAATACTATAGTTTTGACTACTTTAATCAAAACCATTTTATCTCTCTTTGGGAAGTAGTGCAAACACATTACTTTTATAATTATAGTCAGAGCATCTACTCATGCGTCTAAGGCGAGCACAATTTCGACCCCACATGTTATACGGCATTTATAAAATATTTTGAACACTATCCCTTCTTCCAACTTAAGGAAGCTAGAGAAATATGTAGGTTGATACTAGTCGAATTTAATGTAATTATGCATTCGTCATTATTAACTGTTTTTGAATTTGATCTATTTTCAATCCGCCTTTTGAGTTAATACGCTCTATTTTTCTAAGCAGTTAATGTCGTTAAAAGATATGAGGTAAAACTTATTCTTAAAAAGCTTTTCAGCTGTTTTATAATAGTAATATGCCCTGGTATTTGATATCTATAATAACTCTGAGACTGTACATATATTTTTACTGGACTAGTAAAGGACAAGCAGTATAAATTAAGATACTACGAAAAATCCTCACGAACTTCGAAGAGGTTAATGTGTTGTCGCAATATGTACGCTATATTATTATGAATAATAACGGACGGTAAAGCTGTAAATTGTGAATACGTGAGCTCGGAGCACTCAGAAAGACATCTCTGTCCCTCGGGCCGAACGTCCATTCAAATGGAATTATCAGTCACCGTCAAAAATACCGCCGAAACATTCAGCTCATTTGCACTTGTCATGACATCACGATCGATCCACATCTTCAACTTTTAAAATTGATATTTATAAAATGACATTAATTTTAAATGTCGTGTTTGTTACTGTTGACTTTAATGCAACGAGGTAACGCAGCCACTTAAAGTCATTGGATGTAAGAACGTTATGACAATAATAATTGTAAGTTTTATAGTACGTAGTGCGGGCTCGGTAAATGAAAATAAAAGTGGCTTTAAAATTAGAAATTTAAGTGATGATTATTATGTGTGCACCTTCATTGTAGTGGTATTGTAGTGGCGACACAGCGGACTAGGTGTACATGGGTGTAAAGTAACGGCGCGTGACGTGCACCTGTCGCGTGCGCGGCGTGTGCGCACCGCCCGCGCCAACTGCCTACCGGGCGGCACGCTCAACCGTGGCCGCGGCTGCACTTGCCGCCGCTGCCGCTGCTCACCGCGCGCGCTCACCAACCGTGGACAAGCACCACACACCTGACGCGGGCGCACATAGCGTCACATACGTTGCTATGACAATATGTTATCAAACGTCACCAAACGCTAAATTCACGCAATCAGCTTATTTGTTGTGGTTACGGTGACCGACGACGTGTTCATTACCTAATGTTGGTCATTGCAGAAAATTTAATTTGTCTGATCAAATAACCATATCATATTTCACGGCTCAGTATAATAAAACAATCTTATAGTAAGATTAATGGGTCACCATTATAATTACTCGCATCAAACATGATGCCGACCACCGTGTATAATAAGTACGCGATTACGGATACCTAGGACCATTAACAGCTCAGTTAATAGGCTATAAATCGATGGTATGCGATAGCTTTAATTATAACCAGTGCAATGGCAAGTGTTCTATCAATAATTTTCTAATTTAATTCCAAGTGGCATGTGCTACTTATAGAAATGATGCGGGTACCCACATAATAGATATTCACCTGTTTCTAGGTAGGAATAAACAAGATGTTTAGGAGAGATAGATAGCACTAGTGAAGGTGTTTCATAATATATATATATATGTATTATCATAACAAATACGAAATATCTTTATATATAGCTAGGTACATACAAAATCTTAAATCACAATTTAAACCCTCGATTAATCGTGAGCAACTTTATTAGTAACTGGCTGTCCCCCACAGTTTCACCCACGTTTATGGTTACTGCTCTGCTCTCGTAGCTTATAGCGTGATCTTATATAGCCTATAATCTTCCTCAAGAACTATTAAATGCAAAATAATAATTCAAATCCACCTGATAAAACCAGGGATTAGTACGCTGAAACAAACAAACTATTTAGCTTTATTATATTAGTATAGATGAGTAAAAATGACATAGAAGAATGACATAGAAGTTAGATATGTAATTGTAGATAGTAGATATACGACTATCAGATATAAGTAGGTACTAGACATCAGCCTGTGCCAGTGCAGCTATGAAGATCTGCTTATAGCTGCACCGCAATACATATTCAATTTCTTCAACAGGCAAGGATTCGGCATTACTATCAATGACGAATCCAAGTATATTGTAAATGCGAATTATATAATATATTTATATATAATATAATTCGCATTTATAATATAATTTGTTTGATATTGTTTGTTTGTTACAATTTGACGACTTAACTACACAATCGATGATCATGAAATTTCGCATACACGTTGTCAGAGGTACAAGAAATGGACATGAGATTCCTTTTATTAGAAAAAGTACCGTTTCCGAGGGATAGCCAGTAGTGTAATGTATAAATAACATAGTGATGATAGAATTGAAAAAGTACTTTGACAATCACAATAATCTAACTAATATTACATACATACATAGATTCACGCCTGTTTCCCAGAGGGGTAGGCAGAGACTACGGATTTTCATTTGCTACGATCCTGACACACTTCTCTGGCTTCATTCACTTTCATCACATTCCTCATACACGCCCGTCGGTTCAAGGAGCTCTTAACCTGGCCTTTGTCCAGAACGCCTCCGATCTGGTCGAGAAACGTTCGCCTAGGTTTTCCTCTTGCGACTGTTCCATTCTCACTAGCCTTATAAACTTTCTTAGTCTGTCTTTCCTCGTCCATTCTTTCTACATGTCCAAACCAGCTTAACATACCCTTTACTATTCTTGTAACTATATCCACTTTCATGCCGCATCTCTCTCTAATCACACTAATCTAACTAATATTATAAAAGCGAAAATGAGTTTGTTTGTTTGTTACGTTTTCACGCCTAAACCACTGAACCGATCATCCTGAAATTTTGCATATACGTTGACAGGGTACAGAAACGTACATAGGCTACCTTTTATCCCGAAAAATATTACTGTTCCCGAGGAAAACAATAATAACATTCTTATGATAATAGATGGCGCCACGTGTCTTTCGAAACATGATTGAATTATATTATTACAAGCAGAGTACAACCCGAATTGATTGTAAAATTCTAAATTAACGCGAGCGAAGCCGCGGGTAAAAACTAGTGTTGTATAATATATTTTTGGGTACGTCTACAATTGGACTTATAATGGACTTACACGAGATAATAACTATTATATTTGGACTGCATATAATTATGGCGTAGTGATTTTAGTGGTCGCCTTGCAGTGGCACCCAGCAGTGGCTGGTGCACCGAGTGTTGTAGGTGCTACCCCACGCAGCATAAAAACGATTGTGATCTACAAATAGTTGATCCGAGTCTGGGTGTACTTTACGTCCGCTGTTTCAATTTTTGTCTCTCGCTAGAGTGAGATTAAAGTGCAGGAATCGTCTGTTTAAATAAGGAAATAACGACGTCAAATTTCTTTAAAAAAGAGACTGTAGGAGTTTTTAAATGTAATATGTGTTGCTTGCTCAGTTAGGTATTTTAGCAAGGCTTTAGTATCAAGTGATCACCTCACTACAACCAAAATTAGTTCACCACTTAGTTAGAATGTTTACGGTTAAGATTTACCTAAAGTACATAGTGCATACTAATGTGTAGGTATTCCGTTCCTATTGTGAAGCTATCAGCGAATCGCCATTAATGCATTTAATTATTTTCTATTATGATAACTGCTTTTTTGAAGATATGACACATTTTGCATATATATAACTTTATTATGAACTAGCTGTTACCGGCGACTTCGTCCGCGTAGATTTTAACTAAAAAGTGTTTGTCGCCGCGGAACCCAACTATATTTCTCTGCCCAAGTTACTTAAATGGCGTAGTTTTTATAGTGTAAAGCTAGATAATAGCATGGCTTATTCAAAAACAACATTTAAATATGCATCGTTAGATTACACGCTGTCACAGAATTCGTAAGAAAAATAAAGATTCACAGCTCCTCCCCCGTAGGTGATAGCGTGATAATATGTAGCCTATATGTTGACCCGACCTGTTAGTAATATTCATGCAAAATTTGAAGTAAATCCATGCAGTACTTTTTGAGTTTTTAGTCCGGACATACATATAGACAGACAAAAATTCTAAAAATTATATTTTTGGCTTCGACATTGATTGTAGATCACGTCACAAGTATTCTTTTAAAAAAATATTCAATGTACAGTTTTGACTTTCCTACGATTTTATTATATGTATAGATAAATAGTCATAAAACATATAAAATAATTACCTGCATATAAATATTATTAATATTGGAAATGCGGCTAAGGGCTTTTTTGCTTGTCTTTTCTAGGGACCTAAAGATCGAAAATCTATTTTTTTATAAATTATTGCCCTATAAATGAAGAAGGAATATTATTAATATTAATTGGCTAGTTAAAAAAAACTAGTGAGTATCTAGTTTTTTAACTAGCCAATTAATATTAGGAGGCGCGGACCTGTATTTATAAATAAATATACAGAATAATATCACGTGCAGAATATAGAAGTTGTACCAATTCTTTTGAAATCATGCGTACCTACCTACTTCCTTGACTAGATTCAAAAGGCTATTTTTGGCAAAGCGCGTGGGCTTAGGTAATTGATATGTTTGTATAAATAAAGACTATAAAGAAAACCAATAAAACAAGAAAACATGTAAAAATATGAAGGATAATATCGGCACTCTGGGTGGCCGAGGTGAACAAACAACTAGATCGCCTACGCTAACTTCATTCAGCCAAAGGTTATCAGAGACCATGCAAAAGAGTTTACGCAACTTGTTTTAGTAGACGATCACTACACAAATACAAGTACTCGGTGCCATTAGGACTTGCACTCAATGTTAACTACGAGGCTGATTGATGTTGACATTTATTTGTCGATCAAGACATTTATTATTTTTAAATCTGGCCCAGTCGATGGCAAATCGTTAATTTATTTATTAGAATTTATGTGAGACTTAACTTGATCGCCAATTGTATATTGGTACTAAACCCAAGAGTAAGTAATTTCTGTTTATTCTTGAAACAATTATCTATAAGAATGGTTTGAAGTAATTACGACTTAATGTGAATTATTTAATCTCGATAATGGCCAATTTATTAAATAGTCCAATTTACGCATTTACTGTAAACATAGTGACTAAATTTTGTCAACAGTAGGCAAAATAAATAATTTGACAAGTTAGATAAATGTGTCCACGAAGAAAACAATATAATAATATTATGTATTATGATAGTATTATTAAAATTGTTTGTTGAGATGAATAGCGGGAAATGTTCTATTGCCTGAAAGTCATTGACTGTTGTTATAAGTAAACAATAAGTAACGGCCACCGCACCGGGTGAAAAAGTGATGTATTCAGTATGTTAGAGCCGGCATGCGGCACGCGCTAGTCGTGTGTCGGCGCGTGCGCCACCAGCGCCACCGCCACGCTCCGCCGCCCCACACCCTCTACCCCTATCGTCCGCTCACATTACCACTTTTTACAATTCCTACAAACACTCTTCTAACCGTCATGTGCACGACAGTTGGACTTGCACACCGATAAGACTGATTCAGCATTAACACGTCCACGTAATTAAACAAGAGCCCGACGAATGTGTAAGTAATAGCTTCACGGATATTTGAATATATCAACCTGCGAGGAATATGTTTATGTTGTTCAGTGCTATCGCTTTTCATCTGACAGCATAAAATACAAACGAAAGTATCTATAATTAAGAATGATGGCAGTAGAACAATCTTTGCAGTACACGAGTAAGGTTGGCTGTTATAAAACATAGTAGGCTGTCGGTTTTATAGATGCAATTGACAGATGAGACAGAAGGTTTTATCTTAAACATGATCCGCAGTAGGTTGTTCGAAGCAAATATATTTAAAATAGTCTACATTTTCATCCTTCATTAGCCATATCGGTATAAGCTACTTGTTTCCTTAGTAACAAATCTGACTGGTGACTA
This sequence comes from Catocala sponsa, assembly GCA_963564715.1. NCBI lineage: Eukaryota > Metazoa > Arthropoda > Insecta > Lepidoptera > Erebidae > Catocala > Catocala sponsa. The sequence continues at coordinate 15,443,777 of OY751331.1, forward strand.
AAACAGCAATTGTACGCCAACGGGTTACCATAAAACGAAATGACCAAGTGAGTTGTTTTTATTAAACAACAAAACGTCCAAATAATGGCCGTATCCTTGCATTAGTGGGTGAGCTTATATTCGTAACAAAATTTGGAATGAGTGTATATAAAAGTCCTTATAAGGCCAATAATGCAGTATTGTGGTGCGGTGACGGCGAGTGGCGCGAGTGTCGGCGCGGGCGCGGCAGGCGGCGCGGCGGGCTCGGCGCGGTTCGGCGCGGCGCATACGCGGTGTCGCTGGTGTGCGGAGGCGGCGGCGCAGGCGCACGGTTGCCGTATTTTATTTATAATTACGGACGACGACCCGAGAGCCGGACCTGTCGCGATTTCACCTGCTATTATTGCCATTTTATTCATTGTTATTGCATTTATTACGTTGCTTGTTACAGATTTTACTGTCTGTAGGTTTTAATGAATGGCTCTTAATGATGAGACTATATCTCCGTGCTGATTTCTCCTTAAAAACGCGCACGTGTAACGATCTCATCTTATAGTGAGCGGTGCCGATTTAATTGATATGATTAAGTTTTTAATGTTTCACCAGTCCAGATACACAATGCGAAAAGAAAGTAAAAGAGTATTTACCATTAATGTGTAACTTTCATATAATAAATGTTCTCGCTCCTTTGCTTGATATTGATGATCCTTTTCATTAATTGTTTATATTCTCAGCGGTTCAACATTATGTCGACTCGTGTCAGGAAACACTTTCTACCTATATCTGCGTACTTCATCGACTGCACACCAGTATTCTATTGAAAATATTTGCCTGCAAAGTATGTGTACTGATAGTAATTAATAAACATTAATTATGCTTTTCATTTGGTTAAGCATCCGTAATGCGTAATTTACAAATGAATACTTAAACATTTAAAAAACACCCAATGAGCTTTTGTCCATACTAGACCCAAATAGACATCTTTTTTTTTAACGCTTGGGATTGCATTGACGTATACCCCTCCGCGGGGGCGGGCGGAGGGGTTTTGTCGGACCCACCGGGGTAAAAGAGAAAGATGAAAACAGGAATAATGTACCTCCTGGAATACCGACTAAACCTACCACGGTGTTCCTCGACAAAAACCGCTATCGGCGGTGCTACGCGAATCACTTGCACATGCGGTCGCGACCCCGCCGAGGATTCGGCTCGCCGCGCCGTATGAAACGGCAGGCCACTACACGACAAAACCTACCCTAAGGCCACCACCAATAGAAATCCCTACTGTCTCCACCCTAGAGGGGAGACGGACACGACACAGAGACGCGCGTGGGAACACGCACGCCGCGCGCCGCCTCTCGGACCTGGTGCTGAACGGATGGCGGGCAGGCTCACAAAGCCCGCCGCCCCCAGGTCAAATCTCAGGGTGGCTGGAGGTCGTCTCGCGCCCTCCGGCGCCTGGTTCTGCGGTTGGGGAGAGGGTTTAAGCCCAAATATACATCTACCTTGACTTACAATAATGAAGAATAAAATATTTACAACCCATATATCATAATATGCATAAGTAGCTTTGTTTGTTTCATTTTCTCGGCTATATGAAGATAAAGAAACGACGTGAACATGTCACTATTTATTAATATATTTCCTATAAAATACTATATCCACCACAGCATTAGAAAACCAGTGACACAGGGAGTGTCCTGCCTTGAAGTTGTTTCATAATTATCAAAACTACAGTTACAAAGAAGACCGTCATCACGGATAACTATTTAGATCACTCACATTTTTAACTAGTGCGGTGATCGACACTAGCACATTGTTATTTTTTTTTGTAGCACTGTAGTGACACATGTAACTATTTAAGGCAGAGTGCAAGGTAAGTAAAAATATATGTGAGCGTGACTCGTGACTGCATGTGTGTAACCACCATGGTTACAAACTGGCTTGCGGTTTGTCTTATTATGAGCGGTTGGGTGGCTTATGATCAAATGCTATATCGCTCGTCTGCTGCCGAATCTGGGGAAAAGGAACTAAGGATGAGAGGAAAGGAAAGAAAGATATGTGAGTTTCCAAAACTAGTATAATCAATGAACATGAACGGTAATTCTATTCGAATAATTATTATAGTTCCAAAAGCTATTAGGTAGACATGAAGGTAAGCTACGTATATTTAAACTTAAAATAGACAACTAATGTGATTACTGATTAGTGGAATTGTAATAAATAAATAGATATAAGTATTATTGGTATATAAACTGTAACACGGAGACTTGAGCCCTCAGCCAAACCGACTTATATAATATTAGATATATGATAATAAAAGTCGATTATTAGTCTTATGATAATAAAAGTCGATTAAACTTACTTGGAAATTCAAAATATTCGTTTTAATCGATATGCGCGCGTCGCTGCTATGCTACTCGAGTAAACTGAATCATAATTGTATTATTAACTCGGTGTTTCCGACCTCAACAAGGCAACTCTTTAGTGTTAGTGTGACGTATGGTGTGTGGTGTATGGTGTGTGGTGTGTGGTGTGTGGTGTGTTCGCAACTGTTACAATCGTGCACAACAATAAGGCATTGAAGCGATTGTTTGCATCACCTACGAGCAACATATTTAACCTTATTTTGTCGGTGGCTGATAAGCAGCCACTTCCATAGTGTTGTTTTATGGCTATTCGCGTATGCATCTACGGTAAAAATAAGTACTATTAGGATGACATGAATTTTATTAAAAATAATTATGTTCTTTATAGAAACTTTGTGTTATCTTGTAAATCAATCTCAATGGTTGACACATAGCAATTGCGATCGAGTGATCATAGATTTATCCCCACTCGACGTATTGCTAATCATCTATAGTACCTATTCTTACGTATTAAAAGTTTAAGAAAAATAACTTATGTAAATCTTTGTATTAACTTGCAACTCATTTGTTAATGCATTAGACCGGCGATCCATTGGTTATAGATTTGATCCCCACTCGACGCATTACGAATCATCTTCTCTGTATTGTATCACGAGTATATTATATTCATCATATTATATTATTGAAATGTTGAAATGTGGAAAAGTATATGCAATCGAAAAGACTTCTACATTCATGTTTCATGATTTAGGTAATATGAAGTAGCATAGAATATTAATGAGTCAAGTAACCGAAAACGAGACACAATAAAATAAGCATTGTATCTTGGCCCCAGAGCCCGAGCGTTGGCCAAAAGAAAGGATTAATTATGTCCAAAAAATTATATACTTGGTAACACATATATTACGTACGTAGAAGCACTAAGACATGCATTATTTATATAATGCGAACCATGTATAAAAGCAGCATAGACAGCGTATCTGTTTAGTAATAGTTGATAAGTTGCAATTTTCTAAATATACTTAGCCAAAGAACTCCCTAAATAGATCGCGATGTCCACTTTAGTACAGCTAAACAGTGCAGAGCTAATCAACTTTATGAATAATAATAATTATGAATTACAACCATTTACGAAAAAAAAAGCGTCTTCAAAAAATTCTTATCTTTTTAGTCCTAATTAAGACACCAGTCGAATTGAGTCAATTTGGCGTCTTTTGCCCGCGGCCTCACTCAGGAACAGTACTTTTGCCTGGATGAAAGGTACTCTATGTTCCTTTTTGTACCCTTGACAACATTTATGTGAAATTTCATGATGATCGGTCAAGTAGTTAAGACGTAAAAGCGTAACAAACAAACTCACTTTCGTATTTATAATATTAGGCAGGATACTCGTAATTCGATAGAAATATCTATTTTTATTAAATTAGTGCTGTGTATTTTAAAAATATTGTATTGTTAAATATGGTGTATTATCAAATCAAAACCGACGTTATTATTAAATGTAATGTTAAATATTATGTTAGCATAGTAACTAGTAACAAATTTTATATCCAAAACTCAAGTCAAAATCTAATAGATTTTAACTGTCAAAAGTAATTTTCGATAAAAGTAGATAATCGCGATACCTGTTAAATGCAATATTCTAAAGCAAAATACTTCGTCATAGCACGGCAGCTTAGAGACACGTGTGTGTTTAAGAGTACCTCGACCGTCTACGTTTGACTATTTCGAAAATTACTCTTGGCAGTTCTATTTCTATACATATTCTTACGCTTAAGCGAACACTTTAAGAATTTATCATGGGCTGTTTAATTTTTAACTTTGTATCTTTACTGACGCTTGGCCAATGAAATGTTCTTCACCTATTATAGTAGTTAATTTAAGAAAATTACACAAGAAATATCACGATATGTTGGCAAGCAGAGTTAAACGTTTTGAAGCTAATTATAGCAATGGTTAATTATGTTCTGTACACATAATTATGTATATCGTAATTATGACAATTAAACCGGAGTGCCTAGTGCGAATATGTTTTACGTTAACGCGATCAACATGTTTATGACGTTCGGCGCTCCGATGAGCCCGCTCTAAGCTCTTAACCAATGAGAGAGCAAACGCGGTAAACATTTCGATCGCGTTAACGTAAAAACAACTCGCACTAGGCACTCTGATACACAAGTACACGCTATTCGGATTGATCTGTCAAAGTACAATGCACGTGGCCCTCGTGGCCGCAGTGGATCTGTGTGTGCATGTGTCGCGGCAGGTCGGAGGTGAGGGCCGCTCGCCGGTCGCGGCGGCCCGCGGCGTGGTGGGACGCGCGAGGTGCGCGCCTCCTACGCGCGGTACCGTTACACACCGGTTAATTTTTATGCAGACACCAGATTATTGTATTAACGCCCGCGCCCTCTAGCCGCGCACAAGGAAACGTCGCGAGAACAAAAGCTCGCTTCGATTTGATCCGAGTAACTGTCACGGCGCAATGTGAAATGTAAAAAATAACTTTGTGCCGCGAGCGTTTTGTAATAATCATATTAAATTCGTATCACAGTTTTACATATAAATAAATGTCACGTCACTCACGAAAATATTGATAACGGATTTATATTCTCGTTGGAGTCGCATTCTGTTGTTTGTTGTATGTACATATATGTAGGTATTATGGCGACATGAGAATGCATTGTTTTATTTTATTTCTTTAAAGACAGGTCTAAGGAACATGGAATGTTTAGCAGGGAGCTCTTACAGATTCGGAACTGTGTGTGGATGGCACAGGTAGTTGCTTAGTCTCTCTTCTCCCTAGCCTTTATTATTCCCAAGTCACTTGGGGTCGGCTTTCTTAGGTAGTTGCTTAGAACGGGCATTAAATATACTATATTTAATGTTCCGACAGCGATAAAAAATTCACTTAAGCCATGCAGTTATCATAAGACAAAGTATAAAAGAAATTCATTACACTAATAGTTTTAATTTTAAATTGATAGATATATATGTATACATATTGTATTGTATACATATTGTATCCATAAATATCTATTTGTGGACACGTTAGTGTAAGATATATACAATTTAGGTTAATTAGAGTCGAACAATGACAAAAGCAGCGGGTGAAAAGTGCATAGAATATTTAATAATCTGGTTCGCATAAGTTAGAGCGAGATGCGAGGCGTGGCGAGGCGACGGTTCGTAATTAACATTGGATGCTAATGTTAGCGGCGGGTGCTGAACTGCGAGTATTATGCTTAAGTATGTTTTTATTGCGAGCCCCGAGATGCTTCAAACGTGACTCACTACTCTTCCTACACACTTCCATAATCTTCTGTTTATTTATTTATATAAAAAGCTTGAATGAAAGTTACGAATATCATTATACTTCCGATTCCATTTTACGTCGTTTGTAATAAATTAAACATTTATACGTTGAACAGTGGTGACGTTGAACACTGCGTGTTCGGATCACACTACGTAATATATGAATATCATTATGATAAACAAAACTCGTGAGCCCGTTGATGTCTTTTGTAGGAGTCGATACAGAAACAACTTTATGTCCCTTCATGAATAATTCTATGATGTTAACATAAACACTTCCAATGAAAGATTTGTAAATTAGTATGATAATTGTTTATTTTATATAGACAAGCTTCCGCACTAAAAATAGTTTTCTTGTTTTATGCTGCAACTTTTCGCAATATTTATGAATAATACACATTTTGTTTTCTGAACATAGTAGTAATGTTTATTCTGTAGTTCTAGGTAGAAATCAAACCCAAAGCACGCCGAACATTAATCTAGTGATGAGGTGACCCATAAGTTCTAGTTGTAGAAAGCCATCAATCCACAAGGCTTGTATTTGTATGTTTCAACTCACTTATTTCAGGAAATATCACACTTATATAAAAATTATTTGCGTCAAATTTAGAGCTATTTATTGAGAAAGGTAATATGTAGTTAGGCTACAACCCAAATACCTTTTTGTTGCAGAAATAAGTCTCATGACAAAATAAAATTTGCTAATGTTTTCGAAACCTCGTCAGAAAGTACCACTCTTTCTTTAATCTGTGAGCAGCCTGCCTATCTGTCGCCAAGATAGACTCTTATTTCGCGACATGATAAACAACTGGTACACTTTATATCTATCTTACAATATCCAAACCGCATCTAATTCCTAGTCGATAAATCCAAAACACGCGGCATTGTATCTGTGACAATACGATATAAACATCTCGAGTTATAAATATGCGCGTACTTTTATTCACTTGTGTTTATTGCGCTGATACAAAGCTTAGATTGCGCAATCACATCGCAGAGCTTAAGGAAATAAAGTATCAGTATCCATTTAGGTAGATCCACAAAGCACAGCTACCGGTGAATAATCTTTTCAGAGTCGTTGAAGCGCGACGTCGCGCCGCCCACGCGCGCGGCTCTGCGGCGCGCGGCTTCGAGCCTTCCTAGCAGCGCAGTTCATAGCTCACGAACGCGGGTTGCGATGTCCGACTTATTGGCGCGAGATCGCGCGATTTATCGCATCACCTCCGTCGCGATACACGCGCCGGCGCATTGTACACACGCCACTCGCTAACGATCTGCCTTAAGCGTCTGTGCAAATACACAACCAATTTGGTTGTACGAGCCGACGTCATATTATTGTACAATTTACGACCAAAAAACGCATCCAAATAAATTGATTTTATTATGTAAACAATTTATTTTAGATTACTATGTATATATAGGCGAATCAAAAATAGCCCGATGCTTTTACAGCGATTTTGATTCTACATGAAACAATATTGTTTCCAGTCCAAATAGTTCTGTATGTTACAAAAGTAACGTTTAGATGTACAACTAGTTAGTTACAAAAAAATCTGTCACATTTGTTGAAATAAACCAAAATTTACATAAAGTTTTAAAACATACGAGACAGTGACGTCGGTTTCAATAAATTAGTTGTACAACAAAACTTGTGACATGCATTTCTCAGAAAGCCCCTTCATCCATTAATTATAGCTTTTGCGACGAACATGTAGTCATCATGTGTTTTGTTAGACGTAAATATCTAGTTCAGAAAGTCTACGAGCTTATTGCTTACTAGTCTGTCTGTGAATCTAGTTTTATATTTTGCAATATAAAAGCGACGATATGAAAAATTAATACGGTATCTGCAAACGAATTGCTGATTAGCTGCAGTATTCATAATATATTACACTTGCGTACATTAAGACCTCTTATCAACTTTTGTAGTGACCTAGAGTTTCGAAGTATCATGGGAATTGCTTCATATTTCATATACTTAACCCTAATTGGATATTTTATCTGTTACTGTTAAGAAACATGAAGTTTCTTAATTATGTCTCTTTCTAATTATAATGACTGTACAAAGTATTCATTGAGTGTGCATATAACGATTAAACGCAAGATAAGTACAACCTATTCCGGGGTAATCTCATAAGAACATAACTCAGAGTGACACTTTTCAAAATATCCTAGGCACGCACTTTATCCTTTTATGAATTGTATTTACGTATTTTAAAAATGTAGTTCTATTTTGCTACAGAAGGTAGCAAAATAGAACTACATTTTTACTACTGTACATTTTTGTTGTTGTTTTTTGTACTGTGTACGATGTTCCTACCTAGCGAAATGTGGGTGTTACAAGTACACTTCTGCCTAACCGCTCACAAAAACAAGGCGGTAATGTTATGTTAATAGAAACTAATTAATTATACTGACATTTTATGAGCACTCAAAGACATGGCCATATACTTGTAGCTCATAACTAGGACTCAAGACATATCAAACTCAATTAACAAAGTCGTAAATTATTCGCATTCGTATCACAACATGATTGTGACAATGTTGCCAGGTCACTGCGCGTTTACTATTAAACTTAATAGCATATGCATTAATAAGATAATAACTTAAGCTATCATTTTATTACTAATCAATTGTTGTAACTATCATAGTTTTATTATGTCTCAGCAAATAATTATTATGGGATTATAAATAGAACTCTGCGATTATTAAAGATTTTCGGAAATATATATTTAGGTTTATACTCGTATTATATTATATTACTAATAGAAATAAACTGAATATTATGTATCATGTATCCGCTTCCTCTCACATGAAGACTGTCATCGGTAATAAATCGGATTTATCACGCGGGATGTTGCACAAGGAAACATTCTTACATTGTTAGTTTGTTTGTTTTATTAATAATTGTGCTACGATTTGATAACTATTTAAAATACACATATAAATATTCTTTTAGGTATTTTCAACGCAAGTTCAGATCAAGAGTTTCAAAGTTCGATTCCCGCTAAAAGTAGTTTCAGATTTTACCGACAGAAAAGAATAACTTCTACTACTAGATTAGTAACTAACAAATTAGCCAACTATTACACGAGACCTAAACATAATTTGCGAAATATTGGCGCAATAGACCTCTATCTATCTTTTCAAGTACAGGCAGGCGTGATCTAATATAATGTGTTGTTTTTTATCCTTACCGATTGTTGTAGTTAGTTAGATTAGTAGGTTGTAATAACAGTATAAATGATCAGCGCATGTAACTGTTGCTAACTTTATTGACCATGTTCGTGGCCATTGATTAATCGTGCTACGATTATAATATTGTGTAATTGCTAAGCACTCAATGTATAGGCACACCAAGTTTATTACACATATCTATTATAGTAATCAACACTTCAATAAATTACGATTTTAAACATTAAGGCATATCGAACAATCAGTTCGACATCACACGAGTGAGATGTTGACACGAGTACCCGGCCGAGACAAAGGTTCGCGGGCGGAAATCCTCAACATCACAGTGTACACTCGTGTGAGCAGATTATAAATCGTCACAATGTCATATCAAGAGTGGGTTAGGTAATTTATTGAGAGGTGCACATTGAAATCACATTTATTTGTGCGCACGCGCCGACGCGCGACGTTACAAATCATGCTTATCGCCGCGGTATGACTTGGTCCATTGCCGCCGCCGCCAGCCCTAAATCTGGACGGATCTAGACATTTACGTGCGCGGGCCCTCCTCACCGCTACACGTAGCAGCAACAAACAGCGATGACGCGACGCAACCGCGCTCCGTGTTGCGCAACGCTGCGAACTGTTACACTTCACGAGTACCTACGTACACACGTTCTCGGTATTATCTATCTAAAATCTCCGTACTACATTAATAATGTTTCTAGTTTAAAAGATATAAATAATTAAACATAACAATACCAAAGCTCTTCTCGAACGAGGTCGAATTAGTGTCGAAACCCGTTTGCGTTATCTTTAAGGCGATCACTTATAAGTTATAACTAATAGAAAAGTTCAAAGTTCTATTAGACTATTAGGTGTGAACTCTAATTGGTACCGCATATCAGCGATCGATATCGGATTAGATAATCACGATGCAAATAGGAACAGAATTAATTAATGAGAATGCATTGGATTGGCTGTGGTGCGACGACGCTGCGCACGTGCCGTTCGCCCGCGCGCCGGTGGTCGTCGGCGACCAATCACTGCGACTCGCACACGCATTCGCGCTCTCAACACGTCTTCACCTCTAATTGGCATTCGTATAAGATAATGCGCACTTTCTGTGTACAGTAGTAGCACTCAGTCTCCTCGCATAATCAACGTAATTTAACTACAATCCAAGTTAGGGCACTTTCATTGTGACAGGTTTAAGCAGCTAGGTATCTTTATGAAGAGTGATAATAATTAAGACATACTAAAGTCGTTAATGCGTGTTATCTGCCTACCTCAACATATATAATCGTACCACAGAAAGAACGAGTCGTAAATATTAACGTCAAACCACAAATCTAAGTTGAGTTAATGCTCAGGGATTCGATGCATAGCTGGAGTCACAGATATAGCTGGCAGAATAAAGAAATAGATGTGGCAGTGGGCTTGCTTTCGTATTGATAGAGCAGACGAATATTTCATCTAGATAGGCCAAGTTTGAACAAGCTGAACTAAGTGTAAAAGAGTATAAGTTTGAATAGCTCTCGAAATACCTCGATATATCTTTTATATACATATTAATCAGTTAATTCAGGTTGTCGCTAGAGGCGCTTTTGGAAGATGTTTGAATAGACATGGTGGCGACCAAACGTGTTGAGAGCCCGGCGAGGGCGAGGCTATGAAAACTCACGTTAGACTCTCTTGTTGCGGCAAGCGTAGAACTTGGCGTTATGGTGCGAATACGATGATTAGTGTCTGTTTCCAACAGAAGAAAACATTGAATTACTTTGAAATTATAAGATATATTAAAGTTATAAGAAATAATAGGGCGTTACATATTAAATTAATACAGCATGCCATAATTATAATATCGTATATATGAATCCAAATGAAAATTTAAAGTACTTCCTATATGTAGACATTATGTTTGTGATACTAATAGTTTTTTATTTCCATTGTCACCACTTTTCCACAGATGTCGCTACGAGTTAACAATAACGTGGTACATACGTATCTAATTGTAGCAATATTATTTGCGTAACTGAACTACGATAATATCTTAATTTGAAACAATTCTATAGAAAAGTGTCAATAATAAGTATCAGACGTTTAAGAAACGTGCACTTGCCTGACAGGGTCACAGGTCAATGGTGAGATCTATATCTTATTGGACAACTTTCGTAGTAGTGAGCGACATGATCTGCGCTGCGTACTGATAAACTTATTGGATTATGTTGTCAATTAAGTTTTAAATGTTTATTCATTGAGTGAGTCATGGCTTTGCGTAAATGTTGGGAAACAATGTCTAGCGCATGACGATTTGAATTACAAAGTTATAATGGGAGATATCTACGTGTTGCCAGTTGACATAACAATGAGCAGGTCTCACTCTGTCACTGAGAACACACACTAAGTCTATTCAATTAAATCATAAGATTCTAATGTTCGATATATTTTAGAGTAAAATACACGCACAGACATCGGGCGTTGCGAAATTTGGTTCAGCATGGTGACATATCAGAGTGTAGCAAGGGATCACACGTTTTATGAATTATTAACGATCAATCTACAACAAAAGCAGAATTATTTTACACATCATACATTTGTAATGAATTCAGTTACTAGCCTAAAGTATTTCTTTTTTTTTGTATTCGTTCCTAATAATGCCTATTAAAAAAGTAGATGATTTTTAGGACTATCACTTTAGAAACGTAGACCTAGCACATTTATATCTATGTACATTTATATGATTTGTCGTATTCAGAATATATTGAGAAAACGTGGTAAAATCAAAATTATTTTATTTTATTTATAACTTTGTCAGTATTAAATATTCTTGCTACGCCACGATAAATATTAAACGGTATTGTTGTAAATTCTTATACGTACTCGTTAAAAATTAAGTTGATATCAGTTTAGTTAACTTTCACATTTAAATGGAGTACGTTGGAAAAATATTTGTTGATAAATCTTGTTAGAAGCTATACGCAATTATAAAACAATATGTACGTATTAAACAAACGTACATTCGTAGATAATTTTGGACAACAGTAAGTAGAGATTTCCTCAGAGTAAGTTGGAAGTTTATTGTAGTTGGGGGTAATAAATTAAGGTATTTCCATTAATTAGGTATCAGGAAGGCTGAGTCGGGTTGACCTCGTGGCCGGGTGACCGTCGGCATGGCGCCCACCGTCTAATGCTCGACGCTTGGCGGCCGGCGGTCGGCGGTCAGCGCTCGACCCACATCAGACCGGTGCCCCGGTGTTCTCCGCTATTGTCTCGTCGATAAACTCGCTGCCGCTAAATAACCACTTACCGAACCACAAATTGCGTCCAAACTAGATGCGGTACCACTTTGTTTGTATTAAAATATTGCTTATGAATGGGAACCTTTTCGTGTTACAAACTGTGTGCTTTCACGTTCAGTTCAATCGTAAGGTTAAAGTCGTTAAGGTTTACGTTGTACTTGTAGGTGGATAGCGCGACACGTACGTAAATACTTACTACTTAAGTGTCACAATAGGTACTCATGCTGTTGGGCAGTCATGACACGTTATACTTATCTGCGACAATTCAATGATTTCTTTCAGCAGAAACGATACTTTTTGTATTTTGGATTATTTGATGTTGTCTTCTTGTGTTTTTGTAATAAGATTATTCCTTTTTTGTAATATACTTAATGTATGATTTGGTTGATGCCAGTTATCTTAGTTCTTTTCAAACTGGTATCTATAGTTGCTTTAGGTGTGTTAGAGACCCCTAAAACAACTATGCGTGTTCAAATGAATATTAGCAAATACCTATACTTAAAGGTAGGATTTAGCATTGTAAGATAGTTTGGAAGAGGTTTATGTGAAAAAATACAAGTAAATAAGTTTTATGTAATGTTTAATTTTCTGCGCATGGAGGTAACAGAAAGGAACGCGATCCGGCCATCGACTTAGCTATAGCCTCATTGATAAGTATTATTTTAATATAATACCTACATCAATATAATAGCATATTGTTATACTTTGTTCAGAATATATTAATCATTTATACTTAAGGCACTTTGTACATGGCTTAGGATACAAAATATATTTTTAATAAGTGTATGACACTTGGCAAATGCCATATGACTAGTGAAGTCGCGGGTGACGCGACCAAATAATACCTTACAATAACTTAATCTAACTTACGCTACGAAGTCTACATTTACATTGGTCCCCTACACATGTAACATACTAATAGAATTTTACACGCCATTGAGATTTTAAAACATTTACAAAAATAATTTAATTTTAAATACTATAAAACTAGAGTGCTTCAATGCTAATGTTTATAATTAGAAGATATACACTAAATTCGAGATCGGGGATACTGCAGGGCTCAGTCTTTCTAATAGGCATGAACGGTGGTAGGCGGCGGGAGAGGCTGGTGCGCGTGCGTCGTCGGCAGCGCCTCGGCTCGGTACTCGTACGGGGAGGCGCCGGGCACTCCGCAGCCTCCCTCCAAGTGTTTGCTCAGCAACGACATCCGAGAGAACGTTTTGCCGCAACCAGAGCATGAGTACTTTTTCACGTCTGAATGAGTTTGGAGATGAGCGCGCAAATTCGATCTGTCGGCGAATGCGCGGCGGCAATGATGGCAAGAGAACGGCTTTTCTCCGGTGTGCGTGCGGATATGGCCCTGCAGCAGCCACGGCCTCGAGAAAGCTTTGCCGCACAGGTGACACTTGCACGGCAAAGTGTGAGTGCGGATGTGCATCTTGAGCGCGCCGAGAGACGTATACACCTTGGCGCAGTACTTGCAGCTAAACGACTTGCGGGCGAGGCTGCCCTCAGCCGCGGCACAGTGGTATTGCTGGTGCTTCGAGAGTCCGGAATACGTAGAGTAAGACTTAGCGCAGTCCGGACACTGGTAGCGCGGGCGGCGAGGAGCTGACACTGATATGCCGGAGTCCGAGGAGACGGAGCCTGGGGAGCGCAGGTCTTCCGGGCATGGCGGCGGTGAACAAGACGAGGGCGGTGAGGCGGGTGAGTAGTGAGGGTACATCTGCGGGTGCGCAGGAGGTGATAGCGAAGGTGCAGCCGGGTATAACTCTTCTATTGGGTACGGAGCATACAGTGTCGGCAAGTAAGCGTATTGTGGTGTGGGGCGGGCGAGTTCAGCTGGCGCTGGTTCCAGTCTTGCGCGGCAGGCGGCCAAATATTCAAGCTGTTGAGGCCACTCGCGAGGTTCCATTTTCACTGCTGCTGTAGCAACAGGGGATGAAGCCTTGCTCGGGTAGTTGCCAGTTTTAGATAAATCTTCAGGTTTTGTGCTGAGATTTTGAGGCTCATCGTTTTCTGTATCACCTGTAGACAATCGAAATAATAAATTTAATAAATTGTTTCGTACTATAAATTATATTCATGTTTTTTTTTTGTAGCAGCTATGAAAATGGATACTTAATTTAATTGACAAAATGTCTTAGAAATAATGTTTTTAAATAACAAAGATGTAAATAAATATACATCTATGATGTTTTTTGATATACCAAAATATGAATACAAGAGTTTTCTCTCACATACAATTTAATTGAGATTTAGCACTTGGCGCATATTATTGAAAGTAGGGAGGCAATTGTAAAAGAATAGTAGATAATAATACGATACTTACAATGATAATCGTAGTAAAGGCGCGTGGCGAGGTGGGCGGGGTGAGGCGGCGTGGTGGGCGGCGTCGCCGGCCGCTCCTCCCGCACCAACACCGGCCGCTTCTTCAGCGGACAATGTGCGTACTTCTTCGTCATCAAAGCACGAGTCGTCTGAGAATCCTCCACGAGCATCTTGCACAATTTTCACAAACACACAGAAAAGTCTTCAAAATAAGTTCGTAAAACGTATCACAAGTTCACTGTAATCGTAACAATCCAATCATCACAGGGTGTCGTCGTAGTCGCGGTAGCAGAGTCGTGAACAGACGTGTACGTGCGCTCGTCGGCGTCCTGAGCTCGAGTGGTGCGGCGAGGGAAGGTTGCGCGCTTATAAAGCGCTCCCCGTCAGCGGCGCGGCCAGGTGGCGGCGGGTAGGCCTAGCACGTGCGCCATACCCAATCGGCGGAGGGCGCGGGGCCGCGGCCAATGGCGGCGCGGCGCGGCGCGGGGCGGCGGCGGCACCTGCGCCTCCGCACCCGGCGGAACCGCTGCCTCTCAGTGCGATATGCCCAGCTTCAGCACCGCACCGGTCCCTGCGCTCTCGATGCAAACCAAACGATTTTTTTGCACAAATCTTGGGGTTAAGCACCTTTGAACTGAACCATTGCCGTTTTTTGAAATGGCTCCGATACCTTTTGTTCAGCCTCGTCTATTGTTAATTTAACTTGACGACATCAGCGACAGCTGGACCATGTTCTGAACGGAACTATTACTGGAAAAGAAAATAAATTACTTAGTAATGACCTTTAACAAATAATAAGGCTCGTAGGTCTTATTTAAGAATGTCCATAAATGTTAAGAGTAGTTAGTTTAATAAGTACCTACCTATAAATAAAAACCCCAGTATCTATTACTATTCTACAGTAGTGACATAAGTAGGTATATTACTTATGTCATTACTGTAGAATAGGGCATCATTGCTTATTAAAATAGACAAGACAACAACTCTAACATATGAATGTTATCACAAATTTTACTGACGTAGGTAGGTATATATATATATGTATATATTGCCAACTTTTCATTTTATCAATGCTTTGCTTAAATTTTAAGAAGTTAGCACTTCTCTAGGTAGATATTACCTAGATACACTAGGTGTTATACTTATTATGTAAGTGCCGACTATATAAACAACTACTTCACATATTATAATATTATTGCTATTGCTTTCATATTCGATACTTCAATAATATTTTTGTATAAAATTATCATTACAATCATCAACAAAATTAGCGTCATTCACGAGGATCTATTTTCATTGCTGCAGTTGGTAAGTATCTAAGACGAAAGCTTGATATCAATAGAGATTTAAGTTTTCGTGGTTATACATACCTACATACCTACATTCGTAGACTACGGTCATGAAGTAGGTAGTGGTTTAAATAGTCACCTCTCTATTGTAGGTACGCCGAATGTTGTGAAATCGAAACGATTATGTCAGGGTTTCAAGGAATAAGTTTAGGAGATGCCCAGCATAAAATCGAAACCAAACAGTAATATATTTAATATAAATATATTTTAATATGCAGTGCTGTTGAAATTTATGATTCGGGCTTGGTTTGAATCATGAATATCTTTTATGATTTATGGGCTCAGTTACAAGCAACTAGCTAGTAGGTAGCTTGCTCCTAGGAATCAAAATATCATTCAATGAAACTACTTTTAGTTCTAAAGTAGATATTAGTATAAAATCCCATTGTTGATGCATGATATGATGCATTTATGTATTGATATGGAACAAAGAACGCACTTTGATACGTCATTTAGGGTTCGCAGATAAATGAAACATGATCAGAAAGCAACAGTAATCAAAAATATATACATAATAATATGTAGGTACGAATGATGTGTCGACCTAGTTAGCGCGAAAGGTATGTTATATGAAACCGATGACACACGGGTACCAGGTATTATTAATTGTTCGACACGGGCCGAACTTATCGTCTTCTCTGACCTTGTCCTCCTTCCTGTTACGATTCGTCTTCCTTTTACGTTTTTGCGACAGTTACATAACAATGTTCCTTATCGTATCTACCAGTTACGCGGAAACACTTTAGTTTGCATATCTCTCATACACTTGCCTTGTGAAACGGCAGTAATATTAAATAGTACCTATACCTACTACTGCAAATTTTATCAAACTTCTGCGTGTTATTCTAGAATATAAAACGTATGAGTAGATATACCTATACGTAATCAAGATAGACCTATACGCAATCAAAGACCCGCTTTGATATGCACTTTTATAATATTATAATAATTCCATACAGTCCTAGGTTAAACAGACATAGAATCGCTATTCTAATGTCCTCAACAAGGAGAAACAGGACTTAAAAAATGCACTAGTTTCAATCAAACCCAAAACCTTACGAAATAACGCTTTTGAGCTAACGAAGTACAAGTATACAAGCAGACATATAAACTCGTACCTAATTTAAATTTCGTACCGATCTAAAAGTTTTAGAGCGACTAAGTACCTACCACTTGTTAAAATGAATGTGTATTGATTGATATAAATAAATAATTATGTTAATTCGACTGCGGCCACTAGAGAATCTCACGATCCTAACGGATAACTAATTCAATAATAGTAATAAACGGTAACCGGAAAGGCTGAGAACCCGTTTATATTGCAGATCGTTAACAAAAACACTTCCTTGTGTGTATCAAACCAAACAAGATATTTTTACAACCCCTACCGAACGCGGAAATATAACGTCCATAGAGTCTTTGTTATATTTTTTATGTAGCCAGTGTTAATTCCCACAGGTCAGACTGTTCGCAATGGGCTATTTGGGTTTTCTCACACAAACGTGTTCACTGTCACATCAGTAAGGTGCTATGTGCATAAAACTGCCTCGCGGCTGTCGCAACACATATTAGCTATTCAATAAGAATTTTAATTGATATGTACTGCCTACCTAATAATATCATAAGTATGTAAATTAGAAATAATAAACAACTATTTCATGCGAGGGCATTAATTGGGCACTGAGATTTCGATAACTCATATTCAAGTCTTTAACAAAGTACTTCTGAGTTCTTAATTACGTAGTATTTAAAACAATATGATTACAACAGAGGCAAAGTTATGAAATGAAATACATACATAATAGTGCACTACGAATATGACACGGAAACACTTCGTGAATCGTAATGTGCACCAGCACAGTAACAAAACACCAAAACAAAGAGTATTAGTAAGTAGGTAAGTTTTCCATTAGTAAACATTAAATTGTTATTGGTCATTCGATGTCCGGCGGACATTATAATGATTTCACCGCGATAATGCTAGCTCAGCAAGGTCAACGTCCAAGTAGATCATCGGTATCACGATGACTGGGTTCGTGTCATCGCGCGGTAAAATTCACCTTGTGACTCAGCCTGCATATTATGCGTCAAGGGTTCGACGTGAAATTGACATCAACATCTCGATTGTATTTAGTACATCGGTGACTAATCACTTCCATTGATTGTCAACTAAGTGCTCTTCATTATACTTTCAGCACGGTACATAGGAGATAATGACGTGCCTGCATAACAAACAAACCGTCACTCATTAACTAATCATTTGGGTCTCAATGAATGAACAAGTTCGTATCTCGATACACGCTTGGGAAACGTAAACATTACACCGGAAGATAGTTAAGGGTAAACAACATTAGACATATAGTTTTATCGAATCGAATGACATTTCGATAATGGACTGGGGCCAAAGTATTTCAAAGGCACCTCGTTAACAAAACAATTCTTTCAAACAATAAAGTGATAACTTCTCTGGTTTATTGCTTTGTTTACCGTAATTAGTGAAAATCATCTTAATGAGAGATGTTCTGCAGTTCTACTATCACCTTAACTAGAGTTAACGGTTTCTTTTCCTTATTTTATTACATACATTTGTTAATTTGTGTATTTAAGACACAACCAGCTTTTAAAAAATAAAGATAAATTAAAAATATCATCTTAACTATTACATTGTAGAAGAATAACAGTAAATAGCAAACGTAAACAATTCTTGAGGTATATTATTTGATTTTTCTATCTAAGGTCTACTTAAATGTTTCAAGTTACCATTTTTAAGAGTATAAATATTATAACTTTTTATATAGATAACGACACTTACATTATATACGTATAATTCAGGGAACTCATACTCAATATGAGTTTCCTAAATGATACCAAATCATAAATCTGATGCGATATAAATAAATTGGATAATGAGTATCATCATAGGGTACATAGTTATTACGCATCAAGTGTGATGTGTCGGGGCGGGCGGCTGCGTCGCCCCGTCGCGTCGGCTCCTCGGGTCGGCTCGTCGGCCAGGTGCGATGTCGCGGGGGCAGGGGCGCGTGCGTAACGGTCGCGGCACGAGCTGCGCCGGCGCGCCGCGCAGGGGACGTGCGCTATGGCGGAAATAGCGATGGACAGGGGCGCCGCGGGCAGGTGGTGCGCTACCAATGTCACACAATTGGCGGTTAATTTCTCGCATACATTACATACAAATGAATTTTATATGCGTCCTCCTCTGATTTTTATAAATCTTTATTTATATTGACTGGTTTTGAAAGTTTTAAATTAGACTAACTAAACGTAAATTTGCAAATGAAATAAGCTTGCTTGTCAATAAGCCGTTACTGACTAATAACGATTTGCATTTATATCTCTAATTATCATGTTAATCGATAAGTAACAATGCGGTGAATAGATTATAAGTAAGACATTAAGTTTTATCTGTTATATCTGGATATTGTCTTTATTATTATTATGACGAAGTAACGAGCGACCCCCGGCACATCTGAACTGTACCTACTATTGTTGTTGTATGGATTTGTATCTTTGTTTGTCGAGCTTGCCTACACATAAAATGTTATACAAAGCAGAGGCACCCACGAGTTCAGTCCAACCCTGCATTGTATTGAATCAGTGCACAGCTATGCCAGCAGCTGGCTGCGCGTGCAGAATCATATGTCTGTACCCGAATCGCACATCTGCATGAAACAGCCTCAACAAAACATAACGGCGTAAGCACCACTACATCCCCTACGAATCTCATACAGAACAGAAATACTTAATGCCTTTTTGAAATAACCGGCACGATTAGGGTCTCCCCCATTCATTGTTATGTAGGTGAGTGATAAAAACGTCATAAGTGCTACGCTATACGAACATCCACTGCCGTTTTTAAACTGAGATGAGTGTATTTCGGTTATTCATTCGAGGGAATCCCGCAAACCAAAGTTAAACTTTAAGTCCTACAAAATAAAGCTGGAAGTTAAGAATATAGTTATATTTCAGTTAAAATATTTTATGGTAGGAAGGTTCAAAATTGATCGCAAGAGTAGTTCGCCCCTTGTTTCGTTTTTGAACTAAAAGCGGTGGTTGCAGGTAGGTGAGTAGTTTAATTTTAAATAATGGCATAGCTGTAGAGTTTTCTATATAAAGCGTACAGGGCCATTCAACGCTTTTATAAACACTTTTAATACAGATGGATTGAGCTTTATACAGAGTGTTTCTTTAGGCGACTTTGTATTTATTATTTTGCGTTTACATTTTAGTCTACAATTATAATAATAATATTCTATAATATTCTATCACATATACACAACACGATCTAGCCCAAACTAAGCAGAGCTTGTACCATGGGTACTAGACAATGGATAAACATACATATATACTTTTTCTTTTTGTAAATACATACATATTATACATAGAAATACCCAGACCAAGACAAACATCCATGACAAATGTTTGACTTGTGCGGGAATCGAACCCGCAATCTCAGGCGTGGCAGTCGGTTACACCAATCACTACGCCATCTAAGCCGACATAATATAATATTAATTTGTTTTGGAATTCATAAAGCCTTTCAATGTGTTGAGTACCTACTTTTTCAAAATTTGCTAGTGATATTATAGCTTTTTAATTAATGTACTTCTTTAATTATTGATAGTAATTATTCAATTACATCAAAATGGCTTTATACCAAATACATCATAAGTTAACTATTAAAAAATAATTTCGAACGTTATTATTATTAATTATGTTTGTGAATTGAATAATTGGTATAATAATCAAAAATAATTAGAAAATAGCATCAATTTACCACGAAATTGATACATCAAGGTACCATGCAATAAAATAAATTTAATTCTTCGATTTTTCTTTGCCGTTTTTTATATCCCACAGCCGGATAAAGCTTTTCCCTTGGACTTTTGAAATTGATAATGCTATTGTAGTTTAAATAATGTTAAAGGAAAAATATTATTTGCGCACGAAAAACATCATGCTGTATGTGCGAGCGCGGCAACAGCTGAGATTTCGGCACACGCTACGCGGCCGGTGCGTCACCGCGCCGCCGCGCCACAACGCACCGGCCACCTTTCACCCCTCGCGCATTCCCTTTACGGCCTTCTTGCATACGTACACGCACTATTTATATCTACGCACATGCGGCAAACGTTCTCTATGTATTAGCCACCTCAGTAATGTACTATGAACATGCCTATTCTAAGCTAAGCACCAAATATAACTTTATCTGCTTCAAGTAAAACTTTCGTTTAGTAGACGATAATTTTTCGAAGTTTTGAAATGAAAGAAATTTTTGTCAAGTAGGAATGTGGGTGATATTACTACGTGATCTTTTGGTATAGATGACTAGATATACTTTTAATAATTGAATAATAATACCAGCCCTGTATTAAACTGTGCCACTGCCGCCTCTTCTCACTGTGAGAAGGGTTATGCCATAGTCCACCACTCTGTCCCGGTGCGGGTTGGCAGAATTCTCATGTCTTCGAGAACATTATAGAGAACTTTCAGACATGCAGGTTTCCTCACGATGTTTTCCTTCACCGTTAAAGCAAGCTATAATTAACTATTTGAATATCAATGCAAAATTTTTATTTCCTTTTATTTATTTTCTTCTATTATTTTATTTTTGTATTAATATACTAGTTATTTGACGTATCTAAGATGTGTTCCACATTTTTATGGAAATAAAGATATGGAAAGAAGATAGTCTTTGCTTAACAATAATGAAGAAGAAAAACTTACAACATTCCTTCGCTAGTATTTATAGTGTCACTGGAAGGAACTAGTACTTTAGATGTACAGTTTGTGTTTACTTAAATGCGTGTAATTAATGATAGCTTAAGTTGACTATGTGTTCTTACTTATTACATTATGTATGTATTTAAATAATGATGATGTCATGTTAAATAATGCCTCTTTATTATTTATTTTTTTGGTTTGTAATCAACATAGCGCGAACTTTATGCTTCACGGAACCTGGGTGTATCTTTGTTAGATGATGCCCAATTCCGCTTATTTATTCATAGCTTCGATTCAGATTATTTTATCTATGTTATAGTAGTTCTTCGTAGAGATTTGTTAACAGTTTCGACAAAACTAGAGGTTTAATTATCGACGATCGGATGATAAAAATAAATGAATATTAAAACAAGCTATATTCACCCACGTACATTCAAAGACTGAGTAACTAAACAATGAATCAAATTCCAATATTATTTCATGAATGAAATATTGCAATAATTATTCCGCATTTACGATATTCATTTAACTATAACCATCCTCTAACGTTTATTGCTGTAAAAAATGGGTATAGGTATTTATTGCTACGAATGATATAATCATTCAAAATCTTGCAAATGCGTACCAATTTATATATATACATATATAGGTATATGTGTCGCTGACTATGCATGGGATAATATGAAACCTTTATAATATATACTAGCTTTTACGCGCGGCTCCGCCCGCGTGGTACTTACACCAATAAAAAGTAGATTATGTCCTTCTCTAGGTTTTAAAGTATCGTTGTACCAAATTTCATCCATGTCGGTTGAGTGGTTTATCGGTGACGAGGCAACAGACAGACAGACAAAGTTACTTTGAAATTTATAATATTAGTAAGGAAGTAAGGATTTTGTGTTATTTCCATTTTAGTTATCATTAGTTATTGATAAACATCAGGTTTAGTGAAACGACGAGGTAAAATGAGTTTAGAGAAGCATATAATTATCTAATGTCACAATAGTTACATTTATTGACGTCTCTTTCCGTCAGTCAACGTAGATTGTGATTTCATCAAAATATCGTTAAAACTTTTCGTTGACCGTTTATATTTTTATAATGCACTATTTTGTAAAATTTCTAACTACTGCTATAAACTGGTCAAGTGTGGACTGTCAGAATTGACATATCTGGAAGTTTATGTATGTAGAATTCTCTGACAAACAAGGTCTTTCACAATGGCCTTCACCATTAACGAGAGCGTTAATTAAGTGACCTGAAATTTAACTTCTCCGCCAATGATGTTTATGTCGTACATAGTAGTGTCTGGGAATAGTGTGGTCTTCTGACTATGCCGCCTATATCCGGAACCCTACTTACCTCGTTGCTAAATCCTTTTTGCTAAACCACTTTCTTCACTATCATACTATGTTTATTCTTGGTTTAATATACAAAAATAGTCTCACCGAAAGGAGCAAAGTGTTTCACACCCGCATTTCGCCAACTATCATTTTAGTTCCCACGTGATAGGGAGCAAACCTATTGCCATCTTCGGGTACAGATACAGACAGTAGTAATTCTGTAGCAGCGAGTACGCTGCTACAGGATTATTTTGACCTTAATCATATAAAAAATCTTCTAACCCGGCAATTGAACCGGTACCTACTTCGCACACCGAGGCTCACGCTTATAGTGTCGTCTATGATCCAAACATGTAGTCCACGCAAGTAAATGACAAATACGTCGTCGCTTGTCAGTGTCCGTAGCAAAGAGATAGATCATAGAAATATTACATCTCAATCTGGAATTTTAAGATAGGCATAAATTAGTACAATACAATTAATTTATGTATCAAACACTAGAATCCTAACTAATATTATATGAATGTATGTATGTTTGTTTGTAACGTTTTCATGCCTTAACCACATGCTACTCGACCGATCATCATGAAATGTTGCCTTAACGTTGTCAGGGAAACAGAAAAGGACATAGATTATCTTTCATCCAGAAAAAAGTACTGTTACTAATCTAACGTAACTTAACCTATTAATACACATTAACGCGAGCGAAGCCGCGAGCAAAATCTAATTATGCCATAACTTAAAACAGTGATATCACGTTACTTGCACCAAGAGCAATCGTAAGTCGAACTTTAAACTCCTCCTCGCTCTCACAACAGTTTTATTGTCATTCGTGTGTAAGTTATACTACAATATATGTCGCTTATGTTTAACTTATCACCAGATATAGTAAAATATAACAGTCAAAAATAGTAAATGATCACCAAATTGCACAGCAAAATATATTCAAAGAGATCAAAATAAGTCGAAGGAGCCCTCCTATTTTTGGGTAGGTTTAAGAAGGAACCTAACGTAACCTAACCATTCCGAGACGGAATGCAGTGATTTGAGGCGTATAGGTGCTCGTTATGATATATTTTAGTAAGCATATTTCGCTGCACAATTAGTATTTTTGGTGGTAATTATATTTAATCCCATATATAGCTATACATATATATAACAGATTCCAAAATAGAGGCTATTTGCGTAATAATAGTAAGTACATATAGGTACTCGTCAATTATATAAGAACAATGATCTTCATGACTTTATGCACGTGTTAGTAAATTTTCATGTCGGATTTCCGAGTTAGCCCTCCAGGAAACAGAGTAATTCTATGAATATAATCACGCCTGTTTCTCGAAGGGTGAATACAGACCCCAGTAGCTGCTAAATATGATCTTTGACATTTTGACAAACTACTTTCTACTCCGGCCTAAAATTAGTCGGAAGCTGTAAACACATACTTACATAGTGTACATGTTTACAGCGTCCGACTAATTTTCATAGGTGCAGCGCAGCTTATAAGTAAACCAGAGAAACTTGCATAGAATCGTTCCATCTCGGAAAAGTTATTAATAACATCCAAGATTATATCATTAATTATTACTGAGAGGAAATAGGCATCCAATAGTTTATTTCATTATTTTCTACCCTACTGCTTTTCGACAAAACTTACCAGTACACCGAGGAAAAGGATAAAAGTTAGGTAGCCACATTGATATTCGAAATTTGTTTCATTTTTGACCCCTTCGACATTTGATAAATAAGGTTGCAAGAAAATAATAATTACATTGCATTTTTTATTCCTTTCTGTTACAATTTTTACAATAACACGATATCTAGGGAAACGGGAATTGTTCAATTCCCACATTCGGTATTTTTTTCGTAAATCTCACCGTCATACGCATTTTTTGCGTTTCTTAGCCGAAAAGGTATTTATAGTGTTACGGTGCGAAGGGGAAAAGACCTGGGGTCGTGGGGACAGCTGCATCACTGCGCCGGCGCAGGATCCGACAAGTAGATCATTCCGTACAGGATTAACACAACCGTAAATGACGAGTAACGGTTACATTTTTTATCTTGTACTAAACATGGCTCTATTATTACACTGTTAGACGTATCTCGTGTGTGATAACGGAACATAAATACGTAATAGGTCAGTTCAATGTCAATTTAAGAGCAACACAGTATTGTTAATATGTTGTGATAGCAATGCAACTTATGTTGCAAACCTAGCTGTGTAACTTATGTTTTTTAGTGATGCGCTAGCTATTTTTATTATAAGCATCGTAATTTTAACTTTTAGATTTCTTTGATTAGCAAACTGTTATTACAGCGATGAAACAGCTGTTAACAGGTTCGATATTTCACATAATAACTGCGATATGCCTTCTAAACGTTCGATACCTCTCCATTAATATACTAGCAATGTAATAGTTAATTAAGAAAGGTATTCCTTTTATGTGCGTTTAAGCACAAATATCAAATTAAATGTAATTACTTAGAGCAACGGCGGACACACCCGTTCCGGGACACCTTTTCATTTAATCAGAACTTGTTTGCACACCCAACAAACGGTGTTTTGTTCGCGAAGGGCGACCGATCCGACCGCTGAGCGCTGCATAGTTGCACCCGAACACCGGTTTATTTGGCGTCGCCATCTTTTGATAGATTCTTTTTTATACGTACTGAAATTTATTAAAAGCACAGGGAGGGTGCGCGTGCGCGCGACAACTGCCGAGATTGTTGCGCGCACCTGGCCCACGCGCGCGCACCGAGCCGATCAATATGATGTGCTTTTGCATACCGTAACCTCAGTACTCGTCAATTATGTTTATGCATAACAATTTGAATAAATAAATAAGAACCGTTAAATTTATTAACATTCCAAGGTTTGCTTATGATGTTTAGATTTGCATAAATTGTAGATCCGGACCGGTGAAACGATAGTAGCGTTGATATTCACAAATGAATCTTTAACTAAGTAAATAATACAATCACAATACGATTTTACGTATCTGCAAACACACTTAACCAAGTGAACGATGTATATAATAGGCATTATGTCGTAATATTGGCTTCTAGAATGTACCTACTGGTGAGCGCAGCGTTAAGGGCTGGACCACACGGCCGGATCGTGTGCCGCAGTGCACGTTACACTACGTCAGTTTGTTCAGGGAACATTGCGTGCGCTGAACGGTGAGTCGGCGACGCTGCGGTCCTCGTGTAAGCTAATGTTGATACGTGTCATGTTATCGACCGCCCAGCGAGCACTGACTATGTGGCCCCTTATCCTACGATGCGATACTTCACCTAGCACAACTCGTACACGGCACCCACAAGGATATTACACTGACCCGCAATGATCACTTACC
Source organism: Catocala sponsa (assembly GCA_963564715.1). Classification (NCBI taxonomy): domain Eukaryota; kingdom Metazoa; phylum Arthropoda; class Insecta; order Lepidoptera; family Erebidae; genus Catocala; species Catocala sponsa. The sequence goes on from OY751331.1 coordinate 15,470,031, forward strand.
GCAATATCATTAACGAAGAAAGTTACAAGACATCTGAAAGTTGATATCTCAATTTAAAGCTATAATCGTTTACACGAATATAGAATGAGTAAAATCATCCAATTTTGTGGGTATGTAAGTATTTATTTACAACTTCATCATCCCGGACGTAAAGACGCGGACGTGAACTGGGTTGAACGGTACAAAAACCCGCTTGCATAATAATAAATATGTGGTTTACATCAAAACTTTAGTAACGAGTCAAATCTTTACAATGTTTTCAAGTGAAATCTCTATAGGTAGTGAAATGCAGTAAACGAGAGATGAGATGAAGGATTATAAAGATATGAAATTATACATAAGAAATAAAGTAATTTCAAACAATTTTATTCAGAACGAAGTCTTCGATTTGAAAATTAAGCGATTATTAGCCGAATTAATTTTGGCTAATAATCGCTTAATTTTCAAATCGAAGACTTTCATCTTGTTACAAACATATGCATTCTAGTTGCTTGTAAGCGAACTGTTTTTAACATAAAAGATTCTTATTTATTTATTTATCTTTGGAAGACCAGCACATGCAACTTTAGAAACAAACACAATAAGACACAAAAGGCCAATTACAGGTCTTCACGGATAAGTAATAAAATACTTAATCAGACATGTGAACATAAAGGTTACATATTAACATTACATAATATTAAAACTAAACATCAATTAAAAGCTATGTTTAGAGAAAAAATTAAGACTAAGCACTCGTCTCAGTGGTTCCAGTTTACAGTTGAATATATCAATGTTACATTCTTTACATTTTTTATTAAGTGAATTGCTCACTCGCCACAGAAACGCATTTTGCCGGTAATTGGTTGACACTAGAGGTAGATGAATCGGATTGTAGTGTCTTGTACTTTACCAGGCGCATTGAAAGCAATTTTGGACAAAAGATTCGGGCAGTCAACCGTATCATCCATTAATATTGAGAAAGTAGTTGATATGAACAAGATTTGACGATACTAATCCTCATGTTACCAAATCTCAATTACCTTCAAAATGAGTTTAATAACTACACTACAAACTAAGATACCATGATGTGGAGTTTACTTTTAAGCTCTCTTACTCTGAGTTGAGAGTTCACATTGTTTGTATTCTTTTTCATAAAGTTGTGATCTATGTGTATGTGTGTGACGTTATGGTCACAAATAATAATCAGGAGTCAGTAAATGATGAGTGAAGCAATCGAACCCATTTCAGAGAATCGATCTGAATGTCGATGGAGGTCGGCTCCGGCGGGTCGGCTGTTGCAATGGGTGCCTTTGTCCGCGAGGCATCAATGTCGTCCTCGTTGCTGGCGGTATAATGCGGAAACAATGCGCGGACCACATTCGTGCATCGCGACCGCGACCGTGTCGTGTTCGGCTGCGGCTCAATGTTTGTGCTCATAAAGTGTCATTATGGTAACAGTACCTCATTGTTGTTTTCGGCGATGGCCGTCTCCCTATTTTCTTCGGCTCGCCGTGTAAAAGCTCGGCGCGTCACGGCGAGTTATAACCAAAATGGGTTACGACCGAGTCTTGCGAAACTTTTACGGGCCATCGTCTCCGTTGAAATCTCGTTCGGTTTAATGGCCTTCGAATTTTAAGTGCTAAAGAAAGGTAAATCACTTTGACGTGTCTTGAACTTAAATCCGTGATTTGAGCAGTACTCAATATTTTGGGTATGTAATAAATGAAGACAAACGCTGATTTCTCAAAATACTGTAACGCCCAATATGTATAAAGGAAAAACGAATAATTAAAAATTATAGAAAATCGGTATATAGGTAGTATCTGATTTACTTAGGTAATAGTAACTTTCTACACAAATAACGTTAATTGTTTCCGGTGAACGGTAACAATTTATATATGGAAGATTTACAAATAATCTATACTAATATTATAAAGCTGAAGAGTTTGTTTGTTTGCTTGTTTGCTTGAACGCGCTAATCTTACGAACTACTGGTCCGATTAGAAAAATTATTTCAGTGTTAGATAGCCCATTTATCGAGGAAGGCTATAGGCTATATATCATCACGCTTAGATCAATAGGAGCTGAGCACCAATGAAGAATGTTTCAAAATCGAAGGGTATTTTTTCCTTTTGAGAGCTTCCGCTGCGTGCGCTACGTAAACAGTTAAAGATTCGCAAAAATCATGTATGACAGAATTGTTCCCCTTTAAAAGTTCTAAAAAAAAGTCCGCGACAGCATATGTCTATCTTTTAAGGTTGGCTCACTATAACCATTTTTATGCTAACCAAATTTGTTCTAAAATAATGCATTATTTGCCAAGGTATTATTATAAACATGATATTAATCCTTATCGAAATAAATACGTTATTCATGACAAGTATTTAATTTAAAATAAAATTGCCCTTTACATCATTCGATTTCAATGAATATCTTAGGAGATATCGCAGTTTTAAAATAACATTGCAGCAAAATAATTACCCATTACAGACATAGTACAAACGATGTTTCTCCTGGTTTATTCTACGTGATTACTACTGGTTCGATTTGAAAAATTCTTTTAGTGTTGGATAGCCTATTTATCGAGGAAGGCTATAGGCTATATAACATCACGCTACGATCCACAGGGGCGGCGCAGTAACGATAAACGCGGGTGAAACCGCGGGAACATCTAGTGTATTTATATAAGTAGATAAGGATGAAAAAACATCTGAACCCAAATAATACTCACGGTAGAAGAATGATAAATACCGAGCAACGATTTTGATAGTTAGATTATGTCAAAACAGAATATATGGGAGATAACAAAATCTAGGGGACAGTCTTTCTTTGGATGAAAATGTTCCCTATGTCCTTTTCTGTGCCCCTGACAAATGTGAAATTTCATAATGATTGGTTAAGTGGTTAAAGCGTGAAAGCGTCTATACATACAAATAAATAAAATTGAAGTGTCTGTTTGTAATGTCAAAATAACAGCTTCAAAAACATCTATTTTTAAATTTTTTGTCTGTCTGTCTGTTTGTTCTGGCTAATCTCTGAAACGGCTGAACCGATTTTGACGGGCCTTTCACTGGCAGATAGCTGATGTTATAAGGAGTAACTTAGACTACTGTAATTTTAGAAAAAAAAATCGGTTTCCGCGGGGACAAACCCTTTTTAGTTAAAATCTACGCGGACGAAGTCGCAGGTAACAGCTAGTGCAAGATAAGAATAGAAGTGAAGATCTTTGGTTCTAGTACTAACTGTAGTAGCACATGTATGATTTTTTCAGTTTCATTGGACAACAGCCCAAAACAAATTATTAAATGCATAACATGACAAACTTTAAGCTACCTTTTATTCTGGAAGTTATCTGATTTTATATCGCACTAAATAAAGGCATAACAAGTATAAAATTGAAAGGCTAATCAATGGATCTAACTGGAAATTACAATGTAGAAAAGGACTCCAGTTACAAGTTGAGCCGTTGTTTATTATTACATAATTGTCCTTTGTACTTTGTCATTGACCTCTTTCGTTCGCCTGACTCAGGAATTTTGTTGCAACATTCTGCAGAGGCAATTACAAAAATTGATGTCATACTTGTGCGATAATTTTCTCGGTGTCTTACGCCTTCCTTGATTGAATAAAATACAGTTAAGTAGAGTCAGTCGTATTACGGTGAGTGTAATTGACACTTATATAAATAAATATTTAAGAATAGTCAACAACAAAAATAACTTAAGTACTTATAATTCTAGTGATTAGTACTTAGTAACCATATTGATAGACAGCACAAACGTTATAATCAATTAATACGGGCATCTGAAACAATAGAAAGTCTCATCTAACCTACTTTCTTTTTACATCCTACGTACCCGGAGCAACCCCGATATCGCTTTCAATTCTGTTTAAGCAAATTATAAAAGAGTCGAGGTTATTATTAGCATTGTGATTACAGCTATTGTTTGTGATTCATAAAACAATGATTATTGAAAATCATTATGAAGATGTCAGCCACTGATCAAAGTTATAATAACAAACGATAAAAGCACGCTTGAACAAGCAAATATAATGGCCTTAATGACATGGAAGACAATGGGATGGTTCCTCTGGGCGCGCGCGGGCGCAATGTCGCGCGTCGAGTCGGCGCAAACGCACTTACGCATTGCCACTTGACTGGAACTTGACTCGCTCGAATACACTTCACGTCAAACTCTAAGATATACCGTCCTTTGTTTTACTAATATTTTCAAGATGATTATCTACATATAAACTAGTAATACGAAGCAATCATTTTAATTTTGACACAGTTTGTCTATGCTGTCGTATGAAAATTTTATTAAAAAAAAGGAACGTAGCGATGTTTTTTGAGTAGTTTCAGTGACATCAGCAGATATCGCATTAAACACGTGGGTGATAAAGGAGATATATAAAAACTATAATTCAGATGATTTATAGCTCCACCACATTGAAAGGGACGAAGAGGCGTTCAAGTTAAGAACAGCGGAAGTTGCGCACAGGGAGAGTCGCGCGACGCAGCAGCGGCGCGTGCGCATGACAACGTAGCGGAAGCGGATATGGCAATTGCATTCAATAAATGTACACTGTAACACAATATTTTAAATGGCACTTTACTATTTGCATAATAGTTACATGGTTTTGATAAAAATGTTATAGATATTATAAGCATTAAATCGCATATAAGATAGTAAGTGCAACGCATTTGTTTACATGCAAACCAGGTTAACAAATTATAAAATTAATAAATGTCTTGAGTGACAATGTAAAATCATAAACTGGTATCGCTTGAAATCGAATGGGTTTACATATTTTATTGAAGAGTGTGTATTAAGGAACAGGTTGTTCAAGTAAGGCGCATAGTTGAATGGAGGTGTAATCAGCACTATTGAGGCGAGTCGTCACCTGCAGGACTTGTTGTTATTGTGACTATTTGTGCTCGCACTGAATGACGCCGCGGGCCGCCGCAAGACGTGCATTTGCGCCCAAACGCTGTCGGGGTACTCTGCTAGGGTCTCCTTACTTCGGCACTTTGAGATAAAGTCCCAAAATTCATATATGTATCTTTATTTAAGATTATCCCACTCGTTCTTAACTAAGTTAGCATTATAAATATACTAAACTTAAGAATTGTTATGTCGTTCACGAGGCTTTCTTGTAAAGTATTCGTGCCCACGTTCATTCTTGTTTTGAAAGTCATACTCACAACCAGGGTCAGGTACTCTATCTTCTATTCACTTTACAAAATTCATATATCTGCAAACTGAGGCGATTATGTAAAGTCTTGCATGGTCTATCATCTCCAAACAGGAGATATGATTTTGGTTATACTTTATAATCTATACTAATATTATAAAGCTGAAGAGTTTGTTCGTTTGGTTGAACTCGGTAATCTCAGGAACTATTGGTTCGAATTGAAAAATTCTTTTAGTATTGGATATCTCATTTGTCGAGGAAGGCTATAGCCTTCCTCGATAAATGGGATATCCAATACTAAAAGAATTTTATGATGTTATCATCACGCTACGACCAATAGGAGCGGAGCATTAATGAAAAATGTTGCATAAACGGTGAAAATTCGGTTATGTGAAGCAGACGAAGTTGCGTGGGTTAGCTAGTATTATTATAATTAATTGGTTGATATATTTGGTCGATTAAATTAATTATTATAAGGATAGTAGTACATTTTTATTAGCTTATGCAAAGTAACATACAAAATTACTTACATGATTTTTCGCAAATCTTTACGTAAAAATAAAGCTATAACTATAGATTTGGATGGACCTGGAAAGTACCATCGTACCCATGTTCATTATTTAAAATAGCAATAAGTAGCATAAGATGTCCTTGGCTTCTCCAACACTACGTAAATATCAAAGGATTCACGCCGGTTTTGGGGATAAACAGAGTCTATAGATCTCCACTTGACGATCACAATATGTCTGCTTTGGTTCATTTATTCAATCACTTTTTTTATATATTTACGTCAGTTCCCCAACCTAACTGTTATTTCCAGAACATCTCTGATCTGATCAGGGACCGTTAAAAAATTTGACTTTTATCCGGCCTCCAGCTGCACAAGATATATAAATAAATAAAAATGGAAAACAAATTAGTAATCAAATAATGCTTGCTAAGTATTTTTCAATTTAATGAATTGATCACTGAGGCTATTTTAATGTCGTTAACCTGTTAGACCGAGAATAGCCAATTGGTTCTTAAACATTGTTTATGTTAGGTATGATTCAATTAACTTCGAACTTGCCACTACTAATAATAATAATATATTTCCAATGCACTTACGTTATGCAAGCAATTTTAAAATCATTATGAGCTGATGCTTGCTTATTTCCATAAATGTAGGTAACTCCCTTTGTCATCGGTTTTCAATTGTGAGAAATTTGTGGTTGCTCTACATTCAGATCCTATTCAAATTACGATATAAAAGGAGAACCCTAAACTCGACCAACATATTAAAAAATAACCAGTTAGTGTATTTATTTTTAGTTATTACAAAACCTTATGTCAAAAACTGTTTGCTGAGTACATGTAAGTATGTACGTCTTCTAAGATGTTTTGTTTAACTAACTGATGCCGCCAGCGCCCCGCGTTGCTTTTTCTTGTATACTGTTATTTATTTCATCAAGAAAGGTTACTTCTTGATTAAATAATAAATTAATCTTAGAACTGGCATTTCAGTTATCTGGTTAAATCGCTTGATTTTCTTCTTTTAGTTGTAAGAAGTGTATGCGACTACTGTGCTGGCAAAGTTTAATTACGTTTTCCTATATTACATTTTCTTAAGTCTGGACATGTGCTTGGAGTTTGTAACTATATCACGTGGGACCTAAAGCCATATCTGGTGAAATGAGACTGAAATATACCTCTGCTAATAGGGGTAAAACTTGTATGTATGTATGAAATTAAGAAGGATGTGACATGAACCTAAATTTGGTTATAAATTTCTATTTATTTCAATGTCACACGTATCATAGAATCCATAATGTTTTTTTTTGTTTTTATACGACAATTACCGCGCTACAAATAAATCTTGTATCGCAGGGGACTTTTCAAACATTCTAACAACAAACACAAAGAAAGCCCAGAAACGGAATAACTATTTGTGGATGTGAATTATTTTGATCGAACCCACAACACTAGGCGCAGTGGTAATGGCGAGGCACCACTTAAACCACTATGCCTTTCGAATAGTCTGTATAGCATCTTAGTATAACAAATATTAATAGAATAAAATACATAATATACTTATTAGTGGTATTATTGTTTCAATGGGTTCCCTAGTAGGTGCTCGTTGTACTCATAATCAATCAATTGCAGTAGAGTCCTCTTAAGCTCTATCTGATTAATTTGTTTTAAACCAACCTTAAAATTCTTAGCAGCAATTTATATAGTGTAGGTAAATTATTTATTATTTTAGTATATCCATTAACATCATTATAAAATACATGAATAATGGCTGCATTAATGTAGTTTTGGGGCGATGTGCGATTATCAAATATTTAATTGTTCGAAATGATACGATTTCGCATTCAAATATCGATTTATATATCGCTAGTCCATGACTCGATACCGAACTAACTTTCAAATCACAATTTGATGACACATTAATATTTGTAGTGGCTGATCGTCTTGGTGGACTTGAAGCAAACTAATAAAGTAATAAGTTTAGATATTGCTATGAATAATTAAGAAATAATTCATATAAATAGCAATCAATATCATACGAATATATTAGAGTCAATAAAACATTTACAAAATTTTATTGTTTAATTAGTCATCGTACCGCAGACTGTTATCTTATCTCCGTTGATTTTGGCAAAACAAATCACAGGTGACCACCATAATGTACAAATTAGCAACGTCTTTTTATATCTTAACATTTTTGTCTCCATAATATCGTAATAGATCACTATAAAACGTTGTATCAGTTATACGTTCGACCAAGAAGATTTTATTGATGAATCTTCAATCGAAACGACGAAGCAACGGATCGTAGGATTAGTTGCACAACTCGCCGGATATCGCAGCGCCATGACCGGAAACACTTGTTGGAGCTGCGCACTGCAGGTACGTACGTTCCCATTGCTACCACATAGTCATGAGAGAGCCTCCTCGGGACCGGGACCCCTTACTTGAACACGTGCAAGGTCCATGTACTCGCACGTAATCCCTTCACTAAGATCCGGATTTTATTGCGTCGTTCGTCTTTATATGTTTACGAGTTTTCAATATAAGTACCTACCTATTGCGTTTATGGAAGTATGTTCAAATAATGTGTAAGCTAAACATTATGTTTGTACTTCATTTATTTAATGATCATCATCATTTTAAGATCACTATATCACTATATCACAATATCTATTTTATCGAAATTATATTTTATGCTTATGTACTCAATAAATAAAAAATAGGAGCCTTTCCTAAAGGGTCGGCAAAGCGTAAGTGATGCCTCTGGTATTGCAGGCGTCCATAGGCTACGGTGACCACTTACCATCGGGTGGGCCGTATGATTGTTTGCCACCTTAGTAGCATAAAAAAAATAGAACCTGTTAATCTGCCGGTGTCAGTCTCAGACTTTATTCGATAAAAAGAAAGTTTCTTCTTCTAGATTAAGCGTAATCTCATTATCCTCATAGTTATTATTATAAGATATCTGTCGAGTTTAATAAGAAGTGTCAAAGTAAATCAGTATGACACCCTAGTATAAACAATGTAACAAGTTTCGGACAGATCGAGGACAGCGCCGAGCAGCAATCTACGGAGTTCTCGTTACATCACTTACGACAAATAACAATATATCAAGTCGTTCTGAGATATTATTAATCAAACAATAGGCATTCCGTGAAACAGTGTGTCGGCGCGATGGTCGATAAGGCGCCGGTAGCATAGCGGCGCAAACGACTCCTGCTGGCGGCGCGCCCGCGCCCTCGCGCCCTCGCCCGCACTCGCATTGATTCAGACGCAACGAGTATTTCATGTTTATACTTGAATGGTTCAGAATAATTGAAGAAGTTATTTATAAGTTTCCTCTTTAGAAGCGAATCGTGTGCGCGATCGGAGCCGGATGCCGCCACCCTTCGGAGAGCATGCCTTCACAAAGGCATTTAGTCTATTTAAAGACATCCTGCTTAGTGCGGGGGCCGAGTCCGCTCTCGCACGTGCGTCAAGTGTCCTGCGCCCGCCGACCTGTCAATTACTGTCACCCTCACCTATCTCCGCGCTCGCTGCGTCTGTCTCTACTGATAAACCAGCCGAGTCCATCATTTTGAATGCTCTCGCTTACCTAGCTCTGAGTGCTACTCCACTAGGCCGCACACACAATCATACGTGACCAAATTAATGCAAACGCTTCGCATCGTCATTTTAGAACAATTTAAAATCAAAATTGTCGAACAATCAAGTCTTGAGGAAATTAACTTGATAGGTATCCTGTTTCGCTCAATCAAACACGATATTGCTCAACGACGGCTAAATTTATCGAAGGAATATATCTGACAATATAATGGAGTTGGAAACAATACCGAGCGATTATAAAGAGCAGTGGAGCGGAGATTATGGCGTTCGCATGAGACAAGCGCGGGCGCGGCCGCCGGCCGACCGCGGCGGCTAATGGCTCGGAGCCACTTGCAGCCACTGCCACCTTCATCAATAACTCCTAACCAAGCAGCTCCTTACGTCCCGCAATAGTCACAACATCGCATCTAAATCATCGACACCACGGGCACCGCAAAACGTTTCAACATTTCCTATTTCGATCTGAAACAACGAAAATTAGTCACTATGAATACTTAGTACGCAATAAAGTGTATAAGTACGGGATAAATCATAGAAACCTGTGCCTAAGTCACTAGGTGTCTGTGCGCTGAAGTGGTAAACATGTAAATCATAGCTCATAAACATCGAGTGGAAAAGCTTTAGGATGTTACCGAATAGGTACGTTATGTTGTGACTAACAAGCGCACGTACCATAAAATTTAAATATCATTGTAAGGAAATCGTACACCAACTCATATCGTGAACAAGATCGCTCTGCTCGTACATACGTCTATCTGTTTATTGTTTATTTTATTGGCAATGTCTTTCTGATCTAACAGGACATCAATACATCTCGTAAAATCAGCAAACGTACTAAATCATCATCATGGGCCCGTCACTAAGCCTCGTAAAATACGATATTGTAACATAATAATAATCGATCTTCATGTTCATATTGTAATATTTATATACCTACTCTAGTTAGTAGATACCTACTCGCGATTTTATCTGTTTGTAAAACAAATACCAGTTCTAGTTAATCACAATGCTGTAGTACTGCCTAACTACGCGAGCTTACCTATTTAAAAACGTCACTGATTCATTAATAATAAAATCCTTCTTGTACAATCATCGTGACTGCTTAAATGTTTTAGGTTTATATTTATAATTAAAATAATTCGTTTCAATAGAATCAATGCGTATCTAGACTTAACAGTAGATATGTATGTATATGTACTCCTTACCTGTTTTATGGGTTATATTATAACACCCTATTTAGAGTATTGAAATGTGCCTATTTATAATAATTTAAAGTTTGCAACATTAGATTATTTCCTTAAGATAAAGATTATGATTAAGTAAAACAATTAATTTACCGCAACGTCAACACAAGATTCCCTGACCTTTTAGTTCAGGCAAATAATACCTAACTATTAATCTTAGAAAATACCTAGTTAGATAAAGTATTTAACTTTTGAAATCGTAACATATTTTCTTAATAGTTCGGTCACTTGAACATAATTAGAGTAGTTACAAAATCAGAGTCCGTAATCAATCGTAAAGCGTAAAATTGTGTAGTTCATTTGTTCAAAGTTAGCTATTGCCATTTTATATTGCGGAAATCAATTATACTGAGCGTTGCGTACAGGCGTTTTGAAGAGTGGTCGTTCTCAATTGAGTGTTGGGGCACGTCACCTGCGCGAACGCTTCCCGAAGTGCGCCACTCACACAAGCCGACCTCACATATAATATCCTACGTCGCGTCGTAGGTCGCACCGCACCGCACCGGTGACAACCCTCCTTTACATCAAACAGAACGTTGACCCCGGTGCACAGCTTGCTCCCCTCATGAAATTCAAAAATATCGGAACCACATGTTCTTGACCTTCCTCTTACTTTTACCGAGCTTAGTGACTATAACGATCTCTTCCGACCCGATCAGATGGCAGGATTACACAGCCTGGCGAAAACTTTCACGTGTGTTTATATATCTACTTGCTTATGTAGATACTAATAGCTCGACTGAATTGTTTACTTACCTGTGAGAGTGCTGTAGTTACTATATTTATTTACAATACTATTACGCACGGCTTACCTAAATTTATATGAACAAAACACGTGCAATAAGAGTTTATTCACTAACAGCGAACTTATTATTTAATCAACTCAGGCCGAGTAAACTTAGGTATCAACAGCTTAATAAACCTCTTTCATTGTTTTATGAAGTACGGGTATCGTAAATCAGGAATATATAATGCCGTGTCGAATCAATTGATTTAACTAGCAGCCACTGCTAAATATATCCCAATAAAAAAGAATTTGTAAGCCATACAAATAACGTGGGTGCCACAAAATATGTTCTTATGAGCCGACTTCATTTATCACTTGATAATAGACGTTATATTTATCTATTTACAAATACTCGCAGCTATATAATTTGACCAGTAGGTACACTGTGGTTACGTTGTAATTGAAACATACAACACCATAATTTGTTGATTAAAGTAATGGTGGAGTCATCGTATATATCTCAATGTTGTCCACTTGAACATTTTTCTACGAATGTGTTACAAATTGTTAATGGGTTCAATTGTTAATTTTAGGAAATTAAAAATATAGACTTTTGTTATCTGACAGAATTTATTATTTCGGCGTCATCCACATTATCACTGATGACGTAATATTATGTTGGGTATAACAGATACATTAGAATATCCGCATTTTATTTAAAATAACATACCTACATACTATCAATAAAAAAATAAAAAAAGAATTAAAAAATATATATATATATTAGTAAGAAGTTGTTTATTACACAAATTGTTATATATACATCATAAGTATCTAAACATGGAAACAATAAATCGACACAGTCTGCCTACACTCGACTATTTTTGCAAATTAGATTGTCTCCTAAGATACAGGCCTTTTGGCCTAGTTTAGGAGACAAGGTTTAACAATTATACTGCCAAAACACTCTTTTGTCATTGTACTTACCTTTACCTTTATCAATAACAGGTTTCAATCACACGATTACTTTAATCCAGGCGGTAATTACATCCTTATATAAAATTGTGTAAGTATTATACATGCATACAACTAAAGTGTTTTATTACTAAACTTGCAGTATTCAATGTGTGCCCAAAATGAGCTTAGACATGCGCCGGCGCAGGCTAATTCAGCGACTAATATGGAACGTCGAGATACGTGACGTGCGTGGACTTATGAGTGCTGGACCGGTTCCGCGAGACAATGCGTTGCGCTTCTAATACATGATATTATATTATAACAATATGTAGGTACCGTGATAAAATGTAATTAGCTCACATTACGATCACTTTACTTACACATACATACCTAATAATTATTAATTAGGTTACACGATGTGTCTTTAATTTATGTGAAATATGATCTGGTGACAATTGAAATATTATTAAGAGTGTGGGTTTATATTTCAGTTGTAATCGGCTCCTATTTTTATGTAACACGCAGCAACAGGTATTCTGAAAAAGACCACTGCATATCGCACGGGTGTAGTGAACGCTGCCACAGCGCTCGCGCCGCCGCCGTGCCGCCGCGGTGCCGCCGCCGTGCCGCCGCGCGCCGCCGACTATTGTGGATTCGATCTCCACACGGAGTAACCAAAAATCCAAAAAAAATAAGTCGTAGAGTTTTATGTAAAGATTACAAGCTAAATAAAACCATGTCTCTAATTTGCACAGTTTTCCAGAAATTAGCGAATATCTATTTCAAACAATCTTTGTTATGCGCATATTTAATCAAATATTTTTTTATACATTTTCTTTTAAGATACGGAACCACAGTGTGTCGGTCAGTCACACTTGTTTTATCTGCTTGCTAAAATGATTGTACTGATGCCTGATGGTAAATAGTTACTAGAGTTCAATGATAAAGCACATATTTCGACTGCAAGGATGGCTCAGTGGTGTAAGAGATCGCGTCGTCACTACCACTGCGACAAGTGTGGGTTTGATCCTCAGACGGCACATCAATTTGTGTGATCTGCAAATAATTGTTCTGAGTCTGGGTGTTCTTTATATACGTTGTTTGAAAGTTTGTAAAATTCCTCGCAACATAGGAATTAACAAAAGAGTGGGAGCGGTACACCATAAAAAAATTAAGCACTGGGATAACGAAAGTGGTATCTGTCACAAAATTAAAAAATATATTTTATTATACTTCTTCCATAAACTAAAATAACGAGGTGGCTAAGATATTGATTTTCTAAGTAGTTACACGGATCTTCAACTCTAATGATCCTATCTATTTTTAATATAGCTAATGGTATGTATCTTGAACTCTAATGACCAATAACAATAGAAATAAAACATCCATTGCTCTGAATACCAATTATATTATAACAATTACAGACGATTATATTCTTATAACGCAGATCTGACATTGTTTCCGGCATCCATTACGTAAGTAAATCAATCGAGTTCAAATATCGCACAGGCCATCTCATTTTCTAATCGAGTCACTTGCATAATTGGACCGATTTGCACAGTGGCCGCATCGGGCACGGGCAGGCATCGGCGAGCTCAGCCGCTTGCGCAATCACAATAATCGATGCTCCGCCAATGAAACAGTGAAATCAATGCTGCCAACTGCAGTTACCGCATCGCCTGATCTATATTCATTGACATCATAACTTAATCAGATCTCATTAGTCGATCAGGTCTGCATTGGCCAATTCTTTCGGTATTCCGAAAAAATGTTGATTAAGATTAGTTTTGTTTGTTACCTTGCAATTGGAAACTCTACTATAGAAAGTATAGGATCAATTAATAAGACCCAAGAAGATCGTGAATTAAGATGTTATATTAATTAACATATTAAATAATAGTACAGGCAGTTTATAAATATATTAGTAAGAAACATGGGTAGTTAGTGTCAATGCGGAGTAGTGTCGGTGTGGCGCAGTCGCGGGGCGAGCCGCACCCTCGGGAGCTGCGCAAGCGCTGTTGTTTCTCGTGATTTAATTGTACCACACAGGCGGTGACTCGCAACTGGCCTGTTTCGAGCTGCTGCACAATTTCTCGCCACTTGGCAGCTACAAGTGTATGCAAACCTATACTATTTGCATGTCACCTTCAATCACTTCAATTTGCCTGCAGCCGCTTGCTCGTAAAACGCCATTAGCATTATATAGATTTAATTAGATTGATATCTGATTAATTGCCCATCTGTGTATAAGGAAATTGTATTCTTGCAATAATTAATTAGCTAGTTGTATTTTGGCAGATATTAAATCTTTCAATGTTTGATCGTCTGATGAAATAGAGATAGGTACAATTTTACCGTCATTATGCAAATTTTGACAATGTGAAAAAAACCAATGTACAATGTACCAATGTACTATTGGATTTCTTGACAGGCTATTCTCTGTAGTAACACAGAGACCAAGATTGAGGTAAGTATACTAATAAGTGGTACGCGAACTACACTGACGAAATGAGGATGTGATATATCTTCCCTAAATCTTTAGGAATATACAATAAGATGCTTTGTATAATTACGAGTAGGTATATGTTAGTGTGTCGCATTGATTTAAAATTACAGTAGCAATACCATGTCTGTAGATAAATCAAGGCCGGTAGCAGGCTAATTGAGACACTGCTACAATATCCGACCCGTGTTTATGACTCTCATATAGAAAACTATCAAATAAATTCCGAACATGTAGGAGGTACTGCCTTGCGTGTAGCGATTATAAGAGGCTCATTTTGTTATCTCAGCATCATCCAGACATAATGTAACATTATGGAATAGTTAGATAGCAGCCACAGCGGCTGGCAGTCTTGAGAAAACAGTTCGTATAAGCGAGCATGAAGGTAGTGTGTCAGAGTATGTCCGGCGATACGGACAGCGGGTAGGTAGATAACTTATTAGGGTTGCTTCGCAGATTGCGTGAATGCGTTCACTTCACGGTCGCGTTGCCTTTGTTGGCGCACCGCGCTGGGTGGGCCGCTCTATCTCATGCTCCACATTGCACGCCGCAGGTACCGGTGTACCACCGCTGCATCGCGCTACACCACCACACACCACGAACATAAACATGCAGACAATACATTTTGCGCAATTTGTTTCGCCTTCTTAGATCTGTTTGGTTAAGGGATTAAGGATCTTACTTAGTTTAACGACACACTCTTTTTATGCAGATTTAGTAGGGCTAGTGCAGTTTTAATTACTAGAAATAACTTTATTCTTTTACACATCCAAAGCCAACTCCATTTATTATTGAGAAATGTACGCGGGAGAAGAAACCAACGTTACAAATTGGATGATTTTGAATCACCTCACGCAATGATTTATGAATCAGCGATAATGTTGTTTAAGCTTTAGGAGTTAGTATAAAACAATGTTAAATTATGCTATCGTAGTAACATGGCGTTTTGTCTGAGAAATAAACTAGACAAAGATTATTTCAGTTGTCTTTATAGCCAACCGGTATTATGACTCAGCCGTGATTGTTTAATTCAGTGCTTCTAAACGTGTCGTGGCGCATGCGCCCAGTCACAACTACAGCTTTGATTCATAAGCTTATGCACCGATATTCGTTAATTCGGACTTTACACAGCATAGGTAAATCGAGACTACTGCCTCGAACAGTTTGCCTGGTGTAGACGGTGTACTTAACTTTGTTACATTTAGTAACGTCGAAATTGGTCGTAATATACAAAGCACCGAGCTACATACATATGTGCTTGAACATTATTCCATTTCAAGTTATTGATGTTATCGATATCAAGATGCACAAACAAGTACTTATGTAATGCTCGTTAACATGTGTGATTTGTATTGTTCAAAAAGAGAAATGTTGTAGTTAGAGATTGAAAAGAGGCGAGCACATGTCACCTAAACTAGTAGATAATCGCGGGGGCATGTACCTGTTGCGTTGCGCACTCCTTTCAAGGAATATTGTTCTTGTTATAGAGAGCACACGACACAAAGCGGGTTTATCTGGACGCATTATGAGAAGCATCTCCGCTCCCAGATCGCGCGATAATACTCGTCGTCGTCGACTCACAAAAGTATAGAGCGAAGCGCACCGGCTCACGATGCATAGTGGTGCGGCGGTGCGGCGGCGCGGCGCGGCGGTGCGGGCGGCTGCGACCGCGGTAAGGTGATCTCGAGCCGAGTTGACCTTTGTGCATTACGGGCAACCGACGTCGATCTTCTTTGTGTCGCGGCTCGCTTGTCAGCGTCCTCGCAAGAAGGAACTTTGTTGTCTTTCTCCAAAAGAAAGTAGGTAGAGATATCGATGTAAGCATTGTTCCGCCTTCGAGTTAATTCAATATAGTGCTGCTGTCTATCGAAGCCATTTTTGTTTAACATTTGAATAGGTCTTATTGTGCTCGCTGTTTGGCGTTCTGAATAGCGAGCAGGTGTGTCTTCGGAGGTTTACGGTCGCTGATCTCTAAGCTCTCATAACTTGAACGTTAATAATAATTTTGGCACAGTTTCTTTTTAATTTGGTTGAAAGTTCTTGCAAACATAATAGTGTTACAAGTACTAATATTAAATGCAAGACTGAATAGTTAATTACGTAGTTTAATGTCTTGCTGTGCTTGTGCTAGTGATACAAACAGTAGAAACTTGTTTGCTCGAAACGCACAAAAGCTAAAAAGCATTTATCTAATCGCTTATCTACAACGTTACAACTATCTTATAAATCATGATCGGAATAATAACATTTCTGTCGGCTAGAAAGTTATTTGGTGACTAAAATTAAGGGAAGTTAGTAGGCAATTGTGAAGTAATAAAACGATAAAATGCCATTGGAGATTATCATTTATATGGTGTCCCGCGTCAAATGAGCGATGAGGCACCGAGAGAGCGACATGTTGTCAAATGCGAAGACGTTGTTACGCGCCGCGCGCCGTGAGATCGTCGTCGCATTCGTGGGCATGCACTCGTATTCCAGCTTATTAACTTCATTCACATGGATATGAGCTAAGCCTTTATTCCTATTGATATGTTTCCTCTTGTATTATTTGGTATATTTGTTTTCATTATTATCATAAATTATTATCTGTTTAGTAAGCCTGTTGCCTTGTCACCTCACGAATCTAATGCTAGCTAGCATAATTTACATCACCGAGATATGCTAATAATACTTCAAATACTTCATGCATTCTATATACCTACAGTTCATTCATTAGCATATTCGACAAATAACGAAATGAGCGGACAAGTGCCGTGTCTACACGGCACTTGTCCGCTCATTTAGTTACAGTAGGTACTAGTACACAAAAAAAATTAAAGATTTCATGATTTATCACGTAGACGTGATAAATCATGAAATCTTTAAATTTCTTTGATAATAATAGCTGTTACGGACTTAAATGAATAGTCTACAGTTTCTAAAACTTCATCTAATTAACGTGTTGCCCTATATTATTTCGAAAACAAAACAAAAAGTTTAGAAAGAAACGTTTGGTAAGGTTCGCAGATGACGCACACACAGTTCGGGCTCTGGACAGAACACACTGGTCGGCTAGGTGAACAACTGAGCACCAATGACAGATGCGCCAATTTAGTTCGTGTCACCTCGCCCGCCTCCCGCCAACAGTTAGCAACGGTATAGGAAACGGTCAGCTGCCATATTTTTTCAACTAATCTGGATCAGTTGGTCGAATTTTATACGTCTGCTGACCCATATGTTTCGAAAACGTAACGTATTTCGACATACCGATACCGAATCAATAAAATATGCCAAACGAGACAAATATTTTCTCGCAGTATTATTTTATAATATAGGACTTATTGAAGGTACATAAATAAATTTAATTAATGTATCATGCCGTTGGTAACAACGGTTCGTTATCCTAGGCCTAGTATCAAGGTTAATGACTTCCCGAGTTCGAATACCTCGTAGCTCGGCATTTTGTATATTGTTTATTTCTCATTTGTTATATTTAAATGCCATTGCTTTTATATTTTCTCGTAAACTAATATTGATATGTTTGCTTAAAACTTTCTTAAACAACACAGCTTTTCATGGGTTCAATATAAAAATCGAGCATAAATAAACTTCGACTTTTACAGTAAACACTAGCAACACAATAGAACTAAGTAAAAAAGAAATGATTAAAAATATTTTCGCACGCGACAAAATAGACAGCATTAAAAGAAAAGTCATATACACATATATGCATAGTCGGACAATCGACATCACAATGTAAGTAGGTAGTCGTGTAATGTGTAAGTACGCTCGCCGCTACATACTCGACACGTTTCAGAGGGACAAGCCACAAAGTATTCCATGAATGTGTAATCAGAGAGTTTATTGATCGTGGCAAGATTAACACCACTCCGCATTGTCTGAGTTGGCACGTCTTAAATTTTCCCTTTTTGTGCCAATAACTTAAGGAATTCACGAATTAATTTTTTTTCTTCACCTTTATGAATGTCGTCGTTTATCACATCTGGAAAGAAATATTCCTTCTTATGTTGCGCTTTCGTAAACGCTTTTCAATTGTAAATTGTAATGTTTTATGACTATGCTTCGTGCCCAAAATAGAATACGTTTACTTATTCATAAAAATAATCCATGGCGAGCTCGGCGACACGACGACGAATTGCACTTGAAATAAGTACTTTTTTTATTGGTATACACTATAGACGATAAGGAAAATTATCAAATTAAATAATAATTGCATGTAGGTAATGTATGTCTTTTATGGGATCTATGTACGCTTAAATAAAAGCATGTATGGCCAGTGTTGGCCAATGACATAACACAGCACGGATACAGGAATTCTGTATGTATCAATTGATTACACTTTTTATTTAGTACGCGCCTTCAATGAAACAAACTTACGCTGCAGTACTTAACACGTATTACTTTATTAGATAGGCGTGGAAGTATCGTCGCGTCGTTACATAATGTGCGCGATGTGTAAGGGCGGCCCCGGCGCATATGCGCATCCTGCAAGAGCACGTGCCGTCCACGCGGCCGGAAGTGCCTCACATCGACCCACTTATCGCGACCTTCGCGTATTTGTGCTCATCTTTCCAACCATCTCAGAGCACCATGGTAACTAATAAAACTAATTTTCGCCAGTGAAATAGAGCACTAGCCAAATATGTGCATTGTGTTTACAGCAGGCAACAGTCGGTCACGCGTTACCAACTATCGATGTCATTATCAATAGGTTCTAGCCCGTTTACAGTTACAAACAAATTGCAATACTAGGACCAACGCAAAAACAAACTAAACATTTAACAAATCTGCTCTCCAAGTCTTTGAATTTTTGGTAAATTTAATTTAATAGTCTTATTTTATAAGTTATGGTCATCATCAATAGGATTCAGTAGGAATAAAACATTGCCGTGTAGGATCTCTGGGAACCTTGACTTAGTTTGTTGCGATGGGAATTATATTATCTGATAATAGAAGCACACACACGATATATCTCGAATGAGTGACACTTCAGGGTTGTATGAAGTTATTGTAAGATGAGACTTTATGAAAAAGTTATCTACGTGTTATTTGCATAGGGAGTGTTGACAAAACTTAGGTACAACGATAACGTTCGGACAGGTTGTGGCGGCTTATCTCGCCGCGAGGACATCCGTGCGTTGTTCGGACGTGCGCTATCCAACTAACACAATTTTATTATCGCATCCCCAACTTCATCGTGATCGTATCGACGTATCGCCGACCACGTGATAAAATGCTCGTTTAAAATCAACACTATCTTTGAAACGCGGAAGATTAATGTTATATCAAGGACAAGTTCGGTTACAAGACAATGGAGGCATTATAAGGTTGATGAAGACTCATGTGTGTATGACATGTCTTCCTTTGGTGCGAGGCTAAACACAACGTGACATATCACTATGATCAGACAGTAAAAATATAAGTTTGAAGATCGCGGTCGCCATAGTAATAAGTGGGGCAAGTTGGTCGCTCGTGGTGTACGATCGCTAGACCGTGGCACGACGACGTATGGTGCTTAGATTATAGATATTACAGTTCAAGATTAGCATGCTAAATTAGGCTATGTATCAAAATGCGCCTAGTTCAGTTATACCGCTTGAAACAACGCATTACTAGTGCATCGGGTGACTATGTCAGCTATCGATCGTACCTGATCAATATTGATAAAATGTGAGATTTTACTTTAAATGATTAATCAATATCGATATATATACATATAATTATGCCATTCAAGTTTTAAAAAACGTGAATAGGTTATTTGATAATTGAGCACAACAGTGCATCAGCACGAAAAGACCATGCTGACTACGATACTCAAAGAAACACGTGGTTTTTTATTTTAAGTTTAGGGGCCTTTTAACCTGAAGAACCAAAGGTGAGTAAACATTTTATAACGTACTAGATGTTGCCAGCAGCCTCACTAGCGTAAATGTAGATTAGCTTAGGTTAGTAACAGTACTTTTTCTGAATGAAAGGTAGCCTATGTCCTATTCTGTACCCCTGACAACATACTTATGTATATACACATGATGATCGGTCGAGAAGTTCAGGCGTGAAAGCGTAACAAACAAACAAACTCACTTTCGCATTTATATATTATTTAGGAATCTACATATTTTTTACTGTCATACATTTTAGCTACAAAACTTAGCAAGTATCGGGAACGATTAATAACTTGACGAAAGAGTAAGATAATACTGGTAAGCTAGAAGATGTGTTTGATCCTATTGTCTCTGGAGTCAAGGTATCGCTGATATCAAAGTGTATTTGTAAGAATTATGCAACAAGTGGAACAACAAAGAGGTCCACAGGTAAACTAAACACCACCATTTGTCATGGTTAACTGGAAACACAACAGTGCGATTGTTCCTCTTAAACCTTGAACAATAACCTGTTCGAGTGCAGAGACGGATTTTTTTCCAAAATCTCTTTTATTCGTATTCAAAAAGCTTAATGGAATTTCGCATTGCGCCAGTCGGCGTATTGTACAACGGCGAGGAATGTGGATAAAATCAACAGCGCATTAAATCACACATGTCCCGATTATTCAATTGTAGGGTATAAGAATATTTGCGCCTCGAATTGCAAAAAATGCTGGAGATAAAATATCTGTAAACAAAGAGAAATTTGGTACAGTTGAGAAGCGTTGTGCGTGGGATAGACGTCTAGCGAATATCTGAGTGGGTTTGAAGCGTTATGCAGTGTGTGGCAGCGCGCTGGGTGCAGGTAGTGTCGGAGCCCGTGCATAAATCTGCAGCGAGCGCGGCCGGTGGCGGCGCCCGCGCCGGCGCGCGGCGCGATGTTCACGCCTACAGAGTAGTACAGAGGCGAGCGCTGGTGGACGCGCCTGCGCCCGCCGCGCCGATCTGCACGTTCTTAGCATATCTGAATCTGTCTACACGCTGCGGCACACCGCCACTGCCAGATATGGGCAAAAATTGAAACACGGAACGTACATATCTGAGTGGGCCTCTGCCTACACATAAAGCGTTGCGTTCGTGCTTTCTTTATGTTCCGCCCCTGTATGGTAAAGAAAATAATATAATCTTGTTGACCATCTGTATATCACGCAGGTTCCATATGGCTAAGTCTCAATGTGAAACAACGAATCTACGTACCTACCTTAATATTATATATATAATGCCAAGATAGCAATTATCCAAGGATTGGGTAAAACTAAAGAATGTTTCAATTCTTACCATGGGTATGCACTTAGAATTTACATAACGTAGTTAGTTAGTACGACGTAACTTTTACCATTTCTTTCACTTGATCTATTAACGTCCTCCTTGGCCTCCCTCTTCCCCTTCTGCCTTCTATTTTTCCTTCCAAGATGTTTCTTATAAAAGTGTCATTTCGTATCAAGTGGCCCAAAATTTTCCCTCTTCTGTTCTCTATTGTTTTTAGAATATGTCTCTTTTCCTTTACCATATTTAGAACTTCCTCATTAGTTTATATTTCAGTCCAACTTATTCTTTCCATCCTACGCCAACACCACATTTCAAGAAGTCAAAGCGCTGGCTGAAGATAAGACATTATGGAAGAGACTCCACTGACAAGAGCTTGGCTCTTAAATTGAAGAAGAAGAAGTTAGTTAGTATTTCACTATTTAACTTATTGATATCCATGTAACTGTATCCAGCTATGGATCTGATTGAGATGGTAGACGCAAAGATATGAAAATACATACATTGCTCGTAAGCAGCCGTTCTCATTATCATAAAATTTTAAAGCCTGATATTTGATGAATACGTTTCATCAACATACCAGGCGAACGAAACCGTGTGTTTGAGCTATCTCTAATGTAATATGTGATTTGAGTTGATTGGTAAAGCTCGGTAAGCTTTCGATGCATATCGTAAGTACAATAGTTTGGTTTTTGCGCGTCTCGTTACCTGCATGAGCCGTATCCCACGGCCTCGGCGCCTCAACAGGTGTGCACCTGAGACCAGACGCGCTTTTTCATTATGGACATACAATCAAACAAAACGAACTACATGCTCGTTTGAGAATGATGCTCCGATTCATTCATCGTTCGGCGTGGAATTCTTTTATATTGGCTGGCCGAACTCGATCTTATTTTTATTGTCTCGCTTCACCATTACATTGATGATATGTGCCTGTGCGTGCCTCGACGGTGGCTATGTAGATTTTCTTATTAATATACAAAGAGCGTTAAGGAACGATGGCATACAGTAAAAAACTAATGTCTATTGTGTCTCTTCGTTTAATTCAATATGGATATAAGCCATAATAGTTGACACAAATTCGTTCTAGATGACTGTCAACGCATTACTAAAAGGTTGGCGTAGCAACTTCATACAGGTGTAACAAATAAACGTGTAGAAAACTAAAATACAAACGTGTAAGAAATTTGAGTTTTGACAAATAATACATAATATAATGTTATGAGCATTGTAAAATTGTTGTCTGTTAACATTATTATATCATGCTTAAAAATAAGATGAGTTGGCATACATGACTTTTTGGGATGTAATTTGTCGAACTATTACATTTTAGTAGTGAGTGTCACGTGCTCGTTACAACCTTGGAAAAATGCTGATCAGTACATTGTGAGCAGGGCGTTGGCGCATAAGTAGGTACCGATACTACATTTACGCGTTACACTACCACACAACTCGAGTCTGCCCCTTACACTTGTACGTAACTTTTCGTAAAATATTATCTGTTTACGCTTAAGTTCCAACAAATCTTATTTATTAATCTTCTTATAATAGATTAGTTAAAAAGTATTTCTTCTTTTACCTAGCCTTATTATTATCAACTCTTGGGAGATGAAGTGCCTATTCTAACCATATAAATAGGTTATTTACTTGGGCGTGTGTTTTTATATACTTAGCCTCATAATTTGGCCATTGCGAGTACATAACCGCGATAACAGATAACACAGCTCTGACCAAATGACCAGTAGGTAGGCGACCAAAGTTGCTTAGTGCCTTCTTTATCGTTTTTGTATTAATCTGTAGCCAATCACGTTGATTACTCAGGGTATCAAAGATTTTATATTGCCTTCTAGAATATAAGATCTTCGTAAAAAGATTTTTGTGAAGCGTGCAATGACAGTTAATTGTCTCATCTCGTTCTCACGCATTTAAAATCGATGATTAAAAAGATTGTATGAGATTGTAAGACACGACATTCACAGCTGAAAAGATATTTCAATCATTATAAATATATAGTAACTAAAATCATATATAATGTACAGCGTATGAGTTGAGTGTACCTACCTAAGCCGTGGTACACATGTATCGAGTCTAAGTCATAAGTGTCATAACTGTTACTAACCTTGAGCAATTCGGATGGGACATACATAGGTAGTTAATATTGATTTTACATGTTTAAATATGCATAGATATCTGTAGAATATCATAAATAAACAGATCAACAAATCGCACTGTTAACTTTATACCATTTTATCGATAAATTTGTTCTTGATTTACAGAGCCCATAAAAGATAAATGCAGTCGTAACCTTGATCTACACACATCTTGATATTGGAAATTGTGGGCAAACAAAGGTAGGTAAGTGTATTGCGCACCAGCTCGAATTCCGAGAATCATATCAGCTTAGCGACAGTAATAATAACCTTGCATTTAACCATCGCTCTCAATATAGACTACGAATTTTCTCATAAGGTCTAAGCTACACTTTCTCACGCAGTCAACAGACGTCTCCAAATCGTCTTTACAAACAAATGCTCTTTGAACAACGTGTTTACCTGAATCAGCTGATTTTGGGAATTTGAACGGCTTGAATGAACATGTAAAAACTTCACCGCGGCGCAACTACCTGATATTTTGTTGTCAATTGAAATTGCGTTGAGAAACTTACACCTTACGGTGAGAAAAGTGTATGAATAAGAAGTAACACGCACAAAGTATTCGTAATTATGTCAATGTGAGTCGCACATGTCGTTTAGGAGGTCCAGATACGTAGGTGATCTGTTTCTTCCTGTATCGATTGAATTCATTGTAATAGAGTAGTGATTTATTTTCTAATTAAATCGGAGCGTGTGTAGGTTGATTTAGGCGCATATTGTGGTGTCTGGACGCCGGTTGCGCAGCGGTGCGCAGGCGCAGCGTGGCATGGCCGCTCGCTATCGATGCCGGCCGATCGCGTCGTGTTAATTACTTTCATTAAGGGCAATTGTCCTGCTCAATCGGTCTGATCAGTCAGTTTGCCGCCGCTCGATATTTCCACTCAATACCATTAGACCGCTTCGTACAACGCAGCTCTTGCATGAATTGTGATACATAACCTTATCTCAACTTTAATTGAAGTTTTGTTATAGTTTATGACCTCTAGATAAGAACATGCCACGAATCGCAGCTGATTGAAATGTTGTTCTGGTGCTGATTAAATTATTAAACATTAATTGTTTGAATATTTCGATAAATTGGCAACATTGCGATTGCCTCAGTGGGGCGCAGCGGTAGTGAATGCGACTGTTATACATGAGGTCACGGGTTCGATTGCCGGGTCGAGCAAGTGCTATTGTAATTTTATGTCAAAAAGATTTCTGTGACAACACTGAGTCTAGAACTCTATCCGGTAGAGTGCACCATACTTATTTAGTGGGCCTTAAAAAATGCTGGCGAAATGAGTGTAATATTTTTTCGGAATACACGTGGTGTGTATCAAAATTATTTAACATTAGCGACTCGCTCCGGCTTCGTACGGATAGTACCTACAAACTGTCTATTAGTGAAAACCGCATACAAATTCGTTCAGTAGTTTTGAGTTTAACGCGAACAGACAGACAGACAGACACACGCGGCGGGGCTCTTGGTTTATAATATGTAGTGATACACAAGTCAAGATACTTGAATAACACAGAGTAGTAATGAGACTAAATATATACCAACTAATGCAGTAATAACAATATACACGTAATGTGATATTAGGCGTCATTCCCGTAAAGCTTTAATAAAACATATTCTACTCAGTAGAATCTATTTATCGTCTACATTGTCAGCAACGTTTATATTTAGGTACGATTAAAAGTTACGGATATTTCTACTATTTATTTTTGTATCTCGATGCCATTTCTTAAGTGATATTTATTTATACAGCTAGAGTAGAGTGCGAAATACCAAATCTAAACGTACATCGACTGGATTAATAAAAAACCGAATAAACTTGGACAACTGTACACCTATTTCACCTAAATTTGATTAAAAAACCAGGTCAAGTAGGTGTATAGCATTTACAAAGTAACTTTAATGGACTTTAAATCTAGCTGTAATTACATCAACAGTTACTAATTTAAGAAAAAGCCGTTAAAGCTAAATTAGTCATTATTAGCCTAAGTTTAAGTGTGAATGTGTTCGAAAATGAAGCGTGAATTTACAAATTTACTTGCATAATGCCTACATACACATTCCGCCAATTATTGTTTTTAATCTTATGTAATAGTGGGCTAGTTTCATGTTTTACGTCTGCCAGGCACTGTGCCAGACACCATGTTGTTAATGATAATTTCTTAACAAAAATCCAGTTTTCCCAACCCACAAACCGAGCCGATACCCCTTGAAACAACATTCGCATCTATCGTTTCATTCCGCATCGATAAATCACCGAGAAACAATATATAATTTTATACTATTTAAAGTATTGTTCAAACGTTCGAAGAGAATAGTAGCTACAACTATTCAGACCTGCAACCAACACGTGCTAATCTAAAATCAAAGATTAAAATGTATGTTTTAATCGTATTCTTGTAGTTAAATTCACATCAAACTTAATAAAAATGAGGTATGGCTAATAAAATACAAGGAACCCTTGCAGCAATAGCTCGGCCGGTAGGGCGCCGGCGCCGGTAGCAGGATGCGCGCCGATAAGTCTAGTGAACAATAAACTATATTTCTCGATAGGCCATTAACATATTATTGTAGTGCGTTAATCGAATGGCCGCGAGCGCCACCGCCAGTGCGCGCCGATAGCCGATAGCCACCGCCGCCGCCTTAGTGCTTTACAATAATGAAAATTAGTTAACAATTACTGTGAATTGCGAGTGGCGCACTAATGTTTTACAGTACTGCAGTCTCATAATATTTTCTCTAATATATGAACATAATTACAAACAGATTGGTCTCATGTATACAGTGACTCATATGATCGTTCTTCTAAGATAGTCCAACGTGGTTATGACTGATCAATGCTACATGCAAAAGTAGGTACGTTTATTTACAGGATACCATATGTCATGAGATTAGCTTATTGCCTTGTTGTTCTCGTTGTATAATAAGATTTGTGTTTGTGGAAGACTGTGGCATCTCGGGATCACTTCTCGAGTCGGGCAAAGTGTAATTGGCATTTTCTGTTCATTGCCAATAATAGAACAGTTTTCTGCAATGTCCTCGGTAGAGAGTAAATATATTTCATTCGCACGTTACTTTATTGGTAACATTCAACATCCAAAAGAAGCCCTTTTTAGGAAATCATCACAATTTGTTGCATAATGATAAAGCAATTTATATCCCTCCAAAAACATTTTCATGTAAAATGTGGTCAAGATAAGACCATATGACTCGCACTGTCAAAAGTTATCAGAACTCATATAGAGCCAAGCTTCTAACTCTAGACGCCGTAACTCTACAAGGCCTAACTTCACAAACTCTACACCTTAGTCAAAATATGTGGCTTGGCCATTTCGCTACATTCACATGGGCGTAAGGTGAAAATTTATCCACTGTTCATTTCTTTTCTGTTATACAATAGTTCTTATAGTAACGAAACGGCCAAGCCACATATGATATCAATAAAATCTAAAATATAAGAGCTATGCAATTAAAACTTTATATGTTTAATAAGCCTGCTATTGATAACATAGTCCGAGAATTTTGTTTATCTGGTATAATCCAAATCCAAGTTATAAGGGTTAAAAAAATTATGAAGCGCTTCGTTAAAAGGTAGGTAGTGCCATGCGCTTCGCTTAGCTCGTCTTTGCGGGGGCACTACACCGTGCCCCATGATTTCATACTTGAGTGATAAATGCATCTTTCACATACGCATAAAAAAATAGACTATTTGTAAATAGCTTTTGGCCAATATAATATTGATCAATATCAAGTTAAATACGTAGTTATCTTGGACATTTAACGGAGATTACAATTGCCATAATTGGCAAAGTCAAAATCAATCACTAAATAAATACTTTAAAAGATATCGCCGAATTCAAATTCCGCGTTAAATTATAAGTGTTAGAAGGAGGAGTTATACGTTAGGAGACTTACAAAGCCACGCGAAGCTGGGGCGGGTTGTAACCCAGTCCGGCTTCGCATGGCTTTAAAATAAGTTAGCAAATACCTAGATATGTATATCAAATAGGTAAACGATGTGAGCAAATTATTATAGTTACTTTGAACACAATGTGGAACTGTTACATAAGTACATAACTAACAAAAACTCTGTTATGTATGTAACAGTATACAAAGTGGCGCAAAACTTACCACATTAAATGATAAGCTGCCTTAAGCTGTTTGATATAAGACGGTAAACATAAACAAAAAACCTATATCCGCAGAAATTAAGAAATGATATTCTTTAACAAAATAAATAAAATAAAATTAGACATAAATTGGAGCACCATT
Organism: Catocala sponsa; assembly: GCA_963564715.1. NCBI lineage: Eukaryota > Metazoa > Arthropoda > Insecta > Lepidoptera > Erebidae > Catocala > Catocala sponsa. The sequence continues at coordinate 15,498,372 of OY751331.1, forward strand.
GTATTTCTTTTCGTCACAATATTATGAATCTTATTTCTTTTGCAATATGCTTGACATTGCTCTTGATAAGTTATTTATTATTTTAGTTCTAGGTTTTGTAAGAGCGGCAACGTTTGTTTTAATATCGCTGCTTGAGGTCTTTGACATCTAAGTAGGTACTTTATCTCTGCATTACACATGAAGTTCTAAATTATGAAAATAAAAAAAATGTCCTGTGGCTAAACTACTGAATACATTTGGTTCATAATTTGTAAACCGTCCAAGAATACCATGTAGTAGGTATATGTGGTATCAATTAATGTGTAAACATTTGCGCCACTTTGTATAACAAAAAAATTGTTTATAAATATTTTTAACCGACTTCAAAAAAGGAGGAGGTTTCTCAATTTGAATCAATAATTTAATTATTCACAAGAATACGCAACTATTTTTTAACTTTTTAGTGCATTTTTTGTTTTAGAATATTGATTTTTGAAGTCGGTTTTATTTTGTTAAAATTTTGTTTATATATAATATTATCTGCCAAACAATTAAGTATGATGTGAAATATTCGATAGCGTAATCGATTCAGTATTATCGTTCTACTACAATCAATGACGATAACAAGTATAAGGAGGGCGCACAATTTATCGATTAATATTTATTTATTTATTCAATACGCAATTGTTGTGCGTGCGTGCAAATTACAAATAAAAGATAATTTATATGTTACTTTGGTATATCGTTATACGCATTTAATCAATAATAAACTAGGATTCATCCATGTAAATTCCACGGGTAAACATACCAATAAAAGTATCCTATGCATTATTCCAGGACATAAAATATCCCAAACATCACAAATACTTTAATAACTAGTATTAGTAGAATTCCATAAGAACGAACTTCTCAAGGATTTTATTACAGACACCGTTATTGTTGTTAACTAACTACAAATCACTTGTCTATAAGGAAAATCACGCTATGGTTTTAATAGCTTTGAGTTTCCCTGTCTAAAAAAGAACTCAATACCATATAAACTGCAGTGTTAGTATGTATCCTACTTAACCAAGTAGTATAATTTACAAAGTATATTAGAAGCCTTGTTAACAGTAATGAATCGCGTTGTTTAAATAAGAATTGGCAGAATTTAATTTTACCAATTTGGTATTATTGAACAAGTACGGTATTTCATATGATTTTATTATTACTAGTATCTGTGGTCTTAATTCGACTAATTGTGTTTCTAAAACGTTTTAATTAAGCTAAATTGAAACTTTATTTGAAAGAAATGAAAAACATCTCTATGTAATACTTCTGTATTGGCTCTTTATACATATTACTAAGTGATAAAAAAGAAATCTTTAGATTATAAAACTGATCTGGAAGTTTTGAAATTAGTTTACTTTTACGCAAAAATATTGGGAGGTAAATTTCTACGTTCTTATGTGTCCTCTTCGTTAAAATTTTCAATATCGTGAGATATAAAACGCGGCATTCTAAATATGTAATATGAGGAAATTAAAACAACTTATATTTTACATTTTCGGCTACCCGCTGCTTTAAATTTTAAGTATTGCAATCAATAAATTAATTTTTAGTTTATTTTCTGTATCTTAGCGACATACTCTGCAATACATTTTTAAGGATTTATGGCATACCTAGTGCCTTTTCTTAAGTTCTCAAATAAAAATAAACTGTGTAAAAAATGACTAGAATTTTATATACCTAACCTAAAATCCACATAATTCCTCTTACCTACTAAATAAAAATATAATTAAGTATAGTGACATGTCGATAGTTGTAGGCACTTTAGACTTTATATTAGGTATTAATATCTATAATAAACTGAGATAATAATTATTGTTACTATGGACGCCGAAATCTGATAAAATACTAATGAGTAAATAATGTCTGCTTACACAAAAATGTTTAGGTACGCAACTACTATTTAACTGATAAGAAAACTAATCGATCGTTACACATCACAAATATTTTTATGAATGTGTTTTACAAACTCCTAAAGACTACGCGTCAACTACGTTATAAACCGTAATTTACATAAATTATGACGCAATGCTTAATCATTCAACATGTGGATATGGATACTTCCTTATTGTAAATGTGTAGAGTAGTAAGGGTCGGGCGGTGTGGGGGAGGGGCACGTGATAAGGGATCTGTAATTTCGAGAAGCCGACCATCGCTCCAGTGGCGCAATTGGTTAGCGCACGGTACTTATAAGACAGTGTTCGTGAGCAATGCCGGGGTTGTGAGTTCGAGCCTCACCTGGAGCATAGTTTTTTGTTATTCCTATTTTGATATCTACTTATTTTTATACCCTGTTGTATTAGTAACTATTGATTATGAATGTAATTAGTTGATACGCATATCGTTTAATATTTTTAATACTTTTCTGAGAAAGTAATAAAATAACAATATCATTTATAAAAGTTAGAAATGATAATGTTAGGTATTTATGTTATGTTTAAATTGGTAACTTGAACACTTATACCCACGCATTATTATAAATATAAATCATTATACTTACAATTGACAGACCAGTATTTAACCCTAATAAAATATATAAATATTTTCTTCAATTTCGAATTACCTTAACCTAAGTTCCTTTTATTATAAGTTAAAATTACATATACACAGTTTTCTTATACCAACATATCTATACAGTTATATTATAGATTTATTTCATAACTAAATGGTACATTTGTATAAGAACAAATAAAAATAAAATAATTATAAAAATAATAAAGGAATACAATAATGACGTTGCCACAGATAATATAATATTATAGACGTTGCTTACTTAATATCTACAATTATACAATATATTAATATTGTTAATTTATTCTTAATATCTAATCGAATCAGTAAAGTAGGTACCACAATATATTCTACGTCGAAACTAAGTACTCGTACTTGGTACACTTTCAACTAGTTACAGCCTAGTACGCTAAAGGTTTCGATTATCTCAGTACGTACGTCTCCTTAAATGTTGAAAATATGAAATTGTACCTAATGTACTTTACTAACTTTTCTAAACAATCGCCTTAATAAGTCAGCTTGTATTTCCGTATCGTTATATAACCGTGTAGCGACCTCTGGTGGCAAATTGTTGCATTAAAGTATTTGTTTTTCTAAGCGGTCACTAGCACAGGCCACAAATAATTGTCCTAAATCATATTTCACCAGAAATGTCTTCAAAAACACTTTTAACATTTATATTTTATTTGGAAATCCATATTTATTTTAAATGGACCATGGCTGATTACGTCACGATAGCGCATGGACGCACCTCGACCTGCGCATCTTGAAGCTTTCGGAATAAGAAATTGTTGCGCAACCCTAACCATTACAAAAGCTAAAATTATTAAAATTTAAGCTTTTGTGATGTTAATAGCGATGTCAACACTGTCGATTAATTGCATCATCATCTTAATATTGTGCTATTGTTAGACTAAATCATCTCTCAAAATGAGATTAAGTAATTACATTTATTAGAAATACATTTGAGAATATTATATAGACAAACCTTACACTCGCTTACAAACTTACGTTATAAATAAAACAAATTATTAAAGTCCTAAAGGAAAGGTACATAGTTAGAAAATGTTGTTTCTGTTTACGATTTGAACATAAGATAGTAGAATAGTGTAAAACTTCCAACCCAAAACCGACACACCGCATGTTTTGCGTAGAACAACATACCTAGATGCACACTACAAATACTCACAAATGTGTTTTTATAAATAAAATTTGCAGCAGTTGGAAAATACAGACAAGCTTAAAGTTCCATTACACAATTAATGTCAAACACGCGTCCATTGAAATGCACCGCCTTATATATTTGAATTTGGAAAGCCTTTTGGCATAATTCGGATTTTGAACATTCAATGTGCCTCGCTATTCTTTTAGAATACAAATGTCGATGAGAAAAAGCGCCATGATAATTTGTCGCAGATTTATGATTTTATGAAATCAAATGAAATTATGCTTGGTATAGAATAAAATTTAGCTTTTTAGGTCATGAAAGATTTAGACTATGACTTGGCGTACTGATGGAAAATTCGATTTGATCACGTCAAAGCTTACTTTGCTAGCTTGCTTAGCTTTGACGTGATCATGCGGGGCAAGCACTATCTCATGTAACAAAAAAATAAAAAAATGAGTCAGTGGCACTTGTGTTGTCTTCTCTAGGACGTAGTCCATATTAATTCAATGTTTACACTAGTAAAAAGATTATAGCATTCATACGTAAATATACATACCTATAGCTGTAAATATATAATATGCAATACCTATTTATGTCTATATTAATATACTATAATATGTTATTACCTTTCTAAATTCAATATGCAGATTCTTAACATATTTTATCACGTCTGACATTAGAACCAAGATCCAGAATAACATCCAATTTGACAAAGTCTACCAGTTCCTCTTACAAAATAATGAGAGAACAGTGGGTGCTCGGGGCCGCGACTGCGACATCACGTCGTTAATACGGCACGACGGCGACGCGCAGGAACCTCAATGTATTGCCAAATTTGTCGAGAGCCGATCGTAAGCTAATAGCTCACTTATCTATGCAAAGTCAATAAACTGAGACAATAGCCTGATGTAACCGCTTTCTGACCGGTACCTACTGCAAGCGACATAGGACAACACGCCGCGCGCCGGCTAAACTCGTCATGAGGAATTTGGTAGCTCCTTATTGACATCAATATTTATAATATCATAATATTCATAATTAATATGCGTGGAAACATCAAAATTTCGTCTTTCTTCAGAATCGTACCTACATCATCAAGCGTATTATACCTAGCTTTGTTATAAAATAAAATAGAAATAAAAACTTTATTTTCGTAAACATTTAGTTGTTCTTAACTTAGTGGTTGGGGTCTCCTTTTAAGTATATAAAATACTTGTAACAGAAGGCCCCGCCCTTTCATATCTCTAACTGTTATGTTTACAATTATAAACACTTATCAATTAACATTTTATATCTAAAAGATGTTATAAACATTGTGTGTATAATCCTGTTATAGGTTTCCTATACTATTATAAATTTATAAGTCTATACTTGCCCAGCCTGGGCAAGTCTATTATATATATTGCTTTTAGCAGGTAAATTGCCAAACTACGTGCTGCTACTGAAATTTCTTAAAAGAAAACTCGTTTAAACTTCTCCCAACATGAAATACAAACCGCGGATAAACTATTACTCGTCAGCTTATGCTGAAGCCAGATTATGCCACGAGACCAATGAGGCAATCATAGATGTTATAGATATAATGCATCAATTAAGTTGTCGAATAATTAATGCACAAATTATTCAATAGAATCGGATTAGCCGATTAATCGGTCTCATTTAAATAGCTAGTAGGCATTAATCGGTAAAAAGTCGATTAATTGACATTGAGCCATAAACATAAATCGTTAATTTATAGGAAACGTAACAGGTCTATTAATACTTAATAGAGCGCCGTTGTTGAATGGGTAATTTATTCTTAAAGGAGATATTTTATGATGTCAGCCACAATGACCAGGCTATTTAGTTAAATAATATAAACAGCACATTGCACGCTATGTTCATGTGACGTGGTTAGTCATTTTTAGTAAGTAATAATAGCTGCCAGCCGTTTAACAATTAATAAACACGTAGAGGACACCGAGCACCTTGTATGGGACCCTGGCCTGAGCGTGAACAATTTTATATTGTAATAACAATATTAATTTTCAGTAGCCTAAACTAAGTAGAAAACATTATTCTATGAAGTTTAGTATCAAGTTCGTTAAATAATAAAATAAAACACAAAATCACGTCCACAAAATATATAAACGAGCGAACAAACGCAAAACGAATGACGAAAACAGAATTGACAGATAAGTCAAGTGTTGCTAGAATATGAAAATAAATTACCTAACACACTTTACAATTTTGTTATATTTTATCAAATATCATATAATTTTTACATTAATTATTATTGTCGAATTCAAAATATGAATATAGTAAATAATGAAAAAAATATCAACGTATTTTCAGATTTCGTAAATATTTCTAAATGTAATTTTATTAAACACTGTTCCGATTTTTCCACTGTTTTTTTTACTAGGCAACACAATCAAGCCATTTGGATTATCCATCTCAGTTACACATTTTAAACCAAATGAAAATATTTAAAAAAAAAATATTATGCGTCAATTTCATGCGACTGGATAGTAACATATCTATATTTATTATATACTAACTGCGACTTCGTCCGCGTAGATTTTACCTAAAAAGTGTTTGTCTCCGCGTAACCCTATATTTTTTCTAAAATCAAAGTAGCCTAAGTTACTCATTATAACATCAGCTATCTGCCAGTGAAAGTCCCGTCAAAATCGGTTCAGCCGTTTCGGAGATTAGCCGGAACAAACAGACAGACAGACAGACAAAAATTTTAAACTAAGATGTTTTCGTATAGGTACCTTATATACTTTCATATGCATTAGATAAAAAGCTGTTATTTTGACATTACAAACAGACACTTCAATTTTATTTATTTGTATAGATTAAAACAAAACTTAATATTTTACTTTGTTTATAAGACGATTGTCCACGTTCAAGCCGAATATGGACGGTCCCCTTTAGAGGAGTTTATGATAACATGTTTGAAGTAAATAATGTTATCAAAACAATTTAATAAAGTGGACAGTTCTAGAGGTACTAAAGTCTATCAGTGGTCAAGTAGGGCCAGTAGTCAGCTGGAGGGTACACGACATAGTACAAAACTAGTAAGTAATCTGGCAGCCGCTGCACACTGCGTGACCTCCTGATCCTGCCGTGCCTCCGCGCGGCGCGCCTCCGCATCCCGCGCCCGCGCTCCGCACCCCGTGCCCCGCATGCTGCTCGCCGTCGCCCTCTTACTCCCTGCTATTTGTTTAACTCGTGCCCTCATCTGATTACAACGGAACAGCTTGTTTCCAATTGTAAGAAAAATCCTTTTTGACAAAAAATACGGCGGTCGTGGGTTAGTTAAAAATTATTCCTTGGAATGCAGGTTTCTGTAAATTCCTAATTATTTCTTATGTCACGATTTTTTACAAACCTTTACATGTAGGCTTCGACCCGACCCGGCATGCCGACCCCGAGTCGTGAGGAATGTAAATTGTTGACCGTGCGCGAACAACCCCCAACACAACATTACTTCGATTTTTTCTGTCACCTACGACAAAATATTCGGGAGGGCAGAGGAACGTGCGTAGCAAACCTGAATGTGATCACGCATTTTGAAAGCCCATATATAGAATGCTTTGTAAGAAACCACTTGTGTTCTGCTCATGTCTTGTATTAGGTGAACAGGTTTAAAATTTAATGAAATATTTTAAAGTACAATGTTTATTCAACCGTGAAATAATTTTACAAAATCTATTCAAGTAGCGAGTGAAACAAGTATGTTTACAGAAAATTAAGCAGTAGTCTTACAGTTACTCTTGTGTTAAACAAGGACAAACAGTTGCTTAGTTGGCTAAACAATTGTTTTTCGGTAATAATCGATAGAAGGATACGTCAATATAAAAGTCCACTAATGACCGGCGATTTCCCTGGAAGTACAGATAACAAACTAAACAAACAATTGCCATACAATTGATTCCATCTCATGTGCATATATTTCGATTTTAAATTGACATATAGATAGAAGGCAAACATGAACAAAGATAGAAAGGCAATAAAGATAAGGACCCTGTCTGGATATCACATGATCAGCAATAATATGGTCTAGGGCCCAAGCTCCATAAAATATAATATATACTTGGCAAATACCGGATTGCAACTCTCATTGATGTGAGTACGTAAGTACTGTAATAAAAACTGTTTTAAATTTTGTGGTATAAATATTACATATTGTGTTGAAATCGAGTTTTGAATTTCGTTTTTCATCTTTACTTGTATTACTAATTAGTATTATTTTTTATTTTTAGTTAATATTAAAGTAAATAATTAATATTAAATTGTGTGCGTAAAATAAGTTGTTTTCTAAAACTACTAGGTGGTCTTGTGAAAATTAATTACAACGTATAGATTCACTTATGTGCTAACTGCCTGAAAGATTCCAAAATAATTGCAGGATATTGTTAAAAGAAATGCACTGTTTGATGGATTATCGAAGTCAATCCTGTACATGTCATCAATTATTACCCCAAAATATTATTATATTACTAATTGTGTTTAAATTTATATTAGCTCTAATTGTATTCCCTTAGTCTACACTACACTACGATACGAAATATCTTGGTAGAAAAAACACATCTCCAATTTCTCCAAACTTCTTCATCGTGTGCCCCGCCCCTTACATCCATTCTTAATATTAGTCCTCACTAAACCGGCTAATCCTTTGTTGCTGCCAAAAATGTAGGTTATCAAAATATGCAAGTTACATTAAACCAGAGCAGTAACTCAACTTGGGCCAACCATATGTTTGATTTTGTATAAAGCACTAGTATGATGGCTCTTAAATTGATATTAAAGCTCGGCAATAGGTTTAGCACAACAAAACTTATTGGCGATGCAAAGCAAGCTATGATTGATGCAAATATACAGAACCTTGATCATCGCTACAAAATAGCTGCCATAGGTTAACATAGGTTTCTTACCAAGCATTTGCGGGTGTGCCAGGGAAATTTTGATTCCATTATAGGAAGACGAGACCTCTTGGTTTTCGATTACATTCCGCCAATAAGCGTTTGGCTTACATATACGCCACCAATACTTACTTAAAAAGCCTTTTGCGTTGCGCATAACTGAAGTGCTAAATTCTATTTTGCGTAAAACTAAGGAAACGAACTATTTTAACCAGTCTTCTATTAATCGTTATGTATAAACTGTTTATCAACAAGGCTTGAGTGCATAGGTCAAGCCATATCCACCTCCAACGTTACCATCGCCTAATTTCAAGTTTCTAACTCGAATTCGAAATCTAATGGCATTTTGTATAGGCTGAGAATCAAATCTAAATATTGGTAAGTATGTAGTTGGCAAAACACTAACATTCGCTACTTGACCAACAAATTACAATATATAATGTGTATAAAATATTTCGATCTAAGTTTAATAGACGAGATAAGAGACAAAGAATTCATGACGAATTAAAATACCACAGTAAGTGGGTACCCATACAATCTAGTCGTAAAGATAAGGTTGAGACAACTGTGTTTAGCATTGATTTGGGAGCAACGTCGCCGCGCCGCGCGCGCGCCGCCCCTCGTCTCACCGCACCGTACTCACGACGTGCTCTGCTTTCGTCACTTGCGGACGGTGCTCGATCAATTCATAAATAACAGGCTAGCGGAGCCTTAATTCACGACATTATTAATTGTGTCATTGTGCTTATCGATATAGTTAATTGAAAATGCTGTCCTTCCTGCTCCGGTTTATTGCAAGGATGGTATAGAGGATTTAATGGTTGACCCCCCCCCCCCCCCACTGTAACCATAAATTGTGTAATCCACAAATAGATCCGGGTGTTTTTTGTGTCCGTTATTTTAGGTTGTAAAGTCTCTCGCGTAACACAAGGATTATCCCTTATCTGGGAGCTGTGTATTTATAGAATGAAGAAGAAAGTACTTACCTACTTATCTGTTTTTTCAGTTATAGGTTCCAGTTAAATTGTAAAACAAAGTGGTTATAACTATGAGTAAGTATAATGCAGACGCTAACAAACTGACAAATAAGGACTAGACAAGTTCTTATTGATTTTAAATATCAAATTAAAAGTATTGTATGTTTACTTGTGGTTGTTAGCAAGAATGAAATCTGTAGTCAACGTTCGTACATTAGCACTCCTAAATTATCAAATGCTATGCACAATAGTGCACACATCGGTCGATATAGGGTTGAGGCGTTGTTTCTTCCGTTACACTTAATAAGTGAACTAAAATGTAACCGGTTAATTGTAATGACTTTTCTTTTTGGCATAGTTCGAGGCTGTCACAATAGAATGGAGCGCTGACAATCGGCGGCGCGCGGACGCTGATTGTATCTGTCAAACAGGAGCGTTTGTTTATGAGGCGCGACGCGGATGCGGACGCGCCGACCCGCTACCGGCCGGCCGCGGCCGCCACAGCCTCCGCCCCACATGTCCACGCTCCTCGTATACCTATCATGATATGTCGATCATTTATAACGAACAACCCACTATTTTCATCCAACTTTCTAATAGCATCACGTGCGAGAATTTGCATAAATATTTAGGTAATTATTCGCATCTCAGATTTATTTGTAAGTAGGTACGTGATTGACAATTGTCGCAAATCATTCGTGCTTGTCAGATTGGATTACCCTTTGAATTTGAACAAAAAAAGCCGAGAAAGTTGTTCTATCATATGACGCAAAGTGGGTGGGCTGCTGCAACGGGCTGGACAATTGTACTTTCGTATCAATATGCTACAGAAATTCTTCACGTGTTGAAAATATTTAGTCGCAAATGTGCATAATAACACAATCGTCTCTCGAACACCAATAAAACGACAAGTTTAATAAAAAATCTTAACTTATAAAATGAGAAAGTCATCTTAACCATTTATTTGTACGTTATTTACTGATACGGTTAATCATGATTCATGTTGATTTTACGATTGGTGAACACCTACATCAACTGTGGAAATGCGTTGCGAATCGCTAATACTAAAGAGTTTGCCTAAACCGATTTATCAAATTACGGTCAGCAAAGGTATACAGTCGGTACTGTCATATGTAATTCTCGAGTGGTACAAAGAATTGAATCATAAATATTAATCAAGATCGCAATAAAATCGACGACGTAGAATCTGCGGAGCCGCGTGTCGACGCATCAAGCGCCGCGCGCGTCCTGCCTCACTTACCAACACCCTTGCCATGGAAATATATTATTTTTAATGAACACAGTCAAGATCCATCTCAATAATATATTACTAGAAACACAAACTTTTAATTGTGACAAATGATTCTGGGACCTAAAAATAATATGACAAATGTACTGCGTGTTCTATGGACTCAGACAGTCGACATTTGCGACTTCGGTGTGTGGGCAGTAGGTACTCGTGCTTAACTATAATACTCAATGAGATTGACTCTTGTGTCAATTGGAATAAAAATTATTTTAATATAACCAAAAATTGTGTAGTCATATAATATTATTGTCTTGCCAAAAAGATAACGGGGAAAGTTTGATTGCGAAATCCTGCAGATACTTAACAGAAATAATACAAATATTAGCGTAGTGAACGCATAATGTTCGTTTAGTTATAAATTCTATTCTAGAATATATATAATTATACGTTATTCTGAGATAATTTAGTTTGTAGTCAGTGTAATGTCGATTATTTAACTTAGGATTTGCCGTGTTTTACCCTTAGAAGTTATAGTATTTTGTAATTAGATCTGAGACATCTAGCAACTTGTATACAATAATTATGAGAGCGAATGAAGCTTAGTTATTTGGAACGTAGTATAGTGTCAAAGATATCTACGACACTGTCGCTCTACGAGAGTATTTAACTTAAATCAAAATGCAAACGCTTACGCCGAGAAATGCATTTTGCGCTTACCAATAAAAAATATTTAATAAGCAATGTTACTTCCCTGTCAATCAATTCGTTGGATAATAAATGCGAGAATCCTTTGCTCGTTATTGCGTTACAATACTATATAAATACGACTGATATAAATTGCATTCATTAATTTTGATGTTTTAATTGTATAATCCCATGGTATGTACCTGCTTCGTTAGTATTTGTACGTGCTCCAATTAAATAAACACGACTACGCTATAAATATTTCGATGCTCCCTATCTGTGTACATACACAATTATGACATTTTACGTAGGTTTGAATGTTTCTTAGCAATAGTTATGCTTTAGAACACAATAAAGGTGCTAGCACACGCAAGTACGCAAGTATCTCGAGGAAAAATAAATGTGCAGGTTAAATGCGCAAGTTGCTGGCGCAGGCTATGGCGTACAGATGCGTACGCGGACGGTATGCGCAAACTCCTCGCGTACGCGCCCACGTATCGGACGGACGTACGGATCATTGTTGTATTATACAGGGGGTCCGGTAATTAATGGATAACCTTGAAATGTCTTATAGTAGAACTGATGGTCGTTCAGAAAAAGAAATGAAAAATAAAATTATATAAATTACTAAAAACACTTATTAAAAAAGTGCAATAGCTAGTCATACTTTTGACTATCTATCTATTAGCATAATTAGTGTATAATAATAAAACATCAGAAAACCGATGGAATTCATTCATTTATGGTTGTAGTGTAGAAGAAAGTTAAATATGGTAATTAAAAAGACATCTCAGGTAGTAATTAGGATAGATTTTTTTTCATATTTTTATCTAACCGGCCATCAGTTCTACTAAGACATTTCAAGGTTATCCATTAATTACCGGACAGCCTGTATATGTACTCAAGTAGGTTTTTTAATGTCGTATTGCAATAACTCCATGTAACTACAAAAAATTTGAAAAATCTGTGTTGTCATCAATTGTCGTCGCTTGCCCATAACTGTATCTAACTTGCTTACGTTATATGACCTGCTCGAGGAGCCCATGCGACTAGCTCGCGCATGTAGTCCTCACGAGAAGGCCACACACTAATGATCGTGCGGGCTATTTGCGCAGGTGGCTCGCTTTAATACGCACGCTCGTTGGACCGCGCTCTTTCTTCCAAAATAGAATACATGATAAATTCAAACCGTGCAAATACCTCTACATGCGCTATCATCCAGGATAGACGGTGCGTTTACGTGAGGCCAACTAAACCTCTTTGAGCCATTCTAGTAAATAATATGGAAGGACCAGCTGAACTAAAAACCATGCCTTTAGTGGTCTACCCAGTGTATCCACATTGTATTTGCCTGTGATTTACCTTTCTGAATTTTCAATAATATAATAATAATAATATTCTATCACATATACACAACACCATCTAGCATAAACTAAGCCGAGCTTGTACTCCGTAGTACCCATGTACTAGACAATCGACAAACATACATATGTATATACTTTTTTTTGTAAATACATTCATATTATACATATAAACACCCAAACCAAGATAAACATCCATGTCCGTGCACACAAATGTTTGACTTGCTCGGGAATCGTACCCGCGAACTTAGGCCTGGCAGTCGGTTACACTAACCACTACGCCATCAAGGTCGTCACAATAAATTCTGTATTTACAAATTTTCACATATTATGTTATGTTATGTGGTACCTCGTTAAACTATCTTATCGTTTGTTTGTCGTTACTTTAGTAGTTCCGCTAAGACGTACGCATTCGCTTATCGCCGATGGTAAGTTCTAAGTATGATTGTGGTTTTCTGCGAATAACTTCTTAATAGCAGCAAGTGTAGTCTAGATATATTATGTTCGGTAGAAGACAATAGCTTATTGAATTGGGCTTCGGGCAAAACTCGAATGTGATGCTATTATCTATGGTTTACTATGGATGTAATATACTAATACACTACGGTATGGTTAAGGATAAGTATCCAAGTTTGAACAAAACCAAGACTCTATGTTTGATCATCATACCGTTACATAACAGTTAAACCTCTACCAGTAGATATTTTAGTGAAATAAACCAATCATTTTAACAAAACATAACTTAAACAACATAAATATGATATTCTAAGAACGGTGCACAATACGCCAATCGACAAGATTTAACAGCTGTAAATCAACACTGACATTTATCGCCAAACAGTAAGTTCAAAGACAATGCGTTGGCAGATCGTTTGGGCATAATGTTACGGTGATAGTACACTGGTAGTTGTACGAAACAGGAATCCATGCGCATGAGTCAGGCGCGCCACGGCGGCGCGGCGGCGGCGGCCGCGGCGCGTGCGCACCGTGGCGCAACACCAACGCGCTGCTACCGCCAGTTGCCACTGCGCAAACGCACGCTGTCACTACACCAGTCACTAGTGTCGCACTCGCACAACCCGCTGTAATAACATTCACAGGTTTCTACCCAAGTTTTTTGACTTCACTGAAGTGTTTGTCTTACTTCGACCTGATTTTATACTCGTATAGAAAATAAGGGCGCTTTTTAAAAAAAGCCTTCTACTAATTGTTGTGTGCGATAGTTCAATTCTTCAGATTCGGTCTACTTAAACTCACGATACAGGCATCAAATAATGCTTGTATTGACTATATACTATACTATTGCCGAATGCCATGGTTAACTTCTGACTAAAAGAAATCGATATTGCTTTTAGGATCTTTCTTTACTTCATTGTACTGCACTACGCCTGCACGGATGACGTAGTTGTTTTATTGTTACCTCGCCATTGCCAGTGCGCCCAGTGTTGTGGGTTCGATCACCACATGGGACAAAATTTCGTGTGATCTACATTTGTAGAGCATATTCAACTTGAAACAACTATTGAGTTGTTTCAAGTATGGATGAACTTTGTGTCTGTTGTTTGAATGAATAAGGTCCCGTGGGTCATAAAAATAATTTCTCTTTAAAGTTAAATGAAATTCTAGCCGAATATTTTCATTTTGAGTACTTTTTAACTGACTTCAAAAAAAGGTGGTGGATTCGACCGAATGTTTTTTTATGTGTTACCTTATAATTTTTCTAGGTGAACCGATTTTGATATATATTTTTTTATATAATAGTAATAATAATAAGTTTCATCCATAGTTATCAATATACCAGTCCATGAAACACCCATACCCATAGCCCTTATATTAGAATCCATACGTAGCAATAGTCCTACGCTACTCCGGCTATTGCCGCTGTTGGTATTCCATCCCACCTTTGATTAAAACTCTCGAAGGGCCTCTTCACGTTGGACCCATGTCTCCGTGTAAGCCTCCCAAAGGGCCGGGTATTTTCCTAACGTATTAGGGAAATACCCGTAAAAAACAAATAATAATAATAATATCTTTATTGATTAAAATCAAATCAAGCAATACATAAATCCACTTATAACACTAAGTAGTTAAATCTAGGTCTAACTGCAACAGCCATCAAGGCTAACCCCTTCCACTCCCTTGCTAGTTGTAAACTTTGTTACAGGAATATTAAGGATAATCCCAAACAACATTTACAGCTGACAAAAAATACCAGTGCTATATTTATTATAGTGGATTTTGAATTTACTGAATCCCAAAACCAGGCATGCCTATTTCTATGGGGACCAGATTAAAAAAAATTAAATCTTTAATAAAAATGCAAAATAAGAGGTGTGTGAGTGTGTGTAATTTATTATGTATGTGTGTGTGAGCGTATGCATATGATAGATTTTTGTGTGTATGCGTGACTTATGCTATATAGAATAGAATAATCCTTTATTTGTAATTAATTTAGCTTACGCACAGTAAAGGCGAGATAAACAGCTGTATCATCTGCACAATTGCAAAAAAAAGCTAGTGTAATTGGACGCATTCATTTTGGCATTCAAATGTCTACCTATAACAAACTAGATATCTTGATGCCAAAATCAATGCGTCCAAATTCACGACATATGTAGTATTTCGTGGTTCATAACAAACTTAAACATAATATGAGTAGACAAGACAACACTCATCAATTATTAATTATATTTGGTTACTAATAGACGCTAACTATATTTATCAATTAAAGAGTTTAACATGTGAGTCAGAGACAGGACATCAAAAACACTTGTTATGGAAGTCGAGCGACAAAAATCCGGGGCAATACTCTCACACAAAGACAAAAAACAAACAGATGTACGCCAAAACAAAAACAAAACAGCTTATACCGCGGTATTAAAAAAATAACCGTTCACTTTTTTGTCCATTTACGACGGAAACCAATTTGTTAAACGGATAATGGTTGATGGTAAACAAAGTCTTTGGTGTCATGGAACAAAGGAAGAAATAGCACTATCTACTAGACAATTGGTTTCCCAACGCCTTGGGGACGCAAGTCATAAGCTAAAAGTAAACAACGTCGTAAAGTACGTAGCTCATTACTCATTAGGCTAGGACCTGATTACAAGTCTTCCAAGAAACTCTTGTAAGAAAGACGTATTCGACTTAAATAGACGTTACATACTTAATACCTAAACTAAAATTAGTTAATTTGTGTAAATTATAATTATGCAAGCGTAATCGCATTAATAGCATAACGGTAGTATTAAATTAAAAACGATACAAGTATATTTTCAATAAATTCTTGGTTATGTGCGACATTCAAAACCCTCACACTGGATCGAACTAAGGGGTGTAGCGACTTTTTACTCACTGCTCTAGTGCTTATTACACGAGAACAGTGAGTTTGAAATATTAATATAGAGTATATATAGTAAATAACAATAGCTCAGATTCGATGTAAAAAGTAAAGTCTTTTGTAAACAAAAACATAAACTTAGTAGTAGGTATTTAGTCACTACATTGCTTAAATATAGCTTGACTTCTATTTATTATGATTATGAGCTTCCCATCAAAGCTGAGTTCAGTATTGTTAGACCATATAAAAAGCTGCGGTTAGTGCTAAAATTAAGCAACCAATATCGATAGCCTAAATGTCCATTAAACAATATATTGTATTATAAATAATATTTTACAGCTTTTATACAGAACTATAGGTACATTGGAGATCTTCACTTGTTACCCCCCCCCCCCCCCTCCCCCGACTTCGTTTGCAAGCTTTTTTTCAAGCTGCATACGATACCTAGGTTCTGTGGCAGTTCGGCAATAATTGATTATTTATCAAACACGCAATCATCCAAACTTAATATTTATAATATTAGTGTAGCCTCAAAATAATTACTAAATCGTTATTGTTCTGAGAGTAAAGCCCATAACGACAATAAGATGTCATTTAAAATCCACTTTTTAAATTAGTTTTCAGTAAGAATTTGGATAACAAAAACCTCATTGATTGGCAAAAAACTAAAAATTACGAATACATTTAACAAATTCTTGTCGTCCATCGACAAGTAACTCGATACTTAGAGATGCCGGTTAGTGCATCTCTCGTTGTATTGGGAGCACATTTGACGAATTCTCACGATGCGTTTGGGAACGAGATTTTTTCTCGTTTCATTTCCCGCGGCAAACAATAGATCACCGCGCGCTTGGATGGAGGGTTGGAAGTACGTGGCACCGACCGACCAATATTCATTTATGCGTATTGAAAGTGTTGATCTTGTGTATTGGTCGATGTAGACTATAAACTTTAAAAATTTCGTTTATATGAAGTAGTCTATAACAAAAAGTTTGTGTATATATTCATTCCAAGTCTAGGTGTTATTTGTATCTGTCGTTTGAATTTACCGCAACATGGGAAAACAAAGCTCATGTAATTGACAGATTATTATTTAATTTCTGTAATGTCTGAAGGTTTTCATGACTAGCAACCGATTAGTAAATCAGTTCAAATATACTAAGTAGGCATACATTTTTAACTATGAAATAACTTCACAACAACAAGCATTTTCACTGCCTATAGATATATTTCAATAATTTGCATGTAATAAATACTATTTAAACTGGATTTGCAATAAATAAATGCAGTGCCATAAAAATAAGTAGCATAAAAATAGTTTTGCAAGCATGCATGGCTAAAGATGTTTGATAAATACCGTTTTCATTTTTCTGAGATTACTGTATAAATAATTTTCCCAATATTTGGCAACAAGGCAACAGCCAATTCTCATGTTCCCGACTGTGCCCGTGTCGGCGGCTCCCAGGCGCTCCCCGTCGTCTGCGCACACTTGTTGCTATGAACCAGTTCCTGAACCAAAGTGACCTGTCAAATTACTTCCTCAATTATTTATGCAATTTATGCACTTTTTTGCATAACAGTACGACTTAGCGTATATATTTTAATATATAACAAACTGAATATATTTAAATAAATAAATACAATACTTATTTGCTATCATTTCTATAGACTTTGTATACCTATTGTAATTTTTACGACTTGCTACAGGGAAACGTGAATTTGCGTACACGGAAATAACCCGAATTATTTATCATACTAATAACACAAGTTGAAAATAAAATAAAATAATTTAAATATAAAATGCGTATTGATATTCAGATTACTGAAATATAAATTTACACCCATAAATTCTTATATTCGCTCACATATGTACTTCCACTTCCTTGCAAACCTTGAATTCTTTGAAACTTTATGTGTGAATTTCATAGCTTATAATTATAGTAATTATTCATTCTAAAAGGTCATAATAAATGAGTTGCTAATTCTAGTCTATTTGTCGTTTATCCTATAAATCAAGTCGATATAAATGTGGTCCAGCGTGGAGTCAGTTAAAATTGCTCTCATCTCATTACGTGTGATACAATTCAGTTGATTCACCCGAGGGGAATGTTACCTGACCGGTACAGTTACCCATATCCTACATTGCACACATTGTAATGATTATCCTCTCAGTTTAATAAAAGATTCAACGGAAGCCGCTACCTGTCTCGTGAGAAATGACAGCGGATGTTGCAAAAGGTGCCCCCGTTTTTTTTTTCAAGTGTTACATATTGATGAAATGGGACTAAGGGTGATTCCGTCTCCTGTTTAATGATTCCTGAGAACTACTCGTCACCTCCGTTGCTAAACATCGTTCAGAGATATTATAAAGTACTACGTTTAATTAAAGCGCATAAAATTTTTTCTGCAAAGTAAATTTGTTGCAAAATTTATAGCAACCAGAATATAGCACGAGTAAAAATATTTTATGTATTCCTGCATGTTTAATACGTTCGTGTGAAGTTGCATTGTTCCATATTTTATGTTCCAGACATAACGTGTGTGAAATTTGGTTCTCTTCACCTGCTACAGTGTCGTGTTTGAAAAAGTTAAGGCAAAAAATACAAGAAGGAAACGTAAACGGCGCCGGTTATGAGTACGTATCATCATTATATAAAAAAGCATTTAGAGCCATGCACTTGTGAGATCCGTTCCCACACTGCTTTATCGATCGTACAAGTATCATCTGTAAGTACACTATCATGCCCGCTTCCATCTAAACCATAGAAAGTTCAGTAACCTTGATGGTCTTATCTTTATCATAATAAGGCATTAACAATATAAAAGCAATCTATCATTTGAAATTAATATGATCGGTGATCACGGCGGCGTGCGCGAGCGGCGCCGCGTGGTGGTGGCGGGCACTCGATATCTGCATAGCCGGGCGGAATGGCGGTTAATCAGGTGGCCCGTTACATTACATTGTGCTCGCTGTGAGCTGGAACCCGAGAGAACAGGTTGCTCCAATGACAAAGGAGCAGATTCCATCGTCCGCAATCCGCGTCTCCGAGGCCCACATTATAAATAGTCCGTCGAAATAATCCGTTGCTACGTGTCACTGCGGCGCCCACCAACGTCGGCCGGTACACTTCCATACTTAATGATATCTAACACAAAAACAATTCATAAAAAACTGCTAAGAGTGAACATTCCGTTTCCGCGTGCAGCTTTGACCTTACGGTGATTGATGGTCCGAGAATTATTAATAGTTTATCTACGTAATAGATGATAATAGTTGCGACCGCGATCGATATTAAAAATCTTACTGTGTCATCTTCTCATTATTTTTTGTTCAATTTTAGTCCCAGCTATTGAGCTGAAAGGACTGTTAGTAGTTTATTAATAAAATTAAACAACCGTTATATTATGTGTTTGCAAGCGGTTAATAATAAAAGTGGATCTAGCAGCCTTTACGCATATGATACGTCAATGGCGTCAAGTCTTTAAATAATAATAATAGAACGATCAAGACATTGGTCAAATTAAAGACTGTCTGTTAAGAAGCCGTTCGCTCTGTCTACCAAATTCTTTGCCACTATTATGAGACATTTACTTTCCATCATTCTCAGTCAATTCCGATTTGCAGTTATCAAGTCACCCCGGGTAACAATCCAAATAGAATTGTACACTGTTGGCAAAAGATATAACAAGGCTTTGTGGCCAATATATAATTTACCGCGTTTGCGTCTCAGGGTATAGGTACATTAATAATTATATATGATCTCAAACCAAAAAAATAAGGACAGTGGTGGTCGTAAAACTAGCTATAAAAGCATACTAAAGGAAAAGAGCTATGTAATATTACTCCGATCGTAGCTTTAGCTAGCTTGGCAGTGTTCGTCTTATAGAACGTTTATTAAAACAAGCATAATATTTAATCTGTGACTCTATCATGTACTGTACTAATCGTAGCTCACGAGGACTGTGAATGCAATTTGCTCTATGGTACTCCTTTAGCCGGATTCACCCATTCTACGCATTCAGGCTACTTTCAAGTATTTGATCAGGGTATACACCATATAATTTGCTTACTAATTTAGAATCCAATATCATCTCGCTCCGTTACCATAAGTTTATGTAATACAAATCTTTGGGTAGTAGTAATAGTACAAATAGTAGTAGTAGTTATGTCTATACATAGTATCCAAAATACTTCCCACAGATGAATAATCAAGGAACACGCTGTAAAATGTGAGTAATAATCGTAAAGCACAAACAATCGACTTTCATTTTAAAACAAGGATCTGTGCGCCACCTGCGCGGCAGGCGCGCCGCGGCGCGGAGCGCGGTGCTCTGGTGCCGTGCTTTACTGCCGGAACAATGGAGCAAAGGCCAGCCTCGCTATTGTCGGCTGCAGCACGTGGTGCCAACCTACCACGCACAATGACTTACACCACCACCTGATTTAAATTACTTTATTATTCAATTTTCTTATTCTTAATGTCTAATGTCACGCACACAACGAAATGTTCGACAGCTTTCATAAAATTCACACGACCTCTTTTGCGTGCCATCTGTGCATATGCCTGTAAAATGTAACTGCGTCTATTTAAACTTTATGATGTCTATTTAACAATGACAATACTAAATGTACCTACTACGTCAACCTGTCGTACTTGAAATGTGTACAAACAAAATTGTATGATACGTCGGGTAAACATCCATCTAAACTTTTTAATCGAGAATGTCTTTTTGTATGTCTTGCTCTTGCTCACCGTTCGGCGGGCGGTAATCAATACAATAGCTGTAGAAATGCTTTTGCCACTTTTAACTAAGGTGTAATAAACTAATGAATTACTAAACACTGAAATGTCGAATGTGTCACCACTGTAGCAAGTCCTTGATTAATGATTTCAAGTTATCCTATATTTGCCTAATCCAAGTATTTGATATAAACAAATACAAAGATTAGAGGCTATCGACTTGATGACAATGAGCAATGATATATAGAAGTTGCTTTATCCCCGCAAAGGCAGGCAGAGATGTATTAGACTGACATTTCGACAACTATGTTTTTGAGTCCGACGTAATAGAGGGCGAGTTTATTGCCGTCTACCGCCAATAGTTGCAGGCGGGCTGATTTTGAGAATTTCCAGACAGACAAGTGAAAAACAGCAATGAATTGCCGTAAATCTTAGAGTTCGAAAAAATTATATCACGTGACCGTGAGGTCAGAGGTCAAAGTTCATAGTCATTTCGGGGTATGTCGACTATGCTGAATCGAATGGCGTTGACCGCGAGTCTCTAGCTCTTACGGTTCTTGAGTTGAAAGTTGTATAACAGACAGACGGACGGACAAAGCTGTTGTATAAGAGTTTTTTTGAACTCTAAACAAGTGAGAAACGACAATGAATTGCCGTAAATCTTAGAGTTCGAAAAAATGGTTCAAGTAATATGCAAAGGTCACGTGATATCACATGACCTTGAGGTCAAAGGTCATAGTCATTTCGGGGTATATCGACTACGCTGAGTCGAATGGCGCTGACCGCAAGTCTCTAGCTCTTACGGTTCTTGAGTTGAAAATTGTATAACAGACAGACGGACGGACGAACGGACAAAGCTGTTTTAAAAGAGCTTTCACACTCTAAAAAACCCAGTAAAACATTGTTGAACTTAGAAATCAAACCCAAACCCTTATGCTCAGCAGTTGCATTCAGTATCGCTGCACCATCGAGGCAGTCATTATTCTAGATCACATAATAAGCGACAGGTCCTAACTGAAACTTAAATCTTGGTTAACGTTATTATCGACGTACGTGATGAGAATTTGGCAAACATTGTAACATAACCAGACTTTGAGTCGATAAAAATAATTGCGTTATACAAAGTAATTAGAGGTTCATATTTTTCTGATGTACATACCTCTGAATGTCACACACTCACACATCAAGAGGACGTTTAGTTCTTATCACTAATGCACAAAAAGGAAATAACGAATTACGTGAACAAGGATTATTCAAGGAGGAAAAACAGTTAACTAAATCATATCAATATTAATCGATTTGAGAATTATTCTATGTGCCATTCGATATGATAAGCGCATCAAACCAAACCATTCTATAATTTATACGGTTCATAACACCCATCACGGTGGACCGAAATAAAATTCAAGTTAGAACCAGCTGGTGCGAGATTTGAAGATGAACAAGGCGATTACACACTATTATGAAATACAACTGCTTGTAACGCCCTCACTAAAGGGGTTAACCCAAGCGGCGGAAATTGATTTAAATTATGCTATTAATAATATTAATTATATGTTACAGCAGGTAACGTTTTTACATAAAATAACTTTCATAACGTCACAAAAAATTAATTACACACACACCAATTGTAATTATACGTTTATTTTAGGATATTTATTGATTTTAACGTTGTTAATAGGTAAACAAATACAATCTTTCGATCATAAAATATTTGTTTTGAAAATGAAACGATAAGTGGTAATTAAACTTTTTTTTTTCTTGAACCGTATCCTTAATTTCTTGGATATTGATATTGGGAAATGAGAGTTACATCCTTGTCATAACTAAGTCAATGATGATTTACACCTTCTTGATTTTTGCAACTGCTACATACATAATATGTATATAAGAGACGATTTAACTTTTGTACGCCCAATGTTATACGGTAGAATTACTTTTGCCGTTTTAGTTTTTGTACAAATATTATTTCTTTTTGTCTTTGCGAATGCCTTAATACGGTCGAAACTTCGGAGATACACAAGATATCTTGTCTTATAAACATTATCGCGATAAGATCTTATTTATCTCTAAATCTTATTCAAAGAGCAGCTTCAGTAAGTGCTACTGATTGAACAGGTTGTCAAAGCAGGTAAAAGCGCTACAACTCAAATATTGGACATTTATAGTTTTGAGATTCACATATTTCAATTTGGTAGCTATAAATCTTAACAGCTTCTTCTTAACAACAAACAATGCACGTTTGCAGAACGCATTGTATAACAATGATTTGTAAAATACACAATATTTTAAAATGATACAAACATGGCCCATTTTAATGATAATTCACTCGTTTCAATCGTAATCATTTACATAGGAAAAAAGTTAATATAGAAAACACAATGTCGGCGGTCAATTACTGACCCAGCGGGCGTTATCCTGGCTGCGGTTCAACAGATGGTTGTTTTTTACCAGTTGCAGAGGCACAGGCGCAGGCGGCGGGGCGCGCGGCGCTGAGCGAGCGTGGAGCGCGGGGGTGCGCCCTATAACCGTATAATTACACGTTGTAGTTGCGCGCGCGCCGGCACGCACAATTGGCTTAAACGAGTGTTTGCTTTGATGTGCCGCCGGCCACGGCGGTTATCCACGTGCGGTCGCCGCAACCCGTTCTCATGTTAAGCTTATTAAGAAGAGGCTACTCGTTTTACGGTTGTTTATACGTACGACAAGAAATACCTTCACGTTGCAGATTTAAAAGGCATGTGGATAAAAGCACTTGGCGAATTCCGAGTACCGGATTATGTCTCCGAGATTACCCACCTACTCCTGATCTAGCGAGACGCTACACCTCGTTTCTCGGGCCTCATTATGTATGTGTACGTACGTCTTATGATTAATCAATATAAACATTGTGTCAATCGAGCGACACTCGTAACTGTGCCGAGTGCTATCTGTGTCATCTGTTTGTTATAAAGTGTACAGTTATGTCGCACAAATGCCAAGGGCTACATCGATCAACCCGGTGTTGTCGCAAGTGATTCTTAATCGACAGCCGTAGTCGAAAGTTGAGTAGCGACGTCGTGATGCCGAACTTAGCCTCCTTCTACGTACCGGTACCGGTACACATAGCGCGTTGTGAAAAAGTCACCTCGTTCCTCTCGATAACAGCTGCGACACCGCATAAAAATATATTATTAATCTTCGTATCGTGACTAACGGTTTCGAATCATCGTTTACTTGAGTGGGGCTTGGAATGAAAGCAAGATAAATATTGAACCAATAATTTGCACGGCAAGGCTTTCAAATGTCGCAGCGTGCGCGAGCCGCAAGCACATGATCGACCAACGACCACCGGCCTGACCGCGTCGCCTGCCGCCCGCGACACGACGCGACGCGCGACGTTCAGTCACGCAGGCCCACCTCACATCTTTGCCTTACTTATAATTAAATCACGGGTAATGTAGTGTCCTATAAAGAGCATAATAGAAATGTGATACTTTAGTACGTGTGTGCTTACTAGAAAGTACGTGGGTAGGTATGTATTACGATTAGATTTTATTCTATAGACAATATTTATGTTTGTCATTCTTCTTCTTGAAATACTGTTTTCTCTTCTTTCTAAATACCTACGTTTATTGGCTACTACGAGGAAAAATCAATAGTGTAACTTTGCTGTGACGAGGCAACATCGATAGAGTACCTGCTTTTGCAATGACGAGGAAACATCGATAGAGTACCTGCCTTTGCAATACCGAGAAAACATCGATAGAGTACTACTTTGGCTATGACTAGGTAACATCGATAGATTGCCTGCTTCTGCAATGAGAAGCAATCATCGATAGAGTACCTGCTTTTACTATGACGAGGAAACATCAATAGAATACCTACTTTAGCTATGACTAGGTAACATCGATAGATTACCTGCTTCTGCGATGACAAGGAATCATCGATAGAGTACCTACTTTTAGTATGGCAAGGAAACATCGAAAGAGTACCTGCTTTTGCTATGCTGAGGAAACATCGATAGAGTACCTGCTTTTGCAATGCCGAGAAAACATCGATAGAGTACCTGCTTTTGCAATGCCGAGAAAACATCGATAGAGTACTACTTTGGCTATGACTAGGTAACATCGATAGATTGCCTGCTTCTGCAATGAGGAGCAATCATCGATAGAGTACCTGCTTTTAGTATGACGAGGAAACATCAATAGAGTACCTACTTTAACTATGACGATGAAACATCGATAGAGTAGGTACTCTATCGAGCTAAAGCGGGTGATTTAGCTATGACGAGGAAACATCGATAGAGTACCTGCTTTTACTATAACGAGGAAACATCGATAGAATACCTCCTTTAGCTATGACTAGGTAACATCGATAGATTACCTGCTTCTGCGATGACAAGGAATCATCGATAAAGTACCTACTTTTACTATGGCAAGGAAACATCGAAAGGGTACCTGCTTTTGCTATGACGAGGAAACATCGATAGAGTACCTGCTTTTGCAATGCCGAGAAAACATCGATAAAGTACCTGCTTTTCCTATAACGAGGAAATCTCGATAGAGTACCTGCTTTTGCTATGATGAGGAAACATAGATAGAGTACCTACTTTTGCAATGACGAGAAAACATCGATAGAGTACTTGCTTTTCCTATAACGAGGAAACCTCAAGGAAAAACAAGGTACCCTATCGATGTTTTCTCGTCATAGCAAACTATGATGAGGAAACATCGATAGACTGTTTTTTTTTCTTTTTTACGTGACGGAATTAATTCATTGGCGCATACCCCTCCGCGGGGGCAGGCGAAGGGGTTATGTAGGACTCACCCGGGAAAAGATGGAGATATCCCGGTAATACCGGCTAAACCTTCCACGGTGTTCCTTCTCACAATCTATAGCCGGGGCGCAAGGATCACTCGCACATTCATCCTGCAACATCGATAGAGTACCTACTTTTACTATAACGACGAAACATCGATAGAGTATCTTCTTTAGTAGCAGCATTTGCTAACTGTTCGGAGAACCAAACAGCTAGAAGAGCAGACGCTTTTTATAACGGATTTAATGAACAATATACGGATTAACAATTTATATTTTGATGCGGCATTCGATTGCCGGATCAAAATCTACTAAGGGCCTGTTTCAACACGTCTAAGTAGCATTTATCTGCATGATAAAAGTCTCGCCAGCTCTCTTCTTTAACCTCATAAGATAACATGCGATTAACTTTCGGATAACTTTAATTTGATAGTTGTGAAACTGGCCATAAGTATTATTGGATATGTCTGCTAAGAAATTTAATTAGCAACACGGAGTCTAAAACTTTGTAAGGTAGATGACAAAGTCTCGCATCCTACGACGTGACTCGTTAAAGCTTGCGGAATATAAGTGTCGTACACCTCCGCCGTCGTCGATATAGATGTGATGCTAAAGCACTAGCAACTAATATAGATAATATTCGAATGGTACTGCTAGCCCGCAGGTTTGCACGCTGCACGGCAGACGTCAAAGTGTCCTTATTTAAAGCGTTCTGTCAGTCCTTCTATTCGAGCGGCCTGTGGGTGTCATATACAAGCCGAGCCTACAACGTCCTGCGCGTACAATATAACAACGCCTTCAGGATGCTGTTGCGGCTGCCGCGGCGTTGTAGTGCATCGGGCATGTTTGCCGAAGCTCGCACAGATGGTTTTCACGCTATCATGCGTAAAAAAGCGGCTTCCTTGCTACAGCGCTTGCGTAACACTCAGAACGGCATCCTGAAAATGATTGTTAACAGGCCAGACTGTCCTATATGTCCTATAAGTCCAATGGCACTGGGTGGAAATAGCTATAGGTACACATACATAGATCTCACTACACAACGTTGCGTAGAGGTACCTATAGTGCTACCACACGGTGCCTAGAGGGCGGGCTTACTAACACTACTAATATAGACTATAAGTACATTCTGTTACTAACCCGTTACTAAACAACCTATGGACTTTTTATGTAGGTACATACCGACATTAATGTCTGAAATAAATATATTTTATTTTATTTTATTTATTTATTTAATACTATAAAGGAAGAACAGTTGCCGGTACATATCAGTGGTATCGATCTAAATAATATATGAGATTAACTTTTCACCACGTCATCACTAACATCAACAAACATTTCACAGGATGATTCGCAAAATACAATTTTGCCTAGGTTGTTTATTATTCTTAATATTAAATAGCTTTAGGTATAGTAATATAATAAAGTATTCAAAATGTGATGAATATTTAATTAGATTTTATGTATTTTCGTTTGAATGTTGTTTTTTGAAGGGCCACCATTACTTTTTGCTGATATTTAGGTTCTAGTCCGTATTATCGTAAGATTAGAAATCAGAAGCTTGTACAAAAACGATGCAACCCATTTCTCATACAAGCTTCTGAATTAGCACATTATATGGGCATCGAATAGGTACACGAACTTACCGTCGCAATTCCGATTACTTAAACACATGTTAGACAGTAATACTATAATTCGAAAAAGCATTACTGGACATTAAAGTGCCAGCTAAGTAAAGTCACGGTCATAAATGCAACATCGTTATGTTAAAAAGGGACAATGCATACCTTCACCAAAAAGATCTAACACTGGTACTTCATACTCAGAACTTTACTTGTTCTCTTAGCATACATAATACACATTCTTAAATATTACATACTTAAAATCATATATAGATACTTAACACATTTTAATACATTAAGTAGATATTAGTAGGTATATTTAGTACCGCAGGCAACTTCACAATCATTAAAACAAAGGACATAAAGACCAGTCTCTGCACAGCTATTGGTAAATTGCATAAATTGCGCGCCATCCGTACAACTAGATTGGAAACCATTTTATTAATAAGACAGCAAATGTTCTTTCAGCTAAAATAGAATAACGGAATATACCGGTGAGTGCCGACTCGACGTGTCCGATAAATCAGTATCGGTGGGAGATTAGCCGACAGTCGACACTCGATATGAAACGCGTGATGAACATCCTGTAACAATGGCGGTGATTTAAGGACGAGACGCGATGTGCCGACACATCGCACCTCATATGTTACGATTGGATATCAGTGGCAGGTGTTATGGAGCGGCTATCGACGTATTTAATAAATAGACTCGATCGAACCCCGTGCCCCCAAAACATCGGTGATTCTACTTAACACCTTGATGGATCGTTTTGACGGTACAGATAGTTTACAACGCTAATGAAACATAATAACTATTGATAAGTATCATAAAGTGAACATAATGGAATTAATCATGGGCCTTAAACGTTTAGCTCGCCCAACTAGGTGAGTATCTTTTATCTACCGGTGATTTATTTCCACCTGCTATGTTCAATCACTGATCCTTAACGTATTTAACACCGACCACAATTTACGCACGTAGGTGCTTTAAAATATATATGACTTAAATCTAATTGATTGTGGGCTTTGAATACAAAATGACAATTACACAATAATTGTGGAACAATTAATGATAAAAGTCTTGGACATTCTAACATTGACCCGCACTACGCTTGTAGCAACCTTTCATGACACAGCGACCGATGTTACACAACTTATTAATCCGGTTCAACACAAGAAGTTGCGGTAAGCATTCTCTTTATTAAAAGTTTATTGTTTTACATTTGATATTGCTACATGCGTTATTGAATACGTCTGTATCTAGGCTAACCGAGATAATGATAGATAATACGGCACAATGAAGCACGCGCCGCAACGTGCACCGGTTCGTTAGTGTAACTGTTGAGTCACGGACCCAAAGATCACCTGACGGGGTGCTTTTGACAGCGCGCGATGCAGCAGCACGCACGCACACCGCGCCGCGCCGCGACCAGCGAACGCGACCGCACGCTCTAACTACGTACTTACACGTGCACTATCGCTGTTTAGACTCAATTCTACATATAATGAATGCCACTTCAAAACACTAATCCAGCAGACGACTCACCATTTGCGTAAGCACTACGTACTCGAGCTATAAAACAACTCCTATTGTTATTATATCATCCATAATAACATTTACTTATATAACAAGGCATCCAAATTAGCACCTTGTTACTACCCTATAGGTAATGGCTCTATAATAAAAAAGGTAGCAATTTAACGTTTACTCACTAAAGCAAAAAGCGCGGCAGCAAAAAACAAAATGAGTGTGAAGCGCGCTTCAAAAATAACGTTTATTAGCCAAATGTGAGAAAATTATATGAAATTTTATGAGTTCAGTCTGCCAGTTATTAGAGATGAGCACACGGAAATCGATTCAAAAGTGGGTGCTTAATATTTTATGTTACTATTAACAATTTGTATGAATGTGTTGTAAGTACTTACATCGACTTCTTTATTTAATATTAAAATAAAAATATGATATGAAATCAGAATTAGGGGATCGTGATCACATGCTGAATATGGAATACACGCAAAACCACAGGCATAAGGTATTAAAAAAATAACGTGTAGCCTTGGAATAACGTAGTCGGATTAGCCACAATTAAAACTGTTTGTGGCTAATCGCTGATATCTCGATAATGCTCTCGAGATAGAGTAAGCAATTGTAATAGAAAATCCGTAAATATTTGTCCGGAATATTGATATTACTGCGTAGTTAATAATAACAATGTGAGTCAAGTCTTAAGCTAAAAGCAGATATGTTCAATGCGTGAATGTGTTAAATGAGTGAATGATTTGGCTAGCTAAAGTAGTTAAATGGTCCACTGTTAAGAACGCTGGAGTGCTCGCTTATGATGTATCAATTGTGCAATATTAAATAAGTATCGTATTCTGTATGTAGACGGCGATACATTTGACAGGGCGGCGGAATGATCACCTCTCTCGAGTCCTCTTTGTAACAGACACCGCCGACCTTCGGCCGCGTGCGGCCACTTCACGACTTTACACAAAGACTGTCGAGAATAATTAAAGTAATTACTGTTTACAGTAATTAATGACCCACATAACGTGATATGGTTTGATTGATCTCGGAACTGTGACGAGATAATTGTGGCTCGCTGGCGTTATTGCCACACGCCATCTTACAGACGGTTTTCAATTAATGAATACGTATGTATCCACTTCGCCATTACACTTTGCGGCCTATCATCGCGTTGTGAAACGTTTTGATAAAGACTCTTTCACATCCCAATTGTTTTAGCTGTGTAACGATAATAGAGTGTTGTCTGACACTAAGTATTATGTTTCGTCTGCTATGTGATGCGATTGCGAATTTTTAAACATTCTGTGCAGTCATCATGTTATAGATAATTTGTAATCATTTAAACTGTTGTAATAATAAGTCAAAGCGAATTACAAACAGTAAAATCAAATGTAGGTACTTTATTAGAAAGAAGCTTTATTTCTCGAAAGGTGTAATTTTATAGAAACGGCTCGTAAGGTAGCGTAGGTGATTAGTGGGGCTTTTAAATAAGATCTTGGTAACATCGTGGTAAGGGTTATCGATTGTAATTCTGTGTGAGTAGAGGCGCGCGGCGCGGCGCGGCGGCGCGGGCGGTGGCGCAGGCGGCCGGCGCGGCGGAGATAGCCGCGAGCTATCCGCGTACATAGACACTGCATTAGGGCTCCTACGCCTGCCCGGCGGCTCCTTTGCCGCCATAAGCGCATTTAACATGTAATCGCGCTTGCATTTCTCTTTTGTGTGCACAAATAAAGACTAAAAGAATAACTTAAAAGGCAGTTAATTATTTAAGACCCGTCGCAATATACATGTAAATATGGAATAAGTTTTAAAGCGCTTGTGCATTTAGATATAACGGATAAGGTCACGCAGGGATTTTATGTATAGATTATTGTTGCACCGTATCTGTAGAAAGTGCCTAGCGAACTGTAGCTGTTGTTTGTAGCCGAACTCGTTGTTATAGCTATCTTGGAACTGATTACAGTTTCAGGTAGTTCTAGATAGGTCACAATACAATAGATGGATATCGGTACATGGAGCGAGTATATATGTAATCACTCTGTCTATATCACCCTGGATTCTACTTTGGACAGGTTGAAGGTTAATTCGCGCGTGCGCTATCTAATACTAATACGATTTACGATGAAATGAAGATGTATCATCATACATGTACGATAAAGCCCTTGGGTCTAATCTATGTGCAACCACGAACAAACGCATGGTGATACAATGTTATGATTTGGTATGTTCTTATTTGTATGTTTATAATTTTCCATTTTGCATATCTGCAGAAGATCTTCAGTTCAGCGATACACACACAAGTCTAAATAGACATACACAATACATTTTATGTGTACGATATTTACTCATTACGCAAACTCAAAGTAGATGTTGTTCTACTGTGAGTTGTCGCAGCTCTTGGTGCAACATGCTACGTATGATCTTCAGTACGTCGATGTCGTTATTAACATTTTCTAAAAGCACCCCTAGCGAAAACGTCTATACACTAATCAAAATCAAAATGTATCAGACAATATAATAGGACAAGCCGATGACGGAACGTGCCGAATTGTACCACGAGCTATGAAAAATCATTATAGGCTCTTTGGAGACGCTTCATACAGTAACTGCATGTTCAATTTATTAAGCTCCCGGACTTTCTATATTGGGTTGAATCATTTAACTCTTAAGCCAAAGATCATATGGCAGAAAGCAGGTTATCTACTTTACTAAAGACACGAATGATTAGTTAAAATTAGCTCCTCTGTTTAAATTACACCTAAAAGTGTACATCAAACATAGAAGGCACGTAACATACAATAATAACGAAGAGCATTCTGCCGCCAACAATGAGGGCATTTTAAATGAAATCGTTGTAAGGTGGGATACGGGGTACGTTATTAAAGACAGCGGCGACAGTGTGCGTGGGCGCGATTGACTCGTCAGCGGCTATCGGGGCTCACTTAGCGCTAACTTGGCGCTCGCTTTATCGAGCTCCTGCGCCGCCTGCCGCCTGCCGCCCGCCGTCCTGCCTCGCTGCGCTTCCAACATTCACTTAACTCAATCTCGGCTAAATTAATATAAACAAACCAACCAATCCTTTCACCACAGCTCTACGACCAATTGAAGCGTCTGTCTCGTTTACTTGATTACTCTATTGTTTGCGAAGTTTTATCTAAGGGTTCTTTTAATGTCTAGAATTAAAACACATTTGAAAGAAAACCATATTATAATAATGATAGAATTACAAATATGACAACCGATTCTCATAACGGCATTAACGTCTATTGTACGGTTACTAACAGCTAAATTCGTGATTATGAATAAACGTCAGTTTGTGAGATTATTAAAGTACACTGAGAACAGTTAAAAATTCTTTCTTTCAGATATAACAGAATATAATAACGATCTAATTACGTTGGTATTAAATTAATAAAATCACTTAAAATGTAACACGACTCGCTTACTTGTGACTAATCCGGATCACGAACCGAAAGCACACTCTAATTGGACATACCATCATTGGAATCGAACCTACAACACAACCCACGACCAAATCAAAATCCAACCACCCAATGTGACTGTGTGCAATAACATTAAAACGCAATAATAAATACCTATTATATTAATTAGGCCTCATTAAGAATAGGTAGTCTGTGCAACAGAATACTACCGTCAAAACAAAGAGAGTAGCACAATAAACCAAAACAGCTTCTAACTAGTTGCGCGATATAAAACGAGTGGTAAATTAGCTCCTTGAATCTATTCTTGTACTGAAATAAAGCCACTTTCTATCTTTTATTTACTGTCGCGCTGCCGAGCCCTTTATCTCACTTGACAAAGAGGCGGGTAATTGCCATTCGTATTGCGCTAGGGATTTCATTAAAACTTGATAAAACAATTTCAATATTAAGGCTAAGTAATAGTGTTTTTGTTACTTTAATATATCATTTTAACAAATATATTTAAAACTATTCGATAAATATGTATACCGTGATGAAATGGCTGCTTTGTCTCTAAGATGGGTAGTCATTTACATGTATTCACAGCTTACCTTTTATCTAAGCGTTAATACGTAATTACTAAATATATTGTCATAGATGGCATGCTATTATTGACGATTACCACATTAAGTTGAAATTGAAGAATGATATAATTTACCTTTAAATTATATCATAAAATATTCACTCCAAGGAAACTTTATCTCTTTAGACCAGAAATTGACCTCATTTTACATGTGATAATTAGAATATGTAATTATAACAATTTTATTCGTATCTTACATATAAGCATTACTTAACATCACTTGCAGAAATACATTTAATGTTGTACCTACCAGTATTATTCCAGAGTTGATTGGCGGACATTGAACTATAACTTCGGTATAATAATAATAGGTGCAATTTTCTTTTGTCCCATCTTGAGTGAACGTTTTGTCGGTACCTAATCGATCTCCCCTGTGAACTTGAAATGAAGCAATTTCAAATCTGGCACACTCATGAGAATATTTTTATTTGGTATATTATTATTCAAATTTTCAATTGTTCCTTAATGAGGGGATCAAAAATGTAATAATGGGTAGCGCTTACATTAAACGTGTTTTATAATATGAACCTACAATATAGAAACGATTTGGATATATAACTCTTTAATTTAACCGAGGTGTAACAAAGGACACAATTTAACTTCTAACCGTCGAACAAATAAAGAAACACGACATTACAAAGGGCAATAGTACAATATAAACGCAATTTCCTTTTACAAACTGCAATATTCTGTATCGAATTACATCGACACACAAAAGAACAAAAGTATATAAACAAAAACATTTTAATTAAATGTTTATTAGTCCACTTGGGAGCTAACAAAATAGCGTAGAATCATCTTAAATTCATTAGGGAACGTAAATGGTTATTGGTTAATGAAAATTAATCGAAACCACCACGCATCAGGGAGTGAAGGGGTGGTCGGAACACTGATGTGATGAGCGTTACTAATGCATCTGCGCAGGTAACCGCCACCAACCCCTGGAACTACACCTTATTTATACCTTTTTGTGAAAAACTATTCATTTAAATTTCTGGATATAACCCCATCCTAATAAAAAATAAACATAAAAAACATTGTCTGTTTGCAATTTGCAAGCTACTGTCTCCGATAGTATCGTTTAAAACAGACATTGAACTTCAATAGTGTAACGTTGTGTTCGCGCTGACCCGGGACTAACACAATTAGATATACAGCCTGCAGCCGCTTATCATCTTGAGCAAATCGTCGACCGATAGAAAGGGTCTCTGTTGTACTAGTTAGACAGGTGGTGGACTGGTTATCTGTCGGTACATGTTATACGATAATGCCAAATTAAAGTTTAATGGATCTAATGGTAGTTTTTCTCTCAATAAGGATGTTGTTAGATATAGGCTGTAAACTAAAGATAATTACCAATACTTACGAGATTTGGTGAACTTTATTTAAATTAGTATGTGATCAAGTAATATAACCCTATAAAATGTATGACATCTCTAATTGATTTTTCCTATTACTATTAATGTGACCACTGATTAGTCAATATCATAAATATAAGTAAGCAAATACTAAAATGAGACTCTCGGATCTGTATTCCAAAGTCTTATAAAAAAAGACAGGCAATTTGCCAGAGTCCTAATGATACTACTAATTTTCATGCGTTTAGGTATTTCTGCCATACATATATGTATATATGTACTTATATTTTAAAACTATTCTTATGTGTCTCCCACGCATCGTTAAAGAGGGAAGGAGGAAAAGAAAATTTTCCTTCTTCTCCTATATACTTCTGATTCTATTAGTAGCGGGTTTGAAGATAATTTAATTTTCCCCGGGTATTCACTCACGCAGATTTCCATGGTGACCACTACTGAAACTGGGTATTGGGACGTTACAGTGGTGGGAAAGCGAGTGAAATTAGGCCCATTCAAATATAGTCTTAATAATACAAATAAAATCTATACTATTTCATACTTACTACTTACTATGGGACTCCCCATGTAGTAAAAAAGAATTAGGTTGAATTTTATGTGACATGCAGTGACATGCATTCATATGAAGTATCCTTGTTCTCTTAAAATATAGATTGCGAATCTTGCTTTTATTTTACGCCACGAAAACGTGAATATGTAGTAAAAATAAATTTTAAGTCTCATAATTATGACACATACATACATACATTTTAAGTTGTAAGTAATTACTTACAACTTAAAATGTTAAACAGTGCTGCAAAAATAAATAATAGGTACTTTCTTTCGAACGCTAAATGTATACGAAGATGTTTTGTTGTCGCTATAGAAAGATTCAAAGATGATGGTGCTATGTGCGTCTCAGTTGCGAACATTGACGTCACGGCGTGTTTGTCTGCCCATATGCGCACGTGCGTGCGCGCAGGTGACAATAATACTGCGCGCATCTGTGAAGCTTTGTACCTATCTATCGCAGTTTTTTCTGCCACCATTGATTCATTGTGATACTAAACTGTAACGTCGAGCAGCCGGCTCGGAGCTCTCGCTACGATGTGTGTCATATACGCACAAACAGCAACCAACTATTGTTATTATTTTTATCACTTTCAAATGACTGCTATATGTATAATAAACCTCTGTTAACGCAATGTCCGTAATAAATTACCTGTTTAATGCAAACTGTACTTACTGGTTTAACTTAGATCCGCATAGAGACAATCTGTTAATCAAAGAACACATTCATATCGCCAGGAATCCAATTACAATCCACTCCCTCGTCAAGAATGCCGAGTACGGAATACGTTTACAAAATTTAACAAAAACAGGTGGTCAATTATCCTCCATTGCTTACAATTATTACAATTACAATACTTGAGACACATTTTGTGAACAGTTGTTTACTTGGATTTTGTTTGCGTGACAGTCTAGAGATAGTTGTGCTAAGGGCCAGTGTAGCGACCATTTCATATTTGCATATGTCACGAGAAGGCTCCAATCGACTTTGGATCGTACGTGCTTGTGTTAGAGCTTTCGTTATTATAAAAGTAAAGTTTGATAAACAAAGTTATCTGTGTAAAGTGGTACCGCGAGCTTACTCACCGGCTGGCGGCGCACGTGCGCGCGCGCCGCCGCGGCCGCCACTGCGCTAATCGTTCCGAGATTAGTGCCTTAGCTAACAATCATGTCGATAACTTCAAGTGTACACATTATCTTCGACAAGTGGTAATTATATACTGGACCACGTTATTACCAATGTTGCAACTGCATTTCGGCCCTCGCATAGTTGTCTTGAAAAGACTTCAACGAGCCAAACATTTCAAACATAGAATTTGAAAGTTGGGTCAAAGCATTCAATTCGTATAAGTTATTATTAACAAATTATAAAAATAAATACCTTCCATCATTATTTAAATAATTAATCTAACTCATTCTTAATCAAACTGAGAGTTCATATCTTAAATATCTATTGTAGTATTAGTGGTAGATACAAAATAATTTAATTAATATTTATCGATATGTTCAATTGTCAATAGTAGTGGCAGCACTAGCACCGGCGTCTCGGCTCGTAATCGTAAATATCAGACATTTAACACACAGTGGTCTCGCCGGCCGGTGATTATAAATAGATTGTTGCGATACAGACGACGTGTTTACAGCCGGTATCTGTCGATAGCTGATCCAATACCAACAACTAACGTCATGCAATTAACATCGCGGAATGAACGTCGAACCGACAAATAAGCTATGAATGAATCTGACGGCACCGAGCTGCTCAATGAGCACTCGCCCGCGTACTCCTTCCTGCCGGTGCAGCGATGCCGGGCTGCCTGCTGGCGCGACGCGACGCCTAGAG
This sequence comes from Catocala sponsa, assembly GCA_963564715.1. Lineage (NCBI taxonomy): Eukaryota > Metazoa > Arthropoda > Insecta > Lepidoptera > Erebidae > Catocala > Catocala sponsa. The sequence continues at coordinate 15,535,120 of OY751331.1, forward strand.
CCTCAATTCATTACTCATAAACGATATTAACGGCATTAGTGAATATCGAGAATATATTCGTAACCAAATACTTTTGTGTTATAATTTTTGGGGTTCATATATTAGAAGCTACACTGGACAAACTTACTACTTAGGGTATACGTTCAAAATCATTTCATCGAGTTAGTTGCGGATTTCATTGAATAATATACCCTATACACTTTAATTTCTGTTGTAATGATATTTTTACTCTAAAGTATGCGCTCTGTTTTAATACACACGCTAGGTGCTTACTAAATATTAGATATCCTAATCCTAATCCTAACTAATATTATAAAATGAGTTTGTTTGTTTGTTACCTTTTCACGCCTAAACCACTGAACCGATCATCCTGAAATTTTGCATATACGTTGTCAGGTGTACAGAACCGGACATAGGCTACATTTCACCCCGAAAAAAATTACTGTTCCCGAGGAAAACAACAATAACGTTCTTATGGTAATAGATGGCGCCACGTGTCTTTTGAATCATGATTGAATTATATTATTACAAGCAGAGTACGACCCGAATTGATTGTCAAATTCTAAATTAACGCGAGCGAAGCCGCGGGCAAAAGCTAGTAATTATATAAAAGTTTTATATTTCTTCACATAGGTACTTTTGGTTTTATTCATATTCGCCGAATAATATCGTTAAAATTGTATGATAATAATTGTCTTTAACTCAGTACTATTTACACATAGTCAATCTTATTTATAGCTATAAAAAATTATTATTTATTAATAACATTGAGTATTCGTGTACCAGTACCAGGTGCTACTCTGGAAAGTTTGAATAGATACCTCGAGATCACACGACTCAATATAATCTAGACTCAATGATTGTTACGTAAAAATCAATCGTTATTTTAATTATTGTCAGAATCTTGCGATAAAAAATACATTTTATTTAATCTGTAACCAGTATTATTTATTGATGTTATTTATCGATAAATAGCGAACCAATTTCAGTTCTACATCATCGATCATGTGTATAAATTACTCATACGCATAATTATTATTCATACGCACCAACAGTTGGTTTATGAAAATTACAATTTACTCTTGCAGCATTTTTATTGTATGTAAATCAATTCAGTACCTTCGCACTTTACTTTATTTTCACTTGATAATACCTAATACTCTTTAAACACATCTTTTATTTCTATAAGCTTGATAAAGGAGGTATGCAAATTACGGCCTTAGTGGACAAGAATATAATTTATTGTAAAAATGTCTCATAATATTTTATATGTCGTCATCGTTTTCTTTTAACCTAGCGGGAAAAAGGTTTTTTTTTTTACATTTTATTGATTTAGTAAACCATTGTGGCTTGGGACAACATTGCCAGTGTTGAACAAAAGGTATTTTTTATAAGAAGTGAAATTATTACGAAACATTATTATTTATAATAAATTAAGTTTTTACTAACACAAGTAATAATATTACTTGTGTTAGTAAAAACTCCACATATTAAGTGGATTAAACAGGGATGTAATAATATCAATTTATTAATGTTGTCATTTATTTTACTAATCAATAGATTGACCAGTTCAATGTAATGGCATTATTCAATATGTGGTAGTGGCAACACTTTTCGTTGGGCACTTGATCCTCATTGTCATTTATCATTCGTGATGTGACAATGTTATGAGAGAGCTATAAAGTACAAATGCCTGGATTTTAAGAGGCAAAATACAATCCAGACATGTAAGCCGTAAAGTATACTATGTGTACATTTTAATTGATAACAGCATTACTGTAACTGCATAGTAGGCATAAGAACAATAGGCTGCTTTGCACATAATTATATAATGTCCATCATATGGTATTTATGTTGGGCAAGGTTTCAAAATAATGTAGCACCTCCTGCACCGCACCTCGATAGTATATTTAGTCATAATTAAGGTAATGTAGTGGTTGGAGACTAATAAACTAATACCAAAATATACTATTGTTTACTTTAGCCTTTGTTTCTTGGACAATTAATTAAGCTTTAATAATAAATTAATAGTAACTATAGTTATTTGATGGGCGCTTGCTTTGCAGAATGAGCACTGGCTACCTGAGTTCAGTAAAGTAACTAGTTTTAGCCTAGTGAGCTCTGTAAATCAGCTATATAAACTTATTCTAGGTTTTTAGACAGAAACAAGTATAAATAATACATTCATTTTGAAAAAATCGCTTTGTGCCAAAGTATCACCGGAGCAAATCTGTTCATTTTCGATGCCTTATATATCTGAAACCCAACTAGATAGCATGTTGAAATTACACAAGGTTATAGAATACTAATAGTTCTTCGTAAAACATACAGTTTTATTTTTGTCCATGCGAGGCCGAAGTTGTATGGGTTTGTTGCATATCTCCTTTCACACATCGATATTACAAGACACCGACAAACATTCCTGCCGCGTCACCGAGTGTAAAACAGATTCAATTAGGCGCTGTAATCCTGGTCAATTCAATGTCTTCATTGGCTCAGTTCCTCGTCCGACTTGTCAAGTAAGCCGTCTAAGATGAACGTCCATCAAAACCTGTGATTGTCAACTTTAAATCACATAAAAACGTTATCGAAACGTTATATATCGAAATGAAGTGGTGTTTGTAACAATATAGTAACGAGCACAGTCCAGTTAAAATGTTCGCTCAGCTATCCGGCTGTCAGCGACAAGAAATAATGATGTACGTATAATATTGCGCATTGCGTGCAGGAAACGATTGTAAGCAATACCATAGCGCTTTAGAGGGTGCAAGTCATGGGGGAAATATGCGCGTTTGACTATAGTGAACTGGTGAAAATATGATCAGACCACCAAAAATTTGCCAATTGCACATTTCTTATGGTACCTAATGTAAGCACTTTAATTATATTCAAATAAGACTGTGGGTTGACTATAAATAACAATGACATAACGACATCTATGTTAGTAAAATATATGCTGAACGCTAGATCGACATGGACAAAAATCTTGACAAAATGATGTACCTAGATACAATGATGGAATAATATACACAAAATCGAGAGGGCAGTGTTTTATAAACGTTCACAATGTTATAACAGAAAGTTATGGATTTACTATATAAAGATAGAGCGATCGTATCCCCCAATAGTGACGTGTGCACTAAAATCAAATTAAATATCACTAATTAAAGCATCTGCCATCGAAATGATGATGAAAATTATGACTAGGTTTATTTTCATAAAAAATATCGAAATGCTTCAGTAAAACACTATATATTTAATAAGTAAAGCTATTAATAAATAAAACGATTTAAAGTTCATTGTTAAAACTATTAAGTTCACGCTTTAAACCCAGTCATACACTTGGGTGAATCAACTATTTTTTGTTTTTGGCTGTCCCTAGTGTTTCATAATTTTGTATATTCAAACTAAAGCAGGTCGATTACTTTTAACAACGCCAATAATAAATTAGATAAATAAGAAATAATGTTATATATATTACAGAAGCTTTTCATAAATTTTCTAGTATTTTCACTTGATGACCCAAAGGACCACTTCGAGCTCGCATACAATTATTGATTGTCCCAACAGCTATGTGTCATAGGAAATCGTACTCTGGTTTAAAAATATCGGATGGGCGTTTTATGATTAATACATGTATCAATAAAAGTAAGGTCCATAAATTACAAATATCGTGAAAACAGATTAGTAATAAAAATGATTTTTGACTAATTACATCGTAATAAGGTGTCCTAAAAAGAACAGGGCAGGTGACGTCCCCTGACTTCATTTACTAAAAGGAAGTAAAATAGTAAAAACAAATCGATCCAAGTTATACAAAGAAAATTTAAAACTAAAAGAGAAAATAGAAAAGCTCAGGCAGAAATGCGAAAAGTATAGAAAACGTTACCAAAGTGCTAAAAACAATTATATACCAGAAAATGAATCAAAGTCAAACTAAACTGGCCCAACGATTGTTGTGATTACTATTCCATTTAATTAATGGAAACGCATAAAAACATATATTTTTGTAGCTAATTAGATAGAAAATGAATGAGAGAAGAAACCCTGAACATATTTTTTTCTTTAAAGATCTTTTATATAAGAAACAGAAAAGTAATATATTTTTTTATTAAGACTGACTCAAGAGACATCACATATAACAATTTTTCAAAAACGATGTGATTTTTCGTGCAGTCAAACAAAGTGAATAAACATCCTTATATTTTTATTGAAATTACTGTGATTTAGAAATTAATTTACCGAGATTTTATTTAATAATACTTGTTACCCAGGGGACACATTTTAAGACCAAGTTCTACACCCTACAAATGGCAAAAATATACTTTCAAGTGCTCGGCACCACCTAAAATATAAAACTACAATAGAGATTCTTTATGAATAACACGTGAAAGTGTAGAAATATGATGAATTTTTTTAAATTAATTTTCTACACTATGGTGTGGCAGATATTTTTGAGTTAGTTCCACTTTAGAGACATGCCTATTACTTGCACCGCAGTGCACGAGTGGAGATCAGATTGGCGGCGGTGGCGGGCGCCGCGCCGGCAGCCGATTGTTCCACCGGCCTCGTCGCGACGAGCGACGTGTCATCCACTGCTATGTGCTAATAAGATATATTGACATCACTCTCAAGGCTCACCTCCTGTAGCATTCCATTTCTAAACGTAATATATATCATTAGATAACTCAATCTGGTTCACATAAAAGTTGTTTTATTTATACGCTATGTTTTATTATAAACGACATAGTTTTATAACGTTTTACGCCTCCTATTAATGTGTTAATGATATTAGGATAATACGCTTCTTTATCCATTAGACTTAAAATATGTATGTTAAACACATTATTAGACGTATTAAAAGTAGATATATAGTTTATGTTTAGGAGACACATTATCTTCAGCACGAGTATCTTGTCGAAAATTACCGTCAGCGTTTGCGTCGCTTGCTGCAAACTTCGTCACTGTCAATATCGCAAGCCAACGCCAAATCTCTCTAATATTCACAATATTATTGTAAAAATCTTTTAATCTATTTAATTACATTTATAAATTTGTATGTGATCAATTGATCATACAGACAAAGTATCTTAAAGAAAGTGCCTACAAAAACTAAAATCCGTTATTTTTCTGTAAAAGGTGTTTACGGTCAATGTTTCAATAAATTGATGTCTTTGAAAGATAGATTTTTTCTAGACCGACCACATCTGTCTACATTAATGAATCATAATGTATCACTTTATAATGTATTATTATGCGGTGTAGGCAATTCAAAACGTCAGTTTTACGTGAGACAGTAGATGTTATCTAGCGCGGGAGCGCAGTGTCCGCGGAAACAGCCGCCACTGGCTGGCTCGTGAGGGATTGTCGCAGGCCGTGACGCGCGCGCCGCCAGCGCCGTGTGGCACTGCGCGGGCGCAGCGCGTGGATAACTAGCACTTGTAAGCTGTAAATTTTGAGCAAATAAACAGTCGCACCGACACCACCCCGCTGCCACTTGTTCCATTGTTTGTAATCCGTACAAAATTGCGGTAATATTGTCCTGGCCCATAACAAGTTCTATAACTCTCGTAATATTAATAATAAATTCTGTTATTACTGAGTTTACTTCGTCGCTACCTAGAATTGGTGGGTATAAATAATTGTTTGCAATAGCTGGTTTAGGCAGAAATATTAAAATGTCACAATGGTCTAGACATTAAAGCACTTTACGAGCTCATAAAGTCTACAAGGTTACTTAGATTTCTTTCGAAATATATTAATGACAACTAAATATTTTTCTAGACATGCGACAATGATTTATGAAACTACACAAATGTATTCCCCCTACACAGAAAATTAGATATCAGGAGTATGCAATAGAACATTATCTAAATACTTACCTGTAAACTTCCTTGTAATAGAACTAGTCCAGCTCCAACTGTTACGGTAATTGTACAGGATCAATATCTAGACGAATGTGAATTTCGTAACTCGATTGTGAGGTGGTCAAGTTGATCGATGATGTGTGCGCGTGCGGGCTCCGCTTGTCAATTAGGTTAGCTGAGTTCAGGGCCTGAGCTACGAGCGCTCTTATCTTTGCGCAGGATCTGGCGACGTTTGCGCAACTAAATGTTAAACCTAGAAACACATTATTTAAAAAAAAGCGCTTTGGCACAATCTTATTTTCTTAAATCGGTTTTTCAATACAAAAAGCGTAGTAGGTATGTCTGATGTCATGCGGCTCACCATCATACACAAAGCATTCTTGAGCTAACTATTTGCACAAAAACTGGCATGTGCTGACGCACAGGTAGCACGATGCGCACAATGAAATCGATTTTTTATGTCACAAAATAAATAAAAGCCGTTTCCATATAAATTGAGAAGATGCAAAAAAAGACGTAAAATCACAGCGACATTCATTCATCTTTTATAAATGATAATGAAAATATGTTTACCGCCTAAACTCAAAGCGAAGCATCAAAAGAATGTCATTCCCTCGTTTTGCGCTTATTGGATCTCTGGTATAACTACATCAATTGGCATTTTAAAAATTACTTTAAATCTTTTAAAATACATAATATACATATCCTACGTCGTACGTATATCTTCCTAAATTTACATATTATAAACAACCTCCTTCAGCCGAAATATGAAGTTTACATAAAGTATTATTCTCTTAGACAAGTACATCTTGCAATATCAATTGCAGTTTATGCAACTCAGCAGGCAAGCCGCGGCAGCTGCGAGTGCGATCCTTCGCTGACAATGGATCCTTTGCAGGTTGATGCAGCGGTACAAATGGTCTCACTTTCGAAGAAATTCACCTTCGCTCCATCGCATCTCCACGCGAACAATGTGCGATTTGATTGTTAAACATCTATATTTTAGTCGGATATCTTTCAAATAGACAAAGACGGACATACAACACGAAATTTATCCATGCATTTGTATGTATATGTATTTTTGACTCGTCCACGTCATACAAAAAATATTGCACTGATTTTAGTTCTCAAGTTGTTTTGGTCATAACAGAGCTGCATGTATGTTCATGTCAAGTGTGGAAAATAGGTTATTGCGATGTTCGCAGGCGCCGGGCTTGCAAACTGTCGCCGTCATCAATACCTATGCACAATTGCGAACCTTGAGTGGCTGCGACGATGTTGACGCACGTTATATTGACACTGCGACCTATCTCGCACACTAACAAAGAGATAAAAATGTAAAAGAGATGATTTCCAAAACAATAAAAATATTATAAGATTACTATAGTGATATTTTTTGCCGATAATAAATGTGATTGTTAATTCTTAGAACGTTGCACAAGGCGAAGTCAGGCAGGCGTGGTTTAATGTTTCTCTTGTGGAAACAGCTGTACGCTCCCCCTTTACCTGAACACCTATGTATGTATGTGCCGAGCACGTGTTGTATGTGCCGTCGCCTCTTAGGTAAATATGATTTGTATTTGAAGTCCTCACATCCGGAGTTGAGCGAGTACCGGCGACTCGCGTACCTACGACTTGATGTTATTTGCATAGATGTACATTGTACATGTGCCGAGTTGTGGAGCCGTGGACATTGAATATGGAACATTTTATGTGCCCATTGTACCGATAACGGATGAACTATACACTATTTTAGTAACGTGAAGCAATAGGATATATGTATGTATGTTCATTAAACACACCTGCCGACAACTTCCGACGATTTATTGACATAGCAATGTGATCTGTCCGATTCAACCGTCGCTGTTTAGTTTGGGATCTACCGGCCACTCAATACCAATATTGTACAATATACATACGTATTAATACATATTTTACAATTTTATTATCTCTAAATTTGACTACATGGTTAGTGTATTGGATACGCACTAGTCAGCTAACGCACAGCACTGGATGGGTTTCCAACGAAGAGTGCGAAGGTAGTCGCGTAGAGCAAATATCACGGAATCAGGTAATAGCAAATATTATTTCAGTATTATTCCGGGTCTGGTTTACATACATGCCCGCGATTTTAATATGTGAGTCATATCAATGTACATAACATATAAGAATATATTTACCTCTCGCGGGATTAATTTGCTAGTATTTGCGTCTGATCGTGAGATCCCGAGTTCAGTTTCCGGGTGGGACAGTATTGTTAAGTTAGGTGCGACAGTTTTCTAATAGAAAATTCTCTATAGCATCATGAATTTTAAAATGTGAGCGGTAGACAGCAATTGACTGGCAACTAAAAGAATAGCTGGCAGTATATAGTTGTAATACACCTCTGCTCACCCCTATAGAGATGAACAGGCGTTTCTTAAGGTTTTTTGTTAATGTCAGAGTTCAATAACTTTAACCATATTTTATGATGAATGATTCTGCCGCGCTTTAGCAAATCCAGCACAGGGAAATAAAAGGGCTCAATCGATTAAAGACAAGTATTGTTCTACGTGTCTGAGAAAAATATAACAAAGGATTTTACGATTACCTGGTCAAAATTAAAAATAACGGATTTCATTTTATAAATGCCATACTTTCACATATAGCGGATCTGCTACTTTAGAATTGAACAATGCCATTGTCTGCAGTCACAATATATCACAAAATTTGACTTAGAATAGAAGTAGGTACACATCGAAAAATTCGATCAGTAGATAATAAAAGAAACTTGATAAAGAAGTAGTGCATATTTATATTGAATTAATTATAAACCAGTATACATTGTTTGGCGGAATAATGATGGCTGGTTGTGTCGGTCGCTCCCTCTTCAAAAGTCTCAATCGGAAGCTGTGAGCAGGTGTGCTCGATCCGTCGCCAAGATCACATGACTTAGAGCACTTAAAATACGTTACATAACTATTAACACAAATATTCAATAAATCTTTTTTATTGAATATTCATAAAGTAACGTAAAATTTCAATACTCTCACATGATCAAGTTTTTATTGATATTTTCTTTCCTTTAAGTAAATAATATCAGGTATGTATGGTGATATTAATATTATTAAAGTCTACACTAGATGAATAAATACAGATTTTTCTTTAATCGATATCAAGTAAAAAGAAAAACAAGTTGCTAGACTTGCTAGGATACGTTGTAAGTATTAGATATTTTACGTCTATCCGAATGTAACATCGAAATAACCTACTGCCAAAGAATTTTAGCGCGGCTTATTTATTTTCGTATTTAATCACTATTTGTAAATAAAGTTTTCCTGATAATTCAGTTGATTTTCGTTTGCGTATTTGTATAGCAAATTAAAGATTACTTTATTTAAATTTAATATTATAATTTAAGTAACCACGAAACATAGAATTTATGCACTAACATTGTATGCACATTGTGCACAAGGAATTTGTATTTTGGCATAGTTAAAGTTTACATACAGATGGAGTCAATAAGGCATTTTATTAGATAAATTAATAAAAATATGGTATTAATGTGAAATTTCAATCCATAAGCGACAACTATTAAAAATAAAAAGCTAATGATGTCTAACAGCTTCATTTCTTTTATAAACCTTTATTTACAAGATAGTAATCACTATGTTAGGCATATAATGCCTGCATTCATCATCTTAAATAACGTTTAAAGATAACCTGCAAGTCTAGACGGCCGATAGAACGATAGACGGCCACAATACCAAATATCACTCTTATTAGAATCGTTGCGTCACTTCTTGTAAAAAGTGTGGTGAAGTGGTGCAACGAATCCTAATAAAAGCGTTTGTATGCGAATAACAACCAATTTTCGTATTCGCCGGATATAGCGTAGATATGCATAACAATTAAATGTTTACGCCAAATGTAAACTAAACGTAAAATAATTCATCTTCTTAAGAAAAAGGAAATAAAAATCATGTTTCCTGTATAAGAATCGAGCACGAATTTTATTGAAATGCCAATGGACTAAGAACTTTTTAGGTGTTTTCCTTGGCTTACAAGCTAATGCCACTATTTTGTATACGCCGAGTCAAAGCCATTAAAAGCATATCTATACTTATAATAAAACTGTAGAGAGGTCAATTCTGTACATTGAATATATATTCAAAATTAATATTGGAGGATGAATGGTGATCGATACTGATGACAAAAATGCAATCAGTAAATTTTTTGTCTGTCTGTCTGTCTGTATGTGCACGCATGGGTCAAAAACTACTGAAGGGATTTTAACCAAACTTGGTACGATTGTAGTCCATACTCCTGGGCAGGTTATAGGCTATATAACATAACGCTAAGATACATAGGAGCTGAGCAGTGACGATAAATTTGAAGAAAGTCGGACGAAAATGCGCTTTCGAGCTCTTATCCTCGCATACGTTGATCATACACCAAAAGTATGTATTACAAAGATGATGGTCTTCAAAAGATCTACAAAAAAGTCCTTAATAGTATATATCTATCTTTTATAAATTAGCCACAATAACGTGTTTAATCTATATTTTTATTTATATTTTATTTTAATCGTTAGGCATTTCTTCAAAGTGTATTAAAATACATAAATATATTGTATTTCACATATATATATATCTTTATCAAACTCCCATATTCAAAAAGTACACTTTAATATTTATATTATAAAAAAAATATATAGGAATCGGTTTATAAACACACAAGATATAGATGAAATAAAACTTCCAAATCTCGCCGCGCCAGTATGGGTACGGCTATACGGTTGATTGTTGTTTAACGCGCGAAACGGCCATCCGCTGCATTTATAAAAAGGCGGGGGCGCTCACGCGCCGACTTCACTCACATTTTGTTTGTTTGGTTAAACGCGGTAATCTAAGGAACTACGGGTAAAAATTAGAAAAATATTTCAGTGTTGGATAGCCCATTTATAGAGGAAGGCTATAGGCTATATAACATCACGCTACGACCAATAGGAGCGGAGCATAAATGAAAAATATTGCAAAAACTAGGAAAATTCTCTTATGTGAAGCAGACGAAGTTGCGCGGGTCAGCTAGTACATACATAATAATATATGTAGGTAATAATAATATTCCGCACATCATTAGTTATATTGTGTCACATTGGGCTTTGCAAGTTTGTTGTCAAATAGTTCTTTGTTATTAGGGCAACGAGGAAGTCTTAAGAAATGTTCATCAAGAATTATTGGAGAATACCTCCGCACACAGTATAACAATAGTTTGTAGTAAGTCACTTAGTGGAATCACTTCAACCAACCAGATGTGTTACCCTTATACCGGTATTTAAATATAGTGCGCCTCCCCTAACGAACGCATCGCTACTTTAACGTAAGTTAAATAAAAACTGGTCATGTATAATCGTAGTTACATAAATTATTTGGTATGGCACAAGCCATATATATAACAGATATCTGTTATGAAATGCATGATATTCAATCAGGTGTCTATCTGTATATAATATAGCATGCTACTTTGTGATTCTTGTGCCAGCCGTTTTAATGAGGCACGACAAGAGCAATTAGCCTGACAGATTGCCACATTAATGAATGAATTATAGTAATGTCTAACTTTGTCATGTCGAGATTTGACTGCCTACTCATCATAATTGGCATAATTTACCAAATTGATGAAAAGTTTTCTCAAATACTTATGGTGTTATTGGGCGCACCTGAACTGTCTATATCTATATCTATACTAATATTATAAAGCTCAAGAGTTTGTTTGTTTCGTTGAACGCGCTAATCTCAGAAACTACTGGTTTGAATTGAAAATTCTTTTAGTATTGGATAGCCCATTTATCAAGGAAGGCTATAGGCTATATAACATCACGCTACGACCAATAGGAGTGGAGCAGCAATGAAAAATGTTGCAAAAACGGGGAAAATTCTCTTATATGGAACAGACGAAGTTGCGCAGGTCAGCTAGTAATAAAATAAAGGAAAAGGCTGTTAATCGTGTAAAAGAATCACGTCGTTGCTGGACGCCCGCCGCGCGCCGAGGCGTTATGACAACTTTTCTTATCATACAATGTCTAGGATTTTGACATTGTTTTCACGCAGTACAGTAATAAACACAGTAATAAGTAACTATACTTACATTTATTCGGTAAAGAATGGACGATGTACCTGTGTACCTAGACGTTAGGATCATGCTTTTTAATAATATTATAATAATAGTATTATAATAATAATATTCTACCACATACACACTACACCATCTAGCCCAAACTAAGCAGAGCTTGTACTATGGGTACTAGACAATGGATAAACATACATATAACCTTTTTTTTTTGTAAATACATACATATTATACATACAAACACCCAGACCAAGACAAACATCCATGTTCATGCACACAAATGTTTGACTCGTGCGGGAATCGAACCCGCGACCTCAGGCGTGGCAGTCAGTTACACTAACTACTACGCCATCGAGGCCGACATTTATGTGTGGAGATTGCCTCGTTAGTCTCGTGGTGTAAGTTTGCGAGTAAGATGACATCTTAACGGGTAAACCCGGACTTGATTGAAAAGAAAGATCAGTAGCAGTAGAGTCTGAAATTAAGCCCGAATAACAGCCAAGCCAGAACTGACTGGTACTGGCACATTAAAAACACTCATAATATTACAAAAGCCATTGCTTTCTCATTGAGTGTACCAATAGTGTAGTAGTTTATGTGGTCGCGTCGCCTCTACGACTGCGCCAAATGTTGTAAATTCATTCCCCAAACTCGAATCGGGGTGTTCTTTGTGTCCGTTATTTGATTTTTTGTAAAGATCATGATGACCAGGAATTAATCCTAGTACTTGAGAAGTCCATTTTAAAATACGAAATTATTACCTACAGTGATGTGTGACAATTATTATAAAACGACGGCCTTTTCTTCCATCAAGACACCAAGGAGTAGATAAAATATAAACGGTAAGCAACTACACCTTCTTTTTTAAAGGTAGCAACGCACAATTTTCTCCTACTGTTGCAGGCGACCACTTCTCCGTAGTCCAAAGTAACTGCAAGTTTGTTTGCTATTTTTGTATAAAAAATACTCGTTATGTCTATTATGTATACAGGGTTATCTATTCTCTAATAAAAGTGACATATCGACAGGATAAACCACAGTGCTGCCTAACTATAGCCGCAATAATACGATGAACAAATAGCAGCTTAGCTGTAAGAGAACGCGCGGTTAGATATACCAATAAGTAGCCGTCCGATCATATCTGTAGAACATATTGGCTATTATAACCAGAGTCTCTCATATATATCATGCTTCGCTAACCTTACCAGGTCAGTATCCTTAGTTGACATATACATACAAAGAATCACGCCTTATCTAGCTACAAAAACCTAAAAATCTAAAGAAATCCAACTCAAATTTATTTCACAACCTAGATTGTACCGCGTCAAAATAAAAGTGTCAATTCTATATTTAAGCAAACAAAAGCAGAATCGCTCAAGTTTTCAATCGTTTTAACTAATTACCCTAGCACCCCGCCTTATCTAATCAGGTTCTGAAAGGAGCCGGTGTGAACACTGGCGCACATGTGTTTGCGCGAGCGCACGTGTTCATTCACATATCCACCCGTCTTAGGAGGGCGAGCACCGGTGACTATGGGACATTAAGCAACCTATAGATAAACACTGTCCCTCGATAATGTTTACAAAGAAAATCTTTATACAGAGCCGGCTTGCACTGTGTACTATTTGTATGTATAGCGTGGCAATCTGATAGTAGAAATCATGGTGTCCATAACTGGGAATGTGAAATACTATGCAAATATGCCTACTTAACAATATTTCGTAAATAAGTTGCTATCGTGTAAGTAGGTCTGTTTACATTAAAACGAATTTAAGGGGCGTTATTGCGTACTAATGCTAACAATATTACATTGTTAAAATACGCATAATTTCTAATGTAAAATAACTTATAAAGAACAGAATAATAAATTATACATTGTTTAATTCGATAATACGTTTTCATTTCCGATGGATTGCAACAAGCATGCAGGTAATATTAACAGTAATTTATACGACAGCAGAGGGTAGCGTATCAAACAACAGGCTAAATTTGTAATTGTTACGTTTTTGTTGGTCATCCCCATCAATATGGCACAGTCGTTAATTTCATTAAGAGCTTATTAAGCGGGCACGCGACCACTGACAGTTGCGCGCCGCACGCGCGCGATCTAATCGAAAAACTTATGGCCCGTAACACTACTCGTGTATTTATTTACTATGTAGCCCACTCAATGATGCTTCTTTTTTAGTTATGTTTTAATTATACTTTAACTCAATTATGCAATAGAATAGAGATGAAACCATTTCTGTTACTTTCGAAGACTTAGTAGGAAATAATGCGGCAAACTTTTTACGGCACTCTATGTTAATGTTAAAAACTTGACGCTCCATTTTTTATTCTCCTCAGCTTACTCTCGGTAATCAATAACGGTGAAGTAACTTAAGTGTAACACTTTAGAATGAACTTAACGGATATATTGATTTACAGTTCCTGGGGTAAAGATACAATGCTTCTTCGTTGTGTCTAGATGTATTGAAAAGACTCCTATTGCAATCCACCGGGCAATATTCCAGACTCCTTGTGGCTATTGCTAATTTCTTGACAGAAAACTACTTCGCTATATACGAGAATCAAATCAGAGACCACATGCAAAATAGTAGGATATCTTATATATAAGATATGTTTTAAACATAAATGAATTGAGAAAGGGAAGGAAAATTGTGGATGCATGCTATGTCTGGATATATCAATAAATTATTTGAAAAACACAACTTCATTTCGTTAAGTCTAGAATACCGCTCAGATCTAGAATTTCACTTAAATCTAGAGCAGCACAGCTCAGCAAACTAGTATTTATAACAACTTCACCCTACAGAAGATTTGCAGTATTGTGTTGTTGTTCCTATACCCTTCTTTGATACAGCAGCGCAACGACGATGTTGGTAAAGACTAAAGCGTAAATTCCTTTCATTAATGTTACAAATGTTTACAGGCTAAAGGGACAGCACACCATTAAGCAAGCCATATGAGTATTAGCTGTCTTGGTATTAGAATAAATAATCAGGAAAACTAATTAAAATATAAGATTTTTGAACGTGATGGTAGTAGAGATTCTTGCTTGGTCATGCTCATGCAGGGCTCATGTTTGCATGAGATCATCATATTATTACTCATCGGGCAAACTGTTATTAAATTAGAGTTATCCCGCTTGATTTCACCGTTAGAGGTGGAAGTGGATAGTTAGATCTCTTCAAACTTATACTCTATGGTCACTTTAATAGTAGGTAACTATAGAAATCTTCAATTAATTATTACCGCCGAATACGGGCTTTTGACTGCAGCTGCGATAGGATTGACAGGGCCTTAGTCGCTGGTGGTGACTGACTGGTGAGTACAACAAGTAAAGGTCCCCACTGAATGTCAGCGATCTATTGTGGGTCCCTTGGATCACAATATATGTATGAGTGCGTACCAATTTGTCACAGATTGCATTTATAAGTTTGTTTTGAGTTTACCTTTTTTAATATAAACTATTTTCTTTTGTATTGTATCTGTGACAAATAAACGATTTTGCTTTTCTTTCTTCTTTACAAAACGATGGTCTCCATTGTTCTGTTGTCTGAAATTTTCCTAACCTCTTCGGTGATACTGATGATCTTCGGTGACGAGATACATATCCGGCTCAAAAGTCTATGTTTGTAGATATGCCTTCCTGTTACAAAATGTTTACATAATATTTATACATAAATATATGGTTTTCTATCACATCCGACTATGGTTACTTAGCATGTATTAACTTTAAATGATTGTATCATCGTCGTATGCGCACGCGTTTGTTGCGGTCACGCACAACTCATCACAGGCGTCAGGTGGTGGTCGCCACCCCATCGTAATAGTAACGACTGGGAGGCATATTACAACTATTCATTAATTAATATTTTTTTGGAGTATTCTTTTAGTAATAGTTAACAGTCATTATATAGGATACATTTTAATCATGACGGGAATTATATACTTTTATAAATGTGTTTTGTTTCAGATTATACTACCGTGTAGGTATGTATAGCCGTGGATAACATCAGGGCTTTACTGAATTTAGTGTTATTTCTTATAGCCGTAAGTTACGCATAATGTGAACTGAAATCCTAAATGATACACACTACGCGTAACAGTAACATATGAATATTAAAACCTTCTAACATATTATAATTCTATCTTCGAGGTTTGTGGTCGATATGACTAGTTTTTATAAGAAGCCAGATATTCTTGTTACGACAGCTAAAAATCTTACTACTAATATATTTCTTTTTAATTTTCGTTTAAACCATTAAAAACGGAGATACTTAACTCTTTATGTCAATGTTTTAAACAGTCATATATTACATATATCAGATTTTGCCCGCGGTTTCACTCGCGATAATCTAGATTTGGTCAATCGGTAGTACTTTTTCCTGGATCAAAGGTTTATGTCATTTTCTGTACTCTTGATAATGTATGCAAAATTTCACGATGATTGGTTAAGTAGTTCAGGCATGACGGCGTAACAAATAAACAAACTCACTTTCGCATTTATAATATAAGTTAGAATTGAGTGTTTTCACATGAGGTGACTTTAACCTCATAAGACTTAATATTAGGTACGTTAAGATACCACACGGTAACTATTCTATCACACAGCCATGGCATGTCTATTACATGTGGTCCAGAGCTACATTAGTGACGGAGATCGACCGTACTACTACAGGAGTAATTGATATAACTAATCAGAGACAAGATAAATTGACTAGCTCAATCAATCAATTATTTACCATAATACAAACTATTACGCTAACACTAGGATTTATCTTTCTTCTTTTCCTTGTAAAGTCGTCACTGTTGCTATGCAACTTGATAAGATAGCAATCGCTCGGTATCAGTATATTTCTAATACGTACAATGTATTGCATAGTAAGCTACTGTATATTAGGAAAACTAAAACCAATCATTTCCATATACCAAAAATAATGTAGAGAGAAAACACAATCCCGTTAATGTAAGCGCAAACATATTGTTCAATAGTGCGGCAGGAACACACATAACATCGCTTCCGGTCAGTGTACTTGCATAGAAAAGCTTACCCATTATCCCACCCCACATCTCTCTCGAGTACGGTTTGTTTAGATTTAGATAGGGATTTTGCGAATGATATTATTAATTGTTTGGTTCCCACA
Organism: Catocala sponsa; assembly: GCA_963564715.1. NCBI lineage: Eukaryota > Metazoa > Arthropoda > Insecta > Lepidoptera > Erebidae > Catocala > Catocala sponsa. The sequence continues at coordinate 15,552,248 of OY751331.1, forward strand.
GCTTCCAGAGGGGTGAGGCCGGTCGGGCGCACGGCCGGCTCGTTGATTTGTGTGTTATTGTTGGCGCGATGGTGCGATCGGTTTCCGCATGCACTCCCACGACAGGGAGCAGATGGAGCGCGGCGTCGGCGCAGCCACTGTCACTCACAATATTGTCTCACCAGTGACCCTCGCGGGAGCTGTGGGAAAACTACCCGCTAACGGGACTAACAATACTCATCATTGTTGCGTAATACGTTCATGGTGATTTACAATTCATTGTTGCACTACTTCACTGTTATTTATTAAAATTAATTACGTTACAACTTAATATAGATATGCATTTTAATATTTAATTATTATTATATTTTATTATATATACCTACTTATATATTATTTTTTATTGTTTGTTTTAATTATTGGTATATAATATATTCGAGCATATTATTACAAACATATGTACATAAGTACGTTGCTCGCGTCTTCAACAGCTTCACTTCGGGTTAAATGATATTTAATTCAAGATCTGATTGGCTGAAAACGTAGACTTTCTTTTCTATAACTGTACGACTTGTTGTTTATAGAAACAGAATTAAATTTCAAAAATCAAATTTCAATATGTCTACCAAGAACACTTTTTAAGAATAATCCTATGAGCAGCAGATAGACAACATAATTTATCATAATCGTTAATCATAAATCAGCTAATTCACATTTTCTTTTACTCGTTTTCTCAAGTCAAAATAGTTAATTGCCAAATGCCAGCTGTATTTAATGCATTATCGTACCTTTGCGCGGGGCAAAATTATATTGAAATTCATATTTATTTCCAAAAACTTTATGCTATTTTTTGTACGTACCTATAGAAAAAATATTACGCTCTTCTATTAGTAAAAATTAAAAGCCACCTTGGCTCACATATAAAGTAGAGAAAATCAGTTGGTTAATATGAGAGAGATGCGGTGTAACTACGCTTGTCGAGTAGTATTTCACTGCTTTCAGTCCGTTGACAATTGACGCTAGTACTTGTAGTTCCATAATTTTATAAACTTTACTACTTTTTATGTATATCTACATTAAATGAAAATTCATTCAAGTTACCAAGTAATGTTTAGGTATAGGTACATCAAACTTAAACAATACCCCATTTTAGTTAATTTAGATTTATTGTATGAACATTTCCAATCTAATTTACATAATTTACAATACCCTACATTAAAAATGATGAGGACCGTAATATATATTTAGCCCTATGTCGCAAGAGATATTACAAACATAAACATACGCCCTGATTCGATAGAGTAATTATTATTTGTGGATCACACTAATAATAATTGTCCTGTTTCGAACCCACAACAATTACCTAGCGGTAATCAGGTAGGTTATCTCTTGACCGCTGCGGCCTAAGTACAAGATTTCAAGTAGTAGGTCACTTTTAAATGTTGCTTCTGTTTTTGGCTATAGGTGCTAGTGGATAGTAAGGTCTCTAGACGTCATACTGTATAGTCACTTCAATAGTAACCATAGAAACCGACAATGATTATTGCCAAATATGGCTTTGACAGCAGCTGTGTCAGGATTGGCAGGACCTAACTCGATAGTGGCGCCGACTGGTGAGCACAGAAACGATTGCTCCCATTGAGCGTTGAATGTTTTTCAAGAGAACTTTTGAATCGATTTGGTTGACCAATAGAAAATCGTACCAATTTGGATGTTTTCTAGTCTACGTTTTGCATGCGCTAGTCACATATCTGCTTTTTTCAGTATGTAATATAATTGGTATTAAATAAATTTCCTCAATATAGCATTGAGTAGGTTATTTAAAAGCTGATATACCTCAATATACAAACCTTCGTAGCTTATTCTACATATTTATTTGCCACCGGACACGAATTTAGGAATAAAACCAATTTGTTAGATATGGCACTAACTGGAGTCTGCGTTTATCGATTACCTATACAATAAATGTACATACAATAATAATAATAAGTATATAAATAAAATTAAATATAGAAAAATAAATAATAAATACATATTATTCTGTGACTGATGTTTGGTAATTAGAAACGACCTTAATTTGATGACATACATAATATTTCTTCAGTATAAGAATAAACTCATACTGCCTATATTCCGTAAAATCAAACTCAATTGTAATGAATGACGAAAATGTATTAACGTTCACAAATGAATAGTGAATAAAAATCTGTGTAACAGGAATCGGCATAATCGTTAAATATTTGTATACTAGCTACTCGCCCGACTTCACACGGGTACCTAGTACAAAACCTTAACAAATTACACACCTAAACCTTCCTCAGGAATTACTCTGTCTACCGCATAAAAATCCGTTTAGTAGTTTTAGAGTTTATCGCAAACAGACTGACGCGGCTTTGTTTTATATTATGTAGTGATAGTGATGTAATTAGGTTACAATATGTTGTAATAATGATAATGTCTCCCAGACTGAATCAGGCGCGATGCGGCGCAGCCATTCTTTATTCTCAATTCTCAACATTAGTGCAGGAAATAATATACTGCAGTGAAATCCCTATTCCCTCATTAATTCACAGTCCGACGGGACTTCTATCCAACAAGACCGAAGAGAGATCAGGTGCAGGACCAACGTTATTACGCGCATTCCATGGCACGGATGTTTGCAACACTCGTCATCTTCCAAACTTCGCACTGGATGGAATTTCTGAACAGAAGAAGCCTAGCCTACTGATACAGGCGTAAAACTATGTACACCCACATTTCACCAGCTATCGTTTAAGGTCCATCGGAGAACATTGATGTCCTCTACCGGGCACAGGTTAAAATCCCTTGCTGTTACTAAGAATTTCTTAACAAAAGTCCTATAACAATTGCCCAATTTGGAAATTTAAACAATCAATCGTAATAATATTGATATTACGATTTATATTACGATTGATTGATTGTGATTGTTATTCTTAGTAATATTTTAAAACCTACCGAGATGTGTTATAAATGATATGTGTTTTACTGGTAATAACTTGTGATACAACACACAGACACTTGACCCGTCAAAACAGCACATTATTCAGCGTGTATCGCATTACCATCGATTTGCCTGCCGATGGCGCATGAGACGCCATTGCATATGCGACTGTGACCCGCACCGCACCTCACCGCGCCCGACCGGCGACCGCCTCGCAAGCCCAGCAGATGCTCCATTAATATTTTATCACGCATTACATTAAATTCAATTTTGAAGACGGTTGCTATATTGTCAACTTTTCTTCGACACATCTGTCTACTGAAACATGGAAATTTATCAACTCGTGAAAACATTTAGGGAAATTTATGTGGTACCTACTGGTGTCTATCAATATCTTCCTAGATTTTCTATTCATTGAACGGGAAATCTAGACATGGACATATAAATTATACATGCACGCGTCTGGCATTCAGTCAACAACCGTTTTTTAAATTATGAAGATGCATCTATGATTCTTAAAATATGCTCTCACTTGGACATGTGTACCTATTCCAAAAAAAATGTTTTGTCTATTTTAGCTGACTTTATGTTCACACCTTGAAATGGCGACGAGACAAACACAATATTTCTCAAGTTGTATTAATGGTTGTTGAGATGTGCTATTATGTATGCACGACGCCTCAATATTATGTATTACTAATGGATAAAAGCAGGTACATTACAAGCACTGGTAGTAAAACAGTAAACAGGTAGCCATGTAGGTACTCTGTTAACATGAACGTCATGCGTCCTGAATTAAGCACAAGTCCTCGTTGAACTTTCATGCATTTCATTCTGTATAATGGTCCAATTTAAATGGTATGTATCGGTATAAATCATGATAACAGTTTTGGTTACCGAATCATAATGTCTTCAATAACAAATGCTTTGTTTTTGCAACTACGAACGGAGATTGATGTGCAACAATTACGGGATGCTCCTGAACCATCCATTCACAATGTGATGCATCGACAAACAGCTTTTTTTGAAGTCTGTGATGCTAATGTGTAAGTGGAAATAAATGGTAACACTCAGGACCAATCCATCGTTCTACTTTACATTTTATCTGCGCTGTCTACCTACCTGGTTTTATATTGTGTGATTTTATGATCTTCAAACATCGGCACGTTTTTTTTTAAGTCAACATGTTGATAAATTGATGAGGTATAATTCTACTGGTGTAATGATAGCAGAAATTTTCTAAATAATATAGGTACCTACCTAACCAATAGTAATGAAATGACTATAGAAATATTTAAAAATGGTTACTTATTATAACATAACAGTGACGGCCTTTGCAGTAAAAACTAGGGCCGCGCATAATACTTACGTTAACTTCAGTGTCTCATTAAATGATGTCGAGGTTCATTAAGTCGCACAAGCGAGCATTCGCGCTAGCGATTAACGTTAATCGCACATCCATTTATCGCACTCACATAGTACACTCCCTTGTTCCATGTACCGTGTGTTATAGGATCAATATATTCATGAATTTTATCAAGAATTATTTACTAAATATATTTGTTTTTTTTTTATTTATATTAATTAAACTTTTTAAATTTACTCTTGCTCGCCACCGCGCGCCGCCGTTTTGGTTGCTTTTCTAACACTCCGGGTGTGGCCATAGATCTGAAATGCAATCAAGTGCCATGAAAAGTGTAAGATTAAAAACTTAAAAAAAAACCAAACCATTCTAATTTTAAAAAATACATCCGTAAAATCACTAAATTTATAAATTACTAGCGAACCGCCCCGGCTACGCACGGGTATACTTAACAAGTTATACACCTAAACCTTCGTCATGAATCACTCTGTCTATTGGTGAAAACCGCTTGAAAATCCGTTCAGTAGTTTTTGAGTTTATCGCGAACAGACAGACAGACGCGGCGAGGGACTTTATTTTACAATATGTAGTGACTAAGCCACTAACTAATACTTTATAAACTACTAACTAATATAATAAATTAGTTAAATTTCATCTTATCTATACGTAACTGTGAGTGGTGACACCGCTCGGTATGGTACAAATACGTTTTCCAGGCAGCTTAACAAGGCAAAATTCAAGACACTTCAGTATGCACTTCGTAATTTGTTTTAATAAATTATTGTAATTCAAAATTGAGTCGCAGTGCAACACCAGTGACCAGATACAATAGGTTTTTATTTACGATGGCACTCCAAAATTTTACAGGTTATTTATATTACAACATAAACTACCTAAATAATTATACGGATTTTGTGGCGTTTTTTATTTTAAAACTTAAAACTTAAGTCTCCTCGTGAAAATGGCTGCTGTAAAGCAATCGAAACGTTGGGGCAAAGTGTAAACTTAGTTGAAAAATTCTTTTAATTAATTTAATTAGCTTAAATTCAGAAAAGTTCAATAATAGTAGTGGAGTTTCAAAATTATGTACTTAATACAAATATTTTAAAATAAACAACGCGACAAAATCTATATAAAGTAGTTCAATTTCAATGTATAGTATTCGCGTTAACATATGACAATAATATTATCATTATTGATATTTAATATTATTTAAGTATAACATATTAATATCTTTAACATTTTATCGTATGTCAGTTTACGTCTAGTAAAAATGTGTAGATAGATTATCTGAGCGTAAATTAACAACATTTGTCTACAGATTAATAAAGCTTAAGGGAAACAGCATGACAGTGTGAATCACGATCATGCATACATAATAAAGGCCGTCATATCGTGTACTTTCATCTGCCGAGTGCGGCGCCGGCGCAGGACCGAATACGTCCAAGTTAAAATCGATTACGCCTCCGCTTTTAAGCTATGAATATTTTAACTGATCCGCGTGATTGACTCATTGTTGAGATTTGGTGTCATAAGAAGTACCTAACGTTCAATTTTGATCCCGAGAAAGAAAGTTCACCATTGTGTTGTAGGTACCTAAGTAAGCACAGATTATTTTATACGAAACGGGCATACCCTGGGTAAGGAAAAGTCAGATTTGAAGATTGCCATCCGTTTTATCATTGATGTATATTATACGCTAGATAATATTATCTAGCTTATAATATATTTACATTAATCTATACTAATATTATAAAGCTGAAGAGTTTGTTTGTTTGTTTGCTTGAACGCGCTAATCTCAGGAACTACTGGTCCAATTTGAAAAATTATTTCAGTATTAGATAGCCCACTTATCGAGGAAGGCTATATATCATCACGCTAAGCTCAATAGGAGCGGAGCACCAATGAAGAATGTTTCAAAATCGGAGGGCTTTTTCCCCTTTTGAGAGCTTCCGCTGCGTGCGTTGCGTAAACAGTTAAAGTTTCGCAAAAATCATGTATGACAGAATTGTTTCCCTTTAAAAGTTCTAAAAAGGTCCACGACAGCATATGTCTATCTTTTAAGGTTGGCTCACTATAACCTTTTTTATGCTAACCAAATTTGTTCTAAAATAATGCATTATTTGCGAAGGTGTTTTTATAAACATGATATTAATCCTTATCCAAATAAATACGTTATTCATCATAAGTATTTAATTTAAAACAAAAATTGCGCTTTACATCATTCGATTTCAATGAATATCTTAGGAGATATCGCAGTTTTAAAATAACATCGCAGCAAAATAATGATAACGAAGTCGCGGGTTAAAGTTAGCGTTAGCCCAAAGTAACTATTTCACGCGGACGAAGTCGCGGGCAGAAGCTAGTTTAGCTATATATATATATATTTATGTATATAAAACATGTGCTGTATCATATGTAGTATGTAGTATGTAGTTTCATTAGAGGGGCAAAAATTAATAAAGTTGAAACAAACTGTGATCCCTTAGCTTTGGTTTCTCGAAGCGGACCAAATGCTACCGTACATATATCTAGTCTAAACGTTTTCACTTTACAAAAAGTTTAAAATAGTATTAAATAAATTAGGTACCCTACCTAAATGTCTGAATATAAAAATATGGTGATTATATTGACATTCAAACATACTGAAATATATTTAAAATAAATAGTGAAAAGCTCACAAAAGAACATGGCGGTCCTTAAATATCACTTCACCTTAACGTTCACGCTATCAAAGTTCATCCTGAATTCCTGACTAGGAACAATCATTTGTGTAAGATACTTATTTCATACCGTATATATATATATATATATATATATATACATATATACGTTTATACTTCTAGAACCTTCACTTGTAGGTAAGTGTACCAAAAGCAGACAGGCATATAGCCAGTCAACTAAAGGTCTTAGCATACGTGACGTATTTTTTCTCGTGGCAAAAATATAGCAATAAAATACAACGTGTATTTTATTGCTATATTTTTAAATGCGACGATGTCAAGAAATCATCCCGTTCCGTCCGCCACGAGAAAAAACACGTCACGTATGCTAAGACCTTAATATGGTATTGATTTACGTTTACGTAGGTACAGCTCCCAACAGCCCATATCGCTACGGTTTTCAAATATATTTCACTATATTAAGTAAATACGGGCTGCAAGAATACTTTCGAGAAGAACATAAAGAATATCCTACAAGGCATAAGCAGAAACATAATATCATAATAAAATACCCAAATATTGCCAAAGTCATACACAATAGCCGTTCACAGGACAAGTTCCAGATTCCATAGTATATAGAAATAATAAAATTTAGATTCTACTTACATGAATTTACAAATAATTAATCCTAAACAGTTTGCCCAGGATTTCAGGAGTAGCACATGCCACACCACACATACAGATTGCAGGCAATGTAGGTACCCAGGCTCAGAACAAATATAATTTGTAGATAGCCCAAACAATTGTTCTGAAACTGAGTGTACCTACTTTATGTTCGATAATTGCACGTTTTGTAAAGCGACACGGAATTATTGGAGCTCTAACGCAGGTGTCATATTTTTTTAAAGAAAATAAAGTTCCCTACTAACTGCCCGAGCCAAACAACACACTTAACGTTAACACTTAAGACCTTAAGCTAAGGAATCTGCGAAGCAGTAAAGACAAATCTTATCTATGCCAGAATGGTAATTTACTTTAAAATATTTGCGTATGCGCGTCTACAACCTAAACGTACCTAGCTCACATTTAGCTAAAGAAAATCAATTCGTGGAAGTACAAGTGCCCAGATTCACGACTATAAAAACAGGTTGATATAAGACGTGGGTGCTTTCTTTATTCAAGTTGGGATTTGTTTGACGTATTCAATAGACGGTTTTTTCATTCCTAATTTTAAAGTCGATGATATCGTTTATACCTTGGGTCAGTAAATTGATGCGTAGGTAGGTAGTCCACGTTTCGAGAGATAAAAAAGGTGTACGCGGAAATATTTGGAGGTCGTGGAGTGCGGGTTCCTGTGTCAAGTGTCACGGGCAGGCGAAGCGGAGGGGCGTCGAGGGCAGGAGGCACGACCAGCCATTGTCCGCGCTCGCACGACGAGACGAATTGCAGCGCAGGCTTCATGACCCATTAAACGCGGTCACGAAATCATTTTACCAAACTCTTTCACTGACACCAGCCACCGACTCGAAATGCCAAAAACCTTGCTCTGTTCCCACGAAATCTCACTGTGAAACTATTATCAAGTTTTTCTTTTACTTTCCTGTTCTATCAGAGGTTGGGTAGGTACCTGTAACAAGTTGTTACCGCGGTTTTGTTCGATAATAAACTCGTTAAAAGTCGAACAAATTCTTACATCAGTTCAGCGAGATTATATCTATATTGAAACATGACTGATATTAGGTAGATAAACCTTTATTTTCTTGACTAACTGAAGTAAGGACATCCAATAACTAAAAAAAATTAAACAAAATATACTTTTTAATTTTTACGCTTTTCTAACTGAATCGGGTATAGTAAGACATTTTTATTAATTTGTTCTAAGGAATAAATTAATGAAAATGTCTTACTATACCCGATTCAGTAAGTGGCGCAAAGAATCAACAGGCGCTTCGACATATTTATTTAATTAAGTATAAATTGTACGTGGGGATTTCAATCCTTTGCGAATGGACAACATAATATGGTGACCATAAAGTGCTAGTATATTCAAGATTGCTGCGGACAAGGGTGTCGTATAAAAGTAATTTCGTGCCGATATTCTTGAAGCCAACAGTGTTTCTTTTAAGAAACTCTAGCATTTTTGGGGCTTTTGTAACAATTATATCGATATGTGTTTTAAAAGGTTAGCTTTGTATCGATGATTGATAACACCCAAATCACGGATTTCGTTAACTTTGGTTAAATATTTCCCGTCTACCTCGTAGGTACTTTGTAAGAAGTGGTATTTTCTTACGGGTAAATTTAATATGAAAGCATTTATTAACGTATTCATTTATTTATATCTGTACAAAACACTTGTTCGGTCGCAATTATTCTAGAATATGCAGTCCCTATTTGGAATCCCTTCTATCAGAAATACATTGCTGGGATCAAGAGAGTCCAGCGCAAATTTCTCCGTGCCATATATTACAGGTGTTTCAGACTTAGGACTCACGTGTCACTCACAATTACTTATTAAATTTAAGTTAATCAGTCTGGCGAATCGACGCAAGTACTTGGAGGCTAATGTACTCTATATTATTCTTCAAAATAATTTTGATGCCTTGGACCTTACGAGTAGGTACCTAACTGGGGGCTATCGTTTTAGTGCTCACCAGGCGGCGCCACTAGCGAGTAAGGTCCTGTCAACACTGTCACAGCTGCTGTCAAAAGCCGTATTTAGCCGTAATAATTGACGGTTTCTATGGTTACTGTTGAAGTGACTATAAAGTTTGACGTCTAGACCTTACCATCCACTAGCACCTCTAGCGGTGAATCCAAGCGCGATAGCCCTCACCCGAACTGTGAACGTGCGCAAAGATCGTACTTGTGCTCTGTTCGCGCTTAGCACATTTCGGTCGAACTCGGGCCTACGGTGCCCCATACATAGAATGTTGGAATATTATAGTACAAATTTTATAGATATCGATATATTTGCTTGCTCGAAATTTCAATTTAAATCTAATGTCCTTAATTCTTTCTGTATGACATACCTAATAATATGCAATTATCATTTCAAATTGTTTAATTAAATCTTAGCTGAAATTGTAATTTTAGCTAAGATTCCATTAAATAATCTATACATCTATACAAATAAATAAAATTGAAGTGTCTGTTTGTAATGTCAAAATAACAGCTTTTTATCTAATGCATATGAAAGTATATAAGGTTCCTATACGAAAACACCTATTTTTAAAAATTTTGTCTGTCTGTCTGTTTGTTCCGGCTAATCTCCGAAACGGCTGAACCGATTTTGACGGGACTTTCACTAGCAGATAGCTGATGTTATAAGGAGTAACTTTGGCTATTTTGATTTTAGAAAAAAAAAATAGGTGCAGACAAACACTTTTTAGTTAAAATCTACGCGGACGAAGTCGCAGGTAACAGCTAGTAGAATAATATATTGTATTTTAATAGCAATATTATGGGATTAAATATAATGACCATCAAAAATACTAATTGCAGAGCACATATTGCACAGCATAACGAGCACGACGATACGCCTCAAATCACTGCATTCCGTCTCGGAAGGGTTAGTTTATATTAGGTTCCTTCTTAAACCCACCCAAAAATAGGAGCCCCGCGTAGTGGGGCTCCGTCAACTTAGTTTGATCTCTTTAAATATATTTTACTGTGCAACTAGTATTTTTGGTAAGTATATTTTGATGTGCAATTAGTATTTTTTTGCTGTGCAGTTACATACCCTAATTTTGTAACAGGGAACTGAAAAATTAAAATGTACTTATGTCTCATTAGTCATTACAGAGAAATAGCCTGTGTGTCCTAAAATCAGTTGGTTCTTTTTTTAACCTTATAATAACGCCTTCATCGATCTTTTTTTTCCTCGTTGCTAGCAACCTATGAAGTCATTTATTGTAACAGGCGTGAATAGGGTAGTAGATAACTCTTGCATTGTCGTCTTGATACGAAATTTACTATACGCACACTTCTAAGTTCGATTGCGTCTATGTTCATGTGTTGTCTTATAAGCTGCTACTCGTATATGTAAAAGCATACTTATAGTAAATAGGTACACATTACATGCATGAGATGCGTAGAATCGATATAGTTGGCCTGGACAAGATTTCTTGTACACGGGAGAACGCAATTAGGCACACCATTTTCGCCATTAACGCTTCTACATACGTACATTCCACATTTCAATCGTAACGGAATTCGAATTCCACTTTGCGACTGAAATGAACAGGATGGGGGTAGCAGCCTGCATGTGGCCAGTATTAAGTGGCATTCCCCGGCAATACTAACCAAACCTCTACTGATAAAAACGAGACAGAATGGATACGAAGACCTATACTGTGAATAATCTATATCTAATTAATTAAACTTATAATTTAGAAAGGACCTTCAACATTGTTGTGAAATAAAAATAATTACAATTATATAATATTTTTTTATTTATAAAGTTCAATATCTAGAAACATATTATTCTGTAGGTTACAATTTAAGACGCATGTGTCATCATTACAACAGACCCTTTCACTAATAATATGATTAATAAAAGATAGTAAATGTTTAAACTAAACATAAAAAAATAGATCGCATATATTATGTACTTCACGATACTTTAACCATTTTCTATTTAATATCTGTCGTTAATTCAAATACCATAATTTTTATATTATTGATAAGATTTTGAACTATATTTAAGAGTAGTTGCTATAGTCAATAACTGATCTGCTAAATTATTTACATAATATATTCCTTTTGTTCTATAATAAAATATAAATTATATTAATTAATATAATGCACCCCACCAATCGAAAATATTTCAACAAAAATATATTAGGGTGATCAAGCTTATGTTACGACTAAACAATAACAGATGCAATAAATTTGACAAGTTCTCTACACAATACTTTGATAAAATACTATACCTACCATACACAATTTACTCAGATTTACTTTTAACAGTGTATAGGATTTGATTTGTTTGGTGAATCAGGTATAAAGCACTCACGAACACAGCATTGGCTCTGAAACAAAAAATACATTTATAACAATGCGGTTTTATACTATCTATACTAATATTATAAAGCTGAAGAGTTTGTTTGTTTGTTTGGTTGAACGCGCCAATCTCAGGAACTACTGGAAGGAATTTAAAAATTCTTTTAGTGTTGGATAGCCTATTTATCGATGAAGGCTATAGGCTATAACATCACGCCACGACCCACGGGGGTGGCGAAGTAACGATAAACGCGGGTGAAACCGCGGGCACATCTAGTTATTTAATAAATTTGAAAGTAATTAGATGTTTAACTAATTTGGATGAAAAGGCATACACATAGACCAAGTCCCAGATGAACACATACTAATTTTTATCCTGGTATGCGGTCGCCTGAGATTCACGCAGTTAAAATCATAGACGGAAGTACTCTACAATGTGACAGTACAGTTGTGTTGTTAGACAAAGAAAGTTAAATTATTAAACTTGCTTTTAAAAAGCCCGCGTTAGCGCGCGTCCTTCTTTGATAAACCACACCCATTGATATATAAAAACCCTAGATACACAATCCCGTACAAAACTTACACTTAAAACTGTCCTCAGTTGCTTATAGGTAGTTATATTAACTATATAAACCTTCATTAATGCAAATTAAACCTTAACACTTTAACTTTAAGTTAAATATACAAGGCTATCTAAAAAAGGTAATAAAATTTTACGAGCAGGGTTCGCGAGAATGAATGGAGTCGAATATTGTTTTTATAAATTTTAATGTATATTAATATTCTGACGTAATTATGTAGTTTATAAAATGCATGTGAATGTATGTTTTAACACATATTTGTTTTTACTTTTACCTTAATATATAATAGATAATTAATACGCACGTAAATTATATTACGAGTATGTTTCATTGCTGTTCATATACTTGGTTGCCCGACTTTGAAATTATACGTGTTTGAACATTACGCGACTGATTGTACTTACAAATTGAGGTAATATAAAATGATAAAACGAGAGAGAAAATTAAGATTTCAAACTTAAAAAGATACGACATAATAGATTTTTAATTTCCTTAAAATAAATTGAGTTTATTGTATAATCTTCTTTTTGATGGATTTTAATTTTTTTGTATCTTTCTTTGTTATATTATAAATAATGTAATCTTATCTTGATATATCTCTCGATAATAGATTTAATAGTATTATTTACATGATTGTTGTTTGTTAATATGGCACTTTGAAGAATATAATAAGCTGACTCCCAAAAATTATGATAAGTGTTGTTGTTGCTGTGCTTGCTTGTGATCGTTACTGTGCTATGGCGAATATCCATTTTGCACATCGCACGGGATCTCGAGAAAAGCTGAAATCCAACATAAGTATGTAGATAGATTTTATAAATATCCCACTATAAGGATACCGTAAAGATCATTTCAAAAAAATATTAAGCGAATACTATTATGGTTTGTAATTAAACAAATCTAGTAATAAATAATATATACAATCGCATTATCATTTTAAATCAAATAAAATATATTTATTTTTAAAAAGTAACAGCGTCTCTATTAATATTAGAACATAGTCAACATATAACCCGGACTAATCAAGTAGAAATACAATAGTATGATTAATGCGTTTAGTAAGTGTTCATTTAAATGAGCCGTGTTATATGGTCGCTCTTTGTTACGAAATAAACAGAAAAAAAATATTTTACGTTGATTCCTTGACGCAATAATCAGTATTATAATATAATTATAATAATAACAACATTATTACATACCGAAAATATGAAACACCGTCCTTTTTTAGTGTCCTGGAAGTGTATTATACAAGTTTTAAACGAGCTCTGCGACATGTTTACTGTGTACTGAATTAAATGAGCACCCAAATGTTCAAGTGGGTGCTCATTTGGTGAGGACGTTTTTTGGCGTTGATTGTGTATCTAGGTGTTTTATACATCAATGACCACACCCTTGTGTGTGCAACCAACCTACTTGGTAAACCATCGAGACAAAAGTGAACTTGTTTTTCTATTGTCTTGAGATGGTTTTTTAACTCGTACATGAATATAATACAAGTATACACATACAAATAGTTAAGGAAAATACAGGTATCCCATTGTACCTTCCTTGAATGGAGTTACCATGTATTCAATTGATTGTAATTAATATTCAGAATGAATGGTTATATGCTAAAATACTTTTTAAGTTATTTATTTAAACTAGCACATAATAAATCTAAAAGCTTTTGAACAATAGTATTTTATTTGAAAATTCATTAAGCTTCACAAACTACTCAAATCTATTCAATATTTTATAATTTCGGAAAATGAGCTTGTTTTGTAGCTTATTATATTATTTAAACAAACCATACTATTCCATATTTATACATTTGGAATAGTATAGTTTGTAGATATGTATAAAATGCAACTACTACTAGTAGTAGTTACATTTTGTACAGTTAAACCCACAAAATATTAAGAGAACCCCTCAATATAATTTAATAAAAATAAAAATACCTGTACTAGAATGCTGGGGAAAGGCATAGGTTACTATCCAGGTAATAAGAATAAAGATCCAGGTGACAGCCAATATTTACATATTATAATCTTCTATAATTTTAATTTCACTATAAATAACAATCAATCACATGTGATGATAATGTGATTATAATAACAATGTGAACACTTAATTGTTCACACAGTTTTCTTTTTTATAATAAGCAATTAATTTGCTAAGCTTTAGAACTGATATGCAAAAGATGTCATAATAATATTTCAATAGTTCTTAGTTATACTGTAGAGATTTATAATTGTTCCAAAAGTAATCAAGCAGAACAATTAACAGAGTAATATCTAACATATTTAAATCAACTTACTGTCCTTCCTTAAAGTATTCCTTTAATGTGTTGGAGAATCTCTTGGAATATTTGACAAACTCCCTTTTCCTCTGTTCTAGAACCTGTTTACCAGCTCCAGGAGTGTATGTAGATACCTCATTAACTGCATCAAGTAGCTTCTTAATGGCTGACGCTATTTCTCTGTAATAACACATAAATACATTTGAATTTTTCAGTTACCTGTCACAAATGCTCACATTATAATGAAGCTGAAACAAACACATACTTACAAAAAAATGGCCTGATTAAAATTATATAAACATTAAATTACAAGCACATTTATAAAAATAAATAATTATTTAGTAAACACTAAGCTAATGAACATATAATAATAATAATCTTTATTATTCAAAATTATATGACACAACACAATCAATAAATAAGGCTTAAGAATATGTACTTGACCAGAAACTCTGACCCCTGAACTAGGTATATGTACCTGTATTTCAAAGGTCAGTGCCCCCGTATTTATGTATCCACTGTAAGCCTTTATCATTTTATGAATCAAAGGGAAAAACAATACAAAAAAGGAATAAGAAAAGAAGACAATTTCAATATAGATTAGTATCAAGTGTGTGTATGTACAACTTATGTAGAAAGACAAAAAATGTGTGGTTAAAAACAATATGTTATGTAAAATGGTGCTATCCACCATTCCTGTCACTACATGTGACTAGAGGAGACAAGAGACACGAGAGAGCTTGTAATATAGCATAAATCAATCACATACAATGTCATTGATTTGTGCTATATTACAAGATAAAGACCCAACATATTGGATACACAAGAGTGAAACCTGAATATATCCAAAGCTTACTTACTTTATGGTCTCTAAAAATGTCTTTCTGTCTGTGATTTCATCTGGAATGCGACTCAATATCTTCTTCAAAGCTGTGGACTTCTTATTCAATTCCTGGAATGCTTCTTCGGTTCTGTTCAGTCTCAAATCAGCACCTGAAATTTTAAAATTATCTAGATTGTAAGTATATTAAATTAATACATTTAAATGCATCAACAATTTTCTAATACTAATAATATAATAAGTAAGAATAAGAGGGCAGGATTATTAAGTAAGTTATCATGAAGGAAAACTTAAGGAGATAAATATAAAGTATTTAAGAAAGTCACAATATTTCATAGCTTAAATATAACTGATAAAACATATGTAATTTCTACTATCCAGGATATAACTTTAATAAATCCATACAATAAAGTAAGTAAGTTGTTTTCATGTCTTGATCACACAGTATCCAAAATATAAAGCACTAAATATAATTAAGCAATATTTCCATTTCTCAAGGTACATTATGCAACATGTTACGTAAGACTGTTACATGTGCAGACACATTTCAAGTAATATTTAAAAGGAGGTGCATTTTTATATTTATATGCAGACTTGATTATTATGTCAGGTCATAATGAAATAGGTCATTAGTAGTGTGACCCATTTCTAGTAATTCCTGACTAATAAATATGAATTAGTTAGTATGTCTTTCTAACATAATGCAATGGATTCACATGTAATTCTGCTCTAATTGATGGGTAGTCTAAGTAAGTAAGGCAGGACAAATGGTACTATTTATTTTAGATGTGTATGGTTCCTTTGTGATAAAATCTGTAGAACTAAAAGAATAAAGCCTATAATAAGCAAAAATCTAATATATTGCTAATAATCAAATAAGGTACAATAAATTACACAAGCAAAGTAGATTGGAAAGATAGCAAGGACTTATACAACACCAAGTACACCGAACAATAGGAACCATGGATATTTAAAAAACTTAAACTTACATTCAGCCTCTGTGAGTGTCCCCTGCAGCCGTAACAGACTCTCATTCATATTAACAGGTATATCAGCTCTTCTCATGATCCCTGCCACCAAATCATAGTTTAATCCAGGCACTGCAGCCTCAGCCTTTGTAAGAGCAGCCCGGAGTGTCTGAGAAGCTCCCAAGTCATACTTCTCTAACTGTAAAAATAGCACCATACCTATCATTATATCTCATCATAAAATATTTGATGATTAATATGCTTTAAAACCAATATTTAGCTTATTGTCTTTTAAAACAGCAATAATTTAAATAATTTATTATTATATACCCATAAATATAGGCAGAGTAATTGAAAGTACAGAATGCATAATTTGTCAATTTCGCAACAAGGTTTTTACAAGTAGTCATTTCAAAACTATCCTAATCACATTCAAGTATGAATGTATCACTAATGGCCCGTTAAACAAAGTTAAATTGATAATTAAATTCTCCAGGATTAACAAAGAAATATCAAATACCAATAATTTAGCTTTAATAACGCACTAGATACATTCAATAATATTTTCTAAAAGGTAGATACAAGACACCAATGTCTTACCTGCGTTAGGACGGGACGTATAAGAACAGGTAAAACTAAAGATGTAACAGGTAGTTCATCACCCATTGTCATTGTGGTAAAAATATTATTAACACAAATACAAAGTTAGAGCTCTCGTTTTTCTGTAATTGGAAAAGAAAGAATTGATGACAAATGACAATTATTACAAAGTTTGATAAATTGACAGTAAAATGACAATACAACGACGACAAAAATAATTGCCAGAAAGGAAATATCACGCCGCCTACTCATTCTATATTGCATTTAAATATTTGTTGTAAAGTTCTTAAACATAATAACTATGTCATATAACTACAACAACATGCAATAAATGTGCCAAAAACAGACATAAAACATCAAAATGTGATTACATTAAAATTTGTGTGATATATAACAGATACAACGAATTGTGGATGATTATAAAATAATATGTATATTAATGTTAGTACCGTGTTACATTCATTCGGGCCTTCGGGGTAGTTTGGGCAGTACTGTGTAACGGGGCTGTGTAGGGGCTTTTATGTGAACCAAATTTTTTTAGTTTTATCCTATACCATTTTATTTGCAGTTAATTATAAGCCAAATATTTGCCTAGAAAAGTACAGAACACTCCCGTCCCGTATTAAAAAAAGAGAAAAATATTTAGACGCCTGCTATATTTATTGGAGCAAGTCTTCATATTAATATTATTACACGGTTATGAATATCTTCTCAGGCGTTATAAACCTGAAGGAAAATGCTAAATAAAAGGGACTCATGTCTACAATAATTTTGCACTTTGGTACACACGGCTACACATCAAGTTAGACACCCTATATACGCATAATTACGCTACATACAAAATAGAGAATAGTCAGAAAGGGACAGTGCATAGTAGTGTTGATGTAATGGTAAGTATAGAACGTCGCGTCCCGTTCAGCGTGAATGAGACAAAATAAGAAAAATATAACGCACTCTCTCGCACGATTCGCAGCGGTCAACTTCGAATTGTTGAAAGTCCAAACAGTCTAGGTTGATGTGTCGCTGTGTATACCTATAAAGATATATTTTAGTCGTGGTGAAGTACACAATACGTTTCAAAGCTAGCTTGTATTATTGAAGGTCTTCAAAGCGCCTGACAATAGTCTTTGAGCAAAGTAGTAGATGTGTTTTGGCATGTGATGGCGATATTTTAACTTTAAGATTTTTGAAATACATCCACAGGAATTTATTATAAATAAACTAGCAAACATTAAATTAGAATGTAATTGTCCTTTGTTTTAATATAAATTATTAAAAAAGTCACCATTTTTGGATGACGACACACAGGCATATCTAATAATATTGTAGCGGCTGCTAACGCTACAAATTTATATACAAGGCGCGCTATTGTGTGTGCGCAGCGCAGCAGTCGTCTCGTCTCCTTACACCCGCTCAGCTAGGTCGCGTAATTACGTAGTTTATTTTTGTATATCTAGTATAAGTTTCTGGTACCAGTAAAGAAAGTATATATCAATGTGACCATCATTTCTTACCCCTCACATGATCATTTAATCGCCTCTACAATGTCATTCAAAACTGTATGTTTTGAATGATATTATTCCTTGTTGTAAGTCTTCCATCTTTTACTTATATTATATGAAGTAGGAAGTAGCTAACATACTATATTATACTATATTGCTATATATTATGTAAAAATAAATTTAAAAGTAGACGTCGCCAAGGTATTATACTGTAAAAGTTGCATCGTGCTCTATTATCTACTCAGTATGCAGACAAAACAAATTCTTTAATTCCCTCTATGAATATTCATCAAATATCTATACTATCATTATAAAGCTGTAGAGTTTGTTTGTTTGTTTGAACGCGCTAATCTCAGGAACTACTGGTTCGAATTGAAAAAATCTTCTTGTGTTGGATAGCCTATTTATCTAAGAAGGCTATAGGCTATATAACATCACGCTACGACCGACGGTGGCAGTGCAGTGTCCATAAACGTGGGTGAAACTGCGGGCACAGCTAGTTTACAATAAATTTAAATAATATTATAATAATAATATTATTATATAATAATATTATTATATAATAATCTTATTACATATATATAATATTATTATTATTATAATATTATACAGGGTGTGTCGTAAATAGTGGTCCAGAGTAAAGGAGTCGATACACCGTATTCTTATGTATCACATACCGAAATTTTAACCATTTTTTTTATGCCCCTAAAGTCATATGATTTGCTGAAGATGAGTATTGAAATTGGAAACAGATTAATTTCTTTAAGTACCTTTGACTTTAAAACATAAGACAGGGTTTGGATATGATAGTACACATATTCAAGAGTAATAATAAAAAAACAGAATAAAAAAATATTGATATTTGTTGAAATGATAGCCAAATTCGTGAAGCAAGGTGCAGAAATTTTAAAAAAGAACTTTTATTTTTTGTTAGGAGACCCTTAACTGAAAATGCTTAAAATTTCGGTATGTGATACATAAGAATACAGTGTATCGACTCCTTTACTCTGGACCACTATTTACGACACACCCTGTATATATGTCGAATCCTTAGTCGAATACACAGATATTGTAGTCGAGTCTGACTAAACTGTCAAGTCAGCTGTCAACTGTCAGTCACCTGACTGAAGGGACTAGGTCGGCTAGACTAGGACGACTAGGTCTATTGAAACTGAAAGTAGCAGGCGAGGAAACGCTTTTATTTATATTTTGAAAATTAAGTTGTCCAAATGGCGAAAAATACTTCTAGTTCTGCATTCCGCAAGATCGACATCGATCAGTACAATGAAGACAATTTCAAAGAAGATGAAGCGGAACAATCCATTCCAACTGGACCGGATGAAGGAGAAGTTTGCGCTCTACTGAATCAATATCCTTTTTTCAATAGCATTAATATAGGTCTATATAAAATATATAATTAGTCCAAATTGCCAATGGATATATTTCTGGTATGATATTAAATGTTTTGTTTTCCTTTACATATTATTTTCCGGTTTGAATATAGCCACTATGATTCATACTTTTTATAATGCGACGACTATTGGTAAAAAGAAATGCATTTAACGAACCGAATTAAAATAGATATTGTACATCTGATGTCTTCTAAACAAACATGTTGCATTCTTGTGATGTTTTTGAACTGGATTTATTAAATACAATGCTGTATAGTTTTATACTATCAAGAAAGCTTGTATGTTTATAGATAAGTCTGAATATAATAAGCAATATATATGGACATTTTAATGTTGATTGGACTGTAATACTACCTAATGCAACATTGCTACTGGTCATAAAGTATAAGCAGTTGTTATAAGATAAATATTTGTGAAACAAAGCACAACAGATTTCTATGTAAAACATGAGCAACCACAAACAAACAATTATGTTTGTCTCCAGGTGTTTGAGTTTTACAGCCTCCATTTTCTGTTTTCCCCTTGCGCTAGCTGCACAACAAAGTAGTATTACGGACAGATCATTAATAAAAATGTAAATAATGTTATATGTTTGTTCTTTCTCTTTTACATAATATTTTTAACTCAATGAACACAGGCAGATACATTGAAGCACTGAAAACTGTATTAAATAATGCACCATTGGGGTCATCAAATCAGCAAATTAAAGTAAGTCAATATATTAAAGTAAAGCATAAGTTACTACTACTAAACAGTCTAAGAAACAAAAGCCTAGTGGGAGACCATTGGACTGGCTCTTATAGGTCTTTAATTTCAATACTAATAAATTAATTATTGCTTGCTTTAAGAGTATAGAAAACCAAGTAGAGAAAACCTGCCTGAAAAATGTCTGAGAGCTTTTCATAATGTTTTTGAAGATATGTGACATCTGCCAATTCACACTGGCTCAGCGTAATGTACTATGGCATAATCCTTGTCACATGGAGAAGAGACCTGTGCCCACCAGTGGCACAGTTTATATACAAGGCTAATATTATTATTTATAAGTTACTAACATTACTATATAAACAATGCAGTATATTTAATTTTTATCTTTATTTTTGCAGGATAATGCATTGGCACTAACATTAAAAGTCCTACTTGCCATCAAATCAACTCAAATTGAAGAAGCTGTGGGGAACTTATCTATGGATGACATTGATGTACTGATGAAATATATCTACAGAGGGTTTGAGTGCCCATCTGAAGGTTCAAGTGGACATTTGTTACTCTGGCATGAAAAAGCATTTACCATTGGGGGCTCTGGGTCTATTGTCAGAGTACTCTCGGATAGAATGAGAGTTTAAATTACTTCTTATATAAATATTTGTTAAGCTTAATGATATCAATAAAGAATTACATACATACATAGATTCACGCCTGTTTCCCAGAGGGGTAGGCAGAGACTATGGATTTCCATTTGCTACGATCCTGACACACTTCTCATAAAGTATGTATAAATATAATTGTCACAATATCTGTTTTATTTTTGATCACATATACATATATACTACCTTTATATGACTGAGATAATCATGATGACACTTGCTAAACTGGAGTATAACCTAGTAACTGTAACCACATCCTCACTACTAACAGTTATTATAACCAAAATCGTAGTGTGTACGTGGTTCGTGAGCCTAAACAAATTGGACGTGTAGCGTGACCAGCAAACTAACGATAACCAACCATTAATTTCGTAACTGTAGCTGTTGTACGCACTGTAGCCACAAATCATAGTTTATTCGTGCTTTCTCAGCAATCGAACTACTGTCAGAATTTACTCCCGCCCTCCAGTTAAAAGACCCTTAACTACGGTACGCTACTGAACGTTCAGGGTGGAGCCCACAATAATATATTCTTTAAATTATATTTATTTATCATTGGTGAGAACAAATGTCTTCTGCTGAAAGACTCCTATAAGGAAAACAACGTCCTATGGAACATTGGATGACGCCATCATCTTCGTAGTTTATAATTATCGAGTAAAGCGTTTATTAGGATAGACGCTACATAAACAAGAGACACCTCGTCCGACATCGTGGAGTGCCTACTCTACCCGCAGCATTCGTTAAGGCTCAAGCCACACTGAATTGGCAGCCACGAGACGATCAGTTTTAATAACAAGACATTATAAACTTTATGTACAATGTTACAAGATATAGAAACGCTTGATAGAGGGATGAGGCGTGGCGGAGCCTCGCGCCGGCGCCGCCGGTTCGAGTAGTCTCGCGTGGCTAGGGTTCCGCAAATTTTTAAAAGTATCGATAGCTACTCGATACCAAGTATCGTATCAAAAGTATCGATACCGATAAAAGTATCGATACTACTTAGTATCGAGTAGGTACTTTTTCTTTGCCTCGGGAAACGTGTTAAAATCTCAAAAAAAGTACATACATAATTAAAATTTTTCAAAAATAAAAACATCTACATTCTGTACTAAGAATACTAACACAATACTTAACAACTACATACTGAAAACTACTACGTACTAATTTATTTTGTGAACCCCCAGTCTTTTTCGTTACACTCACACAATCAGACATAAATAATAATTTATTGACGCGTGAACCGGTGAGACAGTTTCTTGCAGACATTATCAAAGCCCCAGCCTTTGAGAAAAGTCTTTCAGACGGCACTGAAGTTCCGGGTATTATTAGGTATTTGATGGCCATGGTATATAATTTAGGGTACACCGTTTTCATCTCGCTCCATAGTATGAATGGGTCCGACTTTAAAGAAGACAGGACTTGCAAGGTATATTCCAGTTTCATCTTTATCAATGCCGCGACGCCTATAATAATTAATTAGATATCATTCATGAAATCATCCCGTTTCAAAATATCAAGATCCGATTAAAATACTTAACTGACCACACATAATCGCTGATTAGGAGATTCGCGGATTCCCCTAATATAGAATCTGGATCAATAATAGTGAATCTAGTACATCGGAAAGTATCGATACCTAGTAAAGTATCGGAACAAAAGTATCGAGTACGAAAATACTAGGTATCGCAACGCAAGTATCGATACTACTCAAGTATTGATACTTTTTGCGGATCCCTACGCGTGGCTAGTAGTCGCGTGGTCGCGCGGCTAGTAGTCGCGTGGTGACGCGAGCCGACTCGCGGCCCGCTAGTCTGTTCGCCCGATCATTGTCCCATCCCTCGCTCCACAGCCTGTGCGTTCCATGCATCGCATGCATCCTCTGCTTCAGAAATAAGTGATATCATGACCAATTCCATGTTTTCCAAAACGGCAAAACATGAGCTATTCTCTTGCCAAAGGTAGATCGTAGACTGGCGCACGCTAGCGCGGCACTAGGCCTGTGGCCTGTGGCCGGCAGAAGCTCTGTGCCCTGCTCTTCGCGTTGCTGCTCAACGCTGCCAATTCAGTGTGGCTCAAAGAGTAAAGTAATACATAGGGAAAAGAAAGCCCTCTTATGATCAATTTGGGTTATTCCCAGTTGCCCCCACTATCAACGCCACCACTGGTGACAAATGGGATTTCTTTCCATAAAATGTCCATGAAATCCCATTTGTCACCAGTGGTGGCGTTGATAGTGGGGGCAACTGGGAATAACCCATCAATTTCAGCCAACCCTATTTGAAACAGCGACATCTGAACTTTTGGCCCCGAACTAATCCTTCTATACATAGCTAGCTATTCCGTATTCTGTGCCTATAGCTATTTATATTATGTATATGTATTATGATACAACTGTTCAATGTAATCTAGGATTCGTATTTAAATTGTTTTGTATCAATCGTATTTTTGTAACATAAAAAAATATGCAAATTAAAATGGGGCGTTATTAAATTAGAACAAGTAGAATGTTACAAAAATAGATCAAAACAAAACAATTTAAATACAATAAGTATAGGGTGCATATCGTAGTTTAAGAGTAAAACAACAACAAATAATATTTTATTATGTTTATTAAAATATAAACCATTTAAATATAACTGTGCAGCGAAGGTAAGGTTCACAGTGAAATGCGCATCGTCTCGACATTTTTGTTGTTGGAAAAACCGCACAACACTAAACACTAGAAGCGTCACTATCGCACACTGATAACAACAGTTTTCGATGGGAAGATTAATTGACACAAGGTGGTGGAACACAGAGCTCGACTCAACGCACTTACATAAGACCTTCACAGCCGAAAAATATACAATATAGGATGAAAAACTACAAACGTGCAAGATGCAGTCGCCATATTGTGACTGACTTACAAATCCAATGTTTGAATCATAGTCTTTAACCGACATATTTACTAATTTGTATTTTATGACATTTTTATGATAAGAACAATTAAAGTAAGAATAAAATATGATCCTAGATAAATTAAAAATATAAAAGTATAGATAGGTAAGAACTGACACTAAATAATAAATTAAAAATTTGTATAAGCGCCATCTTCTGCGATTGATTTACAGCACAAGTACGGGGCCAAAAACACAAATGTCAGCCCTATCTTTGGATATAGGAAAGATATTGGGCAGTGTCCCCCCCCTAAAGAAAGGTATTGGGCAGTGTCTCTCCCCTGGTGTGGCTTGAGCAACGGTGTGGTCACGACTTTGGTCTTAGCGGCGAGCGGCACGGCATCGGTAAGCGAAGCGTTGTGCACGCCTTTCAGTAATAATCGCCTCGGTATTCATTACCGCCACAAAATCGTCTAATATATTTTGTAACTAGCTGACCCGCGCAACTTCGTCTGCTTCACATAAGAGAATTTTCCTAGTTTTTGCAATATTTTTCATTTATGCTCCGCTCCTATTGGTCGTAGCTTGATGTTATATAGCCTATAGCCTTCCTCTATAAATGGGCTATCCAACACTGAAATATTTTTCTAATTTTTACCCGTGTAATGATTTAGTATGGGATTGTAATTAATTTTCAGTATCTTGTTGTTAATATAAGAAATTTTGTAATTTATGGCTTTATTAGTTATTTCCCAGTTCCTGCGGGTGAGTAATAAATAAAAAACAATTACCTATTATATAGCAGTAATAATGTATTTAGCAAAAACAGAGTCAGTTAAATGTACAAAAATATACCTAATACAAAATTATTATTTTTGTAAAAATCGGACTCTTGACAATCAGAAATCTTACACTATTATAACAAATTAGTAGTTTTTTCGAGCAGGTAATATAATATCTAAATCTATTATTTCAATGTAGGTACCTTACCAATGTAGTAAATATTAAATCAGTTACAAAAACCAAAAAACAAACGTTTTTTCTTCGAAAACGTTCTGTATTTACAAAATACTGAATAAGAAATAGGATCCCATTTTTCACAATAAGTACTTTCGTGTAAATTTTTCATGTTGTTTGTTTTCTTTTTTTCTTAACGCCACCCGTTTTATGAATTCCTTTTTTTCTTGGAGTAACTTGACTGTTCACATCTTCTTGTAAAAAAATTGTATCCTAACTTTTATTTTTGCTGTTTTCTTGAAATTTTTCTAAGTTAATTTTTTTTTTAAGCGATGTATAGCTTTGTTACTTGCACTCTGTTGTTGTGCGTTTATGTGGCACTTTTCTAATATTATAAAGCTGAAGAGTTTGTTTGTTTGTTTGGTTGAACGCGCTAATCTCAGGAACTACTGGTTCGAATTGAATAATTATTTTAGTGATGAATAGCCTATTTATCGAGGAAGGCTATATAACATCACGCTATAACCCACGGGGTGTGGGCCAGTAATTATAAACGCGGGTGAAACCGCGGGCACATGTAGGTAGCAAGTTATATAAATACTAACACAAATTGTATGTATGTTAGTCTATAAGATAGGTATTTATCTATGCCACGCGAAATAAAATCGTTATTATTATTATATTATATTATTATTAATCCGGCACTCCATATCAGTCGAATATTACGCTGCATCAGTTTTTGCCAAATTGTTACGTAGATTCATATTAGTAAAGTATCTATTGATTGAATATCTCCCTGGATTGTTTAAATAAAGAATGAATACAATAAATAATACCTTAGGTAAGTATAATATACTAATATCGTGAGGCTCAACCTAATGTCCATAAGGTTGATGAGTAGGTAGCGGATATTTAGCTTGCATCAATATCATTAGGTACCTAGAAATAATTACACAGCTTTCTCCAGACGCTTAGAGTGTATAGATAGATACCTACCTACTTACCTGCAAATATTATCTTGGTATAGGTTTATAATGCCACATAATTATAATGTGGTATATTATATACCTACGGTAAGTATAGCAAAGTTTATAAAATGACAGTACCTAGTCGTTCTTTAAAGATTTCTGCAAGCATTATCTCAATCATAATGTACGTAACTAAGTTAGGTTGTTTCATGAATATCATCTATGTATCATAAATTAAGAAAGCGGCAGGGCGTATCATAGCAGCTTAATTAAGAAGGCGTTGTTTTTTCAGCAAATACTTATCATAATATAGTTTAGCAAACGTAGCTGCTTAGGCAAGTAAAGTACCACATGCTTGTTTATCACTTGTTGTGTAGAAATAAGTTAGTAACTTATTTTTATACAACAAGTGGCAAACAACACAACTCGAAACAGCAGTTGAACAGGCGAAGTATTGCGCTTTCGGCACCTAAGCTATTCCACTTTGAGCACCAATAGGTATTTTTGCTAGGAGCCGAATGTCGAATAAAATACCTATTGGTGCTGAAAGTGGAATAGCTTAGGTGCCGAAACCGGAATACTCCGAACAGGAACAGGCGCCCGATTCTGCTATTAGGTAGATATGTACAATTGTGTGAGAATGGTCTAGGTATCATCGACGCCGTATTTGTAAATTTTTACAATATCTATTAGACATTATGTTTTGCCAATATATAAAATAAAAGATAATCCGTGGATTGAAAAGGTTTCCCAATAGCGTATCATTGCATTGATATTCCATTTAAATATTGATTATCATTAATTCATTATTACAGACGTCGGAATTAGGTAGAGTTAATTATGTAGGTACTTGCATCGAAATGTTCATATAAATATGGATCTTCCCGGGATTTCTAATAGACAATCCCGTGAGGCTAACAATATTACAAATAAATAATAATAAAAACCTCAGAGATAGATAGCGAGCGCATTCTACGAACCGAGGTAAGTGAATGAGCTGTGCGAATGAGTTAACCGATTTATTGCCAATAGAAAGTTTGAATGCGGTAGAAAGAGACAAAATCTAGTACATCTCGATTTTCGTTAAGCGGGGAGTGCTCCGCATTTCCGCTATTGTTTTCTTTTGTTCTCACAAGCTATGTTGTGCGAACTACAAATGTGGCAACATCGAGCGTGTGCGCATTGGAATTTTGCAACTTCGCACATCCGATATCGTTGATATAAATTTGGGAACGTCGCGCGTGCAGTGGTTTAAATTGTGTAAAAGTAAATAACTTTTTTATTTAATAATTTAATAAATCACGGGATTTTTCTGCTCTTTAAAATTAATCTCGGGATTTGAGGCATATCCACTTTCTTCTTTCGCTGTATGAAATCAGTGTAAGTGCATAAATAACTCTACCTAATTCCGACCTCTGAATTATATCATGCATTTGTAATCTTTCACTGACGAGCCAATTCAATTGGGACTATAGTAGCTACGTACCTAAATAATAATCGTGATAGTAACATATAAATCAATGGTTTGGTAGTTAACCTATAATTTTTTCATCATTTCTATTGGCAATTAATTGTGACGCTATTGCTTTTTATCGTGGTTTAGATGTCAATAAACAAAAAATATAAATTATGTCAAGTGTTCGAAAAATAAAATAAGTATTTATTGAGGTCACAACAACAGTCAACACCAACTAGCGAAATATAAAAAAGGGAAGTCAAACTTAAGGTGGCCCGTAAAAACGTGGAAAAGCGCACTCCACTCCACTGCAGGGAAGGCGCAGGGGTTTAAGTGGTTGCCTCGGCGCTCGCCGCTCGCCTGCGCCGTGTATTGAGCGATCGATCAACACTCCGGACTAAATTTTGTGTTCCATAAATAACGAGATACGAAGTCTGAGTGTTCCATATATCCATTATTGGGACGTCGCTTACTTACCGACAGAAGGTAACTGCTTAGATACTGTCAAATAACACTTATCGCCTGGTGAACCATTTTTCATCGTTCGTAAAGCGCTTATTACCAGGAAATGGCTACACATCTAAGCACAAGCCATCTTGTGCAATCCGCTAACATTTGCTTACTGAGTGACGATAGCACTTAAGTACACACGGCTACACATCAAGTTAGACACCCTATATAGGCTATAATAACGTTTTTTTAATTTGCGGAATAAACATTTGTATATGTGTATGAAAATTGAGGGGCCATTTTGAACGAAGATATAGGTACAAAGTAGGTTTGCGATAATATCTTGTTTTCACAAATTTTGTTTGGCATTAACTTAGATTTTGGCATAAAGACTTTCTGTAATGTCCATAGTTTATCCAGTACAGGTGGACCCTCAATCCTGTATGTGAGACCTGGGGGCCCAACTTTACGGTCCATAGTTCGCTTATTCGACTTTCACAAAATCTGATTCCAACTTTCACAATTCTTTGGGATTGTTCACTAAATCCTAAGCACACTTTCAAAGAGATTTAACAAAGTGGCCCTCACACCACACGCACATAAGGTTTCCTATCCCATAGTGAGCACTACTCATCGGTCATTAGTCTGTTATCATCAGCCTCACCATTGTTTGTTAGGTACTTAAAACTAAGACATTGATTAAAATTATTTAGGTTCACAGTTGCCCTAAGTTATGAGATTTTAAGGATACGATCGACCCCGGCTACATGCATAGATAGGTATGTACCTAAGGTGGCTAAACTGATTTTTCATAAAAAATCCTCCTTTACATTGTATCACTTTTTCACAAGTCTCGGCATACGAGCAACCAATTTGTTGATGGTGTCTTCTGATATATTGCTTCAACTTTCGCATAAAGCATTCCACATGTCTTCTTGCGAGTATGGGCCACGATTACGGATGTTCCTATCAAGCTCTTCCCACAAAAGTTCAATCGCATTGAGATCCGGCCTCTGAGGTGGCCACACCATGTTTTTTAAAACCCCTTGTGCCTCTTTCTCTTTTAAATATCCCCTGTATAATTTTGAGCTATGCTTTAGATCATTATCTTGTTGGAAAATGAATCCATCTCCAATTAATCGCAACCCGGTAGGAACGGCATTTTGTTCTAAAATTTGTTTGTACTGCTCCTTTTTCAAAATTCCTTCAATTCTAATCAAATCACCAGTTCCTTGGCTAGAGAAGCAACCCCAGACCATAATTGAACCACCACCATGCTTGACTTTGGGACTACACAGTCTGGCATCATCTTTTCTTGGGCGCTACGTCGAACATAAATTCTTCGTTTTGAACCGAATAGTTCAAACTTGGATTCATAAGTACCTACAGAGAACTTTTTTAAAATCTTCTTCAGTCCAATCTCGATGGACAAGAGCCCATTGCATCAGTTTTTTCTTGTTTTGTGGTCTTAACAGAGGTTTTCGAACGGCAACGTGACCATACAACTTCGCATCTCTCAATCACCGTTTTACTGTAGGTGTAGGTAGTCAATGATAAAGGTTTAACTCGGGTTTTGTTCACTTCAACGCGGATTTCTGGTGCTGTTAGGGGTTTATTTCGCTTGCTGGTAACATCGATGACATTATCTTCACTAGAAGTGGTAGCTCTCGGCCTTCCCGAGCGTAGACGATCTTGATTACTGCCTATCTCCCTATATCGAGTTATTGTACCATGAACACAAGTCTTCGATAACTTCAGTTGTGAAGCAATCTCACGTTCGGATTTGCCTTTGTTATGTAAAACAACGATGGCAGAACGCACTTCACTACTAATTTCGCGTGCTTTTCCCATTTTAAGATGTATGTATATAGAAACCATAAGTTTAGAGTCTAAACTTGTGGTTTCTATATACATACATCTAAACTTTAGACTAATTGAGATTGTTTATGAACGAACCCAAGAAACCTCAGGTAATAATAAATCGGAAACATGTATTTTCGGCAACTAAATAATCCTTATTATTGACCAATGCAAAAGAAAAGCGACGTAGTTAGTAGGTAATGAGCACATCATAAAAATATTACCATGACTCTACCACCTGGCTCTTGCGTAGCACTTGTCGGTGTTTGAAAACAATAGGTATATGTTTACTGTCCAATAACTTGAAAGTAAACAAAAGAATGACTTCTTAAGACATTCGGTATTAACAATAGAATAATATGCAGATGTGCATTTTTATGATGGGCTTAGATGGGCTTTTATTACAATTGATAGATGAATACGTCGTCGTTTAAGTGCGGTCTTTAACTTTTGGCCGGCAGGGTAATTTCAACGATGGTGACAATAACGGGACCTCACACTTATACGAATAAAAGCCTATATTTAGGTAATATATTTTATATGTAACTAGCTATAAATTTGTTTCTAAACTAATAATTGTTCTAATTAACTTGCCAATTGTTGAAATGCCAGTCATAATTGAAAACCTTCTGTGTCTGGTCTCCGCTGTTCCGCAGCCACAAGGTAAATAAACAGATACTTACAAAACTCAATTATCCTTCATATACTTGCAACAAAAGTTTTGCTTAAGTAGGTACCTAAACGTCATCTTTCTACCACAATTCCATTACTATTGTATCAACATCAACAGACCACTAACCGTCCATGGAATTTAGGATTTATCTAATTGAGTCGAAGTTGTATCGTTGCCTTATTGACAAATCTTGTACTACTGCAGACTTGGGCCTCAGATCAGTTAAAAACTTTGTATAAATATCACATTTAGGGCCACTTGCACGACAACTCACAAAATACGTTTAGCACTAAATAGATTTAAAACATCGTGGCATGTCAGTCACTTTCACACGGATGACTGCGACAGCACGATGTTTTAAATCTATTTAGTGCTAAACGTAGGTATTTTGTGAGTTGTCGTGCAAGTGGCCTTTAGATTCGTTTCTCTGACTGCGCCAGACATTTCCGTAATCCTATACGTAATTGGTAATCTAATAGCAAAGTTCAAGTTGTATTCTGGTAGTAGCCGAGTTGACCCGATTAATGGTAAAACGGTAACATCCACACACATGGACAGCAGTAAGTAGTTACACAGCAGTCCAGGTGTGCGACTGTTAGCGCAGCCATAATTACTTACTTACATCTATACAAATAAATAAACTTGAAGTGTCTGTTTGTAATGTCAAAATAACAGCTTTTTATCTAATGCATATGAAAGTATATAAGGTACCTATACGAAAACATCTATTATTAATTTTTTTGTCTGTCTGTCTGTTTGTTCCGGCTAATATCCGAAACGGCTGAACCGATTTTGACGGGACTTTCACTGGCAGATAGCTGATGTTATAAGGAGTAACATAGGCTTCTTTGATTTTAGAAAAAATATAGAGTTACGCGAAGACAAACACTTTTTAGTTAAAATCTACGCGGACGAAGTCGCAGGTAACAGCTAGTATTATATAATAATTGACCTAGTCTACACTTATGGATGTAAGTACGTTATTTAATAATTAAACCCATTAAATAATCAATTTTATTTAAAGACATCTCGACAAATTGAACATACCATTATTGGAATTCCAAAAAAGACAATCGCAATAATTACTCATGAAGTACGACCGTGGTCCTGAGTTCGATACACATATTGGTCAAGATGTTTTATTATACCTATAGATGATAATAGGTATCTGAGTGAGGATAAAAATAACACTAGCATTAAAAGTATAAAACAAAAAGTAAAATCAACTTATTAGTACAGGGTACTTTTAAATCACCACGCCCGGATATCACTTAACGGTCGAATACAACGCAGCTAAATTTGACACAAGACTATGTG
Organism: Catocala sponsa; assembly: GCA_963564715.1. Taxonomy (NCBI): domain Eukaryota; kingdom Metazoa; phylum Arthropoda; class Insecta; order Lepidoptera; family Erebidae; genus Catocala; species Catocala sponsa. The sequence continues at coordinate 15,584,328 of OY751331.1, forward strand.
GCGAATAACATACGTATTTCCATTAATAGTTACCAGTATTCTTGATCTAAAACGAGAAGAGCTCAAAGAAAAATATAAGATACCTTACCTACGTATTTTAAGTAAGCTTGTACACCTTATTTTAAGCTTAATGGCCGTGGTTTACAACTTCCAAAAAACAATAATGCCATTTTTTATAAAATAAGTAATTTATCTAATGAATTTAGTTACGGTATTTTAATCACGCACCTGATTTCCTAATGCTCATTATATGTTATGGCAGTCATGCAGTCTTACCTAACTGTTGAGTACTACTGCAGCGCAGCGCGATCGCAAAATTCACCGGCGACTGCTGAAGAAAGTAATTGGTCGATCAACGAAGCCTGTCTCTCGCTGCCGAGGGAATGTACCATATATAAGCCACTTGTAGACTTGCCATTCGATAGTTTTTTATCTGCGCCGCCAACGTATCTACGCTCTAACGCGACAATGGAAATACCGGTTAGTAAACAAATTGGTTGCTCTTATTCACTCCCGCTATAGCGCTTCATATTTTTTGTTTTTTTTTAAGTCTTGGAAATTGACAAACTTATGTAATTTTTGCGTAATATACGAGTGTCTACTTCCTGTTCTTGCACTCTTATTGTTACGTGGGCCGGGAAAAATAAATACACACCGAGATAATAATTATGTAGGTAGGATTAAGGATAATATAAGTTGATTAAGTCAAGACGGATAAGCAATATAATAATAATAATATGTAGTAGGTAGTGATATAATTAGTAGGTAAGTACTTATTTAATAATGCATTGATGAAATTGATTGGTTATCGAAATATTTTTTTCTGTAACTGTAGAAATCGCACTAAGTATAGCTTTATCTTAAGTAAAGGATTTAATAACATAATTTATAGTATAAATACCTCATGTACTTATAAGACAAAAACAATTTTTGTTAATTTAATAAGTTAATTTTATAATTAATCATTGAGATTCAGGGTGAGGTTATACTGGTTGAGCGTAGTTGTTTAATTTATTCGTTGAAGGAAGCAGATGTATGCCATAACAATTTAGTAGGTAGGTAAGTAGTAGGAGTAGGTTGAGATGATACAGATTCACGCCTGCATTTTCTTGTTGATGTAAGCTGAAGTGTGTAAACAACCACATTTAGCCAGCTGCTGTAGACAACGATGGCCACGTTATAGAGGGCTACCTACTACCTATTGTCATCTACCAGACATACTTCTAGATTCAGTACTACTACTGAGAATTCCTTAACAGCAGAACCTAACACGCTCCGAGAATCGATCCAGAGACCTACCGATCGGCTCTAAGCGGTACGGGACCAATGAGGTAATCAATAACATGTTGTGGATCTGTATCTCTAAAATTAAAATGTTGTAACAATAGTTAGTAAATAAGTAGGTACATAAACGCACTTTTTATTTTTATATTGAATTTATCTTGGGCTTAATTTCTTTATTCAGGCTTAACTTCAGTAGTTCGATTCACCATCACCGCTAAGTGACGGATTTGACACCCGAGTCAGCGATTTTTTTTATCAGTTGTTGACCGTACCTATATAGTCGTCTGGATAACCTCCAGAAAGGAACTACGTAGTGATCATAATATAATGATGTGCTTATCGGATATTAATATGATTTATCAACTCATTAAAGTCTTTATACTCAAGGGCCTTTTGTTAATAGATCCGTATAAGAACCTAAGGTCTAGAGCATAAAAGCCAGGCTAGCGTAGCGTATCGTAGATATTTCTCTTTATTTTAACATGTTAGCCTATTTCGGTACATAGGTTACTTTATTACCCGTGGAAGTCCCGCGATATTCGTTATGTTCATATTAACCACATTGTATAAATATCCGTTCAGTGTTTCGTAGTGATTGCATAATAAACCTGCCAACTTTCACATAACATGAGCTTAAATTAATGAAGTGCACAATTGCATTCGAATGTACCTACTGACATCACTATAAGTATGTGCGCTGTGTTCTTGGCAATGCAAAGTATAGGTATCACTTATTCAACTGTACCTATTGACGGCCTCGATGGCGTAGTGGTTAGTGTAACCAACTGCCACGCATGAGGTCGCGGGTTCGATTCCCGCACAAGTCAAACATTTGTGTGCATGAACATGGATGTTTGTCTTGGTCTGGGTGTTTCTATGTATAATATGTATGAATTTACAAAAAAAAGTATGTAATATGTATCTTTATCCATTGTCTAGATCCCATAGTACAAGCTCTGCTTAGTTTGGGCTAGATAGTGTTGTGTGTATGTGATAGAATATTATTATTATTATTCAAATCTTTTTCGATTGCAATTAAGGGCTTTACCAGCTAATATAGGTACCCTCAAAGCCACCCCAAGGAAAATCGTAGGTACATTATCTTGAGGTAAAAAGTAGGTACTAAGTACATAGGATGCATATCTATACAAAAACTCCCGTTGCTCAGTTGTTGCGTGTAAGCCAAAAAACAGAAACGTTTGTATGTGTGTGTAGAATTTTATTTATCTATAATATAGCATCCTTTAAGTTTGCAATTATTTTTCAGAAAATCTTGATACTACTGTGCTGTGCCTATCACGGGTTTGCATCACACGAAGGCCACACAATACCTGTGGAACACTATGAAACGGAATTACATAATCTTGGAGAGCACGTCGAAATACCTGAAACACCAGTCAAAGTAATTAAAATCACTAAGACTGTAGCCATCAAAGTGCCTGTGCCATATCCAGTGAAAGTGATCGAGAAGGTACCTTATCCTGTGCACATATCCAAGCCCTACCCGGTTCCTGTGCCGCACATTATTAGAGTCCCGCACGGTGAATCTCCGCAAACATTACAAGGACACGAAGGCAGCCATAACGACGACTTACTGCATCGATCTGGTCAAGAAGGGAACTACCAGGTTCAAGAGATCAATTCGCCAGAGGAACTGGTAAAGGGAAACTCATATGAACCAGGAATTCAATCTTATCAGGGAAGCAACTCTGGCCAACCTCAACATATTGAATCCTACGATGGCGATTACTCTTCAGACGGATCTTCGGGCAACTCTTACGAAGCGCCGTCTCATAACTATTATAACAACGCTGGTGGAAGTGACGCGGAGTCTTTTGAATCAAAGAACTATAATGACGCTATAAAAAACTACCTGCAAAATATGAACTCGGGCGGAAACGCTGGCCATTCTCTACAAAACTACAATTACCACTAGATCTGTTTGATGTGATATTTGTATGAAAGTACCTGAGTGGTGTGGAGTCGTATAATTATTTGTGTATTTCCTGTACATACCTAGTGTTCGAATGTGATTTGTGTGACAGATAGCTGAAACAGTAGTATTATTGTTAAGACCTAATTGTTTTGTTGTTATTCTATTGTTGTTACTAGATGTGTACGGCGTGGTATGTTTACCTTGTTATAAATTATTAATAAAATATAAGTAATACTGTTACGAAATCCATTTATTTCCCAGTGTCACTGTTGTCACATCGATAAAAATATTTTCAAAACGTAACACTAAATGGTCTGTTTTAAAGATAAATTACCTTCTACGTATGAATACATTCATTACAATAAACATTTAATTTTTTAATGCTAAAGCATCATAACATCGTAAAATATATTTAATTAACTTATATCATAGGAATGCAAAAAGTAATATTGTATGTTGTAAACGGGCGGACATGCTCCACTTTATTTGTAATTGTTATACAACGTTTAGTTATGTAATAATAATGAGACATCGCCGAACATTTATTCTTAGCTATTCCACTACTTTGTAAAAAACAAACTAACTTTAATCTTAACATTTACGCAACGCAATAGACGTATAGCAAAACGAAACTAATGGTAACGGCAGGTACCCAATTCTGCGCTAAAGATATTCAGATAAAGTATTTCATACTTATTTTACGTAAACCATTACCGGTAACTTATTGGTCGGTACTGAAATGCTTATTTAATTAAAAAGGGGGGAAAAATTGTATTCGCGGGCGTTTTCCTGCATTGTCGTTGTCCGAGTCTACGGTCATGGGCTCATTTACGTCGGGTTCGACTAGGGGGACCGCTTCTATAACGGGTCGCACTATCACGTCGGGCTTTTCGTCTTCGTCTGACACGTACATCCGCGTCAGATCCGAGGCCACCGACGCTGTTTCACAGACACTGTGGAAAGTAAACATTGTTATAATTTTAACCTAAGACGTCCCGCTACTGTTTAACGCCGTATCTATTACGCCGTCATCATTTGTCATAGAAACCCAAGGAGATATTATTGAAACTAGCCAAGTTGACCACAAAGTACGGCGCATGTCTCAAATAGTCCCAATTACTGCTGAACCATTTCAGCTTGGACTAACTACTAGCCTAATATTTAATTAAAGTCAAAAATACAAATCTACAAGTAGATACGTTATCATCCTTTACTGAAGCGACTGTCGACTGTAATATTCCGGATGTAATATTCGGTCCTCATATCTGAGTTATCACCAGTATTCATGACGTAGGAGAACAGTTATAAAATAACTAGGAATGCCGTCTTATGCAGTGAGTATGTATACATATTGCCTAAGATCACTCTTCTTACGTAACATGTACTCGTGAATATGGAGAGACAATGGCTAGAAGAAATAGTTCTGAAGCCAGCTCTGTACTTAAGGTCTAGCTAGACAAAGAAAAGCTTGATCAGATAATATCAAAGTCTATGCACTCGGCATTGCAGATGCAAACCATCGGACGTACTATAAGTCAGAAGGCTGATTTGCGGCATTATTAACCTATCCTAGCATAGATTGTAACGTCATGCTGACGAAGTGATGACGCGCGTATATTAAATCAAATCTTGCAAATGTTTAGGGTCTTATGTTGTTAACTGTACCTGTTGTTATAATATTCAGATTCCGCAACTTGCACGTTAAAGTGTGATGCTTCTTGCTTGACGCTCATGACGGTGGGCATGAGAGGGGAGCCTGGGAACGGAGTACTCGTCACCACTGTTGACGTACTGGGCTCGGGTGCGATGTTCCCCAAAATTAGCGGTGGGACTGACACCTCCGTGTCCTTGACTGGTAGTTGCATTATAATGTCCGACTGTGCATCTTCGTCATCTTCTATGATAGTACTAAAAAATTATACATATTAAGTATTACGTTCCTATTACTAGTATTCGGCGATTTCTTCCAATAAATAGTTTTGGTTACATGCCATTTTAATTTAAACTGCTATTCCAATACCATACCAAAGCAGATCATAAACTCAAAACATGTAATTTCAATTTAAACTACTATCCCAATACAACACAAAAGAAGAAAATACATATAATTTCAATTTAAAATCGGAATTACTTGTGTTGCAGTTTAATACAATCTTAATACAATAAAAAAGAAAAAAAATAACCCAAAACGTAAAAAAAATATTAACTTTATATATATATATAATAATATGTATTTTGTCATAAATGTACAAGATTTTACCTTCCCAAGTTTAATGTGATTTTGTACTCTTGTGATTTTTGTACCACTTCCAACCAGTTATGTTTATCAACATCACCAGCTTCTGTACTAAATGCGGAGCCAGGCCTGAAAGTATAGTCAATATTATAAATGTCACAAAGCAATATGTTAGATATAAACTAAAAATAAAATTTATGTATTTTCTAAGATATATAAATTAATAATATAATTTATCATAAGCACTAAATATTTTGTCTATATTTAAATATTGTTGTTTTACAAGGCGTGTGTTTTGTTGACATAACTATACTTACATAGGCGTGAAGTTCACCATGGTGGCAAGATGTTTCTGTTTGTGTATTTGATAAAACGTCTCCGACGTTTCGATCATGGTGATATCTTTAGTGAGATCCGCCGACAATATCAAACTATCCTGCTGTTTCGAATTGGTTAGGCTTCTATCTGACAGATCGTTTAAGGAGAACTTCAATTTAGCTGTAGACAATAATATTTCATTATATTTTATTATCTCCAATAATGCCCAAAATGTAGTAGCTTGGTTGGTTTCACAGACAGGTTGCCACACTTGTCACAGTAGGACGTGGTCATATTATGCGGTCGTTCAGTATTCGTTATAAATGGCACCGAGAGCTAAACAAAAATAAATATATCGATGTATTATCAACATGTTGATGCTTTTTACCATGAATATATAGTACATGACCATGTAAAATAGAAAAATGTATATTAATTTTCTTATTACTCGGACATTTTAGACAAATTCGGACAAATTCGGAAATGGCTTACACCATTGATGGTATTGCCCTATAATTTATTCACATCAGTTCATCTAACTGATACAAAATTCTCTGTATCAGCATTGTCAAGTCCTTAATCTTATTACCAAAATATTTCTCTGTATTAAAACCTTATGAACACAGTTAAATATAAACACTTATATTTAACGCGCTTCATAAAAAAGTAAAATAAATATTAAATAGATAACTAATTATTGGGGTAATGATTCTTACGGATTGTTTGTGATTTATTTTCTTGCCTGCTATGGCAGACAAACCGCGCTAAGTAAGTCTAAGTCTCTCATGCATGTTACCATAGTATTGCAGAAGCAATATCAACAAAATACAGCTACGCCGCTGCTTACCGTAAGAGAAACGAGAAAACATTTTTTTAGTCCTTCAAACTGAACGCATACCTATTAGGATGCATTAAGCTAAACATGTCCATACAGGTTGACCTTCTGACTGTTTTTGCCATTCCACGGTACATTACGTCTACAACTGTAAAATACAGTAAAACACTTACATTTATCAATGGGCGATATTTTACCAGCCACGTCATACAGGAAATCAGCAGTCCAGAAGTGAGGTATCCGGATGAAAACTTTTCCGGAGTCGACGGGCATGTGGAACCCAAGCTTATGTAAGAGCTGAAGGAACTTTAAGTCCTTGCAGATTGATGCTTGCTTACAGTTCCACGGCACCAGCGGCATAGACTGGTTGAAAACTGAAAATAATAATATGAAAATAGACAATTTATAAAACACGAACAGCCATACTAAAGTAAAGCTTAATACGAAGCATACAAGACGCCCAAGTTTTTTAAAATATGCATGCTATCTGCGGCGTATAGAATAAAGAATCGACGCCAAACATGTAGAAATATTAAAACTAATCTTAAAATTATTCCCTAAAACGAAGTAAAAACTAAATACGATTAAATATTCAAAATAGCATGCCGGCGGTAAAGCTAGCCCTACCTAAAATATTATTATAGGATAACATTAACTCACCAAGTGAATGGTAGGACACAGGTGAAATAACATTTATTTGTTCTGACTTCCTCAAATCCATCCATTTTAATTCAACTTTGTTAAATATCTCTTCAGATTCACTCTCTCTAGACCTTTTTTCTAAATATATTTTTGCGTAGCACGTGTCTAGTAGCACTCTCTGGACCCAGTCCAAGCACTTAGACTTGCCATCTTGTACCAACTGTTCACAAAGCTTAGCAATTTCGTCGTCCCTCATTTCTTTGTTAACCTGCAAGGTTTTTGAGTTTCGATCGCTTTCTCCTTTTAGGAAAGATTCAAATTCCTCTTTATTTGTCAAATGTTGATTGAATAGTTCTCTTATAACCGAGTCCCTCGACTTAATTATACCATCCTCTTTAAACAACTTGATGATTTCACCAACCACATCAGGCAGAGCACTGCACTGAATATAGTTCCAGCTCAGGGAGGATTGTTCATCTTCCGTCCATCTAAAAAAAAATCTCGTTAAAGCTATTTATATAAATAACTAACATAAGTAAGCGTATAACGACACAAATATTAAATAAAACAAACTTTTCTCCGGAAGTGCTGCTAAAGTTACATTCGCCAGATTTCTTCTTGTCTTCCATATCGACGACACTGTGCTTCGCTTGCGCCAATGGCTCAACTGCAGGTTTGTCGGCGTTTTTCTCATCATCGAAGCTCTCCATATCAAGAGGGAAATTAGCAGTACTTTGTAGAGAATGAGGCTTCTTGATAAAGGTGTTTATCACATACTCAATGAGATCAGACCAATCCTAAAAAACAAAAAATTGTTTGAACCAGCAATCTTTATGATCTATCGTTGGTAATTAAAACAATCTTTACGAGAACTTACATCACAGATTTCAAATTCGGATTTCCAGATGGAGGTGAATGTTTTGAGAATCTTTGGTTGGAATAGTGTGATCAAGCTACCGAGTTCACCCCCGACGTGGTGCATCAATGTAAATATACAATCGTTTACAAATTCGCCGTTCCCGGCGTAATCTTCCAACAGCAAGCCGTATTGATACATTATTTCCGAAGTAGCAAACCTGTTGCGAAAACATTTCTTTTTACAATCACGCACAAAATAGAATCTTGTAACTCTAGAATGTATATTGCCACTATAGCAATATAGATTTTTATCATATAATACTAAACGTGAGGTACATTAGGGTTACTCGACAAATAACATTTTAATTTAATTAATAAGAAGTGAGGCATTTTTCTAATCAATAATTGCCAAACATATTCATATATCATAAATTGCCTAACAAGATTTGAATTGAACAAGACGTACTCCTTTTTCTATATATTAAAAGCAACTTGCACTAGACTATAAATGCGTTACCAGCCTGTTGCTTATAAGCAACAGGCTGACGATATCACTTCTTAGAGCAAGAAGCATAATAATTGTTAAGCGGCACGTTTTCTGAGACAAGTAGCTTGGGTATAGTAAGCGCAATAAATACACTTTATAAATTATGTTGTTGCTTCGTACAAAAATCACACATATTACAGCACTCTATGAACATCAATTACGGCTCGAAACTACCATGCAAATATACGTTAAAACTAGCCTGCGTTCACTTTCTAATAGTATAATAACTGAATACATACTGTCTGATATGATCAAGTATATTCGTAGAACCATTGTATTGCGGCAGCTTCAGTGTGCTATCGACGAACATCAGTAAAATGTGATTAGTTACCACAAGATCCTGAAACAAAATCGATATTACAGTATTACATTCAATCAGAGTCCTACTTCATAGAAAGGATGACCGAATTTCTGTTATTTTGTAAAGCATACGCAACATCGAACTTCAATTATGTTCTAAATAATCTCATTACATGTTATGCGTATCATTTGTCGTCTTTTGTACATCTAAAAGAGCTTGCAATAAGCCTGAATTGTATAATACACTTTAGTTGTTGGTAAATATATAGTAGTCGACACAATTCTCCGCAGTAATGAGGCAGTACTCACTAATTAGCACGAATGTACATGTACTTATCCAGTATTGTAGTTACCTGAAGGTATTGTTTGGAGTGATACTTGGGATTAAAGTGACGCAACAGCAACACAAGAAGCGAGCGCAACTCTTCAGTCTCACACATTTTAGTTTGTAACTTGATAATGGCTTCCTGATCCTCTTTGCAAACGTGTGAGAACTTTTTGTACACTTCAATAGCTTGAATTATTTCCCTTATAGCTGTAACGACCTGTAAACAAGAATTCAAATTATATTCCAAAACAAACAAACAATTACATAATATACTGACCATGTTTAATTAAATATAATTCTTGTCATCTTGCAATACTTTAAGGAAAACTATAGGTACCTACTTTCATAGCGCCCGAACTCCGTCATGAACACTTATAATTTATCATTAACTTAATTTAAAATAGCTAATTAACGGAAAACACTCCGAGCAGTGTGATAAAAAGAGTTAATGTCGAACTAACATTTGTTATGATTTGTATGTGATAATATTACAAACAATTGCAAGCGAAATATAAAGCTTATGAAGTAATTAGCTAATTGCTTACTTATGATACTTAAATATGAAACCCGTAAGTGCTAAGTGAGAAGTGCTTATGACGTATACTAACAACGTGACGTATTAAGGTAAACGCCTACTGACGAAAAACGCTCTAGCAGTTTTTCTAAACTGTTTAATGTTACCTAAATTTTTATTAATTAAAATGGAGTTGAACGCAATATTACAAGACACAAACAAGAAGACTACGGTTGTCCAGCCAAAATATATTTCTACTCAGCGTCACTTACCAAGTGAAGTCTCCTGATGTTAGGCTTGAGATCATTGCCATCTAATTTGATAGCAAGTTCAAACTGCTCGCATAAATTGACCCCCTCCGCGGTCAAATACGACACGATATCAAAAGACAGCACCGAGCACACATGTTCTACGTCTAATTCAATCTGCGTCGCAAACTTCAAGAAGTATGTTACCAGCCAGAAAAAATGCGATGTATCGATTTCCAGTTGCAGGTTAGTCAGAATCTGGTTATGAAGTGTCTGTACTAGAGAATTGTATCCCTTTAACAGGAAATCCACGGTGAACTCTTTTAAAATATTGGATATGTCATCGTCTGTTGGTGTTTTATGAGATAGACCCTGCACGTTGATACTAAAAAAACAATGTAAAAATATATTATTATTGATAAATATGTAATTATACACTTGCGAGCAACCAAATCGACTCAAACTTTTACTGCGCACACATAGGTACACCAATTTTACAAAAAGTGCACTTGGTATTTATGACAACAATATGACATTTGAAAGTTTTAAATTTAAGCTTTCAATGAGCATCAATACCCTATAAAAAAATAAGTCCTTATTTATTTACGCAATTTAATTGGGCGATACAGTAAACTTGCTCTATAAGCTACCCACGACTTGCGCTACTTACCACGCTATAAAACCCACCCACAACCGGCTATCCTTATCAGTCGCTTATCACAAGTTGACCGATACACATCTCTGTAAATTGCATTACTTGTTTTTACGAAAATATGGATACCACACCTGAAGAAGCCGCTCAAGCTGTTACCCTGTTGCGAAAAGAGCTAAGTCAGCGACCAGTCGCTGCCCAGCTACACTTGAGCCAATCTGTTGTATCCAGAGTATACAGACGAATTCAAGAGACTGGTGCCTTCGATCGGAGACCAAGGACCAGACGTCGCCGGTGCACTTCCGAAAGAGACGACCGTTTCAGTCTCAAACTCGTTGCGCAATCGGCATCTAACAGGTGTTGATGTACAGCAAGAACTGAGACGTATACGAGGGGTGGCTGTCAGCGAGTGGACAGACCTTCCTCTACAGGCTACTTTATGATATAGCGTTCCCATTCACCAACCTTTCGGTATATAATGAGGGCCGCTGTACCTTCCAGTGCCCGAAAGCACCTTCAGGGACCAGTTATAGACAGGTCTTGTCCCCAAATCCAAAAAGAACCTGAGACCTTGTCCCCAATCCAAAATCCCAAATCCTGAATGGTTCCGGTTCTCGTAAGCGAGCTGCCTCGTGCCAAGTGGCACTACCTATTATCCAGATAGGTACCGGAGCAATAAAGCCACTCACCACTCGCGAACTCTGAGAGTTGCTAACGATATCCTCGCTGAGGCCGACGGAGAAGCCGCCTCCCATATCACCAGTATGGTGCCGGAGCTGTAAGGCACTCTCACTTCCCAACGTACATCCATACGTCTACCCTTTCTGGCCCACAGGCCGGGTATTGCCCGAGTCACCCAGCTATGACTCTTACTTGCTGAGCAGGCAAGCGTCCGAGATGCGTTGTGGCAGTGAAACCACACTGCCACTTCGCTAAAGACAACTCCGTGCCTCGCGCGACCGACTGGTTGGCACTAGCCGCGCATGAGTCCGACGCTCGAACGCCACATGCTTGTCGAGCAACAAACATGCCGTCCTCTGCGGCTACCCATATAGCCACTACGAGTCCGACCTCAATGTCAGGCACCACGCACTCTAATCAGCGGCCGATCAAACCGTTCCCACTTCAGTTTGAAGTGGAAAGGTGGTCAGAACACGCCTTTCGAGGCGCAGTAGGCTAGCCTGACCCCGTAGTACCCTGATCCCCCTTGGGAGACCCGTAGTTCTCCCCCCGAAACCCTATCTACTCGGGTCCAGTAGATAGTGGACATCCCCCTTTTTCTACGACTAGTCCAGTTTATGATATAGCGTTCCATCTACACCAACCTTAAATTATATTAGGCGGAGCCGCTGTATCTTCCAGTGCCCGACAGCACCGTCCGGGACTAGTTATAGACAGGTCTTGTCCCCAAATCTCGACTCTCCACCCTAACCTCAGAGATTCGGTTCTCGTAAGCGAGCTACCTCGTGCCCAAGTGACACTACCTATTCTCCAGATAGGTACCGGATCAATAAAGCCGCTCACCACTCGCAACTCTAGGAGTTGCTAACGAAAATCTCGCTAAAGCCGACGGAGAAGCCGCGTCCCATATCTCCAGTATGGTACCGGAGCTGTATAAGGCACGCTCACTTCCCGACCTACGTCCATACGCCTACCCAAATAGGCCTACAAGCCGGGTGTGGCCCGAGTCACTCTAGGTATGACTCTTACTTGCTAAGCAGGCAAGTGCCCGAGATGCGTTGTGGCAGCGAAACCACGCTGCCACTTCGCTAAAGACAACCCCGTGCCTCGCGCGACCGACTGGTTCGCACTAGCTGCGCCCGAGTCCAACGCTCGATCGCTACGTGTTTGCCGAGCAACAAACGTGTCGTCCTCAGCGGCTAACCACATACCCCTGCGAGTCCAACACCAATGTCAGGCACCGCGCACTCTAGTCAGCGGTCGATATAACACACCTTTCGAGGCGCAGTGGGCTTTCTGACCCCGCAGTACCCTGGTCCAAAGGTGGAGACCCGTAGTTCACCCCCCGAAACCTTATCTACTCGGGTCCAATAGATAGTGAACAGTAAGAAGACGCTTGAAGGAAGCTAACCTTACTCCAAAAAGGCCAACGACGGGCCCCAAATTGACTGCAGGCCACCAACAAGCGCGCCCCCAGTTTGCTCGAGATTATCTCGATTGGGACATTACGCAATGGCGGTCGGTCCTGTTCACTGACGAATGCAGAATGTATCAGCATAGCAGTGACAGGAGAGGCCGGGTCTACAGGCGTCCGGGCGAACGATTTGCACAGTGCTGTTTCGCTGAAACAGTTGCATACGGCGGAGGTTCTTACATGATGTGGGCTGAGATCTCCTTAGAAGAAAAACCGAGCTTGTTTTTGTGCCTGGGGGAGGCCGAGGAGGCGGGCTAACGGCTATCACCGACATACTGTTGGAGCATGTTGTTTCCTATGCAGAGTTTGTTGGCGAAGACTTCGTGTTAATGCACGACAACGCCCATTGTCACACGTCGCGTATCACTCGGCAGTTTCTTCATAAAGTCGAAATACGCACAATGGACTGGTCGGCGCTCAGTCCAGACATGAATCCCATTGAGCACTTATGGGATGAGCTCAAAAGAAGAGTACGGGCCAGAAATCCAGTCCCTTCGAGCGTAGAAGAGCTGAAGACAGCATTATTAGAGGAGTGGGACGGCATTCCTGAAGACACCTTCATAAAGTTAATAAGGTCGATGAAAAACCTACTGCAAGCTGTAATTAGAGCTAGGGGGGTAATACCAAGTGTAAAATTTTTTTCTTTAAGTATAGTTTCTTTTTTAGTTTTTTGTTTTATTTATAAAACACCCGTCCACAGCCCTTTGTCCTAAATTTCCCTTTTTCCTACATTTACGTTCAAACATTATTAATTTAAAATATAATAGACCAGGGTCGATAATTTTTGAAACCGAAAAAAATAATAGTAGGATGAAACCCATTGAAAAAGGAAGAAAATATAACAAAAATAAAAGGAAAAATAATTTACGGGCGATCTGAGGTTGGGAAGTGGAAGAGGTGAGAGGGTAAGGGTAAAAAACGGTTTATCTCGATTTCCGGCAAAACTACAAGTCCTATAGAAAAAGTTAAATGGCAAGGTTGTAGGTAATAAAAAGATCTACAACTTTTCTATTTACACTTTTTTCACATAACCTCAAAATGTATGTGAAAAATTCAAATAACCAAGTTTTTGTTTTTTTATTTTTATCTTTTACAATAAGACTTTTTTTTTCTCGAAAGTTGGTGAAACTTACCTTTTTTATGTCCCAAACACACTGTAATTTTTTTGATTTAAAATATTTATTTTTGTGGCTTACTTTAACTTAATATCGAAAAAACACCCTAATTTTCAATCGAAAATTCTCCCGTCAAAATTACTGCTTTTTTAAAAAAGTCGGTGGGATTTTTGTTCTTTGAAATCTCTACTTTCTGATGGTGTAAGAAAATATACATTACTATGGTAAATTTTCTCAGAAAATGCAAAAACCTAAAAAAACTGGAATCCGAAAATTTATTTTTAATCATTATGTACTATTTTGAGCTATTTGTTAAAATTTACACTTTAATTACTCGAAAAACGTAAGATTCCATGTTACATCGATAGACAAAAAATTGCATTAATTAATTAATGTAGATGTGTTATTAAATATTAACTTTATTAACTTATTTGGTTGTTAATTATAGTAGTATATTTCGATATGCAATTTTTTTGTTTAGCAATGTAACATGGAATCTTACGTTACGGACATAAAAAGGTAAGTTTTCACCAAATTTCGAGAAAAATTCTTTTTGTAAAAGATAAAAATAAAAAACCAAAAACTTGGTTATTTGAATTTTTCACATACATTTTGAGGTTATGTGAAAAAAGTGTAAATACAAACGTTGTAGATCTTTTTATTACCAACAACTTTGCCATTTATCTTTTTTCCATAGGACTTGTAATTTTGCTGGAAATCGAGATAAGCCGTTTTTTACCCTTACCCCCTCACCCCCTGCTACTTCCCGACCTCAGATCGTCCGTAAATTATTTTTCCTTTCATTTTTGTTATATTCTCTTCCTTTTCCAATGGCTTTCATCCTACTATTATTTCTTTTCACTTTTTACCATTTTCAAAGGCTTCAGCCCTGGTCTATAATGATTGGATGTCAATACTAAAACACACCAAATTAAAGCTGACATCTTAAGCTTTCCGATGACATACTGTTATCATAAATTCCACGTGTAGTTTTTGTGAAATTGGTGTAGGTGTGCGCAGTGAAGGGTTGAGTCGATTTGGTTGCGTTTAGTTCTTTATAGAAATTTAGAAATGCAATAATTTTCTTACATGTTTGATTTTCCCCTCTTAACAATTTTTTTCCGTTTACGATCCTGCATGGTGATGCCGGAGCGAACCTTGTTGTTCATCCTTTGTTTAGGGTTATGTGGTTTCTGATGGACCGGTTTCTTCGCGGGCAACTCATCCTCGTTGCTAGAGGTTGATATAGACTCCTGGTTTTCAATTTGAGTACCATACCCACAATCGGAGTTTTCAGAAATTACCATCTTCTTTTCATTGTTGTTTAAACACATCGCCTGAGTACTCCTCACGTCCGACTGCATACCGCTGCTGCAAGACGTCGCCTTGTCCTTTAAAGATAAACGATAGTCAGAAAATTTGTAATATAACTATATTTGTTGATATATTATCAAGAATGTCGCGTACGTTATCAGATTTCATTGTATCGTCGTTGGTGATTTCATTGCAAATATTTTTGTCTCTGCAATCTGACCCCTTCTCGATAGGTGTCCGAAATGGCTGATTACCATTCTCACTAGCGTTGTTCATTTCAGAGGAAGCATCCCAGGCCTTATTATCTGAATTAGGATCATCGTTGCTCTTGCCGCTGGCACCCGTGTCGGACGAGTCCGATGTAGGATCAGAGGTGAACATCGGCGATGAATCATCACTTCCTGTTGGTGAATTTCAAATTAAACAAAGCATTTGTATAAGTACTTACAGTCATGTATACATATGTGTATTTATGTTTGGAAAAAGTATAATTATGTTGGTAGCAGCTGGTTACCGAGATATTATTATATATATTTAAAAAGAAATTATTGGTAATGCTTAAGATTATAAGACTTCCTTAGCTCGTAATGTTTTTATTTAATAAAACATTTATCACTTTACTTACATATATTTATATATTATAATAATCACTGAACATTATCTACCTCTGTCCGGCGGAGACGTGTTACTTTCATTATCTTCGGAACTTTCCGATAAAGAGGCTTCAAGCCACAAATTAAGTAACTTATGTAAAGTTACGACATGTTGATCTTTATACAACAGGGCTATTAGTTGGACCATAGTTACTGCCCATTTATTCTGAAAGGAAAATAAAATACAAAACACACATCTCGACTCTTAAAACTAGCACGCATACCTACTTGTCAACGAGTGACGTATGTACAACATACAGTCTGGGGGCTGTACAGTCGCATTCGAATGCACATGTACACTAAAACATAATAAAAGAGTCATGAATGCGTTACCGTCTACAAGAAATCATGTATTCCACATAGTAAATATTATTGCATCACTTACCGCATCAGGTATTATCATTAACTTAATGAGAACTTTATCAATACTTTGGCTAAATATATTCCACAGAATTTGATTCTGTACGGCGTGTGTGGGGCCATTGTAGCTAGGACTTTGGCCGCTGGTATCCTCAGGTATGTGTAAAATGTTTCTAACCAACAAAAGGCTGTTACTTATATTTGTGCATTGTTCAGTGGACAACTTCACCTTTTGTTCGAAATCAACATTCTTCTTTAAAAAATCAATTATCACTTTAGTCGCTCGGTGATCCATAAAAGCGGCTTTTGTTGATGAAAGCAAATTATTAATTTCGAATATTGTATGCCTGCCAAAATCATTTTTAGCAATGACATCCACTGACAATAAACACTCGATAGGAATCGTCAAATTCACCAATATTCTAATTAAAAGCTCTATTGTGATATCTTCCTTGGCATGTATCAACAGAGGTATCAGGTCTTTCTTAATATTTTGTCCAAAACTGATACTTCTACGATACGTCCGCAGGTATTTGTCCTCTGTTAATATATTGTGAAGAATCGTCTCCAAAGCAGCTGAAATTGGTTATAACACAAAATTTGAAATCGCAATAATCACAGTTAAAAATAATAGATAAATGTTAAATAATATTTATAGCTACCATTGCAGTTTTCGTTTACGTGATATCCATCTCCATGTAGAAAGCCGAGGTTGCTGAATGTGCTGTGTATCTGTGGACTTCGAAGAACCCATTCCATCTTCCCGCTGAAACAATTTTTACAAACTTATGATTCACATACTGTTAGTATATATAGATGAATATCTAGAGTAAGTTTAGTACAAACAAATTTTTTTTAAAGTATTCGCTGTACTCATTTTATTTATCCTTCTTTTTTATGTAAGACTTTATTACTTAGGCAACTAGTGTCGTTCATCATAGATTCTCTTTCGACGACCACAACACATTGCTAGCGAAGGGTTAGCAACGTATGGTGGTCATCGTTATTTTATGCAGAATAATAACGTATTAAAGGCATAAAATATATTTTTAAATACTTAAAGCAAATAAAATTTCAATAAAATCTGTAGTATTTTTACGGTAATTAGGTTTTTTAGGCTCCTTTCAGAGATACATATGTTGTAATACATACATACATACATACATAGATTCACGCCTGTTTCCCAGAGGGGTAGACAGAGACTACGGATTTCCATAAATTTCCAGTTCCATTTGTTGTAATAATAACTAATACCTAATAACTTTTATTTCGTAAAGGTTTGAAAAATATATACAATAATATTCATAGTGAGCAAGGTTCCTGCAGTATGATCTTTGCCCCTTGTAAAAACATACATTATAATAGGTATTGACTTTCTTGGTGCAAGCGTCCAAAGGCTACGGTAACCGCTTACCATCAAATGCATGTTAGCCACTTTGTTAGTAAAATAATAATAATAACTTACTTCAGTTCTGTAGTGTTTCTTAGAGTAAATCTAATTGTTCGCATTAAGCCATCAATTTCCAAAAACCAAAATATGAGAACTTTGTAAGTTTTATCAGATGACGATAGATACACTTACGCTAAATATTTCAAAATCACTAATACCAAATGACCATGTAATCACTACTGAGTATACTAAAGAGTACCTAATAAATAATTTACCAAAAATCAACAACGTATAGCAAACGTTTTACTTATCCAATACTTCAACCGACTCTGTACCTACCGTCGGCGTCGGGTAGCTACTACCACTCAACAAAACGGACTGCCTCCCTTTTTGTATTATAACTAAATGGCAAAGTTCAAATGAGCCCTTAATGAAGAAGCCATATAAAGTTAGTAAAGAGTTATGTGAAAAACTCCAAAAACTTCTATATAACGAAGACCTACAACTCTTAATTGTTTTCATTCTTTATAAAACCAGTTTCCTAAATTAATTTGACAAATAATGCTAACAATCAAATAAATTGGTAACGTGACAATATAAACAAAATAAATAATTTGTTCAATCAAACAGTTGAGTTAATAATTATATACTACGTGGTGCGTAATTATTACCTCAATGGTTCAATATTCGTTATACCAGATTTTCTTTCTCTTTTAAAAAGGCAACTCCCGCTAAGGACCAAACCATGTATGACAGAAAACTTTAAAAACTTCCAATTAACAGACATAAAGTACACCTAGAGTCAGAAAAATATTTGTGAATCACACAAATATGTAATTGTATTTTTTGAGATTGGAACCCACAATACATTTATGCCTAGGTTATCGGCCTTACAATCGTATAGTTGCAATCCCGGTCATTTCTACTTTATGTAGGTACAAGTAAGGATTTAACTTGTTAGAGGGTTACTATAATAATAAATAAGTTTTAAAAGAACCTAGTGCAGGGTGTAAAGCATGTAAAACACGTTTATTGAGATGTGTGAAATGAACAGAAAAATTGCAAAGCCTGTCGACTGACGTATTTACCTGATGACGTAGGAAGTCCAGACTGTCCAGAGCGTGTAAGAGCTTTTTATACACTCGTTATCGTGTAGTCTTTATAGGTACCTAAGTCACGTTCGCTCAAGGCGCAAAAGTTTAGAACACGTTTCAAACAGTTTCAGTCTTACGTCTGGATCAGGCGACGTTAAGGATAAACTTATAATGAATACTTTATAAAGCAGTGACTTTTGGGAGTGAAATGCTTATGTAACGTTGATATTACACTTACAACATACGAAATAAGCAAAATAGTAAGAGATATTCGGTTGAGTAGATACCTAGACTAGATAAGATTAAATAGCTATTAATCCATTGTAGTCGGTCTGAGCCAATAATATTATTTTAATTAACCAAGTCTTATACTTTATGTCCACTTTAAGAGTTCCGTAAACCGATCTGCGAGCATGAATGTGCAAAGAACGAATAAAGCAAGAAAGATGTGCCAAGATCGTAGTAAAATAAAATACAGCCTCTGCCTAGCCTTCCAGAAAGGCGACAATCTATGAATGTATACAAACTAATCGAGATAGGTCAATAAAGTGGATTAGTGCATAGTTCACAACGAGTTAAGGACTCAGGATGTAGCGTGATAGTCCGAGGTAACTCAATATATTTCTAAAAGCATAGGCCGTACCAAGGATAAATTGAATTCTCTTGTATGCAACATTTGGGTGCTTGTGATTTATGCGGCCATGACACAAATACAATGCTATTAAGTATCTAAACTAACAATAACCCTAGGTAATATTACTATTAAAGATAACTAATTGGTACTATCCTGTATGCGCTAGTCAAAAGCTCACGTCATATTATATTTAAAATATATATTTAATATGTATTAAATATGTGCGTAAATGACATTATCACTAAGTAGGTATTGAAACTCTGAATAGATATAATCGTCTTATTTATCACCACTATCATTTTTATGTTTACTTAATAATGTGCATACATTTTCGTATACATGTTACATGTTTTAAGTTGTTATATATTAATGATATACAATGTGGTTTCACGCACGTTTAATTTAGTTTGGTGTAGGTTTATTCATGGTCACTGTTTCTCTTTCTTGAGACTTAATGTTATGTTCTATAGGATACAACCTTACCCAATAAAATGATACGACGGGAATGTACTGAAGACTGTACAAACCATTAAATATCTGGGCCACTTAAGGATGACCCAGATATAGAGAGAGAACGCAGGGCGTTGGCAGTGAGGAGTAATATGCTGGCCCGCAGGTTTGCTCGATGTACTAAACAAGTAAAATTAACTCTTTTTAGGGCATATTGTCAATCTTTTTACCCGAGCGGCCTGTGGGTTCGGTATACGCAACGAGCCTACAACGCCAACGTCCTGCGTATGCAATACAATAACGAATGTTGTCGGGGCTACCGCGTCATTGCAGTACGTCGCAGATGTTTGCAGTTGCGCGCGATGACGTCTTTCACGCTATAATGCGGAAAAAAGCGGCGTCACTTTTTCAGAGATTGCGTAGTAGCACAAACAGCATTCTGCAAATGATTGCTTCCCGTAATGCTTGTCCCATACGGGCACACTGGGTAGACATCGTTACGGGAAAACTGTAATGTATAGGTACTTAATTTATTTCTTTTTACTAACATAGTTTGTAAGAAAACTGTTACTAACTCATATATTATGGATTATGTCCAAAATAAATGTTTTATATATAAAAGCGCTGTCTTAACTCTTTGTTAAGTATATTAATTTTGAAGACTGAAAGTTCAAAATTGCGCGTTTGCATGGACATACAAACTCTACAGATTTATAATATCAGATATAGTTTACTCAAATACCAATAATATATTATAAGATATTTTAATAAATATGCCGACTTATATAATTTCCCAGTATAAAACATTTAATCTTTAAAAAATAAATAAAAAATTTAAGAAACCCCCGACACAAAATAATAAAAATTGTATGAACGTAAAAAGCCTAAAACAAGTTAAAAAAAACTATAAAAAAATAGCCACAAATAGAACAAAGAAGATATAAACGTGAAACCGTATAAATGGAAAAAGAAATACTTTGAAATTATGACCCTACGTAAGAACGTATGAAATTTTTGATTACCTAAATGTTCTCGCGTCGGGGGACCGCTCTAATTATTTTAATATGTAAGAGTCGTCGTTTAAATTAAATATAATATATCAAATGCAATACAAATTTCGCGGGTATGATACTGGCGAGCATGCCACATAGTGGAAAACAGTTTTGTTTATTATTATCGTAAATGCTGCTTTTAGGAGAATATGAACTCCTTTGAACTGAAATGGCAAATCGGTCGGAATCATCGGGATACGGGGAATTAAATGATTTTCTCCTTTTGCCATACTAGTCATAACTATAACTTTTATAATATTGCGTCCTAGATGAGTAATTTGTTGCCGTGTACCATAACATAGCTTTAGTACGTCAAGATTTCTCATTAACAGGACTGGAATACCAACTTTCAGCCTTAACTTATGGGAAGGCACTCCTGATAATTCTAAAGAGTTGAGGTACTCTATAGGGTTCGATGTCACTTGTTCAGTGTCCATAACATTGTCTACTGAGAAAACAAGACAACATCTCCCTCATCATCAAACGTAATTTGTTCGTTTATCTGACCTATTGTCTCATTTGTCGACGCGGCAATTGACCTGTCACACACCCATTCTCGATTGCCCATACTTATTTGTAGATCTGTATAGACATTATTACTTAAATCATCTGTGTTATCGCCAATTTGACAGAATTCACGTCTTAATGTAATCATGCCGTTACTGTCCGTTAGCATACAATCTTCTGCGGCTTTTAGAAAAGCAGGCGCATATTGACCTGGGTGAGAATCGTTGTGTAGTTGTACATATTTATTTGTAGTCAGACAAAACTTATTTACGTGTACCCGTAATAGAGACGCCTCCAAAACAGGCATTTATTTCATCTGCCGATATACCCCGGGTTTGTCTAAAGACACCAGCTAAAAGTACCACCATCCCTCCCATTATACCCTGGTTGCTCTTGATATCTTTCATGGCGCGATATAGTGCTTCGATTTTTTTTGTGGAATATCGTACATTAATCCCAAACCTAACACCTTACACTGCTGCAACATTTTTGCTAATGTTACAAACTCCCTCACTACGCTGCGCGGCCCGGCCACCGGCGCATCTTTCATTATGTATGACGCTTGGCGTGTCCAGTACTTGCGCAACGTGTATATATTAAGTCGGCAATTTTACTAATTAATTATACAATGCTGCCGAAAAATATACGTAAGTATTGTAAAAATAGAGGGCTTCCACACGAATTTTTGTCTTCTATTTCATCACCATGTAGGTAGAAATTTTAAAATAGCTGCAACAAATGTTTACTTATTTACTTCTTACCAAGTACCTTAATACAAAGTCTCATGTTTTTATCTTTTGATAATGACGAATTCCCAAACTTCCATTACTTATTTCAACCCCTTCATGCCTTTTTTTACAACAAAAGCTAATTTAAGTCCTTTCCCAAGGTCTAGTCTATCTTTGTACCAAATTTCATCTAAATCGGTTGTAGGCGCGATAATGACGAATTCCCATATAATATAATATATATAATATAATATTCTATCACATATTCTATAATATAATATTCTATCACATACACACAACACCATCTTCTAGCCCAAACTAAGCAGAGCTTGTACTATGGGTACTAGACAATGGATAAACATACATATATACTTTTTTTTTTGTAAATACATACATATTATACATAGAAACACCCAGACCAAGACAAACTTCCATGTTCATGCACACAAATGTTTGACTTGTGCGGGAATCGAACCCGCAACCTCAGGCGTGGCAGTCGGTTACACTAATCACAACGCCAACGAGGCCGACTAGCCATACTAACCTTCATCCCTTATTTCATCCCTTCACGCCCTTTTTTTTACAACAAAAGGTAACCTATGTCCTTTCTCAAAGTCTAGTCTACCTCGGTAATAAATTTCATCAAAATCGGCTGTGGTTTATGCGTGATAATGACGAATCCCTATACAAACTTTCAACCCTTATTTCAACCCCTTTATGCCTTTTTTACAACAAAAGGTAGCCTATGTCCTTTCCCAAGATCTCGTCTATCTTTGTACCAAATTTTATTGAAATCGGTTGTAGGCGCGATGATGACGAATTCCCATACAACATTTTATCCCTTATTTCAACCACTTCATGCCCTTTTTTACAATTAAAGGTAACGTATGTCCTTTTCCAACGTCTAGTCTATCATTGTACCAAATTTAATCAAAATCGGTTGTGTTTTAGGCGTGATAATGACGAATTCCCATACAAACTTTCATCCCTTATTTCAACCACTTCATGCTTTTTTTCACAAAAAACGGCAGCCTATGTCCTTTGCCAAGATCTAGTCTATCTCTATAATATGTAACGGGTATTAACGCGATCATTTTTTAGGCTTGTAACCTGGTCGAAACGTCAAGCCTAAAAAAAGGTAAACATTATGCATGATCGCGTTAATACCCGTTACATCTATACTAATATTATAAAGCTGAAGAGTTTGTTTGTTTGTTTGTTTACTTGAACGCGCTAATCTTAGGAACTACTGGCCCGATTCGAAAAATTCTTTCAGTGTTAGATAGCCCATTTATCGAGGAAGGCTATAGGCTATATACCATTACGCTAAGATTAATAGGAGCGGAGCACCAATGAAGAATGTTTCAAAATCGGAGAGTATTTTTTCCTTTTGAGAACTTCCGCTGCGTGCGCTGCGTAAACAGTTAAAGTTTCGCAAAAATCATGTATGACAGAATTGTTCCCCTTTAAAAGTTCTAAAAAAAAGTCCGCGACAGCATATGTCTATCTTTTAAGGTTGGCTCAGTATAACCATTTTTATGCTAACGAAATTTGTTCTAAAATAATGCATTATTTGCGAAGGTATTTTTATAAACATGATATTAATCCTTATCCAAATAAATACGTTATTCATCACAAGTATTTAATTTAAAACAAAATTGCCTTTTACATCATTCGATTTCAATGAATATCTTAGGAGATATAGCAGTTTTAAAATAACATCGCAGCAAAATAATTACCCATTACAGACATAGTACAAACGATGTTTCTCCTGGTTTATTCTGCGTGATTACTACTGGTTCGATTTGAAAAATTATTTTAGTGTTGGATAGCCTATTTATCGAGGAAGGCTATAGGCTATATAACATCACGCTACGATCCACTGGGGCGGCGCAGTAACGATAAACGCGGGTGAAACCGCGGGAACATCTAGTATTATATATATATCATGCAACGCGAAAGTTTAAAAGTTATTATAGTCTATCTCTGTACCAAATTTCATCAAAATCGGTTCAGTTGTTTAGGCGTGAAAGCGTAACAGACAGACAGAGTTAATTTCGCATTTATAATATTAGTAGGGCAGTAGGGATATCCCAAGTACTTACTACACATGGATGGTCTACAGAAATGTTGTTGTAGATATTATTGATCGACACTTCAACCAATAACAGGCTTTCTTTACGATGATAAAGTTTTAAACGATCACGTAAACCACACTATAAATAGAACCAATCCTTTAAATGTTAGTAACAACTACAATTTATAACGAAACACCACCCAACACTGAAATTTCGGTGGTTGAGCACTAAAACGTCCATAAATATTCACTGTAACTGATATAAATGGCGCATTCGATTTACGAAAGTATCTAAACTGCCCCACGTGAGCATAAACAACGATATTCTACGCACCAATAGTAGGTCACGCTCACGCGAGTCGCGTGTACACTGCACGTGCTAGTTCGTCATCGACTCATCGTAGTGCCACCTACGTACGCCCCCTCCCGCGTCCCGCCTACGCTCCGCTCACCGCTGTTATGAACAACGCCGAGGCACCGATGAATGGCAACGATAAAACTTGCGCGATTATTCTTTGATTCTCTCGCTATTTCAACGTCTTATTTTATGAAAAATGGTTTACACGATTGTTTTAATGTCTTTGTGGTTAGTGTCCTACAGTAGGACACGGTATATTTTGCAGCAGCCTAGACAAGCACAGGGCAGTTCTGCTTATTTAAATATGTTTGTTATAAATCTGACTACTTAAGGGGAAACATTACACAATTAAATAATTAACGGGACGTTAAAGTTACCTAAATATGATGCTTTTTTCTAAGCAATCCTTTTCGCAGGCAATAATTAATCCTCTCCTCTTCTATAAGAGCATCTGAACCCACTGAGCATGTTACATTGTCTCAGATTACAACGAGATGGGTGTAAAAACCCAGGATTCAACCTCTTCGTCTTCATGTGACCTTGTGACCCCTATATCTCGGGGGTCTTTTGACCCACAGGGCCCATATTCAAACTCGACCGAGGTATGACCCCAAGGTGTCTGCACACCACTTACAAGTCAATCGGTCCAGTGGTTCCGGAGCTATGCCTGTCACTAACAGATAGACACACAGATCCACAAAGTGTTTTTATTAACCTCTTCGAGGAAGACTCAGAGGTTAACGTGCTTTCCGAGGCACGGAGCAGGCGATAATTATCAATCAATACACACATAATTTCGAAAAGTCATATAACTTCCGAAAGTCAGAGGTGCGCGACATGGGTTCGAACCCGAGACCCTCTGCATGGAAGTCTGTTGATCTCCCCACTGAATTATCGCTGCTCTTAATGTGCCTTATGTGTCTATATGTTTCTACACCTGTAAGCCTCGTAACGACGTACACTTCAGGACGAAAACTAGAAGGAGTTCTTTAGTGACTTCTGAATTACACTTCCTTTCTCTCAAAGGATGTGATAACAACTTTAGTTGATTCATTGAAATACTCTCACTTTATAAGAATCTATCGCGATCTTATATAATAAAAAAAATTCGCTTTAAAACATAATTTTGAAAATATTATACTATTTTAGAGAGCATACGGTATCCGTAACAAGAAACACCTGGACGCCGAGCTTCAACATGTCAAGCAAGTACTCCAAGACAACAAGCTCCAACAGTCGCGCTACTGCCACATATCCTGGAAAAAGCTAGCCAGAGGCGGGGCAGGCTGCCATGCTGCCATATATAAAGGGTGTCACTAACGAGATTGACCACATCCTGAAGCGAGCTTTAATCAACAAATATGTACTTCAAGCCGCCAATGAAAATAAGTAAATTTTTACCATCCGTCAATCACCTTTACAAGTGTTGCAGCAGTCTATAAAATAGATTGTGACTGTAGACTCTCATACATTGGTCAAACCAAGAGAAGCGTAGGCACCCGCATACAAGAACACATAGCTGACGTAAAATACCAACATTCGACAAAGGCTGTTGTGAGTGAACACGTGCATGAGGAGACCAACCACTACTTGAGACGAACCACAGATACTTGCAAAAGAACCCGATTCCTAACAAGGATGCTTCGCGAGGCAGACATAACATCCAAATTTCAATAAAGATGATAGTACGAATATGAACTTGGGATCCAGTAATTTAGATAGTCAAACCAAAGAAGAAGCAAATCTCAGCTAGACTTCATGGTATTTTGAGCTCATTCCACGTAAACGGGCACATCAATAAATAAATTATGTTTGGGTACTTTGAAAATAACTATACTTCAAGACATGATTCAACTACCATCTTAGTCTCCTCGCGACCATGACTGCTGAAAAGCAACCGAAACGTCGGTGAAAGAGTTAACTGAAATATAAATATTTTTAAGAATTTAAATAGCTTAAATAAAGTTGAACAGCAGTAGTTTAATAGTTTCAAAATTATGGAACAGAAGTGTTTTTTTTTTAATAAACAACGTGATAAAATCTGTATAAAGTAGTTTAATTCCAATGTATAACATTCGCGTAAACGGTAGACAATATTACCTATGTAGTGATTTCAACAAAAAACTTAAAACCATTAATCCGACCATTTATTCAAGGATTCATCAATCAAATATACTACTACCTCCTATTATTCGCCACAAACATGTCAAAAATCCTTGACAGTCCGTTCGCGCAGCTAACTCTCCATTGACCTTCAGTAATATCACTGGCAGTTTGGTTTCAGACCAAACCTGTCATCAAAAACAGCTTTTAAATGTCGAACCATAAAGTCACAAAAGAGGTCATCTTCCAGTGCCCAACACAACTACGTTTAAAATTAAACCGAAAGCTTTTTAAGGGACTGAGTACCTAATAATAAATGTACTGTTTCATAATTCATGAAGTTTATACATTGAAGTTCATTACATAAAATGGTTGTAAGTGTAAGGGCAGGAGCACACGATGCGTTGCGGCGCCGCACCGCAAAGTTTTCGCCGTATCGCCGGGCACACGAGCGGTGCGGCGCCGCAACGCTGTCATGTCGCAGCGGTGCCACCTGCGCGGCGCCCCTGCAGCGTTGGACAGTCTATCAGTAAAAAACCCTTCCTTGTGACGCATAAACAACTGAGCGATGCCGCTCCGACGTCGCAACGCATTCACCCCTCCCCAACTCGTCTCGGCGGTTGTAAGTCCGGTGCGGTGCCGCAGCGCATCTTGTGACACGCCACAGATATTTCTATGTAAGACGACGCAGCGACTCAGGGACACCGCTCCGGCGCCGCGCCGCCGCCGCACCGCATCGTGTGCTCCTGCACTAAGGCAGTGGTCCGACCGCCGACGATGAACGAGAAACGAGTAGAACTAGAAACTATAAACGAGTTGACGATCAGCGGGAAGCGAGTGTGTAGTTTCGATAGTTTTGTCGCCGGGCTATAAGCGAGTGTGCAAGTGCGACGAGCGATTACTCGCGCCACTCGCCTGCGGTCGCTCAGTCCTGTGCAAACCTGCGCGCGCGACCACAAATTTTGCATCCACAATCGTCTTTTTTCCCTCTCATTTTCTTCCGTTTTTTCAGAGTTGCCGCTGCCACTACACAAACACTATTGTAAAATACATCATCGTCGTCGTCTGAACTAGACAACAATGAGAGTTGCAATGATTTGTTGATATCCATACGTCTACTTTCAAAGCCGCACTGTTTAGAAATGATCATGAAAAGAAATGATCAAGCGAGCGAGCATCGCTGAACGAGTATCGCTGAGCGAGTTTATTTTTGAAAGCTCTTGTCGCTCAGCGATAAAACTAGTAAAGCGAGTCGTCGGCGGCAGTGTGAACAGTCAGAGAGCAACTTTTAATATATGCATCTCTTTCGTTTACACGGAATGTATATTAATTGTGCGTTTCTTGAGAGAGAAAATCGCCGATAGTTAGTCGTTTTCTCGCCGGCGGCGGTCGGACCACTTTGATACAATGATTTATCTTATAGTCGGGTCACGCTTTTCTTACTTTAAAATTCGACATTTTTTTTATTTATATTATTGTTATGAAAATGTCAACGTCAATGTTTCCTCTAAATGTGTTATCTCTACCTGTCTATTATGGTTTATGAGATACAACCCGCTGATAGACAGAGACGGGCGAACAGCAGAGGTAATAGGGTTCCGTTGGCACCCTTGGGATACGGAGTTCTAAAAAAGATACGAGCTATGTATGTGTTGCAGTTGAAAGAATTTAATAGCTATTCGTTCTATAGTAAGAAGTATTGAGTCTACTACTCAATACTTCTTACTATCGAACGAATAGCTATTTGATATTCTTATAACATTTACAGTGATCAGTGATCACTGTCAGCAGTTACTTTTAAGCCTATAAGGCTAGCGATAATAATAATTTCATCCGCTATGATCGGCGAGAAACAGAGATAGAACGTAATAATTCCCGATACGTCTTATAATATAATTTAAATCCCATAGGTACATCTACAATATTTTTTTTTAACTGAAAAGAGTACGCATTACCACTTTATGACTATATCACCATCTTTAAAGCAGATTTTGATAGGAACTTGTTCACGAGAGTTTGTGTTACAACTGCTAAGGAAAATCGATAAATTCAATTACGTGGACTTGACGAACGCAAAACTCGGCACGTGCGTTACAAAATCGCTTAGGTACTGTTAACAACGGGGACCTGCGTCAGCGATCCAACGGCAAGGTAATCGATTGCACGAAGAACAACGTCAAGACGGCGGCGCGGCGTACGTAGTACGTATTGTATTAACTTGGGCTCAACGTGATACTCGTTAATGTCGTGTCACCCATCACATCCGCCGCCTGTCAAACGTCATGAGTGAATTAGAAATAACTGGGCACTGTTACTATTTATAAAAACGTACAGACGAATATACGGTGTGTAACATGAAGTCGCCGTCATATATTAGGGTCTTAAGGGTTACTAAGTCATGAAATATTTTTTGTCGAAGTTTGTTTTTTATGAAGATACGCAGTTCTAAACTGTTTATTGTGTAATATAGCTTCTTATTTTTCTGATATGGATTTGACACTCTCGAAAGTTACATCTACGGTTAATTCTAATCAGCTTATCTAGCTGATGACAAATCTCAGAATACTGAAAAACCAGAAGTCACCATCGCGCACCAAAGTCAGGCATCAAAATGATAGACTAGGCTAGTCTACAAGTTCAAAAACGTGTTAATTCTTGATAAAGCTCCTAAAAATATGAAAGATGGCTCATTCGATTCCGATTCGGAATGACGTCTAGAAAAATGTATCGAACTTATGTACGTGTACGCACATAAAAAACTGCAATTGTTATTAACAAATTAAGATGAAAAAAAGATAGCATTTCGTTTTCTGTTAATAACTCAAAAGCTATTAATATTTAAGGAATTTTGAAAAAAGATCCTCAAAGAGAAAGAAATTTCCATACAAACAGTTCCGACTCCCGGAACTCTATCTCTATTATTTATAATTTTAATTCAACGCCGAAAATAGGGCTCAGTCCTGCCGTAACGACATAGGCGCACTACTGCTAAATACAATGTACCACATAATATAATTATTTTTAGTAACAAATATTAATTTAAAATTTGAATAAATTATGCTACCATCCAGACATTTGAAAGAATAAATCCCCGTTGGAAAAATTTTAAGTCAATTTTTCCGTCAGCGTGGTTTGTATCGCTTCGATATACGAACTGATATCACTTCACCACACAGTTTTTAGCCAACACTTTTTATGATTATTAATTTTTATAAACATGTTCTTATTAAATTATTTATTACAGCCAGTTTTCAACTATCCCACCTTGTTCATTGATGCATAGTTGTGTCCGTTGCATCATCTCCCCATTAAGATTTCGTAACATCTGTGGGGTCACCGATCTATGTTAGAACGACCAGTTGTATTGTAAACAATTTGAATAGACCGTAACAGTATAGATACTGTTACCTATTGCTATTGTCGAGTTTAGGGTCCTTCGTAATTCTTAGAAACAATACATGTGCATGTAGTATAGTGTTGTTTACGTATCGATTAGAATATGCTGATATTATATACGTCGAAAAAGAAAATTCAATACCTTCGTGAAAATAATGTATACAAATTTAATTCTCGCGGTTTTCCATTGTACATGGGCTATATTATGTGACCCTTAAATATGACCACACCTTTATGTTACACCGTGAATAATACGAGAGAAACTGCTGTAATTTTTTAATTTGCCGAACCAATTTTCAATAATTCTAATGAACATAAAAATTCTTAACAATGCATAAAATTCATTGTTGTAAAATTGTACAATATTTCTGAGCTAACGACAAAAAATATTTCAGAATTTGGCCCTGGCACCAGAAATGCCCCTATCACGCGTGGCAACGAACAACTGGACCTTCTATGCATATCGTTTTATACATTCCAATAAATTTTATTGTTTATCATAATAATTTACAAACGGTTTTTATTTCAGAGTATACAATCGACTGCGCGGTCAAATTCACAGATTAGTGATGTGAATGTTTTTGATTTAGAATCAGTATCCGAGACGCCGAGTAAACTAATATTATAATCCCAACTACACCGTAAACAAATAGTAAACAATTAATAAGTATATTATACATTATCATATTTCGGATTTTGCTGTTAATGCACCGAAGCAATGCTGTTCGAAGTTTCAGCTATTATGCATTGATCGTTACATATCAAAATCATAAATTTGTACTCACAATCCGGCGGCATTGTGCATAGTATAGATATTTTACGTAAATATACGAAAAACACCTGTTGTTATGGATAAATAAAAGTTTACGGCGCGCGTACGCCAAAACCATAGATTTTACAAAAAATTTTGTTACGTAAATTGTAGGAATTTTTCTCTAGTTTAATTTTGTATAAGATCTTATTATCGTAAAATGAGTTAGAAAGGAGATATTGTCAAAAAACTGCTAACAGGCGCCATTGCAATATGGCGGCGCGAGCGGCAGAGGTACGAGGTGGCAAAGTGGAAATTCGGAAAGAGCACATCAAAATCTATACATACATACATACATAGATTCACGCCTGTTTCCCAGAACCCCGCAGAGACTACGGATTTCCATTTGCTACGGTCCTGACACACTTCTCTGGCTTCATTCACTTTCATCACATTCCTCATACACGCCCGTCGGTTCAAGGAGCTCTTAACCTGGCCTTTGTCCAGGACGCCTCCGATCTGGTCGAGAAACGTTCGCCTAGGTTTTCCTCTTGCGACTGTTCCATTCACACTAGCCTTATAAACTTTCTTAGTCAGTCTTTCCTCGTCCATTCTTTCTACATGTCCAAACCAGCTTAACATACCCTTTTCTATTCTTGTAACTATATCCACTTTCATGCCGCATCTCTCTCTAATCACACTATTTCTTATTCTATCTTTCAGAGTCACACCACATATGCTTCTCAACGCTCTCATTTCTACAGCATTTATTCTGCTCTCATGCTTCTTTTGCCATACCCAACTTTCACTTCCATACATAAGTGTGGGCACTAATAGTCCTCTATGAACAGCCAAACGTGCCTTTTCGGATACATTTCGACTGTTCATAAAAGCGCGTAGGGCTCCATTCACTTTGTTGCCAGCAATCGTTCTCCTTTCAATATCTCCGTCATGTTTACCATCCCTTGTAAACAAAGTACCCAAATATACAAACTCTTTCACTTGCTCCACTTTTTCTCCATCAATCATAATATTACACATCGTCACGCACTCTTCCTTTTCAAATACCATTACTTTCGTCTTGCTTACATTTATTTTCATTCCTTTACTCTCAAAAGCACCATGCATAATAGTTACCATCGCCTGCAACTCTATAATACTACCAATTTTCAAAACTCCCGAAAAACTTTCCAGGTGACACCTTTATTTTGGACCAAATGACTGTACTACTATGTCAACAGTGATATTTATGATATATGTACTTTCAAGCAACGTTGTAGGCGTTGTAGGCGCCTAAACCAAAACCGATTTTGGTAAAATTTGGTACAGAGAGAGACTAGACCTTGGGAAAGGACATAGGTTACCTTTTGTTGTAAAAAAGGGCATGAAGGGGTTGAAATAAGGGATGAAAGTTTGTATGGGAATTCGTCATTATCGCGCCTAAACCACAGCCAGTTATGATGAAATTCGGTACAGAGATAGACTAGACCTTGGGAAAGGTATAGGTTACCTTTTGTTGTAAAAAAGGGCATGAAGGGGTTGAAATAATGGATCAAAATTTATATGGGAATTCGTCATTATCGAGCCTAAACCACTAAATTGGTTTTGATGAAATTCGGTACAGAGAAAGACTAGACCTTGAGAACGGCATAGGTTACCTTTTGTTGTAAAAAAGGGCATGAAGGGGTTGAAATAAGGGATCAAAATTTGTATGGGAATTCGTCATTATCGAGCCTAAACCACTAAATCGATTTTGATGAAATTCGGTACAGAGAAAGAGTAGACCTTGGGAACGGCATAGGTTACCTTTTGTTGTAAAATAACCATGAAGGAGTTGAAATAAGGGATGAAAGTTTGCATGGGCGTTCGTCATTATCGCGTTTAAACCACCACCGATTTTCATGAAATTTGATACAAAGATAGACTAGACCTTGGGGAAAGAAATAGGTTATCTTTTGTTGTAAAAGAGGGCATGATGGGGTTAAAATAAGTGATGAAATGTTGTATGGAAATTCGTAATTATCGAAGAGAAAACCATGAGACTGTATTTAGGCACTTGATAAGAAGTAAATAAGACAACATTTGTTCCAGCGGTTTTGAAATTTTGACCTACATGGGGATGAAATAGGAGACTAAAGTTCGTATGGAAGCCCAAACAAATCTGTCTATTTCTACAATACGTATATTTATCGGAAACATTGTATAATTAGTAAAATTGCCGTCTTAATAATGTACACGTAGCGCAAGCGCGAGATACGCCAAGCGCCATACATAATGAACGATGCGCCGGCGCGGCGTAGTGAGGGAGTTTGTAACATTAGCAAAAGCGGTGAGCTCGGAAAATGTTGCAGCAGTTTAAGCTGTTCGTTTGGGATGACTGTACATTATCCCATAAAAGAGCAATCCGAAGTAGTATATCGTACCTTGAAAGATAATCAAGAGCAACCAGGGTATCATGGGAGGGATGGTGGTAATTTTAGCTGGTGACTTTAGACAGACCCTGCCGGTTATTACTAGGGGTACACCGGCAGATGAAATAAATGCCTGTTTAAAGGCGTCTATGTTACAGCTTTTATAATACAAAACGTTTTTACGTGTACTGTGGGTACAAGTAAAAAAGTTTTGTCTGACTACAAATATGCGAGTATCTACACAAAGATTCTCAGGCACCGCAATATGCGGCTGCTCTTCTAAAAGTCGGAGATTGTATGCTAACAGACAGTAACAGCATGATTACACTAAGACGTGAATTCTGTCAAATTGTCGATAACACAGATGATTTTGGCGGCGACAAACCAAGGCTATGTAATGGTACAGGGCAAGAAATTATTCATCTAGGACGCAATATTATAAAAGCTATAATCATGACAAGAATAGAAAAAGGAGAAAATATTTTAATTCCCCGTATTCCGATAATTCCGACCAATTTGCCATTTCAGTTCAAAGAGTGCAGATTTATGAGAGTCAAGATGGCGGGTGTACCTTAATGAATCGAGTAATAACATTTACCAAAAAAATTTACCTAAATAGTACTATTTAAGTACCTCGGTTAAAAAAAATAGT
Source organism: Catocala sponsa (assembly GCA_963564715.1). NCBI lineage: Eukaryota > Metazoa > Arthropoda > Insecta > Lepidoptera > Erebidae > Catocala > Catocala sponsa. The sequence continues at coordinate 15,618,226 of OY751331.1, forward strand.
ACCTCCTTTAGAAGGAAACCACAGCTAAATTTAGATACACCCGCCATATTGACGTCAATATAGCGGGTGTTTTATAACATTTTATTATTTTATTAGTAATGGTTACATTACTGATGAAACATAATGACACCAAAAAAATGTACCTAAATAGTACTATTTAGTACCTCGGTTAAAAAAAACTGTACCTCCTTTAGAAGAAAACCACAGCTAAATTTAGGTACAGCAGCCGTACTGAAGTCAATATGGCGGGTGTTCTATAGTATTTTATTAGTAATCGTTACATTACTAATAAAATATAATGACACCAAAAAAATGTACCTAAATTGTACTATTTAGTACCTCGGTTAAAAAAAATTTTACCTCCTTTAGAAGGAAACCACAGCTAAATTTAGGAACACCAGCCGTATTGACGTCAATATAGCGGGTGTTCTATAATATTTTACTATTTAACCATTTCTAATAAAATATACCTAATAACACCAAACAAATGTACCTAAAAAGTACCTCAAGTAAAAAAAAATACACACTTGATGAGTGACTATCATACGTTTTTGTGATAACCAAAACATTGTTAGAATTATTACAAACACACAACTATTTGCAATATTGCACAGGTCAATGTACATTATTGTATTCAAAAGAACTTTTTAGCACATTAATGATGCTGATTATTATAATTATTATTATCGACTGTTACAGTTAATAACTATAATATTTATTGCTACCTGACCTGGAAGGCATTGTGGTGGGGTGCGCATTGTCTTACATAACTTTTCAACTCCTATCATCGGAGGTCTGAAAATATTTCTCATACCATTTAAAATCATAATGACCATTCTTCATAAACATTCAAAAACTAAATATTAAAAACTATAATCATTGAAATTCATAATATCACTAATTATACACTTAGTTTTTACTAATATTTGTTTTCATATATTTGTTTATACTAATGATCGAAACTCATAATCATTAGAGTAAATAACTATAATATTCATAAATGTGTTTTAATAAATTTCTTAATCATTGTGGTGGCCTTTAGTAGGTGGTGAACAACAGTAGCATAAATTGGCCACATCACCACTACTGCTTCCTACTATTATTTGTACCTTATTATATGAAAATAATAAAAATCAAAATCTGTGATTATATTTTTATGTATTAGAGGCCTATTTCTGAGATTTAACTGGTTCTCTGTCCGATTAATCACATATGATACATAACAATAGATTTTCTATTGTCTATCACAGGACAGCAAATGGGTTAATTACATTTTAACATAGTGTAGTTACTGTCACTGCTGTGCATGAGGTTTAAGTTTTAAATCTCAAGTTGGGCATAGTGTTATTAGGTAATAGGTATTAGGCTACATACTCTCAGGATTTATGCACAGTCAGGCTACAATTTAATTAATTGTAAACAACACAGTAAAAGCAACAGAACAATTTATATTATCCTATGCACATAGGCATGTATGCTTTTTATCACTGTCTCTATAATAGAATTAACAAATCAATAGCCATTTATACACAAACCCAATTTAATTACAAACATTCTATAACAAACTTCATGTCTCTAGATTACAAAGAAACTGAGAAATCATTGACAGTTGATAAGTTAGTACAAGTAACTTATCTTACTATATTTTGTGACTTCATATATAATATTCTTACTTTTTCTTTTTTTCTTACGTGGTGAAATGCATTGACGCATTCGCCTCCGCGGGGGCAGGCAGAGGGGTTATGTCGGACTCACCGGGGTAAAAGAGAGATGTTGAAACTATGAAAATGGACCTCCCGGAATACCGACTAAACCTACCATGTTGTTCCTCGACAAAACCGCGCGAATCACTTGCACATGCGGTCGCGACCCCGCCGAGGTTTCGGCTCGCCGTATGAAACGGCAGGCCACTACACGAAGAGACCTACCCAAAGGCACTCACTATAAACCCTACTGTCTACCCACTAAAGGAGAGACAGAGAGGCGCGCGTGGGAACACGCAGGCCACCTCTCGGACCTGGTGCTGATCGGATGGCGGGCAGGCCCACGAAGCCGACCACCCCAGGTCAAACCTCAGGATGGCTGGAGGTCATCTCACGCCTCTAGCTGAGCCAGGTACAGGGTCAATAGGTTCACCCCCATTATGTAAGACCTAAATCCATAGTAGATGAAATAGGTTGTAATGTGTATTACCTCAGCATCGGTGAAGCAGAGGTGTCCGTGTATGTCCCGTCAACTGTCATGAGGACATACACTGTCAGCAAAAAGGAGTCACCAAAAAAAATTTAAAAAAAAACGACAAAATATGTATGTCCGCTGCACACTTGACTCGTTAATGAGTCAAGTGTCGAGCGCACATACATTTGTCCGTTTGTGTATTGTTTGCACAACGAATTTTTTATATTTTTTACGTATTTCCACTAGACGTTCACGAAGTTAATAATATGCACAAAAAGATAACCAGCAAAGCTGAACTCCACTTTGTAGTAAAATTTCATTTTCATGAAGTAAGTACCTCTGTAGTTTTATGTTAACTTTTATAGTAGAATCAAAGATTTTATATTTGCTTAAAGGATTTAAACAATATTAATATACAGTATATACTAGCTTTTGATTTTCTACAATGATTATATTTGAATGAAAGTTGCCATACAGATTTTAGCACTAGATAAGTTTGTTTTGTGTACATGATAAAAGCCTATATAGAGCGCTCATTTCGGAATAAAATAGGTGTTTGGCATTAAAATATATTTACAAATATTATTTATTATATTATTGTCTAGTAGAGTAAGAATCTACATTTCGTCTACCGTGGTAATGTAGACGTGTCGGTGTGATATATGTAATTTAGAAAAAAACTAATAATTATATGAGTCTTTAGATATTAAAATTTTCAAATGCCTAATATAAGAAAGCAAGTACCTACGTTTGGTACTTACAAAGTAAATAAGGCGTTGTACATGTGTTTTCCTTACCTTTGATTTCTGTTGTACGATTAATTTTGGATCCCATGTAATACCATCAAATTCTTGACGTAGTATTAGATCAAGCTTGTTAATTAATTATCAAACACAAAGTACTATAAATTACTTTACTCTTTGCTATAGCCACTAAGCTCTTTGCAGTTTGCACTACACTACACAGTACACTTAGTAGTTAGTCAGGGTTGCCAACTCGGATTTTTTTATAAAGACGTAGGCCAAACTAAAAAAATACGTAGAATTAGTACAAATTTTCATGTAGATCTACGTACTTTTTGTGAAATGCAGAGGGTAACACAAGTGTTTTGTTATGCAATTTATTAAAATTAATCATTTTCAGTACTATTTTCAGCTAAATTAAATGTATACATATATTTATTACTTAAAATATTTTATATGTTCTTGTAAAGGCTCGTGGTCTTTTTTACCACATTTTGTGAAAAGTAAGCCTGTTAATGTTTCTGTGGAAAGCCTATATCTGATGTTGGTCTTCATTAAATTGATCGCAGAAAAAAGACGTTCAACATTTGAACTGCTATGTGGCTATGTTAACAAACTGTGCCAACAGAAGAAATATTTGAGAAGAATCGCCTTTCTTTAATTTTGAAATATAGGTAATGCCAAAAATATTTTTGATCGTAGTGCAGCTTTCTTTTTTTAATAGTAACATTCTGCGTTTCATCACTGTCACTGTCACTGCTTACTTCCATACTTGTATCAAACACGTAAAACAAGGAACAACAATATCTTCAAAACTTTGAAATATTTCTAAATAATGTTATGGCACATAAGACAAAAAAAAACTAGCCGAGATGTTTCGTTTTATACAGTCACGTCCCTATGGAATCGGCAACATGACATATTTATTTGTTTATTTATGGGGTAGCGCGGTGAGCGGTGATTTTAATGAAATGGAACGTTAATTAACTTTTTTTCGTGGAAGGAAACGGAAATTTACCATTCGTCTTAGGAGTTATGTTATTTTTCGTGGAAGAAAACGGAAATTTGCCATTCAGTCTTAGGAGTTATGTTATTTTGCAAATTTGTATATTTAATTGAAAATACGTAGATTCTGGGACTGAAGTTCGTAGGTTTGCAAGAAAGGCCTAAAGTACGTAGACCGACGTAAAATGACGTAGAGTTGGCAACGCTGTAGTTAGTATACTAGCTCATATAAGCCTATCTATACGGTATACGTATACCAGGGGGGGACACTACGTACGTTAATATGGCACATAGCGACATAACATAGCGCGCTATATTTACTCAACGCATAGCGCGCGCTACATCGTTTCAATCTCGGCGCTAGAAATAGCGTCACGCTATATATGCTTAATCTATTATGCATAGCGTGGTAAAACGACAAACGAGCTGCGCGATGACTCGCCAGCGCGAGCGGCGAGCGACATCTAGCGTCTAGCGCGCTTGATGCGCTATTTAGTCGCCGCGTGCTACCGCTCGCTGTATGACATATTATTGTTGTTTACGTTATTGTGCTATTCCGGCCGGCTCATGCGAGTTACGTATTTGTAAACTTGTTTTACTACTTTGTTCTGATTGCGTGTATAAGTGTTTAAATAGAGAAAGAGACTCATTAAATTCAATTGTTGTATATAAATTATAAACTGTACAGATAGGTATTAAATAAGTGTAAATATTTCGGGACTATTTATTAGATACGCAGTAAATTATTTTTTAGAAATTCTCGGAAATGCATCTAGTCGGTAGGCGGGATGACCTTTTTTTTTAGTAATTGTTTACCGTAAAATATAATGTATTCTGTGACGCTACTAGCGTGCCCGCGCAGCGCGTTATAACATAGCATATAAAATAGTAAGGTGCAAGGTGCACACAAATCCATTTTTTGCTGTCTCCACCTGTCGCACTAACGCTGGTGTACGCGCCCCTTTACATCGTATAACTAAAAACTATAATACTCATTTCACAGATTTGGACATATTTACATTATCTGCTACTAGATTTAGAAGTGCTCTGAGTAAAAACATTAGTAAAATCACATAGGTATAAGGCCCTTTGTACACAAGCCTACGCAAATCTTCGATACCCGACGATTTTGGTCTCTAAGCGACTACCGCAATACAAATTCATAGAGGTTCGTACACAGGCCCGCGTCGCCGACATTTGTACCTGTGTACGAACCTATCCTGTCCAAAATCGTCGGGTATCGAAGATTTGCGTAGGCTTGTGTACAAAGGGCCTTAGATATCCATACTCATTTATTGCTTTTTATTTTTTATATATATTTTCCTCACATAATGTATTTTTGTACAATAAACTCCTTTTTTTAATCATGTTCATAAAACTCAGTTCACTCGAGATTAAGTAGACAATTTATATTATACATAAAACGTGGATAACGCTGTGAGCTACACATTTATAAAATTTATTGTTAATACTAGTTGTAAGTTGATTGTGTAACTGTTTCTTCTCCCTGATCAAATAAATAAATAAAAATAGCGCGCTAGAAAATATAGTTGCTAGTCCGTAGCATCCTATGTTAATATAGCAGATTTGGACACTACTAATTTGGACAGCTAAGTAAAGAAAAAGTCGTTATCTAAAAACACAGAACACATATTATTATAAATACCCTAACGGACTAACGGGTCTAAAAATTGGCCCCAGAAATATTTACTGACTCCCAGATACTTTAAATTGTCAACAGATGGCACTATAGTAGGCTAATTGTTTTAACTTTAAAATAAAATTATTGACGTGATATTAATTAAAGATAAGTTCGACAAAAATATTAAATTCTTCTTACAAATTGAAATAGATACATAAATAAAATATAATTTCATAAAGCACAAATACCAGCTTAACTTAAAAAGACCTAGAGCCAGATTCTACCTATAATGTATAAAGTGAGCCAGTGGTCTCGAAGCTACCGATTTTTCGGTATTTCTACCGATTTGGCGCTTGTCATACCGAAATACCGAAATGGAACGATTTTTCTACGACTTTGTCAATGTCAGGAATTTCTCCCGATTTTTCTACTGATTTCCAACAATCTCAGTCCGCATTCCTATTTTTTTCTTTTACGGGTATTTCGTACTGCTTAAACGTCGATCGACGGATATTTTGGGGAATACCATCGTGTTCAATACCTAAGGAAGCTCGCTTGGGAACACCGCGGTAGGTTCAGTAGGTAGGACCAAAGCATTTCTAAAAAAAATAAGGCTATTTAACTCGCTCACCGTGGTAGGTTCAGTCGGTAGGACACGAACATTTCTAAAAAAAAGGTCAGTCCGCCTAAAATATAGGGATTTGATGAAATCTCTTCATTTTAACCCATTTTAACGATTTTTGGTCCAAATATACCGAATTTACTCGGTAGATATACCGATTTCGCATTTCGACTTTCGAGACCACTTTAAGTGACAGTTCTTAGAAACTGACAACTGGAAAATAAAGTTAAAAACTTTATTTAAACTTAAACAATCACAAATATCACAATAATATGGCGGCTCGCTGCACTCTGCGTACGCGCTAATTGGTGATAATTGGTCCGAGTTGTATGCACAGATTAAGTAGAGATGCTACGCATGTTACATGCACAATAATGCAAATTGTATTAATAAAAGGGAGGCAGTAAAGAATACCACTCACCTTAAATTATTTGGTCGATTTTACATCACCATAGTGTAATAAAATCTAATAGTGAGCGACGTCTTTGTCTGGACGCTAAATGCCGACAATCGACATCGACTAGACACTGAAAATAGCTAAGGGTTATCACAAAAAACATTTTGCAAGTAGTTACGTTCCTACAGGTGATATGTTTGTAAGTTCAAATTAATCTATGCGTTATTTGTAGTAGTATTGATTTCTAGCAAGGTAGGTATTACCGTGATTTAATGTTTATTCTTCGCGACAGGCCGAAGTGAATAAATAAAACGCAGGTTAAAATCTCTAGTTTATTTATCTACTTAGAGATGCGACAAATATTTGCGACATTTATCGTTTGACGATTTTAATTTTCGGTTGTTAAATTTCACAATATAATTATTACTTCTGTACGATGCCGACAAACAACCGTAAACTGCACATGTAGAACACATTATTGAAACATTGTCGCATAGGCATAAATAATATTAGCGATATCGCGATAGCCACACTTGAAACTCCGTACTGACGCGCAGTGTAGGTCGGGTGGACTAGACGCCTGCGAAAAAGTGGCGAAGGGACGCCGTTCTGCCCTGCGCCGCACCTCATCGTTGGCCTGTCTAGACAGCCGAGTTTCTTCACTATTAGATTTATTACACTATTACATCACAAATGAAATATATAGCTGCGTCACACGAAGAAGATGGCATTCCGAGTGCAAGGCATCAGACGATTTATTTAGACTCAATTGCATGGAAAAGCCTTAACACTAGGTCAAGGCATTTCTGAGATTTTTTTAAGATTGTCGTTGGGCTCGTTCTGTATTTAATGAGGTGAATTTTGCCTGCCGCTCCCCAAGTCGTCACAAAATATAATATAGACTGACTGGCAGAGTCTGAGATAAACAACATAAGTAAATTACTAATTTCTTTTACAGGTTAGGTAAGTGCATGAACGTGTAGTTGACATGAATAATTCCCCTAGATATTTAATGCACGTAATTGTTTAATAATAAAGCATTGGTATGTAGAGCCCGGCAATTTGGAAGAGACACGTATGTGAAGCTTTATCTAAAGTCGGCGACTAGGTGCAGAACGTTGTCATTGTGAAAGCTAATATGTTTGTATTGTTTATTTTAACAGCCAGTTGATTATTTTGGAGCTAGCTGGTTGCTTGCCGCCACTTTTTCTCTTGGGCTAAATCAACGACCTCAGTCCATATTTAGGCATGCATCCAAATTATGGAAGTATCATCTACGTGTGCGTTACGATTGCTCCGCCAAGTTATACAATCAAAAAACAACCTTGCCAGAAAAAATTTCGAAATTTGTCAAAATCGAAGGGATCAAACTAAAAATTTGTCAAAGTAGAAATAAAGAAGTTATAAGGGTTTAAAGTTGACGCGAACGTGACGTCCGCGATTGCGCGGCCATGGTGATCTCAGCAACTGCTTGGGTTAGAGATCTAATTCTTTTTGTCAATTGAAGACTGAATTTGTCAAAAATTGTCGAAAAAAGAATTATAAGCTTTAGATCAATATTTTACGATTTATTCACCTTGGAAGTTATGGCTGCGCAAACGTAAACTAACTGTTTCTTTATTTTTTATTATTTTTTTAAATTTTAAGTCTTCATACAGTAAAACTGTTACAAGAAGAAAGGTCTTAATTTGTCAAAACTAACGAAAGCAATAAATACTACCAAAGTTTAGAAAAACAGACCAAAACAGTCCAAAACAAAAAGTACGTGGCCGCGCGGTGGAAACGTTACTTCGTAGGTTAATATGTCATTATCGATAACTGCTAGGATTTCGGCGTGAACATCCATTTATTCGACATATTGACCTCATTAGAATGACATATAGTTTTACCCTCAGAACAGTTTTCAACGCGTGTAATTTCAAAAATAATGTGTTCTCAAACAATGTTCGGGCAATAAGGATTTTTAACAAACAAATATACAATAACATACATTATAAAGCAGTAATAAAGTTCTTAGCGTGTATAGTCCCTCAATTATAGGAAACCACAGCTTGCAAATTATAATTACAACTAAACCAGCAAACGTAATTAAATTTATTCAGATCTTGCATCTGGAGTGGATAATAAAGCTCAGATTAATAGCATATACACAGATTTCACTAGTGCCTTTAATAAAGTCCACCACGACATTTATCAAAACTAAAATTTTATGGGATTCATGGAAATTTGTTTAATTTGTTTGAATTCTTACATAAGAAACAGAGTGCAAAGAGTTATAGCTAGTGGCTTTACTTCTTTTAATATTATTCCTACATCAGACGTTCCCCAAGGATCGCACCTGGGTCCGATCCTTTTTCTCGCATTTATCAATGATATTTTAAACCATATCACATATAGCAGATGTCTTATGTTCGCAAATGATTTAAAAATCTATAAAGACATTAACTCTTAGAATGATATAATTCTTCTTCAAGCTGACCTCGATGCGATTAGCAACTGGTGCTGTGTTAATAAAATGACACTTAACCCTAAGAAATGCATTCATATTACAATAACCAAGAAAGAGAATATAGTTTCATCATCTTATTGCATTAATAAGGTTCCTTTAGAGCAGTCTTCATCAGTTAATTAAAGATCTTGGGGTGTTTATTGAAAAAAAGCTGAGCTTTGTAGATCACACCGACAGTATTATTTTAAAATTTTGGAGAATGCTGGGTTTCATTAAACGTATCTGCAAACCTTTCAAAAAACTGCTGCAATTATCAGCCTTTACAATGCTCTTGTTCGCAGTGTACTGGAATATGCTACGCCAGTTTGGAATCCTCAATACAGTATTCATTCCGAAAGGTTGGAGCGTATTCAACATAATTTTAGTCGTTTTCTGGCGTTTAAGGATCGTCACTGTCCATATCGTGCTGACTACAATAGAAGACTTAATCATTTCAAAATGAAGTCATTAGAGATAAGGCGCCAAGTCAATGACTTAATAACGCTTCATAAGATAATTCATGGAAGATTAATTACCCCAGAATAACTTAGACAAATAAATCTGACCGTCCCTAGCAGTCTACCCAGACGCCCTATAGAAAGAGTTTTTAGTCCATTTCGAAGCAGAACTAATTTAGGCAAACACGCTTCTTTGAACAGACTTATGAGTTCGTATAATAATATTACTTCCAAAAATAGCATTTTCACATGGCAGACATTGATAAGTTTAGAACTCTCTGTATTCAGGTACTGTGTTCCTAATATATTATGTACTTTGTTTTAGGATCATAATGTATTGGTTATTTTTTATAATATTTTAACAAAATCAATATTTTTACTTTCTTATTAGAACTAAGTATGTTATTCCGTTTTTAATTTCTTTTTTTTTATTTATCATGTACTAGTTTTCACCCGCGGCTTCGCTCGCGTAAATGTAGGTTAGGTTTGCAACAGTTCTTTTTTCTGGATGAACCCTATGTCCTATTCTGTACCCCTGACAACGTGTATGCAAAATTTCATGTTGATCGGTTGAGTAGTTAAGGCGTGAAAGCGTAACAAACAAACAAACAAACTCATTTTCGCATTTATAATATTAGTAAGGATGTTTGTTTTTAATCGTAAGTGTTGTATACACCTGTAAAGGCATTTCACCTTGTACCATTCTCTAACTGTTTTAAATTATAATTGTATAGTGATGTGTCGATGGTGTAACTTTAAATAAATAAATAAAAATAAATAGCTTGTAAAACTAACAAACATAATGTTATCAGTGAAAACTTTTAATTGGCCTTCATGCCCTTTACCTTATTAGTATTATGGTAATAATGTATTTTAGCTGTAAGTTTTCCTAAAGTGTTAAAATAAAATAAAAATAAATAAAATAATATAAAGATTACAAAAAATCAACAAATAAAATTAAATTCTTTAAAAATATCTACAGAACCATTTTTATAAAAATTCAAAATCTGTAAATACTTACTAAAGTCAACCAATCAAATAATACAAATAATGATTTAGTTACACCTCTATAAAACCATATGTGAGAAAATGGATGCAAACAGAGACTTTTTTAACATTTAGATAATTTACTTTTCTTGAAAACTGACACATGTAGTGAGCTATTGTTCCAAGGATTGGAGGAATAGATTCAATAGCACCTAACAATATATAAACGGCGATAGCCCAATAGATAAGGCATTGAACTTGTGATCGAGAGGTCGCTGGTTCGCATCCCACGCACAACTGACGTGAACCCACTCCTAATACAAGTATTCTAGCTTAGTTAGAGGGGTTTACAATAAAGGGGTAATCTTTTTTGAAAAAGAAAAAGAAAACAATTTCTTTAACTATAATATTTAGATATACCTATGTTATGTAACATCATTTGTATGCCATTTAAATCAAATGTTACTATTTTTATAATGTATAAGCAAATTCAACTACTTAATTCATTGCATTTTCTGTATCGTATATTTTCTTAATCATGAATATGAATAGCCTCTTCCAAGGTGGTAATTGAAAAATGTTTATTAAATCTAAAAACGTTAGTAATACGTGTTTTCTCTGATGGGTCCGAATGCATACACATAAGTAAGTAAATATTTTTTTCAAAATATAGGTACACGTTCTTATACAGATATTATAATACAGAAAACAAAAAAACCTTCTTATACAGATATTATAATACAGAAAACAAAAAAGTACATATATAATGAAAAATGAGGTTACCACTCAGGTTTGTAGTCCATTGAAATGTTACAATTTAAGGACCTAATATTGCATTTATTAGAGGACGCAATTTTATTTTTGAGACATGTGCTTAACCCCAAGTTTGTGGGGTTGCCGCCCTTGTCCCCCGGCCGCCATCTTGGAAAAAGGGGTGCAAACACCTGTTTCGCAATATCTCGGAAACTATGCATCTTACAAAAAATTCGTACAGACATAATTTGTAGCAAATCGCTTTGCCTATAAATATGTTCATATAACTTTTTGCCTTAAATTTAAAATTAAAGAAGTTATAAGCAAAACAGTGAGAAAATTTCTATAAATTTTTTTTAAATTTTCTTTTTATCTCTATAACTTTTTTTTTATACATTTTACATAAAATTACCTCAGACCAATCTTATAGATGGTCTTTTGAGGAAATTCTTTTTTCTAATATTTTTTTTTAATTTCATTAATTTAAAACGCTGTTACAGCGCTCCAAAGTTGACCGGGTTCGTCAATGCTCATGAGAATCCGGTCAAAACGAAATGTTTAACTTAGTTTTATGATCTTTTTTTTTATTGTAATACATTCTTAAAAAAATGTTGTTAAATCCGTACAACTTTACTTATTCATTCCTAACTGTTTTCCTTACTATAGAACTTACCAAATTATTGTTTGTCCCAAACATGTCCCAAAAATAAAATTGCGTCCTCTAAAAAATGTAAAGCTCATGTAACATTTCAATGGACTATTGTTGTTGGTTTGCGGTTTATACCTCAAACCAACCCTGATATTATGTCATTGTGGTAACCCAAGTAAGTAAGTGACGCCCGGACGTACATCAGCTTGAACAATTTAGTAATGGAACTAGCGCCGAAAATAGTGTCACTTATGATGTATTCATAAATAAATGCAGCGCGCAGCGTTACAGTCAAAACTATATCGCTTATTTTAAAGTATTTTGAAGCAATTTTTATTTGCAGTCTGTTTGTTTTAACATAGTTATCAGAATAGCATAAGATTTTTAAAACCGCTATTTCATTGTTATTCCTTCAATTATTATTGTCAAATATATCACGTAGGTATGTATGTATTTTCTTTATATTCGAGGGCTAGCAAAAATAAAACGGGAGTCAAATATACATGTATTCCTTAATGTTATATTTTGTAAGGAAAATTGTTAAATTACCATTTTCATCAAAGTCAAAAATCGTTTATTCCTTTAAGTCACAAAGTAACACTTATGAACATCAAAATATACCTATAGGTTAGTGAGTTTACTAAGTTAATGAAGCTGCATTTAGGTTAGTTGCTAGGTTCAGGCAAAGGATTGATCCTATGAGAAAAAAAATTCAAGGAACTCACTTATCGCCAATTAAATATAATTTCAGTACAAGGCACTCTTTTATCGCCAATTAAATATAATTTCAGTATTTTAAAAATCATATCGTCAAGGAGTTGTAGCCATTATACCATATTTTACTGAATATAAAAAAAATAAAAATAATAACAATAATTATATTCAGAGTGAAACATATTCATAGGATCGTCACTTTTAGTAGAGACACCTTCGTCTCTCCAATTTGAAAACGTTTCCCTTACATTAGATTTTTGTTTTAAGCAAGATTTATTTCTTGGTGTTAATCTTTTTCTTTTTTTTGTTTTATCCTGCTTTTTTTTTTCAATCCTGTTCCAAGCAATAAATATTTCATTAAAATTAAGGTTTTTAAAGGATTTTATTTTATTTGTTGATTTTTTGTAATTTTATATGTTTGTTAATTTTGCAAGCTGTGATGAATAATTATTTAAACATACCATTTTTTTGTTAGAAATATTTCCAAATAAAATCGAAATTATGGTTACCCTGCACGAACATTGTTTGAGATCACATTATTTTTGAAATTACACGCGTTGAAAACTGTTCTGAGGGTAAAACTATATGTCATTCTAATGAGGTCAATATGTCGAATAAATGAATGTTCACACCGAAATCCTAGCAGTTATCGATAATGAGATATCAACCTACGAAGTAACGTTTCGACCGCGCGGCCACGTACTTTTTGTTTTGGACTGATTTCGTCTGTTTTAGTAAACTTTGGTAGTATTTATTGCTTTCGTTAGTTTTGATAAATTAAGACCTTTCTTCTTGTAACAGTTTTACTGTATGAAGACTTAAAATTCAAAGAAATAATCAACAATAAAGAAACAACAAGAGCACAATTGCGCGGCCATAACTTAAAAAAAAAAAATAGAATATAAAGCTTGTAATTCTTTTTTCAACAATTTTTGACAAATTCAGTCTTCAAATGACAAAAAGAATTAGATTTCTAACCCAAGCAGTTGCTGAGATCTTCATGGCCGCGCAATCGTGGACGTTACGTTCGTTCGCGCGGTCAACTTTAAAACGTTATAACTTCTTTATTTCTACTCGGACAAATTTTTAGTTTTTCCCTTCGATTCTTACAAATTTCGAAAAATTTTCTGGCGAAGCTTTTTCTGCTTGTACCTATAACTTGGCGGACCAATCGTAACGCACACTCATCTACGAAGTTACGTTAGTGAGTTTGTAAGTTTGAAGTAGTTTAGAACTATGGATAATATTTATAAATTTTTTAACTGATAGAAACTTAAGTGATATAGGTCGCGAGCAAAGTATTTTAAAATAGCAATTATAAAAAAGCAAAGCTACTATGAAAATAATCATTAATTAATCAACGTCACTATCATAGATTGTCACTTTTCACTACTAAACTGTTCACGTCCAGTACCGTCAAAGTCAAAATATTCCATCCAAACAAAACGTGCTCATTATAATCATTATATGGACGGACGTGCTTTCCAAAGAGTAAAATAATATAGAGGGTGATTTCGAATAATAATTCTAACCTAACCTACCAAAAGTAGACCCTGATCAAAGAATCTTTTCAAAAATGACTAAAGATTTCAAAGAATTTAATAAAAATTCTTCTGATGAAGACAGTGATTCAAGTTACGATATGTCAAGTGACGAATATGGGTTATCAGACAACAACGGCAAGTCCTTATTTTATTTACGAAAATCCCTAGCATGTTACTTTTACTGTACACATAGGTACCATGGTAACGATATAGGACTTCCTTCAATAAAGTCATGACAGCTTAGGCCGGCCTTGATGCTTATAGCATTGCTAAGAAAGTAGTTATTCCTTAATTAAATATTTATTGATAGACTGATCATAATAATTATTATTATGCTGCTATTAAATCGCATGTAAGAATATGCCATAAGTTAATTTCAGAAGTTGTGTGACGCATTTAAATGTTAATTAATTTTTTGTCATTGATTAAAACTTTATCAATAAGAGAGTAGCTGAAATGCAATTTCGAAATGTAACACTTTATTTTGTTCGTTTTATCAAGGTCAATTATTATGAAGCCACTTTGTTTTTGGCATAATTACAAATCCTTTAACTACTTGTGGCCAGCTGACAAGTAGTTTAATTCCTAGCTTATTAGTGTGATGATTCTTCTGCATTTGTATTTATGTATTGCTAGCTTGGTCAATTATTTGTTAACATCAATGAGTAATAATAATAATAATAATAATATTTTATCACATACACACAACACCATCTAGCCCAAACTAAGCAGAGCTTGTACTATGAGTACTAGACAATGGATAAACATACATATATACTTTTGTTTTTGTAAATACATACATATTATACATAGAAACACCCAGACCAAGACAAACATTTTAAGCATTTAAATAGTCATTAACATTTCAATTATTTTATATGGCGTTGTTAATACTGCATAATATAAATATGTATAATATATTTATATATAATATATAAATATTTACAAAAAAAAGTAGGTATATATATGTATGTTTATCCATTGTCTAGTACCCATAGTAAAAGCTCTGCTTAGTCAGGGCTAGATGGTATTGTGTGTATGTGATAGAATATTATATTAGGTATATTTTATATATATTATACTAGATGTTCCCGCGGTTTGACCCGCGTTTATCGTTACTGCGCCGCCCCCGTGGGTCGTAGCGTGATGTTATATAGCTTATAGCCTACCTCGATAAATAGGCTATCCAACATTAAAATAATTTTTCAAATCGAACCAGTTGTTATCACGCAGAATAAACCAGGAGAAACATTGTTTGTACTATGTCTGTAATGGGTAATTATTTTGCTGCAATGTTATTTTAAAACTGCAATATCTCCTAAGATATTCATTGAAATCGAATGATGTAAAGGGCAATTTTGTTTTAAATTAAATACTTGTGATGAATAACGTATTTATTTGGATAAGGATTAATATCATGTTTATAATAATACCTTCGCAAATAATGCATTATTTTAGAACGAATTTGGTTAGCATAAAAATGGTTATAGTGAGCCAACCTTAAAAGATAGACATATGCTGTCACGGACTTTTTTTTAGAACTTTTAAAGAGTAACAATTCTGTCATACATGATTTTTGCAAAACTTTAACTGTTTACGCAGCGCACGCAGCGGAAGCTCTCAAAAGGAAAAAATACCCTCCGATTTTGAAACATTCTTCATTGGTGCTCAGCTCCTATTGATCTTAGCGTGATGATTCGATAAATGGGCTATCTAACACTGAAAGAATTTTTCAATTCGGACCAGTAGTTCCTGAGATTAGCGCGTTCAAGCAAACAAACAAACAAACAAATAAACAAACAAACAAACAAACTCTTCAGCTTTATAATATTAGTATAGATGGTTCAAATAATAGTTAGGCCCTTGCCACACAACAAGCAATATAAGTTGATTAACCATTCAATTTAATTTGAACATCAATTATTATATTGCAAGTCTGAAATTATGTTAGTCACTGTGATAGTAAAATCTTTAGTCCCAAAACTTTGCAGAGTAAACAACTTATTATAATAGTAACAGTATGTAACAAATGTTATTATCATTTTATTTATAGATGAAAATGATATGAGTGAGGTGGATGAGGCTTTAAATGAACCAAGTGAAAGTAAGGTCGATGAAGAAGAAGAAGATGATGAAGATGAAGTTGTTAAAGCTATCAAAGCTGAAAAAACGAAACCTCGGGATCATCCCCCAGCTATAACATGTGAAGATTTCATTGTTGATATTTCATTACATCCTGTTAAGAATTTAATTGCTATAGCTAATATAGTGGGGGATGTTTTACTATATGAATATAACAATGATGAGACAAAACTAGTGAACACTTTGGAATTACATTTGAAGGCTTGTAGAGATGTTGAGTTTGATGATGAAGGCACTACTTTATTCACCACAGCTAAAGTTTGTAACTTTTAAATATTTAGCTACAGATATATATATAAATTGTTTAAGAAATATTACACATCATAGCCTCTAAATGAGACAACTAGATTAAATTTCTTCATTCTTGCAAATCAATTAATATCAAACTAGATAAATGTGTTATCTTTTAGTTGTTTATTTCTTAGTAGCTGACCCGCTCAACTTCATCTGCTTCATATAAGAGAATTTCCCCGTTTTGCAATTTGCTGCCCCGCTCCTATTGTTCGTAGTGTGATGTTATATAGCCTTCCTCGATAAATGGGCTATCCAACACTAAAAGAATGTTTCAATTCGAACCAGTACTTCCTGAGATTAGTGCATTCAAACAAACAAACTCTTTAGTAAAACAAACAAATATTAGTATAGATTTATTTTCTAGGATAAAGTAATTATGGCCACAGATGTAGAAACTGGTAAATTGAAGAGATGTTATGAGGATGCACATGAAGAACCAGTGTACAGACTATTAACTCTGGATAAAGATAAAATTGTAACAGGTAAGATTTACCTTTTAATCTCTTTACTTTCATTTATACAATTATACATACAATTATAATAAATAATAATATAAATAATATCAGCCCTGTATTAAACTGCCCCACTGCTGAGCACGGGCCTCTTCTCAATGTGAGAAGGATTAGGCCATAGTCCACCACGCTGGCCTAGTGCGGGTTGGTAGACTTCACATATCTTCGAGATATATTGAATTGATTATAATGAACAAATAAATTTAAATAATGCTATAAAAGCTAGCAGTACAGCTTCGAGTACACATGTAAGCGTTATGAACTGCATACTACTGTACCTTTAATTATTTGCGTAATATGTATGTTTCATTTCATAATTATAGGTGATGATGGAGGAACTGTAAAACTATGGGACTTGAGAAAACCAGATCCAGTGTTCAGTATAAAAATAGGTGATGATCATGTATCAGATATGATCACAAATGATGCTCAGAAATATTTAGTATGTGCTGCTGGCGATGGCATTCTCACATCCATTGATTTAAAAGCAAGGTAATATCAAGTGCAAGCATTTTCTTTGAATAACTTAATTTTATTACAAGATAGATTTATCCACACAATTGCATCCCTCTTAGACTTTTCAATTCTTCGTGTGTAAAAAGAATCTTTATTCAATTAAACAAGAAAGTACATACTTACTTGTTTACCTGAATAAAGTTTACTTATTTCATATTTACATGATTATATTTATATCAGCCATACATCAATCTTATATCATTAATTCTAAATTTAACAAAATGTATAATGCTTTTACACATGTGTGATGAGATGATGGATCAGAAAAATTATATTATTAATCCCTGTGACTAAAGATTGTATTAGTTAATGTTCAAGGTGATTACTGGTGGACCAACAATTATTTTTTAAGTTAAAGTAAGGGAGATAAAATAATATAATTATATAGGCTATAATTCACTTTGTTAAACATTTGCTGCTTGGTATTCCTCACAGAAAACACAGCTTTGTTCTATCTACTAGACTCAACATACAGAATAACATACATTGGATTTTATTGGAAATTATGTTATTATGACAGTCTTTTCCCCAAACAAACTACATTGCAGAATTATGTAACATTTCTTTTTTATTTTTAGTAAAATATACACAACCTCCGAAGAATATGATGCAGAATTAACTTGCTTGGGCCTATTCCGGTCAGATACTAAACTGCTTGTGGCATCTTCCACTGGAAAATTATATTTATTCAACTGGAAAGAGTTTGGATTACATAGTGATGAATATGTAGGACAGAAACATGCCATTCAGTGCATGGTACCTATAACACAGAATATCGTAGTTACTTCAGGTGAAGATGGCATATTGAGAGCTGCTCATATGTTTCCACAGCGGCAGCTAGGCATTGTGGGTCAACACAGGATGCCTGTAGAACATATGGACATAAGTCATGATGGTCAATATATTGCTTCATGTTCACATGATAATGATGTTAAGTTTTGGAACATATCATACTTTGAGTCAATAGAATCCATTATTGATGTCAATCACAAACAAAACAAAAGAAGAGATCTAAGTAATAATTTACCATCAAGTAGTTTAAAAAATGCATCCGATTTCTTTTCTGGTTTGGTTTAGTATACTTTAATTTAATTATTGTTTAGTGAGTAAGTAGAGTAAGTTCACTTTGGGTCAATTGGACGTACTTTCTGAAAAACGTTCCAACCCACACTCGGGTCAAAATCGAGTTATTATTAGCAAATTAGTCACGGGGTTACTATTTACTAGCTGGGAAAATTTGGTAGCTCTACTATCACTCTAAATGTGAAATAATGACTTAGTAGCCCAACCCACATGTAAGAAGAAGCACTACGGGATTGAACTTCAATCATGATTATCTTAAAATGTTAACTTTGTGGGTTGGAACGTTTTTCAGAAAGTACGGCCAATTTGGAAACTGCATTTCGCAACCTTTTTATGCAATGAACGAATAGATACTTTTATTCTTTCTTGACAACTAGTTGCTATCCAAAAATACTTTACCCAATATGCTACCAGTTCCCATCGAAGAAAACTTGCCGTCATCGCAAACCGGTTGCGTTTACTCAGGTAGTTGTTTTTCTTCAGTATTACAGTAAGAGAAAATGTGAATTGACGCGATCTTGCTACGAAATTATTAATTTTTATAATAACTGCCATTGTAAAAAGGCAATGTTTACAATTTATCTTCGGATCTATTATTCTTCGGAGACCACATGCCCTAAGAAGTTCACTTGCCGCCTGAACAACGTGCATTTCTTTGGACTTAACTTCAGGTTGGCTCCTCGAATCTTCGAGAGCACGCGTTCCAGGTTGCGAAGGTGATCTTCAAAGGTGCGTCGTACTACGATAATATCGTCCAAGTAGACCAGGCAGGGGTCTCCAATCAATCCAGTAAGCACCCGTTCCATCAATCTCTCAAAACTGGCAGGGGCATTACATAATCCAAAGAGCATGACGTTGAATTGCCACAATCCTTTGCCTGTGGAGAATGCTGTCAGAACCTTATCTCGGTATGTATCTCGACCTGCCAGTAGCCACTTTTCAGGTCTAGAGTAGTAAAACCACTTCATCCCCGTTAGCGTATCCAGAGTGCCGTCAATTCTTGGCAACGGGTAACTGTCTTTCTTTGTGATGTCATTTAGCCGACGATAGTCAACACAGAAGCGCATGCTGCCATCCTTCTTCTTAACCAAAACCACTGGTGAACACCATGGACTGGACGAAGGCTCAATCACGCCTTCTTTCACCATACCCTTGATCATAGTGTCAACTTCATGTTCCCGTGCCACTGGTACACGTCTTGGTCGCTGGCGGATCGGTACCTCATTTCCTGTGTTTATGTTGTGTTGAACTAGGGCAGTCTTGCCTATGTCAGCATCACTTGTTGAGAATATGTCGGCGAACCGGTTTAACATTGTCTCGGCCTTGTTCTTTTCTTCTCTCGACAGGTTATTCTGGCAGTCCTTCAAGAGAGAAGACACGTCGTACCTTGCCCCTTGAACGTTGGTAGGCTGTTCATGGCATCTACGCATCCAAACTGGTCCTTCACAGATGCCCAATATCGTGCCCTTCTTGAGTACCACCTCTTTGTCGCTTGGGTTCAGTGTACGTACTGATGTAGCGTTGGTATTCCTAGCCAGAGTGCGTGCAATCTTCCATGGAGCATCGTTGTCCAACTCTTCTATAATTACACATCGATTTTCCTGATCAGAATTCCTTGGTAGGCCGGTATGATTGTTTCCGACCTCGGACGAAGTACTACTTTCTTCAGGCAGTACACTTTTCCTGATGATGCGCCCTCCATGACTACTTCTTCTGAGCCACACTTCAATACTCCTTGACTAAAGTCGATCTCACAGTGATGCTTCTGCAAGAAGTCTAAACTAAAACTTCTCTGAACCTGATGCGATTAATTGCCACTTCTTGAACGTCCCGGGCAATCCGTTGGTCAGTATATCGTCTATGACTTTTTTCAAATTTCACCGTTACAGCGATGTCGTTTTTAGTATTTCACCTGTGAGTCAGGAAATTATTGAGAAATATATATTTGGTCTTAAATCAAAGGCAGAAGGTTGCGATGGCGTGAATTTAGAAATGTTATTATTATCTTTGCCTCACACACTGCCAGCTATTACAAAT
The DNA here is from genome assembly GCA_963564715.1 of Catocala sponsa. Lineage (NCBI taxonomy): Eukaryota > Metazoa > Arthropoda > Insecta > Lepidoptera > Erebidae > Catocala > Catocala sponsa. Next base: position 15,638,990 of record OY751331.1, read on the forward strand.
ATAATTAACACGTCTATACAATCGGCTTTATTTCCTGATGTCTGAAAGATGGCTACTGTTAGGCCGCTGCCTAAGAACGCAAACCCGGTGCATGTAAAAGACCTTCGGCCAATAAGTATTCTGCCGTGTATATCCAAGGTTATAGAAAAAGCAGTGAGCAAGCAGTTAGCAGACTTTCTTGAAAAATGACATCTTACCAACACTTCAATCTGGGTTCCGTAAACGACGTGGTACATCTACAGCTTTACTTGAAGTAACAGATAATATTTTGTATGCACAGGATCAGGGGATGGTTTGGTTTTTCTGGACTTTTCTCGCGCTTTCGATAGTATCAATATTTCGTTGCTATTATCTAAATTAACGTATTACGGGTTTGACTAGATCAGTGAAGTGGTTTCACAGCTATCTATCCAACCGTTATCAGCGTGTTGAATTACGGCTCAGTGATGGACAATCTGTTTTTTCAGCAAGTACCTCTGTCAAGGGGAGTTCCGCAGGGATCCATTTTAGGTCCTATTATTTTTACTCTGTACTGCGCTGATATTACTAACTGTATATTAAAAACGAATTACCACATTTACGCCGACGACATACAAGTTAATATATCGTTTAAAATACGGACTACGAACGTGCTATCGCAGATCTTAACGCGGACCTTCAGCGCATTGTGGAGTGGGCAGAAGAAAATTCTATGGTTCTCAATCCGTTCAAAACCAAGTACATGGTTTTTAGCTAAAAACACCAACTTAGCTCTCTACAAGGTCTGAATATAACGTTGATGGGTGAAGTTATTGAAAGAGCTGAACAGGCCCGCAACCTGGTACTGCACATCGGATACTGGTCTTAGGTACGAGAAACATGTCGCCGAGATGGTTCGTAACTGCTTTTATAGGTTAAAATTTTATATAACATGCGTCCATATTTATCAGGAGAGCTACGGGTGCGACTAGTTGAGACATTGGTTCTATCAAAATTAAATTATGCCGATACAGTGTACGGGCCCCGGCTACTAGCACGAACGGACAAGCTCATTCAAAGAGTCCAGAATGCTTGCGCCCGTTTTTGTTTCAATATTCCATCTAGGAGCCATGTTACACCTTTTCTCAACAAAAATTACATTCTTAAGATGAAATCTAGGCGCAAACTACACTTGGCCTGTCTTATGTTCGGCATTATTAGTACTCACAAGCCATCGTACCTATACCGCAAATTGAGCTGTGTAAATAGCTAACGTGACTGCGCGAGAAGACAGTGCTCACTACAGCTCTATACTGCCACACAGAACATCTGCATTTAGGGGCAGTTTCCGCTGCACTGCATAAAAAATATGGAATAATTTACCACCGCCTATCAGATTACAAACTACTATTGGGTCATTTAAAAGATGTTTGCGTCGTTACTTAATTGGTGCTCAGCGGAGCTTAGGACTGACGAACATAAATGCGTCCTTCGTTTGATGCAATGCCTTATATTGATGACGCATTGTATGAAATGAATGACCTTCTAGCCTCATATATTGGTAGTATCGTTGGTCTATATATATGTATCTGCGTGTGTGTGCCTGTGTCACGCTCGTCGTGTGAACGCGTGATATTATAATATATCAAAATTAATTTTATTATGTCTTATTATTATTATTTTTTATATATATATAATTTTGTGTTGAGAGATCTTGTATTAGGTACATTATCTGTGGCTGTGTGTAAAGTTGATATTAGTCTGTTTATAGGTATATTATATACATTTTTTTATATTTTCTTTGATTATATTATAGATGGTTTATATCCGTGAGTCACCTAAAGGCCCCAGTTGAAAACCAGCGTCAGGCTTTCATCTGACACATGCTGAACTGGGCCCTATTTGACACTACTGTTGACACTTTATATGTATTTTGTTTATTTTTCTGTTTTGGTTTAGTTTCGCTTAGTTTATGTTTGTATCTAAGTATTTCTTTTTATTTTATACTTGTTATTATGTGTTTGTGGTATGTGTCAAATAAATATTTTTTCATTTTCTTTCTTTTTTTCTTCTAAACCCAGGAAGCAGTCGTCCACTATGTCAGCCACGATGACGTTGTGGCGGTAAATTTTCTTACCTAAGTTTCATGTCCACCTCCTTCTCACCTTGGACGGTTATGTGCTGACCGGTAGATGTTCTAAGATGTACACATTCATGGTTCCCGTAGTAACCGTCTTGCTAGTCGGAAACTGACGACTGTCCGAGAAGCTCCAGTATCCAATGTCAACTTGCACAGCGTTCTGTTAATTTCGATAATCGGGCTGTTCCCGTCATACGATTGTGAGATCGAGATCCTTAGGGCTCTCCTGTCACCAGCCAGCACCCGCCCCGTAGTCCTGGCGTCTACTCGTTTCCCTGATGTTGTTTCCCGGCAGGCACATCAGGTGTTCCTCCTACCGGCGACTCGTTTCTGCTGCGTGGACTCCTTCGCTTCGGGCAGCTCAACCTGATGTGGCCTCTCTCGCCACAGCTATAGCACCGTGGTGAAGTCGACACTTCCCTGATACGGTGAGCTCGATTGTCTCGTCGTACTGCTTCCACCTCCAGAGCGTGGGCTCGGGCGTCCTTCAGGTTTTTGAAATGTCCGAGTCTCACTGCGGCCCTAACCTCCAGGTGTCGGATCCCGTCGGTGAAAGCTTGAACGAGGTTCCCTTCGATGAGCGCAGGTGAGGACTGGTACGCCTTTCGTACCAGCTTCTCCACCTCCAGGGCCCACTGCTGCAAGGTTTCACCGACACGTTGCAATCGGTCTTTCAGCTGGGCGCGAAACACGTGTTCCAGATGTGCGTCGCCTTATCTCGCTTCCAATGCCTTCAACAGCTTCTCGTACGTGACATCATGACCAAGCGCTTCTAACACGGTCAAGGCCTGGTCGCGAAGCCAGGTGAGAGCAGTCAGAGCCTGTTCTTGCGTCCACCTGTTCGATTTCATGATGGCCATGACTGGATCTTATAGGCTGACCATGACGATGAGCCGTCAGTCAACTCAATATGTGTTACACACATACTGAGTTATAGAGAATTATCCACTGTACCCCGCGATTCACTGTGACCCATTCTTCCTTCTCGGTTGTAGGTACCAAAATGTAATATTAAAATACTTCGTATAACGTACGAAACAAAGTTTTAGATACCTACACCCAAGGCATGTTTTTATAAACCTCATGATGTTGCTCTACATTGGCTACAGTAAATTGTTTATCAAGCAGACGGCGTGCTTCACTTTTTTATACTTTTTAAGTGGCTAACATGCATACAGCTCACCTGATGCCTGCAAAACTAGAGACGTGCGCGTTGCTGACCCTGTAAAAACCTTTTTAACACCCTTTTTGAAGAACCCCATACTGTAGTCTTGTGGGAAAACCTCGGTAGGGAGTTCATTCCACAACCTGAGCGTCCGCGTGAGAAAATTCCTTTGGAACCGCTCGGTGCGCCACCAATTAGGTTGTAGGTTGTGAGAATGAAATCCCTGCCGATGGCGAGCGGGCGATGATAAAAAGTATCTGAGGGCATCATCTCAAACAACTCAGAACACAATACATTATATAAGCGGTAAAACACACAAAAGGTGGCAGTCCCTTCTGAGACTTAGTGGCTCAATACCGCCTCTAAGTTTGGATTCATCGACAATAGGGAATATGCATGTATTTTTTTAAACGTTTCTACTAGTTATAACTTATAAAATTACCAAAAATAAATATAACACATCCAAAATATAAACCATTAGGCTAAAAAAATATATTAAAATCACTATCATTTTCGGACGACTTAAACGCTCCATTTTGGCGCGCTTATTCTGTGACGTCAGATTACACACGTTCGATGTCAACAACGAAGTGAGTGATAAAATCAACTTATTACCATAGAAAAGCCCAGAAAACCTTATAAATATTGTTTCGTTCCTATGTGCCAAAATAACATAAAAACTGCACCTGACAAAGTATATTTCCTTATGCCCAAAGATGCAAGTATTAGGAAAAAGTGGTGCAAGGCGATGAGAAGAGACAATGTATCGTGTTTGAGCACTTTGTACTGTTGTGAAGATCATTTTAACGTAAGTAAGGACATTGAAATAGTGATAAAATACATAATATAAGTCATTTTGCTTAGTTAACACATACTTGTTTTGTTTATAAAACTCGACGAAAACATAACCTAGTTTACGAAAAGTTCGTAAAGATATATTCATTCATTCTTATGTAATACTCTTATGGATAAATACTAAATACCTATATATAATAGATAATGAATAAATATGTCATTTATCCATAAGAGTATTACCTATAAATGAAAACATGTACCTAACTTATTAGAAATTACTATTATTATATTACAATCTGGATTAGATGCGTAATACGATCATAAAGGCGTCTATTTTAGGAAGATTATCTGATTGTGCTTTAATAAAACCGGCTTCAGTAATTGTATTAAGTCTTTCTTAACAAGGATTTAATACTTTAACACAGAAAACTAATAACTTAATATCAAACAACCGCGAAACAATACAATTAATCACCAGAAACCATACAAACAACTTGTTGACAGAAGACGTCGGGTGAATATGACGTCACGTTTTGTTCCACCAATAGCGTTACGTTTTGGAAATTTGCGAGGGATTTTCATAAAAACCACTTTTTGATTAATAAATTTCACTATTAAATTACGATAAATTTTAAAAATAATTGTATAGGTATGTTTTTTGAGCAATAAAGATTACGAATAATAAAATTTTGTCCATTTTGGCGTCACGTGCATATTGTCTATTCTCAAGGCTTGTCTCTGTACCGCGGCAAAAAGATCAAGGTATTTTGGTGCTCCTGCCCAGAGATAACTGCAGTACTCCCTGTGAGGCCGGACTTATATAGAAGCAGTCTTTGCCTCGCAGTGAAGTACCGCTTAGCTCTATTGAGCACACCAAGCTTTTTGGAAGCCAGCTTGACCTTGCTCTCTAAATGACTACGGTACTGTGTATCACTTGAGAGGTCGAGGCCAAGGATCCTAATACTCTTGGAGATGGTGAGAGACGTGTTCTGGACTTGTGGAGGCACAGTGAATGGAGTTTTCTTAGCGGTGAACGCGCAGGCTTGTGTTTTAGCTGGGTTAAAAAACTAAATTTATTCTTCGCCATTCGGATACCCTATCCAGAGTATTCCCGATTTCAGACACAAGCCGTTCGCATCATGCCTCCACTGTGGACCGAACAATGAATGCCGTCAATTGACAACATATCATTGTCTGCTACTTATGTGGTTTACCCTTCTGTGATACTAAGAAAACACAGCTATGTTCATGTGCGGCGTTTACTGCTTCACGTGAGATAGTCTGATTGCTCGTCAGCCACCAACAGCTATAGCTGGTTGCGAAATAGTGATACTTCTCGGTCGTTTTTTTAGTAATTTATATAGCAAATAACATATTAGGAGGAAATATTCGTCCATTGCAACTAGATGTCAAGAAAGATGAAAATGGAAAATCATTTCAGGTGCAATAGCGGCCCAAAGCGTAAGTTCTGTTGTTGAATTAATGTAAAATACAATGTAATAAATCCAAGGTTCCCAGACATATTTTCTCATAGACCACTTTCAAAATTTAGCTAGTTCCGGTGGACCTCTTGCAGCTACATTTCTACCATATTCCTTGGCATTCGTATTTATATTAGTGAAGAATCAAACAAGTTCATGCAATTAAAAAATTTGATCAAATTCTACTTTTTCGAGACCACTGGTACTGAATATGGAATATTCAAGTTTTTACAAGTAACAGTCACTGAGTTTCCTAAAATATTATCTGCTTACATTGATAGGTGAAGTCAACCCAACATTTTAGTTCTTCACTATCGAAAGCAAATCAATTGTCATGGACCTCCGCTTACGAATTGTGAACCCCCATGTTTTTGTCACGCCTACGTAGACCCCTATCGAGTCTCCCATGGACCTCTGGGCGTCCACCTGGACTCCCCGTGACCATGGCTGCTGAAAATCAACCGAAACGTCGGGGAAAGTGTAAATATAAATAGTATAATAGTATAGTAATAGTTTTAATAGTTTCAATAATTTAATTAGCTTAAAAATTAGTCAAGTTTAGTAGTAATAGTAGTGTAACAGTTTTCAAAGGACCATGCCCATTTCTGGGCCCACATGTTATAGCCAACATTTTTACTGCAAAAATAGCGTCATTTCATCACTAAACAAAATCACAAAAAAATAATTGAATTTACAATGGTTAATTGGAGAAAAAAATATTTTATGTTAATTAATTACGACTTAATTTGTAGTTAAAGTCATGTGCTACAATCAATATTTTTAATGTAAAGTGTTAGTTATTTTATCAATACACAAAATTACAAAGAACTATATTCAATTTACGATGATAAAATAATATTTTACAATATTATTGTAACTGCATTGTTGGCAGACGTACAGTAGGCTGTTGTACCCATGTAATGTCGATAATCTGGTTTTTGAGTTGGGCTAGGTATTAAGAAAATATTTCTCCTCCTGCACAGTTTCTCGACGATATTTTAATAACCTATGAAGAAGAGTAACATAGTTTTTCTTTCATATTTTAATGAATTCCTGTACATGTGCTAGATAAACAATTATATTGACAAAGTATGATTTTGTTCTTTTGCACGCATATCGGTATTCTGTTTTAGGTTAATCTATTATGTGTGTATGAAAATATTTCTATTCCTGGTTAACATTTTAACAATCTAGATAAAAATTAAAATAAATTGTGTTTTTATTTTAAACAACCTATTACCTGCACATAAACAATGTTATAACGAGGGCCCTGGCACAGGGCGCAGAAATAAACAGTCCTCTGTTTCACAAGCATTCGATTGAACCGCGTTCGATAATCGCAATATTATCGAAACAAAATGCTATTGATATTGACGATAATGGGACTGAACTGATCCATCCCTCTTCTATCCCAATATTTTAATAAAAGTTCTCTAAAAGGCTGTTCCACCAATGTTTTACTTATCAAATGGAGTCCCTGTTCTGTCAACTTATAAGTACCTAAATCCAAACAAATATGAGGTATACTACTCAAAACAAAATAAGGGCCACTAAGATTTTTTGCTGTACCATGAAAACAATAAAGACATTAAATTGTTTAACTTATGTAACTACAAAATAATGTTATTGGTTATAATATAGGCTAACAATTGTTTAAAATAATGATCATGAATTGTTTTTTTTAAGTTCATAATGAAATTGGCCATTTTGAATGAAAAACATGAACAAAAGAAATCACCGGAAAAAGACAAAATACTGTTCTTGTCACTTTTGATTCTTCTTTTTAGTAACGAGTATGTCCTCCTCTCTTAGCAATACACTCCTGAAGCCTCGTATGCATACTCTGGATCAAATTCCTCACGTTTTCATCTGGAATCTCCTCCCAGGCACGTTTTAAAGCGTCCATCAGCTGCTGTTAGTTGTAGACCCCTTGCTCATTCTTTCTAACCCTTCGTTTCAATTGGTCCCATAATTGTTCGATTGGATTTAAATCCGGACTGTTAGCTGGCCATGGTAATACCTCAATATGAGACCCTTCTAGGACAGTTTGGGTCGATCGAGCTGTGTGTGCACGGGCATTGTCTTGCATCAGGATGAATCCAGGCCCCACTCGCTGTGCAAATGAGATCACTTGAGGCCTGATGACGTCCTCGATGTAACGTTCTGCAGTTACGGTACCCGCATTTCAAATGGTGAGCTCGGTTTTACCGTGTAAACTAATCCCACCCCAAACCATTACGTTGGGACCATCGAAACGGTCAACTTCGTGGATGCAGGACTCCGAAAACCGCTCGCCGCGTTGTCTCCACACCCTAACACGCCGATCATCATTAAAAAATTTTACTTTGCACTCGTCTGTAAAAAGCACCTTGCCCCACTGATTAATCCCCCAGTTCAAATACTGACGGGAGAATCTTAAACGGTTTGCACGTTGAACCCTAGTCAGAGGAATTCGAACAACTCGTCGTCTTGACATTTGCTGGTCTTCGTGCAATCTATTACGTATAGTTTGATCACTGACACGGGTACCCGTTGTCAGCCGTAGGTGGTGTTGTAACTTACGGGCCGTTACTGTACGATCACGACAAGCACTTAATTGGACGTACCGATCCTCGTGCGCCGTTGTTGAACCGGGTCTCCTGGCAACACTGCCGGTCTCTTGGAAGTGATTCCATACATTTTGAACAGCTCTTCGAGAAAAACCCAACTGCAAACCTACGTAACGCTGAGAACGTCCTTCTTGAATCATAGTTATGGCTCTGGTTGCTGTAATTGTATCCATGTGCCTTCGTACTGGTGGCATGATTAACGCGAGATGATAAATGAATCAATTAAAATTTAAAAAAGTAAAACGTTTTTCCTAAAATAACCGAAACAAGTTAAGAAGACAATCGAAGAAAAACATAAGAATAACATCCAATTTTTTTTTCTTAAAATGATGGCCAATACTTTTCAAATTAGGAACACGAACACCAGCATAAAAGAGATCAAACACCAAAGAGTTCGTAATATCAATATAATGCTACTTATCAGTTACTTTCAGTTTACTAAAGTGCACTTAAATGTAACTAAACTAGTGGCCCTTATTTTGTTTTGAGTAGTATATATTGGTATATTGGTGCTATTTGGTTCCTGTTTAATTTCTCATTACAAATCAGCTGAAAGAATAATTATTGAAGTGAAAACTTCTTTAGCGGCGTTGTGCACTTTTTTTGTGATGGGTAAAAAATGTTAAACTCGCGTTAGGACACGTGATCTGATCGAAAATTCGTAAGATGGAGGAAGAATGGTCATGTTTGTGTACGATAGCGCAATAAATGAATATTGTATTTTACCACATAAATGATAGTACTTTTCTACTGATAATTAAAGCAATTCGTGCAAAATTATTCCCTAACCATTCCAAAATATCAAAAATGCACAACGTTAATATTCAAGTTTTCATTTTTTTTTTTTCGTGGTCGAATGCATTAACGCTTACCCCTTCGCAGCGGTGGGCGGAGGGGTTATGTCGGACTCGTCGGGGTAAAAGAAAGATGTTAAAACAATAAAATGGACCTCCCGGAATACCGACTAAACCTACCACGGTGTTCCTCGACAAACCACTATCGGCGGGGCCGCGCGAATCACTTTCACATGCAATCGCTTCCCCGCCGAGGTTTCGGCTCGCCGTATGAAACGGCAGGCCGGCCACTACACGAAAAGACTTACCCAATATGGTATCCTCTTAAAAAAGTCCCTACTGTCCCCCTCCCCCCCCTAGAGGGGAGACGGACACGACACAGAGGCGCGCGTGGGAACACGCACGCCGCCTCTCGGACCTGGTGCTGAACGGATGGCGGGCAGGCCCACAAAGCCCGCCACCCCCAGGTCAAACCTCAGGGTGGCTGGAGGTCGTCTCGCGCCCTACGGCGCCCGGCTCTGCAGTTGGGAGAGGGTTTAAACGCTCCCTCTCCCGCTCCGCCGCCTCCTTGATGGAAATCACTTCCTCACAAAAAGAGGCGACGGCATTCCACGACCTCTCACTCCGGACCATAGACTGAACTACGGCCAGGAGCGAGAGGGCAACCGATCCGACTGCCGCGATCAACTCACGGCGCTGCGATGCCCAGGCGGGGCAAACCGCCAAAGTGTGCAGCGCCGTGTCCTTAACAACGTCGCGGCAGTCGCCGCAGTGGTGACAACCGGGCGTCTCTTGCCGGCCTATACGACACAGGAACCGGCCAAAACAACCATGGCCGGTCATTACCTGTGTCAGCCGGAAGGTGAGGGCACCATGCCGCCTCTCCAGCCACTCCTCAAACACGGGACTTACTGCCACGATCGTGGCGTGCCCGAAGTTTTCACTTCTGCCGGCACTCCCGGAGTGCAAACAGTTGAGATTTTTAATGTACCGCAACTTTTAACCTTATCTATTTCCAAAACATTTTTTTTTTTTTTACTTGGTCGGACTCGCCGGGGTAAAAGAAAGATGTTGAAATAATAATGTACCTCCCGGAATACCGACTAAATCTACCACGGTGTTCCTCGACAAACCACTATCGGCGGGGCCGCGCGAATCACTTTCACATGATGACTGCAACACGAACACGCACGCTGCCTCTCGGACCTTGTGCTGAACGGATGGCGGGCAGGCCCACAAACCCGCCACCCACAGGTCAAACATCCATTTCCTAACCTAACCTAACCTAGTTACAAATTCGAATAAAAAAATCTCATTATTGCAATTGCCAATTTTAATTAAATAAAGCAGAAGTATAATTTATGTATTTATCTAACAAATGCCACCAATTTTATGACTATAACAAGTGGGCCCAAAGATGTAGGAAAAATGGGGGATCTCCTTTTGTAATAAAGTGTCAAACAAACAACGCGATAAAATCTGTATATAGTAGTTTAATTTCAATAAATAGGTCGACTATTTAAAACCTAATATATTGAAATCCTAATCCTAACTATAATATTATAAAAGCGAAAATGAGTTTGTTTGTTTGTTACCTTTTTACATCTAAACCACTGAACTGATCATCCTGAAATTTTGCATATACGTTGTCAGGTGTACAGAAACGGACATAGGCTAACTTTAATGCCGAAAAATATTACTGTTATCCGGGAAAACAAGAAGAAATACAAAAAAAGAATAAAAATATTTACAAAACGATCCAAGATATGACAGAAGAAGAAAAAAATGAAATAAGGAAGCAGTAGTAGAAGCAGCAGTACCTATATGTAGTAAATTTTAAAACAGTTTGTGAATGAAGCTTTATTAATTCCATTGCGTTACTGCACCATTCCAATTTGTTACTCTCTCATATTTTTTGTATTGAATAATAAATATATTTTGTTTTAATTTTTAAGTAAAACAGACTAAATCTAGTTATTTAAGCATAATTGTGAGCTTCAAAGTAGTAAGCGCTTTCATGACCAAAAAATAACGAGGCTGTTTTATCCAAAAGTTACAAATTGGATGTATTTTAAGAGCAAACGTTTAATCCATAAATGTTAGACGAATATATTTGATGAATATAGTTAGAATATTATAATTATTTTTCAATAAAGGAAAGTTGTCTAATAATTATAATTGTTTTATTATTAAATTTAGTTTCAAAAAAGTTACAAAATGGAACTTTCAATCCCTTTCCTGTATCATAAAAGTATATTTTTCTCTGGAAGAAGTGTTTTTTCGACTTTACTGTTACGAATTTATTACATTTTAAGTCAATGTGCATCCATACAATATTTGTTATAATGTTTATTTTTTATTTATTTTATTTTACTCCATTTTGTAACCACGACATATTTTTACGAAAACGCCCAGATAACATCTCAACAAAATCAGGAATATTAATAAGTATGTACTAAAACTTTGTCCTAGTACAGTTTATATGTATACAAATACACTAGTTTTATTTTAATTTAATAATATTAAATAGGTGTGATTTTACAGGCATTTCAAATTCTCGTGTTGGAACTACATAAATATCAGCTGTTTAAAATGCGTTAAAAATAACAAATTAATGTTGCACGTAACCTGCGAAGCAGCAGAGCACGATCGTAGTGATAAGACCCGTTCCTGAGGAGTGGCTGGAGAGGCGGCATGGTGCCCTCACCTACCGGCTGACACAAGTAATAACTGGTCACGGTTGTTTTGGCCAGTTCCTGTGCCGCATAGGCCGGCAGGAGGCGCCCGGATGTTATCACTGCAGCGACTGCCACGATGTTGTGAACACGGCGCTGCACACTTTGGCGGATTGCCCGCCTGGAACAATCGCAAAGCCGGGCGCCGGAGGGCGCAAGACGACCTCTAGCTATCATGAGGTTTTACCTGGGGATGCTGAGCTTCGTGGGCCTGCCGGCCACCCGATCAGCACCAGGTACGAGAGGTGGCGTGCCTGTTCCCACGCGCGCCTCTGTATCGTGTTGTCTTCTTCCCGCCCGCAATGGAACGGCAGGGCAAAATTTTGAGTTTGAAAATGAGTAGGGTAGGGTCGTGTAGGGCCCGGTCGTTTCTCACGGCGGGGTCGCGATTGCATGTGAATATGATTCACGCGACCTCGCCGACTCTGGTTATGAATTGCAGGCGATATGTTAAATTATCGGCCAATATATATGCTGTAAGTATTTGGAAAATTTTCGAGTCTCTTATTTGTCCTTTTTTAAAAAATTATCACATTAATCCACTTTGATGCTAGGACAACACGGATTTCGAAATAGTGTGTCTATCTCTTCCAATATTGTTCATTACGTAAGTGAAATATCGGATTCCTTAGATAAATCATTGCCAGTGGACGCTGTTTTTACAGATATTAGCAAGGATTTTGACAGAGTGAATCACAAACTTCTCCTCGCTAAACTATCGAATGTTGGATATATGGACCACTCCTTTCATGGTTTACATCCTACTTAATTTCAAGATCTCAAAAGGTTGTGATTGGTGGCCATGAGTTTGAGAGCCATGAAGTCACATCTGGAGTCCCACAGGGCTCTCATTTAGACCCACTGTTATTTTCCATTTTTATAAATGATTTAGGCAGTCAAATCAGATTTTCTAAATACTCATTTTTTGCGGATGATCTCAAATTATACAAGGTTATCAAAAGTACTTAGGACAGTAAGCAATTGCAAGATGATCTAACTGGACAAAAGTAAATAAACTTCCCTTAAATCAATGTAAGCACATAAAATTTCATCGCAAACGAAACTTTTTACATACAACTTATGTCATAGAACATTCTACGCTGGAAGAGGTTGTTCAAATGAAGGATCTAGGAGTCTTTTTGGACTCTAAGTTAACGTTCATTCTTCATATAGATAATGTTGTTACGAAATCGTTCCAAATGCTGGGATCCATATGGAGAAATTTTAAAAATTTTAAAACCAGAAATGCGCTATTAACTGCGTATAACGCGCTAGTGCGAACTAGATTAGAATATTGCAGGAGTGCTTCGAACCCCCACTATCAATGCCATATTGATTGAATTGAAGAAGTAGGAGAAGAGCTTTCTATTTCTTTTAACGCTAGAGAACTACAACCTCTCCATAGTTATCGTGACTTTTTTCTACATAAATTTATTTGTGGATCGTCGGTGGATTGCAGATCAAGTGTTTCTGTTCAAAATTATGTCGGGACTTCTCTATTGCCCATTATTATTGGAAAAATAAATTTAAATATACCACGCACTGGTCACAGTTAACTTCTGCCCTTTTGCCATTAATCATTATAGAACAAATATTGGTTACAATAGTGTGATTCCCAGAATCTGTCGTGAACAAATTACCTTTTTTAAATGTGAAAAGGTCGATATCCTCTCAGTGTCCTTAATATCGTATAAAACAGCCTTATATAAATTTAAGTCGCAACGGTTGTGATAGTTTAATTAAGTTGTTTTCTTTTTAGTTTTTTTCATTTATTATTTGCTGTTAGTTTTTTTTCTTTTTGTTTTATGTTTTAATTTTGTTTAGAGTATATGATTGATAGTGCAATCTCAATGCATGTCGAATTTGCCTATAATTGAATTTGCATTATGTTTAAGAATATATTTACCTATGTTAGTTCATAAGTTTAAAATGTAAAATCTGTTGGCGAACCTTACAATAAAAAAATAAAATATGTCGAGGAACACCGTGGTACCTACCACGGTGTTAGTCGGTCGGTATTATCGGGATATCTTTCATCCCCGGTGAGTCCGACATAACCTCTCCGTTGTCCCCGCGGAGCGTAGAAAAAACGACAGATAGTCGTCCTCCACATCATCGTGTAGCCATCAACAGCTGCTATCAAGTGTTATTTTATTAGAAATAATCTAAAGTTTCAGGTGTCGCTACACTAAAAATGATTACTTATGTAGTACTGAAATTACGATAAATTAAAATAGATTGCTTGCGCTTATATTATGTAGGTATGCAAAAAAAGATAACAAAAATATTTAATTTCCTAATCAATGATTGTGAACCCTGTGCGAATATTAATGTCGAGGGTTTTATAACATTTTGCAAGAACGCAATAAAGGAATCAAGATGTTTTAAAATAAAACAGGATACAATTGCTCAATTTGTGATAACTTTGTACAATAATAAATGAAATACACTAAATTATTATAAATATATACCACCAAATAATTTTAATTTAAGTATAAAGTTTATTTATCTTTTTAATCTCTGATGATTCTGTTTAATATTAATTTAACTAAACTAGATCCAAAAGCTGATAAAAATGTATCCAAACTAAACCTTTACAAATACCGTAACTAAACAGTCTCCTCTCTTCTAATAGTGCTGTTCCCGACAGGGTCCATAATTTGTCATTTACTTTTAAGCCTACCACTCTTATACTACTCTATGGCCTACCACCCGAAATTACATTATGGAATGCAGTAATTTGAATTAGAAATAACGTGTCCATACAAAGACAAGACTTATAGTTTGTACTATAATAAATAAAAACTAGACAATAAATATTCTCGGATACAAATGCACATGATTGGCAAAATGAAAATTCCTAATTTGTATTGCTATGTTGTTGTTTATCTCTTACCCTGCACCTCAATCCCACCCCAAACTACCTGAGATAGATAATGTAATTTTCGAAAAAAGATGCACGTGGTGGCGGCAAGGTCTTTGTTTAGCCCTTCATAAAACTGTTTTGTTTGGGATACAGGTGTGGTATTTATGTTGTTTTAAAGCTTATTAGATACAGATTAATGTCAATTAATAAAAACTAGGGGCAACATTGTACAAAACTCAGTTTTGGTCTAAAATGTTCCTTATTTTTAAGCTACCGGTATTTTTTTGGATGTGAATAGTATACCGTCGTTATTGTCACAGTACATAAATATACAGTAACCTATCTTCATACAAACGGTCGGAACTCGAGTCATACCTACGCGCCTCGGCGTCGGGATGCGCTCGGTACGCAACCAGTCGCGAATACCCTATATATAATAGTACTCTGTGGTCGCGAATGCGCCGCAGTGACGAACGTACGGTGTGTTGTTTTTTAAACAGTAACCACGCTATTTTTTTTTTCCAAAAATAAGTACAAGTATAGCCTATTTAATATGACAAGTAGAATATATTGTGCTGTTTTTGGTTGCATGAATTCCTTAATAACGCACCCAGAGATAACTTTTTTAAATTACCTGGAAACTCCGAAAGGTAAGACTATAATATTTTTTTTTTTTTATTTCTCTTTTTTTAGGGAGCTTTGTCACTTAGTGATAATGTTGCCCCCATAACAAAAATCTTACTAATTTGTATTGACTTATGGGTATTGACTACATTACATAAAAATACTTATTGTCCTATACTACTGATCCAATATAAATAACACACAGCACGACTATAAAATGATTATACTTACTAGTAGGTAGGTACGTAATTTAAGTCTTTTTAAAGGACTTTTTTCCCTCCCGAAAAAGAAATGCCTGGACTAATAATTAATAAAGTGGATAAGTAAACAAAACAATACACATACTATTACAATACAAAAAGTTTACAGAACATAAACATAAAATTTCACATTTGACAATTTTCACTATCGATAATCTCTAATAACTTTTAAACGGATTATGTACCCTATTTACACAATTTCTTTTGCCCTATCCGTTTTAGACCTAAACCTATCAAATGACACTAAAAACAACACAATATCTACACAAACAAAAAAATCATGTTTTCAACTTACGTAATATTTGGTCGCGTGAATTTACCTTACCAAAATTTAGTTACTTCGTTTATACTGGTTCAAAATAGGAAACTTATATAAATCGAGCTTAGATAGCCACCTTACAATAGATTAAGGCGAGGATTTTCCAAAGTACAGTGCTATCTAGCGTGCTTAAACGCGTTTTATTTGTAAATAACATAGATTTAAATTCTGAAAAAATATATGTTATTTTACAGCAATAGATCTTAATTTGTTGGGCATTCGAAACACGATAACTGACATATTATACGATCGAAAAAAATCGTGAAGATAGGTCTGATTTAAGCATTTTTCGTGTTTTATTTGAGTTATATTGGGAATTGAATTTTCAAAAATATACCAAAAGAAAGGTCATGTAAAAACGGTTATTTGTCGGGCATCACAATATGCATTATATAATATACAAAAATATAATACCGAAAATATGTGATTTCCTACTAGCCGCCGCGTTCTCTCTAGCGTTGCACTCCCGAGCGGGATGTAATGGGGACAGGACGTATCGCTAGTTTGCAGAGCGCACCGCAGAATTACAAATAATTTTATCGTCAGTTACGAATGTCATCACTTATTGATAAATATATTATATCTAGGTTTAGTTTGTAAATAGGTATTATAAATGTTTAGTAATAAGAGTGTATATAATTAGCATAGTTTTGATTATTGGACGAGATAACGGCCTTGATAACAACAGCATAGTTAGGTACCACTTACCAGTGCAAGTCCATTATTGATTTGTAGATGACGAGTGTAGAAATGGGCAATAAAATAAAAGAAAATCAAGGTTGTCATCTTTAGCCTTACGTAGGCTAAACAAATGTAAAAGGTAGGTTGCCTACCTATTATTTGAAAATTACTAAACACTACCTATCATATTTGTATAGGACTTGAATCATTATTTTATAGCATTATTATTTTATTAGGTAGGTATACGGGAATAAAAATGTGAGATGTGCCTAAAAGCAATACGAGCGAATTTTATAGGTAGGTACCTGCCTACCTAAATAAATACAAATAAATATTATCCGCAGTTATACCTGCGCGTTGTGGTATTTGTGTTTACTGCACCACCCTCGTGAGTTGTAATGTTATTTGGTACTAGATGTGCCCGCGGTTTCACCCGCGTTTATCGTTACTGCGCCACCCCCGTGGGTCGTAGCGTGATGTTATATAGCCTATAGCCTTCCTCGATAAATAGGCTATTATGAGATTAACGCGTTCAAACCAAAAAACAAACAAACAAACTCTTCAGCTTTATAATATTAGTATAGATAGCTGACCCGCGCAACTTCGTCTGCGTCACATAAGAGAGAGAGTGGGTCGTAGGCACCTATAATACAATTTTAAAGGAGCTTAATCTTTCTTTGTTAAATCCACGAACCACATAAAGACCATTGAACAACATTTTATATATATACCTACAGTGCTAATTTAAAATCACGCAAAATAAACCAGGAGAAACATCGTTTGTATGTCTGTAATGGGTAATTATTTTGCTGCGACGTTATTTTAAAACTGCTATATCTACTAAGATATTCATTGAAATCGAATGATGTACAGGGCAATTTTGTTTTAAATTAAATACTTGTGATGAATAACGTATTTATTTGGATAAGGATTACTATCATGTTTATAATAATACCTTCGCAAATAATGCATTATTTTAGAACAAATTTGGTTAGCATAAAAAAGGTTATAGTGAGCCAATCTTAAAAGATAGACATATGTTGTCATGGGCTTTTTTTTAGAACTTTTAAAGGGGAACAATTCTGTCATACATGATTTTTACGAAACTTTAACTGTTTACCCAGCGCACGTAGCGAAAGCTCTCAAAAGGGGAAAAAAACCCTCCGATTTTGAAACATTCTTCATTGGTGCTCCGCTCCTATTGATCTTAGCGTGATCATATATAGCCTATAACCTTCCTCGATAAATGGGCTATCTAACACTGAAAGAATTTTTCAAATCGGACCAGTAGTTCCTGAGATTAGCGCGTTCAAGCAAACAAACAAACAAATTAACTTCAGCTCTCAAAGTTCTTCTTCAGCTCTCAAACTCTCAAAGTTTCGCAAAAATCATGTATTATAGAATTGTTCCCCTTTAAAAGTTCTAAAAAAAAGTGCGCGACAGCATATGTCTATCTTTTAAGGTTGGCTCACTATAACCTTTTTTATGCTAACCAAATTTGTTCTAAAATAATGCATTATTTGCGAAGGTGTTCTTATAAACATGATATTAATCCTTATCCAAATAAATACGTTATTCATCACAAGTATTTAATTTAAAACAAAATTGCCCTTTACATCATTCGATTTCAATGAATATCTTAGGAGATATCGCAGTTTTAAAATAACATCGCAGCTAACTAAGTATAACGAAGTCGCGGGTTAAAGTCAGCGTTAGCCCAAAGTAACTATTCCACGCGGACGAAGTCGCGGGCAGAAGCTAGTATTCAATAATCCTATTGACTATTACCACACTATTACCAAACATGGAATACGGTTTGATTGTTATATTTACGTAGTTTTCATGGACACTTAATAATATTATTATCGTATTATCTATCACTATCACGCCTATGAAGAATGCACTAGTGTCACAGCTTAGAAATGTTCTACCCATAGAAATATAAAATATATCTATGGTTCTACCCAAACCGAGTTTCAGTATCCCTCTACCCAAAAAAGCCATTGCAAGAAAGCAAATTAAGCTATTAACGTAAAAATTACAAGCAGTCAAAGTTCAAAAAAAGTTGACACGGACGATAATTGGTGCCACCACCCTACCTACGTCACCGGCACTCGCGAGTAGCATAGCGCCCGACTCATCGTAATTATGGACGTCGGCGTACGCGCGGACCGGTGAAGCGGGGGGCCCCAAAACCTTTGAGCGCTCGGAAATCCTCGCCTTAAACAGATAGAAACTCAAAGTAGGCAGATTTAATTAAAATGATGTAGGTGGGCAGCCCTATCGCATATTTACGTACCGCGCGGCTGTAGGCATTTATTTCAAGGATACGGCCGAGTTACAAATTTACAATACTGTATATTTATGTACTGTGTTATTGTCTACACATTGCGTATTATTACTGTTTTTGTTTCAACACGATTAACCACCTGGTTCAAAAGTTACAAGGTTTTCTTGGTACAAGGTTCATAACTACTAAAGAAAAAATATAAATAGGTATAAATCGAAGAATATATTTTTTAAGCTATTGCATAGCTTCTATCACGGGCCTTGAGCGTGGAGACCGAATCCAGAAATTCCGTAACGAAAATAACCTAACACCCCCCACTCCGACCGGCACAGCGGTGACACTTTTTGAAGTTATACTTCTTTAGGCGCGTTATAAAAAAATGATGAGAGTGAAATTTTAAGATGCGCGCGCATCACTGTGACACAAATGCTACATGTTGAAGTTGGCTACAGAATAGAATTAAAAGCATATATTTTTTTAAATGACTATAAGTTAACTCATATACAGACTAGTTGCAAAGTATCCAACGAAACGTTGTTATTTTCAAATTCGATAGAAATACTATTTAATATGAAATATATTATTCATATTAATAATCAATTCTAAAAAATGGTCAATGAAATATTTTAGTTTTTATTTAACTTGATAATAATTTTCTTTTAATCAATATTTTTTCAAAAATAATAGTAATTTGATGAATTAAAATATTTAAACTAAAATATAAATATTGTAGTACCTATTATATTTAGGTATCTTTTTATTGAGTTCATAATTTTTTAATACAGACTTAATCATTTTGTTTATCGAATATAGTAATTCTATCCATATTTTTTTAAATTTATATTATAGACCATTTTAATAATTTTCATAATTGCATAAGTTGATAAAAAATGCTATGCAATAGCTTTACCGCGGCAGTCTCCGAGTGCCACACGTCTTTTTTTTTTATTATTTTTCCTAGCGATAAAATTTTGTCTAGTTTCACTCATTTTCATATGTGCACTTTATGAAAACTCGCACTGTTTAGATATATTTATACTATACTAGCTGTCCTGACAGACATTGTCCTGTACAAAAGAGACAAACAAAAAAAAGACGTGTGGCACTCGGAGACTGACGCGGTAAAGCTATTGCATAATATTTTTTTAATTAATATTTATTCAAAAATAATGTAGGTATACATGAATTAAAAGACAAATATTGTAGTACGAAACTAGATTTTGTTTCCAACGAAATTGCGGAAAATTATTAAAATGGTCTATAATATAAATTAAAAAAAATATGGATAGAATTACTATATTCGATAAACAAAATGATTAAGTCTGTAATAAAAAATTATGAACTCAATAAAATGATACCTAAATATAATAGGTACTACATTATTTATATTTTAGTTTAAATATTTTAATTCATCAAATTACTATTATTTTTGAAAAAATATTGATTAAAAGAAAATTATTATCAAGTTAAATAAAAACTAAAATATTTAATTGACCATTTTTTAGAATTGATTATTAATATGAATAATATATTTCATATTAAAAGGTATTTCTATCGAATTTGAAAATAACAACGTTTCGTTGGATACTTTGCAACTAGCCTGTATATGAGTTAACTTATAGTCATTTAAAAAAATATATACTTTTAATTCTATTCTGTGGCCAACTTCAACATGTAGCATTTGTGTCACAGTGATGCGCGCGCATCTTAAAATTTCACTCTCATCATTTTTTCATAACGCGCCTAAAGAAGTATAACTTCAAAAAGTATCACCGCTGTGCCGGTCGGAGTGGGGGGTGTTAGGTTATTTTCGTTACGGAATTTCTGGATTCGGTCTCCACGCTCAAGGCCCGCGATAGAAGCTATGCAATAGCTTAAAAAAAGCATATCTAAATTATCCTCGAATCCACTTGAACACACACAAAAAATTTCATTCAAATCGGTCCAGCCGTTTAGGAGGCGCGCGAAGAACAGACAACCGCTGGGGTAAGCGTGTTCTTGAGTGGAGACCGCGACTCGGCAAACGTAGTGTAGGACGCCCTTCGACCAGGTGGGATGACGATTTGCGAAAGACTGCAGGCAGATGCTGGATGCGGCAAGCTGAAGACAGGGCGCTATGGCGCTCTTTGGGGGAGGGCTATGTCCAGCAGTGGAGTATCATAGCCTGATGATGATGATGATGATGATGATGTTTAGGAGGAGTTCACTGTCAACCCACGTACAGAAGAATTATATATATAAAGCTTATTAACGAACAACTAAAAAATAAATAAGTTTTTAGTGTGTTACTATTTTAGTTACTGTATATAATAGTTACGCAAATGTCATGTTTAGTATTGGTGTAGGCTCGGTGTGATAATTGGTCCAAGCCTCCGAGGGTGTAGGTCTCGGACCAATTATCACACACGAGGTGTAGGTGTAGTTCAAAGATATTGTAGAACTACAATATCTTTGGTGTAGTTAGATAGTGTCATATCCAAAGGTTTTATTTTATCTATCATATGGGTGTATTTGACATAACAAATGTCATGTCATGTCATGCATGTCACTGATGTCACAAATATTATTTTAGCATAGGTAGGTAGGTACCGGCCGGCAACTCAAAATCAACTCATTTTTAGAGGAGTTTGAACGCGCATAATATGATTAACTTGTTCCTTATATTATACATTGTAAATATTAGAAGTGTTTTAAGTCATGGTTCTAATGGTTACATAGCATATTGTCCATGCATGGGTAAGGATGACATTTTGTTAAAGATACCATTGTTTATAATTTCCACAACAAATATTGTGACTGAATATAGCTGTAAACATTGATATTAATTTGTGTCTTTGTAGGTAGGTTTGGTAACCAAGCTGATCACTTTTTGGGTGCACTTGCATTTAGTAAAGGTTTAAATAGAACCCTTATTCTACCACCATGGGTTGAATACAGATATGGAGAACCGAGATCGATTCAAGTGCCATTTAATACTTATTTTGATGTTGAAAAACTATCCCAATATCATCAAGTTATCACGATGGAATCTTTCATGGCTGATATTGCTCCATCTGTTTGGCCAACTAATAAACGGATATCATTCTGTTATACCCAAAGAACTGGTGAACATGAAAATAGTTGTAATGCGAAGTCTGGTAATCCATTTGGGCCTTTTTGGGATACCTTTAATATTAACTTTATTGGCTCTGAATTTTATGGGCCCTTAAATTATGATGTGCATAACAGTATCATGATGAATAAGTGGAAACAAAAATATCCAGATGAGATATGGCCTGTTCTTGCTTTTACAGGTAAGTAAAGTCTAAAATACCATTTGAAAGACCACAACTTTAATGTATAGGCATAGAGTAAGATCCCAGAGCGATAAGACATAACTTATTTTCACATAGATGAAGCCTTAGGTGCTCAGTAGCGCCTCATGTTCTTTGAATACCTGCGAGTTTGTGGAGCTCGCTTAGTGACACCTGGGCAGGTACCAGGTAAGAAAGGTAACTAAAAATAAGAGTGACTTAACTTAAATTTACATGGCTGATTTTTATATGTGTTTTATAGAATATTATTCTAAAGTAGTAACATAAGTGTCAGACACTTTCCATGGACCAAAACTTTTGTCAGACTCTTTAAAGCTGCACAAAAAATAAATGAACTTTACTTATTTTTACATGTCTGATTTTTATATATGTTTTGTAGAATATTATTCTAAAATAGTAACATAAGTGTCAGAAACTTTCCATGGCCCCAAAACTTTTGTCAGACGCTTTAAAGTTGCACAAAAATAAATGAACTTTACTTATTTTTACATGTCTGATTTTTAAATATGTTATTAAGGTAACTATTACAAAGTTATATTTCATTAGTCAGACAAATTGTAGTGACCAAACATCCCCTAATTAAAGCTGCACAAAAATAAATGAACTTTACTTATTTTTACATGTCTGATTTTTAAATATGTTATTAAGGTAACTATTACAAAGTTATATTTCATTAGTCAGACAAATTGTAGTGACCAAACATCCCCTAAACACAAAAATTATTCAGCCGAGAGAATGAGCACGAGAGCACTAGAGTCAATAGAAGCTTAACCCCAAGTTTGTGGGGTTGCCGCTCTTGTCCCCCGGCCGCCGTCTTGGAAAAAGGGGTGCAAACACCTTTTTCGCGATATCTCGGAAACTATGCGTCCTACAAAAAATTCGTAAATACATAATTTGTAGCAAATCGCTTTGCCTACAAATATGTTAATATAACTTTTTGCCCTAAATTTAAAATTAAAGAAGTTATAAGCAAAAAAGTGAGAAAATGTATATCGACTAATTTTGATCTCTTTAAATATATTTTGCTGTGCAATTTGGTGGTCATTTACTATTTTTGACTGTTATATTTTACTATGTCTGGTGATAAGTTAAACATAAGCCTAATTTAATTTATCTTATTTATCTCTTCCATATTATTTAAAGTATTCTGCCAAACTCTCTACACCTGCAATCTGTGGGTCAACTACACGCAGCGGGCCATCAACGCTCTCCGAATACAATATAATAACGCGTTCAGTCAGGGTGCTGGTGGGGCTCCCGCGCTGCTGTAGTGCGTCTGCGATGTTTGCGCACGCGCACACAGATGGCTTTCACACTGTGCTGCGACGCCGCATCGCTTCGCTGATGTTCCGTACGCGTGGGAGCGCCAACACCATCCTGAACGTGCTTAGCCACAAGCTGGAAAGCCCCCTTCTGTGGCACTGGGTTCAAGCACAAGTGCGTGTGCCCGGGGCCCCAGAGGGTGGTAAATACTTAAATTAAGTTCTAAATTTATCTAACATAGTTTTTTATGTTGTACTACTAACAATATAATGGGCCTAAAAAAATGTCTGAAATAAAGAGATTTTATTTTATTATTTTTATTATATTACTGTATTCTCATAGAGCTTCTAAAACAGACTACCAGATATTTGCAGGTGATACATGTATTGTATTACGTTAATATGCCTTAAAATTGCAGGTGCACCTGCCAGTTTTCCAGTCCAAAAAGAAAATGTGCATATACAAAAATATTTAAGATGGAGTGATGAAATTACTAACAAGTCAAGATTATTTATCAAGAAGAATATGAGTGGTGGTGGTTTTATAGGCATACATTTGAGAAATGGGCAAGATTGGGTTAAGGCTTGCCAACATGTTCAAGACAGCACCATGTTGTTTGCGGCACCACAGTGTGTGGGATATAAAAATGAAAGAGGACCTTTATCACTATCAATGTGTTTACCACAACCAAGTGAAATTATAAAGTAAGATATTGGATGTAGCTGAATCTATTGTCTAAATAGTTTAATGTTTCTACATCTCTGTTGATAACTTGCTTGCCTATTCAGGAGGCCTCAATAAAATCCATTCTATCAATTTTAACACCAACAGAAAGATTGAATAATTCTAAAAAAATTCACTTTGGTTGACAATAATTTCTGTTTAGCACATTTAGGCTGAGACTCCACCAAACCGGAGATGTGTGCTGTGTGCTGTGCGAGAAGAGATGGTTTTCAGCTCGGGCCGACTCGGCCGGCGCGCGCGCGGGGCTCTGCGGGTTGCTGGCGGGCGAGAGGGGGGAGGGTGACATCGCTCAAATCTCTCGTCTCTACTGCGCGTCGTCCGCGCACAGCTCACATTTCCGCTTCCATCGCGCCATACGAATATTACACATCTCCGCACAGCGATCTCCACTGAAGCTGAGCGGAGAGATATGTCAATAACACAATTTCAAATTCTATTGGTTGTTTAAAATACATCTCCTCTCCGCTCGTGTCGTCTCCGCTTTGGTGGAGTCCCGGCTATAACATCCATAAGTTTTGGGCTCTGCTGGTGTAGACTTTGATAGAAAAGAAAGCTTATCTAGTGTCCCTAGATCCAAATAGCTAGTAACTTGACGATTTATCACCTAAAAGAAATCCATGTAAATAATGCTCAACATAAACTAACACAACTAACATACATATAATTTATCTTGTTTTTATCTTCTACAGGCAAGTGAAAAGGGCTCTCAAAAAACATGATAGTTTAAAGTATGTTTTTGTAGCATCAGACTCAAATCATATGATTGAAGATTTAAATAAAGGATTACATCGTGCTGAAGTTTCAGTCATCAGGCTTCAACCATCAAATCCACACCTAGATTTGGCAATATTAGGTCAAGCTAACTACTTCATTGGCAATTGTGTGTCATCATACTCTGCCTTTGTCAAAAGGGAAAGAGATGCAAGAGGTCTACCATCTGAATTCTGGTCTTTTCCTCACAGGAAGAAAAGTAAACATGAAGAATTGTAAACAATTTGTAAGTGATTTAACTGATTTATCATGAACAATTTCTTATGTGAAAGTACATACAAAAATAATATTTTGATATAAATGTTAGATAAGATTAAAATGAATTAATAATCAAATATATTTTCTTCAAATCTTAAATGCATGGTTGGTTCCATAGTGCAAATATCCACTTTATGCAAAAAAATATTTTATTTTATTTACTCCTATAACCTGTTAAATGTAACACTCGAGAATCAGACATTACTCGTTGCTGTTTGCTCAAGTAAATAAAAGCTTAATATTGCTTTACATTTACATGAAAATTGTAGAGTAAAATGTTGTACACCAATAATTGAAAGGTTACATGTTTGATTACTTATGTTTAGAAATAGACTAGTGGGTTAACAGGAACTAGCTTTAGTCTGGAACTGAGGGTACGTAGTAAAAGCCCAGCAACTATAAAGATTAAAGGTAAAATGTAAATAAAAAAATAAATTTACTTAAATATTTAATTTAAGCCTTAACAGCATATACTCGGGGTGGGAAGAGAGACTTCTTTCTGATCTCTTTCCTGGTCTTGATCTTAGATTCATGCTTGCTGAGAGCCTTACGCATAGCACGAGTCTTCTTGGTCCTCAAGTCCAGGGGCTTGTATTTCTTGTTCTTGTAATGGTTGCGCAAGTTAACCTTCATCTTCTGATGGTAAACAATGTAGACACGTGCTATGGCTTTCCTCACCACACGGCTGAAACATACAAAAGTCTATTAGTATCATTCTAGTCTATACACAAAATTTGATAATAATTTGAATAATATTGAAAATAAAAGAAATCTGGGACATTTTAGATAAGACATTATTTTATATCTTAAAGCAATATTTAAATCTGCAATTATAATGGCAAATTTATCCAAGGCAACTTGAATTATTTACTACACAAGAAAATACTGCATTCTGGTAATTTTGGAAATATTGCATTCAATTTGTTACTAGGACTTAAATTACTCTTAATATAGGCATTATACAAAGAATTGACATTAATTAATTTAAAACTAATCTTTGGATTAGGATAGACATACATTTTTATATTTTATGAACATAATTCATAAATATGGTATATGCATATTCATAAATACAGACATAGATGATAGACATATTTTGTGGGGTTATGCGCAATTCGTCCCATTCGCACTTCTTCCTCCGCTCGCAGTTTGTCCCATGAAAGTAGTTTATAAGGGAAGAGGTAGGATTATGGACCGAAGTGGGTGGAATTAATAAAATATCAACAAATATAATAATAAAACATCCGAAATCGATAATTTAACATTGTAATTAAATAACTAAACACACTTCTGAATCAACTATTAACAGTATGTATATAATCAGTAAATATTGTCAATTAAACAATTAGAATATTTAAGTTGCACATAGGTATGTTACTTAGCTAACTGTTTATTTTCATGAAAAAAGTTATATTTTTGCAGTTAGTCAAGTAACTTGTAACAACATACCTATGTGTGACTTAAATATTCTAATTGTTTATTAAGACAATATTTACTGATTATATACCTACTGTTAATAGTTGATTCAGAAGTGTGTTTAATTATTTAATTACAATGTTAAATTATCGATTTCGGATGTTTTATTACTATATTTGTTGATATTTTATTAATTCCACCCACTTTGGTCCATAATCCTACCTCTTCCCTTACAAACTACTTGCATGGGACAAACTGCAAATGGGACCATTTGCGAACGGGGGACGAAGTGAACATAACCCATTTTGTGGCCATTAATTATTAATTGAAAGATAAACATATCACATTGGGCTAATGCACAATAGAACTCTAGAACCTACATGTGTTACCATTTTATATACAGTCACTTTATGTTATAGACATTAGGATTATCCTCAACAATAAGATTTTGCCTATGTGCTAAAACATTACACCTGCAATAAAACATATAATTGACTTATAATATTGACGACTTCAAAAATGTAAAGAGTCATGGTGTTTCGTTCATTAGCATTTATTTAGATTTTGTACCCCCTAAAAATTTAGACTAAGTATAAGCTCATCAACTAATGATGCCCACGATTTCAAGTAAAGCAGTTGTGTACTTGTAGTACTGTACTTACATTTTGGACAATTTTGATGCAACTCCTCCGGTTACTTTAGCAACACGAAGATTTGTCAACTCTGTTTTCAACTCCTCCAGTTGTTTGAACAACTCCTTCTTGTCTTTCGTGCGTAACTCTGAACACTTAACTTTACCCTGAAATCAATATAACAAATACCGATCAGTTCACTGCACTGAAACTTGAAGTGCCAATTCCTAACCTATAAATTATCCCATGTTATATTAATTCATAATATTAAAAATTATAAACAAAGGGCATGTCTTAACCATATTAAATAATCTTTTTTGAACTCCTTGGCTAAAGATTCACTTCGTTTAAATTATTCTCACAAAACAGTAACTAGAATATGTATGTAATGTTTTTATTGCGGCATTATTTATGCATCTTCCAGGTATAAAATATGTAATATTATGTTTTAAAAGCATATGACAAATTATTCTTTTTCAATAATAACTTAACATATAACACAGATTGCTCTAAATTTCATGGATACAAAATAATTTCACAAACCATTTTGAAAACGTCTCGACTTGCGTTTTTGACGTATGAAAAAGAAAAATAAATTGGGTTGCAAACCTAACTATTTACTCTAACAAAGTGACAATTGTAAAAAATACCAGATAAATAAAACATTAGAATAAAGCTGTCTATACACAGTAGTTTGTATGTTACACCGCAAAAATTTATATCATTATCTTTTATTATGTAATTGATGGTTTAGTAATCAAGTAGACAAATAATACATTATTTTGATGAAATTAACGACTCTCAGAGATTATGTGAATATTATAAAATAATCTTATAGACCCTACTCCGACGCATGTAAAAGCTAAACTATTTATTAAAATAAAATTAACTTCAAATATTATGTTAATTATGTAATTTTTTATGGGAAATAAATATTTATACTGCAAATTATTCAATAGTATAATAGGTAAGTACCTGTAAAATCAACATTATAGTCTTTTTAATATGTAACCGCTATTTAAATGCAGGCGTAGAAGGAGATAGTAAGATATGCGGTATACCAAATAAACCCAAATTTTACTCGTGAAAAAAATATTCATATTTGTAAGCAATATTTTGAACCTTTATTCACAAAAGTACGCAACATTATTTTTTTCGCGTACCATAAACAAAGTTGTAGGTACTCTGTGTCTGTGACTGTCCTAGGGATGTTCCGATACCCACAAGGTATCGATACCTACTCATATAAGTAGTACTCAAATAATTTTTGATACTACTCATATGAGAACCCCTAAAGTATCGATACTTACTCATATCGATTATAATTTTTAGATTTTTTTGAGGGACTGATATAATAGGAAAATATGTAGGGAGTGGTTGATATTATATATATTTTTAACATTACACATAATAACAACCACACATTTAAAAAAAAAGATAGATTTGGTGGCGTTATAGTAACATTTGAAACCAAACACAAGTAGCAATAACATTAAATTAAATTACTTGATAATGCTAACAATAATAACTATATGGCGACGGCGAATATCTCGAGTCGAGCGAGAGAGAGAAGAGAGAGGTCTCTCACTCATCAGGATGAGTTCAGAAATAAAATTGTAAAGTAACATTTGTTTAGTACCGAGTAAGTATCGCAAGATTGATTCTATGCTAAAAGTAGTTGGTATCGAATCAAAAGTATCGAGTACTTACTCGTATTTACTAGTATCGGAACGACCCTAGACTGTCCCGAGCACAGATTAATATATGTATAATGTAGCAAGCTAGTCCCGAGCACAGATTAGTATATGTAGCAAGCTAGTCCCGAGCAGTCCCGAGGACTATCCCTTTTGTCTGATATAGGGTGCGTTCCAAAGATGTACTTCTACAATATCTCTGGTGCATCCCACTTAGCGTTCACAACGCCCAAGATGCTCCTTTAGCCGTTCCACATGACAACTGCGATCGTTGTGGTCACGGCGAAAACGTCACTCATGACGTCATGACTCACACTCACGCAAAGCTAACGACGACCCATCCCGAGAGGTAGGTCGTCGTGAGCGTTGAGAAAATCAGCGCCGTTATTTTTTAAAATATAACGTAACTAAGATATAACTTTATTTGATGAAATTTTGATGAAACGATGAATACTTAAATAAGTATAAATTTTATAATCTACAGTGCTTCAGTCGACAGTCTTTTGAATTCTTCATCAGAGTAACCATTAATTACATTATATAAATCGTAAGTACGTGGTCTAAGTTAAGTTTTTCACGATTTTATAGAATGGTATTCTACTCTTCATCTGAACTGGATGAACTAGTACTTTCTGGAGCATTATTGTGACGCACTACCAAATATCCTACTGTTGCCCTAAAATACATTTTGAATATATTTGAATGTAAAATCTAGTATTTCATAATTTTGGAGTGTAAATTTAATATATTCAAAATGTATTTTACGGCAGCAGAAGGATATTTGGTAGTGCTAGTGCATCGCAATAATGCTCCAGAAAGTACTAGTTCATCCAGTTCAGATGAAGAGTGGAATACCATTATACAAAATCATGATAGTGCGAAACGTAAACTAAGACCACGTATTTACGATTTACATAACCTAATTAATCGTTAGGTACTCTGATGAAGAATTCAAAAGTAACTTCCTGTTACATGTTACCTACACTGTAGATTATAAAATTATTACTTACTAGATGTTCCCGCGGTTTCACCCGCGTTTATCGTTACTGCGCCGCCCCCGTGGGTCGTAGTGTGATGTTATATAGCCTTCCTCGATAAATAGGCTATTATGAGATTAGCGCGTTCAAACCAACAAACAAACAAACTCTTCAGCTTTATAATATTAGTATAGATAGCTAAACCGCGCAACTTCGTCTGCGTCACATAAGAGAGAGAGTGGGTCGTAGGCACCTATAATATAATTTTAAAGGAGCTGAAACTTTTTTGTTAAAATCACGAACCACATAAGAACCATTGAACAACATTTTATAAATATGTAGGTATATTTATAAAATGTGCTAATTTAAAATCACGCAGAATAAACCAAGAGAAACATCGTTTGTATGTCTGTAATGGGTAATTATTTTGCTGCGATGTAATTTTAAAACTGCGATATCTCCTAAGATATTCATTGAAATTGAATGATGTAAAGGGCAATTTTGTATTAAATTAAATACTTGTGATGAATAACGTATTTATTTGGATAAGGAATTATATCATGTTTATAATAATACCTTCGCAAATAATGCATTATTTTAGAACAAATTTGGTTAGCATAAAAAAAGTTATAGTGAGCCAACCTTAAAAGATAGACATATGCTGTCGCAGATATTTTTTAGAACTTTTAAAGGGAAACAATTCTGTCATACATGATTTTTGCGAAACTTTAACTGTTTAGGCAGCGCACGCAGCGGAAGCTCTCAAAAGGAAAAAAACCCTCCGATTTTGAAACATTCTTCATTGGTGCTCCGCTCCTATTGATCTTAGCGTGATGATATATGGCCTATAATAATAATAATAATAATAATAATAAGATGGCTCACGAGCGGTTATCTATTCCCGGAAACCGAGGGTTTTATCATAGCGATTCAGGACCAAGTAGTTAATACTAGAAATTACAGAAAATATATTATTAAAGATACTAATTTAACAGATGACAGATGTCGTAAATGCCACAGGCAGCCTGAGACTATACAACATATTACAGGAGCATGCACAACCCTCACGCAAACTGATTATACACATCGCCACAACCAAATAGTAAATATTATCCATCAAAAATTAGCAATTAAATATAAACTTATACAGGATACACATACTCCCTACTATAAATATAACCCGAATTCCGTATTAGAGAACAACAGTCACAAAATGTACTACGACCGTGCCATACTCACCGACAAGACTATACATTTTAATAGACCTGATATCACAGTACACAACAAATCACAAAACACAGCACACATAATTGACATAGCAGTACCGAACACCCATAACCTCTTAAAAACAATTACGGAGAAAATCAACAAATACACTGAACTGAAAGAAGAAATAACAAGGATTTGGAAAGTTAGCAAAGTTTATATTGTGCCGATTGTTATATCCACCACCGGGGTAATCCCAAAATATTTACACCATAGTCTAAAATTGCTCGACCTAACACCAAATACGTATATTAATATTCAAAAAGCAGCTATATTAAACACATGTAAAATAGTACGAAAATTTATGCAGAGTGATGAAACCGAACCGCAAAATACAGAACAAAACGATCATACTATATCTTAGATGGCGGCTACTTGGTGTCAACCCGTAACCGTCATCAAAACACCGGCTTTTAGCCGAGTATTAAAACAGTTTCCAAATAATAATAACTTTATTTCGTAAAGGTTTGAAAATACACATACAATAATATTTATAACTGGTCCAGAGAAACTCGATTTAGTTTGTAACGATGGCACCTGTGCTAGTGAAATTCACTGTATTACAGGTGTCAGCGCCTTCCATTTCTTGTGTGTACAGTTAAAGAAATTAAATTATTTTTGATTTCTTTTAATAAGTTATTGCAAAAATTGCGATATTGTTTATAAGTCGTTTGAATTATTATGTTGTCCGGACATTCGTTAAATTTTAGGTGTAAAGCATCTCTATTCTTAATACACTTTAGGAGGCCAGGGGTAATCCAGGGCTTAATGATTTTTTTCCTGTGTGGTATCTTGACTTGCTTGGAATATGTCTGGATGATGTTTGAGACTTTAGTGATTAGTAAGTCGGCAGTTAAATTTGCATCGTTCAACATGAGTATATAAGAAAAATCAATCTTTTGCAAGTCAGATATGACTGACGGTAAGTCTACACGATTAACATATTGTGGTGGCTTTTTGTATGTTTTGTTTGAACCCAGGCACAGTAGAGTGGGCAGATGGTCAGTGATGTAAGTATTTAAGAGAAGTGTCACAGCTTGTCTCGGTGTACGCAGTAAAATGTGATCTAAGCAAGCACTGCCGCGGGTTGGCAATATATAAGCTGGAAGCAATCCATTTGATGAGCATATATTGAGATATTCTTCAGCTAGACTATTTAATTGTCCAGAAGCTATATCAATATTGATATCACCAATAATAGCTACACTTTTATAGGCACGAAGCGAGTGAAGTGTTTCATTAAGGCTAGTAAAGAAGTCATTAGCGTTCCTGTGCGATCGGGAGCGATATATAGCTATTATCGCAACATCACCGCTAGTACAAATTAGACAGTTTGCGTTTCTGAAAGCAGGCTGGGTGACCCGATGTTTTACAAGAGTCCTAACATAAACACAAATACCCTCGTTTTGATTTGAGTAAGTTGAGTGATAATTTGAGAAGCCCTCCAAAGTTGGTATTGTTGATACTTTACTCAACCAACATTCTGACGATATTATAAAATCACATGTAATATCTATCTTGTCCAGTAGTATAGTTAGTTCATCAAAATTACAACCAATACTGCGTATATTCATGTGGAATATATAGCCTATAGCCTTCCTCGATAAATGAGCTATCGAACTCTGAAAAATTTTTCAAATCGGACCAGTAGTTCCTGGTATTAGCACATTCAAGCAAACAAACAAACAAACAAACTCTTCAGCTTTATAATATTATAGTATAGATTTAAGTACCTATTCATCGATTTATCAAAATCGCATCAAATAAAGTTATATTTTCGTAGTTGCTATCTTGGTTATTTTGTATTTTTTTAAATGGTGCTAGTTTTCTCAACGCTCACGACGACCTACCTCTCGGGATGGGTCGTCGTGAGCTTTGCGTGAGTGTGTGTCATGACGTCATGAGTGACGTTTTCGCCGTGACCACAACGATCGCAGTCGTGTCATGTATTGTATTTACGTCAACGCTCAAAACACTCTATTATTCGTTCCACTTGAGTTTATAATTGTAACGCTCGGAATCAAGTGGAACGGGAAAAGCCGTGCCGTGGTCGTGAGAGCGAGTATCGTGAACGCTAAGTGGAACGCATCCCATTAGGATAGGATCGCTAAATTGGCAACACTGTTATAGGTAACAGTGTTGCCAATTTAGCGACTTTGTCGCTATAAGTGACGACTTATGTTTAGGTCTCAGCGACAAAAAATAAGATTTGACGACAAAAATGTTTTAGCGACTTATTTGACGACTTTTGGAGTACAAATCATAACAATTTTAGGGCTTGTAATTAATATATTTTTTGTTAACTGGACACAGAATTATACAGTGCCAAGAGATATACTATATTATATGGAAAACGCAAACGCGCTTTAGCACCAAATTTATACTTAATTTAATTGAAAGTAATTAAAGTTGCATTCGTATATGCTGTAAATTCAGCTATTTAAAAAATATCCAATTTTTTTCAAATTTGGGACGGTCTCCCAGAACAAAATCTTGAGTCCGCACCTGATAGAATCAATTTTAGCGACTTTCTGGCGACTTTTGATATTGAGTCTAGCGACTCGAATTTATAGGAGTTGGCAACACTGTCCTATAATCCTTATTACCGCTCGTTCGTAGATTCTCTGTCTACGTTACCCAAAGAGTAAAGTAATACATAGACCTATGTATTACTTTACTCTTTGATACCAGTACTCTGTGCTCTTTGACATAGACGTTACCGCTTGCGGCTTGACTAATGTCTATTGAGTATTGACTGTATTGAGCCAAAGATTGAGCTTTATTAGCTCTATCTATATTTTAATGTTTAAGATAATTAAATAATTATCATAATGACTGATAATAATGATCATGGTACTATTAATTATGAAAAATCGTTGCAATATTGGGCAGACATTCCGCCTACAGTTGATGGTGTGTTAGGGGGCTTTGGATTTATTTCAAGTATTGACATTGAAGGATCGGAACTTTTCCTAAAATCTTTACTCTCATCTGAAACTGCTCCTTCTACAAATACAGCACTTGATTGTGGCGCTGGAATTGGGAGAATAACAAAATTGTTACTGATACCACACTTTCGTACAGTTGATGTTGTAGAACCTGATGAGAAGTTTATTAATTCTATTAAAGATTTCGTCGGCGAACATAAACAGAAGTTAGGCACCCTACACCAAGTTGGATTACAAGAGTTCCAACCATCTAAAAAGTATGACGTTATTTGGATTCAATGGGTATTAGGTTACTTGACAGATGAAGATTTAGTTGCTTATCTTATACGCTGCAGGTAAATATTGCGACTTCTGATTTTCAAAATGAATACTTACTATATAGTGTACATGTATTACTAATATTACTAATAATATTAGTAATACATGTACACTATATTAGTATTACTAATAATATTAGTAATACATGTACACTATATTAGTATTACTAATAATATATTACATCCTCTTCATCATGCATCAAGAATACCTTTGAGTGTTTACTGTTTATGATTGCTTATTTATTGGTAATGCTGCTTTAATAATATAAGTTACCTATGTAATTATTATACATTGCTAACTGCTGAGTAAGTCATAATTGTTTGTTTACTACAAAAAATTTAAAATATTATATTTATTCTAAATAGATGGTTTACTCTACAACTCTGGCTGTGTTATCTGATAATCTAGTATGTTGCCATAGTCTTGCCCACTTTAACATGAATTTTATATGCTTTTATTGATTCACAGTATAATATAAGCCTATTATACTTGCAGGGATGCTCTTGCAGAAAATGGAGTTATTGTTGTTAAAGAAAATGTTACATCATCAGGCAAAATTGAAAAGGACTATACAGATTCATCAGTTACAAGGACTTTCAAGCAATATATTAGGATTTTCAAAAAATGCAACCTTAAAAGGATAAAACAATGTAAGCAAGCTAATTTTCCAAATGGCATATACCCTGTGTATATGTTTGCACTAATACCAAACAATAAAACTGTAGCAAATTCAAACAATAACCCAGATATGGAATATGATACTGTTTCCCCAGACCAAATGGAATCATGAAATATAATAAAGGGACAATTTATAGAAAATTAAAAATGTGGGTGTTTTTGTAAAGTAAACTTATAAGTAGTGGTGTGATAAACGGCTTAATTTTGACAACGCTTACAACGTTGTGGTTATTGAAAAGCGAGCTTTTGAAAAAGCTTTTCACTTAAAACGCTTTTTGTAATTCGTTGTGAAAGCGGACATTAATGCTGCTGCTGCCTGCTTGTCAAATCGTTTTATTAGGTATTGCTGTATTAAACGTTAAAACTGTGTACTTTAAACCAAAGTTTATGCAACTAAAACAAAAATTGTTTTACTACTTATAAATATTATTACGTAAACAAACAACTCGTAATTTAGTAGCTTAATCCTAATGTTAACATGTTTGTTTGTATATTAGTCTTTATGTCCTCACATATTGAGTTCATTTTCAATATTACTTTAAAAAAGCAGTGAGCAGTACGGCCAACTTAACGTTCGCGAATCGTTGTCATTCGTTGTCGTTCAACGCGCCAGTCGCCAGCGTCCAGCAGCTGCGGCTGCGTTACAGTTTGTGAAGTTGCTTTCCGTTTAAACGAAATCGGCGTGTACTTATAAACGAACGCTTATGCTTATGTTGGTAAGCAGATTGTGTTTAAAGCTTTCCGTTTAAACGCCCACTACTACTTATAAGTAGTTGAATCCAAACTTCTATTAAAATGCACGGTAGGTATGACATTCTTACCTCAAATTACTGCTTTAAATTGCTCTAACCAGCCACTGATGTCTTGTAACATAACAATCTACTTATATCTGAGTATACCTTCTACTCTTACAGATTGTCTGTTATTGTAATATTAGTAGGATATAACTTCCTAAGTAAGCAGAACTATCAACCATGAGTTTCAAGTCACAAGTTGCTTAAGCTATTACATTTCAACTTTCCTAGACTCATGACTCTCAATAAACACATCACATGCATAATTGAATGACCATTATTTATGTTGTACATTCAGGTAAGCACATGGTAATGTTCCAATATGAAGAAATTATCATGCTTGTTTTAATTTGTATATTTTTATATACGATTACATCTAGCACTATAATACCTGTAATGGAAACTAAAACTTTCTAACATATTGCCATGCAAATGGGAATGAAACCACAACATCAACAACAGGATTAAATATATGAATATGGTTGGTGCATAATGAATAATCAGAATTTCTCTATCTCGGCCCACAGCTTGTGTTCTATTTGGTTAATAATAATAATATTCTATCACATACACACAACACCATCTTGCCCAAACTAAGCAAAGCTTGTACTATGGGTACTAGACAATGGATAAACATAGTTTCTTTTTTGTAAATACATACATATTATACATAGAAACACCCAGACCAAGACAAACATCCATGTTCATGCACACAAATGTTTGACTTGTGTGGGAATCGAACCCGCAACCGCAATACTTAATAATTTGTCTAGCTATTTATAATCCCATTGTCAGCATATTAAGTTTCAAATCAATATAATTATACTAAGTAGGTCATTCTTTGCTTTTCTTCAATACAAGGTTCTAAAATGTGACATTTAGATATCTGAATAGATATTGCAATGTATTTGGCACCTTTTGATTATGATGAAACCATACTAAATTTAATTTGATTACCAGAATAATTTAATGGATGAAATAAGACCTATGCTCTCGAGAGCTATGTGCCACTGTAACAAAAGACAAACAAGGATATGCAGTTACTCTGCCTGTATGTATACTTACATACTTCCTACACTAAAGATATTACAGTGACATTGAAAATAATATTTCCTCTCTAACGGCTAATGAAATGTGATTACTTTAATCAAATAGATACTAGTTGTTAATAGGGAAAACACTTTACCTACTGTTTTTTGTGTTTATGACTTGTTGAAACTCACAGGATAATTTAAATTAAAAAGTATCACTTAAAATAATATCAGCCTTGTATGAAACTGTCTCAATGCTGGACATGGGCTTCTTCTCAGTGTGAGAAGGGTTAGGCCATAATTCACCACGCTCGCCTACATAATGGAGAATTCTCAGACATGCAGGTTTCGTCACGATGTTTTTACTTCACCATTAAAGCAAACGATAATTATGTACCTACCTATTTAATACGCACATAACTTCGAAAAGTCAGAGATGCGTGAGATGCGTGCTTTAGGATCGATATCGAGACCTCTGTTTCACAGTAAATTTTCATTAAGTACAATTTACTAAAATTATTCTTAATAGATTTCGCCTTTCCGATTTCGAATTTACTAAAATTATTCTTAATAGATTTCGGCTTCGCTCGCGTGGCTGTTGATTTATGTTAAGATAGATTTTTGTAGCCTATATGTTATTCTGATGTATAAACAACAATATTGTAAAGTTTCATCAAAATTCGTTCAATAGTTTTTACGTGAAAGAGTAACAAACATCCATGGACGCCGCCAGGATTACTTTCAGGGAGGTGCACCTACATTTACACATTTTACTATTAATTGATATAAAATATGTAATTATATAATTATGTATATTAATGTAATTTCAAATTCAAAGCGCGCTGGTATTGGATTGAATATATTTTGCGCATCGACAAAAAAAATAAATTTTCTATGTATTTTCTTTCCTGACAGGGGGTGCAAGTGCACCCTGCTACCGGCGCGACGGACGGCGCCCATGCAAACATCCATCCATTCTTATTCCTTACAAACTTTCACATTTATAATATTAGTAGGTTTCTCGTGTTTGGTGTTGGTACCTGTTTGTAGTATTATCGTCAACTGTCAAGTGGGCGTATGTATAGTACAGTCAGTATTATACTAATTATTGTTCCATAGTAATTCATACATACATACATAGATTCACGCCTGTTTCCCAGAGGGGTAGGCAGAGACTACGGATTTTCATTTGCTACGATCCTGACACACTTCTCTGGCTTCATTCCCTTTCATCACATTCCCCATACACGCCCGTCGGTTCAAGGAGCTCTTAACCTGGCCTTTGTCCAGAACGCCTCCGATCTGATCGAGAAACGTTCGTCTAGGTTTTCCTCTTGCGACTGTTCCATTCACACTAGCCTTATAAACTTTCTTAGTCAGTCTTTCCTCGTCCATTCTTTCTACATGTCCAAACCAGCTTAACATACCCTTTTCTATTCTTGTCACTATATCCACTTTCATGCCGCATCTATTTCTAATCAAGTAATCACACTATTCCTTATTCTATCTTTCAGAGTCACACCACATATGCTTCTCAACGCTCTCATTTCTACAGCATTTATTCTGCTCTCATGCTGCTTTTGCCATACCCAACTATCATTTCCATTCATAAGTGTGGGCACTAATAGTCCTCTATGAACAGCCAAACGTGCCTTTTCGGATACATTTCGACTGTTCATAAAAGCGCGTAGAGCTCCATTCACTTTGTTACCAGCAATCGTTCTCCTTTCAATATCTCCCTCATGTTTACCATCCCTTGTAAACAAAGTACTCAAATATACAAACTCTTTCACTTGCTCCACTTTTTCTCCATCAATCATAAATATTACACATCGTCACGCACTCTTCCTTTTTAGATACCATTACTTTCGTCTTGCTTACATTTATTTTCATTCCTTTACTCTAATAATTCATTGTGATTAAAATAACTATCCTTTAACTGTTACTGCAGTAAAAGATAACGAATTATTATTATTGTATACTATGATATAGCAATTTAAAATCTCGCTAATGTTTATCGACCAGTCTGTGTACTGTAGGTACCTACTATGAGATTTTTAGCACAGTATAAAATATTTATACTGTGTTTTTAGTCCCAGTGTCAAAATGTTGTAATTAAGAACGAGAGACCGTAGATTTTGTCCACTCAATTCACTAGCTTAGCTGGAAAGACTAAACAGATTTTTTTTGTAGCCGGTTTACAGTAATTTGCTATTCTTTTCTTTTATTCTGAAGATAATTCTATATATTATTTTATATTTTAATCAATCATTTGCATTAGCACATTACCGTAAAAAAATATAAAACCACGAAAGTTATAAAATTTGAGGTCATAATGAATATTTGTAACCTGCATTCAAATCCGGGTGATTTAAACGCAGCCACGTTTCACCAAACGTTGCCGCAACATAAGTCAGTACCTATATGTATATTATCTTGTATAATGCGAAATGTTTTTTTCAAGTTATCCATGTTTTTAGTGTTCTGTATCCGAATGGTGCCAACGAGCGCATACTACCTACTAAGTCTCCATTTGCCGTCTGTCTGTCAGCGGGCTATATTTCATGAACCGTAAAGGTAGTTGAAAATACAGCTCGGAGCTGCATCACTTTTGCTCTACAGTCGACTGTACCGATGGCGTAGTGGTTTAAATGATCGCCTCCACAACTTAATAGTTGTTGCCACCAAGTATTGTGGGTTCGAATCCTACACGGGTAAAAAATAGTGTGTTTTACAAAAGGTTGTTCCGATTGTGGGTGTTCTTTGTGTCCGATGTTTGATGTTTGTACAGTCCCCTGCATCACAGGATTTATTCCTACTTCGGGAGTTGTCTTTTTATAAAAAGGAAGTCCCAGAATCGCCGTGGCTTTTGTCTTTTACAAGTATTTATGTTCAGCAATATAGGCAAGCGTTGCGCCGTGTCTTTGATCCCTGTGATTAGATTAAATAAACAGCCGACTAGATTGAAACATTTTTTATTATTTCCACATCAGAATCTGTGGTATGTTAATAATAATTATGATAATACGTTAGTAAGATAAGAGATGTGTACAAAAATATTTTTATAAATACCTACTAAGAATCATATCTTCTAATCGGGGTTGTGTCTACGTTGTAATTGTTAATTCTTATGTAGTTTTTTACGTATTCGCGATCATTATCTGTTAGGAGGGTCCAGCTTTCTAGCTCTACTAATATTTCTAAACTCATACAACTTTGAATGATTCTCTCTATAGATGTCATTGTTAAGAAATCTGATTGCATAATACGAAGTTCTTTTAAATATATCAAAGGATTCTTATCTAGTATTTTAAACATAAATTCATCCGTAAGTTGGATTGCAGTCCCTATATGAATGAATTCAACGTTTAAACAATTTGTCAGAATAAAAAATAACTGTTCGTCTGTACAAGTAGATACACAAGTAAGTTTCTTTAAATTGCGATATGGTTCAATTTCTAATTTTTTCGTATACAGCGATGTATGTTTTATTAAGGTGCAGTTATATAATGTTAACGTTTCTAAAAAGGGACACATTTGACTAATATACATAAGAGCATTTAAATCAATTTGATCTACATGTTCTAGGTGGAGGTTTACTAAGTTACAACCTTTAACTTGAAGAACCTGCTTTATTTGATCTGCATAGAAATCACACGACAATAATTTTAGTTCTCGCAAGTCTTTTAAACCTAACAGTGACATTAAATCATTTTCTAAGGTGTTATGAAAGACGGTCATGCTTCTGATATACGGACACATCTGTACAGCTAACTGCAACTGATTGAATGTGGCGTATCGACTTACGTATGTTTTTATGTTAAAAGTTAACATTTCAGAATAGTTTGAGTCTATATATTCTAAAACTCTGCCAATTTCGTCACACCTCCCTATATCTTCAAGGTTTTTACATTTTAAGAGCACGTTAACGAAACCTCCCAAAGATACAAATGTCCTGTACAATTGAATGCTTTTCAGTTTTTTTATATTAGCAATGATATCTATACTGTCGTTAGTGACGCATTTCGAACTAGAAACATCTAATTTCTCCAACAGCTTACAATGTTCTACAACACATCTTAAGATATTATCAGTGCAGTCATAATTTATTATTAAGTATTTTAAACAATGTAGTTCCTTTAGCGACTTGATAATTGCCTCTTCCATATCTGCAGTTTTCCAACCACCCGAAAGTGAGCCTAAATTTAAATAAACAAGTCCAGTAAGCATATTCAATTTTGAATAAAAAACTGATCGTAACATCTTAGGAATGGCATCAATCGATACTACAGTAACATTTTTGGTAAATAACACTTCTGTCGTTCGTACAATGATATTCATTTGACTGACAAATTTGCTCATAGAACCTCGAAAACCTAATGAACGTTTTGTTTTCTCGAGAAGATCAGTCAAAGCTCTGATTGCTTCATTAGCGAATAAATCTTGAAGCATCCATGGGACATTACATTCTAGAAAAGATCGTATGCGGTCAATATTGTGCGACAATTTTTGCTGAGCAGTGTTTATATCTCGCAGGGCAAGCATTGTGATGGGCACAATCTGCCATTCTGCCTGTTGTGCGACCCAATCACCGAGTTTGCTAAGTGTTAAAGTTTCCAACTTCTTGGGTTGTTTATATCTTGACATAATCACCTGAAAAATAAATAATTGCGTGAGGTCGTATAGAAAAACATTCGGATGTTTTTCTAGTAACTAAATTTATATATACCTATAAATAAGTAACAAATGATTAACCTTAAAAGTACCTACCTAGTCAATATTTGGACTCTGCTTCTTATTAATTTATTTTTTGTAAGTAGTACCTAGGTACTTAACTATTTGCTGACTTGACCTTGCTATTGAAAATCCTTACTACACATAGCTAGTTAGTGTTTCAAACTATGTGATGCAAACCCAAAATGTAAAAAAAAACCCGTACCTACTAAAACTTACATAGGTACAGCTCAAAGTTTATATACAATAATATAATTTTTTTTTCTCGCATTATTAAACAATAACGTAAATCATCACAATTATTATTAATTGAGCAATATTGTTTGGATTCGAGATTACTTATTAAAAAATTATTGTCCTTTTATGTTTATGATTTAACTGCATAGACTATAGTTTATTGTATATACTCGTATCTTCGCATTTCATTTATTACACAAATGAAACAAAACCAAACAAACTATACCTATATAGCTAGTTAGTTACTATAGATTTTTATTTGGTAATCATTTATTATCAATTGCATTTACGTAAAACAAAATACTTACCGACATTTTCCAATCTTAGCAAGAAATCTGGGTGAAAAGTATGTTTTCGTTTGATCTAAATAACTCGAACAGAATAATTTTATTGACAACTGGTGAAATTCTATTCCATAGAAAATAAATTACATTAGCTTTTTCACTAGATGTTTGTGCCATCTTATGACCAGCAACTGCGCTGCGCATGCGCATGGTGTATTTTTAGCACTGACGGTGAAAGCTTGGGATTATTTTTGTTGCGGCGTTTTTCGAAGTTGTATGATTTTTAAAAGTGCTCAAATATTGTTATGTCGAAATTATATATGTTTTCTATGCAGCATTTTTTCATCAGCGTACCTACGTTGCGCTGCTGCACAAATTTTAAAAAGAGGCCACGACCACAAATGAATTAGAAAGTATTTAATGCAGCTTCTTTAGGTTTATTACCAAGCCTTTGCTCGTGTATGAACTGCGATGGGATTTTATATATAATCACGGTTGTGATTCTGAAGTAGGTATTTAGGGTCAGTAACTTGTGATAGAATCAATAAATATTACGATAGCAATAATTGAGACATTGGTTTTGTTTATGTAAGAGCGCCAAATCAAGTCCAATGAGGAATATTACCTACATATTAATATACAATTATTGTAAAATGAATATTAGGTATAAGTTTTATATATTTTTATTGTATGGTCTCAGGAAAGTTTAATTACAAGCTGATGAATGCTATAAAAACACCAACGGAATATGTTGCAAACACAGACATTATTATTATATAAATTAGATTTGTCTTGTTATCACTAGATAGTTATGCCTACAACTTAAGCAAAGCTAGAAACTGCAATGCATGCAATGTTCAATAATTGACAGCTTCACTCCTGTATTTTACAGACAGTGTTTCATATTCTACGTAATAGGATTGCCGATTGCCAGCTAATTTCCAGACGCTGTAGATATAGCCAAAGTCAAAGTATTTTTTATTGTGAGACAGTGGTATTACAAGGTGTTGTATAAAATTGAAGCATAGAGTGCGAACTCACTGCTCTGCCATTTAAGGCGTACAATAATAATAATTACAAAATGAATTGGTTACAATAAATTACAATGTCGATAATTCAAAATACAATCACAAAAAACTACAGAAAAAATAAATTAAAATATTAATGAATACCATGAAATCATAAGAGATGTCAAAATTTAATAATAAATAGGGTATGTCCTAAAAATAAAACATTATAAGTAATTGCAAAATAATAAGAATACTTAGTTCACATAAAAAAAATTCATTACTCGGTCACAGATTTTCTGTGGTTACAAATCTGTCGGACAAAAATTCATTTACCGTGTAGTACGGTCTGGTTATTAAAAAGATATGTAAACTCTTCTTGAATACAGCAATATTATCATTCTCTCTTATTTTTTTAGGTATTTTATTGTAAATTCTCGAAGACATGCCAAAAAAGCTCTTAGATAATAGGGCAGTTTTTGAAGGCATATTCGATATTTTGTCTGCGTGTCTTCGGGATTTCAGACTTCCAAACATATTTATATTTGTTTTTACAAATGTCGCGACTTCATATATATACAGGGCACGCATAGTTAATATTTTTAACTCTTTAAAATAAGGGACACAACTATCTAACTAAAACTAACTATATAGCTATTGAGAAATTCTTAAAAGAATTATGTTTGCTCACCCCTGGACCCTGGATCGAGCCCGACTCCTTGCGATCAGATCAGGGGTAATCGCCAAGTAACCAAGATCAAAATAGTCTCATTTTATGCATAATTATCAACAGAAACTGAAGAGTGATAAGTGGCGGCCCTAGTAAAATTTATAGGTATTGCAAGATCCCAAATTTGCGCCCTCCTATATTATATTTTTATATACCTACCGTAGTGGGAACCATAGAAAATCCTTTGCAATTCCTTATCTAAAATTATACCTAAATAGTATTAGATAGATTTACACAGTGAGAGACACAGACAACAGTGGAATCTGTTGCGGGTAATTATGTTCTGCTCATTCGCGTTAAAGAGATGTTGTCCATCCGGCTCGACGACGCGCGACGCCGCTGTATCTATATCCCCTTTTGCCC
Source organism: Catocala sponsa (assembly GCA_963564715.1). Lineage (NCBI taxonomy): Eukaryota > Metazoa > Arthropoda > Insecta > Lepidoptera > Erebidae > Catocala > Catocala sponsa. Next base: position 15,683,166 of record OY751331.1, read on the forward strand.
TGCTGGGGTGACAAATTGTACACATGAGAAATACCGCCACGTGCAAAAGTATTAGGCACCCTATAGTAATGTCAGTTTTAGGGTGATTGAGCATAGGGAATGTAAAGAAAACAAAACATATGATTACTAAGATTTATTTTAATAAAATAATTAATATTTTGTCGGTCCACCTTTGGATTTAATGACAGCAGCCACTCTTTTTGGCATTGACTCTACCAGCTTAAAACATTCCTCTTGGGATATCTTTTGCCACTCATGCTTTAACGCGGCGAGTAGTGTTTGCTTGTTGCTTATCGAGTGTCTACGGATATTTTTCTTCAAAATAGACCAAATATGTTCAATAGGATTGAGGTCCGGTGATTGTGGCGGCCAGTCCAAAAGATCTATTCCATTTTGAGCCATCCATGCCATAGTGTGTGCTGACTTGTGGCAAGTGGCGTTGTCCTGCTGGAATTTTACGCCGTCGGTGTTTGTATCACCAAAACTCTGTGTAACAGACGGTGCTAGAGCTGTTTCCAGAACTTCTGTGTATTTGGTGCTATTCATTCGCCCCTCACACAACATCATTTCGCCCACTCCATCGGCAGCCATGCAACCCCAGATCATTATTGAGCCTCCACCGTGTTTAACAGTGGGCACTACACAATCTGGGTTGTACTCTTCGCCCACCCTTCGCCTGACGTAAGTAACACCGGGTGTTCCAAACACCTATGGAACAAGCAAAAAAATTACTTAATTCAAGATGGCATATTTCCCTCGCAGGACGTGATTTCAAAGACGGCTATGTGTTTTGGTATAATACATAAATTAAATAACAATACCTCAAAGTTAGATTCGTCTGACCACAGTACGTTGGACCAATCCTCCACTGTCCAATCTCTATGTCTGAGGGCCCACTGCAACCGATTTTTCTTGTTGTGCTCCGATAGCCACGGCTTCTTTCTTGCCTTGCAACCTTTTAACCCAGCTGCAATAAGCCTTCTTCTCACAGTACACGCGCTCACTGATCTGCTTTTTCCTTCAGATAAAGCTGCAGCGAGCTCCAAAGCAGTTTTTTTACGGTCCTGTAGAGACTGCCTAATTAACAATCGGTCTTCACGATCTGTAGTTATTTTTCTTCTGCCTGTTCTTGGCCTATTCTCATGAGTACCGATCTCTTTGAAGCGATTTAGTGCATATTGCACTGCACAACGCGAGCACTTCACTTCTCGGGCTATTTTCACTTGAGACATGCCTTGTTCATGTAAAATTTTAATTTTTAGGCGCTGCTCTGCACTAAGTTCTGCTTTTTTAGGCATTATTAACTCGATGAATATTAGTCTTCAGGAATATGGTAGCAACAATTGCGTACGATATGTGTCTGTTCACTGCAAGCACTGATAACACACTAAAAGAGTAAACTTTAAAATTGCAAATTTGTAAAAACATTGTTTTAAACTGCACCTGGGTGTCATAAATATTTGTTATTGTTTTATTTTTGTTTAAAAATGCCGCCGATGCAATAGTAAGACCATAAAACCCTTATCCGAGCGCTCATTGTTGAGATAGAGACAAACAATAGGGGTGCCTAATACTTTTGCACGTGGCTGTAATAGCAATAATTTTGTTTGATTACTTTCATTTAAACTGTTACGCAGCGAACAATTAAAAAAAAAATGTCTCTCGCGTTTGTCTTTATTTAGCGACTAGCTGTTACTTGCGACTTCGTCCGCGTAGATTTTAACTAAGAAGTGTTTGTCCCCGCGGAGCCCAATTTTTTTTCTAAAATCAAAGTAGTCTATGTTACTCCTTATAACATCAGCTATCTGCCAGTGATAGTCCTGTCAAAATCGGTTCAGCCGTTTCGGAGATCACCCGGAACAAACAGACAGACAGACAAAAAATTTAAAAATAGATGTTTTCGTATAGGTACCTTATATACTTTCATATGCATTAGATAAAAAGCTGTTTTGATTTTGACATTACAAACAGACACTTCTTCAATTTTATTTATTTGAATATGTCGTATCCGGTCAACTATTAATGAACGGAAGGCACAAAATGACTGATTTCCGTTCAACTGTCAACGAACGGAAAGGCGCCAAACAACTACGGGACTTCCGGCGTGCCTTGACGGAGTCGTGCGTGGCATGATCGAGCTCACTTGTGATTAGACGCTCGACGAGTCAACACACGGAACTGTCTCTGCGTTTCGTGAATCTAATAATTTAAAGTATAGTGATTATTGTGTCTCAGTAACGGAATAAAAGTGTTCTTATAATTACTACATCGCGTTTTGTTTGCACGATACCCGCAACAAGCCCACATATTGTCCGAAAATAACGGCCAACACAAAGGTCTTCCGACATCAGAATTGGGATCTGAACTCCATTTTCACGTGTATACTACGTTCGAGATGCAGCAGAAGAACATGATGCGATTGATCGAGGTCAACAAGCAAGCACCGCGTGGAGATGGTTACTGTGTGCGGTAGTCACTACAATCAGGTTGGTCGTTTTCATTTTGTTTCGATTCCGGGGCGGAATGTTCTCTTGTGTTATTAATTGTAGCTGACATATTTAAACGCACTCGTTATAATAATTCTGTTCAAATAACTGGTACTGATAATTCCGCTATTTGATGTACCAACCAACTTTTAGGTATTGTTTGAGGTTATTTTAATGAGAATAATCTTGCCATTTTGTTCCATATTCTACCCGACTATGCTATAAAACATGAGGTTATAATAGGCCGTGATATTTTAAAATAAGGATATACAATTACAATAACTTAGTTACTATTTGTGAAGTACCTTCAGTAATTAGTTTTCATATCATAGTGTTGATTTCGAGGTCTACTCGGACAACATGCAAACGTTAATGTCGTTTTCGCTTAGCTATTTAAATTTCATTGTAAATGGTTAACGAAAAATGCGTGTGACTATTTGACTAATCAATCCAGATCTTATCGTTCAACATCGTCCATACCGTTTAAGTTTAGATGACAGGCAGGTTGTACTTACTAAAATTAACGAATAATAATTGTTACAAGCTAGAAGTATTTGTCCTAGTTGTTAGACTTTTGCGAGTCCCGTTCTATTAGTCAAAAAGCGCAACGGTAGTGATGGTATAAGCGTGAACTATCGCGTACTTAATAGAAATACTGTGCCAGATGGTTTTCCTTTGCCTTTAATTTCGAATTTGATTGCGAGTCTGTTTGGTGCTTAGTTTCTTAAGCTGACTGACTAATAGTGGTAAAAATGGCAGCAAAAATAGACGCTTTTACTAAGTTATTTTATTGTTTCACTAGATTGTCTGCGTTTTCGCTCACGTAAATGTGAGTTATGTTGGGTTAGGTTATATTGGTAACAGTCCTGGATAAAGGGCACTTTGTCTTTTTCTGTTCCCCTGACAACGTGTGTTTAGTGATGATCGGTTGAGTTTTTAAGGCGTGAAATTGTAGCGGACAAGCAGGCTCACGTTCGCGCTTGTAATATTGGTCAGCATACGTTGTGTATCAACATACCTAGCGTAATTAATGAATTTAAGTCTAGCATTTCTGTTTTCAGTGTTCCTTATAGCGTAATAACTTAATTATTTTCATAACGGAATAGTATTAAGGCCCTTAAGGCATACAGGACTAGTAAGGCCCTTAAGGCGAACGTTTCTTCTTGGTACTCAACTCATACTTGCGTATAGTTGCTGACTAAGGTCTATGTTCTGCCAGCAAACATTTTAGAATCTTGTGAGCCCAACTGTAGTAACTTTCATTTGAATGCTACTGGTTAAAATGGTAACGCGCAGGTTAGTTCAAAGGTAATACTATCTTATGTAGAAACGGCGTGATAAGGAGTAGCAGGATGCGTTTAGAGCTAAAGCAGGCGAAGTTTAGAGCTAGCATAAGCTGGACGTGTACCGCGTGACAAGTGATAGTCATCTTGAATTTTAATAAGACATGTAGCGCGACCTCTGAACCTTTCAGTAATTAACGATATTAAAGTAGCAGTAGCTATTTAGAAAACGAGAGAACAAGCGGCAAGGAACTTGGTTTGACTGTAATATAGCTAAACTAATAAAATTCCCGAATGGTAATCTAGTTCTGACTCAAAATGAAAAAAAAACCGAGTCAAACTCGGTTGAATCCTGAATATGCCATTTAACATTAAGAAATTGCTTGATGCAGACCGTTACCTTTGAAGTCCCTTACTGGTAACTGCCTGAAATGCCTGAAGACCAAGGTATTCAATCAATGCGTCCTGCCGGTCATAACATGCGGAGCCGAGACGTGGAACCTGACAGTGAAACTAGCCCACCGATTGCATGTCACTCAGCAAGCTATGTAAAGGTGTATGCTCGGAGTCTCGTTAAGGGACAAAGTCCGGAACGAGATTATCCGAAAAAAAAACCAAAGTCACTGACGTAGTTCAGAAGTGTAGCAGGCTGAAGTGGCAGTGGGCTGGTCACATCTGTCGCAGAACCGATGATCGTTGGAGCAGACGGATTCTCTAGTGGAGACCACGACTCGGCAAGCGTAGTGTAGGACGCCCTCCGGCCAGATGGACTGATGACCTGAAATAGGTGGCTGGGGGTGACTGGATGGCGAAAACGGGAGATCGGGCCTTGTGGCGCACCCTGGGGGAGGCTTATGTCCAGCAGTGGACTGCAATAGGCTGAAATGAATGAATAAATGAACTGGTAACTGAACTCACAAGTACGCTCGCGTTCGTATAAGAAATATGCCTTGAAGTGAAGTTCCTTCCGAATTAAACTGCTGTGATTGGGAACCCGATATTGAGGACATTGGCGAAGGTACCATTGGGAGTACGTAGACACATACCATGGCTATTTGGTGGCACTGTACACACTTGTCTGTAATCGTAACTGAAACTCAGATGTGAGTTGTTCAAGGGGCGATGTGCAGCTGGTGGTGCAGCGATGACCTGGGTCTCGGAGGAGACTTTTGTTGGTGGTCGTATCGCGGGAGGGGATAGCGGTATGGGTGACTGCTGGTAACTAGTTGTTGAGAAAATCCAAATCATGTCATTGTATGTGATCGAGATAGGTTAACCTTCGATCGTTGGTTCATTTGATTTTGTGAACGATATTCACTAAGAGGATAAGGCATTTAACTGTTGCAATTAAATAATGGAGTTCCATTAACACAACTTGATCAGGTAGGCGAAGGTTAATAGTTTACTCCAAGATGTTTTCTTGTTTAAAGATAATAAGAGGGCGTTCCAGATCAAGGCGCGATTTGACTGCTGTCAAGACCCCATTACTTCGGCTTCTATCGGTAGACACGTGGAAGTTGCAGATCAATGTGCAATTTGATGGCATCAAGGCCCAATGACTTCGGCTTTCTAACGGTGACTACAGTTTATTCTAAAACTAAGATCATAACTAAACAAAGTTAGACCCAAGTAGAAGGGAACATTTAGAGTCCTAGAGATGTTAGAGGGGGATTGCTATACTTTGAGAGCATTGAACTCTAAGCGTACTTACAAGTATGCACATGACAGGTTGATGGGAGTGCCCGAGGGCCAAGTACCACTTGAAGTAGAGCAGGAGGTAGAGTTGAGTGATAGTATGGAATCTTAGGTCAGCTGGTCAGACCGTACCAGTAGTCATTTCGTAGCCGTAGTCCGTTAGAAGTCGGCATATGCGGTGCGCGGCTGGCTCTGGCGGAGGTCGGGTCTAATGGAGACCATAGAGTCAGGTGGACTCGGCATTCATGAGGAATGCAACAAAATAAATGTGGATTTGTTGGTGGGGCTGAATGTACGGCCACGAGCCATGAATTTGATTCCTGCTTTGAGAGTTGTGTTAATTCAAGTAACGATTTACTGGATTTGTAGAGGTACTTGGTTGCTCTTGCATTATTTTGATCTGATTTTGTATTTGATCCAATGTTTAGTTTTGATTCAAAATGAAGAAAGAAATCGGACAAAGTTAGATCCTAAATATAGACCATTTCAAATAATTGAAGTGTTAGAAGGCGATCGGTATGTGCTAAAGTCACTGACAAACAAGCGTACCTACAAGTACGCTCATGATCGTATTAGGAGGATGCCTGACGGTCAAGTACCAATTGATGTTGTAGATGTAGTAGATGGAGAGACTATATTAGAGTAAAGTGGCATTGTGATCTGGCTTGCTGTGTGTGGAGACTGTACCAGAGTATCGTAGCTGTAGCGCGGTAGAAATCGGTGTCTGCTCGTTGAGTAGTCCATGGGAATTCAGTAGGCGATAGCTCTGGGTGGTATAGTCGGGTCTAGCCTTGTAGCAAAGACCATAGAGTCATAGTACGACTCGGCATTCCTGGCGGGAAGTGTGATTGGTTGTTGATCACAAGCAAGATACATTGCCAGATACATAAGTGTGATTTGATTAATGATGTTAATCGCTAAATTTGTTGGTAATCAATGGTACTCGACCTAAGAATTCTGTGTGATGTATGACTAGAATGTATACACTTAGAGAATGTTAGATGAAATCTGTGTTGTTATAGAGAGCTATTCAGACAGACAGGATTAGTAATTCTTTTCTTCCTATCAGAATGATACAGGATTGGCCGAACGGTATGCTTGCTTTGTTTCTGTTATTGTTACAGACTAACACACGAGGACGTGTGTCTACGCAGGATGGCCGTGTCGCATCCGGTCAACTATTAATGAACGGAAGGCACAAAATGACTGACTTCCGTTCAACTGTCAACGAACGGAAAGGCGCCAAACAACTACGTGACTTCCGGCGTGCCTTAACGGAGTCGTGCGTGTGGCACGATCGAGCTCACTTGTGATTAGACGCTCGACGAGTCAACACACGGAACTGTCTCTCCGTTTCGTGAATCTAATAATTTAAAGTATAGTGATTATTGTGTCTCAGTAACGGAATAGAAGTGTTCTTATATTTACTACTTCGCGTTTTGTTTGCACGATACTCGCAACAAGCCCACATAATGTCCGAAAATAACGGCCAACACAAAGCTCTTGCGACATATAGATATACATATCTTAAGATATTAATTTAAATTCTATAATATAAAGAGCTATTATAATATACATGAAATGCTTAACCCATTCAATGCGGCGCACGCCGATCGGCGTATTATTTTTTCATACTCAGATTCGGAGCACGCCGATCGGCGTAATATATAGGTAGTTCTTTTATATTTTACCCAAATTTAAAGATATTCTATACATATAATAAATCTATAGAAGTGTAAATTCTGTACATTGAAAATATTAAAGGGCCCGAAGTCGAATTTGGCTTGAACCGTTCGCGGCACTAGCGTGGCGCGCGACGCCACGGATCGCAAACCTATATATAAGGACGACGTCTCCGGCCGCGCGCTCCAACGAGTTGGGAGCCTTCTGCGCTCACCCACAGTCCGCGTAAAGTTGTAAAGGCCATCTGAGGCCAACAACCAGAAAACACAAAAATAAAAGCCGCGCGCTCCATACATTTCTTGACTGTTGATGCGGACGGACGTGTCGAGCGGCGAGCGTTCGTTCTTATTGACATTTTATAAATTGTATGCCTGCCTTTTAAACCGTGTTTTTCAGCGCGACCTTTTTATCAGAACAGATTACTTATTAGGTATGCTGAAGCTCTCAATTGATGTCCTGCGGTGACTATCTGTCGTCCCTGTCACGGTTATCTTTGTGAGCAATCAACGCCAGCGTCGCTATCGGTAATCCTGCTACTTTTTTTTGTCGGCTATGAGGCCAGTCATAAACTAATCGCGAGCAAAGCCGCGGGGGCGTATGCTATAGAAATAAACTAGGTACTATTACGAACGAAAGTTATTTAAAATATTATTCGACCGTCATGCTACTTACCAAACTAGGAATCAACTATAAAAAGTTACAGATCGCGAGCAAAGCCGCGGGCAAAAGCTAGTATATAATATATGTAGATGTTTATGAAATGAAAACATAAAATGGTTTGCAACCTCTGATAATATGCGGAGTTATCAACTATATCAATTTTTATGCTTTAAAAAACATGTTTTAAGATGAGAGAGCACAAAAGAAATATTTATAAAATAAAGACAAATTACTCACCATTTATATCCATAATCAAAAGAAGAAAACCGCAGATAATCCTTTTAATAAAATAAATCCAATATTTAAAATGGTTCATAAACCACATATGTATATACTTAAAACATATAAATAGAATAATAAACCAAAAATAAAATAGTCTTATAATAGTAAAACCCAAATATTACAAAAATTGCTAATGATAACATTGATAACAGACTATGTCATCAATGCCACATCTATAAAAATCAATTCATCTATCCATTTGTGCTTGGCTAGGATCGAGTGTCATACTGTTAATATTATTTGTTTACCCACATCGTTGTTATTATTTTTTCTCGTTTCGTTTTTATTTTATTTACGTACCCATGTGACATGTGCGCTCTAAAAATATTAATCTTACTTTTAAACAATGTTTCTCAGTAAGTGAATTATGTATACAATTCTTTATGAGAAATAAAGTTGTTCTTAAACCTTAAAACTGGCTAAATTAATTAAATAAATTATTCTGCTCTCTAAAAACCGTCGTTATTGCAACAGTTATGGCGCATTACTGGAGATTTCTCATGGATTCGAAATTAATAAATTCAAATTCATAACAAAATGCTGAAAACGCCGATTGGCGGGGTTTTTTTTATTTTATCAACGGTACGTAAGGTTTTCAATTACCACATTAATATGTGACCATTTTTGTAAAAGTTAAAATGTGTATAAAAAATCTCTCGTTGAAATATAGACATTTACCTACCTATGCCATTGCGAATTTTTCCGTGGATCTATAAAAAAGGATCAATCCCACCATAAATTATTGTTTTGTTATATATTGTGGCGTATGTATACAGTATGTATGTAGGCACAGGCAACATATAAGTTTATGAGGAACCTGGACTCGAACGGAGCATCATACGTTTATCCGCGCCGAAAACAACTTACGAAGATGGCGCCACCTGTTTTTATACCACTACCACATGATCGTATATAAACGGACCAGAGACAAAGCTTCTTAAGAAAATAAGAAATCTTGCCATAATCAAAAGCTTGGGGAAAAGGGTCCAAATTAATTGGGCTAAAGCCCATGTTGGCATACAGGGCAACGAAAGAGCCGACGATCTGGCAAAGGAAGCAGCCCTTGGGAAAAAGACCAGACCGGACTTTGACGAATGTCCCATTTCATTCGTCAAGCGAGCCATCAGACAGGACTCGATTGACGAATGGAACAGGAGATACCAGTCGGAACCCAAAGCCGGAGTAACAAAAATGTTTTTCCCCGACGCCAAGGACGCGTACCATATAAACAAGCAGGTCAAACTCACACACTTGCACCCACAACTCTTTACAGGACACGGGGGATTTTCCCAGTACTTGCACCGTTTCAAAAAGAAGGACTCACCTGCTTGCCCATGTGATCCAGCCGTTGAGGAAGCCGTTGCGCATCTTATTGCGGAGTGTCCCAGGTTTGGAAGACAGCGCTTTGACCTCGAATCTGAAATAGATGTCGAAATAAATGTAGAGACTATAAGTGATATAATGAAAAATAAATATGTTAGAAACAAGTTTTTAGAATTTTGCCTTAAAATATGTACAATAGTAATAACTAGCAATAAGAACTAGATATAAAATGTAACACGGTAAATATATTCTTAGATATATTATACAAGTGTTTATGTAAAAAACCAAGCAAACAAAAAAAAAATACATGAATTTGAAACAGAAGGTAAAAAAAAAAAAAAAACTATTTTTATAGAAAGAAACCTGTATTTTCATAAACTGTGCCTCTTATAATAGTTATATATATAAAATAGTTTAAGTATATTATATAACAGAGACAACGCACCTGAGGAATGCGATGTCATTGTTATTTTATTTGAAAACTTTGAAATTAAGCCTCCGTCTTCAACGGAGAAAAAGTTGGAAATGACAGATTGGGGTTATTAGCTGGTAGGAGTCCAGCACTATCTGAGTGTCCCTTCTCAGTTGTCCATGATGGATATTTCCCTCAATCTGTCAATTTAAAAAAAAAAAAAAAAAAAGGCTCTTAAGAACGTGCAAAATAATTGTAACCTATTTTGGTAGGGTTGTCACAATAGGTGAAGACAAATTAAACGAAACATTTGTTAAATAGTTTTATTATTCATTATGATAGAATACTTTACAAATTACTTCTCTAATAATTTTATTTTATAATTTTAGTTTATTAATAAGTTATTGTTTTTAATGGTGTGTTTTAATTTTGAATCTAACAAAGTTTTTCAAGAGTTCCCTCGTAAGGAGATAATGCTGGCTGCAGCAGCAGTTCATGATAAAAATCGTGTTAAACTATCAAAATTAAACTAACATACAAAATTTCGTGACCGTGCTACTACCCGTTGAAGAGTTCCCTAGTGAGGAGACAATCCTGGCTGCAGCATCAAGTTATATCTATCATATTACCTGTTGCATTGTCACTGAAGTTACGGTATACAAAATTTCAGCTCAATCAGACATCGGGAAGTGGTTCAAATCTTACTTGCAATATTTGAACTTAACACACATACCTAGGTACTACATGCCAACCCACCCAAATTCCTACAAATGTTTAGTAAAAGCTTGTAATAACAATAAAAAGATAAAACACACCCGTGTAGTACCCTCTTCTTACTAAAAAAAAGGATCACACAATAAAATAAAGGTATTTACTTGAAAAAGTAATAATCCAATATTCACTTAGCTATTGTGCTCCTTGGGCTATCCCAAGGAGCACAATAGCTAAGTGAATATTGGAGTTAAAGTATGATATATTTTAATTTTTCTAGTAATATTCATACACAGTACAATAAACAACCATTATTAATAATAAAATACCACGTTTTTACATTAAAATATTCAAACTTGCAACTAACAAAACAAACAACGTGCGTCGCCGTCGCACTGATCCTGAGATTGTCCATACTCCACTGGCTGTGCCAGCGTAAACCGGTTTTTTTGCAGTCTCGCCGCGTACGCTACAAGTGGCTAGTGGTCACGCACACATGCCCCGCGTGCTTGTAGTAGTGCAACCGATTCGCGCGGTTGTATGAAGCTTATACTCCGTTTATCTACTCATGTGTTTTATACGCCGCCGCACGCACACAAGCTCAAGGATTTCCAAGAATTCCCTCGTAGATTTTTACTTGATTAAAATTTTGTTTACTTGTCGCTAATTGGTGCAAATGAATATTGTGCGCATTAGTGCGAGCACTACTTGTAAGAACAATAATTTGAATATAAGAAGGCTTAAAAATTGTAAATATATTCTCAGTTGAATTAGTCAACGTGTTTCACTATAACCCTAACGGTTATCAGCTACGGACCTGGTTTATGCCTGCCGGCTGATATTTCATTAAATTGGTGACCTCTCGTCGTTCCAACGCTGTTGTACCTAATATCGGTTCACTGAACCTACACCCAACCTCGGTGGGTTTTTGGCCAAATCTAGAACGTACGAATACGTTACCTTATCGTCATGGCACAAGAAAAAGCTGAAGAATTTACCGACAAGCAAGTAACGACTCCTTTCCACGGTGATGTTGCTACGATCTCACTGCCTGTACCTACGTCTATCACCATTCTGGAGTCAAAACCCACGACTGTGGTACGCACAGTTTGAAGCTGCCGTCGCCGCCAGCAAGATGGGAGAAGAACAGAAATTCAACCTCGTCGTCTCGTTGCTAGGCTGTAGCGACCTCGAACAAATCGGCGACATCATATTGAACCCACCATCGACCAACAAGTATATTACGCTAAAGAACAGACTGATAGCGACGTACCAAGAAGCAGACTATCGTCAGCTACAGAAATTACTCAGCGGCCTAGAACTCGGTGAAATGAAACCTAGCCAGTTACTACGTAAGATGCCCGATTTGAGCGGTAAATTACTAACCGACGAAGCTCTGAAAGTTATGTGGCTCAACCAATTGCCCACACAAGTCCGCGCCGTACTCTCCTTATACACCGAATCGTCGCTAGAATTTGTAGCCGTGATGGCCAACAAAATGGTTGAACATTTCGAAACGCCGGCGCACACATCAAGCCCGTCGTGTCTACATTGCCCAACTCACCCAACTACAGAAAATCTACAGTTCGACCTATTATACAAACAAATAGCTAATAAAAGCTTACGCTGGAAATCGCCGAGATTCGAACCAATCACCAACGTGCGTCGTATCACTATGGCGCCACTCGTCCGCATAGCAACAACCTCGCGATCGAACTCGAGATACCGTTCTCGCTCAAACAAATCGCAAACCCGGCGATCCCGACTGGCTGTGTTATTCCACCTGCGCGATGGAGATGAAGCCCGTAGATGCGAATCACCCTGCGCAAAAAAATAAGCAGGCAAAACTAGAAAATACATCGACTATGGCGGGCGTCGATGTTAGCAAACCAAGCTACCGCCTCTGCGTTATTGATCTTAACAACAGAGAGAAGTTTCTAGTCGACACGGGTGCCGACATATCCGTATTAGCCGCGAGAAATAAGAAACACGTGAAGCCGACTGAAAGTACATACAAACTGTTTGCTGCGAACGGTACGGAGACACGTACCTACGGCGAGTTCACACTCGAGCTCAACTTAGGTTTACGTAGAAGCTACAAATGGACATTTACCGTGGCCGACGTGAAAACATCAATACTAGGCGCAGATTTCTTAGCGAAGCACAAATTGAAATTCAAATTATTGTTTACGTGGTGGTGGGAGGGGGGTTTGTATTTATGCTTTAATAGTTGCCCTGCCTAGGTTGCTTTTTTGCTTTCTGGCTTCACTGGATGGATGCTTGTTTAGTATATATGCAAACCTACTTTACTCGACCACGCAGAAGACCGAAAACCAGGCAGAAGCGACTACACTTTAGCGAAATCCTTTCGGCCAATAAGTCTTACGTCGTTCCTCCTCAAAACACTAGAGAGGCTATGTGATAAAGAAACAAGAGGAAACACTCTAGCTCACAAACCTCTACACCCATACAAACACGCCTACAGTCAAGGCAAATCCACAGAATCGGTGCTCCACAGCGTTGTATCGCGAATTGGAAACGGACTAACCGCAAAACAACCGACGCTGGGCGCCTTCATTGATATAGAAGGAGCCTTTAACAAAACCAACTTTAACAGCATAACTGAAGCACTAGAAGCGTATGGGGTTGCTCCAACGCTATTAGAGTGGATAAATAATATGCTGAAATACAGAGCGATACAACTGTCAGTTAACACAACAACCAGGGGAATTGTGGCTAGAGGCTGCTCACAAGGTGGTGTACTTTCGCCACTCCTATAGAACATAGTGGTAGACGACTTAAAACGCAAACTGAACGGCAGAGGGCTCTTCACAGTGGGGTATGCAGATGACCTTGCAATTCTCGCGACCGGATGCTTCGAGGACACACTATGTGACCTCATGAGATCTGCCTTCAGAATAATCGAAGTTTGGTGTAGAAGCCATGGTCTATCGGTCAACCCGACAAAAACAGAACTCATAATGTTTACTCGCAAGAGAAACTCAAATAACCTCAGACTACCGACACTATTCAACACCGAAATAAAACTTACCAACGAAGTCAAGTATCTAGGGGTCATACTAAACAGCAAATTGCTGTGGAACAAGCACCTTGACTACAAACTACAACGAGCATACGCATGCTTCTTCCAATGCAGCAGAATGGAAAGACATGGCGACTCCCCTCAAAAATAACATTGTGGCTATATACCGCCATAATCAGACCAAAATAATAACATACGGTGCTATCGTATGGTGGACCAGGACTGAACTCAATACCGTCATCACCAAGCTACAGAAATTCCAGAGAATGGCATGTTCAGCAATAGCAGGGTGTATGAGAACAATACCGACAGCCGCCCTCGAAGTCATCCTAGGGCTGGCCCCCTTAGACCTTTCCGACAACAAGAAGCGACTATGGTCGCAATACGACTGAAACACCAGGACCTGTGGGGAAACACTAGAAGCCCACATGCATCGATCTTAGAGCGAGCTATAGTTTACGAACCACTGCTCGCCGCCCCGTGTGACAAGATTCCCAAACAACATCTATTTCAAAAGAACTACCATATACAATTTCATGAGGAACAGAGAGATCAATCGGGAATCAACGAGGTCCAAGTCTACACTGATGGCTCAAAAACCATACAGGGAATGGGCGCAGGAGTTCACTCCCTGGATCTCAATATTAACATATCTATGACACTAGGCTTACACAGTTCTATCTTCCAATCTGAATGTGTAGCCATTACGGAGGCCGCCACGGCGATCGACAGGAGACGGATTGAAGGCTATCGGATACGAATCCTCTCCGACAGCACAGCAATACTTAGAGCCCTAGAGAGCAATATTTGCAACTCTAGGCTCGTTTACGAATGCCACCTTGCTCTTGAAAGAATATCCACAAAAAACTTAGTGACCTTACAATGGATAAAGGGGCACAGTGAATCACTGGGTAATGATGCTGCAGATGAATTAGCTAGAACAGGATCAGAAACTACCACAAAAGGTCCACCTCCATTCCTCCCTCTACCATTCTCACAACTAAGAACATGGATGCGGCTTCGCACTCAGAGCCAACATAATAAACGCTGGGCACGGACAACGGACTGCAGACAGTCGAGATCAGCCCTACCGGCCATCTCACCACGTCTGACACACCGCCTGCTCAACCTACAAAGATCGGATCTTCGGACCATCGTGGGGATCCTAACAGGACACTGTCCCCTGAACAAACATCTGTACAACATCGGAGCAACAGACAGCCCACTCTGTAGGGGATGTCTGACCGAAGAAGAATCTGCTGCCCATGTAGTCCTGCAATGTGTGGGAGTAACAGCACAACGCAAGGAAATCCTCAACAACCCGAGGTCACTCCGCGAGGCCTGCGAAGACCCCAGGAATCTTCTGTGCTTCTGGGCGGAGTTGGGCTGACTATCTCCATAACCGGCCGACTCTCACGCATAATGGACCAACTTGGAGTTCAAATGCGGAAAAGGGAGTCCAATTAACATTACATGAACATTTTAACATTATTGTTTAGATAGAATGTGTGTTGATTCATAGGCCAAATTGTTCATTGTCCTTTGTAGAATTGTGTTTAGTTGTCGCTGATTGGTGTAAATAATTATTGTACACATTAGTGCTAGCGTTAATTGCATAAACAATAAATGGGATATAAGAAGGCGTAAAAAGTGAAAATATGTTCTCAGTTAATCAGTCTACGTGTTTCAATATAACCCTAACGGTTACCAGCTACGGACCTATATGTTTTTATTCTGTGAGCTCCATAGGAGATATATGTTTTTATTCTGTCAGCTCCACACAAATTTTTAAATAAAAATTTCTCCGTGCGCCGTTTATAAGTCTGTAATATAATGATACAATTTTGGAGTATGTATTTGGTCTTCTGAAACATATTATGCAGGCATAAAAGTCACCACTTTCGAGATTACTGATCGGAGGTCTATGAAAGCCGAAATCCAGCCCACAGTACGCCGGCTGCTAATGCGTTAAAATAACATTAATATGTGCAGCACCGGTAATTTGAGATAATCTTTGCATCCCTTATGATTTCTACTGTTTCATTGCTACAGTTAAAATAATATAAAGAAACCAACGCATCGCTGCGACTTTTTTTTGGCTAACATTATAAAACTGACATTGCAAACGAGACAAGAGATGCAATGCTTTATCTTGGTTTTCTTACTAAGATTTGTATACACCTACCTATGTGATCATGCCTATATCTAGAGATACATAATCAAGGGAAACTAAAATGTATACGCTCAGCCATCTAGAATTCTAATTTGAAGCAAAAACTTTGTACGGCTTTTTACGTAAATGGAGCGGACGCAGGAGTATGCAATTTGGCAAATTTAAAGTTTATAATAATATATGGAGAAGGAGGGTCGAATCCTAATATTTTTATAAAATATGCATTAGAAATACATTAAATTAATGAAAAAACACTACACGCACACAACCATGCATTTGACACACGTAGTCGAATCGCATTCGTTGTATTTCGCCATTGTTCGATTGCTCGACTGATATCGTAGAATTCTTCGTAACTGTGGTTACATGTCTTAAGTACCGTGAAATGAAATTATAAGGGTATAGTTATAGGCAATAAAACCTTAATAACGATCAATCTTAAAATTTAAATCAATTATGGTTGAAATTCGACCATAATAGATTTAAATTTTAAGTTGGCGATCGCTAGTTCTAATTTATTGCTCTATGAAGTGAAAATCATCTCGACCACTTGACATGATTAGTTGGCCAACATGTCGGCTAACCTATTTGATAGTAAGAAGCCGCTAGTTTTATAAGTAACATATCGTGAGATCGGTATAAATCAAGTATAAACAAAGATCATAGACAACGAGTGCGGATTTAGGTACAAAGTGAAGTGACATGAGTGACCTGACATCTAAATATGACATTTCTTGATTAGGCTAGGCGAGAGTACCTATCTTGTTAATTTGCTCGTAATTTTTTTACTTTGTTCGTAATTAGATACTTGTAGGAAGTTTGTGTGGTTCTTTTTATCAATATTACACCGCTGTGAATGTATTAAAAATAGTAATATTTCTTATACAACTTTGGAAGTTGACAAAGTGTTAATAGTAACATGTGACGGTATCTAATAATTAATTTTTCATACTTTACTCCGAATTGTTTCAGTTGGTTATTGTCATTGGCAACGAAAGTGATGGCTTTACCATTGCCCATACCTCCTTGCGCAAAAAGAGATGGTTGTAGTGGCTTAAGTTGTGAACGTTTTGATTATGCCAGTACTATGGCTACAACATTGTTGGCACCGGTAAAAACTGAACGACAAATCCTCGAGCATTCTATGTCTGAGGACGATCCTAATGCAAACACGCAACTACCTAGTGTAGTGGGTACACCCCGTTGGGGCCCGAGACATCGCGGCGCTCAAGAGCTTGCTGAACTTTACAGTCCAGGTAAGATTGTTATAGTAGCAAAAACCTATAGGTACTGGCATTAGAACTTTATATTATTTATATATGAAGTTACTAAAACTTAAAGCACTTGTTTGTTTATATGAGTCAACAATTAATACCTTTGTTCTGTTCCTTGCTTCTGTGAAGTAATTGTTCATTTCCATGAGGTTTAATTTCTTTATTGATCCTCATATAATCAAATTAATAATTCTACTTAGTTTATGTTAGATATTAATGAGAAGGCATATTATTTAAGTGGAATGAGAATGTAATTTTTGTTTTGACAGGCAAAAGACTACAAGAATGGGTGTGTGTGGTGGTTTGTTGCACATTGTGTGTCAGTGCTGGTCTTCTAATGGCCAGACACATACATGCCGATGCTTCATTATTCTTAGCAGCAATTGCTGGTGTGCTTACTGCAGATTTTGCATCTGGACTGGTACACTGGGCCGCTGACACTTGGGGAGCAGTTGACCTTCCCCTTATAGGCAAAGTAATAACATTGTCTTTACTCAACTGTATCTAGCTATTGTTGTATGTGTTTTTGTGCTATAACAACATTCTCATCCGCTTATCTTATTTACTTACTGCAGATATTTGCCATTTCCTGCAAGCCATTTGTATCTTGCTATCACTACAATGCTATCAATATCTGATAAGATAGGAATAAAATTTATGAATACATCATCATGAGATCTCAAGGTTAACAATAAATATTTTAGTGGGTATTTATAACTGATAGGAATCAGACAAGGTTGTTTAGATGACTTCTCCTTAATGTTCTATAACCTGTCAGCTTAATCATATCAAGTCATAATGTTGAAAGCATTGTATCTGGACGCCAATGTCCAAACTATGGATAATGAGTTAAAATGCAGACCACACACAGCATTATTTAAGGTCTACTAGGACACAAATATTATGTTCTGTAATCACTCCAACTACTATGCTTTCCATAAAATATATCTTCTCTTTATGTACTATTTTTATTATAGTAAGCCATTACATAGAAAATCCTTTAAATCTTTATGTACAAGTGGTCAGGGTTGCTAAAAACAAGCAATATAACAGATCATCAGTTTTTACATTATTGTGTTTGTTATGTTATCCACACTTATCACATGGGAGACCTTAGGGAGGACTCATTCATTTGTTTACATTTTTTTATTGTACCTTTAACATATTTATTAATATACCTACAGTGCTAATTTAAAATCACACAGAATAAACTAGGAGAAACATTGTTTGTATGTCTGTAATGGGTAATGTTTATTGATTAATTTTAAGATTGATATTGTTTTTTTTATTATCTATGGTTATAGTAGAACATAGACTATTTTAGGTACATCATGCTAATGATCAGTAAGAGTGGTACTATAGTAAGAAAGAACACGGGACCAGGAATAATAAAGGAACGCTGAGTAACACTACTGGGGTTCTTTAAAGATAAAATGTAGATATGTAATAATTATTTCATACCTACATTTATATATTAAAAATTAAATACTTGTACTCTTATAAATAACGTAGGTATATATTTATTTGAATAAAAATTAATACCATGTTTATAAAACATCTTCGCAAATAATTAATTATTTTAGAACATTTGATTACCATAAAAAAGGTTTTAGTCAGTCAACCTTAAAAGATAGACATATACCACCGCGGCCTTTTGTTTAGAGCTTTTTAACAGGAACAATTACGTCATACATGATTTTTGGGTAACTTTGAACGTTTACACAGTGCACGCAACGAAAGCTCTCAAAATGAGTAAACTTTCCCGGATTTTGCAACATTTTCCATTGATGCTCCGCTCCTATTGGTCATAGCGTGATGTTATATAGCCTATAGCCGTCCTCGATAAATGGGCAATCCAACACTAAGAATTTTTTAATTCCAACCAGTAGTTCCTGAGATTATCGCGTAGAAACAAACATACAAACTCTTCAGCTTTATAATATTATAGTATAGATAAACATCGCATATCCACGGTAAATGAATTATCCTAATATACTACGAAATCAAAAACAATACCCTAAAGAAAATTAAATACTACAAAATCAAATAATGTATCTATTTAGATAAAGAAATTAACAAAAATAAATAAACTAAAACAAAACTTATTACTAACTTATTCATCTAAAAAGTATTATACGACAATATTTTAGAAAACAAATTTAAAAAGTAGTTCGCTGAGCACAACCGTTCCATAAGGAGCCGACTACGCGTCCGGCGTCTGAGCCGCGCGGCATGGTATCTCGCAGAGCTAACTCAGCATTTTAAAACTGCGATATCTCCTAAGATATTCATTGAAATCAAATGATGTAAAGGGCAATTATGTTTTAAATTAATTACTTGTGATGAATAACGTGTTTATTTGAATAAGGATTAATATCATGTTTATAAAAGCACCTTCGCAAATAATACATTATTTTAGAACAAATTTGGTTAGCATAAAAAAGTTTATAGTGAGCCACCTTAAAAGATAGACATAATATATGCTGTCGTGGACTTTTTTTTAGAACTTTTAAAGGGAAACAATTCTGTCATACATGATTTTTGCGAAACTAACTGTGTACGCAGCGCACGCAGCGGAAGCTCTCAAAAGGAAAAACACCCTCCGATTTTGAAACATTCTTCATTGGTGCTCCGCTCCTATTGATCTTAGCGTGATGATATATAGCCTATAGCCTTCCTCGATAAATGGGCTATCTAACACTGAAAGAATTTTTCAAATCGGACCTGTAGTTCCTGAGATTAGCGCGTTCAAGCAAACAAACAAACAAACAAACTCATCAGCTTTATAATATTAGTATAGATATTTGATTTTAACCATTACCAACCAAAAAGTAATAATAATGAAGTAGTAATGGTTAAAATCAAATATATATATATTTATTATATATTCATACATACCTACATAGATTCACGCATGTTTCCCTGAGGGGTAGGCATAGACTACGGATTTCCATTTGCTATGATCCTGACACACTTCTCTGGCTTCATTCACTTTCATCACATTCCTCATACACGCCCGTCGGTTCAAGGAGCTCTTAACCTGGCCTTTGTCCAGAACGCCTCCGATCTGATCGAGAAACGTTTGCTTAGGTTTTCTTCTTGCGACTGTTCCAATCACACTAGCCTTATAAACTTTCTTAGTCAGTCTTTCTTCGTCCATTCTTTCTACATGTCCAAACCAGCTTAACATACCCTTTTCTATTCTTGTCACTATATCCATTTTCATGCCGCATCTCTCTAATCACACTATTCCTTATAAACTATCTTATAAACTATATTATAGATCTTTCAGAGTCACACCACATATGCTTCTCAGCGCTCTCATTTCTACAGCATTTATTCTGCTCTCATGCTTCTTTTGCCATACCCAACTTTCACTTCCATACATAATTCCATGTGGGCACTAATAGTCCTCTATGAACAGCCAAACGTGCCTTTTCGGATACATTTCGACTGTTCATAAAAGCGCGTAGAGCTCCATTCACTTTGTTGCCAGCAATCGTTCTCCTTTCAATATCTTCCTCATGTTTACCATCCCTTATAAACAAAGTACCCAAATATACAAACTCTTTCACTTGCTCCACTTTTTCTCCATCAATCATAATATTACACATCGTCACGCACTCTTCCTTTTCAAATACCATTACTTTCGTCTTGCTTACATTTATTTTCATTCCTTTACTCTCAAAAGTACCATGCATAATAGTTACCATCGCCTGCAACTCTTCCGCTGATGATGCAAGTATTACTTGGTCATCGGCATAAAGAAGACATTTGACAAGTAACTCATTCATTCTTAATTCCTATTCACAATCTTATAAATCTTCCAACAATTGTCCATGTATAGATTAAACAGCCAAGGTGACGCTACACATCCTTGTCTAATACCTTTTTCGATGCTAAACCTTTATGTGTAGGTCCCATTTATCCTAACACAAGCTCTGGAATCATCATAAAGAGATTTCAGAGCTCGCGTGAGGTTGCTATTCACTCCATACATGGCCAATGCCGACCAAAGTTCATTCCTCACCACTTTATCATAAGCCTTTTCCAGATCCACGAATGCGCAATAGACCTTGTGACCTTTGGCCAAAACTTTCTCGGCTATGCTCCGTAAGGAAAAGACCTGATCCGTACATCCCACAATTTACCGACGACGGTGAGCAAGCTAATGCCTCTATAGCTTTGCAATCTTGCTGTGAGCCTTTTCCTTTGTATAAAGGTACTATAACGGCCTTGCACCAATCACTTGGTACATGGCCGGTATTCCAGCACAAATTAAAAAGGCGACACAATTGAGTTGCTATAAGACTCTGTCCAGCTGTCAGCATTTCGACTGTAATCCTATCATACCCACCAGCCTTTCCTGATTTCATGCTTTTCAATGCTTTCTTTATTTCATCCATACTAATATGGCTTTCATCACTACTATCATTATCATTAATTTCGAAACTTTGCCCATGACATTCCTCTCTTTCAAATAAACTTCAAAATATTCCTTCCATCTCTTCAGTACGCTCTTTTCTTCATTCAGTAAATTTCCTTTCTTATCTCTGATTGATTTCAGCTCTGTGGTTACATTTTACCAACGTTTTTACGTACCATTACCAACCAAAAAGTTATCCTTTACACTAGAGATGTTATGGATATGATATTTCGGATCTGGATACGGATATGGATATATGAATAAAATTATATCGGTTTCGGATACGGTTACGGATATGTAATTATCCGTTACCGATTATCCGTTAGTTTTGGATAGTTTCGGTTACGGATATTAGATTGAAGTAACAATTATAAAATATAAATTATAAACACAAATAGTATGTAATAATTTGGTTTTATTTATAGGTTTTATGTAGTCTTGGTTATCATTTGGTATTATAATCAGTCATATAGGTATTACTTACCTATACCTACTCAAGTATTATATACCTACCCAATTTTAAGTTTTATCTATTAAAATAATTATTTAGACTCCGCCCTTATACGAAACTATCCGAAACTTGTAGTTTCGGTTACGGTTACGGAGCTCCATAACATCCCTGCTTTACACCATGATCTCAAATATGTTATTGGTACAATTAAAAAATGTAAACAAATGAATGAAACCTCTCTAAGGTCACCCATGTGATAACATAACAAACACAATAATGTAAAAACTGATAATCTGTTATATTGCTTGTTTTTAGCAACCCTGACCACTTGTACCAAAAGATTTAAAGGATTTTCTATGTAATGGCTTACTATAATAAAAATAGTACATAAAGAGAAGATATATACAATCGGCCGACAGCTCTCGGACGATTTGCTATTTATTTTGAAATCGGCTTTTGACGAGAGTGGTCGCATAATAAAATTATTTAATTGCTTTTATACAATGGAGGAGGTGGATTAAGAAGAGAAATCGACAGTATTGGATGCATCCTATCTACAGTGACAAATTATTGAAAGGAAAATTGTATACGATGGATTCCAAATTACTAGATAATCTAGTAATTTGGAATCCATCGTATACAATTTTCCTTAACAAAACAGCGCTATCATGAAAAATAGATATGACCGTCTGGTGCCAAAGCTCGGAGCAAACTGAACTATCGGACGAGTCTGGCAGACTAAACAATCGGTGGTATGCGCGCGTGGAAGAGCGCCGTACTGAATTAGCAGTGGGCCGATAGTTTGCCGACGGTTCAGTTTGAAAGCAATCGTGTAGCCCCTTAGTTACCAAAGTGGTCCAGGTGGACCCCCAGGGGTCCACGGGAGACTCGACGGGGGTCTACTTTGGCGTAACAAAAAAAAAGGGGGTTCACAATTCGTAAGCGGGGTGCCACGAAAATTTATTTGCTTTTGATGGTGAAGAACTAAAATGTTGGCTTGACTTCAGCTATCAATGTAGGCAGATAATATTTTAAGAAGCTCAGCGACTGTTACTTGTAATAACTTGCATATTCCATATTCAGTACCAGTGGTCTCGAAAAAGTAGAGATTTGATCAAATGTTTTAATTGCACGAACTTGTTTGATTCTTCACCAATATAAATACGAATGCCAAGGAATATGGTAAATGTAGCTGCAGGGGTCCACCGAAACCACATCATATCATTATTGAGTTATCACAAACTGTTTACTTATACTTTACTAGCTTTTGCCCGCGGCTTCGCTCGCGTTAATTTAGAATTTGACAATCAATTCGGGTTGTACTCTGCTTGTAATAATATAATTCAATCATGATTCGAAAGACACGTGGCGCCATCGATTATAATCATAAGAACGTTATTGTTTTCCTCGGGAACAGTAATTTTTTTCGGGATGAAAGGTAGCCTATGTCCGTTTCTGTACATCTGTCAACGTATATGCAAAATTTCAGGATGATCGGTTCAGTAGTTTAGGCGTGAAAAGGTAACAAACAAACAAACAAACTCATTTTCGCTTTTATAATATTATATAGTTAGGATTAGGATATTTAAGTGAACAGTTAGTGATAACTCATAACAATAAAAACTTGGTCCATGAACTCAGTGTACACAAAACAATTGCATGATTATACTATCATGAGCATTCTCGGATCTAATTATATTATCTAACGCGACTTACTTCCGCGATCTATTATCATATTAAGAAAACAAATTGTTCTCTGTTCCATATAATAAGCTAATTCATAGTTTTATTGTCTTTTTGGTATGAATAATAATATGATAAACACACTTGACATATTTGACACATTATTATTCGCATTCTATCAATTGTTAGAAAAGTTAGTCAGAATTAATCTTTGTTCTACCTTTATAAGGTTCTTTCGACCTAATTAATCGAATGAATCTTTGCATGTAGTACCTACGTGCCTAATAAAATACATATGCTACTTTATGGTTTAACCCACAGACAGAGTACAAGATAAGATAATATTAAGGCACCGAACTCCAAAGTAAGCACGATTAAAAATATTGATTGCAAGATCTTCAAACGAAATTCGTATTCGTATGAGATCAAGCTTTAACAAGCAAGTCTTGAGCTTTGGTAAAGACATCCTCGTTTATTTACATACATGAGTGAACTTGACTTTTTTTAGAACAAGAGTAGCAGACATGCTTACGGCTCGCCTGCTAAGCAGCAGTTATCTATCATCACACTCAGATCTCATTCGAAGGAAATACAGATATGATAAGAGGAAAGGAATGGAAGAAAGATACCTTTACCTTGAAGATGCCTTCCGATTGTTCTATCCTGTCTTACCGGGCGAAATACAGTAACAGTACTACTATAGGGTTTATACATGTAGGTAGGTATTGGTACTTCTTCGTGTGGGCCGGGTCATGCGTACTGTTACAAAATAATTGGCAACGGCGTGATCTTCTTTGTGTCGTGTACACAAGGCTATTGTCACATCTTGGTAGCGTGGGTAACAACCGACGGCACTATCAGAATAAGTCTCTAATGTGCATAAATGTATTCACAAAATTAGTAAAAAATATAAATTGTAGAAGACGCAGAAAATCTATTAACCCATACCCTATGTTTCATTTAATGCCGGCCTACGGTTAACTTCTTTGTTTTAATTAATTAAAATATACGGCATTTACGTTCTTATTCCTTGCTTGCTAAAGAAAAGTTATTTTAGAAATATTTAAATTCATTATGTAGAAGTACGAAATACGAATATTTACATCAATGATAATTGATAATGTTAGATAAGATAAAACTTTATTCGTGGATAAAGGAGATGTTTCATTTTCGGCTATGAAATGTACTATCAGCCAAAATATAACGAAAAATACCAGAAATCGGGGAAAAATATTATTTCCTGAATTTAAGTCGAATTACGTTTACGCTTAAAAATAATAGTTTTTATATTATTGCCATTATATTCAATATGGCAGTGGTCTCGGTCACATAATTTTGTATGCGTTTATAAATCATATCGAAAGTACGAAAGTAGGTACTATATAATAATGTAAATAATACATAAATATATATGTCAACAAAAAATATGTTTTAGAGTATCATTTATTCATTTCAACTATCATACAATTTTTGGAAATCCTCGGAACTGAATCTAGCACGGTAGGCCGGCTGACCTTTTTTGGTAATTTGGTTTGAGATCCAAATTACGAGGTTTTGTGCCTGCTTCTGTACGAGAAATAAAGTTCTAAGGTTGGCAACCCCGTTCCAATGCTGAATATGTGTTTCTTATTCCACTTTCTTGAATTCATACGTTTTCCTATCATTTTTACAAGAATTATCAATTTTTTGGTTGATATTATTCCAGAGCAAGAGTTCTTTTACTTCTAACAATTCTAGCATTCTAGGTTATGTATAGATATCATCTTCTACCAACTTGTCATAGATAGTCCGCACGACAAACGTCAAACATTTTATATTTTATTTTGCGCAACGAAAATACTAGAAGTTAATAAAGAATTGCTTAAGTAAATGTATTTCGGGGTATATTTCCCATGTTTTCTGAGGATGTACAAGTTATAGCCGGAGTCCTATACAAAAGTGAAACATCTCCTTTATCCTAGGTTTACAATTTTTAATAATGATGTTCTAAATATGTGTACACAGCATATTTAAAACGGATACAATACATACAGTTAAACATATTTACACTATTAAACATATTTGACTATATTAACTGAGAAAATTAGCAAATTAATGTATAAATAAGAAGAAATATTCTGTTTAACTTCAACATATAAAATTGGCGGTAAACCGATAAAAATTCTTTACCTTCCGTGCTATTCAAATGACTGTTACGGTAAGGTAAGGATTCTCGCTCCGGAAATACCAACTGTAAGTTAATTGAATAAGGACAGTTTAGTATTAATGATTGTAATATTTAAGCGAACAAAACATGCACGATAACTATTAATGAGTTTGGTGTAAACAAGTAGTAGGTATATCTACAAAAAACAGATAATTTTGAAGAATGATTGTTAAGCTTAGTTAAACTATTTTATGTTGATAACATTTATGTTTACATATTCTTTTTTAATGTTATATTGACAATAAAGTCAACGAATTATCTGAACGATGTCCGCTATAATGTTCTTTGAAGTTAGTTATTGATTTTTGTAATAGGAGCAATTTATTGTTTTCGGTAGAAGCATTTTCTTTGTTGTGGCTGGGTGTATCTATATCTATGCACTTGTGTATACTACTCAGTACCTACTCATGTAGCAACTAACCCACTAAAACAATATATTATGCAGTTGTATCTGGAGAAAGATAACATTAAACTTTTAGGGCACAATAATTAATTCGTCGAGCATTAGACGTAGACCGCGATCTACATTTAAACCTAAAATTTTGATCAAACTGGGGCATTTAACTGTAATGCTATTATCTCCGACCTACAAAGAATCACAATAAACAATGTTAAACTTGAGGTAAATCAAGTGCTCATGCGGTTTACATTTTTTTTGGTATAGCGCTTGTGTATATTGGTCGGATATATTAACGATGGTTTTATACATATTCAAACAAACACTAAGAAAGGACCTGAAAGGGAAATATATAAATGTTTGAGTCTAACTAGCGATTGAGCGATTGACCCGTTTGTTCGTCTATTACCTAAATATTTCATTTGCTTTTTATATTTAATAACATTACTATTAAAAAAATAATATGTCACTAGTGTGGACTAGTTCCAGATATAAACTTTTTATGATGCGAACTTCTAACACACGCAATAGAGACAAAATCACTAGGATATTTCTACCGGCACATAGATGTCAATGACGAACTTGATGATGAAAGGCAATATCGTTGGCAAACATCGACTAAAACGTCCATTCTACCAGGTCATTCCATTTATCCATGTGAGATTGAAGGTGACTATCACTGAACTGCCCTTATTTTCGCAGCAACTATTTGATCAAGAATTAGGTATTATAAACAAATCGCACATCATAGTGTGTGGGAGTGTAATCTTTGGCAAAGTGAACGTAACATTATATTTTATAATTTACAAATACTTATGGCCCATAGACTAACGTAACCGCGTACTATCAAATGCTTGTTTGCCATATTTGCATAAAAAAATTAAGTGTTCGTTAGTAATGCTTTTAGAAAATAGTTGCGCTGAGCGTCGTGTGCTATGAAAATTCTTGGCAGAATCTTCCTTGCGTATGATACATGGGTTACGCAATAAAATTCAGTACGCTTAAAATCTATAAAAAGACACCTGTAACTTGGTTATTTCATTCCAAATGCTAATTCGGTATGTGAAACTACGTTTGAACAACTATGAACGTTCATCTGCGCCATATCCATTTCCCTTTTTTTATTAATTTCCGTACTATTATCTCTGCATACGAAACGAACACTGCAATAATGACCTTAAGTTTTAATTAGCAATTTCTTCTGTGTCAATTAGAACAGCCTGTTCTTTCCAAGTCGACAGCTGTTTGGTCTCAGAATCTAAATGATCAATACAATGTTGATTCTGAGACCAACCGCTGATGTTAATTCTGTAGATATTAAATGCGAAATAAAGAATATCAGTTTTAGAAATAAATTTGAAATACCGATTAATATAAATATGGTGATTAAATTCATGTTATATTTACATAGTAATTACTCATATTGGAACGTAATTATGCGAGTGTGTCTGGTGCTTGCAAGCGAATGTAGTATACAAGGTTATTTTCAATACCAATATACACACATCAAAAAAAGTCCGCGTTCACTTGGCAAAGTTGAGATATTTTTTCTCGTGTTAAAATATAATTAATGAATGCATTATTTATTGCTTTAACATTTAAAAACACATCATTTAAATGTAGACAACATAAAATCTTCTTTTGTTTTTTTATATAAAAACGAGGTGAATGATAAATGTCTCTCATTCTTGTTTCTGCCTGAACGCTGTTTTAATCAATTTCTCTGAAATTGTTCATTTGAAAAATGCCAGGTGGACTGTCTGAAGTCTTGCGAGCAAGAACAGTGTTATTGCGTGAAAAAGGATATGCTACAAGGCGAATTGCAGCCAGTACCTCCGTTTCTTAAACCTGTGTCATTACTACCCTGCAGAAGTATTGGAGCATGGGCAACCTGGCTGATCGACCTCGTAGTGGCCCGACTGTTCTTAGTGATGTTTAGAAGCGCGACATCAGACTTGCCGCCCGTGATCCAATAATTAACGCTACGAAACTGAGATTAGAGGTGCGAGCTGCTACTAGACTGGATATTAGCACTCAAACCATTCGTAATTTACACCACTTTAAATTACGACCAAGGAGATCCTAGCTAGCACCTTTAAATACACGGGCACGACAGCGACGCAGATTGCAGAGGGCCAAGCGATGAAGACGAAGAAGAAGATGTCTGGTGTAATTGTCTTTTTTTTGACGACACACGGATTAGTACGCACCCTGATAACCTACGTGTCCGAGTTTGGAGATGGCCTGGGAATTCCGAAAGGCAAAGAACTGCTACGGGAATCGTTCAGCAAGGTGGCAAATCGGTATCGGAATAATGATTGGAGCTCGAACACCTTTGATCCCGTACCAAGGCTCTATGTCAGCTATTTGTACAAGACAGCTGTTATTGGTGGCATCACCAGACCATTCAGGATAAATTATGGTAACCATTTCGTATTGGTCGACGATAATGCGCATCGAGCTCAACGAGTGAGCGATGCTCTCCGGGAGTACGAAATCACGCGGTAAGACTGGCCTGCCGGCTCTCCGGACTTAAACCCAATCGAACACGCATGGGACGCTCTCAAGCGAGCTATTTGGAGTCGTCAGCCACCTCCAAGAACTCTGTTAGAGATGAAGGAAGCCGCCATTCAAGAATGGGACAGGTTACCACAATAACTATTGGACAACTTGGTTTACAGCATGCCCAGGAGGATTTCCGCATGAGTTCAAGCCAGGGGAAGAGTCATTTTGTGTGAAATTAGTAAATTAACTTTAATCAGAACTTTGCACTTCTTTAAATTACAAATTTCACAGATAGAAAAAATTATTTTTTTGAAGAAAATCAAAAATTATATAGATATTTTCATATCGAAAGTGTGTGCTTTTAAATATTAAAGCAATAAATAATGCAATCATTAAATTATATTTTGACACGAGAAAAAATACCTCATCTTTTCCAAGTGAACGCAGACTTTTTTGATGTGTGTAAATGAAATTAATTATTATAGTATTTTAAGGAAATAATTAACAATAAAATAATATTCTACCACATACACACAACACCATCTAGCCCAAACTACGCAGAGCTTGTACTATGGGTACTAGACAATGGATAAACATACATATATACTTTTTTTTTGTAAATACATACATAGTATACATAGAATTAATTGTTGCTGTTTTAATTTAATATAAATAAATCACTTATGTACATATAACTTGCACTTTCGCTTAATTACGCAATCTTGTCCATTAACTAGCTGAATCTTTAACTACAACTTTGTTTAAATGCTATCAATTAAATGATAAAATATCATTTAATGCGTGTAGGTTTTTCTGAAGTCAAAGTCGTATTTGTTAATTTTTAACCGGAGTTATTATCGCAGATTCTTTCGTATGTGAAGTTTACAAGTTTTATAAAAGGATAACAGTATTGCGCACATTGAAATTTACCGTGTAGCAGACTAATATTGACTTGTAAAGCTAAACCAGTAGTAAGCAATCTTCGTGTTGTCATATATCCACACAACTTTAATTAACACATATTCACGTTGTTGAATTTCAATGTCACCAAAATGAGTCAAACAGGTAATGTAAAAAATCGCACCAGAAACTGTTTGTGTGTCGCATTACGGTTAAATTAAATACCGTGCGTATTTCAATACTATTTACTATGTAATAATCGAGAATAGATTTATATACTTACTATAAACATTATTCAAGGAATAAACGTTGAATGTTACATCTATGTATATAATTATATATTTTACTATACCTAATAAAACTATAGAGGCCAAAAAGTATACTTTGAATAAATTTGCATATTAAATCTGCTAGGAAAAACACGATATTTTTTAAATTTTATTTGTTTATCAATCTGATCATCAGAATACCTGGATAGTTGCCAGTAAAATAGCGGAATAGGTCCTGAGATGTATCTTGACTATATCCTAAAGAGAGGTCAGCTGTAGGCAGGCTTCACCTCTATTAAATGCAAATACAATGTCTACAAAAACCAGAGTTCATGTTGAATTGGCTTACTTAATGGCATTCGCAGTGATAAATAAATTTGATATTATTGTTAAACGTTAAAATACGTTATTATTATATTATAAAAAAATATATAGGTACCTATATTTATAATTTGTAACTTAACTTTGACTTTGTATTAAAAGATACAAACCAAACGTAATTTGTATCTTTTTCAACAACGCTCAATTTTTCGTGAGTCAAGATGGCGGGTGTACCTTAATCAATCGAATAATAATAAATATAATTTACCGAAAGAATGTACCTAAATTGTTCTATTTAGTACCTCGGTTAAAAAAAATTGTACCTCTAGAAGGAAACCACAGCTAAATTTAGATACACCAGCCATATTGACGTCAATATGGCGGATGTTCTATAATATTTTATTAGTAATGGTTACATTACTAATAAAATATAATGACACCAAAAAAATGTACCTAAATTGTACTATTTAGTACCTCAGTTAAAAAAAACTGTACCTCCTTTAGAAGGAAACCACAGCTAAATTTAGGTACAGCAGCCGTATTGAAGTCAATATGGCGGGTGTTCTATAGTATTTTATTATTTTATTAGTAATGGTTACATTACTAATAAAATATAATGACACCAAAAAATGTACCTAAATTGTACTATTTAGTACCTCGGTCAAAAAAAACTGTACCTCCTTTAGAAGGAAACCACAGCTAAATTTAGGTACAGCAGCCGTATTGAAGTCAATATGGCGGGTGTTCTATAGTGTTTTATTATTTTATTAGTAACTAGCTTTTGCCCGCGGCTTCGCTCGCGTTAATTTAGAATTTGACAGTCAATTCGGGTCGTACTCTGCTTGTAATAATATAATTTAACCATGATTCGAAAGACACGTGGCGCCATCTATTATCATAAAAACGTTGTGATTGTTTTTCTCGGGAACAGTACTTTTTTTCAGGATGAAAGGTAGCCTATGTCCGTTTCTGTACACCTGTCAACGTATATGCAAAATTTCAGGATGATCGGTCCAGTGGTTTAGGCGTGAAAAGGTAACAAACAAACAAACAAACTCATTTTCGCTTTTATAATATTAGTTAGGATAGGATTATATTCACGTCATGCCATGTGTCAACATGTGTCAACCTTAGCGATAGTTAGATCACACAGAAACTTTTGTCAAAATTGGTAGACCACTTTCTTGGCCGATGGTACTATGTAGCACGGAACCGATAGTAAATAAATTCTTGTTCTTAGCCCGTTTTCAGTTCTTATTATTTAATTCTCTGCCCAAGTTACTCAAATGGCGTAGTTTTTATAGTGTAAAGCTAGATAATGGCATGGCTTACTCAAAAACAACATTTAAATATGCGTCGTTAGATTACACGCTGTCACAGAATGCGTAAGAAAAATAAAGATTCACAGCTCCTCCCCCGTAGGTGATAGCGTGATAATATGTAGCCTATATGTTGACCCGACCTGTTAGTAATATTCATGCAAAATTTGAAGTAAATCCATGTAGTACTTTTTGAGTTTAGCCCGGACATACATACAGACAAACGGACAAAAATTCTGAAAACTATATTTTTGGCTTCGATATCGATTGTAGATCACGCCTCAAGTATTCTTTTAAAAAAATATTCAATGTACAGTTTTGACTTTCCTGCGATTTTATTATATGTATAGATGATTACATTACCAATAAAATATAATGACACCAAAAAGATGTACCTAAATTGTACTATTTAGTACTTGCCTCGGTTAAAAAAAACTGTACCTCCTTTAGAAGGAAACCACAGCTAAATTTAGTTACACCAGCCGTATTGACGTCAATATGTCGGGTGTTTATTATTTAACCATTACTAATAAAATATACCTAATAACACCAAAAAATGCACCCAAAACAAGTAAAAAAAATACACACTTGATCAGTTCGTACTGAGAAATAAAACAACTGTCTCGTTTACAGTATTATGTTTATTGTTGTTAGTCAAAAGTAAAAAATCATTTATTCACTTAGGTCACAAAGTAACACTTATGAACGTCAAAGGGGTTAGTGAGTTCATTCATTTACTGAATTTACATTTATGTTATTTGCAAGGTTCAGGCAAAAGGTTGAGCCTATGAGAAGATACCTGCAAGAAATTCGAGGCCACTCTTTTAAATCACCATCAAATTATAATTTCAGTATTTTACAACAAACTCATTTATGTACCAGGTGTTGCAGTCATTATGCCATATGTTACTGTCCGTATAAAACTAAATTCTAAAAATAAAGGAAAAGTTAATAATAGTAGGTAAGAATAATTTCAGGCTTGAAATAATATTTATCTGTAGTCATTTGTAATAGACAGTAGTATGGCATGAGGACGGATACACTTACACTTTGTGTCATATGAAAAGGTAGTTCGTGACTAAATGTAGTTAAAAAAAATTACGTTATTACAACGTTTGTTAAAAGAAAAGACTTTAAGATCACAAAATAAACACGAAGTACCTTTACATAAGTAAATTGACTTAAATAATAGATACATTGTTTGAATCCTGTATGAAACAAGCAACTACACTCGCGTGCAAGTAAATCGACTCAAGCCTCAAGTGCGCATAAAAAGTGATATAACTTAAAAATGCCTTATTTTACCTCTATATAATGTTTTACATAATTAAAGCCTAGTAATTAAACTTTAAAATTATGTAAGTTGCATGAAAATCGATTCAGTAGGTTAGTAAAAAAGGTGAATGTCAAAGATATTGTAAAAAATTTTGAAAATTCATACAATTTCACAGTATTTATTTATTATTGGGTATAAATGAAACAAAATGTGCATAAGATAAAAAAATTATTCGTGTCAATATTTGGTGTTCCCTCCTCTAGCCCTGATCACTGCTCTCAAGCGATTCTTCATCGACCTTATCAACTTTTTAATTGATGATTGTGGTATTCGGCCCCACTCTTCTACCAACGCAGTCTTGAGCTCATTGATGTTTGTCGGAGCTGGATTCCTCGCCCTAACTTTACTTTTGAGCTCGTCCCATATGTACTCAATGGGATTTAAATCGGGGCTGAGCGCTGGCCAATCCATAGTGTGAATTCCAACTTCACTCAGGAACTCACGTGTGGCCCGAGCAGTGTGACATCGGGCATTGTCATGCATCAAGATGAAATTATCCCCAATAAAGCCTTGATAAGGGACAACTTGATCCAGTAGAACATTTTCAATGTAACGATCACTGGTCAGACCTCCTCTCCGGCCTCCCCCAGGAACGAAAACAAGGTCCGTTTTTGCTTCTAAGGAAATTCCAGCCCACATCATGCAAGAACCGGCACCATATGCAACGGTTTCAACAAAGCAGCACTGTGAAAACCGTTCACCAGGACGCCGGTACACCCGACCTCTCCTGTCGCTGCCATGGAGACACATCCTCGTCTCATCTGTGAACAGGACCGACTGCCATTGCTCTATGTTCCTATCCAAGTGCTCTCGAGCAAAGTGAAGGCGTGCTTGACGGTGGGCTGTGGTCAACTTCGGGCCTGTAGCGGGTCTTTTCGGAGTAAGGTTAGCTTCCTTCAACCTTCTTCTAACTGTCCACTGACTGACAGTTACTTCGCGAACTTGACGTAGCTCCTGCTGCACATCCACGCCGGTAAGGTGTCGATTTCGGAGAGAGGTCGAGACCAAAAACCGGTCGTCACGCTCCGAGGTGCACCGGCGTCGGCTGGTATTAGACCGCCGAGTGAAGGCACCACTCTCTTGAAACCTCCTGTACACTCTCGAGACAGCAGACTGACTCGTATTCAACCGACGAGCGACTTCTCGCTGGTTCAACCCTTCTTGCAACAGGGCAACGACTTGAGCGGCTTCTTCAGGTGTTGTATCCATAATTTTCTTCAAATGACGGCTTCAATTTGCAGAGATGTGTTCTGGTCAACGTCTAGTAAGCGACTGATAAGAAAAAACGATTACAGGGGGTTTTTATAGCGGGTTGTGTCGCGCAAGTTGTGTATAGAGCGCAGAGCAGTTTATGGGAGGTTGCGTTCAGTTGCATTCTAAGGACATGTGTTTATTTAAATTACTGAAATTATGCTACCATTTTAAAGCCTAATTACTAGGCTATAATTATGTAAAACATTATATAGAGGTAAAATAAGGCATTTTTAAGTTATATCACTTTTTATGCGCACTTGAGCCTTGCGTCGATTTACTTGCACGCGAGTGTAGTTCCATGAGATTTTATAATTTAAGTAATCATTGATTGAATAATAAGCCCTTCGTTCCCACTGCTGGGCATGGGTCTCTTCTCAGTGAAGGGTTAGGCCATATTCCACCACGCTGGCCAAGTGCGGGTTAGCGGACTTCACATATTTTCGAGAACATTATGTAGAACTCTATGCAGGTTTACTCACGATGTTTTCCTTCACCGTTTAAAGCAAGCGATAATTAACAATTTAATAGGTACGCACATAACTTCGAAAAGTCAGTGGTGCGTGCCGTGAATTTGAACCCAAGACCTACTGCGTGGCAGTCCATCGGTCTCCCGACTAGGCTATCGCTACTGGCCAGAATGTGAAACGTCATTCGGTTGATTAGACTAATGTCAGGATATTTGAGGGTACTGACTTTCCCGTAACGACTGTCAAAGATGTTCATGACAGCTGGGAGTCGGAACCAACGGCTTAACGTGCTCTCCAAGGCACGGAAGCAAGCGATTATTATTTAACAAATTAGCACATGAATTTCGAACATTCGAAAAGTCATTGGTGCGCGCCCAGGATTCGAATGTGAGACTGCATTGCAGTCTGTTGGTCTCGCCTCGGGGCTTCTATTCGTGTTCATATAATTCGTAATTAAAAATATCCGTAAAATATAGATGTATATGTAACTATATCAATATTTCATGATAATTATCGTGTTTGCTTAGACTCAAGACACGGTTGTTTTATTTCTCAGTACGAACTGATTAAGTGTGTATTTTTTTTTTCTTGAGATACTTTTTTTGGTGTTATTAGGTATATTTCATTAGTAATGGTTAAATAATAAAATATTATAGAACACCCGCCATATTGACATCAATACGGCTGCTGTACCTAAATTTAGCTGTGGTTTCCTTCTAAAGGAGGTACAGTTTTTTTTGACCGAGGTACTAAATAGTACAATTTAGGTAAATTTTTTTGGTGTCATTATATTTTATTAGTAATGTAACCATTACTAATAAAATACTATAGAGCACCCGCCATATTGACTTCAATACGGCTGGTGTACCTAAATTTAGCTGTGGTTTTCGTCTAAAGGGGGAACAGTTTTTTTAACCGAGGTACTAAATAGTACAATTTAGGTACATTTTTTGGTGTCATTATAATGTATTAGTAATGTAACCATTACTAATAAAATAATAAAATATTATAGAACACCCGCCATATTGACGTCAATACGGCGGCGGGTGTATCTAAATTTAGCTGCGGTTTCCTTCTAAAGGAGGTACAATTTTTTTTAACCGAGGTACGAAATAGTACACTTTAGGTACATGTTTTTGGTAAATGTTATTACTCGATTGATTAAGGTACACCCGTCATCTTGACTCTCACCAATTTTTCATAAGGTCGAGCAGTAAACAAAATAAGCCGACGTTTACATTTAGTACTATAATTATTATTATTTTCTTTCTATAACAAAAACATTTAAAATATAAGTTACGCGTTAAAAACGACGTAGGAAGAATTGTTTATCATGGTGCTTGGTTATTAGATCCTTAAAATCGTAGTTTTATCAAAATGGAAGCAATCGATATTATACAACTTATCTCTCTTTAGTATGCTTAGCTTTCATATACATACTTACCTAAGCAAAGTGGACTTGCTAGATCGGTGTGACATAAGTAATATCCATTATTATTATAAAATACGTTATACTGGGTACCCGCCCTAAGACCCTTAGGGAAAAGGTGGCTCAGTTGAGTCGGTTGTCCCTATAACTAAAACTATATCACCTAATACTTTGCTGATTGTGGTTTATTGTGTGTATAGCTGCTAGTTGTTGAATTATATGAGTATTTCATAGTGAATCTAAATTGGGATTCTTACTATAATAATATCATATTTGCGACTTAACTCTCTTTGTTATACTCGTATAAGTTTTCACAGAAGAACAGTGGTAACATATCCCACTGACTAGTATTGTGACTGTACATTTAATTATATTCATTGTAGTCCTGTGATAAAGTATTATTGGATATACTCAAAGAACTACCTAATTGAAAGATAGCCCACCAAATAAATAAGTTAGTAAGACGCACTGACTGTTGACTTGTTGTTTACGCAGTTACGTTCATTATACCTACCTATTTACGGTCACGACGCGCGACGCGACGTCAGAATTACTACACATTAAATATTTTTGTTTAAGACTGCAAATTTTATTATGTATAGGAAGTTGGGAACCGTGAACTTGGTTGTTGAACTTAATTACGTTTAGATAGTACATATTATATACAATCCGTATACAAGACAGTTTTGATGTAATACAGTCTTGTCCTTCAATCAGCTTTTACATTTTACGATGGGATCAGCCCACTAAACATCTATTATCTACCTATAGCCATGTTTGCACTTTAGTTAGGGGTGTAACTGTCAACTGTTTTTGACAAACAAATGCCCGCGGTTTTCGCCATTACTTTGCTGGTTGGGTATTAAATTACCGGTTAAAATAGCCTATTCGTGTTAAAACAGGGGTTGTATCATACGCCTTCAATAGATCGTCAGCGTTATTCGATGTTTTATGCTAATTCTTAATATTAGTCGTTCTAAACTTTAATTCAAATTAGTTTCAAAGTCCGTCTTTGATCTGATGCTGCTCTATTATTAGCTTAATAATAATTATATTACGTTTAATATTATTAAGCTAATAATAGAGATGCTCACAAAGGTACAGATAGTATGTTCATATACACGGCTTATGAATACGAAGTATTCACAAACAACGCTGTTATCAGTAGCTACTGGGCTCTATGGACTGTTCGATACACTCTCCAACAACCACCTATTCCACTTCTGTAAACACTACCATGTAAAAAGATGTTGATAGAAATGATAAGTACCTAATAATTATTACTTAAAACCTAGAATAGAATAATTTATTTGCTGCGAATGTAGATACAATAATATAAAATTTAATTAGGTCTTTTTATATATAATATATCAGAGATACCTTAAATAAACATGCCAAAAATTTGGAACAATTACACATGTCAATAGAAATGGTAAGTTATTATACTATTATTGATTAATGTAAAAGATGCCAATTCTTTTTCATAAAGGTAACAAAGCAATTTTGTTTAATTTAATGAGCATGTTTGACGTAATTTACGATATATTTATCAAAAGGAGAATTCCTTTTTTTTATTTTTATTCTTGTATACATTGTCTTAGTGCGTCAATTCAAGATTCCTATTATATTATATTAATGTGTTCATAACCTCGGTTTGACAGACATACTCGTGTCACTTATTACTACCAGACATACCTTCTTCTCCCTAGCCTTAATTATTCCCAAGTCACTTGGGGTCGGCTTTCTAGTCTAACAGGATTTAACTTATGATTACTACCAGACATACCTATTGAATATTATTAAATAATTGATATCTATGCAAACGGTTTCTTGTGATAGATACAAAAACACTTAAGAACGGTGATTTGTTCTTTATTTCTAACAACCCTGACCAGTGCTACTGAAAATAATTATAATGTCTTATGTTACGTAAGTTTTAATATAGATAATAGCACTTTTAATAATTTATACTAAAGATTCTGGCTTGTGTGCATGGTGCGCTTCGCCCCACAGACTCTTGCGTCGTTATCATATAGCCAGATAAGCTTTTGTTTTCTTTACTCAGACATATTCAA
Source organism: Catocala sponsa (assembly GCA_963564715.1). Classification (NCBI taxonomy): domain Eukaryota; kingdom Metazoa; phylum Arthropoda; class Insecta; order Lepidoptera; family Erebidae; genus Catocala; species Catocala sponsa. The sequence goes on from OY751331.1 coordinate 15,721,229, forward strand.
TACTGTAGTAAACGATTTTTTGTTGTAAAAGTCCGATGGTGATCACAATCAGTTGACCAGAAATTGACTGCATTTACTTGGGTGTCCTAAGACTAAAAAGCAGGAAAGGCTTCATAATTATAAGCATCAAAGTGGTCTTAGACGTTTGTTGTTGAAATTAATATAAAAATAAATTGATAAAATATTTGGCAATTCATTATATTTCATGTACCTGCTTATAGTATTATTATATTGTATGTTGACATACTAAAATTCTTTGTAACAGAGTGCACTCAGATTTTCTTTGACTAGATTTAATTTAATTTGCGACTGAATTATATTAGAGGAATATAATTATTTTCTTTTTAATTGTTAATATATAAAGCGTATTATAGGACTATTCCTGTAATACGCTTTCTATATTTACAATTAAAAATAAAAGACTTCAATTCAATTAATAGTGAAACGAAAGTTTGTCTTATTTTAGCACGTATCGTTTTAAATCGAAGAAAGCTATAAAAAACACATTTTATCGCTTTTATCTTCGATTTCCTCTTATTATTACTAGGTTGGATTAGCCTTGTCAAATTATAATTTTGTGCATTATTCATTCTCAGTATCATCATCGGGTAGCTTTTTTATCAATAGATAAATATAATAAATCATTCATTAAATAATGTTTAGAGTTATGTTGTTTGTGTACTTTCTCTTTGTTTGAAGATGCCACAGTAGTAGTTATTGAACACTAAAGGTTGTTTAGTCTAAATGTGTAGTAAGCATTATTTGTTTATAGCATATATTTTTTGTGTACTTTTGGTTCGGCAATAAACTACAATATCTTTATTATAGTTCTCGTCACCTACAATCATTTCAAAATACCTATACTGATATGGATCCGCTATCTATCGCCATGCCTGTTAATTTAAAAACTGCCGATTTCGTTTCTTTTCGACAAGCATATTAATCCATTATTAATTTTGTTGCCAGGTTTTAAGATAAATGTTGGTTTTAAAACCTATATCCGCCATTATTCTTTATTATGTATATCCTTACATAGTTATTTACTATCTCACGTGCTTGCAACTGGAAGTGGTCATTTTCTAGATGTGTTGTTGTTTTGCCCTGTTCACCGATCTGATTGCATGTGCTTGTCATAAGTTGGACTCGTTGGTAATTATATTGTTTAGGGGGGCATGGCCGCTGAATCGCTATCATATTTTGTTAATGGGTGACGTGTCGTAACACAGACACTCTTGTAATTCAATGTACATAGTTAGTATTATTCATTTTTATTTATATAAATATAATTCGTAATGGGAATCATCACTGGCCGTGGTCACAAGCTGACAGTCAGCTTATGACCACAGCCTGTGTAACCTACTCGAGACGCCAAATACCTACAGGTAAAGTATAATAATTATGCATGAATACGCATACTTTCTGTTACGAATTAATCATGCACTGCGAAAGTTTAAAACGTCATTAGGTATACACCGAAGCTTTTTATAACTGTTATTTAATCACTTTCAATAGGCTTTTTACGTTAATTTGATATTACTTATAAATTGCAACATTTTATAATATGGTATCAAATACCCAAATAAAAATATTAAAATTGTGTTTAATTAAACACAATTTTTATCTGATACCTACGGTGTAAGTAAAAATAAACTGTAGTTTGTATTAACTAGGCTCTCTAGATGGCAATATTATATTAAGTTTTTGAACACGCTTCATCGGCTTGACCTGTATATAAGCAAAACTAAAAGGCAGTGTTTCACGCGCTTGTAGTTGTCGTATCGATTCAAAACCCCTAGTGACTTCTAATAGGTACCTACTTAATTTGCGCTTATTATATGGCGGCGAATCGAGGCGTATTTTTTTCAAACTGGTTGGGTATACGTATACCCATCGATCAAATATACCATAGATGCACGTTCTTGTACTAAATCATACCCAAATAATGTCTCCGAATTGAAGTGTAGGTACTTATAGTTATGTTTACTCATTTGACTATTTAAAAATACTTAGTCCTAAAATGTAGTTATATAAATTCAACTTAATATAAACCTTAACACTTATACACCGTAAATAATATTTGCCTAAACGATTGACGTTAATGTCAAATCTGTCCCAGCTGATCGGAAAATCTGCCATATTGTCTTTTAGTCTTAGCTAGGTTTAAACAAGGGACCGCCGCTGTTTAGATTTCTGTACTGTTTAGCTATTGATAAACTTAGTCTTAGCGCTAACTAATATTTATAAGTAAGATTTCTCATGAACAGTCGCTATGCAGCAGATAACCATCTGCCAAATATTTAAAATGGGTTTATAAGTAAACTGGTTAGTGATAGTGTCGTAATACTTATGACAAAGTATCATAAATGATTTCTTCAATCTCTCACTACGGTAAAAATATCATATTATGTAAACAAAACATTCTGAATGAGTAATTAGTGGGAGAGCCATGCTTCGGCACGAATTGGCCGGCTCGACTGGATTGATACCACGGCCTCACAGAAAACCGATGTGAAATAGCGTTTGGGACACAATTCACACAATAGTTACCATGTTATGATTCATCTCTTCGAAATGTTTATAAATACCTACGATTATTGAAAAAAAGAGGTCAATAAATAACATTCATATAATAAACTGCAAAATGTTAACTAGATTTTCTCTCTAAATCAAAATTTATGAGTACGTTTTATCTCACTTAACTATTGTCGATAATGAAACTCCGTTTGAAACACCCATTCCTACAAAATGGCGAATTGTTAGTGCCCTCAACGCCACGAGCTTGTATACAAGTAAATCTGTGACGTCACAAGCGAGCAGGTTTCAAGGTCAAAGTGACTTAGTGTAGTGCAGCGTTGTAATATTACGTAGACGCACGTGTCCTCACAGTGCAAAATGAGTGGCGAATATTTTGAGTTCTGACGAATTAGGTATTGCGAATATTACCAACTACTTGATATGAAGTAAAAGGATTACATTTAGAAACAAATAGGGATGTACCCTATATAACATACCTCTAATAAATCTATGACTATTTTCCTTTATTACTGATAACATATTTTAAGTTTTATAACTATTTTTTTAATAAAATAAAACAAATAATGAAGATACCATATCAGTTTTTATTTGTCTTTGTAAATTGACGATTAAGCTTCAATTTAAACATGTGATTATTTTTTATCGATAGAATAGCATCTAATACCTACGTTTTAGCTGTATATGCTTATTGTTTTAGCTTTATGAGTACAGACTCGCTGATTTAAGCATACATGCCCGGCTCGACCGGCAGTGGCGGACTAAGCCCGTCAGAGGCCCGGGGCGGCAAAGCCGAATAAGGGCCCCCAGCTTTAAAAAAATGTAGTTTACAAGCTTTTTATTCAGTTCACATTTGTATGTATAAATAAGTGATTATGTTTATTTCAATTTAAATCTGGCAAGTGAAATTTAAATTCGATTTTAATTATTTAGGCTAAATAAACATACATACCTACAATATGGATTGGATATGGGTAAGCAAAATAAAATACGAATAGATCGACAAAATAAATTAGATAAGATTAATCAAAGATAGTTTTTTATTTTTTGTAGCGTGTTATATGTGTTTTCGTGCCTTCAATTTACTAAACTCCTCAATAACTTCTGTGAAATCGATTTCTTTGGAAATTTTACTTTCTATTGAAAGCACAGCTAGATTAACCAGTCGCTCTTGACCCATTGTAGATCGAAGATAATTTTTAATTAGTTTAAGTTTCGAAAAACTCCTCTCGCATGATGCAACCGAGATGCAAATGGTCAAGAAGTATTGAAGTATAAGCGATATACAGGGTAACGATTCACTGAAGTCCTATTTTATTATAAATTGAAGGATTTCTTGGGCTCTCCATTTGGCAGTAACGTCCATACTCGTATCGGTGGCTTTTACATGCCTGCGGTACCTTTTTATTTATTGGGAAACTTGCTCCTTGTCAAATTCACCATAAATTTGTATCAGATTGTCAACTGCTACAGCCAGAGCATCATCTGAAGCTTCTAGCATAAACTTTGTTTCAATAATTTGGAAAATATTATTGAATTGTTTCATGGCCCCGTATCGTGTCGATAATTCTTGTATAAATCGGTCTATGCATTCATACATTGACCGACGTATTTCTTCTTAAATTGATAATCCAGCATCATGAGCTGATTCACCCGGCATAGTTCTTTTTACCTTCCTTCTTCCTCGTTTCTCAATGTTGATGTCCATGTCATTGCATTTTTTTATGCCAAAAGTTACAGCATTGTCTACAATCATGGTTCGTTCGGTCACTAAATACTCATTCAAGGCGTTAAGTTTGGTGATTCCTGTATCCAAAGTCATTTTTGGAGACTGCAAATATTGTTGAACTAAATTTACTTCCTCCAGTATAGAAAGCCAGAATTGTATATAGGTTAGAAAGATAAAATCACAAACAGCCGGCAGGAGCAGGCTTGCTCCTGATCTTGTATCTAGATTTGCTTTTGTTGGATCTCGAAAATGTTTCAAACTACTCACAATTGTCTCTATGTTTTCTTTTACAACTTTTACTGACTCGTAATAAGCGCTACAGCGAGTATCCGATAAACGTTTTAAATTTTTCCAGTTTTCTCTTTCAGCAATTGCCATCTCTGTGTAGATGACGAAAAGAACGAATATAATTTCTCTACTGTTCCAAAACACGTGACGCTGGAAGGAACGCATGCAAATGCATGAACTCCACAAAGATTCAAGGAATGATTAGAACAAGGACTGAACAGTGCCTTTGGATTTTCTTCTCGGATTTTTCGTTGCACCCTCCATGAACACCTGACATTGACGCGGCATTGTCATAACCTTGAGCCCTGCACAACGCAATATCCAGTCCATCTTTTTCCAGCTGTTGCTGAATGTCTTTTGACATATCCTCAGCAGTTATTCCAGACATTAAAAAAAAACCAGAAACATTCTCGTACTTCCACAATGTCATTCTCTATATGAACGAATCTAATGATTTGACTCATTTGGTCTATTTTACTTTCGTCAGGAGTGCTGTCAAAAATGATTCCGTAATACTTAGCCTTTTTAATAACTGCAATAATTTTTTGCCTTACATGATCACTCAAACATTGAATAAATTCATTTTGTACTCCTTTTGACAAATAAGATGGTACTCTCTTTGACCCACCAGCAGCCTCTTCTAGTTTTAAGCAATGCTTTTTCAACACCGGATCATATTTCGCTAACAGTTGTACTAATTCTATAAAATTTCCCCTGTTTTCCGAAGAAATATCTTCACGGTGGCCTCGAAAGGCAAGATTTTGTTGGGCTAAGAATTGCGTTACATCTAAAAGGCGATGTAAAATGCTTCTCCATTTCTTAGTTTCATCGTTAATAATCTTCAAGTTGTCTTTATAAATAGTTTTATTAAGATTCAAGCCCATTGTCAACGTTTTCCATTTTTCTAAGTTTGATAGATGTTCATGAGACGATTCATGCTGTGATATTCTTGGATTAATTTCCACCACTGACAAAAACCAGAGACACATTTATTAGTGTGATTGTCACCCTAAGATGCAAATAACCGGCAGCAGTAACAATATAATTTCTTTGTTGGTGGTGAGTATAGCATCCATTTCCTTAAATATTTAATCTCGTTTAAATGTGAGTAAAACCACGGCAAAGTTAAACAACGATGTGTTCCCTTAGTGCTTTCACCTGGTCTTTATACAGATTCAAAAGGTCCGTCCTTGTTTTGAAATATTTTACTGCCCTTTTCGATAATCGAAATTCTGATATGCTCTGGCACAGGTATTGGCCAATGTACAGCATCATTGGATGATAAGAACTCTAACTTAGAAGCGACGTATTCTTTGGCTTCCTCAGTATTTTCTTTAATTTATTAGTTTTATAGTCCTGTATTTCAGTGTCAGTCACGTCGGAGTTTTTATTAATATCACATTTAGTAAACTTTTCACCTATGTTTGTTGTCTCAATATCAATGATTTGTATATTAGATCCCGAATCAACAGTTTGATTAATCTCTTCGGCAACGCCACTTTTCTTCTCTTCAGAATTCGAAAGGTATTTGGATAAAGATCCAGCAAGCGATTTTGCCTCTTCAGTCTTTGTTTTTTTTAGCTTCCTTTTCTGAGAGCCAGATGGTTGAATCCTTTTCACTAAAAATAATGAGATAAATAAGAATCTTTTATAAAAGATTGCTAAATTAAGCCTCATTATTGAATTGACGATATAGATATACAAATGTACAGAGACTTTGCCATGTTGAGTCTCACGATGAGAACAAGTACATACCTACGTCCCTAATAAACGCTCACTACAAATAAAATAAGGACCACTCGCGGAATGCAAGAACTGAAGCAATGTACTCGTAGGTGCATATTGACTAGAAACTACGGATTATAATTTCTAGGCTAAATTATACGAAGAATTACTTACTTTCTCCACACTAACTTAACTCTGAACTCATTTACTTTTATACCGCAACAAAAATCAAAAACACTATTACACTTTTTAATGAAATTACTTTGAACGGATAAGAACGCGTTTATTACTTTACAATTTGAAAAAGGGCTTATCCGTTCGCGAAAATATCAGTACACACTAATAAACTATTAAATATCAACGTAATGAAATTTAATATATTTTAAATGAGACCAATGTTTATTTTTCGACGTAAATAGAATGTAGTGAATGTAAATGTAGGCGTACAAGATTGAATTATTTGCACTTCATTCATTCAGGGATTCCTGGGGAAGAACCCGCTACAAAGACGGGAATTCTCCCAGCGTATTGGACGCGTTCAGCAAAGATAAAAGAATATTAGTACCGCGTAAAAAGTCTAGATGGCTGTAGTGTTTTGATCTTGATGAAATTATGTAGGTACTAAGCACATTTTTAAAGTCTTGTTTAGGATTTAATAAGGGGAACGCGGAGGCATTTGGGGGCCCCCCAAGACCGAAGACCCGGAGCGGGCCGCTCCTTCCGCCCCCTTGTTAGTCCGCCACTGTTGACCGGGGAAAGACTACCCTCCTATATATCGACGTGAAATAGCAGTATTCCAACTGTTGTGTTTGGTTCGGTGAGTGAGAGTGCCGGAGGCCCAATCACCCTCATTCTCCCTTAAAAATTCATCAAAATGTAATAAATATTTCATAACAAAACTATACTTACCAAAAGTACGACACTCCATCCTTATTTTGCACTTTTAGAGTATAGTTTTTGCATTTTTCACTACACACTTTGGCATCGTGAAACGTCATATTGCTAGGGGTTAGCGCACACCGAACTGCAAAATGCTCGCGCATGTTCAAGCAAAATTTTGACTGCTCGACTATGCAGACGGCATGCTCGCCCCTCCGTGAGCAAGCTCCGCTAAAAATGCTCTGGGTTGCCAGGCGGGTGTGCATGAGCGGTTTGATGCCAAAATCGGACGTTGGCAGACGTATTCAATATGGTTGATTGGGACTTAGTAATTATCGTCCTTTTGGCAGAGGAAGAGGAACATGAAGAATACATAAATAAAATAAGACGTCATGATCCAAGATTTTCAACTGACGCCGGCCGCGCCGTATGTAGTAAACATACGTCCAGACAGTTTTTCGCTGTGACAATACTGAGCGCGGGCGGCGTGCGGCGGCGGTCAAGCGCGCTTGCACATGTATAACGCATACTCGAAAACGCATCTTGCATGCTCGAGCATCAAGTTTAGACGTGTATTTAATTTTGCAATGTATGGAATTGTCATAAGATTAATTTTTCAGTAGTCTCAGAAAATGCTCTGCTCCGGTCTGCTTTTGGTGTGCGCTGACGCTAGCGCGGTTGTAAGGTGGCTGCGAGCGAAACTGCATACGACTGATTTATGCACAGTTTTGTTGGCGCTGTTTTTCGAGCGACGATCGTGCATCTGTGGTTTATTTGATCGATGGGTATACCTAATATAAAGGCTATAATTTTGTTTTAATTATTAATTTGCCCACTGGTAGACTGACGCGTTTTATTCGACATACACGTCTGATGTCACTTCTAACAATCATAAATATAATCGTGTAAGTAATCACAACATCTCAGGCCCCAAAAACTTGGAATTTGCTGTTTGTCAAAATATTTAAGTGCCAGCTGGAAACGATTTTATGAAATTTCACTCTAAGGGAAGTTAGATTGCTGTATCAAATCCGCTGTTTAAAAAATATAATTCATCATGAGTTATCGTATCCGATGGAGGGACACACCAGATAGCTAGTTCTTATAAAATATACAACTAAACAATAATTAAACGTATGGCGTACATTTTGTTTCTATACTAGTATTTCTTTCCCACCATCGAAAGACAATGCAGTATGCTATGGTTTCAATAATTGTGTGATGAACGCAATATAGTAGTCATTATGAGTTCACAACGTTCGTTGTTTTATTTTTTGTAAAGCCATCACAAGGACTGTATTCGGTGCTTATCTTTTAAAAGCTAAAGAGACATTTATGTGAAAAATACTTTAGTTTGACAAGCTTCAAAACACAATGCCCTGAAGACCACATTTTATAGTTCTGTAATATATGAAAACGTAACAAAATAAATTTGATTCTTTTTTATATGTCAATATTATTTACACATAGGTACATTAAAAAAATACATTATTTATTTTTTATTTATAAACACTGCTTAGAAATCAGATATATACAGAAGAATATAATATACAGTATTCAATGTGCGGTTGGTTCACTATAAACAACATTTTAAATACTTATCTATACTAATATTATAAAGCTGAAGAGTTTGTTTGTTTGAACGCGCTAAACTCAGGAACTACTGGTCCGAATTGAAGAATTCTTTTAGTGTTGGATAGCTCATTTATCGAGGAAGGCTATAGGCTATATAACATCACGCTACGATCGACGGGGGCGGCGCAGTAATCATAAACGCGGGTGAAACCGCGGGCATATCTAGTAATATTATAAAGCTGAAGAGTTTGTTTGTTGAACGCGCTAATCTCAAGAAATACTGGTTCGAATTGAAAAACTCTGCCAGTGTTAGATAGCCCATTTATCGAGGAAGGCTATAGGCTATATAACATCACGCTACGACCAATAGGAGCGGAGCAGCAATGAAAAATTTTGCAAAAACGGGGGAATTGTCTTATATGAAGCAGACGAAGTTGCGCGGGTGAGCTAGTTCTATTATAAAAATAAAACAATTGTACGTAAAAATGCAGCATTCAGTCGCCATGCCTATTACAGAAAATTCTGAGAAACCCTATTACAATTGGGGAAGCCAAGACTTACATTATATTTATTAATAATATATACTATTATGCACGCAGAGCGATGAAGTCAGCAATCGTAATTATTTGCCAAACATAATTAGGATGATTGATTTTTAACCTGTTTCAGAATTTCTTGCGCCCGTTTCGTGAGCATCACATTGACCCTACATCGATTACGCGACATGATTTTATCGAGACCAATGGTGACAATTTCGCCATAACCATACCCGTTCTAGGGAGGATTGTATGGCAGCTTCTCACTTACGACGACGCGACAGTCGATGGACAATTTCACTGGATTGCTTATTGGTACTTGTGTTGTATCTTTGTAGCAATGACAAATCAGGTAATGATCTTCTTATTAGGTAGGTACATTGTATGCGTAGAACTTTTAATTGGAACCTTTCTATATACGTTAGAATTTTATTTGTTATTTCACTTGGCCTCTGGATGATTAGTCACATTACACAATACAAACTTCACAATTACAGGCTACATAAAATAGAAGCAAATAGCTAAATTGTATTCATTAGTATTAATAAACACGTTTCAGATTCATAAATGGTCACATACATATTTCGGTTTGCCAACCTGGGTGGTGTGGCTACAAGAATGGCACATAGTGTTGCCTCGCCGCCACCACCGCATTCATCACGTAGCGCCGCACGAGACTTACTTTTGCATCACCACCGGCTGGCTCAATTGGCCGTTAGAAAAGCTTCACTTCTGGTCCACGCTAGAGACTGTGATAGAAGCATTAACCGGCTGTAAACCTCGGGCCGACGACATGAAGTGGGCGCAGAAGCGCTCCTAGAAATTATTTCTCGATAACGATATTAAATTTTTTATACAGATACACTCGTCCACATCTACTGAATCAATTATTATGAGTAGGTTAACTATTTTGCTAAGTAAGACGAGTCAAGCTATTGTGAAACATGTGTTGCTAATTTAATATAAATATTGCTAGATACCTTTTAATACGTTCACAATTTTCATGTCCAAAATAATATTTTTTTAAATTAAACTGTAAAGTGTTGGACCATGCATGATAGTCGACTTACCGTATATCAATTTTAAAAATTGGTAGTTATTTCTCGTATAGAAATATAACTAGCTGTAGTATTTTTTAAGACGTCGCAAATCAGACAATATTTTTGGGTTGTTAGTAAACTAAAATAAAATAAAATGTTTATAAAATGAGGTTCAAAAAAATAATTAAAAGTCATTGCGTTATATTGACTAGAATTAATGTAGTTAACTAGGTAGCTACGTTTTTGTTTCCGTTTAGATTTCATTCGTAGTGTAATTCACACATATTATTATTATGTTTTATGGTAGTATCTCTGGATAGATGAATGGTAACATTGGTGATACAAGAATCGGGTAAGAACAACACGTGTTGCTGCATGCATGTGTTTTAAGTGGCCTTGTGTAAATGAGTAGGTAGAAGAGATAATAAATTTTACAATATTACTATGTAGAAGAGGACAGACCATCATGCATGAGTCTTAGAGCTCATCGTAATGTAGGTAAGCGTATAAGTCGGCGCGCAGCGCGTTTAGTTAAGAGCATCCGCGGCTAGGGCAGTGCAATACAATAACGCATTTTGATAATATTATTACCACATCTATAGGACGGACGTCAAACCTTTGATGTTTCGCGATATGAATCAATATGAGACACATAGTGAAGGAAGTTAGCAAGTAAGGTATTCTATCTTTAGAAATCAAACTATTGCAGGTGAAACTAAATAAATACTGCCTTCACATTTTTAGAACCTTGAAACTTGCGGTATAAAAATATAGATGATTTGAAAATTAATATCGGCACGATAAGATACCAGTTTATGATAATGATATAGTAATGTAACTATCGCAAGGATAACCACTAAATGCTGCATTTCAAGTCAAAATATGTAAAATATTGCCAAAAATGGTATGCTCCAATATGAATAAAATAATTTTGTAATTTTTATCATCAATAACCTTTTTTTTGTATTGCACTTGTAGCACACCAGACAGCAATATTTCTATTTAATAAATCATATATACGAAAAATCGGCTATACCACTGACTCAGTAAAATCTGTTGGTACTGTAAAATCTCGTAATAAAGCGGTGTTGTCGTAATGAGACTACTTATATTTTTCGAGAATGGAATATCTTTTCATGACGCTGCAAATTCTCAGCTATTGCACAAATGTAAAAAGCCTGCTATATTATAATAAGTTGTAATGCTACAAATATAACTCAAAGTGAAGTTAACATGGGCGATTCTACATTACAGTTAAATCGATACCTATTAACAAAAGTCCAGCTGAACGGTGCCGTAGACACGCCGCGAGTATGATACTACAGGCACATGCAGCTATTAAATTGTGGCAGCTGGGCGGTTTCCTACGGATCAGAACACCGGTATCCAGTCATAGGCCTAGAGATTCACATATTATTGTATGTGGTCCCCTCAAAATGCTCAAAGTTTCAGAGGATCTTCAAAACATATGCATCCATAGGTAAGCAATATTAACCAGCCATCTGTGTGTTGGCCCACGCACAATATAAATATTATGTATATGTTACAATGCAGGGTTCCGTAGCCACGTTTATGTAGTAGTTTTTTTTTTATGAATAATAGGTACAAATAATCTTGTATATTTACATAAAGGGTAAATAGACACGACGAATCAACAAGGATTGCGTGACTATGGTACCCTACAAACATTTACATAAACTTAGATCATTTGAGAGGACCTGATTATAATCGCGACAGATGCACGACATAACTATTACTCATGCGTGAAACATCAGTAATGTTTTTTGTTTCATGGTTATTTGCATTATTGCCAGAAAGATGTAGGTGGTGCCTTTCATATACACGTTGTACATACCTAATACAACTTACTTATACGGTACAAAATACTATACAATAATATTACACGATTTCAAATAAAGAGCTAAACCAGAGCTACTTATATTTATATTATGTGATTTAATATAATTATGTGTACATCATTATGAAGGTACTTTCAAAACCACAGTGTAAGAAAAGTGTGGTCACACTCGCCTGACTTTGACACTATCTTCAGGTCGTGTAAATATGACAAATTGACGTCTACATAGTCTTCGATCAAATATACCATAGATGCACGTTCTCATACAAAAACCGCGTCAATATGTGGCACTGACCAGTACTACTTACTTATAAGTGTCTGCATTTATTATGCAATCCAGGAAATAAACCGGAATAACCATTGCACGCCCACTGAGAAACATTTTGTAATAGTTTAGTTAAAACGCTTCAATGTAAAGCGTCCTAAGTGTGTTACTCGCGATACGCAAGCGTACTAAGTATATGGTACGATCTCCACCGTAGTAGTGGTGTCGATTCGCTGTCGCTTACGGGCAGCACACGCAAGAGTGAGTGAGACAGGTGCATAATAAATATAGCGCATACGACTGATTTATGCACAGTTTTCTTGAGGCCGGTTTTCGAGCGACGATCGTGCATCTATGGTATATTTGATCGATGTACATAGTAATTATTGTAAACAATGATATTTTAAATTAGATTATGTTACATTTAGACCCTTAGGGCCTCGTTCACCATCTCCAAGTAAAGCGTTGATTAGTTACTTCCCAATTAACGTTAATTGGCAAGTAAAACTTACGAGTAACTTCTATCAATTTCACAAGCGAAAATAAAGCTTCGAGTAACAACTTACCGGTTAAGAGAATGACGTAACAAATCATACGTTACATTCGTTCAATATTACGTCAACGTTACTCGTCAAATGTCGTCAATCGTCATTGGCAGGTTACCTGTCATTTGTCATTTAATTTCGTGTATTGTTTGTTGTGTTTTTGATGTGATGTGATAGGTTATCTATTAGTAAAATCATTTAAATTATTTTTATATAATGAAAAAATGATACTCACCTTTGCGTTTTAGGAATTATTTTATGTTTTATTTAGTTATGCACTTGATTTGCTGTATACTTCAATAGACGAAATCTAGCCAAAAAATCTGTTTCATCTAAGTGCGTAAAATAATTAACACGGAATTTAAATGCACGAATTCTCGATATCCGTTGCAGCGTAGAATATTCTAATTCATCTAATTGATGATCGATTAATACATCCATTTTTAGACAACAGACAGACAAATGTTCATTAACCTAAACTCTGTGATTTAATTTAACTGTCAAGTAAACACGCTAATTGGCAGAAGACGTGGCAAGTAAGTTACGGGTCTGTTTAATCATATGATTATTGCTACTCGAAGGTCGTGAAAATGACACGTGCAGTTACGGGTGACTTTAACTGGCGGTTAGTCTACTCGATACTTTACTCGAGGGTGGTGAAAGAGGTCCTTTAGGACCTAACTAATCAACGGTAACTAATCAACGCTTTACTTGGAGATGGTGAACGAGGCCCTTAATTTTATAGTAATGGACGTCGAAAATCTGCTGCTCAGACTATTTTGTTCTTACCAACAGCAGACGTGATGACAATTAGAACTAATAAGTAGCAATTAGCAAGCTTTAGATATGAAACGAGCTATAAGAAAGAAATAGAAATTTCAAACAATTGCGCTTTAAATGATTTGCAAATAATTTGGTTGAACCGATTTCTTTTGAAACTAATAGAAAAAAGTCCCACGTGTTGGAACTTTTTGAGTCTTTCACTTCGCCTGAGCTAACATATATGCTTCGTTTCTGTATAATTATTGAGATTTTGATTGTATTCAATTCGGCATCATGCATATACATTTAACCGTAACTGTATATTAAATGCACCTTTATTTGGCTGTGCATAACACTATTATCAATTCGGTGACACGGACAATTCGAATTTCTTTGACTTTAGTTTGACCTATGTAGGTAGGTGCTCTTACCTGTATACTTAAGGTTATTTAAATAATTCATGTGTATATGTATACAGTTGTTTTACCAAACTATTCATTAAAAACTACGCCACCTTTCGTCGTGTACATCATGCATTCTGAATGAGTTACCATTGCGGTTGGGTAATAAACGGCTTAAAATTTTTGGGTGGGTTTAAGAAGGAACCTAACATAACCTAACCCTTCCGAGACGGAATGCAGTGACTTGAGGCGTATAGGTGCTCGTTATGATATATTTTAGTAAGCATATTTTTTATGCGGTATCTACATATTTATGAAACAAAGTGTACTTTATTTTACTATAGAGTAAAAATATGTGCTAGGTAGTACCTTTCTGACCTCTCCGCGGAAACCTGTTCTTTTTCTAAAATCAAAGTAGCCCAAGTTACTCCTTGTAACATCAGCTATCTGCCAGTGATAGTCCCGTCAAAATCGGTTCAGCCTTTTCGGAGATTAGCCGGAACAAACAGACAGACAGACAAACATTTTAAAATAGATTTTTTGATATAGGTACCTACCTTATATACTTTCATATGCATTAGGTAAAAAGCTGTTATTTTGACATTACAAACAGACACTTCAATTTTATTTATTTGTATAGATTTCAACGTATTCTTGTTGATACAACGTTGAAGTTCGTCTAAAATTCATTAGCAGTGACCGTAAACGTTCACTTGGACTCTATTAGTATTAGGTATGTACGTCGACACAGAACGTTTTAGGCAGTTTATTTATGCAGGGTTAAACACAATAAAAATAATGATATCTATGTTTTCAGTAAGTAATTATGTACGTATTTCGTAATATAATAAATTGGTGTAAAATATTTTTTGATTAGTTATTTATTGTAATTTCAACATCAAAAATGTCGTAAATACTTTAACCAATTTTTGTGTGACCTAAAAAGTCTTCTAAAACGATATTATCATTGAAGTTGTGTGAGTGCAAAGTGTATAGTATGAATTATTTAATTAAAACGTTCATTGCCACTAGTAACATTAACAGTTCCTTGATGGAACTACTGATGTTTTTTTTAATCACTAGTTCCATTTTAAACGAATCTGAAAATAATGGAACTAATGTTGAATTTTGTTATTACTAGTTCCATATTATTATTTTAGGCACTTGTGTTTTTACACCATTAAAAAATTTGACAGCTGTTTTAACCTCTAGTGTTTTTACACCATTAAAACCCTCTACCACCTACCACCTAATCTCGTTACACAAGTCACAACCACCTACCATACGTCTCACAGACGGGCGAGTCAAGAGACATTCGTATGTAAAATCTAAGGGTGAAAGGTTTGTTTTTTAATTAAAATCAAATAAAATACATATCAAAGTATTTATTAAAGCAAACAAGACACATATAAATTAATATATTTCTTAAAATCTTAATTTGTTTGAAACAAATCTTAAATCTAACCTAAAAATTTTCTTATTTAATAAACGAGATCTACAAAAATAATCACATGACTTAGGAACTTAGTTCTTTCTGTTTATAAAAATATAATAATCAACAAGTAATATAAAATCAAAACTTTCTCATTATAATATATATGCAAAATTGCAGGGCATCAAATCTTATAGATTTTCCCGACAGTGAATGCACATTTTTTGGGAGCATTCGATACAAATCGGCCTTTTACACTCAAAACACATGTATTGTGTCCTGCGTTTCTTTTTAGGGTCGCAGGTTGAGCATTTTTTTGAGAAGCCAATCTGTCTTCGGAACTGCTTCCACCTGGTAGAGCTGGTGGGATCGAGTTATTGCCGCAGTGAAGTATGCGCCGAAGTGCGATTCGAATATCCCGTTGAATCTTCATATTGTTTTCTCGACACTTTATATGCGGTCTGGTTAGCTGTTCAGCTAGCCTCTTCATAAATTTTGAACCTGCTCTCTATCTTTTGTTGTTGGGCTTGTGCAGATAAACTGACGACCCGTGCTGACGACGTAGCAGTTTGAGGCCGAAATATCAAGCAGTCTGTAAAAAACTGTCAATGACCACCTACGCGTTCGACGACCTATGGTATAATTGGAACATCTTTGGTCGAGTAGATCCACTCCGATCTTTGTTCGATTGTAGAAAAATATGATTTCCGGTTTCTTGGTAACTTCATCTACGTCTGGCATATGATGCATACTCGATACGGTGATCACTGCTTTATTTGGCTTAGGGACGTAAGATGATATAGTTATATCTTTGTAAACCCAAAGATCGTTGAATCAACAAGTCGGTGACGGGCTGATAAGAATTCTTGAGGTATTTCTCTTTGGTTTTTCCTTATCGTTCCCACAATGGTTAGATGTTTCTCTTTCAGTGTATCTAAAAGCTCAATATAAGTATGCCGATTTATCAGTTGTAACATTCCGGTTTGATCCTTTTATCGAAGAAATAAGTCGCAGTACAGCTTGAGTTGGTTTTTTCAATCGCTGATATTCTGTTGGTAAATTTAGTCCATCAGAGTCTTTGCCTAGGTAAATTTAGGCATTTTAAAGATACCCCGATCTTGCATCTGTAAGGCATTGTATTTTTATGCCGTACTTGGCAGGTTTCTTCGGCATATACATTTTGAACCTGCATCTTCCTCGAAATGCCAGCAACATTTCATCGATACATGCATAGCTGCCAATCGCATAAACAGCTTGGCATTGTTCAATAAATTAGCTAAAGAGCTCGGCATAGGCGCGGCGTGGATGGATCGGTTTCTCGGCGTTCTAATCTGGTCTCAAATCATGAAACCGAAGGGTTTTCAGTAATACTTCCACATTCGGTTTTTGCTCATGATGCAGCTATATATTTACCGTCCAGTGCCGTCACTACTATACCATGATGTAGAGTGATCATGGTTTTCTTTGAATATAGCTGTATAGATGAGAAGCCCTATAAAAGCTTTTAGTTCCATAAGATCCATGTCGCGAACACAGGTTGATTTTTGGTAATTGGGTCTTATCTCTTGAATCTTCACATTTGTGTTACGAACTATTTTTCAAGCATTTCGTCGGTGAAATGCTTGAAAAATAGTAATATAAATATCCAGCGGTGAAGAGGAAGCATTCAGTTCATTCCGGTATGGTGGCTTTATACCTTCTCTTTCTTAAACTATATTAATGTCACTTGCCAAAATAGTTATTTTTTTCGAAGTCTCTAACGCACCAATTCTTGCTCTGCAAGTAAAACCGGAGGTTGAGATACAATAATGTCATGATTTTCCTCAGCATTTGATTCTTCACCTTCTGGATTCAATTCGCAGCTATCCTGCAATGCGTCCTGTATGCCAATGTCCAAATCGACATCGCTGCCTTCATCATTTGGAAGGTTTTCGTCGTCAGATGGATCTTGTTCTAACTAACGCTCAATAACACTATCATTACAAGCCATTTTAAACTGAAACACAATTTCAAAAAAGTCACGCAACCACCTACCATACGTTTCACAGACGAAATACGACCGTTTTTTACTTACCAGTGACATACGCGCGCACCTCCGACCACGACGAGCGCTTGCGCGGCATTGAGGGAAGCGGCGGGAACTGCGGGAAAGTAGGTACAAGGACGTACAAGTTGATACGTGTTTTGCGCGCCAAAATATTAACAATTTTAATTTCCTTGCGTCTGAGAGACGTATGTCAGGTGGTTAAGGGTTAATGTACTAATGGCAATGAATAGATTTAAACTATGCTAGACAATAGAAATTTTAATTTTATATAAATATGTGCATTATAAACCGAATTATAACATCCTTATTACCTATGTGACCAATAATTGATATATACTTATTTGCGAATTTCAAAGGTTTGTAAAAATTACTGTCTGAAAACAAAATTCTATAAGTATAATGTTATTAAGTGTTAAGGATAATATGTATTTATAATAAAAATACGAAAAGTAATATTGTGCTCTTCTTATGATGTAAGGGAGACTGGGTTACTCATAATTCTGTTAGCTATAAAACGGCCTGTAATATACCTACATGTCATAATAGGTGCTGCTATGGGTACCTACCTAATTATATAGCGAGTTTAAAAATGTGATAATTATGTTCAGGTTAGGTTAAGTTACGTGGCAAGCCTTGAAATAATATTCATTATAAATAAGAATCCTCACAATAATGTACGTAGCTCGGTAACCTACTACCAAGAATATTATGTTTGATGAGCTTCTATTACATTTAAGTTTTGTTATTATTTAAGTATTACATACGCAGAGCAGGTATAAGAATTTATTAGGCTCTGATGATTGATTCATTGTATTTAATTATTGTCTCTTATAATACATTAAACACAAAACATTGGTGCTTACAACACGATACATAGGTAGCTTGATACGAGACAATAGCTATATTTATATTTATTTAAACCCTAAGATAAAGTGATATACTTTAAGTATTATACCATAGTTAACATATTATATTTTGTTCTCGGGCATTTTAAAATACACAAATTAGAATTTATTTCGGGCTAAATAAGCAATGAAAGTAATGTATTGCAATGCTTTAATATTTTTGAATGATGTGTATTCTTTACACGAATTAATGTTACATTAATAATAAATAAATATTAACGTTATTATTTGTTTTATTTAAGCGATAACAATTACAGTTCGTCTATAAAGTCGTGACATTAAATGATGGCTCTGCTGATATGCATGTAGCAACCCTATATAGTGTGGTGTGCGTTCCCATTGAGGGACTACATTTGAATTGTGAGCTTTTGAACGCGTCAGCCTTTAGTAAAAGTTCTCAAACAATTGTAAATATAGCCCCTAGTTTGTAAAAGTAGCCACTCAAAAGTTACAATCGATCAAAGGTGGTCCGTCAGGCGTGACTGAGAGGCATCCATATCTCATAACCTAGTTAAAATTTACAACTGCTATGAATGACTACTCTTAGTAAAAGATTTGTAAAACTAATCATATTAAATATCAACCTTTTCCGTTCACTGTATAACAAGAACTAGCGTGCAGAAGGTGGTCCCTCAAACGATCACCATAAGTTCCTTTGAGTGGAGACCACAATGGAATTTGGAATGTTTATATGGTTTTAGCGTTAGTAAAAGTATTGGAACGATTGTAAATTCAAGCCCTAGTTTGTAAAAGAAGCTATTCAAAAGTTTCAATCGATTAAAGGTGGTCCCTCAATTGAAACGCTTATCATAGGGAAAAAGCAATTTACGTAGCATACGGAAGTTAAATAATATTCCATACAGTGATGTCACGAGCGGCGGCAGGAAAAGGCCCTGGTTCGGTCGTGAATGCGCTGATGCTGTCGAACGCAAATAGACAGCGTACCGCGCTTGGAACAGGGCTCGCGCTCTCCACGACCCTAACGTGGATCACCTGATCACCGGCAGCGTTCAACCAAGCCACAAAGGTCTGCAAGAGGGCATACTTAAGAGCGGATGCCCAGCGCGTCGCACTGTTCGGCCAGGAACTCATGGCGCATTCTACGGGCAGTCGTAGCTATTGGCGCCTGGCCAAAGCCGTGCAGTCCAACTTCTTCCAGACCTTGCTGCCCCCTCTGAGATATCCGAATGGATCACTACGATCAAAAGCGAATTGTTTATTTATTTAAATTTATATTTTGATTGTCAAGCAAGCTTTGAAAAATTTAAAGATAGCAAAAAATTTTTAGCATATGCTAAAAGCACACAAAAATACGTTTTTAAAGAAATAAATCATAATATTTTAAAATACTTTTTTCTTCCAAGTACTTTATTTTTTTTCTATTCAAACCATTTTATACGTTTTTTCTTGGCAAAAAAAGTTGGCAACCCTAGTCATAGAACCTATTAGTATAGGATTGGATGCGTAGACAGAGAAACCAATTCTCTTTCTACGATTGGATGTAATTGTTTTGCCAATAAAAAAATAACAATATCGCACAATCAAGTACTTTATAAAAATTACAAAAACATGACAAGCAATATCCTAGTGCACAACAAAAAAAACAAATAATAATTAGCAACATCGCAAGCCTCTATTAATAGAATACCACTGAGTAGCAGTCATAGGTATTATACTAATATCACTAATATGTGAACATTAGCACTAAAAGGACCTTGGACTAAAAGGATACCTTCCTATGCACATTTGCACTGACACGTAGATGGAGTTTATACCTACTTATACTCTAGTCTAACTCTACGGCCTACGGCACTGACACGTATAATAGGTAATGTCAAAATAAGTCTAAAGTCAAGATACTGTCAATGAATTGTCATCGAGAAATTTTAACTCCAAGAGGAGAGAGATCAATCTTGTTATCGTAATAATTCTCTAAATATATAACATCACTGGATTTTACGTCGTTGCTTAATCGCTAGTTATTGCGTTAAGATATCAAGCTCTAATATTTTACCATGGATAATCGTGCAGCTAAGTTAGCCTTGGCACGGAAAAAGGTAATGTTTTCATGTTTACATTAAAATTAGGTCTTGCTAACCGGTAACTAAGAGGACTGGTGTTTGGTATATTTATCTATTGTAACCATGAAACTACCATATCTTGTAATATAGCAAGTTCGCTTACTAGAATAGGTAGTAATTATTAGGTGACACGTCATTATTGTCAGTGAAGAGCAGACTGTGTTCTGTTGCTCATAACAATGGATTATTATTATAAGATACAACGCATTATTAGATTTTACATAATCTTGTATGACAATTAACAAATCAATGTTTCAGTTAAAAGACCATCAGGAAAAAAAGACAGTCCAAAAAGATGATAATAATGTTAAATCAGACATGAATATGCAGTCAAACTCGGTTCAAGACTACAGTACACAAAATATGGACGAGTTTATTATCACTCCAAGTAGTGAAGGAGTAGCACAAACCAATACTGAAACACCAGCTCCTGACACCATCACTACAGACAGTTATAATTTGCCACTTGGTCCAGTTGAAGTTAAACAAACCAATATTCCAGAAGATATTCAAATACCTGCCAATGATATAAATATAACTGAAATATTAATATCAAACAAGAGAAACCTGGAATTGCAAGTACATGATTTACAAACAAAGCTTAGTCAACTAGAGCATAATCATGCTCTAGTAATCAATAATTTTAAAATGTGCAATCAGAGAGTTATTGATTTAGAAAATGAGCTACAAAATATAAATAATAAATATCTACACACTACACAAGAGGTGTTAATAAAGGACAGTCAAATCAATGAACTAAATTGCTTAAAGGCATCATTATCAGAAGATAACAATAATTTAGTAGAGCAATTGGAATTTACAAAAACTATATTAAATGCTAAAGAGGCAGAAAGTGATTCACTGCACAGTCAATTATATAATCTCCAAAGTCAGTATGATGTTATACACCTGCAATTACAACAATTAACTAATGGCTCACCCACTTGTCCACCAAATGAAAAAGCTCTTGATATTGAGAAAAATGAAGCAAGTTTACAAAAGATTGCTAATTTGGAACAACAATTAAGTTTGTTACAAAAAGAAAGGGACCAAATGAATTTACATTATGAGCATTATGTGGCTGAACTAAATGATCAATTAAAATCAGCAATTAAGAAAAATGATGAGCTCAACAAGGAAGTTCAGAGTTTATCTAATAGAGAAAACAGTCTTATTGAACAGATAAGTGATATGGAAATAAGAATCCAAAACTATAACATTGACAAGAAAAGGTTTGAAATGGATCAGAACACAAGCAACATAAGGGTTTTACAAGAAGATTTAAAACAAGTTCAGGTATGTACAGTGGCAGTATCTACATTCATGCAAGCTCAAACAGCCCAGTTTGCATTACTAAAATGTTACCTCCAGAAAACTAGTAGGTATATTATATTAATCTGACATCAATAGATATATAATATCTCACAATTCCATGTCTTAACCTTTTGACCGCCACAGCATAAAAGTAGCGTCGTGCCCCCTACGCCAGACGATGATTAATGTAGTTTTAAATAATAGGTAAAAGGAACACAACAAACATATTTTTTTAATGTTTATTTTGAACTGTAAAGTAGTCGTATTTTCGACGTGCTATGCCGTCGGGGGCGTCGTGAGCATGGTTTAATTTGACGTGAATGGACGTCCGTGGTGGTCAAAAGGTTAAGCATAATATAGTCTTATGCAGAATGCACATGCAACTGAAATTGAAGAACTCATCATATTAATAGGCAAGCTACTGCTCCAATACTAATGGTATAATTGCCCATATGCTTAACATCTAACTGCTTTAGAATTATGTTAGATGTCCCTCAAGTTTATGACTATCATATGAAATGGAAAAAGCTTGTGAATTGTACATTTAGGTTTTAGAAAATTTCTGAGTTATACTTGTGCTAGTAGGTATTTTAAAGGGTTCCAAATGTCCCAGTTTTACAGGAGTATTGTAGTACCTATCTTCATACATTCAATTTATACTGAATAAAAATAATATTTTGATAATTTTGTCCTTAGATTCCATGTGATAAGAAGCAAATTTGTCTTGTGTCTATTGGTCACTCTAATTTTCAGAATACTAGAAGCCAAAAGAATACATCAAAACTTCTTGGATTCTATTTTATTAATTAGATGAAATCAAATGTAATGATTATGACGATACAATTATGATGTATTGTAATGAATATTTACTTTTAGGAACAATTAAAGGAATTACAAGTCAATCATAAGCAGCTACAAAGCCAGTATGCAGAAAGTGAAGCTAGAGTAAAGGAGCTTTCTGAAATAAAGGAAACTGGATGCAACCATGACAACATAAGCATATCTAAACTAAATGCTGACATGACAAGTGATAAAGTGGCTGCTCAAAGAGCCACTGAACAAAATAAGAAATTAAAACTGGATGTGCAAGGCCTAGAAGATGCATTTGTAAAAATGGTAATTTCTTTTTAAACTATGATTTTTAGGATATCTGAATGCAGAATTTGTTTTCACTTATGCTATTTATATATTCTGGTTATTATTTTGCTACTTATTAGGATTCTTAGCATGGTTGTTCAAGTGTTTTGCCGATGCTTATAAAATAATAGTGCCATTTATTGGAATTACTCATAGTTACAATGTGATTGGTGTAGACAACTTGCACCTAATAGACATTACATTTTTGGCGACTGCTATGTTTAAAGACCGTGGCTGGTCTTATTTGAACCTGGGCCAACCGCACATTAAAATGAAGTCATGACGTCATTGTAAAATACGGTTTTTTTAACTTCTATGTATTAGAATAAGACATTGTTGAACACCGTTTGAACAATCTTTACAGTAAGTTCTCGCCAAATTTAAAAGAAATAATTAATAGCACACAATGAAAAAATAAGTTGGTTTGGAGTAGAGAACATATACTTAATATGCATCATTACTTTAAAGTTTGTTTTTAATTATATTTCTGTGAATCAGCTATCTAGTTCAATATTATAATAATTATAACTTACTATTTGATTATGTAGGAATTATGTAGTTTCTTTCCCATATCTGCATGCTTCTTTCACAGCAATATCCATGTATAACGGCCACATTAACCTCCAGCTATAGTTTTAGGTCCTATGTTAGTAACCCCTGACCAGTTACAGGTTCTAAAGTTTACAGCACAGCAGTTGCATCTAAACATATTTGTGTAAGAAAGTTATGATGTTGATGGTTTGCCCAAGAATGGGATTATACAATAACTGAACTTTCCCTAACATGTTCTCCCACTAGATTGCCTTTTCTCGATATGGCAGTAGTCTGCCTTTGCTATTACCCACTACCTAGTGGCAACAAGAGCTGTAATGTCAGTTTTCAGCAAGGGTTTTAGAGCCCTTTCATATAAGTAATGAACAAAGAAAGCTGCAGGCCAAAGGCACTATGCTACTATGCACTATTAGGCATGGTAAGCACAACACAATGAATAAATAGGTAGAAAGTTCATTCCTAGTTCAGCAATATAGATTTCGAACTTTGAAGGATAAGAATATTGATACTATACAAAAATGTTTTTGTACATTACAGACCAAAGATAAATTGGAGTTAACAGAAAAATTGACTGCAGAAAAGTATCTAAATAGAGAACTAACAATTAAATTGGCAGAGGTTGAAGAAAAAGCTAAAGATATGGTAATCAAATTGAAAGCTAAGGATGAAGAGATGATTAGATTACAATCAAATTATAGAGAAATTGAGAAACAGTGTGAAGAATTGAAAGATATTGGCAGAAGAAATAGCATAACTGTTACAGAAGAAATTGCCACAGAAATTCAAGAAACACCTGAAGATAACAATTTGCAATTAGAATGTGAAACAGAGGCTGAACATAAACATTTAACTGGCGAAGTATGTGTTAAAAACAGCCTCCAAAAGGAAGATGCCATGTCAAAATTACAAGAAAGATTTTTGAAAATAATGGGAGAAGTAGCAGATTTGTCAGATGAAAAACATAGACTGGAACATATAATCCTACAACTACAAAATGAAACTGATACGATTTGTGAATATGTAGCTTTGTACCAGCAACAACGCAGTTTATTAAAAAGGAGGGATGAAGAACGAAGCACACAACTAAAAGTATTCCAACAAGAATGTGGTAAACTAAAATGCGAGCTTGAAGAGCTAAGTGGAATACTCGCACGATTTGCTGATGATAAAGAGTTGTTATCTTACTTCCAAATCGAATCACGACGTAACGATATGGAACAAGTAATGTCTTTATTGAATAACTTAAAAAATAATTCTCTCATTGATCCTAGAAAAAAAAGTCTTGAGTTTAAAAACTTTTATCCATGTAACTGTTGCTCTGGCAAACTGATAGAGGTGTAAAAATGTCGTCGTTATTTAATTCAGTTTAATCTGTATTTTAGATAGTTAATATTCCAAACAATAATATATTATGTTATTAACGATTATCCTTTTTTATTAGAATTACAAATATTTTATACCTTCTGTCCGCCAGGCGCCGACGCGCCTGATCTTGGTACCGATTCTATTGTAAGACTACCTAAACTAATAATACATTTAGTGACATTGACACAGTTACGATTTCCAAAATCTATTATGAAATTATTTATTTTCAATCCATCCAAAAAAACAATAACCTTTAAAATTCTAGAAGAAATAGCTGTCAAATAACGGTGAAATAAAAAAAGACCAACACCATTAATACCTACTATTATGTGATGTAACTGCTATTTTAAAACTAGACATGCAGGGGAAATAGCTATAGGTATACCCCACTACAAGATCAAATATACCTAGTCAAGTACCCTATTTAAAATTAGCCAACTAAACTTAATAGTTGCTTTAACAAGAAATATAAAAAAGGAATGCTGTGAGATTTAATTAATTTCATTTGTAACATCGCGATACATGTTATGATTTCGGTAACAGGTCCTCTAATTATGTGGCAATAAAATTAAAAAAGGTACTAGGTATTATGAACATAAATTAAATATTAATAATAAAAGAGGAAACTGAAATGACGTAAAGACTATTTAGCTTACGATATTATTTAATAAATAACATCTAGATATCTATGCAATACTCCATAAATATTTTAATGAAACTTGTCTTCGTGTTATTTGAAGAGTACCTACTTATGGGCGTAAGGAATTATTCGAAATTAAATAAAACTGTATGAACATAAACGCTTCTTAGAACAATAACAAAACAATACTTAGCTTTTCCTAAATTCTTATCACAACAGGTACAAACACTTAAGAATGTTGTCCTATTCAATACCAAGCTGAGAGTAATATTATTGGTTACTCTGTGTACCAAAAATGATTTATATGTGCTTAGCTCTAAGAGTAATACCGGAGACATAGAATCGGCGATGACATCGTACAGTTTTAGGCGTAGTATCCAGTGTTAGTTAAAGGCGCGTTGCTTCGTCCACAATGTCTTGCTATCGTTTAATTAATATTTTAAAGATTTACAACTAGGTACTGACAATAATCATTGTACCGTAAGAATATGATACAGAGTGTATGTAGTACATATTATACGTGATGCTCCGGGGCGGGACCACATTAAGTCTAAATTGGTAAATTTAATAAGCAAGAAAAAAATGTATATCAATAGTTTCGTTGTAAAAATTAAATCAATGTGGGCCGCTGGAGAGCATACTCTTCAGCGGGCTCACCAGGATAAAGGTCATAGCTCATTAGAGCCACCCAGCACCCGACCAGCACCGCCTCGCCTCGAGCGGTTAGTATTTTTGTATGGAATACTATGGGTATACGTTCACTACATCAACTCCAGAGTGCCTCGTCCGCGGGCTCACCGCGAGCGGACGAGTGGGCCACTCGGTGACCACCCGTTGCCTGCACGCTTGCCTTGCGTTACCCACGCGCAGTTACCGAAAGGATCGCGCGCCATCCGCGTGTGGTTCACGCGCCGTGTGCAAGCGGTCAGCCCGCGGGTTTCGTCAAGCGTGAAAGCTATAAAAGCGAATTCTCGGTTTGTAAAGTTAGACATAACGAAATACACGTGTAGACCTAGTGAGGATCCCTGATAAACTACTCATCTATTCGCTGACAACGCAATGTCAAATCGTTGACCACGCGACGTCCACTCGTTGACCACGCGGCGTCCACCCGTGGACCACCTGACGTTCACTGGTTGACACGTGGATCACCTGTCGTCAACGAGTGGACACCGAGCGACGAGGTGGTGCTGGCCGGGTGCCGGGTGGCTCTAATGTGCATTACTGAAGGCTTTTCAAATTTGTTTATGACACCATAAAAATGTATATTAAATGTACCTATACAAATTTACTCTAGTCTATTTGACATTTAGTCTATACCAATTTACGGCCACTTTTAAATTTCCTGCCGGAACATTATAGATGCGCCTGATAAAAAAAGTTATGGCAAAGTCTTCTTTAGGAGTAAGTGAGCGTAGTTTTGTATCAGGGCGTTGCACGTTGGCGTGATATGTTATAATTATTTAATAAGATAATGAGATTATTTATCTGGTCGGTTCATTTTCATTATTTTCATTTTAATATACATTTTATGGTGTCATAAACGAATTTGAAAAGCCTTTAGTAATGGAGTTATCCTGGTGGGCCCGCTGAAGAGTGTGCTTTCCAGCGGACCCACTTTGATTTAATTTTTACAACGGAACTATGGATAGATATACATTTTTTTACATTGAGTCTACAAATATATATATATATATATTATATACATTTTTTTCTTGCTTATTAAATTTACCAAGCTTAATTAAAGTGGTTCCGCCCCGGAGCACCACGTCATATTATAGAGTAATTCCGGGGTAGATGGCCCTAAGGGAGAGATGGCCCATCGAAATATTCAAGGATCCGTACACTAGGTGTCGCTGTTTACCGTTTAGTTCGCTTTGCGTCGTGTGTGAGAGCAAAGGTACGACAAAATATCTGGCGAAAAAAAAAACAAAAAGTAAGTAAATCCCTTGTATATTGTTTCACTGTGAATATTTTTTAGATTGTTATTGTTTTACATTGTATTGGTGTTAGTTTATTAAAATAATGGTGATATTTGTTTCTGTTGCAAGGTATACGAACAAAACTTCGTTCTAACCTCAAAATTACTTGTATCATGTCTTGACTTGTTTTTGTTTTCGTTGTGGCCATCTCTCCCAGAAAAAAAGGAGAGATGGCCAATTGTAATCGGCATGTGATGGCCATAGCGTGATAGTACAGAAATTATGTTTCATTTAAATAATTGAATTATTTTCATATTGTTTTAGAGGAAATTGTTCAGAAGAATCACTAAAAGCAGCTATTAATGCTGTGAAAAATGACGAATTTTCCGTCCGTGCGGCAACGTCTTCTTTACCAAATACCTCGGAAAACTTTGGAAAGAAGAATTAAAAAAAGTTATGATAAGAAGGTTCAACGAAAAAGACAACTGTCGTGGGTGCGGCGAAAATTACTACGAAACACTTCTCGTCGAAGACTGGCTTCAATGCACTGAATTTGAGAATATGTGCTCCAGATATGGTTAAGAGAAAAGAAGACTTAAAAAATAAAATAATAGGACCAAAAGCTAATTGTAAGGCTAGAATTAAGTTATGGCCATCTTACCTCTAATGTCATGGCCATCCCGCCCGGACACCTTGGGAGAGATGGCCAATTGTGATTTTAAAAAAAACAGGTCTTTTTACGGTGATCTCATTAAAAATTGTTTTTTGTTTACTAGGTATATCATAGTTGATTGTTCAAAGTTTAATTAAAAATAAAGATTTCCATAGTAACTAGTGAGGTTTTTCTTAAACTAAGTCTAAAAAAAAATATGGCCATCTACCCCGGACTTACCCTAGATATACAACGAAAATATTTCCAACAAATTTTCTAGTACAAATAGGTACAACAATAAACGATGAAGATAGATAAGTATATCGCTTCTGGCCACGTGGTTCGACCGCATGGTTCGATCAATCGGACTACGTGAACTTTTTTCCAGTTGGTTCGATTTTAGAATCTTACCAGGCGAACTACTAAACCTTAGGACCGCGTAGTTCGACTCCATAGTCGAACCACGATGACAAGTTCACCTGGTTCGATTCATTGAATTATAAAGGAATCCCAAGTTTTCATAGTCCGACTACCGACCTCTATGCTATAATAGGTTATCAAATCTCCTTAGAAAGTAATAATTCAATGATAGAAAGTAATGTTAATTATAGAATTAGATATTTTCCTTTAGCTTAAGATACCTATTCAATGTGTATCACTATATATTATAAAATTAAATCCACCGCCGCGTCTGTCTGTCTGTTCGCGATAAACTCAAAAACTACTGCACGGATTTTCATACGGTTTTCACCAATAACAGAGTGATTCACGAGGAAGGTTTAGGTGTATAATTTGTTACGGTTACCCGTGCGTAGCCGGGGCGGGTCGCTAGTTGAATATAATTATGTCGCAAGAAGAATTATTATATATCCATCGGAAACGCGGAATTGTAGGTACTATTATATAATTGTCACCAGTTTTACCGCAATAAAGGTTTTAAAAACGGTTCATGTTTGTGGATTTGCCGTAATAAAAAGGTTGAGAAATGTCGTGGATCTATAACTATAAAAGTATGTGATAAGTGAGTCTTTTGTGATAGTCTATTTAAATAAATGTGGTATATGTATAATAATAATAATATAAAATATCCTCCAGACCGAAGTTCGGTCAAGGCGGCTAATCTTAACGGAGACTGGCCATCGGCGCAGGAGATATTATAGTGCACAAATGTGTGCCCTATGATGATCCGATGAGACGAATAATCCGACACGACCGGAGAGAGATCAGGCGCAGGACCAAAAGCTTTACGTGCTATCCGAGGCACGGGGGTGTCTAACACCGCCAACTTCCTAACTCCGGGCTCGTATTGAGATTTCTTAACGGAAAAACCCAATAACTTTTTGTTGGCCCTACCCGGGATTCGAACCCGAGACCTCATGCACAGCAGTCGCATTCACTACCGCTGCGCCAGGGAGGCATATTGTGTATATGAACCTATGATTGACAGAACAAGTAATTTTTTCTGACTACTTATATAACTTCATGCGATGTTATTTACGAGTAGGTATGCATATTTTTCTTTAACAGGATTCACTGATTACTAATAAAAACGATCACTCCTGTGTTCCTGGCTGCATCAGAGAGCTTAGCACCAATGAAATATACCACGATCACGTAATACCTCTAAAAAACTCAGGCATAGATTTAATCACTAAAATACCGACATATAGTTTATTAAAAAGTAGTCTTTTCAATAACCGAAAAAATACACACAATGTACCAAAGTTAATTTTTGAAGACCCTATGCAGGTAGAGGTTCCGCCGGAATTTGAAGAGTTTATATTGGGGGACTATTGTCACGATGAAACGCGCATCATTGGATTTTATTCCGAAGAAGCGAGAAAAAAGATATCCACAATTAAAGTTTTCTTCGGAGACGGAACATTTCACAGCTGCCCGTCGCCATTTCAACAGTTATAATATGTCATACATGGTGATGTGGGTTCTTCCCTGAATAGCTTAAACGTACCTAGTTCCATTGATTTACGTATTAATGTCTAACCAAAAAACTGAAAGCTATGTAGCATTACTAGAGATGATTTTATCACAGTTACCTGGATTCAATCCCATACGATTTATGACCGACTACGAGGCTGCGACAACGAAGGCTATAGAAACAGTTTTGCCACAAGCTGTAGTCAAAGGCTGCTTCTATCATTATACGAAAGCTCTGTGGAGATATGCGCATAGGTGTAAAATCACGAAAGCTCAAAGCCAGAAACGAGTTGTAGCTGTGGCCACAATGCTAGCTTATTACCTTCTAATTTAATAAGAAATAGTTGGCAATATGTTACAGATGACATGTCAACTGACGACACAAACATGTTAAAATTTAAGAAATACATGGAACGGCAGTGGCTAAAGAGTGATATATATATAAAAAAGTGGTCCGTATACGGCGAACTCCTCCGTACAAATAATTGCCTGGAAGGATGGCATGGAAAATAAACGATCTTGTTGGCAAAAAAACACCACATTTGATTAAAATTTTGACAGTGTTGAAAAGAGATTCCAATTTTAATGTATTAAAAATGAAAGGTGGACTATTGGAAAAACGACGTAGAGAATCCATCAAACGAGATGAATTAATACTGAAGACCAACATGATGCTTAGTAATAATGATATCGATGAGAGATTATTCTTAGAACGATTAGCTTGGAAGGGGTCACTTTTTGTAGGTAAATAGTTCTTTACATCGGTTTCGATGGTGGCCGTAGGGGTCAGAAATAATAATATTTATTTTTGTTAAATAAAGCTAGAAATATGCTTATCATTGTGTTCTTGTTCTTAGCCCATGTAATTGTAAGCTTACAAGGTTCGACTAGGGTCTATTAATCGAACCTACTGAAAAAAGTTTACTTAGTCCGATTGATCGAACTACCTGATAGTAGTCTCAACAACACATGGTTTGATTAATCGATCCAACTGGTAAAAAAGGTCACGTAGTTCGATTGATCGAACTATCAGGAGTCTTAAGAACACATGGTTCGATTAATCGAACCAACGGGAAAAAATGTTCACGTAGTCCGATTGATCGAACCATGCGGTCGAACTACGTGGCCAGAAGCGATATATCATAGATTATATTATTTTATCACCTGAGTATTCTACTGACGTAAAATTACTTTTATAAGGCGTCAACTTAAAGAATACTTGAAGAAGTTTTGTTTAGCTCAGTTGATCTTCCGTGATTACGGTTAATTAAAGATCGAAAATTTAAAGATACGGATTTTTTTTAAATTGCCATCATGGACATGTCTGTGGTAAATAGTAGGTATCCCACTACTTTTACATTAGCAGTTGATTATTGTAATTAATAAGAACTATAAAATTTTCTATGCTTAGCACTCGCTCACTCACTATTTTCCATGGGTAACAGTGACGTTACGGACTACGACTTTACTTAGCCCGTCAGCGTCATAAAAAATGTACCATACTAATACCTATAGTATTAGTATGGTACATTAGACTCTACGGTATATGCATTAGTAAATGACTAACAGAAAACAACAATAAAACCATTAACAGATATAGTTAATAATATCACGAGGTCAATTCTTAATCCTCCCTCTTTTATATACATTTTTATAATAAAAGACACTGAGACTACATAGCGTGTTGTCATGAAACATTGACATGACAAGATAACAATAATCACGTCATACTTTTTACTTAGGTAGATAGGTAGGTACATAAACATAATTAGTTATAGATTAACTTACAAGAGAACTATTGGTAATGTGTAGGTAGGTATGTGTATTCAATTTGAGAAAATAACACAATTATTGTATATTATTGATAATATTTATACAAAAACCTAGATATGTTACATGCACTCCAAATACTCCAAAACATACCCAATTGTAACTAATTTTGCGACCTTTCATGCAGGAAAAGGGCAATTTATAATCTGTCACGAGTGCGACAAAGACACCGAGAATGTGTTGCACTATTGACGTACCTAGATTTTAAATTAAAGCGTTAGCTTTAGTTATATATACTTACTCTACACATTAGGAAAACGGGCACTATTGCTGTGAGACTAACATAGCGGACCATTTTATATGGACGTAACATAATATCTTTACTATAATAATACCTATCACTAGTATACCCGCAACTTTGTTCGCACGGATTTATGCTACATGGGCATTATGGTTTATTGCTTACACCATTTGAGGAACATTTTATTTTTTCATCATATCAAATTATTAACGTAATGTTGTTAAAAAGGCATTTAAATAACCAATTCGGACCGGATATAAAAGAGCTCAAGCTGTGTCTCAGAAGCTACTCAACCTATTGAGATGAAATGCTAGTTTTATGTTAGTATGGCAGCTGCAGCTAGATCTGTACAAGTAGGTAGATCTAAAAATACTCTTATTTTTAGATCTACTTAGCCATCTTTAAGTTTTAAGAGAACAAACTTACAGAGTCACAAATTCTACAAAACATAGAATGGAGTTATTTCCCTTCTTCAAGATTTTTTGGTTACTGTCCATATAAATTTACAGTTTTATTATAGTTTTGTAAATAGATTGTTTGATGTAGGTACACACGACTACACATCAAGTTAAACAACCTTTATACCTAGGCATAACTACGCTACATACAAAATAGAGAATTGTCGGAAAGGGACAGTGCATAGTGGTGTCGAAGTAATGGTAAAGATATAGCGTAACAAAAATATAACGCACTCTCTCGCACGATTCGCAGCGTTCAACTTCTAATAGTTCAAAGTCCAAACAGTCTAGATTGATGTGTCGTTGTGTGTACCTACGCATGCTTTCTCTTGTAAAATAACTAACACTTGTCTCAAAGCTTTGCCGTACCAAAATATGATTAGTTGATAAGACGTATCCATAAATATTTGGATATCAATGTATTATTATGAAGCTGCAGGATTTCATATGAGTTCAAGATTTTAAGTGACTTATACATAAATAAAACACATAAGTACAAACACTGAAGCCTGTATAACTCGAAGGGGTAGGCAGAGGTTAGCTACAGTCCATAATAGGCGACCCTATTTTTCATATATTTAACTTATTTACGATATATTACATCACAAATGAGTTAGGTATATGGATGACGATTCTGGAACTTCTTTAAAGGTACAAAAGTATCACTATAACGAGCCAGAAGTACCTACTCTTATGAGAGAAGAATGATCATGTTGGCTAACATGAAATTTTATTACAATATACCATACATATAGTTATTATTATTTGGTTTCTTTTCATAATAGTTATGTTTGATAAGTACATAAAAATAAACATTAAAAGGAGAATGCGCACATATAGTTTAGGTACTCGGGAAGTTCTTGGCTTAGTCTTAAGTATGACAAGACAATATCTTTGGTTTAGGAATATTACCGTGACCCGCCTTACATCATAGCCAAACCAATTATGGTTACACGCTAATGGATCAAAGTATGAACTTATACGTGTTTACCGTGTAAGTATGGGCAATAAGTAGTGGCCAATAATGTTCTGCTGGCTTAGTTACGTTAGTTGAAGAATTAAATTCTACCCAAAGTATTGAATAATTAAAATTATCTGCGCATTATCCTCTTGACGAAGCATACGAAAATGTATATGCTCAGTCCTTCTTTAATGATGTCTATTCATTATTCACTGGTCACATAAAGAATCTTGTGAATCATCATTCATTACAATAAGTAAAGCCATTATCGATTAAGAAACCTCTAATAGCATTATTAAATAAGGACTGCAACATATTTTAAGTAGGACAATCACAAGAACATTATTTACTATACGCTACTCAGGGAAGATTCGACTTAAAATATTCGCAGTTTACTAATATATCACTATTGAGGATTGTATCATTAGTATTGAAGAAACAACGTAGTAAGCAAAGATCAGATTATAACAATATCTTAATTAAGCATTATATTGAGTATGGTTTTGGTACATCCGATCAGTTTGGAAGAAATGTCTTTTTATAAATTACCTATAATATATTATTAACATTAAGCGCATCACACCGGGGCCCTACCTTCTTAAGTAATTTTTATATAGCGTGGGGCAACCTACGGCTCGTGGTTATAATGGTAAGAAGACTGTTATAGTTTATGATTACCTATTGCAGACTACATTATGAACGATGCTTTTAAGTGTAGCGGAAATTTATTCTAGGCCCTATTTAAATGTAGGAATACCTACTGCACTAATCGTTTAAAGTGGCGTATTATAAATAAACTATTACTTAAATTTGAAATTTCGGATGTCAATAATGAAAATACATTTATACAAATAATTTCAATGGAGATAGAATGGAGGTATGTGCACAATAATTAAGGCCAACATTTATAATTTCTGATCTGACTGACATATGAAAACCCAATGACAATAAAAATAGTACTATTTAAATCCAAATAATAACGCGGCAATCCATATATATTGTATAGTAACGACAACTGTATGTAAAATATAAGAAATATATAGTTGCTTGAGAATTTTCCAAGGCAGATTAAATAATCTGATATTAAATATAAATGGTTGCTTCAATTTGTAGGATGACTCACAAAACCTTTAAAAAATTGGTTGTCTGTAAAGTCGGTTTACGGACGATAGTTTAACGTGACAACGTCATAACAACATTTCTTTCCCGTAACGTTACAATAAACGTAACGGGACAATGAGCGTAATGGGACAATGAGTCATCCTTTTTCGTGCGTGCAGCCGGCATTCATCGATTTATTAGACGTTGTCACGTCAAAACGCTTTTTGTACTTTGGCTGACTAAGTAGACACCTATATGAAACAGGGCCCTGGAGTAATACATATATAGCCACTAACACATCACAGAATTAACTGACGAAAATCTTCTTAAGTGTCTTAACTGTCAAATCTGAAACAAAATAAAAACAACTTAAATACATAGGTACCTTGAATAGGATCTGTGAAGTCGGAGGATTACCATGGCTGGAACCTTTGCAATTGATGGATAGGTGGTATAAGTATGCGCCCCCAGCTTCCCAGGGACTCAGCTTTTCGGAAACGTATACACAACAAAAATCTTTTATGTTTTAAATAAATAGATTGACTTGGCAATCGCACTAAACAATCTAATTTAATATAATATGTATGACTTGTGAGACACATCGTGTTTTCAAACGATTGCCAAGTTAATCTATTTATTTAAAACATAAAAGATTTTTAATATTGAAAAGGTCACTAAAACATGTTGTTAGGTTAGCTAATTACGTAGTAACTTAAGACAGAAGGTCCCTTAAGTAGGGACTGAATAAATTAACCGACTTGGTATTACATGGATTTCACAATTTTTACGGTAGAAGAACTAAGTTGCGACACTTGGTTTTTTTTACAAGTATGTTTTTCGTGGCATTAGACTGTCTGGAATATCATAGAATAATAGTGAAGATTACATTAGATTAATTTTAATTACTGTAAAGTAAATACTGTGTATAATCGCTTATATGTTTTGTTTGGAATTTCTGTTTTATTTAAAATAAATCTTCAACTAGGTATTTAACAGGTACATTATTCCAGATCAGAGGTTCACAGACCTTTTTTATCATAGAACACTTTCAAAATTTAGTTGATTCCGGTGGACACCCACAAGTACATGCAATTAAAAAATTTGATCAGATCTCTATGGCCTGATCTTTTTTATTTTTTTTTAATTCTCGGGACTGTAGCTGCTCACGGTAGGCGGGCTGACCTGTTTTTTCTTTTTAGTATTTCTCTACCGAAAAATTAGTAGGTTCGAAACCAAAAGCAAATATTTTTTTTTGTCACGCCAACGTAGATTCCCGTCGAGTCTCCCATGGACTCCTGGGGGTCCACCTGGACCACATTGGGAACTGAGGTTCTAGATGGACAGTCTATATATTTTTAGTCAACCCGCTCGAAGTCAGGCCGCCCAGCTTCCACAGCGACGATATCCTGACAAGATAACATGCCAAGATAAGATATTCTATTTTAAAATTCATATGACGATTCTTCTACCGGACACAGATGCAGACTATCTGCTGCTACCATGCCATTTCAGTAATATAAAATTCTAATAACTAATTTCTGTGTTGATTTGCATATTAGAAACCTGGTAGGAGTGGTATGAAAATTAGGTAATAAAATAATTAACACACAATTATATAAGAAAGGTGTTATCCATCTTCATTGTAATAGTGGTAGGTAGTACATTAAGTGGTAAAATAGGATAGTTATATCATAATTTCAACCATTATATTTTGGAAACCAGTCAAGTCCAGCAAATTTATAGTCAAAGTCAGAAATCATTTATTCATTTAAAAAACGTAACACTTATGAACGTCAAAACATATAGGTTAGTGAGTTTACTAAGTTACTAAAGCTACATTTAGGTTAGTTGCTAGGTTCAGGCAAAGGGTTGAGCCTATGAGAAGAAACCTGCAAGAAACTCACGGCCACTCTTTTAACCTTTTGACCGCCACAGCATAAAAGTAGCGTCGTGCCCCCTACGCCAGGCGATGATTAATGTAGTTTTAAATAATAGGTAAAAGGAACACAACAAACATATTTTTTTATGTTTATTTTGAACTGTAAATTAGTCGTATTTTCGACATGCCATGCCATCGAGGGCGTCGTGAGCACGGTTTAATTTGACGTGAATGGACGTCCGTGGCGATCAAAAGGTTAAATCGCCAATTAAATATAATTTGAGTATTTTAGAACTCTGATTAACAAGGTGTTGCAACACAACAAACAATACACCTACTACACTTTCCTCTGTAAGTGCTTCAAACTCCGTAGTATTGTCGCTTCCGTTCGCTTCGATGAATACTTGACCGCTTACGATTGTAAACTGACTTGGCGGTTGTTTTTTTTTCGTTGTGTGCTAATGGTTGGCCTCAGATGGCCTTTACAACCTTACGCGGACTGTGGGTGAGCGCAGAAGGCTCCCAACCCGTTGGCGTTGGTTTGACTTGGCGGTGCGCGTGCGCTCTATTTATACGCGGTTAAAGCGTTTCCGGAGTTTACTAGAAACGTCATACGCGGTATGTAAACAGTAGGAATATTCGAGAATGTGCCAGCGTTCTCTCTACTCTTTTCGTACGAAGTTCCGTAAGATGTCAATAGATGGCGCCGTCATAAATTATAAGACGGAACTGCCGAGTCTTCCACACAATGCCGAGAGATGGCACTGGGTGTAACAGTATTTACAAATTATGATGATTTATTTACTCAATTACATTGACAATTTTTGTCTAAACCTCTTAACTATTAATTTAAATAAAGTATTATTATACCTGCTAGGTACCTACTGATCTGTTTTATTAAGTATATAGATTTTACTATCTTCTTTCGGTAAATGAATAGTACGAAAGTTATTAGAAATTATAATATATTTTTTTATCATACGTGTAATCTTGGGCGGCTAAAAATTACACGTTAGCCAAAAATGGGCATTCCCCTTTAAGCAATGGTAAATTAATTATATTAATCGGTAGTTTATTAAAAAACGTATACCGAGTCCCGCAAATGTATTGTGAACTTTATGTAAACGATGATATGGGCCTACTAACTTATGCTTATTTCTAGTGTTTACGTTATGGATATCACTATTCTTATTATATATGTGAATATTATGTTTAATAAACATAATGTTAGCAAATATATATTGCGACGCAACAGTAAGTATGCCTATTTCTTTACATCGATCTTTCAGGGAAACTCGTGATCCTAAATTATAAATGGTACGTACTGCACGCTTTTGAAGAATAAAAATTGTCTCGATATCAGCTGCCTTGCCCCACAATAATATACCGTAGGACATGACACTATGAAAGTAACTGAAATTTACTAGTCTTGCAGTATCTACATCAGTAAGCTGTCTTACTTTCCGAATTGCGTATGCGGCTGAGCTAAGTTTCCGTGCAAGACACGATATTTGAGCCCCACACTGAACTAAAGATCTTAAGTTAATCCTAAAAAACTGTAGATTAAACTTAGGTAATAATTTAAATTTATATTAACGTTAGGACTCTTTACATTTGGCAATGTAAACTTGATATATTTAGTTTTTTAGAGTTCAGTAAATTATTCGTTGTAAACCAGTCTAAGACTTGCGTGAGTGAATCATTAACAGCACTCAAATTTGGTGCTTTTCAGTCTACTTTAAAAATAAGGGATGTGTCATCCGCGAATAAAATAATGTCACACAAATCCTGTACAAAGAACGGCAAATCATTTACGTACACCAAAAACATAAAGGGTCCCAAAATTTAGCCCTGTTGCACGCCCATTGGGACTGGTAATCCAGAAGATCTACTTCCGTTGATATCAACGTTTTGTAGTCTATCGCTTAGGTAGGAATCAACTAAGTCAAGTGCAGTACCTCGGATGCCATAATGCCTGAGTTTTCGCAACAGCGTACGATGGTCAACGCAGTCAAAGGCTTTAAAGAGATCACAGAATACACCAATGACATCTTGCGAATTTGCCCAGGCACTGAATATATGTTTTAAAAGCGTAACACCCGCATCCGGCATCTATCGTAGAAGGGACCTTCCTAAAACCATATTGATCTGCATGAAATAAATTGTTTACACTGAAGTGGCTCTCTAATTGCTGTAATATAATCTTCTCATATATTTAACTAATAGCCGGTAATATTGAAATCGGCCTAAAATTACTGAGGTCACTTTTGCATCCATTTTTAAATAAAGGTATTATTTTACTATATTTCATTAAGTTTGGAAAAATGTCGACATCAATGCATCCGTTGAATATTGCGGCTAGGTGTGGCGCTATATTAACAATAATACTTTCAACTAATTTTACCGAAATACCCCAGAAGTCAGCTATTTTTTTTAAATTATGCGACGTAAATACTTTAATTATATCATACGGATGTACACGTTCAAAACTAAATATGTAGTATCTTGCACTCTTCCACGTTGCTCCTAACTAAGTATTCTGCTCGAGGTGGGCAAGACCTAAGGGTACTAGTTATGTTTAAAGGTATTTTTGCGAAGTAGTTATTGAATGTATCGGCTACTTCCAAATTATTTGAAATAATGTTATTATTTATATTCACTTCAAATTTATTAACACGTACGTTGCTGCGACCTGTTTCATTGTTAATAATGTGTTCCATGTAGTTTTAATTTTATTATTAGATTTATGAATTTTAGTTTTTAGGTAAAGGTACTTGGCAGTGGCACATGTCTTTTTAAATAATTTTGAATAACTTTTAACATATTGAATAAAATTTGGATCGAAATTGTATTGTTTCATATCATATAATTCATATAGCTTTGCTCTACTTTTATATATCCCAGATGTTGCCCAATCACAAAACTTAATCTTATTATTCTGACTAAAGGTCTTACATTTAAAAATATTATTCTATTCTAAAGTAATTATGTTAAGTAAAGACTCATATCTTCGTTCGTCTGGATTATCCAGAGAAAAGTCCATATTTACAACTTTAGCTCTTATGTTATCATTAAGTTCCTATAAACGATTAGATGTTATCGGTCTACATGTGACCTCATTCTCATTATGAATTGTACTCACAGGAAATACTACCTTTTGCCCACAGTAGTCATATGTAAGTGCACTCAATATGGCCCTATTTAAAAATTGGCAGTCGCAAAATACATTATCTAAGCAGGTAGCAGAATGTGAAGTGATCCTAGTGGGTTCAGAAAATAAATGCTGTAAATTAAATGATCTAAATAAACTAATAAGTCTTAAAGAGAAAGCTGACTACTCAAGTAAATTAACATTAAAATCACCACACACTACTATATATATGCCTATTACTAAAACTCAAGCGTTTTAAAATATCCTCTATTACGGTTTCAAATACACTAAAGTCACTTTGCGGTGGTCGGTGTACACAAACTATGACATGTTGCTCTAATTCCACATAGGATAGTTCAACAGTGCGCTCGATAGAAAGATTTACTATATCCTTAGGTTTTTTACATTTTAGATTGTTAGATTGTTACATACATATATTAGAGAGCCACCATGTATAGAATTCTTTCTTACAAACGCACTTATAATATTCGTTATTAAATATTAATTGATTAGTTCGTAACCAATGTTCCGTTATGCAAAAAAAATACGGTTTCCTGATCAGGTTTCTGGAACAGGGATTCAGATTCCTCATTCCGTCAGCTTTGCGCAGACGTCGGGTTTTTTTTTCATCAGTAATAATTAGTATTACCAGTACGTACGGTAACGCCACCGTGTCTAGCTAGCTCTAAGTGCCTAGTGCGAGTTTGTTTTACGTTAACGTGATCGACACGTTTATGACGTTTGGCGCTCTGATTGGCCCGCTCCAAGCTCTTGGCCAATCAGAGAGCCAAACGCGGTAAATGTTTCGATCGTGTTAACGTAAAAACAACTCACACTAGGCACCCTGATGTATTCAGAATGGCAATTTCCGTTCGTGTGCGGCGATACATACAGAATGTTAGTGAGCGCTGCGTTTGGAATGACGTCATTCAGCCTTTTCCGTTCTTCATTCAGAACACACCGGCGAGATTCCGAATCGAACGACGGGAATTATTTTCGCACGGAAAATATAAGAACGTGTGCGGTATATAGCAAATTCGTATAAAAAGTGTGCATTCGGGTAACCGAATCTGAATACCTGATTCGGAAACCTAATCAGGAAAACGTATGTTTGCGGCTAGCTTTCGCCGTAGTGACTTATTTCGTCAGTGTCGAGATCGGCGACGTTTGTTGTATGTGTCACAGCTAGGGTTGCCAACCATACCTTATAATAACGTATCCTTCTTTATTTTTGGTAATTATACTTTATACTTTTGCATACAAATAAAGTATATGAAAATATTTTATTTCCAACCTTTACTGTGATGCTTTTACTTACTTTTTTCGGTGATGAATTTAAAGTGGCGAGAAGAAAGAAAAAGAGCGTCAATAAATTTAATTTAAAATGAATTGTTTATTTATTTAAATTTTGATTGTCAAACAAGCTTTGAAAAATTTAAAGATAGCAATAAATTGTTAGCATGTGCTAAAAGCACACAAAAATACGTTTTTAAAGAAATAAAAACATTAAAATTTAAAAATACTTTTTTTTCTTTCAAATACTTTATTTTATTCCTATTAAACTATTTTATACGTTTTTTTTTGGCAAAAACAGTTGGCAATCCTAGTCACAGCACTGACAGTAGGTACGAATGTTAATAAAAATTATCAAGTGAGAGTACAGGAGGGGGGATACTGCCCAATACCTTTCCTCTATCCAAAGATAGGACTGACATCTGTGTTTTTGGCCCCGTACTTGTGCTGTAAATCAATCGCAGATGGCGCTTAAACAAATTTTTAATTTATTATTTAGTTTCAGTTCTTACCTATCTATACTTTTATATTTTTAATTTATCTTGGATCATATTTTATTCTCATTTTAATTGGATTTATCACAAAAATGACATAAAATACAAATTAGTAAATATGTCAGTTAAAGACTATGATTCAAACATTGGAGTTGTAAGTCAGTCACAATATGGCGACTGCATCTTGCCCGTGCGCACATTTGTAGTTTTTCATCCTTTAATGTATATTTTTCGGCTGTGAAGGTCTTATGTAAATGCGTTGAGTCGAGCTCTGTGTTCCTCCACCTTGTGTCAATTAATCTTCCCATCGAAAACTGTTGTTATCAGTGTGTGATAGTGACGCTTTTAGTGTTTAGTGTTGTGCGGTTTTTCCAACAACAAAAATGCCGAGACGAAGCGCATTTCACGGTGAACCTAGAGTTCGCTGCACAGTTATATTTTAATAAACATAAACATAATAAAATGTTATTTGTTGTTGTTTTATTCTTAAACTACGATATGCACCCTATACTTATTGTATTTAAATTGTTTTGTTTTGATCTCTTTTTGTAACATTCCACTTGTTCTAATTTAATAACGCCCAATTTTAATTTCCATATTTTTTTATGTTACAGAAATACGATTGGTACAAAACAATTTAAATACGAATCCTGGATTACAATAATTGATCAGTTGTATCATAATACATATACATAATATAAATAGCTATAGGCACAGAATACGGAATAGCTATAGCTATGTATAGAAGGATTAGTTCAGGGCCAAAACAAAGAGTAAAGTAATACATAGGGAAAAGAGAGCCCTCCTATGGCCAATTTCAGCCAAACCTATTTGAAACAGCGACATCTGAACTTTTGGCCCCTAACTAATCCTTCTAAACGTAGCTATAGCTATTCCGTATTCTGTGCCTATAGCTATTTATATTATGTATTTTATAATCTAGAATTCGTATTTAAATTGTTTTGTATCAATCGTATTTTTGTAACATAAAATAGTAAATAGAACAAGTAGAATGTTACAAAAATAGATCCAAATAAAACAATTTAAATTCAATAAGTGTAAGGTGCATATCGTAGTATAAGAATAAAACAACAACAAATAACATTTTATTATGTTTATGTTTATTAAAATATAACTATGCAGCGGACTCTAGGTTCACAGTGAAATGCGCAGCGTCTCGGCATTTTTGTAGTTGGAAAAACCGCACCACACTAAACACTAAAAGCGTCACTATCGCACACTGATAACAACAGTTTTCGATGGGAAGATTAATTGACACAAGATGGAGGAACACAGAGCTCGACTCAACGCACTTACACAAGACCTTCACAGCCGAAAAATATACAATATAGGACGAAAAACTACAAACGTGCGCACGGGCAAGATGCAGGCGCCATAATAAATAAATTATAAATAAATCTTAAAGATGGTAGGTACCATTGTGAAAATATTATACTTACTATATATAAGTAGGTTTAGTACCTAT
The DNA here is from genome assembly GCA_963564715.1 of Catocala sponsa. Classification (NCBI taxonomy): domain Eukaryota; kingdom Metazoa; phylum Arthropoda; class Insecta; order Lepidoptera; family Erebidae; genus Catocala; species Catocala sponsa. The sequence continues at coordinate 15,764,240 of OY751331.1, forward strand.
AATTTGAATAGGACTATAGCATTTGTGCTAGATAGACTTCTAAATCTTAAGTCAAAAATAAACTTACCTAATTAATCGTCCTTTTTGGGACTGCCCGTATTGGAGTCACTATTTGGCTGAAAATAAAACATTATAATCAGTACCTACCTATTATTGGTTGTATAATTTGTATAGGTAATTTTTAATTATTGTGCTGATCAAACATTTTCTTTCCTGAACAACGGACTAGAAAAATTATGGACTCTGCAGCACTGCTGTCGGCAATGAAGCAACGAAAGTATGTTCTTATGCGTGAGCGACACACCGACGTAATTTCAAAGATAAATATTAATAAAAACTAAATGAAATATGTATTATGTTCACACAAATGTTAAATTTAAATTAAACTTGTGAATACGAATTTTATTGCAGTTGACTTTATTTACAAATTATTATTTAGTTATGTAAGTATTTTATGAAATGAAATTAGAATGTAGTCTTTAGTTTTCCATAATAATCTACGTCGCGTAATCTATTTATGTAAGTTTCTGAATAAATATTATATATTTTAAGTGATTTATTTAATGATTTTATATTCAATGTAAAATTATATCATAATATATGACTTACCTACCTACTTTTTGTTGTTTGACAAAAAGGCCAAAATAATTATTATACTTATACGAATAAACAATCTAGTTTTACCTGTGGCTTCACTCGCGTCAATCACATAGTAATGCATACGCAGATATAGTAAATATCTTATATGGTAATTTAGGACATGATCTATCTATCAAATTCATTTATTTACAAACTTAATACATATTTAAATTATTTGAATAAGATTGAATTACCTACAATTTATTTGTATGTAAGTAACAATAATTGTTACCTTATTTTTTAAAACAGCCTCTGGCATAGACAAGTTAAATTACTGTCTAACTCATGATAAATATTACTACCGCTAGCATACTGTTTCTATGTGTCATAGGATACCAGTGGTGTTTCTACATGGAAATTCTTAGGATGCTATTCTTGCAATGTGAGTGACACAGAGACCTTAATTTTATTTCTAGTTCATATTTATGTAGAACATAATAAGTGATAATATATTGATGCATTTAACATTATGTTAGTTAAATGCTCCTTCTGCTTACCTCAAAATATCGGTGGTAGAGTACTACTCCATAAACTACAACTATTGAGACTAGAATTTGGATGACAAGCCATACAATAACATTGCATACTTGAGCTTGACCAAAGAGTTCTTTGCCATTTTTAATACAAAGCATAGATTCAGTAACCATAATTGCTCCATACACCCAACACTGAGTGCCAACTCTTTTGCAATTAGGATCCGTAACATAAGTGTAATATTGTCTGCAATAAAAGTATTAAGTAGTAAAAGGAAATGTTTTAGTTATCAATATCTGACATTAGCATAATATTCATAATCAGAGAAATTTAAGATTGGAGCCTGAAGAGGTTTGATGCTTACTACTAGCATAAGAACAATAGTAAAACCCGGTAAGTATGTTCCTCAACATTATTTCTGGTCATTTAGTTCTGGAATTTATTGCATTTGTGTATATCCTCACCATTTTTTAAAGCTATATCTCATCAATGTTTGTTTCAATCTATAATTTCTCTGAGTATGCATATAAAAATATAAAAATTACCTCACAGATGGTGCAACAATAACTCCTATAAGACAAAGACGTGCTATCACCAATGGATGTGAAGGTGGCATCTCAAAAATATGTTTTAAAAAAAATGTGTTGAGCTCAGAGATCTGCCAAAACACTACTAGTTGACTGAGGGCACAAAACCGCATGTAAGTACTTGTGGGGTCCAACCATCGTACTGGTGTCCATGTTACCGGAGTAAACTGGAGTATGGCCCTCTTTATTTTACCAGTAGTTGATGAAATGTCTCTAAAATAAATATATTACATGTACATAATTGCATACTTAATTTGTTATTAGTTAAATTCAATATTAAAGAATCAGGCTTTACAGAATCATATACAGTCAAAACCGGATATAACGACATTGAAGGGACCATATAACTTCAGACTTTATGTCCGATAGTTGTTATAAGCAATATACACAAGTTTGTAATCATATTAATTGTCACATGAGTGTTTATAATTTTTAAATATGTACCTGTATGTAGTATGGGTATAAGTTATGCTTATGAACATGTTTTCAAATAAAATGTTGAATAAAGAAATAAAAATGTTTATTCTGAAAAAACTTATATACATATATGCTAAGTGTAGTCTATAAGCTGTACTCAGATTAAAATATTCCTTCATAGATGGGAATAAGTAAAATTTTTAATAACTAAATTGTTTGTATTATTTTGTTTTGCTAGAACGAGTAAAACGGTTGGTCGCTAAAGCCGATGAATATTGATAAAGTTTCGTTTTAAGTGATATGTCGCTGTATCCGATGTTGTTATAGACGGTATGATTACTTAATTGTTTATATAGAGATTCGGCCAGGACCTTGCCATTCGGTCGTAATAACCGATCCGTCGTTATAAACGATGTCGTTATATTCGCTTTCGACTGTAGTTAAAAATATTCTTAAGAAAATATTATCAAGAGTATTTAGCAGTTTTCACTAATTTCGAATGGTTTTCAACTTATAGTATATCTCTAAATTCAACAAAAAGATGTCATTGAAAACTCTTTCTTGGCTGACAAAATCCAGTATTTAAAAATAGGTATCAGCATGGCATCTTAATGATGACAGAATCTATTGCCAGAATCAATTTAAGTGCTAAGTGTACAATAGACTTAATAAAACTTTCTTACCTTATGCCTACCCATGTATACTCTCTCATTTCTAAAGCTTTACAAACTTTAAGTCCACACCATATACCTAAGCCATTGCAGATTAATACATCTAATATGACGGAATCCCACCAACATTCTAAGAAGTTAGGCAATAGATGTGCAAAGGCTACTTCTGTAATTTCCCACATTATAGATATAGCCCACAATAATCCTGCATGTCTAAACAGAATAGCTTTAAAGAGCCATCCAAAGAAGTGACCCCAAGCAAACACATCCACATGTGACCACACTTTTGATATACTTATATCAGAGCAATTCACTGCATACTCCTGAAATACAAAAACACAAGTAATCCTAAATTGCATATTAAATTACATTTCATATTTATAATGACAATATGTGTATTTTTATTTCATTTTCTCTACTAGCCCAATAAATAAAGTAAATGTGTAATATACCTTGTCCATGTCAATATGGAAGTTTCGAAGGTTTGGGTCAATCCAGTACATTATCTCATAGACTGTGGAGTAGCTTTGAAATAATAGGAACAGTAATGCCAGTAGGTATAGTACTGACATGCCAAAAACAATCCTCCAAACAGCAGGGTGAGGCCGAGTAAAAGGTCCATTGGGAAAGGTAAGAACAGAGACTATTAAAAAGAAGAACACTACACAGCATATACCAGACCATATGTTGTCTTGAATACTTGACTCATCTCTGTAAGTAAGAGGATTTAATTCTTAAGTAATATGTGTAACATAATCAAATTGGCTTATAATAAATATAAAATTTACTCGATAATTAGAACCATATGATATATAATGGATTATTTTACAGAAAGTGATTCGTGTCAAAGTAAATATAAAAATCATTGTCTAAAACTATGACATATTTCTCATGGACTTAGGTGATTGCGACTCATTAAAATGTGGTTACATCATAAGTTAAATAGAATAATTTAATTAGAAATAAGGAAAAAGAAACATGTTATACCTTACAAACGCTGTGTATATAACTGAAGCAATAGATACTGCTAAAAGTGTAATAGTATGAGGTTTGTAGAAAAATTCTAATGATATATCATCCACCGGTCTTTCATTAATAGAACTAAAAGCGTCCATGAATTCATTATTGCAGAGCATCGTGCTGCTGCCCGACATTGTCCTTTCTTTTGTATCTTTCATGTTTTTAACTTTAAATCAATACATATAAATTAATTAAATAACATTATAAATAAGGCTAGACAATAGACAAGTTACAGGTAATCACATTGCTGAACCACTTACCACAAACCAGCCCAATGTCATTTATGTCAATGTCAGTTGGGTAGTTTTGCGGTGCCACAGATTTTATTTAAATAAACCAAAGATATGTTTGACAATATCTTTGATTTAGACATCCCGTAGGCCGTAGTTCTTAAATTATTCTACCGATTTCTACATAACTCAACCATACATAGTGCTAAATACAGATCTAAATGCATAACATTTTAAGTTATCACATCATACACGATTATAGTGTAACACCAGTACTTTATCTAGTATAATTACTGTTTGAGAAAGATCAGGGTCAGGTAAAACCGTAAGACTATTCTGTACTGTTCTGGTCTTGCCAAGTAATTATAGCCTTCAAAGATACATAATATACCATCATCATCATTTATCATTTCAGCCTATTGCAGTCCACTGCTGGACATAAGCCTCCCCCAGGGTGCGCCACAAGGCCCGATCGCCCATTTTCGCCATCCAGTCACCTCCAGCCACCTTTTTCAGGTTATCGGTCCATCTGGCCGGAGGACGTCCTACACTACGCTTGCCGAGTCGTGGTATCCATTCGAGAACCCGTCTGCCATATCTAATATACCATGTTGGTATCCAATACAATAAAATCAAAAGGTAAGTATACAAACCAAATACAAATGGTTCATTGGCATGGCCATAGACATTTTAGTGATGTCCAATTGTAGCGTCAATTGTAAATCAATTAATTACCTAATCGAATCATTCGATTTGATGCAGCGAAAGACTTAGAAATGACATAAACACTGCTGCAATAAAATGATATCTTAAAAATATATATATAAATATATACTTATATATATTATATCTTATAAAAATCAGCGCAGAAAAGTGAAGAAAACGAGTTTGACAGTTTTTGTTGAACAAATTTCGATTAACTAATCAATTACTAAAAATGTTACGACATAAACGATTTTTTTTGGCGTACAACCTCATGTAATCATAAATTATAGATATTTTTTCATCTGACAAATAACTTCACTTTTCGTCTGAGATAGTCATAGGTAGTTCATGCAAATGTAAATGTGTTTGTATGCATTTTGTATGAACGACTCATTCCTAGACGACTAGACGTGAAGCGAGACAATGTACCGCTTCAAATGAGTCGCGACAATGATGCTATCCTGAGACTATAAGTCAATTGTATTAGCATGAACTAGGAGTCCGGAATCCGAGTCGTTTAGGACAAGCTTATTAATTTCAACAGATAAAGACAATGTCCCGATTTGCTCTGAAGTTTCAAGTAGTTCAAATTAAGAAATAATACAATTGGTATTTGGTCCTTTTAACACGAAATGTGTAATTAATTGTTTACTAAAAAAAATTTAATGATTTAGGTAATAATAAATAAAGACTTATAAACATTTACTTTAATACCTAGGTACCTATATCGTTTGAAAAACTGTAGCAGATTCATTCTGAATGGAAACAATTTTGACAAATGATTACGAAAATACGCGAGAAACGGTACTAATATTTTGTCTCGTTTTCACTGCTCAACTTACCGATATTACTATTTCATTCTTACGTTGACGTTCGGGGGCACAGGCGGCGTATTCATCCGAACGAAGGAGCGAGATATAATTATGAGACATTTGTAGTATTATATTTTATACGTATGTCTATTCCGTACCCACTCATTCGACTCATTTTTGAAGCGATACAAAATAATAATTTGAAGCGTTGAGACATTGGAACTTTATTAAAACGCGCGTTAGCATGTGTACGGCCTGAATAAAATTTATGTAGTTGTAAACGCGCGTTGAGCGCTTGTCATCTGAACGTGCCCTGATTAATCAAACGCCAATTGCTTTAAAATACACTAAGATATCATGTGAAAACATTGACAATATGGATAAATGTGTTACTTATTCCATTTAGTAAGTAAATGTGATAAATTTAACAAATGTAACATCAATTTGGTTTGTATACATTTCCATCCAAATGGATTGAACTCGACTATAAGTTTGGTTGTTTTGTGGGGATTTTTTTTATTAACCTTTTTACCGCTTGTGTCGCATACAAAGAGTAAAGTAATACATAGTTAAAAGAGAGCCCTCTTATGGTCAATTTCAGCCAACCCTATTTGAAACAGCGACATCTGGACTTTTGGCCCCGAACTAATCCTTCTATACATAGCTATAGCTATTCCGTATTCTGTGCCTATAGCTATTTATATTATGTACAATACCCGGCGATAAACATTGCACATCGACCTTTGGAAAGAGACAATCGGCTAATTTCGGCTTCGTAGAGCGTTATCTCTGTCACACGAAATACAAACAGTCCGGTATCTATTAGGAGCTGTTAAAACAATTATGATTTGCTTCTTTTGATAATTCTTTTTATAAAATACACCAATTTTTCTATAAGTGATGGCTTTAGGTTGAGGTAACATAAAATAAAAAAACATGTTCACATTATGTTTACGTATTTAATTATTTTGGAAAATTACAGCTGTAGTGTACATAATAAACACCATTATACCTATTGTTAAAATGAGACATTGTAATAAAAATAATAATAATTCTAATTCTCAATTACTTCCATTTCACTATCTGTGCTCTCAAAGAGGTCAATATCACTGTCACTGACAGCCGTATTTATCACTAGTCTATCAGTGTAATTGTCTAAACCATGTTGAATGCTTCTATATTCATTCTCACATTTGATTGCATGATCGCAAACTTTTTTCCATTCTTCAGCCCGGATCATGTTTACTTTTTCAGTCAATAATGTTTTTACTGTAGTTAAATTCATACCCACATTTCTACAGGCTACATAGCCTTTCAGTTGTGTGCGTTACCGCAGCAAAATGTTGAAAAATTTTGTGCTTTAGAGAGGTGAGAGTATGGCAAATAATTAGTCCATCGTGAAGAGTAATTTGTTCACTAATAGCAAAATTTGTTCAAGTGGTAGTTTTAAAGTTATTCGAGAAAAACACATTTTCGAAATCGAAACGAAAACGAAATCGAAATTATGGTTACCCTGCACAAACATTGTTTGAGTTCACATTATTTTTGAAATTACAAGCGTTGAAAACTGTTCTGAGGGTAAAACGATATGTCATTCTAATGAGGTTAACATGTCGAATAAATGGATGTTCACACCACAATCCTAGCAGTTATCGATAATGAGATATTAACCTACGAAGTAACGTTTCGATTGCGCGGCCACGTACTTTTTGTTTTGGACTGATTTCGTCTGTTTTAGTAAACTTTGCGAGTATTTATTGTATTCGTTAGTTTTGACAAATTAAAACCTTTCTTCTTGTAACAGTTTTACTATATGAAGCCTTAAAATTAAAGAAATAATCAACAATAAAGAAACAACAAGTGCACGATTGCGCGGCCATAACTTCCAAGGTGAATAATTCGTAAAATATTGATCTAAAGCTTGTAATTCTTTTTTCGACAATTTTTGACAAATTTAGTCTTCAATTGACAAAAAGAATTAGATCTCTAACCCAAGCAGTTGCTGAGATCTCCATGGCCGCGCAATTGTGGACGTTACGTTCGCGCGGCCAACTTTAACCCCTTACAACTTGTTTATTTCTACATCGACAAATTTTTTGTTTGTTCCCTTCGATTTTGACAAATTTCGACAATTTTTCTGGCGAAGTTGTTTTCTGTTTGTATAACTTGGCGGAGCAATCGTAACGCACACCTTAGTATCCGATTTTTTGTACAGTGAAGTAGAATATCGTAATTCGTGCAGTCGATTTTATAAATATTCGATAAATATTTCTATTAGTTTGGTATTTTATAAATTACAATCATGTTAGTTATGAGTATTACACAATGGTTTATAAATATTCAAAACCAAAGGAACATTAACGAGGTAATTATCTCATCTCAGTATATATATTTAGAATAATTTGAAAAAAAATTGCGAATTGTTTATTGCACAATTAGAAAACTGAATTTGCAAGTTTCAAGGTTTTCTCTCACGGTAACATCTGTTACAAAACAATGTTATTTATTTTATTAAAAAAAAATAGTACCTACATAGGAGCACCACGGTTCAAACTTTTGTCGCGAGCATCATGATAATTTGTATTGTTATACTTACTTTTTACCTGGTAGAAGTTAGACGCAAGACGCTTCGTCGAAATGTGCGTTTTTTGGATCTAAATGGTGATAGGGTCGAAAAATCACATGTACCTGTTTTTGTAAGCACTACCGATGGCTGATCATTTTCTGATAGTCATTTGTTTTGTAGACGTTCATTTGTTTTGTAGACACGTTCATTTGTTTTACACAATGTCTTTTCTAACTTATTTTAGGTACCTATTCGCGTGGTAATAAATAATCCCACCGTTGTACTACGGGTCATAATCATAAATAGCAAAAAAAAAAATGTTACAACAGCTGTTGAGCCATGGGTAACTTACCTTCCCCGTGGTACAACCAGTTGAACATTGCAGTTGTACCACGGGTCCGGAGCGGTTATTTTAATTATTACGAAAGCAAAATAAATTATTTGAATTTATATATTTTTTTAATTAATCTATAACTTCGGTTCACACTAACATAGTTGGTACTAACTTTACCACTGGTGGGTGGAGGGGTAATTCACGATTACCCCTCCACCCACCAGTGGTAAAGTCCAGTGGGTGGACGGGTCGGGACCCTAAAAAATTACTCAACTTATCTGTGATTTTATCCTAAACATTTAAATAATTAGGTAAGATAATTAACATAATTTGTGTAAGACTGATTTTTAATAAAAAAAATTAATTATGCTCATTTCATTATTTATTTTTTACTAACCTGACCATCCACAGAACTTTTTTGTTCGCGACTGTATTAACGAAAGAAACATATTATAATGCTCATTTAAAATGGTTACACTTATGTATGGTGGGGTCGCTTTTACGTAGCCTTTATAATTTGGTCAGCTTATAGAAGAATTGCTGACACATTCTTTTTGTTGATATAACTTTTATAATAGTCGTAATTTAAAGCTGAAATTAACAGGATTGTTTATTGATGGAACATTTTAATTTGTTCAAGGTATTCCATGTTTCCTTGTTTTATGGGAACTGCGTATTCGACCATTTAAATCTGACCATATAAAATGTAATTAAATTTCTATTATATCGTACGTATCTTCATATTGCGTAGAGTTACGTATTCTAAATTTACTGTCGTTATAAAGGTGTACCAAAGCTACATGATACAGCTTTTTATTTAATTGTAAGTGTTATGGTTTACTTGCAAATCCGTTTCTTTCTGAATTTCGGCACCATTTAAATAGATTGGTGTTTATCAAACAAATCAAAAACTAATGTTTGAACAAATTTGAACAAATTAAGGTCTATTATTGGTATTTTCTTCAAACTTCTACGTTGAGCCGTTTTTGAGATCTGGACAATCCCAAAACGTTACCGCAGCAAAATCTTAAATAACTTTTGAACCACAAGACACACAAATTTTGCTGTTCACAAACATTTAATACACAATAAAAGCTATCTATTCATGCATTTAATTCCGGGCTAAAACGATTTAAAAAAAAAATTTGCTGGGTTAACATTTTAAACGTTACCCCAGCAAAATGTGTTTTTCTCGAATAACTTTAAAACTACCACTTGAACAAATTTTGCTATTAGTGAACAAATTACTCTTCACCATGGACTAATTATTTGCCATACTCTCACCTCTCTAAAGCACAAAATTTTTCAACATTTTGCTGCGGTAGCGCACACCTTTCAGTTGCGGTCATATATTTTCAATTGGATTAAAATCCGGACGATATGGTGGCAATCGCAGCACAGTGTGCCCATGTTCGGCAAATACTTTGTCCACGGAAAACTCTGTATACCTCTCCTTGTGCTAACATATAATAGCGTAAATGTGGGTTTTTGTTAATTTTGGATCAACTGGAATTTCGTGTCTGTTTAACCAGTTGATCATTTCCTGTTTAATGGTGTTTTGTTTGGATCTATTTTTGTAACATTCTACTTGTTCTAATTTAATATCGCCCAATTTTTATTTGCATATATGTTACAAAAATACGATTGATACAAAACAATTTAAATACAAATCCTGGATTACAATAATTAAACAGTTGCAACGTAATACATAATATAAATAGCTATAGGCACAGAATACGGAATAGCTATAGCTATGTATAGAAGGATTAGTTCGGGGCCAAAAGTTCAGATGTCGCTGTTTCAAATAGGGTTGGCTGAAATTGACCATAAGAGGGCTCTCTTTTCCCTATGTATTACTTTACTCTTTGAACACAGGGCTCAACTCAACGCCCTTACATAGGACCTTCACAGCCGAAAAATATATACAATATAGAACGAAAAATTACAAACGTGCGCACGGGCAAGATCACAGAACACTTATACTCAAAGAGAAGAATGACAACTTCATACAACATTTGTGAGGAAATTTTTCCTTAGCGTCTTGCGCCATCTATTTGCAGCCCGCACAAAACTATTGTAAATGTCATGTTTGTATTAGCGCGGGAAATTCAAAATTGGTGGTGTGTAGGTATATGTATATATATATATGGGTATGTATATCTATTTGCTTGTCATTATTAAGGGTTCAAAATTGGAAGCACTGTATTTTTCGAAGAGTTCCTTGAAGTTAATGTAAATGCCGATTTAGATTTGTTATGTTATTGTATAGAAATCTGGTTATTAATAAAATCAGCGCTCACATATTCAAAGAAAACTTAACCGAAAAACACAGTATAGAGAGTTCAATAAATATGTACATAACTTTATTATAAAAGGTTTATTCGTGAATAGAGCAATAAATACAAATATGTAAAACTCATACTGTAAAACAACAAAAACAATGTTAAAGTCACTTTCTCAATTTGAGTCTATATCTCACAAAATAACACTTGATTTCATCATAAAGTTAATTTTTAGAAAAAAAACAAAAACCGAATTCAAAACTATATCTACACGTAAAAACTTAAACTAAAAATCCTATAAGCACTAAAAAGTTAAAAATAATACTAAATCTAATAAATCAAAAATGTTATATAATTAATCTATATAACCTTAACTATCTTTAAACCTATAATAAAATTTTACAATTTTTGGAGTCGGTGCCAAGCCAAGTATTTCTGATCTGAGCATAAAATCTTTTAGCTTAACTTTTTTTACACACTTTACGTAAGTAATTAGATATATTATGTGTATAACTATCTTAAAACCTACTTATTAGTCAACTAGATGTGCCCGCGGTTTCACCCGCCGTGTTTCGCATCACACGCCTGTGCGATATTCATTTTTCTAAGTATTTAAAATTTTTTTTTAGCTAGTTTATTAATGGGTCATAGTGTAATCTTAAATGCCTATACTATTCCTCATAAATCTGGCTATCATTATAAAAACAGAATTTTTGAATCAGACTGGTAGTTCCCGACATTAGCGCGCTTAAACAAACAAACTCTTCTTTTTTGTTTATTGTATTAGAATAGACATATAATATTAATGCAGATTATAATTTCTTCGCGAATTAGGACCTATACATTTTGTGTTTTTATTTTTAATGACATGTAATTATACTAAGTATTTAAATCTTGACCATTGATTGCAGAAATATATGTACGTTTTGTTATACTAGAGCTCGATAGAGGGCGTTGTTTATTCAAGACACCTTTCTGAATCGCGCTATGGTTTCGTTCTCTAAAATTCTATAAATGAAAATATTTTTTTTATATTACAAATGGTTCATCACGTGACTACGGAATTCAATTCTTTATTAATAATTGTGCTAACGATCTTCTAGCTTCCTTGTGTTGCATTATGTTTGCTTTGATTTTAAATAAAAAAAATACTTTCTTGTTTTAATATAATTTTCTTTGTTGCTAGTTTAGCTCATAATTTGGGTATTAAACATTCTTTTATTCTCTTATTTGTTTACCTAATAATATTTATAGGCAGCTAGTTTTATATTATTTTATTTTTGTTGTATTTAGTAGTTTGTATATTATAGTAATCTATCGTGTTAGGGCTTGGCACCGACTCCAAAAATTGTAAAATTTTATTATAGGTTTAAAGATAGTTAAGGTTATATAGATTAATTATATAACATTTTTGATTTATTAGATTTAGTATTATTTTTAACTTTTTAGTGCTTATAGGATTTTTAGTTTAAGTTTTTACGTGTAGATATAGTTTTGAAGTCGGTTTTTGTTTTTTTTCAAAAAATTTACTTTATTTTTAATTTTTTAGTGGCATGTAAGTATATTTTGTTTATATATAATATGGGTAGGCCTACTAAACGCGCTGCTCAAATGAGACAGCGCCGTTTAGAAGCAAGTAATGACGAGAGGGCAGATCGTTTAAACAGAAATAGGGAAAGAATTGCAATAAACATTACAAATGAGAGTGATGAGCAGCGGGCCTATAGACTTTCTCAGATGAGAGCATACACGAACTTATCAAGGCGTAATGAAAGTCCAGAAAATATGTTGGTGTAGGTGTGACCATATTCCAGATTTCTCGACTCATGAGAGTATCGAATTCATCGAAAGGGTTGGTTCATGCTTCTTAATGCCCAATGATCCTGTATTGCAGAAATTAGTTGAAGACGTGCAAATACACAAACACACGGCCACGTGCCACAAAAACCGCAACAATAGTTATTGTCGTTTTGGTTTCCCGAGGCCCGCAAATGAGGCTACTATTTGCTTAGGTCCTGATGAAGTATTATCAAACAATGGACGATTTTGTTGTTTGAAACGAACTGCCGATGAAAGTATGGTTAACAATTTACAATCCTACTCTATTGAGTCTATGGAAAGGAAACATTGATGTGCAGCCGTGCGGTAACGTAACAGCAGTTGCGTACTATGTGGCTAAATACGCGAGTAAATGCGAGCCCCATGATACAGGTGAAGTTGTACGAGAAGCCGTTGCGAAGGCCAAGAGGCACGGTGGTCCTGCGTGGAATCAGTTATTTGCAGTCTCAATGGCCATTCTATCTCAACGCCTTGTAAGTGCTCCGGAATGCGCATATAGATTGTGTCAGTTACCGCTAAAAATGTCTGCCCGAAAAACAGTCTTTCTAAACAGTTGTAAGCCTAATGAACGTTTCAGACTTCTACGATCCATTTACAACAATATTTTTGACCGGTATGTATTACGCCCAGATGAACTAGAAGACTTAAGTCTCGCTGAATTTGCTGTGCGCTTTGAAACGGTGTCCAACTTAACATGGAACGAAGAAGATGGTCATGAAGAATGAATGGGTGAAGATGTTACGCCGGCAAGATTTATACGACTAAGAGATAACACGCGGATGCGAATAAGACCAAAACGTCATCAATGTATATTTTTTTGTTTTTGTTGATTTTTTCAAGAAGCGCTAAATCAATGTCGATAAAATTGATATGGGACCACCTCTCAAGTATGATCTACCAAACAAAAAAGAATCATCCAAGTCAATTCATAATTGGCGGAGTAATCGCGTAACAAACATACAAAAAAAAAAACATACTGCCGAATTGAGAACCTCCTCCTTTTTGAAGTCGGTTAAAAACAGTATAAAGGAGAAACAGGCTGCTCGATTCAATGTTTTTAATGCAGAAGAAATTAAAACTAGTTTATTTATCGAAAATAAATCGAAATTACAAGATAAACGGTGCGCAAGCGGTGGTACACATTTTTCTTGTAGTGTTGCCAGTAAATGTCACGAAATTAATTGTAAATATTTATATATTGAATTATTGTTCAATTATCAAAATATAATTAATAATTATTTCCAAGATTTTTACATTGTATTTGTAATAAATTAAAATAAAAACATTTTAAACTCGAAGTGTATTTTTCAGTGGTATCATTACAGCAGGAATTATATCGCTATTCTTGATTTTGACTATCGTTACCTTTGTCGCGTCTAACAGCTCTATCTAAATCTAAATATAATCTAAATTTTGTAGAATAGAGTTGACGGACCCTGGGCAAGATGCAGTCGCCATATTGTGATTTTTGTTTTTGACATTCATTAATTGACGTTTTAACAAATCCAATGTTGTCAAAGTCTATAGCCGACATATTTACTAATTAATTGTATTTTATGACATTTTTATGATAAAAACAATTAAAATGAAAATGAAATATGATCCTAGAGAAATTAAATATATAAAAGTATAGATAGGGAAGAACTGAAACTAAATAATAAATTAAAAATTTGTTTAAGCGCCATCTTGTGCGATTGATTTACAGCACAATCTAAATTTACTGTCGTTATATAGGTGTACCAAGGGTACATGATACAGCTTTTTATTTGATTGTAAGTGTTACGATTTACTTGCAAATCCGTATCTTTCTGAATTTCGGCACCATTTAATTACATTGGTGTTTACATTATTACATTACAAACAAATAAAAAACTAATGTTTGAACAAAGGACATCATTCAAGTCTCGAACATTTTGTACCCAAAAATGAAAGTGCCGGCCAGAAAAAAATTATACTAGATTCTTATCGGAAATAATGTCTTGAAGATTTTTTACTATTACAAGAATCGTCTACAATTAACCCCCAGGCTGCTATTTGAGTTTGAAAATACAAAAAATAATTATTTTCCTACAATGTTTGGAGCATCACATTACGCTTAAAAGTTGATGTAGCTACCTGCTATTGTGTTATCTCGCACGGCCGCACCCCCGCACCTTCACCGCGTACCCGCCTCCTCCCCGTGTCCGTACGCCGCCGCCGCCGCGCCGCCGCGGCGAACGCAAGCAAAGACAATGCACTTTTAGTTATCCATGCGACATCGGACGGCTACTATTCAGTTTACTGCTCTTATTTTGCTGTTATCATTATGGCGGAATTACTGTGTACACGGTGTCATGAATCTGTTGTGAATAGAAGGCGATACACTTGGGCTTCCCGAGAAGAGCAGCACATTGTAATAGCGCAGATCGTTATTCAAGAAATATTGGAGCAGCAGGTATGTACCTTCTATTTGATGTAACATACGTTTTGTTGTAGGGTTATTGTTTCTGTTTCACAAGAGTATGTCGCTCTCTTATAATAATTATGTACAGTAGTCTCAGTTTATTGTGTAGAAGTAGTCCTTATTCGGCATTTTCAAGTTTTTAGAAAGAAGTCTGAATGTAATTCGTCTCACAAGTTTATTTTACCTTTCAGGCTCAGTCTACGGAATACATTTGTCGACCTTGTTGGCAAAGGGCAGGAAGAACGTACCATCGAAACATACGAGAAGCACGTCAAGAAGACGACGCCGGTGATGTTCTTCCTGCGGAGCCAGTTGCAAGCGGTGAACCAGTTCAGATGACTTTGCCTGGTTATGTGCGGACTCCGGACACTAGGCGCACGTGTGTTTTCCAATATTGCGAAAACAGTACAAGGTACCAAATACCGGCTAATATTGTACTTAGGATGCTAGGCAGTTATAATCTTCTTATATCCGAAAACAGTCGTGTTTGTGATGAACATCTACAGGAAGACTTATGGCACGTGCTGGTCGTACAGCAAAACAACATTTCGGAATTTACAGCTGCCCACATAGTCCGAGCCTTGTCGATATTAACCACGCATGTAACAACTGATGTTTTGAACTTCGCCCAATACCAGACAATAAAACCAAACGAGTTTCATACCTGGACTGGCCTTACTCATGACCAATATACAGATTTATTGGCAAACACTCCTAGTCTCAACGAAAGACGTAATAAAAACGTAATATTGGCAGCTGTACATCTGAAACTGCGGACAGGAGATTCAAATGCAAGACTTGCTACAATATTTAGAACAAGTGAATCTTCTTTTGCCCGCATGCTTAAAACTGGTCGTATTGCACTGATGCATGATTTTGTCCCGCTGCACTTGGGTTTTGATCACTTAAGCAGGGAAGATGTAGCTCGGAGAAACCTCAATGTGCC
The DNA here is from genome assembly GCA_963564715.1 of Catocala sponsa. NCBI lineage: Eukaryota > Metazoa > Arthropoda > Insecta > Lepidoptera > Erebidae > Catocala > Catocala sponsa. Next base: position 15,780,205 of record OY751331.1, read on the forward strand.
AGATAATCTCTTTGGCAATCCAGGTAGTCCACATGAAAGAAAGGCGATAACGATTTGTGATGGCTCATATATATATATATATATACATATATTCAGAAGAGTTCCAATTACTTCTTCCAAAGAAAATCATACAGTAATCACAAATACAGAAACCTCTTAAAACCATTTTTATTTGTGTGTTGTGATGGACATATAATAGAAGTGTCTGGACCTCATGCTGCCACCACATCAGATGCTCAAGTAATGAATAATGTAATAGACAATGAAGAAGACACCAGCGATGGCGTTTTTCATTGGTTCTACAGAAATGGTGATGTTTTTATTTTGGACCGTGGTTTCAGAGACGCTGTTGTACCCATGCAACAACATGGTTACTCAGTGCATATGCCAGAAAGCAAACATCCAAATGAAACACAACTCACTACAGACCAAGCAAACAAATCCCGTCTAATCACTATTTGCCGATAAGTTGTTGAGGTGGTGAACGGACGATTTAAACGAGACTTTCGGCTTCTGAGAAACATATATATAAACCGAACGTTATACTACATGTTTGATTTCTTCCAAATAGCTGCCGCTTTAATAAATGCCTATCACAAGTTAATAGATGATAATATTCATGCGCAAACATTCTTAAATATAATTAACGAAAGATTGACTCTTACAAACATATTGGCAGATATAGTCATAAGACATAATTATAATAGAAGGCGAGTACAATTTCGTTCACTATCAGCAGCTGTGCCAGAATTAAATGACTTCCCGAGGCTAATGGAAGAAGACTTGGTGCTATTTAGTCTTGGTATATACCAGATAAAACAAGCGAGGAGCTACTACGGCGAACATTTAAACCCAAATGGAGAGTTTATTATTTAAATCGGAACCGGACTCCTTACTGAGCATGCCAGAGAGATGGGCGAAAATGTAGTAATAATAAGGGTAAGAATTCAGTCTCGCCATGTGAGAGCCAGAACATATTACGTATACATTGGCTGGAATACAAGATTAAGTGGTCGGGAAGCCATAGCACATTATTATTGTACGAGTACTTGCAATGTAGGCAAACGAACCATCGGTTGCTGCTCTCACACAATGTGTTTGGTATGGTATATGAGCTTCGCAAGACATGAACCTCATATAAGTGCACCCGCAATAGGGTTAGAAAATGTTATAATAAGGTTTACTGAAATGTAAAAACATGTATATTAAAAAAATGTATATTAAAAAGATTCTCTCAATCTTTTTGTTGTTATTTTTTACTACTTACCTAATATGATCATACGTTAGTATACTTAGGTATAATAGACTTAAGCGTTAGCAAGTCTATTATTCTACCTCTGTGTAGCAGCGGGGTAATTGTAGACGTTCGGTCATTTAAAAACATCCTATAGACGTTATTTCCCGTAACATTCCAGTATAGATGTTTTATTAAAGGCACTTACACTTTAAACTCAAATAGCAGCCTGGGGGTTAATCGTAGACGTTCCTTGTAATAGTAAAAAATCTTTAGGACATTATTTCCAATAAGAATCCACTATTTTTTTATCTGGACATTAATTTTTAGGAACGAAATGAATAATGTCCTTTAAGTCAATTATTGTTTTTTTTTTTTCAAACTTGTACGTTGAGCCGTTTTTGAGATCTGGACAATCCCAAAACGTTACCACAGCAAAATCTTAAATAACTTATGAACCACAACACACACAAATTTTGTTGTTCACAAACCTTTAATACGTAACAAAAGCTACCTATTCATGCATTTAATTCCGGGTTAAAATGATTTAAAAAACAAATTTGCTGGGGTAACGTTTCAAACGTTACCCCAGCAAAATGTGTTTCTTGAATAAGTTTAAAACTACCACTTGAACAAATTACTCTTCACGATGAACTAATTATTTGCCATACTCTCACCTCTCTAAAGCACAAAATTTTTCAACATTTTGTTGCGGTAACGCACACCATTTACTAAAAGTTGTATAGACAAAATAACGGCTTATTTGTTGTTTGTAAAAGGAAAACCAGTAAGTATGGCTAGTTATTTGAAGAAAATGAAACAAGGGCATCGGTAAGCTATATTAAGCAACTGCATACGTGGCGCTGTAGTGAATGCAACTGCTGGTCTGCTTGTCTCGAGTTCGGGACAACAAAAAGTTATTGGGTTTTTCTTTTAAATCTCAATAGCAGACCGTAGTTAGGAAGTTGGCGGTGTTAAAAACCCTTGTCACTCGGAAAGCACGTAACGCCGTTATTGGTCTTGCTCCAAATATCTCTCCGGTCTCCTTTCGTTAAACTGGAGGCTCTTTATTGTATTCTCGCTAGTTAATTTGCACAGAGAAAAGTACAAAAGCTGTTGGTCCTTCGCCTGTTGAATCTGCGGTCGTGCCACATTGTTGTCCTATAAGATTATGAATGTTAGGGGATAGCGAGCGCATTTGTTGGCGCACTCATTAGTGCATTTAAATATTACCTGCGCAGAGAGAAACTATAACGTTAAGAAAACTTAAATTTTTATTCACTGTATTATTGAACTCTACCGATTTCCATAAAGAAAATACTGTTACAGTGAGTTTAAATCATTACCTAGTTCCAGAGAATAGTAATTCGACCCACTGTGCGACGTGAACTAACTCGTAATACGAGAATTTCGCTTAGCTGTGAATTTACATAAATAATATTAATTTGTACATACCTATACGTACCCATGGACAAGTACCTAGTATGTTGCAATCTCATTTCACAATCCTAAAAATTACCGACAGCTAAGCTCAGTGTGGGGCACTTTGAGCTTAGCTTTTGGTAATTTTGCCAACGTAAATAACCATAACCGATAATTTTAAAACCATTAGATATCGTTGTAATTTAGATATCGTTATACCTACGTCCTACTTAGTTTGTGTAATCAGTCACTTGTAGCTAACGAACTGTGGAAAATAAATTAACTATGGGCATGAATGATCCATTGTAGAGATTGGAAGCGTAACGCGGCTAGAAATTAAGTAGCGATGTGCACATGCATTCAAATATCGAATGGAATCTCATATATCGAATGTGTTGAGAACGGGGTGTTCTGCGTAAACGACAAACGCGACGCGATGCGACACGACACGATGCAATGCAATGCGACGCGATACTACATGCGACAACAACGCAACACGTGATTTTGGTCATTACTTCTCGAATCATGGGGAAGTACAGTGCATACTACATGCGACAACAACGCAACACGTGATTTTGGTCATTACTTCTCGAATCATGGGGAAGTACAGTGCACCCGACAATAGATGTAAAATGTGTGTATCAAGAATATAGTGTACCTATGTGTCGAGAATAGTGAATGAATGCCAGTCGTCCATAAGCACAATGCGTCAAAGAGGAAACTACTATTTCGTGGTAATGAATCATATCACAGAATCAAATTACAGGGACAATAATTCAGTGTTAATATGCAGTTGCTTTTGCTTGAAAGTTTATACTTAGACTTTTAAAAAATACTAGCTGACCCGACAAACGTTGTTTTGCCATATAAATTATTTCTAGTGAATATTTTGGTAGTCAAATAAAAAATAACTAACTTATTGTGTGTGGGGATGTGGTATATGACTGAAAGAGGAATGGAGCGCTGTGAACGATGACGGCCTATAAAAATAACAAAACACCAAACATTCATTTTTTTGAATTAATTGTACTTTTATTATCTTAACTAATAAATTTCAAATTACATCTCTATAATAAATAATGACAATTAAAAATAAATATTATCAGTCTTTTAGTGCAATGGAGAGTACGATATTTTTAGCGAGTCCATCTTTAGCCAACACAAACAAACTGGTTCGGGTTAGTGGTAGAAGGGTGAAAATTTAGGGTTGTATGTATTTTTAATGACGAATCATAAAAAAACTACAATAAAAAATGTGCGAAAAATAAATTTTGGGATGGACCACCCTTATCACTTTTACAAAAAAGTTTACGTCCTATTCTCAGAGCTACTGAATATAAACACAAAATTTCATAAGAATCGGTCAAGCCGTTTCGGAGGAGTTTTGTTACACTGTAACACGAGAATTTTATATATTAGAAGAAGAAAGAAGAGATATGTAGTAAAATACATAGAAAGAAAAAAATATAATATTTTTACAAAGAAACATATTTGGCGAATTCCATCATTTATATCCAAAATTAAGAAACAATTTCAAAATGTTTAAACAATATTGTGGCGTGTTAACGTCTACTTTCGATTATCTTGCTATTAAGTATAAATTTGAGAATCAACTATTTCGTAGTTCGTGGTGTCGCGTCTGGTCGCCCACAAAACAGGTAGATATGCGTTACGTCGCGTCTCGCTGCAGACTGCCATATAGGCCGCAAGATGGATAGACCGTTGTTTTGATCGCGTTCGTCGCGTTCGCAGCGTCGCGTCGCGTCGTATTCGTCGCTCACGCAGGACACCCCGGAGCACTATAGGTGCGTGTGCTACGGCGAATATAGACGAATAGAAGAAAATGTATGGTGTGCTTATTTGGCAAGTTATTTTAAATAAAACATTTTAAAATATCAGTTCTATGTTTATTTTATCATTTGTCACATAATTATATAATACAATTCATCCATAGAGCAGTGTAAAATAATAAGAATACATGTAATAAATAATTTTATCACATTCAGTGTTTGACTTAAATCTTACAATAAAACTAAATTCAAAATGAGAATAATAATAAAACCAGGAATAATTTTAACGAATTTTACTCATCATGAACGATTTTATATTATTTACTCGACATTTCTAACTTACCTTTAATACAAATAGTAGTCAAAAAGAAACTGAACTACATTATTTGCAAGAGATCTCTATAGTGTCAATAGTTTATCGTATAAACTACGTAATGAAATTCTAAGCCACATTTATATATTGTTGTAGTAATTATGACAATTGTGTATTCACTGTTATCATAACAACTACGTACTATGATTTTCATTTTAACTGATTTCATTCTATGTGAATATATAATTGCTTAAAATATTTTACTAATACAAATATGCCTTTGAAAAAAATTGAGTACAACTGTGGATCTGTATGTGGAGTATCCAGTCTTCTGTTATTTATCATACAAGTTTAAAATAAGAATATTATTCTTATAACTAATCTAACTCTTATTATAGAAAAAGCCGGAATTCAGAAAAATGGAAAATAGATTACTCTATTTTATTTTTTAAGTTAATTGAAGTTGTAACATTATATTAATTATATTTTCTTAATAAAATGGACCACTGCGAGATGTTGCTATGTCGATCAAATTGTGTAATTTACAGTGGTTGTCATAATAGTCATCAAACTAGCTGTTACATCATTTTAAAGACTTGTATTCATTGCATCGGTCGATTGTCGTCCAGAGCTGGACCTTAATTCTCGCCGCGGACACGCTGACGACAATTCCTCGGATGATTTGCGACTTTTCTTCTTGTTGCATCTCCGTCCAGCATCACTATCTCCTACATTACTACCGTCTTCGTTAGAGCAGTTATCTTTCATTTCACTGTCCAATTTTACAGAGCACTCGTCACCAAGTAGGTTATCGGCGCTTTGGATAGCCTCATCATGATAGGAACTCGACATCTTAGATGCCGCTTTATCTTCTCTATCTGTACTAGACGTTGAAGACGTAGTCAATTCCGTGGGGGTTATTTTAGCAACTGTAGCAGCATCAAAGTCGCCTTTTATTCCTGTCTTAATCACTGTCAATGGCGCTATCAGGTCTTCGAGGTCCATTTCCCCAGTGTGAGTTGAGTGGTCAGGGGCTTTCTCAATTGTAGATATCTTTTCGGAACTACAACTTTCTTTTAACTTCTTGGCAGGGTTTAAATCTGTTGGTTGTAGGGCTAGATTTTCTGGTTCATTTAAAACTTCTTCATGTGTTCGTTTATGGGTCAAAGATATGGCTGAAGCTCCATCGTCGGACGTTATAGTTCTTGACATATATTCTGAAGAACTTTTATTTATTTTGTCTAATACGTCTTTTTCATCCTTAGCTTTCTTTGATTCGGCTGAACTGACAAGGCTCGCGCTTAAAGCTCCAGAAGCCATTTGTTCCAACAACATTTTACTTATGTCAATATCTTTTTTGTCACCTTTTAATAGTTTTTCTTGGACAGCAGCAAATTCAGGGGGCACTTGTGACCTTAATGCATCAAATGGCATCTTTTTCTTATCAGCCTTGGATAAATCAGTTGCTATTGTTTCATGACTATCAGTATCACGCGACCTTTTATCTGGCCTCATAATTGCTTCATAATTTAAAGATTGCTTAGAAAGAGATTCTAAGAGATAAGGATCAGGCGGCAAGTGTATTTGTGGAAGTTGACTTGATTGCTGACGATCGGAAACTTTTTGTTGCCTGGAACTAGAGTTTGTAACTATAGTTGATGATCGTGGGGTAGTCGTTTTAGACGAACTACGCGAAGCACCGTGACTAGCACTTTGTAGTGTAGACGCTCCAGAGCTTGCAGCTATATTATTACTTAACAACCCTAGAGCATCGTATGCAGAGGACATACCGGAATGCATACCAAATGGATTCAGGGCACTTAATCCTAGTTGAGGATATAACATGTTCGGATTTGGAAACACGAACGGAAATTGTGAATTGGCCGACTTTGAGCTGGAAGGATTTGCACTTTCTGAGGGTTTGCGTGATTTTGATTTACTATCAGATCCAACGTTTGATCCACTAAGATTATTCATGTCCAAAGAAGAAAATCCTGGCAATCCTAATCCAGCTAAATTTGCGAAAATATTTCCTCCGGCTATATTGCCTAGCAAATTTGGCATACTGCTAAAGGAATTTAGTAATGGGTTATTTTTTGGATCAAAATTATTTAGGTTTGAAAGCAACTTTGGGTCGAAAGAGCTCAGTAATTTTGGATCAAACCCAGACAAGTTGGATAATGTTGCAGCTAATGTTTTAGGATCAAATGCACTGAGGTTGGATAAACTGGCCAAAAGGGCCGGATTTAACCCAGCCAAACTCTGATTTAAGTGAGCATTTGAAGATAACACATTTGATGACGACGTATCGAGAGTAGGTGGTCGACCTTTCTTGCGTTCATTCATATTACTGGTAGACTGCATTGGGGAATGTCTTTGACTGCGCACATCTTGAGGCAATTTTATGTGTTCCTTTATACCTTCTGTCCACTTTGAATCTATGTCATACATAGGATTTTCAGCAATCCATTGAGCAAGATGTTTAAGTTGAGGCGCTTTGGGTCCAACTATACGCTTTCCAGTGACACGATGAACCACAGGGACATGTTCTTCTGGAGCGAGCCGAGGTGCCAAGCCACGACGACGTGTATCTACACTGGCTTGTTCAGCCAACCATTTATTTACCTTGGCTTCGTGCGAATACGATTTCATAGGTGTCACTGAGGAGGCCTTCGTCATTTTGGTTTGCTCTAATGACTGTTGTAAAAACGAAGACAACTCTTTAGACGAAGCTTGCGGTGATGGGACATTGGTAACTGTGACCGAAAACGGTTTCTGTACAGGAGAAGCGGCGGACGAAGAGGGTGGCGCCGCCGGAGTCACGGTCACGTCTGGCAGTACCGCCGGCCCTCGCCCGCGCGGAGACTCTGACGAAGACGCAGTCGGACTCTTACACTTGGCCGCCGATAATCCCAATACTATTTCGTCTAACTTCTTCCTCTTTTTCTCTTTGCCAACAATTTGCTCCGGAGCGGGCTGCAAGGAAATAATGGCCATTAATGCAAATGTTTTCACAAAGTGTGTTTGCCTGCTGTAATATTATAATGAATAAATTAAATGAATGGATGTGGGATGATTGATATATACAGTAGATGATCGAAATATTATGTAACATTCTATTCCATAGATATTTACATTAATATCTGTTTTTATTTAATTTTAGGCTTCCATTATAGCAGCTAAACCTCAAAAGATACAATACCATAAACCAGGTAGGTTAAATAATTCAAGAAGACAATGTACAGAGCTAAGATGCAAGTAATTAGCAGTGGTCATTCAACAGATTTGTTTCTGACCCACACTGCGGCGACAAAGACACCGATTTTCTTGTGCTTGCTCTTTTGATTCAATGTTCGCGAAAGGTTTTTGTGCAATGTTTGTGCCGCGAAAGGTTTTTGTGCAATGTTTGTGCCGCGAAAGGTTTTTGTGCAATGTTCTGTATGTTTACCTGTTGCACGTTTTAAATCATATTTGTCTTTTTAGATAAAACCTTATACTTGATTTTCATAGACATGAGATATTAAAATGTTTAAGCAAATAAATCATTATTATTATAAGGTGTAAGTTAACTTAAAAAAGTGCATTTTCAATTATTAAGTTTTTTAGAAAATGTTACTTTGTATATAACATAATACAATTTAGACTATTAGTAACACTAAAAAACGAAAACGATAAATAAAAAAGTAACGAGTGTTAACTTTCAAAAATAAAAATATGGGTCTTTGAGACTCATTGGTGATTAGTGAGATTTTAATAAATAGGTGGATTATGGGTTAACATACGTATACACAGAGGTGTATAACATGGGGGGGGGGGGACAGTAGGGATTTTTGTAGAGGTGACCATTGGGTAGGTCTATTGTGTAGTGGCCTGGCGTTTCATACGGCGGGCCGAAACCTCGGCGGGGTCGCGAATGCATGTGAAAGTGATTCGCGCGGTCCTGCCGGTAGTGGTTTTGTCGAGGAACACCGTGGTAGGTTTAGTCGGTATTCCTGGAGGTCATTTTATTGTTTAACATCTTTCTTTTACCCCGGCGAGTCCGACATAACCCCTCCGCCCGCCCCCGCGGAGGGGTATGCGTATATGCATTACCACAGGTAAAAAAAAATTAAAAAAAAATTGGTGTATAACATCCACATTTTACCAACTGTAATTTTAGGTACAGGGAAAAGTACCAGACTCCGTCTGCCATCGTACTAAGAATTTCTTGACGGAAAAATTCGGCATCACTTTGTCCGAACAGGAAATCGACCCTGAGACATGAGGTCTCGGGTTGACTTTCCAGGTCTTTAGTTATCGTGAAAATTTTTAAGTACGAAATGAAAACAAATTTTTATGAATTTTGTTATTATATTTCCATTCTTTTTGTAGTTATGATTTTAAAAGAGTCGCGTTTAAGAAACATTAATTTGATAATTTAAATCGGATATATATCGCAGTGACCGAGGTTTTATCAATATAAATCTACTTACGGCAAGAAGTATACAATATGTCTGGGTTCGGACTGTACAAACTTTAGGGGTGATAGTTTGCTCTATTTTATCACTAAAATCATTCTACAGGTGGGGTCTAAACCCAACGGCCTCTGAATTTTTAAGGTTATTACAAAACACACCCCTGAGAACTACCTCTTTTTATGCACGTGTCTCACAGATGGTAAGCTTACCTAAATAATCATACCAAAAACTCGATTTTATGACAACTAATATGATACAGCAATTATTAAAATTATTTGAGTTATTTATCTCATTGTTAATACTTTTCCGTTATGGGAAGTTTTTGTTTTACGATAATCGGACATTAAATTCCAAAATTACATAACTTTTAGTATGGACGCTACGAAAAAGTCAACCAAAATACAAAAATGGCTGCCATTCAGAGGCCGTTGGATTTAGACCTGTAGAATGATTTTAGTGATAAAATAGAGCAAACTATCACCCCATAAAGTTTGTACAGTCCGAACCCAGACATATTGTGTAAACAAAATAAATTGAGAAATTGTTTGTATGAGTATGTGTAGTTGTGATTCTAGTGTGGGATCAGATAGCAGCCTAGTGATTTACGTATGAGTAATTGTATGTGTGCACAATTGTATTACTGTTACATGTAGATTAGTGAAAATATTATAATCTGCACAAGCGTTAAGGGATCATATTCTACTATAGTTGCTTATATTCAGATGTATATTTTTGACGAAGAGTCTACTTTTAAATTTGATAACTAAATCTGGGTATATGACACGTGTCGAACGTGAAATAGAAAAGGCAATTTGACTTACTATTTCGTCCGTTTTAACTATAAAAACTTTAAATATAATTTAGCTATGACTTGTTCGAACATTCGAGTGATCCAGAAAATATTGGTCTAACGCATAAGTTAAGTAGTGATGTAGTAGTATCGTCTTGATAAAACAAAATGATAGAGTATAGAAATTGAATTTATTTTCACTCCTATGATTGCGAAAATAGTTTCAAATTCTTTGACCCACGTACAGAAACTTACCACATTTTTCCTTTTCATGAGCCTGGAGAGCGTGTCGTCGAGGCGGCTGCGCGCGGCGGGCGTGTGAGGCGCGTGGGGCACGTGAGGCGCGTGGGGCGCGGGCCCGTCGGCGGGCGGCGCGCGGCGCGCCACGCTGAGGTCGTGCGGCGCGGAGAGATCGACGGGCGCGGCGGTGGGCGCGGGTGCGGGCGCGGCGCGCTGGTGCGCGGGCGGCGGCGCGGCGTCCGGCGCGGGCGCGGGCGCGGCGCCACCCGAGTGTGCCTGCTGCGGCGACGACAGCAGCGCGTGCAGCTTGGCGCGGTCTGTCTCCACGTCGATGGCGATGTGGCGCTTCTGCGCGTGCTTGCGCTCGTCGGCGTCGGGCTTGGCGGCGGCGGCGGGCCACTCGCGGTTTTGCACGGCGTGCGCGATGTGGTGCAGGCGCGTCTCGAGCGCGCGCTCGCCAAACCAGCGCTCGGGCGGCAGGCTGTCCTCGATGCGGCCGAGCTTGGCGAGCGTCTCGAGCTCGGACAGCGCGTCCGTGTCGTCGTCGGCGGCGCGCTCGGGCGCGGCGGACGTGCGCTTGCTGCGGCGCAGCGACACGCGCGTGTCGCCGGCCTCCTCCGCGGCGGCCACGCCGCCCTCCTCCTCGTCGGAGGATATCTTCTGGGAGTCGCCCTTGTTGCCGACCTTGTGGCTCGCGTACCACTTGCTGGCGCAATCGGCGAACGGCATTTTCGGGTCGCAAAATAGCTTACTGTATGTATCCCCTAAACCGTGCCTATAAAAAGTTAAATTCGATTAAAAATAATACCGAAATATTTCAGAAATTTATTTTACTTATGGACACAATAACAACTTACTTGCAAACCCCTAGAACCAATAATTTGTCATGTCGCGCTGGTTGCCACCAAGGTGGAGTATCTGGCGAGCGTTCACATAGAGCCAGACGAGTGTCTAAGGCAGGATGAGGGGCAACTTCTTCACGTAATACTCGTAATAGATCGATTCTAAAAAAACAATATTATTTATTACAGTATTGCTCTACAATATACATATTCAATATTTAATTATTAAAGATGTATTCTACCTTTCAAGAGTAGCAATGGCTCTGTCTTCACCAATAGGTTCAGCTTTTAAGTCAGCTCTTGTAGGTAATTCAGCTTCACCTACAGACAGGCCACATTGGCGTTTGCACATGGCCATGAATGCCTTAAGATAATCAGTTAAGGCATCGTCGCTTTTAGAATCCAATCGAGCCAACGTTCTAAACCGACTCCAACGAAGACTTTTCGTTGTCGGGTCGAATTCGACTCCATATGATGCCACAGTACGTCGAAATGCCTCTTCATCGGCGCGAGTCCAACGCCATTGCGATACTTCATCTCTAGCGAGTTGATCCATACGCTCCCTACGCTCCATCTACAAAAAAAAAATTGGATGGAAATAAAATCTGATTGCTAGAGGAGCTTACCTACAAACAATAGTAAGCAGTATAGTTTAGAGTAGTAGAGCCTCGCTCATTTCAGCATGAATGGACCGGCTCGACAGGGGAAGGACTACCCTTTCACAGAATATCGACGTGAAATAGTAGTATTCCTACTGTTGTGTTTCGTTCGGTGAGTGAGAGTACCGGAGGCCCAATCACCCCCGTACCGCTCCTTCTCCTTCCCACTTCCTTTCCTAAAAGGTCGGTAACGCGCTAGTGATGCCTCTGTTGTTGCAGGCGTCCATAGGCTACGGTGACCACTTACCATCAGGTGGGCCGTATGCTTGTTTGCCACCTTAGTTGTATAAAAAAAAAGTTACTGCAATATACGAAGGTAAAATGTGATTTTTTTTTTAAGTAATATTAACATTTAAATATCGACGATATACGGTAAAAATATAATAATATACAGATTAAAATATTTTACAACCATTAAGACAAAAATTAATATCAGCCCATATTTATCAAATTCTAGCTAACCCGACAGTCGTCTTGTCAATTTATACAAAAATCCATTACACGAAATAAAATTCAATATCAAAACATCAAACAATTATTTTTCCTATAAAAATACCATTGAAATTTTCGACATTACCCGCAGATTTTTCGCAAATTTTTATTCATACAAATCTTGTCCCGACAATTACAAGTACAGCAAAAAAATAAACAGCCAAATCGGTCGAGCCGTTCTTAAGTGATGCTCCGTGATACATTTGTTTCTTTTTGTAATTTCTTGAATCTATCAGGTATCATTGCCTAAATGAAGGTATTTAACAGTTTTTAGTCGGCAGTTATTATTCGACTGCAAGTTTAAACTTTATATTTTCGCTCTTGAATAGCGAAACGCTGTTAAAAAGGACACAGTAATAGTCAAATTGTTAAAAGACATGATATTGTGTATAAAGTCCTGCTTTACACACAGGTTAGAAAACAATAAATTGGAAAATTACGTTTAAAATGTGCTAGTCAACACAACCTTGTCTGCTGACCTCAGAGGTGTTGCTGCTAAACATACAAATATAGACTTGAATAGGCTAATGCGTAAAAAATTGGACCGCATTGTAGTGGCATAATGTCTTTTAGACCGATGAATTCAACATTCAGAGTTTTTTGTCCAATAGACGTGTATTTGTACGCAAGTAAAACAATTTAGCTTCTAAAGCTAGTGTACTATTTTTATACATAAACTACAACACAGTGCAGTGGTGCTAATGTCATAGTTCGTAGGTTTTTTGCCAACAGTGAAGGAGTCTTGTGAAAACAAAAGTAAACAAGGAAGGCTATTTAGAAAATCTCCATCATACACACAGTCAATTGCATTTCATAGATCTTTGTTTAATTTTCCAACAAGTCTATAGCCGAAACTTTCATCGAAGCTGAGCCATAAGGTTTTGAAGATGAAATTCATAAGATAGTAGAAATCTTCAATCAATCTCAATAAAGCGATATTTATCTGTTTGGTACAAACTATATCGAAGGATGTAAAACGTTCTCCTTATTAGGACAACGATTTTCACCTTTCTATAAAGTTTAGCCCATTTGCCCCACCTTTTAAAGAGAAAATGAAATTAGTAAGAAAATAATTCTTGTAGGCAATTAATAAATACAATGCCTAGAGTATGCAAGGCGACACTAAAGACAAAAATCATACGGAGACCCTTCTCTTAGCGTATCATCTTCATATCATGTTGAATCCATCCTATACGGAGTTTCATTTTGGAAGAATTCAATCAACAATGATTTATATTTGTACCACAAGAAAAAGCATTAAGGAAAACTTAGCCTTGACACATACAGCTATAAACTTTTTTATTTTAATATAAAATACTTATACTAACCTCCTTATTTAATAATATTTGTTTAGACTAACTTCATTATACAGGGTGTGGCGTAAATAATGGATAACCCTTAAACTGTTGACTGGCCAGATTATCATCTATCATTTACCCCACTTATATCACCATGTCCACGGATGACCAAATTATTCATATTTTAGATATTTTAAATAAAAATCGTACTTACTCATACAAAATCAACTGCCATTTCTACAATTGGCGACATTTTCTCGTTCTGTTTTTTTATGTCACTCCTGAATACTTGTATCATCAGACCAGTATCAAATTTTTTTGTTAATCTAAGACAACTTCGCATTAAATACTTATTCTGAAATTTTAACATGTTTTCTAAGGAATTAAGCATTTTTGGGCCCCTGTATCGAAACAAATGTACTACACTGTGTGATGATATAAGTGGGTTAAATGATAGATGATAATCTGGCCAGTCGACAGTTTCAGGGTTATCCATTATTTATGCCACACCTGTATAACCGTCTATAAGATGTATCAGGGACATTAATAAAATATGTAAATTATAATAAGGTCAACAAAAATGAAGTAAGAGAAAACATGTAAACATACGTTTCTTTATTAATTCTAATGCTAAAAGCTAATGATGCTATGGCTTGTCCCACCACCTCCAAATAGCATTTATCTTTAAGATAAAGGTTTCGCCATCTCTCTTTAACCTAACAAGAGTGACACAGCATGCGATTTATCTTTCAGATAACTTTTACTTGTTACTTGTGGGACTGGCCACAAATATGTTTGTACTTACATATTATAATTTAATATTGCTGTTAAATTCAGTCTTATTGTTGGCTACTCAAAATTGTATTTCATGAATGGCAAAACATGCAGCAAATTATTATGATACTTCAACATAATATTGTATACGGGTCATAATAATATAGTTTCTATTGCTTTACTAATGTTTTACAAAATAAAAATCTTTAAAACTCGTACGTACTCGTACTCGCCTTGAGATCAAACTCCAGACCTGTCTCGGCGTGTGGCATTATCCGTTAAGTAAGAGAAGTTCTAGAGCCTCACATTACTATCTTTCCTGTTCTTTGCCCGTCAGTCCATTTTAAATAGTCCAACAGCCACCGCCTGTTTTTTTAGTCAGTAATAACAGGCTGAATCTGAGCAGGTTCGGTTCGACGAGACGCCCAAGCTTATGATTTGAAAAATTCTCGATAGAGGTAGCTAATGTAGAGAGCAGGTATAAAACATGTCGATTTGGCGGGGTGTCGAAATTGTCTGAATAACAGTATGGTTTTTTCTCGAATATTGAGGTAATTGGACGATAAACTCGGAAAAACAATTGTCCTACAGAATGGATGGTTTGATTGGAGCGTCCTACACTCCGATTATGTCCAAATAACAAGGTCGTCAAAATTATTGGTAACAAGCTGATTTTTTTTACGCAGCTTAATAAATATTTGTACAATCAAATGGCCACATAGTCCTACAAATGTAGTGGTATGGTTTACCAGTCCTACGTTTAGAAGTTGTCCATTCCACGGTAAGACTTTTTTCATTAACAACTGATTTTTATTTTTTCGTATCGTGAATAAAGTGTAGAACACAATTTTATCACTGTCCTACACAAAAAATGGTATATATTTCTAGGAATAGATATTTCGTTCAATACTCATTCAACGCATTTCTTGAAGTTTGGAGTAAATCGCTAACATGAAACACTTGTTAGGAGTTAGGACACAGATATAATAATATACAGGCACGCCACGATTGTGGCGGTAAGTCCCGTGCTTGAGGAGTGGCTGGAGAGGCGGCATGGCGCCCTCACCTTCCGCCTGACATAGGTAATGACTGACCACGGTTGTTCTAGCCAGTTCCTGTGTCGTATACGCCAGCAAGAGACGCCCGGCTGTCACCACTGCGGCGACTGCCGCGACGTTGTTGAGGACACGGTGCTGCACACTTTGACGGTTTGCCCCGCCTAGGCATCGCAGCGCCGTGAGTTGATCGCGGCAGTCGGATTGGTTGCCCTCTCGCGCCCGGCCGTAGTTCAGTCTATGGTCTGGAGTGAGAGGACGTGGAACGCCGTCGCCTCCTTCTGTGAGGAAGTGATTTCCATCAAGGAGGCGGCGGAGTGGTAGAGGGAGCGTTTAAACCCTCTCCCCAACCGCAGAACCGGGCGCCGGAGGGCGCGAGACGACCACCAGTCACCCTGAGGTTTGAGCTGGGGGTGGCGGGCTTTGTGGGCCTGCCCGCCATCCGTTCAGCAACAGGTCCGAGAGGCAGCGTGCGTGTTCCCACGCGCGCCTCTGTGTCGTGTCCGTCTCCCCTCTAGGGGGAGGAGGGGAGGGGGGACAGTAGGGATTTTTGTCTAGTGGTGACTTTAGGGTAGGCCTCTTCGTGTAGTGGCCTGGGGTTTCATACGGCGGGCCGAAACCTCGGCGGGGTCGCGACCGCATGTACAAGTGATTCGCGCGGACCCGCCGTTAGCGGTTTTGTCGAGGAACACCGTGGTAGGTTTCGTCAGTGTTCCGGGAGGTACGTTATTCTTATTCCATCTTTCTCTTTTACCCCGGCGAGTCCGACATAACCCCTCCACCCGCTCCCGCGGAGGGATATGAGTCAAAGCATTCCCCCACGTAAAAAAAAAAACAAAAACTGATATAATAATACAAGAGATGGGCTAAGCCGGCGGGCGTGTAAAAATGCAATTGTTACATGCAATCATTGCAGTGAATCAGTTAATTTAGTAAGTAATGGGATAACCTTTCACAGGTAAATACCCCTTACAATACTGTACAGTGTACAGAGGGAGAGAGAGAGGGAGAGGTGCGGTACATTCATAAGGAGATAGCTAAGGGATAAATCTTGGGGCCGACACAAAAAATCCCACTGGGTCGAAGTGTCGCCGATCTGTACTGACTGGCACACGAGATAAGATAAGATAAACGAATATTCCGATTTTATTTCATAAAAACATTCCGTTAAGATCCATGTTTCTATCTCATAAATTGTATTACATTGCGGCTGTGCTTAACTTTCACCACTTCACAATCTTAAATACGCGCGCAATGAATAGTGTACACGCGCCGCCCACGATAGTACAAACAATTAAAATCACTCGTTGAACTTCACACACGGCCATTTAAATACTTGTTTGCCTTTAACCTTCGTGGAATTTCGCGCATGTTATGCTCAACTATAACCATGATCTGTAGTACGGCCGCTGCTCTCGTTCGTCAGTCGAAGTATGTATACATGTGCATCATAAGATTCATAAGCTACTACAGAATCAGATGTTATTTATTCTGATGATTGCGACGAAGATGATGATGATGTTGAAGACGAAACTGATGAAGCGTCGACATCGGAGTCCGACGACGATTGAAATAATATTTAATTACTTTATAATTGTATTTCTGAATTTAGTAAAACGGAATAATGTTATTTTCAATATTCTTGTTGGACTAGCGATACATACCTATTTTTTGGTAGGACACCGTTTGATTTAGGCAAAGAATGCAGTAACTCACCACGTTTTATTTTTGTCCTACAGTTGCTAATATAAAAAGTCTTACCGTGGAATGGACAACTTCTAAACGTAGGACTGGAAAACCATACCACTACATTTGTAGGACTATGTGGCAATTTGATTGTACAAATATTTATTAAGGAAAAGCTTGGGCGTCTCGTTAAACCGAACCTGCTCACGAAGATTCAGCCTGCTATTCATCCTGCTACTCACTAAAAAAAAACAGGCGGTGGCTGCTGGACTAAAATTACTGACCGCAGCAACCGTTTACAATCAAGTGGACCTTATGCTTGCTTGCTATCTTTTTATTATCACAAAACAAGCACTAAATATAATAACTAATTAATTTTTGCTAACGATTAACTTGACGTCGTGACTGTAACAGAGTGATTTATGTCACCTAACGAAGCGACAATAGCTGGCCGGACAAAATTGCAGTATTTTTATTGCGAAATTATTAGTGGACGCGGCGTATATAGTATGCGGTGCGCGCAAGTTCCATGCTCTGTGCCTGTGGTACTTAATAATAGGCTGGCAATTAATAATTAATTGTTATGTTAAGTGAATAATATTATTACTTTTTAAATTAATATTTTGTCATTAACATATAAGTTTATTTGCCCCTATCGCCGTAAACTTGAATCAATATCGCTTCAATTTTATTTAGTAATCCAAAGAATGTAAAGGCTAGCAATAAGTAGTACGAGTAAAGGTACCTTGGCTCTCTGCTGCATCTTAAGCTCCTCGCGCTTGTAGTTGCGCTGGTAGGCGGTGATGAGGCGGCGCAGGCGCGTGTTGAGGTCCTGCATGGAGGGCCACAGGTGGCCGGCGCCGGTGCCTGGTTCGTCGTCGGGACGCGGGGACGCGGCGGGTGACGTGGCGCCGGCGCCGCTGGACACGTCGTCCGTGCAGTCCTCGTCGCCCACCACGCTGCCGCGGACCTTGCGCTCCTCGCTCCTGCCGACCGACGCCAATGTTACTCATTGTTACGTGTGGCACTCATCTACATTTTATACGATAGCGGTAATGCTGCTCGAATGGTTTTCACGATGGCACTCGATAATCAAACTATCCGTGGTTTTCCGTACTAGAGATAGTGTTTACATAATTTGATACAAAATGTCATATTCCTATCACTAGTAAGTAGAACCTCAAACAGATAGGTTTCGGAAATCTTCGTTTATCTAACGTACTCACTTGATATCGGTACACTCGGCGTCGTCCGGTGGACCTAATTTGTCTACGTAGCAGAGCTGAGGGTCTGACCGCATTGCCAGGTAATTTTCGTAACCGTGTATGTATGTTCCTACTAGTAGGGATACGTCACATTCGCTATCCCACCATAGTCGAGGAGGGGTACTGTCGACGCCGCGCGGTACTCGCATGCCCAGGGAGCTGAAATATATATAATTTACTACTGTACATTTCCAGAATAGAAAACTAACATAGTGAACAAATGCCAATAACGTATACGTAATGTCAGGGGCGAAAGCTGTGCCTCTCCTTCAATCCTAAAGCTTTTATTAAGGCCGGTTTTGAGGCCCTGGGCAACGAAGAAATATAGTCCCTAAATTTTTTTTAAAATAAGTCATCTCTCCAGTAATTTTAGCGAAATGCGCTGTAGGCCCTGGCTATTATTGAGAATTTGGGGTAACAACTCCAAATTCTCAATAATAGCCAGAGCCAGATTTAGGATGCCTTAAAGCCAGCCTAAGCAATTTTTGAGAATTTCCTAGCATATGGTCCTATAACAGTTTGCATGTGTTGAAAAGCGCATACATATGCTTAATGGATATATAGCATTATTAGCATATGTATGTAGCGTAGAAAGCTTTAATAAAATATAATAGTCGCGCATATCTAACCTCGCGTGAAGTCCATTTTCTATTTGCGCCGCATAGTCACCGATAACTTCATGTTTAATGTAATACATCATACGCACTCTTAGCAATACCCTAAAATAAAAATATAACAACATTAGTGCACATAAAAAGAAATCAAATACAATCAATTTAATATTATGTGGATATAATATATAGTATAAATTATATGGTTTTAATTGGTTCCGTTATATCTTATTCCATAAGAAAATAATTACTTACTTATTGGCATGTCTAAATAAATGCTTTTTGTAGCTATTCTCTAAATATGTCTCACAGTCATATTTTTCTGTTGAACTCCAATGATTAGCGTCCTCCCATTTTTGGAGATCATTAGTTTTAGGCAAATCTTTAGGCCTATTTTTTTTTTTGGCATTTCTACCTCGAGGGACTGGATTATGAAGTCCACTATGATTCCTAGATATTGTTACCTCGCCATTTTCACACGGTTCTATTAGATCCCAAATGAAATTTCTAATTTTCTCATCTCCTTTATAGTGTCGTAAACAATATAAAACCTGTAATTTACAAAATAATTAAACACTATCCATAGTGCCAAGGGTTGTATGGTAGAAATAGCAAATAATCAGTTACATTAATTCAACTCAGTGAACGTCTCAAACGCTCTCAGTATTAGCATGGCAAATCATCATTTAGACTAAGTGATTATGTTTAAATAAGTCATCTTTTAAATAAATTAATTAAATAGAATTTTTAAATGGATGCTTTTAACGTTTCATTGCATTACAAATTGTTTATTGTTCTAAGAACACTCAGACTTGGTAATTGTTTTGTGCCATGTAGTGTACTAACTCTAAATACTTGGCGCAGGTTATTGTTGTTTCAAAACAGTACAAAAGTTTGATTCTAAATATATGTTACTGAATCTTATCATTATACCATAAAATTTAAAACACTGTATGTGTGCCGTCTTTACTTACAATTATTCGAGCACAATCTTCAATTACGGGGATTGTCCAACCCTTTCTAAATTGATTCTTTTCTACTATTTCTTCCCAGCGCGCCCATCTATAAAATCCGAAGAATATACAGAATCAATATATTTTGTTTCAAGGTAACATTCTGTGAAGAATAAAAGCGTTTATGCCTTATGGCCTGTCCCGAATGGCAACATCACAAATAAGTTTCATATATTGAGGACTTTAAATGTAATTAATTTATTTAGTCTTTATTTCCGATATGTTATAATAGGTCGAAAGCTTTTGATGCGGATTCTAAAAGGACTACAAATATATTCTTTTATTTATGATTCACTTGTACGTTAATCTAGGTATAGAGTGTACTAAAAACATTTTGAGAATAAAGCCGAAATAAATTGATTTCATAATATTGTCTTCTGTTTATGCGAATGTTATCCATGAAATTAAACTACTATACCTATACGGATTTTATCGCGTTGTTTATTTGACACTTTATTACAAAATTTTGAAAACTGTTTCACTACTATTACTAAATAAACATAAATATAAATAGTATAGTAATAGTATAAATAGTTTTAATAGTTTCAATAATTTAATTAGCTTAAAAATTAGTAAAGTTTAATAGTAATAGTAGTGTAACAGTTTTCAAAATGTTGTAATAAAGTGTCAAATAAAGAACGCGATAAAATCCGTATAAAGTAGTTTAATTTCAATAAATTGATTTCATATAAAAATTCAAAGTGTGGCCTTTATTTGGAATGTTATCATTCATAACACACCACAAAGCATAAACGCTCCTAATAAATATAAAAAAAAAGCAAAAAATACATCAACAACCGTCCTAATTAATATATAATATATTCTATCACATACACACAACACCATCCAGCCTATACTAAGCAGAGCTTGTACCATGGGTACTAGACAATGGATAAACATACATATATACTTTTTTTTGTAAATAATTAATATAAAACAATGTTGAAATTTATTGACATACATATCATCAATCAATAATCATAATTAGGTCACAGCACTACCGCATTCCTGAGCTCTGCATTCAACTCGCGCGCTATCTGTAGGGTACCTTGCATCAAAATTTAGGTAATATCATCCTTTTATAGGTATAAAGGGACATAGGACAAGGACCTAGTAGTTTGTGTACAAAGTCAGTTTATCATACTTTTTAAATGTAATGCCACTAGGAATAAATGTATTGTGTCCTACTTGATGTCTTCAAAAGGTACATCATCCCAAAGGCACACACTAATGTAAATCTGGAATTAAATTGTAGGCAATATTTTAAAATGACTACCCTGAGATTTAAATTGTACAAATGGGAGTCATCTTTATAATGTTTTTATTAATCACTCACCCAAATGTCAATAGACCTCTCTCTATCTTGAAGCATTCAGATCTCGTCCATGAGCCATAGACAACTTCTTCATCTATAGGAACACCTTCATGGCGAGGTATATAATCATCACTTGCATATCTTCTTCCTTTTTTGCCAAGTTTATCTTTCTTTCTCTTACTTCTTAGGCTGATTCCTGCAAAAAAATGTGTCTTTATTATTAGACTATAGGAAGTCTAGTAAGATCAATACAGTTAACATAATGGAAAGATTGATTACCTTCTTCATCTTCATCAGAATCTGGTGTGACCTCCATATCTGACATCTCCATAGGACCGTCATCATGGCCATACCTCTTAATAACTGTGCGTTTTCTAGGCTCTGTTACTATCAAGTCCTCATCTTCTTTTTTCTCTGTAGTATCAATTTCGGCCTTTTTAGCCCATTTATTCCAGAAATCGGGATCTCTAATATCAATATCAGATCTTTGATCTGCAGCTGCAAAACTAGCTTTAGAAAATGTTGAACCTTTTTCGGATTCCATTTGAATAACTTGTGTTCTACGTGCTAAAATCATCTCAATATCTTCTTCACAAAACTTATCACCAGCATTATCTTCATCCATCACTGCACCATAGGCACCCTTCTTAAGTAAATCTTCTATTTCTTTTTTCGATAGCTGCTTTATGCTTGTTTCTTTACCTTGTGTCGTATTCATACTTTGTAATATTGCTTTATCTAGACCTAATTTCAGTGAAGCCTTATCAAACATTTCCCTTTCGTACGTATTACGACATATCAATCGGTAAATTTTAACCATCTTTTGTTGTCCTATGCGATGACATCGAGCTTGTGCTTGTAAATCGTTCTGTGGATTCCAATCACTGTCGTAAATAATAACTGTATCTGCAGCTGTTAAGTTTATTCCCAAGCCACCAGCTTTTGTACATAATAGAAACACAAATCTGTCAGAGTCTGGTTTAGAAAATCTATCAATGGCCTCTTGCCGCAAATTACCTCTTATACGGCCATCAATCCTTTCATAAGGGTATTTTCTAAATACAAGATAATCTTCTAAAATATCTAAGCATCTCACCATTTGGCTGAAAATTAAAACTCTATGACCACCAGCTTTCAGTTTTGGAAGTAATTTATCTACCAACACCATTTTACCCGAAGAATCAATAAGTGCTTTATAATAAGCTTCTTTGTCTTCTCCGTTAGCTTGTTTGTAGTCAAATTGTATTTGATCTTCTGCACCATTTAATAAATATGGATGAATACAACACTTTCGCAGTTCCATCATAGTATTCATCAAGTTAGGAATGTTAGCTGCTGATGCAGTTCCTTTTTGTAAGAAACTGAAATTTCTCTCAAGTATAGCTCTATAATACTTTTTCTGTATATTAGTTAATTCCACTTCAATAATGGTTTCTTCTTTAGGAGCTAATGTTTTTTCAACGTCTTCTTTTAATCGTCGTAACATCATAGGTTTTAACAACGCTTGTAATTTAAGCACTTCAGACTCGGTTTTTAGCTGGCCGAATTCATTCAAGAAGGCGTCACTGCTTGAAAACTGAGATGGTTCTAGGAAATTTAGGAGGGAAAACAACTCGTTTACATTATTTTGCAATGGAGTTCCAGATAACAAAACTCTATGTTCTAAATGAAGTTGTCGTAATCCTTCCAATAACTTACAATTACGATTTTTCAGTCTATGCGCTTCGTCAATAACGCATATACGCCAGTTAAACGTTTTTAATTCTTGAAAATCTGTCACTATTATCTCGAAAGTCGTGATAAGTACATTGAATTTTGTTATTTCTTTGATTGGCTCACCCTGTTCATTCTTATAATAGAATTCATATTCTTGTAGCATACTCTTGCTTTGTTGTGAACCATGATAAACAACAACATTCATTTCTGTCCATCCTTCAAATTCTCTCTGCCAGTTTGGTATAGTTGAAAGAGGTGCTATGATTAGAAAAGGCCCTCTTACACCATATTCCCAAACGGAATTAACAAATGTTAAGCTCTGTATAGTCTTACCTAGACCCATTTCATCAGCTAATATACAATTTCGATTATTATGCCAAGAAAACAAGAGCCAATTAAGCCCCTCTAGTTGATAAGGACGTAATGTGTTACCACCTTTGTACAAAGGAGATTCTTTTAATTGTACCCACTGATCCGCAGAAGGCCTCTTTTTAAACTTCCATTTTTCTTTAGGTGGGATCTCACTAAATGTTTTATACTGTCTTATTTTGTCTACATCAATATCTTCTTCCAATTCCCATGTACTATCCTCATATTGTAAACTTTTCCATTTCACTAAATAATGTTTTACTACTGTATTGTTGGCAGGGTCTTGGTTTTCCGACATGTCTAATATTCTTTCTACTTCCACATAATCTGGATTAAATGGTTCATCATCTAATAACTCGAAAATGTTCATTTGTTGTGCTTGTTTCTGTTTGAAACGCTTTATTTTAGAAAATATTCTTTTATCTCCTTTATATAACTCTTCCTCAGTTTTCCATTCACAATGCAAATATGAAAAATTTCTATATTTTACAAAGTATTCCTCGACATCCACCATGACAGTATTTTTATTTTTGAGTTCTGGAATGTCTTTGTCCAGTTCAGAAATGGTCTCTATTTTCGGTACTTCTGGTATCGGTTCTACTTTTGTTAATTCACTCTCTGGTGTAATTTCATCTTTAATTTCAACTTTAACTTCATCACTTATTTCCTCCGTTTTAGTATCTTGCTGCACATCAGTAGCCAGAAGTTCAGTAGAAGTATTTGGAGTTGGCTCATTATCGTCAATTTCTAATTTAGGTATGACTTCAATAGGTAATGGTTCATTTTTCAATTCTCTTTTGCCCATACGGCATGCTAACACATGTTGAACTATCATTGCATCCTCTTCTGTAGTATTGACATAAATATAGTTTGGTTTAGGCATACCCTCTGGTCTGCTGTTTTCTTTGGTGTCTAAATCTTCAGACTTGGGTTCTTTTTCTGTTTTAGGAGCAGATAGCGTAAATTCGTCATCGGATAAACGTAACATAACATCATCCGTATATTTTTTGCGTTGCGTATTTCTTGCTGAACGTCTTTTTAGGCTATCGTCTCCTTCTGGCGGTGGAGATGGCGGAGGAGTGGACATCATATCATCCGGTTCACCATCTGAATCAGGTATTAATCCTCCGCGTTTTTTTCTTCTACCACCACCCAAAGATTTTTTCAACGTAATTTTTTTGCAACTGCCACCGGCCGATGCTCTTTTCTTTGATTTTCTTTTTTGACAAATTGAATCTATATCGTCGTCCTTATCACCTTGATCTCGCTTTGCTTCTGCTTCTTCAAGTAAATCCTTAATAGCTATTTTCGAAACAGGAATATCATCGAAATCAGTAACATTAGATTCATCTAAACTAAGATCCTGTGAAGTTTTAGTTACATTTGGTGTTTCTAAATTTGAGACATTTTGACTCATAGATAATTCACTTTGTTTGGTATCTTTATCACTATCCAATACTTCATAAGTTGTAGTCGTATCAGCCTGAATTTCTATTGCATCTTTTTTAGAATTTCTTTTCCTCTTTGGAGCATTTGGATCTCTGGGTTCACGCTTTTTACGTTCTTTTACTGGTTTATCGCCCAATTCTTTGAGCTTGGGTTCTTTTGGAGTTCGTGGCTTTCGCTCTTTATTTTTACGTGGTCCTCTTTGTTTTCTTATTTTACCACCATTTATATCATCTATTGATATTGCACTACTATCTAAATTTGTAATTTCTTCGCTTAAGTCCAAGTCCAGTTCAGAATTGCTTTGAATGCCAGTCCCAGCTGTTACACAGTCTTCAGACACAGGTAACTGATCTAAGGTTTGCACAGTGGCTACGAATTTTTCCTTTTTTGCTCTTGGTTTTCTAGGCTTAGCAGGTCCTTTTCCACGTCCACGCCCAGTGGTACTAGTAACCTGAGGACTTTCCACCATTTTTGTGCCATACAAAGGATTTTGTAATGTGCAATTAGGCCCACCATTACATTTATCATTTGACTCGTGTTGCTGGAGTATAGCTAATCTTTCTTGTAAGCACCTAACTTTATCTTGATTTTCATTAGAAGGCGGCAAACAATATATTTCTTGTATTTGTTGCTGAAGAGATAATCTTTCTTGGTGATGAGATGCTGGATAAATGTTCGGTAGATTAGGATGTGGCATTGGGTTGGGACCCATCATCATCATACTTGGATTGATATTATGAGGCATATTTGGCATAATGTTAGGTTGATTTGAAGGTAAAGGTGTATGCAAATTTTGAACATTCATAGGATGGCCCACTGGAACATTCGGTATATTTGGTGGTACATTTGGCTGACCAATAGTTGTCATAGGGCTTGGAGTGTTAGGCATATTTGGTGGCATATTACCTTGTATCTGGGGAGGAATCGATGCCAAACCACTTTGTGGATTATGAACAGTCATACTGGATGATACTGGATTTGTTAAATTGGGATGTTGTATTGTATGATTAGGCTGCAGGTTTCCTTGTGCGTTAGGAGCGGTTGGTGTAACAGTAGTTGGACCACTTTGAAAGGTAGAAGATACACTATGAGTTACACTGGCGTGAACTGAAGATGGAATACTAGTAGGTAAATTCGGTGGTATAACTTGAGGTATTATATTAGGAAGATTTGCAGACGCATTTTGTATATTAGCTGTTGGATATCCAGCAGTCCTGTTAATGTTCATACCTGGTAAGCCTTCATATTGGCTTGTTGCACTAGTACTAGTCATTCCAGGAGGTATATGCATTTGTTGCGCTGTTCTTATTTGTGTATGATCACTAACTAAACCACTCGTGTTTGTCAAAGTAGATGGTGGCAACGTGGTAATTTGTCCTGTTGCTGTGTCTTGTATACTTGGATTTTCACTAGATTTTTGTTTAGCTTCTATTTTTTTTTCTGCATTATATGATTTTTGCAAATTGTTATCACTAGTATCATCTTCTTTCGGTGGCATTGGTTCAATGATATTTTCTAAAGCCTGACTTTGACCAGACAGTTTATCAGTGTTTTCTACAGTAGTAGAACTGTTATTACTACCTGGTTGTGACAAAGAACTATTGGTTGTAGCAATACTGGTCATACTATCTTTTGGAGTATTACTCACATTAGTTTGTGGCACAAAAGTACGAGGTGTACTATCAAGTGTCCTCTCATTTTCCGTTTCAATTTTCTCGATAGATTTTGCATCTGAATTTGTCATAGTTACAGGAACATTTTTAGCTAATTCTGGCTTCATCGGTGGCAGAGGTTGAGTAGTTTCTGAAGATTTTGTAGATTGATCACTATTTTCAATTTGTGTAACAGTACTTGCAGGAGTGATTTTAGGTTGATTCCATTGTGATGGTGATGAAATTACGTGTGGTACTGCTGGCGACGCAGGATTGCGTTGGTAAGGATATTCAGAACCAGCTGGTAAAACCATTTGCTCCAACGCTTGAAGAGTATTCTGTGATGCAAACGGTCCAGGAGCAGGCAGAGGACCCGTAGAAACGGGTGATTGTACTAAATTTCGAGTGCCATGTGGTGAGGCACTGGGACCTTTTACAGGAGACATAACAGGTCGAGGCGAGAGTTGAGACTGATTCTGCTGTCGAGGAGATATTTGTGCCCTCGGTGACATCTGCGGCGATAACTGTGGAAATGGCGGACGATACTGTGGACTCCCAGTTTCAATACCAGTTGCTTTAACTGGACCATATTGATTCGTAACATTTACATCTAAGGGATGTTGTATTTGATGAGATTGGTAATTCATCGAAACAGAATGATGCGGTGATGCGTATGGCATTTGCGCCGGTACTGAATGAGAGGGCGCCACCGACGATGGCGGCACTGGTGACTGCCGAGGTACGTGGTGCAGCGGTGGAGCACCAGGGTGATGAAGATGTACATTTGGATGGCTTTGAATTCCGGTACTCATGCTACCAGTATGGCCTGCCATATTTTGATGAGATTGATGTTGTGGTATGGGGGCATGGCCTTGTTGACCATGTATTCCATATTGATGTGGATTTACATCCATTTGCTGATGATAAGTTGGATGTTGACTAATTCTAGATGCAGCCGGCGGGTGCATCTGAGTGTAGTTGGGATAGTTCTGCAATGAAATAATTAAAATAGAGAACACGTTTTAAGCACAAGCATATTAAGACGATTTTTTATAATATTTACCTGCTGTTGCCCATATATTTGTTGTGATGTTGGCTGTGAGAAATGCGGCTGTCTCGGTAAGTATGCGCCATTTTGTGCTTGTAAGCTTCCTATTCCAGAGCTCTTTTAAAATAATAAGAAAACATGTTCAAAATATAAAAATATTATAATCGATTTTGTAATAATAATTATTATAAATTAAAATGGATGTTAAGAATAAGAGTTCACAATAATCATATCTCTCAATGTCTCTGCAACATAATATGTATATACAGGATATCTCATAAATAATAATTAATACATTTGTAATCCCTTATAGTAGAGCTATTTAAGGCCGAAAATGCAACAGCTTTTTTTATATAGTCAGCTACGGCATAATCTTTTACAAAAATAATATTTACCACTTTTCGTAACATAATAAAAACTAAGAATATGCGTATTTTTTTAAATTACGACATCTACCCATCGATCAAATATACTATAGATGCACGATCGTCGCTCGAAAAACGGCCCCAACAAAACTGCATAAATCAGTCGTATGCACAGTTTCGCTCGCAGCCACTTTACGACCGCGCTAGCAGTCACACGTTTCACGATGCCAGTGTGTAGTGAAAAAATGCAAGAACTATACTCTAAAAGTGCAAAAAAAAGGATGGAATGTCGTACTTTCAGTAAGTATAGTTTTGTTATGAAATATTTATTATATTTTGTTGAATGTGGCGCTTTAAATAATATATTTGAAGATATTTTCGTTTAAATTTAAATGCATGTATTACGCACCTGTGCCACTCACTCTTGCGTACGCTGCCCGTAAGCGAGAGCGAATCGACACCGTAGTGGTGTTGATTCGCTCCCGCTCACGGGCAGCGCACGCAAGAGTGAGTGGGACAGGTGGAGACCGTACCACATACTTAGTACGCTTGCGTATCGCGAGTAACACACTTAGGACGCTTTACATTGACGCGTTTTAACTGAACTATTACAAAATGTTTATCAGTGGGCGCAACGCAAAGTTTGGTTATTCCGGTTTATTTCCTGGATTGCATAATAAATGCAGACACTTATAAGTAAGTAGTACTGGTCAGTGCCACATATTGACGCGGTTTTTGTATGAGAATGTGCATCTATGGTATATTTGATCGAAGCATCTACCAAGCTATCTATTTGTTTATTTTATACAGGCTGTCCGGTAATTAATGGATAACCTTGAAATGTCTTATAGTAGAACCTATGGCCGTTCAGCAAAAAAAATGAATAAAAAAATCTATCCTAACTACTACCTGAAATAATAAGATTTTTTTTTATTACCTTATTTAACTTTCTTGTACACTATGACCATAAATGAATTCCATCGGTTTAATGTTGTTTTATTATTAAACACTAATTATGCTAATAGATAGACAGTCAAAAGTATGAGACTAGAGCGCTATTGCACTTTTTTAATATAATTATATCTTTTTTTACCTTTTCCTTTCTTTTTTTTTCTGAACGGCCATCAGTTTTACTATAAGACATATTAAGGTTATCCATTAATTACCAGACAGCCTGTTTATAAAGAATATTATTACAATCTATACTAATATTATAAAGCTGAATAGTTTGTTTGTTTGTTTGAACGCGCTAATCTCAGGAACTAGTAGTTCAGTTCGATTTGAAAATTTTTTTTGTGTTTGGTAGCCTATTTACCGAAAAAGGTTATAGACTACATATCATCACGCTACGACCCACGGGAGCGGCGCAGTAATCATAAACGCGGGTGAAACCGCGGGCATATCTAGTATAATATAAATGGTTTTCATTTATTTGTAGCTATACAGAAAAGCAAAGTATAGTCATTAATGAGACGCTTCAAAAATGAATTACATATTTGTTTGGGAAACATTTAAATTTTACTTTGTGTAGAGTTTCGGTATTAACTGTTCTTTATGGGTCACTCTGTATAAATGATATGATAATGTTTCCGAGTTATATAAAGAATAGTATAAAAAGAAAAGACTTATGATATAATAAAAAAATATATTGCAAATAAATATTCATTTCATCCCAAGCATTATAATTTTTATTTCTCATGTTGATATACAATTCTAAACACAGTTTATTGTGTTTGCATATGGATATCAGAAACATGCCGTATAATAAAAGAAATTCTCAAAATATGTATTTAAGCAAGTATGTATTCAGAAATAGGAGGTTGAAATAATAAAATAAAATATTTTTGTATTTACTTGCCTATTTGTATTTTAAGCTATTTTCTTTGAATATATGTATCTGTTGCAAATAAACATGACAAATATAAATTTATAGGGATGGGTCCTATGAAGTCATGGGTTCTGGGTTATGAAGCTCTAAAAGGACCTCTAAAAGGACTATGTATATGTGAACTGTATGCAGACCTATTGAAATACATAAAAAATTTTGAAAGATTGGCAATTCAGCACTTATAGATGAAAGATCTGAACTGGCAATCTTAAATACATTTTATTAAAATTTTGAATGATACACTAACCTGTTGAGGTGGATATTGATGCATTTTTTGTTGGTGTTCATAACTATGTCGGTAGCTTGGTGTGATGGGCGAATACCTGTTGGCACTTGGGGGTCCAGACCATACCCCCATTTCCCCAATACCTATAAAAATATTGTTTGTTTATAAATTAAACATTTTAAAATAAGTTATGCTGTGAATGTATTTAAATACCTGGTTGGTCTGGCATGGCATACATTGGTTCTGGACCAGGGTGATAGCCTGGATACGAATGTGAAGGATGCACATGATGAGATGGATGAAGTGGAGCATGTGGAGGTTGAGGCAGTCGTGGTCGTGGTGGATAACTTCCATACTCATGATAGTCCGGTGCTGGAGGCCCAGCACCTGGATTGGGTACTGGCTGTGCACTGCTATTTATGCCAGCACCTGGTCCTCCAAACGTAGCCAGTTTCTGTATTGATCCTTCCTGTGGCACAGTGTTCTGACTATAAGGTTGTCTGTAACTAAGAAAAAATCAAGATAAAATTATAATTTTAGTTAGATGATAGTAAAAAAAAACCGGACAAGTGCGAGTCGGACTCGCTCACCGAGGGTTCCGTACAAATTTGTTTACATTTTTTACAATTACATATTATAAAAAATTTTTGTCCTTGCATAAAGAACGTTTTTTTTATGATTTAATTACAAATGTATAGTTTTCAGATTTTTCCCTATACTTGTAGTATAAGACGGTATTACTTGCCAAATTTCATAGTTCTAGGTCAACGCAAAATACCCTATAAATTTTAATTCCCTTGAGAGTGTCGAAATATACGTTTTTTGCGACATAAACGGCCGTATCTATTTTTAAGTTAACTTAGAAGTTTGATTTTTCGAAGCTTCAAGAGACTGTAGACCTGAGTATATCGTTTAACTCCCGTTCCCGAGATAAAGGGTAATCAATTTGACAGACGGACGGACAACAAAGTGATCCTATAAGGGGTCCGATTTTTCCTTTTGAGGTACGGAACCCTAAAACTGGAAATTTGTTATTTACAATTATATTATATGATGTACCTGTTATCTGTTGTATCTTTATTGTCTCCAGTTACTCCTGATGCCGCACCACCAGCAAAGCTGTCTGATCCACCAAGATCAGTAAGTCCTTCCAACATACCGCTTCCATCATCAAATAAATTATATGAGTCCATCACTCTATTAAGAGTGAATTATGCTAATTTTGCCATCAAGAAGTATCCAGTGAAGATTTGGTATGTCCATCTTATTCTGCAAAAGTCCAGTGACCAGCTGATAAAACACAGACATATTGTAATAATGGTTAACATCCATAATAAGATTACAAACTTGTTCATCCATATCACCCATAATGACAATTAAAAATATATGGGGTAATGACAACCTATATAATCCTAATCCTAAATCCTATATAATATACTTACATACATATATTATGATACTAACTATTAAGATAGATATGTATTGGTAATTTTATTATTCTGAAGCTGTTTTAAGTTTTAAGGTCACTTTTCAATCTAATCATAATTAGATTTAATATCTAATCTGTGATTTGAGAGTTCATTCAATAATGTGATTATGATGAGATATATTTGCTTTCATACTCATCTAAAACTAATATCAGTTATTTTGTAATATGCAGACTACCATTGTGTCTCATTACTAAAAATGTATACAAATATCTGTATCTAAAAAGTCATGTCAAACACATACACACCCAAATGAATACACAGCAGAAACATAATAATAAAATAATATAATAAATCGTAAATCTAACATCAAAACAAAAAGGATATTATAATTATAATCATTATAATGAGACTAATAAATTAATAATTGTAAAAAGTATTTTGTTTATGTATTATATTTAATTATGTTTATATTTCAAAACTAAGTTTTGACTGTCTTATAGAGACAAAAAGATATGATTGATTTATTTTCAAATGAGCACTATAAAATCAGTGATGCCAAATTAGCAAATTACCACCTAGTTTAAAATGATTCTATGAGCCATATACTGCCAATTCAGTCAGCCTGTCACAGCAGTTGACATGTGTTTTCTGTCTGTTAACAAATTTTGTGTCAACTGTCTTTAAGAAATAGGATGTAAAACTATAACAAAAGGTCATCCAATGAAATCCAAAGTTTTATGTCATTAATCATCTTAAATAATAAATATAAATATTTTAATTATATCTTAATTTCTCTTCAATAATCCATGTCGCCTGGTGATGGTTCTTGCTTGCATAACCAAGGGGAAAAGCTATACGCTTATGACATTATAGTTAACATATAGCGCTACAACTTCTCCCGTTTAGTTACACAGCATGGTCTTCTAACAGGTACAATTTGAAGAATAAATACAGCAACATACTCTTCTAGCTTCAATTTCTGACACAATAATAAGAAATATAAGATTTAATTCAATGTTAATTATTAAATCAATTAACATATGAAATCCTTACTAATATTATAAATTCGAAAGTAACTCTGTCTGTCTGTCTGTTACCTTTTCACGGCTAAACCACTTAACCAATTTAGATGAAATTTGGTACAGATATAGTTTAAAACCTGGGGAAGGAC
Organism: Catocala sponsa; assembly: GCA_963564715.1. NCBI lineage: Eukaryota > Metazoa > Arthropoda > Insecta > Lepidoptera > Erebidae > Catocala > Catocala sponsa. The sequence continues at coordinate 15,812,775 of OY751331.1, forward strand.
ATAGGCTACTTTTTATTCAAGTAGGTACCACGCGGGCGGAGCTGCGCGCATAAGCTAGTAAAATATAAATTAAGCACCTTGCATAATTCTTGGGTTTAATTGCAATTGTACAACAGAACTGTACTTTGTAAAATATAGCTTAATGGAATGAGGTGACATGTAAAATTTATATTAATTTAAAAAAAATACTAAAATTGAATGATGTCAGGACATTTTGTACATATTTAATATTTTAATGAACATTTTGTTTGTTTATGCACAGGTAAACAAAATGTATCCCAAACGATATTAACCTGATTAATTAAGTTATATAATTATGTGGTTCTTTTCAATTATTGTGTTGAGATGTTATTTGATATACAGATACAATCAAATGACATCTCAATAAATAGCACAGTTTAAGAGTAATGGACATTATAATAAACAGTTTTTATAATGTCCATTACTCCAATAATGTAATATTTATTATACTGATATTTACCTCCTTATATAACTTTACACACTTCTGGAACACTTATTTGTAGGTAACAGAAAAATAACACATTTTAAAAAGATATGTACTAAATGAATAAAATATTTGTAGAAAAAGACAAACAGAACAGCCTACTTCATTATTTTTAAATTTGTAGCTTATCATTATAATAAAATGCAACAGAATTGAAATTAATATAATTGAATGCTGTTAAATTAACTTGCCATTGAAAAATGTTGGCAATAAACATTATTACCTTTGTAATTTTAATTGTTTTTTAATCAGCTTCTGCTAGAATAGGAATTTCAAAATTAAAATATTACTTACCATGTAGCTACTAGGAACTATCATGTAGCTACAAATAAAGTACATTGTCCCTATATTCAATAAAATATAATAGACAAACACTATGCATCTTTATACATAATTTTAATCTGTAAATTAAAGATAAAAAGAGATTGTCTAAAATAGTATACATTTTTATAATCTGATAAAGACAATATAAAAACAAAAATATATATAAGTTATTCTTCTGCATCTACCAAACTCATTAGCAGGATGTTAGCACTAGCAGTGTTCTATGATTTGACTAAGCAATGTACGGCACCTGTTTCACACAGTTCCTATAGATAGTCAGATAAAATATTTTAATTATAACATTTTCTAATACTTTTTACATATTATACTGATTTTATGACAATAATTTGATGAAATTATAGACAATGCTGCATATCAAATTGTAAATACCCACATCAGTAACATGGTATATTATAAGTATGAACTTCAAATTATTAGCCTTATTACTAAAATAATCTTAACCAAAATTGAGTTTACACAATGTTATCATTTAAATAGAAACAAAAACCAGCTATTGGTGTCCGTCAGAATGGCTGGACCAAACAAGATATTATGTGCATGAGACCATGTGCACTGTTTACTATCTATTTGCTACTATTTACTACTTAGATTGAAATATTTGCTGACAGACAGCTATTGTACACATAAATTAAAAATGAATATTATTTTAACTGCAATCAATCAAAAGCTAAGACAGATCATTGAAACGGAAAATGGTCTATAAAAGGCTATATAATTTGAGTTTAGATTATTTTTAATAGTTAAAATTAGCGTGTTTAAAACTGCTTGCTATACATATAAGTAGTTCAGATTACATTAAATAATGTTATTGTTATAATAATGAGACAATAACCTAGTTCCATTATACTTTTCAGTAAGATATTCGATTAACATACTAAATAATAACTACAAATAACATCTGTATAGGTATATCAAATAGAGCGTCGCGTAATCTCAGCAGGACACCTAGATGCATAAAAATGTGTAACAATAGTAGATACAGGGCGACAATACATACCTAATTTTATAGAAAACGTAACAATTATGAGCAGCATCAGTAAACATTAGTTTAAACTTTTATAGTATAAGCTAAAATACACTTTGATAAAAGCAGATAATACTCACTATAAACGCCACACAACAAGTTGTTCACAAAATGGATACCATACTCCAAAAATGTAGGTCCATAAAAATTATCAATGAAAGAATGTCACGGTTTATAAATTAATGTAACGGTAGTAATGATTTTTACCGTGTAACTACCGTATTATTGAGATTCAATGCCCAAATAAGCATAATATCTCACATCACTAACAAATAGGAGAAACGCCATTTAAACACCGTCCATTTTGTTTCCAAAATGAGTTTTTTTATACATGTGCGCTTACGAAGGTGGCTATAGTGTCGCAAAAGAATAGCGGTATGATTAAAAAGTATACTAATACGTTAGTAAGGCAAATACTCATAACCAAATCTCAAATCAGTTAACAACATAATAGTAATAATTAAAATTTATATTTACACAATAATCCACAATCAAAGCCTCTACATTTGAAAAAGGTTTAAATACTTACTGCCTTACTGGAGTAAAGTAAGTATGTATAGTGATTTCTGATACATATTGTCTTTTACCTACTGAATTTAGTCGACGACTTAAATTTACAATATTATATCGATAGTTAACTTGTTAGAGCGCTATTCTCAACGCCGACATGAGAATGCGCATGCCACAAAAAAAGGTATTGTGGCATGCGCATTCTCATGTTGGCGAGAGGTTTAAATATTGGGAGTAAAGTAAGTATAGTGATTTCTGATGAATATTGTCTTTTACTTAATTTAGTCGAAGACTTAAATTTACAATGCCTAAAATACTCAAACAATGAACACGGAGTATCGATAGTTAGCTTGTTAGAACGCTCTTCTTAACGCCAACATGAGAATGCGCATGCCACAATCCAACCCATATGTGTATGACCACCATATTTTAACATTTCTTCAGGTATGACTGCCCTATGTATTACTTTACTCTTTGGGTATGACCATTATATTCTAACGTTTCTTCTAGCATGACCATCATATTCTAACATTTCCTTTATGACCATCATAAATATGATTGAACGTTCTTTGGAATAACGACAGCAAATGCTATGTCACTGTCTACACTTTGTGATAGAAAATTACAGTTTATTATTTTCTTAAAATGACAGGGCTTTCCAAAGAGTATATTATATACTTTTAATTTAATTCAAATTTGAATATTACTTACGTACCACAGCATACGTACACATTTTACTTTTAGTCTTAACATTGACTAGGTGTTCCCGCGGTTTCACCCGCGTTTATCGTTACTGCGCCCACGTGCGTCGTAGCGTGATGTTAAATAGCGTATAGCCTTCCTCGATAAATAGGCTATCCAACACTAAAATATTTTTTAAATTCGAACCAGTAGTTCCTGAGTTTAGCGCGTTCAAACAAACTAACTAACAAACTCTTCAGCTTTATAATATTAGTATAGATCATAATAATATAAGTTTTTATTTCCATGTTATTTTTTCGTTTGTTTTAGGTATGTTGAATTAAAATACAGCACTTTTTTAAAATAGCACCTCGTGATTTATTGATTTATTTATAAACATATTTTGAAAAAAAAAAACTGTAAAGTAGGTACTATTTTTTAGTCTTGAGTACCACAACTCCCGGTGATTGTTATGTTTACTTACAACACCCAGATTCTCGAGAATTTGCCTATTTACGGAGTTCATATATGTACGCTCGAACACCGTAAATTTTAATGGTAGGTAACATATTCGAACTCTCAAGCTGAACACATTTTTTGAGGCATCCATTTCTTGTTGGGTTTGATCTTGATTTTATACAATTATTCGATAGATTTAACAATATTTTGTGGTTTTTTGTTGATCCAGATGGTTGCTAGAGATTTAACACATTTTCGAGAAGTCAGTTGTATTGTAAAGCTTTTTCTACAATATCATACTACATATCGACACAAGGGTCTCAAAAAAAAGCGTGGAGTGCTTTCTAAGATATTTTGATAACTCCCACCCCACGCTTTTTTACATTAAAATGATTAAATTATTTTCTACTTTGTAAAGCGTGTTTTTTAGTATTTTAAACTATAATTTTTTTTATTTCTTTTTTTATTTTCTTCTAAATTATTGTATTGTCATCGGTCCTCGATAAGTGTGCAAAGTTTCAAATCAATACGTGCGTCGGTTTGAAAGGGGTGAAAAATCACGTTTAAAGATTCCGTTACATAGATTCAAAGATACATACCAAGCTAATAAAAGCGTGTAAAATGGAGCCGATGCAGTGCTCCAAGATTGTAAGCCTTCTAAAGCCAAAACATGTTCATGAGTCATCATGATTAATAGGTATTTATTGCGATCGATGTTACCTAAGCATGGCAAAAGCATTAACAAGGAAACACAAGAAGACCAAACCACTAGGGCCATGCATTGAGTGGGAAACTCCAATTCTTAGAGAATTCTCTCATCATACATAGGAGAGGAGTGAATGCCTGTCATCGCCAATACTGCGAAAGGGACAATAAATCTATGGGACTATAATTAATATTCTACGTACATATCATATGTCCTATGCGAGTTGACTGAAAAGTCCAGCTGATCCAGCTCGCATATCTTAGTCTTATGGCAGTAGAATTGTAGCAGTATTTTTATGGAATAGTGATAAAATAAAACATTTAGTACGTTTTTGAAACTAGTATCTACTTATAATTTTTTTTTGGGATGAATTTGACAAATATTTCGGGAATGTAATATTTAATCTGTCAATATATAATGTATCCTGTGGTTTGTCGTGTGCTTTGAAGCTTTTCATTACAATTTCGTATGTTGTTATTTTAAAATAAGTGAATAATCTATTTGAGAACTAACGTCTTACAGAGAAAACACAAATGATGAAATTAGTAGATCAAGTTGTCCGAAGTTTTAAAGTGGCAAAGGTGTTTCGAGAAAACACGGACAAAATAAATAGTATAGACTTTTCTCCGAGTGGCGAGACACTAATATCGTGTAGTGAAGATGATCAAATTGTTATTTATGATTGTGAAAAGGGCACACAAATGATCACGGTCAACAGTAAAAAATACGGCGTTGATCTAATACATTTTACACATGCCAAGAACACAGCTATTCACAGTTCGACAAAAGTTGACGATACTATACGATATTTGTCACTGCATGATAACAAATACATCAGATATTTCCCTGGACATACAAAAAAAGTAGTGACATTATGTTTGTCACCTGTTGAAGACACATTTCTATCTGGATCACTAGACAAAACATTGCGTTTATGGGATTTACGTTCACCCAATTGCCAAGGTTTAATGCATCTCTCAGGCAGACCTGTTGCGGCTTATGACCCTGAAGGTCTCATATTTGCAGCGGGAGTAAATTCAGAAAGCATCAAACTGTATGATTTGAGGTCTTTTGACAAAGGCCCATTTGTCACATTCAAGTTGAATCAAGAGAAGGAATGTGATTGGACAGGACTGAAATTCTCTCGTGATGGCAAAACAATGTTAATTAGTACAAATGGATCAATAATCCGATTAGTTGATGCATATCATGGCACACCTTTGCAAACATTTACTGGACATCTAAATAACAAGGGCATACCAATAGAAGCATCATTCAGCCCTGATTCACAATATATCTTCAGTGGATCAACAGATGGTAGAGTACATGTCTGGAATGCTGACACTGGTTACAAAGTGTGTGTGTTAAACGGAGACCACCCAGCGCCCATACAATGTGTACAATTCAATCCTAAATTTATGATGCTGGCTTCGGCTTGTACGAATATGGCATTTTGGCTACCTACCATAGATGATGTGTAATTCTATTATTGTAAAATTATGAATACTGTCATAATCAATGGTTAAGATACAAATAAATTTTAATGTTTATGATGAGGAATCACAGAAACCAATTGTATTACTCTTAAAACATATTATAAGACATAAGTTTATCTAGTATTCATTCAGTGTTAACTTGAATATGTTTACTGTAAGAAAACTTGGTCTGTCATTAAGAAATATTGTTATGTGCTCTTGGTCAGAATGCAAATACAGCTGAATGATGATGACTTATTTAATGGTTAGATGTTACAATCTTCATAAGTAATATAACAATGAAGTATGAATTTGTGATTAGAACCCTAGTGTATGCATTTAAATAGTTTCATTCCAAATAAATATTCGCCTATATTCCAAGTAGGTAAGATCTAAATTCACATAATTTTATTACTTAGCTGTACAGAATATGAAATATCTTGACATCAATTTTAATAACTAGATGTATTTTAAATCTTAAGTTTGTTTCATTTATAACTTGCATGAAAACATTCCTTCTCTAAATATGCATTAACAAGCATGAAATTTGTATCACAGAAAATTGAGTTTGGGTGATTATCAGGTGATAGCTTAATTTAAATTAAACATGAATTGTGGCCTATTGGTTATTAAATTAAACATGAATTGTGGCCTATTGGTTATTAAATTAAACATGAATTGTGGCCTATTTGTTATTAAATTAAACATTAATTGTGGCCTATTGGTTATTAAATTAAACATGAATGGTGGGTTATTGGTTACTAGATGTGGCCGCGGTTTCAGCCGCGTTTATCGTTACTGTGCCGCACGCCGCCCCCGTGGGTCGTAGCGTGATGTTATGTAGCCTTATAGCCTTCCTCGATAAATAGGCTATCCAGTACTAAAATTGACTGGTCAAGGATATAAATATATAACTATTATAGATCATTGATGTGGTGTCTTAATATACTCTAGTTCTAGTTTTCCTAAGAAACTCAGATAATAATAATAATAATAATAACTAGGCAACTACATATGTCTGAGACATAGCAATTTCCCTAAAACCAAGAATATTGCCAGGTTTCAGCCCCAGGCACTCGCTTGTGGAATTACTTAACACATTCATTGCCTTGGACCCACGTTGTGGGCTCACTATTGCCACATTTGAGGGCACACGAACCACCACTCCCTCGGCTCACGTTCGGACGGCCACTAGGGCCATCACGACCATGTCGCCTAGGTGTGTAGGTGCTCCCACATGCAGCCCCACACCCGCCTTAACCTCTCCCCCTAAGGGTCCAGAGGTCCTTAATTGCTCGCCCTTATCGGTCAAGCCGTTGGTTTTGGTGTTGACAGAGTCCATTTGGTCTATCATTTAGTTCACCTGCTAACTCCCCACCCGCCATGGAGTCCGCAACGTAGGGGATGCCTTGTTCAGGCACCAGGGCTACCAGCAAGGTATAGCGCCCCCGAGTGAGCTGTCCCCGAGACGAACAGAACAAGTCGCTCCACCCCAAACCACTGAGGTGGGAAACGAGCACTGCCGGCTGGAGACCTCTTCACCCAAGGACACTCGCCTGGCGGCCGCATGAGCAGACACCTCAGCCGATTGATCGCAGCTGGCTAGACTACAACCTCCCGTGTGAGAGGAAATCCAGACCAAAGGGGCGTGTTGCAGATCAGCGGCACCACTATCGCCACATCACCACTCAACCCTCAGGACTCCTTCATCCCTCCGTACGGGTGCGCACGGCACAAACACGCGGGAGGTCATTACTATCCATCGTCTGTCGTTCGACGATGAACCCGCCGGAACATGACCTCTCCATCCCAGGCAGTGGTCGTCTGGTGGTTTTAGTTACGTCTATTTCAGAGGGAACTAGACCAATAACAGGGGGCAACCACGTGAAGGATACCCCACCAGACTTGTCTTAGGGATCTACACGACTGTTGCGCTCTCCTCTAAGACCATTGCACCTTACTCGTCTTGAAGAGTCGAGTAAAGTAGGTTTGCATCTATACTAAACAAGCAGCCAATCCAGTGAAGCTAGAAAGCAGAAAAAGCAAGCTAGGCAATGCAACTATTAAAGCATAAACACAAACCCCCCCATACGGAACCCTAACAACTAATTCAGATGATATTTCGACGTAGACATTATTATTTCATACCTGGGCTATCAACTAGAACAATACCCGATTATGTCGTGTGAAAATATTATTTAATTTTATTTTATCATTCGTAAGAACTATTGATGTGCCGGATAATTAAAAATGTAGATCCGCGGATACGGATACGGATTATTGGCGTCAAGAACCGCGGATACGGATACGGATTTTAACTTTCTTACTCAATCGGTGTCGGTGCGCGTGACCTTAAACTTGATGTTGTAATTTTCTGTTAGGTACATTGACAGTAGGTATTTATAGTGAATGAGAGCTAACAATCTAATTAATGTCGACTTTGGAAGTATTAAAGCGCAGGAATCTTCAATTTGTAAATACAATAGACTTAGAAGCATTTACCGTCCAGATTTGACAAAAATTGTAACATCAAAGCCTCCGAGAAAAACACATAGAGAAGTAGTACCGGCAAAGAAAAAGAGGAAGACTACCTACAAAAATAAGAAAAGCTCATAAGACAGATTAGCCTTTAAGATATCCGTTGTTAGTATTCAAGAAGTAGAAGGTACGGGAAAGGAAAAAAAGTAGGACTATCTACAGTAAAGAAATGAGATGCCATCAAAAACATACTTGTAAAAAAAACCAAGTCTCGCAACTCAGTTCTTCTATCATCAAAAGTTGTGAGATCCATGTAATACCAAGTCGGTTAATTTTTTTTATTTTTATGCTCGCCAAAATGACCACACTCCACCTGATGGTAAGCAGTCGTGTGGTCTAAGAGCAGTGGCCTCCACACCGCCCTCATAGCAGCCGAGGCGATGTTGAGGTCTCAACTTTGACGGCCTGAAAAGGTGCTTTTTCACGCCCCGCTTAAAGGACCCAGGATTGAAGGAAGAAGGAAACACGTGCCTTGGCAGAGAATTCCATGCCTTGGTCGTTCGGCAGAGGTATGAGAACCCAAACTTGTTGGTACGCGCTCTAGTCGACTCTACTGTCTAACGATGGCATCTGAGCCCAGCACGCGTTGTTCTGGATAGGAAAGGGGAGGGCGGGATAAGGTGGAACAACTCTTCAGAGCACTCCCTGTGGTATATTCTGTAGACACATGCCAATGAGGCAATGGGCCCTACGGAGTTGCAGAGGTTCCAGTGAACTCGTGACCTCTGGATCTCCGATGATATGGACAGCCCGCCGCTGTAACCGGTCGAGAGCGTCCAGCAAGTACTGCGCGGAGCCATCCCAAAGATGAGAACAGTACCTACTCCACGCAAGGGCGCACTTGTGCCTTGTACAATAGGCACAGCTGCCCAGGCGCGAAGAACCGCCTCACCCTGTTCAGAACTCCGAGTTTATTCAGTCCCTACTTACGTAATTAGCTAACCTAACAACATCTTATAGTGACCATATTAATATTAAAAATCTTTTATGTTTTAAATAAATAGATTGACTTGGCAATTGCATGAAAACACAATGTATCTCACAAGTAATATGTTCGCGACAACGTTAATATTGACTTGAATCGTGTTATTGTGAGTGTGAATACATAAGTGTGACGTATCAATAAAGTTTATCGTTACAATAGTGCCGAATTAGGTCATATATAGACTTGAAAAGTGTAGATAAATAGTGTAAATAATATAATATTATGTTTCTTTATATAGTTCATAAGAATATCATGTTTAAAGCATAAATATTGCCAATAAAATGCATTTTTACCTCAAGTTAGGTATGTTAGGGTTCCTAGGTCTTAAGTTTTTAATAAAAGGTTTCACTTGTGTGTTTTATTTTGTACACTACTAAAAGCACTACAACATACTGAAGGAATCATATTCCTACATAGTATAGTTAAAAAGTGATTACACTTTTTTGATATAAATGTTACCGCAAAATAGATTTTTAGCCTAAAACCTAGAATAACTATATCTAGACCTAACTTCCGATAGATAAAACAGATATCAATAGGTAGGTCTTATCGTGCCCTACGCGGCAGTTTTTGTATCATCACGCTAGCTAGTATAGTTCCGTAGTTATAAGCAGAAATATGTACAATATATAATTAAAAATAAACTTGTTAACCGAGGTTTCTGGCCGGCTCTCGTTACGGTAAAGATTAGAGGTACTTAAGCGGTACAGTATCGATCGACCGCAGGTGCTCAAGAAACCTCATCTTCAAGCCTCAAGAACCGAACGGAGCCAGCCAGAAGCCTTCAACCAACTGAACTATGAAGCTTGTTTCTATTTATTTAAAGTCCTGATCCTGACCCGCACATCGAACCCGCAACAACACGCCTTTCAGAGCCTCCGACATCGTAACCAGTAATCGCTATAGTACAGTCTACACATCGTGTACAGGACGTCAGCGACTCGACGGTTGTTTTGTAACCATCATTATATAGTAACCTCAGCCCCGAGTTCGCCCGTCCGGTACATAATACATATTACATATTATTTTAGATTTATAGTAAGTGTTTAAATATATTGTTAGAATAGGTACATTTATGTTGATAGTGTTGGCAACACTTCCCTTTTCTCTCTTCTACAAGCTCCATGAATATGTGCACAGAGTACTTTGAATATGTGTGTTGTGTGTAAAGTGCAAGTATGCAAATATGTGAAATAATAAATGTTATATCAGTTCCACTGGCCTCAATTATTTTTCATGGTAGCAGAGCGTGGTTTTTTGAGCATCATCATTAAGTGGCCCATTTATAGCAGCATTTACAAATTTCTCTGCAGCCTCTAGAGTTTTTGTCATGGGCTCATTTACAACATTTTTCTTTGCACTAGGCATCTGCAGGGTGACAGACTGCTCAATATTGAAGAAATAGGAGAATCTCTTAAGCTCCATGAAATCAGGTGTGTCGGCCTTTGGCAATAGTGCCGGAATGAGACCATGTGTCAGGATAGCAGGCGGTTCTGCAGCAATCGCATGGTCCAGCCTGTACTGTAAGCTCATGCAAGTCAGATCAACTTTCCCTCTCACATCAGTGTTCTTTACTACTGCTAATGCAATTTGGGGGAATGATGCAGCAATCCTGCTGAGTGTGACATCCTTTGAGTTGAGATCTATTTTTTCGCTCCTTTTCCTCTTGGCCAGCTCCTCGTCTGAATCACTCTTGATTCCATAGGTCTGTATCTTGACCATGAGGGGAGTCTTCACTGTCTTCTCAATGCTTGAGATTATCTTTCTGAAGTTGTTGCCTCTAGTGAGGAACAAGGTTGACAGGAAAAGTACATCATTGGCTAATTCAGCCTTTTCAGATAGCACGAAGTTCATACCATCAACAGACAATGTCCAAGTCTCAGACCTAACAGTCTGGTTCCATCTTCCAGCTCTTGTAGCCATTTCTGCTATCACTGTCACGGGGTTGAAGCCTTTATATGCCATCAATTTTATCAGAGCTTTTGTTGACTCGAAATTGGTCTTGGCAACTTTAATTGTTTAAATATTATGTGCAAAGAAGAGTTACTCGACGGATTACCTAAACAACTAGAAACTGAATATTTAAAATGTAAAATATGTCTGGAAAACAAAATGCATAACTTGCCATTTAAAAATAATCGAAGAGGAGCACAGGAAATTTTAGAAATAATACACTCTGGTGTAAATGGTCCACACAGAACTACAGGTAACAATGGAGAAAAATATTTTGTATCATTTATTGATGACTACAGTAAGTTGGCAAAAGTTTATTGTATACAGTCAAAGGATCAGGTAAAAAATTGTTTTAAAACATATGTAAATGAAGTTCAAAATTTGACAGGAAAAATGGTAAAAACATTGAGATGTGAATATAATGGGACAGAATATTTGAATAAGGAAATGTATAATTTTGCAAGAGAGAAAGGAATAATAATAAAATCATGCCCACCATATTATTATGTTCATGAGCTAAATGGCACAGCGGAAAGGTTTAATCGGTCAATTATGGACATGTCTAGATGCCTGATGGCAGAAGCTAAAGTTGATAGGCGTTATTGGCCTGAAGTTGTGAAAGCAGCAGCATACATAAAAAACCGGACATTGACTAATTCTATTGAAAGAAAGACACCATTTGAGATATTCTTCAAGCAGAAGTCATCAGCTAAAAATTTAAAACTATATGGAAGTAAAGTATTTGTGAGAATTCCAGAAGAAAAGAGAAACTCAAAGTGGGACAAGAAAGCAGAACAAGGAGTATTAATTGGATATTCAGATGTTGGATACAGAGTTTTAATAAATGGAAGAGTAATTGTAGCAAGACATGTGGATGTTCTAGAAGAGGATGTAAGATGTATTGGCTTTAAAGATGATGAAAATCAGAACAAAACAGATGATGGTTCAAAAGAAGAAAAGAAAGATACAAAGAGAATTGAAATGATGGAGGATACTAATGAGAGTGAAAAAGTTTGTGATAGATCAATTGAGCAAGAAGAAATTTATAAGAGACCTAAGAGAAATATTAAGACACCAAAGCGATTTGATGGAGAGCATGGCTATTACTGTATAATAGCAAATTTTTGTGATGCGACTAATCCAGTTTCTTATCAGGAAGATATTCAAAGTGTAGACTGTGATCAGTGGAAGGATGCAATGAATCGTGAAATGGACTGTTTAGTGAAAAATGATACATGGACACTAATAGATCAACCTCAAGATAAAAAAGTGTTAGATGTAAAGTGGGTGTATAAAAAGAAGTCACCAACAAATTATAAGGCCAGGTTAGTTGTAAGAGGCTTTCAATAGACTGATCAAGTTGATGATGTTTATTCTCCTGTTGCTAAACTGGAAACTCTGAAATTGTTATTATCTTGTTGTTGTCAAATAGCTATGGAAATTCATCAAATGGATGTTGAGACAGCTTTCCTCAATGGTAAAGTAGTGTCAGAGGTTTATGTTAAACAACCGTTAGGATTTGATGATTGTACTGGTAGAGTATATAAATTAAATAAGGCATTGTATGGTTTAAAGGAAAGCCCACGTTTGTGGTATGAATGTTTTAATGATTATATAACAACTATTGGTTTTCGTAGAAGTAAATTTGATAACTGTCTTTATGTCAAAATCATAAATAATGTTAGTATCTACATAATATTATTTGTCGATGATCTTCTTATTTGTTGTAAAAATGGACATTTCATTGCAGATGTTAAGTACAAATATGGATGTTGTTAAAAATTACATTGGCATTGATATACAATATGATTATTCTCAAACTAGAACTATAACTATGAGTCAAAAATCTTATATAGAATCTTTAGGAAAGAAGTATAAAATTGAAAATTGTAAGTTATACAAAACCCCTCTTGAAGTAAATCTCAAATTAGATAAATGTGACATTAATGAGGATGTGAAGTATAGAAACTTAATAGGTGCACTTTTGTACATAAGTACTGGAACAAGACCTGATATAGCTTTTAGTGTAAATTTTCTGAGTAGATTCCAAAACTGTTATAATGAGACACATTTTAAATATGCTTTAAGAGTTCTGAAATATTTATATTTAACAAGAAATTTAAAATTAACATACAAAGAGAATTCTGAAGCTGATATTATGGATTGTTTTGTTGACGCCGATTGGGCTGGAGATATTTGTGATAGGAAATCAACTACTGGTTTTATCATTAGACTATTTGGAAATGTTATTTATTGGAAGTCTAAGAAGCAAAATAGTGTTACGAAATCATCTACTTTTGCAGAATATGTAGCTATGAGTGAAGCAGTGTCTGAAATAATTCTTTTGCGTAGTATCGTGAATGATATTTTTATTAAAATTGATAAGCCTATAAATGTTTATAAAGATAATTCAGGAGCCTTAAGTATTGCAAAATATGGTAATTTCACAAAAAATTCTAAACATATTGAAGTTCACTACCAGTATGTTCATGAAAATTGTAAGAATGATATTATTAATGTTGTAAAAGTAAATTCAGAAGATAATATTGCAGATATCTTAACTAAGTCTTTAGGAACAGTTAAATTTGTAAATTTTAGAGATATGTTAAACTTAAAATTGTAATTCAGCTTATGTTGCATATTATAATAAAACTTTGTTATTGAAATGTTAAGTTAGTTATATAACATAAATGTAAGGAGGTGTGTTAGAATAGGTACATTTATGTTGATAGTGTTGGCAACACTTCCCTTTCCTCTCTTCTACAAGCTCCATGAATATGTGCACAGAGTACTTTGAATATGTGTGTTGTGTGTAAAGTGCAAGTATGCAAATATGTGAAATAATAAATGTTATATCAGTTCCACTGGCCTCAATTATTTTTCACATATATTATTAGATAGTTGATTTAGTTCCTTTAAGTTATGTGCAGTATTGTATCGTATGTTAACTCACTACGACAAATGTTGATGTCAAATATCTCACTTTTAGAAATAAAAATAGTTTCATTGAAATGTAATAGTACACTGACGGATTCATAAACTGCATCAATGTTCATGTCAAATATTGATGTTGATGTCAAATATCTCACTTTTAGAAATAAAAAATAGTTTGATTGAAATGTAATAGTACACTGACGGATTCATAAACTGCATCAATGTTCAAGACGCCTTTGAAATAAACATTTTAATCAAGTATTCAAACTTTTTACATATACAAATTTAAATTGAATCCTATAGTTTCGTTCGTTAACTTCATAACAGCGTAGTATGTTTGTATACTGGAAAGGACCATTAATTTTTTTTGAACAAAAACGATAAATGTAACAAAAATTAGTGTACCGGACGGGCGAACTCGGGGCTGAGGTTACTATATGATGATGGTTACAAAACAACCGTCGAGTCGGTGACGTCCTATAGCGATTACTGGTTACGATGTCGGAGGCTCTGAAAAGCGTGTTGTTGCGGGTTCGATGTGCGGGTCAGGATCAGGACTTCAAATAAATAGAAACAAGCTTCATAGTTCAGTTGGTTGAAGGCTTCTGGCTGGCTCCGTTTGGTTCTTGAGGCTTGAAGATGAGGTTTCTTGAGCACCTGCGGTCGATCGATACTGTACCGCTTAAGTACCTCTAATCTTTACCGTAACGAGAGCCGGCTAGAAACCTCGGTTAACAAGTTTATTTTTAACTATATAATGTACATATTTCTGCTTATAACTACGAAACTATACTAGCTAGCGTGATGATACAAGAGGTGCCGTGTAGGGCACGAAAAGACCTACCTATTAATATCTGTTTTATCTATCGGAAGCTAGGTCTAGATATAGTTATTCTATGTTTTAGGCTAAAAATCTATTTTGCGGTAACATTTATATCAAAAAAAGTGTAATAACTTTTTAACTATACTATGTAGGAATATGATTCTTTCAGTATCTTGTAGTGCTTTTAGTAGCGTACAAAATAAAACACACAAGTGAAACCTTTTATTAAAACCTTAAGACCTAGGAACCCGCGACGTACTGATTTGCAACGTTTTACGCGCGCGGTTTTATAGTTATTTTAAAATACATGTCTTGAATAAAATTAAACTAAAAAAACCTAATGATGTAAAGGTTTCTGTTACAGAATATATTCTTCTATATACAAAATCTTTATTTTGAAAAAACAAGCAAGATTTATTGTAAAAATAATGATTTTAGCAGCAGCTTTTTGTCGTAAATTTCACTTTGATTATTTTGTAGAGAATTTTAAGATCTACAACTTTGATTTGAGGTTTTTTTTGATAAAATTGACCGTTTTCGAGAAAAATACAAAAAACCTCAAATTTTGACCTTTGACCCCGAATAACTTTTGTAGCACACATAGGATCGATGGGGATTTTTAAAACCTTATTTGTAATGGTAAACCCCAGCTCTCCACCAATATTTAGCTCTCCGGGAATTTTTGTTATTTGACCACTAATTTTATGTCTAAATTGACAGGACTACATCATTTTTCAAATTATGCATATGTCCTAACATAATTATCGTAATATCACTATCAGAACATCTTATAACAAAATTTGCTTGAGCGTCTATATTATAAACATGAAAAACAATTTTAGTGTCAGCTTCTTCATGCTCTGGACACGATAAACTGACTGTGCGCTAACAGACCCGTTGCGCGTAATACACTGAATACACTGCATACACTGAAACAGATTGTGAGTTAAAGAAAGAGGAACCGAGTTACTATGGACGTTTCACTCGCTCTGACACGCACGCGTATAGTGCCCTCGTGCTCATTCTCTCGGCTGAATAATTTTTGTGTTTAGGGGATGTTTGGTCACTACAATTTGTCTGACTAATGAAATATAACTTTGTAATAGTTACCGTAATAACATATTTAAAAATCAGAAATGTAAAAATAAGTAAAGTTCATATATTTTTTGTGCAGCTTTAAAGTGTCTGACAAAAGTTTTGGTCCATGGAAAATGTCTGACACTAATGTTACTATTTTAGAATAATATTCTACAAAACATATATAAAAATCAGACATGTAAAAATAAGTAAAGTTCATTTATTTTTTGTGCAACTTTAAAGCGTCTGACAAATGGTGCGGTTTTTCCAACAACAAAAATGCCGAGACGCTGCGCATTTCACTGTGAACCTAGAGTCCGCTGCATAGTTATATTTTAATAAACATAAACATAATAAAATGTTATTCGTTGTTGTTTTATTCTTATACTACGATATGCACCTTATACTTATTGTATTTAAATTGTTTTGTTTGGATCTATTTTTGTAACATTCTACTTATTCTATTTGCAATTTTTATGTTACAAAAATACGATTGATACAAAACAATTTAAATACTAATTCTGGAATATAAAATACATAATATAAATAGCTATAGGCACAGAATACGGAATAGCTATAGCTATGTATAGAAGGATTAGTTCGGGGCCAAAAGTTCAGATGTCACTGTTTCAAATAGGGTTGGCTGAAATTGGCCATAAGAGGGCTCTCTTTTCCCTATGTATTACTTTACTCTTTGACCGCAGGTATACTAATCTATGAATGACTGCTCCACTGCGCGTGCGGCGCCTTTTATAGAACTGTGGAGGGAAGAGTGACGTGTCCGTCGAACGATTGCGCGCTGCACGTGTTATTTACAAGCTTGTAAAGGCGACGCCGTCATATACATTGAACAATTTCTTTGGCCTTGCGATTGGAAATGAAGATAAATGTTTATCAAGGTCTTTGATAAATAATTATACCTTAAAAGCCCTTATGGAGCAATGAAAGGAATGGATATTTTATAAATTCTGTAATAAGTATTAATCGGAATTTGCCTTACCAATGACAAATAAAATATACGTAGATACACACAGCGACTCATTAACCTAGACTGTTTGGACTTTGAACTATAAGTACGTTATATTTTTGTTATTTTGTCTCATTCACGCTAAACGGGCCGCGAGCGTCGCCGCAAACGCTAGTGCACCGTGATGGGTGGCTTACACCACTATGCACTGTCCCTTTCCGACAATTCTCTATTTTGTATGTAGCGTAGTTATGCAGCCTATATATAGGATGTCTAACTTGATGTGTAGCCGTGTGTAGGTACGTGCGAGTCTTAGAATTTGCACTTTAACGGTGTTAATTTTGAAGTTACATACTTACATGAGAGTCTGTTTTTGACCTTAGGTAACCTAAATGGGCATTATATTTACACCAATGTGTGGCCGTAATATTGTACCCAGTAACATTGCCAGCAATCCTAGCCATATTGCGCAAATTCCGTCAATTTTATTGTCTTGCGGCCTGGCAACATTTTTGTATTGCTGGACCATCGCTTCATAAACGAAAATACTGCAATGTTGCCTGGCCAGCTCTATTCTTGTTGCGTTAGGTGCAAAGAGTAAAATAATATAGAGGGAAATTAGGTGATATTAGCTCCATTTGGTTAGGTATTAAGGTAAACAATCTTGATGTCTTTTTTATCTTTTTATCTAAAAACTCAGTTTAAAAATAAAATGCTGCTAAAGATCAATGTAAATACAACAATAACGATTACTAAATCAATTGAACCATTATTTTAAGCAGTAGTTTATTTGTTTAATATGTGTCAGTGTAAAAAGTCACATCAAGATTGTTTACCTTTATTTAAAATACTTAACCAAATGGAGTATACATACATATCTCTTTCTGACGTGACGCAAGGACTGACATAAGTAACAATGTAAATTATAGATAATAATATTAAAGTGTTTCCTTTCTGTTTATGTTTACTATCTATCTATCACAATAGAGGACGTTGATACCTACTTCTCGTCAGTTTATTGCAACTTTTGAGAATTTGGAGGTTACCGCTAATTAAAATGACAAATAATTGGACAAATGAAATAATTATTGATTTTATAAATGAAATCCATTTACATCCTGAATTGTGGAATGTAGAAACCGGCCTGTATAAAAATAAAGTAGCTAAGAAAGATGGATGGGCTGTTGTCGCCGAAAAATATGGGATATCTAGTGATGAGGCATACAAAAAATTCAGAAGCCTACGGACATATGCTAAGAATGAAGAGAAAAAGAAAAAATGTGGTAGTGCTGGTGGTAAACCAGTGAAATGGTTTGCTTATGATGCGATATCTTTTATTCTTTCTCAAGATAATCCAAATCCAGGACTGGACAGTGAAAATGCAACAGGTAATGTAAGTATCTAAATTATTATATAAATTATAATAATTGTAGATTTGAACATTTTCATGGTACCTAAATATTTATCTTGCTATGCCACTCGATTCGGCTAACACAAATAAAATAGTGCACAAACTCACTCGCTCCTTTTCATTATTCTTAAATCTATTAAACTGTGTTCATCATTTCTCTATGACCATGGTATTAATTACTCCATGTCCGTACCGACATCCATATCTTCACTATTACAGGACCCAGTTGATGCATAAAAAGTTTGTTCTGTTCCACAAAATAACAGAAATATGTGCACGTTATAGGTACTTAACACGTTCCCTGTCCGATGAACCACATATGGTACATACTTGATTTTCTATTGTGTCTATCACGGGACTGTGATTGGGTTAATTATATATCTACTCCACATGTGTCAACTTAATATTTATGGTTTTGTGGGATTGTTGCAAATTCGTCACATTTTGAAAAATCCATGATGGAGCTGACATGGCCGTGTGTGGCTAAAAGCTCCCAAAGAAAATAAGAATAAAAAAAATAAAAATAATTGAAAATCCATACATTGAAAGTAAATTCGTCACAGGTACATGAGGGTTATTGTAAATTCGTCACAAATCCTCATTTTACATAAGTTTTGCTTAAAGTAGCGATAGCAAGCAAAGTTAATTGATTTTAGCGGTCCATCATCGCTCTAATCGGAGAACAATGATTTTTACGTAGGTCTTAGGTTATTATATTTATTTATATAGTTGTAGGCAAGTCAGCATCTCGTGATCTGTGATTTTTTATAGGTGTTATGTTAAATTAAAGAAATATATGATTATTACTGTTTAAATTATTTAAATGATTAAATACTAGCTGTGCTCGCGGTCGTCCCTCGTCATTGGTATTTGTGGTTACTGCGCCGCTCCCGTGAGCTGTAGCGTGATGTTATATAGTCTATGTCCTTCCCAGGGTCTCAGGCTATCTTCATTCCAAATTTCATCTAAATAGGTTCAGCGGATTGAGCGTGAAAAGGTAACAGACAGAGTTACTTTCGCATTTATAATATATATAAGGAAATAAGTAAGGATGATGACTGATGACCATCAAAAATACTAATTGCACAGCAAAATATGCTAACTAAAATATAACATAACGAGCACCTATACGCCTCAAATCACTGCATTCCGTCTCGGAAGGGTTAGGTTATGTTAAGTTCCTTCTTAAACCCACTCAAAAATAGGAAAGCGCGAAACGGGGCTGCATCGACTTAGTTTGATCACTTTAAAATATTTAAGTAAGCATATTTTGCCGTGCAATTAGTATTTTTGGTGGAACAAAGGCAAAAAATTGAGGAACAGTTATCTTATCTTATCTTATGTGGGGGCCAGTCAGTGCAGACCGGCGACACTTCGACCCAGTGGGATCTTTTGTGTCGACACTCTCCCAATAACGACTGCCATAGATGTTCATGGCAGCCGGGACCACCGGCTTAACGTGCTCTCCGAGGCACGGAGCAGGCGATAATTGTCAATCAATACGCATATAATTTCGAAGTCAAATAACTTCCGAAAGTCAGAGGTGCGCGACGTGGGTTCGAACCTGAGACCCTCTGCATTGCAGTCTGTTGGTTTCCCCACTGAGCTATCGCTGCTCTTGAGGAACAGTTAAATACTACCCGATTTCATTGTCTTTCTATTGTTTATCTTATAATTGTAATGTTGTGCGCAAATCGTCCAATTGAGATCGGTTTTTTTATGTAGATGTAAGGTAAATTATTAAACTTACTGTGATTATGAAAAATATACAACATTTTTATTCTACTAGTTGTTAATTTTTTTGCTATCGGTGCGGGTTTTTACCTTATTGGATATAAATTAGAGTTGTGACGAATTTACAACAACCCGTTTTATGTAATATAAGTAGAAAAACTGAAATAAAGATAGGACAAGAATAGTATTGATTTTGTGTGGTATGTAGAGTCTATGTTTAACTTTACCGTTAATATTAGGTGAATATTCTTAGGGCACCATGTGTAACGACATTGCGAAGCCCCAGTCCAAGTAAAACTTTACTTTTCCCTATAACTGGGTTGTTATACTAGTAATCAGCCCTCCCTATAAGCAAATTCATCATCATCATCATCCAGAAAAACATAATGGCGATAATACTCGACCAGGGAGCCATTTCAGCAACGGTATGTAGAGATGTTGAAGGTTTGCCCAAAGGCTGTATATTAAAACGCCTTCCTGGGTAAATCTTCGTTGAGCTTCAGCATGTACCTATATTATAAAAAAATCTGTATCATCTGGAAAAGCAAATAGCACTACACAAAAAACGACCATTGATTACCTTCCACTCTTAGGTAGACAGTAGTGGTGTAGTTATATACAAAGTGCTTGCCATCCATTACACCACAAACAATAAAAAAATTGCCAATGATCCCCAAAATCTTTAACTATATTTTTGATAGCATCTGAAAATATTTCTTCTTTCATTTCATTTTATTCCTTCCAGATAAATGAAAGCCTAGAGATCGACATCAGTGTTGACCAAGAAGATGACGTGGAATCAGAAGCACATGACTCTCTACTTTCTTCCGTTCCCATTATAAAACGACGTCCTTCTAAAAAGCTCAAGGTAGCAAATCCAATGTTAGAAAAGGCTAGACATATTATACGTGAAGTTGGCGAACACAGGAGGAATGAATATGCTGGTTTCGGCGAGCATATAGCAAACAAATTATGTAAATATGATGCTTATACGCGTGCTCAGGCAGAATTCAGAATAATGCAAGTTTTGTTTGAGTGTGACATGGGAATGTACAGAAATCCAGCGTCGTCTACATACACTCATAGTCCTGATAATAATAGTAGAACTGGCGCTAGTACTTCGCAAAGTCAATATTCAGACGCATCCCCATCGCATTCATCACATCAAAATAATTTGGACCATATTTATGTTTCTCGGTCTCAAACTTGAACTTGTAATGCTTTCTCTCCATAGATCGAGAATCGCAAATGAATTAAAAATGTATTTGTTCTATAAACAAATATATCATTTTTACAAATAAATGAATGTTAAACTGGCCGTGATTGAAGTCTGTGCAGCCGTAATAGAATGATTATTAACCGTTCTATTAAGGCTGCACAATACTGGCATAATAACAGAAGCCTTGGCTACGCTTCGAGCCCCCTCCCGAATTGTCTAGTATTGACCTCTCGATCTTACATTTCAACTCAAAATTCATGGGCCGAGCGTGACCATCAGAATGGCGGGTCACTACCCATATTTTACATCGAAATAATTATAGAAAGTTGCTTTCAATATCTGTAATATGAGTTTAGACCAAACAAAGCTAAAATTTATTAATTTATGTACCTACTAACCTACACATTTACGAAGTTAACAAAATCAAAATAAGTGAGTGAATTGGTTACTAACTCACTCACTTATTTTTTAAAGGTATTATCACCTTTAGATTTAGCCTATTTTTTTATATTTTTTTGCACGTGGTGAAATGCTCCTGATGCATATCCCCTCACCAGAAGGGGAGGCGAGAAGGTTATTTCGGGCTCTACCGAGAATTCGGGCCTACCGACTAAAATCACCATAGTGTCCGTACAAAGCAGCGAGTGCTTTGTACGGCGGGTAGGTCGCTGGAACTGAAACTACATCAGCGACCCACCCAGCAGCGCCCAATGCAGACAAGGAAGGTACGCGGGCGACGACTCCTGGACGATTCCCTGGTATGACAGAAGGCGTCCCTACGACTCAATGGCTGGCAGGTGGGAGATCCCCGTTCTCCCACCCGCGTAATTCAGCCCACCTAGGACATCGTTAAACACCTAAGTAGTTTTGTATGGATAAGGCTTAAAACGCACTAGCGGCGGGCTGTGATGCGACGTGCCATAACGGCAGGCCGCAATATAGTATACGGTCTGCCGCAACGGCCGGCACGCTGTATTCCGGCTAACCGTATTGTCTCGGTTCTATTGCGGATTTGCGGTGCGCCGCAACGTCAGTACTTCTAGAAATATTGGACATGATGTACGTGCATATTCAGCACATTTGCTATCCCCATATAGCGAGGCGTTCTTTGATTTCTAACATGAACTTTTCTGTATCAAAATCTATGCCATGTCTAGCGAAACTGAGGCGGGAAGCAGGGCATGCGGCTAAACGCACCGAGAGCGTGGAGGGGATGCGGTGCGCCGCTACATTCAACCGGTGCGGCCCATCGTAGCTCCAAGACAACCGGAGCGGTTGACGGCTGGCCGCAAGTCAGTGCGTCGATATCATACGGTTTTATATAAAAATTTAAGTGCGGCCTGCCGCTACGGCACGCCGCATCACGGCCGGCCGCTAGTGCCTTTTAAGCCTAAGAAATTGTGATGTGCATTTCAAGCTGATGGCAAGATACCAAATCACACGGACAATTTCATCGAGTAAAGGTACGATCATGTTGAGGCTGATTTAATCATTAACAAAGCATTCGATAAAATGCTATTGGTTATAGCTATTACAACATTACAACTCACAAGCGGATTAATAAGAGTTAAGGTTTTTTGGAGGGATCCACGGTGGCGAAATCGCAGGCATAAAGCATTAGACCCTGCAGCATAAACAGTAAGTGATTCAGATCAGTGTCGAGCTGTTGCGAATTTTATAAATGTGGTCAAGTAGTACCTATACACGAAAGGCTGCATATTTCTTATGCTTCTTTTAATTATTACTTTTTTGCGTTATTCAAAACTAGCAACTAACTGAGTATTAAGAATTAAAATAGATGTCGCATTCTACACTGTACAAACTTTATTCAAAACATGTAACACAATAATATATACCTATTATTTTGCCTATTATGTTATGTACTAAAAAAAATATTAATGTCTATTGGTTGCAGAATTTACATTATACTTTTAATATAATTTTAATCTTACAAGGGTTAAATATCTAGAAAACGAAAATAAATATGTCCAGATTAAATATTTATAAATTAATACTTCATAATCTCAAGTGAATCCCAATTGTATTTCTGATTTACAATAAATATTTATTATAAACAAATTTAATTTGATTTACATATTTACCTCATCACAATACACTGATATGAAGAACTGTACAATACACAGCTGTTGTAATTATATTAGCGGGATCAATTTTTCATTTTAGTTACTCGATATTTGATACTATACAATAATGATGTTATTTTATGCATTTATTAATAAACTAGATTTATAAAAGTATAATGAGACGTTACTTTGTTATTTGACAATAATTTTGTTGTTTAAAACTCGCGTCTCAAGGTAGGGATTACGTCTTTAAAAACTGTGATTCCAACACATAAAACCCCAATAGATACCGTTTATAATGCATAGGTCAGGCACCAAATAAATGATATTTAGTTTCGGTATCTATATCGACAAGCCGCATAGAATATTGAACACGGCCTGCTTCACTCACTCTACCTAACAAAAATAAAATTTTTGTCTGTGCGCAACTCTGTATATTGAAGTTCAATGAATATATTAACATTAATAAACCATATTATTACTAATATTAATAACAAAATGCAATAATTAAATTTTCGATATATTTATGTAAAACACGATTTTAGTATTTTTGGTTGTAAATATAGTAATTTGCAAGTATACACTACACCGCTATAATAATTTATCCGGTTCAGTTCAAGTGTTTATACTGCTAATCGTGTCATTCACTGTTTCTTTTGGCCGTTGGTGACGCACACTGATTGTTGTGCTTAAGACCGTTAATTCATCGCAAAAACATTGCGGATCCAGACTACTTTTCAAGAAATTGTCAAGCTGCACTGATTCTAAGACTATTCGATTACGATCGTTTTAATTTTTATTTCGCATCGCGAACAATGAGATGATCCAACAAATATGACCAAGTCGGCCTCGATGGCGTAGTGGTTAGTGTAACCGACTGCCACGCCTGAGGTCGCGGGTTCGATTCCCGCACAAGTCAAACATTTGTGTGCATAAACATGGATGATTGTCTTGGTCTGGGTGTTTCTATGTATAATATGTATGTATTTACAAAAAAAAAACAATATATGTATGTATTTACAAAAAAAAAAACAATATATGTATGTTTATCCATTGTCTAGTACCCACAGTACAAGCTCTGCTTAGTTTGGGCTAGATGGTGTTGTGTGAATGTTAATATTATTATTATATTATTATAATATCCAATAAACTGAAACATACATTCTTGACTAACCACAAATTACTCAATTGACAAATTTGATCAACACCCAAAAATTATATTATTTTTATTATATATTTTTTTAATGTTATTATCATTATGCAACTTTTTTGTTTATATTATTAATATTTTGTTTTATTTTACCATGTGTTAAATGATGCATACAGGCGTGCGATACATTTTAATTTTAAGTATAATTTTATAGTGTGCGATAGTTAAACGTTGCACCACTTGCGGATTCAATCAACTTATATTAAATATTATAGCACCAACCTACAGGGTGAGGCACCGCTGACGCGCGCACTGCGCACTCTCAACCTTATAGCTGAAGAAACTGACCTATTTTGTATTGCACTGAGTGAATTTACAAGAGTGGCATTATTTGTAATATGTTATAAACTGAAATGAACTTATTGTATTAAGTATTAGACACTATCGCATTAGGTATAAACCTGTAAAGATATGTGTAATTTTGGATAAATAAATAAATAAATCAAATCCATACATGACGAGGTATGTATTAGGGTTTATCTGTGGAATCCATAAACCATCCCTATAAAAAAGTAAAATTTAATACCTACGTGATACATTGTCAAGTGTTTTAATACTCATCAATCATATAAAGTTGGGTTTGTAAACATAATTATGTGCAATATTATATTATTTAGACTTTTTTGTTCATAAAATAAGTCAATAAATAAATTTTATTATTATATTTAGGTTTATGCTTTCGGAACGACAATTAAAGCAAAAGCTAAAAATGCACACAATCGTACATTCGCCTTTTGTATTTAAGAGATCTATGCGCCTGGGCACGCCGCTGCACCCGACGCTTGCAGCGCCAATTAGGTTCGTTTCGGACATAGGTATAATTTCACCCTTTAACGTGTATATTTCGCTAATTAGTAAAAAAATACGCTATGATTCGCTTAGAATCTAGGTCATGATTAAAAATGCTGTTGGTAATGTATCGAGTTTGATGAACTTACACTCATATGAGCAACGTGTGACATTTCCTATCGTATGGACATTTCATTGTTCTATTACTTATCACTAAAGGAGCGCGCGCGTCGTTTACTCTTGTACAATACAAATGATTGACATACATGTATATTATGAAAATATGATTTAACTGAAGCATGTCGATTCCGTGTGAAAACTTCCATTTTAAGCTATATTGTGTTTGTTACTGCGCCTGTTATGCATAACCATGCAACAGTGTATTTTACACTAAACTATAAAATAGTGGGGGAGGACAATAATGTAATAAATTTTTCTACATCTACATTTTACATATTTTTCTTACAGCGTGAAAACCATAGCATATGTCACAAGACTTATTATTGACAGGTACAATGAAGAAAATAGTTGACAGCTTTTACTTATATTTCTTTATTAACTTTTGCCTGAGTGAACTAATTCAAACCTAATTTTAATTCTGTTATATTGTATAGTTTATTGAGAGGCCATCGATCTTCCTGACCACAGGGTAAGTGCAGTTTGCTACCCTACTCGCTAAGCCTGCTCTTACGACCCAAAGCTTCGGGAAGGCAAATAATGAGCGACTATTAAAAGGGCTTAGGTATTCGCTTCCTAATCTCAAATCATTTAGCGGTCTACATAAAAAGAGAAGAAATATTTAAATAATATTGTTCACATGTACTCTACATCTGAACAAATTAAAATATAGTTATACAAAAATACAAACATTGTGTAGATAATAAATAATAATACATTTACAACATCGACATTTGAACTTTCATAAATTTGCAGCAAAAACATTGTCACACAGACCCAAAAATTGCCGAAGTTTCAAATAATATCCCGCCACGTAGCCCATATACATTTTCAAAACAAATATAACGTGGAATGTACACTAATATAAATTATGTCAAAAACAAAACAGAATTTATGACAATTGAATTTATTACTAGGATAATAATTCTTAACCGTTAAGTATGATTTTCCTTTATCTCTATGAATCGCGAGATCGGTTAGCACGCGCAGTTGTCGCGCGCGGCGGGCGGCGCCGCCAGCGGACGGCCCGGGGACGCCGGCTTGTGCTGCACGCCCGACTCGGCGGCGTTCAGATCCAGTCGTCCGTCTTGAATGCTCTGATATATTTTTTTAGCTGTCTCGAGAAAAGCTTCCTCCACATTTTGACCTCTGCAATATAAGAACAATAGTGTTAAGTCATGATAGATCAAATACACGGGGTGTATTCTCGGTATCGGGGTGATATACTAATGATGAGGGTAATTAAATTATCTCATTAGTTAAACACAGTCTTAGAGGGTATAAATATAAAATTTTATTTAATTATTGTCACGAAAAGGCAACTACGATAACCGATGCGAGAATGTCGAAAAACATCGAGCATCGCGCTGTGATAAAATTCCTTACAACACAAGGAAAGACTCAAAAAGTTATTCAGGAAGAAATTGTGGCTGTTTACAAAGATTCTGCTCCTTTATTATCTACTATTCAAAAGAGGTCTAGTGAATTTAGACGGAGTAGACAGAGAATTGAAGACGACCCCCGTGGTTTTGGGATTCTAAGGGTAACTTACTGATTCGAGTACACAAAAAAGGGTCAAAGTATTATTGCCGCATCTTACGCAATTTAAATTTTAAAGGAGTAAAAGAAAAAGACGTTGATAATCGAGCGTAGATGTCTTGCTTCTTCACGACAACGCGCCGCCGCAACGGCCGTATAATTTTGGCCAAAATTGTATGGCCTGCCTAAAGTACATAAGCGCGACGTGCTGTTGCGGCCAATCGTAAGTCAAATAGCATCACCTACTTACGACCTTGCGAAGCATGTCGCATCAGTATTGCAGCCACTTGTGGGGAAAACCCCGTCTTTTGTAAAATATTTTCACCATTTTGTTAAAATAGTAAAAGACCTATCGTTGGAACCGAATGACATCATGGTGAGCTTTGATGTTGAATCACTGTTTACCAATGTTCCAATAAACGAATGTTTGGCCGTTGTGAAAGACAGACTGAGTGACAATGAAATGCCGTTTAATTACATTGAGTTACTGCGACATTGCTTAGACAGTAATTAATTCCTTTTCCAAGGTCAACACTACCTCCAGATAGATGGCGTCGCGATGGGCAGTCCAGTAGCCCCTGTACTTGCTAATCTCTGGATGGAACATTTTGAAGAGAAGGCATTAAGCCTTGGCCCAAAGACCATTCGACTGTGGAAAAGATATGTTGATGATATCTTCAGCATTGTTAAGAGTACTAAGCAGTACGTGAAATAATATGTACAACACCTTAATTCTATTCACCCAAAAATGAGGTTTACTTATCAAATGGAGACTAACAGATCGTTGTCATTTCTGGATGTCAAAATCACCGCGAGAACGAATGGGTCCTTGTCACACTATGTGTACCAAACAAAGATATTGTAGACCTATAGATGGATCATATTTTAGCAAGATCATAGTCATTATCGTTATCCTTTTCAACACCAACAAATTTTCAAATGCTAGAAAGAGTCAACGTAATCGCCCTAGTGGGTCGACACAATCTAAATGTCTCCATTTTAACTATACAATGCTAACTAATCAGATATTGTTCAATAGTGCAGTGCATAACCCGGTATCACGATCGTGTCGATGAAAAACATATTACTAGCTGTTGCCTGCGGCCTAACTCGCGTGAATCGAAATTCACGCGAGTTAGGCCGCAGGCAACAGCATTAAATCCGAAGATTTAATTTAGGAATGAATATTTACTATGTCTTACAGCTAAGGCCGATATTATTTAATCTTTCTCTTTGTATCATCATCATCATCGGCAGTAAACGCGATTATGCATATTTTAAGTGTTTATTCATTTATTCATAACAAAAAATATTGTGTTGCATTAGAATGACGAGTAGCGCTTATGGTAAAATAGTTGAACTATTTTACCATATGCGCTACTCGTCATTCTAATGCAAGCATTTCGGGTGATAAAAAGAGATAACAATAGACGCTCGACTTGTGTCAAATCCATGCGCGCCACTTGCCGTTGACAGTTGACAGTTGTTTGTGTTACATATAACACAGAATCTGCCTTGGATTTTTTGGAAAATATCTTAGATTTTGAGACCTTCGACAATATTTCACTATTAAATAAGAGTTATGGCGTGTACAGTGTCCGGTTGTTGAAGTCGAACAGGATTTTTTACGGAGAATAATGAAAATATATCATTACATCGGTAAGACGATATAAGATTATTGTAGTTTATAAAAGTAATTCGTACGTTTTAGTTCATATCGTAACTAAAGATCAATTATAGTTCACGTATACATAAGTCGGACCGTAAATTTTGTGATTATATTGCTATTTTCATGTTGAATAATTACAATAAAACAACAGTTACCGGGTGTTTTTGACATTTTACCTACCTCATAGTGTTGTGATTGTTGTGAGCCAGAGATCATCAGATTTATGGTATATCGATATTGACAGGTATATTGAAGGAGAGCTTCGGTTACCTAATGAAATTTCGTTTTAAATATATGAACTTATTTATTTATTTTTGGCAATGAATATTAGAAACATACAAAGTTAACTACATAATTTTTATTTTACAGATTTTTCGTTGATCCTGACTTGAGAAGGGTGTGGATAAAATGTAAGGAGAGGTGACGAATGGCGACGGCCACAGTACACAAAAATACGCTCTTTACATTTTAAAGAATCATGTTTTCGTGAGGGATATCAGAGGCGGATTCTTCATTCGCATGCAGTGCCGACAATATTTATTAATCATCCACTATCGTGTCAGCCAGTAAGTGCAAAATATATCTTCATAGTTAATATCGATACATATTTAATAAATAGTATGAACAATATCTAACTTAGTTCTTGATAGTATACTGTAAGTGCCCTAAAACTATTATTATGAAGTTTTTGTTATTTATGGTCACCATCTTATTTTAACGGAGTAAAAAACATTTGATTCCTTAAGCATAAAGAAATATTGAGAAATTTGCATGTGAAAGAAGTGTGGGTTTTTATAAGAGTGTAATGGTAGATTTCGTTATGTCCGGTCTATTATAATGTGTGGTTGTATCTGTGATTATGATTATTCTCCTATCCTAAAAGTTTAAATAATTTTTATATTCTAAAATAGTGCTGGTCTTATATTTTTTATAGTTAAATTTGTAACACCTAAGTTCACCTAACATGCTCTACTTGTTACCCAAAAATAAACGTAAAATATTTTATATATATACGTGTTTTGTATTTAAATGCCCATATTATAATAAGTAATAACAAATATATTATTTTACACGTAAGCCTATGTTCAGAGTTGGTTTTAATATCTTTAAGCATGCTATTCTGCATTATAAAATCGTGAATAAAATAAAAATCTATTGAAAAATATGATGTGCTATTTATTTATTTAGATTATGATTTCTTGAGATGGAAAATACGCCAGCAATCACCGATGACCGATGTCAGTTTATTTTAGGTAGGGAGTTCTCTTATACAATAGGAAAATGGATACATGACTGACACTTTAGGGGTATTGGATGCTATAGGTACCTGTAAAATACATTTTGGTATAAGCCTATGTTTAATCATACCGCGTCATAAAGTAACAATGAGGTTTTAATTTAAGATTTTGTATTTAAGTTAAATTTAACATTCTTTAAGTTAAATTTAAATGTCATTGTTATTAGTAAGACAAATTATGGATCATATAATTTTATACTGGGTGTAAAGGACGGTGTACCGAAAACTGAAATAGTAGATTCAGACCATTATTCTGAGTTAAAAATCGTTGGAATTTTTTTCAACAATCACTATTCGTTTTCTGCAATTTTTCATTTTTCTGACTGTCACATTTTTTGACGATACAGCAATGTAATTAAATGGTTGTGATTTAAATAGATCAGCTGTTTCTATGCGCGCGGAACGCAGAGTTCATTCGTCGAGTGCGATGTATTGGTAGCAATCCATTGCGTATCGCGTAATAATGTTAATCTACATTACATTTAAATCTTGCGTTTTTTATTAATTGAAGTTTGCGTCGTGATAAGTACTTATAGAAAGACGTCTTGCTAAAGTTTTCGGTACGTCGTCCCTTACACCCAGTATAGTTCACAACGTGAATTAAAAAATTAAGGCGTTGCAACCAGGTTACACCATAATTCTGTGACAACCTAATCGAAATGACATGCACTAATTATTATGTTCAACACAATATTTTTTGTTATGAATAAATAAACACTTAAAGGTAAAAATATGCATAATCGCGTTAACTGCCGATGATGATGATGATACAAAGCGGAAGTTTAAATAATATCGGCCTTTGCTGTAAGACATAGTAAATATTAATTCCTAAATTAAATCCTAAATTCACGCGAGTTAGGCCGCGGGCAACAGCTAGTAATGTTTTTCATCGAGACAATCGTGATGCCGAGTTATGCACTGCACTATTGAACAATATCTGATTAGTTAGCATTGTATAGTTAAAATGGAGACATTTAGATTGTGTCGACCCACTAGGGCGATTACGTTGTCTCTTTCTAGCATATGAGAATTTGATGGTGTTGAAAAGGATAACGATAATGACTATGATCTTGCTAAAATATGATCCATCTATAGTTCTACAATATCTTTGGTGTGTACCGTAAACCTACACACACGAATAGATACCTGCACGCAACGTCAAACCACCACCCACGTCACTTATAATCCGTTATAACATCATCAAAAAACAGAGCTCATGATCTTTGTGACCCCGAGCATTTAGAGTCTGAACTCAATCATGTTAGGTACTAAAGAATAACGGATATGTAGTGAATGGACGACAGAGGCAGCCGACTAAAAGAGGCAAGCATCCTGAGGTGAACAAACAACCCGCCTACATGCCCTACGTAAAAGGAATTACGGATAAGATCGGAACGGTGTTAAAGAAATATTCCATCAACACTATTTATACATCGGGGGCTAAAGTAACCAGCATGGTGGGCACACCAAAGGACGTTTTGCCTTTACAAACGCCAGGTGTCTACAAAATAAATTGCAGCTGCGGGAGTTCCTACATAGGCCAAACCAAGCGTACTATTGCTAAGAGGGTCAAAGAACACATCGCAGCTGTAAAAAACTGGCAGACTAGCAAATCAGCAATTGCAGAACATATATTGAAATCGGGTAGGTACTAATCATTGGATAGAATTTCACCGTCCAGAAGTCCTCTCCACCGACCGCCACTTTTATCCAAGAGTAGTGCGAGAAACTATTGAAATAAAAAAACATAGAAACAACAGGAAAGATGGCTTCAAATTATCCGCGACGTGGAATCCCGTGATTAATAATACGCAACTTCGCTGTTTTGCAGTCAGGTAATTCACAGAATACGGACACGACGGCTAGCATACATAATAGGGATACCGTGAGTGTAGTTTGTGACGGTACATGGACAAAAAAAATATGCCAAAAGTGAGGGTGAATCAAAATTCTTCTGCTTTAAAATTGAGACATGACATCGCAGCACCAGTCAACTTGTGACCACAGCCAGTGTAATCTGTTCGAAACGTCAAGCCTAAAAAAGGTAAACATTATGCATGATCGCGTTAATACCCGTTACATAATCTATACTAATATTATAAAGCTGAAGAGTTTGTTTGTTTGTTTGCTTGAACGCGCTAATCTCAGGAACTACTGGTCCGATTTGAAAAATTCTTTCAGTGTTACATAGCCCATTTATCGAGGAAGGCTATAGGCTATATATCATCACGCTAAGATCAATAGGAGCTGAGCACCAATGAAGAATGTTATAAATCGGAGGGTATTTTTTCCCTTTGAGAGCTTCCGCTGCGTGCGCTGCGTAAACTGTTAAAGTTTCGCAAAAATCATGTATGACAGAATTGTTCCCCTTTAAAAGTTCTAAAAAAAGTCCGCGACAGCTTATTATTATGTCTATCTTTTAAGGTGGGCTCACTATAACCATTTTTATGCTAACCAAATTTGTTCTAAAATAATGCATTATTTGCGAAGGTATTATTATAAACATGATATTAATCCTTATCCAAATAATTACGTTATTCATCACAAGTATTTAATTTAGAACAAAATTGCCCTTTACATCATTCGATTTCAATGAATATCTTAGGAGATATCGCAGTTTTAAAATAACATTGCAGCAAAATAATTACCCATTACAGACATAGTACAAACGATGTTTCTCCTGGTTTATTCTGCGTGACTACTAGTGGTTCGATTTGAAAAATTCTTTTAGTGTTGGATAGCCTATTTATCGAGGAAGGCTATAGGCTATATAACATCACGCTACGATCTATGGGGGCGGCGCAGTACCGATAACCGCGGGAACATCTAGTATTATATATGGGGGACTACATCGTAAAATATTTTTTTTCGGTATTTTCTGCTTATTCTTTCATGCTTATACCGAGAATATACTGAACTCCCCTCGTATATTGTATTATCTGTCCACTAAAGTATAGTTTGTTTGAAGAACGGCGAGTTATGATTATGACCCCAGGGAAAGAGCGCGGCAGGTATTTTGTGCCCGATTATTACGTTACCTAGGTTATAAATTTAAAAAATGCGGATCTAAAAGACAACTCCTAATCGAACAGCCAAATATAACATCGTGGCGTTGAAATACCTAAATGCAATTAAAAAATATCGTAGAGAAGAAAGATATATTTTATATCCTGACGAAACTTATGTTAATACGGCTCATGTTTCAAAATGTTGGCAATCAAAGGATGAACACAGCGTACTGTCTCATGTCGGTAAAGGAGACCGTTTGATCATCGTACATTGTGGGGGCCAAGCTGGGTTTGTAGACGGAGCACTTTTGATGTTTAAATCCAAAAGTAAAACAGGTGATTATCACGATTCTATGAATTTTACGCATTTCAGTAAATGGATTAATGAAAAACTAATACCTAATATACCACCAAATTCAGTTATAGTAATGGATAACGCAGCTTATCATTCGGTTAGAGAAGAAAAAAAGCCGACTATGACGTCTACAAAGTCAGCCATGCAAGATTGGCTACGACGGCATAACGTAACTTTTGATAGTAAGTAAGCATAGAAAAGATGACTTATTTAAATTAATCAAAACCCACTTCACGGAAATTTTTTACAAAATTGACCAGTTGTTGAAAAGAAACGGACATGAAGTGTTACGTTTGTCTCCATATCACCAAGACCTAAACCCAATTGAGTTGGTCTGGGTGATATTAAAGGACAGTTAGCACAACAAAGTATCGGCAGTAATTTGGAACAAAAGAAACATATATTAGAGGATTTATTTGCTAGATATTCTGAAGAGAAGTGGAAGCACTGTATTAACCACGTAATTAAAGTCGAGGATGAGTACTGCAATCATGACGGAGTTTTAGACGATGTTGTAGATTTTATTATTAATGTGCAGGACAATTCGGATAATTCTGATGAGGACTGATTCGAAAGTGAAGAATCAAGTTCCAGTGATATCGATATGGACATAAGGGATTGATTTATAATTTTGTTTCTTTTTCTTATAATAAATAGTATATTCGTTTATTTTATTTATTACCTACATATTTTATTTCGCATAATTTAGCAGTCATTAATTAATATTTTATTATTACCTACATATTTTGTTTCGCATAATTTGGCAGTCATTAATTATCTTTCAAATGAATGAACCATCACCTGTTCACCGTTACCCTCTGTGACGTCACATATCTTAAGATCATGATCAAGACAATGCACATTTTGTCTCATATATGTCATACTACGAGCGCCCCCCGCCCGCACCCTTCCATATTCCCGCTCTCGTCCAATCCCCGCGCCCCTGTACCCCGCAGGCGTGGTCTCAGTTAAGCGGTCAGTCCTAAATAATCTTCATGTATTGTATTTGGTAGTTGCATTACTCTTTTCATGTAAATGAATACGTTGTACACGATTTTTAAGTCTTTAAATTCTATAGGTACTCTCTTGTTTGAATAATTTAAATGGTTAAGATGACAATAATATTTATGTTAACATGCAAGGCCTACTTTGACACCTATTACTACGAGTTTAAAAATAGATCATAATAATAACAGAATCGATACCTTATAGCTGTTATTTGCAACTACGTCTATGTCATATGTTTATAAGCGGTATGGAGAAAACGAAATTAATACGTACCGTACTACCTACTCCAAATTCTACACGAGATTCAAAATCTCTAAATATGTTTAGACTAGTTTATAAATACATTTTCATATTTGAATTACTTCAAAATTAACTTTCGATTACTGTCAATAATGAGTTCACAATGAAAACCATTTCTCTGGTGCGACATTGTTATAAGGATTGTTCCAATTTCCTAAGCCGTGTTGAAACATAGAGCGTAACTTCAAATTTAAGTGGTAAAATTTGCTAAGCGTGAAAACATTTATCGTAATTTTAAATATGTAGCTAGGTATAAACAAAACGTAACTGTTTCCATTTCAATTTTGATAGCAGTTCAAGTCAACACATATTCTAGATGAGCGCGCAACACTAATACGAAAATGCATTTTTTTCTATTTTTTTTTGTTGATGACTCATCGTCTAGTTTCATCCCCTTCCGGATTGCACTTTTTCCAGAGACACACTGCATAAAGTTCTTTACATCTCATTTTTAATAATGTTTGTATCTAATGTATTTCAAAATAACCAAATAATCAACACACAAATCCCTCCAAAGTCGTAAGTGAAAGACAAAACAGTAATTAAATAAAGGAACTTACGTTTTAGCACTCGCTTCAACAAACATAAGTCCGTTTTCATCAGCGAATTGTTTGGCTTCTTCATATGTGACATCTCTTTGGGCATCTAAATCAGATTTGTTGCCGATTAAGAATATCACAGTGCTGGGATTAGTCAAATTGCGTGTGTCTGTTAGCCAGCTACTTAAGTGATTGTAAGTAGACCTGAAAAAATAAGCAAGACATTATACAGTTGTTGAACCAAAGGCTGCCTCGGTGGTTAGTGATAGAGTATGCGACTGCTGTACATGAGGTTTCGGATTCGATCAAATGTTGGGTTTTCCTGTAAAAAAATCATTAGTAAAAGCACGGTGCTTGGACCTCTTTACGATAAACCGCAATAAGCTCGCTGCCTATTACGTGGGTCTCACAACTATTGTTGGCGAAATGTGGGCGTAATACACCGCTGCCAATCCTTTTAGGGATAGAGGTTTGAGACTATGTATGTATGAACTAAACAGTTGTTTACTAATCGCTATTTCGAAAAGGATTACAGAATTACAACCGGTTTCTGAAAGACAGATAGATTAATATTAATATAAAAAAATACAACTACCCGGCTTAGCTGACTGAATTATCCACAAGTAATCGGATCATTTTTAATGATTCGATTTTAAGACGTCTTTGATTAGCTTTTCAGAAATCGGTTCTCTTATATATATATAACTAGATGTTCCCGCGGTTTCACCCGCGTTTATCGTTACTGAGCTGCCCCCCTGGGTCGTAGCGTGATGTTATATAGCCTATAGCGTTCCTCGATAAATAGGCTATTATGAGATTAGCGCATTCAAACCAACAAACAAACAAACTCTTCAGCTTTATAATATTAGTATAGATAGCTGACCCGCGCAACTTCGTCTGCGTCATATAAGAGAGAGAGAGTGGGTCGTAGGCACCTATAATACAATTTTAAAGGAGCTGAAATATTCTTTGTTAAATCCACGAACCACATAAGAACCATTGAACAACATTTTATAAATATACCTACAATGCTAATTTAAAATCACGCAGAATAAACCAGGAGAAACATCGTTTGTATGTCTGTAATGGGTAATTATTTTGCTGCGATGTTATTTTAAAACTGCGATATCTCCTAAGATATTCATTGAAATCGAATGATGTAAAGGGCAATTTTGTTTTAAATTAAATACTTGTGATGAATAACGTATTTATTTGGATAAGGATTAATATCATGTTTATAATAATACCTTCGCAAATAATGCATTATTTTAGAACAAATTTGGTTAGGATAAAAAAGGTTATAGTGAGCCAACCTTAAAAGATAGATATAATAATAATGCTGTCGCAAACTTTTTTTAGAACTTTTAAAGGGGAACAATTCTGTCATACATGATTTTTGCGAAACTTAAACTGTTTACGCAGCGCAGCGCACGCAGCGGAAACTCTCAAAAGGAAAAAAAACCCTACGATTT
This sequence comes from Catocala sponsa, assembly GCA_963564715.1. NCBI lineage: Eukaryota > Metazoa > Arthropoda > Insecta > Lepidoptera > Erebidae > Catocala > Catocala sponsa. The sequence goes on from OY751331.1 coordinate 15,849,568, forward strand.
TGAAACATTCTTCATTGGTGCTCAGCTCCTATTAATCTTAGCGTGATGATATATAGCCTATAGCCTTCCTCGATAAATGGGCTATCTAACACTGAAAGAATTTTTCAAATCGGACCAGTAGTTCCTGAGATTAGCGCGTTCAAGCAAACAAACAAACAAACTCTTCAGCTTTATAATATTAGTATAGATATGTAACGGGTATTTAACGCGATCATGCATAATGTTTACCTTTTTTAGGCTTGACGTTTCGACCAGGTTACACCGGCTGTGGTCACAAGCTGACATGTTGTTGAGCTTGTAACCTTTCGCGTTGCATTATTATATATATATAATGCAACGCGAAAATTTAAAAGTTATTATCGGTTCTCTTATCTAATTTTACTGAGGTATAACAACAATGCTTTACTGTCACTTGGCTGGACCTGTGATTTTGACAATTTATGTATTTAAGAGCGTCTACGCCTCGTGGTCCGTTCCGAAAAGTTTGAAATACACTCTATAGACCAGAGGTTCCCAGACTTTTTTTCTCATAGACCACTTTTTAAATTTACCTGGTTCCGGTAGACCCTCTGTAGCTACATTTCTACCATATACCATGGCATTCGTATTTATAATCAAACAAGTTTATGCAATAAAAACATTTGATGAAATCTGTATGGGCTGACCTTCTTTTTTTAGTAATTTTCTACCGAAAAATCGGTAGGTTCGAGACCACTGGTACTGAATAGGGAGTGCCTATGCAAGTTTCTACAAGTAACAGTCGCTGAGCTTCCTAAAATATTGTCTGCCTACATAGATAGGATAAGTGAAGCCAACATCTTAGTTCTTCACTATCGAAAAGCAAATAAATTTATGTGGACCGCCGCTTACGAATTGAAAACCCCCATTTTTTTGTCACGCCAATGTAGACCCCTGTCGAGGCTCCCGTGGACCCCTGGAGGTCCACCTGGACCACTTTGGGAACTAAGGCTATAGACTAACGTAAAAGTGTATCACATATGGAATGTAATTATATTTGTAGTTTTTTTACTATAATATAATATATTTAATCGAAAATTGTTGATCCGTAATGTGCACAGTCAAAGGGTAAAAGTGTAACAAATATATCTTATATTTGTTACACTTTTACCTTTGTTAAAAGCGTAATAAAGATGGGAATTTAAAATAAAGCCCAAATAAATTAATAACAATTAAAAACTCAAAAACTTACGTATTGGCGACGTTGCCATTTAGAACAGGCTACCAGGCGCTTAATAGTACAGTATTGTTTATTAAAGGCTTTTATTTCTTTAAATATGAATAATGTTAAGAGGCGGATCGTTTGAATCGAAGCTATAATTCAACATGCCAACGTTGTGAAACTTTAAATTTAATTATTATTTTACTTAATATTAGTATATTAGTCATATATTTACCTTCTCGTTATGTCATATACCATGAGTGCACCAGCCGCACCTCTGTAATAAGAACGAGTTACGGCTCTGAATCTTTCTTGTCCTGCTGTGTCCCAAATCTGGAGTTTAATTTTTTGACCCGCAACTTCAATAATACGTGTCCCAAACTCTACTCCGATCGTGTGGGGACAGTCCGCCATGACTATAAACAATAAAAATAATATAAATTACAGATTGTTTAATTGAAATACGACGCTAACATAGATACATGTTTACTGCTAAGTCGTGTGATGCAATATAGGTAGAAATCTTTCGGTTAGCTATACTGCAGTATACCTACGTGTTAATAATATAAATTTGTCATGTCTAATATACAATATATAGCCGCAGAATATATTAAGAATTAGTAAAGTGGAGGCAGATATAATGTTATAGTTGTACTTCAAGAGCTCGAGGATAAAAGGTATTTATCTAGCGCATTATACCATGCGTAGCGTGGCACATTATATGTACCAAGTACCTAATAAGTAATTCATTAGGTAGGTACATTAAATTGATTTTCATAAAATTTGCAAGAAAGAGTAAATATTATCTATAGGTTAATATTATTCCAATGGGGGTCAAACTCAAAACACTCACAGTGCCAATGGCGAGCTGTCCATTAAAACCACTACGCCACCAGTGCATTAAGAAAAATCCGTGTTTCAGTTAGTTAGCTTCGGGTACAGATTAAAATCTAAGCTATTTTTTATCTAATTATGGTTAGATTGCAAATAAAATTGTAACGTATATTGTGATCACGGTCACGTAAGCGAGGTCGCGAACAAACAGTCTAGTTTCAATTAAATTATAACAAATTTATCCTTTCTGTAAAATAATTGTAATATTTCCCTATTTTATTTTTAAACTTGATACTTACTACTTATCGATATACCTAATGCCCAATGGATTACACTAGTATTAGGTGTATCAGCTAGAAATACGGCAAGACGATGACGGCACGCATACCGAGATAAAACCCAGGATTCCCAGAACCTCTTTTGTGACGTGACTTAAGGCCCATCAGCACAAGGCAACTTTCTTGCAACAACTGTCGTGCTATCTTTGCTTAACTCGGTAAAAAAAAGGATGGCATAGCACTTGCTTTAAGAAACTTACCTACCTCGTGTAAACAGGCCTTTAGTACCTAATAGACACCTAAAATTATCTTGAAAACCTTTTACTTCCATTAGTAACCACTTCAAATAAAATTCAAACTCATAGGGAAAGCGACTGCTGTGCATCCTCATGCATGAGATCTCTCTCAGGTTCGATTCTCGGGTCGGTCGGGTGTTATGTTATTTTTTTGTCAAATATGCTTAATAGATGCACGGAGTCTGGTCCTATGCCCGGTAGACAGCACAAGACTTGCCCTTTATGAAGTCGTAACTAAAACGGTGTCTAGCGAAATTCGGGTATCATACGTCTAAGAGGCTGACAATAGCCAAAAGACCTTGAGCATTTACATATTAGGCCACGCCCACAATCATTTAGACAACGTAGCACCGCACATTATTACGGAAATTGTTGTGAACTAGGTATTATGCTGGGGCCACACTATCGCGATAACGCGAAGATTTGCGTTGTCGCGACACGTCTGGCCAAAGTTTTCGTCCTATCGAGAATCATCTTCGCGAATACGAATGCCCTTCGCGCCGCTGTCGGTAAATTGCCGCACATCAAAGGGTTTTGTCGCGACAAAGTTCGTGCGGTTGGCTACACATCGCACGCTTTAGTTGACTGCGAGACTCCGAGCGGTTTGAACGTGTTTAATTGAACTTGTTAATCATGGATTGGAGTAATGAGAGGATATTAGAATTCATACAAAATTACAGTTTGTTTCAAATACGAAGTCCCTTTTGACACTTCATAGTACGTAACTCTGCACATCTTAATATATGAAAATCTCGCGTCATGATATATGTTCGGGATAAACTCTGAAACTATTGAACCGATTTTGATCAAACTTCGTAACTATCGGTAATTTGGTCAGACTTAAAAGATAGGATAGTTATATCTTAATTTTTTTTCGTGTGTACTGGACTTCGTCTGTCGGAGCAGCTAGTTTCATATAAATTTTAACAATGATTACTTATGGTACTAAAGACTATTTAAAAATAATTAGAATCTATACAAAACATTATGTAATTGTTTCACAAACATAATCAACTAATAATTTCTATTGATATTAGTGTTAATTAAAATATATATTTTTTTTATGGGATAGGAGGCAAACGATCATACGGATCGCCTGATGGTAAGCGATTACCGCCGCCTATGGACACCCGCAACACCAGAGCAGTTACAAGTGCGTTGCCGGCCTTTTAAAAAGGAGTACGCTCTTTTCTTGAAGATTTGTAGGTAGTATTGGTCCGGAAATACAGCAGGCGACAGTTCATTCCACAGTTTAGTTGTGCTTGGCACAACTTTTAGGTTATCTGTTTCTATCATTTTTGTTTCGATTCTAAACCGTCGATTACAGTTTGTTTGGAAAGTTAATAAAGGTAAGTAATCGGTTTCGGGATGTGTCGATTGAAACGGTATCTTCACTATCGCTGTTCAACGATCATCTGTCAAATGGGACTCTGTATTTGAAACGCACTTAATGCATTTAAGAAGTTGATGAAATTTGATGAAAATGTTGAGAAATTTTGTGCTTCAGAGAGGGGAGAGTATGGCAAATAATTAGTTCATCGTGAAGGGTAATTTGTTCACTAATAGCAAAATTTGTTCAAGTGGTAATTTTAAAGTTATTCGAGAAAAACACATTTTGGTGAGGAAGCGTTTGAAACGTTACCCAAGCAAAAATTTTTTAAGAATCTTTTTAGCCCGGTATTAATTGCATCAATAGATAGCTTTTGTTGCATATTAAATGTTTGTGAACAGCAAAATCTGTGTGTGTTGTGTGTTGTGGTTCAAAAGTTATTTAAGATTTTGCTGCGGTAACATTTTGGATTGTCCAGATCTCAAAAACGGCTTAACGTAGAAGTTTGAAAAAAATACCAATAATTGACCTTAATTTATTCAAACATTAGTTTTTGATTTATTTGATAAACACCAATGTAATTAAATAGTGCCGAAATTCAGAAAGAAACGGATTTGCAAGTAAACCATAACACTTACAATCAAATAATCAAATAAAAAGCTGTATCATGTACCCTTGGTACACCTTTATAACGACAGTAAATTTGATTACGTAACTCTACGCAATATGAAGATACGTACGATATAATAGAAATTTAATTACATTTTATATGGTAAGATTTAAATGATCGAATACGCAGTTCCCATAAAACAAGGAAACATGGAATACTATGAACAAATAAAAATGTTCCATCAATAAACAATCCTGTTAATTTCAGCTTTACATTATGACTATTATAAAAGTTATATCCACAAAAAGAATGTGTCAGCAATTTTTCTATAAGCCAACCAAATTATAAAGGCTACGTAAAAGCGAATACTATGTGGTCGGAATAAGTACCCTAAACAGTATAGACACAGCTGAAATTTGGTTAAAGATAAGCCGTTTTGCCTGTTGTCAGCCCCTTAAGCGTATCCTTCCGGGGAAAGATATAAGCGTTAGATTACGAACGTAATTATTTTCATATATTGACGCGTGTAGAAAGGTTGTGCCTATTTTTAATAAAACTTGCTCGTTTAATTTGATTAGCCTGCAAGCGTATGACTCAAGAATACGCGCGCGCCCTACTGTTCGTGCAAATGACACCTGACGCAGAGCCCGCAATTGGCGACGTCACATATCCGTTTATGCAGTTACAATCAGTCCACATTGTACTCCTATCAATCTACCATCTCACACAGGACTATTATAATTATATTCTACAACGCAATACTAGTATACGGCGATGCATCGATATGAACAACGCGGAATTATATACGGGGATCTTAATAAAATTTTGTATTATTCGTAAATTCGTAATTACTTACAATAATAACACGTATAAAATAAAATTAACAATCCAAGACGCTAAAGTAGACAAATGTACCAAGAATGTACCTAAAATAAATGGTACTAGTACCATTTATTTTAATTTATCCTAGGAAAACAAGGCATGTATGCTAAGGATATTCCTGTCTCTGAACTAGGGATGTTGCGAATATTCGCATCCGCATCCATAATTGCGGAGCTTTCGCATCGATTTCGACATCTGCTACCGCATCCGCATCCGTATCCACAATAATCAACGCAGATGTTAATGCGGATCCAGATACAGCGCAGGTTGCGACAAGAAAATGGGTGGGCCGATTAATGATGGGATGATTCTTCAAGTGAAGATGAGAATCAAGAAACACTAGAAAATGGTGTAGCTAAATTTATGAACCTTTGCAAAACAGGCTTGAACCTGCAGAGGTGATATTAGATACTTTTTATTAAATAAGATGCACAATTTTCGTCAACTTCCGCATCCGCAATTGCGGAGCTTTAGCATCGATTTGGATATCCGCATTCGCGTATGTGAGCCTTTACATATCCGTATCCGCATCCGCGAATGTCAAAAACTCTGCATCCGCAATATCCCTGCTCTGGCCAAAGATATTTTTTAAAATTTCGGGAATGCTGTTTGCTTACTACTGCAGGTAGCTTACCGCAGTGCTATATTAAGCCTGCACCATCTACCAGAGTATTCTCACTACATACGAGGGGCGGCTGATAAATTCGCGGCCTATGGCATTTAGCGATGACTCATCATTTCGTCACTGATAACACTAACTGCCTGTCTAATTGGTAGTATAAATAATACCCTTTTTTTTACTTGGTTCATTACCACTTCATCCTTAGAACAAGCAACAACACCATGTCAACGGAAACTAAAAATTCTCGCAATTTTGAACACTGCGCAATTATTAAATTCCTTGTAAGAAAAGGGAATACGCCAAAAGAAATTTTTAAAGAAATGTCATCGGTTCTTCAGGATTCTGGGCCTTCATACACGATGGTAAAAAATGGGCTCGGCTATTTCTACAAGGAAGGGAGAGCTGTGAAGACGACTCCCGCCCGGGTCGCCCAGTGACGGTAGTGACCGAAGAAAATGTTCAAAATGTTGAAAAATTTGTACTGGCCGACCGTATAATTAAATTGTGGCAGATAGTAGAGCTACAAATTAGTAAAGAACGAATTAGATAAATTTTGCATGAACATTTGCATATGAAAAAAATTTGTGCGCGTTGAGTACCGCGAACGCTCACACCGCTCGACAAGCAGCGACGGTTGGCGAGTTGTAAAGATTTTTTGGGAGTTGTGTCAGAGTGATTTGGACGAAATTTGTAACCGCATAGTGACCGTAGACGAAACCTGGATACGACAGTATGATACTAAGTCCAAACAAGAATCGATGCAGTGGATAAAAAATGGGGAAAGGCCGCCCAGGAAGTTTAAGGTGAAAAGTCGGCCTCTAAGATTATGACAACCATTTTCTGGGATAGCGAAGGAATTTTACTAATGGATTACTTGCCTAAAGGGACTACAATGAATGGCCAATACTATGCAAATGTACTGGGTCAGGCACGTGAGGCAGTCGTACAGAAAAGACGCGGCAAGTTGATGCGCGGAGTGCTGTTTCTGCAAGACAACGCGCCCGTTCACACCGCTCGTGTTGCGAGAGATGCCTTAAAAGCCACGGGGTTCACAGAAATTGACCATCCACCCTATAGTCCGCACTTGGCACCCAGTGACTTTTCCTTTTTTAAACTTGAAAAAGGAGTTACGGGGGCCAAGATTTTACGACAATGAGATGAAGGCGGTCGTGGAAAACCATTTTCAAGAGAAATCTTCAGAATATTTTTTCAATAGTATAAAGGCATTATATTCACGATATGAAAAGTGTATTTTACTTGAGGGGGATTATATTGAAAAATATAAAAGTATTTTTTTTGTCATTAAGTGCCTTAGGCCGCGAACTTATCAGCCGCCCCTCGTACACTTGTGAAAATAAAGGGGAAAATATAATAATTTTTCGTAAGAACGTCTGTTTTATGCGTTGCACAACGTTTTTATCTGGCGCATTATACCATGCGTAGCGTGACCATGTACCTAATAAGTAATTCATTAGGTAGCTACATGGTATAATATGCCACGATTATTATTAATGAGTATTTAGGTAGACGTCAAAAGGGTTTGACCAATTGAGTCGCAACGGCACACCGGCGTCGGCGCGACACAATAGATTTATAATGATGTCTGGTTTTCGACTTGACAGGTCCACAAGTGAACCAGGGACACACTGTTGGGGGTGAATGTTGCACATGAAAATTCATTGTTTATCAAGCCTGCTTACAATAAATAATGGGCGGTAACTGGACCGGCTCGGACGGATCTGGCCTTCACTAGCAGCACGATTATTTAGGTAGTAGGTACTTATTCAAAGTAAAAAATCGTAAACAACCTGCCAGAATTAAGTAACTAAAATGAAGTCATGCAAAACATTATTCTCTTCACTTTCTATTATTGAATAACGATTGGTTTTATTGACTAAAATTTGAGACGTAGTGGTTTAAAATGCCAAATAAATGAAAGATCAAAAGATAAAATTATTAATAATAAATTAATTAAAGCCCGTTTTAGAAATAAAAACAGGTGAAAGAGATAAAGGTTTTAGAAAATATGCCACTCCGGTACATCGAGGTCATTGAGGCAGTACTGGATCTGGTATCGAGCATCGCCTCAATGCCCTCGGTGTGTATGTATACTGATTAGTCGCCACCACGCTCAAATCTATCTGAATGTCTCGGCTTGAGTATAGTTAATAAACAGCACTTGTCAAACTTTGCGGAGAATCTGAACGCAAGGTGAATCGCTGCCCAGTAACCAATTCAGGTGCTTGCGAAGGTTAGACGCGGGCTATTTAGTAATGTCAAGTCGAGTTAGGCATTGTGCAGGTGTACAATGCGCTTGTGACCTAAGTAACGACAAGTTATCAGTGGGCTCTGAACTAGCCGTAATCCTGCTGTCTCTCAACTGTAGCCGCGCTGTGCATCTATGTGTGCCACACTGATACTCAAGCACATCCAACGACATAATGGAGAAAATAAGATTTTTAGATTTCACCGCTGTTTTACTTTGTCACTATACCGAGCGGTAATTTACTAGGTATTTTTTAAACGAATAATGTCGAAACCGCCAGAAAAATGAACCGCCTCTTGGATCAATCGCTTATGCTTAGATTTTAAAATAACTTATTCTACTTAAAATACATTGAAGACTCGACAGTATCTATATTTTAATTATGCAGCAATAATATCAGCACAAGTGACAGATATTATTGGTGCATAAGGTACACTATCAAGGACGTACTTGACTTTCTAGCCATCTTTATAATTACTAAGTGCCGAACGTGCTTCTTATAGTTAGCAATCTTACAACTTGCAAGCATTTGCATCAATACATGACAGGTACCTACTAAACTAATAATTTGAGGCCATCTGTATTCATACGCAGAGCCAGGCTGGTTATTTACGGCCATATGTGTTGTACTGATAGTAGAGTGCCCATTTATCGTCAAGATATTACTAATCGGTGAATCAATTTAAGTTGGCCGCCTGTGTAGTGTTTGTAAACGACGCATTGCCGGATATTGGAATTTCAATTTAATTTGTGATTAAAAGTAATTTACCTTACTATTAAGATAATAGGATGTATAGTATAAATTTTTGTATTATACAGATATTTTATTTAATGCCTCGTTGCGTTACTGAATGCGACTGCTATACGCGGGAATTGGTAATGGAATTTTCTGCCTAGACAATAAAAAAATTGTCTGAAATTGCGTTTGCTAGACGGCAATAGGCTGCTGAAACCATAATTTGCAGAATGGTGGGGTAATGCATTACATCCACATAGAGCTATAGGTCTGCCTACCTGTTCCGGGATATAGGCGCGAATCTATGTAAATATGTTTGTTAATAGTCTATAGCAAAGGCTTCCTAAGCATTCTTAAAATAATGCAATATAATGAGAATCAGCTTAAATTTATTCAATTATAAACTGAAACATCATGCAGTTGACTGTTCGGCAAATGTATGTTCGAGTGTTAGACCTCTCTCTCTAAACATTTAATAATAGGTACTTTTATTTTGAGCTAGAAACATGAGTATTCTTTGGAAACTATTAATAATGTTGACCTCCAGTAAGTTTTGCTATTATCTATATACAATTTTTAATCAAGAAACCTGTGGCATAGTACACAAAATTAAGTACAGTAAATTAACAACACCATATATACATTTATAGACATTGCAATCAATAAAATGTATGTTGTGTTCCTGTGGTGAATCCTAGGAGATGCTGTGCTACAAAACTGAGAATCTTTCTTCTTTAGCTGGCAGCATTGTAAATTATTTTTATCTCAGATTAACACTATGTAAGTTATACCTATACGTTCTTTATCCGTGACACCACCAAATGACACCGCCAGTAGTGTCAGAGAGAATTTTCATTCCCTATGACACCACCAGTGGTGTTATAGGTAATTACCTATTCCCTGTGACACCACTGAATGCTAGTGATCGCCAAGAGCTTTGTAGGCTTAAACTGACTATGACTGAATACATCTAAACTGATCAAAAAACTGTTTTTCGTTGGAATCCGATGATGTATCATTTTCTTTATTTTTTTTTTATTTTCATTTACTTACGAGCTAGTTCACAATACATGAATTGAGGTACTCCTTTTAAGTAAAAAAAATACTTGTGTTAGGAGCCCCCGCTCAACACGTTACAAAAAAAGTAAAACTAGACATGTAATAAAAAAAAATAGAAAGAGAAAAGAAAGGTAAACAAAAAATAAATTAATAATAAACAGCATACGTGTGTGTGAGTCTGTGTGTGTGTGTGTGTGTGTGTGTTTATGTGTATTTGTTTGTGTGTGTATGTGTATCACATGTATGAAATATAGTGAACAGTATACAACATGTTAAGTGTTGTGTGAATATTTACATGTACCAATTATATTATTACGATACTACATTCATCAGATCTTCTGTACTACTGTAATTTAGGGTTCTTAACCAAAAAAGGAACGCTTTTTTGCAATCATGATTACTCATGGGGTACATTTTAATGTTTTTTTTTTTTTTTTATAAATTTGATGACTGTCGGTCGAATTGTCTTCTTGCAAAGGATGTACTGACCGTTCTGGTGGGCACGATATTGCAGGTATTTCTTTTCATTAGAAGGTTGGGATCAAAAAGAAGCTTTGAGTGTACTTTTAAGACAGTAAGTAAGCAGAATATATAATTGCCTTATGGAAAGAATGCTATAATGTTTATACAGTTTATCAGTAGAGAATCGATACGGCTTAAAGTACATTACTTTTAAGACTGACCTCTGGGCTCTCTCCAACTCAATAAATTTACTTTTAGTTGATCCACCCCACACAGGTATACAATATGTAAGTACAGATTGAACTAATGCAGTATAAATTTTATTCAATAATTCCGCTGATATGACATTACGCAATGTTTTAAATACCCATATAAATTTTCTAACCCTGTTTTTGAGTAGTTCTAAATGTGAGTGCCAAGATAGTCTCTGGTAAATGATGACACGAAGGTATTTGGTATAACTTACTCTAGTGATAAGAGGGCAACTACAATTTACTGTTTGAAGACTGGTGCATCTATGAATCCGAATTCCAAAGTCTACTGGTGGTTGAGACGAGTTATAAATAGAGAAACATATATAGTCGGTTGTGCTTGTATTTAGGGTTAGAAGATTACTATTGAGCCATTTAGCCACCTTGGCTAGTCCAGCTTCAGCAAGTTCTTGGACTTCTTTCCACGAGCTTCCAGTGAAAACAATGGCTGTGTCATCAGCGTATGAAAAATATTCCCGGACGTGATACCTAGGTTACATAGGTTGTTTATATAAATTAAAAAGAGGGTAGGTCCGAGAACACTACCCTGCGGAACGCCGTAAAGGACGTAGATTCACTGACGTACTGTCCAATTTTGACATGCTGCTGCCGTTCCACAAGATAGCTTTTGAAGAGCAAAAGAGAATTACCACGTATACCTATGTTTTCAAGCTTGTTTATCAGAGTAGGAACAGAGACAGTGTCAAATGCACTTTTTAGGTCAATAAAGACTGTCAAGCATTTCTTACCTTTATCCAAATTACTGGCAATAAGAGAACTAATATTAGTAACAGCATCTTCAGTAGAAACACCTGTACGAAATCCGTATTGAGATGGTGCAGTCAGGTTGTATTTATTTAGATAATTAAGCAGCCTTTTATTCAACAACTGTTCAATTATTTTAGAAATTACAGGCAGTACTGAGATGGGTCGATAATTATAGACATCATCCCTATCTCCACTCTTATAAACAGGCGTTATAATAAATATACCAGTTCTGACACAAAGATTAACCAGATGGCCAAGAATGGGAACTACTGTAGACCTTGTAAGTTTTAAAAATTTTGTGGGGATATTGTCAGGAGAGCTATTCACATCAGTAGAAATTGCTACATCAGTAGAAATTTCTATTGTTGTTTATTGATTACTATTGATGCCGTTAGTTTATTTTTGTCATATTGACATTTTAATTTCTTAACCAGATTATTACAATAATTTCTGTAGTGCCGATATGTAATCTTCAGTACTTCATTAGTTGGGTCATTTTTCAATGACTTTTGCATATTATTTCTATTCCTTATACACCTAAGAACAACCACGGTAATCCAGGGCTTTATTATCCGTTTAGTACTTGGAATAGATATAACTTTAGTGTGAAGTGTAATAGAACCTATAATTTTCTTGAGAAGTATGTCAGTAAGATAATCATTTCCTTTAAAAAGCATTGGGACCTATCTGATCTGCTTTTCGAATATGGCAAATAAACGATAAACATGTAATTTGCATGTGTAAATGGTTTACATACTATACATACGTAATTTAATATCAAAACAAAACTGTTCAAAAACTGTCTGCCTTTCTAGCAAGATTAATGACAGTATTTGTGGCAGAATAGAACTTCTACAAGCGAGCGTCTTTTGGTTTTATGAAACCACAATCCGATGTCATATTAAATTTTAGAAACTATAATTTTCAAGTGCCAAAATGCATGGAGTTTTATCATACATTAGAACTTATTGTAGTTGTTCAAGCATTGAGTAACCTCAGTTAGTAGAAGAAAAAAAACAATAATCCCAATGCTCATCTTCAAAATACAATTGTTTTTTGAGTAGTAGATATTAACTTATTGTATTCAGTCATAGTCAGTTCAACCCTACAAAACTCTTGGCTATCACTAGCATTTGGTGGTGTCACAGTGAATAGGTCTCATTATAGATAATTACCTATGACACCACTGGTGGTGTCAAAGGGAACGAAAATTTGCCCTGCCACCACTGGTGGTGTCATTTGGTGGTATTAAGGGTAAAATTGTACCTATAGTATTAGAGGTAGTCAGGGGCTATGCAAACTTGTTCCCCCCATCAAGTGTAACAATGAAAATCAGTATTCATTACTGTTTAATTTTTCTAATACTTAATTGTTTGTCTGTGTTAGTTAGGTATATGTTGTTTAAAATATCTGCACCTAAGTGACAAATATAGTTATTAAACTAGTTTGGTAAAAATCTATTAGCAGCAGTAAGAGCAGAGAAGCAGCAGAAGTATTCTTATTTTATGAATAAATACACTGTAACTAGGAAGGATTATTTTGAACAAACCTGTATCACAATAATAAAATTGGTAGGTACTTACATTTTTTATCTGTGAACTGATGCAGCAGGCATGACTTGCCAACTCCCATATCTCCAATGATAATATACTTAAATATATAAGAGTAGTTGTATGGTCCTGAAGTCATTGTGATACTAGAATAATAAAGATAGACAACATTAAACAATACCCACCATGTTGAATTATGTACTTGTAATAAAATAACAGTATTTATAAGTATTCCTAGTCAGATTATATATTATATGATAATGATCTATGTTTCAGGTTTATTTGTAAACACCATTAATTAAAACAGCTACTTTTTAACATTTTTGATAACTACAATTATGCTGATAAAAATAAATTACACCTTAATAACAACTGTTTTAAATATAATTGAAGTAATATAAATCACTGTCACACCTGTTCTTTTTTACACACAATTATTTAATGGCATGACAAGATCAAAGTAATCACAATAGCAAGAACTTTGTTTAATTAATCTGTAACACTATTCGTGAATGTCACTATATAACAATGAACTTATTTATATCTAAAATAATTAGTCTAGTTCATAATAGTATTAGCGTAACTAATACCTATATGATACATAACAATAAGTGCACAGGTATCATCCATAGGTAAAAATGATAACGGTTCAGCAAATAAAATGCGGTACATACATTGATTTTAGCTTTTTGATTATAATAATGATGTATGAGTCATCACTCATCACTTAGATGGATTTTCCATTATAATCACATTAAACTAGTATCAATAGTAATAATAAACACCACATTACTGTTACTTCAACAGGAAATAGTCTAACGCGATCACTAAGTACGTAGCAATGTTTATTGGAAGAACTAGACATCAATAGTAATTATTGTAACGATGCACACATAAATTTGCCTTTGTATACGTACGTGGTAACGATATAAAATGTTTTACGGATAAACAGAGAGTACTTGGCTAGAAATACAGAATCGGAATCTTACTTTTTTTTAAAGCTTATGCGCAACGTAGACTTTCTATAAATCTTTTTCTGCAATGCAAAACAAAGACTTCCTTCTTCGTCAAATGACGTATTTATTTGCAGTTGCCAATTGTCATTATTTTGTATAGGGCTACATTTTCTACGTGCAAATGCTAGCAACATATTATTATTATTATATAGCAAATAAGGTACATCTAAATAATCAAATGCAATAAAATAAAAGTAGATTAATAACCCGTAGATTACTAATATTTTATAACAAAATACTGTTAAAAATGTTGCCATAAAAAAAAATCTAAATCACTCAGCTGACTACTGTCATTCATATATTGTCAAGTTTACGAGGGTTTTCAGGAAGGGGATATTATATTGTTTGATAACAATCAATATTACCTACATTGATTCATACCTAAGAGCTAAACACATCCACAAATTATGGCTGGAAAAGATCAGAACAATAGTAACCAAAATGGTATTACAGATGACCATGAAATTGAACCTGTGGCACAAAACGATGACGAAAATGCTGCTGAAGGTACTTATGTTACTGTTGTTGTTGCATACAAGTCTGTGTTACAGGCTGTTTGAATAATTTTTCAGATATATTATTCACTAGCTTTTGCGCGCGGCTCCGCCCGCGTGGTACCTACACTAATAAAAAGTAGCCTATGCCCTTTCCCAGGTTATAAACTATATCTGTACCAAATTTCATCTAAATCGGTTGAGAGGTTTAGCCGTGAAAAGGTAACAGACAGACTGACAGAGTTACTTTCGAATTTATAATATTAGTAAGGTAGTAAGGATTATACACCTAATAATATAATAGTACAAGGACGAAGGTGTGAAGAGAATATTTGTATAATTACATTAATTACTGTAAATATCAAGTGATTTGATGTGATTCTGATATTTATTATAACATAATTTTAAATCTCCTACCTAATTAACTCACAAAATAATATTAAACATAAAATTAGGTTAACAAAGCTGTCCTTAAATGTGTATCACCTAATTCTTGATTACCTAACTGATCAATTATTATTTCTAGAATATTATTTGTTGGACTCAAAATTGGATGAGCTTAACTCTGCATTAGACTACTTGGAACAAAAAAACGATGACATCCATGAACGGCTGAAGGAGCTACTACAGTCAAATATAGATATCAGACAAGAGATGCGCAATGATACTGCAGAGTCATCAGGAAATAATAAAGTTTGATTCTTTGTTATTGTTATCACAACAGTATTGGATAACTATATTTGCCTATTATTATAATACAATGTGTATGTAAAATCTTTAATGTATCAGAAATAGATGAAGTGGATGTCTTAATGTTTGCATTTTTATTTTTATAGCCATAAATATTTCATTAATGTAGCAATGTTATTCATTAACAGTACATAGTCAAATCAAATTCACTGAGGGAATTTATTTGATACTTCATACTATAATATTTTTGTACTTATTTTGTCATATTTTAAAACAGATTACTCTGCTCCTTTCTTATTAAAAATCTACATATATGATGATTGATAAACACTTCTTACAGAAGTGTCTATTTATTTAACTATTTGTAGAACACTACATTTTACCAGGGGCATTGTTACCATCTTAGACAGAATTATTATTGCATGTGTAAGAATAAGATAGGGCATTACAAATGTTTATGTTTCTAATGACCACTTGCCCAAAACTACTACCTAATCAAAATTACCAAAAGACCACTTCACTATATAACCACTTTGCCAAAATATGACTCTCGTAAATAAACATCTCCCAAAGTATCTACCGTTTTATTGATCCCTTGAATGACTAGACTTCCTCAGAATAACTACAAGGCACTTGTTATAGAATAAATAGTTATGTAAAACCTCTATAAGGCCACATATAAAACACAACCGCTTGGAATAGTATGAAAAATCTAGGTACAGATATCTGTCAAAATACATATTTTAAAAATCAATGTTATTCACAGAATGTAGCTGATATGGTTAGCTGCTCATATGAAATGCATCGTACCAAAAAGCTATTAGCTATTAGGGTGGCACAGGTCTCAATGCAAATATTACCAAAAATCAGAGAAATATACATATTATATTTGTATTTTTTATAGCCCTACAATTTAAAAAAAAGTTAATATATGTGAGGCTTAGTCTAGGTATAACATTTGATAGGAAAAAGAAAAATGTAAACAGAACATGAGGTTGACTAAAAAGTAATTGTGTTGCAAAAAGTAAAATATTATTTAGTTACATGTTTTCCCTATTTATTTTTTGTTTCTTCCTTATCATTATCAATTTTATAAAATGGATATTAGAGAATTGTAGGATAATGACTTTTCAGATTGTTGTCATTTTGGGCCATTGGTTGTTTTGGGAAGTCATCCTTTTATTGTACTGCCGTAGTAATCGAGAGGGCAGTAAGTCAAAGGTGGCCATTTTTTTAAATTACTGATTTGGTATGCTTCTCTACTGTAAATAACATTTTTGTCATTTCTTTTGACATATAGAACATAATAATCGAGTATAAAGTTTTATCACAAATGCTAATATTGTAACAAATCTTTACACACTGTTTTCTAAAAGTGCCTTTTCTGACTTACTGCCCTCTCGATTACGACCGCAGAATAGTAGTTGTTTTGGAAAGTAGTCAATTCAAGAAAATACAGTTGACATTCTGGGCAAGTTGTCATTTTAGGAACGTTGTCATATTGGCAAAGTGTCATTACAAACCTAAACAATTACGAAGTGTATACCTTAGTTTGCATGTGCAATACCTTAGAAATAATGGTACAGCCTCTAATTAAATTATTATGAAATCAGATTTCAAGAAATCACCCTTACAAACTCAATAATGAATGTAACTAACCAAACCTATCATAAAATTTACATTAATCTTTATTGCATAGAAAGGACAAAGTAAAACTAA
The DNA here is from genome assembly GCA_963564715.1 of Catocala sponsa. NCBI lineage: Eukaryota > Metazoa > Arthropoda > Insecta > Lepidoptera > Erebidae > Catocala > Catocala sponsa. The sequence goes on from OY751331.1 coordinate 15,866,611, forward strand.
TAATAAATTATATAAAGAACATTAGATTAAATAGACACATTTCAGCTGATATTTATATATCTTAGGTATTTTCAATAACTATTAAATTAATTCATGAAAAACAAGGTTATAGTAATCTTCCATTTTAAATTTCTCTAAGATTTAATGGCCACCAGCTTTGATAAAACGCAGACCACAGTATCCACAAGACTGATCTCCAGGTTTATCCTGAAAATATAATTAATATATATATATATATGTATCACGTCATGCAATAAACAAATTAAGCAGAAGTAAATGAGGGTGCATTAGTGGCACAATCGTACTGAGATCAGCTTTACATGAGATCTCCAAGTTCAAATCCCTAGTTGGTTAAAATGTAATTAGGTTTTCTCTTAAGAAATTCTTAGTCTCAATAGTGACATGGTGTCTGGAACTGTGACCAGAAGGCACCGATAGGCTAATGCTCCATTATGTATGAGGGACTTGAAATCATAGTAAGTGAGGAGGACCTTTGGATATAGTGGCAGATTATGTATGTATGTATAAAACTATATGTACCAAATTAATGTAAACTCGAGGGTGTCCTTCAGGACCACTGCCTCCATCACACCATACAACCCTAGTAGAGACTTGTTTAACTGGCACTTCTGCAATAAGTTTTACAGCCCAATTTTTGTTAACTTGTTTAGGGGCATTTATAAAACGTGCCAGCCTATAGTCATCGGATTCCCACTTCTGTAAAAAAGAAATTGTTGTCAATTTTCTAACCGATTTTAAATGGTTTCTAATTGCAAGAATCTATTAATCTATATAATTAAATAAAACACTATATCTATCTAGTAATGATTGTAGGTGGTTATTTAAATTACTTAACATTGGGAAATTAATCACAAACGCTCAAATATAGCAAATGAAACACTTTATTTACTCTTATGTAAGAATTAACTAGCCAAGAAAAATAGGTTAGGTCAATTTAGAGGTATAAAACGAATAAATATACTTATAGTGGATTTACAAATAAATAATACTAATATAAATAAAATATAATAAGTAAGTACTTGGCCTGTGTGGGTAACAGTATCCTCGATTTTTGAAGCCATACAACGACGAGTGATGTTTTGAATGTTTCTTAACATCATATATTCTTTAATAGGCAATCGTGCTAGTGAATTATGATGCATTATTTTGATAATAATCGAATTCTCTGTAATTTGCCAATCCCAATATTTTTCAGTGTTAAAAACACAGTCCAAAATGTGTAATGTCTAATAGACCCAAAGTACTACGTAGTGACGTTTGACGTTTGTAAATAATATAATTAGGTAGTTAGGTATTCGATTACTTCAGTCAATTGTAATCGATTACAAAACGCATATCTAGCTGTGTATTCTATGATTACATATTAACCAAAGGATTATGTAAATTGTATGTAAATATTCATATATTTCAAGATATAGAATATTGGAAATTCTGTAAGGTAAAGAGTAACCGATTTTATTGGTGAGCCGCAGCCGTAGTAATATTATGAATGTCCAAATTAGTACATAAAGCTTTTTGGATATTAAAATTTGTCACTCTTAGTCTAGTCAACAAGTGCTTTTTGGTCAACTTTTTTCAGCAGTCTCGGAAAAATATGAACTAGGTGTCATTCGATTCGGAATGGCATGTAGATAAATTTTGAAAAAAAACAAATTCCGTTTACAAAAATTGCAAAAGTTATAAATAATAATTAACTAAAAAAAACAAGTGTCATGATTCCTTTTTTTTGTTAATAATTCTGTTCGGGAGTTTTTATTTATTCTACTGGCAACACAGTCAACCATCATTTTTAAATAATAAAATAACTTGTTCTCTCGGCGAAAGATCGCTCAGCATCACAGAGTACTTTTTTATATAGGAAACTCAGCATTCGGGGAGGGGGGGCGGGGGGGGGGGCACTGCCCAATATCTTTCCTATATCCAAAGATAGGACTTACATCTGTGTTTTTGGCCCCGTACTTGTGTTGTAAATCAATCGCAAAAGATGGCGCTTAAACAAATTTTAATTTATTATTTAGTGTCAGTTCTTACCTATCTATACTTTTATATATTTAATTGATCTAGAATCATATTTTATTCTCATTTTAATTGTTTTATCATAAAAATGTCATAAAATACAAATTAGTAAATATGTCGATTAAAGACTATGATTCAAACATTGGGTTTGTAAGACAGTCACAATATGGCGCCTGCATCTTGCCCGTGCGCACGTTTGTAGTTTTTCGTCCTATATTGTGTATTTTTCGGCTGCGAAGGTCTTATGAAAGTGCGTTGAATCGAGCTCTGTGTTCCTCCACCTTGTGTCAATTAATCTTCCCATCGAAAACTGTTGTTATCAGTGTGCGATAGTGACGCTTTTAGTGTTTAATGTGGTGCGGTTTTTCCAACTACAAAAATGCCGAGACGCTGTGCATTTCCCTGTGAATCTAGACTCCGCTGCATAGTTATATTTTAATAAACATAAATATAATAAAATGTTATTTGTTGTTGTTTTATTTTTATACTACGATATGCACCTTATACTTATTGTATTTAAATTGTTTTGTTTGGATCTATTTTTGTAACATTCTACTTGTTCTATTTGCAATTTTTATGTTACAAAAATACAATTGATACAAAACAATTTAAATACGAATTTTTGGATTATAAAATACATAATATAAATAGCTATAGGCACAGAATACGGAATAGCTATAGCTATGTATGGAAGTATTAGTGCGGGGCCAAAAGTTCAGATGTCGCTGTTTCAAATAGGGTTGGCTGAAATTGGCCATAAGAGGGCTCTCTTTTCCCTATGTATTACTTTACTCTTTGCTCAGCATTAAGGAACTAGTATTCAACTGAGTAAGACGTTCTCAATAGTCCGTGTAATTGCTGTGAGTTTGGTAATATAGTCACATAATATTTTAGACGATTGAGTTTCATTATATTTCAGAAGTGGGATGAGTAAGACACGCAAACATTTTCGATAATAATCTTTTTGTAATGGCGTTATTTCTTTCGTGTTTTTAAAAGTTTAATTAGTAGATACTTATTTCGATTGTTTAACTGTGAACAAACTGATAAGTATAATACTTTAGTATAACCTATTGTCATTTGCTATCATAATGTGTCGACTTTTACAGTACACTTGACAATACACTACATAAGTGTAATAAACTACCCACATAATTACACACAATGACATTATACGCGATTCCCATAGGAATCATCACAACTTGGTGTATTTTCGAGTGTTAAAACTGAACGGTTACCTTGAAATACACTTAGTAACTCTTTAACTGGAGTGCTGTTGGGGAATACCCTCAGTGTATCCTACATATTCAGCTAATGAGTAAGGTTTACTTTCTAGAGGCAACCATGCCGACAAACCCGAGGTCCGCCTGCCTATTGGTTGAAAACTCTACATGCACGACTGTAAATATAATTCTTTAGTAAATAATTGAAATATGCATTGTAAATTAGCAGCGCTTCGATGATAAAATGACATAACCTATGATTTTTTTTTTGAAACATTAGCATTTACATTGGATCTGGGGAATACTTGGTCAGGGTACTCCCTGATAGTGTTTTTTTTAGTTCTAAGAGTGCATTGTGCTCTTGCGTGAAATACTTGGACGAGGCTACTCTTCGTCAGTGTTTTTGCTGCAGCATAATGCCGTTGTTTGCTTAGGTATAACGCTTACGCTTACCTAGTCAGTGATTAATTGATTATACAGTGATATACTCTTCAGCAATCTTTAGCTGGGATGCAGTGTTATTACGTAGTATTACGCAGTCGTGGTTCTTGCACAATGAAACGCCGAGTTACTTTTTACACAACCAGTATATATTTCAGCAGAGTAACGTTCTAACTGACAGTTGTAACGAGAATGAATATTTGTTAATCTCCTACCTTATTTATATATTTTTATCAATGTATCAAATGGAAAGTTAAATATCGACTAATTACATTTTAAGGTGTAAAATTAGTACAGTAACAAATAACAATGATAATTATTAATACAGGAATAATCAAATGTAAATATGCAATTATAACATAACAATTAAAACAATATAATACGTCACAACCGTGTGCTACTATTGAGTACTTGATAACACTCGGCCATCCTGTGTAGGTCGTGTCCCACGGCCCGCGTTCTGCTGCGCTTCAGAACTGAACCCGGAGTCCTGGAATGGATATATGATTCAGCAGTAACTTGTTGTTTTGTGATAATTATTTTAAAGTTATTTTCAAGTACGTACGTACTTTTAAGTATGGGTTGTTCATTTGTATTGGTTTAAGTTATACCTTTTAGCAGTTATTTAAGTATGCCACACAGATTTACTTAATTCAGTTATTTCTATTTGACTAGTGTTATACATATCGGATCAACTGTCTTTCTATCATCAATCACTACAGTTCAATCAAACTATGAAAATGTGCTATTAATTAGGTGTGCCCCAAGGTAGCATACTAGGTCCACTGTTGTTTTAATTTATGTCAACGAATTACCAAATATAACTAACTATGAGTGTATAATGTATGCAGATGACATAACCATATTTTTTTACAAACGACCATTTGAATGATAAAGATTTTGAAAATAATTTAAATGTAACATTAAATACAGTTATAAATTGGCAAGCGTCTATAAATTTAAAAGTTAACCTCACTAAAACAAAAATGACATTTAAAAATTATAAGTCTGAACTTTCCTCTTAGAATTCTTGATCAGAACACATAAATCGATAACGTCGAACAAATTAATCAACATTTATTTATTTATCAACATACAATTGCCTTTACAGGTATCTACCCAATACGACAATGTAGCTACATAAGTGACAAATACATTAGAGTTACTCTTATGAATTCCGCCAATGTACAATTAAATATATCGATACGCTGAGAGACGTTATTTAAAATATTAAGTGCGCGCCCGACTGGTGAGTACTTTAACAAGTTAGTGCGAGCGACTGGAACATCGAACAATTTTCCTCGCGGCGCGGCGCCTGCCGCAGCCTCGTTTTAGGAACCACTAATTTAATTAATTCTAATATTTGAGGGTTATTTAGTTTCCCACGAAACACTAAAAACATGTATTTGCCTAGTGCCAAGTCTCTCCTAGCTTCCAACTTATTGTACCCCACCATTCCTATCACAAAAAGAGTAGGATACATCAAAGGGTAATAAGGGTAGACTCCATATTGTTTCATATACACGTAACGGGTAAACTTATTCTGAATCTTCTCCACCATGAGACTATATTTAGTTTCATAGGGATTCTAGATGATAGCACTAGTTTCCAACCTACTTATAATTAGCGCATTATATAAAGACTTTACCGCTGATGTGTTATTAATATATTTATATTATATTATTATTATTCCATCACATACACACAACACCATCTAGCCCAAACTAAGCAGAGCTTGTACTATGGGTACCAGACAATGGATAAACATAGGTACCTGCGACCTCAGGCTTGGCAGTCGGTTACACTAACCACTACGCCATCGAGGCCGTTAAAGTCTCGAGTTTCTCGAATGATACAACATTACACTTCGATACGTTAAAATGTAGCTTATTAATTAAACCCCACTTTGCCATATGATCTATATTTAGCTGCAGCCGTTTATGGTCCGTCATGTTGCAAAGAGAAGGCAACCCACATCTTCTATCACTTCTGGGAGGTCATTTATCATAATAATGAACTCGTAAGGGTCCTAAGTTACTTCCCTGACTCACCCCTGTTAAAGTGCGATACGGTCTAGAATAACAACCAGCATACTCTACAAATTGCTGTCGATTCCCTAAGTAAAAAACTTAAGTAAGTCTGGAGTAAAACCCATCTTCGCAAACTTTGTTAAGAGCCATTTCACATTTTTGGGCAAGAATCTAATATTTCAGTCGTTAAATTGACAACCTTAGATAATATATTGATGGCAATGAGCACATGTAAATAATAGATCAACTCTTGATCTAGTGTATTGATAGTTAATATTTACAAATACTAACTTGTATGTTTAGTATTTACCGATTTCCCGCTACTAGTTTTTACGAAAAATCGCGCAGAACTAATTTTGAAGCCTGAAATCTATCACTAACTTTTATATATTTACTACAAAAATAATATTTAATGCTAGGGCTTATACCCTTCTTGTAACTGCATTGAGTAGAAAAGCCATTTCACTAGTAAGTTAATTGTAAAAAAAAGATAATCTTGGAGCAATTTTAACGCTTTGTCCCAGTTTTACCACGTCGTTTTGGTTTTAATAAAATATAAATAATGTAATATTATATATACCAAAAGAAGCTCTGTTTATCCATGAATTTAGTTCAATAGTTGTATTGACAATCCGTACGTTTAATTAGTCACAGTAAAATATTTACCAACCCTCTAAATTAGGATAAATTACTATGCGCGCGAGAGTATTTCTCAGTACGGCGCGAGCGCCCATCGAAGCAGGACCTGTTACTTTTTTGCGCATCCCGATTTACGTGCTTTCGAGCCGCGAACGCAATATTATACTACGACTGCAACGACTCGATCGATCTAATATATTGAAATAAGCAACCGTAATTTTTCTGTGTAAAATCATTATAACTAGTAGTTATACTATAACGTGCAGTGTGGTTTATTGATTTTTATTGTAATTAATTATTATGTTAATTAATAATAATTATTAAGTTGTAGTAATGGGGCGTAAAACTTCTGGTTACCAATATGTAAAAAAAAATAAACTGAACAAAAATAACGATATAAACTTATATTTTCCTATACTATGTTTTATTATAAAACTAAAAATTAAATAATCTAGACTTTTTATTTATATTGACTGCACTGTTGGCGTAGTGGTTTAAGCGACCGCCTCGTCGCTTGACACTGCGCCGAGTGTTGTGGGTTCGATCCCCACACGAGACAACACTGTGTGATTCATAAATTGTTGTTACGTGTCCGAGTGTTCATTATGTCCGTTAGTTGTATGTTTGTAAAGTCCCCCGCGACACATGATTTAGTCCAAACGCGGGAGTTCTTTTAAAAAAAAAGAAAATATTTATCTATAATTAATACAAATACGTTATTTGTTTTGAAAACTTACATAATGCTAAAGTATGTTTAATACAATTCAAGCAATAGGTACCAAGAAAAGTATCAAAACGTAAGTGTAGACACGGTCGCACTATACCACGACGCTCCTAGATGCATCGTACTGTCTCGATCGCTCGGCGAGTCGGAATTTACCTAAACTTCACTTGCGTAATTTTGTGAAATGGCTCTTAACAAAACATCATTGTCCACCATATCAAAAGCCTTCCGATAATCAAAATAAGCTACATCAAGCTGGGCACCCGGTTCAGAATCTAATACTAGACATGTATAATTCATAAAGCACATCAGGTTTGAGTCTGTACTACGGCCAGCGCGGATCCCATGTTGTTCATCATTAAGTTGTCCACTCACCTGTCCATAAATCGTAGTACACAATGCTGACTCAAAAACCTTCGCAAGTGCCGACAGTACCGCTACTACTATATTCACTAATATCCGAGACCTTTAGGAACCGGAATAACAGGAATGAATTGGAAAGCACATGTTGAAAAATAAATAAAAGAATTTCTAGTTGTCCGCATATTTCGGCTATGTATATCCCCTACTCACATACGGTGTCATTTATTGGGCAAATTCCACCAATGTACATTCGATATTTGTGCTTCAAAAGAAATGTTTGCGAATTATATACAACATGCAAAACACAGACGCATTACGCAATACATTCAAAGACAAAGGGTTTCTAACATTGACGGGTATATACATACTGCAGCTCTGCTTAATTGTAAAATGTTATACCGATTTCTTTAATTTTAAGGCAGACACTAAATTAAATATTCGCAATAAATATAATATTAACCTCCCTATTATAAACAATGATATCTATACTAATATTACAAAGCTGAAGAGTTTGTTTGTTTGTTTGTGTTTGTTTGTTTGTTTGCTTGAACGCGCTAATCTCAGGAACTACTGGTCCGATTTGAAAAATTCAGTGTAACATAGCCCATTTATCGAGGAAGGCTATAGGCTATATATCATCACGCTAAGATCAATAGGAGCGGAGCACCAATGAAGAATGTTTCAAAATCGGATAGTTTTTTCCCTTTAGAGAGCTTCCGCTGCGTGCGCTGCGTAAACAGTTAAAGTTTCGAAAAAATCATGTATGACACAACTGTTCCCCTTTATAAGTTCTAAAAAAAGTCCGCGACAGCATATGTCTATCTTTTAAGGTTGGCTCACTATAACCTTTATGCTAATGAAATTTGTTCTAAAATAATGCATTATTTGCGAAGGTGTTTTTATAAACATGATATTAATCCTTATCCAAATAAATACGTTATTCATCACAAGTATTTAATTTAAAACAAAATTGCCCTTTACATCATTCGATTTCAATAATTATCTTAGGAGATATCGCAGTTTTAAAATAACATACGCAGCAAAATAATGATCAAGTTTGTACTGCGCGCGCATTTATGACGTGCATGGCCGCCCGAAAACTACGATATACCATGCCGCGCGGCTCAGACGCGTGGTCATGGTCGGCTCCTTACGAAACTGTACACGGAACATCACGCTACGACCCACGGGGGCGGCGCAGTAACGATAAACGCGGGTGAAACCGCGGGAACATCTAGTTTATTATAAAAGCGCTTATATTACTGCTAATCGTGTGTTTATTCATATCCCTGTATACATAAAACAATTAAATAGCAATATGTTTAAAAATGCCTTAAAGAAGTGGCTTATTATTAATGTCTTCTATAGTCAAGGGAATTATTTTGTTAATAAAAAAAAAACTTGAGAGGTGTCAAGGGACACCCGGATGGAACAAAGTTCCTTTCGATTAATTAGTGAAGGAATTGTAATAAAATTTTATTGTTTTAAGTTATAATAATATTTTTTTTTATTATTAACAAATATAATGTAATATAAACTTAATCAGTAGGCTCAATTTTAGTAATAATTGGCTTGTGGACATTAACAATACATACATATTAAGAAATAACCTTAAACTTACAACTATAGCAAAAAGTGTCGTTACAAAAAGTGCTCGAAGGATCGAACCCGCAACACTCAACGGTGTAGTAACGAGACGAGATAACATCTTAAAACTACTCGCCATATATACACAGTCAACATATAAACTAACATAGTTTAAGTAATTTAATTAGGGGACACAATATTAAAGACCTACTTACGCTAGCTCACCCGTTAGTTGGCTCCTGTTTAGTGCTGTTTACTTTCAAAGTAACAGGCTTATTTTATACAAGTGGGTGGCAATTTCCAACGAGAAAATATCTTTGGCTTTATACTGTCTACAATATTTTTTGTAAATCCTTACTAATATTATAAATTTGAAAGTAACTCTGTCTGTCTGTCTGTTACCTTTTCACGGCTAATTCACTCAACCGATTTAGATGAAATTTAGTACAGATATAGTTAAAACCTGGGGAAGAATATAGGCTACTTTTTGTTGATGTAGGTACCACGGGGGCGGAGCCGCACGCAAAAGCTAGTAGTTTATATTTATAAATTTTTAAGTGTGGGTGTGTAAATTAAGAATATATTTTGTTTTGCATATATAAAGTGAAACTGAAAACTGAAAGGATAACATCTTATATAATCATTCGTTGTAGATTTTTATAAATATAATATGCTGTCATCCCTCTTTGTACACGTAGTAAATAATCTTTGGACCAATATCAAAACATTTTTTTAGTTAAATTTTTTAACAACTGATTTAGCCGTTCAAAATATTTCTATCCTTCCAGCTTACGAAAGTAAGGAAGTGCTATGTAGTTGTCAGACAATAATGATGTTCAGCCGTGTTTGGTAGCCGGTACACAGCTTTCTGATAGTTGTGATGTCTATCGATTCGGCTTGAAATGTACTTATTATGTTTAATTCATAACAATCATAACATAACGCATCTACAATCGACAAACCTTGATAAATAATATGAAGATAATTAAACTGATTCCTAAGATGCATTAAATTAACGTAAATATCACCTCGGATATAATCTATATATTAATACGTGAAGTGAAAACTTTGGATCCCTTTTTACGAAAATCGGGCGGACGGAGGAGTATGAAATTTCGCACACTTATAGTTTATACAGAGAAGAAGTGACGAATGCTAATATTTTTTTTAAATATGCCTTAGAAATACATTAAATTACTGAAAAACACTACACGCACACAACCATGCATTTGACACACGCAGTCGAAGCGCGTAACTATGGTTACATATATCAATATATAATGACATAAAAAGTGTCGTTACAACTTTTGGTCTTAATTTTTTCCGTCTAGCCCCCTTTCGCAACGCGCGATAAGGAACTTCGTTCCAATAATATGTATAGTCTATAAGGACTTCTTGATGTTTACTAGAGTTACTGTTTACTGTAAAGTTGCAATACCCGAATGGGTAACTTGATTCGAAAATTATATAACACCATTGCACCTACACAGTTTTATGCAATAAATATATGTTTATGTCTATATGTCTGTGTCTGTCTACTTAACCCATTCACAACACCATTGCACCTACACAGTTTTATGCAATAAATATATGTTTATGTCTATATGTCTGTGTCTGTCTACTTAACCCATTCACAGTCCCGTGATAGACACAATAGAAAATCAATTGTTATGTACCATATGTGGTTCATCGGACAGGGAACGTGTTAATCACACAGTTATCATTTCTATTATGACAACTTAATCACATAGCCATCCCCTATTTATATAGACTTGATCACATAGCCGTCTACAAATGGACTTAATCATAAATACGTGACTTGATCACTCAGCCGTCTCTATATGGATAACAATCACACAGACAGACTTGGTCACTTATCCGTCTTTATTATAAACTGGATTACAGACTTGATCACACAGCCGTCTGTATTTCTATAGACTTGGTCACTTAGCCGTCTATATTCATATAAACTGGATCACAGACTTGATCACACAGCCGTCTGTATTTCTATAGACTTGATCACACAGCCGTCTTTATTTATATAGACTTGATCACACAGCCGTCTTTATTTATATAGACTTGATCACACAGCCGTCGTTATTAATATTTATCACACAGTTACGAGTGTTATATAATTATGTTTATGGGTAGGATATAGAGAAACATTTATTTACTTAAACACACAATTTAATAATGCTAGGCTCGATTTTGATTTGTAAGTTCTTAACTTGCGAGATAGAGAGTAAATTAATTTTACTACCGGTGTCTATATATGCTCTGAGCTGTTGTCCGAGTAGACCTCGAAATCAACATTATGAAAACTAATTACTGAAGGTACTTCACAAATAGTAAGTTATTGTAATTATAAATCCTTATTTTAAAATATCACGGCCTATTATAACCTCATGTTTTATAACATAGTCGGGTAGAATATGGAACAAAATTGCATGATTATTCTCATTAAAAACAACCTCAGAGTTCCTCGGTATAACAAATAGCGGAATTATCAATACCAGTTATTTGAACAGAACTATCATAACGAGTGCGTTATGTCAGCTACAATTAATAACACGAGAGAACATCCCGCTCCGGAATCGAAATAAAATGAAAACGACCCACCTGATTTTTGTAACTAACAGCACAGAGACCATCTCACAGCTGTCCACACGGCGGCGCTCGTTTGTTGAGCTTGATCAATTGCATCATGTTCTTTTGCTGCATCTCAAACGTAGTATACCAGTGAGAATGGAGTTCAGATCCCACTTCTGAACTATTACGCAGTCGTGGTTCTTGCACAATGAAACGCCGAGATACTTTTTACACAACCAGTATATATTTCAGCAGAGTAACGTTCTAACTGACAGTTGTAACGAGAATGAATATTTGTTAATATCCTACCTTATTTATATATTTTTATCAATGTATCAAATGGAAAGTTAAATATCGATTAAATTTTACACCTCAAAATGTAATATTTTAAGGTGTAAAATTAGTACAGTAACACATAACAATGATAATTATTAATTATAGGAATAATCAAATGTAAATATGCAATTATAACATAACAATTAAAACAATATAATACTTCACAACCGTGTGCTACTATTGAGTACTTGATAACAGTAGATTGACGAGTAAAATACTTGCAATAGCTTTTGTAGTATTGAGGTAATTTCTTTGTTAAACAAGCGCTGCTGGTTTATAAAGCTACTTGACTTGAAGGCTGTTGCCACTTGACTTGCAGGCTGTTGCCACTTGACTTGGAGGCTATTGCCACTTGACTTGGAGGCTATTGCCACTTGACTTGGAGGCTATTGCCACTTGACTTGGAGGCTGTTGCCACTTGACTTGGAGGCTGTTGCCACTTGACTTGGAGGCTATGTGCGCTTCGTGCTACTAAGAGGTTATGTGTGCCTCGTGTGCTACTAAGAGGTTATGTGTGCCTCGTTTGCTACTAAGAGGATATGTGTGCCTCGTTTGCTACTAAGAGGTTATGTGTGCCTCGTTTGCTACTAAGAGGTTATGTGTGCCTCGTTTGCTACTAAGAGGTTATGTGTGCCTCGTTTGCTACTAAGAGGTTATTTGTGCCTCGTTTGCTACTAAGAGGTTATGTGTGCCTCGTGCTACTAAGAGGTTATGTGTGCCTCGTGCTAATAGGCATGAAAGTGGATATAGTTACAAGAATAGAAAAGGGTATGTTAAGCTGGTTTGGACATGTAGAAAGAATGGACGAGGAAGGACTAAGAAAGTTTATAAGGCTAGTGTGAATAGAACAGTCGCAAGAGGAAAACCTAGGCGAACGTTTCTCGATCAGATCAGAGGAGGTTAAGAGCTCCTTGAACCGACGGGCGTGTATGAGGAATGTGATGAAAGTGAATGAAGCCAGAGAAGTGTGTCAGGATCGTAGCAAATGGAAATCCGTAGTCTCTGCCTACCCCTCTAGGAAACAGGCGTGAATCTATGTATCTATGTGCTAATAGGAGAGGATGTGTGCCTCATGCTAATAGGAGAGGTTATGTGTGCTTCATGCTTTAGCCAAGTATGCTTTGATTAATATGCCTTTTTATATTTGTGTGCCTTTTGCTTTTTAGCAGAGGTTATGTGTGCCTCATGATTTAGCTAAATGTGCTTAAATTAAAATGAGGTTAGGTTCGCCTCATACATATGTCATGTATGTGAGTCGACTAGCAGATATTAGTTGTCTCGTTAGTGAGCCAAGTACATTCAAGTTACATAGTGTACATCATTGAAATGATCAGTGTCATATGTGCGTAGCATAGGTAATTTTTTGAAGTTGAAATATTAGAGGTTAACCATACTTTATGTAATAGGCCGTGCTACTATGGTCTATTACTGACTTTTACAATGTTTAGTCATCTAAGCATGATAATATCGATTCAGTCCTAATATTATATTTTTATTTTGAGACCATGAAATCGGACGACGCGATGACTCCAGGTCCTGATGGTGACATTTTTCTATAAATATTGTCGCGGACAATTACTTTTATTTTTGTGCACATTAGATATACCTACTTTAAAGTTTTTTAATTTTAACTGAAACATAATACTAGAAAATGATATATAATATAACTATCATAGAAAAGAGTTTGGACAAATATGCCTGTTGACAATAAACTAATACGATTTAAAGAAATTATATTACAATGGGATATATAATAATTTGCCGATTCTTAAAGATCATACGTTTTAATTCCATTATACGTTTTTAGATGCATATAGGTATGTTGTTTGTCTTTGAACATGTTTATGTTCTAAGATAGCATGGAAATATATACAAATTCGGTTTGTTTTTCTAATTTGGCATATATCATAATAATTTTAAAGGCATATTAATTAACTTAATTAAAACATAAACCATTATCATTTTGAGTTATATTTCTGGTTGTTTTTATAACTGTGCATTCCATTATTGTGTCGCAATAGGTGTCCGACGTGCAGTCATGTTATCTGACCCGTTACGCATACTATAAATGCGCGCGGTTTCACTCTTAATTTTATAGTACACATTATAATTATTATATGGTTAATAGTAAATTTAAATTGTAATCTTTCCAATGAAATATCTCCTTAAATTATAGTATGGTCAAAGAGACAAATACTTGGCAATTATTCCGACTTTTGTAGTAGTTCCTGCGTTGCAGCCTATACGTTTTACTAATATTATTATTTATGTTCATTGTTATTTGGATTATAAATTTAATAATTTTATTATAATTTGCTAATCATTATGAAGCTATTTTATTTTGTATAAGAGCATTTATTAACTATAGCTGCATAATCAAGTCCACTTTTCTTACAAAGGTATCGTTTTAAAAATTTGACACCGTAATTAGAAATGAATGCATGAGAACGTAATACTATCGGAGGGAGGCATCAGGCATGACATCGGTAACTTATGTAAACAATACAGGTAATGAAATTTTACACTAAATCATGTGATTGAATTTGTTTGAAGGAGTTCTTAGAATTTTGACATAATTTTTGAATGATATTTATAGTCAATGATTTAAAGTAAGATTGCATATTGGTTTGGTTTTGGTATAGGTTTTCGAACGATATTAAAAATATTTTTGTTATCTTTTGAATGCATTTAGGTATCGTTCATAAAATAAGATGGATGATATAGGACAGATATAGAGATGTGATAATAAGAGTGAGGTATGGGTATGAGTATTTTATTATAGTTGATATGAATGTTAGGAAATGTGAAATACAGATGGAAATATTTGGTTGATATGTTTTTGACAGCTATTTGGCTTGATCACCCAATGACGATGTTGGATTCGTAAAGACCATATTGGTATTTGGATTTGTTTAAATAATGTAGATGTATGTTTTGATTATTATGTATGAGGTTTCATTGTGAGGTTAGAACTGAATTTATGTAGGTACACCCAAGTGATAATAAAAGAGTTCTGTTCCTTCAATTTGATCATGGTACAAACGAAATTTCTGTGAAAATTGTTAGAGGTCAAAGTAGCCTTACGTAAAGACCCATGATTTGGTGAAATGATTTAGTGAAATGATTTGGTGAAATTATTTTATAATGGCTTGATGAAATGGTTTGATGGAACAGTTTGATGGAACGATTTGATGGAACGGTTTGATGAAACGGTATGATGGAACGGTTTGATGAAGAGGTTTGATGGAACGGTTTGATGAAACGGTTTGATGACACGGTTTGATGAAACGGTTTGATGAAATGATTTGTTGAAATGATTTGTTGAAATGATTCCTTGAAATGATTCGTTGAAATAATTTGATGGAATGGTTTGATGAAATGGTTTGATGAAATGGTTTAATGAAATGGTTTGCTGAAATGGTTTGATGAAATGATTTGGTGATGGAATGATTTGGTGGAATGGTTTGATGAAATGATTTGATGAAATAAATTTGGTGAAATGATTTGAATGGTTTGATGACATTGAGATGGTTTGATGACATTGAGATGGTTTGATGACATTGAGATGGTTTGATGACATTGAGATGGTTTGATGACATTGAGATGGTTTGATGACATTGAGATGGTTTGATGACATTGAGATGGTTTGATGACATTGAGATGGTTTGATGACATTGAGATGGTTTGATGACATTGAGATGGTTTGATGACATTGAGATGGTTTGATGACATTGAAGTAGAAGTTTATTCGTATACATATGAGACATAATTACAGAGGATGTTACAAAGGTTAAGGTACATCATACCTCGCCTTTAGTAGGCGTACGCAGCGATAGCTCAGTGGGGAGACCAACAGACTGCAATTCAGAGGGTCTCTGGTTCGAACCTACGTCGCGCACCTCTGACTTTCGGAATTTATATGACTTTTCGAAATTATGTGCGTATTGATTGACAATTATCGTCTGCTCCGTGCCTCGCAGAGCACGTTAAGCCGTCGGTCCCGGCTGCCGTGAACATCTATGGCAGTCGTTATTGGGAGAATGTCGACACAAACGATCCCACTGGGTCGAAGTGTCGCCGGTCAGCACTGACTTGCCCCCACATAAGATAAGATAAGATAGTAGGCGTACAGTCATGATTTGTAAACAAAATTTTATTGTAAACTTGACGATTGAAAAGAGTGGCCATGAGTTTCTTGCCCGCTCTTCTCATGAGCCCTACACACTTGCCTTGCTGAACGTGGCAGTAAATGTAAATTCACAGAAAAAAAAATTGTGCAACTTTGACATTCATAGGTGTTGCCCTGAACTTGAATAAATTTATTTTTGATTTCATTTACGAATGTTATCAGATAGTGCAAAAAAAATAACAATAATTAATAAACATAATATTCATTATCAATAGGAACAATAATTATAAATATCCGAAGAAAATAAATAATATCGTAACTGTATAAAAAAAAACATAGTATAAGCAATGTCAATTTCCAGTTTAATAATTACATAAGTCAAGATAAATTAAATATAAATACATTGTATAATTTTATACAGTACTTATTATTATATTGCTAATAGACATTTCGTTTTAAAGTATGTGTGAATACAATATTCATTTAATGTATAAAAGCAATTCTCCAATAGTAATTTTTTTAATTTAGTTTAAAATTCGATGATCGGGGTGTTTCTCTGTTATGCATAGGGATGTGGATATATACTTTTCATTCTTGCTAGCACCATATCTTGATCGTGTGATAATGAAAACTGAGTGGTTTTAGTTGAGGTTGTGCTCCAGGAGTAGCATGGTATCGGATGGCCGAATGTCATGATTTCTTATTTTTGTTAATAATTCTGTTCGGGAGTTTTTATTTATTCAACTGGCAACACAGTCAACCATCATTTTTAAATAGTGGGGTTATTGTGGAGGGGAAAAATAACTCGTTCTCTCGGCAAAAGATCGCTCAGCAGTAAGGAACTAGCATTCAACTGAGTAAGATGTTCTCAATAGTCCGTGTAATTGCTGTGAGTTTGGTAATATAGTCACATAATATTTTAGACGATTGAGTTTCATTATACAAGGGTTTCCTTTTTTGCAAATATCTCAAAAAGTAATTGAGATTATTCAAATCTAAAAAAAGATTCAGAAAGAGGAGGCAATTTCCTAAAAAATAGTCTCGACTCCCGGAATTGTAAGACCAATATTTATAATTTTCCCAGAGGGATGAAAATACAGCCGAAAACGAGTATAATAATAATAATAAATTTATTTGCATAAAATGTGGTGGATACAAAGATGACAAAAATAACAAACAGCACAAAACACATTTCGCCATATTACAATAGCATGCAAATATTGAATGAGTACAATTTGTAGAATTCTAGTAAGGTTTCATTTACACAATTTAATATTTATTACTTAACATAAAGTATTTCTAAAATGATAAGACCCTGCGGCAAATTTTTTTAGAAATTCGTTGACAGAGTAAAAACTTTCTTCAATCAGCCATTTTTTTAGTGCGGGGCAAAATTTATTGTACGGTAGTTTTACTATATCTTCAGGTATCGCGTTAAAAATAAGTGGTGCCATATACACGCAACTTACTCTAAACGTCTCTAATCGAGGTATGGGCATTTTTAAATAGTTATGGTTAATTTTACGCTAATTTTTATTATCTTTAACTTCGAACAATTCTAAATTACATTTAACAAATTTCGCTACTTCATAAATGTATATACTAGGCACAGTTAAAAGACTTTCTGCTTTAAATATTTGCCTACATGAGTCAGAGCACTGCATAGTATATATTGCACGGATGCATTTTTTCTGAGCTATAAATACCCGGGTCATTTCTGATGAGTAGCCCCAAACTAATATACCATAACGAATTATGGAGCAAACGTATGCATGGTAAACCAACAATGCTGATTGCCTTGAAGCTACATCCTTAACCTTTCTTAAGGCAAAAACAAATTTATTTATTTTTTTGCAAACGCTATCTATATGTGGTTTCCATGTAAGATGTTCGTCAACCGTGACACCTAAAAATGTTGTGCTCTGTATTTGTTCAACTACTTGGTTATTGCATTTAATATTTAATTGTTCGTGCTTGGTGTTAATAGATCTAAAGTGAATAGCTTTTGTTTTATCTATGTTCAATTTTAATTTATTTAAGTTCAGCCAATTATTAATATCAAGAAGTGTATTATTTATTTGATTTTCACAGTTAACGGTTTTGTCACTTCCTATAATTACTGTCGTATGATCAGCAAACAAAACACATTCGTGTTTTTGTATTGCTTGAGGAAGATCGTTAACATAAATTATGAATAACAAGGGTCCAATCACACTCCCCTGCGGCACACCACAATAGTTATATCTAGGTTCAGAATCAAAGATTTCCAAATTATTTGTAACATTATTGAATTTAGTTATTCGTGTGATT
This sequence comes from Catocala sponsa, assembly GCA_963564715.1. Classification (NCBI taxonomy): domain Eukaryota; kingdom Metazoa; phylum Arthropoda; class Insecta; order Lepidoptera; family Erebidae; genus Catocala; species Catocala sponsa. The sequence goes on from OY751331.1 coordinate 15,885,019, forward strand.
TGTTTTCTGTTATATAAAAATGACTTGAACCATTCTAGTGCGACACCTCGTATGCCACATTTGTCTAATTTATCAAAAAGTATACTATGGTTTACAAAGTCAAAAGCTTTGCTTAAATCCAAAAATAGAACACTAGATTTAACTTTTTTATTAATTTTATATATTATTGATCCTATCAGACTAAAAATAGCATCTTGAGTTGATCTGCCTCTCCTAAATCCGAATTGCTGTTTAGTTAATACATCATATTTATTAAGGAAATTAAGTATTCTCTTATTAATTACTTTCTCAAAAACTTTAGAAAATATAGGTGTTAACGCTATTGGACGGTAGTTGTTTTTATCTGTTCTTGAGCCTTTTTTGTGCAATGGCTTTATAACAGACAGTTTCAAGATTTCTGGAAAGCAACCTTGTTCTAATGATAAATTTATGATATAAGCTAATGGTTCAGCTATGTTTTGAGATATAAGTTTTATAAGTTCTGCAGTAAGGTTGTCGTGGCCCGATGACTTACTACTTTTTAAAGATTTTTTTATATTATGAATTTCTATTGAGTTTGTGGGTTCGAGAAATATACTATGATTATTTACATTAAAGTTATAATTATTTAGACTATTATTTTGTATTGGAATTTTATTATTCTGAATAATATTAGTAAAAAATGTATTGAATATGTTAGCGATGCTAGTTCCAGATGTAGCTACAGAACTGCCGTCGATTAATTTTTCAATATAAACCCTCATGGATTCGGTACTCTGGCTTGCGCAAGCCACGCCTACTTCGGACACTTGTAGTAGTACTGCAAGACAACAAGCTCCAACAGCCGCGCCGCTGTCACAGATCCCGAGAAAAGCCAGCCACAGTCGAGCGCCAGCTTGCTATACTGCCTTATGTAAAGGGTGTCACTGACCAGTTGGCTACATCTTGAAGCGAGCTTCAATCAACACATACTTCAAGCCGCCAACGAAAATAAGTAAATTTTTACCATCCGTCAAGTGCCAACTACCTTTACAAGATGCAGGGGTCTATGAAATAGATTGTGACTGCGGACTCTCATACTTTGGTCAAACCAAGAGAAGCATAGGCACCCGCCTAAAAGAACACATAGCTGATGTAAAACACCAACGCTCGTTGAAGTCTGTTGTGTGTAACATGTGCAACAGAGGACCAACCACTACCTGAGATTTGACAAACCACAGATGCTCGCTAAAGAACACCGATTCCTACCAATGCTTCACGAGGCTATTGAAATCAAAAAACATCCTAATTTCAATAGAGAACATGGTTGGAATGTACCACCAGCTTGGGATCCAGTAATTCAAATAGTCAAACCCAAGAAGAAGCAAACCACAGCTAGACTTCATGATACTTTGAGCTCATTCTGCGTAAATAGAAACACCTATCACCTATGATTAAATTATATTCGGGTACTTTGAAATAACTACACTAGAACATTGAGACAACTACTGTTGGCGCGTAGAACCGACCACAACGGACGACAGAGGAGGAAGCAAGGGCGCCGGGGGGAGGTCCGGCCCATTCACCGCGTTCGTCCGAGGCACCGCACTCCGCTCCGCGACACCACCCGCGATACTCGCTTCATACTTGTTTTAATAAACGCCTATATTATACAGTCCACTATCAATTTTATCCTACAACCCGTTAGGATCACGAACAAATGGTCCTATAGTTCTTGTGGAAGAACTCACCGGAACACGAAAACCAGAAGTTTATAGCAGAGGTCGGCGTTGGTGCAAATTTCAAAAGTTAACACGAACGTCAACGGTCGCAGCGCCCTGAGTCATCGGTGAAGAAGATTCAACTTCAAGGAACGGATTCGGTTAAATGAGTGAGCTCGTTCCAATTGGATTTCCTTTATCTGCTTTCTTTCCTTTCCAATTTGCCTTAATTTGATTGAACAAGTGCTTAAAAAATTCAAATCTAGTGACGGTTATTTTTTTCTCATTTTCAAAATCCTTTTAAACTTCTTATTGCCTGCCCTTTTATCTTTCTTTTCTCTCACTGCGCATACGCACGCATCGTAAAGCCATATTTGTTAATATAAGCTAACAGTGATTATCGCACAGCTGGCCGCTCGCTTCAAGGTCAACAACCGTATTCTTTTGTTCGTCGCGCAAAACAAGTTTTCTATAACTATAAATCAGCTGTTTCTTGTTTGTTTGTACAATATGAGTGAACAATTAGATTTAGAAACACTCAAAAAGCGACGCAGTGCAATTAAAGCTAAATTAACGATATTTAAAAATTATTTAAAGCCCCTTAGCAGTGCTTCCTGTTTATCTCGTTTGCAACGTCTCGAGTTAGAGGGACGTTATGAGCGTTTCCAGACCTTATATGGGGACTTTGATAATTTACAGACGGAGATTGAATCGTTGTTGGACACGCCGGAAGACGAGTTCAAGACGCGGGTCGAGTTCGAGGACCAGTACCACTCCAGCGTGGCGGTGGCACGCAATTTACTTGCGGCCGAGTCTAGCTCAGGAGATGGGTCAGGTAAGGCACACACAAATGTCCGTCTCCCAAAAATTGATTTGCCACATTTTGATGGTAGCGTTCAGGGTTGGCTTGAGTTCAAAGACACCTACATTTCACTTATTCACACAAACAATTTAAATGACAATATAATGAAATTTCATTATCTCAGATCTTGTTTACGCGGTGGCGCCGCTTTGGTTATAAAAAATATAGATTTTACAAGCGATAATTATATAAATGCTTGGGATTTGCTATGTCATAGATATGACAATGATCAGCTGCTCATACATAATCATGTTCAAGCATTGTTTAATGTGCAATGTTGTTCAAAAGAGTCTAGTAAAAGCTTGCGATACCTTATTGATGTAACTAATAAAAATATAAGGGCTCTTAAAACATTAAAACAGCCCACCGAACATTGGGATACATTAATAATATTTATGATGGCTCAAAAATTAGATAGCAGTACTAGTCGCTACTGGGAAGAATATCGCAATACTTTGCCTAATCCTCCAACGTTAAACCAATTTATTACATTTATAGAAAGTCAAATCAACTTGTTAGAAAAATTAGAAGAAAATATAAAAAATAACCTTAAATCTAAATCATCAGAACATAATACTATTAACAACAAATCTAAAAGTTTTATTGTGGCATCAAGTAGCAATTGTAATACATCCACTTTAAAATGTCCTTTATGTTCAGAAAACCATTTCCTTTACACTTGTGAAACATTCAGGAGTTTGCCGACTGAAGCGCGTATTCAAAAGGCAAAGCAATTCAAAGTTTGCATGAATTGTTTACGTTCAGGTCATACTGAAAATAAGTGCAAATTGTCACACTGTAAATACTGCAAAGCGCGTCACAATACACTTTTGCATTCAGAACCTGAACCAAGTAAACCCACCAATCCTATACCCAACAGCGGCAATGTTACCTTTTCAGCCAGTTTAGAGCATTATAATACATTTGCCTTTGTATTACTTTCCACAGCTTTGGTGCGAGTGCGTGGTGCCGATGGCACTAAGCACTCCGCCCGAGTCTTATTGGACAACGGTAGTACTGCAAATTTTATTTCACACGCCTTATCATCAAAACTGGGCTTGTCAAGACATAGCACTGGCTCAGCAACGGTATCAGGTATAAACAACCAGACCTCTTATAGTACACAGTCTTGTAATCTCGCATTAGAGTCTTATTACGGTGACTACACGGTCGAGTTAAATTGTCTAATATTACCTGAAATAACTAAGGTGCTGCCATCGCGTTGCGTAAATATCAGTCATATCCCTCTACCTTCAGGATTACAATTAGCTGACCCTACTTTCAACATTCCGTCAGTAGTAGATATTCTGGTTGGGGCTGAAACTTTCTGGAACGTGTTAGGGCAAAACACTATTAATCTAGGGAAACACTTACCTAAGCTTCACGAAACGAAGTTAGGTTGGATTGTTTCTGGTCAAGTGGTATCCTTACCACGCCCTCAACCTTTATCTTATTTTTGCAACTATGCAAAGGGTGAAATTAATATTGACCGGTTTTGGGAACTTGACACAATCCCCGTTAAGCATTCTTTGTCTCAAGAAGAAAAAGCCTGTGAGCAAAGCTTTGTCCTCAACACACATCGCAATAATGAAGGGCGTTTTGTAGTTACCATACCTCTAAAAAAGGATCCTCAGGTATTAGGTGACTCCCTTCAAATGGCAATAAGCCGCTTCTTGTCTTTAGAACGTCGTTTTCAACGTGATAATATTTTTAAACAACGTTACCTAGAATTTATGCATGAATATGAACAATTGGGTCACATGTCATATGAAACTACAGTTCAAAAATATTTATCATCTTCTTACGAAACAATAAGTTATTTTTTACCACACCATGGCGTTATTAGAGAGTCTAGCACAACCACTAAACTACGAACAGTCTTTGACGCTTCCGCCCCAACTACTACAGGCGTATCGTTGAATTCGATCCAAATGGTAGGTCCCGTGGTTCAGGATGACCTTCTGTCTATTTTGTTACGTTTTCGACAGCACAAATACGTCATAGCCGGTGACATTGAAAAAATGTATAGGGCAGTCGAAGTACATCCCACTCAGCGATCGCTACAGCGCATAGTATTTCGCGCTCACCCAAACGAGCCACTTAAGGTGTACTGTTTAAATACAGTGACATATGGCACAGCGTCTGCTCCCTACCTGGCCACCAAATGTCTCACAAGTTTGGCCTCTACCGCTACCAACGCAGAAGTAAAACGTGCAATAACACATGACTTCTATGTTGATGATTTTTTGAGTGGGAGTCACTCTATAGAGAGTACGATTAAACTATGCAAAGAAGTGATCAGCACACTTTCATCGGCAAGGTTTAATTTACGTAAATTTAAGTCTAACGATTGCCATATATTATCTCAAATATCTGACCTCGATTATTTAAATATTAATAACACACTAGATTTTAACAGCGATGCTATCAATGCCCCATCAAAGACTTTAGGTCTTCATTGGCTATGTGATACTGACTGTCTCTCATATTCAATTAACATAGAGCAAAATCCACAAGAGGTAACCAAACGTCACATATTATCTGTTCTAAGTCAAGTTTTTGACCCATTGGGCTTGGTAGGTCCATGCGTTATTGAAGCTAAATTAATCATGCAACAGCTTTGGATAGACAAGTATGGCTGGGACGATATAGTTTCACAAGATATAAAAGATCTTTGGCTTTCTTTTGCGAATACATTACCTAGTCTTAATAAACTAAAAATACCTAGATTTATTTCATGTAGCGACTCGGTACAAAACGAAATTCACGTCTTTTCCGACGCGTCTGAACGAGCATATGGAGCGTGTCTATACATTCGTTCGGTTTCTAGTTCTGGATCTGTTCACATTCAACTTTTAACTTCTAAAAATCGTGTGGCACCCCTTAAACCGACATCAATACCGAGACTTGAGCTGTGCGCGGCCCTAGCCGCTACAAGACTGTGTACTAAGGTTCGTGACTCTCTTACCATGCGCATTGATAAAACTTACATCTGGTGCGACTCTACGATTGTTCTGGCGTGGCTGTCTACATCGCCCATTAGACTAAAACCATTTGTGCGTAATAGAGTCAACGAGATACAGGAGAGTACGGTTGGTTGTACCTGGAACTACGTGCCGTCGAAAGAAAACCCGGGCGATCTTGTTTCCCGTGGGCTGAAGGCTGATGCTATCAGCACCAGTTCTTTATGGTGGTCCGGCCCCTCCTTCTTAATGAAACCACAAAACAACTGGCCTCAAAGGCCGAATAATATCTTAAAACAAGATCTACCGGAAGTAGTTTGCCATGTAGTTAGTAATGTTGATCCCATCACTTATAACCATCAAAGTAATATAATTATCAATCAACTCATATTAAAATATTCTAATTTTTATAAATTAAAAAGAGTAGTTGCTTATATACTTAGAGCCACTAACAACTTTAAGCTTAAAGCAAATAAATGCTTCGGCCCTCTTTCTACGGAGGAGCTGCACAGTGCTTTTAATTTAATTATTCATAATGCTCAACTTAACATGTTTCCTAACGAGTATTCTTCTTTAAAATCAGGAACGTCCCTGTCGCGTAGCAATCGTCTTATCACATTGACACCTTTTATAGACTCTGATAATATTATGCGCGTGGGCGGCAGGCTTGATAACTCCCCTTATGATTTTAACATAAAGCATCCCATTTTACTTTGCAGTAAACATGCCTTAACAAAATTATTATTTCAAAGCGAACATTTAAAGCTTTTACATGCTGGACCACAGCTTTTATTAGCATCTATACGTCAACACTTCTGGCCGCTTGGAGGCAGAAACTTATCAAAATGTATTGTCAAAAAATGCCTTAAGTGTTTCAGATTTAGAGCCCAAAACGTCCAGCCCATCATGGGACAACTACCTACTTCACGAACTGACCTTCAATTCCCTTTTTTAAATTGTAGTGTGGATTACGCTGGGCCAATTCTGATCGCTGATCGGAAGGGACGAGGGTGTAGACTAATTAAGTCATACCTATGCATTTTTGTGTGTCTTGCAGTGAAAGCTGTTCACCTCGAACTCGTCACAGCGTTAACGTCAGAAGCCTACATGTCAGCCCTTAAGCGGTTTGTATCACGTCGAGGTAAGCCTCGTAGCATCTGGTCGGACAACGGAACAAACTTCGTTGGTGCTTGTAAGGAAATAAATAACTTTCTGTCTGGCTCAAGTGCTGCTTCTGATATGGCACAGGAAGGCATTGATTTTCATTTTTCACCTCCTTACTCTCCTCATTTTAATGGCATTGCAGAAGCCGCTGTTAAGGCCACTAAAGGCCATCTTAAAAAGCTTCTTTCTCTCACTCATCTGACTTATGAGGAAATGGCAACTTGTCTTTGTCAAATTGAGGCTGTACTTAACTCTCGCCCACTTACCCCTGCTTCCTCTGATCCTCTAGACTTCACTGCCCTTACACCTGCCCATTTTCTAGTTGGACGACCACTCACAACCATTCCGCATCCACAGGTCACCGACGGCAACATCACTCGCTTGGAACGCTACCAACGCATCGAACTCATCAGGCAGCATTTTTGGAAGCGATTCACTAATGAGTACATTTCGTTACTGCAACAGAAATCCAAGTGGACAGCATCGAGTGGCAAGTTGGAGCTTGGGACGCTGGTTCTCGTGAAGGACCTGACACTGCCACCTCTCCTGTGGCCGTTAGGCCGCATCATCAAGGTGCACCATGGCAATGACAACATTGCACGAGTCGTTGAAGTCAAAACGAAGACAGGGACCTTGGTGCGAGGTTTCAACTCTATCTGCCCCTTACCAATTCTTTGAAGTCTATAATACTTCAACCCGGGCAGCATGTTGGCGCGTAGAACCGACCACAACGGACGACAGAGGAGGAAGCAAGGGCGCCGGGGGGAGGTCCGGCCCATTCACCGCGTTCGTCCGAGGCACCGCACTCCGCTCCGCGACACCACCCGCGATACTCGCTTCATACTTGTTTTAATAAACGCCTATATTATACAGTCCACTATCAATTTTATCCTACAACCCGTTAGGATCACGAACAACTACCATCTTAGTCTCCCCGTGACCATGGCTGCTGAAAAGCAACCGAAACGTCGCGTCGGGGAAAGTGTAAACATAAATATAAATAGTATAGTAATAATATAAATAGTTTTAATAGTTTCAATAATTTAATCAGCTTAAAAATTTGTAAAGTTTAATAGTAGGTAATAGTAGTGTAACAGTTTTCAAAATTTTGTAATAAAGTGTCAAATAAACAACGCGATAAATCCGTATATATGTAGTAGTCCAATTTCAATGAAAATTTTTTTTTGGGATCTTATTTATTGATACAAATAATGATTTTATAAGAAAAATCATTTCTTAAAAAAGTTTTTGTATCTTAAAAACGCATTTGTTAATTAACAATAATTTTCTAACACTTATAATAATTAATATTAAGGAACCATTTTTGTTTTAAAAATCATTATTTGTTTTTCTTTACGACAAAAACAAGTTTCGTTTTATTTAATTTTTCATTGTTTATGTAATAAACAATTTGTTTTTATCAAATTAAATTTAATCTTATATTCTTTTTCTCATTCTACTTTTTTTTGTTTTTTTTTGTTTTTACGTGGGGGAATGCTGTGACGCATACCCCTCCGCGGGGGCGGGTGGAGGGGTTATGTCAGACTCGCCGGGGTAAAGGAGAAAGATGGAATAAGAATAATGTATCTCCCGGAATACCGACTAAACCTACCACGGTGTTCCTCGACAATACCACTATCGGCGGGGCCGCGCGAATCACTTGCACATGCGGTCGCGACGCCGCCGAGGTTTCGGCCCGCCGTATGAAACGGCAGGCCACTACACGAAGAGACCTACCCTAAGGTCTCCACTAAACAAAAATCCCTACTGTCTAGAGGGGAGACGGACACGACTCAGAGGCGCGCGTGGGAACACGCACGCCGCCTCTCGGACCTGGTGCTGAACGGATGGCGGGCAGGCCCACAAAGCCCGCCACCCCCAGGTCAAACCTCAGGGTGGCTGGAGGTCGTCTCGCGCCCTCCGGCGCCCGGTTCTGCGGTTGGGGAGAGGATTTAAACGCTCCCTCTCCCGCTCCGCCGCCTCCTTGATGGAAATCACTTCCTCACAGAAGGAGGCGACGGCATTCCACGACCTCTCACGCCGGACCATAGACTGAACTACGGCCAGGAGCGAGAGGGCAACCAATCCGACTGCCGCGATCAATTCACGGCGCTGCGATGCCCAGGCGGGGCAAACCGCCAAAGTGTGCAGCGCCGTGTCCTCAACAACGTCGCGGCAGTCGCCGCAATGGTGACAACCGGGCGTCTCTTGCCGACGTATAAGACACAGGAACCGGCCAAAACAACCGTGGCCAGTCATTACCTGTGTCATTCGGAAGGTGAGGGCGCCATGCCGCCTCTCCAGCCACTCCTCAAACACGGGACTTACCGCCACGATCGTGGCCTGCCCGGCACTGGGGTGCACAAGTCGCTCCTTCCAATTCGCCACTAGGACCTGGCGAAGCTCGGACCTTGCCGCCTCGATAGCGGGAAGAGTCGGTCCTTCGCCCCGAGCTAGCGTCTCCTGGCGCCAACGATAGAGCAACGCCAGGAGCGCCGCTTCCAGGTCCCATGGCATCGATCCGGCGAGGAGGGTCGCAGCCTCGAACGAGATCGTGCGGTAACCTCTTATCAACCTGACGGCCATGGCGCGCTGTGGCGCACGAAGCGCCGAAATATTTCGGGCCGTCAGGTTGTCCGCCCAAACTGGGGCCCCGTACAGGGCCATGGACCGCACGACCCCCTCGTAGAGCCTCCGGCAGGAGGTGTTTGGCCCCCCAAGGTTGGGTAGCAGGCGCGCGAGCGCACCTGCAGCGCCCCGAAGAATGGGGGCCAAACGACGAAAATGGGCTATAAAGTCCCACCGGCTGTCGAGCAAAAGAGCCAAGTACTTCAGGGTTGACTCGACGCCGATGCGGACCCCTCCTACCGTGATATGGGCCCCTGGGGGTGGCCGTCTCCGAGAGCCGTGGAAACAAAAGGCCTCGGACTTAGATAGGGCCACCTCGAGGCCCAACCGCCGGATACGATTAACGACTTGTGCGACCCCAGCGGTCGCCAGTATGGCCGCCGCCCGGTGCGACTTACCCCTCGCCGTGACTTTCTCATTCTACTTACTGTAACAAAAACAGCCATGTAATTCATTTTTAGAATTTTTTTATTAATAATTAATTTAAGTTTAGCATTATGCAACTACGAAAATTGTTAATAAAAAATTCATAAATGATTTTTTTTAATTTTTCCAACGAGGATCTCTTCTGAAGCCTTTCAAGAATAGCTCCAAGAAAGGAAAAAAATCTCAAATTTATAGTTTAACAATTATCACACTTGCAATGTTCATGTTCAAGTAGCAAAAAATTATTAATAAACTATTGCACAACTAATTGAAAATTGTGATAAAAAACCGCCGGATTATTGTTCATTTATCTATCCAGTAAGCCCCTGAATTTTTTCGTCTCTTAAATTTTATATTTATTACGTTTAAATAATTTTTATTGATAAAGTGTCTGAAGTAGGCGTGGCTTGCGCAAGCCAGAGTACCCGTTATCGGCCGTATTTTCATCACTCTGCGAAAATTATAAATATTGGTCCTACAATTCCGGGATTCGAATTTATTTTAAAAATTCCTCCCCTTTTTGAATCTTTTTATAGATTTGAAAAATCTCAATTAGTTTTTGAAATATTTGCAAAAAACGAAACCCCTTGTATTTTTTTAGTTAATTGTTTATAACTTTTGCAATTTATGCAAGCGGAAATTGATTTTTTTTCAAAAATCTATTTCATGTCATTCCGAATCGAATGACACCTCGTTCATATTTTTCCAAAACTGCTGAAATAAGTTGACCAAAAAAGCACTTGTTGACTAGATTATGTGTATTCGGATGCGCTCCCAGAAAATAAAAGTATTTTAATAAATATAAGCATCATAAATATAAAAAGTACTTATTAAATAATAATTCATTGTTTTCTTTCTACCTTTAACTATTTTCATTCCATTGGGACTATTTTATTTCGTCCTATTTTTGTAACATATTCTACCAGAACATGTTACCTAAAATAGGACGCAACAAAATAGTCTCAATAAGATTTAGAAAGTTAACATGCATTCATAGCTATAGCTATGTAGGTATGTGGTAAGCTTTGGGCCAATTTGCAGATGGCGTACTGTAAAATAGGTTTGCAATTTTATCCCGTAAGAGGGCTCTCTTTTCCCTCTATATTATTTTACTTTCCCTCTCTATATATATATGTGCCCGGTTTTGCACACACGGGATTAATGGGGACTTCAGGATTGCATTAGAATGGTATCCCTTACGTGCCTGTTAGTTTTCAGCTTGTTGTGATTCACACAGTAATGCAAATATTTTTTGGGCTAATATTATTTTACTTTTAACGCAATACTAGCCGGCGGGCATAAGCGAGGTCCGGAACTGTATCTTGTCTTTGCAGAACTCACATTTATCAATGTTTAGCGTGACGCCGTAGTTGTCGACAATCGATAAATGACGCTTGTAATCCACTGGGTTTTCTGAGTGAACTAGTAAATCATCGACGAAACAGAATACGTTGTCGTCGAGCCCTCGTAGTACTTCGTGCATGAAACGTTGAAATGTTTGGCCGGAGTTGCGTAAGCCGAACGTCATACAGTTGAACTCGAAGAGGCCAAAGGGGGTTATTATGGCCGTCTTCGCAGCCTCTTCTTTTTCAATAGGTATCCAGAATTACGCCATTTTGAGATCTAGATTTGAAAAGATTTTGTTTTCATGTAGCTGGTACGTAAAATCTTGAATTCTCGGAATAGGGTAGCGATCGGGTACTGTAACGGCGTTGAATCTTCTATAGTCACCACACACGCGTAGCGAACCATCCTTTTTCTTAACGACGCGACGACGTGAAGCGGGCTGGCCCATGGACTGTTTGATGGTTAACAGATTCCCATCTCCATCATCTTCTCAAATTCTAGCTTCGCAGCTTTGTATTTATCAGGCGGCAGGGGGCGCGGCCTTGAATAGATTGGTGGGCAGGTTGTTTCTATACGATGAGTTACGTTGTGCTTAGTCGGAGTTTTGAGTGACATGGGTCGCAGTACGTCGGGATATTCTTTCAAGATGTCGTGATAGGCGTGATGGTGGCTGATAACGTATACGGCTTCCTCGGTGCTATGGATTTTGATGGTTTTAACGCTGAGGACGGTAATGCGGTCGATAAGTTTTCTTTGATGTAGATCGACAAGTAATTTGTGCTTCGCTAAGAAATCTGCGCCTAGTATTGATGTTTTCACGTCGGCCACGGTAAATGTCCATTTAAAGCTTCTACGTAGACCTACGTTGAGCTCGAATGTGCGCTCGCCGTAGGTACGTATCTCCGTACCGTTCGCAGCAAACAGTTTGTAGGTACTTTCAGTCGGCTTCACGTGTTTCTTATTTTCTGCGGCTAATACGTACCTATATGTCGGCACCCGTGTCGACTAGAAGCTTCTCTCTGTTCGATAATGCAGAGGCGGTAGCTTGGTTTGCTAACAGTCGATGTATTTTCTAGTTACCCTGCTTCTTTTTTGCGCACGGTGATTCGCATCCACGGCCTTCATCTCCATAGCGCAGGTGGTACCTAATAGCACAGCCAGTCGGGATCACCGGGTTTGCGGTTTGAGCGGGAACGGTACCTATAGATCTTGAGTTCGATCGCAATCGGTTGTTGCTATGCGGACGAGTTTTCTGTAGTTGGGTGAGTTGGGCAATGTACACACGACGGGCTTGATGTGTGCGCTGGCGTAGAGATTGTAATGTGGACTGCGGCGACTGTTGGGGTTCGAAATGTTCAACCATTTTATCGGCCATCACGGCTAAACATTCTAGCGACGATTCGGTGTTCACGGAGAGTACGGCGCGGACTTGTGTGGGCAATTGGTTGAGCCACATAACTTTCAGAGCTTCGTCGGTTAGTAATTTACCGCTCAAATCGCGCATCTTACGTATTAACTGGATAGGTTCCATGTCACCGAGTTCTAAGCCGCTGAGTAATTTCTGTAGCTGACGATGGTCTGATTCTTGGTACGTCGATATCAATCTGTTCTTTAGCGTAATATACTTGTTACTCGATGGCGGGTTCAATATGATGTCGCCGATTTGTTCGAGGTCGCTACAGCCTAGCAACAGGACAACAAGGTTGAATTTCTGTTCTTCTCCCATCTTGCTGGCGGCGACGGCGGCTTCAAACTGTGCGAACCACAGTCGTGGGTTTTGACGCCAGAATGGTGGTAGATGTGCAGGCAGTGAGACTTCAGCTTTTTCTTGTGCCATGACTATAAGTTAGCGTATTCGTACGTTCTAGATTTGGCCGAAAATCAACAGAGGTTGGGTGTCGGTTCAGTGAATCGATATTACAACAGCACTAGTACGATGAGAGCTCAGCAGGGCTCACCAATTTAACGCATTACCAGCCGGCGGGCATAAGCCAGGTCCGTAGCTGGTAACCGTTAGGGTTATAATGAAACACGTAGACTGATTCAACTGAGAATATATTTTCACTTTTTACGCCTTCTTATATCCCATTTATTGTTCATACAAATAGCGCTAGCACTAATGTCTACAATAATTATTTACACCAATCAGCGACAAGTAAGCAAAATTCTAACATTTACGAGTAGTTCTTGAGCGTGTGTGCGTGCGCATAAGCACTGCCACTTTAAAAACAGATGGCCTCTTCGCGCATCGCTAGTTCCATGCTAATTCGTCAGTTGGTTTTGTCGCAGCTAGACGTATGATGCTCCGTTCGATCGCCTTCGCGTGTCGCTTGATATCGGCGCGGCTAGACGTATGATGCTCCGTTCGATTCCAGGTTCCTAATAAACTTATATGTTGATTGTGCGTATATACATACGCCACATACTCTTTGTATAGAAGATAGCTTTGCTTCCCGAACATTTCAGATCTAGTTTATAAAAGGTAAGCTTATAGATTTCTGGTGGAGGATTTAAATCCAAAACCGCGGTAGTCCACATTTGCACATGTTGTTGGATTCAAAACGCTCCTAATTTTGAAACTCCGGAAGGTAGAAATTTAATTAATGACATTGTTTCTTGTTCGTTAAATAATGTAGATGATGAACTAAATGACATTGTGAAACGAGTCCAAATCCACTCACATTCCCATACCTGTTATAAAACCATGCAGGACCAACACTCGGTTTAATTTTCCCAGACAAGCGAGCGATGAGACAGTTTTCAGTCATCACTCCACTTTCCTCGTCAATCTAGGGCATTGATCAGATTAGTTAATATTCTTCATTCCTTTTCAATATAGTGTACATTATTTTACTAGTCAAGCCCTTACATTTGAAATCCATATTGAGGGAGTTGTGAAAAAAAAAATGTAAATCACCATTTTGTGGTGGCGGTCATCTTGGATTTGAAATGTATCATAGTGTATAGTATTCAACTAGTCAAGCTCTTTTATTTGATACCAATATTGAGGGAGTTGTGAAAAAATATGTAATCTGCCATTTTGTGGTGGCGGCCATCTTCGACCGATTTTCATCAAATATAGCTAAGAACACTCCCGACTAATACACCTTTCAAACAAAAAAAAACAAAATCGGTTCATCGTTCGGGAGCTACGATGCCACAGCAGACACACCCACAGGCACGCACGCACGCACGCACGCACCCACACACATACACACACACACACACAAACAAAAAGTTCTACGAGAAATAAAATAACAATTAATATAGAATCAAATACCTAATATTTCAAAGTTGAAAAAAACATGTAGGTGCCTACCTATCTGTTATTTATGACGTAAATAAGACGTAAGGCGTACTTTTAGGACAGTCCATGCTAAGAGTCAATGGTAATGTGGTAACGGTTACGCTACTAACAAAAGCATGACAACCTCTTGTGTGACAGGGACACACCTAGGTATTGTCAATTTCTGTGGTCACGTCTTTTTGTTTATCGACGTATATGATTAATTATTGTGCCGCTTGCTCCCTTGGCTCGTAGTATGATGTAATATAGCCATAATATAACCGACGTTATTTCTGACTAAAGTAGGTTCCTAATAGGTAGTGAGAAAATTATTAAAATCGATTCAGTAGTTTTTAGTGCATTCAATACAAATAAAAATACTTACAAATCTTTCCACTTTATAATATTAGTAAACATAATGTAGGTATAATTTTAAAATAAATTGTGTATCGTGACCTATCAAATATACTAGGTACTTATATCATCCAGATCCAGAGTCTATTTTGCTGAAAAGTAGGTACGACGCGTATATTTCAGGAGCTGTTTATATTCCTAGTACAAATTTAATTCATTAGTTATTACTGGTCCAAGAATTATTCGGATAATAAACAATAATTTATTTTGTCTAATGTTAAAACAGTTTACGAAAATATACATATTTCGAGAATTGATTTTTTAGGGAATTGTTATCATGTGTCAAACACGAATAATAGTCCCATGTGGAATTCAAACCCACAACCGTCGACGCGGCTACAACGGCGGCAACATAATTATAATTAAATATTTTAATATAATGTGAACATGGCGAAATAATACTATTTACACTAATTAACTTGTTCAGTAAATAACCAAGGTAGGCATCTTTGCAAGGAAGGGTTTCTTCTGCAAGGGATCAATAGTGTTACAGGAATGCATTGGGAAAGATATTATTTAATTTTGTTGTAATCAGGCTACAATAACAAATTCCATTTTCTGTCTCTAATGTTTTATTTATCATCTAAGCTTTGGCGGTAAGTGAAAATACATAAATGGTAAAATTAATATATCACTATCATAGTATAGCATAGCCACACACATAAGTTGCCACACTCGCATGTTAACAAGAAATGTTGTTTGCCGTGCCAGCACAATACTTGTGCGAAGAACTTATCCGTGATAAAATAGGTATTTACGTTTGTATTTTCAAATCAGATTTCAAATACATATCGGGCAACTACCAAATTATGTGTTCTTGCTTTAGTCTCACTGGAATAATAAAGAAGATGTATAATAAAAGATAGATCAATAACATTATAAGCAGTTAAAATAATAATTATTATGTAATTATTTAAAATAAAATAAAGTAGAATAATTTCATGTACTTATTTTATACAATTATATTATTATAATTGTATAAATGCAGGGATGTTGCGCATGCAGATTTTTTGACAGCCGCGGATGCGGATACGGATATTTAAAGGCTCACATCCGCAAATTGCGGATACGGATGTTGATGAAAATTGTGCATCTTATTTAATAAAAAGTATCTAATATCACCTCTGCAGGTTCAAGCCTGTTTTGCAAAGGTTCATAAATGTAGCTGAGTATACCATTTTCTAGTGTTTCTTGATTCTCATCTTCACTTGAAGAATCATCGCGCCATTCATCGGCCCACACATTTTCTTTCTTGTATACCTGCGCTATATCTAGATCCGCATTAATATCCGCCTTGATTATTGCGGATGCGGATGCAGATGTCCAAATCGATGCGGAAGCAGAGGAAGCTCCGCAATTACGGATGCGGATGCGAATATTCGCAACATCTCTGTTATGTGGATAGGTTATAAAAAGTGAAATTTATATATTAATATATATATAATTTATAATATTTCCATATTAATTTCGTAATACACTTTCGTCACACGATGTAATGTTCTTGTTAATCTTAGCAATCTTGTCATTATAAATTTTCAAAGATGGCATTGATAAAAATTACAAAAACGTCTTTAACCATAGAGTAAGGCCAAGTTGCATAAGTAGATTGCTCACTACAAAACAGCTGCCGCGTGGATAAATTGTAAAACTACTTGCATATTTTTGCGGCGATGACCTTTGACACTACATAGCTCGATTTTTTACAATGTAATGCCATAGTTATTATCATTAGCGCCGCGACTAAGAACTAATTAAAGTGAAGCTTTATATTTATCTTTAGTCAAGCAGATTAGGCAAAAATAATATCTTTGGTGAAAGCGTCTTTCTCTGTAGATTTGACGAGTGATGTCTCCATAGAGCCAAGTAATCCATCTGTGTGCTTATCCAGCGTGTTTCTGAAAGACAAGAATGAATAATTATACTTAATTAGTTTGAAAGGTTACAAATCTCCCTTTCAATCAAAAATACTATGCAGATATTAATTCCTAAGTAGGTACGTAAATCTTCACTCGCGGATCACTCGCGACCCAATGCACCGAGACTAAGCAGTTTGCTGCACCAGAAGAAACGTAATATCTATACATCTATACAAATAAATAAAATTGAAGTGTCTGTTTGTAATATCAAAACAACAGCTTTTTATCTAATGCATATGTATCTATACGAAAACATCTATTTTAAATTTTTTGTCTGTCTGTCTGTTTGTTCCGGCTAATCTCCGAAACGGCTGAACCGATTTTGACGGGACTTTTACTGGCAGATAGCTATTATTATAAAGAGTAACATAGGCTACTTTGATTTTAGAAAAAAAAGGTTTCCGCGGAGACCAACACTTTTTAGTTAAAATCTACGCAGACGAAGTCGCAGGTAACAGCTAGTATCTGATAATTTTAATATAATTAATATAGTAACACTGTTTGCATAAAGTAAGGTATAAACGTGATAAACAATGATAGGTAATAGGTATTGTAAGAGTTGTGGCCGAATTACGTCATCGTTCTGCGTCATCTAACAGCAAGGACTGAACAAAGTGCGATGGGCCTACTACTTTGTGGTTCATCGCATTATGTGTCTAAATCCGACAACTTTTATTGTATTCAGGTGTTAAAATTGTACATGTTCATAAAATTACATCGCTGACTGTATCTATTTAGATAATCATCGCAGTAACCTAGGTTATAACACAATTTTTAGTAATAATAACGATTGTAGTGAATTCTACTTGAAGCATACCTGCTACTAGCGCGATGCATGCTGACTTCGCCCGAAAAACTGTCGGAATCGTCGTTCAGTGATGTTTGAGAATCTACAAGAAAATTTTTTATCAGGTGAGTATAACGTACTTATACAAAAAAAAAATACCGGTGTATAATGTATTTTGTATAATGTGTACATAATTATCTAATTTTACCTGACGTAGTTAGACGGTGAGTGGTCAGATACTCGGCAGACAGGTATGGCGGTAAATCGTCGGTAGCATCGCCAGTACCACCCTCTGCGCCGAGTGTTTCAACCACCGATAGCCATTGTCCATTATGGCAACGGAAACGCTCCACCTAAAAGAATATTTTAAATCAAGGTAATAATTTCCATAGACTGAGGTTGTTCCGATCTATTAAAGTTTTTCAACACATTTTACCCTATGTGCCAAATTGCATCAAAATCAGCAGTTAATGAGTGGTTAAGTTAACACTTATATCCAATTATTCATGCTTCCAATATTAGATAGTATTTTGCCGGCAGTAGTATTTCTTTTTAAGTAGGTGTAAACAAGTAGTTGTTATTTCCTGTAAGTAAACGTACCTTAATTCTAACAGCCCATTCATTTTGCATCTGTGATATAATATCTAAGCATGTGTCGCACATTTTTCTTATCTCCGCATTCTTATCTTGCATTAAATCGATAAGGTAGGCTGGAGCTTCTGTAATTTAATTGTATATACTTAGGTCAGATGTAAGAAGATCAATTTAAATGATTTATGATATCTTTACATTGCAGCACTAAATAATGACAGATCAAATGACATAAGGTATGTAAATACTCCTTAACCCTTTAACCGCCAAGACATAGTGGCGAGTGGCGTGCATGTAGCACTTGTGAGGGAATCGAACCCGCGACCTCAGGCGTGGCAGTCGGTTACACTAACCACTACGCCATCGAGGCCGACGAGTTATATTTTCGTAGTCGCCATGGTTACTTTATATTTTTTTAAATGGCGCTGAATTTCGCAACGCTCACGGCGACCTACCTCTTGAGATGGGTCGTCGTGAGTTTTGCGTGAGCGTGAGTAATTACACTAATGACGTCATTAGTGACGTTTTCGCCGCGACCACAAAGATTGTACCTAATTGTCATGTGGAACGGCTGAAAGAGCATCTTAGGCGTTGTGAATGCTAACTGGAACGCATCCTATATGATAGTTATTCCATAAATTTTAATGATGTAGCTCTGAATGCTACAATGTGCATCTATTTCGTACTATCGGATATTAAACAATAACAAAAGGTTGCGCCGCCGCCGTTACTTCGTGATATGTAATGTTACCTGTGCGTGAGACGAGATAGTCAGCAGTACGCGGGTGCGAGAGCAGCTGGCGGAAGGCAAAGACAGTCTGCAGCACGTGGTCGTCGTCGGCCTGGCGCAGGCGCAGCAGCGCTACGAGCGCGTCGGCAGCGCCCGCGCGCAACAGCGCCGCTGCTGCGCGCTCGTCACCGCTGAGTGCGCCCGCACACACCACGCCCTCTAGCACCAGTTCCGGGTCACGATTGCTCTCTGTATTACAAACGATTTATTAGCATAGCCTGATAGTTCTGCGACAAGTCTAGAAGAGGTCAGCTTTTGAACTTTCATTAGAAATGAACAATGACAAGCTACAGTTTACCTGGATCTAAAATCTTCATGATACATGGAATCAAATTGTATCGTTCGACGACAGCGAATATATCGATATTGTTGTTTGGGTTTAAAATATTACTAAGTGTTCCTAAACACTCCATGATGAATTCCTCGCTTGCATCACCATTTGAAACTGCACCGGCGATGTCACCGACGAACTCCTGCAAAAGATAAATAACCGAAACTCAACTCACTACTAAATAGTCTTCAGGCATAAAGCGTATGAGGAAAGTACCTGCAGTTATATTTAAGAACTAAACGTGTAGCTACATCATCAGTAATCAAAGAAATCAGCCTAAAATTTAGATTCAATTATTTTAACTATCAAAAAGTACCTACTGTTAACACGTAGTTTTAGTACGTCCTAAAGGATAAACAATTTCTAACATAGTAACACAATTGTTGTGTCAATTTCAATTAGTTGCTATTTATTATTATTATTTTATTCGAATATTTCCGAACAGAGCATTTAAGAATATTTCTTGAGCTTTAAACATAAATATTTAAAGTCAGTTCTTCTGTACGTATCCTTATCTAAGAAGAACTTACTTCAAATATTTATGTTCACGTATCATGGTATCGGTAAAATATCAAGCCAATATTATAAATTGGTAAATAGCTTGACTCCTGAGTTTTTACAGATTTATTTTATTTATTGGCTCTACTACTACTGCTATTAGAACGGTAAAAATTGCCGAATAATTATCGTTATGAAGGCCAATACTCGCAACCCTCTATACAACCAGGTCCATGTGCCGAAAACTCTGAAGAATCCTAAGTTTTAAGTGACTCCACCCATCACAGGTGAATACTTACTACTACTTCGAGCTCATATAATAATGCTTAATAGTGCTTGCCTTTGCACCTGCTCAATCCCACATTTCAAAGATCTCACACCTGGACATGAGTCACCTCGAAAGAAGTGACTCATGTCTTTGGAAATACTTACTATTAACCTAACCAAGACTTTGCTAAAATAAGGATAATCTACACAAGTGTGGCTTTATGGCAAATCCTAACTTGGAGTGAGTGGTGTTGTTCCGCAAACACACACCACACTAAAGCATAATTATGGACGCTAGGTACTTATTATTGAATGTTCGTAACTGAACTAACCTTCAGATTTAGATTATCATCAACACGTACGTAAGTAAGAAGTAGATCAAAGATGGTTAACGCAACCGAGCTTTAGTCACCTATTTTACCATACCTACTGCTATTAGTTGCTACGAAAACTATGGGGCTAGAGATTGAGAATAAGAAGGATTACCTGAGTACTAAGTAGCAGAACACCACATCATCCTATGGCATGAAGTCATAGCAACAATGACTTAATTGATGTTTATATAATATAATATTAATGGGACAGGCTCTTTTTATCCACCTTGCAATAAAATAGTCATGGGTATAAGGAGTAAGAACAGGCGACTTCAAAGCCTTCATATATAAATTAAGAAGCTATTAAAATGTTTACTGTTATCTGTAACTGTTGTACTTACTACAAAGAGTGCTTTATTCTGTGTATGATGGGAAAGATTGCGCACAAGTTTCATAAGCATGGCGTTTCTATGTCTAAAGGCACGCGCTAGTAGTTCACGCAGACGTCCTTCTGCTGCCATTTGATTCGCAGCGCGTTCACACCACGCCAAATTGATGCACAACGCAAGCAATACGTCGGTTGCACCTGCGCCGCCGTTACTGATGCTCGATTCACCACCAACATTCAGTAGTAACATATCTGTCAACTAAAACCAATTATCATGAATTATATACTATAAACATATATTTGAACTCAAGGTCATTCAAATAATAGCCTACCAGCTTCACACAATCAGACTGTGTAAACATGAGTTTTACTCGATCATCCATACTCAAATGATACAAAATCTTCATAGCCAAATTTATGTGCTTATCGTCGCCTGTAAATTAACATATGGGTTATAAGTATAATTCTCAAATATAATATGACTTAATTTAAATCTAGCAAATATACCCACTCGTAAATTGAATAATCTTTGGCAATAATCCAATTTTAATCATTTTGTTGCGCAATTTTGTATCAAATGTTAAATTAAATAATAATTTTAATGTGACATTGACTAGATCAGCATTAGAAGAATCCATCAAAGGAGACAATTTCTCAATGATTCCTCGAGAAGCCATACTGTTTTTATTTTCTACAAAAATTGATAGCTTTTGTAAAAAGGAAACAATTAAAATGAGAAGATCTATATTTGTGTGTCTTTCCATTGCACCAATAAGTAATCCAACAATGTCCTTCTTGTGCATTTTCTCTTCGACTTTGACATTATCTGCAATATTAAGTAACATATAAAATGCAACTCTCAATAACTGTTCCTGCCTCTTAGATAATGTTTTAAGTTTTCGTTTCAACTGCTCTTCATCACTTTTAGATAAGAATTCATCAGAGGCACTGCAGAGATCTTCATGGTAACTGGATACTAGAGATCTAGACTTCTGCATAGTTACATCAGCAACAGCCCAAGTTCCTGACTTTGGTCGTCGTTTTGGTTCTGGGATGCGACTCTTTGGTAGTTCATTCTAAAATCATAATATCTTATTAAAGGCCAAATGACAATATTGCATATAACTTCAACTTATCATGCACCAAGCAATTAATAAAATTTAAAATATACCATTATCTTATTAATTTATGATACCATTAAATATACCAATATTTGTGAACAGATCACTAACACAAAATACTCAAACTTATATATTTTATTTCTGCAGGCAGATGCTGGATGCGGCAAGCTGAAAACAGGGTGCTATGGCGCTCTTTGGGGGAGGGCTATGTCCAGCAGTGGACTATTATAGCCTGATGATGATGATGATGATGATGATATATTTTATAATTTTTAGCCACTTACTTTGTCTGGTGTAAGAACTTGTTTCTTTCCTTCAACTTTTTCTTTCCATTGATCATATCGTTTCAGTTCGTAATCGATGACATCCATACACAATGAGCCAATTTTATACTGAATGATAACTGGATGGAATTCATTATAAGTGGAGAAGCAAAAGAATGTGTACACTATGTTTGTGCTTAATTCTATACTTCTTTTCCACTCTTCCCTCAACACTCTTGACAGAGCACTTAACAATGCTTCTGAAATTTTAACAGTTTATGGAAAATGAAAGCATTACTTTAAATACTACTCAATTCTTCAGAGTAATTATTTTCAATGTATAATATTATTTGAAGGAATTACCATTTCGTGCCAACTCAATTAAATTATCAGGATTTCTGGCTAGTTGTAGTATGAGTGCAGATCCTTTAATTTTCTCAGGTATATCATCATAGAGTAATTCTACATAATCATCAATGCAATTCAACACTGCTACAGGCACGCTCTCTACAGGACTCATTGTTTTAGACCAAGTGTTCTGTATAACAAAAACAAATCAACCTTTAATGTTGTTGGCCCTTAAATTAATAAAATTATAATTGTTATAGTTAAATCTAAACAAGCATTAATTTCAACTCAGTCATTAGCTTGAATTGAGGTTACATGAAATACACTAGACTATAACTATGTTCATAATAATCTACAAGAAAATATCATCTTTGTATAAATTTCGTAATACAGTGCGCGTATTGTTAGAAAGCAAAACTGTCAAGGTAATCAACACCCACATTACGACAAATATATTGCAAGTTTACTTACTGATACAACAAACAACAAAAACATTATTTCAATTAAAATATAATTAATTTAAGAGCGAACTCAACATTTTATTTAGCCCGATAAAATATATTTTTATATACGAAGTTATTATAAAACCTCCAGTTCTTAAAATAGTAGTAATTGCAAATAATCCTACCTTTACCACTTAATACAATATAAGAGATTTAATTTGATATTCCATAACTCGCACAAAGAACAATCCCTGGTGGTAAATATATACACAAAATTCACAGAATCAAACTTAAAATATGAATCCCTGAAAATCAATACAAAACACAGGCTTGTTTTAAAATAATATACTTTGTGTAGGTATGTAACTGTCAGTTATATTGATGACAGTAATGACAATTTGACAGATGGGCTATGAACTAATACTATAATATATTTTGGTCTTAGGCTTTTGCGTCTAATGCAGAATATAAAAGTTAATGTCTTTACGCTTTTTTTGTAGTTTGTATTTTGTAGAAGTGACACCAAGCAAACCGACCGACTTGAAAGAAGCATGATCTGATCTGGTTTGGCAATATTTACAAAAAAAGTAGTATATTATGTATGTTTATCCATTGTCTAGTACCCATAGTACCTGCTTAGTTTGGGCTAGATGGTGTTGTGTATGTGTAGAATATTATTATTATTAATAGATATTTGCGGTGGATGGGCGTAACCCATCTTGATATCTTTTTGTTCTTTTGCCAGCGTGCGCGCCGAACTAGGTATCATCCGTACTATTTCTAAGTTTGCGTGCTTCCTATGTATATCTAGAGCATATAGCTTAACTAGATAATTTAGAGTCCGTGTTAGAGCTAGTGATCTAAATCTATACTAATATTATAAAGCTGAAGAGTTTGTTTGTGTGTTTGAACATGCTAATCTCTAGTAATCAAACTACTGGTTCGATTTGAAAAATTATTTTAGTGTTGGATAGTCTATTTATCGAGGAAGACTATAGGCTATATAACATCACGCTACGACCCACGGGGGCGGCGTAGTAACGATAAACGCGGGTGAAACCGCAGGAACATCTAGTATTTGGATAATCCGCATGCTAGGTCACTTAATCTGTGCCATATGCTTATTGCAACAAAATGATTGAATGCAAAAAAAGGTGAGAAAAGACCGTATTATATAAAGACACTAGATGTTTCCGCGGTTTTCCTAGATAAATAGGCTATCACACACTAAAATAATTTTTCAAATAGTTCCTGAGATTAGTGCGTTTAAACAAACAAATTCTTCAGCTTTCGAACGTCTTTTTTGCATGCAGTACAAAGACATAAAGTATAACATAATCACATGTCAATCAGCGGCAGAAACTATCATCTAAGTGAACATCAACATTAATAATGTGCTCTCTTGCAGTATTTTTATACCTATATTAAATTATTATTTTCCTATATGTACGAGTACAATGGCGAATTATAATATAGTTCTTTTGTTGTAATATACTAGGAAAATCGATCTTTATTTCTTATCTTATCTCTGTCTATTGAAATAAACTATAAACAAATTGTATTCTAACCGTTTCATGTAAATTAATATTTGAAAAATATCTTCGTAAAATATTAAACTTGGTCTATGACAAAACAACAGCGGTCCACGCTCGAGATTTGCCAGAGCAGAGAGCTACGAAATGGAGTGTTCTGGGTATCTTACTCCTAGACAGGGCTAGGAACAAAACAATCCATGCAACTCTGTGCCTGCAACCATTATCATCACTAATGCCATTAAAAAACTGCAATGTTAAATGAAACTTATGAGTCACAACAACACAATGGATTTCTCAAGTTTGCAAGCGAAATCGTGGCGTGACCCACACGAAGATTGATGGCTTAATAGCATGGCCATCAAATGGTCAGTAATAATTAATTTCTCATTTTACTTGCAAATTATAATATAACTTTGAAAATTATTGATTAAAATTTACTTTTCGTCTGTGTTGAATACCTGGGGACTAATCATATCATTTTGAAGGATATCATGAAAGTCATTCGCTCAATAACCAGTTCCACAACCTACTTGCGGGCCAATGTATAGTTACGCTTTAGGCAACATATTGACTATATTAAAGACACATCTCTATTTTACTATTTCGTTCCAGTTGAGTTATGGAGCAATGACTGACACCACTATACACTAGACACAACAGTGCAGTGACTAATTTCAGGAATTTTGTAATTCTAATCAATTATTAATTTAATTTATCAAAAGTTATATACAGTATTTTAATTAAAATAATTTTGTGCTATACTATAGATTACCTTGTGTTGTCGGTCTTTATATTATTTACCTATAGACTTTATATCAGTGTAATGAATGTTCCGTGACGATACAATATTATTTGTGTATTTCCTTTCAGTGAGATAAGAACAACGATATGAGATAATTTGAAGGACTTCTGTCCTTTGGATCCACCTCATTTAATGGTACCTTTTTAATTTTATTGTCTAGAAATGTATTCTCTGACGTTATCGTAATGTCGTGCATTACGTACTTTCATTATTGTTTACTTTGAAATAGGCGTAAATAAATACTGATTACAGCTGTATTTTTATTCTGAACCAGCTATAATACAAGTGAAAAACTATGATCTAGTGATACAAGTTTTTTAGGTATATTATATTCCATGATCGATTGAACATAGGCTGTGAATGAGGGTACAATTAAAATATTATAGTAAATAATTCAATTACGATATTTGCAAAGGTCACAGAATCGTAAGAAATGCCACTGAAACCATTTGTATTGCAGAAGGATGTGTTTTATGACACTATACATTATCAAAACATTTAAATAATTATATATTTATGGCATTATTACCATAATAATATGTTTATGTAACATATTATTTTTTTATGTGGTATATGTGGTATAAAATATTGAAGGAATGGTTTATTTTTCTGTCTTTTTTTATCTTATAGTATTTTATTGTACCTTCTTTAAAATATCAACAAATTTTGATTTGAAGCATTAGTTATTTACTTATTTTTGCCAAAGATTGTCTTTGCATTTGCTTGAATACTGCTTTTGTGATAAAATTACTATGACCTGATTACTTAATTATACTTTCTTTTAGGTGAATAAATTGTAAATGAAGAATGTATTATATCCTAACATAATATGAATTAAAATACCAAAATGACTGAAAGTACACCATCACTAACAGCTCCAATCTCTTTGTCAACATATCATCAGCTAAGCCTAACAGGTAAATAGTAACTCAAGTGTTCTTATGTAGACATTACATTGTACTTATTTGTAAACTATACATAGTTTATATTGTCCAGATAAACAGTGAATCGGTTTACCATATTTATATAAATATATTCCAAGTTACATTGAACAATTTTGATAATAATCAATTATGCTAGAATATCTAGACACATTTCAATACATAAATAACACTTTGTGGATTCAATGTATTTTTATGATGCTCACTCATTTATATGACTTGGAAATAAGTTTGAACTGTACAATGATTTTGTTTATACTGTGATGTTGTTCATTTGTGTTTGATAATAAATAAATAAAAATGATATAATGAAACTTGTTTTGGCATGTTTGAAATTTAAATTTGAATCATAATAATTTACTTAACTCAGTAATTGCCTTTCATAAAAATTAGATAAATCTTTAAATAGAAATAGTATTTATTGATTAAAAATTAGTATCAAATTTATGCTCCTATACTAATAAAAATATAGAGAATATACATATATTATATCTTTACTTATAATCAGTTGCATTTTCATTTGTGGACAGGTACATTTTAACATTTGATAGTACCTTACAACTATTCTTCTGTTTCATGTTTAACTAATTTTAAAATTTGTTTTTAACAGTTGACTCAGCAAACATCAAAAATTCTGGTCTGTTTAAACCAAATCCATACTTGCAAGTGGTAATAGATGACAAGCTTTCAAGAAGAACTGATTACATAAAGAACACCTTACATCCAAAATGGAAAGAAGACCTTACAGTGCTTGTCACACCACAGTCACAATTGTTGTTTCGGTTGGCAGATTATCACAGCTTTAGAAAAGATAACATTATAGGTGAAAAAAGGATTCATCTGTTGAAGATTTTATTATTTTTCAATGGAAAATGTGATAATGTAGAGCTAACCATTGGTAAATATTGACTTATATTTATTACCATATTAAGTAGTATATTATTGTGTTTATTTAACTAATAAGTGCTTCACTAGATAAAGGCAATATAAAAAAAGTATTACATACAATACATGCCTTTGCCTTGGATTGTATGATGATTTTGATAAATATATAATAAATACCTACTCTAGAACTTCACTACCTGTAAAATGGTTCAAGATTTTATTTATATAATAGATTATGCATAGATATATAAATGTAATAGTTATTATTACATTATACACTTGAATGTGATAGTCAAAGTAAATCAGGCTTCTATTATGTTTTAATTCTATAGAGGTATGTGTGTTAATTTATTATTTGTCATAAATAATGCCTTTTGCTTTTATATAATGATGTAACTAATATTACTTTATTTGATCACATATTTGTGGGTATCTTCCATACTATAAATTATATAAATAATTATAAAAGTACTCTCTTAAAAGAAATAAGTAACTAAATAAGTAATATGGCTACAGAATATTACTGTTTTTGAAATTTTACATGAATTATAAACAATATGCTATATGCATAGCATAGTTACTTATCATTTAAGCTCACTTGGATAAATAAAACAGTAGCTAAAATGTTCAAAAACATGTTTTAGTAAAGTAGGTATAACTATTCCAATTCTTATATGTTATTGGTTTCATTCAGATTTGATGAAAACAGTGTCCCAAGAAAATTCGTCTAGTGTAAGTGGTGAAGTCAAAACAGCAGAGTTGGTGATACTTTTGGATGGATTGCGAGTTGACCCTTCAGTTCTTAGCCAGTCACATGATGTACTTGGCGAAACTACTAACTCCAGTGGGCCTCTGAACGAAGGCGTGCGCGCCCGGTTAAGATTGAGGAACAATCCTGAAGCAATGAGATCTATGGTGCGATCACAAAACTTAAGAGTGAGTCCATGTGTAACTTATTTCTTTTGATTATCATAATTGATAATTTAATATTGTTATTCCAACATATTTTTAATCAGTAAAAAGTACATTGTCCTTGAATTTGATAAGAACTTAATATTAAGAGATAAACTTAATAATATTGAGATTGAAGGCTTATCTAAAGCTTAATGATTTATTACAAATTTTGAGAAATATTGGTTTTTATTATTTAGACTTATTTTTTGTAATGGAGAAATTCAAGCTATACAAGCTACAATTTAAAAAATTATAGGATGTAATTCTTTACCAATTGTCATCATTAGCCACCACCGGGTCCTCCGCCGCTTAGCAACGGAACGGCGCATGGCGCGGTGTCTAGTCTACCCGGCCCTGTGGTGGCGAGCAACACCCCAGGAACCCTCAACGATGGGGGCGCGGGCCCGTCGCACGTGGACAACGACACTACGGGGCCGCCAGCCAGTGGCTCAACACATACATATGCAAACCCCGCGGAGGAGCCGCTGCCTGCTGGGTGGGAGATGAGATACGATGTCTATGGCCGAAGGTGATTATTACTTTACAAAATATATAAAACATTAAGGCGATTATAATTTATGTTAATTATAGATAGTAATGAGGACATAAATATATTTGTTATAAAATAACTTTCTTAGTAACCAACAATAAAAGTAATGAGGTTTCTAGTATACTCGCTGTTACTTGCAATTTCCAAATATTAGAAATTTATTTTATTTTATTTTTCTTTAATTATGTACCATGCACAGAAATAGCTAGCAAAAAAATTCATTAAAATCGCACTCTCGGACTGAGGAGGCTATAGCAAGTTTTTCAAAATAGAAGCTATCCCATGCTGACACTGAGATTAAAATAGAGGATGTGTGTATAGATACTACGTGGATCACAACACGCGGTCGACGTCGTGGGAGCGGCCGCAGCCACTGCCGCCGGGCTGGGAGGTGCGGCGCGACGCGCGCGGGCGCGTGTACTACGTGGACCACAACACGCGCACCACCACGTGGCAGCGCCCCGATACCGAACGCTTGGCGCGCTTCCAGCACTGGCGCGGCGAGCGCCGCCACGTGGTGGCGCAGGGCAACCAGCGCTTCCTGTACCCGCACCCGCAGCCGCCGCACCCGCCTCATCCGCCGCACCCGCCTCTCCAGCCTGATGCCGACCACGACCCCGCCGCCACCGGTACGTATCACCGCAAAACAAGCCGATACAACTCTACAACTCTGAGCCGATATGTAGTGTTTGACGGTTCTTAATAGTTATGGCACAAACTGCTTGTTATTGCATACATTAATTGGCTTAGAACGGTTTCCTAAAATTTTTACAGCTTTCCCTTTCACTAACGCATAAGGGAATATACCCATACTACGTGATCCATTTTTACCCTCTCGGTGACACGTAGTATATGCCAAGAAACTACTACATGCAAAACTTCCCAACGATCACTACAGCCGACTCCATAGGACCAGAGTGTGCCGGAGCCCCTCCAATATCATTATCGCTAGGACTGGGCCCTCCTAATAATTAAATTTTTTCTGCTACCTTAGAGACCTAAACAATACCGGAATGTATATGCTATTATGGTTTATAGGCACTCAGATATTTTTCTGAAGTCGACGTCTTAGATTTAAATTTTGTAAATAGCGAAACATATTATATTTCATGTTCTAATTATACTTTATTACAGACATAAATTAAGGAACGCGATTTAATAAATAACCTACATACATATTAATCTGATAATATTTTATAGACGCTACAAGTTACAAGTGGCGCATGGCGTTACATTCAAAAGGATGAGCAAACTGTGAATTCTTTTCAAACAGCTTTGCAAATCACATTTTGAGTTTATTAAGATTGTCTTGAAAGAAAAATTATTGCACGAGGCATTCAAAATATGACTAGGGTACTAGGAGAGGATGTTGCGGATGCAGATTTTTTGCCATCCGCTGATGCGCATGCGGATACGGATATTTAATGGCTCACATCCGCAAATGCGGATGCAGATGCGGATGTCTAAATCGATGCGGAAGCTTTGCAATTGCGGATGCGGATGTTGATGAAAATTGTGCATCTTACTTAATAAAAAGTATCTAATATCACCTCTGCAGGTTCAAGCCTGTTTTGCAAAGGTTCATAAATGTAGCTAAGTATACCATTTTCTAGTGTTTCTTGATTCTCATCTTCACTTGAAGAATCATCGCGCCTACCATTTTCTTTCTTGTCGCAACCTGCGCTATACCTGGATCTGCATTAACATCCGCGTTGATTATATATTAACTAGCTGACCCGCGCAACTTTGTCTGCGTCACATAAGAGAGAGAGAGAGAGTGGGTCGTAGGCACCTATAATACAATTTTAAAGGAGCTAAAACTTACTTTGTTAAATCCACGAACCACATAAGAACCATTGAACAACATTTTATAAATATACCTACAGTGCTAATTTAAAATCACGCAGAATAAATCAGGAGAAACATCGTTTGTATGTCTGTAATGGGTAATTATTTTGCTGCGATGTTATTTTAAAACTGCGATATTTCCTAAGATATTCATTGAAATCGAATGATGTAAAGGGCAATTTTGTTGTAAATTAAATACTTGTGATGAATAACGTATTTAAAAACATCTTCGCAAATAATGCATTATTTTAGAACAAATTTGGTTAGCATAAAAAAGGTTATAGTGTGCCAACCTTAAAAGATAGACATAAATGCTGTCGCGGACTTTTTTTTAGAATTTTTAAAGGGGAACAATTCTGTCATACATGATTTTTGCGAAACTAACTGTTTACGCAGCGCACGCAGCGGAAGCTCTCAAAAGGAAAAAATCACTCCGTTTTTTTTTTTTTTTTTTTTAATATTCTACCGCATTCACACAACACCATCTAGCCCAAACTAAGCAGAGCTTGTACTATGGGTACTAGACAATGCATAAACATACATATATTGCTTTTTTTTTTGTAAATACATACATATTATACATAGAAACACCCAGACCAAGACAAACATCCATGTTCATGCACACAAATGATTGAATTGTGCGGGAATCGAACCCCCGACCTCAGGCGTGGCAGTCGGTTACACTAACCACTACGCCATCCAGGCCGACATTTTGAAACATTCTTCATTGGTGCTCCGCTCGTATTGATCTTAGCGTGATGATATATAGCCTATAGCCTTCCTCGATAAATGGGCTATCTAACACTGAAATAATTTTTCAAATCAGACCAGTAGTCCCTGAGATTAGCGCGTTCAAGCAAACTAAAAATTGTATTATAGGTGCCTACGACCCGCTCTCTCTCTTATGTGACACAGACGAAGTTGCGCGGGTTAGCTATCTATACAAATATTATAAAGCTGAAGAGTTTGTTTGTTTGTTTGTTGGTTTGAACGCGCTAATCTCATAATAGCCTATTTATCGAGGAAGGCTATAGGCTATATAACATCACACTACGACCCACGGGGGCGGCGCAGTAACGATAAACGCGGGTGAAACCGCGGGAACATCTAGTATTTTTATAAAATATGCATTAGAAATACATTAAATTAATGAAAAAACACTACACAAACACAACCATGCATTTGACACAAGCAGTCGAATCGCGTTCGTAGTATTTCGGCATTGTACGACTGATGTCGTAGAATTATTCGTAACTATGGTAACATAATGATGTATGTGAAGTAGGTGACTAAATGAAATGTAATTATAAGGGTATAGTTATAGACAATAAAACCTTAATAACGATCAAACTTAAAATTTAAATCAATTATGGTTGGATTTCGACCACTTGGCGACCGCTAGTTTCTATTATTCGGCTAATAATAACATCACCAAGTAAATCTAGATTTGGACATGGAAATGCAATGAAAACAACTCTTTGGAAATTGCGATTGTGAGAATAACTTGGAAAGCTTATCTTTTATCCGTCTATTTATTGTTGAGCCAGCAAGTTTGAGAGTGGTTCCCAAATAAGCGAATCAATACTTCATTATATTGTAATACAAACATTTCAAAAGCGCCCATTTGTTTTACGTAGACCTTCAATTTTGTGATATATTTTGTTATGAATATCCTTTCATCTGCGAAGTCGCTTTGGCTACTGTGGTTCTATGAGAAATAGCTATCCTAAAGGAAGCCTGCATTATACTTATATAAAAAGTAGACCCTGTGCTTCTGGCCCATAAACTAATTCTAAATAAAAACAATACGCAGGCCATTTTCTACGTGAAACAGAGATAAATCAATAAACATACTTATGCCTTTATAATATTATTAATTATTCTATTGTAATTCAAATAAGCAAGGTAAAAATTAATGACTTTTAGAATGTTTTTGTCAAACCAATAGATATTGTAATCATGCATATTTAACGTTATCGTGTACACATGTGTCACAATCTTATCTACTTAGACTTGCGTGAATGATGAGATAGAGACAAATTATTCTAGTTGCAAATATATTAATGACGACTTCAAACTCTAAAATTGTATGTTATACAATATAATAGTCATATATCGTATACATTTAGTTATAGGAAAATGTTTGTTGGGCAGTAATATATGTGAAACAGTTTTCCTGTTGATATGGAATCATAGCTGTGTTTAGACTTTATGCGGTATTGGTTTTGTTATGTTGTTAAGGCAAAACATACACTTTGTCAGTTTTATAACGCGGACACGAATATAACTATCATTAACTATAACCATCTGAATAATCTAAGTATTGTCGAGTAGGTAATATTGATAGCTTACTGACGACTGATATTAATTAGGATGACATTGCGCTAATGTAATTAACTAAATAGTTTATGTGCTTCACTCTCAATAGAGTAAAAATGGACTGTCCTTGTACAAGGTTTTAGAGAGTTTTAGATGTTAATAGTGACGTGGTTCCGACCTCGACGCGCTGCCGTTCGAAGCCTCGAATTTATATATTTTATTAAATAATTTATACTCCAGTTATGTTAATTTCGGCTTTTTTATTTAAAACGAAACATGTACCAATCTAACTTAAATAACTTAGTAGAACCATTTATTGACATAACCCACTACCAAAAGGCAACTCAGTGAATGCGGTCTTTAGCGGATTCCATGGTTTTATTGTTTCTAAGTTAAGAAGCTGATTCTCTTTATTCGATCAATATTAAATACATATTGGAAGTACACAAGTTCACAAAAAGTACATTATTACTCAAGGAAGGTAATCTGATCTGAGTATGTGATCAAATATGTAAGTAGTTGTTGTTCACACTCAGTATAATTGTTCACTACCGTTACGAGCGAAAGTCTACTCTAGAACAATAATTTATATTCTATGACTCAACTATCTTATTGTTTTAAACTTTTAGCTACTATTATATAACACCTGAATTCGTTTTACTTCTTAAATCCACGTGATCCATAGCTAGTTTAGCATGGCCCTGACCCTTGTCTATCAATATTTTTACTTACAGTTTTTTGTCTTGCAAAGGTTTAACTTATACAGTAACAAGTTCATTACTTCTGTTTAGGTACTATCTGATAATGAAACTGAAACTGTAATAAAATGTTGCGGAAGCTACGAGTTCACTTTTTTTTTCGGGAAGCGTGGGCTTGCTTGTTAAATGTCAGCGTCATACAGTTTCCAGTAATTTCAATTGCATCCTGTAGCATGTTAGATTCACGAGAGGCAATCGCTTCTTTATTAGGCAGTAAAATTCTAGTTACGGTGTCTATTTCAGGGAACAGTACAGGTGCGGGTGCGGGCGCGGTGGCAGCGGCCGGCGCGGGTGCGGGCGCGGGCGCGGGCCCTAGCGCGGCGGGCAGCGCGGCGGCGCCGGCACCCCCCGACGACGCACTGGGCGCGCTGCCGGCCGGCTGGGAGCGCCGCGTGCAGCCCGACGGCAGGGTCTACTACGTCAACCACAAGAATCGCACCACGCAATGGGAGGATCCTAGAACTCAGGTCACTCTCGCTTCAGAAGCTAAATAAGGAATACCAGAAAAAGATATCTGTATCTATTACAGATATCTATTTTTCCCACATTATCGCCTTAAAAAAGAAATAGAAAGCTCGTTCACATCTTTGAATGTTTGTTACTCAATGACCTGTAATCCGGCTATCGAATTTGAATTAAGCTTGGCACGCAAGTAGACCACGTACTGGATTAACACAAAGGATATATTTTTATCTTATATATACACAATATATGTAAAGTGGAAGTCGCTGAGATCATTCGTTTTGGTTGTTTGCTCCAGGGTCAAGAGGTGAGCGCGTTGGAGGAGGCCCTGCCGCCGGGCTGGGAGATCCGCTTCACGGAGGAAGGCACGCGCTACTTCGTGGACCACAACACGCGCACGACGACGTTCCAGGACCCGCGGCCTGGCGCGCCCAAGGGCCCGCATGGCGCGTACGGCGTGCCGCGCGCCTACGAGCGCTCGTTCCGCTGGAAGCTCAGCCAGTTCCGCTACCTGTGCCAGAGCAACGCGCTGCCCAGTCACATCAAGATCACGCTGGCGCGTCAGTCACTCTTCGAGGACTCTTACCATCAGGTAACTAAGCCTGTCATCGACGACAGCAATATCTGAGGCTCCGCCTACAGCTTTCGATCTTTAAATGATACTTTGAATGTGGTCGCGACGTAATCGTATGATGCTTTTATTTCAGATAATGAGGCTGCCTGCGTACGAGCTACGTAGACGATTGTATATAATATTTCGCGGTGAAGAAGGATTAGATTATGGTGGCGTTAGTCGGGAGTGGTTCTTCCTCCTGTCGCATGAAGTGTTAAACCCGATGTACTGCCTGTTCGAGTACGCAAACAAAAACAATTACAGTCTGCAGATCAACCCGGCCAGCTATGTCAATCCGGATCATCTTCTTTACTTCAAATTCATTGGTCGATTTATTGCCATGGCCCTATACCATGGTAGATTTATTTATTCCGGTTTTACGATGCCTTTTTACAAGAGAATGTTGAACAAGAAGCTTACTATGAAAGATATAGAATCCATCGATCCCGAATTCTACAACTCTTTAGTATGGATCAAAGACAACAATATTGATGAATGTGGCCTAGAAATGTGGTTTAGCGTTGACTTTGAAGTGTTAGGACAGGTGATACATCACGAGTTAAAACCCGCCGGTGATAAAGAACGCGTTACGGAGGTAAATTATAGATAAAAACTATACCATAAAATATATGTTTTTGTAGGATATATTCATTTACTTTTATTTTCAGGCTAATAAAGAACAGTATCTTCAATTAGTTACTCAGTGGCGAATGACTCGAGGTATAGAAGAACAAACATCTGCATTCCTTGATGGCTTTAATGAGGTAATCATATTGATTATTTTGATATTAATACAGATAAAGTAATGGAGGCTTTGCACGTCAAACTTGATGATAATCTTTTTAATGTGTACCAGGTTGTACCGCTGGAGTGGCTCAAATATTTCGATGAGCGTGAACTAGAACTGATGCTGTGCGGAATGCAGGAGGTGGATGTGGATGACTGGCAACGAAACACGATCTATCGACACTACACACGTACCAGCAAACAAGTTCTTTGGTTTTGGCAGGTTAGTGTATAACTAGATGTTCCCGCGGTTTCACCCGCGTTTATCGTTACTGCGCCGCCCCCGTGGGTTGTAGCGTGATGTTATATAACGTATAGCCTTCCTCGATAAATAGGCTATCCAACACTAAAAGAATTTTTCAAATCGAACCAGTAGTAATCACGCAGAATAAAACAGGAGAAACATCGTTTGTACTATGTCTGTAATGGGTAATTATTTTGCTGCAATGTTATTTTAAAACTGCGATTTCATTGAAATCGAATGATGTAAAGGGCAATTTTGTTATAATTAAATATTTGTGATGAATAACGTATTTATTTGGATAAGGATTAATATCATGTTTATAATAATACCTTCGCAAATAATGCATTATTTTAGAACAAATTTGGTTAGCATAAAAATGGTTATAGTGAGCCAACCTTAAAAGATAGACATATGCTGTCGCGGACTTTTTTTTAGAACTTTTAAAGGTGATCAATTCTGTCAACAATGATTTTTGCGAAACTTAAACTGTTTACGCAGCGTACGCAGCGGAAGCTCACAAAAGGAAAAATTCCCTCCGATTTTGAAACATTCTTCATTGGTGCTCAGCTCCTATTGATCTTAGCGTGATGATATATAGCCTATAGCCTTCCTCGATAAATGGGCTATCTAACACTGAAAGAATTTTTCAAATCGGACCAGTAGTTCCTGAGATTAGCGCGTTCAAGCAAACAAACAAACAAACAAACATACAAACAAACAAACAAACAAACTCTTCAGCTTTATAATATTAGTATAGATTTATTTTTTCGTGTATATCTTATTTGTTGAAGGTTTAAGCGGAGACCTCTTTTGAGAAGTCTACTACTAACAACGCAATGATATGTGTATGGATAATTACCATTTGTAGCATACTTGAACGCACGGCATAGTAGTTTAAGCAGTCACCATCACTGTCAAATAGTCGAGTATTAATTCGATACTCGTATGGGACAAGCTGTGTTATTCACGGATGTTTTTATAGCACGCATGTGGTCGATAATATTTATGAAGTCTCTGCTATATGAAGCTTATTAAGTAGGTGGCAGAAGACAAGTTGATCCTAAGAGTCTCGAGAACTGCAAGCGTTAGATACAGTTTCAAGCCCTATTTTCATTTGATTTACTTTATTTAATTAGAAATAATACGAGATAAGATTTTGCCATTACAGGCTTATTTCGCAAAGCTGTATAAATACGTCCTTCTGCAAGTATTGAAGTCATTTTAAATTATATATTTTGCAACAGATATCTGCGTTAAATATGTTGATATTCCTCGCAAAATAGATAAAGACTAAATGTATTATTAGTCCGGTCAATTTAGACATCCGAGGGTACAAAAATTCGCATCCAGCTGAAAATTGGTAGGATTGTTCAAAACAACATCATAAATGAAATCTAAAAAAAAATTTACTCGGGTCAAAGGTCACAAAAACGGATTTTTCGCGATTTTCAGCAAAACGTTAAGTTTTATAATAAAATTAGCCCAAAAAAAAATTGTATTTGAATCGTTACATCTCAAAAACGGTGGCTTTTAGAGAAAAAATCTTTAGACATTTTTTATAGATAATTATCTGATCTACAATTTTGTCTGGGCTAATTTTGAGATAAAACTTACAGTTTTGCTGAAAATCACGAAAAACCCGTTTTTGTGACCTTTGACCCGAGTAAATTTTTTTCCAGGTAAGTATCGGATCAATGAGGACTTTTTAGATTTCATTTATAATGGTGTTTTGAACAATCCTACCAATTTTCAGCTGGGTGCGAATTTTTGTAACTTCACTCCTATTTCTTGGTCTAATTTGACCGGACTATATGATAAGAAAGGTTTTCATCATAATTTAATACTACATCTATACTTATATTATAAAGCTGAAGAGTTTGTTTGGTTGAACGCACTAATCTCAGGAACTACTGGTTCGAATTGAAAAATTATTTTAGTGTTGGATAGCCTATTTATCGAGGAAGGCTATAAGCTATATAACATCACGCTACGACCCACGGCGGCGGCGTAGTAATGATAAACGAGGGTGAAACTGCGGGCACATCTAGTAATTTATATTTTCTCGTCAATACTTCAACCATATTACGTGCGGGCCAATTTGTCGTCATTTTATCTAAGGTCTTCCATATACAAAGCATGGATCGACGACCTACATAAATAATTTTGTAATTCAAAACATAATTGTCTGTTTCACTAGACTTTACACAAATTTAGACGCTGAGAAAATTAAACAATAGGTTAAAAGTTACGTAACGTTTCGGAGCAGCGATAGCTCAGTGGGGAGACCAACAAACTGCAATGCAGAGGGTCTCGAGTTCGAACCCACGTCGCGCACCTCTGACTTTCGGAAGTTATATGACTTTTCGAAATTATGTGCGTATTGATTGACAATTATCGCCTGCTCCGTGCCTCGGAGAGCACGTTAAGCCGTCGGTCCCGGCTGCCATGAACATCTATGGCAGTCGTTATTGGGAGAGTGTCGACACAAAAGATCCCACTGGGTCGAAGTGTCGCCGGTCTGCACTGACTGGCCCCCACATAAGATAAGATAAGATATGTAACGTTACTCTTTTAGACATTGTCTTGGCTGTCTTTTATTAAGAGATGAATAGAGCCGTAAGTACATTTTCGTTAATAACACGCCATGTAATTGTATTCCAGTTCGTTCGACAAATGGATAACGAGAAACGAGCAAGGTTACTTCAGTTTGTGACGGGCACGTGTCGAGTCCCTGTGGGCGGATTTGCTGAGCTTATGGGATCAAATGGACCACAGAGATTTTGCATAGAAAAGGTAAATATATAATTATTGTTTCGCTGTAACATGTTACAATATGGCGCTATAGTACTTGTAATGATAACTGGTGAAAATTCAGTGCTTCCATATATTTTTGTTTTTTATAGTAGATTATTGGTTACCATAGATTCAAATCATAGATGCTCTGTAGTATACATTGTGGGTTAACATGATAATACAATGTTTATTTTGTCATTCAGATGTCATATTGGCGGTGTCTTAGATGACAACTTAATGTCCAGAAAGATGACCATATTTTAATGTAATGGGGCGCATCTATGATCATGTAATCTTTGTTGGCCTATTATTATTATAAACGTGTAATAGATGATGCAATTTGGAATATGTATTATCAGGACGCCTGCGAAGAAGTGCATGCACGTATTAATAATAATAATGTTTAATTTTCAGGTTGGAAAGGATACCTGGTTACCCCGCTCACATACCTGCTTTAATCGACTCGACCTGCCACCATACAAAAGTTATGAGCAGCTATGCGAAAAACTAAACTATGCTATTGAAGAAACTGAAGGTTTTGGTCAGGAATAATGTAATTGTTATATATTATTAGAATCACTAAAATAGTTATTGTAAATTATTATAACATGAATGCACCACCTCAACGTGAGGAATTATTCACCAATGGAATTGGTGCTGTCATAAAAAGACCAACCAAATAATTATATGAATATATTTGTAATAAATAACTTCTATATTATAAAACTATGTAGATATTGTTAGTGTAATATGTCGATTGTTTAAGAAATATTTGTTTGAACTACATTTAAAACAAAGTTCTTCTAAAAGTTCATTAAATAATTTTTAAACAATTCTCGTTTATTTATTTTGTTTATTTTTATAATTTCTTGTATATTCTTCTTTATAACTCGCAACTGAAAAATTTGTTAATTTCACGTGTGAAAGTTCGGATGGCGCTGTGTCAATGATTAGATAGGTTGATTACTGCTACAGCTAAAAAATGGAGGTTGGAGGTACACAACGATGTAGAGCATCAATATCGTACTTAGATATACTATCGATTTGTTGGTAACTTAATTATAATATCTAACTTGACTAAAGTTAGAACAGAGTGGTTACTGTATCACCCATAATTATAACTGGTTGTCAAGCCTCATTGATATCTAATATATACACGCTGGACTGGTTATCTCATACAAATGATAGATATATAGAAATGGGTCGCTATGTTCAAATAGTTTATTTCTTAGCGGCACTTAAAGTATATCGTATGAATTTGATAATAATATAAATGTTGACTATTCTAAAAGTGACTGCACCGTAACTTTGGTACTTATTTCATCTATCAGCGTACAGACGCCGGCGTCCAAACATACCATTATCTCTCCGCATAAGTTAAGCGATAAAATTAATTAATCCATTATTTTTCTGGATGCTGTCAATCAGATGATAAACTGATGTTCACGGTGCTTGTGTTCATTGGAAGCCTTATTGTAAGAACACTGACATTTAAAAAAATTATTTTCACTATTTTGGACGGTAAGATTAAGTGCTAAAGTTTCTATCGATATGAAAAGACTTATTATAGTTCATCCATGGTATCAGTTCCAGATACACTCAATACTGTTCTTAGCTCCAATATGGCGAATTAAATGATTGCATTTATTTGATGGCTATGGCAGACTGGCCATCGCCACCAAATAAATACAATCAACGCTGGACTCAGCGTTCTAGTAATGCACCTGTACCTATATCAAGTATTGATTTGATTTTAGGTATGTAACTCGCAATTTATAATCATATCAATAGATAAGTATTACAATTATTACGAGTCGTATAAAATTCAACAATTTTATATGATTCGTGAAGGAAAACATCGTGCGTTCTCCATGATGTTTACGAAGACATATGAAGTCAGCCAACCCGCACTGGGCCAGCGTGGACTATGCCCTAACTATTCTCACATTGAGAAGAGGCCCGTGCCCAGCAGTGGGACAGTTTAATACAGGGTTGATATTATATACCTATATGATTCGTAGGTTTAATGCTTAACTTTAGTTAGTCTTTCCTCATTATTTAACGT
Organism: Catocala sponsa; assembly: GCA_963564715.1. Classification (NCBI taxonomy): domain Eukaryota; kingdom Metazoa; phylum Arthropoda; class Insecta; order Lepidoptera; family Erebidae; genus Catocala; species Catocala sponsa. The sequence goes on from OY751331.1 coordinate 15,925,400, forward strand.
AGAATCGACTAAACTGATAGCCTTTTATCACGTGTCCGTTTCGACTGCTCGGACACAGTGTCGTAGAAGAAAAACGACTACATCAACAAAGGAATTTATAAAATACTACCAATGAAAGTCGCAAATTCGTCGATCCAATATTCAGAAAGTTGTAAAGATTTAACCATGGCCGCGCGGTCGAAACGTGGAGAACCGCGCGGCCACGCAGTTATCTTAAACGGAAATTTGTAGAGGTTCCATTGTTTTTGCTAACCACTGATACAATTTCGAAGAAATTGTAGACAGTATGAATAAAGCCCTGTTTGAATTTCACGACCAACAGAACCTTAATGCCATGGCCGTGCGTTTCTCCATGTTTCGACCGCGCGGCCATGGCATTAAGGTTCCGCGCGGTCAAAACATGGAGAAACACACGGCCACGCAATTCTTTTAAACGGAGCTTAGTATCGCAGTTCTTTTAAACCGAGCTTCCTTCTACGACACTGTCCGAGCAGTCAAAACGGACACTTTTATCACAATAATCGCTTTGAACCTATTAGTCGTCACGACGGCTAATCAGTCCGCATTAAAATGGATAATTGCAACAAGGCGAACAACGATCGCCTGCCTTTGAATGTTTGTGGCACTATCCGGCTTTTGAAGTACAAGTCCTACAAGTACCTACAAAATTGACACGGGTCAAGAAAATGGCCACGTAATGTTGCACTGTGATTGGCGGTCCACTATTGACTAGCTAATAGGCCTGACATAGAGTAGTATCTGGCGACATCTGGGTGTAACATGCTTCAATGTACCCGTTCAGATAAAAAGGCGTTAGTCAATGATGTAAATCTGCAATTAATATAAGGTAATGTTGCCGTCAGATTGTCACCGCAGTAATACATGTACAGAAAGAAGATCGGCAGAATACGACGAGCGAAAAGTGACGCACTGAGATATCTGGCAAATATATCCGAGAAGATAAACAGAGGATCATTAGACCCACATTTCCCCGGCAATGGATTTAGGTCTAGGAAAATAGGGACAAGCTAATTGCCTCCAGACAGGCAAATTTCTACACTTCGTGCTGCTTCTCTTTAGTACTTATTACTGATATAAGTGAAATGGCACTTGTGATTGTTTTAAACTAAATATGATTTTATCTATAAAGAATTGGTTGTTTAAAAAATGATAAAGTTATAAGAATAATTAAGTATCTTTATTAAATTAAATAATGCAGTGCACTGAATTATTACAATAATATTTAATACATATAAGCAACATACTTATCATCATAAACATTTAACATAATTTTAAATTAGCAAAGTTCTCGGCAATTTTAATGGCTTCTTCAAGGCTTGTTGGTTTATTGCCTGAAGCTTGACCGGATTCGGCTTTACCGCCGCCTTTGCCGCCCATTATAGGAACGATAGATTGAATCCATTCGGATGCCAACAACCCCTTTTCAATAGCATTTTTGGGTACGGCAGCAAGACAGAATATTTTGTTTGTTTCATCGTCCACAGAAAAGAACATAGCAGCAGTGTTTGGGCATATTTGTTTTACTTGTTTAAGAGCATTATCCAAGGCTTTAGTATTACCAAAAGCCTTCAACTCAAACACAATAACTTTGCTATCTTTGTTTGCTTCACAGATTTCTTTAGCTTTTTCTGTAACTTGGTTAATGGTGATAGCTTTAGCTGCTCTTTCTTTATCATCAAGTTGCTTTTTAAAGTTCTTGAGGAGGGTCCTTAGTTCCTCCTTTTTCCAATACGATATTTGAGCTTGGGATATGTCATTGGTTAGATCAACAATTTTTTTTACAATATCTTTCTGATTTACATTGCTACTTTGATTTTTAATAAGGTTAGCAATATTGTTTACTTCATTTTCTAATGCACTCAATTTGCATAAAGCTTTCATTGCCTCTGGTCCTGTCAAAGCCACAATTCTTCTAATGCCCTTTGCAATACCTTCTTCACTGACAATAACATAATCTCCTATGTGACCAGTTTGATGTAAATGGGAACCTCCACAAAATTCTACAGATGTATCATAACCAGTTGATCCATCTGGGTTTTTCTCCAATTCTTCCACAGGGACGCCAACAGATACGACACGCACGGGGTCAGGGTAATGTTCGTCAAACATAGCTCTTAGGCCCTTTATTTTCTTAGCTTCAGATAAACTTGTATGTTTGGCGTATACTGTCCTATTTTTGTTAATGATGTCTTTAATCTGGTCTTCAGTCTCTTTGATTTGCTGCGTAGACATTGGACCCTTGTTAGTAAAGTCGAATCTAAGACGGTCTGGCATAACAAGGGAACCTCTTTGATCAGAGTCATTTCCAAGAACTTTTCTTAATACATTGTTTAGCACATGAGTTCCTGTATGATTATTCATGACGAGTCTTCGTCTTTCAGTGTCAAGATGCAAGTTTAATGTATCACCAACTTTTAGAGATCCTTCTACTTTGCCAGCATGCAACACGTATCCTCCCTTGACCTGCACATTTTTAACCATAAATTCAACACTATCATCATCAGATTTTACCATATACCCTTCATCAAAAATTTGCCCTCCTTGTTCTGCATAAAAATTAGTTTTATCCAATATAATACCACACTCCTGTCCAGAATGTACTTCATTTACAAATTGCTTATCTTTTCGTAGGGCAACAATAGTTCCAGTACAAGGACTAAAACTATAAACAGCATCTTTTTCGGTAGTTGATGGCACATAGTTATATTTAGGAGAGTCATCAGTTGTTGGGACTCCAGTTTCTTGTAAATGAGTTATAGCATAAACATCCAAAGCCAGTAAATCCTCTTGACCAGCTGATTTTCCTTGCGATATCAATTGAGATTCTTTTCTTGCTTTTTCATATCCTTCCATATCAATGGTAAGCCCTTTTTCTTCACACATCAAATGTGTAAGATCTATCGGAAAACCGTAAGTGTCATATAGGCGCCACGCGACGTCACCTGGTATGACAGACCCATTTAATTTTTCAATAGTTCTGTTCAGCAAATTTCTACCACGTGTGAGTGTTTTCAAAAACTGTACTTCTTCTTCATTTATAAGTTGAATTAGTGACTCAGGATCTTTCTTGATTTCGGGGAAAACATCTCCTAACAAATCAACCACAGTATGAACTAAAGATCCGAAAAATCCAGGCTTGGCATTTAATTTTTCAGATGCGTAACGCACAGCACGCCTCAGAATTCTACGAAGTACGTATCCTCTACCTGTATTGTCGGGACAACCACCATCAGATAAAGCAATGGTCAATGTTCTAGCATGATCAGCTAATACTCTATATGCCATATCAATACCATCAACATCTTCAGATCCCACCTTACCAACATAAGGCCTCACACCAGTACCATTTTCAATGGCTTTAAATATAGGCATAAAGAAGTCAGTATCATAGTTTGCTCTTTTATTCTGAATTACAGACACTAATCTCTCAAGACCCAGTCCACAATCAATATGTTTCTTGGGCAACATCTTTAGTGACCCATCTGTTTCTCTGTTGTACTGAATAAACACTAAATTCCAAATTTCAAGTACATCAGGGTCATCCATGTTGACAAGATGTGCTGCTTGACGTCCACCAATTCTATCATAATGCAATTCTGAACAAGGACCACAAGGGCCAGTTTCGCCCATTTCCCAAAAGTTATCCTTCATACTTCCAGGCAAAATGTGGTCTTCAGGCACACCCAATTTCAACCAGATTTCTCTACACTCTAAATCAGGTTCTAGTCCAGAAGTAGCATCTCCACCAAAATATGTTACATATAAGCGGTCTCCAGAGAGTTTATATACTTCTGTTAAAAGTTCCCATGCCCATGCGCATATTTCCTTTTTAAAATAATCACCAAATGACCAGTTGCCCATCATTTCAAAGAAAGTATGATGATACACATCTTTCCCAACATCATCCAAGTCATTATGTTTGCCTCCAGCTCTAATGCACTTTTGAGTATTGACAACTCGAACATACTGAGCCATATCAGAGTTTGGATCTACACTCCCCAAAAATATGGGTTTAAATTGATTCATACCTGCATTAGCAAATAGGAGTGTAGGATCATCCAAAGGTATGGTAGATGAAGAATGAACATATTTATGCCCTTTCTTATTGATAAAAAAATCAATGAATGTTTTTCTTATTTCGTTGCCCGTCATAGATGTATCCATTTTTATCTGAAAAGAAGGAAATTACATATTGTATTAATCATGAAGATCTTAGCTTTCAATTAGTATAATATAATTATTTTAGTAGGTTTAATATATATTTTCTTATAGAAATATAATGCTTTTCAAGGTGACATAGGACATTGGAGTCTTACATATTATTATATGCATGCTGATTATTAATAAATTTTTCATAAATTTGGTTTTTTATAACCATAGAACAAGAGTGGATTGATATAATATAGAGTAAATTTAATACTTGGATTTATTTTCTGTAGGTCATTCCTTTGTTTACAGATGGAATGCTTAAATTAGGTATCCTACAAATTATTTATGCAAGATAAAAATATATAAACAAGCAGACCATATATAGGTTATTTCTTCATTTAAAAATTTTACTTCTGGTCCACACTAGCATTGTAATACAAGTTTTAAAATTGAAACAGCTGTTATTGTGAATTAAATCATTCTAATGGTCTGTTTAACTTCCAAATAACTTTTAAAATTAAACAGCTGTTAATGTGGAACAAGTACAGTACAAGCTGAACTACAAAATATTACAAAATCATGACCTACAATTGCATCACACTGTACACGACAGTAGTACCCAACTGGTACATACCTAAGTATATACGTATGTAGATCAATTAGAAAGGTTACATTTTAAGAAAGTAGGTATTACTTAGTAAATGACTTTAATATACCTACTAAGTGCTATATTATAAAATAAAGTAAAATTTGTCTAAGTATATGTGCCCGAAATAATAAATAGCTAATTACTGGTTATTTTCTGCCATCCATATGGCAAAACAAAATCGACAACAATTTTTGAAATACTACGTGTAATATATCGTCAAAGTTTTATAAAATATATATAGTTCTCAAACTATTATAAGTAATATTCAAAAGAAACACTTACCGTTTATTTACACGTCCAATTATCGAAATATTATAGTGGTAGATAACAATCACCTCCGCATGGACCTATTAGCCGACACCCGACACTACGACAGAAACAGAAACTACAACTACAGAATGTGTCAACTGTCAGGAAAGATCAATGTAAGCAGTGTTGCCAACTCTTGTAAAGTCGAGTCGCTAGATTCAATATCAAAAGTCGCTGAAACTGATTCTGGTTTGGTTTTTCGACTTTTAGGTAGTGAATTACTAAAAAAAAAGGTCAGCCCGCCTACTGTGGAGTAAGTTCATTTCAGAACCTACTCCATAGTGGGCGGACTGACCTTTTTTATTAGCGACAAATCTTATTTTTTGTCGCTAAGACATAAACGAAAGTCGTCACTTTCATTCATTTCATTTCATTTATTCAATAACAATATACAATTGTGTTTGAATGTGACATAAAAGTAATATACAATTCATAAAATTAAAGAAGAATTCACTTCTAGCGACAAAGTCGCTAAATTGGCAACAGTGAATGTAAGGCTACAATAATATGACTATATAACTATAGTACCTACCTGGTCTACCATTGTGTGATAATTGGTCCGAGGGTCTACCTCAGGGGGAGGACACTGCCCAATACCTTTCCTCTATCCAAAGATAGGACTGACATCTGTGTTTTTGGCCCCGTACTTGTGCTGTATATTAATCGCAGAAGATGGCGCTTAAACAAATTTTTAATTTATTGTTTAATGTCAGTTCTTACCTATCAATACTTTTATATATTTAATTTATCTAGGATTATATTTTATTCTCATTTTAATTGCTTTTATCATAAAAATGTCATAAAATACAAATTAGTAAATATGTTGGTTAAAGACTATGATTCAAACATTGGATTTGTAAGTCAGTCACAACTCACAATATGGCGACTGCATCTTGCCCGTGCGCACGTTTGTAGTTTTTGGTCCTATATTGTATATTTTTCGTCTGTGAAGGTCATATGTAAGTGCGTTGAGTCGAGCTCTGTGTTCCTCCACCTTGTGTCAATTAATCTTCCCATCGAAAACTGTTGTTATCAGTGTGCGATAGTGACGCTTTTAGTGTTTAGTGTTGTGCGGTTTTTCCAACAACAAAATGCCGAGACGATGCGCATTTCACTGTGAACCTAGAGTCCGCTGCATAGTTATATTTTAATAAACATAAACATAATAAAATGTTATTTGTTGTTGTTTTATTCTTAAACTACGATATGCGCCCTATACTTATTGTATTTAAATTGTTTTGTTTTGATCTATTTTTGTAACATTCTATTTGTTCTAATTTAATAACGCCCAATTTTAATTTGCATATTTTTTTTCGCGCGTCGCTAGTTCGTCATTTGGCTTCGTCCCGGTTAGACGTATGATGCTCCGTTCGATCGCCTTCGCGCATCCGCTTGGTTTTGCCGCGGCTAGACGTATGATGCTCTGTTCGATTCCAGGTTCCTAATAAACTTATGTTGATTGTGCGTATTTACATGTAGGGCGCTGGATGGCTCTTTTATGTGTTTATACAAGTCTACAAAACACATTGTTTTTATTTCATTCTTTTGGTTTATTTCAATATTTGTTTATTGCCTACTGATATTAATTAATAAAAAAATATAATATGAAAAATATGTATGCTTAACAAATGTCAATGTATTAAACAAAACGTTTTGTTGTAAGTAGGTAGGTACTTATATTAAATTGTTGTACATTGCATTACATGCATTATTTTCATACACCTGGTCGGTTCTCGTAACTTGTATTATCTCGTTTGCTTGTGCGGCAGTATAAAAGTCCGTTCACACAGACTGGCTCGGAGAGGAGAGCAAATTTTTATCACGTTTAAAACAGAGTTTTGAATAATTGTAATAAGGTTTATTTTTATATTTCACTTCCTTTGTTATTCATAATGCTTAAACGCGCTTAGTGTGAAATAATAAGAAGAGCCGACTGGCTGCCTATGATGACCAGCTTGCGCAGCCGAGCGGCTCTGTTTGCGTTCTCTCTCGCTCCGCGACCCGCGTGCGCCATGTCATGCCGACAGCCGTAGTCATGGGTAGTTCATGCAAATCTAAATGTGTTTGTATGAACGACTCACTCCTAGACGTGAATCGAGACAATGTACCCGCTTCAAATGAGTCGCGACAATGACGTTATCCTGAGACTATAATTCAATTGTATTAGCATGAACTACGAGTCCGGAAGCCGAGTCATTTAGGACACTGCGCGGAACTAGAGGTATACCGCCCTTTTAGAAATGCTCTTCCAGCCGGTCTATGTGAAACGGTTTGGTCGGCTTCGGCCAGTTCCAAGCGTAACCGACCCTAACACAGTCGTCGGCGTTATATTATCATTATCTCTGTGCTACCCACTTATTTTGAATTGAATTACAAAATTACGATAGACATGCCGATAGAAATAAAGTTTTAGTAAATCATAACAGCATTTTACTAAAAATAATTTGTTTTGTTAATTTGGTTTTTACGCAATTTCTTGTATTATTTGCTCATTAGACGCAACTTGACTAAACCTGTTTCAAAGGGCCTAAAAGCTAGTTAGGCACAGTTGTGATTAGGATTGCCACCTTTATTTTGAACGAATAGAGTATATTTACTATCTTAGGTAAAAAAGATAGTACATGATCTGAAAAAAAGTACCTATTACTTATTTAACCTTCCTTTTTGTTACCACATTTTTGTTGATGCTGGTTAAATGTAACAAATATTCATTATCAAGGAACGTCGTAACCGGGTTTTTACAAAATATCTGTCTATATTAAGATAGATATGTAAACAATTGTTTTTTTTATGGATTAGGGGGCAAACGAGCAGACAGATCGCCTAATAGTAAGCGATTACCGCCACTCATGGACACCCGCAACACCAGAGGAGTTACAAGTGCGTTGCCGACCTTTTAAAAAGGAGTACACTCTTTTCTTGAAGTGTTGAAGGTCGTATTGTTTGTAAGTTTAGGGAATCTCTATAGCGTTGCTTTAAGTTAACAATTAAATAAAACCTGTAAAAGTTGACATAGGTAAAATAAAGTATTTTCACGTCCTTTATTTACCTACTAAAGTATAAATTACGTTTGCTCGAAATAACGCACAATACTTTATTATAAAGTACGGTTGGCAACCCTAGTTGTGATTGTTGTGAATATCATGTCCCTTGATGAAATACGCGACGATCAAGTAAATCGTGCTAACTATCGTTTAAAGTAAAGAGTAAAGTAATACATAGGGAAAAGAGAGCCCTCTTATCGTAAATTTCAGCCAACCCTATTTGAAACAGCGACATCTGAACTTTTGGCCCCGAACTAATCGTTCTATACATAGCTATAGCTATTCCGTATTCTGTGCCTATAGCTATTTATATTATGTATTTTATAATCCAGAATTCGTATTTAAATTGTTTTGTATCAATCGTATTTTTGTAACATAAAAATTGCAAATGGAACAAGTAAAATGTTACAAAAATAAATCCAAACAAGACAATTTAAATACAGTAAGTATAAGGTGCATATCGTAGTATAACAATAAAACAACAACAAATAACATTTTATTATGTGAATGTTTATTAAAATATAACTATGCAGCGGACTCTAGGTTCACAGTGAAATGCGCAGCGACTCTGCATTTTTGTAGTTGGAAAAACCGCACCACACTAAACACTAAAAGCGTCACTATCGCACACTGATAACAACAGTTTTCGATGGGAAGATTAATTGACACAAGGTGGAGGAACACAGAGCTCGACTCAACGCACTTACATAAGACCTTCACAGCCGAAAAATATACAATATAGGACGAAAAACTACAAACGTGCGCACGGGCAAGATGCAGGCGCCATATTGTGACTCAGTTTACTCTTTGATTATGACTGTCTTACAAATCCAATGTTTGAATCATAGTCTTTAACCGACATATTTACTAATTTGTATTTTATGACATTTTTATGATAAAACAATTAAAATGAGAATACAATATAAGTCTAGATAAATTAAAAAAAATATAGGTATAGACAGGTAAGAACTGACACTAAATAATAAATTAAAATTAGTTTAAGCGCCATCTGCGATTGATTTACAGCACAAGTACGGGGCCAAAAACGCAGATGTCAGTCCTATCTTTGGATATAGGAAAGATATTGGGCAGTGTCCCCCCCCTCCTGGTTTAAAGGAAGGTGAAGAAGTTCGTAATAAACGTTTTTTTTTAATCAACCCGTGACCACGATCGATGCAGGTCGGTCGAAACGTCGAGCAATCAGTGTAGGTATTTATTACCTTTTAAATACTTTATCGCGAGTAAGATCCGTTAACTAGCATTATATTAAGTAGTTCATAATAGTCTGAGAGTAAGATAATGTCTTAGTTTATGTACAATCGGGGCACGGTAATGTTATCTAACAGTATTGTAACCCGGCTCTGTCCTTGAAATAATTACCTACAGCCGAGCGATCCGCAAAAAGAATGGAGATCTAAATGAGTGCCAAGTTCTATGCAAAATCCAAATATGGATTTATATGAACATAATACATTATGAACAAGTATTAAACTCTATTTCTTTGCTTTATTGGATACCTATAACAATAGCTGTTATTTAAAAATGTTAGATCTTAAAGTAGGTTAGATTTGACTTGTCCAGTTTTCATTACATCAGTCATTTTATAAAGTTATTCAACATAATTATATATATATATATATATTTTTTTAATTCTGATAAAAACTTTTTGATCTGATAAAAATTTTACTACTTAAAAACCAAATCCCGGGACTCGGGGAATATCCATATTATTCTAACCTATGGCAAGTACATAAAACAGCTCTACCTATTCCGATCTCTTATTATCACACTTGCAATGTTCATGTTCAAGCAGCAAAAAAATATTAATTAACTATTGCATAATGAATTGAAAAATTTTGATAAAATGAAATCTGCCGGATTGTTCTTCATTTATCAATCCAGTAGGCCGCTGAATTTTTTCGTTTCTTAAATGTTATATTTAATACTTTTAAATAATTTTTATTGATAAAGTGTCCGAAGTAGACGTGGCTTGCGCAAGCCAGAGTACCCATTTTCGGCCGTATTTTCATCCCTTTGGGAAAGTTATAAATATTCTACAATTTCTCGGTAGTAGAGCCAAGCTGGTTACAGCAGGAATGGGCCGGCTCGACCGGGGAAGTACTACCCTCTCACAGAAAATCGACGTGAAACAGCAGTGTTTCGCTGCTGTGTTTCGTTCGGTGAGTGAGAGCGCCGGAGGCCTAAGCATGAGGTGACGATTCTCGCAGCTTATGAGGGACCTGCAGAGTATCCGTAGAGTCATTGTGTGGGTGGCGCGAGTCGACCCGGCGGCCAGGGAGAGCCGTAGAAACGGTGCTCTGCTGGCCGCCCGCGGTATAGTCCAGAGGCCCAACCGAGTCTAACCAACTAGGTTGGCTGCCTTATCATGCCGCGCATAATCTCGAGGTGGGTCGTCGTGCCGGATGGTGACCGGAGGGTGGGTCCCGGCGACCACTTTCGGGAGGGTACGGGGGTCCTTCCGTCCGTCGGATCGGCTATCGCCATACCATACAGTTATATGACAAAACTTGCTTTGCGCCTTGCCCCACTTTGCTGCGAGAATAGCCGCCTCTTTTTTTTCACGTTTCCCCTTCCTTTCACTCTATGGCAGTACGAACAAAGCATTGTCGTTCAACAGCAGCCAATCGCCGTAACCCCACTGCTGCTTCCTGTGTCGTGGAGTTTATTAACATCAGAGGACTCCACGCTAACCTTAATGCCGTCCATCACCACCTGGAGACGGCTCGGCCGGCAATGCTTTTTCTAACGGAGACACAAATACGCCGTCCTGCAGACACGAACTACCTGCAATATCCCGGCTACGTGCTAGAGGAGTGTTTCCTCGCGAAAGCCGGGGTATGCTTGTTTGTTAGGGCGGATATTTGCTGTCGCCGTCTACAATGCCTAGAGGACCCTTCCTTCTCTGTGCTTTGGGTACACGTAGATCATGGCTCTTTCAGCCAAATCTACATGTGCCTCTACCGATCCCATTCAGGAGACGCTGAGACAACTCGACTCTTCAATTACCTGAGTCAGGCGGCAGACGATGCGCAGGAGCGGTTTCCGAACGCTGAGTTGGTGTTCTTGGGAGATTTCAATGCCCACCATGAGACCTGGTTGGGTTCTCCCAAAACAGACCACGCGGAACGAACTGCGCATGCGTTCGCTCTCACGCATGACCTGTCTCAACTGGTACTCCAGCCCACCCGGATACCAGACATTGCAGGTCAGGCGCCCTCTCTGCTCGATCTGCTGCTGACGAGTAACCCGAACCGGTACAGTGTGTCGATTCGTGCTCCTCTGGGCACCTCAGACCACTGTCTGGTTTGTGCCACAGCTGTTGTTGTTACGCCCCCACGACCCGAGGAGGCAAGACGACGACTGTGGCACTACTCGTCGGCAGACTGGGATGGAATGCGGGAGTACTTCGCATCCATCCCTTGGGCTCAACGCTGCTTTGAGAACAGGGATCCATCAGAGAGCGCTACTGCTGTCGCTGGTGAAATCATCCTGGGTATGGAATATTATATTCCATACAGTGATGTCACGAGCGGCGGCAGAAAAAGGCCCTGGTTCGGTCGTGAATGCGCTGATGCTGTTGAACGCAAACAGACAGCGTACCGCGCTTGGACCAGGGCTCGCACTCTCCACGACCCTAACGTGGATCACCTGAAGGCAGCGTTCAACCAAGCCACAAAGGTCTGCAAGAGCGGATGCCCAGAGCGTCGCACGGTTCGGCCAGGAACTCATGGCGCATCCTACGGGCAGTCGTAGCTATTGGCGCCTGGCCAAAGCCGTGCAGTCCAACTTCTGCCAGACCTTGCTTCCCCCTCTGAGGTATCCGAATGGATCACTGGCTCATCGGCCGCAGGAGAAAGCAGATCTGCTTGCAAATCTCTTTGCGGCCAACTCCCGAATCGATGACTGCGGTTCGCAGCCGCTTAACATTGCCAACTGCGGCTGCACCATGCCTGATATATGTATCAGGCAACGAACCGTTCGTGCGATACTGCAGTCTCTCGATGTTCGGAAAGCCAGTGGACCTGACGGCATCCCAGCTGTGGTCCTTAAAAAATGTGCAGCGGAGTTGTCTCCCACGCTTACGCGCCTATACCGGACGTCTTACGCCGCAGGCATTGTGCCTGAGGCTTGGAAGGAGGCGAACGTTCAACCGATTCCCAAAAAGGGGACCGTTCCGAGCCAAGCAACTATCGACCCATAGCTATCACCTCGGTGCTCTCCAAGGTGTTCGAGCGGATTATAAACACCCAAATTGTCCGCTACCTGGAGGATCAATCGTTGATCAATTATCTCCAATACGGCTTTCGGTCTAAACGATCAACGGGTGATCTTCTAGCGTTCGTCACGCACCTCTGGGGTGAGGCTATGGACAAGCACGGCGAGTCTTTGGCTATCAGCCTTGACATAGCCAAAGCTTTTGACAGAGTCTGGCACCGGTCTCTTCTTTCCAAGCTTCCGGCTTATGGCTTGCCCCTCAACTGTGCACCTGGATTGCAAGTTTCCTGCAGAAGCGTCGTATTCGGGTCCTTTGCGACGGTCGCGCTTCCAAATTTATGCAGGTCAATGCAGGAGTGCCTCAGGGTTCTGTCTTATCCCCTACGCTCTTTCTTCTGCATATCAATGATATGTTGAATCTCGGCAACATACATTGTTATGCGGACGACAGTACCGTGCATGAGCGATATCTCGGACATCCTGGGGCCAAACAGGTTGAGGTTGAGGGGAAAAGGCAGAATCTTGTCGTTGAACTTGACCAGACTTTGAACCGCATCTATGAATGGGGTGCCAAGAACTTGGTCGAGCTCAACGCCAAGAAGACCCAGGCATGCGCGTTCTCAACAAAAAAGTCTCCGTTCCTTCCCCTCCCTTCTCTAAAGAACACTCCACTGGTGATACATGACAGCCTCTCCATCTTAGGTATGGATCTTTGCCGCTCCCTTAATCAGAAAACCTATATCGAGAGCGTCATTAAGCAAGCTTCGCGAAAACTCGGAGTTCTGAACAGGGTGAGGCGGTTCTTCACGCCTGGGCAACTGTGCCTATTGTATAAGGCACAAGTGCGCCCTTGCGTGGAGTACTGTTCTCATCTTTGGGATGGCTCCGCGCAGTACTTGCTGGACGCTCTCGATCGGTTACAGCGGCGGGCTGTCCGTATCATCGGAGATCCAGAGGTCACGAGTTCACTGGAACCTCTGCAACTCCGTAGGGACATTGCCTCATTGGCATGTTTCTACAGAATATACCACGGGGAGTGCTCTGAAGAGTTATTCCACCTTATCCCGCCCTCCCCTTTCCTATCCAGAACAACGCGTGCTGGGCTCAGATGCCATCCTTACACGGTAGAGTCGATTAGAGCGCGTACCAAAAAGTTTGGGTCCTCATACCTCTGCCGAACGACCAAGGCATGGAATTCTCTGCCAAGGCACGTGTTTCCTTCTTCCTTCAATCCTGGGTTCTTTAAGCGGGGCGAGAAAAAGCATCTTCTCAGGCCGTCAAAGTAGAGACCTCAACATCGCCTCGGCTACTGTGGGGGCGAAGTGGAGGTCACTGCTCTTAGACCACACGACTGCTTACCATCAGGTGGAGTGTGGTCATTTTGACGAGCAAAAAAAAAAAAAATTCCGGGAGTTGAGATTTTTTTTAGGAAATATCCTCCCCTTTTTGAATCTTTTTTTAGTTTTGAAAAACTCAATTCGTTTTTGAGATATTTGCAAAAAACGAAATCCCTTGTTATTTTTTAGTTAGTTGTTTATAACTTTTGCAATTTTAGCAAGCGGAACTTGAATTTTTCCAAAAATCATCTACATGTCATTACGAATCCAATGACAGCTCGTTCATATTTTTCCGAGACTGCTAAAAAATGTTTACCAAAAAAGCACTTGTTGACTAGACTAAAATAGGGAATGTTCAATAAAAATCATGTTATGTTTTTTGATTAGTAGATTTAATAAAAAAACCAACCTTATATAATTGAGACTGAAAATATTTTCAAAAAGCTTTATTGTTAAATTTAATAGTATAAAAATATCCGCATTCGGATAAAAACTTTAATTAAAAATACTTTTGCTTACAATAATTTTACTTTGCCATAATTATTATGTAAGTACTTGTACTTATTTCAACCAAATAATTAACAACTCGCACGCTTACTGCTTACAAAACCATCACACCGTCCGTTCATCGCTGCGGCGCATTCGCGACTGGTACTGGTTGCGAACCAAGTAGGATTATAACATTTATAACATAATAACAATATAATTTATTTTTCTCCCATATCACAATTAAACACAAAAGCACAATGTTGTCAATAAAAGGTATTGGGAGACTGGTTTCCAAGCTAGGTAAAAACCTGTGTTATGGATAACCAGGCTTCCATTCCACGGAAAAGTCGTACTCTAACGTACGTCTTATGTCGATCATGAACGAACGGGTCATATGAATGGAATCGCAAACCGCGCGTAAATGATTCGGTCAGTAACGTCGCAAAGACCCGATCTCGCACAGCAAATCTAACCTACTTTAAGATCTCACATTTTTAAATAACAGCAATTGTTATAGATATCCAATAAAGCAAAGAAATAGAGTTTAATACTTGTTCATAATGTTATTTTGTTCCTATAAATACATATTTTGATTTTGCATAGAACTTGGCACTCATTTAGATCTCCATTCTTTTTGCGGCGAAGCCCACAGCCAAGCATAATTTTTTTATTGAACTTGGCTCTCCTTTTTTACATTTATGTTTTTGGTGGGATATCATTACTTTTTGTAAAGAAAACTAGGCAGGTATTGAGATTTAATGTTTTTTCTTGCGTGACCGCTGCATGGTTTTCTTTTTTATGCTATTGTCTACATTCTCTTGAATGTTAGAGATAATAGTTCGTTGAGAAAGAAGCAGGATGAACATAAATGTAATAAAACAATAAATAACTAAATCGGTATTCGTAAGCGGTGCCTATGTTTATGTGTTGCTCGGGAGCGCTTTTATGTAGATTTACTTCTGTGCTGTGTATAATTATGTGGTGCCGCGCGCCGCCGATGACACACCGTTGCACATAGGAGTATTCACTCATAAAAAATAAATCATTAGGATTTATAATTAGAATTTATAATTAGAATGTCCTCTCAGTTTGATAATGTTCTAGTAATAAGACTGTTATATAACGCCTATGTACGTAGCAAACTGGAGTACAATGCGATTGTTTGGCATCCACATGAGCAGTTATATACACTTATGATAGAGAGAGTTCAACGCAAATTTGCTCGTTACTTGTACAAACGCATATATGGCTACTATCCCTTTCTATACCCCTCTATGTTTGTCTCGGGAATGATTAGTCTCAATACCTTAGAATTTAGGCGCAATCTTACACACATAATGCACTATTATTTATTACTGGTACATAAGGTGGATAACCCTTCTGTGCGAGAGTGTATTTGCTTCTATGTGCCAAATCAGTACATGCGTGCTGTTGGACGTAGGCAGCATAGATTATTCACGTATCCCACATCATGGCGTCTACCGCAGGTTACTTATTGTCCAACGGCAAGAGCGATCGACAATATGAACAAATTACTACTTGCAAGTCCGGATACAGACTTATTTTATTGTAACACTAGTCAAATGTTTAAAAAAGTAACAGAGTTCCTTAACATGATGGCATAAATTATTTTATCTATTGTTTTCTTTACGAATACTCAAAATTGTTTTATTTTAGTAGTTAATATGATTGTTAATGTTAATGTTTCTTTTATATTTTATTTTAATTTATTTGTTTTGTGTGTTTAAAGTGTATGTTAGTAGTATAGCACTAAAGGCGTGTTGGTACAGATGCTGTAAGCCTCTAGTGTTTTTTCTTTTTTGGAATAATAAATAATAAAAGCTGATCAAAAGTCGAAAACGTAAAGGATGATAAAACTGATTGCTACCGTCTCTTTCTGACATCTAAATAACCGGTTTATGAACCTATACTCCTGGCGCGCCCCTCACTTCTTGGGATGCGGTTCACAGGTAGTCGAAACTCAGTCGTCGTCTCGTGCGGTCTATTATTTTCTTGATGCTTTCGTTGTTACTACAACTTACACACACACTTTAAGTGATTTTGTGCGAAATAAACGTTTTTGATATGGAAGGTGAAGGTATGTACCTTTATTATTATTGTGTTGCAATCAATGTATCTTCATTTAAAGCACTTTTTGTAAATTTTTGAAAATAGGCAAATTACAAAAAAAAAATTACAATATTTCTTAAAAAAAGGCGTTTTTGTTTATGTTCCGGGATTTTCCGAGCTGTGCTGTCCTATTTTTAATAAAGTCTTGACCTTGCCTGAATAAATCACAGAAAAAAATATACCGCTTTATTCCGCCATTTTGTTTACCAGACCTTTAAAGATAAGGTTATTAAGTTTGGCGTTTTATGTGATTTGTACTTAATAAATGTTCTTTTATTAACAGGTTCTACCGACTCCTGTAGAAATATTGCTAAGAAGCAGATGTATGATAATCCGACAATGTCCGGATAAGAAAATGGATGCGAAACTGTTATTTTTGGCAACGATGGCAATACTTCCCGAAGATTTTTTTCTGATCCAGAAGCTGCTGCCAGAATTATTAGCATAGATAGCATAGATTACATTAATATACAGATTCAAAGTAATCCTGGAAACTATTTCTAGTGGCCACGTCATTCACGCTAAAAATAATTTTTCTAGGTTTATTTTATTTTTTATTAAAAAAATTGTTTAACAGTGTCTCGTTGTTTAATTATGCATGTTCACATGATATATTGCACAAAATAATTATGGCCAGGTTTTTTGGGTAAATACTCCTCTGTGCGTTGGCCGGTTGTTTAGCGCGTATTACAAGTTTTTTGTATGGGGACACCACTTATTTTTTGACTTACTTTATTTTTATATTTCTGTTATATAGCAAATAATAATACATATTATTGGGATAGTTTCAAATATCTGATTGTAACGGTTCAAACGCTACAACGAAATTTTTTTTTGTTTGGGGACCCCCCTATCTTCTACCTTTTTTATTTTAGATTTTTTCCTACGCTTAAACACAATTACCGAGCTGGATTCCAAATTTCATCTTTCTAGGTCATCTGAAAGTAGGTTAGATTTAGGTACTATATGTCATATGTCAGTCAGTCAGTCAGTCCTAAAATTTACGACTTTTTGACCTTCATATCTTTATAACCGTTTGAGCTAGCTTCATGAAATTTGGGCTTCTAGATGTCCTTATGATATATTAAACACACGTACTTTTATGTGTTTACGTTAAAGAGGTTTTGAGTTATAGAAGGGTCAAAAGTGGCACCAAGTGGTTCGTGTAATATTATACTCGGCGCTGGCTAGCCAGTTCCTTTGCTTGAACTTGGCTTGACACGCTGCCGCGTGTCTAGATTACCAAAGTGTGATCGTACGCTTTCCGGCACACAACCAGTGTTGCCAACTCTTGTAAAGTCGAGTCGCTAGATTCAATATCAAGTCGCCAGAAAGTCGCTAAAACTGATTCTGGTTTGGTTTTTCGACCTGTCGGGTAGTGTATTACTAAAAAAAAAAGGTCTGCCCACATACCTGTGTGTGGAGTCTCTACAGTGGGCGGGCCGACCTTCTTTTTGTCGTTCTCTACCGAAAATCTAGATTTTATAATTATTTCCATATATATTTCTTGGCATTGTATAATTCTGTGTCGAATTAACAAAATATAATCGCAAAAAAATTTTTAGCGACAAATTTTATTTTTGTCTCTATGACATACACGAAAGTCGTCATTTCTAGCGACGAAGTCGCTAGATTGGCAAAAGGGCACACAACACTATATAGGTAGATAACTTTTAATTTCAAGGTTGGGCAAATGCGCATGCATTGGCTCGTTTATATAATTATTATTACTAGCGGTCGCCTAGTGCTCGAAATTCGACCAGTTTGCCTGTAAGATATTGCGTGGATATTGCTGATATACTATGCGTTTCAAATAAGAATAGGCGCGTCAATGACCTCTATCTGTCAAATATTACTAGGAAACTACTGATAGGAACAAAAAATAATTTGCGTAAATATTATTTTTCGTTTTATTAGTGAACAAAAAATAATTTGCGTAATTATGACTATACTATTATGCGTTTTTTTAAGGAACAATAAACACCTACATCATTTTCTTGAAAATTTGAGTGCCGTCAGAGGTAAAATAACTATGAATAACTGATATTGGCTATGATTTTTTGTTTAAATAAAGTAACTCTGTGACTCGTATCGAAAATGAATACCGGCAACGAGAGTTTATAGAAGACGATGATAATTTCAGTTTTGTTATAAACACAGGTAACAACATTAATATTTTCTTTTAAATAACAGTCAGTAAAATATTTTTATGACCTAAATATTTTTTTAAAGGGGAAAGCAGCAGTGAGGTTGATGATGGCGATGAAGATGATGACTGTTCAAGCTGTGGGATGAGCGGAATCGAAGAACTACGAGATTCACATTAAAAATTAATATTATTTTAAAAATATCTGTTTTACTGACCCTACCTATTTTGTTAGATTTGACAGCTATGATGTCACAATATGGCGCGGGTTCATGCCTATTCTTATTTGAATCGCATAGTATATGTCATTATATATTGATATATGTAACCATAGTTACGCGCTTCGACTGCGTGTGTCAAATGCATAGATGTGTGCGTGTAGTGTTTTTTCATTAATTTAATGTATTTCTAATGCATATTTTATAAAAATATTAGCATTCGTCACTTCTCTGTATAAACTATAAGTGTGCGAAATTTCATACTCCTCCGTCCGCCCAATTTTCATATAAAGGGATCCAAAGTTTTCGCTTCACGTATTAATATATATAGATGTTCTATCCGTCAGTCAGGTACCTACTTTACTGTCACAACGCCATCTCTTAGGAGCTGGTATCAAATAGGATTTGGTACTTATATACTTGCGATGGATAGATGGCAGCAGTGGCGCTAGTCTTTTACTGCCATCTAGTGTAAAAAAAAGGTAACTATCTAGCCAGTAGTTTAGCTCGAGTTAGGCGTGTCCAAGATTTTTGTATGGGATTGAGTATCTGTACTAGTATAGTATTATATTATCTGTGGTTCTGTGACTACTGTGCAGTGTGCACTTGTGCAGTCTGCCCCAGGGGGGGGGGGGGGACACTGCCCAATACCTTTCCTCTATCCAAAGATAGGATTGACATCAGTGTTTTTGGCCCCGTACTTGTGTTGTAAATCAATCACAGAAGATGGCGCTTAAACAAATTTTAATTTATTACTTAGTTTCAGTTCTTACCTATCTATACTTTTATATATTTAATTTATCTAGGACCATATTTTATTCTCATTTTAATTGTTTTTATTATAAAATGTCATAAAATACAAATTAGTAAATATGTGGGTTAAAGACTACGATTCAAACATTGGATTTGTAAGTCAGTCACAATATGGCGACTGCATATTGCTAGTGCGCACGTTTGTAGTTTTTCATCCTATATTGTATATTTTTCGGCTGTGAAGGTCTTATGTAAGTGCGTTGAGTCGAGCCCTGTGTTCCTCCACCTTGTGTTAATTAATCTTCCCATCGAAAATTGTTGTGAGTGTGCGATAGAGACGCTTGTGGTGTTTAGTGTTGTGCGGTTTTTCCAACAACAAAAATGTCGAAATACTGCGCATTTCACTGAGAACCTAGAGTTTGCTGCACAGTTATATTTTAATAAACATAATAAAATGTTATTTGTTGTTGTTTTATTCTTATACTACGATATGCACTCTATACTTATTGTATTTAAATTGTTTTGTTTGGATCTATTTTTGTAACATTCTACTTGTTATAATTTAATAACGCCCAATTTTTATTTGCATATTTATGTTACAAAAATACGATTGATAAAAAACAATTTAAATACGAATCCTGGATTACAGTAATTGCAACGCAATACATAATATAAATACGGAATAGCTATAGCTATGTATAGAAGGATTAGTTCGGGGCCAAAAGTCCAGATGTCACTTTTTCAAATAGGGTTGGCTGAAATTGACCCTAAGAGGGCTCTCTTTTCCCTATGTATTACTTTACTCTTTGGTCTGCCCACAGATACAGAGTAGAATACTTACATTATAATTTGTTTTATAGGAGTCTGCCTGACAACTTAATGTTATCTTGTTTTTATTCAGAGAATTATTCCGATTTAAATAATATTGAGTACTTAAGACCGGTGTATATAGTGACAACATTAAATTAAAGATCATAACAATGGCATTATCGGCCCCGTTTTATAAATTTTATAAGAGTTTTAGAAATAGGGAAACTGCAAAGTTGTTTTGTGGTTACATACAGAAGGCAAAATGTAGTGATAGTTTAAGTATAAAGCATTACGACGACTGCAATTCGTTACAGACAACATCTGAAGACTTATCGACCGTGACCCCTTATTTCCCTCAAACATTTAACTTAGCAGCATATGTAAATAACTCTGAAACACTGAAAAATCTAGTTAACCTCAATGTTGATCTTAGCAAGATAGAAAAAAAACCATATATTGTTGACAAGATTTTGAAACTGGATTTTGACAAAGACATGAAGAATCACATAATATATTTAAGTGATTTTGTAGGAATGGATGAAATAGGTAATTTTATAACTAAGAATCCAATGATTTTATGTGAAGCTTTAGATGATCTTGAAATTAGAGTAAATTATTTGGATTCTAAAGGATTTAAAGGTGATCAAATTAAAAGAATAATAACTGCAAATCCTTTCTGGTTGATGTTTAAGTAAGTACCTATACTTTCAAATACTAGCCAACTTTGAATATGTTATGTATTATTTTAATAGAATATTTTAATATTTCAGCACCATTAGAATTGATAGACGATTTGGGTACTTTCAAAACTCATTGAGCTTATGTGGGAATGAAGTAAGATATTTGGCAACAAAACAGCCAAACTTAATTACATATAATTTACATCATGTAAGAACAAACATGTTTGTCATAAAAGAGGAGATGGGGTTTGAAGACATGGAAGTAAAGGAATTAGTTTTAAATAAGCCCAGACTTCTTATGTTGAGTAAGTATTATATTTTATATTTAATACAATTTTGGTGGATGTATAATTTAATATTTCAAAAACATAAATTGACTTTCTATTCATAAAAATAAAACCAAATTTATATTTACAGCTAATAACATAAGTATTGTCAAAGTTATTACATGTCAATAATTAGTATAAAATTACAATTTACATATTTAATTTCAGATCAAAGGAACCTACAAGAAAGATTTAATTATATAAACAATGTCATGAAAATATCACACAAATCTATATTGAATCAGCCCGAGATACTATTCTGCAGAAATTTCAGACTAAAACAGCGTCACCTATTTTTAGAAAAACTGGGACGATCACAATACAATCCAAAGAAAGAAAATTATGTCCCAATAAAAGCACTGGTTGAAAATACAGATGCAGAATTTTGCAGAAAGTTCGCAAAATGTAATCTTCATGACTTTAACCTGTTCTTAAAAACACAATAATTTATCCAGCTTTGCCTAATACCATTTTGTTTTGAAAAGCATTCAAAGAATGATATAGAAGAGCGTCAAGAATGCCTGCAACTGTAAACACTCCGCCAATAATAGCACAGATGTTGGTAGCAAAATGACCAATTGACCTGAAACAGAGAATGCTATATAGTGGCGAGCTCTTCTAGTTTCAAATATTATTTGAATGTAATAAATGCTCTTGATACATTACCTTTCTTTTTCTGTGTATTTGACCATTAATGGTGAAAGTTCATAACTGAAAAAGGCACCTGGCATGCCCGATTCTGCATTAATATTTGATACAGATTTTTGATGTCTGGTTACAGAAAATTGGTTGGTGTGTAGAACAGTTTTATCTAATTTAACATACATTGTTGGAACTATTTTCAAATAATATTGGAACATTACAGCACCTGAAAGAAAGATATTACTAAATAGCTTAATAAAAATAAAAAACTACCATACAAGAATAAGTAAAGAGATTCTGTGTTACCACTTAATTATTTGGACTAGCGCTCGCCTAGTGATCGAAATTCGACCATAATTGATTTAAATTTTAAGTTTGGATGTTATTAAAAGGTTGTAAGTATTGATTTGTCAAGGCTATACAGGTTAATATCTTTAAGCATGCTATTCTGCATTGTAAAATCGTAAATAAAATAAAAATCTATTGAATAATAATAATAATAAATTTAAATGAAAATTGAAAAATATGATGTGCTATTTATTTATTTAGATTATGATTTCTTGAGATGGAAAATACGCCAGCAATCACCGATGACCGATTGCAGTTTATTTTAGGTAGGGAGTTCTCTTATAAAATGGGGAAAAGGATACATGACTGACAATTTAGGGGTATTGGATGCTATACCTGTAAAATACATTTTGGTTTAAGCCTATCATACCACGTCATAAAGTAACAATGACGTTTAAATTTAAGATTTTGTATTTAAGTTAAATTTAACATTATTTAAGTTAAATTTAAATGTCATTGTTATTAGTAAGACAAATTATGGATCATACAATTATATATAGGTAGTTCACAACGTGAATTAAGTAATTAAGGCGTTGCAACCAGGCTACACCATAATTCTGTGACAACCTAATCGAAATGACATGCACTTAAAGGTAAAAATATGCATAATCCCGTTAATTACCGTTACGAATTTTAGGCCCATATTATTTAAACTTTCGCTTTGGTATACAAAGCGGAAGTTTAAATAATATCGGCCTTTGCTGTAAGACAGTAAATATTAATTCCTAAATTAAATCCGAAATTCACGCAAGTTAGGCCGCGGGCAACACTATTGAACAATATCTAATTTATATAGTTAAAATGGAGACATTTAGATTGTGTCGACCCCGGTCGACCCACTAGGGCAATTACGTTGTCTCTTTCTAGCATATGACAATTTGTTGGTCTTGAAAAGGATACCGATAATGACTATGATCTTGCTAAAATATGATCCATCTATAGTTCTACAATATCTTTGCTGTACGACATCAGCACGAACAATGCCGAAATACAACGAACGCGATTAGACTGCGTGTGTCAAATGCATGGTTGTGTGCGTGTAGTGTTCTTTAATTGATTTAATGTATTTCTAATGCATCTATACTAATATTATAAAGCTGAAGCGTTTGTTTGTTTGTTTGCTTGAACGCGCTAATCTCAGGAACTACTGGTCCGATTTGAAAAATTCTTTCAGTGTTAGATAGCCCATTTATCGAGGAAGGATATAGGCTATATATCATCACGCTAAGATTAATAGGAGCTGAGCACCAATGAAGAATGTTTCAAAATCGGAGGGTATTTTTTCCTTTTCAGAGCTTCTGCTGCGTGCGCTGCGTAAACAGTTAAAGTTTCGCAAAAATTATGTATGACAGAATTGTTCCCCTTTAAAAGTTCAAAAAAAAAAGTCCGCGAGAGCATATGTCTATCTTTTAAGGTTGGCTCACTATAACCTTTTTTATGCTAAGCAAATTTGTTCTAAAATAATGCATTATTTGCGAAGGTATTATTATAAACATGATATTAATCCTTATCCAAATAAATACGTTATTCATCACAAGTATTTAATTTAAAACAAAATTTCCCTTTACATCATTCGATTTCAATGAATATCTTAGGAGATATCGCAGTTTTAAAATAACATTGCAGCAAAATAATTACCCGTTACAGACATAGTACAAACGATGTTTCTCCTGGTTTATTCTGCGTGATTACTACTGGTTCGATTTGAAAAATTCTTTTAGTGTTGGATAGCCTATTTATCGATAACATCACGCTACGACCCACGGGGGCGGCGCAGTAACGATAAACGCGGGTGAAACCGCGGGAACATCTAGTATTTTATAAAAATATTAGGATTTTCGCCCCGCTTTCTCCATGTATACTTTAACTGTGCCAAATTTCATAATATTTTTGTCGCTAGGTACCCATAACTATCACTGTATGTGTGAGGAGAAGGTCAAAAGACAGTATGGTTACAATAATTATCATGACTACTTTCAGCGAAGTACTTAGGTATTAAAAGCGGGACCCCCCGCTTAGTAGGTGTCTATTCGGGTTAAACAAGTCTAGTCTAGTAAACATACCTATCATTCTCCGCACTTTCTGATAGCTGATTTAGATACATATTCGTTCTTGACCGAGAACAATCTATTGTATAATATAAAGCTGAAGTTTGTTTTTCTGTTTCAATATGCTAATCTCTGAAACTACGGATCGTCGGAAGTTGGATTTCATAAATATTTTTGCATTTGATAGTTCTTTTCTTGAGGAATGTATACGGCTATAAAATATTACACTGCGAGCCACGGAAGAGGAGCACTAATTATAAACGTGGTTGAAATTGAGAGGGACGGTGTGTTCCGTTCTGGCCCGGCCACGGTGCCAAACAAGGTCATGGCTATGGCAGTAGACTGTACGTATATGTACCTTTTGGTACTAGAAAGAGAAATAAGAGTACCACATTATTTCACGACTTATAGACAACTAGCTTTTGCGCGCGGCTCCGCCCGCGTGGTACCTACATCAATAAAAAGTAGCCTATGTCCTTCCCCAGGTTTTAAACTACATCTGTACCAAATTTCATCTAAATCGGTTGAGTGGTTTAGCCGTGAAAAGGTAACAGACAGACAGAGTTACTTTCGAATTTATAATATTAGTAAGGAGAAGGATTTTCAGTGGCCGTGCTACTGCGTATCCGTCCTAGCACGGCCACGCTTAGATCGGTTGAAATCCACAACTTTAATAGATGAATCCTATCTGAGATAAATGTACCTACGTGTTATCCTTACTAATATTATAAATTCGAAAGTAAGTCTGTCTCTCTATCTGTCTGTTACCTTTTCACGGCTAGACCACTCAACCGATTTAGATGAAATTTGGTACAGATATAGTTTAAAACCTGGGGAAGGACATAGGCTACTTTTTATTGATGTAGGTACCACGCGGGCGGAGCTGCGCGCAAAAGCTAGTCTACTATAAAACAGACCTACTTATATTTAAAAGAAAACCTTTCAAATCTATTTAAAAGTCACTTCAATTTTTAAGTAGAATACGCCTGGCAATAATTCAATAGCAACTTCACAACTTACAATAACTATTCAAGTGTCAAAGACTAAAGAAATAGAAGCATAACTAAATGAAATGAAATGATTACTAAAATAACAACAGTTGATCTATGAGTTCGTATCATAGATCAATTGCTGTTATTTTAGATACTAAAATAGATAGACCGTGTACCAATCTGACCACCTAATTGTGCTCTATTTCATATGAAATAATCATTAGTTAAAGTTGTGGATTTTAACCGATCTAAGCGTGGCCGTGCTAGGACAGATACACTGGAGCACGGCCACTGAAAATTGTCTATAAGTCATGAAATAATGTGCTACTCTTATTTCTCTTTCTAGTACCAAAATGTACATATACGTAAAGTCTATTGCCATAGCCATGACCTTGTTTGGCACCGTGGCCGCGCCAGAACGGAACACAGAGCGACGTCTAGTTCAAGATAATAATTCTATGTTTATTTTATAAACAGATATTGTTACCATATTCTAGCAAATGGTTAACCCATCAAGTCTGATACAGTCTAGCACTTACAATATCATACGATATAGTTACATTTTCTGTAACTACATATATCTATCATAATATGATATTGTAGTCAAAGTCAAAGTCAAAGTCAAAAATCATTTATTCATTTAGGTCACAAAGTAACACTTATGAACGTCAAAATATATAGGTTAGTGAGTTTACTAAGTTACTGAAGCTACATTTAGGTTAGTTGCTAGGTTCAGGCAAAGGGTAGAGCCTATGAGAAGAAACCTGCAAGAAACTCACGGCCACTCTTTTAAATCGCCAGTTAAATATAATTTCAGTATTTTACAACTCAGATTAACAAGGTGTTACAGCCATTATGCCATATACTACTGACTATAAAAAACTAAAGATAATAACAATAATAACTTAATAATATTATAGAGAGGAAATAATTTGAGCTAAGATATATTATTTAATATAAATCTAAAATAGACAGTAAGATGGCATGATGGCGCATACACTTACACTTTGTGACTATGCAAAGGCTTAAATTGACTTATAAGTAATACAGATCTTTGAATCCTGTATGCAACAAGCAACTAGCTCCATGAGTTTTTGTCATTTAAGTAGTCGTTGACTGAATAATAACCCTTCCGAATAAGTTGTTTTTTAACGGCGTTTTTAAATTTAAACAATGGTAAATTAATTATAGTAATAGGTAATTTATTAAAAAAACGTATACCGAGTCCCGCAAATGTATTGTGAACTTTATGTAAACGATGATATGGGCCTACTAACTTATGCTTATTTCTAGTGTTTACGTTATGGATATCACTATTCTTATTATATAAGTAAATGTTATGTTTAATAAACATAATGTTAGCAAATATATATTGCGACGCAACAGTAAGTATGCCAATTTCTTTAAATCGATCTTTCAGGGAAACTCGTGGTCCTAAATTATAAATGCTACGTACTGCACGCAGTTGTTAAGTGCGCAGGTTTAGGATAGATTTCAACCAATTTTGGATTACAGTATGGAAACACTGATCATTTTCTTTCAAGATTGCCTGTCAAACTTGTCAATGAAAATATCTCACAAAAAAATTCGTACCTATAGTTTGGAAATTGCATTTAGTGGATCATTTCTTGATAAAGTCTTATTTTAAGATGCCCGTACCAGGCGGAGTGTACCAAGGTCAGGGACCTTCCTGTTTCGACAAAATGAAAATGGGTTTCATGATAGGATTTTGCGTTGGAATGGCGAGCGGTGGGTTATTTGGGGGTTTTACTGCTTTAAGGTTAGTTTTAAATGTCAAATTCCTACATTTACTGATAAAGTTTGTAGTTTAATTATCACTACTCCATGATATTGCATTGCAGGTATGGAGTTCGCGGAAGAGAATTAGTGCATTCCGTAGGGAAAGTAATGCTTCAAGGTGGAGGAACCTTTGGCACGTTTATGGCCATCGGCACAGGAATACGTTGTTGATGTGATTACATTATAACCGCTTTTGTATATACTTTCAGTAATATTAAACCTCTAGCATTTAGCTTGCAATTTGTTAATTCCTATAATTTAGTTAAAATAAAATTGATAATAAGGTACAATACTTCTGTTATTATTGTGGCTGATTCTGAGTAAAAGCTACTCTCCGAACGAACCAACAAAAGCATTTATAGCAATTGAGAAATTGGTGCTTATTTACAGCAAAATTTTAAATTAGTTCAACCTGTCCAGTTTTAGAAAACTAGATATGATTCAAAATCTATTGTGTGTAGGCACTGGTGTGCCGCTTCGAGTGAATAAGTTTATATCAAATTGGGACACCCAATAATTATTTTCTAATTCCAAAAATAAAATTAATTTAATAGGGTAAAGTTTAATAGATCAGTTAAAATTTTTAAATTATTGTAGTAGTGTGTTGTCAGAGACAATAAATTTGAGGTTAAAGAAATTAGATAGCTAATAAATCAAATAAAAAACAGAAATGCATGTATGTAATGAGAATACAATATAACCTTTGAATAATATATTCTTAATAAAATCTATAGAGTATTTAATTTTCATCATCTGCATATGTAAGTAGTTGTAGTTCTATACTTCTATTATGTAAATCTTATTCTGTGCTATGCTTCTGGGCAGAATATGAAGTAGGTAGACTTTAGTTAGGTATATAATACTTTTTAGACTGACTGGCAATTATTTAACCTTTTAACTGTGTATTGGATTTATTTGAATATCTAAGAAAATTGCATTCACATTTCTGCTCAGGAAATAAGTTGTTTGTGGATTTAATGTTTGATCTAATAATCATTGACGTGTAGATCTGGATGCCTGCACAAAGTCTAGTGGAAGTTATCAGCTATAAGATAATTTTGGAACATGTCTTAAGACATTCATTATCCTCAACACCTGGATGATGTAAGTAAAGTAAACATGTGATACATCTATCAGGCAGTAATTCAGTTTATGCTACAAACTTTCAAATCAGTTATGTCCAAACAACAAAAAATATCTAAATGAAATCAATAGTAAGCAAGTTTAAAATATGTTATGGTCCAATAGTTCCATTTTGGTTACAGCGCCCAATCTTACTGGAGTGTGGGACTGGCCATCTATACAGAAGATATTCTAGTCCACAAACACAAGGGCTCTCCCTATTTGCTAACTCTCATGGTGGAGAGGGATAGATTAGAAGCAGGACTAATAGCTTTACAAGCATTCCAAGACATGGGGGTGTGCAGAGTGCCCTGCCTAACTCCAGGCTGCAATTGATAATTTCTTATCAGAAAAACCAAATAACTTTATGTTGTTCTGTTGTATCCAATGTTGTGCCACTGGGTGAAGTGTGTGTCCACTGAGAGAAGTTAAAGCAGAGTGATATAATAGAATTAAGATATAGTATTGATTGTTCTTAACTTGTGAATGAAACAATGACTAAACATCCATACTCATAAAACCTATATGTACATACATAGATTGGTTTTGCAAGAATAGTTACATGACTCAAAATCATTGATTTTACAGTACAAATGGTAGGTAATAAATTTATTACTCGCGTAAGTATTACTATATCTAAAAGCAATAACAATTAATTATATCAAAGAAATTGGTTAGGTATAATTATTCACAATAATGATATTAAAGTGGTATTTGTTCATACTTTATATGCTGCAATCTCATAAGTGTTCATATTGACAGTCTGAAACGACGGTTCGTCCAATAGGTCCGAATAGGTTATAAAGTGGTATTTGTCCACTTTCTATGCTGGAATCTCATAAGCATTCATATAGACAACCTCATACGACGGTTCATCCAATAGGTCCGAATAGGTTATTATGCCAAAAAACGCATACTTAAAAAATGTATTAGTGTTTAGATATTTCAATACTCATAAACGCACTAGGTACAAGGAGTCAAATTGCAAGAAAAGAAAGAAATAAAAATATTGCAGAGCCAGTAAGTGATAATCAGCCATAAAGTGCTAAAAAGCATTCAGGGTAATAAGTACTGCTGTGAACCTAATTAAACTCTTATCTGTGCACCATAAAATACACATCTTCATCATTAATATTGCCAACTGAATTCAAAACGGAGATATGGCCAGCATACATCTATAAGGCAACACTATAGGTAGAGTAATAAGATGAAAATGTATACATTCAAATATTATAATATCCATTAAAAAAATGCTAATTGATTTTAAATAGGAACATGTGCTTTTAAAACAGGTTGATCTTGATTATGTTACAACCCAAGGTCTACAATTATTTTATCAAGATTCATCAACTCTGTTATCACTTTTAAAACATAAGAGAAGTGGCTAGAAAATTATAGCTGTAGCATTACACAGGTGACCAGACACAATTGCTGTTCAATTATTATGTCTGGCATTCTAGCAATGGACGATTATAATAATTGCTATATTTAGGTCACTAATGGTAGCCGTATAAGAAGGAATTATCAATAACACTAGATAAACAAGCTGATGGGCCCATGAAAGAGTAAACAAAGTATTCTCACATTGTTTCTAGTGGTGGCAGCATGAATAATGCTAATGTGAAGAAGCTGGTCTTGTCTTGTATATAATTCCTACTTGCTTCAACAACCATGTAGCATTTAGTTGTGTCCCTAACAGTTGAGAAAACATTTGCCACGTCCCCGTTCTTATGTTACATGTGGTTATATTCCAGAGTACCTATATATTTCTAGGACTTGGATATATTTTTATAATATTGATTTATAAAATGGGACTTTTTAATTCATAGTATATTGGTTAAACTGACAGCTGATATATTTCAGGGACAAATGAAACTTACTTCCTTCCCCCGATTACAAGTTCAGGGAAAGATGACACAAACATTACCACTTTCCCCCATTCGGAGCCAGCTATCCGGAGGAAGATGGGACTAGAACTTCTTATCTTCCCCTGATTACAAGTTCAGGGGAAGATGACACAGACATTCCCATTTTCACCCATTCGGGGGCAGAGATGCAGGGGAAGATGGGAATAGAACTTGCTAACATCCCCCGATTACAAATTCGGGGGAAGATGACACGAAAATTCCCATTTTTCCCCATTCGGGGGCAGACCTGCGGGGGAAGATGGGAATAGAACTTCCTAACATCCCCCGATTACAAATTCGGGGGAAGATGACACGAAAATTCCCATTTTTCCCCATTCGGGGGCAGACCTGCGGGGGAAGATGGGAATAGAACTTCCTAACATCCCCCGATTACAAATTCGGGGGAAGATGACACGAAAATTCTCATTTTTCCCCATTCGGGGGCAGGCCTGCGGGGGAAGATGAGAATAAACCCCTTCATCATATAAATAAACTAGCTGTGCCCGTGGTTTCTTCTGCGTTTATGGTTACTGCGCCGCTCCCGTAGGTCGTAGCGTGATAAATAGGCTATCCAACACTAAAAGAATTTTTCAATTCAAACCAGTAGTTCCTGAGATTAACGCATTCAAGCAAACAAACAAACTCTTCAGCTTTATAATATTAGTATGGATTTCGTACTATGATCAGATTAACTTTATTTTAGCTTACCTTCTTTGGCAACACCTTTAACTCCATCCAAAGGTGCAGTGTTAGCACCTTCAATGTCAGTCCCAAATGATAAGTGGGTAATATAGTGAGTGGTATTGAATACTGATGATGAATATGGTTGCACATCATGGACATGCACATGATTAATAGTAAAACTTTTTCCTGGTGCTATATGGAAACTGCCACCAACCTAAAACATATCACATTACATTGCACTAGGCAAATATTTTGGGAATACTAGGCACATATTATATATACTACATACTTATATACATTCCCAAATCCATAGACAGAGGGGTTTTAAACCCATTATCACCAGCTATGTTTCAAGTATGCTATGTAATAGAGGCTTTTGTTAATAGAAATCCCTAATTGGGAGGCTAAGCTAAATAAAATTAATATTGTGAGAAGTAGTTACTTCTCACAATATTAATTTTATAATGGATATCTTTAATTAAATAAATCATGCTCATACCCTGTTAACTTCCATATAACCATATATCTGACAACCTTCTTTTAAAGCATTATTTGTTTTTTCAATAGATTCATCATTTTTACATTGCTCTACAGTAGATAAATCAGGCAGAGCCCACCTTCTTAATCTGTATGCTTCTTTCACATCTTCACATGTGTTACAACATCTAAAATATAATTTATTTATTTTAGAAGAAGTATTTAATAAAATTGCATTAAATGCAGTTAAAATATCTTACTGAGAGTCATTGAATGCTGCACCATAACAGCTTCCACATGTTATTACAGCCACATCAGAAATGTTTTGTTTTATCTGGAAGTTAATTTGTAGTAATTTTATCAAGATATTAATTGGGGGCAAGATCATCTAAAAATTAAACTGTTGTGATTCAAGAGTTTAGTTTTTAATTTTTTTTAACTATACTGTCAGAAAAACTTCTTATTAACACTTACAAAATTTTATACAGACAAGTAGAAATTATTTGATATAGTTTATAAACATGAAATAATTGGATACCTAAGACACAACCAAACACATAATTTCCATCAATAAAATAAAACACACACACACACACTACATATTCTAAAGGTAAGTAGTAAAATGATATTAAATCTTACAGTAGTAGATGTGGCTATTTCTTCTTTTTTAGGTTCTTCAATAGCATTTCCATCTAAATCCAGTCTTCTTTTGTGAATGTTGTGTTCCATTTGTAAATGTTGCTCCCCAGATGAGTCCATTGCATCAAGAACTAAATCTGAAATATACCATTTGTATATGTAAAAAATAAAGTAAGAAATAAGGCTAAAGATATGATGTCATAATTACTATATTAATGTCCTCCAGACCGAATTTCAGTCATGGCGGCCAATCTTAATGGAGATTGGCCATCTGTGAAGGAGATATTATAGTGCATGTGCACAAACATAGGTGCACTTTCTGTTAACAGACTCTTATGATCCAATGGGATGGAAATCAGACAGAACTAGAGAGAGATCAGGTACATGACCAATGGCTTACATGCTTAGATGTCATATTATAATGCAGTCAAATAAGTAGTTGGTCAAGTACTCTTAGAGTACATAAGAGTGGCATACTGCAAACTTGTAATATTCCACTCTGATTTATCTAAATAAATAAGAGCAATTAATAGCTTTTAACTTTAATATTACTGACTCATAAAATGTGAAAAGGCAGTATGACTACCAATTCTTTAAAGAAGTGGTTTGTAATGTATAGCCTTTTGTTACAGTACCTATGTCTATGATGACAATGAGACTGCAGACTGTAGTGCCTTATATTTATACTAAAGTCTACACTGTTTAAAATCTGTTCTGATAGACAATACAAGGGAATGCTTTTCAGAAAAGTACGAAGTATCTTAATATCACAATAAACATAGGTATTATGTTTAGCTTGATATTAGGTAATGTATGTATATAAAAACCTGTTAAACATTTTTGTATCTCTTTTTATTAAAAGTTTAATAAACGTGTAGAATACTTACAATTACATGATATTGTGGGTACGATTATATCTATATTAATTCTTAGTTTATGTCCTCTTGACGTGTCCACAAAAAGTTCTTCCGAAATATTAGGTGACATGTAAGTATACAATTCCGAAAGGAACAATAGTATCATAATTAGTCCACCACTTACAGTTACTGCAATATAATAAATAAAAATATTAAACCTTTAATATGTTATAACAAACTAACAACAAACATTATAAATAGACAAGTGGTTTACTTGCTGCGCCGGTTGTAGTTTTTATTCTAAAGTCCTCTAATGTCTTAGCGTAAGCATCTAATTGCTTAAATTTATCAATTAATTGGGATGACATTTTGTCATTTGTTATGTTACAGTGACTGTATTAACAGAATTCGTTTGTTTTACTTGCGGTAGCGAAATTTGTCAAACAACTATTTATTTCTTCTAACCCTTATCAGTCAACACTCAACTGAGTCAACGTCACGTCACGCACGTCAATTCCTTTGATTGTCAAATGTCAGTGATTTGCATGACAGTATTGGCAGTTGGCAATCTACCCGACGTGCTCTCTCATGATTCGTTAACTATTTATAGTTATCGCAAAAGTCTATCGATGATGTAATTTCTTTAAAAATTTTTTATTTATTTGAAACCTTGTTACATTTTCACAATAATTAAACGTAATTACTTAACAGCGCTGAAGACGATTCGCCTTTTATTTAAATAAAAGGTCTCCTTTTTATTACGGTGTACCATGAAATGGTATCATTTCTTTTTTCCGGAGACAGTTCGTCATAAAAGAGTTAGTCAAACATGATAATAATATGTATCATCTCGGAAGGACTGGAGTAGGCGTCTGCCAAAATAGATTATTACATTTTCACAATTTTCGGTGGGTGATAAGTAACAATTTACAAACTGCAGCGGAATAACGACTGGACTCACTGGACAATCTGTGTCTAACAGGTGGACTCATATAATAGACCAGAGAGAATTAAAATACAACTGTTATAATATTCACTCACAATCACTTTATAATTTATTGCTGTGCTCACAGATATTACACTGTAACTTAACTTCTTTACACTTCAACGGTTAGAACCTTCCGTAGTATATTTATACTCTTTGGTTAGAACTCAACTTCAGTAAAAAGCACTCGTGCTACTTCCCACCAAGCGGTATTAAACCGGAAGGGGAGTATTTTATACTGACAAGACGTTATGTCTTGTCAGTATAAGTAGTGTGAGCGCCTTTAATATAAAATGTTAACAACGTTTACAATTATTATAAATCCTTAGCATATTTTATGTAATTAATAACTGTTTATTAACATCAGGTATTTATGTTATAACTACAAATTAATACATACATAGATTTACGCCTGTTTCCCAGAGGGGTAGGCAGAGACTACGGATTTCCATTTGCTACGATCCTGACACATTTCTCTGGCTTCATTCAATTTCATCACAATCCTTATACACGCCCGTCGGTTCAAGGAGCTCTTTACCTGGCCTTTGTCCAGAACGCCTCCGATCTGACCGAGAAACGTTCGCCTAGGTTTTCCTCTTGCGACTGTTCCATTCACACTAGCCTTATAAACTTTCTTAGTCAGTCTTTCCTCGTCCATTCTTTCTACATGTCCAAACCAGCTTAACATATCCTTTTCTATTCTAGTCACTATATCCACTTTCATGCCGCATCTCTCTCTAATGACACTATTCCTTATTCTATCTTTCAGAGTCATACCACATATGCTTCTCAACGCTCTCATTTCTACAGCATTTATTCTGCTCTCATGCTTCTTTTGCCATAACCAACTTTCACTTCCATACATAAGTGTGGGCACTAATAGTCCTCTATGAACAGCCAAACGTGCCTTTTCGGATACATTTCGACTGTTCATAAAAGCGCGTAGAGCTCCATTCACTTTGTTGCCAGCAATTGTTCTCCTTTCAATATCTCCCTCATGTTTACCATCCCTTGTAAACAAAGTACCCAAATATACAAAGTCTTTCGCTTGCTCCACTTTTTCTCCATCAATAATAATATTACACATCGTCACGAACTCTTCCTTTTCAAATACCATTACTTTCGTTTTGCTTACATTTATTTTCATTCCTTTACTCTCAAAAGCACCATGCATAATAGTTACCATCGCCTGCAACTCTTCCGCTGATGACGCAAGTATTACTTGGTCATCGGCATAAAGAAGACATTTGACAAGTAACTCATTCATTCTTAATCCCCATTCACAATCTTTTATATCTTTCAAACAATTGTCCATGTATAGGTTACAAATTAAATAACACCGGAAGTGGAATATAACTTATAGAATTATACAGTATAGTAATATGTATTTGTATAATTATAATACTAGTTATTGATACAGTTTCTAACAGTCGGCCTTTCTTGACATATTTCCCGCCCCGAGAAAATCTTTCATAATTTACTATTAAATAATCTTTAATAAACTTAAAGCAATAGTATTACATATATACAATACATTCTGCTTCAAACATCATAACTCAAAATATCCGTCATATCCACATAATCTTTCTCATAAACCACTTAAAGTAAGAATAATGCCTCATCCCTTAACATCTGTCCTGACTGAGACCTCTACATATTCTCAGACGAGTCACCTAAACTAAGATACTAAGGCCTCATACATATCCTTAATATCTGTCTCGACTGTGACCTCTATTCTCAGACGAATCACTTAAACTAAGATACTAAGGCCTCATACATATCCTTAGCATCTGTCCTGACTGAGACCTTATAAATATTCTCAGTCAAGCCATCTATGGTAAGACATTAAGGCCACATTTCAACCTTAACATCTGTCCTGTATGAGACTTCATACATATTCTCAGTCAAGCCATTTATCGTAAGACATTAGAGCCAGATCTTAACCTTAACATCTGTCCTAGCTGAAACTTCATACATATTCTCAGTCAAGCCATTTATCGTAAGACATTAGAGCCAGATCTTAACCTTAACATCTGTCCTAGCTGAAACTTCATACATATTCTCAGTCAAGCCATTTATCGTAAGACATTAGAGCCAGATCTTAACCTTAACATCTGTCCTAGCTGAAACTTCATACATATTCTCAGTCAAGCCATTTATCGTAAGACATTAGAGCCAGATCTTAACCTTAACATCTGTCCTAGCTGAAACTTCATACATATTCTCAGTCAAGCCATTTATCGTAAGACATTAGAGCCAGATCTTAACCTTAACATCTGTCCTAGCTGAAACTTCATACATATTCTCAGTCAAGCCATTTATCGTAAGACATTAGAGCCAGATCTTAACCTTAACATCTGTCCTAGCTGAAACTTCATACATATTCTCAGTCAAGCCATTTATCGTAAGACATTAAGGCCACATTTCAACCTTAACATCTGTCCTGTATGAGACTTCATACATATTCTCAGTCAAGCCATTTATCGTAAGACATTAGAGCCAGATCTTAACCTTAACATCTGTCCTAGCTGAAACTTCATACATATTCTCAGTCAAGCCATTTATCGTAAGACATTAAGGCCACATTTCAACCTTAACATCTGTAGTAATTGAAATAAATATCATAGCCATTAATATAAGACATTTTCAAAATATTCATGAATCCATGAATCTTACTCATACCATGCTTTAATAAACTATGCATAAATCAACTCAAATGTGTAGCTTTGTTTAATCATCCCAACAACGCTTAATTATTCCGTATCATCATTATTCGACCCACTTGAATCGTCCGAGTCCGTTCTGTTAAACACTACTCAAGGATGGATTTTGTCTACTGAAAAGATACCACTAAATTTTCTACAACCTTTCTTAGATAGTGGAGTATCTTTAACCACATAACGATCGTTATCCAGAATTTTCGAAAT
This sequence comes from Catocala sponsa, assembly GCA_963564715.1. NCBI lineage: Eukaryota > Metazoa > Arthropoda > Insecta > Lepidoptera > Erebidae > Catocala > Catocala sponsa. The sequence goes on from OY751331.1 coordinate 15,962,125, forward strand.
ACGATAAGGTCCTCCTAGTTTGAGGACCAATTTCCTAATTTTACCTATTGATGGACTTCTCTCTCTCTACCCTTACGAGTTTGCCTACATTATAATGTACCTCGTTCCTAGCTATCAAAACGTTCCTTTTGTATTTCTTTTTTCTTATTCTTTCTCTATTCTTACGTGTTCTGAAATCTCTTTTCTTATATTATCTAAAGAGGAGCTTTATTTTCCGAATGATCTGTGACGGTAAGTTGTAATAACGCGTTTGATATACTCACTAAATTAAGGCCAAACAGTGCCTGCGCTGGACTTTTTCCCATTCCTTTATTTTGTGTGTTATTATGACCCTATTGCATTTCACTAACGCAGACATTTTCAGGTTTGCCACAGTTAGAAGCTGTCAATGCTGATAATACCGTCCTATTATATCGTTCGAATTGACCATTGGCACAGTTGCTACCACATTCATTACATGTTTGACACCTAGTGAACTTAAGTAATTTTGAAAGCTTTTGGAAGTAAATGAAGTAGGTACCTCTATCAGAAATAACTCTTTTTGGGACACTAAATGTGTGAAAATAGTTTTTCATAGCTTTAATAGAGTGGACTGATTTGGTACTTTTAACTGGAACAAATATCACAAAATTTGTAAATGCGTCAACAATCAGTAATAAGTAGGTATTATTACACTTACTCCGAACAAAAGGGCCTAAATGGTCTATGTGTAAAGTATGAAAGGGTTGTTTGACTTTTCAATAGGATGTAATTTACCTGCTTTTTCCGGAAGGAACTTTAGCATGAGCACACTCTAAACATGATTGAACATATTTTTTTGTAAATCGTCTCATCTTGGCAAACCAGAAGTTATTTTTGATTAGTTTCAATGTTTTATCTTGACCAAAATGGCCAATGTCATCATGATTAGATTTCAAAATCCATTGGGATCTGATAATAGCCGGATGCAAGATCAAGAGAAGTGAAATACTTATGACCCAACATATTGTCCAATTGATATATGATACGGGGCAAAGGATAATACTCCTTGACAGTCTTTTTATTTAGTGGCCTAAAATCAATACAAAGACGATAGTCATCGGTTTTCTTTCGTACTAACACGATTGGGGATGCATAACTAGAGGAGGACTCTCAGAAAATACCAGAGTCGGTTAAATCTTAGATCATTCCGAACCACATCTCGCTCAGAATGGGACAAACGATAAGGTCTATACACAACCGGCATAGTATCGCTAAGATTTATAGTCATTTTAGTATTGGCTATACATCCTAACTCCTTAACATAAAAGGTGAAACAATCCCTGAACTCATTTAGTAAGTCAGTTAATCGAATTTTATAATCAGAAGTAATATCGTTGTCCACGTGCACCATGTGGTCTTCGATACGGGGTGTTACAGTATTATCCGGACAGTGTTCAATCCTACCGACATTTATTGTCTGGACTCCATTCAACAGAACCGCTCGTGATAATAACGTATCTTTTGGCAACTCAAATATCGATGCAGGACCCTTTATTACAATAATTCTACCGTGTCCATTATTTACTTGTACTACGCATTCAATATGTAAATCACCCGTATAATCTGGTTTAGTATAAATATTAACTGAAGTATATCCATATAAACTAACAGTTTTATCGACGTGTACAATTGCATTTACTGCGTTTGAAGTAATCTTAAGTTGGTTATTTGTCTTAAGTAGTAAGTACAACAACATGCTCCTGCTCTGTGAACGTTTGTCCAATTAATAAAGGCACTTGTAGTAAGTTGTCCGGAACAATAAGAGTTTCTTCAATAATTTTGGCTGTATCTATCTGTACTACATTTACCTATGGAATTAACAATACTGTCCCCAAAACCTCTTAATACCGGCAGATCCGAGACTGACCATGACTCCACTAATTTTCTAGCTATAGATTCCTTTAGCATAGTGCATTGACTACCAAAATCTACGAAACAGTCTAAATTCTGACCATTTACAATAGCAGTTTTGAAATATTTTAAAATCACTGTCAGGTTCCTTCGAAATTCTTAAGACTGTTTTATTGCCAATATTTTCTACGGTGTTTGAACAGCTATCAGTTAAATGACCCATTTTATGGCATTTGTCACAACGTTTTATTGTAAGTTTGCACCTAAAGAACGGATGTCCCTCTTCACCGCAATTAAAACATTTTGTAGACCTTGAGCCCTTATTTGTAGTGGTAAATTCGTTCTTATATATCCTAACAGTATCCGGCTGCTTATTTCCAGCGCTGCCCATTTTAAGGGATGGGTTTGGCTTATCAAATTTCTTTGTGATCCTAATATTCCTTAAGTAGACTAATAATTTATCAGATTCCGTAAACTGTGCCGCTTCTGCACTAGTTCTTACGGACCTGTCTTCTATGCCAAACAAAATGCAATCTATTGCATTCTTACCATTTATTTTACAACGATTCAAGAACGTGATCTTCTGGTAAAAATATTCTTCTAAAAACTCGCCAAATCCAGCCCTACAGGCAAGCATCTCTGTCAACAATTGGCCATAGTTTTCGTCACTTGGATATGCCCATTTAAGTTTGTTTTGCCATTCAGCCCATGAATACAAAAGACTGGGTAAGCCTTGATATCATTTTTGAGCTAATCCGGCTAATTTTGGGAGAGCATAGTGTATAATCTGCCTTTCAGACCAATTATTAATTTGGGCACATTCATTCACTTTACTTATCCATGTTTCTATTGTCTGGTTCCTTTTACTAAGATCAAACTCTGGTTTTAGGTACATTTAAAACCGGATAACGCTCGATACCGCCTTGCGTCTTCATGGACTGCATAAACTCTTTAAAGGCTGAAACTAAAATATTACTCACTTTTGAAGCATCTGCTAGTTCGTCTAGATGGGGTATGCTAGTGGAGGCCTGACGCTCACGGTCGCTTGATGTCGCCTGGCCGGACATCGGGTCGCTACCACGCAATCCATCACGGCTCCGTGACATCTCACATATACGAGGAACAACCCGGCTCTGGGATGTCCCGCGTACACTCGCAGCATGATGGCTACGATCCACAGCGCGGCTACGAACTACGCTGCGGCTACGAGGCACGCTGCGGCTACGAGCCACGCTGCGGCTACAAGTCACGCTGCTGCCGCCGGCCCAGCGACGCCCTGCGATGCTATGAAACCTCGCGGTCTCGCGATGATTCGCGACTTTGCCGCATGTTACGTACACGCGACTCTTTACGGCGTCTCGGAGTGTTGGTGCCACGAGATCCATCGTAGACACAAGACTTGTTACGCTCTCGCATGTCGCTGTGTTCACCTGACTCGCTGCGATAACGAGAGCCTCTGCGATGTCGCGGCGCATCGTGTCGGCGGCTTGTCTTCCGACGTCTAGACATAGGGGGCTCTGAGTTAATTTGTGATGACTCAGATGCCAGCCTCGTGTGTCGCGCTGCGACACACGAGGCTCACATCTGATTTTTTTTGCGATCCATTATGTCTGAAACTGATATACCTGAACTACAAAAAGTGGATGTCCTAAGTTCCATTTATTATTTCGATGGGCAAGGTATCAATCGTGTTAAATAACAAAGATAATAAACATGAGCGACAAAAAAAAAACACAAAACAGCCTAATAAAAGAAATGTGTATCTACTACAAGCAGAAAGCAATTTGCTGTGAAACTAATGTAATATTTCATAAATACACCATGTATTTGTATTCATAATGTATTCAATTGTGATTCGTTTCTATCCTTACACCAACAGGCATTAAAAGGGTACATTTCATACATTTTACATCGATACAATATGTCTATGTACAATAGGAATCTAATTAATTGTTCAAATAATATATGAAGGTAGAACAACAAGCATTTAATTGTGTTAACCGATATGTATTACCTGGTGGAATAAAATATAGATATTCGATAGTCGATCGATAGTCTAAGCAAAAACGATAGTATCGATAGCCTATCGATAGTATCGATACTGTCGATTGCTGTTTTAGTGCAATACTATTGGTAAACAGCAATACTATCGATAGTATCGATAGTATTGATCGTCGACAGCAAAACTTTATTTTATCCACAGTGAACTTATGCAGAGGCTGGGCGATGTCAGCAAAGTTCCTCACAAACCGTCGATAGTAGGAGCACAAACCAAGAGATGCCCTGACTTGTGTCTTGTTCTCTGGAACTGGGCAGTCCTTGACGGCAATGATCTTATCCGGTTCCGTTTGGATACCTTCTTCAGAGACCACATGTCCTAAGAAATTCACTTGTCGCCTGAACAACGCGTATTTCTTTGGACTTAACTTCAGGTTGGCTCTTCGAATCTTCGAGAGCACTCGTTCCAGGTTGCGAAAGTGATCCTCAAAGGTGCGTCCTACTATGATAATATTATCATCCAAGTAGACCAGGCAGGCGTTTCCAATCAATCCAGTAAGCACCCGTTCCATCAATCTCTCAAATGTGGCAGGGGCGTTACTCAATCCAAAGGGCATGACTCCAGGAATCCTTTGCCTGTGGAGAATGCTGTCTTCTCCTTATCTCGAGGATGTATCTCGACCTACCAGTAGCCACTTTTCAGGTCTAGAGTAGAAAACCACTTCATTCCCGTTGGCGTATCCAGAGTGTCGTCAATACTTGGCAACGGGTAACTGTATTTCTTTGTGATTTATTTATTTACTAGCTATGATACCCGGCTTCGCTCGGGAGTTGATATTAGATTACGTGGTAGTTGAAATAAAAAAATAAACTATGACGTAAAAAGTAAAAAAAGTTATTGAAAACATTTTCTCATTATTTACACTACTTGTTTATAAACAACATTTTTCATTTTATTGTCCGGGGTATATATATATAAATTTTTCTAATTTCCTACTCTTGAGGAAACTACATATAGCTGACCGTGAGAGAAACAGGATTCTTTGAGGTTGATGCCACAATGTTTTAAAGTTTGCCCTTGCGCTTTGTTAATTGTAAAACTAAAGGCTAATTTAATTGGAAACTGCAATCTTTTAAATTGAAATGGCAATTCAGAAGATATCAGTGGTATTCTAGTTATAAATACTGTGTGTCCTTTGTTCTGTCCAGAAATAAGTTCAGCTTCAATGATATTATTCGATAGCTGTTTTACGATCATCCTCGTTCCATTACATAGTTTTGGAGAGTTGAGATTTCTGAGTAGTATGATTGGAGATCCAATTTTCAGACGAAGGCAGTGTAATGGCATTCCTGGTACTTGTAAAGAGTTTAGAAATTCAGTAGGGAAGTTGACACTTTCTTCAATGGATACCATCGTGTCGATCGATTTATATATTTTCTCTTCACCAGGTATTTTCTTTAGAATATTAAAATTGATATTGTCAACAATATTATTTTTAGTGGCCAAAATTGCTCTTTGAAATAACCACTCTACGTTGGTATAGTTCTGAATAATATTTGGATAAATTTTGTCGATTAGTTCGTTTTCAGTAGTGGCTATGTTACAGAAATCACTATTGAGTTCAATGAGGCCGGTCGTTTGGTCAGTAGGATATGTACCTTCGCCTATTTGTAAAAGTATTTTAGCAAAATGTGCTGTTGTTTCATCTTTTGATAATTCAACTCTCATGTTTTTTGTTAATTGCAGTATTTGTACTTGTGGCCAGAGATGTGACTTTTTTAAGCATGCATTGATCTCGTCTACTGGTGTTGACTTGGGAATAACCGGAAGTGTTTGTCGAAAATCTCCTGAGAGTATGAGTAGAGCTCCTCCCATTATTTCAGAGTTTTTTCGCAATTGTTGTAATTATCTGTCCGTGGCTTCTAGTGATTTTTTATGGGCCATGGTGCATTCATCCCAGAAGATAATTTTAGCTTGTTTTAGAAGTTGACCCAGTCCAGATTTTCTTGAGATTTAACATACCGGGAATTGTGGTTCGGCTATATTCAACGGTCGTTGTAAGGCAGAATGGGCAGTTCGTCCACCTTCCATAAGTGTGGCTGCAATGCCGGATGATGCTAGTGCCAGTGCGATGTGTTTTTTAGCACGTATATCCGCCAGTATTAGATTTATTAGAAACATTTTACCGGTGCCTCCTGGTGCGTCCAAGTAAATAATTTCACCAGTGTTGTTATTTATCCGGTTCATTATAACGTTGTAAACTTTTTTTTGATTGTCATTGAGGAGTGGTTTGTTGTGAGCAATGTATTCAAGTAGTTCATTGACGTTGTAGCTTTTTTCCTTTGTAATTTCGTAGCTTAGCACACTGAAAGTATTTCTTTGTGGTGCTGGCATTCCAAGTTCTACTAAGGCCTTGTTATTTATTGCTAAACATTTATCTTCTAAGCGAATGAGTGTTTCATTGAAGATGTCGTCATTGAATTCTATAGTCAGTTCTGGATTAGTTTGTCGGATTTGGTACAATATATCATCACTCATACTTCTTTTGAAAGAGTCCCATAGCTGTTTTGGGTTTGATGGGTTACATGTTGTTAGAATTATGGCGAATAACTCTCGAATTTGTTCAGCTGAAGCTGTGAGTGTGGCTTCTTGTAGTGTTAATTCCAAGTGGTTATCGTTTTCCAATAATCCTAAGCGTTGACATGCTTCTCTGTACGTCTGGCATAGGTAGCCGTCAATGGTCTTGAGATCTGTGAAACTTGTTGGTCCCCGTATTTCATGTAACCGTGTAACAACATCCGGAGATAGAAACATTCGCCATTGTTTGGATGTACAGTGTATACTCGACCTATTGCGTTAGTTTTCATGATTTCTGGATGACCCTCCCCTGGCATTCCTTGTTTTCGTCGTTGAAAAATTTTCCTTGTTTTGTCCCACGTATAATAAATAGGGACGTCGACATACAGTAATGTCTTTGCGAATGGATCCGTTTGGCACAGTTGGAAAAAGCTGTTAATGTTGTGTTCTGAGGTGGTTCGCTTGCAATTTTTCTAGCCGAGTTTTTTGTGAAGTAAACTCTCTGTCCATTCTCCAAATGTACTGCTAGATGTTGCACAGCTGGTTCGCGTTCGTGTATGGGAAAACTAAAAATCCTCCACGCTGCTTCGTTACTGTTGATGTATCTTCCCATTTGGTACATGAGGATCTCATCATTTCTGTTATTTTGTTCGCTATTTTGGACTATTTGAAATACTGCCATATCACTACCTTTGTTTACGAACTTACATATACAGGGTGTCCCAAAACTCAACGTCAAGCCGAAACGGGGTGACAGGATTGATCATAACCATCACGAGAAAAATCTGAAAAAAAATCTATCCCATGCAGTTTAAAAATTATGGGCATTTTAAGAAAAACCTAGAAATTTGATCAAACTGTACCATTTTTCGGTTATTGTGGTTATTCTTTTTTATTTTTGTTCATTTGAACTTTGGAAACGTAATCCTAAATAACATTTCTAGAATCCCAATAAAAAATAATGACACAATTGCCTCAAGTTTCCGAGAATTGAGACTATTTGTTAAACTACGAATTTAAAATTTTCAAGATTCGTCGACTTTGACAGGCCCTCCTATAAAAAAAATGTACTAGAGTGCCTTGGCAAGTGGCATTAAAAGTTGGCGCATTTAATCAGAATTCTAAAATGGTACAATACTTGTTAGTTCCATACAATAGAAAAGAGTAAAAAAATTAAAACCTCAAGTAACCCGATTTTTGCTATCTCATTTTACTCAGTTAAAATGTTTTTAATTCACACAAGCTCTAGGTAGGTTCTTAATTTTAAGACAAAATGATGAGAGAGATGGATAATGGGTATGTTCGCCATGAGTGAGCGAGACAGATAGTGACGCCACTTTTACCAAAGTGAAAAAAAGTTAGTAAAATTAGTAAAATAATTAGGTTTGTTGGAATAAAAGTCAGATGATAGAGAAATAACGTTTTTTATTACAATAAATGTTCAAATTGTTTACCATCAGCCTCAATACAAGCCCTACATCTTCTTAAAAAAGATCTACTTATTAGTCGGGCATATCTTCGAGAGTTGATCGCCTCAGCTGCTTGAGAAATGCGTTCACGCAGGTCGGCTACGTTCTCAATGGGCTTTGAGTAAACTTTTTCTTTGAGAACTCCCCAATAGAAAAAATCCAGGGGATTTAAATCTGGTGAACGGGCGGGCCACGAGATAGTGCCCGAACGTCCAATCCACCTTCCCGGATATTCCTGGTCAAGGAAATCTCTTACTTGCACTGCGAAATGCGCTGGGCAGCCATCTTGTTGAAACCACATGTCGCGAAGATCTGCTAGTGGTACGTCCTCTAACAGGGTTGGTAAATCTTCTCTTAAAAAATGTAGGTAATTAGTTCCATTCAAGTTCTCAGGCAGTTCAATAGGCCCAATAATTTTACCGTTTAAAATTCCGGTCCACAGGTTTACTTTAAAACGATACTGGGATCTATCTTCTCGCATTAAATGTGGATTCTCCACATGCCACTCGTGATAATTGTGCAAGTTCATGTAACCATCTTTTTTAAATGTCGATTCATCTGACCAGAGAATTTTTTGGATGAATTGGGGATTCTCATTATGCCTCTGTAGCATTGTTCTACAAAAAGAAATCCTTTCCTGATAATCTCGAGGTAGAAGACTTTGAACTCGTTGTACGTGAAACGGATGCATTTCGGCTCTTTGTAAAATACGATGAGCAGTGCTTTTCGGTATTCCCGTTCTTTCTTCAATTCCACGTACGGAAATACTTCGGTCACGTGCGACCTCTTGCAATACTTCTTCCTGGAAAGGAAACACAGGTCTACCTCCAGCCTGTATTTGATTCGGGAAATGGCCGCCCTCTGTGAGTGAACGGTGCACATTAACAAACACGCGGTGATCCGGGTAGCGCTCTAAATTTGGATATCTTTCACGATAAAGTCTAGCGGCAGCACTTGCGTTGCATCTGCATTCCCCATAAATGAGGTGCATGTTCGCATATTCTTGTGAAGTGTAGCGCGTAGGCATGGTAGATAAAAAGGATGCCAACACAAAAGTCCAGAGAGAAGCCAAAGTTGCCGGTATGTTATCAACAAGTCCAATTCACAAAGATTCAAGTCCAAAAAGAGAAGCCAAAGTTGTCAGTACTAAATCAACACAAGCGAATACGAACGTGCGCAGTAGACGAATGAGCGAAACGTACTAACTGGTTGGTGTCGGACTGGTAGCGTAGCCATTTGCTTGGCTGAAACTAGTGCGAATGAAACAGATAGATGCCATAGCATCTATCTGTTTCATTCGCACTCGTTTAAACGACGCATCTCCGTCTCAATGCGTGGCGTCACTATCTGTCTCGCTCACTCATGGCAAACATACCCATTATCCATCTCTCTCATCATTTTGCCTTAAAATTAAGAACCTACCTAGAGCTTGTGCGAATTAAAAACATTTTAACTGAGTAAAATCTGATAGCAAAAATCGGGTTACTTGAGGTTTTAATTTTTTTACTCTTTTCTATTGTATGGAACTAACAAGTATTGTACCATTTTAGAATTCTGATTAAATGCGCCAACTTTTAATGCTACTTGCCAAGGCACTCTAGTACATTTTTTTTATAGGAGGGCCTGTCAAAGTCGACGAATCTTGAAAATTTTAAATTCGTAGTTTAACAAATAGTCTCAATTCTCGGGAACTTAAGGCAATTGTGTCATTATTTTTTATTGGGATTCTAGAAATGTTATTTAGGATTACGTTTCTAAAGTTCAAATGAACAAAAATAAAAAATAATAACCACAATAACCGAAAAATGGTACAGTTTGATCAAATTTCTAGGTTTTTCTTAAAATGCCCATAATTTTCAAACTGCATGGGATAGATTTTTTTTCAGATTTTTCTCGTGATGGTTATGATCAATCCTGTCACCCCGTTTCGGCTTGACGTTGAGTTTTGGGACACCCTGTATATTTAATAGATTTTACTGAATTGCAGTATTCAACGTTTATGTGTGCTTGGAACATTTTGGAAAGTAGTGGGTTATATGGTACTACCCATTATTTATCTATTTCCAGTTCGTCTCTGCCTTGTATTCGTATTTTTGGTGTAAAGCCACAGTTTTTCGGTGATCGTCTTCTATATTTGGGATAGCCGTCATCTTCAGTTTTTGTATCGTCCAAGTATGGTTTTGGATATTTTTTTGTACATTTTCCATCACTCATGCATGGCGCATTGAAGTTTAATGGTCCACATGGTCCGTGAATCATGTTTTTCACTACTACTACTGTTCCGGATCTTTTTGTAGATTGGGAAATTCAGCTTGGATGATTTTGTCGATATCCGTGGGATAAATTTTATCGTGTAGCCATATGAGATTGTGTGAGTGAGGTAATCCTCGTTTTTGCCACTCGATTGTGTACATCCAGCATAACGGTTCCAAAGATGTGGTATTTTGTGATGACTTCAATAAATCTTATTTGTTTTTATCGAAAAACTCGGGCTATTATGTCGTGTCGATCCATGGAGGTTTGTCCGTATTTTAGTCGTTCTTTGATGTCTGGCCATAATGAGTTGCATGTAAATGTTATGAAGAGATCAGGTCGTCCATATTTTCTTACGTAGGTCATGGCATCTTGAGTATATTCGTGCATATGTCTTGGATTTCCTATGTATGACGAGGGTAAGATTACCATTGTTCCAATATCGTCAATATTGCCGTCATTTATGATCGCGTCTTGAAGGTGGATGTATTCTTCTGTGCGTAGTTTCTTCTGATTCAGTCTTATGTAAAGCATCCGTTCTGCTTCTATTTTTGCGTACATATCTACCAGAAATTGTTGGAATAAACGGCGAGTGTTGAGTATGTGATTGTATATTTCATTGTCTCTGATCATTAAGCGGTAAGCATAGAACTCCTTGGAAGTGACTTTTTTGTTTGTTTCTATGCCTGTTTCAGGATGAATTTGTTTTATATTGGAATGATATCCGTCCTCTCCGTGCAGAAATATTAACGGATATTGAAGAGCATCACATGAACGGTGTGTCTCTGCAATGCGTTGTAGTCCTTTTCTTCTTCGTTGTACAATTATGTCACGGCTTGTATTTTCATTGTCCACAATTACGATGGCGACTTCATCTATCTGAGGTGCATTAAATCTACGTTCGTGTTCTCCACGTGGTCTTTCATCGGCTCGAACTAAAATTTTATAGTCATCAGAAATCATGCGGTCTAATGTTGTTTTGAATATGTAAATCAGTTGATTGTATTTGTGTAAGATCCTCTGTACATCTTGGATTATTTCGCGTCTCAATCCATTAAAATTTGTGCATCGTTGATCAATTTCTTGTTCTTCATTTCCGATGAAATATCATCATCATCATCATTTTAGCCTATTGCAGTCCACTGCTGGACATAAGCCTCCCCCAGGGTGCGCCACAAGGCCCGATGAAATATACTTGCAGAAATTCATAGTCTTTGTTACGCATTGGTAGTAACGATCCTATTTTGTGATAAATTTGCCCTTGAATTGAAAATACATATTCAAATTCATTTCTATTAGTGTTAGTCGAAGTAACACCGAAAGAAGTCATTTGAAAGCAGGAGTTGTATGATCTTATATTTTGAAGAAAGTGTTTTGATTCTAGTGTTTCCCCGGTCATGTAATGTAGAAATTCCTGCGGAGGTGTTTCCAGTGGTGGTAATCGAATTTTTTCATTCATGCAACAGAGACCTGGTGTTTCTTTACTGAATTTTTTCGCGTGGCAAAATTGGCAAATGTTATTCATTTTTCCGATTACAACATATTTATGATTGTAATATTTTTCATCGGTTCGTAGTGGAATGCTTCCTTTGTTAGATTATTCTTTTCTTTCTTCGCTTTTTCTGCTTCTCAGGGTGCTCATTCTGGTTCGTTGATTTTGTAAACGTGCTTCGTGCTCTTCTTCCGTTTCATTTCTTCGATATTCTTTTTGTTTCCGCTGTTTCGCTGCAGAACTGGCAAGATCTCCTCCTCTTTTACGTCTAGGCATTGTATTCTGTAAAATATAAATTAAATAAACATTTTATAGACAAATATATTGTTACGTAAACGTGGGGTACGTTGAGACAAAGAAAAAAATTATTTAACTTTCAAGCGGTCGTGCGATATTTTGTTTACGGCCAAAAGTATATAGAAGGCATCGATTGAACGTCGCGCGACTGCTTGAAGGTTAAGGAAATTACAATTAAAAGAAAAGAAAAAAACCATTAGAATTAATTAAACACACTATTAAAAATACTCACATTTGATATTTTACAATAAAGGCTCACAGACAAGTTTTTTCTTCTTCGCTTCAAAATCGAGAATTAATTAAACACACTATTAGAAATACTCACACGTGTGTTAAAAATATTATAATATCAGAAGCTAGATTCCATTGTTATTAGGACAACTACGAATTTACGGATATATAGAAAATAAAACACAGGTAGATGTACTTAAATATCAGGTTATATTTAAGAAATGAAACAACAATAAGTACATTCAACTATTAGGTTATAATCAGATATTGCTTGTTCAGGTGCATATTACATAGACAATAAGCTTTCAAAGGAATAAATGGCACACTATAATAAAATTACAGAATAAGTAATTACATGACGGATTAAATGAACCGCTTTTAAAGTTAAATAACAGCCACAGTAAAATATATAGCATGGTATTTAAAAGGATCAAAATTAATTACAACAAATGACTTACAGTCGGTCCTTCTTATGGTCCTTCTGGATTACACTTTAAAACTTGCACACAACTAGTCGACTCGCTGGTCCGCGCTCGAATGGCCCGAATACTCAGTAGGCACCTCTTAACCGTGAACGTCACGGTTGAATTAGCACAGATAAAAAAATAAGCCATGTGACCGAAAAAGGAGTAATTAGTCAAAATAACTCCTTTTAATTTTAAAATTATTGAATTAATTTAATTTATTTTTAAAATATTGATAGGTAAACTTTAGATTTTCTAACACGTGATACTTCAAAATAAAGGCTTACAGATAACTTCTTTCCTTTTCGTTTCGAAATCGTAAATAGAACTAACTGGCGGGCGACACCGGGCTCTTATATATTCAGAGAGCTAGGCTCTAGGATATTTGAGAAAGTTTGAGAATATTTTCTTTCTCACACCTTCTAGAATGTTCTCGACATTATCGTCCGCCGTAACAATAGGTTCTGCAGCTGTAGCATACGTTGTAAAGGCGCGAAATTAAAAACTTAAATTTTAAAATGTTTTCGGAACTAATTTGAATAACTAAAATTATGTCGCTTTAACTCCAAAATATAAGTTAGCTACTGCTGTATAAATACACAAAATTTAATAACTTTATTATAGTAACAAATGTGATTTAAGACTTTTTTGAAATTGGAATTTTAAATTTCGCGCCATTACTACACATGCTGCAATTGCTCGCAGCGCCTTTCGAAATGCAACCCAAATAATCGTTGTTCTGAATGAAGTTCAAATACTCGACAACAAATGGCGCCACTACACTTAATTTCCAAGTTGAAGGGTTGGAAAAGCCCTTATATCTTTAAAAACACGCCCTTTAGGTTAAAACGGGAACTTTCTTGTTCGAGGGGGATAAAGGGCTATCACACTATATAAGTCCCTTTATCGTGCCGGGACTCCTTTTTAAGTTTTATCGGCACGCACATTTTATCAACTTAGTTTTATTATATATAATGATAATGATAATGATTTATTTATTGGACCACCTACAAAGATACACACAACTTAAAACTAAATACAAAAGTGTTAGGTCAATAGATTAAGTGTGCACCCTCACTTACAGTAGGCCACAGCATGCAAAGTAAAAACGTACATATACAGTTGGCGAAATTGGACAAAGTTACAAATAGCAGATTACTAATAATTAATTAAAAATGAATTACAAATAATGAAATACAAATAATGAATTACAAATAACGAAATACAAATAATGAGTTACAAATAATGATATACAAATAATGAAATAACAAATAATTAGTATTATTAATTATTATTAAATATTAAATAAAAATAGGCTCAATCAATGGTATCAGTCAGGTAACAATACAGCTGTTTTTTGAACAAAGGTAAAGAGTTACAAATATCTATATCAGATGTCTTAGATAGTGAGTTGTATTGTCTACAGAGTCTGGGCAACGCAGCGAAGTGAGCGAGGTTAGTTTTTGATGTTGGTATATGAAATAAGTTATAAGCATTTACACGTGGCAGGCGAGATGGTGTGTTGATTAGAAGTTTAGATGTGAGTTCATTATTGTCTACATTCCCGTTAAATAATTTGTTCAAGAAAGTGAGATCTAGATACTTTCGTCGGTTTGCAAGTGAACACATGTGGTAATGATCGAGTCTTGCTTTATAAGATGTCAATCGTTTTAATTTGCGGTCGGTATATGATAGATGGTAAAGAAATCGCTTTTGCACTCGTTCCAGTAATTTTATATATATGTAATAGTTGGGGCTCCAGATAACACTATTATATTCTAAAATAGGAAGAACTAACGCGTTGAACAGTCTTATCCTTGTAGATGGCTGCTTAAAGTCTTTACTGTTTCTTATTATGAAGCCAACCGTCTTAAGTCTTTTGTTTGCCGTATTAACAATATGTTTGTCAAATTTTAGCTTGTCGTCAATTAATAATCCTAAGTCACGTATATTGGCAACGCGGGTTAAAGATTTGCCGTTTATGTAATATTGATTTTGTGATGTGGATTTGTTACGAGAAAAGTGTATATGGTGGATATGATGTCGTTTAGCCAACGATAGTCCACACAGAAGCGCATGCTGCCATCCTTCTTCTTAACCAAAACCTCTGGTGAACACCATGGACTGGACGAAGGTCACACCTTCTTTCACCATACCCTCGATCATAGTGTCAACTTTATGTTCCCGTGCCACTGGTACACGTCTTGGTCGCTGGTACCTCATTTCCTGTGTTTATTTTGTGTTGAACTAGGGCAGTCTTGCCTATGTCAGCATCACTTGTCGAGAAGATGTCGGCAAACCGGTTTAACATCGTTTCAGCCTAGTTCTTTTCTACTCTCGACAGGTTATTCTGGCAGTCCTTCAAGAGAGAAGACACGTCGTACCTTGCCCCTTGAACTTTAGCGTTGGTAAGCTGTTCATGGCATCTACGCATCCAAACTGCTCCTTCACAGGTGCCCAATATCGTGCCCTTAGTACCAGCTCTTTCTCGCTTGGGTTCATTGCACGTACTGATGTAGCGTTGGTATGCTAGCCAGAATGCGTGCAATCTTTCATGGAGCATTATTGTCCAACCCTTCTATAATTACACATCGATTTTCCTGATCAGAATTCCTCGGTAGGCAAACCGGTATGATTGTTTCCGATCTCGGACGAAATACTACTTTCTTCAGGCAGTACACTTTTCCTAATGATGCGTCCTCCATGAATACTTCTTCTGAGCCACACTTCAATACTCCTTGACTAACGTCGATCTCACAGTGATGCTTCCGCAAGAAGTCTAAACTCAGGATGCAGTCGTCCACTATGTCAGCCACGATGACGTTGTGGCGGTAAATTTTATTACCTAGTTTCATGTCCACCTCCTTCTCACCTCGGATGGTTATGTGCTGACCGGTAGCTGTTATAAAATGTACACATTCATGGTTCCAATAGTGGTCCCCAAGAAACCGTCTTGCTAGTCGGCAACTGACGACTGTCCGAGAAGCTCCAATGTCAACTTGCACGGCGTTCCGTTAATTTCGTCTTCGATAATCAGGCTGTTCCCGTCACAAGATTGCGAGATCGAGATCCTTGGGGCTCTCCTATCACCAGCCAGCACCCGCCCCGTAGTCCTGGCGTCTACTCGTTTCCCTGCTGTTGTTGCCCGGCAGGCACATCAGGTGTTCCTCCTACCGGCGCGGCGACTGGTTTCTGCTGCGTGGACTCCTTCGCTTCGGGCAGCTCAACTTGATGTGGCCTCTCTAACCGCAGCTATAGCACCGGGATGAAGTCGACACTTCCCGGATACGGTGAGCTCGATCGTCCCGTCGTACTGCTTCCACCTCCAAAGCGTGGGCTACGGCGTCTTTCAGGTTTTTGAAATGTCCGAGTCTCACTGCGGCTCTAACCTCCAGGTCTCGGATCCCGTCGGTGAAAGATTGAACGAGGTTCCCTTCGATGAGCGCAGGTGAGGACTGGTACGCCTTTCGAACCAGCTTCTCCACCTCCAGGGCCCACTGCTGTAAGGTTTCACCAATACGTTGCGATTGGTCTTTCAGCTGGGCGCGAAACACGTGTTCCAGGTGTGCGTCGCCATGTCTCGCTTCCAATGCCTCCAACAGCTTCTCGTACATGACGTCATGATCAAGCGCCTCCAACACGGTCAAGGCCTGGTCGCAAAGCTCCAAGGTGAGAGCAGTCAGAGCCTGTTCTTGCATCCATCCGTTCGATTTCATGACGGCCTCGAACTGGATCTTATAGGCTGACCATGACGATGAGCCGTCGAACGGAGGGACTTTAAAGCCTCGTGGTGACGGCGCCACAACCGCAGATGTCACGATTCCATTTCCAGCCTTGAGTCCACGGATCGATTTCTCCACCTCGGCGATGCGAATTTCATGGCGTTGGACTTGCTCTTTCACTTCCTTCATCTCCTTGCCAACCGTTGTGCTGAGGTCTTTTAACATCATCAGCTGCTCCATACCCTCCTCCTTATTGCGTTGCAGCTGTTCCTCGAGGCGGCGCGGTTGTTCCTCCTGGCGGCATGCCTGCTCCTCCTGGCGGCGTGCCTGCTCGTGCATGAAGGCCATCAGAGTCGCAAAGTCAGGGTTTACTGGAAGTAAGCTGCACTAGATGGTTCCGCTGCAGCCGCGGAGTCACGTGGTTCACATGACGACGGCGAGGAGAGGCGTCTCCAAAGCGCCTCTGGTCCACATCTTGTTGGCGCTGTTTCAGGAAACAACCGAAGCAGGAAGTGGCAGGAGTGCGTACCAGGGTACGCACTCCTGCCACTTCCTGCTTCGGTAGTACTGGCATATTCTTATCTCACTTCTGACACCAATTTGTTATTTGCTGGGTTCGACGGATAAGAATGTAAACAATATTACCGACTAAAACAAGTTTTATTCTGGCACACAATTAAATTTAAAACACAACAAATACTATACTACAGCTTTCCACTGTAACTGCTTCAAACTCCGTAGTATTTTCGCTTGCGTTCGCTTCGATGAATACTTGACCGCTTACGATTGTAAACTGACTCCATGGTGTAGTATCTTAGAACAAATCTTCTAGGATTTATTTTACTAGCGCCATCTAACGGACATAGTTGAAATAAATTAGTACAAATAGTCGTCAATGTTGTTATTTAAAAAAAGAAAAACGAGTTTATAAAAGAGCCTTACTTTTTTATATACCATTAATTAAAAATAAAACTGAAGCTCCAAATAGTTTTTTACTTTACTATTTTTGATTAAACGCCATGCTCTAAATAATAAATTAGACTTTATTTATAAAACTTGATTACAGATATGAATTTTCATTTTTATCTCGGCAATATTCTATCAATCAAAATTCATATATGTCTGCGGTGTTTTGATGTGCACAGGCATTTTTTTCATTTCTTAACTTTCAACGTTATCTTGTTTATATTGAAAGTGGTTTCATTGCTATTAGCGTCGAGTTGAACTATCCTCCGCTGTGGCTGTGAGCTTGTTATTGACGTCGAGTTGAATTATCCTCCGTCGTAGCTATGTGTATAAATTGTGGGTCTAAAAACATTTAAACAAGATAAGTATCTCAAACGTATACCATATTTTTTGTATATGAGTATCCTACACGTTTGAGATATATTTTGTTTAAATGTTCTTAGTCCCACAATTTATACACATTAATATGCATAATATATTTTTGTAGTAGCTATACGTAGGTACTAATCTATACTTTACATATACGTAGGTACGTGTTTTGACGAACTTCAAATTCAACTATGAGTACTAGATGGCGCTACAAGCGCGGTACAAGTTCATGACGTAAGATACCCATCTATACCCGTAATACATATTAATCTATGACTGACTCGGCGAGCGCTGGCGGTCTCCTGTTATAAGCGGTTAAAGCGTTTCCGGAGTTTTCTAGAAACGTCATACCCGGTATGTAAACAGTATGAAGATTCGAAAATGTGCCAGCGTTCTCTCTACTCTTCTCGAGCGAACTACGTAGTTCCGTAAGACGTTAATAGATGGTGCTGTAATAAATTATTAGACAGAATTGCCGAGTCTTCCTCACAATGCCGAAAGATGGCACTGGGTGTAACAATATCAATCGGTAGTTTATTAAAAAAGCGTATACTGAGTCTCGCAAATGAATTGTGAACTTTATGTAAACGATGATACCATAGAGCACCTAGTAGATGATACGGACCTACTAACCTATGCTTATTTCTAGTGTTTAAGTTGTGAATATCACCATTCTTATTATTTAAGTGAATATTATGTTTTATAAACATAATATTCGTAAATAGGTATATATTGCGAGTTGCGACGCAACGGTAAGTATACCAATTTCTTTAAAACGCTCTTTCGGGGAAACTCGTGGGTCTAAATTATAAACGCTACGTACTGCACGCTTTTGAAGAATGAAAATTGTTTCAATATCAGCTGCCTTACCCCACAACAGTTTGCCATAGGACATGGCCCTGTGAAAATAACTAAAATAGACTAGTCTCGCAGTATCTATTTCAGTAAGCTGTCTTACTTTTCGAACCGCGAATGCAGCTGAAATAAGTCTCCCCGCAAGACACGATATTTGAGCGCCCCACTGAACTTTATCATCTAAAGTAATGTCTAAGAAAACTGTGAATTGTACAAATGTTACTGTTTCAATGTAAACTTAATACATTTTGGTTTTTTACAATTGAGTAGTAAATTATTCGCCGTGAATCAGTCCAGGACTTGCGCGAGTGAAGAATTAACATCCTGTAAATTTGGTGTCTTACGGTCTACTTTAAAAATAAGTGATGTGTCATCAGCAAATAATACAATGTCTTTCTTTTTTTTTATATGACTAAGGTGGCAAACAAGCATACGGCCAACCTGATGGCAAGTGGTCACCGTAGCTTATGAACGCTTGCAACACCAGAGGCATCACTTGCGCGTTGCCCACCCTTTGGGAGAAAAAGGAAGTGGGAAGGAGAAGGAGCGGGAAGGGGGAAAAAGGGTAATTGGGCCTCCGGCACTCTCACTCACCGAACGAAACACAACAGTAGGAATACTGCTATTTCACGTCGATATTCTGTGAGAGGGTAGTACTTCCCCGGTAGAGCCGACCTATTCATGCTGAAATCAGCGAGCCTCTACTACACGAAAATCAGCGAGGCACTACTACACGAAATCAGCGAGGCTCTACTACACGCATAATGTTTGTCGTACAATTTCTGTACGAAGAACGTTAAATCATTCACATACGCTAGAAACAGAAAGGGTCCAAAAATTGAGCCCTGTGGCACTCCCATTGTGACTGGTAATCCAGAAGATCTACTTCAGTTGATTTCAACGTGTTGTAGTCTATCGCTTAGGTAAGAACCAACGAGGTCGAGTGCAGCATTTCGAATTCCATAATGCCTGAGCTTTCGCAATAACGTTTGATGTTCAACGCAGTCAAAGGCTTTTGAGAGATGACAGAATACGTCAATGGCATCTTGCGAATTTTCCTAAGCAGCAAAAATATGTTTTAAAAGTGTAACACCCGCATCTATTGTAGATCGACCCTTTCTTAAACCATATTGTTGTGTATGAAATAAATTGTTTACGTTAAAGTGTCTCTCTAATTGCTGTAATATAATTTTTACAAATATTTTACTTATAGCAGGTAATATAGAAATCGATCTGAAATTACATGGATCACTTTTGCATCCATTTTTAAATAATGGTATTATTTTGCTACATTTCATTAAATTAGGAAAAATGTTATCAATAATACTTGTAACTAATTTCACAGAAATACCCCACAAGTCAGCTGATTTTTTTGATTGAAATCAAACTACTATACACGGATTTTATCGCGTTGTTTATTTGACACTTTATTACAAAATTTTGAAAAACTGTTACACTACTATTACTATTAAACTTCACAAATTTTTAAGCTAATTAAATTATTGAAACTATTAAAACTATTTATTCTATTACTATACTATTATACTATTTATATTTATGTTCACACTTTCCCCGCCGTTTCGGTTGCTTTTCAGCAGCCATGGTCACGGGGAGACTAAGATGGTAGTTGTCCCAATGTTCCAGTGTAGTTATTTCAAAGTAACCGAACATAATTTAATCATGGGTGTTTCTATTTACGCAGAATGAACTCAAAGTATCATGAAGTCTAGCTGTGGTTTGCTTCTTCTTGGGTTTGACTATTTGAATTACTGGATCCCAAGCTGGTGGTACATTCCAACCATCTTCTCTATTGAAATTAGGATGTTTCTTGATTTTAATAGCCTCGCGAAGCATCCTTGGTAGGAATCGGTGTTCTTTAGCGAGCATCTGTGGTTTGTCAAATCTCAGGTAGTGGTTGGTCCCCTGTTGCACATGTTCACACACAGCAGACTTCAACGAGCGTTGGTGTTTTACATCAGCTATGTGTTCTTTTATGCGGGTGCCTATGCTTCTCTTGGTTTGACTAATGTATGAGAGTCCGCAGTCAGAATCTATTTTATAGACCCCTGCATCTTGTAAGGGTAGTTGGCACTTGACGGATGGTAAAAATTGACTTATCTTCGTTGGCGGCTTGAAGTATGTGTTGATTGAAGCTCGCTTCAAGATGTAGCCAATCTTATCAGTGACACCCTTTACGTAAGGTAGTATAGCAGGCTGGCGCTCGACTGCGGCTGGCTTTTCTCGGGATCTGTGACAGCGGGATGGCGCGGCTGTTGGAGCTTGTTGTCTTGCAATACTTGTTGTCAATACTGTTTGTTTTCCGATTATAATAAAATAAATAAAATAAAATATTACATTGGCATTATTGCATTTGAAGGATTTTCGAACACAGTTTTGTGCTACGCGAGGTGTAGGTACTTTGTGTGATCAAGGACGCAGCGCATGTAATTTGTCAACACCTTCGAATATATTATATAGTTTGAATGCAATATACCTATATATTTAACACCGCACGTAAGCAATTTGTTAATTTTATATGTGCGTGTGACACATAAATACAGTCACTCTAATTAAACTTAAAATAAAAGAAATACACAGTTAATAATCACAAAGCTGACATTAATAATACTATTCATAATTTTTTCCAGGTGAAGTAATACAAGAAAGTATGGTCTGGAAAACACGTTGGGAATATTGTATCTTTCAGAATAAAAAACTTGCGGTTGCAGTAAAATAAGTAACAGAGATTAAACATAAAAACTAGTTATTTTATCTTACAAATCTTAGAATTGATCACTGAGTGTGTTTGGCCATATTATTTATGTAAGGTATTCATGATATCTATCAAAGTAATAAAAATTCGAAATAAAGAAGGAACTTATATTTCAAGTAGTTTTGTGTCGTAACGACATTTCACTTTACTTTTATGTTCAAGTGGTTCGTTTTCATTAGCTTTTTTTCAGAATAATTATCTACCGCCATGATGCATCTCAAATACAGAACGATATCTAACTATAAGGTTTTTTTTTTAATTTGCTCGTCAAAATGACCACACTCCACCTGATGGTAAGCAGTCGTGTGGTCTAAGAGCAGTGGCCTCCACATCGCCCCCACAATAGCCGAGGCGATGTTGAGGTCTCTACTTTGACGGCCTGAGAAGATGCTTTTTCACGCCTCGGTTAAAGAACCCAGGATTGAAGGAAGAAGGAAACACGTGCCTTGGCAGAGAATTCCATGCCTTGGTCGTTCGGCAGAGGTATGAGGACCCAAACTTTTTGGTACGCGCTCTAATCGACTCTACCGTGTAAGGATGGCATCTGAGCCCAGCACGCATTATTCTGGATAGGAAAGGGGAGGGCGGGATAAGGTGGAATAACTCTTCAGAGCACTCCCCGTGGTATATTCTGTAGAACTATTTTATTTATTTATAGTAACTATTTTATGGTATATTCACTAATGTTTGAACATATCATGAGGTAGCCGTGCGTTTAGCTGTTCATAACTTCAAACGCTGATTATATTATTCATTAATCTGGCTAGGCCATATCATTATGTAGGCAGTGGGTATTTTTCATTATATGAAATGGTTGTTCACATAATATAGTGATTAATTATATGATCTGGACACGACACAAATAACTATTTGTTTACTATCGCCTGACTATATGCGCTGCAGCGCTGACTCTCCTCGTTAATTAACAAATTTTTGGACGTCTGCTGCTTTGAAACCAGTCTAATGCCTATAAATATATTGTATTTACAAGGTCCTTTGCAAAAAAAACGGGTGGTTTTACCATATTGGTAATAATTTAGTTGGCACCTTATAAAGAGTCAGGGTATGAAAAAAAACCAGATTCGAACATTTGTTTTTAAAAATAATATTCCCTTTTTATCCGACCACGGCGAAGCCAAAAGGAAGGGTAATAATTTTGGCAGTCTGGGTATGTATGTTCCACCGTAGCGCCTAAACTACTGAACCGATTTTAATGAATGAGGTGTCAATAGATTCGTAATAATGGCCCGGGTGACATAGGCTGTACAATTTTTAAATTCGTCCTTTTTAGACCCCTTTTTTTACGAAGTTGGGTTATAGTTTTTTTAATTTTATTCTTGTTCAGTTTGTGACTTATTTACTTACTTTTCGCGGGTTTGCGGTTAAAAGGTTATCAGGCAACTAAAACAAACTTCTCGTTATTTTTAGTAAAATAATTATTTATATTGTCCTGCCTTATTGAGACTTAAAACAGTATCTTTGTGATTATTGTAATGGCAGAAAAAGCAATAAGAGCTAGTAAAATTATAGCGCTGCTGGAAGAGAGGTATAGCCAATGTTACGTCTCACAGCGGTTAAACGTGAGTCGTTCAACCGTCCAAAGATCCTGGACTCGATACCAAGAGATAGGTTCCGTTTAGAGATGGCAAGGTCCTGGGAGAAACGTTGCACACAACCACGAGACGACCGCTTTTTAGTGACTCAGGCGCTGAGAAACAGCAAATGCACTTACATAGACCTCAATAGAAAACTTGAAGAGGTACGAGGAGTATAAATTAGCCTATGGACTGTGAAGAGGAGGCTTTTAGCGACTGATATACGCAGTCGAAGACCGGCGCAGGCCCCCAAGTTATTCTGTGAGCACCGGATTGTTCTATTGAGGTTCGCTAGAAATTGCCTATCTTGGATACTAAGTAACTGGAGTAGCATACTCTTCTCCGATGAGGCTCGAATTTATCTGAATGGTGAGGACCGACATCAGTGAATGTTACGAAGACCAGGGGACGCTATGCCGACGTGTGTTTTGAAGAAATCACTTCTTATGGTGGAGGCTCCTTTATATTTTGGGCGGGCGTAACTTCCACCTATCGTACCGAGATAGTATTCAATGAAAATGGCTCACTAAATGTGTAAAGGTACATAACAGATATCCTTTGTCAACATGCACAACTCGCACTGACTGTAATTGGTGAAGATGACATTTACATGGACGATAATGCTCGGGCTCACTGTTCTGGCGACGTATATATGTAAGAGGTCGGTATTCGTCGTTTGGATTGGCCAGCGTGGAGCCCCGACCTTAACCCCGTTGAGCACGTTTGGGACCTCCTAAAAAGGCAATAACGATCTGTCCAACCACCTTCACAAAACATCAGGTAGCTTAAACGTGTGATCTCGTCTCAGTGGGAACACATACCAAATTAAAAACCTGGTGGAAAGCATGCCAAGACAATTACATGCCATAATCGCTGCAAGGGGAGGTCATACTCGTTATTAATTTTTATATTTTAATGTATTTTTTTATTTAAATTCCATATAAATACTCGTAGTCTTAATTTCATTATACGCGTAAAAATGACCATTTTAACACGGCTCTCTGTTTACATTGATTAAAACACCGATTCCAGGATTTAGGTAAATATTAAAAACTATATACTCATTGATAATAAGAATTTTCTAATCATATTTGCTAATGATAACATACTAAAAATATTAATACTCTCACTGCCAGCAATATACAGCATGATTCCAGTTCAGCAAGCCATGGAGTCCGCCGGCGGGTCCCAATCTTACATTTATAATATTAGTAGAACCACTTAGCACCATAAATAGAAAGTTAACATTACGTTCTCTAGAAAAATATTGTTTTATGGATTTCACTGTGTAATTTGTGGCGTAAATGCCACAATGCTACTTGTCAGCAAAAGTTTGAAAGAGATTATTGCACTCATTGGATCGCGTACCTCGATCGATTCTATGGTTTTATAGTGGTTCAACGATAGTTTCAACTACAAATAATAAAGCTGTTGATCCTGCGCCTAGTTGCTCGCTGCCGCCGCGCTGCGACTGTGTCGAATTGGGATCCTGTTAGACTGTGAGAGAGAAGCCAAGGACTTTTATACATTTGTACAAATCAGTCCAATCGTATCTCTTAATAAGCAATGTAATTTACATAGAACGTAATTATGCGAATTTATGAATATTAACATAGATATCATCCGTACATTAGAATAAAACATAGCTACCGTCATCATGCATATTGAGATGTATAGTAGTCTGGTAGCTGATACACTCTGACAATAAGTGTATCACATCCTCTATAAAGCTACGTAAATCGCAGTTTGATGATTTAGCTTTTTCATAAAATATCCAAAATTACTGAGCGACATGACGTGTCCAATGCTTATACGTTAGTAAGTCGTTTAATTCCAAAGAAAATACAAAATACCGTGTTTTATTGACCCCAAACTAGGTAAGCCTGTAACTTGGGAGCCATTGGTACCAATTCTGTTGTAATATTTTTCACTAAACTAAAGTAAGTCAAAAATTCTCTAATTGTAGTTAAGTTATTTCGAGTAGAGCATTCTGCTGTTCCATCGAACTAAATATAGATTTCGTTTAGATAGCACCAAATTTGATTATGAAAATCCTAAATTCAACGGAGACAGTGATACCGGTACTAAAAATACTTAATAGGTACTACATTTTTGAGCTTTGTGAAGTGTATGAAAATAATTGTAATATTATTAATTAATAAAAATATTATCAATAATAATTAATATTCTATAATAATAATATTAATAATATTCTACCACATACACACAACACCATCTAGCCCAAACTAAGCAGAGCTTGTACTATGGGTACTAGACAATGGATAAACATACATATATACTTTTTTTTTGTAAATACATACATATTATACATAGAAACACCCAGACCAAGACAAACATCCATGTTCATGCACACAAATGTTTGACTTGTGCGGGAATCGAACCCCCGACCTCAGGCGCGGCAGTCGGTTACACCAACCACTACGCCATCGAGGCCGACAAATTCATTAAATTTAAATTAATTAAGATAATAAATTTATATTGTTTAATTAATTTATTATTATATTATATTTTTTTATATATTATATATATCTATATATTATTATATTATATATTTTTTTATTTCTAATTTTTTTTAATTTTATTATATATTATTATATATTTTATTATCTATTTATTATTTTTTATTTATATTTAAATTAAAATATTTAATTTATAATATATTTTAATTATATATAATATTATGTTATATATACCTACATATATTATATTTTTATATTTATTTTAATTATTATTATTTATGTATTATTATCTATACTAATATTATAAAGCTGAAGAGTTTGTTTGTTTGTTTGTTTGTTTGTTTGTTTGTTTACTTGAACGCGCTAATCTCAGGAACTACTGGCTCGATTTGAAAAATTCTTTCAGTGTTAGATAGCCCATTTATCGAGGAAGGCTATAGGCTATATATCATCACGCTAAGATCAATAGGAGCGGAGCACCAATGAAGAATGTTTCAAAATCGGAGAGTATTTTTTCCTTTTGAGAGCTTCCGCTGCGTGCGCTGCGTAAACAGTTAAAGTTTCGCAAAAATCATGTATGACAGAATTGTTCCCCTTTAAAAGTTCTAAAAAAAAGTCCGCGACAGCATATGTCTATCTTTTAAGGTTGACTCACTATAACCATTTTTATGCTAACGAAATTTGTTCTAAAATAATGCATTATTTGCGAAGGTATTTTTATAAACATGATATTAATCCTTATCCAAATAAATACGTTATTCATCACAAGTATTTAATTTAAAACGAAATTGCCCTTTACATCATTCGATTTCAATGAATATCTTAGGAGATATAGCAGTTTTAAAATAACATCGCAGCAAAATAATTACCCATTACAGACATAGTACAAACGATATTTCTCCTGGTTTATTCTGCGTGATTACTACTGGTTCGATTTGAAAAATTATTTTAGTGTTGGATAGCCTATTTATCGAGGAAGGCTATAGGCTATATAACATCACGCTACGACCCACGGGGGCGGCGCAGTAACGATAAACGCGGGTGAAACCGCGGGAACATCTAGTTATATATATTTTATTATTATATTACATTATATTATTATTTACAATTTATTTTTTATTTAACATATTAGAAATTCCACTGTTTAAGCCTCAACTACCAAATCTCTAGGAAAACTAAACTTCGTATCGTGTTTTCAGATGTCATCTAATATTAGTTTAACATTTTAGATCTTTTTTGGCGTCTAAGCCGTACAGCAGAATGCAGAAAGGACTAAATTGAGTAACTAAACCAATTTTAATCCTGTCGAACTAAAATAAGTTAAGTCCTGTCAATTTTAGCGATTTCAGAATACGAAATGTTGTTTGACAGGACTAAATTAAATTTTTGTGATTTTTAGTTAAGTTTAGAGAATTTTGTGACAACAGAATTGGCACCAATATAGAGGGTAAAATAAATAAATAATTTAAAATTAAAAAAGATTTAACATAAACTTTTACACTTAATAATGTAAAACTTGTTACAAAGCTAAACTAAGAAAGGTAGAAATAAAATAAAACAAAACAACATGCAAAGATGTATTTATATGAGAGTGTGAATATGGGATAGTATAGTGAATGTGACGCTGTTTTTGAGTAAGGTGTGGGTGTGTTGAGGTGTAGGTATGTTGTGAGTGTTTGTGTGTATGGTGTGTGTACACGCTCAATATACATAGATGTGTACAGCACTATTTAACAGTCTTTATTGCTTCTTCGACATCATCATACGATAGTCTATCATTTGATTTCGAAATTGTGCCATAAAAAGACGAGTTGGTCTGTAATATTATAAAAATATCATATATATCGTAAACCTTCGAGAATACAAAAGATCAAGTAGGGTAAGCAGGGGTAATAGCGTTCACTGGGTAATGGCGCTCACCTCTGTAACTTTGTCAAAACTGAACATAGCAACACGCCGCGGTGTGTGAAGCGCCTCTGTGGGGACCTCTAACAGGCAGTGACGCGTACGGGCAGTCAGATCGCGGCAAGTGACCGTGAAGTGTGTTTCTCCATATACGGCTGCATTGATCTAATTTTCAATTCGGTCTTTTCGTCGGTAAGTTCAGACTTTTGATACTTATTTAATTATTGATATCACTTTTCTGGGTATAAAACTATTCTATTTTAAGATAATGTAATCAATTTTGAACAATTGTATATGAATGTTTATAAATTTGAAGTTAAATACAAAACTACCGTTTGGGGTTATACCGCCCACCTGAGCGCCATTACCCCTTAATCACTTACTGTTTTTTTTGTTATAGACATGCCCAGAAATTTTAATTTTTACAAGGATAACCACTTCACGATTATTTCGATTCCACCACACAGTTCTCACAGAACACAGCCACTTGATGTGTCTTTTTCCGGACCCCTGAAAGCAGCTTATAGGCACGATGTAACAGACATATGAAGACACATTTAATGTCTAAAATAATTCCATATGATGTTACCAGTCTTTTCAGTAAAGCATATGTACAAGTTGCGAATATAAGCAAGGGAGAAGCTGGATTTCGAGCGACGGGAATATATCCTATGAATCCAAATGTTTTTACTGATCAAGACTTTCTGGCAGCATCACTCATGGCAGAAGAATCGGCACAAATCGCTCAAAATGAAGACCAAAATGTCCAGCATCTTGGAGATACGCAGTCTTGTAGTACGGCCGTAATTTCAGAATATACATCTCCTTTGGCAGGTCCATCAAATAAGTATGCGCCGAATCTGATTTGGCATTTGTATCTTTTGCTGCTATAGCAATGACATCAACTATTGCACCATCTTCTAAGCCAGCCTAACAACTTACTTCACGTACAAATTGGTATAATTGATGCTAATTTGTGATTGTAGACTTTACTTTAAATATTTAAGGTTAATCTCACGCTTAGTAGTGTAAAGAAAATGAATCTTACTAGATACTTTTCCCAAAAAAATGTTAAGCGTCATTAATCCTTAGCCTGAGCGGCATTACCCAAAGTCAGGGGCAATGGCGCTCAAACCTGTTTTTTTTATAATTGTTTCCTAATACTTATAAGTCAAAGGCAAATACGTTTGATGTTAAAATGTTAATTACAGAATAGTTAAAAAACATGTTATGTTTTAAAATTTTGAAGTAGAATTATTATTTTGAAAAATACAGCATATTTTCCTTAAGTGAACGCCATTCCCCCTCCTTACCCTAGCCTTAACGTATATGTAAGAATAATGAGCAGCTTAGCACGGGTATGGACATTGTAAACAGTTAATATATCTAAATATAGTCATAGAATCTATTTAGTTCCATTTGTGTCTAAGAGTCAAGGATTTAAACCTGCAGTATAGTATTACAAAAACGACTTTTAGTAGCAGAATGAACAGAAAAATACGGTTCCTTTCGTGCACTAAGCTTCTCAAGCTCGGTGCTTTAGAGTGATGTGCGTGGTCTATTTATACTCTATATACTCTTAGATATACATATATAGTTTATATATAATGACAAAAGGCATCCTTTTATAATTGTGTATTAACTTTATCAATTGCATAGTTAACTGGTTAGTTAAGACAATATTGAAAGTAGACATTTCTCAAATTGCTCTTGTTATTCAAAAAGTTTGGATGACATCTTCCAAAAATATTATTTTTGAGGTAGGTATATGACTAGCTGCCTATTGATGTTCTGATGGAGCATTAAAAGAAGGTCCGCTTGTGAAGTACCTGCAGTTGTTTCAAGCTATATTCAGACAATGCAGTAATCAAGTCCGGTCCGCAGCTGGTGTCACTGACAATTTTTATTTGGCGACTGCCTTGCATCAATGGTTGATCCATAGCTCTTACCTTTTTCTGTTAATAATGGATGCCCTGGCGTCGGATATATAGAAATAACTACCTTGGTGAAATACTTGAGACGATATCGTGTTGATCGTTGAGACTAACCACGATGTGCAGAACAAGCTGGAAAATAAACGGTTAAGACTGGGGAATGTAGGCGTAAACGTAAACGTCCGTGCAATCAAAACTGAATATTTGTTTTGTGACTCTACCGGCCTCTACAGTTTCACCTCTGTAAAACTTGGCAGGTTGTCTCTACCAATCTCTTCAAATCCTGCTATCTTGAAAGTGAAATTGACTCAGAAGTTAGGCAGAGAATCCACTCAGCAAGTATGAAAGGGCTGCTGGTTTTTGGTATTATATATGATCACAAACTGCCCTTTAAAACAGTCCTATCTAACATCACTTGAGTATATAAGGTGCGGAAGGAGTGAGGAACTATTCTTCCACCTATCCTATTTAGTCTAGGGTACTGCGGGCTACAGTTAGCCCACCGCGGCTGGAAAGATGTGTCAAATCGACCGCATTAGAGGCTGCGGTGTTGGACATTAAGGTTTGGAGTTGAAGAGGCTAAGTGGTTAGCCGCAGAGAAGGTAAATGTTTGTTCGACGACAATCACATGACGTTAGCCTTAACGCACGCGGTTGGTGTATCCTATATATAGATAGTTGACAATGGGACAACAAGAAATAGGTCTTCTTCGTGGTCCTATTAATGGCACAAAAGTCATTGTATTGAGTTGAATAGCTTTCTTAAGAGAAAATTCTAATAACACTGCTTGACCCGAATCTCAAGAATCGAGCCCGAGAACTAATACGTAGATATCGAATTCACTACCACCATGCCATCGATATTAAAAAAAACATGGCAGACTAAAGAAGCGCTTTATTATTTACCTTAAAGTTAATCATATTTTTGAAAATCTTATCTGCGCGCATCTCTGACTTTTCGAAGTTGTGTGTGTATGAAATAGTTAATTAACGCTCGCTTTAACAGTGAAGGAAAGCATAGTGAGGAAACCTGCATGTCTGAGAGTTATCCATAATGTTGTTGAAGATATCTAAATTCTGCTAACCTGCACTGGGCTAGCGTCTATGGCCTAACCTTTCTCACATTGAGAAGTGGCCCGAGCTCTATAGATATTTTATACGTAGGATAGTTTAATACAGGGCTGTATTTATTAGCATTACGAACGTCATCTATTAGCACCATGTACGAAAAGGCAACGTACCTATACTTTAATTTATGATTTTATTTAAGTTTTCAAATATATATTTGGCTTAATATAGAATAATGAAGTATGCAAACAAAACATATTTTAATGTTTCTCTAACCATAATATCAATTGTTACACGAACGGCATTTAGAAAACCATTTGATCATGTCCACTGGTTAGTATTTGGCTGCATACACTAACTTGTAATAGAACTAGTCCGTTGGATTGGCTATCGCCGCCAAAAAGATGATCCCTTCCTATTTCCGCCATTTTGGCGCTGAGAGTAGTGGTGAGTGTACTTGGAAGTATTTTTACTGATACAACCATTGTCTTTTCATAACGATGAAAACTGTAAGGGCAAATATACCAAAATGCACTATAATATATAGCCTTCCAATAAACGCACGCTAGTTAGAATCAGAATCTAGAAGATAAATTATAAAAATTCAAGTAATGATGTACATTTGCTATATAATGCAACACTCAAAATCTGTATCTGCACCATGCGAAATATTGCAAATGACTATTTCACGCATATCATCAAATATTCATCGACAACAGCAACCATTTGTAATATAATGTCAAAATAGTTTCAGTGTACGCTCAAAGACGGCGCTTCATTTAGAGTCAAGTTCACAGAACACTTGGTCAAGTTGTACGGGATCGCCTACCGACTTAGATTAAACGTGGAGGAAATATTGTAAGTCGTCCAGTTGCATCTCAGCAACTTCTCAACTAAATGGTTGATTTTAAGTTCAAGTTATTTATTTTGTTTCCATAGGTTTTACAAGGTGTTAAGTTATTAAAATATAACAACCATCTACATATCTACATATTATGTCCCACCGAAAGGCATACAAAATATTAATTGCAACAAATATTACAATAATAAATCAATGGTAAATATTATAAAATTACACATTAAAAAATTGAAATTCATTACAAACATTAAATTTAAAAAAATAATCATTCAAATACATAGTGAAATTAATAAAAAATACAGTTATAATTAAGAGAATGTCAGATTAAAATAGTCAATAATTACATATATGTTAGTAACATTAATAATAATGAATTAGAGTTTATCGTTAATAAACTCATTCACTGAGTAATAAACTTTATCTTTCAACATGTTAGCTAGTATATGATTATATTCGTTAAATGTTTTACTATTTTTTTAATTTATTGTAGAGTTTAGGTGCCATTGCGTATATATACTTCTATGTAAAAACTTTGTTTTAGTTGGCAACATGTATAGTTTATCAGAACGACGCTGACTTTCTATATACTTATATAGTTTTAGATTATTTTTAACAAAGACTCATACTTCATAGATATACATAAAAAGATGGTAAAGACAAAAGTTTCAATTTTTGAAAATGTGGCTTACACGTGTCCGTTCGTTTGAGTTTGCAGATGGCTCGTATGCATTTTATTTGTGCAATAAATGCATCGTCTTTATTTACGGCATTGTCCCAGAATATAACACCATATTTTTGTAAATAGCGTAAATAGCGGGTACTACGACAACGGTACGTAGCTATAAGTATGTTATAATATTGTAGCAAGCCAGTCAGCCAATATACGTTGTACAGCAAAGTTGTGTATTATTACTAAACCTCAAGAAGTGCATGCCTCAAATACATTACAGTGGCGACGAGGTAAAGAATATTACGCGTAAAATACGGCCGCAGTTATTAGTATCTACGTAGAAAGAATACGAAGATTATTATCGAGCAAAATGTCGATCGGAAAAATTGCCGAGTTCAAAGTTAACTGTGACGACTGGCGGTTATATGTGGAACGATTAGAACAGTACTTTTTAGTTAATAAAATTGGGACAGATCTGCAAGTGCCTACACTAATCACCGTCATGGGATCGGAGAGTTACGAACTTTTGGTTAACTTGTGTACCCCCGATAAACCAAAATCTAAGACGTTTGAACAAATAACGGACATTATGGCGAAGCATTTACAACCGAAGCCGAGTGAATTAGCTGAGCGATATAAGTTTAGGCACCGGAAACAAAAGGAATGCGAAAGTATATCAGATTATACTGCGGTTTTAAAAAAGATGTCCAAGACGTGTGGTTTCGGAACGTGGTTGGAAGAGAGCCTGAGAGACCAGTTGGTATGCGGGGTAATCAGTGAAATAATACGACAACGATTGTTCGCGGAAAGTCACTTGGATTTTGCCAAGGCGTACAGGCTGGCGGTCAGTTTGGAGGCGGCCGAGAAAGACGCAGCAGCTGTGGTGGAACGTAGCAGACAGCCAGCGGCCAGCACCAGTTCGACCGATGTCGATTGTCAGAGGCTGACTCCGAACCCGAGGCGCAGTGCAAGGTCTGAGGCGGGCGAGCGAGGCAGAGGTCAGTGCGGGCACGGCAGGCGCGAGGCATATCGGCCAGCTGCCTCGCCGACACCGGCGGCGCGCGTGTGGCCGCGGCCGCAGTGCCGTGTGTGAGGAGCGCAGCACGAGGCAGCCACTTGCAAGTACGGGCGTTACGTCTGCAGAGTGTGCAACCAGCAGGGTCATCTGCGGCGGGTTTGCCCAAGGTTAATCCGCTCGAACACCTTGGAGAGCACCGAGGTGATAGCTATGGGTCGATAGTTGCTTGGCTCGGAACGGTCCCCCTTTTTGGGAATCGGTTGAACGTTCGCCTCCTTCCAAGCCTCAGGCACAATGCCTGCGGCGTAAGACGTCCGGTATAGGCGCGTAAGCGTGGGAGACAACTCCGCTGCACATTTTTTAAGGACCACAGCTGGGATGCCGTCAGGTCCACTGGCTTTCCGAACATCGAGAGACTGCAGTATCGCACGAACGGTTCGTTGCCTGATACATGTATCAGGCATGGTGTAGCCGCAGTTGGCAATGTTAGGCGGCTGTGAACCGCAGTCATCGATTCGGGAGTTGGCCGCAAAGAGATTTGCAAGCAGATCTGCTTTCTCCTGCGGCCAATGAGCCAGTGATCCATTCGGATACCTCAGAGGGGGCAGCAAGGTCTGGCAGAAGTTGGACTGCACGGCTTTGGCCAGGCGCCAATAGCTACGACTGCCCGTAGGATGCGCCATGAGTTCCTGGCCGAACCGTGCGACGCGCTGGGCATCCGCTCTTAAGTATGCCCTCTTGCAGACCTTTGTGGCTTGGTTGAACGCTGCCTTCAGGTGATCCACATTAGGGTCGTGGAGAGTGCGAGCCCTGGTCCAAGCGCGGTACGCTGTCTGTTTGCGTTCAACAGCATCAGCGCATTCACGACCGAACCAGGGCCTTTTCCTGCCGCCGCTCGTGACATCACTGTATGGAATATAATATTACATACCCAGGATGATTTCACCAGCGACAGCAGTAGCGCTCTCTGATGGATCCCTGTTCTCAAAGCAGCGTTGAGCCCAAGGGATGGATGCGAAGTACTCCCGCATTCCATCCCAGTCTGCCGACGAGTAGTGCCACAGTCGTCGTCTTGCCTCCTCGGGTCGTGGGGGCGTAACAACAACAGCTGTGGCACAAACCAGACAGTGGTCTGAGGTGCCCAGAGGAGCACGAATCGACACACTGTACCGGTTCGGGTTACTCGTCAGCAGCAGATCGAGCAGAGAGGGCGCCTGACCTGCAATGTCCGGTATCCGGGTGGGCTGGAGTACCAGTTGAGACAGGTCATGCGTGAGAGCGAACGCATGGGCAGTTCGTCCCGCGTGGTCTGTTTTGGGAGAACCCAACCAGGTCTCATGGTGGGCATTGAAATCTCCCAAGAACACCAACTCAGCGTTCGGAAACCGCTCCTGCGCGTCGTCTGCCGCCTGACTCAGGTAATTGAAGAGTCGAGTTTTCTCAGCGTCTCCTGAATGGGATCGGTAGAGGCACATGTAGATTTGGCTGAAAGAGCCATGATCTACGTGTACCCAAAGGACAGAGAAGGAAGGGTCCTCTAGGCATTGTAGACGGCGACAGCAAATATCCGCCCTAACAAACAAGCATACCCCGGCTTTCGCGAGGAAACACTCCTCTAGTCTCTCTCATTCAATCGGGATGGCCTTTGTCTTGCTCCGACGATCATATAAAACCTTATTTTGTTCGACGCAATGAGTTGTATACCGAATATGGATGTATAATGTGGGGTTATCGTATGCTGATACCGGTATTATTACAGGATAACGTTTTAAAACAATTACACATCAGTCATATGGGTATAGTAAAGACTACATCTTTAGCTCGAAGTTACGTATGGTGGCCTAAGGTAGATAATGATGTAGAAATGATGTGTAAACAGTGTGAGACTTGTGCGGCGGAGGCCGACGCCGCGCCACGGGCTCGAATACAACCGTGGCCGTACCTCGCTCGTCCTTGGAGTAGGCTACATATTGACTTCTTAGGTCCATACAAGGGGTTAACATTCTTAATCTTGATAGACTCGATTTCAAAGTGGTTAGAACTTTTTGAAATGCCTCGCACTACTGCGTCAAGTGTAATTAAAATATTAAGATCCACTTTCGCAAGGTTTGGCTTACCTGAAAAATTAGTTTCAGATCAGGGCCCGCCATTCACAAGTTCAGAATTAAAAATTTTTTTATCCAACAATGGTATAAAGCAAACTTTCTCACCGATATATCACCCAGCCTCAAACGGTGCAGCAGAGAACGCTGTTAAGTTATGTAAGCGGGCAATTAAAAAAGCGTATAGGGACAATGTAGATATAGATGCAGCTTTACAAACTTTTCTCCTAGCTTATCGAAACACTGTCCATAGTACGACCGGTGAAACACCGGCTATGCTGTTGCAAAAGAGGTCTCTGCGTTCGAGGTTAGATCTGTTGCGCTCCGAGCGAACTGTTGAGGACAAGGTTCGGGAAACTCAAAGGCGCCAAGTGGAATACGCAGGCGGGGTATCACGGAACTTTCGAGAAGGTGATACGGTATGGGCGCGCGGTTACGGAAGCCGGGACAAATGGGTAAAGGGTATCGTGGACACTGTTGACAGTTCACGGAGGTATTCCGTGGCAGGGGATGATGGTCAATTACTTAAAAGGCACGTTGATCATATTCGTCGTAGATCATGCTTGTCTGATGTTACCGTACCTGTTTCCGAAGGCGAGAGTGACTCGTTAACGGAAGGGGAGAAGGTTGTGGAGCCCTCAAGTGAAACTGTTAGTGGGAAAGACAATTCTGGTGAGGATAGGAGTAGCGTAGGACAGACTGTAGATGACACCAAAGATGTATCTGATGTTTTGCCAAACAATAGTCCTAAGTTAATCAAGTCACCTTACTTGCCACCTCCAACTGGGCCCCCAGTGAATCGATATTCAAAGCGAATACGAAAACCAGTCATCAGGTTTCAAGTTTAATTGTATGTGTATAATGTTAGGTTAAGTTAGGAATAAGTTGTAGATAGTAAGTTTTATTCATAAGTTGTGTTGTAATTAATGTGTTCACTTGTTGTATCGTGGTGGAGGTGTAATATATTGTAAATAGCGGGTACTACGACAACGGTACGTAGCTATAAGTATGTTATAATATTGTAGCAAGCCAGTCGGCCAATATACGTTGTACAGCAAAGTTGTGTATTATTACTAAACCTCAAGAAGTGCATGCCTCAAATACATTACAATTTTAAGGACGAAGTGACATAACCGTGATATGCCGCTAGTAGTGCAGTTTGATTCGCGATTTTACCCAGCAAATAAGTTTTCCTATGCACTATATAGGAAAACTTATTGAGATTACTACAGACATGTTTAATAATATGTGTTTGCCATGACATATTACTGTCGAGATTCAACCCTAAAAATTTCGTTACATCGGTTCTATCTACTGTTTTTCCTTGTAATTTATACGTGCAAATGAGTTTCTGTCGTAATTGAAAGTCCATCACTGTAGATTTTAAAAGATTGATTTTCGAATTATTCGCACTTAGCCAGTCAGTTATTGAAATCAAGCTATTGTTTATATTTTTTTTCAATTTCCTTGATGCATTCATTGTTAAATACTACTTACTGTGCTGTCATCGGCGAACAAATACATATGGTGCTCAGTCGCACTCGGGAAATCATTGATGTAGCAGAGGAATAGCTGAGGTCCTAGGACGATCCCTTGCGGCACGCCGTAAGTAATTATCCTTTTATTAGAATAATAGGCTATTTTCGTTTTTGTTTTATGGTTTTACCGGTTAATTTGAGTTTTTTGTTCTTAAGTATGATTGTAACAAATCCAATACATTCCCTCTAATGTCATAAAGATATAATCTTTGTAACAGTAATTTGTGGTCTACGTAATGAAAAGCCTTGGTCATGTCCATGTATAATAGACATGACCGGTTTTCTTTTATCAAGACTATGATGTATTTTTCTAAGAAATTATAATATGGCCATATTTATAATTCTGTTTTTCCTGAAACCCACTTGTTCTTCGCAATAAATATAATTTTTCAAAATAGTTATTTAAACAAGTATATAAGTATATTTCTACTATTTTTGAAAAACTGGTATTAATGCCACTGGCCTGTAATTACTAATATTTGTTTTGTCTCCTTTTTTATGTAATGTCTTGATAACAGATAATTATAGTTTTTCGGGATAGGTGCCCGTATGTATGCAACTGTTTCTTATCTATACTAATATTATAAAGCTGAAGAGTTTGTTTGTTTGTTTGTTTACTTGAACGCGCTAATCTCAGGAACTACTGGCCCGATTTGAAAAATTCTTTCAGTGTTAGATAGCCCATTTATCGGGGAAGGCTATAGGCTATATATCATCACGCTAAGATCAGTAGGAGCGGAGCACCAATGAAGAATGTTTCAAAATCGGAGAGTATTTTTTCCTTTTGAGAGCTTCCGCTGCGTGCGCTGCGTAAACAGTTAAAGTTTCGCAAAAATCATGTATGACAGAATTGTTCCCCTTTAAAAGTTCTAAAAAAAAGTCCGCGACAGCATATGTCTATCTTTTAAGGTTGGCTCGCTATAACCATTTTTATGCTAACGAAATTTGTTCTAAAATAATGCATTATTTGCGAAGGTATTTTTATAAACATGATTTTAATCCTTATCCAAATAAATACGTTATTCATCACAAGTATTTAATTTAAAACAAAATTGCCCTTTACATCATTCGATTTCAATAAATATCTTAGGAGATATAGCAGTTTTAAAATAACATCGCAACAAAATAATTACCCATTACAGACATAGTACAAACGATGTTTCTCCTGGTTTATTCTGCGTGATTACTACTGGTTCGATTTGAAAAATTATTTTAGTGTTGGATAGCCTATTTATCGAGGAAGGCTATAGGCTATATAACATCACGCTACGACCCACGGGGGTGGCGCAGTAACGATAAACGCGGGTGAAACCGCGGGAACATCTAGTTTCAGATAAGATCGGCGCTATAATATGGCCTACTGCCTTGATCACACTAGTGATAATTTCGTCGTATCCTGTACTATTGGTATTTTTTTAGTTATTTATTATTGTTAATATATCACTTGGCGAGCATGGTTTCATGAACATGGATTTCGAAAAATTATAATTGAAATTGATATTGTAATTATTAGTCAAATTATTATTGTTAAATTGGGCTTGATCAATAAAGAAATCATTAAATTGTTGTGCAATAGATTTAGGATTAGTAACATATTCTCCATTAACATTTATTACATTTATATTGTCTTTAGGTATTTTATGTCTTATCGTGTTCATCACTTTCCAGGTTGCTTTGGACTTGTTACTACTTGTATGAATAAAATGACTATTTTATACTTTTTGCGTTAGTCTCATTATTTGTTTGTATATTTTAGTATAATTTTTGAATTTTGATTTGATATCTTTGTCTCGTGATAGCCTATATTTCCAAGCGCCTTTTTTGCTACATGATTTGACACCATGTGACTGCCATTTTGGTCTCGTAATAGTTGATATTTTGAATTTTACTATCGGAAAGCAAAGGTCTAAAACAACTTGAACAAGCTAAAAAATTAATCAAGCATTTCATT
Organism: Catocala sponsa; assembly: GCA_963564715.1. NCBI lineage: Eukaryota > Metazoa > Arthropoda > Insecta > Lepidoptera > Erebidae > Catocala > Catocala sponsa. Next base: position 16,000,583 of record OY751331.1, read on the forward strand.
AGCATCATTAGTTTTGTTGAAAGCTTCTGAAAAACTTAGTTGCCGATGTGTTTCTTAAAAGTAGCAGGGTTATCTCTACAGTAGTCGCGCATATGGGCATACCAATGCTTTACAAGACAAGTTTTTTTGTACTGGAAATTTCATTAAATTGTGCTTTGTGATCCGATACACCTAGTTCTAGCAGCTCACCTTTGATACTTCGTAAGTTGTGGAAAATATTATCTAGGCACGTGCCACTGCTAGGACGAGTAGGTTCATTTATTACCTATTTTAAATTAAATTCTGTTAGAAGTCTCTTTAGTGTGGTGGATGTTTAGTTTTTTTTTTAACAAATCAATGTTGTAATCGCCGCAAATTATTATTTTTTGTTTATTTTTAATAAGAATCTATATTAATATTATAAAGCTGAAGAGCTTGTTTGTTTGTTTGAACGCGCTAATCTCAGGAACTACTGGTTCGATTTGAAAAATTATTTTAGTGTTGGATAGCCTATTTATCGAAGAAGGCCATCGGCTATATTACATCACGCTACGACCCACAGGGGCGGCGCAGTAACGATAAACGCGGGTGAAACCGCGGGAACATCTAGTATTTAGTATTTCTTCGGTATCTATTTCATATCTAGTATTTAATCGGTTTGAAATTCTGTAGACGCATAATATAATAATCTTATGATCCGTCATTTCAATGGCACAGCATTCAAAAATATTGGTATGGTTGAAGTGTTTTACTGAAACTAATACTGTGAAATTTATGTCGTTCTGAATTAATATACAAGTACCACCATTACGGTTGTTTCTGGCAAAAGAAGAATCCAGAGTATAATTCGGTATATTAAGAAAATCGATATCGCTAGCCATCATGTTATGTTCCGTCAAACATAAAATATTTACTCGTTTTCCATTGCTCGCGAGAGTATGCAGACATTCTGTTAATATATCAGATTTTGCCAACAGATCATTTTGATGCATTATATACAAGTTGTTATACACGAAAACAATCTTGATCTGAATGTTCGTTTAGATTTTTATGATTGATATTTTGCTGGTTTCTTATTACGTTTTCGAATGTAAAATTTTCGCAATGTTCAGTTAAAAGTTAAAAGTTGCAGCTATAAAAAGTGTTAGATTTTTACAGAACAAACATACAGACATAAATAAGCCAGAAAACAGGACAACATGATATTCTGCTATTTTCTAGATTTCAGTAGCAAATTTTATGAAAATCTATTCAGTGTTTATTTTGTTTTTTATTTACGGACAGACGAAGTCAGTATAAGTGTTCTAGTTTTACTATTTTGCCACGGAACTAATAATGACACTGAATTAAAGTATCTCATGTATTAGATGCTTGTATATCTCAAGGCTAGATGTGACTTATACTGATTAACACAACATTTCCTGTCTTAGTACTGCTATTTAGAATTTCATATCAGAAAAGTCCAGTAGGTACACTTGGCCAGCTCAGGATCTTTACCTGGGACTTTACAATCTGCAGCAAACCTTTATCGCTAGACAAACGAGGCAACTATCAAGGGATAATAAAATTCAGTTATTATGTAAAATTAAAATTTATTGTTCATAAGTACAGGTAATAACCTAAATTACTATGGAACCTGTTTTGTTACTAGTTATTACCTAAAACGAGCAACATAAGCTGGTATCATGTGTTCGGTCGTCACTTTCCACATTTTATGTACCTAATTATAATAAGTAGCGAGAAAAGATTTTCTCTCGGCATGAAGATGTCCTGTCACATCTATAATAATTATTGTAATTATTATTAACATTATTGAGTATTATTTACATGTGTACAGTCTTTTAATTTATATTAAAGAGATCACTTCTTAACATTGAAGCCTTCTCCCGTAGGATCTAGAATCCAAGGGTAGTTGTTGGGGCATTCCATGCAAGTGAAAAGACGTAGAACCTCTCCTGGTAACTCTCGAGTTGTCAGAGGGCAGGCATTTGGCAGGGAGCAGAAGGGTTGTCCCTTCACGTCACATTTGTCTTGTTTCCATTCCTGGAAGTCTCTCAGTGATGTAAGCTCTGTAGGGTTCTGCATCCATTGGATAACTTGAATGAGAGAAGTGAAGTATACGTCGTTCTTTTCCAACATTTCTTCGATAAATTTGATTAACTCATCTCTAAATTCTTTCTTAGATTTGAGCCATGAAGCGTGGAAGTGAAGGCCGAGTGGGGCACGGTTTGTACTGTAGTGACGGTTGAAGTTGTGACGCAAAAGACGCGCGAACTGGTCACCGGTTTGAATATTCGAGCATGAATCAACTACGTGACAACCGGGGAGAGATTCATCGAAGGTTGGATCGTCTCTTCTGTCCAATTCATTCATAACCATTTCCCAAACAGGGTGGCTTCTAGATGGACAGTTGTGCGCGTTACCGTTGCACTTGTGGGGCATGCGGAAGTACAGTGTGTAAGGCCAGATGGGTACACGGCCAAGGGGAGCGGTAATTGAAGCGTCGTAGACAAAGTACTGGTCTGCCATCATTTCAAATTGTTTGTTACCGCCGACACGTAGGTAAGGGGCACGGATACCAATAATCGATGAATCAGTAATGTTGGCAAATCGCTCAACAATCAAACGAGCGCCAGCCATTTCAGCAAGCCAATCGTCATAGCTTCCACTGGTCCAGTATTGGGGTTCATCTTTGTGTGTAATGGAGAACACAGAGATTTCATGACCTTTACGGTGTAATTCTTGCACCGCCGCGTAATTTGTGTACTTGTGGGACACAAAGAATGTACCACGAATCTGGCAACCATTAGGATTGTGGCGATTGCCGTTGAATATTTGTTCGTATAAGTCAATGTTGTCAACGTTTACGGCACCGTTGAAGGTAATAGTGATCATCTGAGGTACTTGGTTGGGTTCAATACCTCCTGGGATGCGAGTTCCGTCAGCAGAGCAGAAACAATCAGGGAGTGCACACTGGTTGGGGTCACAGTCAGGGGCTCTGTTAGGATCAACGTCGACGGCTGCAAAAGAAAAATGAGTTAAAAAACATTGTATACTAAGTGCACGTATTGTTTATATATACATAATATAATATTTTTATACTTACTACACGCATTCTCATCAGACTCATCCTTACAATCTGGCTTGCCGTTACAGAACAATTCCTTTTCTATACAGTCACCACTGCCGCAGGCTAATTTTCCTTCTGGACAGATGGGCTCATCCGTTTTCAGGATAGGCAATATTTTCCTTGGCTCTGCAAAATAATTAATATTTGTGAATATAAAGTATTGTTGGAGTTGCTCGAGAACTTTGCTTATCCTGATTAGACTACGCAGGTGTCACTTTTTGTGTTTTTATTGTAACAGTGTTTCAGGGGTCAATAAGAAATAGTAGAAAACCAAGCATGAAAGAATGATCTCGTTAACAGAAGATAAAAAGAAGGATATAAGAAAGGATAGCTGATAAATACGTTTTATGTGGAATTATTTAACACGATATTGTAATGGTTAAAACAAGAACAGAGTTATTAGAATTATTATACGGTAAAAGATATAAGAAAGAATCTATCGATATTTTAAAACGGGTTATGTGATTACTTATAGACAGAATTTTTATTGAGATGAAAATGAATCTTAGTTTCTGATGATTATAACAAAATAAAAAGTTGCAGTTTAGCCAACATTTAGTTTTATTATAATACTTTTATTTGATAACAAGAATAGCATTCAAACGTCTTTTACTGCCCTTAATTGATAATTATGAAAATTATATTAATACAAAATTTATCGTAGGTATAGACACACTTGTTTGCTATTCTAGTTCTTAAAATGGAATGATATCGTCTTATTATGCCTTATTTTTCTGGTAAGAAACATTACAAAGGATGTCTTAATTATATAGGTACAGCTTAATTTTAGTTCGGTTAAAGCAGATTTTGTGTATAATACATAAGTATTTAAGTGAGTTAGTGTTGTAAATACTAACTACTTATATATATTAAAGGTTAGTAATATTTTAGCCACCTCCACGAAGACGAAACTTCCTTGTAATTAATATTTAAAGTCTTAATGTTAGCATTGTCATGATAATGAAGCTTAAGCTAAAGTTAGTGAGTATTGAAGGAATAGTAGAAACAATTGTGTCAAGATATAGTTGGTTTAAAAAGAGTTATTGGTGAGTGGTTTGTGTTGGACATAAGATCGATGTTCAGGCAGTTTAATGTAAGTGCCGATACGTCTTTTTCGATCTGAAAATAACAGTCTGTTGTGAGCCGTGTATTTTATAAAATACACTAATGCATATTGTGCCATAAATAATTTGACAGATTATAATATTGAATTCTGTACATTATGTTTATTTGTGTGGTGTTCTTCTTTCATAATTTAAATAGCACGGTGTAGAAATTATATGTGTACAAATAAGTGTGTCAGTATACAACGAGTGTGATGTGTGATTTAGTGTATTGTATAAAGTATGTTAATGCGTAATAATCGGATCGGTCCTCGGTGGCCGGTCCTTCAATCCGGGGCCTCATGCAATACACCTTAACTACAGTGCGACGCGGCCCCTTCACCCAAGCCCGGTTGCTTGCTACGCGCCAATAGCTTCATTTCGGCACTTACTCTCAAGTTTGCCACAGTTGTTCACTTTACCCTTCCAGTCGCAGGTTTGTTTATCAAGATCGAAAGCCAGTCCAGACGGGCAAGTGATTTGTTTAAGACCTGACCTAGTGCACCTGCGTTGACAAGAAATGTGACATTAAAGAAAATGCATAAAGGTAGGAAGTGGGCATTCGGAAGGCTAACAGCTCCAACGGCATGCGACGCGCGACCGGCTCTGTAACGGAAACTTAGCCCTCCGTATAACCACTTCCTCCATTCGACGGAACTTACTTTCTATCTGTTTGCAATTCTTAACATTTGTTTTCCAATCACAAGTTTGACGGTCGATATCGAAGGCGAGACCGCCGGGACAGCGCACTGAGGCGAGCCGCGTGACGCCATTCTCACCGCCCTTGTCGCACCTGTACACAGCGGAACTCTGAGCTTCGTACACACATTACAGTACATTATACCCATTCACTCGACATCAAGCTGCTTTCACATCAAACTTCCAATCGCATAATTTGTATAAATAACTTAATTGATCAGTTATTTGATTATTTGCTGAAATGTGCTGGTATTGTTTAAACATGGGTTCTTCTGACTTGCTGGTACTATTGCATAGGTATTGCTGCTTGTATACCAAACGTATACTCGTACATACATACTATAAGTGAACAAAGTTAATCGATACATAATCACAGTATCTATAACAGAATAAATACGCTGCGTTTGCTTTGGAAATTACTTGATATGTTTTAAGTTTACCTTCTATTGTACGAGTATCTAATATTCACGGCACGAGAGTGACGGTTCTGCTCACAGACTGGAATATCAAGTCTTTGCTCACTGCACTGCATACTAAGCAGTGCCCATAAATAAATCAAACGGCAAACAACGGTCCCTGACCACATTCACAACCTTAATACATTTAAATATAAATTGGTATAATAATGATAAAATAAGTATTAAAGATTGTTCATACAAACCGGTTTTCTAATATCTATTGCAACTCCTGCAAGTATTCATTTATAATATTTAATACTTGATGAATTACTTGTTATAGTCATAAAAGTAAACCTTGCAAGCTTTCATCGCGACTAAATCGTGAAACTCGTTCGGCTAACCAGTTTTCTCTAGGCTTTTCATAGAAACATGACAACGATATGACGACATTACGACTCAATCATGTTACGAAACTAGTATATCACAACGTGAGTTTATTTGGTCGTTGTTACAGCGAATGAATTGTGCACAGAATATGTGTTGTGTAAACTTACCTGACAACATCGCGGCAGTCTCCCTCGGTGGTGAGCCGGAAGTACTCATCAGCTGGGCGACCGTCGCACAACTGCTCCGCGTTTACTTCATCTCCAGAATCATCGTCCTGGCGCTTAACTCGCGTCTCGCCACTCACTACACATTGTTTATTTTATATTAATACATTTAAAAGACTTCTTACATAACAAAGAATAAACATTCATAATTTTAAGTATGAAACGGGGTACCAGTAATACCCTCTTAACATGCTCGTTAGGTAACACAACTGAACGTAAGCCGCGATTACAACACCGCGGCTAAAGGAATGTAGTACCTGCAGTTTCATTGCAGTGCCGTACCTATACGTGCATGGGTACATGGCTTGCGCATTAATTGCACTAAGACAGCGTTTTTATGCATCCTTATAACGCGTGTGATATTAATTGCACGTTTGCAAAATGTAAGATTTCAGTAATTACACAAAGCTTGAAGTGTACGTGCTTTGTACTGTCTTTATTAAAACTAAGTTTCTCGCTTAACTGCGCAAAATAGACTTGCTATTAAGGGAATTCTATGTTTAGAATTATCGTAGTGAATTGCAGTACCATTCCATGTCGGCATTGAAAGTTGAAACGTTGAAAAGAAATCGAGGTCAAGCGAAGTAAACGAGCCACGTAGGTTGCCGGCGTTCTTTCTTTGTTGCTCTAAAGCGAACTTCGACTTATGTAAACGTGATTATCGACTTGATTTTTTAAAATTATATCACATTAAATATTGTGCAATAAAATAAATATTAATGATATCAATAAAAAAAACTTTATGAATAATTTAACGCTGCACTGTTACGGCATCGCGGTATTCAGAGCAAAAAATAAATAATTACGCAAATTATTTAGGTAAAAATTATAACAATAGCTAATCATGTACCTTGGGGTGGATATTAATAAATTATTTTTAAATAATAAAAAGGTATAGAAAATATTAAATACTCAAATAAATTATTTTACAGCACATATTTTTTGAAATAATTGAAATTTTTGAATATTTCCAAATCGTGCATTTGAGCTGCATATAATTCTATTTATAAAAATAAAAATAGATATAAGTATGGATACTCACCGAGACAGCTGAGTAATAACACACCAAGACACAGACACGCGTGTCGAGCCATGATGCTCGGCGAGGACTGGTGGCTGCGACGTGCGCCGTCAAGAAAGTGCAAGAGGTCTCCGCTGCCCCTCTTCACCTATTTGTATTTATATAACCTGGCAGCGCTAAGTCGGCACCCGGCGCGCTAAGCCTCAGACACTTCAGCCGTCCTATAGGTACTGCACCTCCGGACAATATAAGCTATTGTACTAGACTGACAGCTTTTAATAAGCACTCGATGTCGTTACTGGAAGCAACGTAATACGCAAATGATAATGATACCCATCGCTAATGAATTCGATAAATCACCTTCACAAACTTTCTTTAGTGAACTAGCAAATAGCTTTTCTATAGAATCGTAGACACCTACTTCGTTCAAAAATATAATTAGCTAGCGAAAACGACAAAATTGAAATCTATGAACTGTTTTCCACAATTCCTCGTTTTGCTATTTAATAAATTGAGTAAAAGCTCTACTGAGTACTGTGTTCTACATCCAGAAATTGATATTTTACAAACTATTAATTGCGTTTGCATACAAGGAAGACAGTCATATTGCTCTATATGATATTATGTAAATATACAGGTACCAAACAAATTCGTCGGATAATAAAATAAAAAGATCCTATGTTATACGACCTGCGGTTTTGGTGTTAATCTTGCGTAAAATCTTAAGGCAGGAAGTTTTCGCTACAGTGTATGCAATTAGGCAAGCGGAAGATGATGCTGAATGAATTATATGCGATCTTCCTACGGAATAGACGATGCAGATCAAATAAATTTACTTTTTGATTGTATAATAATTTATAATATTTAATTAGGATATAAAATAAATAATACTAATACAAAATTATTTAGGCAAGGAGTTGCTATTACTGTGCTATTTAATGAGCGTTGGCTTGACTTTTAGTTTAGTTTAGTTTTATATTGCGCGGATTTCATAATCAATATCCCGCATTATGTAGGTACCGATTTTTGAAATCGCCTAGCTTTACATTCAAATATAACATAAAGTAAATAATTGAGTTATTGTTTGTGAACTTCACTATTATTGTATTACTTCTTTGATGACATATTCAAATTTAAAATATTGACTTAACTAAACTTTATCATCGGTGCATAGCGGCACTACAGCTGAGTATATAAAGTTGTAAAGTCGCGACATGGTATGACTAGATCCGTATGGATAAAAGTTGCTCTTTCTAGTTAAAGTTTTGTAACTAGTTAATCAAGTTTCATAGCCATGAAGTAGATAGAAATTATGTAAGCTGTGAGTATGTTAAATTCTCTGGTACTCATATTTTTTATTAATCATTAAACGATGTATACATTCGCATGTAAAGTACAAATATACAATTTAGAATTATAATCACGGCACGGACATTACCGACAGTGCTAGCGGCGGCGCCCGCGCCGGCGGGTGTAACGGGGCCCCAAACATCACCAACTTGTTTGTCAAGTCAAGATTCTAGCTAAACACATAAAACAAATATGTAGATATAGCAACCCATTACACAGTTCTTACAGTTATTATGTTTAGATTAGGCGCTAGATAATAATTTTAAGCTCTAAAATATATTATGAATACATATAATTATTATTTATTAGTTTGCCTCGTGACGCCAGCATATATTTTTTTGGCATCACAGTAGCAATTCTATGAAATAAGTAACCAGATATGTGGTAAACAAGCACACGGTCTGCTGGCTTATGGCAAGTACTTACCATGGTTTATGTGAAAGGACAAAAACATCACCGTTTGATGTAAATTTTGGAGCTGGGCATTAGACGCTCGCACTTACCGAACGAAACTGGAGGGTAGACTGTGCCTGGTCTATATGGCCCCTTCATGCTGACATCAGCTGGGTTCTATAAACTCAATTCAGGCAAATTGTAATTAGGTTTTCTAGACCTGCGCTACTACGGAATATTGTATTACAAGGACTTTAAATAACAGCGCAGTGTTTGGAAGCATGCCTGCCCCCTTCTACGTAGTAAAATTTAATTGGCGATATGTTTTTGTGGTGTATCACAAGAAGTATTTATAGTTAAACTTATAAGTCAATTGCTATTCACGTCTGGACAGAAACCTCTTGTAAAAATGTAAATATATATTCAAAGCATTTAATTTTGATATCATTTAATACACCGATAGATGGTGTTAGCATCACTGTGGTAACTGGTATAAGTGAAGTGTCTTAATACATGTACCTACTCAATAGAGAATACATATTTGCTAATAATTTTTGTTCGACTGTAGTTGTTTAGAGGCCTTAGTCAGTAATGAATAATGATAATGAATTATGCATATACTACTGCGGTGTAGAAAAAGGGCCAGCGTTAGAAAGGAAGAAAGGTAGTGCGCCTCATGAAAAAAGTCGTCCAGCTACAGCAATTGCTTGCATATAACTGTTTTACTTTTGTCCCAAAGGATTCTAGTTCTAATATTTTTCGCCGGATCTGCTTAGTGTCGAATACTCAAAAAGGACAGGAATATTCATGAAAAAGAGATTGATGTAGAAGATTGTCAGTCTGTATTGTTGGTTTCATATGTAGTAATAGTTATTTGCATTAATAATTGTTAATTGAGTAATCACGACTATGTTTATTTTATGCGTTCAGGGTCACCGTCTCTCATAAGCCTGCAATAGCTTTATGCAGTACTAGATGTTCCCGCGGTTTCACCCGCGTTTATCGTTACTGCGCCGCCCCCGTGGGTCGTAGCGTGATGTTATATAGCCTTCCTCGATAAATAGGCTATCCAACACTAAAAGAATTTTTCAAATCGAACTAGTAGTAATCACGCAGAATAAACCAGGAGAAACATCGTTTGTACTATGTCTGTAATGGGTAATTATTTTGCTGCGATGTTATTTTAAAACTGCGATATCTCCTAAGATATTCATTGAAATCGAATGATGTAAAGGGCAATTTTGTTTTAAATTAAACACTTGTGATGAATAACGTATTTATTTGGATAAGGATTAATATCATGTTTATAAAAATACCTTCGCAAATAATGCATTATTTTAGAACAAATTTCGTTAGCATAAAAATGGTTATAGTGAGCCAACCTTAAAAGATAGACATATGCTGTCGCGGACTTTTTTCTAGAACTTTTAAAGGGGAACAATTCTGTCATACATGATTCTTGCGAAACTTTAACTGTTTACGCAGTGCACGCAGCGGAAGCTCTCAAAAGGAAAAAATACCCTCCGATTTTGAAACATTCTTGATTGATGCTCCGCTCCTATTGATCTTAGCGTGATGATATATAGCCTATAGGCTTCCTCGATAAATGGGCTATCTAACACTGAAAGAATTTTTCAAATCGAATCGGTAGTTCCTGAGATTAGCGCGTTCAAGCAAACAAACAAACTCTTCAGCTTTATAATATTAGTTTAAATGATCTTACCTCATTTGTCATTTACCAAAACAGTGTTTCCGAAGTTAAAAGAAGCAATTGTTCTTTTTAATTACTTGTAAATATGCCTATCCTAAATTGACTTATAGAACTTTAATGATAAATACAATACTAATAACTCATATGTACGTACCTACATATATCTTTTGAAAACCTTTATCAGTATAGTGTATAGTATATGCAATTTATTTTTAAATTCATAGTCGTGTTTTGAATGATCATTTGGTTGTCTTCTTAACTGATATAATTGTGATGTATGCATAAGCAGATTAAAATGAAAATTGTGATGGAACTATAATTAACCGCAGTTGACATTTAAATACCATTATTTTAGTCACGAGACCTTTTTTGTTGTTTTTTTGAGTAATCATAGATTTAATAAGAGCGTGATGTAGGCATCAATTTGATGTTCCATCTTGTAATCGTTTTAATTAGGTTAAAGCCACGTGGAAACATGAGCGTGATAATTAATTAATGGTAGATAATAAAACATATCACTAACTGGTTTCTTTTTTAAATTAGGAATATAAAAGTAATAAAACCTAATATTACATCTAATAACGTTAGACATTTTTATTTTAATAGTGCGGACTAGACCTCGAAGATGAATCGTATTTATAAAATTAATATCATTGTGTGTTACTGAGTTCCTTTTTTGCATACTTGTCGAGTGAGACTCACTTTCGATTATCGGCAGAACCTGTTTTATATAAATTTATGTCAATGTCAAATAAAGGTGGAAAGAAGATCCCCATTTATAATTTATGCAAAGCAGCATGAGATTGGCTCACCTATATTATTAGGATCTATAAATACAAATGTTGTGTTAGTGTACATAACTAACTTCGCTACTAAGTCCTAATAAATTAAATACTTGTACCCTATATGTAAGACTCATTCAAAATATGTACAGAATGAATCTCTTTCAAAATGTCTTTTGATAAATATGTAAAAGTTTATTCGAAAATGTCAATGTATTCAGAGTTCATGTTTATTTAAATTTAACTACTTATTAAGGAGATGTATTTGTCAAAAGTCAAGGGAATGAAATTGTTTGACATCAGTGGTAAATGGAGTTTTATATCATTTGTATGTGTAGCATGTTGCCTGGGTGTAGCTAGTTGAAGCTAGGGGATATTATGGTAAGTACTTGTACATAATAAAAATTATATTGGAGATTATTCATCATTATTTATTATATATTTACCAATATAGTAGTTACTAATCTAACAAGTTTATGTAATTGTGGTGTTATCGTCTCGTTGGTACGTACGTGTGTACGTATCATGTATTTATTTTATATTTGAAGTAAGACTACACCCGCACTAGCAATCAAGCCCTGTGTCGCGGGAGACTTAGACTTGACTATAATTAAAGGACTTAAAGTATACCTAGATGCAGCACAATCTTTTATGGATCACTCAAATAATTGTAACGTATGGGAGTCAAGCCCACAAGAATCAGCACGGCGATCGATTGCACACTGTGCCATCCGTACAGTTAAAATTTCTATATTCATTGATTTTTATTGAATTTTAACGTTCAACAAATCGTAATCATCGTACCTGTGCTGTGCCAATTAATTCGTAGCGTAACGGAAATAAGAAGTTTTCTAAACTAGTTTTGGAAATTGCACATTATTAATATTTTTGCTAACTCAATCACTCACCAATTAAAGACCTGGACTACAGGCATGGATTTAGGGCAATAACACAATTAATGGGTATAGCATCTCATTTTGTTGCAATTTATGTGATTTAACCGTTGGATAAAAGGGCTATCGCGTTATGTGTTGATTCAGTAAATATTACTTGTGTTTTTAAACATATCTCCACTTACACGATAAAAGGTGAAAGCTTGTTTGTTATCTAATAACTCTGCTACAACTTAACGAATCGCTACAAAAAATGTATATGTAATTCATGTGACGGATTTAAATATGGTATATTTTTTGTTATCCTACAAATTAGTTTATTGCGAAATACTGGGGTTGTTCGAACGGAACTGTGAGCGTCCATGTAAGTTTCACTATCACTGAGTCCGGAAAACGAGAGTGCAGAACCTGATCTTGTTCTACAAATTCATATGAAGGTTATTTCCATTACTTGTTTCCTGTGAGAGGACCATAGAAAGCTATTTTTATGTAAATGTTTTTGCGTGATGTGATTGTATTGGGTTTAACAATAATTGACTTGATAGTAAAAACCGAAAAAAGTTTGCCTTCTAAATAGACTCAGATTTTATAGTTTTATCAATATTTTGCATCGAGATTTATTATCATTTGACACATTTAATATTACCTACTAGGTATATTATTTTTTTGAACATTTGTATGAAAGTCGCAGTAGTCATTATAAACAGTTTAAAGTAAATACGCTCATAAATATTATAGCAAAGTTTTGGAATTACTTATAGTTAAACATTTTAATATAGACTTATAAGTAATAGTGGTGAATAAACTATTAAGGATTGCTGCGCTTGTCTTGAGCCTCTAATAAGCATTAAGTAAGCATAGTGAGCTCTAAAATTAAGTATTACTACAATCTCCTAGTAATTATTAACTGTTACTTTATATAATACTTTAAAGCTTAAAATACTTTTCAGGAATAATGGACTTATACGTTGTAAAGGCTGAATTCATTTGTGTTCTAGATGGCTGCAGCTAAATGTTAGTTGAATTATGGATGGCCTTGTGTCAACATCCGGGTGTCTCAGTTATGTAATGTTCGAGGAACGAGGCCCACGGGCGGCAGGGGAGGCGGCGCGGTCGGCAGCGGCCGCGGGGTCACAGCGGAGCGGGCGATGTGGCAGCGCTCGAGTCGCGGCGCCCGCGCCAGCGCATGCCTCTGACGCGCGGCTCACAGTGAGGCAAAGTGATGCGCCAGTGAGCGGCTCGCGCTCGGTAGTCGTGTCACATACGTGGAGTGCTTACCTCTCGAATCTTCGTGACCGTTGACCGATGATTAGATGATATCTACCTTGCACGAAACGGATTAATAATATTGTTAATTATTTACGGATTACATAACTTATAAACGGTCTAACAAAATAAGGAAGAATACGAAATTGCATCTACTCTTAATATCAAATCATCAAGTTAAGATGCAAAAGTGGAAATGTTGTTCATATTATATTAACAGGAGAAAAAGAAACACAATTTTTATATTTTATGCCACATTGGATATATAACGCGTTGATTAATTCAATATTGAATTCTTAGAATTTAAAGTTGGTCCCTTTGAATATTCAAATTGACATAAATCGGATCCGGTTTTGTATAGCCAATTATTATGAGTACCTACTTTTTTGGAACTATTTTGAATCTGTCGTTAAAATGTTGTGGAGTATGTATTAGGATTAGATAATATTGGCATAATAGGCGTACATTTTCCATAGTGATTAATTAATTGTCACGCCAATTAGACCATTCACTGTACCAATATAATATAATTTACTATATCTGCGATATAACTAAGTAGGTTATTAAAGAAATGCATTTACGGAATTAGATTTTATTACTTGATAGTCGACTAAAAGTTTATACTTCACTAGCTGTCCTCCACAATTTCATTATTACTGCTCTGCTCATTCCAGAATAAACACAGTTCTAATGCAAAAATAATTTTCATACCATATAGGTATATACAGAGATTACCTTTACCTTACATACATTTACCTTAAACCTTTTTGCTTTATAACTTTGATATACAATTTTCTTAACTTATTTTAATGAAGACAAAATTATGTTATATTTATTTGATAAATTAGATGTGTCGTTAGTAATTTCGAATCTGTATGACATATCAATATTCTGTCTTTCTATAACGATCTATAACAATTCTATTATTATGCCTACTATATCAATGAAATAATATATATTATTATTTTTTTTTTTTGTGTAAGGCGTAAGTGTAGATGATGTGATCGATCAATATGTATTCGAATGTGCATACTCAGGATCAGACGCAAAACGAGAAAATATATAATTAAATATAATTATTTTATAAGTGTACGAGGTCTAATTTAAAATTAAGTTACAACAATTTCAAGGTGGAATCAGTACTGGTCGTCAATTATATATACGACATAATAATTATTATCTCTATAAGGGCGTTCCGGAAACACCTAGGCGATGAGGAAATACCTGGTTTGGTGTTTGAGTTTTTAAGTCAGGATACACAGAGAAATTAACTCGTAGTGAAAAAATGTCGTAGTAAATGTTGGGTAAATAAAAATTGGCCTTTCCTGTAATGAGTCATTTAAAAGTTGCATAAAAGTGGTATTGGATACAACTTTTGATAGAATACTCAAATGCAATGATATGCCAATGGCTACATTCGTTATTACGACGGCAGCATAGATACTTAATTACTTTATATTAATTGCTCGACTGCAGCTGAAATAAATCCAATGTTTAACGTAAATAGTTACTTCATTTTGATTTTCACTTTTGTGAGATATGCTATTCGTTGCATAACATTTTGAAGATTTAACATTTAAACTGCCAATTGCTTACTGATATGCGGTCGTTACGTCTATTGACCTGGATCCTAGAGCTAGACCTACTTCCAACATGCCTGCGTCTCTGTTACTAATATCGACTTGTTAGTTTTAATAGTAAACTTCACGTTTATGGATAAATCGCTATACTTTTCTACTTAAATAGATTACGCAAATCATAATTGAACCATAAATATTTTTATATTCATAACTTTAATAGCATTTACCATAAAGTTGTAATATAGAGAAAAAAACAGTAGTTTCGGCAGCTCGAAGGACGAACGTTAGTCATTGGCGTAAACACGCCTACGTTATGTGACCGAAAGTTTTATTTCCCTAAACATGATTGGTTTTTATAGGTATATTATTTACGTTCTGGTTTATTTACATTAGTGTTGGTATTATGTCTATAGGTATTTTCGTGAAGCTTTTCTTACTAGCTTAGATACTGTGTAATACCTATTATTGATAATACATTCAGAAATTGTTACTCTGTTATTCTAGAAGAACTATGCATACAAAGTGACCGCAACAAGATATAGGAACGTAAGAACGTATTGAGATACGTAATTCTTACATGCAGGCTGTGTCAGTTCCGTGTCCTCCTAACATTTGATTCATTATAAGCTACTTTGTCTGGTTCTAGCTTTACATTTTGCAGTTTTCTGTATATGATTGGACTTCACTACTGATGCAAACCTTTATTTAACATAACCGAATTTTACTTAAACAAATTCTATTGCAGTAAATATAATGTAAGGAAATAATATTTCATATCATATATTTTTATTTGATGATTGTCATTGCCCAATTACACATATTGTAATATGCATTTTTTGAAGACATATTAGATTATAATATTTAGTTAAATCTTTTGACTTTTAGCAATAGGTTAACACGTACAATAAAATAATGTCGTATTTATTTTTTATTGTTAAAAGGCATAATGTCATTAAATGCGAGGAAGATTCGCTTGACAAAAAGACACGAATGTTCTAAAGATGCACTGCGGATAGCATGTCGAGGCGACGACGGCGACGCGCGGCGAGGCGCAGGCGCACCGCGTCATGCCGACGACGACGCAAGTAGGCGCGCACAAGTCAAGGATTCTACAAGATATTTCCTTTCACTTGCGACAATGCATAGCTATTATACATATCGGTATGTATGCGTATAGCGTACTCGCCGACAACACTACCTAGCTAGACAGGGTATTTATAGTCTATTAAATATGTATGTACGTCATATTTATTATTGTGAAGGCTATAACTACACCCTGTTACTGCATAATACGGTTACACTGGTGTAACTTATAACAAAAAATATCTACTAATGATTTAAAAATAATATTTTTATTTAGTAGTAAATAACTATAAAATAATAAGCACCACTTTCCGCTTGCCATAACAGAAAACTTTTCCCTAAGATACTGACTTTTCGTCCTTATTATAAATGTTTTTGAACGATCGCTATTATCATACAAGAGTGTTGGTCACATAAGTAAGAAGGAGATTTCGTTAAGGGATACCCATAATGCTTTTTAAACTATTCCAATATTTGATCCATAGAAAGTTAATTCTAGCACGATTGTACGAATACGCGTTGCTGTATCCGTTAAGGACTAGTAACGAACTAGTTTTATTTATACAAAATCTATAAAAACTAGTTTTAATACATCAAATAATGATTTGTTTCACATTTCAATATGTTATCTAATAAAGACATAAACGCGGATATTAATTTATACACAATTAAACACAAAATAAACACATTAATTACTTTTATGAAGCGACGAATGAATTAAAATAAATATATTTGTACAAGTATGAAAAAACCCTTTGAAATTGGGACCTATTATACTCCTGTATTTGATTAATGCTAAACTACGCTAACTTACCGATAATAATATCAGTAAACATCTCTTAGAATCTAGATCTGCAGATCTTAATATAGTAGGTATTTATCAGCTTTTAAATTAGAGCGTACTTAGGTTTGTAATATACAAAAATATTTAATGGCTTGTGACAAGTAATTTTGGCTGCTGGTATGTTGAGAGCTCGAAAAACATATAACCTCCTTAAAATTTAATTCAATTCCGCTGCAAGTGTGAATCACACCGTTATGTACCAGAATTCTGGCTAGTTTACAACGTTGACGCAATCATTAGCAGGAAAAATATATGATTTTACTAACAAAGCCTAGCTAACGAATTGGCCAATTGTATTCATTGCATCTAAACAAACAATTGCATTCATTGCATCTAACAAATTAACGAATGTAAATACTGGTTTCCATGGAAGCATTCAAGTTGTCAGTTTCCTAAATTGTGAACTGAAAGGTGTTAAAATGATAAGCGACGGAAGCCAAGCTTGAATTCAACTGTAGTTTTCTAATTTATATGGCGAAAGGACAAAATACTTAAGTTATTGATATAGATATAAACACATTAATAGCTAGTCTTCTTCTGGTTGTTCTTTATTTCATCAAAGTGATGATTCCTTTAATTAATTTGTAGTGTTCTACATGTATGCATTCACCAGTTAAGCGGCCAAATTTTGCTGTATTGTATGAAACATCGTGTACATTTATCTAATAATGCTAGGTGTTATTTACACGAGCTTACTAAATGTTTTTCCTACCACACTTTTTGTTCTAGCGATTAAAAGAGCTTTGTAAGTGATTACAAGAACAAATATGATTCCAAGAAGTATTTATGATCGGTGCCTACATAAAAACCAAGGCGGCCAAGGCTGCAAATGATTCAGGAGCATATTTAATAAACTTGCGCATGAGCAACGATGTAGGTTATGCAATTTTAGTTTTGATTATCCCACAATTTAATAATGTTCACTTGGATATCATACTTTGGTGTTTTACTTACTTAAAACAAGTATTTAAATGTATCAACTTAGCTATTTGGCTGGACTGTTCGATTACTGATTTGAATTTAAGTGTCTCTTTGGAATTGTGTCAAATGTATACATATTAATTTCGTTAATTTTTGGTGTATATAATATATAACTTTATAATATTTTTTATCTCTGAATAACATTTCAGGCATGTATTTTATTACTTTTGACAAATAGTATCTCCTAATAAGTGTTAACAATAAATACTAAGAGTGCGAAGGCGCAATGACGAGGCTGGGGAAGACTTTCACTGCTTTCACTGTCGCAGGCTGCAGTGCGCTTCTTCGCGCTACCATACCTAATATCTACGTGAACGCTGTTCCAACTCTCTATTTATTTAGATGCTGCTAACAATACAATTGGTTTTTCATTGTCCTTATTCGTCGCTGCGATAAATGCTGAGTGTTGCAAAACAAAATGGAAAGTTGGTTATGGAGTTGAGGATATATACGTACATGGATGAAGGTGATGATGTGCAATGCAACTAACCGCCCACAGATGTCAGGGGAGATTAACGTGTTGGTGGCGCCCGCCACCTATTGTTCGGCGCTCGGCCTGTCACGCACGCATACCGTTGTGATGTGTCAAACTCATAGAAATTGATGACATTTTGACACGCTGATGAAGCAATGCTATCACATTGTGGCTTCGTACGAATTCATCAATACTATTCACGACATGCGGTATTTAGTTTTTTGCATAATATTTATCAGACAGAGACAAGCAAGGCCGCGCATACAATTTATAGTAAAATCGTGTGTTAGGTTTTGTTTTAGCCGATCTATTCTAACATATAATGAATATTAAGTGAGTGATTGGCAGACTGAGCTTGAAGTTTTATTTGTTTTTTGTTAAGTGTCTGTGTAGCTACAATCAACATTGTGCATTGCACCTAACGGGCGTAAATCATTTGGTCAATACCCTTTCAAATCAGTTTTGCATTTTTTACTTATTATCAGATCACACGCCTGAGCCCAAGGCAAAGTCGATATATTGAAGTTTGAAATGTTGCAGGGGTACAAATGTCAATATAAAAACTTTCCACGAGAGGCTAATGACATTGCAGGCAAGCAAGCAAACACTTGTCTTCTTTGAGACGATAAACTCGAACGAACATCTACAAGGCTAATTTAAGTATAGGTACGTTTCTTTTAGGGTTCAGCCGCAAAAGGTTATAATAAGTTATATTTCATTTTCCTCAAGTTTAATTTATTCAGGCATATTGTATAGTATAGTAAGGAAATACACATGATGGGTATAAAATAAGTATAGTAAAACAAAGTCAGAATTCACATTCCGATACACAATTAAGTCATTGCTGAGGCTCTGATAAAATGTCAACCATGCAGGCAGATCCATTTTTGAGATAATATTAGTCTTGGACATGGATGCCATCAGCATCGAAAGAAAATCATACCCATCAGTCGCTTTGTGAAAACTATTAATAAGTAATCCATTACAAACCATAATATTTAGCTTGTCCGGGAAAAGCAGGTTTCGGGTGGATATTACATCGCGTGGATATAATAAATTTAGAAAAAATAAGAAGAATAATTGTTTTCAAAACTGATATAATTATAATAACCCTCTTCCTTTATTGCTGCTACGTTAGTTATTCAGCAGTATGTTATATAAGTGACGTTTACATATGGAGAAGCCTACCATAGTCAATGATTTTGGAGTCAATAAGAATGAGCTACCTTGACCGGGTAAATTACAAAAACATTTACAAAAACCGGCATAAACATAATATCATTGTTATTGCATTCCGTTCGGTGAGTAAGAGTTACAGAGACACACATGCCTACTCGTATTTCAAGGAATGGTCATTCATCACTTTTATAATTCCTTTACTCGAGTCTTCCGAACATGCTAGACTAATACTATGCTACAAGCGATTATAGAGTACTGTAACCACTGTTATTAAACGGGCCGTTGACATCGTTTTAACAGCTAAGCGAAATTATTTGGGTAATATAATATTCCAACTTTCGAACTGTCATCTTATTACACATTCTATTTTACTAGGTGTACTATGCATATAATAATTTATTAGTCTATGCAAAAATGAATTTTCTCGCAACATACTCGTATCAATATATTTCTTATTGCTTGTACGTGAAATTTGTAAAACATACAAACGAAAAAGTGCAAGTACTGACTCTCCTTTCAATATTACCTTATACATTGATTGTTATCGATATTTCTTTGTCTGACTTGCCCTTCAAAATCTGAATTATATAATAAAGTCCAGGCTAATTATATTAGTTCTTGTTACACCATACATCTGTTTGAATATTGGCGTGTCAGCTTTTAGAGGTACAGATGCGACGGATGAAAGAAACCTGTATACATACAGTCGTGGCGTCTTTCATGCGTCATATTTTTAGCTCGTCATTTTTAAAGTCGCTATGTCAAAAGGCCTCAGCATAGCTTGGTGCAGGCGAATAATGTTTTAAACATATTAGGTAACTGCTACCTGAATCCATATTTACCATAATTTGAAAAATGTCATAAGATATTAACATATCTGCTTTTCTATTTGCTACTTCTCTTTGAGTATTTTTTGGTCGTGAAAATGCGTTCTTCCTATAAAGAACATTTAGTAACGCTGTAACTTTTTATTTATTTAAAATAATACTATGCTTCACTATTCTAACGTGGATGAGAATATTCTGATATGATACTGCAGAAATTAATTCCATTAAGTCGTAGTATGTTACGAATATAAGATTACTTTGCGCTCTGTTTAGTAAATGCTAAAGGTGTTATATAACACCTCAAAGACATTTAATGATCTCTTCATTAACCTTAGGTTAATAACTTGATATAAAGCCATATTAAATATTACATTTTGACTTTTACGTACGGAACTTTAATTGTAAAAGCTTAGCAATAAATCGTTGTTGTCGTTTAAATGTGTCTGGCTGTATATCGTACCCATATCAAGTACAGAGCACTGAACGACGAACGATGTTCATGCGGAGACGGCACAGCGTGTCACTGACCGCTGTACACTCTTTGCTTTTTGTTCGATTATGTGCAGCTTATCCTAGGTAATAGGTCTTATGTATAAAGCAGTACGAAGTTTAAACATTGTGTTCAGTTGAACTTAACGGCACGTATTAAGTGCGTAAACATGTATGTGTAAGCCTTTGGGAAGAGGTTGGAGGAAAATCCAATTCTTTAAAACATTTTAAAAACTAAAATGCTCTTTTTTCTGTGTAGAATATATGTAAGTGTGTGGTGTTGTGCTTGAGATTATGATCGGTTTTAATTTGTTCAAAATGTTAGGAAAGCAACACTGCTGCCGGTGCCGCTTACGTCGACTACGTACTCATTGCTATTGGGTACCCATAACACAGCGATTTTCTACTGACCTGATGCACTACAATTGTTACAGCTAACACTCAAGGTTATCTATAGTAGTCCTATCATATTTGCATATGAAGCAATAATCATGTTATTCGGACTAGTCCCACAAGTTCTACAATTACTATAGTGTAGTAGTTAGTATTATAACATGCCTAGATATATGTGAGACTCAGACAATTTTGCTTTGGTTTATTTAAGAAACTGACTTCCTTGTGAGGTATAAAATAAACTACATTCAATTTTTATGTTTTATATTTTTATAAATTTATAAAACAGACTTACATTAAAAAATCACATAAACTATTAAACAGACCTATTAAATATTTATGTGAGTCTATATTACATATAATAAGGTAGGTACTTAGGCTACGGACGGGATTATGACCCGGTACATTTTGGAATCACTGGAAAACATATTTACAGCTGCTTAATTTTAGTGTGTGTACTTAAAAAAATTTGTTTAATTCCTAACTGCAAATATGTTACCCAAGCAAATCACACTTTTGAATTTATATATCAACTACTTAGAGCACGAGAGGCGTGAGATCATGGCTCTATTTAATAATGGCCGTCACCCGATGGGTCATTGAGCCATGGGTAGTTGACTGGGCATCTCACGCAAGTTTGCAGATTGATGGTTTCTCCAGGAACCTCCTTAGATGTAAGCTTGCAGGAATGGGGTACCCAACAAGCGGGGATGCCTTCAACCGCGCACTTTTCCCTCCAAGGCTCGAAGTTCTTAGCTTCGCTGATCGTGCGTGGGTTCTGGATCCATTGAATCACCTGTGTCATGGTTACGAAAAATACGTCATTGTGACTCTCGAGGATTTCGTCGATCCAGTATAAGAAAGCCTCTAGGAATTCAGGATTGTTTTTAAGCCATGCAGCGTGGAAGTAGAGACCCAATGGAGCACGGTTCTGATCGTAGTGGCGATCGAAGTTGTGGTTTAGGAAGTTGTAGAACTGATCTCCCGTAAGGATGTTGGAGCAAGAATCAACCATAGCGCATCCAGGCAAGTACTCGTCATTGCTGGGGTCTTCACGACGGTCCAGCTCGTTCATCACCATCTCCCAGACAGCATGACTTCTGGTGGGGCAGCTCTGTAAGTTACCGTGGCAACGGTGTGGCATTCTAAAGTACATTGTGTATGGCCATAGAGGTGGGTTCGACAAAGGAGCTGTGATGGTGCTGTCATACAAGAAAGCCTGTTCTTCCATCATGGTGAACTGGTTGTTGCCACCGACTCGCAAGTATGGTGCACGTACACCAACCACACTGTTGTCTGTGATGTTGGAGAATTTCTCAGTAATGACCCTCATGCCAGCCATTTCCTTACCCCAGTCATCTACGGTAGCGTTGCTCCAGAATCGTTCGTCATCGTTGTGCCTAAACAAATAATCAAATAAATATAATGTTATCATAATTTTATAACTATGGGCAATTCCAAACCGAATATTCAATACTTACGTGATGGAATGTACAGCGATTTCGTGTCCTTTCCTGTGAGTTTCGTGAACAGCAGAGTAGTTGGTGTATTTGTGCGAAACGAAGAAAGTAGCCTTGATGTCGCAACCGTTGGGATTTTTACGTTTCCCGTTAAAGATCTCTTTGTACAATTCGATGTTGTTGTTATTGATAGCATCATCGAAAGTGATGGTGATCATCTGGGGAACATCTCTGGCGGGCAAGTCACCCGGAATAACGGTGCCGTCTTCAGAACAGAAGCAGTCAGGCAGCACGCACTGGGAGGGATCGCAAGGTGGCGCCCTGTTGGGATCGTTGTCAATATCTACGACAAACAGAGAACCAAAATCATAATACATTCAAACAGCCATAACCATAAATTATATACTTAAATATCGAGAGCAAAAAAACGAGTTTGTAATATTTAGATTATGAAATCCAATTATAAGAAAAGAAATGTGTCAAATTTTTGGGTCACAATTCGACACATTTCGTTACATGTTTATGTAACTCCTGGTTTAAGCGTGATAAACGGCTTTGTTGCCAATATTGTGATATGGATTGTCATTGAAAGATATTAACTACGGACACGTCGTGTGCAGCTGCACAGACGTATGAATCTTGGGCGGGGCGAGAGTCGGAACCAGTATGGGTACTTTCGCTCGATCAAATCACTCGCCACAGCTGACACACGCTGGATTTCACTTTTGATTCTGTTATATTAAGTTGTTTATCACTTGCACGTTACGTCACGTTTATATTCTATTTTATTCAATAAATTTTGTTCGAATTCTTATATATTCAAATAAATGATAATAAGCCACGATGGGCTAACATATTATTCTGTAATAAAAGACTCTAAATAAAAAATTATAAGTATTGTCTCTAATATTATTAGTAGAATATAATTAAATGATTTCGGTATCGGCATTCGATATGGCTGTGAGAACTATTTTTATATCTGGTATTTGTGTACATATATTTACTTAAAAGACGTGAGCCAAAAGCTTTATGTCGCACTACGAATCCAGGGTCTTTGCGACTGGTGAATGGTACTTTGTATCCTTGTCAGGTACATAATTACAATTCAAAGTGATTTCAAGTCATACAGCGAAGCAGGGAATTTTATTGTATGGACCGAGTGTGGAGCCACTCGATGCATACCGACTAGCTACTGATATTGGAGACCGTTATACATTCGTATATACGGAGCTGGTGCTTTCTAACTAACCTTAGAGTGGTATGTAATTTTAGTTATGTCGAATATTAGTTTAATCAATGATATAAGCACCTTATTTGCGTGTTGCGACACAACATTAAGATGTTTTTAGGCCAAGTGATTGGCATTTCAGGCAAGTCGGTCGTCACGCCTGACGAGCCAGTTCTTATTTGTGAATTTGTTCAAGTTCAGTTGCTAATTTTAATTTTAGTTTAGAACTGAGCTAATGGCGTGTGCGCACCGAATGTTGTACGTAGAAAGGATTTTATGGTAGTGTCAAGGGCACTTACCGCAAGAGTTTTCGTCGGAACCGTCCGTGCAATCCTTTTCACCGTTACAGAAAAGGCCACGCTCGATACAGAGGGTGTCACCGCAGGCGAGGTAACCGTCCTGGCACAAAGGCTCGTCGGTGTATAGCAAAGGCTTTGCTTTACGTTCCTTGTTCTTCAACTTGCAGTTCTTAACGGCGTCTTTCCAGTCGCAAGTCTGTTTCTCAATATCGAAGAACAATCCAGCCGGACAACGTATGGCTTGAATACCCTGTTACAGAAATAAATAAAATATATATTACGTTTATGCCTGACCTACGTTTGTATTTACTATAGCGTTTCGCCAATTACTTGTGTGACGTAAAGAAATAGCGTAAAATGTCATGAATACGACAATTTGTATTTTGTCTTTAAACAGATAGCTAAAAGAGATGTCTGGAAGTAAGTAACGAGAAGTCAGCGTGTTAAATTAAAAATAAATTATTGTTGTTACTAGTTTATTTTAAATTTAATTTAAAGTTCAGTTAAACATGTTTATACCAGAGCAGAGGTACAATAACAAGAAATGTCAAGGACGAGAACCAAGTTTAAAATACGAGTTAGTTACAAGTTATAACAAAAGCTCCATGTAGCTATCATTTGTAACAAAATATATTAGTATATTTATTTACTGAGGAATAATAAAATTACAGTCAAGGTTTAAAAGTTGGTATATACAATAAATACACAACAATGCGATTGCAAATAAGCAACAGAAACAGTTTTTTGTTATCTCTACTTGTTTACTTGTTTCGTGTTTGTATTATGTAAAAGTTTCTCACTTGTTATGACTCGCTTTTCTATTATCTATGTTACTCACATTTTAAAGAAACAAAGAAAGTAAATATCTTATTATATTTATCTTGCGAAATGTAAAAATGAGAGTTCTACGCAGACATTAGGTCATTCGTCATTGTGACGACAAATATCCTGAATGTGTATGTCAGAGTAGTTTCAGCAAAACCTTTTAAAGAAATCTTTGGTATATTGTGACAAATTATGTTGTTTATTGTATGGTAGAGACATCCGTGGAGGATATTGTAACATCGCGAACAATTATAGCAATTCTCTTTATTACAACGTGCTGTGTAAGCCGGCCGGCGCGCGGCGCGCGGCGGCCGGCGGCGGCGCGGCGGCGTATTCTTACATTACCTTGAATGGCGTAAGAACGCAGTAGTAATACATACCTACTCACAAATACGCAATGCTCTGTTGTTTATATTGAGGACAAATTTCTAACGTTTATTGCATTTCGCATATTTTTAATTACACTACCTTTTTCGTACTTGTATTAAAATTCCTCAACTATTAAGTAATAAATTATTCCAAATTGCTTCGTGATTTTTCACAATCCGTCTTGATTATTTTCAATGTAAGCCAGTTTGGAACTAGCGCATTCCACATAGCGGCGCCGGCGGTATCTTTAAGGACGTATTTAGCGGAGAATGCGCGTGTAAAAGTATTACCTATATATAGTACTCACCGAGGCGGTGCACTGGATGACGTCGCGACAGTTGTCGCCCTCGCCAGCCACCAGGCGGAACCATTCGCCGGCGTCCTTGTCCTTGCATAGCTCTTGTTCCAAGCTGTCGTCTTTCTTCGGCGCGTCGCGGTCTTCCGCCTGCCTTCGCCACCGGTGCATCCGATCTGCATCGGCCACCGCTGCACAAACAATACACCATTCACTAACTGATCATTAAATTAGATAATTACTATCGAGCTCGTCGGTGCGGTTCTCTACTGACGGAAGTCATTACAGGATTTCAAATTGCTGCCTATCATATACATTAACCATAAAACTTTGCGTTGAAATTTTACCGAATTTACATAATATGTGGTTAATGATTACACATTCACTATTTACCGTTTTTTTAACATTAGAACCGAAATGTCACTTGGAAGCGTATGAGTGCCTAAATGTCAAAGGTGGGGTGAGCGCTCGTGACATTTGACTCGCTTCGAAATGTCAGCGCTTGGGCAAGCGACAAGGACGACTCTTTCTATGTCTTCTGACTATACAAAATTGTAAATTATGCATGGCATTTGATTTGTGTGTCGATTAGGCTGACGAAATTATTATAATTCAGAAAGGTTACGGAATAGTAGATCTCCTTGAGCCATCATTAAGATCCAGGAAATTTAATGATATGCCTATTAAGAAACAACATTTATTATTATCAAACCAGTTGTAAAAGTCTATGATATAGCGCAAAGACATTTAAATACTCATATTGTAGTAACGGCTACTGATACCAATGATGTTCTATCTAAATATTGAGGCGCGAGAAGTTCCCATGAAACCGTGTGCTGGTATTTTCCTTTATTGTTAAGCGTATACTTCGCTTAGGTAACATTGGCTAAGGCAATAAGAAATAGATACGTCGTGGCTGGCTGTGGCTGCTGTGTGCGAGCCGCGTGAGCACGTAACACGAGGAAACCAAGCTCTCGCAACATTATCTAACTGTCTCGCTTGCACCCGACGTTGCGCTCACTGCGCCGAGGTTAAGCTTACCTTTACGTGAAACTAATTACACGTAAGCAACATAAACAGGAATCCTTTAGTTACCATTGTCTGAATGCATGACATTTTATGGAACCATACTTATTGTGTTGCAGCGAGTCACTACATATTTCCATGTATATGTACACACAAAGTGCGCCGAGAGTGGCTGAACTCTGTGTTCACAGAACAAGAAAAGTGGGTTACAAGTCGACGATGCAATCGATAGTGTTCGATTAATACACGACACGCTAGTGTATATGCTCATACATAATTATATTATTTTCATTGTTCGGTGCAAAGTAACAGCTTTGCACAACGCGCCCACACTTAATGTAACAGAATATGCTTGACTGATGATAGGTTTTGCTCGATTGCACTTTTATTGATTGCTTAAATTGCCATATGTAATATGGTGGCGGATTTTCTTCTGAATTATCTTTACAATATTTGAAAGCAAAATTGAGATTTGATAAGGGAACGATATTTTTGTTAATAGATACTTAGTGAAACCAATCCACGGATTATACAGCAATATTATGAAATAAAATCATACCGACCTCGGAATAGTAGCTTAAGGAAAGACATATCATAAAGACTAGCTATGTCATCGAATTTTAGTGTTTAAATAAAAAAGATAAACTAATAAACATAAGAGATCGTCATGTCTAAAATAATACTTGTAATTTTGTTGCTAGCCTAAATCGTATAAACGAACTAGTTATCTTTGACCCGGATCCGTGAGTATGATTATGATATACCGATAACTTGTTTGATAAATTAACCCCTACATGACAGAAATGACAGTCGCAAGAAAACTAAGACAATAGCGATGTCGAAATAAAAGTTTCACCGGTCACTGTTAGCACCTTTGATTCGTAGAACGAAGCGCGTTGATGTCTCTTGTAAGGAAGAACACGATCACACGCAACGATCGTTCTACTCGCGCATTTTTGTTTAATAATCATTTGTATTAATTTTAAAACCGTTTGTTAATAATTTAAAATAGAATAAGTGGTTTTTGCCAGCATTTATACAAATGAAACGTTTTCGTTTCCACTTATCTGTCTTTCTATTTCGCTTCTCTTTTATTGGTTGCATTATAATTATTGAATACCTCTTGTCTTTTATAATACTTTCCATATATTTTTTGTAAGTTTGATATAAGACAATCTTTTGGGAGGATAAACTTATACTTACCTATCTATATCTCTATTGAGTGCTATCATCTCATATTGATTTGCAATAAAGTTATAAAAAAAATGCGGTCTTCACTTTATTGCAAAAGATTTATTGTTTACTAATCTGCAAGGGTAGGTTCTTATTTACCCTTGCAGTATGCCACATCGCTACAACGTTGCTAGAAAAGCCTCCATTCATATAATAAAACCTTTTTCAATTGATTGTTCTAGAAAATATTTATATAGAATTTGGCAACAGCAATACCGTTTGTTTATAGGTAACTATTGCATATAGTGTAAATAACAAAGCATGAATGTGGGAACAAGTAGATATGCGTAGGTACGGGCGTCGACCGGCGCTGAGCGCGTTGTTCGAATACCAAGAGCCGACCTTATGAATATTTAGCACCACCGCTCGACTTTCCTTCTGTAGTCGACAGCGGCACTCCCTTTAAGCGAAGCTAATTTCTGATAACGGGAGACTGGCTTCCGCGCGCGGAAGTAAACAGCGTTCACCTTGCCTGCGTCATTCACATACGAACGCAACGACCTCTGGCTTCGCTCAATTTATTCACAGTTCACGTTTCACTTTGTCTCCAAGAAGAAATCTACGGCATTACGTAAGATAACAAACATCCTGTTTCAAACAAACATTTCACGTACTTATTGATATATGTTTGATCTACGACTACTTAATATGTTGAATTACCATTAAACTTGACCAAGAAAATTGTACCATAAATGTAATAATGATTGCGCGTCTACTTCGTGACTGATTCGTCGATGAACAAACACGCGCACGTCAGTATTGAGATCACGTATGTTATGTATATAAAACTTTTGTGTTACACGATAGGTAAATTAATTAAGCAACACCGACATTCACTTAAACAAATTTTTATGTAACTGTTGAGAGTGGATTGTATTCGACACGTGCAAATTAGCTGATACATGTTACGATAAGTTTTAAACTATCCATAAACTATCGTAGGCAATAATTTTAAAAGCAAACATACGTCATGCTCACTCTCTTATTTGACCAAATTCAGATTTAAGAAATTTATTTCTAAAAGTCTTTTGCACAACCGGCACAAACCGTGAACGGTGTCTAGAAAATTGAACATAAGTTGTTCATTCGAAATGTTAAATGAATCGGCACGCAGTAATATTATGCATCGGTGAAATTTCATCACAATATCGAGTTGTTCGGAGCCTGTCTATGTATCGCTCACGTGGCGCATGGCGCAACTGACTTGACCTAGAGACCTAAACATCTGGAAACCTACCGCTAGTACGTAACTGATAGTAATAAACGTCATCAATCCTTATTAATCCTAATCCTAACTTCCTAACTATAATATTATAAAAGCGAAAATGAGTTTGTTTGTTTGTTTCTTTGTTACCTTTTCACGCCTAAACCACTGAACCGATCATCCTGAAATTTTGCATATACGTTGACAGGTACATAAACGGACATAGGCTACCTTTCATCCCGAAAAAAAATATTGTTCCCGAGGAAAACAATAATAACGTTCTTATGATAATAGATGGCGCCACGTGTCTTTCGAATCATGATTGAATTTTAAAGCGAGCGAAGCCGCGGGAAAAAGCTAGTCATTATATAATTTATAGAGCAGTAACTCTCATGTATCTCTTAAAATATATGCACGCTCTTTGTTAATTATTGAACACAACAAGCAAAAAACTGTTGTTATTAGAGTTGGTTATTGCTAACATAAAACGATTTATTTACTTGTTAATTAAACATTAAAAACCGCACCGAGTCAAATGCGAACTATGTAACTATTACCCATAATATTATAAAATTATTCATATTGTCTTTTTTATTTAATTCATTGCCAATCTACATTGCGCTGACCTAGTTAAATTATAAAGTAATCGTTTAAAAAGTCATAGTTATTTCATTAATTAGAGAGTTTAATAGAGTCTATTTAATAACCATTGTTCACGTCCTGATTCCGACTAATTATTCGTTATAATCGAAAGCAAACAACATTAAATTTAAACAATACTCAAAGCATGTGATAAATCAATTAAAAATCCAAACAAGGATTTAATAAGATAAAATTCAAAAATAAGTCGTATATTAAAATGCTCGGATGATAGTCTTTATATAGATTAGATGATTATAATTATGTAAACTGGAAATTATGTTAACAATCACGGATTCAAGGTTAAATTAAATAATTTATAATATTTTTGTGGAAAGGAATCTATTATTAGCGGCGCCCTTGAACACTTGATTCCTAGTTCACGAGAATTGAATGACACTATGACATTTAAACTGTCGCACCCGAGAATGACAAAATTATCACGTATCTATAATTATGTTAATAGAATCATTATTATCTGTCAAGTTGTTTATTGTATTGACGTACAATTAGGTAAGGTTAGCTATAACTTCCCTAAGCTTAAGAAAATAAACGCTTAATCAAAATCATGTAACTCGAGGTAAAGATCAATTTGTTTCTGACGATTTCTATTTCAAATGTCAAATGAAACCAATTGCGATTACATTGCAGTTCTATGTTTAGAATGGCATATACGTTGTGTAAATAATAAAGAACATGTTTTTGTCTTTATCTAACATAGATCCGCCTCTGATGTCCTAATTTATAGTTTAATCTTTAATGTAACGTAATCTAATGTGTATGTGTACAAATTTTGTCATTAACTTTTTATAAGTCAAAGGTTTGTTAGCGTGTAGCATAACAATTTTGACCTTATCTTTGATGAAATCGTTGCGGGAACTAAAGCGTGGTAAATAGTACAGAGATTACTCTAAAATATCTAGATAGCATTGTAATAGAACCTACGTACTGGGGTTGGGAACTAAAACTCAAGTTATTTTTGTTTATTGGAGCCTTTTCCCAGGAATTTCAGTAAATAAACAATACCATCTCCATTTTTGGCAGAGCGTTGACTCTACAAGAGAATTAATATGACAAAATGACATCGGGACTGGTTTCGCGCGTGCTATGTTTAAACAACGCGTTCTTAAAATGTAAATTTTGAGAAATCACTAGGGCCGGCTCATGTAACGTCACCGCGTCGCTCGATCGCGGCGCGGCGGCGCGGGCGCGCAGTTCGTCGTAGCAGTCTCGCTGCCCTCGACACTATGTAGACTGTGACGTCAGCGGCGCAGGCGTAGCGCAACACGAAATGAATGTGAAAGTTCTCCGCAACTGCAGCGCGCTGCCGCAGCAGGTGCTAACCAATACTAACTAAACTCGTCCTAATTACTTATTTTACATTACCGTTAATAAATCCTTGTTTATGGATTTAAGTGTCTTATTACGACTTACAACTACTTAATAAATTACAGATGACGATAAAACACTAGTTCGAGTGAACCGAATGCTCGGTGATTGTTACAGAAAGTAAATATGCAACCAGTAATAGGTTTTCGCAACACCAGAACGCTCGGTAGATGCATCACAGAATTCAAATAGATTGAAAGTTTTCACAACACCGCTGCAGATGCATAATGGCGTTTTGCTAGAGACATGAGTGACTATCCTTGAAGGGTGCGTCGATGTCCTTTGGCCGTTCGATGCAAGGCGATTGCGGTCGGCTGCATTCATTCGTAAACTCTGCGTAGACACAGTCTATCTCGCGATTGTCGAGAACGGGCAACTTCACTGTTCACTAAGTGCGACACTCTATATTCAAGCTATCACTCAATAATTGGTAGATGTGCGTATGTGACATCGTGTCACCCGTGACGTCGCGAGATCGACGGTGTCTGGATGCGTAAGATAAAGGTTAGGACTCACCGCAGGCAAACAAGAGGCACGCGGCCAGAGTAGCGACACGGGCGTAGCGCGCCATGACGGGATCACAACAGGTCGTTGCGCGGCCGTCGTGCGGTTAAATAGTGGCCTCAATCTGCTCCCCGCCCGCCCCGCTCGCCCACAGCGCTCGCACCTCTGCCAACACCCTTCGCGCTCATCAGCTGTGAATCACCTGCATCATCAGGACTCGCAGCGCATCTGTAGCTGCACACGCACACATACGAGTACGCGGCCCATTACACACTCTCATCATATATGCCATTATAAGATGTCCTTAGTTGTGCCAACAAATCATAAAACATACATTATGTAAGAATTATACAATTTTAAGAGGTAGAGTAATACTTATATTCGCTCTTCAATACAAATAATAGATAGGCCTTATAGTAAATTAAACATCTATTATAGTACCTAGTAGATATAAGAATATTGCTTTCGGTTCAGTTATATTATGTTGTAAATATATTATTTTATAATATACTAGATGTTCCCGCGGTTTCACCCGCGTTTATCGTTACTGCGCCGCCCCCGTGGGTCGTAGCGTGATGTTATATAGCCTATAGCCTTCCTCGATAAACAGGCTATCCAACACTAAAAGAATTTTTCAAATCGAACCAGTAGTAATCACGCAGAATAAACCAGGAGAAACATCGTTTGTACTATGTCTGTAATGGGTAATTATTTTGCTGCAATGTTATTTTAAAACTGCGATATCTCCTAAGATATTCATTAAAATCGAATGATGTAAAGGGAAATTTTGTTTTAAATTAAATACTTGTGATGAATAACGTATATATTTGGATAAGGATTAATATCATGTTTATAATAATACCTTCGCAAATAATGCATTATTTTAGAACAAATTTGGTTAGCATAAAAATGGTTATAGTGAGCCAACCTTAAAAGATAGACATATGCTGTCGCGGACTTTTTTTTAGAACTTTTAAAGGGGAACAATTCTGTCATACATGATTTTTGCGAAACTTTAACTGTTTACGCAGCGCACGCAGCGGAAGCTCTCAAAAGGAAAAAATATCCTCAGATTTTAAAACATTCTTCATTGGTACTCAGCTCCTATTAATCTTAGCGTGATGATATATAGCCTATAGCCTTCCTCGATAAATGGGCTATCTAACAGTGAAAGAATTTTTCAAATCGGACCAGTAGTTCCTGAGATTAGCGCGTTCAAGCAAACAAACAAACAAACAAACTCTTCAGCTTTATAATATTAGTATAGATTTACCATTATTTCCTGTAAATATTTTTATCAGTTTTATGTGCATCTATACGTGTAAATAATTATGTAATATATTTTATTGAAGTCTAGATTTCAATACATCACGTAACTCATCAATATGTAATTATGTTATGATACTGTCAAAATGAATAATTAAACTATTATTTCTTTGTGTAACTGAAAATAAATGAAAACAATTAATATTTCTGTTATAACGACCTGAATGGTTATACAAAGATCAATATCGCTAGCTAGTTAGATCAGATCAACGCGGGTTAGTTATAAATAGTTATATAATATTAAGGTGTATGTGTTATAATCAAATAGTACTTGTTAAAATTTGATTTAAGACAGTTGTGTTTTCTTGAGTCGGTACTATATCATGTAGAGGAATGAGGATAATGTCTAAAGGTATCTCAATATATTAATACTCTTAATCAGTGTGACTTCACTTCATTGATGATTACTTTGATGCTAAGAAAATAGCTTATTCTTTTGTTCTATATTTAATCATAAGGTAGATTGTTTTCTCTGTTTGTTGTTTCTTCATGACAAAATATATTCACAAAACGAATTATGTATTATTTATAATAGAAGCTAACTAACAGGCATACATTTTGCGTAGGTAACATTTCTCGGGTATGTAATATGGCATGTGGTGAGTCACGTGCGGTAGTTAGGGTATATGCAAGTATTTTATATATTTATTTTATAGGCATATTAATATTTTCTTCTAATTAAGAAATTTTAGTAATCAAATTATGCCGCGACTTCGTCCACGAGAACACAGTTGCGGAATAATCCGCAACATCAGTCACGCAGTTCGTATCAACCGCTATAACCCCTGTTCTACTGAACGGAATGGGAACAAACATGGCTTATTTAAGTTAGACCACAAATTATCAAACTGTGTTCAACGCTCAAAAAACTGTTAAGTAGTTTATTGGAAAATTTAATAAACAAAACAATATACATAGTTTTAAAAAATAGAGGATTTTAAGTAGTTGTAGTCATATTTATAATTATAATTAGTTTATCTAGGTTAGTGTTTTATGTATACATAAAACACTAACCTAGATAAACTAATTATAAAGCTATGACTACAACTACTTAAATTCCTTTTTTTATGAATGTGTTCACATTAAATATTGCAGTGGGTGGGGATCGTACGTTTACAACCTCTCGATTGCTTGTCTAAAGGCGCAAGTTGATATATAAAATGATACCTAATCTATACACTTTTAATTTCTTTATTATATTTTATTTTGAATTTCCAACAAGAAATACACATTTATTACAAGGCACGAGAACACTAAAATAAGACATGTGTTTCCTCAATAACAGGAGATCACAGCATGTAATGTAAAGAACATATAATAATATATAACGAAAATACAACATTCTATAATAGCATATTGCGCGCACGAAAGGGTGTGGGATTTGGTATTCTTAAAGTTCATATTATGAAAAAAATATGCAGCTTAAAATTTTATGACGCCAATTAGAGGGTTTTAGATTTCTTTTTCTTTCTGTTTTATAATATTTTACGTATAAGTTAATTTTTTAGAATTGTGGTTATGTGTACATAGTTAAATACTCCTCTAATAAATTATCATATTTGCTTAAAAATATTTAATTTGTAAAAAATAATTGAACGATTTTCTTTTTAAATGAGTTAAATTACGCTCGAATTTCAACCACCAATATTAAAAACGGACTTGAAATATAGTACCTATATAAAATAGAATATAATATATATATATATATATATATAGAGATATATATAGACAAAAGAAGTATTTTCGAACTAGCTAAATGCTATTATGTAGGTCCGTAATCAATTTCACAATATTCTCATCAAAGTTTTCTTTTTACCACCAATCCTATGAAAGATTAAAGGTTAAAAGAGAAGTACCTAGTGCTCTTCCTTCTAATTATGCATTAATCCAATTGCTTACTTAACTGACCCTTACTAAGTAAAATGAATAACTACTATATAGGTATATCATTTAACATTAATCTGAATACTGAATTATGTATGTGAGCTGATTTGTGTCCGCCGCGTGTCATAGAATGAATGTAAGTAAATGTACGTTTAAGCAATTAATTATTGTAAATATTGTATAGAAAATCACAATTGATACAGACAGACTGACTGCACGAATGGTATAGTGATTTTTTAGATCTAGTAGTAGCTAATGCGCCAAATGTTTAGAGTTTGCGCCCGCAAATACTTTTGTGATAAATACATTGAATGCCCATAGTCTAGATATGAATCTATTTTGTTTGAACGATATAGTAATACTTCTTTTTCTGGTTTCAAGATGCAGGTTCTAACTCCTATACCACCTGCGGCGTTCGCTTGTTATTGAAAGAATATTGCGCCATCTAGCGAGCGCCATGATAACTTTTTGCGATGAAATAAGTATTTGATTTCTATTTCTCTGGACATTGTTGTTATGACTTATGTCGCCAGGACGTCGTTAATTATTTTCGACGTGCAGAAACTCGAAACACACATAATATATATGCATATTATGTTGAATTGAGTTAATGTAGTAACAAAAAAATAGAGAAACCTTTCGATTTCTTTTTGGAAGCTGTATGCTACAAATTGACAAACAACTATCTATATCTATTGTTTAATAAAAACTATATTTACTAAATATTTTATTAGAAACGTTAGGGATGCCAAGTTGAAAAAGGAGCAATGCTTCTTAGTCGTATCTCTACTGACATTGCAACACCACTTCCTTTAGGTATAAACTCACTATAAAAATGCTATACAAGTTTTCCCAAATTTTCAAAAAATAAGTTCATATTAAACTTAGGTTAAAATTAAATATAGGAAGAAAGATACAATGACTTATAAACTAATTAGCAGCTCTGTGTAACTGTAGTTGTATGCCTATGTGAAACTATATGTGCGATTTATGTGTGTGTGTATGCAAGTTAGTGTGTGTTTGTTTGTGTGTGTGTGTGCGCGTGTGTGTGTGTGTGTGAATGTGTTTGTTTTTCTTTTTCTACAGACGTTTGGAGAAATACATTAATGTATCATCTTGCCTGGGTATGTCGGACTCGATACGTACCACTACGATATGTATCACTACCAACTAAAACTTCCTCTGGACTCAACCTCTACTTCCTCCGCGGGACGGCTGGTAGGCTTTACTTCGCGGGGGGAGGCTCTAGCTACTGCTCTTCCCTCTTGGTTTTTCTAGCTCCTTTCTAGCTGTCTCATTTCGGCTAGCTTCCTTTCTATACTCCGTAGTTCCTGGAGCACTTCCGTCGCAAAACAACTTGTCGCTAGCCAGGCTGTCTCCGAGGAAAGCATAGCATAGCAAATAGCAATAGCATGTGTGTGTGTGTGTGTGTGTGTGTGTGTGTGTGTAACGTTCTACCGAGGTTTGGAGAAATACATACCTTACCACCGAAGCTTTGGTACCGACGTGTTGTACCTGATGCTTGAAGTTAAGTCGGGCATCGATCATTAGCATTACTCCCAGATACCGAACTGACGGCTGCGATTCGATTTCGTGTGCTCCAACTCGCAATGTGATGGTTTCCACCTGCTTCCTGCTAGTAATCAGTACTGCCTCGGTCTTGTGTTCTGCTAACTGCAGTCCGACTGCGTCCATCCAGTGACTGATCCTTTCAACGGTAGTGTCAAAGGCGAAATTTATCTCTTCTAGGTGTTTGGCGACGATCACTACTGCTATGTCATCAGCATATGCTACGAGTGTGACTTCTGCTGGTAGGTTCAGTTTTAATAGCCCATCGTACATAATGTTCCATAGGAGAGGGCCCAGAACGGAGCCCTGGGGCACCCCTCCAGTGACCTTATATTCTTTTGGACCAGTCTTTGTGTCGTATTTCAGGACCCTATCAGTGAAGTAGCTAGCTACCATCCTTCGTAGGTATC
Source organism: Catocala sponsa (assembly GCA_963564715.1). Lineage (NCBI taxonomy): Eukaryota > Metazoa > Arthropoda > Insecta > Lepidoptera > Erebidae > Catocala > Catocala sponsa. The sequence goes on from OY751331.1 coordinate 16,037,430, forward strand.
CTGGTACCTTCATATCAGAAAGAACTTTCATGATGCAATCCCATTTAGCAGAATTGAAAGCATTCTTAATGTCTAGCGTTGCAACTAGGCAGTACTTCTTTGTACCTCCCTTCCATCTGATTCCTGCAATGGCTTCCTTGGCAGTACCGACAACGAGGTCAATTGCGTCCAGGGTTGACCGACCTTTCCGGAAGCCATATTGGTAGGGCATGCAAACCGATAACCGATAATCGATTATTTATCGATAATCGGTCCATTTTCAAAACCGATAAATATCGAAATAAAAGTCTAAATATCGATAAAATTATCGATAATGTACTTAAGGTAAAAATCGTATAAGAACTTGATACAACGACATGTTACCGATCTTGTCTTCTCTTCTTTGTCGCTTTCGCATTTAAACGCGACAGAAATTATAATATTATGGTAATTTTAATTATGTTTCCATTTTATAATGACTCAACATTTATTAGTAAGTTTCTTATTGTATTTAGTATTTAAATTGTAAATTCGTCCCAAAATTGTTTTAAAATACCTTATAAAGCGATAGTACCTAAGATTAGTAGACTAGTAAGACCGTCCATATTCGGCTTGAACGTGGACAATCGTCTTATAAACAAAGTAAAATATTTTTCATATTAGGTTAATCTTAATACAAGTTCTTTCTTTTTTATAATTGAGAAGGAAGTACCTAATATTTTTGTTAAAGATCTCATATTTAGAGATATTTTTTAAGTTAAGGCTAATCGACAAAGCAGTACTTATTGAAGTTTTTAAGGATAAGAATTCAACCAATGATTATAATAATGCAAAATGTTGATTTTATGTTTTGTTAAGTTTATAGTATGCTAGCTTTTGCGCGCGGCTCCGCCCGCCTGGTACCTACTTGAATAAAAAGTAGCCTATGTCCTTCCCCAGGTTTTAAACTATATCTGTACCAAATTTCATCGAAATCGGTTGAGTGGTTTAGCCGTGAAAAGGTAACAGACAGACAGACAGACAGAGTTCCTTTCGAATTTATAATATTAGTAAGGATGATTAAGAAATACAATCGTTTAATTTTTTTTTTTTATAATAATAATCATAATAATTTTATTTCCATAATCAATACTACAAATATTGTGTAAAGGTAAACATATTAAAATTATAAGTACAAAATGATTAAACTAGTAAGTAGAAAGGCCACCCATCCCTGTACTAGTTAAGAAACTGTATCACAGGTGACGGGGTCTTACAAGTTACAATACACCAAATTCAGTAAATTAACGCAAGGAACAGACTTAAGATATATTCAAATATAGTGCTATATATATATATATATACATTTACATAGGTAAAAACTTAAATACTAATTTAAAATGGGCTTGTATTTGTTTGAATATTTATTTCAATATAATTATATCGTGGCTTATTTATGGCTTATTAGTGTACGTAGTACGTACCCATATATATGAAAAATATTTTTTACTAACTATTTATAACTATTTCGATCAAACCGATAATTATCGGTATTTATCGTTTTTTTCGATATTATCATTTATCGGAAAGTTTCGATAATTGCATGCCCTACATATTGGCTGCTGGCAAGAAGTGGTTCGACCGCTTCTTCGATCCTCCTATGTAGGATACGTTCCAGTACTTTGCCAGCTGTATCCAACATGCAGAGCGGACGATAAGAAGATGGTTCTTCCGGGGGTTTCTTTCCTTTGGGGAGGAGAACTAACCTTTGTTGCTTCCACTTCGAAGGGAACAAGCCCTCTTTAAGGCATTTGTTGTAGACATCCAGGAATAGTGAAGGTACGGCTCTGATGGCGGCTTTTAATGCGATTCCATCTAGGCCCGGAGCTTTCGCATTCCCCACTCTATCACATGCTTCGAGCAGTTGTTCCTCTGTAACGAGCGGAATTTCTTCTTCTTCGTACTGTTCCGTCGGATGGTACATTTCAAGTTGGCTAGGAAACAGAGCAGTAACAATTTTATCGAAAATTATAGGGCATGTAGGCGATGGCATTGGCTGGCTTTTCAGGTGAGTCATAACTACCTTATATGTCCTGCTACACGGATCGTTTTCTACCTCATTGAACTGTTGAACAACTCGTTCCAACATTGTCTTTTGCTATTTTTGATGGCCTTGTTTAGTTTTTGGCGAGCGTTTTTGTACTCTGCCACTAGTTCTTCATAGTTCGGTCCTTTACTGCCGCGTTGTGATGCCCTTCTAGTCCTATGACACTTTTTACGAAGGTTGCGGCATTCCTCATTCCACCAGTACATACGGCGGCTGGTTCACAGCGCATTTCCGGGGCATGGTGGCGTCACAGGCTTCTGTCTTCTTTTCATCAAAAGTTATGCCTGTTTGTCTGCATTTTCACCACCGATTTCCCGGTTATCGAGGGCCATCGTGAAGATGTGTGGGTTAAAAGCGACAACCTTCCAGCTAACTGCGTTAATTTTATGCAGTCTTCTAGCATTATATAAATACCTCCCAGAGTAGCGCGCAGTGGTCACTGGTTGTGTAGGTATTCATCACCTCCCAAGAGTATTTTCCCTTAACGAGACTGCTGCTTACGAAGGTTAATTCAACGATGGAGCTAGCTTCTCCTCGGATAAACGTAGGCTTATTTCCGCTGTTGAGCAGTACCACATCTAAACTGAGCATGGCTTGTAGTAGTGCCTCTTCTCGAGCATTAGTCTCTTTACTGCCCCAGTCAACTGCCCAAGAGTTAAAGTCTCCAGCGATTGCCACCAGAGAGTGCTGCTTCGTGTCCTCGGTCAGTCAATCCAATAGGTCCTTAAACACATCCAATAAAAGACTTGGTGGAGCATAACAGCTGTAGAAGTGAATTCCTTTTACTTTTGCAACCACAAAACCGGCTTCTGTGCTATTAGCGACTCTGCAGTGGGCGTTTGCCACTGGCCCATATTACCGCTTTAGAGGTGCATGGTTGTGTAGCCAGGTATCTGTATGGCTCCGATATAAATACAAGGTCTGGCTTTATCTCACGCACGGTCTGCAATAGTAAATCGTGTGCAGCTTCACAGTGATTTAAATTTAGCTGCAATACCTTCATGTTCGTTTCTTTTTAACCTTCACGAGTGCTTTTTTGAAGACTGGACATCTGCTGCTACTCGCAATGTGGGCACAGTTCCTCGCATTGCCTTTTTCGACACATAAGGCACACCGGGCGTCTTTTTTGCATATGGCGGCTTTGTGTCCGGTTTCTCCACAATTAATGCAAAGATTGGCACAACGCTCTTGCACTTAGTGGCAAGATGTCCATAATGCCAGCACTTGAAACATTTGGTTAGTCTTTCGACTATTCTTATACGACACTTAACCCAGCCATTTCTAATCTTGCCGTTTCCTCCCAGCACCTGCTTCACCACTGATGCTGACAGCGTTATGGAAGCAATTTGGGCACCGCCATAGGCCTTACGTAACGACCTAATAGCGTCCAATGTTATTTTGGCTTCTTCTTCAACCGCTTTTTTTAGGGCTTCCAGAATATCTTGCTTGGTCGTCGTGTCGTCAAGATCTAAGATTTCGATTACTTCTTGTAGCCCCTTGCTAATTACTTCAGCGTCATCTCCAAGGAGGTTAGAGATGGTTTTTTGGATATCCTGTCCTTTATCTGTATTCTCCTTGGTAAGAATGATTAACAGGTCTCCAGTAGTTGTTCTGCGGATCTTATCTACCTTCGAACGGACCTGGTCATCGGGGACGTCTTTTTTAACGCAACAGAGTATGTCTGCATACTTTTCTTTTTCTTTAGGTCGGACGATCAGTGCATTGAATCTCAGCACTGATTTTCTCGGCTTCTTCTGTTGAGACTGGTTTGGTGGCTGCTCTGCCCGTTGCTTTTCCTTCTTTTTCTTGGATTTAACTTCCTGCCAATCTGTTTCCTTCTTCTCAGGTGTCTGTCTTGTATTCTCTACGAGTGGGATGGATCCTGCTCCCTTTCTTTTCTTCGCGTCTTTGTTTCCAGCTTCTGGTGACGTGCGCTGTCTTCGTTTGGCCTTGCGAACTTCGTGATTATCTCCAGTAGTACCAGATTCAGAGTCAGCATCGGCCTCACTATCTACCGTCACCGTCGACTCGGTAATTGTCCGCGTACGAGGTGTTGGTAGTCGACTCACAACTTTTGAAGCCAATAAGGTTGGGAATTGGTGTATGGGTCGCTTTTCCTCCAGCATTTTTAGTCGCTTGAAGGCACTACCAAAACTGGCTCCTTTAGCTTTAATCTCCTTATGGACATTTATTTAAGTTTGGACAAATTCTCTAAATTTGTTAATTAGCTTCTCGAGGTGGTCCCACGCTTGCGTCTTCTTAATGTTGGCATTTGCGTCCAAGGCTTTTTGTTGTTGAGTTTGTTGCTCACTGTTACTCCTTTCGTCATTTAGGGTTTTGTTATTTAAATTCTCCATTCTGTTCCCACGATTACCTAGGGAAATATCAGTCAGCCAGCCCCAGCTCCAGCAGAGCCCGCTCTGGTTGCCGGAGTAAGGCCTGCCCCTAAGGACAATACTCTGGGGAGTGACCTGGTACCCCAGAAGAAACCGTTAGCGACGTCTCTACGTGTGTGTGTGTGTGTGTGCGCGTGCGTGCGTGCGTGCGTGCGTACGTGCGTGCGTGTGTGCGTGCGTGTATATGTGTGTGTATTCGGTTTATGTCTTCTTTGAAGTGCCTATGTGTTCGAAGCGTAATTGATAGACTAAACTCACATTACAAAGTTATTACATTATGGATAGGAAAGAAATAAAAAGAGATTGCTTAACCAAGTCTAACTAAAATTTGTTCAGTTCCCTGGTATGTTAAGGTTTTTAGCCACTCGGTTATAACCTTTTTGGATACGTGTGACGTTTGGCGTTTACGTTTATTTTATTATACCTATATATATCACCTTGGAAGAAAACTTGCGTACCTTACAAGACAATTTGTTAAGGATAACCAATTTCACAGTACATGGACTTCGTACGGGAAGATATTCGTGAAAAGATCGCCGGACTCGCCTGCCATTCGTATTGATTGTGAACAAGACCTTAATAACATTCTACTTAAATGACTATATCTTTCTGTGCGTGAGTTTTTGTTACTTAGTTTTAATTATTTTACTATTTTTTATTGTACTTTCAATGATATAAACCCAACTCATACATACTATACTCAAACATACATTATACCTACATACATACATGCAAACATTCTTCATACAACTAATGATGGCTCTAAACAATGTTATTGTGCCATTATCCGCAATATTTTATTATATTCAAAAGCAACATTCATTCAATATAATCATACATTTAAAGTAACGTTTTACAATCACACATCAAAAATATATTACATAAAACAACACGTAACCTATAAGTATTTAGCTTCACTAGAAGTTTGTATTTTGATAAATATCTCGAGTCATGTAACGACGAATACCTCTATAATCTTGGCGCTTTACATTACTCTGAAAACACCTATTATACTGCTTGCGACACCGTTCAGAGCTAAACACTCTGTTCATACAATTTCACCTATTTATATTATTAATTCGAAAATTCGATTGCATTAATTCAATAAACGGTGAACTTGACAACTTTACTGTAGCACAGTCATATCTCTGCGAGATAGAAGACTGTCCAAAATTATTAGATAATCCACACTCGAACATAAAAATCATTCACCAAAATATCCGTAGTGTTAATAGTAATTTTGCCAACTTCTTGACTTTGCTTGATCGCTCTGCTACTGACTGGGACCTTATTATCCTCACAGAGTGTTGGTTGCGTCACACACCCCAGATTCCTTCTTTGGTCGGCTACAACTACACAAAAAGCGAAAACAATCTCACACAAAATGAGGGTATAATTGCTTACTACAACAAAGATATGCGTGTGTCAGTGTGTGAGCCTAATATTCAGGAAGCCAACTGTCTAACAATAGAGATTAATCACAGCACAGTTATAATTGCAATCTACAGACCCCCAGGCTACAAAAACATCACTCCATTTATTGAATCGCTTAACCATCTAATTAGTAGCTTACGATTTATGAATATTATCCTAATTGGAGATGTTAACGTGGACATTGTGCCCGATACCAAAGACCCCCAACGCTACAGTTTATTTAAATCTACTGGCTTCGCATGGTATATTACCCGCCCATCAATTGCCTACACACAGCAAAACATGTTTAGACCACCTTATGCTCAAAAGCAAACTTCCAGCCTTTTGTTTTGTTGCTGAGACGTCAATAACAGATCACGATTGTGTAATATTTATGTTGCATCACAGTGTACAACCAACGAAACCAACAATAATTAAGAAAATTGACTATGACGGACTTGACAATGACATGGATAACATAAGCTTAACACAAATCTATGAAACTTCGGATGTTAATTTAGCTACCTCCCTTTTAATTACGGAATTAAATTAAAAAATTCAAGCAAACACAAAAGTTTTAAAAATACCAAATCGAAGGCGAATACGAAAACCCTGGATAACACTAGGTATACTACGCTGTATGAAGAACCGTGACAAGCTTCATGTAAAATGTAAGAAAAATCCGAATAACGCCATATTCAGAACCACATATACACGATATAGAAATTTATGTAACTCTCTTCTAAAACAGCTTAAACGAGACTATGAAATTAAATCGATAAACAAGGCAGCCAATACCAGCAACAAAGCGTTATGGGACACCATAAAACAAATATCATACACAAACAAGAAACATACTACAGCCTCAGACTTGCTCTCTTCCCACTGACCCTTCTTTGTCGGCCAACAACATAAATAAATTCTTTGTGTCAATTGGTAGAAACCTCTCGGAAAAAACTTTGAACCCTGTTACCCGTAACTGTCTCTTGCACGTTAATTCACAACCATTTTCTTTCGCGTTGGCTCCCACAGATGAGACGGAGGTTCGTACCATTGTTTTAAACTTAAAAAAGGGTAACACCACTGGCCGCGATAATATCTCTGGCAATTTCTTAAAGCGGTACCACCAGTTCTTAGCCGCACCTCTTACTTACATTTTTAATTTAATGTTTAGTACTGGAGTCTTCCCGAAAGAATTCAAACTGGCGGAAGTAATCCCCATCCATAAAAGCGGTGACGCGGGCTGTGTCAATAACTATAGACCTATTTCCATTCTTACTGCCATTTCTAAAATTGCTGAAAAGCTGTTAAATAGACGACTAACAAGTTATCTTGAATCCAAAAACCTTCTGTCAAGTTCTCAATTTGGGTTCAGAGCTGGCATATCTACAAGCGATGCAGTACATAAACTGATCGACCATATTGTTCGTAAACTTGATCAGAAGAAAAAGGTAGTGGCGGTATTTTTGGATCTGGCTAAGGCATTTGACACAGTCCGTGTCCCACTCCTAGTGGATAAATTGGAGAGGATGGGAATTCGTAACACTCAACTTCAATTGTTCAGTGACTACTTGACTGGCAGGCAGCAGAGAGTCAGGGTAGGTGACACCGTTAGCGATGATTTACCAATCGATTATGGCGTGCCCCAAGGCAGCGTCCTCGGTCCAACGCTGTTTCTCTGTTTTATTAACGACCTCTGCAATCTGCCACTCAATAATGGAAAAATAGTGACGTACGCTGATGACAATGCATTGGTTTTCCATGGCGATACCTGGAATGACGCGTATAGTTCTGCACAGCTTGGGTTTAACGTTGTGTCCTCTTGGCTCAAAGATAATGGCCTTACACTTAATGTTGGAAAAACGATCTGCATGCCATTCTTTATCAAAAACAAACCGACGCTTCAGGAGGGCAGTCATGGCATAATATATCATACCTGCTCGCTCAGCCAACCTTGTTCATGCACTCGCCTAAATGAATCCTCCAACATTAAGTATCTAGGAATCTTGCTGGACAGTACGCTGAGTTTTAGTCACCACCTGGACCTACTTGCCGCAAGAGTCCGCAAATTAATGTTTATATTTAAAAACCTGCGGCACATAGCAAACGCACGGATCATCAGAATGGTTTATCTAGCACTCTGCCAATCTATAATCAGCCACTGTGTGACAGTTTGGGGTGGGGCATGTAAGAGCGGCTTAATAAAATTAGAAAGAGCTCAAAGGGCAGTCTTGAAGGTAAGTCTGTCCTTGCCATTCCTTTATCCTACTAGGGAGCTATATAAGCTCGCCGACGTCCTAACCGTTAGACAACTATTCATCTTGGGGATCATTCTGAAACAACATGCTGCTCTTACTTATGTTCCCCCGGCTCTTAAACAAAAGCGCCGGCAATATCATGTCTGTGATACACTTAACACTAAATGGACCACAGCTTTCTCTACGAGATTCTTCGGTTTTCTGGGAGGCTATCTATATAATAAAATCAATAAACACATTAACATATACTCCAACACACGTTTCCATTGTAAGAAAGCAGTCACAACTTGGCTCAAATGCCTTAATTATGAGGAAACGGAGGACCTCTTACACATCCCATCTTAAATGCACCACACGGCTTTAAAATAACATTAAACAATACACAATACAATACACAAACTTAAAATAATTATAATTTGCGGTCTCATAAATACTAACTATGTTGCACACTTCCAAGCACACACACACATACACACACACATACACACACACACACACACACACAAACACACACACACACAATTACTTATAAGCAACGCATACTCCACTTGTAGTACTCTCATTCACCCTTGACCTCACATAACACTCATATAACATACTCCAAGGACCCAGAGTTGGGAGAGGCTGGTAATCTGTCATACAGGCCTGTCCTAGTACGGATACCAGTCTCTCACATAGGATCACATCCAAATGTGTTTTTTGACGGTTATATGTTTTAATTGTAATTGTAACTATGTGAGAGAGAACAATAAATTATTATATTATTATTATTATTATTATTATAAACTAGCTTCTGCCCGTGACTTCGTCCGCGTGGAATAGTTACTTTGGGCTAACGCTAACTTTAACCCGCGACTTCGTTTACGTAAGGTGAAAATATTTTTAAATAATACGTACGTTATGGAGCTGTTTTAGGTACAATATTTTAGGTAAATAACATCGCAAAAATATCATAAAAACGTGATGTAGGCATCACATTTTTATGATATTTTTGCGATGTTATTTTAAAACTATCGCAGTTTTAAAATAACATCGCAAAAATATCATAAAAATGATCTCCTAAGATATTCATTGAAATCGAATGATGTAAAGGGCAATTTGGTTTTAAATTAAATACTTGTGATGAATAACGTAATTATTTGGATAAGGATTAATATCATGTTTATAAAAACACCTTCGCAATTAATGCATTATTTTAGAACAAATTTGGTTAGCATAAAAAAAGTTATAGTGAGTCAACCTTAAAAGATAGATATATGCTGTCCTGGACTTTTTTTAGAACTTTTAAAGGGGAACAATTCTGTCATACATGATTTTTGCGAAACTAACTGTTTACGCAGCGCACGCAGCGGAAGCTCTCAAAAGGAAAAAAATCCTCCGATTTTAAAACATTCTTCATTGGTGCTCCGCTCCTATTGATCTTAGCGTGATGATATATAGCCTATTATAGCCTTCCTCGATAAATGGGCTATCTAACCCTGAAATAATTTTTCAAATCGGACCGGTAGTTCCTGAGATTAGCGCGTTCAAGCAAACAAACAAACAAATAAACAAACTCTTCAGCTTTATAATATTAGTATAGATGTAAGCTGATTGGGTTGCATACTGACGGCGCCGGCGCGCCGTGCAAAAGCGGTTCGGACCCTTGGGGAGTAAGCCACTATATCCTTCCGTCTTTTCTCCTGACTGTCTTGGGTAAATGGAATAGATTTTTGTAAGTGGAGGATCGTAATTAAAAGATATAGTTTTCTGACTGAAAGTATGCCACTGATTCTATATAGTTCGACTGTGGGGTATCTGTATGGTTTATAGTACATAACCTTTATAAGTGACGTTTGGGCTCTTTCTAACTTAATGAATTTAGTTTTAGTGGCTTCTCCCCAGACTGGTAAACAGTATGTAATAATTGATTGCGTGAGCTCAATGTAGATGCTATTTAGTGTGTTAATAAAACATACCAAGGATGTTTACACCAAAATATCACCATAGTTTCTAATTATTTCAAAAGCAAGTGATACTTAAATAAGAGGCCATACGCTGTTCGATTCCGATTCGATTGCCGTAGTCCGAATAAATTTGGTACTCTATAATTTTATATACATATTTGCCTGTTGCTTAGAGTCTCAAGGCTATATAACTGTACCAAAGACAGGAAATTTTCAAAATTTCGTTATTGTAATGTTGGTCTCAGAAATAATGTAAGTGATTTCGTTCCAGTCGGAATACTTTTGATCATCTTTGATGGATGACCGTTTATTAGTATACATAATAAATTTTTTTGTTCATAAGTATACACAAATAAGTATATTCAGCCACAGTGTATTTATTCCCAAGTGTATTTAAATTGGCTTGCACGTGCTGCTAGGATCATCTTGAAAACAGTCTTCCACGACGGCCTTCGTATCACTGCAGCCCTCAGTGCGTTATTCTCAATATACATAAGATGTTAGGGTATTATAGACTCCCCGTATCGAATTCACGTACTCGCCAAGAGACGAAGGTTGTAACTTTTTGGTTGATTGGTTAACCTTAATGGTTTTATCTGGGCTAGTTAGGAGGCCCGTGATACGACACAGGCTGAGACAGTCTTGACCCGTGTTATAAGAGAATATTTCTAATTAAGACGAGACTACCCCTTTTACGACATTCTGCGTCGGATTCGCAGCGGTTGTGAATGCCACGGCTACGCAGGTCACGGATTTAATACCCGGGTCGTGCAAAGTGTTATTGGGTATTTCTGTAAAAAAAGTCTTAGTAGCAGCACGGAGCCTGAAACTGTGCTCGGCAGACGGCAATAGGGTCGTACCCTTCTGGGTGAGACCTATTACCATAAGTGGTAAATCTATGCTTAAGACTGTGTGCGTGATACTGACACAGATTGCCACACAGTTATAACCGACTAGCTTTTGCGCGCGGCTTCGCCCGCGTGGTACCTATGTACATAAATAAAAGTAGACTTACCCAGGTTTTAAACTACCTCTATATAAAATTTAATCTAAATCGGTTGAATGATTTAGCCGTGAATAGGTAACAGACAGACAGAGTTACTTTCGAATTTATAATATTACTAGTAAGGATAGTGTGTAATTTAGACGAATCGGGTAATACCCAGGCTTGTCGAGCCACCGTTGTCGATTACCCTGTATTGATATTTACACGCTCTCTTCTACCCCTGGCAAATAGATCCTGCCTTAAATAGAATTTGCTAATTCACGTCAGCATCGAACTGTTTCGTACCACCATCTCATCATTTCAGCCGCCAAGCAAATTTGAATTCCAAAGGTAGAATAGCCGTTTCCTTATCCTGTTGTGTTTACAGGAGTAAGATTACACAACAATGTTCGTCAGAGGCATTTACCGCAATTTAAAGCCCTAATAATATGCTTGCACAATAGCATGCATTTTTATTTACGTCACTGGAACAATATTGTTGGTACATTCAGAATGTTTAAAAAACGTTTTTAACTTTATATTCCCACGCCTAAAAGGAATGCGGATAATAAAATTGATGAAAGTTTGCGCACTACATACTTATTAACCCGGCGTCATGGGGGTTGGGTCTGTGAGACCCGTCACATTTTATTTCGCTTCTAGTACGGCTACTATGCGTGCGACTTTGCCGTTCTTCTCAATAGCTGGAGCTGTTGAGTTGTTCTATGCGTCCCAGGTAACACGTTAGTCGTGCGACCATAGATTAATATGTATCACTGGCGACAGCCGCAATGGGAGTTACACGTGCACAAAATTGAATAAGGTATGTGAGACCCATCCCCGCAGTTAGTGTCACAATTTCGCGCCATTTTGTATAGATATTATTTTAATTATGTATATAAGTATATTATTTTAAGTATTTATCCTTTTATATTTGTGTTTTTGTTGTTGTTTACAAATAAAGTTCGTGATATATAGTTTAAGGTATTTTATTTATGTTTTTTGTAGGTACTTGGTAAAAAAATGGATCGAGAAGAGGCAGAACGACAGCGTATTCTTTCGATTTTACAAGAGATTTGATTGTACCAAAGATAATGATTCAGAGTGATTAATTGTTTTTTCTTTTAAAGATAATTTAATTTAGTTTCCTACATAAAAGTGCCATTAAACATTAAGACTGATTGTTAATTAATATTAGAATTACCTTTAAGTAGAAGAGAAAGATTTTGTTGATATTTGTCGTTCTTTTTTTTAAAGCTCTAATAAATATGATTAAAACATAATATAATATGATATTTGTGTTTTATTTATTTACATAAACTAGCGGTCACCTAGTGCTCGAAATTCGACCAGTTTGCCTGTAAGATATTGCTGATATATATGTCATTATATATTGATATATGTAACCATAGTTACGCGCTTCGACTACGTGTGTCAAATGCATAGATGTGTGCGTGTAGTGTTTTTTCATTAATTTAATGTATTTCTAATGCATATTTTATAAATCTTACTATACGAAGGTTATGACTAAACCTTTTGTTAAAGCCGTCAAAATTAGATCAGCAATTCTTGGAATTTTAAATTTTCATTTTGCTAAGTTGTTACCAAAAGATAGCGTTAAAGTAAAAGGAGGTTAAATGTTCTTCAATTTTAGTTGGTCCCTTTTGCTGATACAATGGCATTACTGTGAGTGCTCGAGCTATTTTATCGATCGCATGCACTTGATTTGAATTCTCGGATTTAGCCAGCTATTAATGTTGTTCCGTCAGCAAAAAGTGTTGAAAACGAGACAATATTTGTCGGGAATTCAGGATGCGCAACCTTTGATCGAAGTGCGCAACTCTGAACTTCTTTTCGTGAACCATCTGTGCCGGTATCATGAATATCTATGCCACTCGATAATTTTATTAATGACTAACTAACTATATTTCTTTAGTTACGTATTCAGATGAATTTATTTTGACCTGATTTGGACATAGACCACTCGTAAGTCCTGAATTCAAGCTCGTTTTTCTGTGTATTCCCAATCGTTCTTGCATATATGTTTGTAACCGTGAACCTTTTGACGAATTGAATGAATTGAAGTAATTATCATACTATTTTAATGCGGTTACCATCGTATACCATTGATATATAAAAACCCTTGTATACCTAATAATGTAAATGCGATTGGGAATTTGTTTGTTTGTTTATTTGTTACACTTTGACGTCTTAACTGATATTTGGCATGCACGTTTTCAGGAGTACAGAAGAGGATATAGAGTACCATTCATCCAGAAAAAGTACTGTTCCCGGCGGATAAAAATAGACGAGAGACGAGCAAAGCCACGGGCAAAATCTAGTAGTTTATATTATTTAGCATGTGAAAACAGGCGCGTTGCGGGCCCTAGGAAAAATAATTAAAGGAGGGATGAGAGGAAGGCATTGGGTGAGTTAGAGGCTTCAGAACTGTTACCCACTGTATGTAACGCGGTAATAGTGTCATAGCAGTGAACGGTGCGGCGTCCTTCTCCTCGATAACCACTTAATGGTAGGTATTTAATTTGCGCAGACTATGTTCACTGTTATGCTAGGATGTAATAGGTGGCAATGTAGTTAAGTTATAAACAATTTCTATATTAATAGACCAAAATGACTCATAGTCACAATATCTGACATATTGTGAGAACGACTCTTTTGTGTTCAGCGACTTAATAGAAAATCGCTATATTTGCGCTTAAATGCTATCGTCCAGTTATTAATTAAAAGTATTGATAGAAATTTACGAAAAGGGTAGACCTATGCGTCTTTCTGCCTACTAAATATTTACGTACCTATATATAATAATTTACTAAACAACACAGAATATATAAACAAAGTATTTTAAGATCTTTCAGCGCGCATTTCTGGTACCATTTGAAAAATTAAATAAAATAACATTTGAAAGGTATTGGCATTTGCACAGTGGTAATTCACTCATACTGCGCTATAAATTATGAATAATAAGGCGCAGTGTAGACAATATTTAAGTGATCTGTTTAACTGGTATTGAGTGAGCTGACCAAAGTGTCGAGACTTGCGCGCCATGAAAACGGCGTGATCCACATTCCACAGGTTGTTGTTCCGATGCTTGGTATTTGTAGATTTAATGCTGGACACAAGGAAATGATACAAGGGAATTTATATTGTAAACAAGTTGTCAGTTTAAAACCTACCGGAGAAAATATTATGGCTCATGAGCATTTACTTAGCTAATGTTATTCCTAAAATAATTTGAACTCGATTTGTTTTGCATGTAAAAAGCCGATTACTAGTTGCTAATAGGTAAAATGTGTAACTTTTCTTTGTAAAAATATACAAAATGTAGTAAATAAAAAATTTCTTTCAAAATGCACGTATTACGATTATATATTATATAATTGAACTATATAACGTTTTAAGACTTAAGAAAGTTAGAAACTTAATGTGAAATAGAATCAAAAAGAAATGTAGAGCCAAACAGGACGACGATGGCGATGGGTGTGACGATTGTATATAAGTATATCTTGTGTGTGGGGGCCAGTCAATACAAACCGGCGCGACACTTTGACCCAGTGGGATCTTTTGTGTGTATATAAGTATAAATAACACCATACTAAAATATAGGAAACTATGTTTGTTACGTTTTAATTCCTAAACTGTCGAAAAAGAGATGGGTACTTTAGAATCTGCCAAAAACGCTTATAAGATATCTGGGTTCTTTCTACTTCTAGCCGTATTATTTAAGTGCTATCTACCCTTATAGTTTTCCAAAAAATAATATTGCGCTAGTTATTGTCGTCAGATTGACAATTTAATCATTTGTAAGGCTCCAATAATCTCATTAACTGTCAACAGTCCAATTATGAGCTCAACTTAGCATTATAATGTGTATATGTGTTATACATAAATAAACGGAGAGCAAGCTCATTACCATGATTGCTAATTAAACCTTTACTTAGACTTCTAGCAAAGTCATGAGCGATTTCCAACGATTGATCTCAACGCACTGCTCCGAATAAATTAAAATGAAGAGGTCGCGGACGTTTTTATACGAAGCTAGCCTCGCCCGCCCCTCACTGTACTTCAATAACAAATTGGACCAATCGCAAGGATACAGAATGCCCCACAATGTTTTCATTCATTCTTAAATCTAGAAACGCGGTTTGGGATATACAAACGACTTATAAAAATATTGATCACATCAGAATTTATTCTTTGATTGAGTGATACTGATTAGTCACGACTATCAACTTCAATAATAAAGCCTTTAATTTTAAACAAGGATAAATAATTATGTCAAAGGCAAGCAAATGGCACTTTCATTTAATTTTTAATCGTCCAGGCATTTTACATTCGTTATCATAAATTTAACATTTTACTAACTAACATTACTAACAATGTACTTTAGGTACTCGTCATAAAATTCCATACTTGTGTTTATATGGGATGTAAGGCAATGAAAAATGTACGGAAGTTTTACCTATCGGGCGAAACGGGTATTTAATTGACTAATTTATTATGACGTCACATTTTTGTAAACATCTTTTGTTATGGTTACCTACTCCCCAACGTTGATTAACATACATGTGACGTCACTTGAGGTCTTGGCGCCATATTGCCGGGGTGAGTGTTTTGACTGTTTAAATAATCAGTATATTTTGCAATGAATTTTGTTTATGAAATAGGTACTTAAAAGATTATTTGTAGGATCCATGGACACCACTATATAACGTGAGATGGTTGCCAGAAACTAGTCAAATGTTATTGCATATTCGAGGCAACAGCGGGCTCTTCTCTTCAAGGCAACGCGCAACAGTGGGCTTTTTCAATCGATATGAGACATGCGCTGTACCGACTTTATCTACGCGTTGTACCTAAGATTGATACTTATAACAACACATGAATATGTGAAATATGGCGCCGGCCATTGAGGAATTGAACAACAAATTTCTCTTTTTATAATATTCGCTATCTCATATTTTCGGATTTGCTGACTAAGAAAGTTGATATTCATAAATTATTCCGTATCTTGAATAACATTACTCTCCCTTTCGAAACACAAATTGCATTTATTTTAAGCTATATTTTGTTTCCTGTCCTAACTCGGACACTATTTTTCCAAACGTAGATGTATTTTATTTTGATTTGCGCGTCGTTATTACCGGCATACGATGCTTAAATAGTTTCAGCATATAAGTACCGAATCAGATGTTACATATTTTACGTGCAGATATTTACATAACATATAGGCTAGGCTTATTTTATGATAAACACTTAAGAACTAGTGCTCTATCTGTCTATATCCTGGTAAGATATAAGATTTTCGTTTTCTAGAATTTAATCACTAATATATTTAGATTTTAATGTTACTATGTATTCTACGTTATGTATGTACAGTACACGCCAGTGCAGACACGCGACCAAATCGAGAACAACATAGAAAAATATACAATTACACCGTTAAAACATAGATTAAACATAAAACATTCAGATTAGTAACGCAATATTAAAATTAGTGGTGTTGAAAATTAAAATGAACCGTAAAACAATCTTTTATAACGATTTAATTTTATTGTTTACGTTATAGACTGCATTCGGCTTATACACGCTGTAAATGTTATGCTTATGAGTATTGTTCGAGTAAATATAAAAAATAGACTAGTAGGTACTTGTGTAACTTGATAATGAGCTTGTGAGTACAGTTCATGTTCACTTGAATAATAATATTGTGGGATTCGTCGCGGCATGTTAGTGATTACATTATCAAGCCCAACGAACTAGGCATAACCCACAGATTTCCATAGCTTTTATGTATGTCAATTGCAAGAGTAGAATAAATATTTGAAGTAGACCACAATGCGCACAGTGGGAAATAGCCGTACAAGATCATGAATAATACGGTTAACTAGTTCTCTCGTAACACTACCAGTGTTGTAACATTGGTCCACAGCATGTGACATTGAAATACATAGAGATCAAGCTCCGACACTTGGAGCCCGCTCAAGTCACACTTGTTTACTCTACAACTATTTGAGTCATAAAGTTCCTCACGAACAATACATACTTACTCACTGTGGAATTTATTGGCAATGACTATGATTCACCAGAACCATAGAGCATTAATGAGATCACTTAAAATTTAAAGTCACACAATTTAAATAAATTAATACGTTATAGATATTGCTTTATTTAATAAAATTATAGCCAAGAGTAGTTCAACCTCCAGATTTAGTTTGAGCTAGAACGTGTATAAAATTATTAATAATCACAAATCACAGGAAGTAGGTAATATCACTAGAGAGAAAGAAAATAAAATCATCTTTCTAAGTACACCTAAATACGAATTACAATTATATAATATCACCACTGAGATACCTACATTGTATTGTATTGTAATACATTACGTTACATCTGCCTACACAAGATGACAACTATGTTAATATTCAAGTAGAATTTATCATCTAATACAAAAGTACACTATAAATACTTAGGCTAAGAAGATACTCTAGGCGAATTATGAAAGCACAGATTAGTGATGATGTCCTTCTAAAACGTATGTAGTACCTACATAATGACCTAATCTTATTCGATTACACATTGCTGAGTACGCATTCGTCTACACTGAGATTCAAGCGACACTGATGCTAATATTCTAAATCCCTAACAATCAATATCACAATATAGCTACATAAATACATGACGATCCAAAGATGCGCCAACACCAACTATTACATTTACCTGCAAAGACTGTGTTATGTAACTGTGAAACTTGTGTTTGCTTATGCAGATATTAATATTACAAATCATTATTTGTATCAGATAATTTATGAAGTTTGTTTGACGACAGTCTAACGTAAAAAAAATGTCTATAACAATACCTAAATGGAACTAAGGGATGTTTTAGAGTAACTCGCTGTTAGAAAACTTAATAATAGTATTCCGATGTCGGTAGATTTATTCTCATTTGTTGCAAACGTGTGAATCTAAAGTAATTTCATTAGACTTTCTTTGACATACTTACACACAAGATTACTGACTAAAACATTAGTCAAGACTTACAAAATTATAAAACTCTCAACGTACCTAAGACTAATAGAAATTATGTATTTCATATCTACTATCTAATAAGTATCTGGTGTTCATATAAATACACGTAACCATGACAAATTTAACAGCCAAGACCAAGTCTGAATTTTGTTTCTCTAAACTGTATGTAAGAATATTGATAGAAAATAATAGTATTTGTCTTAGAATAATCATATAATATTTTTACATCAAATACTTCCAAATAATTCGAATAAATCTCTAGTACCTACTTGTGTGTGAGAAAATATCCTTAATAAATAAATTAAAATTAAGTAAATTATTGCTATGCTTCACATACTACAGGAATAAGGCGTAAACTATATTTCTAAACTTAATTTTACCCTGATCTTTTTACAAGGTCGACTCTTAAAATATATCGAGGGACCACTCTAACATACTGTTGAAAACCATTTATGTTTCAAAACGGTATGTTACAGCATCATAAGTAATACTGAAATATTATATCATTAAATTGTATATCATTACTACCGAGATATCTTTTAACGTAGTTTGATGTCATGAAAATGATAATAAATAATATTCGAGCACTTTTCTCAATCACTATACTCCATTTTTTTAGGTATTTAACTAAAGGTAAACAATTTGGATGTGACTTTTTACACAAACACATATTAAACAAACTTCTGCTTAAACCCTTAGTTCCCAAAGTAGTCCAGGTGGACCCCCAGGGGTCCACGGGAGACTAGACGGGGGTCTACGTTGTCGTGACAAAAAATGAGGGTTCACGATCCGTAAGCCGGGGTCCACGAAAATTTATTTGGCTTGACTTTACCTATCAATGTAGGCAGTTAATATTTTAAGAAGCTCAGCGACTGGTACTTGTAAAAACTTGCATATTCCATATCCAGTGGTCTCAAACCTACCGATTCTTCGATGTAGAGAATTACTAAAAACAAAAAAAAAGATCAGCCCGACGCGCCTACTGTGGTAGGTTGAAGATCAGCCCATAGAGATTTGATTAATTGCATGAAGGAATATGGTAGAAATGTAGCTGCAGGGGGTCCACCGGAACCTAAAACTTGAAAGTGGTCTATGAGAAAAATGTCTGGAAACCTCTGGCTTAAACTAACGGTTCAATTGATTTAGTAATCGTTATTGTTGTATTTACATTGATCTTTAGCAGCATTTAATTTTTAAACTGAGATTTTAGATAAAAAGACACATCAAAATTGTTTACCTTTAGTTAAATACCTAACCAAATGGAGTATACTTACATGTTTTTATTATATGCTACAAAAGAATAAGATAGATTATTTTGTTAGTTCGTGTAACGTACAAACTACAACGACACTTATTTAGATATATCATTAACGTCACAGGCTTAAACGATCATAATATGCCTTACGTAATAACGATTAGACAACACTCGCTTTCTCATTATTATCATCCAAAGATTATAAGTCAGACACCAATTAAAATGTCAAAACACATTCATGAATACCTAAGAAAATAAATATCAATTATGATTATTTTGAAATAAATTTACACACAAGATATCTTCGAAATTTATAAATTTTATTAGGAGTGCACTTTGTGTACCTACTCTATGCTAATATTAATTTTGACATTTTGAGTTATACGTTATATTTTTATTGAACTATTAGGTAGGTAGGTACTAAAAATCGTATAATTTAACTATTCAACATATTCCTGAAAAATTTACACTGAAATAAATTTATATATTTTTTTTTATTAGATCCATTTAACATATTATTATTATACAGAATCTCGAATTAGCATCGACATAAAAAGCCAAGGTCACTTTTAGAAACTGTTGAAAGAATTTATCTGACTTAGACAATTTGTACCTACCGTTTTAACGATATGACGGTGGAAAAAAATCTTACGATTATACTCATGAATCATAATATTATCTGCACACTATGGTTGTACGCAACTACTCGAAGTTTATTCATGTGTTTTATTAATAAGTAATGTATGTATGTTTATTTGAAACAGTGACATAACCCAAAAACGTGAGACGTCGCACCAAAGACATTCATAAATTAATATTTTACTTTATGTAAGCGGAAGTGGAGTGATACTATATAAGTTGTCAACCTTACGACTTGTATTTACGAAATATTTGCAGGAAATTAAATTTCTTACTAATTCGTTTAAAGTGTTCAAGCTACATAAATCACGTTACTTGCAGTTCTAATTACAGATAACTCAGCGCCACATCCTAGGACGCCGTTAGGAATTATGAATTAATAATTAAAACCCATTTTATCAAAACCATTTCTTTACGTAACACGATATTAGCACAGATATCGATTTCTTTACACTATGATATATATTAGGTCATATAGAATAGCGTAAATAGCCATTTATTGACATCGCAAATAAATTAGCCTCTACTTAGATAATTTTATACTGCAAATACTTCTAAAACTTTTGGTGTTATGTCATTGTTATAAAATAAAAGTAAGGAAAATGTTTCTATATACGACTACATTTGGAATGGCTAGGCAGTGTTTAAGGCTGCAGGAGGGGCCGGTCAGCCTCTGCGCCTTCGGCAGGTCGGAGCGGCTCTTGAACTTCGGCCCCGGCGTCGCCGTTGGCCAACAACGCGTCCCCGGGCTCCGCCGCCGGCGGTACCTCCATCTAAAACGAACATGTCATTTATTAAATAACAACCACTATTAAAAATTTAATAATCCGCTGTCTGAGTTCATTTAGAAGAAGCTCTCCCCTTCGTGTTAGTTTTGACAAAACCGTATAAACGTTAAACAAAAACAGTCAATCAATATTGAAAGGTTAAATTATGATGAATATTTAACATCATCAGTATGAATATTTAACATCATCAGTGTGGCGAGTAGGTAACCTATTTGCTACAACTTTGTATTATTCAGACAACTTGTATAATAAAAAATGTTGTTGTATTTAATTGTAATCTTTTTACGTATTCAAGAAAAAAAAGGTCTTTTAGTAATAATTATTTAGTAATAAAGTAAATATTCAGAAACATTTTATAACATAGAAGATATCAAATTGAATTATAATATTGTATTATCTTGTGCTGCAACTGCAGTCTTTATCTAATTTATAATCACATGTATTTTCGTTTTTTCGTATAATAAATTTGTTGGTTTTACTCAGTAGTTGACAAGGCTAAGCGAAACGGGTTTCTTACCTATACAAGTCATTCGATAGCGAGTTATTAAATAACGTATCATATCTAATAATACTTAGTACCTATACATATATAATATTTAGAATGTAAGTACATTGTAGATCAGGACTCGTTCATGAACATATTACTATTGGGTCATCGTTATTGATGAATAAACCCTTATATGTATGTATATTGTATGGGTAGGGTATGCCTAAAAGTTATGTATGTATCTTAGAGTCACGGCTGTATATAAACGGAAGATTAAGCAGACTAATATATTCAGGCTGCTATAACGTATTATTACTAAGAATTTGCTAACAGAAAACTTAAGTCATAGGGCCAAGAAATAAATCATATATTTATTTATCAATAAATATATTATTATGATTTATTTCTTGGCCTTATATTTTCAATTCCGATTTTGTTACTGATTAGTACTGCCTTAGGTACTGCGTCTGTAGAGAATCAATCAAAATTCTACATTTATTTTAGTACAAATTATAGCGAAGAAACAATAGAGCGCCATCGCGTTTTCAACTTGCTACAATTTAGTCAATCTTCGCTTTTCGTCTTGAAAATAACAAAGTCGACTGTCGTGATGCGCCTTCGCCGCGCCAGTCAGTGACAATCCATACTTCGTTTTTCTATTTGAAAATCTGCTAATATGACAAATGGCTATTTCTACGAGATATATCGAGAATTCCAGTTTAGCATCAATAATTTTATCGTAAAAAGAACGCTAAAGAAATTTGGTGAACATCTTTTCAGTCAATAGAGTCTAACATTATCCGGCACAATTTAAAATCTATCCATAAGCTGCTAGTTATTTTAACACTAACAAAGTAGGTTTGAATGCCAAAATAGGCTGAAATATTTGATTCGGATAGTAAAAAATTAAGATTTCTTGCTGATACTGGATAAAACATTTTCAGTTATTAAAAAACAGATCAATCGGTAATAAAATTGTGTTGTGGAGAAAAGTGTCTAATAAAAGGATGGTTTAACTGAATAACGGTAGTAAATAGACAAGTATTGCGAGTGCTGGCACCATACGTAATACATATTGCAAAAGTAAATTGGTGTTTAACCTTTAATAGTAGAAGAACATTCATTAAGAAAGCAGCATGAATACTCACACCTAAAAATAAATATCTTAAATAAACCTGTTGGATTTCTTTTTTAACGACACGTGCCTTATTTAAATTTAAAAAAAAACCAAATGATATCTCCGTCGTACGCGGTGTCGCTAAATACAAACGTTTGGTGACGAGTAATTTGACGACTAGGTATATGTAGATTACAGATCATATGGAAAATTATGCTATGTGCTAGAACATAGAAATAAATTATAGAGACTATTTAACGGCCAAACGTCTCGGCCGATTGGTGATTGATTAACTTTCAAAACGTAAACGTAACACAATTTGATGTGTGGTATTACGAATCAATTAGAAATACTTTTTTGAGAACTTTAGGGACAGAACCGTCGCCGTCGAGGACATTCGATATGGTCTTAGCAGGAGTTTCAAACTGATGTCCGAAAAATTCACATCAATAACGATTACAACATTTATATGCCATGACTGTTTAGTCTAAAGTTAGACTTACAATAACTACCCCATCTACCATTTACGACAAATATAGATGTTATTTAACAGAAATATGTATGTCGTTATGTAACAAGTCAGTACAAACTATTTAATATTGTTAGAAATGCAGTGTGGTTCATTATTCTGTTGTGCTGAGTTTGATGTCACAGTTAGTAGGAAAGAAGTGGCTCGAGGTGATCGTCGCGGGGAGATGTCTTGGGAAGAAATCGCGAGGCGAGGCGGGCGGTCTGTCCGTGCAGGGCGACTGAAGGTAGTTCGGCCTGTCCGGGTAGACTGTCCACCGCGCTCACGCTTCGCAGCGCTTCCAACTTCTTTGCTGCCATCACCACCTAGTAAAACTGTTTACTACTGCCAATATACATAGCATTATACCACAGACCATCAAACTGATAAGTTATGCATTCAAACTACACGATAATTACATATATTCTTATGACCACGTAGTAATAAGAAGATAATGACCTTATTATAATTGCAAGTGGAATTAAATTACATTTAAAACACAACAATTAAACGTTAGTTGATCATAAATATTGTCGATGAAGACGCAGCTAACATCTGTAATAAATTAGGTAAAATATACAGTAGGTACATACACATGATTAAGGAGTTATACCGTATATTCCTCAATCGTTAGGTACATGATTATCATAAATGTTTGGTGAGTCGATTAGTAGTAGGTATTCCATAATGTACATAATGTACACATTAGGCGTTACTGACAGTGTGTTTGTCCGTGGGGCCAGTGGGTGTGTCTCGTTTGCCCTGCAGGTAGTAGGTCATGAGCTGGCCCTTGCCCTTGACTGCCACCAGGCCGCGCTGCTCGAAGTAGTAGCCGAAACTCTGTAAAATCTCGCAGGTCTCCTCTGTCACCTGCAAAGCGACAAATAGGCAACAATACAATGGAATTTCGGATAAAACAAAAAAGGTTGTAAGAGCAACATTTGGCTTTTACAAAAAATAAACGTTTTTGATTTATAAAGTTATGAATCACTAAGTTTATGGAACATGTTTTATTGCTGGTGCAATATTGCACAATGTTACATATACAATACACATGACCAAGCACACACTAATTTTAAAAAGAAGACGATTTCATGCTTGTTGTTACTTAGAATATATGTATATACTACTACGTAAAAAAAACATGTCGAAGAGAAAATCAATGATAAAATGTTATTTGTGGAAAATGTTGAATATTAATAGCCATTTAGGCTAGTATAATAGATAGCCTCTGCTACGGGCATTGAATGAATTATAAAATAAGCCGCCTGCTAGTTCACGGCGAGATACCAAAATGCTAATTGAATTTTATTACCTACAAAACAACGCTTGATTAAGTCTGACATTTATACCTACATATTATATGTATGCATATTATACAGGTATAATCATTTTTATATTTATTCTGCTAACTCAAGGCTGCAAATGCACAGTAGGTATGTAAAGAAAAAGTTATTCCCGTCGAATTAAGAACCTCCTCCATTTCCGTCGATTAAAAATCAAAAGCTATTTTGTAATATAATGGTAAGATTAATTTGTGATTAGCTTCACCCGCGTGAGTCGCATGGGAACTCATACCGTGATAAAAACTATCCTATTCTAATTTATATCTTAGAATATGACCAAATCTACGCCATCTAGTTGTCAAAACAGTCAACTGTCACTAGAAAAATAGTGTTTGCAAGGATTAGAAGATGAATATTGTTTCTACATTATTTAACAAAGTCTTAGTATCTTACAATACATGACATAGTTGTAACAAGATGGAGAAATACTCGTATATATAATTAAACTTGGCCAATGCTTCCAAAATAATAACAACTATTTTCATTATTTGACCATCGTCTGGTAGACCAGTAAGTATGAAATATAATGAATAATTCGATAATTTTACTACAATTAAATATACCTTTATATAATATAACACTTTAGGTACCTGGATGCAGCCAGCTTTGCCGGTACTCTCCATCCTGGAGGCGACGTTAACAGTGTTGCCCCAGATGTCGTAGTGAGGCTTCCTCGCGCCGATGACCCCGGCGGTGATGGGCCCGTGGTTGACGCCCATCCTCAGCACGAAGTGGTTGAACGACTGCTCGTTAATGGCCGCCAGCACGCGCTGCAACTCTAGCGCGAACTCCACCAGGCACGCCAGGTGTGCCCATCGTACCAACACTCCGTCAGACGGCTATAGGCACAACATACCGTTTCCCACTTATTGCTATTCATACATTATTCTGTTATATCCGGGAAAATTACTCGTCGATGCAACGATTTTAAGCATACTTTTAAATTAAGAATTTCTGTTTATTCACTAGGGTGCTAAAGCCTATACCTTGTCATATTTACATTTAAAACAAATTTGCTGATTTTAATTTATATAAAGACATTAAATCGATATCTACGGTCAATGATGACATAAAGAAAACATAAAACTAGCATAATAAGCTACTGATATTTTATTATTTCATATGTTATAACACGTTGAGTCTCACCTGCATTTGTCGCGTAGGGTTTAGGCCTGAAGCAGCCATGTAAGTGGAGCTGATCGTTTTTATTTTAATGATATCCTTACTGAACTTAGAGTCTTCCAGCAACTGAAACCAGCCCATTACAATAAAATGTAATTATATTATCTGTGGCTAAATAAACTTTCTCCTTCTTAAAATATTTATTGAACACAACAGTCAATTATTGTCAAATGTGAAATTTTTAATACATGAAGCAATAATTGCAATTGTTATGTAAATAGATTCATGCATAGTGTGACATTGCAAATCATGTATAACAATATATTTTGATATCCGTGTACGTAACACATGTAACTTTCATGTTATGTGTAAAGTGTTAAGCTAACAATTACCCACCAAATCAAAGTCTGATATAACTTCGTTGAGAAACCGTAAACATTCTAGGCCTTGGTTATTAACTGTTTCTTCCGAGTAGAACTCTGTAACACGTCAAAGATTAAACTTTTATTATTATAATATGTATAATGTATATAGTCAGAAATGTTTATCATAATAGAAAGGACAATGAACAATTTGGCTTATGAATCAACACACATTCCACCTAAACAATAATTTGTATTTTATTTTATGACTTAATAATCAATCATTACAATCTCACGGACACTTTCGAATCTTATTTTCGTGTTAAAAAGTATTTTCGCGATTTCAAATACATCGGTATCCATTGTTTACATCTGAGACACGCGGTGTTGCCATGCCTAAAGTTTTTACAATATGTGTACGGTTTTATCAGAGAAATTATTCCCTATTTAGCTTGTCTGTAATTTTTCTTACGTAGTTAATACGAATGCTACTCTATAAATATCATTATTGAACTTCATCATAGATATGACCAATTTCTTAAAAAGTCATAAGTTTTAATGTAAAAAACCATAATAGATACTACTTTCTCGGTATTATACTTACGTTTTTCTATAGTGCAAGCATGGCAACACTTTTTTTTACGTTGTGGAATGCAATGATGCATACCCCTCCGCGGGGGCGGGCGGAGAGGTTATGTCGGACTCACCGGGGTAAAAGATGGAATAAAGATGATAATAATGGACCGCCCGGATTATTCAGAAGTAATATTCAGAAGTGTCCGGGACTTATATTCACTTTTAATTGAATGTGGTCATCCTTAACCAAATATTCATAATTTTTTTGTGGCTGGTGGTTCTTAGGCTAATAATGTATGGCAGCTGAACAATGTCCATTACATGTGTAAAATAATTAACACAGGATTCAAAGATATTTACTTAATTGTCGCTAATAATTTCAAGGTAAACAACGAATACGGCTTTTTCAACTATAAAAATGCAGATACATAAAAATGTGATGTCTCAGAGAATAATTTATTTATCAGGTTTTCAATAGGTATTATAGTTGCCTACAGAAATTTAATATTAAATGTAATACTGACGTAATTACATATCGTCAGTTTATCGAATCCATAATCACTCAGTTCGAGTTCAGCAGAAGAAAGCGTGATGGTAATTTAGAATCGCGGGAATTGAAAGTACAACTGGTTACAAATCATTTTACCTGAAAAGTTGGGCATAGAGGCGAAGAGCACGCCAACCTCGGCGTAGCTCTGGCTGTAGAGGTCGCGGTGGTGGTGGCGCGCGCCCATGAAGTGGCGCGCCACGTGCGGTGGCAGCACGTTGTGGATGAGCGCCTGATTGCGGCGCCGCAGGTCGCCCGCCTGCTCTGCCTGCACGCGCATGCGCTCGCCGCGCGAGTGGCGCGCGCGCTCCAGCGACTCCACCTGCCGATACCGCACAATCAAAGCTGCTCAATAATTATTTATAGCTCATACATACATACAAATCTCTGCTATGCAGGATTACAGCTATTCCTGAACCCGCTCACTATTCGACGGTTTCGTAAACCAATAAACCGCTACTTACGTATCTGTTGAAAATCAACAGCGCGATTACAATGAAGAACAGCATTATGATGTTTCGTCCGCAATGTATACGGGCCCTGCGGATAAAGATAAACAGCAAATAATTATAATATTTGTAACGGTGATATCCATACAACTATTTCACAAAGGCGTTACTCACAGTATTGCAAAGAGATCCTCGTTAACATAATCAATGGTGGCATTGTAAGGTTTTAGGTAGGGGTCTCGGTCGAGGCTAGGGCGAGCTACAAGCAGCGCTGGGTGCAGCACAGCGGGTATAGCGTGCACAGTGGCCAGCAACGCCAGCAGCACACTGCGAGCACACGCGCCGAGGGGAGACACCCACAACGCACCACACGCTGCACCGGCTCCAATCTGACCACATACAAATACAATTTTACCATAAGAAGCCCTTGAAACAGAAACATTTGATAAGATTCAACCTCGAAAGACAAACTCTTCTTTCTTCAGAAATAGTGGACCTACTATACCTACCAATCAAAAGCAACTTTGATGATCCAAATAATAAGCAGCTACTAAACGTGAATACAGTAGGTAAATATACGGAGCATGAAAAATGACAGTTTCACAAGTGGTATTTAATTACGTAATTGCCGCCTCTTCGCCATCGACAGCGTAATTAGTTATATTGCTTTACATCCCTTGTTTACAAAATTGTAGGCGTCTTCAGGTGTGTACCTACGTCACTCTAATATTTTATAATTACTTAGACAAACTTGAAGACAGTAAATGAGTCATACACATGTAGACTGCCTCGTTGGCGCAGCGGTAGATATTAAATGCGATTATTGATCAAGTTTTGGGTTTGATTTCTGGGGCCAGCAAAGTGTTTCTGGATTTTTCTTGTCAAGAAATTTTCAGTAGTAGCACGGAGTCTGGAACTTTCCCTTTGGGGATATAGGCGTGAGACAATGCATGCATACACGAGTGCTAAACGTGTGTTACACGTGTTTTTATTAATTACAGATATATATATATATATATATATATATATATATATATATATATATATATATATATATATATATGATGACTGACTAGGAGCAGTGTCTGACTAGGAAATCAAAATTTTTATAGGCAGTTTAAAAATTAAATTGCATTAAAGTAAAAGCGTGTTAAAAACAGATTAGGTATAATAAATAGGACTTCCTTTATTTTTTAAATTTCTCCTCACACAATATCCGTTCATATTTAGATGTCTGACCATTTACAAATAAAATCTCACTTCTACGAACGTCCGAAAGCACACGTTTGCGTTTTTTGTCGTCGTCAATCAATGTGATTTCTTTATTATGATTGACTCGCATAATACGACTATATTATTATGAATTAATCAATATGAAGAATCGACGCAGACTGACTCATCTTGTATAAAAAATATATTAACGAGAATATGTATATTTTCGTTTGTTTTCATGTACAGGTATATTATATGCTCTCCAGCTTATTTCTGCGGTATGAGAGAGGAGAACTAAGATAATGTCAGTACTCAGCTAAAGCCATATGAAAACAATGTATATATACCAATTTTATAATATGAATAATCATATCTCTCATGAAGCCTACTGGGAGACCGTTATAATGCCACGTTTAGGTCTCGAGTTCGATCTCACGGCACCTCTGACTTTTAGCAGTTCTTTATCGCTCTCTTGAACGGAAAAGGAAAACATCGTAAAGAACCTGCATATCCGAGAGTTCTCCATGATGTTCTCAAAGATATTTGTCGTCATCCAACCCCACCTGGGTTAGCAGACTTATAGCACAAGTATAACAATATAACATTCAACCGATAATTTTAAATACGTTTATTGGCTGATTATATCGACTTCTGACCTAATGGGACTTTGATGAACACATTTTTTCAGAGGGTCAACCATTGATATTCATAGGTCTAGTCGCACCAGTAGCGGGTATAGATTACGATGGGATGAAGATAACATGTCTGCAAATTCTCGGAAATATCCATATATTATAAATAAACATACCTATGACATTTTCTTTCTTTTCGTGTGGTTAGTGGTCAACCTGTTATCAAGAGTTGTTCAAGCCGCCCGTAGGCCTCTGACATGGCTTAACGACTGCTATCAATTTGACAACAACCGGGACCGACTTTTTACGTGCCCTCCGAAGCAGTATTCATAATTGCTATGATAGTAGTATAGAGTAAATATTAAAAAAATAAATCTTTATTTTTAAAACATCGTATAGCTAATCTGTTTTCATGCACCAAATAATATACAATATATAGATTTTACATAGAATATCTGATATCCTTACTAATATTATAAATACGAAAGTAACTCTGTCTGTCTATCTGTCTGTCTGTCTGTTACTATTTCACGGCTAAACCACTCAACCGATTTGGATGAAATTTTGTACAGATATAGTTTAAAACCAGGGGAAGGACATAGGCTACTTTTTATTGATGTAGGTACCATGCGGGCGTAGCCGCGCGCAAAAGCTAGTCTCTTATATATTCTTTCGTAATGATGCAAACCTGATGGAGAAGTCTTTTTATAAGTCAGTAAAACTTTTGAATTAACTCTTTTGTAGATTCGTCACTAGATAGGGTTGGGTGCGGCAATTTCTATTTATTTTATTGTAAATGCGACAAGTAAGACTTTGAAAGTGTCGGCCGGAAGTTTTAATTTAAGAATCTGTCCATTCGTGAAATTTACGACGCTTGTTAGTCAAAGACATCATAAGATACTAAGGAGTGTATATGTAGGATAATGTGAAGTATACAGAGTTACATAAAAGTTAGTACCAAGTTGTCTTTATATAACTGTGTTGTGGGATTGCAAAAAGATTTGGGCTCTTCTAGAAAACACCGTATTAAGCCCTTAAGCATAAAAAATTAAGCTCAACTTTCTAAATTATGTAGTACGCCAGACATATGAATAGTTTACTACAAAAATATAGTCGCGTATTCGTAAAACAAGCAAAAACCTTAAGTACTCACTTGACACTGACTTTGTATACACAAAATGTATACCATAGACCCGCGTATGTACTTACGTAGAATACAGTTCACGCTAGTATTTTATGTAACTTATGCCTCATCAATATATTTCTGTCGGAAGAGGAGGAGCAGGTGGCAGTTGAAATGTTACACACAGACAGAACTAACAGTATATTTACATCCTTATCTAAGAACTCCGTATTTTGCAAGTAATTCCTTTTAGTATGTAATGGACAAAATATATAGAAAAAGCAAGACACAATTTAAAAATAATATTTAATAGAATATGCATTAGCAAGATTGTCTAATGCGATATCATCATGCGAATCAAAGCTATACTTTGTGAATATGGTTCAAATGTCGGTCGGTCGGTCACATTTCGAATGACTTGGCTATGTTATATGCAGAATGATTGAAAAACATTGTGCCTACAAGTCAGCTGTTTATCTTCCCACGATGCGAGATTTAAAAGTCGAACGAGGGAAATGGGTTAACGTCATGTTTGTAAGCGACTGCGATGTAGAAACTTGTCACCAGTTTAGCGTGTTGTTTCATAGCATTCTTTAAATACAATTACATACTAGATAATACCCGTGAATCACTCGCGTAAATGTAGGTTAGGTTAGGTTAGTATCAGTACTTTTTTCTGCATGAATGGTACCCCATGTCCTTTTCTGTTTCCATAACAACGTGTGTACGAAATTTCATGATGATCGGTCAAGTAGTTAAGGTATGAAAGTGTACCAAACAAACAAACAAACTCATATCTGCATTTATAATATTAAGTTTGAATTAACATATTATGAGGCAATATGGTTAAATTTGATTACTTGCTGAACGGTTATAAATTTTGTTGATTATGATTGAAACCTAAATAAGTACCTATATAAATTAAAGATTTCTTTAAAAATTGAGTTTGAAGGTTTTACACAAAATTTAACTGTAAAATATAAAGTTTTATATATGTTTCTCAATTAGTTGCTTTTTCACAAGTCATTACTTTACGTTTTAAAAGAACTATTATCATTTATAAAAAACTTATTTAGAAAATTAATTACTTAAACAATTATTTCGCTGTATAAACTATCTATACAATTACCTGAGTAAAACAGTATTTCAGATTACAAAGATTATGGGAAACGATGTTATGTGTAATGATTTTTGCAATTTAATACTAGATACATAAGACGAACAGTTTTTTTAACCTTAGTTTGGTGTATTTACTGTAAATTTTTTTTACCGTCCTTTTATAATTAGGTATTTGGCTTCTTAACCAAAGCTGCTTGACATGATTTAAAACTATACTCCTCTTCCTCCTTTGACTCATATTGTTTTAATTTAAATACATATAACAGCATAAACAATGCAAAGTACCCTATCTAACTATGTAATTTTGCATTGTCTGTAGTAACACAATTCCGGTAACTTTTTACGACGGTATATCATAAACAATTATGTAAGTGTCTAGCCAACTCTAGTGATCATATTCACATGTTTCCGTTAATATTAGATACCTGTGTATAAAGGTCCAACAAGCGTAAATTATTCTACTATTTGGTATCGACATTAAAATGTGAAAGTAGAAAAGATACTTTACGTGGTAGTAATAAGAAGGATGTATACAGCGGCGTGCGCCTTCGTGTTGAATCGCGTCGTCTCGCAGGCCGTCTTCCAGCATCGTCTCGAAGTTTCCACAGATAATCTATATTATAAAAATATTTTAGTTCGGTAAAGATAGACCTTCATACAAAGAAGTTTCTATTCAACGAAATAATCTTTTGCTACTAGTTTTATGTAAGACTAAACTAAGGTTGACTTAGCCCATAGATATAATAAACAAGTCAAACTCTTTTTTATATTTCTATGACTTAGCCTCTTAACAAATAAAAATGTATAAAGTAAAAATAAGTGCATTGTTCTAAACTCAATAGTCCAATAGTTTGATAAAAACAAGGTATGGTTGAGCACTTTACAAGTTTCTCAAAGCCATCAAGAGATAACAAGATAAAAGAAATGAATTTAAAAAATGCGCGGTGATAGTAATAGTTGTAGCGTTAGAGATAGTAATCGTGATAGAGAAATACTCGCGTTATATAACTGTACATATGTAGGCAAGTATAAATGGTTTTAGCCATCACGTACAATAAACTTTGCGGACTAATGTTACTAGACGATCATTAAAAGAAAAATTACAAAATAATATTTCTGCCATTATAATTTACACTCTAATTGAGATCTTAGCACGAATTTGATAGCTCTTGATTACAGTAAAGGTCATCGTGTCAAACGACATCTTTTCATACATTTTCCAACAGCAGCATCTTGAGAAATAACTTTAATTAATTAATTAAAATGCATGGAGTGAAGACGCCTACGCGATGTTCATCGTAATGACGTATGTACGTACATAAATTCGTACTAGGCGCAATGCACAGTTCTATAACGACTATTTAAAACTTTACGATATTAACTCAAGAATCCTTTCTAAATCTTCATCCTACGTTGGTGTCAATTAAATCTAACTTATAAACTGTAATTAAACACTTTCCTTTTTATTTGTAATCTAATTAAGAGTATTCAAGATGCGAAAATATTCAAGATGATAAAGCGAAGTAAAACACATATTTACCAATATACTCAATCCTCTTTCTTTATAAATATTAGATAAAGAAACTGTTATGACGGATTGGTACAATTATTTGTTTGAATGAGGGAATAATATGACGTAAATATCTGTGGCAAATTATTTGCGTTGAAACAGTAGCATCCAGTCCTCCAAGCTAGAGAGTTATTTCGATAGCGAAAGTGCTGGTGATAGTTTAAGACATGAGTCAAATGACAGTGCGCTTACCAGTGGCGCAATGTTCGCAGCCACAAACATTGCGATGTTGAACGTTCCGCAGGTTAGCTTCCAGTAAGGGCTCACTGTTTTTTTCTGAAATAATAAAGAATCATTTTAAGTCACGTTTGACTAGGTTATTTTAACGACCAGATCATAGCTTATTACTGTAGTGTTCTTAAATATAATATCAGCTGGATGATAAACAACTGCCAGCAAATTCTCATCATCTTAAAGATTATCAGTCTCGGCCTTAATTCATTGCCCACTACAATCTGCTATGATGGTTAGTCAGCTGACACTGGTGATGACATCTGTAATCTTTTTCGCATCTCACTTTCATGCCAACTTTCCTGAGCCGTCAACACCTTCTTTTACAACTCCTGTATGTCATGGCGATGTACCAAATAGTATAGGTAACATAGAAATCAACGTTGACTCAGTTTTGAAACAGGATTAAATATAATGACCACCAAAAATACTAATTGCTCAGCAAAATATGCTTACTAAAATATATGATAACGAGCACCTATACGCCTCAAATCACTGCATTCCGTCTCGGTAGGGTTAGGTTATGTTAGGTTCCTTCTTAAACCCACCCAAAAATAGGAGCCTCGCTTCGTGGGGCTCCGTCGACTTATTTTGATCTCTTTAAATATATTTTGCTGTGCAATTTGGTGATCATTTACTATTTTTGACTGTTATATTTTACTATATTTGGTAATAAGTTAAACATAAGCCTTTTGAATTTACTACAATCCCTTGATCTATCGAAAGGGGCTGGTGCTGACGAAATTGCAACTACGTTCATTGTTAAATGTGTTTCATGTTTAACAGAACCATCTTTACAAAAGGTCAATTTCGGAGGGACTTGTACCAAGAATTTGGAAATCAGCATTTATCACCCTTCTACACACAAGAAGGGCAACAAGAATGATGTTAAAAATTACAGGCCTATTTCCAAACTATGTATTTTTGCAAAGGTGTTGGAAAGAATTGTCTACACCCAAGTGTATCAAACGGTATCGACAACTATAATCGCAGAACAGTACGGTTTCCTAAAACAACGATCAACGTTATCGAACTTGTTGCTTTTTACCGATTTCGTGACTTCAGATATGGGCACTGGTGATCATCAAATATTATTGCAAAAGTTTTTTTTCGCAGGAGTTCACGGTAACCTCTACCGGTGGTTTGCTTCCTATATTGAAAATCGGTCGCAGGCAGTAGTACTAAATGGGTTCTGTTCCACCTGGTGCAACGTCCCTTCCGGTGTACCACAGGGGTCATTACTTGGGATTCTTCTTTTTAACTTGTTTATAAATGAGGTTAACCATTATATAAAACATTATATAAAACATTTACGCTAGTGCCGACATGAAAATTTTCAAAAATATTACTTGTATAAATGACTGTCTTCTTCTTCAAAATTATTTGGATAGATTCGAACAATATTGCTATATCAATAAATTAGACATGATCATTAATAAATGTTATTGTATAACTTTCACTCGCAAAGCTTAAACAACGCAATTTAAAGTATTCCATTAGGGGACACGACTTGCAACAGATGGACGAGGTATTATTCACGATTATAAGTTAAGATATGAAAAGCATATTGACCATATAGCAAAAAAAGCTAATAGGGCAATTTAAGAATTTAAAAGATTTTAAAATTCTCTATTGCTCATTGGTGCGTAGTATCCTTGTGTATTGCTCACAAGTGTGGAATCCACGGTACGATATTTCTAGGGAGAGGTTGGAAATCTATCCAACGTAGATTTCTGAGGTACCTGCAGTACAAATACAAAATCTACGATCCATCATATGAGGCAAGATGTCGAAGACACCACATTCTACCACTATATGAAAGAAAGAGATTATCTGACATCACGTATCTTGTTAAAAGTGCCCAGCACGGTATTGATTTACGTTATCTTTTATCTAAACTAAATCTTAAATGTTCCTTAGTGTTCTTCAAATTATAGGCAGAACTCGTTTTTCGTCAGAGCTATTAAGTTAGCTTTCCTGAACTAGACTTATTTAACTTGAAATCACATCTTTTTAATAAAATATTGACAAAGGCATGGTTCTCAAGCTGATTCGTTCATCATTTGTAACTTTGTTTTGTTAATTTTTGTTTTGTTTAGTTTTCCTCTCATAACCATTTTCTAAAACTATTAGTATTATATAACAAGCTTTTTAGTTGTGTATCTGCGAAAACATGTAAATGGTGCATAGTTTTGACACATGTTGTATTTTCTGTGATATACAATATGTTTTCTCAACAAAATAAAATAAAATAAATAAAAATTTGTTACAAAAAATTACAATATTTAAAACACGGTTATCTCATTTTCATTTGTCTCTCTATGTTGCTAGACTGATATACAATGTATAACGATAGTAGAATAACAAAAATAAAACGATAACAAATGTAAAAACGTAATTTTCACATGTGAAAGCAAGTGAGCGCTCTATTCCCTATCATTATTCGATGGAATTGTAATCCGTCACGATCGGAGACGGAATAAAGCCCATTCCGTCTCCGATCGTGCTTGCCATGGCACGTCTCCTTCCCATTTCTAGGCTGCTTTAGGGAATTTCTTGTTAGAAGAACGGAATAACTTTTTAACGACTCGGGATTCGAACCAGAGACCTCATTCATGGACAGCAGTGGCATTCAATACCGCTGCGCCATCGAGGCAGTTAACTGTGAGTAGTCGGCACGCCGATTTGTGCATTGCTTAGTCTTAACATAGACGAGCTATAACATTTGATGACGTGCTATGTAAGCAATCATCCTAGAACGCGACACAAAAACGTGACATTACTCTATACGACCGACGTTATATCGCATGTATAGGCTCAAAGAGAAAAGAGAGCATATGAAATGCATCTTATCTGGGGCAGTACCTCCCTCCGTCCTTCATAACTTTGCAGTAAAACAACCTCGTGTTGTATTCCTGCGGTGAGTAAAGCTTAAGGGCATGGTGTGTTGTCCGTAGTCATCTTTACCCCTTAACAAGGTAGCAAGATTTCCCCTTTTTCGAGGGTTTTTAAAGCACATTTCATTATCTACTCTTATATTTCAGTAATATATATGCGTCCATTAGCTGTACAGCCCACTGTTACCTACTACGGTAAGAGCAGTG
Source organism: Catocala sponsa (assembly GCA_963564715.1). NCBI lineage: Eukaryota > Metazoa > Arthropoda > Insecta > Lepidoptera > Erebidae > Catocala > Catocala sponsa. Next base: position 16,073,727 of record OY751331.1, read on the forward strand.
CGCAGAGTTGTTCGACTTTTCGGTAGTATAAAAAAAATACAAAAGAGATATACACTACTATATCTGTGTTGTAATTTTTTATATAATAATATGAAAACAACTGAATACTGGTAAACGTTAATTATTGAACAAAGTATCGCACTAGTGATTGTAATAATTGTAAATTATAACAGAGGAAAAATGTGATTAATTATTGTAAAAAGAACTATAAAACTTATGTATAATGAGTGTAATAATATAATTGAATTTATTATGAACATCAGCTCTACCAGACCGTGCCGGCACGCAACGTATCAGAGTTTTAAATTATATAAATTAATATCCTATCAAATAGCATTTATTCGTTGAATACGACAGACAAAATATATTTATACAACATATGCGGCAATTAAACCACATATTATGTTATATAACGCTTGATCTCACTTTAGTTTATTTACGTACCCTATGGTCAATTGACGCATTACCATGTTTTCAGAGAGGTGTGATTTGTTTGCGCTAATAAACTGTACTATAGGTAATACAAACTTGCTTTGTACTTCCGCCACGTATTGTAGCAAAATCGCTGCGTGCGTGGAAAATTTGCATTCACTTTACGTATACGTATGTTAGCAGATCTATAGATAGTAGGTATTCCCATGTATAAACGTGTCATATATAATTAATATGACACCCTTACAAATCATAATTATGTACACATGTTTAGGCGCAAATTCAGATCCTCCGTGAAACTACCCAGGATAGAGAAAGTTATTCATTCGTTCGAATCGAGTAGGTTTGCCTATAGAACCCTTGGCGACCAAATAATGATCGAATGAAATATCTTGCTTCTGCGAAATTCTTACTTTATTACGCATAGCAATATTGATGTACATAATAAAAATATATTTAGCACGTGAAGCCATTGACTGAAACTATTTTGGTACATTTAGAGCACATTTTGATTTTCTTTTCTACTAGCGCTATTTCTTAATAGTTGTACATATTTTGTTAGTTTACACACATCGTGCAATTTTATTTTAAGTCATGTAGGTGATTAGGCAAGTATTCGCTATTGTGTACTAACAATATGCTTTAACACTAACATTTAAGTAGATACTAATAAAATCAATTTTACACGGTGTATATTGAAAATCAATACAGATTCGGATGCTTATGTTTGAGATAAGAATTCATAAACTGTTTATTGAATCAATGTGATCAAAGTTTTCTATTTCAGGATAAAATGTATTCTTAATCTTTTAATTATTAATGCAATTTTACTCATTCTATATTATTATATTTCTTGCACGTCTTCGCGCCATTTGTTACTTCACCTTTATAATTTATCAATGTGTAGCTTAACCAATGCGAATGTGGAACAAGTTTAAACTGAGTTATCGGGATAAGTGTTAGCGAAACGCGTGATTAAGCGAGTAAATTAGCTATGGGTGTAACGATACTTCTGTTAAATTTAATTTTGTAATCATTAAACAAGTTAAACTATACAGTATTTAAAACTGAAATTTCTTTCTAATAATACGATACAAACCTTATATTGTGAATATCGATAACAGGTGTAATACACCACGTTGATTAGGCCAGTCTCAAGCACGAGCGCGAGGTAGACGGCGTGCAGCGACCAGGTGTGCGGTACTGCGAACTTGGTGAGAACCATCACAGCCGGCAGGAGCATCAGAGGCGGTGCTGCTATCGCCAAGGGGCAAGGATCGTTGCGGCGCGCGTACACCTCCTCCGCACCCGATGCTTTGAACGTCAGGCATAGAGTTGTCGCGTCTGCTAACTCCCTGTTACCATACATAGTTATGATTAAATTTATTTTCCTAAAAGATTTATGGCAAATAAATTTCAACTATCTGCCCGTAGAGGTGATTCCAACGAGCGTTCGTGCGCGAGTAGTAACAAGCAACATTTCATTAGTAAAATAAAAATAGACGCACCAGCTGTGCGTTTGTTGTTATTTTATATTATTTGATGTTTAAACGTCTGTAATACTGCCGTCGTAATCGAGAGGGCAGTAAGTCAGAAAAGGCAGTTTTAGAAAACAGCGAGCAAGGATTTTGTTACAATTTTAGCGTTTATGATAAAACTATATACTCGATTTTTATGTTCTATATGTCAAAATAAAGAAAAAATATGTTGTTTACAGTAAAGAAGCATTCCAAATCAGTAATTTAAAAAAATGCTCATCTTTGACTTACTGCCCTCTTGATTACCACGGTAGAATAGTTAAGCTAAGGGCAGGCGTACACTCGTACTTAGACATACGTATTGTTTTCTAATCTTATGACGTTTCCACTCATTCATATGTAGGTAATTTCAAAACTCGGAATTAAAATTATATACGAAATTTTGTAAACTGCCTGCTTTTAATGAGGGCAACAACCATAGTTAGGTTAAAAATAGACAACACATTTACAAAAGTTTGCGATTGATTTACGAGACCCTAAAAAGCATCACGTAAGAGTTAAGAAAACAGCATGGCTCTATATAACTGAAGAATCGAATAGTATATGTGTTTATTGACACGGTTTCATTACATGTGTCTAAAGTAGCGTATTGTATTTGCAATGCACGGTTTACCCATACGAATCGATCTTCACTTGACTAGTCTTCAAGGTGCATCAAAAGAAAACATTTAGTACAATATGTCTAACGTACTTATAAACGCTTTATCATCCAAAAATAAAACAATTAATAAAAGAGCTTTTCTACATTATTATTTATTTAACCGGTTTTCATAAGTGCGTCCGGATTAACATCGTCTTGTAGTATAATGTCTTAATAATATTATCGCCTCCGTTCGATCTCAAACAAACATTCAATAGCAATAACACCCAAGTTTGCGTGAGAACTACGAGTAGAACGATGAAACTTCGCAACGTAACTAAGGGTGCAAATACAATGATTGTGACAGTTAATCTATTTGGGTCAACGAGCGAGTACCAGCGGGAATCGGTCTTGCTAGTCGTCGACGCTTCTCTCAATATGCTACTATATACTCGAGATGATTCTTCACTTCACATTCCAGCGTACATGTAAAATGAAACTGAAAATCATTTTATGCTAATAGCTACTATCGAATACTTCGAATACTTGGTACTTGCCCATAAAATAAAACCAATTGTAAGTAGTCACAGGTAGGCAATTAAATATAATATAAACATATAACCAACAAGTATAAACACATAAATACTATACCCACAAACAGTGTTCTTTAAGTCTAATAATTTCGTATGACAGAACTGAGATGTTCATCAAGGTGAAACTGAAGCTCGTAATGCCAATTAAATGACCATCGGAAGCAAGTTCTGTACATACACAGTTCATAGACGATATCGGTATTGAACTATTGACCGTATTCTCAATCTCGACTCTATACCGATAGCCCGAGTGCCTTTTATACTTTCATCGAGCCGGGCACGACCCTGATTAATGAGCCACGATAATTACGGTTAAACCAATTAAATGAACCCTTTTGAGGTTTATTTAGTTAATTTGAATCATTTCAGATAGGTACTTGTTGATTAATTAGTGGTATATTTTTCTGTAATTAATAGGTGTCCAACTAGGTGTTTTGAATGTGGGATTTATTACATAAGGCACACTATGGTATACTCTACTCAGGACGTATTGTCCTATCTTGTAAAATATTACATAAATATCGAATATACACAATTTAATAAATAATATGCGAATGCTATGAACTTACTTGTCATCGTCTCTATTCACGAGTTCTTCTTGTAACATGCTTAGTATTTTCTGTTCTCCGTTGTCCTTGCTCTCGTCTTGTGGCGACAGTACCTACGAATAATTTACGAAGCAAGTCTATGTAATTGACAAGCGAAAAATCAATATGAGCTCATGATTGGCATACATGTATACAGCGTCAACGGTCGAATGTCTGAACGATATGTAAATAATGAACAACCGATTCTGGTGAGATTATTTTACCTACGTCAGCTAAACTAGGAACTATCTAGCTCGGGCCGCCTAGTGCCCTAGTGTCCTATTTATTTAGGCTGGTGGCGCGCGGAGGGTGAGGAGTAGAGAGGGGAGGGAGTGCGCGGGAAGCGCAGTAGTGCACTCACCGAGTCCTCGTCGTCGTCTCGGAGGTCGGAGAGCGCGTCGGCCGCGTCGCCCTCCGCGTTTTCGCCCTCAGGTGCATTCCTCTCCTCGCCACCCGCCCACTACACCAACAATAAACACAATTGTTATCAAAACTACCAAGGCTATGAATATACGGCCTACGTCAAAATTCGACTTGTAACCATCTAAAATTGAAATAGCTTCTTAGGTTTATTAATCCTAATGATTGATTTATAATATAAACTCTCTCGGTGCTAGATATAGTGTTAGGTATATTTAGCAACTAAAGAGTCATAGGTTTATAAGGGATCTTTATTCTTATAGTATGGTATACTGTGTACTGGTATTACTCAGCGAGTTAATACGATTCAACATATTATAATAATAATATATTATTATTATTATAATATGTATAACAATAATACGTTTTTATTCAATAAATAAAAGTCTTTACAAAACACATAACAGGCTACTTATTGTATTAAATTTACATTAAAACTATATTTAATCTAAAGGCAATCATTTTACAATTTAAAAATTGGACACAAAAGTCTTGTTTATAAAGTCTGTTTTTACATTTTATTACCTGAACTAGGTTAAAGACCTGTGTTTCAGGCTGTTTTTAATATTACATTGTTATTCTATTATTGTTAATAAAGTAAGGGTCTACAAAAAACATTTAACATTTATACGTGTACTGCAAACATATATAGGTAGTTAAGTATACCTACAATTAAAATAGTTTTAAACAATAACAATTATAAATGGGAAATTGCTTAAACAATAAGAAATTATTTTACAACTACTAGCAAATTCTCTGTATCTGAATAAGTAAGCGTTTTTAGGTACTTTGTTAAAACTATGTGACATTGATTATGATTAATGCTATATATTATATATCTAATAACTTATTTAGTTTATTGTACAAAAAAGGCCATAAGAATAAGAAAACTTTCTTCATGTAAGCTTGCTTAGTTTGGAAGCTTTCACAAACTAAGTCTTGCCTTCTTTTTTTGTTCTTAGGTAAAAAAAGGTAGTAGCGTATGCTATTTAAGGATAATGAGCAGGATAAATAGTTGACGGACAGTTAAAATGTTAGTGGATTGGTATAGTTCATAGGTAGGGAAGATGAAAGGGCGGAATGTGGCTACCTTTAAGATGGCTCTTTGCGCACGTTCTAATGGCAATAATATTGTTTTCGATGCTCAACCCCAAGATGTTACACAATAGGTTATGATTGTTTGGCATAATGCTAAATACACCTGTTTTAGTAATTTAAATTTTGCAATGCTACGAAGATTCTTGGAAATATATATTAGTTTACGTACTCTATTGCATAATAAATAAATATGTTTGCTAAACTTAAGGTTAATGTCAAGCGTAATGCCTAAGTATTTTATACAATCGGTTGCTTCTAAAGTGGGGCAAGTGCATGCGGTGTCAGCAGATAGCAGACAATTATGATTGTGAGCAATAATGTTGATTATGTAATATGGTGTGTTTTTGTTCCGCATTGAAAAGTGAATATATTTAGTTTTTTGTGCATTTAGGGTTAAACAATTGTTTGGGAGCCATTTACTGATAGTATTGAAACCTTCTTGAGCTCGCTGATAGGCTTCGATCCGTGAATTGCGTGATTGAGCGGTGAACAGTATTACTGTGTCATCTGCGTATGATATTGTAACCCCGTTCCGAAGACACAAATTACACAGATCATTTATGTAAATAAGGAAAAGTGTAGGACCGATAATACTTTCCTGGGGAACTCCAAAAGAATTATTTGGAATGTCTTTACTGATGATTTCGCCTATTTTTACACATTGATATCGATCAGTTAGATAGTCAGCAAAAAGTTGTAGCTGTTTGCCTCTTATTCCAACCGATTCCAGCATTTAAGCAATATAGAATTCGAAACAGAGTCGAATGATTTGGCGAGGCCCAAAAAGATTCCAATTGAATGCATTCCATTATCCAAGTTAGAGCTTATATGGTCAGTTAGTTGTTGAATCGCATGACTGGTTGATCGTTGTGGTCTAAATCCAAACTGTCTATCTGAAAGAATATTGTTTACCTCTAAGTATTTTATTAATCTATTATTTATTAACTTTTCTAAAACTTTGGACAATGTTGGTTAAATCGCTTTTATTTCCGGACTTATGGACCGGGAGAAGAACAGCTTTTTTTAATACTTTAGGGAATTTTCCGTCGGTCATACATATTTGAAATATATGAGTTACAGCTTGGGCAAGAAAGCGTTTAAAACTTTTGATTATGTTAGTAGGGATATTATCCCAACCAACTGCACAAGTGTCCTTTAGCCCAGAAATTACCTTTATAACCTCGTCTATGTCAGTTTCTAGCAATACAAAGTATTTAAGCCTAGACGGCGCATAAAATTTGCGGGGAGGAGACAAAAGTTGATTTCCTGAGAATGAATATAATTATGGCAGTCGTTTAAGCATGAAGTGGTTGTTGTAGCGTCAGAAGTATGCGGTGTGAGCAAGAAGAGGAAAGTTATAAAATCGAAGAATGCGTGGTGGGATAAAGATGTGCAAGAGGTAGTACGCGAGAAGAAGCAGGCATGGTTCGACTGGCTATCTGTCAGAGTCAATGAAAGAATGCAAGAAGCAACGAATGAGGAAGTGAATGAAGCTAAGAATAAGTTTATAAGAATGAATAAGGTACTGAAAGATATAATTAAAAGGAAAAAAGAGGAATTGAAAGACGAGTTTGATAGATTATCTGAAGATTTCCGGACCAACGCAAAGTTCTTCTGGAAATCCATTCGCTCGGTTCGAGGTAAAACCGTAACCACAGAGCTAAAATCAATCAGAGATAAGAATGGAAGTTTACTGAATGAACAAAAGAGCGTACTGAAGAGATGGAAGGAATATTTTGAAAGTTTATTTGAAAGAGAGGAATGGCAAGGGCAAAGTTTCGAAATGAATGATAATGATAGTAGTGATGAAAGCCCTATTAGTATGGATGAAATAATGAAAGCATTGAAAAGCATGAAATCAGGAAAGGCTGGTGGGTATGATAGGATTACAGTCGAAATGCTGACAGCTGGACAGGGTCTTATAGCAACTCAGTTGTGCCGCCTTTTTAACTTGTGCTGGAATACCGGCCGTGTACCAAGTGATTGGTGCAAGGCCGTCATAGTACCTTTATACAAAGGAAAAGGCTCACAGCAAGAGTGCAAAAGCTATAGAGGCATTAGCTTGCTCAGCGTGGTCGGTAAAATTGTATGCAAAAGTGTTAATTGAAAGGATTGTGAACGTAACCGACAAGAAAATATGGGATGCACAAACGGGATTTCGAAAGGGTATGGGATGTACGGATCAGGTCTTTTCCTTACGGAGCATAGCCGAAAAAGTTTTGGCCAAAGGTCAAAAGGTCTATTGCGCATTCGTGGATCTGGAAAAGGCTTATGATAAAATGATGAGGAATGAACTTTGGTCGGCATTATCCATGTATGGAGTGAATAGCAACCTCACGCGAGCTCTGAAATCTCTTTATGATGATTCCAGAGCTTGTGTTAGGATAAATGGAACCTACACAAAATGGTTTAGCATCAAAAAAGGTGTTAGACAAGGATGTGTAGCGTCACCTTGGCTGTTTAATCTATACATGGACAATTGTTGGAAGATTTATAAGATTGTGAATGGGAATTAAGAATGAATGAGTTACTTGTCAAATGTCTTCTTTATGCCGATGACCAAGTAATACTTGCATCATCAGCGGAAGAGTTGCAGGCGATGGTAACTATTATGCATGGTACTTTTGAGAGTAAAGGAATAAAAATAAATGTAAGCAAGACGAAAGTAATGGTATTTGAAAAGGAAGAGTGCGTGACGATGTATAATATTATGATTGATGGAGAAAAAGTGGAGCAAGTGAAAGAGTTTGTATATTTGGGTACTTTGTTTACAAGGGATGGTAAACATGAGGAAGATATTGAAAGGAGAACGATTGCTGGCAACAAAGTGAATGGAGCTCTACGCACTTTTATGAACAGTCGAAATGTATCCGAAAAGGCACGTTTGGCTGTTCATAGAGGACTATTAGTGCCCACATGGAATTATGTATGGAAGTGAAAGTTGGGTATGGCAAAAGAGGCATGAGAGCAGAATAAATGCTGTAGAAATGAGGGCGCTGAGAAGCATATGTGGTGTGACTCTGAAAGATAGAATAAGGAATAGTGTGATTAGAGAGAGATGCGGCATGAAAGTGGACATAGTGACAAGAATAGAAAAGGGTATGTTAAGCTGGTTTGGACATGTAGAAAGAATGGACGAGGAAAGACTGACTAAGAAAGTTTATAAGGCTAGTGTGAATGGAACAGTCGCAAGAAGAAAACCTAAGCAAACGTTTCTCGATCAGATCGGAGGCGTTCTGGACAAAGGCCAGGTTAAGAGCTCCTTGAACCGACGGGCGTGTATGAGGAATGTGATGAAAGTGTATGAAGCCAGAGAAGTGTGTCAGGATCATAGCAAATGTAAATCCGTAGTCTCTGCCTACCCCTCTGGGAAACAGGCGCGAATCTATGTATGTATGAATATTTTTCTGCTAAGTTTTTGCCGACGTAGGTATATACTAGGCTGTCATTTATAATATAAAAAAACATAATACATCCCGAAATCAATCTAAACTGTAGCACTTAGATTCTGCAGTCGCACCCAGATTGTAAATGTCGGGGATAACCACATTTATTTCCTTGTGTCAAATCTACTTTTAATGGAAAATATGCTCAAATGTCGAGCATTTGTAATCTAAACATTACATTACGGTACCTACAGACTGAAATATAATGTCGAGTCATATTACATCTAACAAAACAGATCTACGTGTATGTAGGTACAACTCGCGATGTAAGACAAAAGCTTATTTGATTAAAGCTAGAACGATACTAACACAATTTTCTCTTATATCGCAGTACGTAGATTATTTGATTACCAACATTTTGCGAGAAACACTGATTTATATCCGTTGCTATTTTATTCGTTTTGATTAAATTACATTGGAGTTTGTGATAGAATAGTGAAACACTTTGTAGAGTGTTTCAGTGACATTGCCGATGTTAAATTCGAGTTTGGCGATAAAAGCTTTCTCCTCGGAAAACACATAAAGCCACGACTATCTATCATGTATTTCTATAGCGAACATTGGAGAACACAATTATATGTATACATGCTGACAACCGTACCTGAGAATAAGGATATACCTATAGGCTACAGTGATCACACGGGCGTCTGACATTGAGATTTTTTTAAGAAGATGGCGATCTTAGAATACGCTTGGGATTAAACTAAGTTAGGAGCTCTGAATAAATTAAATAAAAGTAAGTGGAGCAAGCGAATACTATCGTAGATTGTTATGGATTTTTACTGATTCATTTTGTATCATGGTTACGAGGTTACTTATTAAATCAATTCATATAAAAAGCATTTTGGATAAAAGTAAGTAGCTACCTATTAACTTAAATCTACCAAGTACCTTTAAGCCTGTTGAGCAAGTTTAATTAAACTGTTTAAAAGGTATACTATGAGAATACAAAATAAAGCATAATATAGTGTAGTGTAGTAATCTATTATAACTTATAACCTATTTCAGAAGCAAAATATTATTATTTTGATGCAGTAAAAGGGGCTCTCGGTCGGTACAATAGTCCGCCAGTGAAGTGCTTTACATATACTTTGAGATCTTTTCTTTCTTTTTAAAGTGGTACAAACACACGCTGTGACTTTTTTAATCAGGCACATTTGTTTAACCGTGGACTAAAACACTTAGCTAAGAACCACAACCAAACGAATCTGCCTTGACGAACTTTTATATCAATAGTTCGTTTAAACACTTATTTTACTGCGTGCTTGCTTGTAGATATAACATATATCAAGGCGATACCTATGTATATATGTATATTCAATGTGACAAATTGTATGAGTTTACTGCTATTCCTTATGGCTTGCTTATTCTTATTCCTTGTGCTCTACACCTAATGAATTCACAAAAATAATGATCACTGGGGTGACACATGTAAGAGGGAAATGGTAATAAGTTGGTTCAATGTCTAGATGACCTATTATGTAAAAGATCGAATTGCCAATCATGTTTAAAAAATATTCAAGCAACAATAGATCTCTTAAAGTGATATGTGATTATAACAAATCCCAAAGTTTTGTTGTAAATCTTGACAAAAGTAGCCATCACTGTATTATACAAGATTTTTTTATCCCAATTGATAGGTACAAGATTTTTATCCCAAAGCAACAACTCGAAACTTGTTAAATGCAATAAAATCTTCTACATTTACTACCAATCGCGTCCTTTTTTTCTATTTCATCCGCGAATGCGTACCTTATAAAATATTACTCTCGGACTCTAAACCGTTCCATAAGGCACGGCATATTTTTGTCATCCCTAGCATGTATAATGTCCATTCAAACATAATAGAATCGATTGGAACCTTGTCTTTTGTTCGGGATCATTTCATAGATTACCTAATTTGATCTAAAGACATAAATCTATATTGATAGATTAAAGTATGTAAGTACCTAAATTTAACCAAAACGTGTAATGCTTTTTATAGTCAAATACAAAGACAATTGTTTTGCTAATATTTAAATCAGTTAGCTAAGTAAATAGTGTACTTACAATACACCGCAAACTCGCTAATAACTCTGGTTTAAACAACTTATTAACTTTTCTGTTACCGTCGAAGTTAAGTTGTTAAACCAAACTCGGATTATTACTCAGACATACTCAAGGAGTTCAATAACTTTGTCGTATCTGCATAGTATGAGAAATTTTACGACCCTTATTTATACTTGTAATTAACAACGTAATATCTTGTAGATTGGACGCACCCATGTGTAAACCTTAAAACATCTTTATAAATGTTAAACGACGCTATTTCAAAAAACTCACCGCCCGACACAGATTTCGTATTAAACTGGAAAATTTGTTGTAATTTTTATTACTTTTAAGACAGCAAAAGAATTTCCTATTGAGTATAAAAATAAAAGTATCTGAGGCTATTAAATACGAATTTCCGCTTGAAAGAAAAGGGATTGAGGTGAAACGAAAACGAACTAACCAACGTCCTTTCCTTAGTTCAACAGAATTTGAGTGCAAGTGATAATAAAATTAAAAGAAGCGTTGCGCATTGTAGATTTTAATTGCTTATATTTAAGAAACGAAACAGGTATATGATGTGGCCTCTAATTTCTACATCCTTGGCCCGTGGTCGAAGGCTACACAACACAACACGTGCCGGTGATAATAGTTTGAATGATGTTTCGAATTATTGAGGTGTTATTATTAATTTTACATTTAATGTAATAAACAACAGCACGCATGTGCAGCTTAAAACCCGGTTTATTGAATGTACGTAATTATACGTAGTAGATAGAATGAACAGATTTATTTTTCCACAGGCATTTCGATGAAATTAAACGTTTCATCCGCGTTTATCGTTACTGCGCCTCCCTCGTGGGTCGTAGCGTGATGTTATGTCAAATCTAACCAGTAGTTCCTGAGATTAGCGCGTTCAAACAAACAATCTTTTCAACTTTATAATATTAGTATAGATTATAAAGAGCAAAGATTTTTTGTTTGCTTGTTTTTGAGTTAAATCCTTACGGATTTAACTCAAAAACTACTCAACCGATTTTAACAATTCTGTCACCGCTAGATAGCTGTATTATCATCCTTACTTTTAATATTATACATTCTAAAGTAACTCTGTCTTTCTGTTACCTTTTCACAGCTAAACTACTCAACCGATTTAGATGAAATTTGGTACAGATTGGTACTCACTGCTGGACACTGACCTGCTCTATAAAAGCATTTAAACCATACCAAGTCTAATATGCAAGTGCGGATTGTCAATATTCAGAAATATACCCATTCCAATTATTAGCGAAATATATAAAAGCCATTCGATACTTTGATGCAGAGTCAACGTAACATGGCTCCACGATAGTAACATTTACATTTGCAGTAAACGTCATTAGGCTGACAGAAAAAAACGATACTCACTTATTATTATAGACTTAGAATATTTTCGCTACGTTATTATTTCATTTCCCACCCAAAATTAAAATAAATGTTGAAATACTAACATTTTCATTGCTATATGCAGTTCGTTTCATATCCATTGCTATAATGTTTAAATTTGGCTACTATACCTTTTTAACTAATAGCCATGGTCAGTGAAATTTGACTGCACTGTGGTCGCCTCGCCACTACCAGAGTTGTGGGTTCGATCCCCACACGGTACTAAATTTGTGTGATCCACAAATTGTTGTGCCGAGACTGTGTTCTTTGTGTCCGTTGTTTGAATGTTTGTAAGGTGCCCCCGCGAGCAGCGATAGCTCAGTGGGGAGACCAACAGACTGCAATGCAGAGGGTCTCGGGTTCGAACCCACGTCGCGCACCTCTGATTTTCGGAAGTTATATGACTTTTCGAAATTATGTGCGTATTGATTGACAATTATCGCCTGCTCCGTGCCTCGGAGAGCACGTTAAGCCGTCGGTCCCGGCTGCCATGAACATCTATGGCAGTCGTTATTGGGAGAGTGTCGACACAAAAGATCCCATTGGGTCGAAGTATCGCCGCTCTGCACTGACTGGCCCCCACATAAGATAAGATAAGATTAGATGTAAGGTGCCCCCACGACACAGGAATTATACCTAGTGCGAGAGTTGTCTTTTTAAAGAGAGAGAGTAAAATAACTTTCTAACAGCTTCCCCAAGGAAAATACGCGTGTATCTTATAAGATACACGCGTATTTATTATTACCTATAGGTAGGTACTAATCAAATGAACGTCATCACATCGCATAAAAATTGTGTTTACTGATTCAACCTATATCTTCTTGAAAACAAAGGAATAAACAATTACAAATTAACTTTGTAAACCTCTATTGCCTAGTACGGAAATGTTTTAATATATTTTATAATCTGACGGAAACGCGTTTCAAATTAAATTGATGAGTCTACAGTAAAACATAAAGAAGTAGTTTGCAGAAATAAGGAAAATAATAATTGCATGTAGCGTTATCTTTTTAGGAATAGACACACAATATAAAAATGTAAGTATCCTAAAGTGTAACATCGTTTCTTATTTATTATAGTTTTCCTTGAACTTCTGTTCGTAAACTATAATTATTTGTTTACACATTCGTGCACCTCGCCTCGTCATTCGATAGTCGACATCACAAGAACGGAGATCCACATACACATTCGTTACCGTAGTGTCATTAAAAACAGAGTAACTACACTTTTACAGTCTACGCATGTCTATCCTCATAGCAACAACATCTAAACACGACCAAGAGAGCAACATACTTTTGGACGATTGGAAATCGCACTGTCTTCTCGATTTCAAAAAATAATCTCGCTAACCATAGGACGACAAAAATACTAAATGTATGATGACACAAGTACGCAGCTAATAGTAACTATCTGGGAATCAGACAAATATTTATTTCGTACGACTCATCGATAGAACCGCGGCACCTATTTCATCTGCTTAGAATGTGTATTTGTCTATAAAATTCATACATTCGATATGCTAGTGGCATATCGAATAAACACTAAAATGTCTAAACAAATTAAAATTAATGTAATTACCATATTTTTTTTTATTATTCTGAGCTCAGTGCCTCAATTAACATAAAGTGACAACTTTTCTTTTTAAAGAGCCGCCCTTAAAGCGATGAAATAAAACGAGCAAGGATAACAGCAAAGCAGTAATAGGAATGATTCTTTTTAACAAAATATTACATTTATGACAGTATTAAGTAATTACTAATAAGTCGTGCGCTTTAACCGTCAGATACCTATAAAAGTAAGTTAGATTTTCCGTACAAACACTGATAAACGATAAATGCAATCCTCACTTGAGGCTTTTCTAAAGATTGACAAATAGTCCATTTAAATATACAACTATGGGCATTAACAACAAGAGACGGGTTTCTTCTATATAAATACGTAATGTCATTTATATAATTTGGACATCCAGCTTAAACTGAATAAAGGTCTTTCTAAATATTCTAGGTAAATATTAAAGCCATATATATGATGGTATCGTAACGATGCGTAACGGTAGTAATAAAATAATCATGTCTTCAATTTTGTATGTAGTTACTAGTTACACAGTCAAGTATCAGTCGATCGATTCCACATAGCAACGAAAGCAATATACTCGCTACGTGTTATTTCTATTTTAATCTTCGTAAAATTATTAACTACGAATTTATTTATTTATTATATAAATAGAAGCAGAATATTTAAATACATAAACACTCAGTCGGTAAAATTGTTTATGGAGATAACAAGGATTTTTGAGTCATATCAATGCCAAATATTATAACTACAAATTACAGTTATTTTATTTTCATTTATAGCTGGAATGATGTCTAGGTAGGTATGTTTAGTAGAAGTCCGCGCAATTGAATTGAAATAGTATTCGAATACAATTTTGCTCAATGCGATACTTATGTCACTGACAGTGAATTACCACTACAAAGTAACGTTTTAGCTACACAGTCTTTAATAATGTTAATCAAATTTTAACTAGTAGGTACCTACACAACATTTTTTAGTAGCGATCGTGGTTATTTAGGCCTTACATTTAGCTTACTATTGCTTTGTAAGACTACGCTTCACGACTTACGACTAAATATTTATTGCCTATGTTTCACTCGTGTATCTACTAATGAAAATTTATTGAATACCTTCTCAATCAGTAAAGTACCGAAGTGCAAAAAAAATGGTCAGTGTTAAAGTTCATTAAGTAATGCATTCTGTAAGAAACAAAGCACTATAACTATATGCACTCACGGGCTTAAGAACTCGTACAATAAAGTACGTCTTGATGCCGGCCTGTCGTAGCATTTCCTCGCGACGTTCACCATGCGCTGGTTCCACTTCAAACTCGTTATTTAGAAAACTCAGGGTTACTTCAGAAACATGAACGCGTCTGTAAACAAAACTCTTATAAATAGAACGTACGTATACATACATAAACAGTAACAGCTACAAATGTCGATGAATAAATAAATCTTTTACAAGATCTACGAATTAGTAAATGACCCACGATGTATCATTCAAGGACATTGTAGTTGTAACAGAATAATTACTCTTTTAGTCGGTAATATTACGACCAATCTACGCTTAACCATATACTACATACATCTTTTGAAGAATCGTTTTATCGACAAAAAGTTTACTAACCCAGCCATTCCGCTGCTTTCCATTTTGTTGGCGAGTTCAACGTCTCTCGAGTAGACATCGAACTGCCATTGCCTCTGTCCCAGCACACCGGCCAGAACAGCGCCTGTATGGATGCCCACACGCATGTCCACTGGTGAGTTTGTCGTTTGTTGAACGTATCTAAACAAAACGATATTCTTTTTATAAAATTAATCTTACACATTTCTTTAATACATATACTCCATAAATATATTTAGGAGAATTTATGGATAATTTAATAGTAGAATATTATTTATTAGATTATATTATTTCAAGAAAATAACAGTTGAGTGATAGGCCAGAGACGGATGTTGTTATTTTACTCTTTCTTAAATGTATGTTTACACTGGGATCAACAATACAAGTGATAGGCCAGAGACGGATGTTGTTATTTTACTCTTTCTTAAATGTATTTTTACACTGGGATCAACAATACAAGTGATAGGCCAGAGACGGATGTTGTTATTTTACTCTTTCTTAAATGTATGTTTACACTGGGATCAACAATACAAGTGATAGGCCAGAGACGGATGTTGTTATTTTACTCTTTCTTAAATGTATTTTTACACTGGGATCAACAATACAAGTGATAGGCCAGAGACGGATGTTGTTATTTTACTCTTTCTTAAATGTATTTTTACACTGGGATCAACAATACAAGTGATAGGCCAGAGACGGATGTTGTTATTTTACTCTTTCTTAAATGTATGTTTACACTGGGATCAACAATACAAGTGATAGGCCAGAGACGGATGTTGTTATTTTACTCTTTCTTAAATGTATTTTTACACTGGGATCAACAATACAAGTGATAGGCCAGAGACGGATGTTGTTATTTTACTCTTTCTTAAATGTATGTTTACACTGGGATCAACAATACAAGTGATAGGCCAGAGACGGATGTTGTTATTTTACTCTTTCTTAAATGTATTTTTACACTGGGATCAACAATACAAATGATAGGCCAGAGACGGATGTTGTTATTTTACTCTTTCTTAAATGTATGTTTAACGCATACATTAGAATGAATATTATACTATATTTATCATACTAAGATATACTGCTTCGAGTAAGCCAATACCTATGAAGAGAGTCACAAATCTCAATTAAAACTTACTTGATAGCTTTGACCATAGATAACCCCATATGCACACAAAGAACCGCATGATCGGGTCGCTCAACAGGGGCACCGCTGATACAATAATAACAGTCTCCGAGAATTTTAATACGAAGCTGTTGATATTTCTAAAAATAAAATAACAATTTAGGAAAGGTGCGACTTGAATATTAATTTACGGCAGACGAGACTCGGAGACGTAATAATAAATTAAATTTTCTTTACCTCAGCAAGACGATCAAAACGAGCAAATAGCTCATTCAATATTGCAACGAGATCTTGCGCTGAATACGTTGAGGAAATAGCCGTGAAGCCTACGATGTCGGCATACAGAATGCTGTGACGAACAAGTTATATGTTAATAATAATTAGATATTGTTCTATTTATTGTAAAATTATGCGACATTAATACTAACATACCTAACATTTTCATGACGAGACATGTAAATTTTTTTGAATTGTGTGTCAATCAGACCCAGGTCTTTTCGCATTTGTACGGCGACATGTTCCGGTAACACCGATAGAAGCAATCTCTCCTAAAAAAGGAATGAAATAAGCTATACGTCAGATATATATTATACATAGCTTATATTAAACCACATTTGTGCGTAAGAATGGGCATTAAAAGTATGACGATTATAATAACTATTTGTCAGCGCCAAGTATCCATAACATGCGGGTAAAAGGGTAGACGATATGCAACCCGCTTGAATAGTAATGACGTTTTAAACCATCGCACTAAATAGAACAAAAAGAATTAAAACAGGTTCGATTGCCAAAACACTTGGTTAGAAGTCGCTGTTCTGTCAAGCGTGCCTGTCAAGTCTATCTTAGCAATATGATTCGTTAAGGTAAGTATTTTAAATTCATATAATCCACAATCAACTTCAGGCATTTTTTAACAGACGTATTCACGTCTGTTAAAAATGCCTGAATAAATAATTTCCCGTACGGAAATAACTATAACTGGTAAAATATACTGGACGAATAATGTTGTTTTTTTACTATGTTTATTTCAATATTTCGTTTAACATAATTTTTACTGTAAAAGAGTACCTATTTACTATAAAAATGCACGAATTAAAACATAACTAATTAATTAAAATAAACATGGATAACTTAAATACCTGTTCTTTACTTTGTTGTTCAATGGTAAGTTTATCGCGTAAACTTCTTTTTGTCTCTTGAAAAGAGCTGCGTTGTTGCTTTTCATTTATAGCATATGCAGTTCCACCCAACAAAGTAGCTCCGAGGAGAAGTGCACCATTTGCAATTTGCTGTTAAAATGCATTAAGCAAATTTTAATGACAGCCGATATTTTCTATTAGAATGAGTAAATGATTAATATTCATAAAAAAATACCTGTAGATAAAAGTCATCGGGAAGCTTGCTTTCAGAAGAGCAAGCATTGTAGAATTGGATTTGAAGATAGGCACTAAACGAAAGTGCGCTGTACAGTATCAGCACAATGTAATGTAGCGGCAGGGTAGCAAGTGTAAAATACTGTAGTACTACTGCCCATCCAAGCAGCTCGTTATATGAATCGCCGATTCGACGCGACCCGCTCACCAGGAGCTGCAGCCACAGCACTAGCCAAGCCATATGATTGAGAATTGGCCGCGCAGGTCGGATGCAAGTGTATACGACCCCCAGTGTCAGATTGGCTAGCGACGCTATTATGATGGAGAGATATGCGAAGCTTAAATCCCGTTCGCCTGGTACAACGACTGCGAATGCCTGCAGAAGCACCCCGATTGCAAGAAGATGAGGAACAGCTTTTTGTCTTTGCTGCTGTGTGTACGCTGAATATAATTTTTCTTCTTCGATATCTTTGAATCCCCATGGTGGTACTAAACATATCCGACATTTGTTACACACCGCCTGAATTAATTTCTCCATCGCTTTTAGAGATCACTCGTGGAAGAATTCTTTAATTCAAACCGTACATTGCTAAAATTGCTCTCCATTATTGTCATGATTTTTTTCACAAACTCCAAAACTGCAAAATCGAAAGAATGGACTAATTTGCTAATTGGTGACGTTAACAAAATTATGTGGGGCAGAAGTGCCGACAAAATACGCTTTCAAAAAAAATTTAGGAATGCGATATGTTTATGGTAAACTATTTGATTAAGTACTAGCGATGTATACAATATGTGCATTCGAATTATACTCGAATGTACAGACACGTTATACAGGCATAAGTACGCAAATGAGTTCTAGATCAAGCAAAGTAGCAATCATCATAAAGAAATACAATTATAGGTACAGCTCGGTTGTGATTACAATATAAGTACCTAAGTACTTTAGATACTTTACTTACTGATACTGAGAGAACAAAAATGTCGAATAGTATTAAAATGAAACACATTTTTAATTAATATGTAGTAGTAAGTCTTAGAATACTTACTAGACATCATTTTAAAAACTATCAAGTCTGGCTGCCGGTTTGCCGCTGCGACTCAATAGGTAAAAGCAAAAATATTTTAAAGGAATTAAATTACTTTATATTAATTGAAATTAAACTACTATATACGGATTTTATCGCGTTGTTTATTTGACACTTTATTATATAAATAGAAACACCAATGATTAAATTATGTTCGGGTACTTTGAAATAACTACACTGGAACATTTAGACAACTACCTTCTTAGGCTCCCCGTGACGATGGCTGCTGAAAAGCAACCGAAACGTCGGGGAAAGTGTAAACATAAATATAAATAGTTTTAATAGTTGCAATAATTGAATTAGCTTAAACATTAGTAAACTTTAATAGTAATAGTAGTGTAACAGTTTCAAAATTATGTAATAAAGTGTCAAATAAACGACGCGATAAAATCCGTATATAGCAGTTTAATTTCAATGAATAACATTCGCGTAAACAGAAGACAATATCATTTTATATTTAAACGAAGAAATGTGGGCTTCAGGTATTCGTAAAAATTTTTACTAATTGTAATGATAGAAAACAATAGAAGCCAAAAGGTTGACCAATATATTATACCTATAATACGAATAGAAGCAACCTGGCTTTTCTTCACAATGTCTCTGATTTCACTCTGACCAGATCGGAGACATTGCGGGAAAAACTGGATTAAGAATAACTTAAACCGACGGACATTAATGAAGAATGTAATGCAAGCGAACGCAACAAAAGTGATATACCAGGATCTTAGGAAATAGAGATTTATAGTCTTTGCTTCTCTGGTAACAGGCGTGAGTTTATATAAAATAATTATGTATGTACGTGCTACCTGATCCACAACCGAAAATTGTTAAACGTACACTTAACATGGCTTTATATTTTACCTACCATATGAAAAACAGAATTATTTATAGACTAATTTAGTCATTTATCAAAATAGCTATTTGTTTGTTAAGATATCTTCAACCAAAAATAGTTTCAGTTATAAATATAAAATTGAAACGCAAGATATTGAAACCGTAGCTAGCAGTATTTTTCTACAATCTCAAAATTATACAAATAACTATATTTACGGCGTAAAATTTAGAAAAGGGATGCGAGTCGTTCACATGCTAACCGAATCAAGTTAAAATCAAATCAAAAACTAAAAAATATGTATTAGGTACTCGATTTATCCTTGACTTGACCCAACAAACTAAAATTTGTAAGAGATTGAGCAAGTAGGTAAGCATTCTAAAACGCAATGTTATGATTATGAACCACAACACACGTTATACATATTCTTGATTAGTATTTTTATGTTTATTTTTTGCAATATGAGTCTAGAAATTACACGAACAGACATGACAGATATTAATGATATTATAAAAATATACATAGGTAAACATACCAGTGAATACTGTGTCATAACCACATAATGCGAGGAGTGAACAACGTGTATACGATACAGATAAACGTGAGAGAGATCATCAGGCGGAGACTTTCCGTTAGCAATACGGCTTGATCGAGGACGCCTGTGTAATGAATAAATTACACGCTGAAACATTGTTCCGATATCCATTCATTAACTGGGCCGTCTAAAGACGTACAGTACGCTGACATACACAATATACTCGCGGTTTTGTTCATACTCATTTCAATATTGACAATCGTTACGATAGATAAGTAATGTGACCGTGAAACTTAAGTCACAAGTTATTTGTTTCGTTTATGCTACTCATTGCCAAACGTAGCGTCAGTTAGCCACGCGTTATGTTTATGTTAACATATTAAAACTTAGGTAAGTATATTCATTTCACCTCATCGTCATTAGGTGCCATTACCTAGCACCCAGTTTACATTTAAGGAATTTTGTGATTAGCTTCAAATGCTGAAATAATTATGAAGCAATATTTATAAAAAATTTAAGTACATATTTATAAAATACTATCTTTTAAGCGCGGCTCCGCCCGCGTGGTACCTACATGAATAAAAAGTAGCCTGTGTCCTTCCCCAGGTTTGAAACTATATCTGTACCAAATTACATCTAAATCGGTTCAGTGGTTTAGCCTTAAAAAGGTAACAGACAGACAGACAGATAGACAGACAGAGTTACTTTTAAATTTATAATATTAGTAAGGAAGTAAGGATGTGTACTTAATAAAGCTTTTGCGAATTTCATAAATATTACCCAAATGTTCTTGGTTTTTATGAGGTTTATAAAAACTAACTCATATATGTACCGAATATAAAATTGGTGTTATTATCACCTGTTGCCAAATTTTGCGTACTGAAATATTAATGACTCACTTAAGTTAACGCAAACCATCGCGAATCACATAATGACATCAGACGTAATAGCTGTGAGCGAGTAATAACGAACCAAAAGTATGCTAAATGACACTAAAGTACGTGCTCCTCCCTCCACACATACCAGTTAAAAAGCATCGTCCCTTTCATACCCATCCTTAATAAAGAATATATTTAATAATCCTGAATGACAAATAATTATATCATAGCCATTAAATATACTAAGTAAATTAATTCATACATCACGAAAGTTTTCAATCACAGTATTCAGAGTTATTAAGTAAATTATTTGTCAAAATATGAAACGTAGAAATCCTACGTCTAAGTACCAAGTATGTATGTACTTAAACGCTCATACCTAAGTCAAGCCCGTGATCAAAATCAATGACGTAGTCACAGTTTGAAGGGTTTCAGCCAATATAAAGTCAATTAATGTTTTAAAACAAAATTCAGTTGAAAAATTAGAGTATTCCGCTTTCGGCACCTATGGTTTCGGCACCTAAGCTATTCCACTTTCAGCACCAATAGATATTTTTGCTTGGTGCCGAATGTGGAATAAAAAAATATATTAAATTTTATTCCTCATTCAGCACCTACGATATTCATTAGTGATGGGATGTACTTTTGCACAAAGTTCTTAAATAAAACTTGTCGATAAAAATCATCTGTACTTTTATTACTTCAATTTTAACATATCACATACCTAATGTGTATTATTAAATAATATTTAAAAAAAATACACATATTTTTATAAATAATTTATGTTCACTAGGTACAGTGTTCTGCTTCCTTAACTTCTATTTTATTTAGAGTTATTATAATAATATGAATATAGTCTGTGAATTACTTTTTGTTAATTGTTTTGCAGAGATAGATGCATCGAGAATAACAAAGGAGAGGAGAGTTAATTTGATTAGCAGTAATAACTGTCAATCAGTATATAATTAAATATTATAAACAGACTGATTATTATAAAAACAATTGCAAGTTTTATCGATAAGTTTGTTATAAATATCATCACTAAACACAGCAGGTGCTGAATGAGGAATAAAATGTAATATATTTTTTTATTCCACATTCGGCAACAAGCAAAAATACCTATTGGTACTGAAAGTGGAATAGCTTAGGTGCCGAAACTATAGGTGCCGAAAAAATTGGTGCCGAAAGCGGAATACTCCGAATAATTAGGATCCACTTCAGCGATTTAAATCTAATTGTAACTTGACGCAAATTTGCAAATCAGTGATGTGTTCTAAGAATTGTTAAGCGTTTCGTTATATTCATATAATACATAATCTTAATATAAACTTTATAAAAATTATATCTAAACTAATTAGTATTTTTATTAAGAGTGTTTTATTGATATTTACCTTTGTAGATATCACACTAAACGGGAATGCTTGACTTGATATTAGATGTAGAAATTTTATAATTCATGTTATAAAAATCTACAAGTTCTTACATAGCAAAACTAATACCTTTAAACGTGTATTCTCGCCGCGCCTGTGTCAGATCATTATTATTTATTGTTTACATTCAGATTATGTCATATTTTTAATCCCATTTCAAATATACTTAACCCATATCAAATATATCTTAATTTGTAAATCTTTTAATGAATAAGATTTTCACGATTTGTACATATTAGTACTTAATATAATGTACAACGGATCTTAATCGCTTTGGAGTTAAGACCCGCTGTCTAATATTGTATTAAGGTTACTATTTTAACCTAAGATCGCATTGCATTACATTCAGTACGTTTCTACTGCAAACAAATTTTAAGTAAGGTGTTCTATCAAATGTAATTAGATCATAAAATAA
Organism: Catocala sponsa; assembly: GCA_963564715.1. Lineage (NCBI taxonomy): Eukaryota > Metazoa > Arthropoda > Insecta > Lepidoptera > Erebidae > Catocala > Catocala sponsa. Next base: position 16,096,731 of record OY751331.1, read on the forward strand.
TTAAATATTAGGTGCTAATGACAAATTTAATCTAAAAGCCAATTAATTCATGTAAATGAGATGACACTATATTAGCTTGCGTTTATGCGTTAAGTAATTCTGATAATTAACATTTAGGCAATGAATCTATTTCATTTTATTCTTTGATTTAATTGCATCACCAAGTATTACGATAAATTATAATAAATATATTATAGAAAAGTTTAGCTACAGAATAAAACAATCAGATGATTAAATCGCAGTAAATTATCTAAAGGACTTACTGTTCTTAAAGCAAGAACGTATTGGACAACAAAGATCTTTACGTACTTATTAATCAAAATGCATTGACATAAAAAGCTAAGCAAATTACACAGTGCCGATATACTTGTATTACTTTAATTACAAGAGTATTATTAGAAATTTTCTCTTGACAGAGTTGGCATAGAATACAAAGTAGGTACGTTGTAGAATCACAGTCGTGAAATACAGCATTCCATCATTTTCTTTGTCGTCGATATTACGATAACGGTCACACGCTACTTATTTTATTAATGTGAGATATATACATATATATATTTCCCGCCTAAATTACGGTGTCGATGATGTAAGCAATCTCAGTAAAAGTCAAACTATTGACCCATAAATATTTAAAGCACGAAAGGAGAGTAACGTTATCAGAAAACCGGGCGTGAAACTGTTATGATGTAAACAAGAATTCGTACGTTTTATGTGGAATATTAGAGGTTGAAGTGAAACAGTCCCGAAATATTGAGCGTGGTGGGTTCACAGGGCGCGGGTGGTAGTGCGGGCGGCTCGGCGGCTCGGCGGCGCGGAGGCGGTGCGCGCACGTGCCCGCGTGCGACTGCCGCGCCGGCCGCGGCCGCCGCCCACCGCGCCGCCGCCCGCCGCCGCCGCGCCGCCCGAGCCGCCCCACGACCCGTCCGCTTTAGCCCGTTTCACTACACATTGATTTCACACTGTGTATTTTGTTAACATTTCAGTAGCTGTTTTATTATGCCTTTCTACCAAATACCCAAATTAAACAGGATTATTCAAGTTGTTTCATACATATGTAACGTTCTAATTCGTTTTTCAGCATTGTTTTATTTATACGTACATATATCTATGTATAATTTATACGTCTTAATGCATAATCACAAATCCAATTTATATTTCCCTTCTTTTCTCTCATCCTCTTTGTATGTGCTAAATATATTTGTGTCAGCAATTAAATATCAATGGAAAAACATAAAATAATTTTTATGTGTTAATTTAAATAGAGCAACTGGCGCTTTAGTTAAACACTAAGTAATTATATATCTATATTATATTCATCAAAACTGTACATCTATAATAGTGTCAGGTCCTTGAAAATCTTATTTAATTAATGTCTCTGCCACTGACAATTAATATTAAAAAAGGCGGACAGGCTTAAGAGAAAATTTAATTAGCTAAGCATATTGATCTCGAAGCAAGTGGTGAGCTTCAGAAAATTAATTATTGTCATCTACCTAAGCAGCTCGCGTAGCAAATTAGAGTCAAGAATTTGATGGTGCACTATTGTATGTTATCGGTAAGATTGGAAAATACAAACAATGCGAGTTCTTACATCAAGCGTTTAGTTTCGTTTTACATAATATTTCCGATTTACATATAACTTTATGATTTTAGCTGTTCGAAGAAGAGTCTATTCGACCTCTACATATGTTATTACGTTGTTAGCCATCCGCTGGGACTTCGTTAGCGTGGAACAAACATAATACCTGTCTAGCTCATAGCAGTTAGGGTAATGTAGCCTTAACATTACGAAGGTTTATTCGAAATATAATAGAGTTGGGTGGATTCCCAAACCTTACACGATATTATTTTGGGACTGACTGCAAAGAAAGTATCTTGATATATCGATCCACAGCCGGGCTGCAGTAACTCAACCAGAATAAACATAAACATATCTTTATTTCTCTCACCACAATATTATGTTATATAATTGCTTATAATTATTACATAGCATTCGTTTATTGTGGGAGACTGGTGCCTAAACTAGGCGTTAGCCTGTATTTCAGGCCACTAGGCCTCCACCCCGGATTTATTTAATTTGCATATAAACAATTCAGCGTAGTCTGTACTATGAGCCAGGTATGATGTTTAATCTATTGCAAGTGGTGTATTTGATTAGTAAGGTGTTTGTTGGGTGTGTGTGTGTGTGTGTGCGTGTGCGTGTGCGTGTGCGTGTGCGTGTGCGTGTGCGTGTGCGTGTGCGTGTGCGTGTGCGTGTGTGTGTGTGTGTGTGCTAATTTTTTTATGGTCGATTCCTAGTTTGGTAAGTAGCATAGCGGTCAAATAATATTTTAAATAACTTTCGTTCGTAATAGTACCTAGTTTATTTCTATAGCATATGCCCCCGCGGCTTTGCTCGCGATTAGTTTATGACTGGCCTCATAGCCGGGACGGTCAATAAAAAGAGTAGCAGGATTAGGTACCGATAGCAATGCTGGCGTTAATTGCAACAAATGCTCACAAAGATAATCATCAATTGAGAGCTTCAGCATACTGTAACGGATGTGACGTCAGCAAACGCGTCGCCAAAGCCAAAGCCAAGCCGCCATATTGACTTCCCTTTCCGCCAAGCCACACTATCAGCCAGATAGTGGGGGGAAGTTAATAAAAGCCGTAGTCATGCCATTTTATGTGTCATTCGTTGTTGATTACAAAGCTTAGACAAAACTCTGCCCGATTTTTATTTCGCCTGTTATATTCAGAAGTGGGATAGACAAAATGAAAAGACATCGTAACATATCCAAGCTGCAAACTCAAAGTGCGCGTTCTGGATCTGAAGACGACGATGGAGCTACAACACCACCCGCAAGGAAGCTACTGAAGAGTCTGCTCGAGAAGAAGGTTCAGAAGGCGGTATGGAATCTTAATGAAGAGGATTCCGTTTTCAACAAATACAAGCAGCACCGTGCCGCTTCGTTGATTCCGGAGTTCGATCCAGATAGTGACGAATATACAGTTGCTGCTTGGATTAAGAAAATCGAGCAAATTGGAGAAATTCATGGATGGAATGACACTACAAAATCATTCTACTAGCAAGACAAACTACGCGGTCAAGCAAAAAAATGGTACCATCGTTTGGATGACTACAATTATTCATGGACCGAGTGGAAAGAAATGTTACTGCGTGCCTTTCCTAAACACAAGGATTACGGAAATATGTTGGAAGAGTTGTTGCAACGGAAAAAACTAACCACCGAAACTATGACAAAATATTACCAGGACAAAATTGCAATGTGCTTTCGGTGCAAATTATCCGACGACGCCAGCGTTTCTTGCGTTATTCGAGGTCTACCAACATCTTTGCAAGCAAATGCACGTGCGTTTCAATGTAAATCACCAGGTGAACTGTATGAGGGTTTTCTATGTGCACTTGATGACTATCGTGTTATACCTCAAGAATTCGGCTCACAGAAAGCAAACCAGCAATTATTCGACAAAAAAGCTGCTACCACAAATCCAGAAACAGATCCGTGTCCTCGGTGCAAAAAGACTGGCCATCTGTTACGCAATTGTACTCAGCCTGACACTCGTACTTGTTTCAAATGTGGGAAACAAGGCCATATAGCGTTGCGTTGTTCTACATTTCCCTTAAACAATAAAGCATCCAGCAGTAGCATCAAGGACGTAAACATACTGAGCCATTACAACGATAACAGCTACAAGAAAGCGGTGAAAGTGAATGGAGTTTACGTCAAAGCTTATATTGATACTGGGAGCCAGGTTAATGTGTTAAACGAACAAGTTGCAAGCGCCCTGTCCCTTGAAGTCAAACCTACGAGCATTGTGCTAAAATGTTTTTCTGGCGGACTCACCACGAGCCTAGGTGAGGTCGATTTTCAGTTAGAAATCGATGCGATATCTGTTCGATGCAAAGCTCACCTATCAAGCATAAAAATGAACGAGGTGAATCTACTTATTGGACAACCAGTTATTAACAGCAAGGGCATGACCCTAACAGTTAGCAACGGTGTTGCTAATTTTGTATACGCTCCTGACATCACATGTGAAACCGACGCTGTCGTAGAAAGCGACCGGTTTGAAGTCGTCACCGCCAACCAAGAACGACTGCCCCCGGGTTCCTCCATCATTCAAGTCCGTGTGCTGGGCAACCATGTGGACAACGATGTAGTGACTCCCGCTCGGCACTATGACTTGCGAGGCGTGTCCTATTCCATGCCTGCAACCCTACTTCGCGGCGAAGAGGGCTACATTAAGGTGGTGAACATCGGCTCTGAAACGATCGTATGGCCGCCAGGAGAAGTCCTCACGAGGGCTGAAAGCTGCCACGAGCCACAAGCTGTTAACAAGGTATGTTGCCCTTCCGATTGCCATGTTTCTAATAGTTATTTTTCGAGATCTAGCCAAGCCAAAGCTATTATTTCAAGTATAGGGGTGTTAAAATAGCTGATATTAAAACGGGTCCATTAAAAGAAAAAAAGCGTACAAGTTTAATCAATTTATTATCACATCATGCACATTGTTTTGCTTCTGGTACACACGAATTAGGTTGTACAAACCTAGCGCAGATGAAGATCAATCTCACTAGTGATAAACCAGTATATCGCCATCCCTATAGACTTTCGCACAGTGAACAAGGAATAGTTAAATCTAAAATAAATGAATTATTGGCTGCAGGCATTATTAAGGAATCTGAATCTAGTTACGCTTCTCCAGTGATCTTAGTGAAGAAAAAAAATGGCGACTATAGGCTCTGTGTCGATTATCGCGCTTTAAACGAAATCACTGTGAAAGATAGGTTCCCTTTGCCAAATATAGATGACCAGATTTCAAAGTTAGCTGGTAAAAAGTACTTTACAATTTTAGATATGGCCCAAGGTTACCATCAGGTGTGTATAGCTCCAGAAGACACTCATAAAACTGCCTTTATAACTGCTCAGGGTCATTATGAATACACCAGAGTTCCTTTTGGATTGGCCAACGCACCCGCATTAATTAATAAATTAATAGAATCTGTGGGTAGTCCTAGCAGCAAACGAAACGCGAATACAAATCCTTGCGAAATATTGGCGTTCTTAGATGATTTACTTTTACCCTCAATTGACATAGATTCGGGTTTATTAATTTTAGAAAACGTCCTCGGTAAACTTGCTATAGAAAATTTTAAATTAAATATGAATAAATGTGCGTTCTTGCAAACCCAAGTTACATATTTAGGACACGAAATATCTGCTGATGGAATACAGCCGGGCAAGTCAAAATTGCTAGCTGTATCACTGTTTCCGGTGCCTACCAATGTGCATCATGTGCGTCAATTTATCGGTTTGTGTAGTTATTTTAGAAAGTTTATTCCGAAATTTGCCTTGTGTGCGCGGCCATTAACTGACTTGACGAAAAAGAATGCTACATGGGTATGGGGAAGTGATCAAAACAATAGTTTCGAACAACTTAAAAATAGTTTGTGTTCCGAACCTGTACTAGCCTTATATGACCCCGCGCTTTCCACAGAGATACACACGGATGCATGCAAGCTAGGTATAGCTGGTATATTGTTACAAAGACAAACAGATGGTTCGTTACGACCGGTCCAGTACTTTAGTCGAGTTACAACCAGAGAAGAGAGCATGTATCACAGTTATGAATTAGAAACTCTCGCAGTAGTTCAGTCTTTGCGTAGGTTCCGCGTGTACATTGTAGGTAAATGTGTAAAGGTGGTAACTGACTGTACAGCAGTTCGGGCTACGCTGACTAAACGCGACATCATTCCACGCATTGCTAGGTGGTGGCTTTTGATACAAGACTATGATATTAGCATAGAATATAGGCCGGGGGAGCGTATGAAGCATGTTGACGCGCTAAGTAGACATCCAGTAGATACTATGAACATAAACCGCCTAGAAGTCGCAGATTGGTTTTATACATTACAATGTCAAGACGATAAGCTTAGTTCCATAATTAGTCAGTTAAATAATAATACCGCAAATCCAGAGGTTAGAAATAATTTCGCCATTTTAGACAATAGGCTTTATCGGAAGACCATAAACGGAAACCGTTTAGTAGTTCCTAGTTTAGGAAGATGGAAAATAGTACAGATGAACCATGATGACATTGGTCATGTAGGCTTAAATCGTTGCATGGAAATTATTAAAAGTGATTATTGGTTTCCTAAAATGACAAGATTTATAAAAAAATACGTAACCGCATGTCTTCATTGTGCATATGGCAAAGGTAACTATGGCAAAAAGGAAGGGAAACTTCACCCCATTCCTAAACCTTCTAATCCGATGTCTATGGTACATATAGATCACTTAGGCCCATTCTGTAGAACAAACAAAGGATACCAATACATGCTTGTATTAACAGATGCCTTTTCAAAGTTCGTCATTGCTGAGCCAGCACGAACTGTTAATTCTGTGGAGACCATTCGTTTACTAAAAAAGATCTTTTGTCTGTTTGGTTATCCTAATCATGTTGTAACAGATCACGGGAAGGCTTTCACGAGTAGACACTTTAAAAAATTTTGCACAGATAAACAATATAGGCACACGTTGAATGCAATTGCTTGCCCGCGTGCAAATGGCCAAGTTGAACGCACTAATAGAACAATTCTTGATGCTCTACGGACCACTGATCCAACTGAAGCTTCTGTTAACTGGGCTAACTCTCTACCTGATATAATTTGGGGCATTAACAACACAGTTAACGACACTACTGCGTATAAACCTTTCGATCTAATGTTTGCTCGTACTGGTAGGCCATTATGTGACGTATCAATTCCTGGACGGGTGTCTGATTTAGTTGAGGTTAGGCGCAAGAAAGCTTCAGATAACATTCATAAAGCGAGTATTAAAATGAAACGCAATTTTGACAAGAACAGGAAATCTGCGCATATATACAAAAGGGGAGATTTTGTTCTTTGGAGACAGGCTCCTACTAGTAGTGCAGCTAGGGTTAACACTAAACTGGATGATTTATATTCAGGGCCATATGTAATTATTAAAGTAGTTGGGAAGGATAGATACCGGATAAGGAGTATAAAGGGTTTACGTGGTTATGAAAGTTTTACAGGTTTAGTTTCAGCTGAATCATTAAGACCATACAGAAGTATAGCCGTTGTGACCGATAGTGGTAGTAGTTCTGATGAGCAGCTAGAGACAGAAGATTTAATTGATTTGCTCGAAAGCTAATTGCTGTTGTTTGTTCCCATTGCGGGAGCAATTGTTGCAGGATGGCCGAGTGTAACGGATGTGACGTCAGCAAACGCGTCGCCAAAGCCAAAGCCAAGCCGCCATATTGACTTCCCTTTCCGCCAAGCCACACTATCAGCCAGATAGTGGGGGGAAGTTAATAAAAGCCGTAGTCATGCCATTTTATGTGTCATTCGTTGTTGATTACAAAGCTTAGACAAAACTCTGCCCGATTTTTATTTCGCCTGTTATAATACACAACATTGTCAGTGAGCCCATTCGTAAAATGACAATAAGAACGAAAGCTCGCCGCTCGACACCTCCGTCCGCATCAACAGTCAAAAAATTTATGCGGCCCGAGACGCCGGCGCCGTCCTTATATAGGCTTGCGATCCGTGGCGTCGCGCGCCCCGCTAGTGCCGCGAACGGTTCAAGCCAAATTCGACCTTCGGCCCTACATTTACAGCGCAACGTTAGTGAACTGCGGGTGACATAAAGGGCGACAAACTTATTATTTGCGGTTGGTACAGTAATCCTCTCTAGGGATTGAACCGCAAAATTTTGCAAAAGTTTGTTTTTTATTGTATATACTTTTCCGGGCTAAAAAGTACCCAGTGTGGTGCCTAGGATATTAAAGTATAATAATACGAAGTTTCATCGTAATCGAACTGGTAGTTTTTGCGTGATGCTTGAACAAACAGACAGACAGACAAAAACTTTTTAATCACATTATTGGGTTCGGTTTCGATCTAGTTACACCCCCTGCTATTTATTTTTTTAATATTTTCAATGTACAGAATATACACTTCTACAGATTTATTATATGTATAGATATTATATACCTTTCCATAAAGCAAAAGAAACGATTAGAAAACTGAGTGTGGTAATGCGACTGGGTGCGATCTACGGGTTTGCGCTGTCTTTTTCCTTGGAGCAATGGTGGACTATATGTCAACAACGAGTGCTGTCTGAGTATTGTGTGTAAAATATACAATTGGCGCACACACTTTGCTCTCCTTATACAAATCTTCCGTTGGGTAACGGAATGGTAGGAAAGATGAGACTTTGAGGATCGCCCGTTGTGCTCACTCTAACTGTAGTAACGTGGTTTTGTGTGCACCGCCCCAAGTAGTGACGTAATAAGTGAGCTAGGATTGGCATAGAGTATAGTAGACGATTCTCCTTAGGCTTTCATCCGCCACGTGTCTTAAGTTTTTAAATATGTATATAAGTTTCCTTATTCTGCCAGTAAGAGCTTAAATGTGTGGATGAAAGCTCAAGGAAGAGTCAAGAATAATGCCGAGGTATTTGGTATTATTGGTTCTTTCTAGGAGCGGACATGAACAGCCTATATTGTATGGGTTATGGCATGAGTGGACGGTGATGGAATTTAAAGCTACTGATGAAAGGGGAGTTTTTAGAAAGAATGGTATATATTTTGCCTTTTCCGCGTTTAATGACAGTATATTGGTACGCAGCCATTCTGACACTGTGTTTAGTCCCCTCTGAGCGCTCTCATATACAATTTCCCATGTACTGGAGTGAAAACAATAATAAGCCACTTTGCCTAAGAGTTACCGGGTTCTGCAAATACGGTCAGGTACAAAGATAGTAATCATAACAATTTGTATTTACGACCTTTTCCAATAAAATCATTGCACACATACACATAAACCCGCCTCACTTATACGGTCGCCTGTTCTAATCATGATAGTGAGTTTTAATTTCAAATAAATGTAGCTACTTTTGGTAATAGTGCGATCTAAAATGTAACGCTTGTAGGTTCGATCCCCAGGAAGAGATAATCTTTTTGTATTTTTTTCTTAAATTAGATACATCGATGACTTGTTACTTTACTTTAAGACTTATTTAAACCGCAGTTATTCAAAAGATGGGGGTGGATTTAAAAAATATAATAGTTTCTCACTTGAATAGAATTATGTGATGTTGTTGGTTGGTGATCTTTGTTACGAGCGTTTGTGTCATTATTATTGCAATCATTTTTTTAATATTTTGATTAAAAGTCTACATTTAAAATGCAAACTAATATAAATATTGAATCCAGGGCAAATATATGGCATGATTATGCCCTTAATAGATCTTAAATTGCCGACGAAACTGGACTAAACCCTAAGAGTAAGTTATTTTTTAAATATTATGTTATGGTATTGTGATTTACGATTAGGCTGTTAAGGAATCGCTATCTACAATTATGTCATACGATTTTTGATTTATTTTAGAGAAATACTGTAAGTCGTTGGGTGAAACGATGAGACAAACTTAAGACTAAAGAAGGCTGTAATGACTTTAGACTTTGGTCAGATTATTGTACTGGCCAAAATAGAAATAGGATAATGTTTTTTATGTATCTTTATGCAGCAAAACAGCTTAGTATTAATAATAAACATACTTTCCTTGAAAAAGGACATACACAAAATGAGAGTGATTCCATACATGCCACAATTGAGAAAGCTTCAAGATATATTAAGAATATTTATACACCGTCTGAGTGGAGTTCATTAATTAGATGGGCTAAACTAAAAGGAGCTCCTTATAATGTTATAAATGTATCGCAAAACATGGTTTTCGACTTCTAAAAGATGCAAGCGAGTACTTGTTTTAACTGGGCAAAAAATTCAGAGGGACAAAAAGTGCCTTGGTCTAAAATCAAACAAGTTCATGTCAATAAACATGAGCCATACATTCTATTTTACAAGTTGGATTAATCGGAAGATGCTTTCAAAACCATATTAACATCTCTGATCGTTCTGTTAAAACAAGAAGACAAATGACTGATAGATCTACGGAAATACCCTTAAAACTATGCTACAATCAGTTGTTACCAATACATCCATCCAAAAAAAAGACTCAATTGATTTATGTCGCAAAAATACTATCCCACCAGTTTATCGTGAGTATTACGAAAATTTGGTAGCATCTAATGACAATTCAATGATTATTACTAGTGATAATGATGACAATGAGTTTTTGTTTTGTTTTTGAAAATGTTTATTTTTTTTTGTTGAGCATTTTGTTAATTTTTACTTACGGTCTCGATGGCGTAGTGGTTAGTGTAACCGACTGCCACGCCTGAGGTCGCGGGTTCGATTCCCGCACAAGTCAAACATTTGTGTGCATGAACATTGATGTTTGTCTTGGTCTGGGTGTTTCTATGTATAATACGCGTGTATTTACAAAAAAAAAGTATAATAATAATAATAAACTTGCTTCTTAGATAATATTCTAAGAATTTTTAATTATGTTTAATAAGTTTTGATTTTATAAAGAAGTATAATTATTTGTAATTTTTTGAAATATTATTTTAAACTTTAATTACCAACCTAGGTTGAGGTATCTATACATGTAATAAATCTGTAGAAGTGTAAATTCTGTACAGAGAAAATATTAAAAAAATAAATAGCAGGGGGTGTAACTAGATCGAAACCGAACCCAATAATGTGATTAAAAAATTGTTGTCTGTCTGTCTGTTTGTTCAAGCATCACGCCAAAACTACCAGTTCGATTACGATAAAACTTCGTAGTATTATACTTTAATATCCTGGGCACCACACTGGGTACTTTTTAGCCCGGAAAAGTATATACAATAAAAAACAAACTTTTGCAAAATTTTGCGGTTCAATCCCTAGAGAGGATTACTGTACCAACCGCAAATAATAAGTTTGTCGCCCTTTATGTCACCCGCAGTTCACTAACGTTGCGCTGTAAATGTATGGGCCGAAAGTCGAATTTGGCTTGAACCGTTCGCGGCACTAGCGTGGCGCGCGACGCCACAGATGACAGATGGCAAGCCTATATAAGGACGGCGTCTCCGGCCGCGCGCTCCATAGTCCATACATTTTTTGATTGTGGATGCGGACGGACGTGTCGAGCGGCGAGCGTTCGTTCTTATTGACATTATATAAATTGTATGCTTGCAATTTTGAACCATGCTTTTCAGCGCGACCTTTTTATTTCAGAACAGTACAGATTAGACTTTAGAGTAGTTACTTATTTGGTTTATTTTTATAAGGTGTATAAGTATTTAGATTTAATTTTAAGGTATAGGTAGTATATTTAAAAGTGTGTAACGTAGGTTATTTCTAAGACTAGGATTAGTTATTCGTATATGTTGTATTAGATATTAGTTTTTTTCTATGGATTAGGGGTGCAAACGAGCAGACAGATCGCCTGATGGTAAGCGATTACCGCCGCCCATGGACACCCGCAAGCCCAAAGGAGTTACAAGTGCGTTGCCAGCCCTTTAAAAAGGAATGAAGGAGGGAAAGGACAAAGGAAAGGATAGGAAAAGGATCGGGGTAACTAGGCCTCTCTCACCGATACGAAACGCAACAGTGCGGGTACCGTTACTTCACGCCGGTATTCTGTGAGAGGGTAGTACTACCCCGGTCGGTCCGGCCCATTCATGCTGAAACCAGCGAGGATCTACTACCTTACACGTACGCAGAGGCGTCTTTACCGAGTGTGCAGAGTGTGCGGTGCACACGGGCGCAGCGGTTAGGGGGCGCGGCGCCGGCCTCGGCACTTTCAATGAACCTGCGCCCGTGTTATGACGCTGGATGGATGTTATAACCCAACCCCCCCTAAAAAGATCTCCGGTTTGCATACATTTTGTATGGCATCCGGAGCTCTTCTTATATGTCTCGAGTTACCGCAAAGCAAGGCGCGCCACAAACGGCTCTTACAATAGTATTTTTTTTTAAAACATGAAATAAATGTTAAAACAGATAATTATACAGCTTTTGTACGCGGCTCCGCCCGTGAGGTACCTACATGAATTAGCCTATGTCCTTCCTCAGGTTTTAAACTATATCTGTACCAAATTACATCTAAATCGGTTGAGTGGTTTAGCCGTGAAAAAGTAACAGACAGATAGAGAGACATAGTTACTTTCGAATTTATAATATTAGTAAGGATGTATAGACAACCCTGTCCGATCCATTAAGGGCTTATTTCTCTCTTAACAAACATGCTAAGAAAAATAATCTATATTATCGTAAAACACCTACATAATATTTTTAAGTAGAGTATTGATAAGAATTTTTACTCTTAAATTACCGAAATTTCGCACAGACTGGCAACACTTCACTAAACCGCGGCTTCTTTGATGTATTTATTTTTCTATTAAAATTTGTCGACCTTTCTGTCAAAGATTAGCAGTCAAAGGAGCCGCCTCATTGCTCACTGCATTTGTACCTAGACAATCGCACCCCGTTAGGGATGTAACTCTTCTTCTCCCTAGCCTTTATTATTCCCAAGTCTAGTCTAACCGGATTTGACTGGATATCAGTTTTTACACGGAGCGGCTGCCTCCTGACCTACGCAACCCGAAGGCTAACGATACCCTAAGGCTAGAACAGTATCAGGATATTAGAGGGCACTGACTTCCCAATAACGACGATGTTCATGGCAGCCGAGACCGACGGCTTAACGTGGTCTCCGAGGCACGGAGCAGGCGATAATTGTCAATCAATACGCACACAATTTCGAAAAGTCATATAACTTCCGAAAGTCAGGGGTACGCGACGTGACCGCGCGTGGGTTCGAACCCAGGACCCTCTGCATTGCAGTCTGTTGGTCTCCCTACTGAGCTATCGCCGCTTAATCGCGTTAGGGTTGTAACTATCGATCAAATAAAAATATCGAAGTAAGAAATTTTAAGGATGCAAGTTCATTTATTTGTAAAATACAAGAAAGACTCTTGTGTGCAAAACTCAACTTTATATAATTATACGTTTTCTTTAAACTAAATAAATAAAAATAATACATACATAGACTCACGGCAGTATCCCCGAAGAGTTGGGTATAGGTGTACCTATTATTACACCACGTTTTACCAGCTAAGTTTTTACTTGCGTTTACCGTACACATTTAACGACGCCGTAACCATGTGGTTGCTGAGAAATACGTAACAAAGAAACTCAACTGACATTTTGCACGACCCCTTTAATCCAACCTGAGACCTCTATCGTACTCGCTAATTTATTCAATTATTTTTTATCACTAACAGGTGAGTGTCGCGTCACTACCAAAGGCACGTGCCGGCACCTGTTTTGATTCGTTTGAAAACACGCCGACAATCATTGCGAATTCGGCTGTTGATAACAAAAAATAAAGTTCAAATTGGCATGGATGAAGGCGGCATTTCTCAAAGGCATGTGTACGTACGCGTGTCGCACTTTAAGTTCTACTACTCCGCTACACCGTGATTTTGCGAAGTAGGCCTTGACGCAATGGCTTAAGTATTATATTTAAGTAAACATGTAAATATGAAGTAAATCGCCTTTTTTTTTTATTCAAATGATATAAAAAGTAAGATTTGATTTGTTATTAGCTGCCACAACTATTGCGACTTTCACCAGGGTCGGAGCTCATCAAAAACTACCTAGCTAGTGAAATTTTAAGTCTGAATATAACATTACAGCGAGCGAGTGATAGTGATTAGATACATAATTCATTTTTTATTTTTCATTTCTTCTAAAATTAAAACAGTGGAAGGATTTGGACTTAGATAAAAAAAGCACATTGTTCTAATTTAGAAAATAAACTGTGCCATGTTGGCTCTTCAGACGTAGAGAAGTTAGTCTTCAATGAAATCGAATTATTACCGATGTTCATTGACAATTGCATTAGGCCGTTGGATATTTTAAATTACTTGTTTGCGAATAAATTAATTTCAGTGTTCCCAAATCTATCCACAGCACTTACGATTTACCTCACATTGCCAGTCACAGTAGCATACAGCGAAAGATCATTTTCTAAACTAAAAATGATTAAAACTATCTTAGATCAACATTGTCGCAAAGTCGATTGACAAATTTATCGTAGTATTGAATTTGAATTGAAAATTGAAGTCAGTGACATAATTAAGGATTTTGCTAATGCAAAAGCACGAAAAGTAACTTTTTCGTAACAAAATTATATTTATGTCGATTACGAGGTACGTCCTGTAATAATTAGTTTTTAAATTTTTTTTTTTTTAAATAACCACAAAGTCGTGTTTTGTTATTTTTGACACCCCTTCCATCCCAAAAAAACTTTTTACCCGTGTACATTGACCTAGCATCAAGCTTCCCGAATCTGTCAAATGTATCCCAATTGATATTGAACTCTGTATGTTTGACATGAGGTCGAAATTAGAATTAAGCAATTTGACAGATGTGGGTAGCTTGATACGAGGCCCTGTGTACCTATTGTTTCCCAACAACATTTAAAATTGTACCAATTGCATCCGGATCTCCGGTCCCTGTTGTAAATATAAGGTGTTTGGTAAACACGTTCCCATGTTAACATGTCTATATAAATGTTAACATTTGTACCTATAGGTACCATTTTGATCGCGCGCTTACTAGAGGGCGCTAGGGTAATGATTGCACATGGGCGCTACATGGGCTAGAGACGCCTCTGCACTAACGTACGTACGATTTTTCTTATTTAATTAGGTAGCTTAGATTAGTTTTCATCATAAATAGTTTTATTTAGGTAAGTATTTAATTTTCTCTTTTATTATTATACTAGCTGACCCGCGCAACTTCGTCTGCTTCACATAAGAGAATTTTCCTAGTTTTTGCAATATTTTTCATTTATGCTCCGCTCCTATTGGTCGTAGCGTGATGTTATATAGCCTATAGCCTTCCTCTATAAATGGGCTATCCAACACTGAAATATTTTTCTAATTTTTACCCGTAGTTCCTTAGATTACCGCGTTCAACCAAACAAACAAAATGTGAGTGAAGTCGGCGCGTGAGCACCCCCGCCTTTTTATAAATGCAGCGGATGGCCGTTTCGCGCGTTAAACAACAATCAACCGTATAGCCGTATCCATACTGGCGCGGCGAGATTTGGAAGTTTTATTTCATCTATATCTTGTGTGTTTATAAACCGATTCCTATATATTTTTTTATAATATAAATATTAAAGTGTACTTTTGAATATGGGAGTTTGATAAAGATATATCTATGTGAAATACAATATATTTATGTATTTTAATACACTTTGAAGAAATGCCTAACGATTAAACACGTTATTGTGGCTAATTTATAAAAGATAGATATATACTATTGAGGACTTTTTTGTAGATCTTTTGAAGACCATCATCTTTGTAATACATACTTTTGGTGTATGATCAACGTATGCGAGCATAAGAGCTCGAAAGCGCATTTTCGTCCGACTTGCTTCAAATTTATCGTCACTGCTCAGCTCCTATGTGTCTTAGCGTTATGTTATATAGCCTATAACCTGCCCAGGAGTATGGACTATAATCGTACCAAGTTTGGTTAAAATCCCTTCAGTAGTTTTTGACCCATGCGTGCACATACAGACAGACAGACAGACAGACAAAAAAATTACTGATTGCATTTTTGTCATCAGTATCGATCACCATTCATCCTCCAATATTAATTTTGAATATATATTCAATGTACAGAATTGACCTCTCTACAGTTTTATTATAAGTATAGATTTAACTTTGGTATATGTATTTGGTAATTATAATGAAATATAGGTAAAGTAGGTTAGTGATTAATTTTAATTTGCAATATATAGGTACAATATAGTTACCTACCACGTAGTCTTAAATATTTCTTTTTTTTAATACGTTTGCAACACAATGCCTTCCAGAAAGAGATCTTCTCTTTCTGCTACATCAAACTGAGACTAGCCAGATCACAAGAATCAGCTGAGGAGCGAGAATCCCGGTTAAACCGCATGCGAGATAGTATGACTTATGCTACTTACCAAACTAGGAATCAACTATAAAAAGTTACAGATCGCGAGCGAAGCCGCGGGCAAAAGCTATCTATACTAATATTATAAAGCTGAAGAGTATGTTTGTTTATTTGTTTGTTTGAACGCGCTAATCTCAGGTTCGAATTGAAAATTCTTTTAGTGTTGGATAGCTACGCACTACTGGAGCGGCGCAGTAATCATAAACGCGGGTGAAACCGCGGGCACAGCTAGTACCTAAATAAAAAACAAAAACATATATTCTCTTAAGCTAAACAGTCATCTTTCTTCGTTAACAGATAATAAACGAAAGTATAAAATCATACAGAATCAACTTATATAAATCTAGAAAACTAACAATTTGTTAAAAAATCTTTTATTTTTCTATCACTGACTTCTATTACATATGTGATTAAAATAATGATTAGTAATTATCAGTGATCGGAATAGGTAGAGCTATTTAGGTGCATTGACCGCAAACATTGATGTTAATATGGATATTCCACGGGATTCCGACTGATACTACGGGATTTTATTGAAAAATGATGTGATTGACGAAATTTTGTCATATAAATTCGCTTCACTAACATCAACAGATGTCGAACACTCGTTTTCCACATATAAATGGGTGTTAGATGTAAAAAGAAATAGATTAAAATTCGATAATTTAGAAAAAATAATGGTGATTTATTTTAACTCTGGTCATACTCAGTCTTCTAGTGAAACTGAAGACAAACCAGACCAATGACATTTTTTGTTTAAATAAGTGAATTATTGTTGAAGTGTATTGATTATTTTAATTATGATTTTATTGTAAATACATATTGTTCTATTTGATAATGTTTTGATTTTCTGAAGAACAAATAATTTGTATGGTAATATGTTTTTGTACAACTTCAGAATAAAAATGTTTAAATGACTGTTGATTCTTATAATAATTCATAATAATAATAATTCATTTATTCGTTTGCGAATATGGGTATACATTTGCAGATGTTATGGCTAGTACATTTACAGGTTCTCCACATTCCACCATTAGGCATGCAAGATCGAGTACTTATTAGTTGAAGTTCACGTTAAATATAATCAAAAACAATCCAAATATTAATTAATTAAATGTTACGTAAAAAATATATGTGGTTTAATGAATCAAGTTTATCTATTTATTATACTATCCTTAATCCCGTCCTTATATTTACCCGTCAGAAAGGAAGTGTAATCTTTCATTAGTCCCGAAGGCGAGAATAGTTTTTTTATGATTTTACCTACTACTTAAAAACCAAATCCCGGGACTCGGAGAATATCCATATTATTTTAACCTATGGCAAGTACATAAAACAGCTCTACCTATTCCGATCTCTGGTAATTATTGTGCACCAGCTAACTGACACTTAAATCCTTTAATATTTGTTTTGGCTTACTAATTTTATGTCTTTGGTAGTATTGTGATATGCACACACGTTTATGGGTAAATAATACTCAACAAACAGTATTTAGGTACACACAGCACACAGTGGTCACAACGTCCGCTCTGCTCGAGAGATCACACAATAATGATAATTGTAAGGAGCGAGGCGTTGCCCCCACCAGTTACCGTGCATACGTTTATTTCCAATCAATACAACAACTATTAATATTATTCATATCACAAATATAATCAAATTAATACATGAATATTTATATTTTATATAATATAATATTCTTATTTAAACCAAATATCACATCTCTTTCTTTTTTTCAAATGTTACTTAATCCTGTAATTACTTTGCGAAACAAATATTAAAGTAATAATCAATATTTAAATAACAATGTATATTTTGATCAAAGATTATATGGGTAAATAAATTAAATTTAAGATTTTATTTGAATCAATTTTACTATACCATAATTGAATTCCATCCCAAAATTTTGTTTTTATTATGTTGCCATTTCATTCTCATCCTCACTTAGTACATCTTTTCCTGTATCCTGTTCTCCTCCTACTATTTCCCAATTTCCTTCTACTCGTTTAAGATGGAGTACATTCCTTTTAAACTCTTGTCCAGTAGAGTCATTCCGAACATTTATTTCATTTCCCTGTGTACTGACCACTGTATGCGGTTCAGGATTGAAACTCGGAGCCAACTTATTATTTCTGGCAAAGTTTTTTATATATACTTTTTCGCCAACTTCAACATCTTGTTCCTGTGCTCTCCTTTTCCTATCCTCATGCGTTTTCCCTTTTGTTTTTTTTTCAGTGTCTCTATCACGTACTTCTTGATGTATTTCCTTATTTTCGATATTGATTAAACTTGGCAATTTGTCTCTAAACTGGCGCCCGTAAAATAATTCAGCGGGAGATGCTCCAGTTGTTCCATGAGGGGTACTATTGTACATCATAAGATATTGTAGTAAATCATCTTTCCAGTTGGACTTCTGAATTTGGCTGATTTTTAACCTTTTTAATATATCCCGGTTTTGTCTTTCGACCTCTCCGTTTTGTTGTGGCCAATATGGGATTGTGCTGTGTATGCGAATTCCTAATTCCTCACAAAACATTTTAAATTCATGACTAGTGAATTGTCGACCATTGTCGCAAGTTATACTTAGCGGAATACCCAGACGAGAGAAAATTTCTTTTAGGACATTTATTGTATCTTTAGCAGTAATGGATTTCATGATTTTGATTTCCTTATAGCGGCTAAAATAATCAATAATAACAAGAAGATAATCTGCACTAGGCAGTGGCCCAAGAAAATCTATAGCAGTGTCAACCCAGGCTTGAGTTGGAAGCTCACGCCTTTTCATAGGTGTAGGTGGATTAGGACCAGATACTAAAATGCACCCTCTACAATTCTTAACAACGTTTTCGGCGTCTTTATCTATCCTGGGCCACCACACTTTTGTACGTAATCTAGCCTTCATGTTTACTATTCCGGGGTGACCCTCGTGTGCAGCTCCTAATACTTGGTGTCTTAATTCCGAGGGAATAACTATCTTGTTCCCTCTTAACAAGATGCCGTCGTGTAACCAAAGTTCATTTTCAAATAATTTGTAATTGTTAATACTAGGATCCCATTTGTTATGAAGTATTCCTTCTCTTATTAAAGTAAATTCTTTATCAGACTGAGACTCTTCCGAAATTGTTTTTAAAGACAATGCTATTGGTTTTACATGTTGTACAATTTGGTTAACATGGTGTTCGTCATCAAATGGGACGCAGTGAGATCTGGCGCAAAGGCGTGAAAGTGGATCGGCAATATTAGATTTGCCTGGCTTATACACAACTTTGTAGTTGTAAGCCTGCAGTCTCAATACCCAACGCTCAATACGGGCACAAGGCTTCGAACGCGTGCTGAAAATTACCTCTAAGGGTTTGTGATCCGTAACCAATTCAAATTCTTCCTTGCCATATAGGTACATGTGGAAATGCTCTATGGCCCACACCAACGCCAAAGCTTCTTTCTCAGTTTGACAGTAACGTTTTTCAACGTCCGTCAAACTTTTGTTGCCATAGGCGATGATGCGCGGCGCATTTGAGTCAAATTGCACAAGTACTGCTCCCAATCCTACAGGGCTTGCATCAGCAATGACTTGTGTCCTATCTTTTGGATCGTAATAACCTAAAGTATTAATTGTACCGAGACATTTCTTGAGTTTGTCAAAAGATTTCCGTTGTTCGGTTTTCCAAAAACGTGAAATGTCAGCATGCTTATGAAGCTTTAGTCGTAATATTTGACGTATTGGTTCAGTCAAAGTGGCCAAATTAGGTATCCATTTACCAACAAAATTGATCAAACCGAGAAAGCTTTGAATTTCCTCTACATTATTTGGTTCCCTAAAAGACTCAATAGTTTTGAGATACTTATCCAAAGGTCTTATGCCTTTTGATGACAGTTGGTGTCCAAGGAATTCTATAACCTTGGCATTGAAAAGACATTTGTTTTTATTTAGCAATACGTCATTTTCTTCTAGAACCTGCAGGACATGTTTGAGCCTCTCGTTATGCTCAGTCTCATTACTGCCAAAAACTACTATGTCATCAATAAAATTGACAACACCCTCGCACTTAAGCAACATCCTTTCCATAATTTTCTGGAAATGTTCTGGAGCACTTGAAATTCCAAACAAAAGTCTTTTATATCTATATAAACCCTTGCTGGTGATAAATGTTGTGATATGGCGGCAGTGCTCCGCAATTTTCACTTGATGAAATGCGTTGGAAATATCCAATTTTGAAAATACTTGGGCTTTTCGAAACTTTGGCATCAATTGGTACATAGTTGGTAGGGGATGATTTTCTCTGATAATTGCCTTATTGGCACAACGCATATCAAGACAAAGTCGAACATCGCCGTTTTCTTTGAAGATTGGAACGATAGGACTGACCCACGGGGAAGGCTCATTAACCGGTTCAATAATATCTGTCCTAACTAACTCATCGATTTTATTGTTTATTTTAGTCTCTAAAGGTATTGGTACCCTCCTATATGGCTGACAAACAGGTGTCACTGTTTTATCAATTGCAATGTCTAAGATAACATTTTTAAATGATGGAAATGTGTAGTCACTTACCGCATTAACATCAAAACCAAGTTTTAAAACTCTTAGTGCTGTTGCGCTGTCTCTGCCCAATAAATCTCTCAAACCATTTTTTATCACATAGAATTTAGCAATCATATTTTCTGGTCCAATACGAATCTCGGCTTCAAAACAACCAAGCACGGTTAAGGAATCATTAGATCCATAAGACATGAATGTCTTGTTTGGATTTTGATCCTGTTTGCTTACCGCAATACCTTTCGACTTTAATGAGTTCCAGGAATTCTCACTAATAATATTACACTTGCTACCCGAATCTATTATCATGTCAAGCTCCACACCACCGAGTTGACATTTTATAGAAGCATCACCATCTATGTGAAAAATATAATCAACAGCTGTCCCAGATGATTGTTTTGAGCTCGAATTCGATGTATCAGGTTTGTCATTTTCGACACGGCGTTTTTTGGAGTTGAACTTTTGGTTATGTGGATTGGGTTTACGCTTACTCGCTTTGGTTCTGCACATTTTTAGAAAATGCCCTTTGTAACCACATTTAGCGCAAATTTTGTCCTTGGCGACACACAAAGAGCTATCATATTTATGAAACTTGCTCCCACATCGTGTGCACTCAGGTTGTTTCTCATTATTGGACATATTTTGACGAATGTCAATTTTATTCACGGCAAGATTTTGTTTATCTTGAAAATCACACAATTGTCTCTCAACTGTCTCGAGTGCATTGGCTTCTGTGATAATTTTATCAACTGTGACCGAGTCACCCATTAACAGAATCTTCTTTCTCAATTTTGGCGACAAACATTTTTCGGTAATCTGATCAATTAAGCTTTCATTTTCATCAGAGAAATTCGATTTAGCGCTTTGACGGCGTAATCTTATTAAAAAAGTCTCAAACTTCTCTCCTGGTTCCTGCTTCATTAGTCTAAATATATGTCTTTCAAACAAACTACTTTGTTTTGGAGCGAAATATTCATTCAATTTCTCGATTGCTACTGCATATACATCAACCGAATCACTGGCTTCTACGTGAGCACCCGGGATATTAAAGTAAACATCCTGCAGTGTTAACCCTGCAGCATGCAATAGAGTAGCCCGTTTCTTAGCCGAATCACTAATGTTTGTAGCTTGTAAATATATTTCCAACCCTCGTATCCACTTAACCCATCTAGTTCCGAGAGAACTTTGCTCACCTTCACAATCGAATGGTTCTAGTATAGGAATTTGATTCATGGTGTCAGTCTGTAAAAAGGACAGATTTCCAAACTGAACAAAAGAAGATAACATTCTAATTGAAATTTAATTGCCTAATATTTGAGAAAGAAGACTCCAATTTTTTTTCTCTTTTTTTTTTTTTTTTGTTTTTTTTCCGAACAAATCTAAATGTCCGATTTCCACAGTTGTTTATTTGAATATCTCCCTCGTTTGCTATTATAATGCCATAATTACATTATAAAAGCATATTGTAGGCACTGATTTGTTAGCTTGTACTAACACACACATCTTGTCGTCAGTAACATTGGGTATGAATCTCGACTGACTTCTTTGTGCCATTGTTTGTACACACGCATTATTAGCATTACCCTTTAGGTATCTGCTTTCCAACACATTTACTTTCATGCAATCGGTTACCAACAGACCTATATTCCTATATATAATGTTAGAATCATTTGATCAGCCAGTTTATTTGCATCATAAAACACATACGATGTTATAGCACAAACGTAAAAAAATATGGAGACTAATACTTTTGAGAATACATTGCACTTTAAAATAGCTACCCGAATCATTTAATTAAATGCAATATAAGTCTACTTATTCACCATCCTTTTGTAAAGAATAATTTCGTTCACACAGAACGTTAAAATGAAACTCACTTTCTATAACGAATGTAATATAAATCAGGTGGCCATTTATTTGAATATCTATTTTTCTAATAGGTAACCAGTCTCTTGATTTCCGATATGCATGCAGTTATAATTATTCACACGGTTTTGTACTTACAAGATTTTCCTCGTCGCCAGTTGTGATATGCACACACGTTTATGGGTAAATAATACTCAACAAACAGTATTTAGGTACACACAGCACACAGTGGTCACAACGTCCGCTCTGCTCGAGAGATCACACAATAATGATAATTGTAAGGAGCGAGGCGTTGCCCCCACCAGTTACCGTGCATACGTTTATTTCCAATCAATACAACAACTATTAATATTATTCATATCACAAATATAATCAAATTAATACATGAATATTTATATTTTATATAATATAATATTCTTATTTAAACCAAATATCACAAGTATAATAGCAAAAATTGCATTAAATGCATTAAACTACGTATTTTGTTGCACATGTAAGTCATGTAACCCACAGCCGAAAATACCCTCTCCGCTTCTACACTAGAAGGTGGCACAGTCCTGAGTAATTTGTACGCTCGGGATAAATGTTCATGTAAAGAGTCATCTCAACTCGTACTTTTGTCGATATTCAATTGAACGGCTTCGCAATGTGATGATGAAGACGCCACAGCCAACGTGGCTTCATTTATTTTCTTCTGCAACTGTTCCTTAATGGAAAGGCTCAAATTGCAATCATCTTCACGCGATATCTTCTGTGGTTCTGGCGAAGGTAAAAATATAACATCTGATGTAAAACATTGCGTATTTATCTAGCGATGACGTTCAATATCTCCTCACTACCGGGGTTTTCAAAATGATAATTTGAACTGCCTTCTTTGTAAAAGTTATTACAGTTGTGTAAATATTTTAGTGTACCACTTAGAGCAGGAATACGTCGTTCAGCGAGCCTTCTTTTTAAGGATATCATAAGATCATTGCTGATGCCACTATGTTCTTCATTGAGCTTTTTAATCATGAACTTCATGTTGTATCATTCATCCGTGTTGTATCGCATGTTCGTTGTTGCAATACTATTGGCCCCTGCGTGATGCCAAGATATATTATGGCGTGTTCACGCGTAGCACAGGTAGAGAAATGCATAAATACCTATATAGTAACGACAGCATGGTGTGTTGTATGTATATATTTTCAGATTATTTTCAATTCTCGCGGATGTATGAATTAGGTAATTTATTAAGCTTTATTTTATAAGGTAAATGAGGTGTAAAGTAAGCGTAATTAAATTTAAATCTCTAACAACATGAACATTAAGGGGAATAAGGCTCGTAGATGGATTAGATGCGAAATAATCGATATAATTAGATATCGGATTCTATGGCATAAATTATCCGGAGCCAAAATATGACGGATATCCGGGTTGCAAACCCTATGAATCTCCACGCAACATAACAGATTATGCGAATGATCTGCCCAATATAATGAATGATGTATATGAGCACATCAAACAGACCGGTCAACAGATGTCTAAAAGGATGAAGACCCGCTACGATCGGAAGGCGAACAATAAAGGCTTCGAGGAAGGATTGCTGGTGTGGTTACATAATCCGGTACGCAGCAAAGGAAATTCTCCTAAGTCGCAGGCAAAATGGGATGGACCCTATCGAATAGTCACTAAGATGAATGACGTCACCTACCGGATTCAGAAAGGACCACGAGGCACACCAAAGATCGTTCATATGGATCGATTGACACGCTACTACGGATCCAACAATGTTCGGGACGAACATGTCTAATCTAAGAGGGAGCAGTGTTACACCCAGTGCCATCTCTCGGCATTGTGGGGAAGACTCGGCAGTTCCGCCTAATAATTGATTACAGCGCCATATATTGACGTCTTGCGGAACTACGTAGTAGGTACGCGAATAGTAGAGATAACACTGGAACATTCTCAAATCTTCGTACTGTTTATATAACGGGTATGGCGTTTCTAGAAAACTCCAGAAACGCTTAACCGCGTATAAAAGGGGCAAGGCCAGCGCTCGTATTCATCGAAGCGAACGGAAGCGAAAATACTACGGAGTTTGAAGCAGTTTTACAGTGGAAAAGTTTAGTATAGTGTTTGTTGTGTTTTAAATTTAATTGTGTGCTAGAATAAAACGTGTTTTAATCGGTAATATTGTTCACATTCTTATCCGTCGAACCCAGCATGTAACAATATTATATTGTGACCTTGCTCTTTTATATGCGGTTAGAGCGTTTCTGGAGATTTCTATAAACGCCATACCCGGTATGTAAACAGTACGAAGATTCGAGAATGTGCCAGCGTTCTCTCTACTCTTCGCGTATCGACGAGCTATGTAGTTCCATAAGACGTCAATAGATGGCTCTGTAATAAATTATTATACGGAACTGCCGAGTCTTCCCCACAGTGCCGATAGGTGACACTGGCTGTAACAATACTATAAACCAGGATCTCTATCTTCTTAAGTTGCTATATTTCGGCTAGAAACTAATTGCGTCGACAGTAGTAGATAGTGACCGGCGTATCTGAATAATTTCTTAAATATCGATCAGCTTGAAAACTACGTTACCGCCACGTAAATATAATGGTATGGTGGTAGGTATCTCCGCTTTAAACTGAGGTAGTACATCTAGGGAACTACCATAACGTTCCAGAAACTGCTTCAATGTAGCCTTGTGTTTCTCTATGAGTAGAAATATCAATGATCCTTAAATCATTGAGAATATCGATCAACTTGAAAACTACGTTACTGCCTCGTAAGTATCATGGCAGGGCAAAGCGGTATCTCCGCTTTAAACTGAGGTGGGACAACGATGGTAGAAACAGCTTCAATATAGTTTCTTATTTCGCCACGTCTAAGATTATCAATTGTCCTTATATAATTGAGGCGGTGTTATTCTATCAGTAAAAGAAACAGCGGGCTTTGTCACTGGCGCCAGCAGTGAAGCGATTCCTTATATTTTATAGGGCCAGTTCTAATTATGGCCATATCAAAAACCGCTCAGCGATAAAACAATACCTATGTCTTACCAACAGACAGAGATAACATAATTTTTTATGTGTATCGAAATATAGATGATATAACAAGCAATTCAACAAAATCGCTTTAGTTTTACTAACCCTTTAATTTTTTAATTTTGGCGATTATTTACTTAAATCATAAATCGTTTAACTGCTTTGTATACCTACCACTTGACATAGAGAATATGTGTTCGATTAACCCGTAGGATATATTAATTAACCATGTATTAATTCCCGTGGGGTTTTCGCGATTGGATTAACCCGTACGATATTTTAATTATCCCGGTGTTCATTCCCATGGGCTTTACGCGGGCTAAGCCGCGGACGGGACCTATTCTATAAAAGTATTTTTACTAGGTGTACCACAGCATATATAAAAAAAAACAAAATAGGTACACCTTATTGTAATTTAAATGTGAGTCACAGTTAGTAAAAAGCTGCGATAGCTCAGTGGGAGACCAACAGACTGCAATGCAGAGGATCTCGGGTTCGAACCCACGTCGCGCACCTCTGACTTTCGGAAGTTATATGACTTTTCGAAATTATGTGCGTATTGATTGACAATTATCGCCTGCTCCGTGCCTCGGAGAACACGTGAAGCCGTCGGTCCCAGCTGCCATGAACATCTATGGCAGTCGTTATTGGAAAGTCAGTGCCCTCTAATATCCTGACACTAGTCTAGCCTTAGGGTATCGTTAGCCTTCGGGTTGCAGAGGCCAGATGGCAGTCGATCCGTGTAAAAACTGATATCCAATCAAATCCGGTTAGACTAGAAAGCCGACCCCAAGTGACAATGGGAATAATAAAGGCTAGGGAGGAGAGTTAGTAAAAAGTAGATACAGACACAAATTAACTGAAATAAAAATAGAAATAAATTACGGTTTATGATGTACTTACACTGATTGTTTTTAAAGAGAACTCCTGTACTTTGGACAATGCCTGTGTCGCTGGGGGCTTCACAAATATTCAAACAACAGACACAAAGAACGCCCAGACTCGGTACAAACATTTGTGAATCACACGAAGTTTTGTCCCGTGTGGGATTTGAACCCACAGCACTCGGAGCAGTAGCAGTGACGAGGCAACCACTACGCCATCCGTACAGTCACTATCATATATTTTATGCTAAGAAATGTATCAAGTTGACTCGTTCTAGGATTTACCTTATTTCCACAACATCCAGCCACATCGCTGTTTTGACGCATACCTAATAAATTTATATTATGTAAAAAATGCGCTGTAGGTTTACCGTCGAGACTTATCTAGTAAACCATTTCAAATACTAATCTAATAATAACTATTAACGAGTTTCATATCACCTAGCAGTTCTAACAACAAAATAACAGATCCACATACAATCTGTTTGGAAATGTCTATTTGTTGCATAGACTTAGAATATTTTCGCTACGCTCAATTTGCTAACACATTAGAAATAGGTATACATACAGAAGATTTTTTTAATCCAAATTTTGTGTGTTTGCTACAAGCCTTCGATCGGTTTTGTCACAAATTTTCACCGCGCGTTGGGAACCTACAAGAAAGCATCTTATTTTCTTTATATATATAATTCTTCTGTACGTATGTTGACAGTGAACTCCTCCTAAACGGCTGGACCGATTTGAATGAAACTTTTTGTGTGTGTTCAATTCGAGGATGGTTTAGACATGCTTTTTTTTTCCTCTCTTTTGTACAGGACAACGTCTGTCGGGACAGCTAGTTATAGTATAAATTTTGAGTCAAAGACAATACTCAATTGAGTAATTAAATGCTGTTCAACTTATATTTATCGCTAAATTAACGAGTGTCATGCAATGTATATACAAAATGAAAAAACCTACACATACAGAAGCGAAATACCAGTTACTGACTAATCACGAAATCTCAAGAACTATGATATAATGTCCTCCAGACCGAATTTCGGTCACGGCGGACAGTCTTAACAGAGACTGGCCATCTGCGCAAGAGATATTATAGTGCACAAGTGTGTGCGCAAACACAAGTACACTCTCTGTTCTTTAACTTTCATGATCCGATGGAACGGCAATGCGACACGACCGGAAAGAGATCAGGCGTAGGATCGCGTAGGATCGGCTTTACGTGCATTCCGAGACACGGGGTATCTAACACTGCCAATTTCCAAACTCCGGGCTGCTATTGAGATTTCCTAATAGAAAACCGCAATAACTTTTTCTTGGCCCGACCCGTGAGTAAAACCCGAGTCCTCATTCACAGCAGTCGCATTCACTACCGCTGCGCCACGGAGGCGCATATGAAGAACTATGAAGTTAAGCCACGAACTGCGTAACCACGAAATTTGATGGGTCAGTTCTTTTTAGTACAATTGCTAAGTATCTTTAGTTATATTATTATCTATCTGGGTTAAAGGGATGATATTAACGATTTATTTGATGTATGCAAGTAGGTACTATATTTATACAAATCCACTTTTTCCATTTTATTTAAATTGAAGCATCGTATTCACTATGCTTTTTATTTTTCTATTCTTTTGTGTTTTTCACAAAACAACCATTAGCAATATGGAATATGTACCTATATATTTATTGAAGAAATGTGTCAAGGTGCTAAATGAATAATCCATGCGTTTGTCTCGTATGTGGGGCTGAGTCATGTCATTATACTTACTAATCTTTACTAATACAGATACCTAATTTAAATACTTCTATCGCCTCTATACTAACTGTGTGCCACGATGCCACAACTAAATTCTTTTCATACGAAGGTAGCTGGCAAGTATTAGGGGGCTAACTTATTGCCACCTACTGGGCCCAGTCCCAGACTTCATCCGCTACTAAGAATTTCTTGATAGTAAACCTAATGTCACTTTGCCCAAGCCGAGAATCTAACCCCAGACCACATGTACCTACAACAGTTGTTTGATAAAAGCAAAGCAAACAATTGAGTTATGAGATTACATCCAAATAAATCAAATGTTTTAGCATTAATTTGACTTACCTTAAATGTGCGATTTCTAATAAAATTGTTTACAAAACTAGTAATCTAATATCAATTCTTTGCAAAATTTACTAGCCAGTTGTTTAGCTATAGCAAATAATTGATGTTAAAAATTTAAAGCTAAATTCCTAATAAATCTACTACTTACACAATTCCTAAGAGATAACCCACGGACACTTTGCCCTACCGGGAATCGAATAACCACTAATAATAACTAAATAGGCATTTAGTTATTATTAGTAGTTAGGTATATTCGCATTCAAATTTAAGTTTTTTGGTAGGTACCAACAAACGTAAATGTGAATGCGAATCGACACAATAAGTGCATTGTCGAGGCCAATGTTTTTTTTTCCACATTAACACGTTAGGTATGTACGTGTTTATGTGGAAAAACATTGTTATCCATAAGGTATGTAGGTATAAAATCAAAAATGCAAGGTAGATAAATTATACATATATAATTGAAGTAACAGTCGCGTTTAAATCATGGTGATCAGGATAACAAGCAAAACATACATTTATTATACCACATAATTTCGAAAAGTCATATAAGTGCATGCCGAACTCTTGTGTTATTGTTATTTAACACATGTGCTAAATCAAACTACCCTATTGTGGTGCAAACGTAAATAAAACAACCGTCAACCTCCTTTTTCACAGTTAGTTAAAACATGTTCGACTTACTTATACTCCATTTGGTTAGGTATTTAACAAAAGGTAAACAATCTTGATGTGACTTTACACTATCACATATTAAACAAATAAACTAGGTACTGCTTAAACTGATTATTATTATTATTATTTAGTAATCATTATTGTTGTATTTACATTGATCTTTAGCAGAATTTTATTTTTAAACTGAGATTTAGATAAAAAGATAAAAAAGACACATCAAGATTGTTTACCTTTAGTTATATACCTAACCAAATGTAGTCTAAGAGATACTACTTATCCATTTTAATTTTCAAAAATATTCTGATGTGGCTAGCAAACAAAATTAAATGAATAGGCACGTGAGGACCTGTAACTGCAAGCCTTAATTATTATTGGCGTCCTCCTCGTCGTACCACCAACTCGTGCCACCAGTGGAACGAGAAGGAATTTCATTTCCTCCTCGTGCCACCGATTGACTATCAAATACTGTCAAACTAAAATAAGTTGTTAGACCTCCATAAATAAATAAATAGGCTTTTACGTAACATCGACATTCTACACCCTTTCACCATACATTATTTAATCTTGAATCAATTCAGTAATTACTAGATATTCGTGTTCGTGTATGGTTAATAACAAAATTGTAGCAACACTGAGCGACAATTGTCATTACTGTCATGTCAAAATATTGGTATGACATATCAAACTTTAATCAAAGACTAAAATAAAATATATTGTCGTGACATTTGTTGCTATGTCAATTATCTAAACAGGTTATATGAAGCTATAAATAAAGATCTAACACGAAAACAATGGTTAAGCAATGAGTTTTAATGTTCTATAATTCTGATCCACCGAAATCGCTATAGGTATCAAAAATTGTTAAATATCGACCATGGACGCGACGTTTATGAAACCAGTACAACCTCACATATTCAAAGCTATAAAAGATTTGGATATTGCTACACTTATGACATGCACACCTGAGGAATTAAGGCCTATAATACCATGTCTCGTCCGTATGGCACTTATATCTCCTTTAGATGTAACTAGATATTGTGCTGAAGCCAAGAAGGATGTGTTGATCATCCTTTCTGGTATAGATCTGGTTAATTTCATCGTATCCCTATTATCTATCGAATTTAATACATTAGAAACTGACCTGAAGAAAGAACAGCAAATGAGGTAAGTCATTGATAGGTTTTACAATATTTTTATCAATTGTTCTGCTTGTGTGCACTGTGCCGCGGGAATTTCAAGTATTCAGACAGACAGAACACATCCAGACTCAGAATGGTGATTGGTGAATTCACACAGATTATTATCCTATATGAGCATCAATCCTGCAAACTGGTAGTATCAGATTATCCACATAAAACATGTCCTATGTAGTCATTTTATTTGTAATTTTTCAAACTTTGATCATTATTTTGCTTAATGCCTAAGTCAGCTTTTGGTTGCTAGTGTCCAGACATAACAAATGTTCATCATTGTCTCTAGACATGCTTAAATGTATAATAATATATACATCTCTAAATGTAAATAAGTACATTTTTCATTATAATACATATCTTTGTTGCAGACTAAAAAGTGGATCGCAATGCACAGAGACTTTTCTTATTCAGAGTATCACTAATGGTATAACAAATGATTTTGAGCAGTCTGACTCACCTCGGCGGGTTCGTCTTGTATTATCTGAATTACTACTAATGCAGGCACAGTTAGTAGAATACAATCAGAACAAAACCTCTAATAATGCAGAGAATATCATAAAACCTTCAGAACTATTTGATAATGATGTATACCTGGAAGAGGTTACTGATGTTATTTGTATCAGTCTTGCAGAACTGCCTAATTTATTAAATATTTGTGACATTGTTGAAGTTTTACTCCATGTTAATAAAGGGCCTATAATTATATCATGGGTAGTAGCTAACATGTCTGATACACTCCAAGAAGGTATGTGAAACTTTACAGTATTATTACATTCATAGTACACATTTATATACATTATAGTGCACGAATAGATATAAAAATAATATATACCTACATTAGTTATGCTTAATACTTTGTAAGTCAAGATGAAGGTTACAAAAGTGCCATTTATACTTACCATGTCTACTATAGTCAACTACAATAAAGATTTGAATATGGAATACAATAATTATGAATTTATTATCATTGATTAGTGAGATAATTATCGTTATTATTATAATGGTTATCTAATTTTATGGTGTTCATGAAATATAATGAAAGAGAAGTGCCGCAATATCTAGATATTCAACTCTAATTAATTATGATAGTCAATTTACTATGTAATTTATTAATATCTTTTCAGTGGCCGAATCTCTTGTGTTGAATGCAGATAGAAGTGAAGAAGGAGGTATAAGAGCTAAAACACTAACCACCCTTTGTGCTGCTTGTCCTCACTTAGCAGCCTCTGTGCGGGCTAAAGCTGCATCTGCATCACGGCTGCCCTCACTGGTCATCAATCTCACTTTGTCACATCATCAGGATGACTTGGTAGGTTTACTTGATGAACATTGATGTTATAAACCATATAACGAAAAATCATTGCAATTTTTAAATAAACCATACAAGTTGTCTGATGTAAATATTGAAGTAATATTTATATTACAGGTTTCCTTTATGTCTGGTCTCCTACTTGGCTCTGATCAAACAAGTAGAGCATGGTTTGCAACATTCTTGCGTAACTCCCACAAGAGGGGTAAAGGTGATGGTCATGCTGCATTGACTAAATTACGACAAGAATTGCTGAACAGATTGAAACAAGCGACTGCTGGAGTCAATGCCTCTGCCTTACTAAGACTTTATTGCGCTCTTAGAGGAATTGCAGGAATAAAGTTTCAAGATGATGAAGTTGCAGGCCTTTTGAGACTTGTCACACAAAAACCACCACCAACCCCAGCTGGCGTTAGATTTGTATCATTGAGTCTGTGTATGATCCTTGCTTGTCCTTCTTTAATGGGTAAGAAGACATCAGTTAATTTAGTCTATCTTAAAAATATGTTAATTACATATTTATTCTAATATTTTGTTTCCCTTGTTCAGCTGCTCCTGAACACGAAAAGAGAGCTATAGAATGGGTACAGTGGCTGGTAAAAGAAGAAGCTTATTTTGAAAGGTAGTTATAGTCACTAGGTATATTATAATAGCTGATGTACATACAGGGTGTGTCGTAAATAGTGGTCCAGAGTAAAGGAGTCGATACACTGTATTCTTATGTATCACATACCGAAATTTTAAGCATTTTCAGTTAAGGGTCTCCTAACAAAAAATAAAAGTTCTTTTTTAAAATTTCTGCACCTTGCTTCACGAATTTGGCTGTCATTTCAACAAATATCAATATTTTTTAATTCTGTTTTTTTATTATTACTCTTGAATATGTGTACTATCATATCCAAACCCTTTTTTATGTTTTAAAGTCAAAGGTACTTAAGGAAATTAATCTGTTTCCAATTTCAATACTCATCTTCAGCAAATCATATGACTTTAGGGGCATAAAAAAAATGGTTAAAATTTCGGTATGTGATACATAAGAATACAGTGTATCGACTCCTTTACTTTGGACCACTATTTACGACACATCCTGTATATTAGTAATCTATGTTATGTCAATAAAAAATCAGGCCTGAACTTTCAATGACTTCTAACAATATATACATATATATATATATACCTATATATGTGTATTAGTTCTAATAATTAATATGAAATAAAATCTTTAAAAGCTTAATATTCTTATTGGTGTTTAAAAAATACTTACTTATTTTAATCTACTGTTCCAGTAATTCTGGAGTGACCGCATCATTTGGCGAAATGTTATTGTTGATAGCAATTCATTTCCATTCAGGCCAGTTGACAGCCGTGGGCGAACTTGTTTGCGCCACTTTAGGTATGCGAGTTCCTGTGCGACCGAATGGTCTTGCTCGAATAAAACAAGCATTCACTCAAGAAATATTTACAGAACAGGTATAATAATTTAATACTTATTATTGCGATTTTCATTACAAAAATAATAATACCATTATTTCCATATAATTTATACTGTAATTGTTGCAGGTTGTTACAGCCCATGCTGTAAAAGTGCCAGTAACGGCTAATCTTAACAGCAACATACCTGGATATTTGCCTGTCCATTGTATCCATCAGCTTTTGAAATCTCGTGCGTTTTCTAAACATAAAGTCCCTATAAAGAATTGGATATATCGACAAATCTGCAACTGCACTGCGCCATTACACCCGGTTATGCCCGCATTAGTAGAAGTTTACGTCAATTCCATTCTCGTCATTAACAACAAAGGTACTAATGAATATGTCAATAAACCAATAATGGAAGAAGAAATTAGAAAAGTTTTTAGAAACTCCATATTTGGAGCAAACTTTGATGTCCAAAACAAACCATTTACACCAATGGAAATCGACAATGGAGAATCTGCAATCGATATAACCATTGAAAAACCAACTTTGGCCTCACAGTTGTTGCTTATTTATTACCTGTTATTGTATGAAGATGTTAGATTATCCAATACCGCCACTCTCATAGCCAGTGGAAGAAAAGTAAAAAGTTATTCGGCGGCGTTTTTGTCTGAATTACCAATTAAATACCTGTTGCATCAAGCTCAAAAAGATCAAATGAGTTACGGAGGCTTATTCAGTCCTCTGCTTCGTCTGTTGGCGACACACTTCCCACAATTGTCACTTGTCGATGATTGGATGGACGATCAATTATTTGGAGATACAAATCGGCATCAAGTCGACGTCAATCTTTCGGACACGGCTATAAATGATGCCTTCCAAACTATAGAAGAGAACCCTTATAAAACGGGCAAAATATTGAAAGCTATGCTCAATAAAAATCCTACTGACATATGGCCATTCGCCGAAACATTCGTTAAGTATTTCAAAAGTGTACTTGGTGATCAAGTACCACGTCATATACAAGAGTTATATCATGAAGTTTGGTTGCGTCTCAATACCGTCCTACCTCGCTGCCTATGGATTATGACAATCAATGCATTACTGGACATCAACGGCAGTTCCAAAAACGTCACTATTACACAAGAAAATGTTTTGGTAGACCCATTACAGGTATTGCGTTGCGACATACGGGTGTTTAGATGCGGCCCAATACTAAAAATAATTCTGAGAATTTTAGAGGCCAGTCTAGCTGCATCGAGAAGTCAACTTAGCAGACATTTACTGGACAAGCCATTGCTTGAAAAGAGTGGACAACTTACATCAGATGCCGAAAGAGAAGAGTTAAAGAATGCCTTGGTAGCCGCACAGGAGAGTGCCGCTCTTCAGATTTTATTGGAAGCATGTTTAGAAACATCTGAAGACGAATCTAAACCTGAACTTATGTGGTCTTTGCGAGAAGTCAGGAGTATCATTTGTTCTTTCCTACATCAAATATTTATTTCGGAACCATCACTGGCTAAACTTGTACACTTCCAAGGCTATCCAAGAGAACTTCTGCCAGTTACTGTGCAAGGAATACCTTCAATGCACATTTGTTTGGATTTTATACCGGAACTCCTCAGTCAAGCCTCTCTCGAGAAGCAAATATTCGCCGTCGATCTCGTATCCCACCTTTCCATACAGTATGCATTACCAAAAGCTATGTCTATTGCTAGATTGTGCGTAAATACTCTTTCAACACTTTTATCTGTGCTTCCGAGTGATTTGAGATTGGAACTGTTTCAACCAGTACTAAAATCTCTCGTGCGGATCTGTACAGCTTTCCCTTCACTGTTAGAAGATATCACTTCTTTACTGTTACAACTTGGAAGGATATGTGATTCTCAGGCTTCTCTCGGTCATTGCTGGAACGATACTAGTATATTGGGAGAAGGAGCTTATGTGTCTGCAGAAGCACAGCCTGAGACTAAGGTTTTAGTGGCTGAAGTATTATGTAGAGATATAAAACTGACAATGTCTGAAATAGTGGATAAGGCACTTTTGAATGATAAACTGTATTAAAAACTGAAATCTAGTGATTAAACATATCACAAGATGTATGGACTTTTTAAATTTTTATTTTCAGCATATAAACAACATTGAAAACGGTTTATGTTAATATATACAGTAACAGATAGACATCTAGCCATTTACTATTGAGACATACAGTAGCCTTCAATTGAGTAAGTACACATTGGAGCAGCGATAGCTCAGTGGGGAGACCAACAGACTGCAATGCAGAGGGTCTCGGGTTCGAACCCACGTCGCGCACCTCTGACTTTCGGAAGTTGTATGCGTAATGATTGACAATTATCGCCTGCTCCGTGCCTCGGAAAGCACATTAAGCTATTGGTCCCGACTGCCATGAACATCTATGGCAGTCGTTATTGGGAGAGTGTCGACACAAAAGATCCCACTGGGTCGAAGTGTCGCCGGTCTGCACTGACTGGCCCCCACGTACGACAGATAAGTACACATTGAAAAAATAATATATTAACTAGCAAGTCACAGTGACTTAATTATAACCAAATGAATATTAACTACATGATCGAATATACAGTTACATCTATATTCAATCCATAAGTCTCATAATGTGTTTTAAACATTGCTAGCCTTATGTTGGCTGTTTTAAAGTTAGTAATAAATACAAAAGTATTGCTATATATAAATTTAATACATAACTAGTAACATATTAGATGGTTCAACAGAATGTTGCATTTCTAATTGTCTATACATCCAAGCACTTTGGTTTCTTGCTGCGTGATTCCCGATATCATGGAATATTTGGGCCTAAAAACATAAAATAACATATTACCATATAAATATAGTCGTAAGAAGGGGCATAATATATCTATAAGGAAAGGAACATGTATATCAGTCTATAGTTAAATAGACTGCGTATAATTTCGAACAGCAGTTTCAACAAGCACTAGAGTAAATTTTATAAAGATATGTTAGAAAATATGATCTCAATGCTTATAACAACAGATTTATTCAAATGTTAGCCACTTTCTTACGTATTTTAGTGGCACTGGCTTTCATTATATAGTTTATTAGGATTTCTGTCAGTTTGGTGCTGCCATTTGGTAACCATATCATAATTATACTTATAAACATATACTAAGATAAACAATAAAATCATAAACACAAGACGTACCTGTAAATACCAAGTTTGCAATAATCGCACATGCGCACCAACTTTGGAGAAGTTCTTTTTAACAAATTCTAACGCTTCGCTACACGACTGCAGTACTTGTAATCGCGCTTCACCTGACGGAGGCGCAGTTGCTATTCTACACTTCGTATATAATAGCATAGCTGGAATTACAACATCTGTATTATATGATGATTTACAATCAACTTAAAGTCTAATAAATATATATTTCGAGATGTGAGAAATGGTTCCAAGCATGCATATAAACTTGGCCGATGCTGATAACAAAACTAAAATTATATGCAAGCGGTCGATTTCTGAAAGGCTAACGATATCTCAAAATTAAACTCGTGTCAAGTGACTTCATTGGCTGTTGCTAAGTCTTACGAGTCAATCACAGGAGATAACCTGAGAGATCTGCCTATTTAAATCGGGATTTATATATAAATAACGTTAAAAATCAAGCATAATCATGCGTTTTATTACTAGTTAATATATGAATGGGATGTTAGTAGTATCAAAAATAGTAGATACCTCTAGCCATGTCGTAAGCGCTACCGTCTGACATAATCGTGGGCAATGCTTTTCTCGCTAGGGTCAATGCGTTCTTCGCACATCCCATACAAAGTTGTACGTTTGCCAGATGCATTTCAGCCGTAGCAGCTAAATAATGTAAATGATATAACTTTGCCAACCACAAAGCTTCATTTAATAACATAATGTTGGACGACTGGATATTGCTAAAAGAGTGCTGAACTTGTGACATCAATATCATGGCTTTCACTCGTAGAGATACGAAGTGTAAACTGTCGTCTTCAGTCTTGCAGAAATCTAAGATGTCGTATAAAGACTCCAACGCTTCTGTGGCATCTCCCTTCAGGTAGTACATCTCCGCTTTCAAGAGTTGACTCTCCCATCTGTCAGAAGAAGCTAACTGACGAATACTTTCTTCTGCTTCCTCCCACTTTCCTTGAAAAATGATACCAAAGAACGGTGGTCTAAACTATAGTTAATAGAATTAAGGCTAAAAATAGATCCGTGGCCCGAGTTTCGGTCACGGCAGTTAGGGTTACCCCGGGATATTATAGGGCATAGGAGTCAGCACAGGCACGGGGTACTTACAAAACTGCCTACCATTTTTTCACTGAGCTAGCAATTGCCATTGAAAATTTCCTTACCCAATGAATTGTTTGTCCGATACGATTTTCGAAACCGCGTGCACAGCAGCCGTATTTACTAACTACCGTTGCGCTATCAAGCCAGTTAAAAATAATAATTGATTAAGTAGGTTTCATTCACACAACTGTGCTGTGCAACTTGTACAGTATTATAAAGGGTTTTTCAATAAGGGCGGGTAGATGTTGATAACAAGCTGTGTGTGAAGTATTAACAAAATTCTTTTTTTATTTAAAAGGTCCATAAGTATATTCCATTTAGTGTGGAATATGACATCGGTCAAATCCTCGCCTCGGCTTCTTACAGTGACACGGATCCGAGTGGTCCAATTTTCAATTACTCTGCCGCATAGATCCGGCTGAATTTGAGCGATGGCCTGTGTTATGGGTGGGATTCGAACCAGCGACCTCTCGATCGCAAGTTCAATGCCTTATCCATTGGGCTACCGCCGTTTATAAATTGTTAGGTGCTATTGAATCTATTTCTCCAATCCTTCGAACAATAGCTCACTACAAGTGTCAGTTTTCAAGAAAAGCCAATTTGCTACGATGACAACAAAAGTAAATTATGTAAATGTTAAAAAAGACTTTGTTTGCATCCATTTTCTCACATATACGGTTTTATACAGGTCTAACTAAATTATTATTTGTATTATTTGATTGGTTGATTTTTGTAAGTATTTAAAGATTTTTAACTTTTATACAAATGGTTCTGTAGATGTTTTTAAATAAATTTATTTTATTTGTGAATTTATGTTTGTTAGTTTTGGAAACTATGATGAAAATGAAAATGAAAATATTTATTTGCATTAAACATGTGTGATATATTGAAGCATTGATGTTAAACAAATTTAAAGTCCAGCATGGTCTACCTGAATAGGTGTACAAATGAGTATAGTAATTACACAGAAATATATAATAACAATTATAATAGTATTCAAATGATGGTAATTAATTAAATATAAATTGTAAAATCGAATAAAGACAGTAAAATTCAAATTAAAATCAAAATCAAATTAAAATATAGTCAAAATTAAAATAAATGTCATTAAGCACAAATAATATAATTAATGTCAAGTATTCTTAAAAAGAAAGGTACCTACGCATATAGTAATATTATTTTTATCAAAATGTTCAGAGTGAGTCAGTTAGAAAATCTTTTAAATTATAATAACACTTAAAAGCTAACAAATCCCTAAACTTTTTCTTAAAAGAAGTTAAGTCTAAACTTTTTAAATTGTTTGGTATTTTATTATAAATAGTAGGTCCCATGCAGAGAATACTTTTTCTCATAAGTGTTGTTTTAGCCGGGTGCAACCTTAACTTAAGTGTTATCTCGGCGATTCCTAACTACAGTATCTGATAGTCTTGGAAATAGCTGAGGGTTGTTTCTCACAAATAGTGCGAGTTCTAAAATATATATTGATGGAAGTGTTAGAATTTTATATTGTGAGAAATAAGGTTTATAGCTGTCTGTTGTATAAAGTTTAAACATAGATCTGAGACATCTTTTCTGCGCCTTAAACGCCTGTTCAATGTCAGGCGAGTTAGCCCAAAATATGATGCCGTATCTTAATACTGAAGCTATCAGTCCATGGTATGCCGTCAAAAGTGATTCAACATTGAGAATAAAAGACAGCTTATGAAGTGCATATGCAGAACTACTGATTTTTTTGGTTAGGTTATTAATATGCGTTTCCAATTAAGCCTTTGATCAATCGTTAATCCTAGAAATATTGCTCTTGTAGTTTCAGTGATTATATTATTTTGATGAAAAATATTAATGGTAGATGAAATATTAGGTCTTTGAGAGAAATACATTATTTTTGTTTTACTTATATTAATTTTAAGGTTATTGGTTTCTAGCCATTGAATAATTGAGTTAAGGGCATTATCTATGTCAGATTCGAATTCATTTTTGTCTTAACATGCCACAGTGACTGAGTTATCATCAGCAAAAAGTGACATTGGATATTTTGTCACTTTTGGCAAGTCGTTTATATAAATAATGAATAGCAGTGGTCCCAAGTGGTCTGCCCTGTGGTACCCCGAAATTAGGCTATCGCTGTAACGACTGAAAAATTCCGCTCTCTTCGTTTTAACATTCATCCTTGATATAACCGTGATTTGTATACGATTGTTTAAATATGATTTTAATAGACTCAAAATGTTACCTCTAACTCCGTAAGCTTCAAGTTTTTCAAATAATATACCGTGGTCAACATAGTCAAAAGCCTGTGTGAGGTCGCAGAAGATTGCACATATTGGGTTAGTTTAATCTACATTTACCATGACATCATTCAACAAATCATATATGGCCAAATTTATGCTCTTTTTTTGCCTAAACCCTTTCTGTTCCGAACAAAGTATGTTAACTTTTTCGAAGTACCCATTAATTTCTCTATAAATATTTTTTTCGAATATCTTTGCAAACACAGATATCAAAGCCACTGGACGATAACATTTCATAAGCTCTCTATTTTGTTTTTTAAATAAGGGTTTAATTAATGCCGTTTTTAACGCGTCTGGAAAAACTCCAACACTAATGCAGAGGTTAAGAATATGACTAAGATGTCCGCAAATTTGGTCGTTGACATATTTTACTACTTTTGTACTTATTTCGTCACATCCAACGCTATTACTATTTCTTAAGTCTTTTATTATTTTATGAATATCCAACGGTAAACTAGGATTCATAAATATTGAGACGGTACTTTTATTTATCAGGGGGGTAACGTTTTTTCCTTTGTTATTCGAAGGGACAATTCTATCAACAAAATAATTGTTAAATGCGTTTGCAATTCCCATAGGGTTAGTGATAATCATATTTTGCGATTTAATTCTATCAATTGTGTTAGTAGGCACATTAAATTTTGAATTATTTATTATTTGCCAAGTTGTTTTACTTTTGTTCTCGGAATGTTTTATTTTGTGGTTATTTTGTACTCTTTGTGTCAATCTTATGATTTTGCGTAATACTTTTGTATAGTTCAAATAAGATGTTTTATTAGCATGTGTTGGATTTCTTCTAAAGATTTCCAATAGCTGCCTTTTTTTCTTAGAACACAATTTGACGCCACTGGATATCCATTTTTGTTTTCTTCTAACTTTTGTAGTTACAAGACGATATGGAAAACACAAATTATAAAACATTTTAAAGTCTTGCATAAATGCTGCAAAACCGTTGTTTGGATCGCTGGTTTTATAAATATCTGAAAATTAAAGGCTATCTAAGTAGGTTTTGAATTTATCCATATTTTCTATACTATAATCTCGACATTTTGTTCGCCAGCAATCGATAACACATTTAGTTTTAATAGGGCACCTTAGAACTTGCGCTGTGTGGTCCGATAAAGCAAATTCTATCACTTCCGTCTTACAATTTTGTTTAATGTTATGTGCAAAGTTATCAATGCATGTTAGAGATTTTAGTCTTGTGGGTACTTTCAATGCTAGAATACAGTTAAAATTTAGAAGCAAGCATTCCAACTCAGTTGTGATATTATTTGTCTTAAGTGTATCAATATTATAATCTCCAGCTAGAACGATATTATTTACATTCATTTTACATAATTTCAATATTTTTCCAATTTACAGAAAAACATATTTAAATTATCAGGCTTAGGAATTCTATAAATACAGCCAATAACTATTCCATGATCAATAAGTTTTACGGCGCAACATTCGAAAATGCCCGATATAGATAGCTGGCTTATCTCCGGTACGTCTTTCCAGAGCAGTCCCTTCTGACTAATATGCACGTTCCACCTCTCTTGTTTAGAAGTCTACTAAAACATGATGCAAGATTGAAGTTAGGCACATTCAAGTATTTTTCGTTTCCCGCCATTATAAAATGCTCTGTGATACAGAGTACATCTATGCTTAAGTTTCTGTCAGCTAGTTTGTCTAAGCAAATAGCTAATTCATCTGTTTTGTTTATGAGGCCGGCTATGTTCTGATGCATTATGTGTAGGTACTTATTAACGAAAAAGCCGAGTTTCCTCTTCTCTACCCTTAAGAATATGAGCTGATTGGTGACTTGTTTTATTAGTTTTATTTTTGTTAATGATGAATAAACATATTAAATTATTGAAACATTTTTTTTATTTTGTAATAATACATTTCGCATATTGAGCTACATGTTGCCTAATATAATTGCTGGTCCAGTTAGAAATATTTCCAAATAAAAGTTAACCGGAGTTAGGAAGTAGACCCCCGTGCCTCGGAAAGCACGTAAAACCGTTGGTCCTGCGCCTGATTTCCTCCGGTCGTGTCGGATTACTGTCCCATCGGATCATGAGAGTTAGGGAACAGTGAGTGCACTTGTGTTTGCGCACACGCCTTTACACTATAATATCTCCTGCGCAGATGGCCAGTCTCAGTTAAGATTGGCCGCCGTGACCGAAATTCGGTCTGCAGGTCTTTATTATTATAAGGTTTAAGAACAACTTTATTTCTCATAAAGAATTGTATACATAATTCACTTACTGAGAAACAATGTTTAAAACTAAGATTAATATTTTTAGAGCGCACTAGGGTATGTAAATAAAATAAAAACAAAATGAGAAAAACAATAACAACGATGTGGGTAAACAAATAACATTAACAGTATGACACTCGATCCTAGC
Organism: Catocala sponsa; assembly: GCA_963564715.1. Lineage (NCBI taxonomy): Eukaryota > Metazoa > Arthropoda > Insecta > Lepidoptera > Erebidae > Catocala > Catocala sponsa. The sequence goes on from OY751331.1 coordinate 16,138,669, forward strand.
CAAGCACAAATGGATACATGAATAACAATTGATTTTTATAGATGTGGCATTGATGGCATAGTCTGTTATCATTAACAATTTTTGTAATATTTAGGTTTTACTATTATAAGACTATTTTATTTTTAGTCTATTATTCTATTTATATGTTTTAAGTATACCTATATGTTGAAATTAAACTACTATATACGGGTTTTATTGCGTTGTTTATTTGACACTTTATTACAAAATTTTGAAAAACTGTTATACTACTATAATACTATTAAACTTTACTCATTTTTAAGCTAATTAAATTATTGAAACTATTAAAACTATTTATACTATTACTATACTATTTATATTTATGTTTACACTTTCCCCGACGTTTCGGTTGCTTTTCAGCAGCCATGGTCACGGGGAGACTAAGATGGTAGTTGTCCCAATGTTCCAGTGTAGTTATTTCAAAGTACCCGAACATAATTTAATCATGGGTGTTTCTATTTACGCAGAATGAGCTCAAAGTATCATGAAGTCTAGCTGTGGTTTGCTTCTTCTTGGGTTTGACTATTTGAATTACTGGATCCCAAGCTGGTGGTACATTCCAACCATCTTCTCTATTGAAATTAGGATGTTTCTTGATTTCAATAGCCTCGCGAAGCATCCTTGGTAGGAATCGGTGTTCTTCAGCGAGCATCTGTGGTTTGTCAAATCTCAGGTAGTGGCTGGTCCCCTGTTGCACATGTTCACACACAGCAGACTTCAACGAGCGTTGATATTTTACATCAGCTATGTGTTCTTTTATGCGGGTGCCTATGCTTCTCTTGGTTTGACCAATGTATGAGAGTCCGCAGTCAGAATCTATTTTATAGACCCCTGCATCTTGTAAAGGTAGTTGGCACTTGACGGATGGTAAAAATTGACTTATCTTCGTTGGCGGCTTGAAGTATGTATTGAATGAAGCTCGCTTCAAGATGTAGCCAATCTTGTCAGTGACACCCTTCACATAAGGTAGTATAGCAGGCTGGCGCTCGACTGTGGCTGGCTTTTCTCGGGATCTGTGACAGCGGCGTGGCTGTTGGAGCTTGCTGTCTTGCAGTACTTGCTTGACATGTTGAAGCTCGGCGTCCAGGTGTTTCTTGTCACAGATCACGTGGGCTCTCTGAAACAAAGACATTCCCACGGTAGCGAACTGTTTAGGATGGTGGTGAGATTCACCGTTTAAGTACCTATTTGTATGGGTCTTTTTCCTATATACAGTGTGGCTCAAAGTATGATCAGAATTCCTGATGACAAGGACATCTAAGAAAGCTAATGAATTATTTGCCTCTAATTCCATAGTAAATTGTATGGAAATTATTAATTAATTATTAATGGAATTAAGATGTTCTAGGAATACACTTACACTATCTGTTGGTAATATTGTAAAAGTATCATCTACAAACCTCTTATAAATCCTGGGTGTGATGGGAACAGTCTGCAAAGCTCGAGCCTCAAAGTCTTCCATATATATGTCGGCAACAACAGGCGATACTGGGGAGCCCATTGCCACACTATCGAATTGTATGTAGAATTTATTGTCCCACAACAGATAGCCAGTTGTTAAGCAATGCTTAAGTAATTCTGCATATTCCTTAGGCATATTGTACTCTATTAGCTTCCTTTTAGTTATTTCAATACAGTCATGTACAGATATGCATGTAAATAATGACTATACATCAAAACTAACCATAGTTTCATTGTTTGTGAGACATAGGTGTTTAATCTCACTCACAAAATGGTATGAATCCTTCACATGTCGTCGGTCCAATGGTCAAGTAGCCAATCTGCAAAAACCACTTTTTTGAGGAGAGCAAAAAGAAGATTGAAATTGGTCCTGTAAATCTGAATCCTAATGTATCTTTCTGAAGTTATAGATTTAGTATTAAAAAATAAATGTCTTAATGTATGTGTTATAATAAATATTCATTTAATATTATTAAGACATTAATATTGATATATTTAACTTAAAAACGCCAAAATGGCAGATTGGCTACTTTACCACTGGACCGACGATGTGCTCTCGAGTTGCCTCTGAGTGGTGAGAGTATCTTCGCTACGTGCTGAGCCAGTCTGTAAGTTGGTGTGTCGATCTGGCTCACAATAGGACGTAGGGGAGCGTTTTCCTTGTGTATTTTTGATAACCCATACAGCTTTGGAGGTTTTACGCAAGCTGGTATTAATTGTTTAACGTCTAGATCTAGTTTTTCGGAGTATTTATGTATGATGTCTTTGGTTTTCTTCAATATTTTGTTTGTAGGGTCTGTCTTAACCTGTTTGTATGTTGTTTCATCCGAAAGTAAATTTTCAATTTTATGTTTATAATCTGACGTATCCATTATGACCGTAGCGTTTCCTTTATCAGCACGGAGTACTGTAATATCTGGCCTAGACCGCAAGTTCTTCAGTGCGACGAATTCATCTTTGGGAAGATTCGGTCTGGGCACTTTAGTTCGACGCAAGACCGATGAAATATCCTGACGTATAGCCTCTAAATCTTCCTTTCTTATGTTATTCTTGACTAGGCAGTCCTCGACGTTGCAAATAATGGCCTCATACGGTATCCTAGCCGGTGTTATTGCATAATTTAAATATATGATACCGTATGAGGCCATTATTTGCAACGTCGAGGACTGCCTAGTCAAGAATAACATAAGAAAGGAACCACTACCTGAGATTTGATAAACCACAGATGCTCGCTAAAGAACACCGATTCCTACCAAGGATGCTTCGCGAGGCTATTGAAATCAAGAAACATCCTAATTTCAATAGAGAAGAGGGTTGGAGTGTACCACCAGCTTGGGATCTAGTAATTCAAATAGTCAAACCCAAGAAGAAGCAAACCACAGCTAGACTTCATGATACTTTGAGCTCATTCTGCGTAAATAGAAACACCCATGATTAAATTATGTTCGTTTACTTTGAAATAACTACACTGGAACATTGAGACAACTACCATCTTAGTCTCCCCGTGACCATGGCTGCTGAAAAGCAACCGAAACGTCGAGGAAAGTGTAAACATAAATATAAATAGTATAATAGTATAGTAATAGTATAAATAGTTTTAATAGTTTCAATAATTTAATTAGCTTAAAAATTAGTAAAGTTTAATAGTATTATAGTAGCATAAGTTTTTTAAAATGTTGTAATAAAGTGTCAAATAAACAACGCGATAAAATCCGTATATAGTAGTTTAATTTCAATGAATAACATTCGCGTAAACAGAAGACAATATTATCCCTATATGTGTTTTATGAACCATTTTAAATATTGGATTTATTTGTTAGCGTTAAGTTTAGTTAGAGGTACATACTTAATCTATACCCATATTCTATGTGTATTTTATATATGTGTTATTGTTTATTGTATAGATATAATATATAGATTTATATATACATATATATGTTTCATTCCCTTTCTTTTTATGTAAGTAATTGTAAAAATGACAATAAATATTATAATTAATTGACTTACCGGCAAACAAAGCCAAGCTCGCGTGGTACCTGGTGGCGACAGCGCAGGTGCGCGGACAGCGCAGGTGCGAGGCCAACGCGGCGGCGAGCGGTGCGGCGCCGCGCCACGCCGCGCTCGCCACTGCGCCCGCGCCGCCCGTGGCGCTGGCGTCCGTTGCGTGCCACACGCTGCCCGCGCCCACCGTGCACTCTGCGCACAACCACACCTCGAGCTTCACCCACATACTGTACTTCTAATTATACATCACTCTAGGGAATATGGTGTACTACCATTGGGCAAAATATTTTTTGTCAAATATTATTTCCCAAAAAAATTATCGCTCTAGCTTCATTTACCAAATTACATTTTAGCAAATTTTCATTTCGCATTTTATTCACTAGGTCCAAATATCATTTGGCAAAAACAAACTGCTGCCAGAAAAGTAGGTCAGGTTAGAACTGCGACCCCAACAGCACGAGCCGAACGAGCGTGCCGCGACAGAGGCCGGCAAAGCGCCAAAAACGAACTGCTTCGAGATTTTATACTCAGATTTTCTAATCAATTACTTGCCAAAAAAGAATTTGCTAACTGAAAAATTGCGATAAGTTGATTTAACAAATGTTTTTTTGCCAAATATTTATTTGCAAAAAATAGTTTGCGATTTGATACTTTGGGAAAAGGTTTTTGCCCAAACATTAGTAAGTAATTCAAGGAATATGTATCACTTTCAGCGATAAATGGAAATAAATATTACCTACTAGCACTGTTGAATTCTAGCTGGACATTTTAAGAGCCAAAACGCACTGTCAACTGATAGTGCGTCGACGACGTCCGTGGCTAGAAAGTTTGTAAGTTTTAGAGCTTATACCACCACCTCCAAATAGCATTTATCTATAAGATAAAAGTCTCGCCATCTCTCTTCTTTAACCTAACAAGAGTGAGATAGCATACGATGTTATCTATCAGATAGCTTTTACTAGTTAGTTGTGGAATTGGCCATTAATGTACCTAATCTCCTAAACAACCTGATAACAAATATTTTCTATAGGATTTTAATTATACTAGAAAACGAAAGCGAAACCGCAGACACGCGCTACAGTTTACGTCTGATTAGATTAAATGTTAATGTTTACGCCTGGTTGCCGGTCGCACGAGTAGCTCGACGACTAGTCGGTCGCCGCGACCAATAGTAGAAAGAGTGTATAATATAGGTAGGTATATGGAAAAAGGTACAGTTCACACGAAGAAAATCCTACATTTGAGACGATCGGATGTCACCCACGAAAATTATTCACTCTCTTCATCCCGAAAGTCATCAAGCAATATCAAGGATAAGAGCGTCTATTCTTACAAAATAAAAAGAAAACATGGGTATAAGAAACACTAATTATATTTAGTCGTTTGCTCGGCTCGGTCGTACAGTACAGGATAGTTGCCTATACCATAGACAACGTCGACCGACAACCAGGCGTCAGTGTGTAATGGCTCTAAAACAAGCGTGAATTACTGTATAGATATGTATTATGGACTAAACATTTTATAATTAAGGAAGCTACGTACTCGTATTGAGTCCAAGCAGAAGCTGACAGGCCACCGAGGCCATTTCAGTTTTTCCATAGAGGGCCCACAGCGCAGCCGTGTTCGCCAGGCCAGCCATCGTCAGATCCGTCATCGAGTGCAGATAATTGATCGAATCGCCTCTCATTATAACCTATAACAGTCTTCCAATTATAAGAGCACGTGTCAATCAACAGGAACGGACAGATAAAACGTTCAGACACGGCCGAATAATAGGGTAGTAGACAATTTTCTTTTATTATTCACATTCCATTGCTTAAACTCAAAAATACAAATATCTTCTCGAAAATAAATAATATATAAGCGTTTCAAACCTGTTAGTAAGGACAGTTAATTGTCTCATGACAGAAAAAGTATAAAAGATACAATCTGTGACGTATTGGCTATTTACACGCAGCTGTTCCAGAGACATAGCGGGATATCCCCACAACGATCCCACATTTCTTATAACCAAAGTCAAATTTAATATATTTGCAACCAATTTTGATACTGTTTGCCCAAAAAGATGTCATTTTAATGTGTATTATATGATCTACAAAATCAAACAGGCAATAATTACCCCATTGCGGTAGAACATAAAACATTATTACAACTTTATATACAATAAAAACTTACCTGAAATATGTATGAGGGTTTGGCGCCATTAACCGCGGAGTGCTGCGCGAGCAGCTGCGCCGCCGCGGCCGTGTGGCGCGGGCAGGCGGGCGCGGGCGCGGGCGGCGCGGCGGGCGCGGGTGCGGGCGCGGAGGCGCGTGGCGCCGCCAGCAGCGCGGCGCGGCGCGCGCGGCCGCCCGCCAGCGCGCCCCACGCGGCCGCCGCCTGCAGGCACACCGCGTCGCCCGCCTCCTGCGCTCGCGCCAGTGCCTCGCCCACCGCCTCCATAGCCACGGACCTACGACACACAACTCATAATCGCATCCGACGAGCACACACTTAGCTTTCTACTCTCGGCGATTTGCTAAGCGGTGACAGTGAACCGACTAAATTAAACAGATGAGCTGGTGTGTAAAGCGAAATTAGAATAATTACTTGTGACCGAAGTGGGTGTGCATGGCGGCCCTGTTCAGCGCGGCGTAGCGAAAGTTCTTGATTCGGTCGCACGAGCTGTTGCCCGATGAACTGAATATGGTGCGATCGAAATAGTTGTAAAGTGAGTCCTGGGCTCCGCTGAACTCTTTGGTCCGAATGCAGTTTAGAAAGCTAAGAAAATGCTGAAAGGTTTTAAAAATAAATATACGTAACAAAAATAATATCTACTGGTGTATGACTTAATCAGACATTACTTACGATATCTGGGTATTCTGGGATATCATTTATGATTTGTATTATTGTTTTCTGTAGCTGCCTGGGTGGCATAGCCTTTTTCTCGTTAATTTGCAGTAAATTTGCTTGCTGTGCTGTAAATAGTTCAGCTTGTTTTCTTGACCACTGACCTTCATCAAAGCTGCTAGAAATATTTATTTTATCAATGAGAAAAGTAAGTTAATTAGCTAAGTGGCCCTTTTATTTTCTTTTTATATTACTTTTACTGGTAAACAACCTAACGCCCTAATTAACGAGCAACATAACCACCGTTTATGGATATAATAGTATAATAACATCAGCCCTGTATTAAATTGTCCTACTGCTGGGCAAGGGCTTCTTCTCATTGCTAGAAGGGTTAGGTCATAGTCCACCACTCTGGCCCAGGGCGGGTTAGCAGACTTCTATAAATAATACGCAAATAACTACGAAAAGACAGAGACGCGCGCCTTGGGATCGAACTTAAGACCTCTGCTTAGCAGTCCAACGGTTTCCCACTAGCCTATATTTGCTTTGCATTGGTATAATAGTGCTGCTTAGATATTATATAGAAGCAACTCTGAGGCAAAACTACCAACTCACTCCAAACCAACATAGATATAAACATAGGCAAATAAGCACACTGTCTGCTTGGTAAACAGTTACCACAGTCTATGTGGAAGGAGTGCCGACCCACACTGGGGTCTGCCAACCCGCACTGGGTCAGCATGGTGGACTATGGCCTAACCCTTCTCACACTGACAAGAGGCCCGCGCCCAGCAGTGGTACAGTTTAATACAGGGCTGATATTATTTGTATGTGGAAGGAACAGGTGTAAAAGGCAAGAGACTGAAAGGATCGCAGGGGCAAGTAGCTCGCCGAGATTCTCGCGTAACAAAATGCAACAATATGTATACTGATTCTTAACGTTAATATTCTGTAAGAGGATTATGATTGAAATACAATCCTCTTACAGAATATTAACATTAAGAATCAATATACATACTGTGTATAGCCTGAATGGGCTTGCTCAACCAGGCAAGTGCCTGGTTGAGCAAGCCCATTCAGGCTTACTTATCCTTCATCCTTTAGTAGTTAGGTTGATTCAAAATTCATTCATACATTCAGTTGCCAGAAACATGGGCAATCAAGTCTGCCATAATATGTATTTTACAAAAAATAATTAACATGGAAGTAAATCTATAAGATTTTAAAATATGGCATTTCCTCTTAGACAGTTCTAGTTAATCTTTTAACACCTGTAACCTTTAATATGTATGTAAAATGTGTCTGTAAGTAACTAAATAGACAAACTTACTTATCTCTATCAATAATATTCATTTTCATTGACAATTCAAGTGGTTTTGATTCTTCAGGTATTACAGGTGATGTGTTACTCTGTGAATCCATATTATTTAATTTCTGGAATATGAAAGATAATAATTGAATCAAATAGAAACTAATAATAAATTGCATATTATGTATATGACAATCTCCTGCATTAAGTTAACTGTATTCATTAGTCATGTTTTAAGTTTTTGTATCTATTACCTCTTTACTCAATGATCTTATCATTTGACCAGGCCTGCCCCTTTGGTAATACAGGCAAAATGACTTATATAGTGATACAACCTGAACAAATGTTAATTTATCTAAATACAGCAGTATTCTTCTTAAATATAAACCTGAAAGAAAATAATTATTTTCTGTTCATTTGTACGAAAGAAGATTGAAAATAGAGATTCTTTAATGAGCAATCTTTGCTTGCTTTAAATTACAGTCACTATAATTATATACACTTATGCATCTAGATCTAAACGCATAATGAAGGTATTTAGTTCTTTATTTCGGAATCCTGAGTCATATAAAAACTGTGTTAATTTAATTTCACCCTCAAATAGCAAATAAATGTTTGTCATAAACTAATAATCTTCTTTCAACTCATGTTTCTGTTATTTAACATTGACTATGCTTGAATGTTTCCAATATGCTTATATAGCATATAAGCTGACAAGAAAATACTTCCTATATTGGTAGGTATTATAATGTACTAACTGTAACTGTATATACAAATATAGGACAATTTGCTTAGGTTCCTAATGTACATTATAAATGTGAATGTAAGTTTGTTTGTTTTGCTTTTACACAACTTAACCAATCTTCATGAAACTTCGCATACATGTTGTCAAGGGCACAGAACAGAACATAGGGCACCTTTCATCCAGAAAATTATACTGTTATAAACCTAACCTAAACTACATTTACACTAGTAAAGCTGTGGGCAAAATCTAGTATAATCTAAAGGCCAGTTCTCATATTTCAAATTTTTCATGATATTCATGACACTAAGGGCCTGTTCCATAACCTCCAAATAGCATTTATCTATAAGATTTTTTCGGATAACTTTTACTTGATAATTGTGAAACTGGCTCTCTGGTTGTATAACAAATATTTATTACCTAAAACACTATATCTAGCCATAATACATGGATTAGACTCAATCATGAGTTTGTCAATAGTGGATGTAACACAATCCATGAGTGCACTAACTCCATTCACATAAATGTTTTGGAGACGCACACAGAAGTTCTGAAGATGAACACTGAGTAAATTGTAGCGGCCATCAGTTAGTAAAGCTTCTAGTTCCTTAAACTCCATGTCTGGACACTGAAAACAGAATATGATTTTAAAGAATTGTGACTAAAGTCCAAACAAGAACTCAGACTCTAGTTTCAGTTCTTGGTTTTGGTATTCGGCTGTAATGCTATATTTATTGTCTGCTGCGGCTGAGGTTAAACAATTTGTATATTGTTTGATGTTAGTCTCAAATGTTAAACATAGTATTCTATAATTTCCTCTGATTGGTTGAATAACTTGTCAATAAGCTGGAAACCAGACAGAATGAGGATATATTGTGTCTGGATCTTGTGATCCGAGTGTTAACCAAGAGATCAAATTAGAGATTATGAAAATATATTTGAATCAAACAAGAAGTTATTGTTATATGAAAACAAATTACTTACCTGAATTAGTTTCAAAGCTAGCATACAGAAGTCTTTTCTATATTTAGGAGCCACTGTGCAATCAATCATCCTGTTAGCTGAAACATTATTTTAATATTAAATCAAATATTGATAAGAATAATATCTGAAAAGCCTGAGGTTTACTACAACCATATTTTGCTTGTTATGGTTTTGGGCCCCACGTAATAGGCAAGGTTTTGTACTGTGGGTTGTAACTGCTACTAAGAAATTATTGAAAACTCACTAACAGTTTGCTCAATCCAAGAATTGAACCGAAAGCCTCATATACAGGAGTGGGATGAGTGAATAGTAAAAAAGTGGTAGTGACCACAGTGACACTAAGGCAGTCTTATTTGTATTATCTCCAAATTACGAAGGGCGCCTGAAACACTTCCGCATGAACACCCTATCTAACCGCCGTAAAATGTCTGACGTTGTCTTCCTACATAAAAAAATAAATGGAACTACTGACTGCAAACCTCTCTTAAATAGATTCAAAATGAATATTCCGACTCGTATTCCAAGACCTAATACATACAAGCTTTTTCATATTCCTCGCTCAAGAACAAATCTTGGACATTACGCAGCTGTAACCAGACTCTGTAGACAATACAATGCACTTTCTGTTAACACCGACCTAGACATAAGTAACAATTTAATACAATTTAAAAAGTGTCTTTGTAGATTGTTAACTTAGTTCTATACACCTCCACTTTTTTTTTCTTTGTAAATTATTTATATAACTCTATATCTAATAAGCTATTATTGTTTTACTCCAAAGTTTACCCTAGAGGCAGAATTTTATGTTTTCTGTTTGTTTCTTTAATTAAGTTGTTAGTTTAGTTGTAATTATAATTTGCAAGCTGTGGTTTCCTATAATTGAGGGACTATACACGCTAAGAACTTTATTACTGCTATATAATGTATGTTATTGTATATTCCTTTGTTGGAAATCCTTAAATAAATAAATTACACCATTTATTTTTATATAAAATATCCTTTTACAATAGGAACAAAAGTACAATGGGTTGGTGTGTAGCCCTAAGGTCGCTGTGTAAAAAAGACAAAATTGAGGTGATAAACTTTAAAATGGTCTGTACCTTCAATCTTGAGTAAACCATACTCTCGGATAAACGCAACTACAGCTATTTTGTGAGGAGTAATATTTTCAATATTGCCCTTCACATTAATAAGCTTCATGAAATCTAAGTTTTCACTACCTATATCCATTTTACTTGCGAAAGTAATTATAATTTCCTCAATTTCAAAAGACCAACTTTTCTGTTTTGTTTAAATCAAATGTCAAATCTTATGTTGAAAATTTGTCGCTTGACGGCTTCAGTCTCACAGACTACTAAAGATATTGTACAATATCTTTGGTACAGATAAAAAAAAAATTGTGACTTGTGAGCCGTCACGGGACGCCTGGCAGATGTGAAACATTGAAATTGTTTTGTACAAGTAATACATACATACATAGATTCACCGTTCACGCCTGTTTCCCAGAGGGATAGGCAGAGACTACGGATTTCCATACAAGTAATATGCATAAAAGAACAGATTACGACAGGAACTAATATGGCATAATGTAAAATACTATCATATAGCGTGGCGACGCGTCGCCAGCGGCATGCGGCATGCGTCGCCGCGCCAGCAATCGATTTTACGTGTGGCTATAGATGTGTCACATCAATAATATCAATATGTTGTGTGGTTGCGCCCTATATGGTAAGCTTACATACATAAACTCATGCCCATATATCCCTCGAAGGTGTGGATAACATCCACTTTTGCCAGATATGTTTTGACTTAAATTACTTAAAATTTTCAAAAGTAGCTTTTACAAAGTTTTATAGTTTTCATAGGTATAACAATAATAAACCCCTTTGGAACAGTCGTTATCTCTTCATGAGACTAACGCGATACCGGAGGGCATAGTATAGGTACTAGCTTTTACACTACCACCTTTGCCTTGTGATATAAACAAAAAATGTATCATTAGGTTAAATAAAAGCACACAAACCGCAGGGCAGCTTGTGGCGAGCTGAATGTGAGTGCCGACACTGCGGTCCTGAATGCCTCGGAGAGTGGGTTAGGGCCTCGTCCCCGGCTTGCCGTTACTGGTTGGCTAGGGTGGAACTTCAAGAGCGCCCGTAGGACTCTCAACTCTGGCTTGCCTTGATCGGCCGGTCAGAGGAGGGCCGCTAGAGCTACATGCTTGGGGGTGGAAGTGTCATTTTCAAGGGCATAACTACGGGGAAACCCGCTCCGGGTCTCCGTTGTCACGAGACCCGTGATGGTGAAACCGGCGCCGCACCGCTCGACACCCTCGCACCGGTGTTGCCCTCTGCTGTTGGCTTGTATGCCTATCGTGGCTATTCAGGGAGACCATCTAGTGAGTTGGCGAGTCACCGTCTGTCCATTCGATTGATGCTATTAGAGTATTCAGGGCAGACGCCGTTTTATCATCCATAGTTACTAATATACCAGTCCATCAAACACCCATACCTATAGCCCATATATTAGAATCCATACGTAGCAATAGTCCTACGCCTACTGCGGCTAGTGCCTCTGTAGGTGTTCCATCCCACCTTTGATTAAAACTCTTGAAAGGCGTCATCACGTTGGACCCACGTCTCCCTGTAAGCCTCCCAAATGGCCGGGTATTTTCTTAACGTATTAGAAACATACCCATGAAGAGAAACAAATAATAATATTTTTTATTGAAATGTATGTAAAAAGTAATTAATATTTTTATTATCTTTGGCAACACTCATACATTACACAGTACACACCTGTGTATTTTGTCATTTTTGTCTACTCTAGACAATGCTTGTTGTTGTGATAACAATTTTCGGTAGTGATTTTTATTCATTTATAGTTCGCGTTTACATGCGAAAATGAGAAGACAAAGTCTTAACTACTCATAACTTGTGATGGGATATACAAACAGTTTTAATTTATCATTTTTATGTTTATAATTCGTATTGCAAGATTCGGTAGCCATAATAATGGATAGAGCGGAGGTTGCGTTTGCTATAATAGTGTTATATTTAGTTGTAACAATTGAAACTTCAGGTGTGACTGTTTATCAAGGAGATACATTACCTCACCACGGCCGTTGTGAGCCCATTACTATTGAAATATGTCAACACATAAGGTATAATCAAACAATTTTTCCGAATATACTCAATCACGCTAATCAAGAAGAAGCAGGGCCTGAAATTCATCAGCTGACGCCTTTGATCAAAGTTAACTGCTCGCCCGATTTGAAGTTCTTCCTATGTTCAGTATTTGCACCTGTATGTACAATTTTAGATCGAGCTATACCTCCGTGTCGACATTTGTGTGAATCGGCTAGACGAAACTGCGATGAGCTAATGGTCAAATTTGGATTTCCGTGGCCTAAACATTTGGAATGCTCAACGTTTCCTGTTGCAACAGATGAAAATGTCATTTGTGTTGGTGATAACAATATAACTCACGAATCTCGTAAACATGTGGAAAATAGAATTCCTAAAGTGAATTTTAATGACAATGAAAGAGATCCAACGAAAGTTCACGGAGCAAAAGATTATGGATTCGTATGTCCAGTGCAGTTTAAAGTTCCAAAAAATTTGGATTTAGAGTATTCTCTTAAAGTTGGTGATAAAATTGAGCATGATTGTGGAGCCCCATGCAGTGGAATGTTTTTTACTCAGGATGAGAAAAATTTTGCCAGATTATGGATTGGTATCTGGGCAACATTGTGTGCAGTGAGTTGCCTATTCACAGTATTAACATTTCTTATAGATACAGACAGATTTCGATATCCAGAAAGACCTATTATATTCCTGTCTGTATGTTATCTTATGGTAGCTGCAGCATATGTGATGGGTTGGAGTGCCGGAGATAGTGTTAGCTGTCAAGGACCATTTCCAACAACAATCAGTGGTACAAGATTACCTAACATATCAGTTATAACACAAGGTACAAAGCATGAACCCTGCACAATACTATTTATGGTGGTATATTTCTTCAGTATGGCTTCTAGTATTTGGTGGGTCATCCTGACACTCACATGGTTTTTGGCAGCTGGTCTCAAGTGGGGTCATGAGGCCATTGAAGCAAATTCACAATATTTTCATTTAGCTGCATGGGCAGTACCTGCTATTAAAACCATATCAATATTAGCCATGGGAAAAGTTGATGGTGAGTTTATATTTTATACCTACATTTATACAATTTTAACAGAGATGCTGTCTGACTGTTTGAATGGTCATGACATGAGGTATCATGTCATGAGCTGCACACACATAAAAAAGAAGCCAACTTCCACACTAGTTGCAACTCTTGTGTTGCTGTAAACTTTCAAATATATAAAAACAATTAACACAAACAACTATTTGGATCACAAATTTTTTTGTCTTGTGGATATTGAATCCACTACAGGGCACAAACGCAATGATGAGGATGATTAAACCATTATGCCTTTTTTTATGCACAATGTCTAAGGAGTGGATGTGACTGTTATGCATGAGGTCTTGGGCTTGAATCTCAGGTTGGGCTGACAAAAGTTATTGAGTTTTTCTACTAAGGTATCCCAATAGCAACCTGGAGTTAAAAGATTGGCAGTGTTACACACCTTCATGCCTCGTAAAGCCGTTTGTCCTGCTCCTAATCTCTTTCTGGTTGTGTCGGCTTTCCGTCCCTTCAGATCATGAAAGTAAGGGAATAGAGAGTGCACTTGTCATCAATTTTTTCTTTCTTTAATTCTTTTTTTTAAGGGGTTTCAGTACACAGAAATGACTATGCCAACCCCATTGTTCATGTACAAAATATCTTACTCCTAAATCTAGACACGCGGCAGCGTGTCAAGCCAAGTTCAAGCAAAGGAACTGGCTAGCCAGCGCCGAGTGTAATATTACACGAACCACTTGGTGCCACTTTTGACCCTTCTATAACTCAAAACCTCATTAACGTAAACACATAAAAGTACGTGTGTTTAATTATATCCATAAGGACATCTAGAAGTCCAAATTTCATGAAGCTAGCTCATACGGTTATAAAGATATGAAGGTCAAAAAGTCGTAAATTTTAGCACTGACTGCCTGACTGACTGACATATAGTACCTAAATCTAACCTACTTCCAGATGACTTAGAAGGATGAAATTTGGAATCCAGCTCGGTAATTGTGTGTAAGTGTAGGAAAAAATCTGAAAATAAAATAATTGGGGTGTTCCCATACAAAAAAAAATTTAATTGTAGCGTTGCAATCGTTACAATCAGATATTTGAAACTATCCCAATAAATGTATTATTATATTTGCTATATAACAGAAATATAAAAATAAAGTTAAGTCAAAAAGTAAGTAGTGTCCCAATACAAAAAACTTGTAATACTCGCTAAACAACCGGCCAACGGTGTGTTGTCGGCGGCGCGCGGCACCACATAATTGTACACAGAACAGAAGTAAATCTTCATAAAAGCGCTCCCGAGCAATACATAAACATAGGCACCGCTTACGAATACCAATTTAGTTATTTATTGTTTTACTAGCTTTTGCGCGCGGCGCCGCCCGCGTTGTACCTACATGAATAAAAAGTAGCCTATGTCCTTTCCCAGGTTGTAAACTATATCTGTACCAAATTTCATCTAAATCGGTTGAGTGGTTTAGCTGTAAAAAGGTAACAGACAGACAGATAGACAGACAAAGTTACTTTCGAATTTATAATATTAGTAAGGATTACATTTATGTTCATCCTGCTTCTTTCCCAACTAACTATTATCTCTAACATTCAAGAGAATGTAGACAATAGCATAAAAAAGAAAACCATGCAGCGGCAACGCAAGAAAAACATTAAATCTAAAAACCTGCCTAGTTTTCTTTACAAAAAGTAATGATATCCCACCAAAAACATAAATGTAAAAAAGGAGAGCCAAGGTCAATACAAAAATTACGCTTGGCTGTGGGCTTCGCCGCGAAGAGAATGGAGATCTAAATGAGTGCCAAGTTCTACGCAAAATCCAAATATGTATTTATAGGAACAAAATAACATTATGAACAAGTATTAAACTCTATTTCTTTGCTTTATTGGATACCTATAACAATTGCTGTTATTTAAAAATGTGAGATCTTAAAGTGGGTTAGATTTGACTTGGCCAGTTTTCATTACATCAGTCATTTTATAAAGTTATTCAATATATATATATATATATATATATTTTAATTCTGATGAAAACTGGCCAAATCAAATCTAACCTACTTTAAGATCTCACATTTTTAAATAACAACAATTGTTATAGGTATCCAATAAAGCAAAGAAACAGAGTTTAATAATTGTTCATAATGTTATTTTGTTCCTATAAATACATATTTGGATTTTGCATAGAATAGGCACTCATTTAGATCTCCATTCTTTTTGCGGCGAAGCCCACAGCCAAGCATAAATTTTGTAGTGAACTTGGCTCTCTTTTTTTACATTTATGTTTTTGGTGGGATACTATTTCAACTAAGTTATTTACCTAATAAGAAATAATATAAAACTTTAGCATCATCACATGCAGGATTGGCTAAAATGCCATGAAATAGACCTACACTAAATACAGATATTTTTGTGCCATCTTTAAGTTGTGCCCTTACAACATTATAGAGCACACATTCTTCCAAAACATGTTGAACATCCTCAACAACACCACATGTTACTCACAGTTAGGAGAATCCGTTTTACCCACTAGGTAAGCAAATTTGTTACGAGGTATAAGGTCTGATCTTAAGGTGAGGATTTCCGAGTGCTCAAAGCTTTTAAGGCCCCCCCGCTTCCCCAGTTCGCGCGTACGCCGATAATAAAGTCCACTTAGCCGAATTTCGGTCACGGCGGCCAGTCTCAACGGAGACTAGCCATCTACGGGGGATGTTATTATAGTGCACAAGTGTGTGTGCGGACACAAGTGCACTCTCTATTCCCTCACTCTCATAATCCGATGGGACGGCATATCCGACACGACCCGAGAGAGATTGGGCGCAGGACCAACGGCTTAACGTGCTTTCCGAGGCACGGGAGTTTAACACCGCCAACTTCTAGACTCCGAGCTTCCGCAATACTAGCTTATCGCTTGCTCGTTGTCAACCTTAGGGGACAGGTTTAGAGATAGGATAAAAGGAAAGAAATGGGATTGAGTGTTAGCAACGCACAACAAATCATTCAAATAAATAAAACAAAAATGGAACATGATATTGTTGTATATTTTGGTTTATTATTCGACTAGGTTACAAAATTTTAAAGTAACACTTACTTAGTTGGACGTGTGTTATACGCACATAGCCACACAATTGAGCCATTGTGCGTAAGTGACCGGCGTGAAAAGTTGTTCGGTTGCTCATACCACCTCAGCTCTCTCCAGAAAGACAATAGGGGACCGGTGTTGCGCAATCCATGTCCAGCAGTGGACATTATAGCCTGATGATGATGATAATGATGTTGCGCAGTACTTCCTTCATCGTTTCTGGACTGTTAATAGTTTCGCCCGTTGGTTGCTCACGCTTTTGCAATGTAGCAGCACGTGAGCTGGTGTCTCTTCGGTTTCCATGCAGCCTCTACATAAGGGGCTGTCAGTGATGCCGATGTTAAATAGGTATTTGTTGAGTGAGCAGTGGCCTGTTATTATACCCACTAGATGTCGCAGGTTTTTCCTTGAAGAACGTAGCAGTTTGCGTGACAGATGTATGTCTATGGATGGAAGGGCTTCCTTTGTCTGTCTACATTCCTTTGTTTCTGCTCATTGTTTTTCGTGTAGTTTCGTGGTTCTATCGCATAACCATGTTTTGAGTTGGCAGAAGGGTATCGGGACAATTGGTTCGGGTTCACACAGAATGGTTTAGCATCGAAAAAGGTGTTAGACAAGGATGTGTAGCGTCACCTTGGCTGTTTAACCTACACATGGACAATTGTTTGAAAGATTTAAAAGATTGTGAATGGGGATTAAGAATGAATGAGTTACTTGTCAAATGTCTTCTTTATGCCGATGACCAAGTAATACTTGCGTCATCAGCGGAAGAGTTGCAGGCGATGGTAACTATTATACATGGTGCTTTTGAGAGTAAAGGAATGAAAATAAATGTAAGCAAGACGAAAGTAATGGTATTTGAAAAGGAAGAGTGCGTGACGATGTATAATATTATGATTGATGGAAAAAAAGTGGAGCAAGTGAAAGAGTTTGTATATTTGGGTACTTTGTTTACAAGGGATGGTAAACATGAGGGAGATATTGAAAGTAGAACGATTGCTGGCAACAAAATGAATGGAGCTCTATACGCTTTTATGAACAGTCGAAATGTATCCAAAAAGGCACGTTTGGCTCTTCATAGAGGACTATTAGTGCCCACACTTATGTATGGAAGTGAAAGTTGGGTATGGCAAAAGAAGCATGAGAGCAGAATAAATGCTGTAGAAATGAGAGCGTTGAGAAGCATATGTGGTGTGACTTTGAAAGATAGAATAAGGAATAGTGTGATTAGAGAGAGATGCAGCATGAAAGTGGATATAGTGACAAGAATAGAAAAGGGTATGTTAAACTGGTTTGGACATGTAGAAAGAATGGACGAGGAAAGACTGACTAAGAAAGTTTATAAGGCTAGTGTAAATGGAACAGTCGCAAGAGGAAAACCTAGGCGAACTTTTCTCGATCAGATCGGAGGCGTTCTGGACAAAGGCCAGGTTAAGAGCTCCTTGAACCGACGGGCGTGTATGAGGAATGTGATGAAAGTGAATGAAGCCAGAGAAGTGTGTCAGGATCGTAGCAAATGGAAATCCGTAGTCTCTGCCTACCCCTCTAGGAAACAGGCGTGAATCTATGTATGTATGTATGTATGTACGTCAACGCTCGAAACACTCCATTATCCGTTCCACTTCAGTTTACAATTGTAACGCTCGGAAGCAAGTGGAATGGGCAAAGCCGTAGTCGTGAGCGTGAGTATCGTGAGAGTGAGTGTCTTGAGCACTAAGTGGAACGCACCCTAGATGATGCCTATGCACAACACACACACATCAAAGGTGACAACAAACAAACAGCTTTGAGTGTTTGTATGTCTTATCTACAATAAAAACATTTGAGCACTGGCGAATGCTGTGCAGGATAGTCTACCAGTATATTTTTGTGAAAAAGCATCTTCTCAGGCCGTCAAAGTAGAGACCTCAACATCGCCTCGGCTACTGTGGGGGCGATGTGGAGGCCACTGCTCTTAGACCACACGACTGCTTACCATCAGGTGGAGTGTGGTCATTTTGACGAGCAAAATAAAAAATAATAATAATCCTGTCTGTGAAGGCAAAGACAGAATCCAGAACTGTGAGAACTATTACAGGATTAAAATGATGTATTACACTATGAGGTTTGTTGCTTATGTGGTTCAGCTAAGTGTCTGTATAGAAAGGATTTTTATTGTCAATTTGGCATCCATACAATTGTAGGCTGGTTGTACATCGGCTGATTTAAGTGCAGAGCATTTGTCATGTTTACAATTTGAAGTGTTAAGCTGCTACCAACTGTTTATATATTTACTTAATTGTACCACACTTTATGACAATTAAATATTTTATTCTATTCTTATTTATTTATTTATTCATTCGATCTTACAAGCTAACAGATTTATAACTCTTATTTGTAAAACATCTAGTAATTAGAAAAAAAACTTGTTTTCACAAAACCTGTTTAAAAAAATGCATTTACAGGTGAGAAATTGAAATAAGTACCTAAGTAATATATTACATTTATCTAAATTTATTTATTGTTTCAGGTGATGTGCTGTCAGGTGTATGCTATGTTGGATTATGGGATGCTGAAGCACTTCGAGGATTTGTCTTATCACCATTATGTGTGTATCTAGTCCTTGGAACAATTTTTTTGCTAGCAGGATTTGTATCACTGTTCCGAATCAGAACTGTAATGAAACATGATGGAACAAAAACTGATAAATTAGAAAAGTTGATGATCCGTATTGGTGTATTTGGTGTTTTGTACACAGTACCTGCTTTAATTGTAATTGCATGTTTGTTCTATGAGCAGGCGAACTTTGATGATTGGATGGTGACTTGGCACCGTGATATGTGTTCTACACCTCTTTACTCTATTCCATGTCCATTTACACGGCGAGAAACCGATAGACCTAAATTTGAAATGTTCATGATAAAGTATTTGATGACAATGATTGTTGGGATCACTTCTAGTTTCTGGATTTGGTCTGGTAAAACATTGGTGTCTTGGCGACAATTCTTTGATAAAATAAAAGGTCGTAGAGTTGAAGCATATGTGTGAATTGCTTTTAACTCAATCACAGCTTTACTAATACTTATTTTCCCGCCGTGTATGAGTTCTCAATAAGGCAGCGATACATCTAGACCAGGGCTGAAGCCTTTGAAAATGGTAAAAAGTGAAAAAAAATAACAGTAGGATGTAACCCATTGGAAAAGGAATAAAATATAACAAAAATGATAGGAAAAATAATTTACGGGCGATCTGAGGTCGGGAAGTGGATAAGGGGGTAAGGGTAAAAAACTGTTTATCTCGATTTCCGTCAAAACTACAAGTCCTATGGAAAAAAGTTAAATGGCAAAGTTGTAGGTAATAAAAAGATCTACAACTTTTGTATTTACACTTTTTTCACATAATCTCAAAATTTATGTGAAAATTTCAAATAACCAAGTTTTTGGTTTTTTATTTTTATCTCATCAGTTTTTACCCTTACCCCCTCACCCCCTTCCACTTCCCGACCTCAGATCGCCCGTAAATTTATTTTTCCTTTCATTTTTGTTATATTCTCTTCATTTTCCAATAGGTTTCACCCTACTATTATTTTTTTTTGTTGAAAGTATTATCGACCCTGGTCTAATCTTAGATCATTGAGTTGAAACTTGTCATCAAAACTATTGAAATTCAAAATAAGGCTGATAATGTAAATAATTTTTCTCATTTAAAAATCATGACTTAAGTATTAAGGTTATTTTCTATTTTTTGTAATTATTTTTTAAGATTAGAATATTGATCAAATTAATAAATCAATGTATTTTTAATTCATGGTTTCAATTGTAGAGAGGTCATCTAGAGTTCTTGCTCCACTTTAAGCTCCTTAGAGTATGCTCAGTGCACTTTATGCCTTACTTATCTTATATCATAAGAGGCAAAGATAAATCCTTAATTTATAAAAATGCATGCTTGCTTTTCTAGGTACCTATCTAATGTAGTGAGTTAGTAAATAACAATTGCTGCGATAGGTTAATACTGTTCATCCAGCATGACTTCTTCTCATTTATTGCTAAGCGGATGGCAATGCGGGTGATGAACTACTAGTCATTAGAATTACCAGTGGAACATGGTACAGGCAAGACTTGTGATTGAAGTCGAGGACTCTTCCTAGTCCTAAGAAAAGTAATACATGCCATAAATAGGGGTCCCTATTAAAAATACCAAGATTTCGTTTAGGTAATCCATAGATCCGGCCACACACGGAGGACTATTGAATAGTTAGAACAAACGAAACAATGAGTTATTTTTACGAGGAGTACTCTGAGGAACTGAGCTGCTATCATCATAACCCTTCTACCATCGGACCTCTCGACACCACAGCTAGGTCTTTCAGTGTCATGGAAACAGGATAGTCTGCCGGGAAGCATTTTCTCGTATATAGGGCCAGCCCTAATATAAACCGAACGTTGCGGCTGGTGGGGTAGCGATTGACCGAAAGGCGAAGGCAAATAGTTATTATCAGTAGAGATGGTTTTTTAGTTAACTTAATGTAACTGTTTGGTCAACAGGTTAAAAAAAGCTGTTAAATCGTCAACTGGTTTTTCTTCTTGACCTTAAGTCAAGTGTCTACGGGCCTGAACTTCATTTTTTTTAGTTATATTCTACTGAAAAATAGAATGTACGAGGTTTCAGTTCCACAATACGAGCTTTTTGGAATGGCACAGTGAATGAGTGCAACTTTTATGCTTTATTTATACATTATTGCGAGTTGCGACTTGCGTTGCGGACGTTGATAGAATTTATTAGGTTAATATTTTCCACAGGTTTTTTCATTGAAGAAAAACAGTTGATTCTTTAAAGAACAAAAAGCCGTTAATAAAAACAGTTTGATTTAACGACCACCTCTAATTATTAGAAGCCTGTATATAATTTATAGTTACATAATACCTAAGCTGTGCCTTTATACAGTTATACTTACTTATATAATAAATTAATAACCATCAGTACGAAAATTTATTAAGTAGGTATGGTACCTATGTCTATTGCAGTCATCGAATTCATATTGACGAAATTTTGATTTACGCCTTTGTTAATAAATTAATACACTAGAATGATGTCTTTATAAAAGTAATTTATACCTAAACTGGTCCTATAGAATCATATCATAGATACTGTGAGGAGCGCAGTGTTGACGAACATAGCCTAATTTCAGTCCACAAATTCGACAAAGACAAAAATTTATCATCGAAGTTATGGTACTTTGAGGATCTCAATTATGTCTTCTATGCGCAACTGGTAAATATTAGAAGCAAAACGCTATTATTGGATCCCGCTCCATCCTAAAACTTGCTTCGGACACAACTGCAACTTGGCATTTGTAGTGAAAAGGAACAATAGTAATGATACAAGTCCAACATGTTAGTAGTATTAACAGAGCTGATCGTTGTATTAGAACTATTATAGTGAGTATTTTTCAGGTCTAACATTTATATTGTTTAACACAGAAGCCGATGTTTGCAATGGCAATGAAGCAGATTGTTCCATTTTTAAGGTCAAACCACAGACATATAACCAACGCTCGAAAAGTGCCGTCTCATCGCGCGCCTTTCAATACCAAACAGGGACAAAATTTTGTGTGATACCACAAATACTTTGTGTCCATTGTTTGAATGTTTATAAAGATCCCCATAAAACAGGATTTATGCCTAGAGCAGGTGTTGTCTCATAAAAATAAATATAGATATGAAATATGTAGTTACTTAATTGATACTCAATTCAAACTTCCACACATAACAATATAAAAAGTAAGAAATTAAAAAAAAAGAAATACCTTACAATAATAAATAATTTGTCTTCAATCACTAATTTAAGTTAAGTACAAGGTAATAACTTTAACATGCCAAGTCATAATGTAAGTGAAATAAAATGCAGTTTACTAATGTATACAACTTATTTTTACTTCTGAATAAGATTAAATTACATTATTTAATAAAAATCATATCTTAACACCCACCACTCAATAACATTCACATAGTACTTTCACTCATACTCAAAACAGACCATTCCACATTGCAGTTGAAACTTGATTATGCTCGTGTGTATTTACCCCAAATGTGAAGCATAAACACTGAGGCAATAAATAGCAGCGACATCACTAACACTGGAACTGGACCCCTGTAAACAAACAATCAAAGTTGTAAAAGAGCTACATAGATACTTTAATAATACCTTTTACCTTCCTATCTCCTAGACACATATCTTAGTGATAATGGGGTCAAATTAATAATTTATACATAATTCTAAGATTACTATATATGTAAATGTATAATTGTTTATATGATAAAACAGTTGTACATAGCGAGATTATTGTAGAGCTTGAAGGTATTTGTCAAGATATATCAAATTAAATTCTTTGGTAATTGTAAATAGAGATGTTTGGAAACCAATATGTAAAGATGATACATACACTTTGACACCCGGCGAATCATCTGTGTAGAACCTCCACATGCCACCAGATCCAGCACCTGTGCTGCGATTTCTGGCAGCTGTGGTTGTTGTGGTAGACTTGCGTTGACGAACTGTGCCACCACTAGATGACCGAGGAGCTGTGGTCGCCTTGCTTGGTGAGCGACCGCCCGATCCTACAGACGTTGAGCTTGGCGAAGGAGGCTGTAATCAAATCAGAAACCGTGAATGTTGAATTATTTTATATACCAATTATAATATACTTAATAATTTGATCCCAAAAGGAACATTATTGATTAAAATACGTACCATACTTATTTAATTTGCACTCTAATTCTTAACAACACGCAAAACACAATGATGTCTCTTAGACTTAACAATTTAGGATCTCGAAATTATAAGTAGAAGCAGACGTGAACTGTGTTGGCAGCTACCAGTTTGCAACGCGTACAATTTCATTGACACGTTGACATGCAATGTTGCTAGATGATATCTTTAGATTCTTTTGGGTTTTTATTTTGTACAATGGCAGCATAGTCACATAATTATAACCAATCTTCAAGAAACACTGACCTCTAATATATAATACACGATAAACACCCAATCGAACGACCATCACGTTGCCTGTCCCCATACAAAAATAAAATAATATAAATAAAATAATAGTTTCATTGCATTATTGATATTATATCGCGAATGGATGGCTGTTGCTTGGAATGGTTTATGATATACGTAATACGTGTACGGTGTAACGATATTTAATTCAAATATAAAAAAGGATATTCTTTTTTTTTGTATTGACGCTTTGTCCTTTTAGTTAAACAAAGAATTATTCAACATGACAATGTTGCAATGCAGAGGAAGATTAGGATTATCATTTTGTCTACGACACTATACATACGACTCTATTTAGTGATTTCTTTTTGTATAGTTTCAACATTTTGTACATTTTTTTAAGAGGTTTGACATAAAGTTTGTTCTGTGGTTTATCTATAGATAAGGATAATAAATAAATAAATAGTTTCTTATAGTATTAATTAAGTTAAACATTGTTAAGTTTATCAAAATGTATAGTTGTTAATCAATGATAGTAGTGACTAGTGCCAAGTTGTCTGTTGTGCTAAGCAGGTATGGTGATTTCTTGACATCCGCGGATGCGAGTGCGGATACGAATATTTGACGGCTCACATCTGCGGATGCGGATGTCTTAATCGATGCGGAAGCTCTGTAATTGCGGATGCGAATGTTCATCTTAATTTAATTTAATAAAAAGCACCGCCTTTGCAGGTTTAAGCCTATTTTGCAAAGGTTTATAAATTAAACAGGCAATACTGAACAACTGTTTACTAGGAACACTGGCTGGTTATGACGATGAAAATACAAATCAGTGACGAGTGTGTGCTAATTTTGATAATATTTTTAATTCTTCCCGATGAATGCTTTACTATTTAAATAGATTTTCATTTATATTGACCTTAATTTTGTTTGAGGTAAAATAGCAATTTCTTTTTTAGTATACCGGACACGGTCTGTACTGACTGGCCCCCACACACAAGATAAGAGGGGTTAGGGGTAACACCCATCGATCAAATATACTATAGATGCACGATCGTCGCTCGAAAAACGGCCTCAACAAAACTGTGCATAAATCAGTCGTATGCGCAATTTCACTCGCAGCCACTTTACGACCGCACTAGCATTCACACATTTCACGATGCCAAAGTGTGTAGTGAAAAATGCAAAAACTATACTCTAAAAGTGCAAAAAAAGGATGGAATGTCGTACTTTCGGTAAGTATAGTTTTGTTATGAAATATTTATTATATTTTGTTGAATATGGCGCTTCAAATAATATATTTGAAGATATTTTTGTTTAAATTTAAATGCATGTATTACGCACCTGTCACACTCACTCTTGCGTGCGCTGCCCGTAAGTGAGAGTAACAGGTATACTAATCTATGAGCGAGAGCGAATCGACACCGTAATGGTGTCTGTCGGTTAGCGGGTGGAGACCGTACCATATACTTAGTACAGTTACATATTATAATATCTAAAAGTATTCTAACTATTTTCAAGATAACTACGGCCAAAAGACCTGTTTAAAATACCTAAAGATCGTTTCACAGATTTTTGTGATAACTAATGAACGAAATCTATAAATGAGAATTCACCTAGGGTTTATTCAACTACAATTAATTACCCTAAGGTTGATTGAAGTAACGGACGATTCACCTACTGTTGATTTATCTGTGGTCAATCAAAGAAAACACAAAAAATCGGTTAATCATAGTTTATTTACATATAATTAGGGCATTAAAATGAAGTCAAAACATGAATTATTAACGAAAAGTAAAGGTGTTTGTAGGGTGCGCATTGTCTTACATAACTTTTCAACTCCTATCATCGGAGGTCCGATAATATTTCTCATACCATTTAAAATCATAATGATTATTCTTCATAAAAAATTCAAAAACTAAATATTAAAAACTATAATCATTGAAATTCATAATGTCACTAATTATACACTTAGTTTTTATTAATATTTGTTTTCATATATTTGTTTATACTAATGATAGAAATAGAAACTCATAATCATTCGAATAAATAACTATAATATTCATAAATGTGTTTTATTCTAATATTTGTTTTTATAAATTTCTTGATCATAAGTGTTTTTATCCATATTATTGAAAATCATAATGTATATATTCATACATTTGTTTACTCGAAAATCAAATTGCTTCCAGAAACGAGATGCTACCAGACAAGTAGGTTAGGTTAGGTTAGAACTGAGACCCCAACAACGCGCGAGCCGAGCGAGCGAAGCGAGCGTGCCGCGGCAGCGGCCGGCGAAGCGCTGGAAAGTAATTTTTGATAGAAAAGAAGACAGACATACTTACCGACATAAAGTAAGCAATTCTGAACAACGTTTTCAGCCATCATTACAATATTAATAACAATTTGGACTCAGTTTAACACAAAATGTGTACACGTAACATGTAAAGACATTGATATTGTAATATTGTAACTACCCACCACTTTAAAACAATCCAGCGCGTAAACTGTAGGCGAGTCGTCCATTAGGTATTTCATACATAGTCGAAATATCCAATATCTTAAAAAATCATTAGATGAATCGTTCGTTAGTGCGATTAAATTTAGTTTAAATAAATTTAAGTAAGTAAATCAGTACTTGAGTTGACAAATATGCGTTATGAACTTATGTGAATCGACCGTAGTTATCTTGAAAATAGTTAGAATACGTTTAGATATTATAATATGTAACTCTTAGTACGCTTGCGTATCGCGAGTTATAAACTTAGGACGCTTTACATTGACGCGTTTTAACTAAACTATTACAAAATGTTTCTCAGTGGGCGTTCAATGGTTATTCCGGTTTATTTCCTGGATTGCATAATAAATGCAGACACTTATAAGTAAGTAGTACTGGTCAGTGCCACATCACATATTGAAGCGGTTTTTGTATGAGAATGTGCATCTACCTATGGTATATTTGATTTAAGAGTACCTATCAAACATATTGTAGAACTACAATATCTTTGGTACCTATTATTGTTCTGTGGTTTCAGTTATACAGGGTGTAAGGGACGGTGTACCGAAAACGTTGCACAATCGTTTGTCCATAAGTACACAACTGAATGGAAATGTCAATTCAAAAATGAAACGTACGATTAAAGTTTTATGCTAGTACATTGTAATTTACACTACGCAATGTATCGCTACCAATGCAATGTGTCCGCCCGCGCTATCGTATCGCACTTCCCGCGCACCAACACTACGCGCGCTCACATATCTGACGGAGCCCGGATCACCTATTTTAGTGATCTACTACAATAATAATGTAAACGTTGTGACTAACAATCGGATTGTACAATTTTATTATTGTACTTACAAAAAATTTTGAATAAACTGAATAACGTCTTATAAAATTATTCTTATACGCACATTTCGTTAATGTTTGTGTAGGTAAAAACAGAAAGCCAAATGTGTTTATAAAATAAAAAGGTAGTGTGATTTACGATAAATTCTTTGAATTAACAGTAAATTGTAAAAGTAATTAAACCTTACCTTAAGATCTTGCGGGCCTCATAAGATATGGTTCAAAATGGCTGCCTCCAACTTGTTCACAAATTTGCGCACGATTGAGTGTTTCGGCGTGAAGGCGAGGCATCATGGAGGGGTCTGCGATAATGTCAGCTTTCAACTTTACAAATGCTGCCGTTATACGATTCCACATTTCGTCCGCAGTAGTGCACTCACTGACGAACACTTTTTCAATGATATAGCCACACAAAAAAAATCCAGCGGTGTTAAATCAGGTGAGCGGGCTAGCCACGAGTAGGGCCCGAATCGCCCAATCCATCTCCGAGGAAATGTGTCGTCAAGATATTGGCGCACTCTGAGCACGACATGTGGTGGCGCACCGTCGTGTTGAAACCAAATTTGAGGTAATTGAGCAAGCGGCAAATCTTCCATTTGATCCCATTCTGCGGCAAGGTCGGAACGTAACTCATCCAGGACAGTTGTCAGGTCTTGCTGTAGAAAATCCAAGTATCGGGGTCCATTAAAGCGCTCCGGTAAAAAGTAAGGCCCTAAAATTTTGTTGTTATAGACCCCCGCCCATACGTTTACTGACCAACGCGTTTGGTGACCCGTTTGTTGGGATGCATGTGGATTACTTCGCGCCCAAACGTGCGAGTTACGTCGATTCCACATGCCATTCCGAGTAAACGTGGATTCGTCAGTCCAGATTATGTGGGATATAAAACTTGGATGTTGCCGCTGCTGATTCATCAACCACCTGCAATATGCAATACGCCGAACTTGATCGTCAGGCACGAGAGCTTGCACTTTATGAATACGGTACGGCCGTTGTCGATCTCTGCGTAAAATTTTATGCACAGTCCAGTGCGATAGGCAAGTTCCGTGGTTACGGCGCAGAAGTTTAGCGGTGGTTAGCGTACCAAGGTGTGGATTACGGTGAACGGCATCGAGAATTCTCCGCTCAGTGGAAACTCTAATCGGCCTGCTGGAACCCTCCTGATGCGGTACTATGGGTAAATTATCCAGTACTCGTTGATACGTACGAGAAATCACACGACTGTCCATAGGGTGACGAGCGTCAGGATACCGCTGGATGTAAATGCGAAGCGCCAACGAAGCATTGCCTCGTGCCTCCCCGTATGCCATGAGCATTTGTCCATATTCACGTGCACTAAATGGCTGACTCATTATTTATTAGGTACAAACACAACTTTGTAGTTACAGAAAAAAGTTATAAACAAAACAAAAACGTTAACAAAATATTATGAACACAGTAAATAAATACAATTTAGTACACAAAATAGTTATAAACAAAATAAAAAACTTAACAAAATGCAACGAAAATAGTAAACACTCGCGAATACGAGAGATTACGTCAAGTACTTCCGATTCCTGACAGTAGCGCGACCGAACTAAAGAATTCAAAAATAAATTTCTTTTGCAGTTGTAGTCATATTAGATAGGGATGAGATACATCTATCTAATTAAATAAATCCATAGTCGATAACTCTCATAAAATATTTTTATGAGAGTTATCGGCTATCGATTAATTTTATACTTATACATAGTAATAAACTGTTTATGGCTAATTCTATTAACAAATTTTTGTTACAGTTTTGTATTTTAACAGTTAAGTAAAGATTTACTAGATTACATTACATTGTATGAATCGCTGTGTACAAAAAGCTTTGTTTTAAAACAATTAGATGGTCTTTTACATTAATTATTATTAAAAGTGATTAAATAAACTCATACATGTACATTTACTATACGAAATATCAAAACAATTAATATTTTTTTACATTTAAAATGCAAATGGGTATTGTAAAGTGATAGTAGTATAACATTTAATTACAGGCTACTTTAATCATTACAATCTTTTCAATCTACGTGACTAATTTAATAATAAATAGTGCTAACACGTTCATGTAACCTTTACTTTTAAAAGGAAAACAACTATTTTATTTATTAACCTATCCCGCTTTGTTTAATACACTTTTTTCGATATCGATCATTGATCATAGATCTTCCCTAGTTCAGTGGTAGTAGGTACGATGCGGGCGGGTTTTTACACAGCACACTATTGCCGGTGCGTAAAAAAACTTTTTTGCGTTGGTCATTGCCTTGTCCGCGCAAGATCAGCTGATTGGTTCAACTGTGTTTATTTTGTATGTTTGGATTACATAGCTGTTTTTCGGTATTATGTAGTTTTTATTGATATTATTTAGTATAATGGGTCGTTTACTCATTATGTAATCATAATCAGTTAGAAAATGTGAAATTTTGAAAGAAAATTCGATAATTTTCCGGTGGAAAATTCCTACGTTTTCCAACTCAGAATGATGGTCCGAAGCTAGTAATTCAGTTTTCGGTGAACCGTCACTTACATTCTGTATATAAAGTACTCTGTGTTCTGTGGTCAATCGTCTCGATTCACTACGGTGGTCAATGCTGTATTGCTGTCATGTCTGGTCATGTCATGTCATTGCACAGATTAAGTAGAGATGTGTCATTGGTTATGAATAGGAATGATTGAGGTTATGTTTGCTGTCCACATACAAGACTTATTTTAATTACTTATATTGATTATACTTTTTATTTATATCTGAATAAAAGTGTTAGACGATTTCACTCTACATAATAAGTGCTTTTAACTTAGTATGATATTTCCATTATTCAATTGGAGTCAACGTTTTTATTCAACTGTTATATCAAAATCAAAAACCATGAATATGAACCGATGTTATTTTAGATACGTGCCTCAAGAAGATAAAGTGGATATATCACTTTTATTAGATATCAAAGGATCTGTAAGGCAGTTTAACTTTAGTAGAAAGCCATCAGAAAGTTTACAAGTTTTACTTGGCCGTATTAAGACAAATGTACTCAAAGTAGTAAATAAGGGTAACAAAAAGAAAAAAAATAGTGAAAATACTGAAGATATTCATGTAGAGTTTTGTGATACCAATAACCAAGTTATTAATGAACAGAGTACTTGTAAAGAACTGTTTACACAAAAAGGCCCTGTAATATTAAAATTACTTAGTAATGATTATGAAGTGATATTCAATTCGCCATGGGTTTTAAGTATGAACTTACCCCAAAGTATACTAGCAGGCTTTCCTGTATATCCAGAAAACTTTGAGACACAGTATTCTAAGCAAGAAAAGTGTTTATTTGATTGGTTTCGAGGATTGCCAATCAACGAAAAAGGCCAAGAAATTAGTGAGACACATATTAAATGGACCTCCGCTGGTAAAAGTTACATTTATACACCAAGTACAGAAGATATTGGTATGAAATTGAAATTACAATGTACTCCAGGTAAATAGAAATAATTTGGTGTCAACTCAAGTAAGTTGGTTAAGTCCTGCTTGAGGACTTACCCAGCTTGAATGTAGGTGAAAATATCTTTACATTACATTAAACATTCACATTTTAATTTCTTCCTTTTAGGTAATGACAAAACACTTGGCCCTGCAGTTGAAGCAGTATCAAAGAATACTGTTGAAGCTGGACCTGGGATTTGCCCATTTGAAACTAGACACATGTTCACTAAACAAAAATTGAAGGATAAAAGGTTTTACTAAATTATTATTAGATTGCTGTAATATTTTCACAGTTGCCAACCTGTTTAATTATATTTATCTATTTTATATTTCCAGCTTTAGGTGTGTCACATATAATATTTTGGCTGATCTATATTGTGATTCAGATCATACCAGGACTGTTCTGCACCCATATTGTCCTCCATATGCATTACATATAGATTATAGAAAACAGCTCATTTTAAAAGAATTACTTGGTAAGATTTTGTATACAGTCAAAACCAGATATAACAACATTGAAGGGACCACATAACTTCGGACATTATGTTCAATAGTTTTTATAAGCAATATAAACAAGTACATAGTAAGAGTAAGATTAATTGTCATATGTATGTTTAAATTTTTAAAGCTAAAGCTGATGAATATCAATAAAGTTCCATCGTTTTAAACGATATGTAGCTGTATCAAATGTTGTTATAGGCGGTATGCTTACTTAATTGGTTATATAGGTTTCGGCCGTGACCTTGCCATTAGGTCGTAATAACCGATCCGTCGCGTCGCTATTAACGATGTCGTTATATTCGGTTTCGACTGTAGTTTGTTATGTATATATATAATTCTAATGGATGTCTTTTTTATATCTGTACTAGCTGTACCGACAGACGTTGTCCAGTAGACACGACAAAAAGATTTGAAAAAAAAACCAAAGTAAACCATTCTCGAATCCACTATGTTCAACACACGAAAAATTTCATAAAAATCGGTGCAACCGTTTAGGAGCACTTTTATTACAAACACACGCACAGAAGATTTATATGTATATATAAAGACTTGCTGTCCCGACAGACGTCGCCCTATAAACAGGAAAAAAATGGATGAAACAATCCTATCTTTTAAGTTGGACCAAATTACTGATAGTTACGAAGGTTGATCAAAATCGGTTCAGTAGTTTCAGAGTTTATCCCGAACATACATTGTGACGCGAGATTTTTTTATATTAAGATATGCAATTTTCAGGATACAATAGTGACATAATATGTCTTCAGGAAGTAGATAGGAAAATATTCAACAGCTGCTTGAAACCAATTCTTGGATCTGAAGGTCTTGATGGAGTATTTTACAAAAAAGGAAAAGAAGTAGCTGAAGGACTAGCATGTTTCTATAGAAGAGATAGATTTAGGTTGGTATTCTTATACTATGACAAGTCAAGCCAAAGCCTGTCCACTAGTCTACTAGTATAGATTTTGACCTTGGTAAAAGTTCCTAGAAACTGTAAAATATAAATTTTTTAGAAATTTGCTGTAGAACCTCTGAAGTCTGTCTAGCCTTTACTAAGCCCCTAATCAAAGCCAACTATTTCGGGAGTTAGTTCTGTTAGTATCAAACAGATAGTCAATAAAGATAATTATCTAAGAACAATTAAAGCTTAGGCTTTAATTGTTCTTAGATAATTACTACACTTGCTACACTCAATATCCATGGTGTAGTATCTTAGAACAAATCTTCTAGGATTTATTTTACTAGCGCCATCTAACGGACATAGCTGAAATAAATTAGTACAAATAGTCGTCAATGTTGTTATTTAAAAAAAGAAAAACGAGTTTATAAAAGAGCCTTACTTTTTTATACACCATTAATTAAAAATAAAACTGAATCTCCAAATAGTTTATTACTTTACTATTTTTGATTAAACGCCATGCTCTAAATAATAAATTAGACTTTATTTATAAAACTTGATTACAGATATGAATTTTCATTTTTATCTCTGCAACATTCTATCAATCAAAATTCAAATATGTCTGCGGTGTTTTGATGCGCACAGGCTTTTTTAATTTCTTAACTTTCAATATTATCTTGTTTATATTGAAAGTGGTTTCATTGCTATTAGCGTCGACTTGAACTATCCTCCGCTGTGGCTGTGAGCTTGCTATTGACGTCGAGTTGAATTATCCTCCGTCGTAGCTATGTGTATAAATTGTGGGTCTAAAAACATTTAAACAAGATGTAAGTATCTCAAACGTATTTTACATACCATATTTTTTGTATATGATTATGCTATGTAGGATTCGTTTGAGATAGGTATATTTTGTTTAAATGTTTTTAGACCCACAATTTATACACATTAATATGCATAATATATTTTTGTAGT
Source organism: Catocala sponsa (assembly GCA_963564715.1). Lineage (NCBI taxonomy): Eukaryota > Metazoa > Arthropoda > Insecta > Lepidoptera > Erebidae > Catocala > Catocala sponsa. The sequence continues at coordinate 16,171,465 of OY751331.1, forward strand.
AGCTATACGTAGGTACTAATCTATACTTTATTATATATCTATATATACGTAGGTACGTGTTTTGACGAATTTCAAATTCAACTATGAGTACTAGATGGCGCTACTAGCGCGGTACAAGTTCATGACGTAAGATACCAATCTATACCCGTAATACATATTAATCTATGGTGTTATCTTAGGATAACACCAGGATATTGAGTGTAGCAATTGTATCATGTATAACAAAATTTATTCATATGTTGCCAGGTAATTTAACCTCGGCTTGGCCTACAATGCATAATAGAAAAAACCTCTAACAGAAATGAAAAAATCCACAAATTAATTAACCTACCTTAAGTACCTTAACAGTATACTACACATATTTACGCGAGCGAAGCCGCGGGCAAAATCAAGTAAAAATATAAAGCATATTAATTATTATATAAGCATACAGCAATGGTGCAATGCTTGCAACACCAGGATATAATTAGTCCATTATCTTTCACAGTACCTACCTTGTAGATTTAAATAAAAACAGCCATTAATGAAAATATTAGGTATATTAATATAATTATTACATAATAAACTATATTGTTATAGGCTACTAGGTGAAGAAGCCATTCTATTAGCTGAAGCAGTAAAAACCAAAACATGCCTAAAACCAATTTGGGATAAAATCAAGGACAACACAGCTTTAATTGAACGCTTATTGGATAGATCAACGGTATCCAGCGCAACATTCTTGGAATCACTTGACAATCCTAGTGAGCTGTTGATAGTTGCCAACACACATTTATATTTTCACCCTGATGCTGACCACATTAGACTTTTACAAGGAGGGATTGTTATCTATTGGTTGATGGAAATTAAAAAAGATATGGCCGTAAAGGTATGGTTACTTGCAGATCAAATAAATCATATTATGTTTAAAATTATTTTTCAACTTGTTTTATTACAGTTCCCGGATAAAAGAATAAGTGTGGTACTCTGTGGTGACTTTAACAGTGTTCCGTCTTGTGGTATATATCAGTTATACACAACTGGCTCTTCACCAAGTACATTAGCAGATTGGAAATCAAGTATGTATCTTGCCTAATAAAAAATGTTTAGGAAAATTTCTTAATTTATATACCTACTTAATGCTCTTTAAAATTTATTATTTTAGGTGTTAATTTGTGAATAGTGAAATAAATATTAATAAATTAATATTTGGTAAATATTAATTTTATATCTGGCGTGCATTTCATGTTTTAAGGCATAATCCTTAAATAATTTACCAGTGGCAGATATTATTAGTAGTTGTGGTTTAAGTGGTCGCTTGTCCACTGCTACCGGGCCGAGTATTGTTCTTTGTGTCCGTTGTTTCAATACTTGTAAAGTCCCCCGCGACACAGGAATTATTCCTAGTGCAGGTGTTGTAATTAAACAAATATATGTATGCATTGTTTTCAATTCACGGGTATTACCATAATAACAAAATTCCAAGAATAACACATGATACTGTACTTATTATTTACATTCTAACTTAGGATTATTAGATTCTGGAGTGGTTCACAGACTATTTGACCGATAGGCACCAACGAGTTAGAGTAGCAGGCTATGAAAGTAGTGATTCCACCTGCATAAATGGGGCTCCCCAGGGTAGCACGCTAGGACCTTCTTTATTCCTCATATATATTAATGATCTATGCAAGCTGGCTACCCTGTCATACTTAGATCTACTCATGTTCGCGGATGACACGGTTTTAATCTTTCATGGCCAAACCTGGAACAGGGTATTTGAATTGGCGGAAATTGGTTTGGCAAAGGTTACCTCCTGGCTCGAGAACAGTCTGCTATCGTTAAACACCAGTAAGACAAAATACGTTTTCTTTAGTAAAACATTTGTGGGAAAACCTGCCGCATCGCACATCCTCAAAATACATACCTTCCCGTGTAATAAGGCAGAGATTTATTCGGACTCCAGATGTGCAGCACTTTTCCGTGTCATCTGTATAAAGTACTTAGGTGTAACGCTCGATGACCAACTTACCTGGAGTACACATCTCATGTCAACGATAGCTAGAGTCAGAAAACTTGTTTACATGTTTAAAAACTTGCGTAAAGTTGCCAATAGTACTATACTTGTACAAACATATAGAGCACTATGCGAATGTATAATTAGATACTGCATTTGCGCATGGGGCAGTGCGCCAAAATCCCATATGATTGGAGTTGAGCGGGCACAACGTATGGTACTTAAAGTACTTTTATACTTACCGAATAGGCATCCCACGCTTTCCGTGTATGAACAAGCAGGAGTGTTTTCTGTGAGAAAAATATTTGTGTATGTTGCGGCGATATCACAAAAAAGTTGTTCCCTATCTACCTACGTCACGCAACGCTACCCTGTGCCTCGTGTTAAATCAACATTTGCTTAAAGGCACTATAATTATTTAGCTCCTCATACGTATAATAAATGTAACAAAAATCATAATGTAAGTAAATTGAATAATAATGAATTTAAAATGGTTATATAATTGGCTAAAACCAATGGACTATGACGCTGTAGAAAATCTATTAAAAGTGTAATGAATTTTGCAGGCACACACACACTCACACAACACACACACAACACACTCACGCAACACACTCACACAACACACACACAAACACCCACCCACGCACACATACAGATACGCACGCACACATACAAACACACACGCATGCACCTACCAAGAAATAATTTAAAGATAATTTTCCGTTTATTTTTAAATGTTATTTTGTTCTTTAAATTAATTACCACCTATTTGATATAAAATATTGTCAACATAAGGGGAAGACACTGACACCTGCAACACATTATTTACTAGCGCGGGTGTTAGGGTATTCTATAACATAATTTATTGTATCGATTTTATGTCAATAAAGAATATTATTATTATTATGTAAAATTCTCCAAATAATTTTGTTCTTAATATACTAGTGCAGTGATCGGCAACCTTGTCGTCCAAAAGAGACAAAATTTTGGACAATTCACAAGTAAAAAATTTTAACTTAGGTTTCGCTTTAGCATTGAACATTAGATATTACGGAAAATGTAGGATTAAAAGTACACTCTCGAGCTTTCCGTTGTCAAATAAGTCTTTAGTTTAACTAAAAGTAAATAAAATAAAATTTGGTAACATAGCTAAAAGGCAAGATAATAAGTAATATTCCGTGCCTGCACTAAACATTCCGTGGAAGAGCCGCATGTCGCCCGCAAGCTGCGTGTTGCCGACCACTGTACTCGTGTTTTTAATTAATCGTTCTGTATTTAGTTATGGCCGCTAATTATAATAATTTATACTCTAATTACAGATGGAAATGAAGCAGTATACGACTTGACTTTAGAACAAAATATTTCTCTAAGTAGTGCATGTGGGACTCCACCCTATACTAATTTCACTGATGGCTTTGCCGATTGTTTGGACTACATATTTTATGAGGAAACGAACTTACATGTGGAACAGGTAATCACTTACATCTGTACAACTTAAAAGATGCAAATTACAATTAAGTGGGCAGTGCTATTCTTTAAACTAGTATCAGTAAGTACTGGGAAGATATTAATTAAAGCCAAACTATACCTATAACATCAGCTCGAACACTTATTACATAATTTTATTATAAAGAATGTATCAAGAATTTAATTAAGTACATACCTTTTAGTAGGTAATTATATTTTGTTAAGGTTGATATGATGCTGTGAAGGGTTGGGAGCCTTCTACGTTCACCCATAGTCCACGTTAAGTTGTTAAGGCCATTAGCGGCCAACAACCGCCACACGAATAAAAATGCAATGCGCTGTGAAGTTGTGTGGCGCTACAACTTAATTTAATAGAAACAACTGTCTAGGTAACTTAGGTACTTTCGAGGGAAGTGACCATCGATGTAAAGTACCGTCGAGATAACCCATCGTTATCAAAACTGTTCGTGTTTCAAACCTCGATGTAACGACCTAAGGTGGCGAAATCTTAGATGAAAAACATTAATTATAAATTATAATCTTAGATATTAAACTACTCTTAATTTACAGGTTTAATAAAACTGCAAAATAAAACTGACTGCGTTTTTTTACAGGTAGTTCCTCTGCCCAGCGTCGACGAATTAAGGTTACATACAGCTTTGCCGAGCGTGGTATTTCCTTCTGATCACGTGTCCTTGGTTTCAGATTTACGGTTTAATTAAAAATTTATATTATTTATTTTATGTTAATAAAAGATATAATAATAATAATGTTGTTAATAAAATATGTATTTTATTTTAAGATCTCCTAAATCGTAGATGTAGGGCAAAAATTATGACAGCAAGCTAAAGTGAGCACCACTTTAGCTTGCTGTCTCCATTTCAGACTTATAAGCTGTCATGCTTTTGTTAGTAGGATGTACCACGTAGCTACCACTGGCCTGGCCTGTCCTGAAAATACGTTTTTTGGTTAGACAAAAAGCCCTATAGATAGAGCAATTGCGTGGCCGCTCATGAAACAGTTATAGATTTTTTTATGTAGGTACTGAGTTCTGCCGTTCTACCTACGCCGCGTCGGCGTCGTAGAGTAGGTATAGGATGTACACTAAACACATAACTACTACTACGTCTAACGTCTATTGGTTATACCTAAATACTCTAAAATTATCTAATAATTGCCGGAATTATTTCATAAAGTTATAATAATACGGAGAAATCGATGCCTGTTTGGCGAACATTAAAAAGTCTCTAAATGAAGAACCGCCACACCACATGAGCAGTGCCGGATTAAGCAAGCGCGGAGCCCGTAGCTAATTATTCCGAAGAGCCCTTAATCTGCTATGGGTTCTTAAGTATAAAATGGTAAAAAAACAATTCAATAATCAATACCTCAATACGTTTATTTGCCATCTATAGGTTACAATTTTGTGGGTAATTAATTGTACAGTAGATTACTATTAGTCCAGCAGCAGCCCTCCTGTTTTTTTTAGTGAGTAATAACAGGCTGAATCTTCGTGAGCAGGTTCGTTTCGACGAGACGCCCAAGCTTTTTGTTTGAAAAATTCTCGATAGAGGTAGCTAATGTAGTGCGCAGGTATAAAACATGTTGATTTGGTAGGGTGTCGAAATTGTCTGAATAACAGTAAGATTTTTTTCGAATATTGAGGTAATTGGACGATAAACTCGGAACAACAATTATTGTCCTACAGATTGGATGGTTTGACTGGAGCGTCCTACACTCCGTATATGTCCAAATAACGAGGTCATCAAAATTATTGATAAAAACCTAATTTTTTGTATGCAGCTTAATAAATATTTGTACAATCAAATGACCACATAGTCCTACAAATGTAGTGGTACGGTTTACCAGTCCTACGTTAAGAAGTTGTCCAATCCACGGCAAGACTTTTTCATTAATAACAACAGATTTTTAATTTTCTCCTATCGCGAATAAAGTGTAGAACATAATTTTATCACTGTCCTACACAAAAAATTGTATGTATTTCCAGGGGCAGGAATAGATATATTTCGTTCAATACTCATTCAACGCATTTCTTGTAGTTTGGAGTAAATACCTAACATGAAACGCGTAGGTATTAGGAGTTAGGACACAGATATAATAAGTAACACAAGAGATGGGCCAAGCCGGTGTGTAAAAATGCAATTGTTACATGCAATAATTGCAGTGAATCAGTTAATTTAGCAAGTACCTAATGGGATAACTTTTTACAGGTAAATACCGAAAAAGCTTTGGTTTATATTTAAATATCAATATTTAAACGAATATTCCGATTTTAATTCATGAAAACATATTCCCTTAAAATCAATGTTTCTATCTCATAAATTGTATTACATTGCGCCTGCGGCTATCTATTTAGTAAATGGGCCTTATAAAGTCGCAAGCGTTTGTTGCACGAACAAACGCTTGCGACTTTTAATTTTACCAGTAGCGCTACCTATTAAGCGGTAAGTCGAACTACTAACGATACAATGATACTTAACAGGGGTTCCAATTTTTCTTGTGAACATAAGGTATTGTTAGTTAAGCATTTTTAAGTCAACCTTAAGGATGAGCTTTTCATTACCACAGTCTAGGTACACAGATAGTAGGTACATGTATACGTTACCCACAGCCCCCTTTGGTGCTGAATCCCAATAGTACCTAAAGGCTGTATTGATCCAATAAGAAATTGCATAGGTAATAGATCTAGTATATAAGCTTTCTTTTATACCCATGTTACTTAGTGTGCGTTTCACCCGTCGACCACAGTTGTTGTGGTTGAGGCAAAACTGAAATTAATGTCGTCATTATTTTTCAATCTCATCACCCAGGATATTCTTTCTCGAAGGAAGTTATTTGGCAACACTGAAAAATAATGCGCGTTTAGTTCAATACCTACATAAGTGGGCGTTTTCGTAAAAATATGTCGTGGTTACAAAATGGAGTAAAATAAAATAAACTCAAAATAAACAATGTAATAAATTCGTAACAGGAAAATATACTTTTATGATACAGGAAAGGGATCGCGAGTTCCATTTTGTAACATTTTTTAAACAAAATTTAATAATAATGTCTACGACAATCCTAGTGTTTAATAAGGCGTTGTATTGCTAGTGCTATCTACTTTCTTATTCATGTGTTTAGATAACAAGCTGTTGAGTTTCTAATAAATAAATAAAAAAGTGATACTTATTAGACGAATTGCCTTTATTGAAAAATATCTAATTATAATATTCTAACTATATTCATCAAATATATTCGTCTAACATTTATTAATTTAAACGCGTGCTCTTAGAATACATCCAATTTGTAACTTTTGGATAAAATAGCCTCGTTATTTTTTGGTCATGAAAGTGCTTAAACTACTTTGAAGCTCACGATAATGCTTAAATAACTAGCTGTAGTCTGCTTTACTTAAAAATAAAAAAATAGGATGGTACCGTACAATTTAAACAAAATATATTTATTTATTATTCAATACAAAAAATATGAGACAGAAACAAATAGGAATGGTGCAGTAACGCAATGGAATTAATAAAGCTTCATTCACAAACTGTTCTTAAAATTTACTACATATACTGCTGTTTCTACTACTGCTTTTTTGATTTTTTCCTTCTTCCGTCATATCTTGGATCTTTTTTGTCTGTTTTTTTATTCTTTCTAGACAATTTTTCCGTATTTCTTCTTGTTTTTGCGGATTATTTTTTAATCTTTCTCGATAGCGTCGTTGCTTTTCAGCATTTGTAAGAGCCGTACTGAATTACTACAAACAGAAATTATATGAATTTATACATACTCAATTTATCTAATAAGTATATTATTCAAAAGGGAACAAAAACCTAACTACAGTAACGACAACGAAAATGTCCTTAACGAGTGAAACTGTGGGGGTGCAACTAATGTAGACCATGTCAATAAAGAAATAAATACAAATCCAACAACACCTCGCACATCAAAATCGGTCCATCTGTTTGGGTTGTGGAGGGTCACAAAGAATCAAGTAATCATACATAGTTACAAACAAACATACACTCTAAAACATTACTCTCCTTTTGGGCAGTCGGGTAATTAAGTACTTTATAATAAATATGAAAGTTCAATTATCTAATCTCTTATAACGAAAAAAACAAACACAGTAAGTACCTACCTATTTAATTTTTAACATTTTGTTGAAATTAATTGTCGAGTAGACCGTAATAAAGATAAATTTGTAATTAAAAATTGTGTACCACGTGACAAATTAGTAAGCAGAATTACTTATGAGAACTTGCCCTTACAATTCCATTCTGTAACTTCGACGTTCCTTATATAGGTACGTAACCAAACAAAATGGAAGTAACGTTTCACTGCCCGCCAAGATAAAATTGCCCGTGTCTTTACTTAATTGCTATCATTCAGTAAGGTAGAGTAGATTAATTACTTTTGTAGTGATTTACCTAATAATTTTTAACTATTTGATAAATATTATTTCAACACAAACTTACTAGCAAAAATCACGGTTAACGCGATGCAAGTTTTGACACGAACACACCTGTATATTATACCAAATGTACTCTGTGCGAACTTACTTTCTGACAATCTTTTCAAAACGGCGGAATCGATGAGAATGTTGCCACAAAACAAATTACTGGTTAACTTAGCAATTTTTCTCAAAACATATTTTATATCTCGGTTACAAAACGGAATTTCGCACATGGTTTAAGTCATAGGACACAATTTAATTATATTTACGGAAAATATTATTGTAGTACGCACATTTTACTTTTTATTATGGTAGTTCTCACCCATTTTAATATCCCTAAACACTTTTTAGCTTTAATAGCAATGATTAATACTTGTAAATAAACTAAATACAAACCCCTTCTGGTTACGGTAGGACATATGAAGATAAGGGGGTACACAATTAAGTTTTATTTAATTAGATGTACCCGCGGTTTCACCCGCGTTTATCGTTACTGCGCCGCCCCCGTGGGTCGTAGCGTGAAATTATATAGCCTATAGCCTTCCTCGATAAATAGGCATCCAACACTAAAATAATTTTTCAAATCGAAGTAGTAGTTCCTGAGATTAGCGCGTTCAAACAAACAAACTAACAAAGTGTTCAGCTTTATAATCTTTACTAGATGTTCCCGCGGTTTCACCCGCGTTTATAGTTACTGCGCCGACCCCGTGAGTCATAGCGTGATGTTATATAGCCTATAGCCTTCCTCGATAAATGGGCTATCCAACATTAAAATATGTTTTCAAATCGAACCAGTAGTTCCTGAGATTAGCGCGTTCAAACAAACAAACAAATAAACTCCAGCTTTATAATCTACTAGTGTTCACCCGCGGCTTCGCTCGCGGAAATGTAGTTTAGGTTAGGTTAATGTCTTATTCTGTACCCCTGACAACGTGTATGCAAAATTTCATGTTGATCGGTTGAGTAGTTAAGGCGTGAAAGCGTATCAAACAAGCAAACTCATTTTCGCATTTATAATATTAGTTAGAAAGTTAGAATAGAAATAGTTAGAATAGAATAGCTGACCCGCGCAACTTCGTCTGCGTCACATAAGAGAGAGAGTGGGTTGTAGGCACCTATAACACAATTTTAAAGGAGCTGAAACTTTCTTTGTTAAATCCACGAACCACATAAGAACCATTTTACAAAATTTTATAAATATACCTACAGTGCTAATTTAAAATCACGCAGAATAAACCAAGAGAAACATCGTTTGTATGTCTAAATGAGTAATTATTTTGCTGCGATGTTATTTTAAAACTGCGATATCTCCTAAGATATTCATTGAAATCGAATGATGTAAAGGGCAATTTTGTTTTAAATTAAATACTTGTGATGAATAACGTATTTATTTGGATAAGGATTAATATCATGTTTATAAAAACACCTTCGCAAGTAATGCATTATTTTAGAACAAATTTGGTTAGCATAAAAAAGGTTATAGTGAGCCAACCTTAAAAGATAGACATATGCTGTAATGCTGTAGCGGACTATTTTTTAGAACTTTTAAAGGGGAATAATTCTGTCATACATGATTTCTGCGAAACTTTAACTGTTTACGCAGCGGAAGCTCTCAAACGGAAAAAAAGCCCTCCGATTTTGAAACATTCTTCATTGGTGCTCTGCTCCTATTGATCTTAGCGTGATGATATATAGCCTTCCTCAATAAATGGGCTATCTAACACTGAAAGAATTTTTTAAATCGGACCAGTAGTTTCTGAGATTAGAGCGTTCAAGCAAACAAACAAACAAACTCTTCAGCTTTATAATATTAGTATAGATTCTACTGTACGTGTGTATGTCACTGAACTTCTCCTAAACGACTGGACCGATTTTGATGAAACTTTTTGTGTGTGTTCAAGTGGATTCGGTTTAGATTTGGTTTAATAAATGTAATAGTATTTTATTGCTACCTAATCAGAGTAATCAGTAATCACCTACATGTAGAATTGAAGCTATGTATTAAAAATTAATAAAGTAAAAGATCCGTCAAAAATGTATCGCATACGGATACGGAGCTTTTTTCTCCCGCGGATATGGATACGGCTACGGATATCCGGAACATCACTAGTGGTTAGTTCGTATCAAAGAGTAAAATAATATAGAGGGGGTTCGTATTTATACACTGAGTTGTGACTGCATTATGTGCGACTGAGCTGTTTTGTTCTACGCGTAACGCATATAGTACCTACTATAAGTACCTATTATATTATAGGCTATAGCGTAGCGGTGTGCGGTGCAGTATGTGACTGACTGATTGACTGTAGCGATGCCCGATACGTATCGATATTTTGGTGTATCGATACAACGGAATGCGATATATCGATATTTTATATCGATACACGCTAATGCGATATTAAGCTGTATCGTATCGCTTCGCCAGCATATCGAATCAAGAATATCGTATTGTATGATACATAATAAAAATAATTGAGATGGCTAACAATAACAAAGATTCAAAATGTAAATAAACTTCTTTTATAACGACGCCGACGCCGACGCCGCGCTTGTAGATGCGGTTTTTATTTTTGTAATGTAATACAGGTTGGTAGATATACCTATGTATTACTTTGTTAATATTATATTAATGTAGTACCTACCCACATCAACAAATTAATACTCGAATGTTATTAGACTGTGTTTAGATAATGTTTTAAACTTGATTTATTCCGTTGTCATGGCTCCACGGGTGAAAAGAAATGTGTGGTCATTTTTCATAAAAAGTGATTCAGGTGCAAAATGCAAGTTATGTTTACAAGAGGTAAAAACCAAAGGCAATACTACAAATTTACAAGTACATTTCAAAAGACACCATAATGAGGTTTTACGTGGTGAACAATCGTGTGTATTAAAATATAGTTAACCTATTTTAGTTCTCTAAAATACATTTATTTTGTCATAACCTGTAGTTTTTTTTTTGTTAATTGTTAATTATATAATGAAATCTATACAATAATTGAGATAAACGTGTTACTCTAGTATTGTAATTCAATACGATATTTTCGATACGATATTTACCGTATCGATACAAAGGCATACGATACATTTAATGTATCGATACAATCAGTTGCGATACGTTACGATTCGATATATCGATACAATGCAAAATATCGGGCATCGCTAATTGACTGTGGTAGAGATGGGTCATTGACAGTTTTTTAGTTAATTTAATGTAACCGTTTTCGTCAATGGTCAAAAGGTTAAAAAAAGCTGTAAAATTGTCAACTGGTTTTTCTTCTTGACCTTGATCGCATCAAGATCGCACTGTCTAAGTTTGTGTTTACTTATGACAAATGTGTCAAATCACAGATTAAATAGGTCAAAAGAAATGAACAAAAACACAACGATATACACCTGTAATCAAATTTAGCTTAGGTTCTAATGCAAAGGCATTAAGTGCTATTTTTGCAAGACATTCAATCTGCAATGGAAGTGCAAACGATATAAAGGGATGGGTGCGAAACAATCGGAAACAGAACTATTGGAATAGCACAGTGAATGAGTGTAAGTTTTATGCTTTATTTATACATTATTGCAAGCTGCGACTTGCGTTGCAAAGACGTTGATAGAATTTATTAGGTTAATATTTTCAACAGGTTTTGTCATTGAAGAAAAACAGTTGATTTGTTAAAGAACAAAAAGCCGTTAATAAAACAGTTTATTGATTTAACGACCACCTCTAGCTGTGGGTGCTGCCACAAAAGAAATACGTACAGAAGTCAATCAAGTGTATGTACTTCACTTTTTATACCGACGCTCGGCGGTCGCGCTAGGGTTGTCAACTTTCGCTTATGCACAAACGTAGTAGTGGCACTCGTATCTAGTTGTTTGATTTATTGTTAGAATTAAACAGGAAGATAATAATAATATAAACCAATAATAACTAAAATATTTTAATTTTAATGTCATTCTTATATTAGAAATTTGTTACAGAAAATGTAAATAACTTGCTACACACACGAGCACGAGAGCAACTTGAATCTATTAAATCTTCTCTATGGATCAATCTCAACCACACAGTTCGCCTGAAACAAGATATAATTTTATCTTAAAAAAATTTACCGTAACCTTAAAACAACTGGCCGCACGAATTAATATTAAAGTGAATGGGGCGACTGCGAGGGCTACTCCAAACCCGCGGTATAGCCCGCATAGCAAAAAACTTATTCTACAGTATTAAAACAAAACAATAAACATACTATTACAATACAAAAAGTTTACAGAACAAAAACATAAAATTTTACATTTGACAATTTTCACTATCGAAAATCCGGATTCGAAACGAATTACCTATGTACACCATTTCTTTTGCCCTATCCGTTTTAGACCTAAACCTATCAAATGACACTAAAAACAACACAATATCTACAACATTGTGTTGTTTTTAGTGTCATTCGTTCATTGTCCGTGAGCGATGTCTATATTGTGTGCGTTGCTCGAGCGCGCTTTCTTTGTAGATTGACTTCTGTACTTATTTCTTTTGTGGTGCTGCGCTGTGACTCATATATCATATTAGTAGATAATACACAGCCCACAGGTGCTGTGGCTGACATTGCTGACAATCACGTATTCTACTCTGTGGCTGGTGGTTGTCTATAATACGTACGAAGCGGAATATTCCTAATTTCGATTTTTTACAAATATTTCTATGTGTCTCTATTAACAATAATTATCAATCATGTATAAAATTTACACAAGAACAAATAATTACCTTCATGGTAAACAACAACTGACAAGTTCATTTTTTGGTAAGTTGAATACGACCTTGACGATTGTTTATTGTGTACAAGCGCACTGCCGACTTACTTATGTACCTATTCTTCTTTTCAGGAGCAAGTAACAATAATATTGGACAGGACATGCATCGTATACACGTGACAACTACTCTTAAATTTCCTCCGGCTCTTGCTTTGAAATTACCTACTAATGTAGTGGATATAAATGCAGCAGAAATGGGCAGATTTTCGCCCTTAAGAGAACGAGACATATCGGGCCCAGTTATTAACTCTTGCTACAGAAGACAAAATAATATGAGCAAGATTGATATCACCGCACAGGCAGACCCTCATGTTAATAAATATGATTGCCGTGGAGCTGTCAGTCTAAACTCTTCTATGCAAAGCAATGTACCCAGTCCGTTTAGCGGCAATCACACTCATCTGAATATGCCAGGATCACAATGGGGTCAAGGGCAAAAGTACCTGTCGGATAATCTTCAAAGTGCTCATTACTTGACCTTGAGAAATGAATTCCGTGCCAGAACAAGAAATGACGGTATGTATATAACAGTATTATAATTATTATAGTGTTATATGAACGGTATTACCTATAGGTAGTGTTTGGATACAATGTAAATGATTGAGGTTGTTTTATATAACTACTACTATAATGATGAGTATGTACATGCATCTTGGCAAAACTGCATAATAATTGTGTACAAATTAATTTGATATTTCTTCATGTAATCTCCATATTAAAATTTATTTCAACAATATAAAGCTTATATGGTGTTGGGATTGTAATTTTATAATTTTGGTTATAATTACTAATATTAACATTTATGATAGTATTTTCTGTAATATTCTAAAATATTTTCACATACCTACTTAAGTACATTGAAGATTTCAAGAAGTCAAACAGCTATGACTAATTGTATATTGTCTAGAAGTTGATTTCACACAGTTTGTAGATCAATCATAATACAGTTTTGAAGAATATCTTTATTTTGTCAATTATTATTGTTTCTGTGGGCACAGTCAAGTTATAAAGGTTATTATAATGTCAGTTTGAATTAAGAAACCATTCCAGTCTTCTAGTTATTACATATCAATTATAACTTTAAATTAAATAAATACAGAATATGCTCTTATTCATAAGCCTCATTGAGTAATTCTTTGTTATAATTTATATACATAGTAATTAATGCAGTCATCGCACCATACAATAAAGAGTATTACCTACTTAATGATCTGTATACATTGTAGTTAGTGCATAATGGTACAAAATTGGAATGTATATAGTTCCTTTAAATTAAAAGATTATATGTTATAACTTATATGTTCTCTTGTGTTTGCTTTGTTGATAACATCTGTCTATAGTAATATAAACTGCCTCCGTGGCGCAGCGGTAGTGAATGCGACTGCTGTGCATGAGGTCTTGGGTTCGACTCCCGGGTCGGGCCAACAAAAAGTTATTGGGTTTTTCTGTTAAGAAAGCTCAATACGAGCCCGGAGTTAGGAAGTTGGCGGTGTAAGACATCCCCTGCCTCGGAAAGTACGTAAAGCCGTTGGTCCTGCGCATGATCTCTCTCCGGTCGTGTCAGATTATCTGTCCCATCGGGTCATGAGAATTGAGGAACAGAGAGTGCACTTGTGTTTGCGCACACACTTGTGCACTAAAATATTTCCTGCTCAGATGGCCAGCCTTCGTTAAGATTGGCCGTTTTTTTGGCGACATTATTATTTCTTTCTCTTCCACGGGTATTTCCTTAATATGTTAGGAAAATACCCGGCCATTTGGGAGGCTTACACGGGGACATGGGGCCAACGTGCAGAGGCCCTTCAAGAGTTTTAGTTTAAAGTGAGATGAGACACTTAGCGAGACACTAGCCGCGGCAGGCGTAAGATTCTATTGCTACATATGGAATCTAATTATTCTGGTCTATAAGTATGGGTGTTTGATGGTTTGGTAAAATGCAAACTATAGTTAAAAACGGCGTCTGCCTGATATACTGTCCCTGTACATTATTATTATTAGAGTAATTGGCTGCACAATATGATTTTAGCATTGTGTTTTACATAATTATATGTATAAAGTCGACAGTGAGAAAACAATTAAAATCAAAGATAAGGAACTTAATACTTGGCTGTGCCACAAAGTTTGTTTCATATTTAAGGATTTTAATATTTTCTTATCTTTTTTCAAAGCATAGCTGTTGGAACAAGGCATATGAGTACAGATAATAAACCTCAACTGAGTTCTAAAGACAAACTGAAAAATGCTGTCAAAGAGTATGGGTCCACAGTGATAGTGTTTCATATTGGCATTTCTTTGATATCTTTGGGAAGCTGTTATCTCCTTATGTCTAGGTATGTGTACTGCTGTAACAAATATCATAACTTAATTTATTCCATGCTTCATTACCTTCATTATTAATCTAAATCATGAGTAATATCAAAGTATGTTCATCCATATAGGTCATAAAGTACCACTTATGGACATTATAGACTTACTTGTAAAAGTCTATGTACCTATCTATTTATGTAAATAATTAAGGTACTTGTGTTGGCATACAATTTAATAGTAATTTTATTTTCAGTGGTGTAGATTTAGTGGGAGTGCTGAAGTACTTCAACATAAGTGAAGGAACGATATTGAAGGCGGTCGGATCGAATGCGGGCACATTTGTTGTGGCGTATGCTGTGCACAAATTTTTTGCTCCTTTCCGAATAGCTATAACATTGACCGCCACTCCTTTTATTGTTCGATACTTAAGAAATATTGGATTTTTGAAACGTAGCGTATCTGCTGGTGGTGGGAAATAAATAAGTGTATAATAAAATATTTATCTCAGTTTATAGCGCATATGATTTTCCTTATAAACCAGTTTAAAGTAAAATTAAACCTTTCAACGTTGAATACCACTTAGTTACAAAGTATATAAAGTACATACCTACTAAAGCTGTCTACGTAATATTGAAATCTATATAACATAGTTCCTACATACCTACTACACAGAACAAAGTTAAACTCAACTTTATGGTCGAATCGACATGAGAGTCAAGATGGCGGGTGTTACCTTAATGAATCGAGTAATAATATTTACCAAAAAAATGTACCTAAATTGAACTATTTAGTACCTCGGTTAAAAAAAATTGTACCTCCTTTAGAAGGAAACCACAACTAAATTTAGATACACCCGCCATATTATGACTTATGAGAGTCAAGATGGCGGGTGTACCTTCATGAATCGAGTAATAACATTTACCAAAAAAATGTACCTAAATTGTACTATTTAGTACCTTGGTTCAAAAAAATTGTACCTCCTTTAGAAGGAAACCATAGCTAAATTTAGATACACCCGCCATATTTACGTCAATATGGCGGGTGTATCTAAATTTAGCTATGGTGTTCTATAACATTTTATTATTTTATTAGTAATGATTACATTACTAATGAAACATAATGACACCAAAAAAATATACCTAAAAAGTACCTCAAGTAAAAAAAATACACACTTGATCAGTTCGTACTGAGAAATAAAACAACCGTGTCTTGTGTCTAAGCAAACACGATAATTATCATGAAATATTGATATAGTTACATATACATCTATATTTTACGGATATTTTTAATTACGAATTATATGAATACGAATAGAAGCCCCGAGGCGAGACCAAGAGACTGCAATGCAGTCTCACACTCGAATCCTGGGCGCGCACCAATGACTTTTCGAATGTTCAAAATGTATGTGCTAATTTGTTAAATAATGATCGCTTGCTTCCGTACCTCGGAGAGCACGTTAAGCCGTTGGTCCCGGCTGTCATGAACATCTTTGACAGGCTTTACGGGGAAGTCAGTACCCTCAAATATCCTGACATTAGTCTAATCAACCGAATGACGTTTCACCTTCTGGCCAGTAGCGATAGCCTAGTCGGGAGACCGATGATAGACTGCCACGCAGTAGGTCTCGGGTTCGAACTCACGGCACGCACCTATGACTTTTCGAAGTTATGTGTGTACCTATTAAATTGTTAATTATCGCTTGCTTTAAACGGTGAAGGAAATCATCGTAAGGAAACCTGCATAGAGTTTTACATAATG
Organism: Catocala sponsa; assembly: GCA_963564715.1. Lineage (NCBI taxonomy): Eukaryota > Metazoa > Arthropoda > Insecta > Lepidoptera > Erebidae > Catocala > Catocala sponsa. The sequence continues at coordinate 16,188,255 of OY751331.1, forward strand.
TTCTATCTATCTATATACTATGCAAATTTACTGGGTCAGGCAAGTGAGGCAGTCGTACAGAAAAGTCGCGGCAAGTTGACGCGCGGAGTGCTGTTTCTGTAAGACTAACGCGCCCGTTCACACCGCTCCTGTTGCGAGAGATGCCTTAAAAGCCATGGGGTTCACAGAGATTGACCATCCACCCCACAGTCCGGCCTTGGCACCCAGTGACTTCTCTTTTCTAAAACTTGAAAAAGGAGTTACGGGGTCGAAGCTTTTTGGACGACAATGAGATGAAGGCGGCCGTGGAAAACCATTTTCAAGAGAAATCTTCAGAATATTTTTTCAATGGTATAAAGGCATTATATTCACGATGTGAAAACTGTATTTTACTTGAGGGGGATTATCTTGAAAAATAAAAAATATAAAGTACACTTTTTTTCCATTAAGTACCTTAGGGCGCGAACTTATCAGCCGCCCCTCGTACATATTTAACTAAAACAAGCCCACATCTTTCAGTCTTTTAAACATGTTATATTGTGTTCTTTGGGTTGCTTGAAATAGACTTGTTCTTGCTCGGTCACTAAACAGAGCGCTCTGAACTAGTTCATTTTTCCAAATGATCTAGTTATATTAGTTAGTTCCAATCGTCTTGGGTGGTATGCGTTACCGCAGCAAAATATTGAAAAATTTTGTGCTTTAGAGAGGTGAGAGTATAGCAAATAATTAGTTCATCGTGAAGAGTAATTTGTTCACTAATAGCAAAATTTGTTCAAGTGATAGGTAGTTTTAAAGTTATTCGAGAAAAACAGATTTTGCTGCAGTAACGTTTGATACGTTACCCTGGCAATTTTTCTTTTTTAAATCGTTTTATCCCGGAATTAAATGCATGAATAGATAGCTTTTGTTGCGTATTAAATGTTTGTGAACAGAAAAATTTGTGTGTGTTGTGGTTCAAAAGTTATTTAAGATTTTGCTGCGGTAACGTTTTGGGATTGTCGAGATCTCAAAAACGGCTCAACGTAGAAGTTTGAAAAAAATACCAATAATTGACCTTAATTTGTTCAAACATTAGTTTTTGATTTGTTTGATAAACACCAATGTACTTAAATGGTGCCGAAATTCAGAAAGAAACAGATTTGCAAGTAAACCATAACACTTACAATCAAATAAAAAGCTTTATCTTGTACCCTTGGTACACCTTTATAACGACAGTAAATTTAGATTACGTAATTCTACGCAATATGAAGGTACGTACGATATAATAGACATTTAATTACATTGTATATGGTCAGATAATGATCGAATACGCAGTTCCCATAAAACAAAGAAACATGGAATACAAACAAATTAAAATGTTCCATCAATAAACAATCCTGTTAATTTCATCTGTAAATTACGATTATTAAAAAAGGTATATCAACAAAAAGAGTGTGTCAGCAATTCTTCTATAAGCCGCCCAAATTATAAAGGCTACGTAAAAGCGACCCCATCATACATAAGGCTAACCATCTTAAATGAGCAGTATAATATGTTTCTTTCGTTAGTACAGTCGCGAACAAAGAAGTTCTGTGGTTGAACAGGTTAGTAAAAATAAATAAAGAAATGAGCATAATTAAAAATGTTTATTAAAAAATCAGTCTTACACAAATTATATTACTTGAACAAATTTTGCTATTAGTGAACAAATTACTCTTTACGATGAACTAATTATTTGACACAAAATTTTTCAATATTTTGCTGCGGTAACGCACACATCTTTCTCAGTAGACTGAAAGAATGGTAGAATTAGCAGTATTAGCACTTTCTTGAACGTTGCTTGTTACCAATTCCAATAAATTTTCACATTATAGTAGGTACCATATCCCGTTATGAGCAAATCTGTAACATGTCGGTAAATGCATCTATTTTACTTTTGTTCTACACACTATAGCGCTATCACACTAGCAATTTGTAAGCGACAGCGATCTCGTAATGAGCGCGCAACGAGCTCATTGCGATTTCGTGGGAACATTGTCATCGGTTCCAATCACGGCGAGCTCACTGTGTTCTCAAACCGACTGCGAGCACGCTGCGCACTCGTTGCAACATTGCTGTCACTCACAAATCGCTAGTGATAACGCTCGTTAAATTTGCACTGAGCGAACCGGACACCTATTTTATTTTCAAGATGAAACACTTTCAGATGAAGGCCCTTCAATAATACCCTTTGCAAGTACTCCTGAGACTAACTGCTGGCAATAACATGGAGATGACTAGCCCAGTAAATATTGATCAACAGCACCACAATTATAGTGAAGCATTGATGGATGAAATTCTAAGTGGCCTGTCAGGCCCCACCTTAGAATTTGTACCTGCATATCTATCTAAAGAACAGAATGCAACCCCAGTAGATGATTATTCTGTAGTTCAAATTAGCATACCAGATAAAGAACTCAAAAACATTGAGGTTGAATTGACTATACCGGAAACGTCCGCTACAAGCAACACTCAAGAACAAACAGTTAAAAATACTAAAGGTGGACTGACTACAACAGAAATGTATATTGCAAGCAACACCCAAGTAAGTGCCAATTCTACAAGTTCTACCATTGTGGGATGCTCTCAATCTGGCGATTCAAAATCTACAAAGCCTCAAAACGATCGTAAACGTAAGTGCAAAACTGATAAAATGTACATTGATTATTTATCAGATGAAGATTATTCAACCTTTATCGATTGCGAAGAAACTGCAGTTCTACTTCTTCTTGTAATGACGATGAAGTAGTTTCAAAAACAGTAAGAACAATAACATATAAAACGTCTAAAAAGACAAAATCTAAAAAGCAAAACACAAGTTTGGATGACAGAAGTAGTGGAAGAAAAAGGCTTGATAAACAAAAGAATAAACTTGAGAAATGTCAGAAAGTAAAGAACGGTCACAAAAAAAAAACACTGGATAAGAATGTGTGCGAAGTGATGGCAAAATCATCAAATCTAAATCTATTCAACGTAACCCGTGCATTGGAAAAAATGTGGAAGTAACTGTGAAAATATTGATACTGAAAAAAGACAGAAGGTATTTGATCATTTTTGGGGAGTCTCGGGAGATCGTCGGAGACTAGTTAGTGAAATTACTAATATATACCTATAAAATAAAAATGCCTTTTTTATTTTAGTTTACCTATTTTTACAATCAATCTACATAATTATTATACTAAGTTTTTAACGCCAGACCACCTTTTTTATAAGATTAGCTATCCGCGTTGCGAGAGATTGACTGCAATATTCGTATACTCCTGCTTTCTATATTCAATCTCAATGCGTATTTTTTGCGCTACAAGAGTTAGAATTTTGACAGATCTTCCATAGAAAATATTATGTCAGAATACTAACTCAGATAACAAAATGATGATGATCGATATTCGTCGAAAACCTTTCTCCGAAAATCTTTGATTTTGTGTACTAAAACCAACAATAATTATTACTTGTTCAAAAGAAACCTACACTTAAACTTATTTAATTTGCACTATAACTAAAATTCACTGGCAGAGAAGCTATTTTGTTTTCTATTTAGATCATTTTACCTAAATGTCAGATATGCGTTACTTATGGATGCGTCATTTTTCTTCAAATACAATCTTAAAATAATAGAGTTTAGTTAATTTTACTTGTTTTAAACTCCAATTTTGTTGTCGGTAAGTATCTTACCTGTTTGTGATTTTGGTGAAATTATTACTAACCGACACTATTTCATAACATATTAAGAAAATTTATAATCTTTAAATGCCAGTTTATTAAGCCTATAAATTTCATTTAAAATTCGTTGGAATCAAGTAATTATGACTAATAGGCGATTTATTACGATATTTTTCTAAAAAGCAAAACTTTAAAATCTTCTAGTGTAAAGTTGCCAATATGTCGCTTGGTAATTTTTGCCTTTCAAGCGTCCATATTATATTTGAGTTTACCTGGTACTGCTATTTATTTATGTATTAAAGCATATCTAATCCATAATTAATAAAATGTTATTGTAATATTATTGTGGATATAGTATAAATTGAATGCAATGTTATATTTTTGTACTTTGCTTTGTCTCTTTATATTACCTACTTCTTCTTTTTTTAAATTTATATGTATCTTTTAAGTTAGGTACCTACATAAAAAAATATTTGTGGAAGCTTGTTAATAGCAACATTCATTACACATTGTAACTATATTCTAGAATATTAGTCTGTAAGCTTTCCAATAAAATAAAATAAATATAAATATATCATCTCATCCAAATCTACCCAAAGGGTAACATTTCGTCAGCTAACTTAGGTCGACCGGGCAAAGTTTCAGTTTACGTGTTGGTAATGTTGGTATTAAGAATCTCAAGAAGATTCCAATACTCAATATGGGCACACAGGTAAAAAATCAGCATCATTCAAACTAATATTAGCGTAAATGACTTCATCGTTACACTGGTGAAACGTCTGGTGTCAATATGAGAAATAAAGAACTGGAGAAAGGATAGCTTTTGCAACTGAACTAGACTAGCGATTTAGTCAAAAAGTGGCCAGTCCTCAAAAAATGTTCTGATGGTAGCCAACTAATTTATTAAAATATAAGAAAAGTAACACGTTTATTTTAGTACAGTATGTAGAGGGACAACCTACAAACAAGAAAAACAACTGATTTAAACAAACAAGACAGAATCCATTTATTAAGAATTATGTATAATATCATAGAGAGACATGATTGTTCTTTCTATAAAGTGATGTGAAGTATTTACACTAATAATTCTAGTATCAATAATTTATTGATAGGTATTTATAAATAATTTGTAAAGATATCGCTAAAATAGGAGTTACTTTCACATAAATTTTATAAATTAATTTAATGTTGCGTCCTGTTTTGGATTGACGACTATTTACATAGAAACATTCTATTAACAATGATTATGAGATATCTTATAGTGAAGGCAGTAGGTACCTACAACTTTCTATGTTTAAAGACGTTGCCCTAAAAACCGTTTATCGAGTTTGATCATCAGATTCTAGGTTGACAGCCAAGCAGACTCCCACATTAGACGCACAACCCTTCCTCTACGACTAGTCCAGTTTATGATATAGCGTTCCGCCTACACCCAACCTTTCGGTTATATTAGGCAGAGCCGCTGTACCTTCCAGCGCCCGAAACCCCACATTAGACAGTCCTACTCTTAATAAGTAAGTCTGCGCCGAGCGTAAGACAGATAATGACAGCTCGTGCGGCGCATATTCAAATCGGCGCGCGGCCGCCATATTAAAATTGAATGGAGGATTTGAAGTGCTTTTTTGATAAATTTGTATCTTTATTGTCAACCAATAACTTAATTATTGGGGACGGACAAATTGTAATAGGTATAACTATTTATGTTTCGTTTAAGCTGTAAAATAGGATAGATTTCTACTGTTATAGGTAATCTAAAAATCACGTAACACGAGCTTACGTTTTTGCATTTTTCGTGCAAATTTACGTAATTTTGCAGGCGAAAATATTAATTATTTTAATTTTTTTACACGTAGTAACCCACAAAGTGGACTGACGACCTGGTATGGGTCGCGGGAAGCGGTTGGATACGGGTGGCCCAAGACCGGTCTGTGTGGAAACCCTTGGGGTAGCCCCAGTGGTGAAAGAGACTCAGTCGTATAAGTCGTGTAAGAAGCGACTAGACTACATTTTGACAGCTAAAGACTGACTTAGTCCTTTAACCCTTAGCTTTTAGTCTCTTAAGTCTTTTTAGTTCTCGACTAAGGTTTGCGTAGAATAAGCATAGTCTCTAGTGCTTTAAGGCGTGTTAGTCTTATAAGGCTTGTAAGTCTTTTAAGGCTTTTAAGTTTGAACTAAAAAGACTCGCCTAGGGAGTCGTGTATGATTGATTAGTTATGAAAAAGACTTAAATTTACTCCATCTTTTAAGAATTATCAAAAAGTCTAATCCCCATTGCAGTAACTACTACTAAGCACTAGCTAAACTCTAAAAGAAAGACTGGGCAGCCAATATAAACAGAAATCCTACATCTTTTGTATCATTCATTAGAAGTAAAAAAAAAATAGCCATATTAAGTTGTAAATAATCATTTATTTATTTGTACAATAATTTGTAGCTGTGTTAAATTGAAGATAGAAAGTTAAAGGATTTTCATCCATGATGATAGACACATTGACGCTCTAATGCTTTGCGTTTCCAAGCGATTTCGTTTTTTTGTAATTAAATTACCAGATTTGGAAAAAGCTTGTTCGCTTGGAACACTTGATGCTGGCACACAAAATACATCATATGCCATTTTTGTCAGACAAGGTAAGTGATACTTTTGATTTGACCACCAAGACAAAACATCTGTGTCTTCTGTCTCAAGTGGTAATGAAAAGTACTTTTCTATTTCATTTTGGACACTGAAAGTGTGCTTGTAAATAGAAGAAAAAATGTTAATTCTGGTATTCTGTGACTGTATATTTTCTGACTCGCGTTGTGTAATCTGTTCGTGTGTGCCGTTTGCGTAATACATGTAAAAATAAGTTTTAAAACATAACAGTGTTTCTTCGTTTTCGTCTCCAGTAAAATAAGTATTTTTTAAACGTGGGTCTAATAGCACGGCAAATTTTGCAAAATTAGTATACAAATGCGGTTTAAATTCGTTAATTTTTTTAATCATAACTTCAACACACCTTTTGAATAGCTCGTTGTCAGTTTGATTCAAAACTTGTTCCCTTACGACATCGATTATGGGAATAACGTAAAATAGGCTAGGGTACTTAGACTTTGAAAGTAACAAAGTTGCATCGTAAAAAGGTTGAAGAAATCGTATCAAATCTTTTACTTGATCCCAGTTTTCTATCAGATACTGGTTGAATTCCCTTTTCTGCTGACATATGTGATCCAAAACATTACGCATACTATATGCACGTTCTAGCATCAAGTACACGGTGTTCCATCGAATGGGCATTTCCTGAAGAAGACTCAGTTGAGGAGCATCCAGTAATTTGCAAGTTTCAAAGTACATTTGCTTCTTCTTTGCCGAAAAATTTATTACTTTCACTAATTTTGAAACATCATCAATAGGCTTCTCAATCGTTTTCAATCCATTCTTCACAACTAAGTTTAATACATGTGCAAGGCACCTCGTATGAGTGACATTTTCGTAATTACTGTGAAATAATGTCAATAATTGCAATAATTTTACATTAGTAGCTTCGTTGTCAGTTGTAATTGACATGATTTTGTTTTCAATACCATAATTTTGCAATATTTCTATTAGTTTGTCCAAAATATTTTCGCTTTTATGCGGATATGGCATTAAGTCGAATTCCAAAATTATAGCAGTCAATTTTGATTCAAGAATAAAGTGCGCGGTGACGACCAAATATGGTTTATTTGTGACGGACGTCCAGAAGTCCAACGTCAACGCAATCTTACCTGGAACTGACTTCAAACACTCCATGATTTGGTTCTGTTTTTCTTTAAAAACTTTTTGCATGTTCAAATTTAATTGTGTGCGACTTAGTCCAGAATAATTTGGATTTAGTCCATTAATAAGTTTCTCAAAATGTTCTTCGTCAACAACTGAAAACGGATGATTTCCGTGGATAACAAAATTCAACACCAAATTGTCATAATATTGTTTATTACCAGCAGCCTCGTTCCGCAAAGCATTATGATGAGCACCATGTTCGTGTTTTTTGTAATGCTGCTTCAGCATAGAATGTGAAGTTTTGATTGAATATTGTTTAGTGCATAATTTACATTTCACAAATGTATCACTTTTTTCAAACTGTTCTAGAACTAATGACTTTCTGTTCCTCTTGCTTGAATTCATTATGTCCCGCGTTAAATAGTTATAATTATATGATCAAGTAGTAATCAACACCAAAGAGGAAAACAACAACAAAATGAATATTACTAATACGTCTTCTAACTTGCAACATGAGCAGTGAGCAGTCAACTGAACTCATTTATATTATTTTGCAGAATACCCGCAATAAAAAATATCAAAAGTATCCGTCCTTTCGCCAGTTAAAATTAATGTTACCATGGTTTATCGGAATGTTAGTGTTCCCGTGTATTGGAAAGTTTTTTTTACTTTTTTTACGAAAACAGCTCATTATAAGAAGATATTTATATTATTGTAAAACTATCTTTTAGTTACAAAGATTTTTAAATTTATTAAATAAGTACACATTGAACTTATCATTCATTAAAAGGTCTGCAAAACAGCTATCTACTCATGATAAGTGTATTTACAATGTAGACGTAACGTGCAAGAGCGTACAACTATTTTAAACTTTAAAATTGTATAAGCGACGTTTCAGAGTCTTGTTTAGCATAAAATACTCGATATAAAATAAAATTTACTTGTTTAATGTAATATGTTGTATGTCCGACAGGGCCGGCAGGAGACCGAGAAAAAGGTTTATTGCGATTTATTAACCACGAATATTGCTGGATAGTTATTATCATTGGGACAAAGACTTAAAAGGCTAGCTGTATAAGATTTTATTAACCGACTAAGGTGTAAGCATTTTCTTAAAGGACTGAGTCGTTAAGCTGTTTAAGTCTTCAAGCTAGTCTTATTAGTCTAAAGATAGTCTTATTAGTCTAAAGATAGTCTTATTAGTTTAAAGATAGTCTTTTTAGTCTGAACTAGTTGTTTAAGTCATATTTTAAAGGACTTAAACAACTGAGTCATGTCAACACTAGGTAGCCCTATGTCCAGCAGTGGACGTCTTTTGGCTGAGATGATGACACGGAGTAATTGTAAACACTTTTATTGTTATGGTAAATGTACCTATTTTATATTTGTATTAAACAAAAAGTGTTGCTTTTATTCACTTAACTGTGACCGCCTGTTTTGGCACATTTCGCTAAGCGCAGTCTTAACTTATTAAACGAAAGGGGCACTCATTATTTGGTTTTACACTAATTGAACAAAAGCTGTGCAGTTTTTAAAATTACAACCATCCCTGAATACTATGGTTTGGTCTGCACCTTAACGCACATATGCGGCGGCACTACATACTGTCCACTTGATGATTATTTACACAAATAGGTAGGTAGGTACAATCAATAGCTTTTTGTTAGTAAGAATATATGTCGTTATTCTCTGACGGATAAATAGTTTCCTTCTTTGTTAAAGCTGTGTTATGATAAGTGATGATAAATTCCAAATACGTAATGGTCACTTATTGGTCCAAGAATAAGACGTCAATAACATTAATGTAGGTAAAAGATAACAGTGTCAAATGTTCATTATTACTACATAAATATATTTTGTTTATTTAAATGTTTATAATATGGAACAGATAATATGACCATTACCTATTAGTATTTGATACAATTGAGTCGATTTAACAGTGACTAAATTTTATTTGTATTGAAGTTAGTTATAAATTAAGAAAATGTTAAGTGGCAAAGTGATATGCGCTTTATATCTGTTCTCAGGTTTTGTTCTCATATACAGCCTTAGTCATAATAACAGGTAAGTGGCAAAACTTGTCTTTATAAGACAAATTCATAACACTTAAAAGGTTTTCAATAATAAGGACAAACAACAAATGTACAGGTGAAATACCTACAGACAGTTCAGGCAACCAATACCTATGTTAAGGATACCTAATATTCAACGTTTTTCATTCTCAGTTACTCGATTTTCAATTATGTCTTGCATTCAAGCGATTGATTTTATTTAATATTAAATGTTAGATGTTGTTTACTAATATTGACCAGCTAAAGGATATATATAATAATTTATGCTGATTCGAACGTCGAAAATATTGTCTGCAAATACTTTGAACAAAAGATGGCAAGGTTATTCAATGTCTAAGTACCTAACGTATTATAATATTGTTACACCTAGTGCTATCTCTCGGCATTGTGGGGAAGACTCGTCAGTTCCATCTAATAATTTATTACAGCGCCATCTATTGACATCATACGGAACTAGGTAGTTGTAGGTACGCGAATAGTAGAGATATCACTGGAACATTCTCGAATCTTCATACTGTTTACATACCGAGTATGGCGTTTCTAGAAAATTCCAGAAACGCATTAACCGCGTATAAAAGGGCAAGGCCAGCGCTCGCCGAGTCAGTTTACAATCGTAAGCGGTCAAGTATTCATCGAGGCGAACGGAAGCGAAAATACTACAGAGTTTGAAACAATTACAGTGGAAAAGTGTAGTATAATGTATGTTGTGCTTTAAATTAATTTTGTACATACATACATAGATTCACGCCTGTTTCCCAGAGGGGTAAGCAGAGACTACGGATTTCCATTTGCTGCGATCCTGACACACTTCTCTGGCTTCATTCACTTTCATCACATTCCTCATACACGCCCGTCGGTTCAAGGAGCTCTTAACCTGGCTTTTGTCCATTAATTTTGTGCTAGAATAAAACGTGTTTTAGTCGGTATTATTGTTTACATTCTTATCCCTCGAACCCAGCACGTAACAATATTGAAGATTTTTTGAATGATAATAATTTTGAATAAAATAACATTGGCATTAATAGAATAAAGATTTTTGTAATTAATTTTTAAGTTATGGTTATGTATAATGTAATAATAATAACCGTGACATCATATTGTGCGTAATAATAGTTAAGCCGACAATGTAATGTAAGAATGAATATCAATAATAATAATTTTTATGTAATTTAAATCTAAGGGGATATTATTTCATGTTTATTTCAATTATTTTATTGTACTTTTAATGTCGGTTTCAATTAACATTTGTATGCCTTCATGGCAAAACAACGTTCTTAATATAGACTTAAGACCATAAAATTGTATTCAACTATGTTTGACAAATAAACGAATTCTATTCTATTCTAAATGTCCCAAGTATTATACAAAATAGAATTAGATTGACTACAATAACGTGTAGGTACTTTTCTACCTAACTACATAGGTGATCAATTTATATTTTATCCATAGCAATAACATTAGCAGTCGCTAACGTTACGTGATCACTTATATCATAAATTATGTATATAGGTAAGTATTAAAATTAAATATTCATGGCTTTAGATTTCTGTTTTTGTTACTAGGCTAAAATTACTTTTCTTGAATAGGTATTACTGGTTTAGAATATATTTAAGCACGGCGGTGAAATTTATTCATCCACTTCTATCGGCCGATCGGCTACAGTTACTAAACTGCATTTTATGACTACCTACCCAATCATCGTTGTTATTCGTTGATATTTTTATACATCAATGTTGTTATTATGTCTAAATGCCATTTTATTATTTAGGTTTGCTTTTTATAATTAGGTGTAGCTATACCTATATTAAATATCCCCTTGACCAAAGTAGATATATATTATTTATAAAGAAAGCGTAATGCAGTTTGTATGAAGTAATAAAAATTGGCAATGAGTAAAACATCACTTTGGCAATTTTTATTACAATAAAACCCGGACCTAGATTTTGTAAAATTAATTATATTTTAGCTATTAGCCATTATTTATTCTATAGCTATCCATCTAAGTAATACTTCCTCTTAGCACAATGCATTAGGAACTGTCAGCTAAAAATGCTATTGCCGCTTGTTTGATTGAGTAGATTATTTATGCAGGACTTATGTAGATTATTGGATACAGGAACTACAACTCTGATACTCCACTGTAAGTTTAAAACCGAGTCTCTACATATTTAGTTATTTAAGCAGTAAACAACACCTGCAATAAAGATAATTCCTGTGTCGCAGAAAAGATTAGAGAGTATAAAAGAGCATCTCTGTTTGTGGATCATACAAATATTTGTCCCGTATGGGGATCGAATCCACAGCGCTTGGCGTTAGCAGTGGCGAAGCGATCACTAAAGCCATAGCGAAATCCATGTAGGTATTAAATTTGGGTACCTATACAAGGAATAGAAAAAATTTACAACGATAGCTATGATATCCTATATTTAAAATCATATTGCATAAATAATTAGGTAGGTACTCACTTCCGTTAATAAATCTTCTAAAATATTGTACTTATCATATTTTTGTGTACGTTACCTCAGCAAAATGTTGTGCTTTAGAGTTTTGAGAGTATAACAAATAATTAGTTCATCATCATGAGTAATTTGTTCACTAATAGCAAAATTGGTTCAAATTGTAGTTGTAAAGTTATTCGAGAAAAACAGATTTTTCTGCAGTAATGTTTGAAACATTGCCCGGGCAAAACATTTTTCATAAACTCGTTTCATCCCGGAAATAAATGCATGAATAGATAGCTTTTGTAGCGTATTTAAATGTTTGTGAACAGTAAAATTTGTGTGTTGTGGTTATAAAGTTATTTAAGATTTTGCTGCGGTAACGTTTTGGGTTTGCCCAGAACTCACAAACGGCTCAACGTAGAAGTTTCAAAAAAATACCAATAATAGACGTTAATTAGTTCAAATTTGTCCAAACATTAGTTTGTAATTTGTTTCTTGAACACCAATGTAATTAAATGATGCCGAAATTTAGAAAGAAACGGATTTGCAAGTAAACCAGTAGGTACACTTACAATCAAATAAAAAGTTGTATCATGTACCCTTGGTACACCTTTATAAATAAGTGTACCTACGGTAAATTTAGATTATGTGACTCTACGCAATATGAAGATACAAAGAAAAATTACATTTTATATGGTCCGATTTAAATGATCGAATACGCAGTTCCCATAAAACAAGAAAACATGGAATATTAGGAACTAATTAAAATGTTCCATCAATAAACAATCCTGTTAATTTCAGCTTCCAATTACGTCTACTATGAAAGTTATCAACAAAAAGATTGTGTCAGCAATTCTTCTATCAGCCGACCAAATTATAAAGGCTACATAAAAGCTACCGCACGATATACAAGGGTAACCATCTTAAATGAGCAGTATAACAGGTGTTACTCGTTGGGATTTTTTTTCCCAACGAGTAACACCTGTTACTCGATGGGAATTTTTTTGTCCCAACGAGTAACACCTTAAGTATTGGTGTTACTGGATGGGAATAAAAAGTTTCATCGAGTAACACTGTTACACGATGGGAAAAGGCGCGGGTAAAGCATCCCATCGAGTAACACTATACTTTTATACATTATTTTTCATCATATTGTGTATGTTCCAATCTATTAGTATTATTATAATTAATTGATTATAGCTACTACTCAATCACAGTTTTGTATAGTATGATAGATTTGAAGATGTACCAGGACTACATAACATCGATTCATTCGAGACATCTTCGAAGACTGAGGGGGAGAATGTAACACACCTATTGATTTAACCTTCTTCATACGTTAAAGTGTAACGAGTATGCCGTGTATCCACTAGATGGTGCTGACGACGTCAAGTTTTAGAAGTCGGTGTTAACACGTTGCCTGTCCGTGCATTATATATGTATAATGCATTTTTGGTCTACCTGTGACGTCCGTGCATTATATGTAATGCATGAGCCTATTCTTTCTAAATTAGGTTTTATACACTGGACGTGGGAGCTACATCTTTATTATTTCGCAGACGTATGATCAGTGAATAGGGAATAATAAAACACCAATGTCCCGCGAAAACATTGTTATTGGCTGGTAACATGAACTGACTTAGGACGTCACGACTACTTAACCAAAATACTCTGGACAGGCAACGTGTTAAGATTCTCCGCGAGTTAATGACATTCGTAGAATTAATTTTTTTATGGAAATCAATCTGTCATGCATTCGGGGTCGACGTCCTACTAGGAATCGATACTTGAGACTTCCCAGACACGAATTAACCCTTTCGTCCTCCCGGGTAAAAAGGGTAGGTATAGTGCACTTGTGTAGTAGGCTAGTTATATTTTTATGATATATCGATATTGCGCCAAGTCTACCGAATAGTTATTTTTCCCTCCTGAATATGTTATCGTGGTAATGAAACACCGTTACACATCTTTATAACGCACAATTAAAATTGTACCTGTTCCACCGTCTCTTATACAACATATTTGAAGATGTTGGTACTAGAATTACATAACATTTTAGGAGATATTTCTTGTAGATTTGTTGTTGTTGGACCTCCAGACATAAAATCATCTCTTACAATGTTATGCAGGCCTTGTAATAACTAAAGTTAAGTCGAACCATCTGCGTGAAAACATATGAACAAATCTACTAAAAAAATCTCCTATAATGTTATGTAGTCCTGGTACATCTTCAAATCTATCATACTATACAAAAGTAGCTATTATCAATTAATAATAATAATACTAATAGATTGGAACATACAGAATATGATGAAAAATAATGTAAAAATATAGTATTACTCGATGGGATGCTTTGGCTTTTCCCATAGTGTAACAGTGTTACTCGATGAAACTTTTTATTCCCATCCAATAACACCAATACTTTAGGTGTTACTCGTTGGGACAAAAAAATTCCCATCAAGTAACAGTGTTACTGGATGGGAATAAACCGTCTGCGCTGCACCTAAACTATTATCATGTATTTTCAAATTATTGGTGAGGCTAAGATAATTATGTAGACATTTTTTTAAAACTCTCTTTCAGGTCCGTCATAATTAGGCCACGTGTAAAATTGTAAATATTGCTTGTATCTAAGTATCTTTAAATAATAGGTAGTTTTATGGTTGCTCTAGTTTGTTTTTTGTAATATTAATATGAGCACTTACTTACATTAGAGAATAGGTACCTATTGTTTAATGCTTATTATTATTTATCGTTTCGTAATCTTATTTTCTGCGCCAGCGATTCTTATACTTATAAAGTATAATGCCCCTATCATCAGGTTGGTTTTGTGACTGTTCAGTGTTCCATTTATTAACGCAACGGCCGATATCATCACGCATGTGTGCCAATCCCCTATAATTAAATACGAGTCATGTAAATGAGTCGGTAGGAAACTCAGTTACATTGTTGTTAAATCTCTATCTATCTTTGAAAACATTTCCTAATACAAACACTTATTCTACTACTATACTAACAGCGAACCGTATAACAATAAGTAGACTGTCAACATGGCCGCTATCGAAAATGACACGTGTGCGGTAGATGGAATTAAAAATCTGGATTTGAGCTCAGAACAAGAAAGTTAAGTTGTAAATAGTTTTAAACTGGTTGCATTGTTAAGGTACACAGGTTACTAAAGCGTGTCTATAAAAGTAGGTAAGGTAGGTAGAAAAGTAGGTACCTACCGAAAAGATTTCTGACATGCCATATATTAATTTGTCACTGCTGTAGGAGAATTACTCACAATTTATAATAAAATTAATGTTAATATTTTATATTTCCAGTGCTAGTCAAGAAGATGATGGGCAATATCTCTTCGATTTTACTAAGGCTGATGATGTAGAAGCTTGGCAAGAACAATCAGATACTGTACGCGATGTTGGGATGTCCAAGGCGTTACTTGTTATACACAAAAATCTTGGATTTCGAAGGGCGATATTTTTCGCGCTTCTAAATCCTCAACTAAATGGTGCCGGTTTTGCTGGTATACGCGCTATTCGGTCGTATAATTTGACTGGCTATACAAAACTACAAATCAAATGTAGAGGCCAGGGACAGTACAATGGTTTCAAAGTAATTTTGAGACATAAAGGGTTAAACGATGAGCCTAATTATTCCTTTGAACAATATTTCCAAGTACGTATATAATCTATTACTTCTTATTAGTATTTGAAGGGTACCACGGATCTTATTTGCTTTAAATAGCTTATAATTTGACTACATCGACTTAGCCGCCGCAATCGATTTACGCAAGTTTAATAGTTTGATGAGATGGACATGTTAATATACAGAAACATAGTAAGTACAGAAATGTCGTCGAGTCTCACTTCTTTTTGATAAGCTATACTTAGGTAGGTATGTATGTAACAGAAAAAATAACAATGTTGTTTTTCAGGGTCCAAAAGATGAATTTGCGATACGCAATCTGAAATTTACCGAATTCAAGGCGTATTATAGAGGCAAAAGGGTGAATAATAATGAAACTCTTGATTTAGCTCAAATTACAAGTCTTGGTATACAAATGTATGGTGGAGTATATCAACCAGTCAAGCAGAAAGGACCTGCAACGTTAGAGATTGACTGGATTAAAGCTGTTTGACACTATTTTAACTTGATATTAAAAGGGTACCTGTATCGAAATAAATAATTATGAATAACAATTTATATTTTATTTATATTTGCGAATCGAACTTGTATTGATTTCTGGGTTTTGATGTGATAGTCGTGAAGTAGAGTTAATTATATTACACCTCCAACCGAACCTTATTTTGCATGACACTGTTAGTTTGGCTGATTACCGATTAAATAGTGAGCATAATGCAAATTAACATAAAATTTAGGAAGCCTCCTCTGCAACTGATAGCTTAGAAGGCTCCCAAATTATTTAATTTCTATCAATATTCTGAAATTGAAGCAATTAACGTGCAACTTGAGTGCCTACATGATTTATTGGATCTTTTTAATGGCCATAAACTAGACAGTTAGAATACATAATTTGCTTTTTTAAGGGATTTCAAACATTCACTAAGTTTGCATTAGTTAAAGGCCTAAAATAAAATCTAACAGAAAATTAATATTTCCCAGTCACAAGTTTTTTTATTACGTAGATCAATTATTGATGTTTAAACGAAATAAGATTCGAGTTCTGCCATTCAGTACCGTCCTAGAATTTGTAACAGGTGCACGCGATACCTACTAATTTCATTACGGGAATCCTCATCCAGTCTGTATCTGGCGATTAACCATACCCTGCGGTTTAACGAATGCACTAAATAATTAGTTCTATATTTGTTCTACCGAAATATACATAATACGCAATTTGTTTCGTTTTGGAATTTATAAAAAATTATGTCAAATATAATAGCCAGCGATGTACTTTTAAAGTATAGGTACTCTCTAAAAAAATAAAATCTACCTAGGCGATTAGTTCTATACCAATAATACCAACTCTAATTATATATTTACTTTTTACTCATTCAATTCAATAAATTATCAAAATAAAAAGCAAATTAAAGATTTAGAAATATATAAGTATGTTTATCAGTTGTCTGATTGCCATTGCCATAGTACAAGCTCTGTTTAATTTGGTATCAAGTGACCATGTGTGAATTTTCCCAGGATATATTATTATATTCGCTAGCTCAGTATGCGGACAGTACCTATTGTCTCCATGACTATTATAGTTCATCATTTCAGCTAAAAGAATATCCACTTCTGGACATAGGCCTCCCCCAAGGTTCTCCACACAGACCGATTTTGTGCCGCCCGCATCCAGCCGCTTCCCGCGATCCTAACAACTTTAACAAGGTCGTCGGTTCACCTTGTGGAGGGCCTACCCCTGATGCGTTGTCCGGTGCGTGGTCGCCACTCCAGAACCTTTTAAACTATTATAGTTAAGTACTAGGTATTCTTTTTTATTAAATTTTTATAATACCTATATATTGTAGTTTACAAATGAAAAATAAAATGTTCTTCAGTCTAAGAAAGTGTGTCATTCATGTGCATTTGAATATCCTCATATTATAAAGGTTATTTCAACCAAAAAGAGTACACTAATTTATATTAAGTTATTTAGAAGGACATCGCTAGCTTTAATTTTTTTCTATTTTTTATTTTGATAATTCAATGAGTAAAATGTAAATAATTATATAATTAGAGTTGGTATAGAACTAATTGCCTAGGTAGATTTTTTTTCCTAGAGAGTATAATTTAAAAGTACATAGCTGGCCAACTATTATAGTTGGCGTTAATTTTTATAAATTACAAAACGGACCAAATTACGTATTATATATATTTCGGTAGAACTAATTATTTAGTGCATTCGTTAAACCGCAGGGTTTGGTCAATCGCCAGGTATAGACGCATAGCTCAAATAACAATGATTGGCGGTATACAGCTAGTGTTGGAGTAATGTTATGCCCGGTCTTAATGCCGCCACTAAAGACTCAATATAATTATTCATTAGCGTGCGACGGTAGCCACTAGAAACGTAAGGTTATAGACGTTGAATGAGATCGTACATCATCCATTACCCATACGATTATTTAGAAAAACAATAAGGTAGTATCAGACCACTCCCAAACTAATTAAGAAACATCGTTACTCTCACTTACGTTCCGGTTCTTACCTTCAGCAATCATCAATCAATAATGTATCTTTTATTTCCTCAAATATGAAAGAGATAATTACATATTTATTCGTCAAGTTATTGTATTTATATATAAACAGGGTTAAATAGACACTAAATTAAATAATTCACCAACACAAAGTCACGTAATAATAACTTTATTATCTAGAATTAGGTCACCACTAGATAATATTATCAGTATACACTCAAGACCGAAAACTAAGTTTATTGTAAAATAAATGCTTATATAGATGTAGTTTATCGTTGTCGGGACGGCAGCAACAAGGTGAGTGCTGTCATAGCATCAGGAAATAGAGAATGGTAGTTTACGAGTGGGACGTAAGCCGCCGTGATCACACGGCCGGCGAACCACCGCCCGTGCAAAGTGTTCACTGACGCCACGGCTGTTGCTATTGTTGGACATTTACAGTATACATTCCCCTGAGGTGAAGCTTTGTCTACATAGACATGCAACACTCCACCATGTTTATTGCATTCACTGATTACGTCATCTCTGATTTCTATATCCCAGCTTGGATTTGTTTCACTGTAACGAGATAAAATAATTTTAGATTTTATTCGTTAAAATATTACCACATGTATTAATAATAAACTATAGATATTTCTATACTCACGATGCTGGGTCGAACATATTATTTAGCATAAAGCATTGAGTTGCTATTGGCGGTGCTACTTGCGGTTGTGGAGTAACTAGCGCAGAGCCAGCACCCATCAATACTGAAGCTGCTGCTGGAGGTATCTGAAAGTAATAATTATCACAAAATTTAATTTTGGTGAACTACCTCAGTCTATACTAATATTATAAAGCTGAAGAGTTTGTTTGTTTGTTTGCTTGAACGCGCTTATCTCAGGCACTACTGGTTCGAATTGAACAATTATTTTAGTGTTGGATAGCCCATTTAGCGAGAGAGCTATAGGCTATATAATATCACGCTACAACCAATAGGAGCGGAGCATCCATGTAAAATGTTGTAAAAACGGGAAAAATTATCTTATGTGAAGCAGACGAAGTTGCGCGGGTCAGCTAGTTATAATAATATAATGAATATTGTGTTGATAATTATATTAAAATATTGCTTCTAGAAGTTTAGTCAATTTCATTTGAAATAAATATATTTTACCTGTAACCCAGTTCCTTCTGCAAGTTTAAACATTAGTTGTAATCTGCCAGTAGCACCCAAGTCTATACCAGCACGATCTAATTCATCTGCGTCAAAGCGTGTGCTTGAACCACCATCTGTACGTTCTGTTACATTGCCGACTTTCATAGGTCGTCCTGCTAATTCAAATCCATTTAACTGTTCCATTGCTTTCTTCGCATCTGCCGCATGATGAAACTGAAATAACGTCATTAGTAATGTTTATTTCTAATTAAAAATGTTAAACAATATTGCAAAATTAATGACATGTTAGCTGAATAACTTGTCTTACCGTCAAAAACCCATATCCTTTACTTTTCCCTGTTTCAGGATCTGTCATAAGTTGAATATGATCAATTTTTCCAAAAGGCTCAAATATCCCACGTAACATATCTTCAGTAATATTAAAATGGAGTGAGCCCACATACAGTCTTGTTGGTCCATTACTAGTCTTTGGTGCTAAGTTAGGTAATGTATTCCCCACCCTATTTTTCTCTGCTTGAGTATGTTGTACTATAATAGGAACACCTAGCAATTTTTGTCCAGTCAAACCAAGAGCCTGCAAAATAGAATATGTTTTAGAATAAGTGATTTAAGATAAATAGTATTACTACTGTGATTTTGTCATAAAAATAAAGAATATTCAACTTACCAAAGGTACAGATTCTGCATCCTTGAATTCTATATAAGCTATGCCTTTAAATCTCCTAGTTTTATTACATGTAATTAGTCTTACATCTCTAACTTTGCCAACTGATGAAAAAAATTCTTCAAGATCTTTTGCTCTAATTCTTTGAGATAATTGCATGCAGAATACAGTGCGAAGATCCCTTTCTTCAGGAGGTAGATCGTCTAATTTTGCATCAAGTCCCCGAGATTTTGAGCGGTATTCTTTTGCTGGATCCCTTTCTTGACTCTTTTCCTTTCTAGTAGAGGTCCGATCCCGACTACGATCACGTTCTCGGCTGTGCTCTTTGTCTTTGCTGCGTCTTTTTTCTTTATCGCGTTCACGTTCCTTTTCTTTTTCGCGATCTTTATCTCTGTGACCACGTTCCTTGTCTCTATCCCTATCCTTATCTTTATCTTTATCCTTATCTTTTTCTTTGTCTTTATCCCTATCGCGTTCTCGATCACCTCGGTCTCGCTCGCGTTCTCGATCACGGTCTCTATCACGTTCGCGGTCGCGGTGGATATCGCGTTCTTTACGATCATCTCTTCCTCGGTCCTTATCTTTACGATCATCCCTGTCTCTTGATCGACGGGTATCTCTTTCTTTTGATCTTCTTCTGTCTCTTGACCTGCTGCGTCTGGAAAACGTACAATGAGTATTTATCATCCTACCTAAAATTATTGTTATTTTAGTCGAACTTAGATAGCATTTAATTTGTGACTTTATAAAGAAAAACTTAAATTATTCGAATACATGATGCCCGTTACGTGACATTGGTAATACCGAAATTTAGTAAAACTTTAGCATTTCGTTTAATACTGATCAGTTGGCTACTAAAGTGAACATAGTTGACAGGCCTGTTGGTAGACCTGTATAATAAGTGTCTCACTACTTAGCAATAAGCATTTTAAACACATTAACAGACTTTACTTTAAAATTGATCCCTTCAAGATTAAGTCAAATTAGCCATTAAAAACAACCACAATGAAGTAATGAAACTACTGTCAATTATGGAGGAAGTCATCTCGTAACTGCCAAAAATTACTACATACATAATTTATGCATTATTTGAATGTGCATAAAATACAAAATATCAAACTTCAAACATTTTATTAATGCTCAGTAAATATAAATTTCAGCTCACCTTCTACTGCCGTCTCGGTCCTTTTCTTTGTGCTTATCAGAATACTTGTCCGATCGATGCTTTGAAGAGGAAGTGTTATCCTGTCACACAAAGCACAAGGTAGAAGCAGCGCCACAGCAACACACGCCGAGTGAATAAATAAAAATTGCATTAGTTATTTTATAACAACAACATGGAGAACATTTGCAGTATTTCAACAATGACTATTAGGTGTTAGTGTCACTGATGAAATCACACAAATGTTGATGGTTTTTACTTCGCCTAGGCTACTGAAGACAGCTGGCAATAGCCAGCCAATGTTCATCCATGTCATGGTAGTCGCGTTGCCCTGGTCTACACTTACCGTTCATAAAACCACTGACAAAGGATGCACACAGCGCTAACATCACACAGGGATACTTCTGCAAAAGATTTACGACCCATCAGCGCATGGTCTTTTTTTCAAAATAACTGTCTATATAATCTTATTTTTATTTTGGCAATAAAGTGTTTCATTTTATAATGTTAGGATGTGTTGAATTTGAAAATAATAAAAAATTAAGTAAGGTAAGTATAGTAGTGGATACCTCTCTGTTTGTTCAGGTCGGTGAAGTATGCTCGACTATTACCACAAAGTTCTATAAATACAAGAAATGATTCTCAAATGTAATTTTGTTCATATTTCTTACCATACCATTCAGAGATGTATTGAACTGATTTAGTAAATTGGTATAAAATTTAAAACAAGATATGAGTTCAAAACATCTTTGAATAGAGTAAAGCCTAAAATGATAAATTCTAAAGTACATAGGTTTCTAGCTGCTGATAAACATCTGGTTTAATATCATTTGTATCACTTTTACAATGCTATTTGCTTCTTCAAATTATTTATTTTATGATTTCTTTTGATATCTTCCAAGTACATTACATAGCTACAGTTTGCATGCTTTTTAAAAGAATAACAATAAAAATTTAACTTGAATTTATTTAGAGTTCTATCATTTCTAACTGCTGACCTAATATTAGATAGGTAATTATACTATAATGTATGTATACAATTTACTGGCGTAGAAATGCTTATATTCAATTAGATACCTAATCAAATTGAATAAATAACAATCATAGACTGACTATAATTGATACAATAAGTACAGGAATAAAAAATCTAAAACTTATGATAATTAGTTTAATTTATGGGACTATAATTCAGATACATACCGATTTTATATAAGGAGCTTCGAGCATTGCTTCTACATCCAAATCTTCAGCCATTCTGCAAAAATGAAAAAAATGTTTAAAAAATTACTTTTAATTATAGTGAATTTGGCTTTTGGCTTATAATACTGCCAATGTTTCGATGAACATTATATTCTGTATAGTAATATTTATCAGTAAAACTCCAATTATTCAAACTCCCAACTATCTGAATGGCTGATTATCCAAATCGTTTTCGAGGAAACATTTTTGGGAGATATGAAAATGTATGTATGTATGTTTATGTGTAGCAATTTCATTTAATTACTATAAATCTCTATTTCTGTAAAATATGTACACAATTTAAAAAAAAACGGTATATACGTACATAATCCTAACTAATATTATACAAGCGAAAATGAGTTTGTTTGTTTTTTACCTTTTCACGCCTAAACCACAGAACCGATCATCCTGAAATTTTGCATATACATTGATAGGTGTACAGAAATGGACATAGGCTACCTTTCATCCCGAAAAGAATTACTGTTCCCGAGGAAAACATTAATAACGTTCTTATGATAATAAATGGCGCCACGTGTCTTTCGAATCATGATTGAATTATATTATTACAAGCAAAGTACAACCCGAATTGATTGTCAAATTCTAAATTAACGCGAGCGAAGCCGCGGGCAAAAGCTAGTATGTATATAAATACATATATGTACGTACATAACATTTTTCAAAATAAAAATATCTGAATGAGGTCTGCTCCCAAGTATTGATTTGAATACTTGGAGTTCCACTGTACATATATACAGGTTGTCCGGTAATTAATGGATAACCTTGAAATGTCTTATGGTAGAACTGCTGGCCGATATGAATAAAATATTAAAAAGTGCAATAGCTAGTCATACTTTTGACTGTGTATCTATTAGCATAATTAGTATTTAATAATAAAACAACAAAAACCGATGGAATTCATTCATTTATGACCATAGCACAAGAATCTATACTAATATTATAAAGCTGAAGAGTTTGTTTGTTTGTTTGTTTACTTGAATGCGCTAATCTCAGGAACTACTGGCACGATTTGAAAAATTCTTTCAGTGTTAGATAGCCTATTTATCGAGGAAGGCTATAGGCTATATATCATCACGCTAAGATCAATAGGAGCGGAGCACCAATGAAGAATGTTTCAAAATCGGAGAGTATTTTTTCCTTTTGAGAGCTTCCGCTGCGTGCGCTGCGTAAACAGTTAAAGTTTCGCAAAAATCATGTATGACAGAATTGTTCCCCTTTAAAAGTTCTAAAAAAAAGTCCGCGACAGCATATGTCTATCTTTTAAGGTTGGCTCACTATAACCAATTTTATGCTAACGAAATTTGTTCTAAAATAATGCATTATTTGCGAAGGTATTTTTATAAACATGATATTAATCCTTATCCAAATAAATACGTTATTCATCACAAGTATTTAATTTAAAACAAAATTGCCCTTTACATCATTCGATTTCAATGAATATCTTAGGAGATATAGCAGTTTTAAAATAACATCGCAGCAAAATAATTACCCATTACAGACATAGTACAAACGATGTTTCTCCTGGATTATTCTGCGTGATCACTACTGGTTCGATTTGAAAAATTCTTTTAGTGTTGGATAGCCTATTTATCGAGGAAGGCTATAGGCTATATAACATCACGCTACGACCCACGGGGGCGGCGCAGTAACGATAAACGCGGGTGAAACCGCGGGAACATCTAGTGTTAAATAAAGTAATTTAAAAAAAAAACATTTCAGGTAGTAGTTAGGATAGATTTTTATTCTTATTTATTTCTGAACGGCCATCAGTTCTACTATAAGACATTGCAAAGCTATTATCCATTAATTATAGGACAATCTGTATATATTTGAGTTGGTGGTTAAATAAATAATAACCATTCATATTTATTCCAATCTAGTTCATGCAGCATATTGTTGCTTTTAGCAGAAATAATATTACATTATTTTTTGAAAACAAATTTGGAAAAAAGGTTCTGGAATACTGGCATTTTTAAGATATAAGAAAAAATTCTGCACTGCAAATTGATTTATATTTTAATGTACCTAACACTAGTGTTATGAAAGTATTTCATTATAAGAATTAATTAAAAATACATTAATCATTATCTTTTTAATTAATCTAGTAAGAGGCTGTTATAACCATAATATACTTGGAAAATTGTTACAATATATTGGGCCTAATAACAATCAGTGTACCTGGGCAGGGTATCATGGCATGATTGATAATACTCCTAATATTCTTCTTTTCAAATGTCAACTAAATTATATAGCTAAGTAGGAAATTAAGTAAATAGGGTCATATTTCCATTATACCTATGTACTATATCATACATCACTTGTCTTTACAAAATATAGGTAATAAGTAGGTATGCGAAACATAATTAATTATGGAGTCCGCACTTGTTAGACTGTTCCCGCTCTTTGCATATTGTCTCATGCTATAGCTAAGATATGAAGTGACATAAAAAAATAAAAAATGTGACTACAGTCACTTGCTATATTGAACAGTTATGAAACAATGAATAAGTAGTGTAGAAGTCCACACACCTCATTACAAATATATAATGTTTCACAATTGAATATCGCCATATCTTATCCTTGTTTGGAGTATATTGTATATCTTGTTGTTTGAATAATAGAGGTGTGTAACTCAGCTCAGAGCTGGTTCAAATATACAGATCACATGGACTAGAGAGGGTGAGCTGCGACTCAATGTGACCATTGACAGCTCACAGTTCAGTTCACGGTTTTATAATCCATAAACTATGAATATAACAATATATTGAATATTAAGTACCGAGTACAGAGTTAAGAGCTCATCCGTGTTCTGTTACAAAATATAAACTTAAGTACTGCCACCTAATATTAGTACTTCAATCATTTAGCCGAACTAAGTAAAATTATGCACTGTTTTTGCATTTCGATCTGGGTTTGCATCTATTTTTTCTTGTACAAAAAATAAGTAAATTACCCTATTCATTATTACAGATGTGTTACACATTAATATTAGCTAGTTTAGCTCAACTTATAATATATTTTTAAAACTAAAATATTTGTTGAATCAGATTCAAGTAGGTATCTGTTAGATAGGTATTAAAAATATGAATCATTCATTGATAGACGACGAGGTATGACTCCAGCAAATCATTGATCTGCTGAATCGCAGCTCCGACTCAAGTACTGCAGTTTTGAACGGAGTCGCAGCTCAAACATATCGGTTGAGTTACCCATCATTAATGAATAACCACACTAATGTAGTACAAATGGCTAAAATATACATGAACACAAAATGGCGTCAAACGATATGGCTTGTTCCTTGTAGAATTTGTTGTAGCAACGCTTATTCTTTATTGTATATCTACGCTTGTTGAATCAAATTATATCCAAAATCGTACCTGATAGATTGAAAAGTTCACTAAAATGTGTACACAGTAGTGTTTGATCTTCCAAATAATCGAAATTAATTAACCAAAACCCGAAATGTGTTTTGTGAACTGTGAACAAAAATTATTAGTCAATGTTGCCTGATCTGATTTTCATAATTTCCTATTAGTCTGTCTCATGTCTGTGTCAACTGTTGTTGCCATCTACCGAAATTAATATAAATAAAAATGTTATTTGAACGCGAACGTAATATTTGTGTGTATTTTTCAACCAATGTTCATAATTTTAACAGGTATCTGGTGGTGGTGATCTGACTTATTATGATTATAGGTATTTTTATAATAATTATTTTGTAGTTTTGTACTTAGATAATCTTTATTAGTGTCTTTTTCATATTTTTTATTGTCATTCGCGTGAACTTAACAATAATGACTGGTTTAATCTGAGGATTCAATAAAATCTAAGAACAAAAATGAGTCTTATTGCTGTGGCATCACTTGCATTTCTATTATCTGTGTAAGCTCAAATGCCTTATAGCCAAAATAAATTATTAATGTCATAAACATTAAACAACAAACTACAAATTGGATAAAAGCAAGGGAATATTTAAGCCTTATTTCCTATTGTATTACTCCATCAATAATACAATTATTATTCTTATTGTTGTTACACATACGTAAGTTATAATGGATTATATTTTAGTTATAATTAGTGTTAAAGCAAACTAAAGTTAGGATAATACAATGTGCTAATATCAAGTATTTCTTGTAGTTACTGAAAGAGTGGATTTCAAGCTTAGAGAACATGACTACTGCAGCAAGACCTACTTTTGATCCAGCCAGGGGAGGCCAAGGTCGTGGAGAAAAAGATTTAAGTGCTATATCCCGTCAATATTCAAGCAGAGATCTACCTGGTCATACGAAGTTAAAATACAGGTAAAACTTAAAATAATATGATTTTCTAATATCCAGTTAGCCCTTAACCTGTTAATTGTTGGAATGTCAAATATTATTAAAAACCTATTCTGTCTGGACACCGTTGTGCCGCTGCCACTTAATAGGTTAATCTATGGTTTGTAATACTGTTAAATCATTAATTAATTTGTGTCTATTTGCAGAGAACAAGGTCAGGGTACTACTGAGGAATTACGCTCAAGAGATTTTAGGAAAGAGTTAGATGACAGGGAGAAGGAAGGATCTAAAAGCTCAGGTGCCAGGAGACAGGCCGAGCCACCTACAAAAAGGCCAAAGATAGATCAAGTGCCTGCAGCTAGTTTAGATGCTGATGATCCACTCGAGGGTGACTCTTCTGACTCCGATGATTCTGATGATGATACTGCAGCCCTTTTGGCAGAGTTGAATAAAATTAAGAAAGAGAGAGCAATAGAACAGGCTAAAAAGGTAAATATATTTCTTTTTAAAGTGTCTTGATTCTGAGTTATCTAGTTTTTAGCTGTGAACATTAATCTGAGAATAGATCATATGTATAAGCTCATTTCACAAGTGATATTGTATTCAAAGAATTGTATTTACTTACCTATTTTGAATAATTTGTTTGGGGCTGCGATTCCTATAGAAGCCAAGTCACTGATTGTAAATTTATTGTTATGAAACCTTCGAAGTTAATATGAACAGATAAACTATTACAGATCTTTGTCAGACTTGTCATTGAGGTTGTGAGCAAAGGATACCTACTGTCAGCAGCCGGGTTGATCTTATATAATTACTACTCAATAAAAATTATATTCAGCTGTCTTGTTATAAGACAGATTTTAATTGTATTGTTCTTTCAGGAAGCTGAACGAAAGCAAGAAGAAGAAAGAATTCGCATGGAGAACATATTATCTGGCAATCCATTATTGAATTACTCTGCAGCTGGACAGAAGAATGACTTAAAGGTATAATATAATCATGATTAGTATGCATTTGTGTATTAAAATATTCAATTAATATTTTGTATTTATATGTATGTAATTATGTATACATTTAGAGTGATGAATAATTAATTATTAGAGTTAGTTTTGCAACTATAGTTTGCTTGCAATATGCTTCTGGTTCTAGTGTAGGGTATTAGACAATCTTGGTTTAGTTTTAACATTGATCCTTAATATAAATTGTGAAAACTGTATTATAATCCAATCATGGCTTTTCATAAAAAAAATATCTGTAAGTCATTTTCTGTGTTAAGGTTAAATTAGACAATTAGAATAAAAATATTTACTATGTACAGAAATACCCTTGTTATAGATTTATAACAATGTAAATAATTATGATTAAAGATAAATAATCCTAAACCTTGTGTGGCTAAAATTAATACTGGTTACCATACAATGACAGAAATCTTCAGATTAGTAAGTTTCTTACTAATCTGTCATAATTCAACTATATATATAGATTACCTAAATCCTATAGCAAGGGGCATGCAGTAACATTTTGTATGCTATGTCTCAAGTTAGATACATAATGAACGTAGAACTCAAGCAGAGATTCTTTTTAATTCCATATTGGTCTAAGTGTACAGGTGGCACCTACTATACACTTAACATTATCCTTTTTACCGCTTGTGTCGCATTTATGCGAAACATATTTCCGTGCCCCTACCACAGTACATAAATATACAGTAATCTGTCTTCATACAAACGCTCGGAACTCGAGTCATACCTACGCGCCTCGGCGTCGGCATGCGCTCGACACGCAACCAGTCGCGAATGCGCCGCCGCCGCAGTGACGAACAGACGGTGTGTTGTTTTTTAAACAGTAACCGCGCGATTTTTTTACCAAAAATAAGTACAAGTATAGCCTATTACAATACAAAAAGTTTACAGAACAAAAACATAAAATTTTACATTTGACAATTTTCACTATCGAAAATCCCTAATAACTTTTAAACGGATTACCCTATTTACACAATTTCTTTTGCCCTATCTGTTTTAGACCTAAACCTATCAAATGACACTAAAAACAACACAATATCTACACAAACAAAAAATCATGTTTTCAACTTACGTAATATTTGGTCGCGTGAATTTACCTTACCAAAATTAAGTTACTTCATTTATACTGATTCAAAATAGGAAACTATTATATAAATCGAGCTTAGATAGCCTTACAACATATTAAACAGATAGAAACTCAAAGTAGGCAGATTTAATTAAAATGCTGTAGGTGGGCAGCCCTATCGCATGTTTACGTACCGCGCGGCTGTAGGCATTTATTTCAAGGATACGGCCGAGTTACAATACTGTATATTTATGTACTGTGCCCCTACCGCCCGTGTCGTATTTCTGCGACAGAGAACATGCATGCTTTAGGAAGTGAAAACTTCTTTAGCGGCGTTGTGCACTTTTTTGTGATGGGTAAAAAATGTTAAACTCGCGTCAGGACACGTGACCTGATCAAAATTCGTAAGACGGAGGGAAAATTGTCATGTTTGTTTACGATAGCGCAATAAATGAATATTGTATTTTACCACATAAATGATAGTACTTTTATACTGATAATTAAAGCAATTCGTGCAAAATTATTCCCTAACCATTCCAAAATATCAAAAATGCACAACGTTAATATTCAAGTTTTCACTTCTGCCGGCACTCCCGTAGTGCAACCCGTTGATTTTAATTCCATATTGGGCTAAGTGTACAGGTGGCACCTACTATACACTTAACATTTACCTTTTTACCGCTTGTGTCGCATTTATGCGAAACATATTTCCGTGCCCCTACCGCCTGTGTCGTATTTCTGCGACAGAGAACATACATGATTTTTTTGTTCTATTTTCGTCCTATTACCTCCCTAATTATTGTAGGTTTTATTTTATCGATTTGTAGCCGGGCGCCAGGGCTATCGATATTTAGCTAAGCGCTTAAAAGGTTAAATGCTAAGTGATGTGGCAATTATTTATATTTTGTGTGATGTCATGATAATTCTGTTTCATTTATATTATTTACAGGTTAAACGAAGGTGGGATGACGACGTCGTTTTCAAAAATTGCGCGCGTTCGGAACCTGAGAAAAAGTCAAATACCTTCATCAATGACTCCTTGAGGTCTGAATTCCACAAGAAATTTATGGAAAAGTATGTGAAATAAAGAATGTGAAATGTTTATAACATTAATTTATAAAAAGAAATATATAGATATCCAAATGTGAAGAATCAATTTGTTTTTAAGATAATGACTGTTTGTTTGTCATTAAAATTCCATTCAATAAGACAAGAATTTAAGTTATAAACATTGAAGCCTATGCTATATGAGAATGCAGAGAATTCTGATACACAACTTTTTCTTTAGTTTCTTACTTAAAACATGCAGTGTGCATATTGCAGTAAATTTTCTATTCTGCTGTGTTTAAAAGTTTTAAAGATAAAGGAGGCTCCATATGATTTGTTTCACATAAGGCACACTATTTTAAAATTAAACAACTCTGGGATTCAATGGCTCTAGAGGTCTCGGTTTAATTCAGTTGTTAATAATATGGTATCATGGTTTTAAATTCTATGTTCATATCAAAAAGACTTGTAAATACCTAATACAATTGTTTTGTTTTTCATTAATAGGTATGTTAATAAATATTATGCCCCAGGTTCGTCACATGATGTCATTATTAAGATATTGCATTGATAAAATGTTTAATTGTTTAGAAAATAAGTATGACCTCAAAAACTGTAGGTGTAAGTATGCTAGCTCTATAATATGTAAGATTTATTTTTACAATATTGTTGTACCTACTTATAGTATGGCTAGTAAAATTGATTAATTTTCAATTTGGTTTTTTATTTAATGTTAATTATAATAATACAGAGCATTGAATTTGGGCACTGCGCATATTTACGCGTTATAAAAAGCGGCCATGTTAGATAAAATTTTCGATATTCTATGTCTATGGTCGCTATACATATATACAGACAAAGCTATCTTAATTTATTTAGGCAATTTTAAAATTCAAGGGTTATATCGAGTCGTAGTATTACTTATTAAATACCAAACTACTAGCACAGTATAAAGACTAACAGTAGTATGACGCCTTTGATCTCGTAGAAAAAGCCGACAACGTCGCGTAAGGGCATGGAAGCTAGGGTTGTCATAAGTAAAGTAAGTAGTTATTCATATAGTTATTTATTTTAGATCAACATTGCAACGGCTATGCTACATGGATATTGAAATATAAATCACTTATTACAATAATCAACTATTATAAAATGTAAATCACTTAATATAATAATCAACGAGTATAAATGGGCAATTGACAAATATTTTCGGTTTCTAGGGCCATTTTCGTGAAAACTTAGTTAAGGTAAAGCCATTGACATCGCGGTCATTTTAAGGATGGGTGGCCCTGGGATCAGCTTCCAGAGCCAATGTTATCAATATCAAGATTTTTGCAGATTTACTAAGGCCATTTTCGTGCAAACTTAGTTAAGGTAAAGCAATTGACATCGCGGTCATATTATAGATGGGTGATCCTGGGATCAGCTTGCAGAGCCAATGTTATCAATATCAAGATTTTTGCAGATTTACTAAGGCCATTTTCGTGCAAACTTAGTTAAGGTAAAGCGATTGACATCGCGGTCATTTTATGGATGGGTGACCCTGGCTCTGTAAGTTCTGTAAGGTCTGTAAGGCTCTGTAAGTTAATCAACTTACAGAGCCTATGTTTGGGGTTCTTAAGAGGCCAAAATTATGATTATTTTTGAGCTTGGACCCGCCGTTACCAAGATAACTACATAATAGGTACTAGTACCTACGTATTTATTGCATGGAATTAAAATCACACTTGAATTCATTGATGTATAAAAACCCTAGATACACAATCAGCGTCAAAAAACGTCCTCACCAAATGAGCACCCACTTGAACATTTGGGTGCTCATTTAATTTAGTACCGTTCGATCGCTCCGAGAGTAAACATGTCGCAGAGCTCGTTTAAAACTTGTAAAATCACACTTCCAGGACACTAAAAAAGGACGGTGTTTCATATTTTCGTTAAGTAATAATGTTATTATTATAATAGACTTATCATCTGACAACTTACCCGCTACCAATGTCACCGAAAGAAAGCGAAAACAGCCGGAGTGTGAAATAACACAGGCAATTAACTCATTGACTACGGAGTTGAGAAGCGCTTTGTCGGAGTTAAAGTCTGATATGAATAATCAGCTCTCTTCCGTGAACAAAAGCATTAACAGCCTCAGGGATGAATTGAATACACTATCGGCTACCTCTGTTAAGATGCAGAACGAGGTAAAGGAATTGCGGACCGAATACTCGGGTATAAAAGGGGAAATATCGGGTTTGAATAATAAATATAATGTAGTCATGCAGGATGTGACAGATCTGAAAACTTCAGTAAATTTCAATTCGGATAGCTTTGCCGGCTGTACAAAACGACTTGACAAATTAGAATTAAAGACAAATGCTTCTGCTACCGCAACGTCGGCACTGTTGGAAAGGAAAATTGATGCACTGGAGCAGCAGGCAAGGCAGTACAACGTGGAAATAGCCAATATTCCTGAAAAACGTGGCGAGAATTTAATTACAATACTGGAAAAAATAGGACGTGCTGTCAATATGCCAATAGCTACGAAAGACATCATATCTATTCACCGAGTACCACATGCACATGTACAAAATTCTAGACCCAAGAATATAATAGTCAAGTTTACCTCACGGTTGACACGCGACAATCTGTTAAGTGCGTATCGCCTCACCAAAGGTTTGACTACTGATCGCATTGACCTTGTAGGGACCCCATGTGGTATCTATATTAACGAACACTTAACTTTACGAAACAAAGAGTTATTTCGCAAATGCCGCGAAGCAGCTAAAGCAAAGAAATATAAGTTTGTTTGGGTCAGAAACGCGACGATCTTGGTTAAAGAATCTGAAGACTCTCCCACTCTTGCTATTAGGACAGAAGACGAATTATCAATCAAAATCAAGTAAAGTACTTCGCATGCATCCTCGAATAATTAAACTTCTCACTTACTTTTATATGTGTCATTTTTGTTTTGTAAATACTTTTTCACATACGTATACATTATTTTCTTGTAACAGCCATGGCATAGCGAAATACCTATTATGTAATTACGACATATTTGCTTATTGCACAGGGTCGTTTCTTTTGCATTGTATGTACACGTTTCTTAACATGGCTATTTTGAATTCGCACACATTTTCACTCTGTAAACGACTTGTCAGACCTATTTTCAATATTCCATATGGACATCTCTCTACTATACTACTTATAATGTATTCTGATCATCAATTACAGTTTTATAATGGCTAATAATGGTTTATGCATATATTAT
Organism: Catocala sponsa; assembly: GCA_963564715.1. Classification (NCBI taxonomy): domain Eukaryota; kingdom Metazoa; phylum Arthropoda; class Insecta; order Lepidoptera; family Erebidae; genus Catocala; species Catocala sponsa. The sequence continues at coordinate 16,221,229 of OY751331.1, forward strand.
CAAAACTGTCGTGGGATCAGGACTAAACTGAATACGCTGTACATTAACTTACTGAGTCACACTTACGACATAGTCATCTTGACTGAAACTTGGCTGACGCCTGACATTTCAGACAATGAATTTATTGACCCTCGTTATACAGTTTTTAGATATGACCGTAATCGCTCTCTTACCAACAAAAAGGACGGTGGTGGAGTTCTGATCGCAATCTCCAAAGACCTTAAACCATCAAGTCTCTCCCTATCGCCACCGCTACTTCTACCAGAACACGTAATAATTCAAATTCCTTCCCATGCTAACAAATATCTAATAGGTTGTACTGTTTACATACCACCTAATACATCAGAAGAGGTCTATACAAATTTTTTGGATTCCCTAGTAAATTTTCTTGATAATCCCTCCGTAGACCAAATCATACTTTCTGGTGATTTTAATTTACCAGAGGTCAACTGGGTTCCTACACTTTCAGACATGTCGTGTTCCGTGAACAATACTTATACCAATGCTAGTCGTCATTTATTGAACTGTTGCTATCAGATGGATTTGAACCAATTTAATAATCTATACAACTGTTACGGCCGTATTCTGGACCTGTTTTTCTGTAATACACACACGACGGTTCATCCCTCCTTCACACCACTTTTGCCTATCTATACTCATCACCCGGCTTTTTATACACAATTAGAATTTAGAAAACCCTCGTACATACCTAAAATTAAACAACCAAACACACTCAATTACTACAAATCTAACTATGCACAGATAAATGCGAACATAGCCGATACTGATTGGAACTATTTACTTGATAAATTATCACCGGAAGAAGCAGTTACATCTTTCTACGAAAAAATATACAATATTATTAAGGTACATACTCCACTACACAAAGCAAAAGATTCTAAATTTCTCTCTTGGTTCTCAAAATCCCTTTTACGTACACATAAAAGGAAAACCGATGCATGGATTAAATGGAAAAAGTATGGGAACATTAGTCAATACGAAATATTCTCTAATTACAGGGCTAAATTCAAAAAAGAGGTAGACATATGCTATAAGCAATATATAAATAAGGTCGAAGACAGTGTTGCCTCAAACGTTAAAGCATTTTGGTCATATGTCGCTAGCCGTAAGTCTACAAATAGCATTCCCTCAACAGTTCACTACCAACAACAGTCTTCCACTAACCCCAGCGCTATTTGTAACCTGTTCTCTAAATACTTTCATTCGGTTTTCGAACCGTCTTCTTTTGACCATACTTCGTGGGAACCACCGCCCGCTAATCCCGACACTGATATTAATCTATGCAATATCTACTTTTCCATGAGTAAAATCAAGAGAGAGCTCAAGTCCTTAGATGCCTCGAAAGGTCCTGGACCTGACGGAATCCCACCTGTTTTCCTTAAAAACACTTGGGACAAATTATGTCTACCTCTGTATATACTGTTTAATAAATGTATATCCAGTGGTGTCTTCCCGGAGGTCTGGAAACGTGCTAATATTGTTCCTATCCACAAAAGCGGTTCAAAAACGATGTCATAACTTATCGCCCCATCTCTCTGCTATCCGCAATAGCTAAACTTTTTGAAAAATTAGTACACAATGCGATCTTCCCTACTATGCGCCGAGTAATCCTGTGTGAACAGCACGGGTTTGTCAAGGAAAGGTCTTGTGTTAGCAACCTACTTAATTTCACATCTGCGCTATTTGAGGGTATTGATAAAAGGCAACAAATAGACGTTATATACACCGACTTTCAAAAGGCGTTTGATAAAGTCGATCACAAGCTTTTACTTGACAAAATCGCCTTCAATGGCATAAGGGGAAATTTGCTTAGATGGTTTGTATCTTATGTCACTAACAGGAGTCAAAAAGTCGTAGTCAATGGTTACGAGTCTGAATCTTCTAGAGTCACATCAGGAGTTCCACAAGGATCAATTTTGGGGCCATTTTTATTTACTTTATTTATAAATGACATTAAAAATTGTTTTCAATTCTCAAAATTTCTTCTCTACGCAGACGACTTAAAAATATTTAAAAACATCCGTAATCTAGCTGACAGTCTTAATTTGCAGGAGGATCTAGATCGCTTATCGGAATACTGCTCTCTTAATAAACTTAACCTCAGTTACTCTAAGTGTCATAGCATTACCTTTACCAAAAAGAAACAGGTAACTAAATACAATTACAGTCTCGGTAACGTTAGACTAGCCAATGTTAGTTGTCTCCGCGATCTTGGTGTTCAATTGGATGCGAAACTACATCTGGACGCTCACGTTGATATAGTGAACAAGGCTTATCAAATGTTTGGCTTCGTTATGCGAGCATCTAGAGAATTCAAGAGGCCGTCTACCTACTTGCATCTTTACAGGTCCATAATCCGACCCCAGCTAGAATTCGCATCACCCGTGTGGAATCCTTTCTATAAAAAATACATAGAAGTACTAGAAACAGTTCAGCGTAAATATCTCCGTGCTGTTCATTACAGATGCTTCCGAAAAAAAGCGTCTTACTCATTCTTACTTAAATCCTACAATCTCATGTCCCTACAATCTAGACGAATTCTACTGGATATGATGACTCTGTTCAACTTATGTCGTAATAAAATTGACTGTCCTGACCTTGTCAATAGTTTAAGCTACCTGGTTCCACGTACGGTACATGGTCGTGAAGTACGTACAAGACATATGTTTGCAACCAGTTTCTGCCGTAGCAATTCTGGTGTCCGTTCTCCACTTCACCGTTTAGTGGATTCTTATAACAAACATTTTGGCTCTGTTGATATTATGTTTCTTACCAAAGCCATGTTCAGAAATGGAATTATTAATGTATTGGATAATTGTCCTTGTCCATAGATCTCTGATAAACACAACTTCTGACATTTCTTTTTCTCCGTTATTGTTATTATTTTGTTCGCTGTTTAGCATTAATATTGTATAGCATAAGCGTCTAAGCTGTTTGCCCGGTATTAGTGTATTATCTATGTAAGCTGTCTTTATTAGTAGACAACATTTCTCAATGGTAATCTGTGGATAATGCCGTGGGTGGCGTATTTTGTACATTTAGTTACTAACTACTATCATAGTAATGTTTAATACGCTGCTGTTTGTTATCCCTAAATAAATAAATAAATAAATTATATTATAATACTGATTATTGCGTCAAGGAATCGACGTAAAATATTTTTTTTCTGTTTATTTCGTAACAAAGAGCGACCATATAACACGGCTCATTTAAATGAACACTTACTAAACGCATTAACCATACTATTGTATTTCTACTTGATTAGTCCGGGTTATATGTTGACTCTGTTCTAATATTAATAGAGACGCTGTTACTTTTTAAAAATAAATATATTTTATTTGATTTAAAATGATAATGCGATTGTATATATTATTTATTACCAGATTTGTTTTATTACAAACCATAATAGTATTCGCTTAATGTTTTTTTGAAATGATCTTTACGGTATGCTTATAGTGGGATATTTATAAAATGTATCTACATACTTATGTTGGATTTCAGCTTTCTTTGAAATCCCGTGCGATACACAAAATGGATATCCGTCATAGCACAGCAACGATCACAAGCAAGCACATCAACAACAACACTTATCATAATTTTTGGGAGTCAGCTTATATTCTTCATAGTGCCATATTAACAAACAACAATCATGTAAATAATACTATTAAGGGCCACTTGCACAACAACTCACTAAATACGTTTAGCACTAAATACATTTAAAACATCGTGGCATCTCAGTCACCTTCACACGGATGACTGCGACAGCACGATGTTTTAAATCTATTTAGTGCTAAACGTATTTAGTGAGTTGTTGTGCAAGTGGCCCTAAATCTATTATCGAGAGATATATCAAGATAAGATTGCATTATAATATAACAAAGAAAGATACGAAAAAAATTAAAATCTGTCAAAAAGAAGATTATACAATAAACTCAATTTATTTCAAGGAAATTAAAAATCTTATTATGTCGTATCTTTTCAAGTTTTAAATCTTAATTTTCTCCCTCGTTTTATCGTTTTATGTTACTTTAATTTGCATGTACAATCAGTCGCGTAATGGTCAAACACGTATAATTTCAAAGTTGGGCAACCAAATATATGAACAGCAATGAAACATACTCGTAATATAATTTACGTGCGTATTAATTATCTATTATATATTAAGGTAAAAGTAAAAACAAATACGTGTTAAAAACACACATTCACATGAATTTTATAAACTCTACATAATTACGTCACAATATTAATATAAATTAAAATTTATAAAAACAATATTCGATTCCATTCATTCTCGCGAACCCTGCTCGTAAAATGTTATTACCTTTTTTAGATAGCCTTGTATATTCAACTTAAAGTTAAGGTGTTAAGGTTTAATTTACATTAATGAAGGTTTATATAGTTAATATAACTACTTATAAGCAACTGAGGACAGTTTTAAGTGTAAGTTTTGTACGGGATTGTGTATCTAGGGTTTTTATATATCAATGCTTGAATCGAATATTATCTTACGACGCATATTGTTTTCTTACGTCCGCCATTCTGTTTACGTTGTTTATTGGGTTATTTAAAAAGTCTATAATATTTAAATTACTTTATTCTGTGATTTGGCCAGACATGAGAAAATATTAAAACGTTAGTAGGTAGGTAATCTTTAAGTTCACAATACAAAAAATGGTAATACCTACACTTTAAAATAATATTAATAATGAATAAGAGTTTACCTTTCTTTGGTACGCGGAAATTGGTGAAATCGCAGATCCTTACTTATGCGAGATGTCAATTTACAATGTCTCACAGCTCACAGCACACGTCGTATGCACGATTTTAATTCATATTTATAAGCAAATAAATAAGTAATGAACAAAAAACAAGCACGCGCCATCCCCCAAAAGCATGTCCCGAATTACTGAACACGGCGACATACGTAGTTCGGGCTCGCTCTTCCCGCGTCTCGCCTCTTGCCTCCCGCACGATTGACCTGTCTAGACGCGTTCGTTAAACGACTGTATGGATTATTAGACTGTGCTACTAGTTTGCTATTTAACAGTGATCTAGATCTTAAAGTGTGTAAATATGGAGTCTCTGTTACCAATATCTCCGTAACACGAAGTTCTGGAACTGAGACCCTCACCTTCTATTACATGGTTAATTTAACCACCTTTCACTATTTGCCTATAACCTAAATACTGTAGGGTTGGCTCGACAGCGATGCGGATCCCTCCTACCATGATATGGGCCTCTGGAGGTGGCCGGTTCTGAGGACCGTGAAAACAGACGGCCTCGGACTTGGACAGGGCCACCTCAAGGCCCAACCGCCGGATACAACCAACGACTTGTGCGACCCCAGCGGTAGCCAATATAGCCGCCGCCCGGTGCGACTCACCTCTCGCTGTGACAAGTGCCATGGAGGAGCGCACCTCGCAGCACCATGTAGGTACTTACCTACTATAAGTTAATGCCGTCAATGATTATTGATTATTATTAAATAAAGCAGCGAATCTAGTCTAATGGGAGACCGTTGGACTGCTACGCAGAGGTCTTGAGTATACTAATCTGGATCTTGAGTTCGATCCGAAGGCGCGTATCGCGCGCAACGCGCTCTGACTTGTTGAAGTTATGTGCGTATTAAATAGAACTAGCGGTCGCCTAGTGGTCAAAATTCGACCATAATTGATTTAAATTTTAAGTTTGATAGAAATTAAGGTTTTACTGTCGATAACTATACCCTTATAACCACATTTTATTTAGATTTTGTCAAGGTTAGATATACAGGTGAATTTACTAATTTTTTTCAAACAAATAATTATACTCTTTCATTGACAATAGGTACTTCTAAGCTTGCTACTTTGTTTTTTTCTTTATTACATAAAAATACGTAAATAATTATAATATAAAAATAGTGTAAATCCACCCAACGATTGCCTGTAAAAGCCCCTCTTAAATTAAAAAAGTGAAGTGAGACTGGGCGATAAAAAAAGTGGCCATCATCGCTGCGATCATGGGTTGCTCTCTACACAATCGTGACCAATCGTGACTGTTACATTTCATGGGTTGGAATGTTGCCTACATTGAAGGAAAACTTCGATACAGTCGCACTTTTGTTTTTAGAGATGGAACTATTTGCTAGACTTGAGTAGTTCACGAACTAAGAACTATTAGGAATGAATTCTTGACACTGAACTAGAACGAACTATTCCGTGAATCGTTCCTTAATCAGTCCTAGTTCGTCCAGTTCTGAACGAACTAATGGCATAAGAATATCGTGCTCTCTTTCCAGTGCCGGATTAACCACGTAGCAAGAGTAGCAACTGCTACGGGCCCCGCGCGAAAGGGGGCCCCGCATATTTAAGCCCACTCATCTCTACCTGAGCGTAATTTTTTGAGTGAAACTTATTACTTAAGATCTGGTATATTGAATTTACTTCATGTCACAAAAACGTGAAATGTTACAACTTTTCCTACTAAGACAATCCACGTCAGACAACCGGTAACCGACTATTTCCTTTTCGTATATAAAACACCGAATTCTACAAAAAGTAGCTCGTATAAATGTGTAGAATTTCAGTCGGCCCAATAATCAGCTCTACAAAAAGTCTGACGTATGCAAGCACTCTTACCCGAAAGAATTTGCTACGGACCCCGCGCTTGCTTAATCCGGCACTGTCTCTTTCTTTCCTTACTTGAATTACACTAGAAGGAACGAAATGCATTTATTACGTGTTTCCCAGAGTAAACTTTCAAGATCACTGTAAAAAGTTCGATTGGAGTAAACAAAATCTGGAACTTTATTATTAGAGTCATAAAGGTCATTTTATTTTAATAATATAATATATAATATAATATTGTATAACATACACACAACACCATCTAGCCCAAACTAAGCAAAGCTTGTACTATGGGTACTAGACAATGGATAAACATACATATATACTTTTTTTTTTTAAATACATACATATTATACATAGAAACACCCAGACCAAGACAAACATCCATGTTCATGCACACAAATGTTTGACTTGTGCGGGAATCGAACCCGCGACCTCAGGCGTGGCAGTCGGTTACACTAACCACTACGCCATTGAGGCCGTTATTATAAAGCTAGTGATATTTTCTTAGCGATGTTACTAAGGAATAAAGGAACTAAGAACTAATAGTCCTAATAGAACTAGAGAACTAGACGGCCGAGCACACATTATGCATCATCGCTTATTAAAGAACTTACAAATCTATCAAAGACCAGTAGAACTAAAGAACTAATAGAACTAGATTTACGAACTAGTTCATTTGGAAAAATGAACCAGTTCGGAGCGCTCTGTTTAGTGACCGAGCAAGGACAAGTCTACTATTTTCGTTCGTAAGTACATACCTACGTCACAGCCATCCTACCAGTTAAACTAAAACACTAACTATTAGTAGAATTTAGCTTATGAGTCCTTTGACTTATAAAATTCGAATCGACACTAGGAAAATTAGTAATGAGATAATAGAAGATATAAGTCCTATATTTTAATTAATTACATTTTTATAACCACCAAAATATATGTCTATACAATTTTTTTCTCGTATCGCAACCGAATGGTAGAAATATAGTTTTTCGTAACGTCAATCTTCTGTCATTAGCTGTCATCACACAAAATTAATGGCTACCGCATGGGTCGGAACATGGTGTAGTATCTTAGAATAAATCTTATAGGATTTATTTTACTAGCGCCATCTAACGGACATAGTTGAAATAAATTAGTACAAATAGTCGTCAATGTTGTTATTTAAAAAAAAAACGAGTTTATAAAAGAGCCTTACTTTTTTATATACCATTAATTAAAAATAAAACTGAATCTCCAAATAGTTTATTACTTTACTACTTTTGATTAAACGCCATGCTCTAAATAATAAATTAGACTTTATTTATAAAACTTGATTACAGATATGAATTTTCATTTTTATCTCGGCAACATTCTATCAATCAAAATTCAAATATGTCTGCGTCTGTCTTAACTTAATAAAAAGATTTCTTTATAATCTTTTTCTTTTCTTGTTTGGCGAGATGTTTGAAATATATTATGTATATTAATGTGTATAAATTGTGGGTCTAAAAACATATAAACAAGATATAAGTATCTCAAACGTATTTTACATACCATATTTTTTGTATATGATTACGCTATGTAGGATACGTTTGAGATAAGTATATTTTGTTTAAATTTTTTAGACCCACAATTTATACACATCAATATCCATAATATATTTTTGTAGTAGCTATACGTATGTATTAATCTATACTTTACATATCTATATATACGTAGGTACGTGTTTTGACGAACTTCAAATTCAACTATGAGTACTAGATGGCGCTACGAGACACCCATCTATACCCGTAATACATATTAATCTATGGGTCGGAATCTTGCCTACATTGAAGGAAAACTGCGACATAGTCGTCCTCTTTTTTTTAGACATGAAACTATTTTCGTTCGTAATTACATATGTCACAGCCATCCTACCAGTTAAACTAAAACACTACCTAGTAGTAGAATTTAGCTTATGAGTTCTGTGACTTACAAAATTCATATCAATACTAGGAAAATTAGTAATGAAATTATAGAAGATATAAGTCCTATATTTTATTTTAACACATTTTTATAACCACCAAAATATATGTTTATACAATTTTTCTCATATTGTAACCGAATAGTAGAAATATAGTTTTTCGTAACGTCAATCTTCTGTCATTAGCTGTCATCACACAAAATTAATCATACATATTAATCTATGAAATTAATGGCTGCCGGTTTGTTTACATGCTCGCGCGCAATTATTTTTGTGTTTCGCTGTATTTGCGATGTTTTCTATGATATTCACGTCGAGTTGAGCCAGGAAATTAAGCATCTTCACCGGTGTTGTGTCTTTTCACGTCAAGTTCGGTACCTACTCCGTGTAAAGAAGTCTAGGCCCTTCAGTTTGGCAGTTTGGATCTTATTTACTGAAGAATTCAGTTAGCATTGTTAATACAATGTTGTGATTTTGGCAAAACCTGTAAACATTGTGTTCTTTGTTTATATATTGTGAAATGGTGAATAATAAATTTTGCAAATCGAACCAGTAGTTCCTGAAATTAGCGCGGTCAAACAAACAAACTCTTCAGCTTTATAATATTAGTATAGATAATGACATATCAGCAACTAGATGTTCCCGCGGTTTCACTCGCGTTTATCGTTACTGCGCCGCCCCCGTGGGTCGTAGCGTGATGTTATATAGCCTATAGCCTTCCTCGATAAATAGGCTATCCAACACTAAAATAATTTTTCAAATCGAACCAGTAGTAATCACGCAGAATAATCCAGGAGAAACATCGTTTGTACTATGTCTGTAATGGGTAATTATTTTGCTGCGATGTTATTTTAAAACTGCGATATCTCCTAAGATATTCATTGAAATCGAATGATGTAAAGGGCAATTTTGTTTTAAATTAAATACTTGTGATGAATAACGTATTTATTTGGATAAGGATTAATATCATGTTTATAAAAATACCTTCGCAAATAATGCATTATTTTAGAACAAATTTCGTTAGCATAAAAATGGTTATAGTGAGCCAACCTTAAAAGATAGACATATGCTGTCGCAGACTTTTTTTTAGAACTTTTAAAGGGGAACAATTCTGTCATACATGATTTTTGCGTAACTTTACGCAGCTGTTACGTTTGTAATATTATAAAACTGTTTACGCAGCGCACGCAGCGGAAGCTCTCAAAAGGAAAAAATACTCTCCGATTTTGAAACATTCTTCATTGGTGCTCCGCTCCTATTGATCTTAGCGTGATGATATATAGCCTATAGCCTTCCTCGATAAATAGGCTATCTAACACTGAAAGAATTTTTCATATCGGACCAGTAGTTCCTGAGATTAGCGCGTTCAAGTAAACAAACAAACAAAAAAACTCTTCAGCTTTATAATATTAGTATAGATACTATCTTAAGGCCCCTCTACACAATGGCCCATGATGGGCGAGTACAGGCACGCACGATTATGTAGAGAGCATAATCGTATGTGAGCGGCCATCATCGCCTATAAGGGTCCGGTCACACAGACCGGGTCGGAGAGCATCGGCCCGCTTTTTTCTTTTCACACAGACCGGATCGTATACGCTTGGAATTGGCTGGAGCGGAGCCGCCAACTATTTCACATAGACCGGCTGGAAGAGATCTGAAAGCGGATGCGCTCGGTGCCGCACGCGATCGGAGCCGATCGGCTGCGCGAGCGAGAAAGAGCACGTAATCGGAGCCGGTCGGCTCCTCTTATTATTTCAGACGAAGCACGTTCAAACATTCTTAATGATAAAAGAAGTGTACATGCAAAAATAAACCTTACTACAATTACTCAAAACTCTGTTTCCAACGTAATAAAAATCTGCTCTCCTCTCCGAGCCGGTCTGTGTGAACGGACCCTGATCGTGACTAATCGGTGAATTGTCGGTACATCAAAGGAATGCGTGCCGATAATCGTGCGCATGTCCGCACAATTGTCCATCAATCAGTCGCACGGCAGAGGTCAAGTAAGAAGGTAGTGGTTTTTAGAGTATCTCAACTCTTTAGAATTATCAGGAGTGCCTTCCCATACGTTAATGCTGAAAGTTGTTATTCCAGCCTGTTAATGAGAAATCTTGACGCACCAAAGCTATGTAATGGTACACGGCAACAAATTACTCATCTAGGACGCAATATTATAAAAGTTATAATCATGACTAGAATTGCAAAAGGAGAAAATCTTTTAATTCCCCGTATTCCGATGATTCCGACCGATTTGCCATTTCAGTTCAAAGGAGTACATATTCCCCTAAAAGCAGCATTTACGATAATAATAAACAAAATTGTTTTCCACTATGTGGCGTGCTCGCCAGTATCATACCCGCAAAATCTTTATGTTTTAGCAAAGGACGGAAAATAGAAAACGTAATTTATAAAAATTTATTAAATTAAGCTATATCTGCAGAAAACCACAGCATTTATATGTGTATTATTTGCAAATTCATACCCTTTTTTACAACAAAAGTTAACCTATGTCCTTTCCCAAGGTCTAGTCTATCTTTGTATCAATATTGAAATCGGTTGTAGGCGCGATAATGACAAATTCCCATACAAACTTTCATCCCTTATTTCAACCCTTTGATACCTTTTTTTACAACAAAAGGTAGCCTTTGTCCTTTCCCAAGGTCTAGTCTATCTTTATACCAAATTTAATCAAAATCAGTTGTGGTTTAAGCGAGATAATTACGAATTCCCATACCAAATTTCAGCCCTTATTTCAACCCCTTCATACCTTTTTATATAACAAAAGGTAGCCTATGTCCTTTCTCCAAGCTTAGTCTATATCGGTTATAAATTTCATAAAAATCGGTTTGGTTTAGGCGAGATAATGACGAACTCCCATACACACTTTCATCCCTAATTTCAACCCCTTCAATCATGCTCTTTTTTACAACAAAATGTAACTTATGTCCTTTCCCAAGGTCTAGTCTATATTTGTACCAAATTTCATCGAAATAGGTTGTAGGTGCGATGATGACAAATTCCCATACAAAATTTCATCCCTTATTTCAACCCCTTGATACCTTTTTTTACAACAAAAGGTTACTTATACGTGTATACAACACAATGTTAACAGATCTGTTATTCTGTAACATTTCCTGATCCCAAGACCATAGGTCGTAGGGTTAACTAGCACCTAAAAACTAACACCTATTACACACACAACGCCACACATACATGCATGAACACACACTTTTACATTAATACACACATACACACACAAACACACACACACACACACACATAAACACACTTACGCACACACATATACACACACACACACACAATCATACACTCACGCACTCTCACTGCTCAACGTCAACTAAAACTACTAGTTTCACTCAATACACACTCCACCTATTCAGAGTCTGGAGAGGCTGGTAATCTGTAATACAGGTCTCCTAGTACAGACACCAGTCCCTCACACAGATTGTACTATATTATGAATAATATGTAACTAGATACCTACTATTGCATTGTTTTTGTTAAACTGTGTGAGAGAACAAATAAAAGTTATTATTATTATTATAATTATGTCCTTTCCCAAGTTCTAGTTTATCTTTGTACCATATGTCATCTAAAATCGGTTATAGTGCGATAATGACGAATTTCCATACAAACTTTTATCCCTTGTTTCAACGCCTTCATGCCCTTTTTTACAATTAAAGGTAACTTATGTCCTTTTTCAAGGTCTAGTCTATCTTTATACCAAATTTAATCAAAATCGGTTGTGGCTTAGGCGAGATAATGACGAATTCCCATACAAACTTTCATCCCTTACTTCAATCCCTTCACGCCCTTTTTTACAACAAAAGGTAATCTATGTCCTTTCTCAAAGTCTAGTCTATCTCGGTCATAAATTTCATAAAAATCGGTTGTGGTCTATGCGCGATAATGACGAATTCCTATACAAACTTTCATGCCTTATTTCAACCCCTTTATGCCTTTTGTACAACAAAAGGTAGCCTATGTCCTTTCCTAAGATTTAGTCTATCTTTGTATGATATTTTATTGAAATCGGTTGTAGGCACGATAATCACGAATTCCCATACTAACTTTCATCCCTTATTTCAACCCCATCACGCCCTTTTTTACAACAAAAGGTAACTTATGTCCTTTCTCAAAGTCTAGTCTATTTCGGTCATAAATTTCATCAAAATCGGTTGTGGTTTATGCGCGATAGTGAGGAATTCCTATACAAACTTTCATCCCTTATTTCAACCCCTTTTTTACAACAAAAGGCAACCTATGTCCTTCCCCAAGGTCTAGTCTATCTTTGTATAAAATTTTATTGAAATAGGTTGTAGGCGCGATAATGACGAATTCCCATACAAAATTTCATCCCTTATTTCAACCCCTTGATACCCTTGTACGGGAGCTCTTGGATTCGGTTCTCGGGTCGGGCAAAGTGATAATGGATTTTACGTCAAGAAATTCCTAGTAGCAGTGCCTATGAAATGTAGAATTGTGCCCAGTAGACGCCAATATGACCTAAAACCATTGCTGGTAAAATGTGGATGAAATATATTACACACTCATTTAGCCAACTTAGCCGCTCGTCTCTATTTCCGCAGAGGTAATCTTTTCAAAAAATCTTTTCCTACCCCTTCGAAGATATTGGCGTGACACTATGAACGTTCGTATGTTATAAATTAGTACTAGGAAATTTTACTTTGAGAGAGTAGACTTCTGTATCATTTTCTGTGGCATAGCTAGTAAGTACTTATGTTAATGAGTCGGTTATGAACTACGTACCACGAGAGTACTCGTAAATAAAAGTAAGCTACAATCGGTAAAAAGTAACTCTAAGGATTTAGACGCATAAAGATATGTAGGTACATATAATAGCCTTTTCACTTGTAAACTTTTGCCTTTAAGGAATTTAGCTTAGGGAAAGATATATTCAGACAAATAATACGATTCTAAACAGCATGTTTAATTAATAACTTAAGAAGAGAAACAGCAAAAATGCGTTTTTAACGAAGATGAAAATTTTCCTATATTTATCCGTACCTATATTTAATTCATAATATTTATTAGGTATTCCTTTTCTTTATTGCTTTTAGTAATAAAAGATATTTGACGAATAATTATGGTAGACCGGATGGACAAAGAATGATAATTATTACAACGGTATTTATTTATTCATTTACTAGTTTTCACCCGCGGCTTCGCTCGCGTATATGTAGGTTAGGTTAGGTTTGCAAGTTCTTTTTTCTGGATGAAAGGTACCCTATGTCCTATTCTGTACCCCTGACAACGTGTATGCAAAATTCCATGTTGATCGGTTGAGTAGTTAAGGCGTGAAAGCGTAACAAACAAACAAACTCATTTGCGCATTTATAATATTAGTAAGGATTCGTAACAAAAAATATTGTGTTGAACATATTTGTTTAAATTAATAGTTTTTAACATCAATTGCAATTAAGTACTAAATTAATATAAATTTGTGGATTCTCAATCTATTAAATCTATTAAGAATTATATATTACTAGATGTTCCCACGGTTTCACCCGCGTTTATTGTTACTGCGCCGCCCCCGTGGGTCATAGCGTGATGTTATATAGACTATAGCCTTCCTCGATAAATAGGCTATCCAACACTAAAATAATTTTTCAAATCGAACCAGTAGGTCCTGAGATTAGCGCGTTCAAGCAACCAAACAAACAAACTCTTCAGCTTTATAATATTAGTATAGATTTAAAAACATGTCATTTTGAATACTAAATTTATGTCAAATAAAATCCAATAACGGTAAATATCGATGAATTACTAGGTACTTATTTAAGAAAATCCTAATCCTAACTAATATTATAAAAGCGAAAATGAGTTTGTTTGTTTGTTTGTTTGTTACCTTTTCACGCCTAAACCACTGAACCGATCATCCTGAAATTTTGCATATATGTTGCCAGGCGTACAGAAACGGACATAAGCTACCTTTCATCCTGAAAAAAGAAATGTTCCCGAGAAAACAATAATAACGTTCTTATGATAAAATAGATGGCGCCACGTGGATTTCGAATCATGATTGAATTATATTATTACAAGCAGAGTATAACCCGAATTGATTGTCAAATTCTAAATTAACGCGAGCGAAGCCGCGGGCAAAAGCTAGTATATAATATAATTAAAAACATTGTTAAACTTACAAGTCAGTATGGCAATAGTATGTAGGGTTGTATCAGCAGAACATACCTAAGTACATATAATGAGTCTTGGTTTCGTATTGAATGCGCGTGCCTCGTTATTTGCGCCGCATCAATGAGTGTGAAGTTGTGAACACATTATATGCAGTCTAGCAGGCTGGACGTGTCCGGCTCAATGTTTAGTGTTTACGTTATTAAAACGGACGATGTGTGCAAGGCGAAGGAGGGGAGGAATGTGGCGAGTGCGGCGCCGGCGGCGGCGGCGGCCCACCTTGAGTGGGCAGGTTCACCGGCTGATCCCGCCGCGCGCCTCCGCCGCTCAGTTCTCGCCAGTCGAGTGAGCGCTCCGACAGCGAATATGGCTGGTCAGAAGGCGGCGTGTCTGTGCGCGTGTTTCATTTTGTTTACTGTAGCGGAGGCCGTGCTCTCCGGATTATACATTGATAATGGCGTTGATCAGACTGTTATACATCACTCGATGACGCGACATGAGAGGATGGTAGTTGAACACGAAATATTGGAGCTGTTGGGTCTGGGGGAGAGGCCTCGACGATCTCGGGCGCCACCGCTGGATCGCTCCGCGCCCAGCTTCTTGTTGGACGTTTACAAGCAATTGGCCGAAGAACATGAACAAGCTCGGCCAACTCGAAGCTCGGAGATGGCACTCAGTGGTGAAGAACAACATGCAATTGATGAGAGCGACCTCATCATGACCTTTCAAAGTAAAAGTAAGTATAATTAATATGTATTTAAACTAGAGTCCTTGTTAAATGCAATATTACATAATTAGGTGTGTATTTAAATGATACAATGGTTTGGATATATCCTTTTGCTTGATTATTATTATGAGCATTATTTGTGTTTATGACGTGGGCAATTTATGTTATTATTATTGTACCAATTTAGTACCTACCTAATTTATTTAATAAATTAGTTATCGGGTCGACGAACTTTACCTCATTTAATAGTTATTGTAAAAATTATGATTTATTAAATTATCTTAAATTTATTAGAGACATTACTCATAAAGTTGAATCTAAGTGAAGGCATGCGACGAGATAAAAGTGCCGGCTCATAAAAGCACACGCTGTGATTGAGCCTTTTTGTTTTCATCAACATTTTGTTTACGGCAATTATACAAAAAATACTACCTGAACAGATCAGGTAAAAACAGAGTAGTCAGAAATGATGAGTCACTGTCTTTGGTGAACATTCCTGGCTTTGTACATCAAATAACTACTGTGAGTTCGAAATCCAGTGGCGTCATACCTACACAACAGGTAGGCGAAGCTGTGATTAAGGATACACGTAACAGTAAACAATATGTAACTAACTAAGTACTCGTATTTTGTTTTGTAAACAAACAGTGTGTGTATGTACCTTAGTATTCCTATGTTACTGATTATTATAAACTATAGCGTTATTTAACTAGCCATAGATGTACGAGTAGCTGTACATCATTAAATGAGACAAATACATATAAATGTTCTAATTATCAAGCCATTGGATTGTGCCCAAAATAATAATAATAATAATAACCGTAACCGTCATTTAAACACTGGCTTACAGCCAAGTATTAGAACAATCCCCATATAATAATAATTTATATATTTGCCTAAAAACAACATAAATACATATTCACTTAATGTTGTCTTCTGTTTACGCGAATGTTATTAATTGAAATTAAACTACTAGGTATATACGGATTTTATCGCGTTGTTTATTTGACACTACTATTACTACTAAACTTTACTAATTTTTAAGCTAATTAAATTATTGAAACTATTAAAACTATTACTATACTATTTGTGTAAACACAAATATAAAAAAAATACAAACACTTCAATTTTATTTATTTGTATAGATAAAATATTAAAAAGAGAGAGACCTATCTGTACGTCTAAGAAGTAACATAAACTCTAGTAAAAACATGATTGTGTATTTCTAATACTTAATTAAATCCTAACTAATATAATAAATACGAATGTGAGTTTGTTGTCTCGACCGATTGTCATAAAATTTCGTCGAAAAGGACATAGGTTATCTTTCATCCGGAGAAAAGTCTAATCCAGCCTACATTTACGCGAGCAAAGCCGCGAGCAAAATCTAGTTGAAAATAAATGTGCTTTGTCAGTATAAACACAATGACGTTATTAACTTATTACTTAGTAGGTACCAGATCTTTCTGGAACGCAATCAAATGCTATCTTTTCAAGGAAATTATGAATCGTATGTTGTTCGACTTGGAGAAGATATTGTTAATGGAATTAAATAATTTTATTTGATATAGTTTACAAATTGATAGTACCTAATTAACGATAGTTTGTAGAAGTATCGGGCTCAAATAAAAATGTCAAATAAGGACAGTTCAGAAAATATTATTGGATAATAATTGTGTTCGTGAGTTCTAGTAATCCATGTGTGTTGTGTTCGTTAAAAATCACCTGTGTGCAACTTGCGGCCAAGACGAGTTCCAATCTGGAAAGTTACATGCGTCATCATCAAATTCTTCTACTTATCTCTATCCCTTATTACTGAGGTGACATGTGGTTTGAACTGACAGTTTTTAAATAAAGCCCAAAGCAAAGATATTGTATAATATAACAATATCTTTGGCCCAAAGCACACAAATAAGTGACCAATAGACTGGCTGTCGCCACGCTTAATCTGTGACGTTCTCGTATACCGATGACGTTAAGCCTTAGCCATTAATAGTCAAGGGATTGAGTGCATTGTGCGTTAGTCTAAACATGGGTGATTCTACGTTAAGAGGTACTTGCGGTGGCTAAATCAAAATACCATGCATTAGTTGAAAATTTGCGGCAAACGACAAACATACATAATAATAAACATGTTTATTTTGTTATCAGTAAATTGCAATACCTAAATTAACATAGTTTAGATTTTACTGCATGTCAACCTTAAAAAAGGATCTACCCTGGCCTGTCCCTTTACTATCTCGCAAAGAAGTCTGTGTAATTTAATACATTTCTCAGTTAAGCATTATTTATTTCATAAAGAAGCGTTAGTAAAAAGGGTAAATATAAAATCAAATTACTTTAATATTCAATTTAAAAAAATACGCAGTTTTTGTCCCTCGTATTTTAAGTAACCCACCCTGGACGTTTTACGTTCGTTAAAAAATGACGACAGAGTACCTGTCGTTACAAATTTAAATCTCGAAGCATTGAATTTGATGTGAAGTTAACAAAAAACGACGTACGAGCCAATCGCGTGCTCTTATTGGCGAACAGTTCGTTCAGACTACTCAGCATTGTGCGGATGTGTCGGTGAATGCAGTATCTCCACTGGTAAGTCTTATTCCTTTGTTATTCAGAGTATAACTTTGTAATGTGTATTTACTTTAATTGCTGCGTAGTTTATCGTGTTCCTTCGTTTTTCTTAACAATATATAGTCTTATGATTATGTTCGTTTTCCGGTGAAAATGTCTCTCCCCTGCCGTATGTAGCCTGCCTCATGAGATGCCAGGGTAGAGACCGTAAGTCCAGGATCAACACGGAAGTGCGCTATTATTAGCGGCGCCCACGAATAAAAAAGGACAACTTTTAAAAAAATCTATCAAGTGAGGTATGCAAAATAAAGGGATTTAAATGGCCATTACGAAAATATATACATACAACTTACACTCTTTGCGCTGTAGCATGGTGCGGGTGACAGTTTTAGTAACATTTCGTTTCACTCTTGAAAGTTGCCGCGATACAAATTATGACTTAGTATTTCAGCTGTACCACATTCGTAATATATTAAATCATTATTTACTGTAGTAAATTGAATTAAACCCAACCAGAATGTTCTAGTCTACAAATAAAATCTAATGGAAAGAAAAATTAAGCAAAGTGTTATGCGTATAATGTAACGCCATAGACGTATTTAATGATGGGATGTACTGCTACGATCGATAGTCGAT
The DNA here is from genome assembly GCA_963564715.1 of Catocala sponsa. NCBI lineage: Eukaryota > Metazoa > Arthropoda > Insecta > Lepidoptera > Erebidae > Catocala > Catocala sponsa. The sequence goes on from OY751331.1 coordinate 16,239,911, forward strand.
GTTTTTTATAATATAAAACGTATATTGGGCGTAGTTCAATTATTATTGTAAAAAGTCTATAATTATATTAATGAAACAACAGAACATATGTATATAAAAAAATTGATTTTATTCGTCTAAACTCATATCAGAGTCAGGAACATCTGAATTGTTATCTGAATTTTATTAACGATGACTCCATTATATTGTCAATATGGATGTCACGATCCCAATCAGACATAATGTCCCTTTTAGTTTTATTCGCAACCTGCGACTAGTCTTCAGGTTGAACATTGTTGATGGCGTCTTGTAATAGGGCCAACATCTTATTTGCCGTAAATGGCGGCGAAGTATTATGTCTTGCGGCGTGACCTTTTATTTGGGCCCAAATCAGCTCAATAGCGTTATACTAGCAATGGTAAGGTGGTAGTCGAAGGACCTGGTGGCCTTTTTCTTTTGCCATTTCGTCCAGAGCATAGGTAGGAGTTGGTGGCTTATAACGCCGTACTAAGGCAATAAGCTCTGTCTTTAACATTTTTATATTTATATTCTGCTGTAACTCCGTTTTCATTCAGCCACTTCACCAACTCGCTTTTGCGGTTGGATTGGTTTGGGGGTTTATTAAGTTGTACCGAATGGTAGGGTGCGTTGTCCATTATTATGGTCATAGGCTCTTTTAAATTGTTTAATAGACCTATGAACCAATCTTTAAAATTTTCGTTGTTCATCTCCTCATGATACTCTGTAGTATTTTTTGACTTAAAAGCCAGCAAACAATTAGGGACGAATCCACTTGCTGTACCTGCGTGACAAATAATAAGGCGTTCGCCTTTGCCCTCCGGCACTTTGGTACACGATTGTGCCGTATCGTCGGTCCAGCTTTTACCCACTGTGCGGTTGGCGTTTAGCCACGTTTCATCCAAAAAAACAACTTTGCTCCAATCAATTATGTTTTTAGCCTTTCTTAAAAATGAACATCTTGCTAGGGCAATGTCAGTCCTCTCCATAATAATCTTCCTTTTGTTAACTTTTTTGTAAACAAAGCCAATATCTTTTATAACTTGCCGCAACGAAGTAATACCTCCTTTGAACAAGTCAGCTTCTTTTAATGATTTTAGAAGCTTATTTTGTTGTTCTCTTTCAAAGTAGTCTCGGAGGCGAACAACAAGCTCCCTGGCCTGACTACCCAAAACAGATTTTTTGTATGCTTAGGCATGGTAATAACAACAAACTATAACAAATAACAATTTAACGAAAATGAAAACAAACAATGAAATAGCAATAAATACGTGTCACATACAAGGCGCTAGCACTCGTACTGACAGCATCGCACGATAAACAAAATGGCCACCACGCCGATGCATCATAGAGCAAAAATGCTGTCACGAAAAAAAAGCATACACCCGATTTTGATTATTTTATATAAGTACAAAGATATTATTATGTAGCCATAAAATATATATATATATATATTGATAAGTTTATACACGTAGTTACACTGCACGACTCAATAACACACTAATTTTCATAACACTATTAATGAGAACTAGATTTATGCTGCGAGTATCGTTAGTGATAAAAATGAATTGCATAACGTCACATCCCTAGTGGTAGGTACTGACAGATGTCAACGTCATACAGGCAACTGTCACCCGCACCATGCTACAGCGCAAAGAGTGTATATGTTTATACAGTCGGTTGTTTTTGTTTTAATCGATTGTTGACTTGTTTACGTATATTATTTTACTTTAATACAACACATATTCGTTTTCTCTGTGTATTATACGTTGTTTGATTTTAGAAATGTTTGAATAAGCCTTTTATTGTTTTTTTTGTCATGCCTTCCCGAAAAAATGAACTCGTAAAGAACATCTCGAAAAAAAGCGTTTGGCAAAAAGACTGCGATACCAACATTTAAAAAATGACATCGAAAAGTATTAGAAAAAGACAAGAAGAAATATGAAAGAAAAAGAGGAAGGAACTATTAAGACTGTTAATTAAATGACACCCAGAGAGAAACAAAATGCTGGAAAGTTATGGAGAGAAAAGGCAAGACTGCGGAGACAACAGCGCCGTGAGTCGGTTGCGGCAGTCGGAATTGTTACCCTCTCGCTCCCAGCCGTGGTTTAGTCCATGGTCCGGAGTGAGAGGTCGTGAAACGCCGTCGCCTCCATCTGTGAGGAAGTTATTTCCATCAAAGAGGCGGGAAGGAGCACTTAAACTCTGTCCTCAACCGCAGAAACGGGCGCCGGAGGACACGGGACGGCCTCCAGCCACCATGAGGTTTTACCTGGGGTTGGTGGGCTCCGTGGGCCTGCCCACCACTCGAACAGCACCAGGTCTGAGAGGCGGCGTGTTTGTTCCTACGCGCGCCTCTGTGTCGTGTCTTCGTCCCCCCACAAGGTGACAGTAGGGATAAAATTAGAGTAATAAAAAGGGTAGGTCTATTTGTGTAGTGGCCGCGAAACCTCGGCGGGGTCGCGATTGCATGTGAAAGTGATTCACGCGGCCCCGCCGACTCTGAATATGTTGAGGAACGCCGTGGTAGGTTTAGTCGGTATTATCGGGATATCTTTCCCCCGGTGAGTCTGAAATAACCTGTCTGTCGCCCTGTGGAGAGGTATGAGTCAATGAATACCTCCACGTAAAAAGAAGAAAAAAAGACTGCGGAAACAACGTTTAAGACTCCAAGATATTATTAATGCTCTTGTAACCCAAAAAAAACTAAAATTATCTTTTGCAATTTAAGTGCAATTAATATTATGTGATTTTTGTTTAAGTAGATACTAAGAAATTTTGTTTCCTAAACTTAATAATTCAAGTTACATTAAAAAGACTGTATGAACATTAAGTCTGTTTTGATAGTTATAAACTATCACAAAAAATGTATAAATAAAGTTGATTCTAAAAAAAATAATGACTTTTATCTTCCCTGTACAGGGAGATATCCTACCCTGGCCTTCATCTATCTACCCTGTATAGAGTATCTGCCCTGGTTCATTAAAGAACCTGTAAAAATGACTTAATTTACTGGCCATTTTAAAGTAGTATACAAAATACTTGATTACATAGTACCTACAACTACGAAAAAATATATATATTTCAATATTTATGTCGCGCCACCTTTCCTAACATCGGACAACCTCTTAACGTAGAATCACCCATATAGCGATTTAGTGAAGGCTTTCAATCGGGTCTAGCATAGACGCCTCCTATCGATATTGCCACTTTTCGAATTGCCGAAGAGATTATGTGAATGGCTTGTCAGTTCTTAAGCTAGTAGATTCAGCTAGGCGATGATAGGCTATTATAAAAATATCCATACTATGCACATAAAAATTTTTACATGGTTAAAAATGCTGCAAGGCTTCGTGCTATATTAATTTCTATATGAACGACTTTATATAGTATAAGTATCGGCAATATATGGTTTCTAGTTCACAGTGGCAAATCTTGTGATCATCTTGAGTCTCTCTTACACGGTAGGGACAATTAGAACACGTATCAAGAATTTAGCTCTTCATATCTTTGCCGTACTATTAAAACGTAGAATTTTCTGCTGAAACACGAATTTAATCCTTTTTTCGAGCGGGGCGTGATAAAAGACCTAATAGCTGTAAGACCTCGATCCTCGGTATAGACATTTTGAGTAAAGCCTGCACTGTGCACATTTTCTTCATTTCTAAGATATTAGAGATCTTCAGTATCTGGAGTGACGCTAGTTCTGTAAACGCCTTTACTAAAGACCACTGGGATTCTGGGTATTGACATCTTAAGTGATTAAGTGACCTCAATTCTGTACACGGCTTCTCTATCTCCTAGTCCGTTTGTATTCTCAGTATTGATATCTTAAGTGACCTGATAGTATTAAAGATGTGATTTTAGAGACATGACTCATGTAGGTATATTACTTTTTGATTGCCTCGGTGCCACGCTCGGCGCCAACGTAACAGCCGCGGTGGTAGTGAATGCGACTGCTGTGCTTGCGGTCTCGGTTTTACGCTTCGAGTTAATACACAAGTATTGAGTTATTCTTTAACAAAATCGAGTTAGAAAGAACGCATAGTCGTTAGTCCTACGCCTAATGTTTTTCAGTTCGCGTTGGATTAGATAGATATCTAGGGAATAGAAAGTAAAGTGAAATGAAAGTTATATGCATATGTACACAAATGTGGAAATCGAACTCTTCAAGATCAAGTACCGATACTGATACAAAAGAATTACACGCAGTGAATATTTATCGATAGAAGTGTAGGCTCCCTGACTTACTTTTACTATACGCTCTTCTGTATTCAATTTAAGTTCCGTAGCACGAAACAGTTTTAATATAAATTAGCATACTCTCCAATATGACAATATAATGTAAATGTAGAATGCGCAAGCGCACCTATCTTGCCTGAACCTATGTTATGTCCTATGAATAATCATATTTTATATAATGCCTTATGCATATACATAACGCTATACCTAATCGTTAAAAACGTATATTATTTATTACACACACCTGTAGTTGGAGTTGAATTACAACCAGATCATTGAACACCTGTTTACAATCCATCCGAAACCTTATTTGTCTACCGATAATGCCACACCTGTATAATATATGGAAATTCATAATAGTAAAACTATATATGTTTGCCGAGAATCACTTTTTGCACGTGTTCAATTATTATAATTTCATAATTCACATATTGGTTATAGCACAACAGGGATAGCCTAGTAGGGCAATCGTTGGACTACCACGCTGAGAACTCAAATTCAATCAAATGCGATTTTGACTTCTTGAAATTATGTGCGTATCTTAATAATTTCTGCAAAGCCGAAGATATTGAACGGCACATAAATTTAATTGCACACGAAGTTACGAATTGGTTGTATGTATGGACGTAAATTAGCAGCAGACTATGAAACAGTTCGACTAGGATTTAGGTTTTAATTATGCTCGCACCTTAACTGCTGTAAAACCTACGCAGCCAGTATGACCTGATTTTTGTGAAGACGTAGGGAAAATTAAACTGTCATTTTGTTCAAGTAAAATTTTTTAGTAGAATTTTGTAGAAAATTTCCAATTTGATCTATTAGTAGAACAAAAATCATAGAACATATTGGAATACATGTCTTGTAACTCGCTACGAATTTAATATGAAGTATATTGAAGGAGTTGGAAAATTGATCCTTCTTAACAAAGAACAACCTGTATGAATTTACCAAGTGCTTGTAGATGTTTGTCCATTGCTTAACCTTGGAATTTTCTACAAACTGTAGAAGCATGGCTTCGGAAGAAAAACCTATTGCCTGCTATTTTTTTGGGGTGAAAGACCTTTATTAGGCATGGAGAAGAGACGCTGCGCTAGTAAGCGGGTAAAGTCATCTTCATCCCTTACGCTTGTGTTGGCAATTAAGCGATTTCTTTTTTAAAGGTTGGCAACACGTGCTGTTTCCTGTGGTGTTTCAAAAGTTCATAACCTACGGTAGCCACTTGCCATTAGGCGGGCTGAACGCTGGTTTGCCAACTTAGTATAGTTCTAGACAATAAAATCAAATCAATTATGGTCGAATTTCGACCACTAGGCGACCATTAGTTATATTAATGAGGAAACTTATGCCTATGTGTCATTCATAATTTCGGTGATTATTGTAGTCGGCGTATAATCAAGCTACTCATATTACAACATTTGTATCCGCATAAATATCGTCTAGAATTACAAATCTAAATATATTCCATTAAACGTGCATGTATAATTAAACAGGCGCAGATAACAAGTTAATTTTATATTATATACGCCGCGGTGTATGCATCTACCATATTTAGCACTGATTTATATACTGGTTATGTACCCGACGGAATATCCCATTGGCAACATTTCAGGTAAGATCTGACTTCACGTTATACCAAATTATAAGATCAGATCATTGGCATACGATCTGTTCTTGAATCTTGATTGATTCCTGAAACTCATCTTTTGTTTGATTTACTTAATCAGTTTTACATTTTTAGCAAGCCGTAGCGTATGCGCTACGGCTTGCTAAAAATGCTAACTTAACTAATGTTAGCTTATCTAGGTTTCAGAACGTCCATGCTTTTTACGAAATCCGTTTTAGTTTTATATGTTTGTATTGTTTGTCTATAGTCAGTAGTTCCCAGGTGGACCTCCAGTGTCCACGGAAGACTCGACGGGGGTCTAAGTTGGCATGACAAAAGAATGGGGGTTCACAATTCGTATGCGGACCACGAAAATTTATTTGCTTTCGATAGTGAAGAACTAAAATGTTGGCTTGACTTCACCTATCAATGTAGGCAGATAATATTTTAAGAAGCTCAGCGAATGTTACTTGTAAAAACTTGCATATTCCATATTCAGTACAACGTGTCGAGACTTGCAAAGCGCCGCCGCTGCCGCCGTCGCCGTCAGCAAAGCTTTTTAGACGTGCAAAGGGACGAAATACGACTTGTGGTGTATGTGTTTGCAATCTTGCATGAACTTATTTGGTTCTTCACCAATAAAAATACGAATGCCAAGGATAAACGTTACTCATTTGTTTCTGGAATTTCGAAAATAAAAGTAAAGTAAAGTGAATCGATGTTAGTGTTTGCCAGTATCAGAAAAAGTAAGTATTTACCTGCCTATTTGTTATACATACTTTTATTTTATGTTGTAATAAATATATTTGTAATGTTTGCGTGTGGTAGGTACGTATTAAAAATTAAATACTGAACAGAGTCATTATTAGATCAATCAATCAATCAGCCTACCGCAGCCCACTGCTGCATATAGGCTTCTCCCATTTTACGCCACATTATCCGGTCTTCCGCCTTCCGCATCCAGTCTGACCCAGCTACCTTTTTCAGGTCCACCTGGCCGGGGGGCATCCTATCTTACGTTTACCAAGTCGCGGTCTCCAGTCTAGGACTCGTTTGCTGCAATGGCCATCGGTCCTTCTACAGATATGGCCAGCCCATTGCCACTTCAGCTTGCTTATTCTGCAAGCTATGTCGGTAACCTTGGTTCTTTGACGGATAACCTCATTTCTAAGTTTATCCCTCAAAGAAACTCCGAGCATAACTCGCTCCATAGCCCGCTGGGTGATTTTAAATTTTTGGACTAGCCCTACCGTGAGTGTCCACGTTTCGGCATCGTAAGTCATAACAGGTAGGACGTAGGACGCACTGGTCAAAGACTGGTCTTCAGGTATTGCGGTAAAGGCGATGAGAAAACCTGAAAAGCTTACAAAACGCTGCCCACCCCAACTGGATTCTTCTGTGGATTTCTTTCTCGAAGTTGTTCCTACCAAGTCTTGTCCAAGGTAGACATACTCTTGAACAACTTCGAGCATCGATCCATCGACGTAAATCGGCCTCGGCATAACATGTCTATTAAACATGATCTTGGTTTTATCCAAGTTCATGCTGAGACCAACCCGTCGCGAGGCTCCATTTAGGCTGTGCAGCATCCCGCTAAGCTGTTCCAGCGACTCTGCTATAATGACGATGTAATCAGCGAACCGTAGGTGTGAGATGTACTCACCATTCACATTGATACCCCCTCCAGTCCAGTCCAGTCTTTTAAAAACATCCTCAAGCGCGTTGGTGAACAATTTGGGAGATATTATATCTCCCTGTCTCACTCCTCGACGCAGCTCTATCGGGTTTGTTTTCTGGTCCTGAAGCTGGACGGTCATTGTGGCGGTGTCATACAGGCATCTCAACACTTCTATATAGCGCCAGTCAATGCGACATCGTTGCAGAGCATCTAGAACTGCCCAAATTTCGATGGAGTCGAATGAGATTATTAGATACTTCCATAAAAGAACAGAAAGCCGAGAAAGGTTGAACTTTTTGTCCTCCGTAGCGCAGTGGTAGTGAATACGACTGCTGTGCATGAGGTCTCGGGTTCGAATCCCGGGTCGGGCCAATAAAAAGTTATTGGGTTTTTCTGTTAAGGAATCTCAATACGAGCCCGGAGTTAGGCAGTTGGCGGTGTTGGACACCTCCGTGCCTCGGATAGCACGTAAAGCCGTTGGTCCTGCGCCTGATCTCTCTCCGGCGCGGTCGTGTCGGATTATTCGTCCCATCGGATCATAAGGAGGGTGAGTGAGGGAACAGAGAACTAGTGTTTGCGCACACACTTGTGCACTATAATATCTCCTGCGCCGATGGCCATTACATTATTAGTAATTTTTTTTACCCGACTGTGTGGTGGTTCACTAAAGGAGAGATATTATGATTGACCTGCATGATTGTAAATATTTTAGGTTCCTAATGCTAAATGACTTAATTAAATATATTTTCATAAATTGTACGCGTCTTTACGTGCCCGTGACGTGCATCAAAGTAATAAATAAATACCTAATTAAAATCGCGGCGTTTTAATATCAAAATATTATTTAAAAATATTTTCTATCGAATTTACAGAAATATTATATCAAAATATATTTATGAAAGTGCTTTATATTACATTAAAATCGGTTCAGCCGTATTCATAAAACTCTATTATGGATTAAGATCCATAATAGAGTTTTATGAAGCGATTTGTTTCTTTTAACAATTAGAATCAGTTTGCTGTCGGTACTTTCTTTATTTCATTGCAATAATTAATTAGGTAATCCTATTCAGTTAAAATAGCCATATCTTGTTGAGTAAGACCGCCTATGATTACTAAAACAAAGATTTTTTTATTTACAGGTAGGTAACTGATACGAAACATGGCTGAATCTAAGAAGAAATGTCGACAGTATAGTGTTGATTATTTAAAATTTGGTTTTCTTTCATCAAAGGCAGACAAGCGATTGCCCATATGCCTTTTATGCAACAAAGTTTTGAGCACTGAATCTATGAAACCATCGAAGCTCGAAGATCATCTAAGAAGATGTCATCCTGATAAAATAGGTAAAGATTTGAAATATTTTCAAGCATTGAAGGAAAAATATGAAAAGAGACCCACCGTGCACAGTATGTTCGCTTTAACATATGAAAGTAACGATGCTTGCCCATCTTACAATATCTCATTACTTATAGCGAAATCTGGAAAACCGCACACCATTGGAGACGTTAATTTTACCCGCTGTTGAAGAGGTTTTAGAAACTGTTCTGCACAAATCTCCATTCGACATACTCAAAAGAATTACTTTGAGTAACAACACTGTACAAAGACGTATTGATGAAATGAGCTCTGATATAGAAAGTTTCTTGTGTAATTATCTGCAAACAACTCATTTTTCTATTCAACTGGAAGAAACAACTTTACCTGGTAATGAAGCATTATTATTGGCATATGTTGAATTTGTTATGGACGAAGAAATTCACGAAGAGCTACTATTCACGAAAACTTTGGAGACGGACCCTAAACGTAAATCAATATTGTCCTGAGTGATTTTTTTAAGGAAAAATCGATTCCATTCACAAATGTTATTTCGGTGGCAACAGATGGAGCTCCTGCCATGGTCGGGCAATATCGTGGGTTTATAAGCCATCTTAAAAGAATTATACCACAGGTAACTGCAATTTATTGTGTCATCCACCGACAACACCTAGTAGCGAAAAATTTGAGTGATAGATTGCACCAATTGCTTCAATTTGTGATTAATCAATGCAGTTACCAAAATAAGAAACAATGCGTTATTTGCACAATTGTGCGATGAAAATGATGAAGACTTCCAACGATTGCTCTTACATACTGAAGTACGCTGGTTGTCGAAAGGTGCATGTTTAACAAGATTTTACTCACTATTTGTATCAGTTTTAGAGTTTCTAGAAAGTAAAGATCCAGATTTAAAAGAAAACCTGATCAATTTGAAAGCAGACATCGCGCATTTGACAAATTTGTTCAAAAAATTTAATGACATTAACTTACAATTACAAGGAGACAGCCTCAATTTAATAAAAACAAAGGGTGTAATTTCAGCTTTTCTTGGAAAATTGAAATTTATGAAGCAAAATATTAGTCGGCGCGAATTTTTCCAGTTTTTAAACTTGTCACAGGTAGAATGCCTTGATGAGCATTTTCAGATATACGTTCAACATTTAATTGCCCTGCATGATGACTTCAAAATCAGATTTGAAGATATTCTGACGACGGAAATACCACCATGGATCATAAATCCATTTGATGAAACGGAAGTGGAGAATGTGATATTACAAGATGAGCTACTCGAGCTTAGCACTAATGTGGAGCTGAAGGTGAAACTTAAAAGAGGGTATCAGACATTTTGGCTGCAGGCAGGAATACCCGAAAAATATCCTGGACTGTGGGGAATTGCGAGAAAGCTTTGATAGCGTTTCCCTCGTCATATCTAGTCGGAAAAAGTTTTAGTGTCGTTACAAACCTTTTAACAAAAAAGGAGCAGATTGAATATCACGGAACGGGGAGATTTGCGGTTATTCCTAACAAAACTGAAGCCATCCATCAAGTACATCCCTCCCATTAAAATTATGACTATTTTGTGATTCTCATTGTAGAAGTTACGTTACGTTATTAATGTTTAATTTTAAATATTACGACTGTCATTATCAGTGATCGGAAAAGGTAGAGCTATTTAGGTTCATTGACCGCAAACATTGATGTTAATATGGATATTCCACGGGATTCCGACTGATACTACGGGATTTTATTGAATTTCATTCTTTTTGTTAATATGTATAAAAATGGTTTATGTAAGCCAACGTTTAATTTACGTCAACAACACGCTATAAAACTTTTTGCCAAGCGCGCGACGTTGCTGCTTTGTTGAGACGCGTAATGTCGCCGCATTATGGAAATAAAAGAAACCAATAGCGGCGTGTTTCTGCCGCTTGAGTGACGCACTTGTTTTTGTCTCTTTCTGCGCCACTAGAATTCAATTCTTTACCAACAGTAACTTGTTGTCTCACTCGATTACTTCGGTTCTTAGAGTGCGCTTGTTTGCTTCCTGTTGTGTTTTGTTGTGTAGTGAATATCTTCTGGCCCTGGCTTATATACTGGATTCTGGAACCTTCTTGCTACTACGACTTTGGCTAGCATTTACGGACTCTGATTTGACCTTATTCGACTGGACGTTTAGAGTTATTTTCAGTCTTCTAGTGAAGCTGAAGACAAACCAGACCAATGACATTGTTTGTTTAAATAAGTGAATTATTGTTGAAGCGTATTGATTATTTTAATTAAGATTTTATTGTAAATACATATTGTTCTATTTGACAATGTTTTGATTTTAATAATTTGTATGGTAATATGTTTTTGTACAACTTCAGAATAAAAATGTTTAAATGATTGTTGATTCTTGAATAAGAAATTGTTACGTAAAAAATATATGCGGTTTAATGAATCAAGTTTATCTATTTATTATACTATCCTTAATCCCGTCCTTCTTATATTTACCCGTCAGAAAGGAAGTGTAATCTTTCATTAGTCCCGAAGGCGAGATTAGTTTTTTTATGATTTTACTACTTAAAAACCAAATCCCTGGACTCGGGGAATATCCATATTAGTCTAACCTATGGCAGTACATAAAACAGCTCTACCTATTCCGATCTCTGGTTATTATATTACATTGTAATATGCAATAATAATTAATAGTGTAATAATTACATATTTGAATTCATTACCAACTGGCACGTCTCCAAGAAGGCGTCATGCTCGGATCACAGATAGATTCGCTTTAACCTTAGTATAGTCTTACCTACACCCCAACCTAGGCGCGTCCCACGTAAGACGGATAGTTTAAAATTTGCTAAAGCTGTTAAATCAGCACTTACTACCGCCAGCACACCGATGTGTATGGCAGGAGTTGAGGACATTGAACAATATGTTGATACACTCACTTGTATCATTACCGACAGTTATGAACAGAATTGTCCTCTCGTGACGCCCAAAGCAGGCCCCACACGTCACTGGTGGGGCCCTGAATTGCAGAAATTACGTCGTAAAGTAAGGCGTCAGTTCAACAGAGCAATAAATACGCGACGACCGAAAGACTGGGAAACTATCAAACCACAAAATTAACCTGCAAGAAGCGCATACGACTCTGTAAACTGGAATGCTGAAAGCGTTTTTGTATCAACATTGAAAACACCAGCCAGGCAACTAGAGTAAAGGGCATACTATCAAGTGTACCTAAGAACATACTAGGATGTCTGAAAAACCTGACAACACCTACACTAAATCAGATGCTGAAACCAGCGCACTATTGCTAGAGACACACTTTCCCGGGTGCCAGATTAGCGACACTCACAACTGGAAAGTGTACACTGAACGAGCATGCAGTAGTCAAGATTGGACTGTAGTCCTGGACCTCATCAACAGAGAGAAAGTCTTATGGGCTATTAACAGCTTCCTTCCCTTTCAAATCCGCAGGTCTAGACGGAATCTTCCCCGGCCTACTAAGATGGAGCGACGATATCCTAACAGACCACCTTGTTAACATATTCAGAGCATGCGTCGCTCACCGATACGTACCACGGAAATGGAGGGAAGTGAAAGTGGTATTTATTCCAAAACCAGGCTGGAGCGACTACACTTTAGGGATTTCCCTAAAGTGTAGTCGCTCCAGCCTGGTTTTGGATTTCCTTTCGGCCAATAAGTCTCACGTCGTTCCTCCTCAAAACACTAGAGAGGCTATGTGATAAAGAAATAAGAGGAAACACTCTAGCATAAAAACCTCTACACCCACACCAACACGCCTACAGTCAAGGCAAATCCACAGAATCGGCGCTCCACAGCGTTGTATCGCAAATTGGAGACGGTATAACCTCAAAACAACCAATGCTGAGCGCCTTCATTGATATAGAAGGAGCCTTTGACAAAACCAACTTTAACAGCATAACCGAAGCACTAGAAGCGTATGGGGTCGCTCCAACGCTATCAGAGTGGATAAATAATATGCTGAAATACAGAGCGATACAACTGTCAGTTAACACAACAACCATTGTGGCCAGAGGCTGCCCACAAGGTGGTGTACTTTCGCCACTCCTATGGAACATAGTGGTAGACGACTTAATACGAAAACTGAACGGCAGAGGGCTCTTCACAGTGGGGTATGCAGATGACCTTGCAATTCTCGCGACCGTATGCTTCGAGGACACATTATGTGACCTCATGAGATCTGCCTTCAGAATAATTGAAGAATGGTGTATAAGCGATGGTCTATCGATCAACCCGGCAAAAATAGAACTCATAATGTTTACTCGCAAGAGAAACTCATACAACCTCGGACTACCGAAACTATTCAACACCGAAATAAAACTTACCAATGAAGTCAAGTATCTAGGGGTCATACAAGACAGAAAATTGCTGTGGAACAAACACCTTGACTACAAACTACAACGAGCATGCGCATGCTTCTTCCAATGCAGCAGAATGCTCGGCAAGACATAGGGACTCTCCTCAAAAATAACACTGTGGCTATATACCGCCATAATCAGATCAATAATAATTAATAACATACGATGCTATCGTATGGTTGACCAGGACTGAACTCAATACCGTCATCACCAAGCTGCAGAGATTCCAAAGAATGGCATGCTCAGCAATAACAGGGTGTATGAGAACAACACCGACAGCCACCCTCGAAGTCATCCTAGGGCTGGCCCCCTTAGACCTTTACATACAACAAGAAGCGACTATGGCCCCAATACGACTGAAACACCAGGGCCTATGGGGAAACACTAGAAGCCCACATATATCGATCTTAGAGCGAGCTACAGCTTACGAACCACTGCTCGCCGCCCCGTGTGACAAGATTCCCAAACAACATCTATTTCAAAAGAACTACCATATACAACTTCATGAGGAACAGAGAGATCAATCGGAAATCAACGAGGTCCGAGTCTACACTGATGGCTCATAAACCATACAGGGAACGGGCGCGGGAGTTCACTCCTTGGATCTCAATATTAACATATCTATGACACTAGGCTCACACAGTTCTATCTTCCAATGTGAATGTGTGTCCATCACAGACGCCGCCACCGCGATCGACAGGAGACGGATTAAAGGCTACAGGATACGAATCCTCTCCGACAGCACAGCAATACTTACAGCCCTAGAGAGCAATAGCTGCAACTCCAGGCTCGTTTAAGAATTCCACCTTGCTCTTGAAAGAATATCCACAAAAACCTTAGTGACCTTACATTCAGAGACAACATAATAAACGCTGGGCACGGACAAGGGACTGTAGATAGTCGAGAGCAGCTCTACCAGCCATCTCACCACGTCTGACACACCGCCTGCTCAACCTACAAAGATCGGACCTTCGGACCATCGTGAGGATCCTAACAGGACACTGTCCCCTGAACAAACATCTGTACAACATCGGAGCAACAGACAGCCCACTCTGTAGGGGATGTCTGACCGAAGAAGAATCTGCTGCCCATGTAGTCCTGGAATATGTGGGAGTAACAGCACAACGTAAGGAAATCCTCAACAACCCGAGGTCACTCCGCGAGGCCTGCGAAGACCCCAGGAATCTTCTGTGCTTCTGGGTGGACTTGGGCTGGCTATCTCCATAACCGGCTGACTCTCACGCATAATGGACCAACTTGGAGATCAAATGCGGAAAAGGGAGTCCAATTACAATTACATATTTGAATAAATACAATAAGCACCTTCTCAAGCCGTCAAAGTAGAGACCTCAACATCGCCTTGGCTGCTATGAGGGCGGTGTAGAGGCCACTACTCTTAGACCACACGACTGCTTACCATCAGGTGGAGTGTGGTCATTTTGATGAGCAAAATAAAAAAATACAACACAAAAAATATACTATATTTGTCTTTTTATTTTTACCACTCCGAATGGGGAGTTTTCTAAATGAAATAATTGAGAATTGATTGGTTCCTTGTGCTGTGAGTAGATGTCAATAAAGTAAAGTTGGATGGAATCACTCTTTTGATTGGCCAACTTTACTTTTTTGACATCCACTCACAGCACAATCAATTAATTAATTAACCAATCAATTCTCACATTTTTTTCGGAAATTATTAATTCGTGGTTGGAACTCGGCCGCAACGCAAATTTCCATAGTTATATCTAACCTGCATATGTTTTGTCGAGTTTTGGGAATATGGTAGAAATATAGCTGCAGGGGGTCCACAGGAACCAGCTAAATTTTGAAAGTGGTCTATGAAAAAAAAGTCTAGGAACCTCAGGTCTGTAGTGTGAATGATACTCGAGTACTTATTAGAGAAATACCGAATATGTAAGACTCGAATATAAAAATCATTTTCTTAAAAATAATTTATAATTAACAAAAGATTACTATTAATTCCATATATTCCCGTGGGATATAATAAAGAGATTTAGAGTAGCGATAGCTCAGTGGGGAGACCAACAGACTGCAATGCAGAGGGTCTCAGGTTCGAACCCACGTCGGACACCTCTGACTTTCGGAAGTTATATGACTTTTCGAAATTATGTGCGTATTTATTGACAATTATCGCCTGCTCCGTGCCTCAGGAGCACGTTAAGCTATCGGTCCCGGCTGCCATGAACATCTATGGCAGACGAGACGTTATTGGGAAGTCAGTGCCCTTTAATATCCTGACACTGGTCTAGCCTTAGGCTATCGTTAGCCTTCGGGTTGCGGAGGTCAGGTGGCAACCACTCCGTGTAAAAACTGATATCCAGTCAAATCCGGTTAGACTAGAAAGCCGATCCCAAGTGACTTGGGAATAATAAAGGCTAGGGAGAAGAATATATATAAGATAGATAAAGATATTTATGAATAAAGTTTAAAAAACTATAACCCGACTACGTAAATAATTTATATAGCCTATGTCACCAGGCCCATTATTACGAATCTATTGACACCTCATTAATTAAAATCGGTGCAGTAGTTTAGGCGCTACGGTGGAACATACAAACATACATACACAGACTGCCAAAATCATTACCCTTCCTTTTGGCTTCGCCTTAGTCGGGTAAAAAATAAAAGTACTACGTATATTCGAATACCTACACAGTATATTATGCTACTACTAGGTATTCGAATATAGGTACGTAGTCAATTGCACGGAGGGTGTAGTTGTTTACGTGGTCACCTCGCCGCTGCCACTGCGCCAAGTGGGTTCGAATCCCACACGAAATAAAAAATTGTGTGAATCACAGATGGTTCTTTCGAGTCTGGATGTTATTTGTGTCCGTTGTTGGAATGTTTGTAAAATCCCCCGTGGCACAGGAATGATACCTAGAGCGGGAGTCGTCTTTTAAAAAAAAAAAAAAACATTTTTTTATAAATATCTAATGAAATAACCGACTTAAAGAAAGGAGGAGGTTTCTCATTTTAATGTATAGTTTTAGAGAAAATACCAATGAAATGTAACTAAGTTATGTATAGTCTTGTCGTATCAGGTACCTAGTACATACTTAATTATTAAATATTTTAGGACATCACCTGGGGGCGCTTCGACACGGTCACGGAAGGCACGTGTGGTTCGAGGTGACCGGAGCGCCTGGGGATGCGTCATCGCTTCTCACGGCTGAACTGCGGCTGCACCAGGCTCCCACGCAGACCGAAGAGCCCACCAGTTTATATACCGTTGTGGCACACAGAGTTATAAGCGTCGATAACATGGGGTGAGTCCAAACAAATATATCAATAATGTACAATACATATTGGTCAGATCACCTGCCGCTTGTTATAGAATGTAAGTTAAATGTTATTGTGTGCAAGAATAGGTCTAACTTTGGCTATCAAAATAAAAATAAGGTGGTATGGGGTCAGCGAACAATTGACCAGATAAATATAATGAACTAGAGATGTGTAGCTCGCGAGTGAGTGATGTAAAAGATATATATCATTCGCAAAGAGCTAATGTATCAGTAGCTCATTTCACTTAAAACTATATCTTTACTGACAAGATTAAATTTTAATCTTGCTTTCGGCTTACAGTTCAGTTCTCCACTCTCGTGTCTCACTCAATTGACTCAATTGACTCAGGCAAATTATTATCAGTATTAGAAATAATATATCAGTAGCTCACTAGCTCATTAGCTCACTTCCTCAGTTCATTTATTTTCAAAATACAGCTTTATATTTATTGGTGATAAGATTCATTTTTGCGTACGTATGTCATGACTCCGCTCAAAGTTTGTTTCACTACGTCACTCTAAAAAGAGAGCGAGATGTAAAGCGTACATTATAGAAGGTAAGGAAGAGACGGACGCCCGTAGTAGGAGAGAAAGCGAGGGCAGCTAACTCGTTTAGCTCACTTAGACGTCAACGAATCATTAAATCACTAGTGAGCTACTGATATAAAAGAGTGATATATATCACTGAGCCGAAAAGATATATATAATCTTTTCATTTCTTAAAATTTCGCTCATCTCTATAATGAACTATGTAATAATAAGCTTAAATTAATACACCTTCCTGAACAATTTACAGAGTGTTGTTCTAGTGTTTGTCATTGTACTGATCATAGAAGCAGTTTAGACTTGCTTTATAGTAATACGTATAACTGTAGCCTTAACAGATTCAGCTATTCTTAGTAGTAATAATGTAGTAAAAGGGGCAAGTAGAAAATAAAGTTACGTTGCAGCGTTGTAGGATGGAACAAGCATGTACGTGAGGCATACGTGGAGGCCCGGCTTAAATTTTTACAATGGGTTTCTTTAAATAGACCGCGAACGGGCATAGTATAGGATGAAATGTGTGAGACTAGAAGAATATTTAAAAGAAATTAAAATGGTGTCAGGATAATAAAGAGCAAGTAAAATTGGATATAATTGCAGAGCACCGCGCTTCAAAGAACTTTGCTGATTTCTGGAAGGAGACAAATAAGTTGAATCATAGGCCTGACCTTCCCGTGAGCGTGGAAGGTGTAAATGACAGCAAAGGTATAGCCGAGCTATTTAGGAAACAGTTTACTGTAAAATCACCACTAGGTTCTTCAAGAATGTATGCTGATGTTGAGGTCATTGAACCAAGCGATTTCTTTACGTGACAGCCAAACAAGTTCGTAATATCATATCTGGCATGAAGAGAGGTGAGTCGCCTGGTCACGATGAATTCAGCATCAAGCACTTGCAGTATGCAGGACGTCACTTACCACGCGTACTCTCGATGTTCTTCACATTGTGCCTGAGTCATTCCTACCTACCCGTTGACCTCATGCGAACTATTATTGCGCCAATCGTAAAAAACAAAACTGGTGATCTATCACAAATAAATAATTATAGACCAATTTCTCTTGCTACAGTGGTGGCCAAGGTACTGGACAGTGTGCTTGACTCTGAACTCGAAAAACATTTAAAACTACATGATGCGCAATTGCGCAGTTCGGCTTTCGTCCCGGACTTTTATACAGAAAGCGCCATACTAAGTCTCAAGCACATTGTACAATACTATACAGAGAGAGGCACATCTGTATATGCATGTTTCCTAGACCTGGCAAAAGTTTTTGAACTTGTGTCATATGACGTTTTATGGCAAAAGCTCAAAAAGACAGGTGTGCATACACAGGTACAAAGGCTGTTTCACTTCTGGTACAAAAATCAAATAAATAGTGTTAAGTGGGCTAACAGTTACTCCGACACGTACACAATGGAGTGCGGATTGAGACAGGGTGGGTTGAGTTCCACCAAGCTATTCAACCTGTACATTAATGAGGTTCTGATTGAGCTTAGCAGCACCCGAGTCGGGTATTCTGTTGACAATGTTTGTATGAACAATTTTAGCTATGTAGATGATATGGTATTGTTGAGTCCAACTATCAATGCACTAAGGAGACTGTTAGCTATTTGTGAGATGTATAGCCATAACCGGCTTAATATACAACTGTCGAAAAGTAAGTATATGGTTTTCAAGGCACCCAGTAAGTGTCCATTAAATGTGCCGCCAGTGAAATTAAATGGAGTAGTGTCACATAGAGTTTATAGATTTAAGTATCTCGGTAATGTTGTGACCGACGGTCTTGACGACCAAGCAGATGTTGAAAGGGAGTCAAGCAAGTGGCAGTCAAGAGTAATATGCTGGCTCGCAGGTTTGCTCGTTGTAGTGAAGATGTTAAAATTACTCTCTTTAAAATCTATTGCCAAACATTTTACACGAGCAACCTGTAAGT
Organism: Catocala sponsa; assembly: GCA_963564715.1. Taxonomy (NCBI): domain Eukaryota; kingdom Metazoa; phylum Arthropoda; class Insecta; order Lepidoptera; family Erebidae; genus Catocala; species Catocala sponsa. Next base: position 16,258,924 of record OY751331.1, read on the forward strand.
CAGAAATCAGATATACCCAGAGATCTGACAACGCGCTGCGCATCCAATATAACAACGGCTTTAGAATGTTATTGGGTCTGTCCCGATTTTGTAGTGCTTCCGGCATGTTTACAGAAGCCAGAGTGGATGGCTTTCATGCTATCATACGCAAGCGGGTCGCCTCCTTATTAAGCAGATTGAGTGGCAGCACCAATAGCATTCTAAAGGTCATTGCTGATAAGTACGACGCTGTTATTATGAGAAAATTTATCTAAGTTTTGATTGACTAAACTTAAAATTTTATTTAAAGTTTGGCTCGTCAGAACTTGGATAGATATTCAATTTTAATTTTTTGATTGTACTGCCTTATTCATAGACGTAATTTTCGTAACTGTACAACAATAGATAAAGTCTGAAATAAATATATTATTAATATTGATATTTTAGTGTACTTTTATTTTTCTCAGCTTAATGCTAGTTTTGACTACATTTACGGGCCGAAACCAAATAAATGTAGCTTTTGGTGTATCATGTAGATGACGTCTTCTGTGCTACCTCGTTTTCATCAAGTGACATGAACTTTCTTACTATTCTACAGGTGTTCAGAATGGCGGCTTTTTGGTGCATTATGTAGAGTGAATCTTTAAGGTCTATTAATTTTAGGCTATGGTGAAGATGTTTAGGTATAATACCGGTGGTAGAGAGAACTATAGGCACTTTGTCCTGTTTCCATATTCGTGTAACTTCATCCTTCAGCTTTATTATTATTTTAGGTGCTTTTTTCTCAGCGTGCGCTGGTAGTTTTAGTGACATTTACGGACTTATGTCAAGTAAAGGTCACATATTTTAGAAATAATCAAATTTGTGGGCTATTGTCGTAATCTTGTTCGTCTATTTGAAATAATTTTCTCACGATTCTACAGGTGTTCAATATGGCGGATTTTCGGAGTTGTGTGTAAGTGTTAAGTTTTAGATCAATGAGTTTCAGACTGTGGTGTATGTGTTTGGGGATAACGCCAGTAGTAAATAGCACTATTGGTACGATGTAAACTTTTTCTTGTTACCAGATCCTTAAGACTTCGTCCTTAAGGTAGTATATTTATGTACTTTTTCAGCTATTGGTTTTTGCATATTGTGTTTATTTGGGACAGCTATATCGATTAGGTAAATAGATTTGTTTGATTTGTCTTGCAGGGTTATATAGGGGCGATTGTAATGTGTAGTTCTGTCGGTCAGTATTGCGCGGTCATAATACATTTTGAAGGAGCTATTTTCCAAAACCGATTTAGGGGTGTATTGATAGTATGGTGTGTATATATCCGGTATGAGCTGATGTTTAAGGGCTAGCCTTTGGTGTATAATATTAGTAATTTGGTAGTGTCTGTGTGTGTAGTCTATTTGTGCAAGATTAGGGTATGCTCCAGTTATGTGTTGTGTAGTTTCGGGTTGGCTGTGACACTTTCTGCATCTATCGTCTGTTAATGTAGGGTCTTTAATAATGTATTTTCTATAATTTGTGTTTATAATTTGGTCCTGGATTGCTATAATAAAGCCTTCAGTTTCCGGAAATAGGGATCCTTGAGTGAGCCATATGTTTGATGCTATTTTTCTACGTGTGGTTGTTCAAGATCGTAGGGGTTTCGGCCATGAAGTGCTTTCTTCTTCCATTGTTCTATTTTTAAGTTTTCTGGACTATTTTCTATGTTATCTATTTTTGTCTCTTGGGCTAAGTTAAGTGGTGTGTGGTTGAAGTCATTACAAACTATTGCTTTATGAATTTGACTACTGTTCGCTTTTTGGTGAAAAATATTTAATATTTTCGATATTTGTGTAGTCTATAATGTAGATATATTTATAAGGCCTCTTTCTCCATCCTGTGTTTTTATTTATTATTATTTTTCTAATCTCTACTATGTTTATAATAATAATAATATCAGCCTTGTAAACTGTCCCATTGCTAGGTACGAGCCTCTTCTCTGTCTGAGAAGGGTTAGACCATAGACCTAACCCAGCGCGGGTTGGTAGACATCACATATCTTTGAAAACATTATGGAGATCTCTCAGAACTATGTAGGTACTATACAGTGTGACTGGTTAAATATTGTACATACTTAAGGACACGATAACTTATGGTCAGACGTAATGTATAAAAAAGAAATAAAAATAAAATCTGTATAACCTGCAAAGAAAAACTTTATGAAAATTTGTAAAAATGAAATATCCATAAAATGTGGACACTGGTTATTAGTCTCGACAGCTGTGTGCGCAACACAGCTGTCGAGGCTAAAAGGACGAGCGGGGGTGCAAATTCGGGAGAGTGCGGGTTGCGGTAGCTGGGGGCGGGGGCGGAGGTTTTGTTTAGCTTTGGTATATGCGCAAGAGTGTCCGCACATTAAGTTTTTATTGGATAACTATGTCAAATTTTAAGTACCTACTTTTTAGATATTCGGGTCTAGAATCGATTACTGAATACGTCCAGTCTGTTACCAATTAGCCTGTATACTTATTTAAAGAACTTATCAAACATCCTATCGTTGACATGTTTGTGTCCGGTTCCGTAGAGCTTGGTGACCTGTTCCGTGTCGGAACAGTACGAGTAAAAGGCGCGGAACTGGTAGCCCGCGTCCCTAAACAACACCAGGAAGTGCTTGCTCTCGGAGTACGCGATCTCCTACAGCACGTGTAGCATCTCTCAGACATGCAAGATTCTCCACAATGTTTTCCTTCACCGTTAAAGCGATCGATAATTAACTGAATCATGTCCTTTTAAGTTTGATTGATATGTACTTACTAATTAGGAAATAATCAACTTAAAAATTTATTACGTCTGGCCGCCAGTGTGCCACTGCGACGCAATAGCTTAATGAGTGTCAGTCAAATATACATGCGATAACCACATTGACATGCAAAATATCTTCAAAATCTAGATATAGTCTATTTATTTATTCTGTGAAAGTATTTTTAAAGTCTTATGTGTTCAATTATTTCTTCGCTCTTAACAATAATAACCAATATTCTACGCGGGTGTCAACTATCAAAATTTTTTCAAACAAAATAATTGCACATAGTGCACCATAAACAGAGCTTTGATAATTTAATCGTAACAGCTTTTCAATAGTGTTTAGTTTTTCAAAAGTATTTGGCTTCGGTATTTGTTTTAGTCATGTTTACGTACAAATGCTATACTTACATGTTTACGTACTAAGTCTATATTTACGTTCGTTTAAAATTAGCCTATGATATACCGTGTAATTGCATGCATACACAGTTACAATTTTTAAGTGCGTAAATCAACGAAAGTAGGGGATTTTTAAATACAAGTAAAGTTGTAGACGACTTAAAGAGAAGGTACAGGCAGGTATGTAAAAAAGAGTATCTATGTATAAACTTCACTTAGTTTCTTTGGCAGCCACTGCTGGACACGGACGTTGGCTCTCTTGCATTGTCTTTGAGATTTATGTTGACTTTATAAATTCCAAGACTTTATAAATCTATTTCGTAATCCAATTAGTTATTACTTATAGAAATAAATTTTGAGAATGATCATAATTAAATCATAGCTGTTAAACATCTAACATAGGGTTTGTCACTAAGTCGACTCGCGTAGGTACGATTGGTAAAACTGCATATCAGAAAATAATAATTCAACAATTTAACCCGTTAGTTAGTGACTAGCCCGTATTTTCTCGACACCGTTGGTAAACAAAGTATGTGTTATTTACATGTGTATAAGGAGGATAATCTTTACCAATATTTTAAGCAGGTTTGTTGATTTGTCCTTCTATCGCGCAATATCGGATTAATGTGCATCGGATCGACATGAATTTTGCATAGGTAGAGATAATTAACGGGGGTGTGACATAGGGACACAGTCCTTGTGGGATAGATCTTTGGCTACACGGTTTTATTTCGGTAGCTCAGACGTTCTCAGACTTTTTCCCATAGACCAATTTCAAAATTTAGCTGGTTCCAGTGGACCCCCTGCAGCTACATTTCTATCATATTCCCAAAACACGACAAAAAATGTGAACATTAGATCTAACTTTCGAAATTTGCGTTGCGGCCTTGCGGCTGAGTGGTTTTTTCGAAAGCTATTAAGCTTTCGAAATAAAAAGTGAGAATTGATTGGTTAATTAATTAATTGATTGTGCTGTGAGTGGATGTCAAAAAAGTAAATTTGGCTAATCAAAAAAGTGATTCTATACAACTTTACTTTTTTGACATCATCTACTTGACAATTCTCCACAGTCCGGGATATTTTTCGGGTATTTCTGCCGGCAGCCAAAATGTTTGATACCCGCTTTTAAATTCCACCTTCAGCTCCTCATTAGTGCTAAGCTCGAGTAGCTCATCTTGTAATATCACATTCTCCATTTCTGTTTCATCAAATGGATTTATGATCCATGGTGGTATTTCCATCGTCAGAATATCTTCAAATCTGATTTTGAAGTCATCATGCAGGGCAATTAAATGTTGAACGTATATCTGAAAATCCTCATCAAGGCATTGTACCTGTGACAAGTTTAATAACTGGAAAAATTCGCGCCGACTAATATTTTGCTTCATAAATTTCAATTTTCCAAGAAAAGCTGAAATTACACCCTTTGTTTTTATTAAATTGAGGCTGTCTCCTTGTAATTGTAAGTTAATGTCATTAAATTTTTTGAACAAATTTGTCAAATACGCGATGTCTGCTTTCAAATTGATCAGGTTTTCTTTTAAATCTGGATCTTTACTTTCTAGAAACTCTAAAACTGATACAAATAGTGAGTAAAATCTTGTTAAACATGCACCTTTCGACAACCAGCGTACTTCAGTATGTAAGAGCAATCGTTGGAAGTCTTCATCATTTTCATCGCACAATTGTGCAAATAACGAATTGTTTCTTATTTTGTTAATTGCATTGCATTAATCACAAATTGAAGCGATTGGTGCAATCTATCACTCAAATTTTTCGCTACTAGGTGTTGTCGGTGGATGACACAGTGAATTGCAGGTACCTCTGGTATAATTCTTTTAAGATGGCTTATAAACCCACGATATCGCTCGACTATGGCAGGAGCTCCATCTGTTGCCAGCGAAATAAAGTTTGTGAATGTAATCGATTTTTCCTTAAAAAAATCACTCAGTACATTAAATATTGATTCACCTTTAGTGTCCGTCTCCAAAGTTTTTGCGAATAGTAGCTCTTCATGAATTTCTTCGTCCATAACAAATCGAACATATGCCAGTATTAATGCCTCATTATCAGGTAAAGTTGTTTCGTCCAGTTGAATAGAAAAATGAGTTGTTTGCATATAATTACACAAGAAACTTTCAATATCAGAGTTCATTTCATCAATACGTCTTTGTACAGTGTTGTTCCTCAAAGGAATTCTTTTGAGTATGTTAAATGGAGATTTGTGCAGAACAGTTTTTAAAACCTCTTCAACAGCTGGTAAAATTAACTGTTCTCCAATAGTGTGCGGTTTTACAGATTTTGCTATAAGTAATGAGATATTGTAAGATGCCCGCAAGCCATCATCGTTACTTTCAGATGTTAAAGCGAACATACTGTGCACAGTGAGTCTCTTTTCATATATTTTCTTCAATGCTTGAAAATGTTTCAAATCTTTACCTATTTTATCAGGATGACATCTTCTTAGATGATCATCGAGCTTCGATGGTTTCATAGAGTCATTGCTCATAACTTTGTTGCATAAAAGGCATATGGGCAATCGCTTGTCTGCCTTTGATGGAAGAAAACCAAATTTGAAATAATCAACACTATACTGTCGACATTTCTTCTTCGATTCAGCCATGTTTCGTATTATAGTTACCTACATGTAAATAAAAAAAACTTTGTTTTAGTACTCTTAAGGCGGTCTTACTTAACAAAATAGGATTACCTAATTAATTATTGCAATGAAATAAACAAAGTACCGACGGCAAACTGATTCTAATTATTAAAAGCAATAAATCGTTTCATACAACTCTATTATGGATCTTAATTCATAATAGAGTTTTATGAATACGGCTGAACCGATTTTAATGTAATGTAAAACATTTTTGCATAAATATATTTTGATATATTTCTGTAAATTTGATAGAAAATACTTTTAAATAATATTTTGATATCAAAATTCCTCGATTTTAATTATTTATTTATTATTTTGATGCACGTTACAGGTACGTAAAGACGCGTACAATTTATGAAAATATATTTAATTGAGTCATTTAGCATTAGGAACCTGAAATATTTACAATCGTGCAGGTCAATCATAAAATATCTCTCCTTTAGTGAACCCCCCCAGACGGGTAAAAAAATTACTAATAAAGTAGGGACAAAAAGTTCAACCTTTTTCGGCTTTCTGTCCTTTTATGGAAATATCTAATAATGACTCTATTCAGTATTTAAATTTTAATACGTACGTGCAGGTAATTTTTTTTTATACGACTAAGGTGGCAAACAAGCATACGGTAAAATACGGCCTGATGGTAAGTGGTCACCGTAGCCTATGGACGCCTGCAACACCAGAGGCAACACTTGCGCGTTGGCGACCCTTTAGGAAAGGAAGTGGATAGGAGAAGGAGCGGGAAGGGGGAAAGAGGGTGATTGGGCCTCCGGCACTCTCACTCACCGAACGAAACACAACAGTAAGAAAACTGCCATTTCACGTCGATATTCTGTCAGAGGGTAGTCCTTCCCCGGTCGAGCCCATTCATGCTGAAATCAGCGAGGCTCTACTACTTACTTTTTCTGTCACTGGCAAACACTATCATCGATTCACGTTACTTTTCTTTTCGAAATTCTGGAAACAAATGAGTAACGTTTATCCTTGGCATTCGTATTTATATTGGTGAAGAATCAAACAAGTTCATGCAAGATTCCAAGCACATACACCACAAGCCGTATTTCGTCCCTTTGCACGTCTGAACAAGCGTTGTGGACGGCGGCGGGCGGCGGCGCTTTGTAAATCTCGAGACGTTGTACTGAATATGGAATATGCAAGATTTTACAATTAGTAACAGTCGCTGAGCTTCTGAAAATATTATCTGCCTACATTGATAGGTGAAGTCAAGTCAACATTTTAGTTCTTCACGAATTGTGAACCCCCATTTTTTTGTCACGCCAACGTAGACCCCCGTCGAGTCTCCCATGGATCCCTGGGAGTCCACCTGGACCACTTTGGGAACTACTGCGGTAGCTCAAGGCTTAAATAAATTTATATAATTTAGTAGGTATTATAACAAACCCGTGCCTCGGAGAGCACGTTAAATACAGCTGACAGAAGGTTATTATTGAATATCTCTGTCTATAAGTGTTTCATCATATATTTTTTAGAAGTCTACAAATGGAGCAAGTGGCGGCTGTGAACACCAGTGCCGGCGCTGAGGGCTGGCTGGAGCTGAACGTGACCAGCGCACTCGCGGCATGGCTCTCGTCCCCAGCAGACAATCGAGGCTTCTTTATTACATTGCATCCCCATTCACAACCTGGTACGTGTGATTATATTTTGTTAGTATATAAATTTGTGCGTACACTTATGCTAATTATACCGTTTCCGATTTCGCATTCAAAAGATCGAACAAATTGTAATGAGATTTTCTTTTGCATTTTTTTTGTGTGTCGAATGACGTCAATAGACACGCAATCAGATTCGTGAACTAAAGTCAACCAAACCAAAGCTCTGCGCCCAGATTACCAATACAAAGGGGTACTGGTTTTTAAATGTAAAGCTATACTACCTAGCTTATAATAATCTTATGTTAGAATCGACGCGGTCGCACCCGGTCGTCCGGAAAGTACTTAGTACTCAGTACCAAGTCACATTCCTAGATAGCTTTGACCTGGATATCTAGTTATTTATAAAGCCTTACAACTTTTGATAATTATTATACAGGTTTGCGAATTCCCAAGATGCCTATGCTTTCATAGTTTCATGATTATGTTTTGTTTACTAAATTAATAGCTGGGTTCTTAATAAAGTAATCATTCAAAGTGAACATAATATTATTTTACACATTCAGTTTTAGTACCCATAGATCACACATATTTTTGTCTCTTGGGATGATCTAACCACTACGCGATCCATGCAGTTATCTTATATTAGGTTATCTTTAGTTGTTACAATATTAAAAATTGTTGCTTACTTTGTTTATTTAGATTAAAGATGCCTTTCAATATGTTGTATTTGCTGCAAACAGTTTATAAAGAGATAATACTTTAGGTTCGATTAATGCAGATAACTACTACTACTTTGACTTATGTATTAGTAGAGTATGGATATTCCCTTGTCCAACCTAAAATATAAGATTTCAAGAAACAAAACGTATTAGCGTGTACCTTACGGTAGCGCTAGTTCAATGACCTAGGTGGTATAATAATATTGTATTGTAAAGTGTCAAATAAACAACGCGATAAAATCCGTATATAGTAGTTTAATTTCAATGAATAACATTCGCGTAAACAGAAGACAATATTAAATATTGTGTGTTACTAAATGTAGCCATATTCATCGTGAATCTCGTGATGTCATAGGCGCAGCGTTATCCTATACATTAACAACTAAGTGTTGATTGCTATACATTCTAGAACGTCACGTGAAACCAGAAGAAATTGGTTTAGAAGAACCACGCGGTGTCGTGTCGGATGGGAAGCAACCCTTCTTAGTAGCATTCTTTAAGAGTGGACCGAAGCTTGGTGGCGCTGATGCGGGCGCTAGACGGAAACGTGAGGCGAGGCGATGGCGTTCACATGGGTATTCAGAGAATTATCTAACCAGAAATCCTCTCACAGGTTGGTAGAGTCCTTGTTACTTTTTCAGTCACGATGCTATTGACATTTTGATAAAATAGCCCCAGTATAACTTGAACTAAGGCTCAAATTACAAGAATACTTAATGAACGTGAGACGACAATGTCGTCTATGCATGGGAGTATTTTAAGTGGCGTTCAACTGTGAGCTATTGGCACAGACCTACATAAAAATAATATGATCCAAAAAAATCTTTGTATATTTTGTTATTAATCTGTCATGTCTTAGAATATCAGATATAATTAAAAACCTGTCGTGATTGGCCACCGGTGTGCCGCTGACTCGATAGGTAAAAACATTTGAACCGTGATTTATATGGCGCATCGGTAGTGAATGCGAATTGTAAGCATGAGGTATCAGGCTCAGCTTCCGGGTTAAGCAAGGTGTTATTAAGTTTTTCTGTTAAGCTATTGTCAGTAACACGGTGTTTGAGGCTGTGAAATATAGAAGGCCATAGGCTCTCTCTCTCTGTTATGCGAGCCCTTAAAAGCTAAAGCTGTCAAAGTTTAGGTCTATTACACTTATGTCTACTACATCGGAGATAAATGCGTAAAACTATGCATGAAATGCTTAGTTAACCTGCCTTTTCCAATACCTATGTTCCAATCATGATAGAAATCTTCGTTCTTTCAATAACCTCCTCTTACTTTGTCCCTCCCATACATCTAGTTTCCTACATTCTTCCTTCTTCGTCCAGTCCGTTTTACTTTGGAATGCGCTCCCTCATGAAGTCAGGATTTATTTATTTATTTATTAAGGTTTACTCACAGCACATACATACATGTTACAATAAATATTTTAAAAGTGGTACATATAGTCTCATGCATAATATGCCTATTATGAGTTAACACAACATTGTCATAATATATACTTCTCATTAAGACATGCTACTTAATTGAGATAAACTTCAATAAAACAGAACTTAAACTAAACTGGAGCTTAAAAAAAAATTATTACAGATTCAAAGAAAACATAAAAAACAGCTTACATTTACAATTATTTCTACAGAGATGTACTTAGGGATTTCAAAACTTTGGATTTAAATTTTGCTCTGCTATCATGAAATATGTCCACTTCGTGTAGAGTGTGAATGGCTGAGTTAAGGTCTCTACAAATTCTCACTATTGGAGAATTTCGGCCAACGTTGGTGGAGGTGACGGGCAATTCTAATATTCTCGTTATTGAATACCGGGGGACCTTGCGCGGTACACTTAGAGATACATGTGTAAGCAAATTACAATCCATTAATCCATTCATTAACTTATATAAAAACATAAGCCCATAAGTTATACGACGCTCACATAGGGATGACATTTTGAAAGTACTAAGACGTTGGTTGTAACTACTGCGAGGTGATAACCCATGTGTTGTATATGCTAAATATCTAGTAAAATCTCGCTACAATGTTTCTATCCGTTGAGAATGAACGGCATACCATGGATTCCATACTACACAGGCATATTCCAGCCGGCTACGCACTAGGGAGTTATAAAGTGCTATTTTAGCCTGGGTGGACAGAATACCTTTGGTGGTACGCTTGATAAAACCTAACATTTGAGCACATTTTATTGCTGTGCTATCGATATGAGCTCTAAAATTCAATTGGTTGTTGTTTGTGTTGTGTGGTCAACATTCGCATAAACAGAAGACAATATCATCTCTTTGTTTTTTATTAAGGTAATACTTATTGTAGGTACCATTTTAATTCCAGATACGTCACATTGGACGACTAGAAGCTGTGAGATCCAGACGCTGTACGTCAGTTTTAAAGACCTAGAATGGCAGGTTGGTATTGTATTAGCTTTCAAAACTATAACGTTTTTGTTTTAAACGTTGGAAACCTCTTCTGTATCTGTTTTACTCTAAAACTTTATTAAATTGTTAAATGCGTATGGAATAATTATTATCTAATGGGCTTTACAAATTGGATAATAATTATTCATTAAACAAACAAAAGAAATTGTATTAAGTGACGATGCCCCTTTTTTGGAATACTTTAGGTATATGCTCATATAAGATAATAATATAACTGCGTTCTCCGTATCACAGTAAATTCTTGATGCGAGGTTTGAATTCATATGACACATTCCTTTTGGTCTGATAAGGTGTTACAAGCCACACTTAATCAATATCATGTTTGTGAAGCAAAAGTAAGCAATTATAGTGAAAGGGGTATGTCCATCGGCGGCTCAGCAGTAGACAAGATGTTCATTAATATTAAAATTCTTCTTTGATTTCAATAGGAATTTTGATATCAATGTTGAACTATATGAAGTTCGGAGTAATGAGAATGAATACTAAGAAGTTTTATTATTTTCGACAACCGTGCTGCCATTTATAACAAGGGAATATAAGAACAGGGTTGCCGCTAAATAATCAAATACTCAATTATTAAATCGATTATGATTTTCAATAAATAGTAATGAATATACTGCCTCCATGGCGCAGCGGTAGTGAATGCGACTGCTGTGCATGAGGTCTCGGGTTCGAATCCCGGGTCGGGCCAACAAAAAGTTATTGGGTTTTTCTGTTAAGAAATCTCAATAGCAGCCCGGAGTTAGGAAGTTGGCGGTGTAAGACACTCCCGTGCCTCGCAAAGCACATAAAGCCGTTGGTCTTGCGCCTGATCTCTCTCCGGTCGTGTCGTATTACCGTCCCATCGGATCATGAGAGTTAGGGAACAGAGAGTGCACTTGTATTTGCGCACACACTTGTGCACTATAATATCTCCTGCGCAGATGGCCAGTCTCTGTTAAGACTGGCCGCGGTGACCGAAATTCGGTCTGGAGGACATTATTATTAATGGATATAATATTATGATCAGGTGTGTTCAAATACTCAAACGAAGTTTATAGTATAAGATTGCACACGTAAAACGTACATTATAGATATCTATTTATAACAGTGATTTATTATTGTTTTTGTCCGTATGTCAGTGTGAGTTACCAAAAATATTTTGTTCGTTAAAATATATCTACTTAATCGATTAAACGAGGCTCGCCTCGATATAAAAGGGAGAAAATCTGCCAAGATTTTTCGTTTTCCTATCAATCCTGTCTTTGCCTACCTACCGACGCTTGCGCCGCTGTGTTTGGTGATTTCTTTCTTTGCGATAATAATGTTTCTAACGACAAGCCTTACCAATGGACCCCGAACCCACTTCAAATTACGACCCCAGCTTTGTTATGGACTCCGCATCCGCTTTGCATGACGACCCCGGCGGCTCTTTGATCACGAATACCGATTTCGCTTCTCACGACGACTTTGGCAACCGAAACATGGACATAAGTGGAAACCGTAGTACACCTCAATTCCCCACCTCAGCTATGATGCCCTTATCCCGATTGTTTGGGGAACATATCAGTTGAAATAAGCCCGTTCCTATTATGGTGAACATAATATAAGGTTTAATGTTACCTATTCAATAGAGATAAGCAGAGACAGGGGCAACAACCTACTAGAAGATGCCGAATGCACATTAGTAAGGGCCAAAATATAAAGTCGACACATTAGCCGTAAGATATATTTTGTTTATGTAATCACTACATATTATGAAACAAAGTCCTCCGCCGCGTCTGTCTGTCTGTCTGTCTGTCTGTTCGCGATAAACTCAATATTGGATTGGCTAAAATATAACGATATTTGTTGGAGATGTCGGAAAAAATAACCCGTCTGGGAGCTTTCAACGAAAACGCTGCCTAAACCCTTTGAGATATAACAAAATAATGTACGGTGGAATTGTGTATCTTATATAGGTCTACAGAAAAGTCCGCGATGGCATATGTCTATCTCTTAAGGATAAAATACTATATCCACTTTAATACTTAAAAAATGGGCAATTATAAAGCGGTAATTGGAAAGCTATTTACACAAATACGGTATTAATCCTTATTATTTTAAATACATTAGTTGGCTTAAGCATTTCATGAAGATTATTTTTCAGCATTACACCATGCAAATTAAATGAATACCTTAGGAGATATAGCAAAATCAAAATAATGCGCAACGAAATTAATTTCGAGTAATGAAGGTATAATGTTTCTTTTAGATGCCCCTGGAGGCACAGGTAAAACATTTTTAATATATTTTTTTTTTTAATTATTAGCAAAAGTACGATCCGACAGACCAATTGCCCTAGCTGTGGCATCGTCCGGCATAGCAGCCACACTTTTGGATGCTGGGCGACCGCCCATTCCACATTCAAACTGCCATTAAAAACTAGTCATAAATAATAAAGAAAAAGGACGCAATGTAATAGTAAGCTATTGCTGTAATTGCATTGCTGGCCGGCGGACAGTGGGTTGTTGCTCCCATGTCATGACCATTTTATGATATTTAGGTTGGGCTAGACACCAAAGCAACATATGTGCACCTGCTACATTTTTGGATCATGTATTAATTGTTTATGACATGGATAGCCATGAGGACAATTAATGTTTTTTACATAAAAATAAAATAAAAATATCTTAAAATCCCTAACTTTTTTTTAAACCTTTGGTACGTCTATTAAATTGGTGCTTTAGTAGACTATGATTTTATGTATATTGCAGGAATGTTCACTTTAGGTCGAAGTTTGTATGGAAGGTGGACATAGCCCTTTGAATATTTTTTTAAATTACAACGTGATTAAGTAAAATTAAATATTATTTTATAAATATTAGGTAGAGTGATAGCTTTTGTATTTTACATATCGATTATAATATTTCATATATTATTATTTCGTATAAACTATAAAATGTCAGAATTCCAAAATAAAATTTAAGTATCAAAGGTTTAATAGTAATAATAATAAATGTTAATAGCGTCTCATTCGAAAGAGTACGCGAAGTTCGCAACAGTACTGTTGCTACTAAAGTTCGTTATATTGCATTGTCATTTAATACTCATTAGTCATTACTCTGTTACATTCTTGAGATTGTTAAATTTCTCTTAGTTCTTGTGACTTCGGCGTTAACGTTGGTGCTGTCTTCTATAAACTAATGACTTTACAAGATGTAAATGGTTAATAAATCATAACCCTCAATTATTATCCAATTGTTAGAGCCAATTGGATAATAACTATTCATTTATCGAACAAAATAAATTGTATTAAGTGAAAATTGCGACGCGCCATTTTTTTATGTATTTTGAATGATATACCGCAGTTTTCATCATTAAGTTATTCATAATAAAACCTTAAGATTTGGGAGTTATTAACCAACTCAAATGAATTTACACTAGTAACATTTTTGCAAAGATATTTTGTGCATATTAACTTAGAACCATGATTGGCAGGATTGGATCATCGCTCCGGATGGATACGGTGCGTTCTACTGTAGCGGCGAGTGCAACTTCCCCTTGAATGCTCATAAGAACGCTACTAATCACGCGATTGTGCAAACACTCGTGCATCTTCTAAACCCTACGAAGGTTCGTGAACTTACCTACTTATTATCTATTTACTTACGTTAATGCAGCAGGTCTATTGTGTATCGATTGTCCTTTAAGTGTTCACTATACGGCCATGTACTATATCCTAACTATCCTAATCCTAACTAATATTATAAATGCGAATGTGAGTCTTACGCTTTCACGCCTTAACTACTTAATCAATCATAATGAAACTTTGCATACATGTTGTTGTGATTACAGAAGAGGATACAGATATAGAGTACCTTTCATCCAAAAACAAGTGAGAAACGACAATGAATTGCCGTAAATCTTAGAGTTCGAAAAAAATGGTTCAATTGAGGTCAGAGGTCAAAGGTCATAGAACTTTCGGGGGTATATCGACTATGCTGAGTCAAATGGCGTTGACCGCGAGTCTCTAGTTCTTACGGTTCTTGAGTTGAAAGTTGTATAACAGACGGACGGACAAAGCTGTTGTATAAGAGTTTTTTCGAACTCTAAAAAGGATTGTTCCCGAGAGATAAGCCGCGAGCAAATCTAGTAGGATATAAATGTTTCGGTAGCATATAAATGGAAAAATATAGGTAATCATTTTATGTTGTTAGGTGCCGAAGCCATCGTGCGCCCCCATCAAGTTGTCGCCGATATCAGTGCTGTACTATACAGACGACTCCAACGTAATCCTGCGCAAATACAAGAACATGGTCGTCAAGAGCTGTGGATGCCATTGAGTTGCCAAACAAATAACATTATATTCTACAAAAACGCTAGTCTTTTAACGATATAAATTACGCTTCTACATGATGAAGGAGTAGTAGTGCACTCAATAATTAGTATAAACATGTATTTTATAAGTCTATGCCGTATAGGTTCATAAGAATATTATAGAAAACATTTATTTATATCTATAGCGACAGTTACTTAGTTTATATATGTGGCTATCATGTAGTATACATAATATTTGCTAAATATAGATCTGACATAAATCCTGTTATTTGCACCAGTGATTTTAAAGTATAGCTGAGTGTAGTATTGCCATAACAGGAAATATTTTTGACTGAATCGTCACACATTATAAGTATTTTATATTTCTTATATTAAATGGACTGCGTTTTTATTGTTGTAAAATATTAATTTTACTTAGTGATAAAGAGATTAAAAATAAAACTAAAATCCAGTATGAACGTGCGACTGTATTATTACTGAAGGAGTACAACGCGTTTTTATTCATCAGATATTTGCATTTTGTAATGTTATTGTATAACTACACATATTCTTTTATAAATATGTTAAAATATATATTCACTGCAAGATTTTCATTTAAATTTAGTACGTATATAGTTCAACAGTTTATTTTGTTATCAATGTTGTAAGTATATTTTTTGTGTCGGTATATAAGCACATGGACAGAGAACTTATGTATCGTTTGTTTTTTATAAAATATACTGTTATTCTGTATATGTACGATGCATAATCTACCGTAGATTGAGCTTGGAAGATAAATTATAACATCATGTTGCACTATTATGTTGAGTTATTACAATGATAAAGGGTCGCTCACATCTTTGCGTCTATGTGATTTATCTAAAAGTGCCTTTTTACACTAGTTAAGTAATTTATGTGCCAATCGAGTAAGTCAATTTTTATAATGATTATATTTACATTTTATAGTTAATATGTACATGTGAATTTGGAGACGTAAAATAATAAAATATTTTTCGATATATATTTTTCATTTCTTTATTCTACTTTATAGTGTAATTCATGATGTTGTGCATGAAAAACTACCGATCATGTAAGCCCACGTTTAAAACCCATATCGAACAGCAATTTGAGCATGGATATGTTATAGATATCAGATTCATGCTCAAATTGAAACGTGGCTACACACAAAATATTTAAAATCTTCACGGCAATTGGTACATAGAAGCTAAACATGGCCGGCAATCATGCGTCCAAACAAAACAGACAACGACAAGACTCGAACTACGAGGTCGCAGTCCGTAGCACTCATGACAAAATACATTTGTCATGACGTTCCAACTTATCCTTTAATTTTTCTTAAAACGTAACTAACATTTTGCTCTGTACTAGATGTACTGCATGTGCTTATGTATGTGGGCGATGATATACGAGTGTTTACTGTTTATCTGTACTTTACTGCTTAATGTTACATATGTCCGGACTGGTCTGTCCGAGATCGGTTTTCGTCGAAGGACTTTATACGCATCGAATGTCATGCTTGGCAACTTGACAAATATTTCATAGTACAATTTTCTAATTCAAAATCCTTATAACATTGTCCGGCCTGTGAATGGAACCCGTGACATCGTGATCGATCGAAAACATTGGCGCATATTATAACGCGAACTTATAAAATTATGATTAAAATCACACGCACTTTAAGTAGTTATCTACCTTATGATAAAAAATTTTGTTATATATTATGCAGATTATTATATAGATATATAATGCAGTATTTTGCCAAATTGTAGATAGTACTTAAAATAGTATACTATTTTAAGTAGACATGTAACATGTAGGTATTTTTCGTTTGCATCTGGTTGTTGTGCTTCATGGTTTGCATGGATGGCTCAAGCGGTCGTATTGTCGTTTTCACGCGCTATTGAACCTTACGCGAGACAATTATTTGTGTGATACACATATGATTGAAGCTGGGTACTTCGTGTCTATTAACTATACGTTTGTAAAGCCCACGCAAAACAAGGCTAAAATAAAACAATTACGAAAAATATTGAATTGAAAATCGTTGCTCGCATCATCTGAAACACGGCATGGCGCAGTGTTATTGTCATTAAAGCAAACATACTTACATGAATTGTTGAAACCTCATGTTCTTGAAGATTTCTAAATTTTCTTCTTATTGTTATGTATGGAACATACAATAAATTAACTTACATATATTTCCTACAGTGCTCAAAAATCGTCCCTGATTCAGAATCAGAAGTCCAATTAAAAGATGTGACAGAGAGTTTTGGAGCATAGCATCCTACATAGAGCTCAGTGAAAACATTGTGAGAGCTATGGAGTATAGCATCCTCCATAGAGCTCAGTGAAAACATTGTGTTTCGGACGTGATCCGTCCCTTTCACTGCGCTCCAGAACGCGCATAGATGACTTGGGTGTTTAATTCGCCAGGCTGAAGTTGGATAGGGCCACAGAGTACTTTTGGGCTGGACACGTGTACCGCACGCACTCAGAGAGGTGGCCCCTAATCATGACCAATTGGGTGTCATAACACTCACAACAGTGTTGACGGCGACTAGATAGTCCTAAATGGGACGGTTTGGACGCCTTTGAAATGGTCTGGCAGAGATATCTACTAGTTATTTCTAAGTCCAAGGGAGAGGCTTTTGCCCAGCAGTGGGACTAACGACACACCAAAAAGCTAACGAAAATATTACGAAGAAGACGAAATAGACATTTTATATACTTACCTACTATATATAAACTTAATTACTAATAATTTAATAAATTATGGCTACGTCTTGTTTATTACTTTGACAGTATTGGTTGTAGGTATGATCGCAGCCGTCAGGCGGGCACACTGCACACTGTGTGATAGCCATGAAAATGTAAAAGATATACTCGGCACTGCCCAATGCCGTTTAAACGTAAACAGTATGTAATAGGGCATAAACAAGTACCTACGTACGAATAGTCACGTCGATTTATGCGTTATGTTATAGCTATATTCATGCATACATGTATGACCCATAATAATAAACTGTGGATATGATACACCTACACTTACGCATTCGGAGAAATATTTATAGGTGTGATATGTTCTTCTACAGAGGGATAGTTAAAATGTTTTATAGACAGGAATAATAACCATTACATTGGTAATTTAGCTGTTTTATTCCAACCAGTTTGATTTATTAAGTATAGGGAAGTGACTAACCTAAAAAGTTTTTGACTTCAAGGTAGGCGTAGTGGTTTAAGCGGTCGCCTCGCTACTGCCACTCCGCTCAGCGTTGTGAGTTCGAATCCCAAACGGGACAAGACTTTGTGTGATCCACAAATTGTTGTTTCGAGTCTGGGTGTACTTTGTGTCCGTTGTTGGAATGTTTGTAAAGTCCCCCACGACACAGGATTTATTCCTATTGCGGGAGTTGTCTGTTTTTATATAAAAAAATATATTTTAAAGAGAGGTTCAAGATAGTAACTTTACTGCACAGAATTTAAGCGAAAAATAAAATTAAATAATGTTTTAACGGAAACAAGACACAATGAAAAATGTATTGTGTCTTGGCCCTGTTGATCAGGAGATGAAGTTAGGACATACCTATGATCATTGAGTTGATCGCGGCAGTCGGAACGGTTGCCCTCTCGCTCCCGGCCGTAGTTCTGTCTATGGTCCGGAGTGAGAGGTCGTGGAACGCCGTCGCCTCCTTTTGTGAGGAAGTAATTTCGAACAAGGAGGCGGCGGAGCTGGAGAGGGAGCGTTTAAACCCTCTCCCCAACCGCAGAGCCGGGCGCCGGAGGGCGCGAGATGACCTTCAGCCACCCTGAGGATGTTGCGATCCTAAGTTTAATCTTTATAATATTTTTAAGAGTCGTGTATTGTGATTGGTGTATATAAATACACAATATGCGTACAGACGACTCTATACACATAAGTGTATCTATGCTTAACCAAAAACGACATTATGAAGAAAGTAGTAGTAGTTTCATAAGTAGGTACCTACAACTCATATTTCACAAACGACTGTATAAAAAGATAATCTGACAACATTTCAAGCAAGAATAAACTACTATTCAGGTTCATCTATAGCTTTATACTCATTCTAGATCACGGACATTGAATACAAATATTTGAATGGATGCGACAAATACGAACAATTTGATTAGGGATCGCGGCTTCCCCCGCAGATAGTTAAGTCAGGTTCAACAGAAGTGTTCATCGAAAACGACATTCTTGAAGTCCCAGAAAAAGAAAACCTATCTTCAAATTCGTGAGGAATTAATCAGCAGTATATTGGGCGACAGAACGCATTCCAATCCCCTCCTTAGCAAAATAAAAAATAAACCATGAATCAAGCAATCAGGGTCTTAACTTGTGACCCTGATTTCTGTAAAATCATAGGCGGCAACGTTTAGTCTCAGAGAGATTTACTTTACTAGAGAATATCAGACAGGGGGGGGGGGGAGGGGAAAGACGGATAGAGCCGTCGTCTCTCAATCGATGTATTACAATGATATTGCCGTTTATCTAAAAGGCTGACATAGAGATAAGTCTGTTCATTGAACAATCAAATGATTTTACCCTTCCCACGCAATGCATTACGTCCATGTTTTAAGTGTGACAAAATGAATTGCAGCACGTCTTTATAAAATATCGATCTAAATGAAGTATACCTTCCGAAGCTTTTGGCAAAGGTTTGGTGCTAACTGTTTTTATAAGCTTTGCACATGACTATCAATGCAAGGCTTTTACAAACAAGAATGTCAAACTGAATGTGGATGTGGCCAGGGGTGAATCTATGATTGTAGTTAGTACACATTTGTGGGACAAATATTTGCTTGCTAAACGTAATTTATATTATAACTAGCTTTTACCTGCGGCCTTGCTCGAGCAGCGTAGCACAGTTTATACTAGTACAGTCGTCATCGAATTCCCTTTTCATATTTTAAACATTTTATACAATATATTTAGATTAAAAGAAAAATTGTTAAAAAATTGTTAAAATCAAATGATGAAAATAAATTATTACTATCTAGTAAGTAAAAATCAGGTCAGACGGAGCCAAAAGGACGACGATGCTTTTTTTAACAAGGAAGTATGCATACGTAGTTTATATATATATATAATTCTTTTTTATTTCTTTTTATTGGCACCCGCCATCGCAGGGTGTTGAGCCATGTACCCCTAGCGTGGGAAAAACCAGGGACATTTTATCATTTTACTTATTTGTCTACTAACTTTTACTCCTACCCTTAAGGGGCCATACTTCCTATGTAACACTTCCATTCCAGTTCTCATTCCAGTTCTATCATTTATGCTTCACGCACTTTCAGCCTTCCCATTCATTCATTTTATTCCTATTCTAGCTACTTATCACTATGGTTTCTGGGGCGATATGGGACTAACACTATTTATTTATCTCGAAACTTGTTTTACATATTTACATCTTAATTCTAGTACTTACATCTAGGAGAATTGTTACCTTAATCCTATTTCTTAAACTAAGTGCACATATAACTATATATATATCTATATATTTTACTAATAGTGACTATAAAAATGTTAGCTTTACTTTGCTAAAGTAACGTAGGCCTAGCAGCACTGGTATCTTATAATTGAGGCATGCAAACTAAACTATTTCATACTAGTTTTCACCCGCGGCTTCGCTCGCGTAAATGTAGGTTAGGTTAGGTTAGGTTTGCAACAGTTCTTTTTTCTGGATGAAAGGTACCCTATGTCCTATTCTGTACTCCTGACAACGTGTATGCAAAATTTCATGTTAATCGGTTGACTAGTTAAGGCGTGAAAGCGTAACAAACAAACAAACAAACTCATTTTCGCATTTATAATATTAGTAAGGATTATGCTAAATAAAATATTTTGGGCAGCATGTGCTTTCCGGACTACCATACAGGATAAGTTCATCTTATCCTGTATATCTAATGGATTCAATGGAATTTAATCCTATTAACTTATATAATACGATCAGCGGCTGTGTATTCACAGTTTACTTAGTTGCCTTTAATTATTAGTATGCTACAATGCAGTGGGCATTGGTGATTCAAATTGCTTTAGCCACAACCCTAGCTACAAGTGACTATAACACTGATTTATCAGAATCCTTTGGTTGGTCTACAGATGAATCAACGATTAGGAAGCATATTGATTTCCGAGTAATATATAATCTATACAAATAAATAAAATTGAGGTGTCTGTTTGAAATGTCAAAATAACAGCTTTTTATCTAATGCATATGAAAGTATATAAGGTAAAATTTTTCTCTGTCTGTTTGTTTGTTCCGGCTAATCTCCGAAACGGCTGAACCGATTTTGACGACACTTTCACTGGCGGATAGCTGATGTTATAAGGAGTAACTTAGGCTACTTAGATTTTAGAAAAAATAGGGTTCCGCGTGGACAAACACTTTTTAGTTAAAATCTATGCAGACGAAGCCGCAGGTAACAGTTAGTTATATATAAATATATGAAAGAAGAATTTTAGCTGCAATGCATAACTAGATTAAACTCATATACGATAAATGTTGTGTGCCAATCATAAAAGCTTTTAATTATAAATAAATCTTACAGAGTTCAAACAGTTCGAAATCAGACCGTGGACTTTTAAACGTAACATTTAAAACGTAATGGAAAATATTAATAGCGTTTCTTCCTTTAGATAAACGTTCAAGTTTTTTAAAATATGTATTTCATTATTTCCATCATTGCAAAGCTTCCGTGCTCGATAGTAATTTATAGAAAACTTCTGAGATAGTTTGTAGATTTAAAGAATTTTTGGCACTTATATTGTTGATAGAAATAATCGCAAATTACTTGAGACTGATAATCCAAAAGCATTATAATATATCTATATAATAATTTCAACCCTGTATTAAACTGTCCCACTGCTACTTACGGGCCTCTAGTCAGTGTGAGAATTGTTGGTCATGGTCCACCGCGCTGGCCCAGTGCGGGTTGGCAAACTTCACATGTCTTCGAGAACATTATGGCGAACGATGTTTCCCTTCCATTACAAATTTATCTTATTATCTCAGCCTCACAAACTGATTAGCTGATATGCTAAATATATTATGTATATCTCATACATTTTCAAAGTAATCGATTTTGTATTGCTTGCAACATCACCACTCTACTATAATTATTGTATTCACCACTTATTTTGCATACCTGATGCCGTGTTATTTATTCTATGACCATGTAAATGACGTATAACCACGAACTAATCTAATTAATTTAATTGGTTATTACTTATGCCATTAATTACGTAGATATTTACATCTCTGTCCAGTTTGTTAGGGACTAGGAGCATACGATATTCATACTAATATTTTAAATATTTTGTTACGTTTTACAGTCAAACCGTTGAACAGAACTTAATTAAATTTGGCAAGAGGATACCTTGCATATCAAGGATGGATATGGGATACCTTATATTCTGAAAATAAATGCGTTAAGATAGGATAATAACGAACTTTTTATGGCAAAGAAAAGTAAAAGTTTATTTTAAGGCATTTCATTTTAAGGCCGTCTAAACCTAGCACAACAACTTTGGAATGCCACACAGGACAAGACTCGAGATCAGTACTAAGACACACACCTCTGATTTTTCGATAGTCAATTATCGTATGAAATAGTTAATTACCGCTTGCTTTACCAGCGAAGGAAAACTTTCTGAAAAAAGCTGCATGTCTAAGAGTTCTCCATAATGTTCTTGAAGATATGTGCAGTCTCCCAACACTTATGGGTCAGCCTGGTAGCCTAACCTTTCTCACACTGTGAAAGGATCAGTGCCCAACTGTGGACAGGTTTTATACAGGACTGATATTATTATATATTTTTGTATTGGATGCCTATACTGTTTGATAATTATAATATGTTAACACAATGTACCTACTTTAAAAATATTTATTCTGTATTTCTACAGAACCAACCGTCAAGCTACTCCTTTGGAATGTTACTGAGATTATGTATGTACATAATTTTATTTACATTAATCAATGTAGGTAACAGGAAATGCCTAGAATCATTAACCAGTCTTCTAGTAACTAAGAACCCATTCAAAAGCTACCCAGTGTTTCAGTAATGTATAATTACCTATTTTCTAAAACAAATAAAATCCTTTTATATTCTTAAAGCTTTAAAGCTACGAAAATAATAACGTCGTCTTATATATATATGAATAAGTTTGATGTATTGTTTTAAAAACACACCCCTAACATGTGCGGGATTTTATAATTAATTGTGGAGGTCATTTATCACCTAGTGTGCATACATACATAAACCTTTTATAGTATATTTATTATTAGAAAATAATTTTATGGTTCCTAGAATTGTAGAACGCTGCACACGGTGTCATGTGGTTGAAGAAATAACTACCCACCTAATATTGTCATAGTTATTGTTGTTAATTTTAAGTAGGTATTGTGTTATCAATTTATATCAAGTAATTAATGTTTTAAAATTGGATATGAGAAAATCATTTCTAATCTATACCTACTAATATCATAAAGCTGAAAAGTTTGTTTGTTTGGTTGAATGTGCTAATCTCAGGAACTAATGGTTCGAATTGAAAAATCATTTTAGTGTAGGATAGCCTATTAATCGAGGAAGGCTATAGGCTACATAACATCACGCTACTACCCACGGGGGCGGCGCAGTAACTATAAACGCAGGTGAAACTGCGGTGCCATCTATTTTATTATAAACCCATTTTACGTTTATGATTTACAAACTAGGTACGCCACTTAAATTATTTCGAGGTAGTAAAGAGGTAATGCCTATTAAAACAATTTATTTTATATGAAATATGAATTCTTAGGCGGTAGTGCAAAGTTATGTCGACAATATTGTTAGACCTGTCAAAAGCGAATAAATTTCTAGGCGGAGTTTAATAAATGTATCTAGGTAGATATACCAATATCCTAACGTTATAAATGCGAATGCGAATAAGAGTTTATTTGCTTGTTTGTCACCTTTTCACGTCTTAACTTATCGACCGATTATTATGCTTAATTTCGCACATACGTAGTCGGGAGGGAGTACAGAAAAGGACATAGCGTACCTTTCATCCGGAAAAAGAAAATACTGTTTTCGAGCGAAGCTGCGGAAAAAAGATAGTTATTGATAAAGTTAAATGGTACTTTGCTAGTCAAGTTTTAATGGTTCACACAGATTTTACGCTACAAAAGATCAGAAAAGGCAAGGATTCAGTTGCTTAGGCCTATCTCTACTCTCGCTCCAGTGATTACGCCCGCGCCTTAAAAAAAGAACGTATGCGATATTGGGTAATAAATACGGATACTTTTGTTGAATTAGACGATATGTAATATATAAAAATAACACAGTACATTAATAGATATAATATGTACTGTGTTTATGCTGATTGATGTATAGACACACAGCTCAAACCGCAGGGTCTCGAAACTTATCATTTTGCATACCGGTTCCTTATCTATATAATGTAAGTATCGATTAAAGGGACAAGTGTACGAAAATAATTTTAACGTGTAGTTCACGATAAGACGTTCCGCAGAAGGCGGTCTTCCAAGGGATAGAAAAGTGTGGCTGTGTCTATCGTTGCCCGCAGCTAAACGACCGCGGGTACAGTCGCCACTGGGCGGACAGCCACGGTTTGTTCCGTCGGCGTCGCCGTCGCCGTCGTCCATCGGCCGACGCGACATCCGCTGGACTCGGCTCGGGCACCAAAGGACTATTGGTCATTGTGCTTTGTGTCGTTGTCGCATAAGATTCCATCATCCATGTGTGTTCATTATGCCAGTAAAAATGTCCGGTGCACCGATGTCCGTCGTTCGCGAAACGCCTAAAGGCTCGTCCCGTACTATGATTTACTTAAAAATAGCAAACAGTTTAAAGTTGGGTTTACGAACGGTTTATATGATTTTAAGCTTTAGAGCTTAAAATCATATAAACCGTTCGTAAACCCCGGTTTTACTTTTATTCTCCATCCCACCCGGTTGGAGATTAAAAGTGCTTATAAAGAAGCATTTTGATTCCTCCTATTAGGTAAGTCAATACTTATTGGAAATACTCTAATAAATTAATAGCAAACATATTATGTATTGTAGTTTTCGATAAATTTAAGATTTAGGGCGTCAGATGGAGACCCATAGAATGTAATTTAATAAAGTTATTACATGAAAAATAAAACTTAGTACCCAGCTATATATTTTTAGAAAATACTTTGAAAATAATGACTGATTAGATTTTTTAGAATTAGGTACACATAGCACATATTTTTATTTTATGTAGTTCAATTATGAGCGGCGGCCGGCCGAAACCAAGTAAAAACACAAAAATGCCTTTTGTTTTTATCGTGACATTGTTTGTTTACGCGATTGATCCTGGAGTCGATTATTGGATAAGATAAAATGTTATTGTGTTTCTTGTTTACAAAATGTTCAGTAGGCGCACAGAGTCCTATGTACCTACCCGGTAAACAACAGTGGTCTCGCTCAGTATTACGTCGGACCTAAACAGCGATATGTTGGTGGAAAACGTTTCCGCCTATTCCTTAGGAGTATGTAATATAACCACATACATACCTACGTACGCACGCTTATATACCTACCCAAAGAAGTAGCAAGTGTATTACACCCACATTTTTCTATTCATCTTTTTAGGTCTTACGCCACGTCTCACCAGATTCCGTGATGGTACCTACTGATAATTTCTCTACAGAAAAATCTAATAACAGTTAGTGAAACCTGGTACGGTTATCAAATCCAAGACCTCATGCACAGCAGTTGGTTTCACTATCACTGCGCCATCGAGGCAGTCAAATGTAATTTAAAGGTATTTTATTATTGGTCATGAACTTGTAAATAAAACGGATGGTTGCCGTCCGTTAAAATTTCACAAATAAGAGCTTATTCGAGGGTGACATAACACTTTTTACATGGCGTATTCAAATTTTCATGGCCATCCAAAGCAACGACGGACATAAAATATCAACTTAGGAGAGATCCAAGTAGATTATGATAGGATATTTTATTGCTGTTTTAGTTTGCCTTTATTTTCATACGCCTCTGCACCCATTTTTCTTTTAATTATTGAAGTTTATACCTTACTGTATATGCTAATTCCATCATAACTTAAACAATATTAAACAAACTGTACAGGCTTCCTCTCTTCTGTATTCTGACAATGTGTATGCGAAATTTTATGATAATCAGTAGTTAAGGTGTGAAAGCGTAACAAACAAACTCACATTCGTTCTTATAACATTAGTTAGAATCTATGTACATAGTACATACATTCTACATTAAAGATTGAGGTTATATTTTATCGTTTGTTTACGCCATCAATATCGTATGGCATATTAATAAAAACGAAACGAATATTTTTGGCGCCACCACATACGATTCTATAGCAAATAATTTTTATTTGTTTTGAGGATGTTATAATAATTTAGACTATTGGTCGCCATATGTGAGCGTAATTGATTAGAAAAGGGTACAAAATTTTCTCTTCACATATTAATATAAGTACCTACTAGCTATTGCCCACGACTTGGCGCAGAAAGAGTACTATTTCTCTAGATGAATGGTACCCCATGTCCTTTTCTATACCCCTGACAACGTGTATTGAAAACATGATGATTCGCCGAGTACTTAGCGCGTGAAAACGTAATAAACAAAATTACATTCGCATGTATAGTGGTTAAGTAGCAGCGATAGCGTGGCAGTCCAACGGTCTCGAGTTCGATCCCAAGGTGCGCATCTCTGACTTTTCGAAGTTATGTGCTTATTAAATAGTTAATTATCACTTGCTTTAACGGTGAAGGGAAAACATCGTGAGGAAACCTGCATGTCTAAGAGTTCTCAATAATGTTCTCAAAGGTATGTGAAGTCTGCCAACCCGCATTGGACCAGCGTGCTGGACTGTAGCCTAACCCTTCTCATACTGAGAGGAGGCTCGTGCTCAGCAGTGGGACAGTGGACAGTTATAGTGGTTAGGATAAATTTTATAGTCATTTTATTCTTTAATTCCCTCAGGGACAATGGCGTCACAATGCAATGTCGAATGTCTAGTGAGTTGTCAAGTTAGAGGTCATTGATTCGAACTTGGGGCATGCACCTTTAAGCTTTTGTAGCAATTAATTACCACTTGTTTTAGAAATTATCAGGTCGAAAACCTGTGTGTCTGAGAATTATATTAGCAGTATTTACAAAGGTGTGTCATTCTTTAAATGTTCATTGTTACATTTCGAGATTATGGCAATTCATATCATTATATGGAGACACCCGTCTGCTGACAAATGTTATAAAAACGATCGATTCCATTTTATTTATTGATTTGATTTGTTTAATAACTACAAATACGGAGTATATCCTAATAAATGTTTTATAAATCTGTTCTGTTATCCGTGTAATATCGATATTACACATAGTGTTTATTTACGGAATGGATTCTTAGTATTCAATCAATCGTCTTATGTCGTTATCTATAGATAACTGATAAACATTTTGAGTTGACGTCTTTGTAGTCATATCAAATAAGTAGTACGCAGCTCGCGTTTATTGTGTTTTGTATAAAGATTTTGCAATTTAAACAAGCATTGACGACTGTTAATGACTCGTGAAACTCAACAGATTTCAGGCAGGAACAATAAATAATTCATAAATTTGTATAAATCTGCATTTTTGCCTTAGTGTGGTGCAAAACAGGAGAAACAAAAGCTCGCGGCTGACGACTTCAAGGACATAGCAGCCTCCACCGTGGAAACTAGTGAGGCGGCCCGGCGAGGGGCGAAGCGAAGCCCACATCATTACATCGCCGACGCTGTGCTGTAACGCACGTTTACACGCTGAGAACGGATAATAAACAATGCTAACCAAGACGATCGACACTTACCACCTGTTGTGAATAGTTTGTATGTGAATGTTGGTGCCGGCGCCTACTGTGCAAATCTTTAAAAAAATGTGTTTCTTAATTTTAGTGAGTGCAGTTATATATTCCGCCAGTGCCGATATCATTACTGGAGATGTGAAGTTCAATAAGTGCTGTCCAAAAAATCAAAGTTTAATAAAAGTGTTAGATTTTGATGTGTCTGTCAGTGATTATCAGTGTATAGACTACGAAAGTGCCAGCGTTAATTATAATATATCGATATCTCCTCTTTATGTCGGCGAAAATGTATTGGTCCAGTATGGAATACCAACAGATTGCGATGAACTACAAATGGTTCAAATGACATTAAATGAAGGATTAAGAAATTTAAATGAAAATTGTTACGATAGACTTGAAGTAGATTTAGTAAACGACACATTAAAACCATATATTCCTAAAATTGTTGCACTGAGTTGTCTTAAAAATAAGACTCAAAAATCCTCTAAACTAAACTTTGTAAATCAGTTACGAAAATGTTGTCCAAAAGGCGAAAACTACGATACTACTTTTCATTTATGTAGAAAAACGAATGATGATAACACCGAAGATTGGTTGTTTAACCGCTTGAAATTAAGAGATCATTATATTTATGAAGTTGATTATGGGTTAAGTTGCAAACCTGGAGAATATGGTGTAGAGTTAAGAGAAGACTTTTTTTCACTGACTGTAGATGGAAGTAAATTGAAGGTCTTGAAAAGAAATGATGAACCCAGTGAGCAGGTGCTACCAGGAGAGTGGTGCATAGATCGCGATTATACGGGTCAAAAAATTATGGCCCGTGTTTGTACTCGTGATTGTTCCAAGTATGATGCGTTTTGCCTAAGGAAGTGCTGTCCTATAGGATATCATTATAGACCCAGACGCTGTGGCAGCTTTGCAAGCAATTGTGCTCCTAACGAAGATGAACTTCTGTTCAACATATCTGATTATTTGGAGCCATTGCAGCGGGATGAAAGGCACATTACAGGTGAAGTTTAATTCATATAATTTCTGCAAGTGTTATTTGCAACAGTACAAAGTAAATACATTTACCAGATCATACTATTTGTATGTCTTAGTTCTTGTCATTGTCATGTCATTATATCACAATATAACATCGCTTGTATTTCTAGATGTTCTGGGATTCCGGTCAATGTTACATTGCGATGAAGGTCGAGTGGTGCTGAACAAATCTTTGGAGAGGGATCGCCATCGGCTGGATTCTTCTGGCCGGCTTATCTCACCAATAAGCGCCAGTTATGACTA
Source organism: Catocala sponsa (assembly GCA_963564715.1). Classification (NCBI taxonomy): domain Eukaryota; kingdom Metazoa; phylum Arthropoda; class Insecta; order Lepidoptera; family Erebidae; genus Catocala; species Catocala sponsa. Next base: position 16,287,968 of record OY751331.1, read on the forward strand.
TTGTTTTGAAGCCTTCGACATGCGTCGGTGTAAAGGCGATGTTATCGTCACTGCCGTTAATTGCTTCGTAAAATCGCCGCAGACTAAGGACTTTCAGATATCATTTATCGTAAGTGGCTTTTAGTTTTTAATAATGTAGTACCCAGTTAATCGTTATAAATATTAATATCTTCAAACGAAAAGTTATATGACGGATATAGCTGTTTGGATCACGCATTTTTTAGTATATTTATATTGGACTATTGACTCATAGATACTACAGACTGATTTACGTATAGATAAACGAACGTTTAGTGATTCAGAGAATATCGAGGTTTCCAACATTACGTACATATTCAGACAGGTATAAAGAGAGGGCTGTCAGATAAACATTTCAAAATGCTGAAGCAGCACATTTTTGTTTATTTTTATATTCTTTGTACGCAAGGAACACGAAATAAACGACATATTTCTTTAATACGCCCAATGGCGAAACAAGGCTATGTTTTAACTAATATTGGCCATAACGATTCATCGTTTATGAACATAAACAGAAATGCTGAGAGCTCAGAGGATGACGTCAGTGAACAACGGGTAATCATAGCCCTGAGGCTAATTTTACTGTTCATATATTGTAACATGATCGGGATAATCAGGATATTTGACTATACCCTTAAATATACCACATATAGCAGCGTACTTAGTTAAAAAAATCTCTCTTGGGTATAAAATATTTCACTCTATATATTGGTCTGGGTGCTCGTTATGATGGCGATGGCGAATGTATCATATATAGACTACCTAGTGCCGCTGTTTTTGTTACAAAAATCTAAAATTTACCATTACAAACACAAAACATTGCTAACACGAAAGTTATATAATAATAATTGAGAACGGTAAGGAAACACGCATGCTAGTTTTGCAAGCTGAATATTTTAATAATTATAAACTCTACCAAAATAGTTAAAATTTAGGACACATAACACGACGAAAAGAAGACTAATAAATTATATTTGTGTTAATAATTTATCGAAAATATGAATCGTGGTGAGACTTATTTGTGTCACCACACATTAAATCATCTCAAACTATATTTCAAAGGGATATCTGATGAGAAAGTTGACATTTGATATCAGCGACTATTTGTAAAATGGTATTATATATGTGAATAAAATATTTTTATCCAACGGATGCTAGATACAAAGCAAATATCTCAAGTCAGTTGATTAGTAATTCAAACAAGTTCATAATAGAAGATAATAGTTCAGAGCTGTGACTGGGCCTTTCCCGGAGACATGTACAGTACCTATTGTTAATTTTTAATTAACACTTGTTCTGTCATATTATATTATAAGGAAAAGGTTATTAATGAATATGTTACAAACATAATGTTTCTTGCCCGCTAGTTTAACTACTCTGCACTTTTATTTTATTTATATTGCTAGTAATTTGGGTTAATAAATTACAAATATAGTTTTTAGCCCATCCAGCTAAGCTATCGGTAACAAACTTACGGCCGCGGCACTACGATCGCAAGTCCCTTGCCATATCCATTGAATTACCACTGGTTTCCTAATGTGCTAATAAGCATACTTAGCCAGATTACCGACGCGACGCTTGTAATCGGCGAACGTCAATGGAACCAATATAAACTTCAACGCTTCTTGAATTATTCTATTATATTACTATAATTATTAAAGCGTTTCCATTTACCATATTATATTGCTTTACATGTTTATAATGGATGACGTAGTGGTTTTAAACTACTTATGTTTAGGGTTAACAAAAACTAAAAAAAAACGGGACCCTTGAAAGGCTTCTTTGTTGTACGTCATGGATTTTTCAAGCTTTTGGTACTATTGTTGTTTATTTAGTATTATCCAAAGAGTTTTAAACCAGGGTAGTTTATACCCTTGTCCATCGTGTAAGTTATTTTTATGAGGATATTTAACAAAATCGGTAAGGCCGTGTACCTAACAATAAATGTCCTTTTTATTCGTTCGTTGCCGCAAGAACGCCGTTGTCCAGATACAATATTTATGTTATTGTCTGGTTTACAGTTAAGCTGACAGGCTATAATGCAAGTATGGATTCATTTCAGCATGTAAGTTGTACTTAATTTATTTATAATTTGAGGATTTGGTGGTGTTAAAGTACAGTAGGATCAGAATATTAACTAAAATAAAAATACAAAAGGTACATGGTCACTAAGGTACAAAGCCGGTTTCGTTATTTCGTCGGTCTCTACACCATTACTTCTCCAAAAACTGGAACGTCTTGGTATAAGGGGCAATCAATTGAAATTATTTTGTCGGCCTGGATGGCGTAGTGCTTAGTGTAACCGACTGCCACGCCTGAGATCGCGGGTTCGATTCCCGCACAAGTCAAACATTTGTGTGCATGAACATGGATGTTTGTCATGGTCTGGGTGTTTCTATGTATAATATGTATGTATTTACAAAAAAAATTATTATGTATTTTTATCCATTGTCTAGTACCCATTGTACAAGCTTTGCTTAGTTTGGGCTAGATGGTGTTGTGTGTATGTGGTAGAATATTATTATTATTTAAAAATTATTTGACAAATAGGTTGCAAACTGTCAAAATAGATAATTTTATAAGCAGCGAATTATCTGTGTTACCGCCTCCTTAGTGTTGGAACTAGCACCTCAACTTCAATATTACAGCCTCCTTAGTATAAGAACTACCACCTCAACTTCCGCTGCGTCGTCGCACTAACTGATTATTATTTTATTACTAATGTTTGACTAATTAATTATTTTACGTACTATTAATTCATAATAGATTATTGTTAAGAATATAGGCGTGTTTAGTTTATTTTTATGTGTGAATGCTAATGATGTATTTGTTATAATATGTTATTATATTGATCACGCAGTTATCATTAAAAAGAGGCGTCGGCCATTCTGGTGTTGGTGCGTTATGTTGAGTACGTTTGGTATTTTTATTTCTGCCACACAAACCTTTAATAATACTTCAGAAGTGGGATATAACAAAAATGTTAGGCCCATATATCAACGGGTTAGGACGAAGAAAACGTACAGAGCTAACGACAGAATCATCATCGAGCGATAGCGAAGATTATGAAAATAAGATTAAAGAACGCGGAAATGGAACGGCAGAAAAGGCGGGAAAGACGGCAATTATTTTTTTTAATGAACACAGCTTCAAGAAGCGTCGTCGTGTTACGCCTGCAGATGCGGAGCTAATACCAAAGTTCTACCCAAATAGTAAGTCAAACCATGTAGGTAGCTGGTTACATAAAATTGACCAACTGGGTGATGTATATGGATGGACAAATACCGATCGACAATTTATCATGCAACTTCGATTGCGTGGTTCCGCGAGGGATTGGTATGACGATCTGGATGATTATAATCTCGACTGAGATGAATGGAAAAAGCACTACAATTAGCGTTTCCAAGGTCAGTGGATTATGTAGACAAACTAGAACAAATGCTGGTAAGGGCGAAAAACCCACACCGAAACCATGACCAAATATTACCACGAGAAACTATCTCTTCTTAAGAAATGTAACTTACAAGGAGAACAAGCTATTTCCTGCATTATACGTGGTTTACCGCTGGAGCTGAGAGCAAACGCTAAAGCTTACAAGTGTATAACGCCGGAAGAACTCTACTACGGTTATCTTTCGTCTTTGGAGAACTACAAAAGGGTACAAACAAACACTGAAGAAAAATCTACTTGGAGGAGAGGTGCCCAAAGCGCTTCATACTCGTTGGTGCCGCATCAACGTGTACCAAGGACTTGCTATACATGTCGTCGGAGCGGACATGAATCCAGGGACTGCAAAGCGAGATTGCGTTGCGAGACCTGCCATCATTTGGGCTACACTTCAACAACTTGCTGGTTCGGCGCCGGCACATCACAACAATATTCTACACCACAGGTTGGTAATATTCTAAATATTACGTATGATCTATACGCCGATATGTATAAGAAGACGGTCAGTGTTAATGATACTTTATAGTAGTAGGTAGTAGGATAGCAAATTAAATGTACTTACACATATGAATGTAGATAGATTACAATTGAACGTTCAACCATCCAATGTAACCAAAGGGTTCCGGTGGCGCGCGTACACTTTCGCTTGGCACCTGCACTATTACTGTAAATGTAGATAATTTAATGGTGTCGGGGAAAGTCGAGATTACAAACCGCGATTTATGCGATATTGATTTAATAATAGGTCAGCCAATGATAAACCAACCGAATGTCACTCTATTTACGACAAAAATTTGTGTGAATTTGATATCTAATTACCCTAAAATCCTTATTTACAACCGATATTAAATTAAGTTCAATCGAGATTGTTACAAAATACCCCGTTTATATAAAATATGATACCATCATCCCAAAACAGTGTTGTGCTTTCGTTGAAGTTTATGTAGATTACAATAGTAACTGTAGTGAAAATGTATCATATCACAATTTTATAACTAACGCCGTATGGTTTCAGTTGGGAAATGCGTTATATATAATACCGCAACCTGTTATAAATTCTGACCGCAGCTATTTAAAAGTAATTAATGTGGGCGATAAAAACGTATCCTGGCCTGCTAATAAATTGATAGCCAGGGCTGAAATCGCAACCCAGGCAGAAGATCAATCACAATCGAATATCCTTGCTTTAGACGTGTGTAAACAACAAAAAATAGGTTTGAGTGATCTTAATATAGGAGAGTTAACCAGCAATGAGACCAAACAGTTGTTAGAATTACTTAATCAGTTTCCACATGCCTTTGTTAAGGATAGTAAAGATTTAGGTTGCACTCATTTAACTAATATACATATTCGAACTACTACTGATCTACCCGTATTCAGCAAACCATATAGGTTATCTTTTAAAGAAAATCAAATAGTGGAGGATGAAGTAAAGGATCTTATAGAAGCCGACATTATTCGAGAGTCTAATTCAGAATATGCCAGCCCTGTAGTGCTAGTAAAGAAGAAAGGTGGAGATTATAGACTTTGTGTTGATTATAGAGCCCTAAACGCTCGTACAGTTAAAGACCGTCACCCACTCCCGCACATTGAGGACCAAGTTGGTAGATTAGCGGGGAAATGTTTCTTTACGGCACTAGATCTAACACAGGGGTACTATCAAGTCGCAATAGATGAGGAATCTATAAATAAAACTGCATTTGTTACGCCAGCTGCACAGTATGAATTAAAAAAAATAAAAATTGACTTTAAGGATAGCTGTGTGATCAAATCAAAACTTCTAATATCAATAAGAGCTGTGTGAACATACTTATTGATATCAAGGATAGCTGTGTGATCAAATCCAAACTACTAGCTGTGTGATCAAATCAAAACTTCTAATATATTAATAAGAGCTGTGTGAACATACTATTGATATCAAGGATAGCTGTGTGATCAAATCCAAACTACTAGCTGTGTGAACAATTTGAGTTTTCTGAGGCTTATATTATCTACAACTGCCTATTATATAAACTTGAAACATATAGGTAATCAAATACATGATCAAAGTTTTAGATGGATATCAAATATTGTTGTTTACGTTCTTTTATTTATTTTGTTGTTTACGTGACGGCAACAAGTGGGTACTTTATTTACATGTATAACTAATGAATTATTTACGGCGTCACACATTTTTGTTTCAGAAAAAAGAGACGCCTGAACTTAGCAGTGAGCGCCCTGGGACCCAGCTGTTGCAGGATGGCCGAATGTTACCGCCTCCTTAGTATTGGAACTAGCACCTCAACTTCAATATTACAGCCTCCTTAGTATGAGAACTATCACCTCAACTTCCGCTGCGTCATGGCACTAACTGATTTTTATTTTATTACTAATTTTAGATTAATTAATTATTTTACGTACTAATAATTCATAATAGATTATTGTTAAGAATATAGGCGTGTTTAGTTTATTTTTATGTGTGAATGCTAATGATGGATTTGTTATAATATGTTGTTATATTGATCACGCAGTTATCATTAAAAAGAGGCGTCGGCCATTCTGGTGTTGGTGCGTTACGTTGAGTACGTTTGGTATTTTTATTTTTGCCGCACAAACCTTTAATAATACCTGTTACCCACGTTGTGCCCTAGGGCAGTATACTAGGTCCAAGTCTATTTCTTGTATACATAAACGATCTGTGTAAACTAGATCTACCTGGGGGTAAAATAATAACTTACGCTGATGACACAGTCTTGCTATTTTCTGGTGAAACCTAGGAAAAAGTGTTTGACTTTGCGCAAAATGGTCTTAATATTGTAACCTACTGGCTTAAAAAGAATTACTTGATCGTTAATGCAGAAAAGGCTAAATATGTTAGTTTTAAAATGTGCAATTCCAATACACCTCCCTCTACTTGCTTTTTAATAGCTCATGATTGTTGCAACAATTTAAATCACTGCACTTATCTTAAACTAGTAGAAGCCCCTCATCTTAAGTATTTGGGAGTAGTCATAGATAGTAGATTGACATTTAAGCAACATATAGAATTACTTACTGCCAGATTAAGAAAACTTATCTTTGTTTTTAAAAACTTGAGATATGTTGCAAGCTAGAAACTTATTAAGGAGATATTACTTATTAAGGAGATATTAAAACGTTTACTAAATTAATTATGTTCCGAATTGCTTTAATTTTCTTTTTTGTTTTACTATTTTCTTACATGTACATTGTTTTAACTTATCATTCTATGTAGGTTTTGTATATAAAATGTGTCATGGAAGGTTGCTGGTACTTATAGCTCAGGTCTTCCTATTTTAAGTACCAGCGTTCACAAATTGTAGCTAACATCATGTATACAAAAATTGTTCCTAATGGTTGTAAATATCTGTGAAACAATAAAAACATTATTATTATTATTATATATTTGGCGCTCGGTCAGTCTAGTTTGCTATATTGTATTACAGTTTGGGGAGGAGCTCATAAAATCACCATGAAACTATTGGAAATAGCTCAAAGAGCTTAAAGTCAGCACATTGCGCTCCTTCTTTTATCCAACATACAATTTGTATCAGTCATTGGAAGTTTTCTCGGTGCGACAGTTGTTTGTGTTGCACACTGTCCTCAAGCAGCACTCAATGTTAACTTATAACATAGACTCTGAAGTAGGTGGACGAAGAGTTGCAATTGACTTCAGATGACGTAGAATTAGGCATCCGTATGTTAATAAATATTTTTGTTATCTTGGCCCCTATATAAATAATAAAATCAATAAAATTATCAATATATATCCCCTAAACAAAAAAGATTGCATGAACCGTTTGCTAGAAATATTAAGTAAGCTAACATATGATGAGACAGAAGATTTACTTAGTATACCAAAATAGATTTATCCACTCATCCTCTCTTTTTTACACATACACACACACATACTCACACACATTCACACATCGTATAGAGAGGTCACTATCTATACTCAACATTATTTATTTTATCATTTTTCTTTTTGTTTATGTTATAAATGATAATTGTGCACTGTTTGTTTTAATGTGTCTATTTTAACAAAATTACTAGGGAAGAGCGCTAATGTCTGAAATACAGATATTCATTATCTAGTTCAGACACAGATGTCTTTATATATTTTAAGAATCCATATGTAGCCTAATTTGTAAAGTTATATATCCTTAAGTGTACAATTTTCTTGAGAAATAAAAAAATATTATTAAATTATTATTATTATTATTTAGTATGTGCATTGGAATTTTACAAAAGTGAAGGTCTCATAATAATTATAATAAAAGCAACCGTAAAAACGTGAGAAATAATAATTATTATTTTATGAATGTTCCACTGCACTGCTGGCCACAAATCTATTGTCAGAATAAACAATTTTACCACGTTGGCTAACTATCCAGAAGTTAGCCAAGGTGTAAGCGGCATTAATTAGTAATCATTGTAAAAAGCCTTATATATAAGCTGATATATTTATTGAACGCAGCTTAGCATAGCTTTTAAAGGTCAAAGGCGCACTCAGAACCTCTAACTCTAAGAGTTTATCGGTCTCCCAATAGCCTTAATTTATGTTACATTAATCTTGTGATTTAAATACATGCGTGTAAGAATTACGTAAAATATAATTCCGTACACAACATGTTGAAACTATATTTTGTAATACTACCATAAAAACATTATTGCGCATAAATGGTATTTATATTAAATTGTAATTAGTTTCATAATGAGAACGATACGGAACCCTCAGTTCGCCAAGACTATTTGCACTTAGCGTTTATGTTATGCTCGACAGAATTCGCACCGCGTCTCACGTTTGACTATGCTATGCTATTAATGGCATCCTGTGTATTGTATTATTTTTTTTGTATCGCAGATGATTGTCATCTCTAGCGTGTGTTTGGGTCTGACACTAGTGGTGTACCTGTCTCTTCCTGAGCTCCGCAACCTTCACGGTCGCACTCTTATCTGCCACGTGAGCACGATGCTGCTCGCGTTCGGCTGTCTAGCCCGAGTGCAGTACAGCCAGGTGCCGAACAATACTATTTGCACATTACTTGGTAAGTTAAATTCCTTACAGACAAACAATTTTTTAACGTCAGCATTCGAAAGTTCCGGTAAACGAAGACGCAATAATGATTAATATTTAGAAAAATGCAATGGCCCGTACCTATCCGTACACGAAAACATAAAATTAGGTAAGATAACATAGCAGCACTCTGATTTAGTCACATTGCGAGTACCTATCAGCGAAACTGCCAACCTAGGTAGGTTAACCGTCGGCACTCTAATTCTCTGGTAGTATGTATTTTATTTAATACAATACAATAGAAAGTAACAATAATATAAAATCTCTAAAATTGTATCTGCAGGAAAACCTAGACCACGTGTTGGTTAAACCAACAGTAATAAGGATCAAGTTTTCCTACTATATCTGTAGGTGTAAAAGCTTGTCATTACGTACATACATACATAGATTCACGAATGTTTCCCGGAGGGGTAGGCAGAGACTACGGATTTCCATTTGCTACGAAGCTTGTCATTAATACTCGAATATTATAGCTAGAGCTTGCAGCCTTAATCATATGTGAGATAAACAAATATTGAGAGATAAAACAAGTACCTGTAGGGCAAACCAATATTTGTTCTGTACGAAAATCGGACTCACGAGCGACGGAATAAAGAGAAAGGTAAACACAATTGAGCTGAATTTCGGCATTGCATGGGTAGGTCTTATTGATTACTGAGTAGGTCTCATTGATTATTTTACTCGATAAGAAGATAACATAGGTACATTAATAAATAACAAAGGTACTTAATCTAATCTTAGCGTTTCTAGTACCAAATAATTAATTCACATTTGCATTAGTTGCGATGATTGTTATGGCGATATTATCATAATCTGGTATAGTAGAAGTTATTTTATCAATAAATATGAAATAAAATATCTGCTTTAGCCATCACCAGACATAATTAAGTCCCAAGTTATAATTAGTGAGATTGTTATTGTTTACCATGCACTAATTAAGACCTGCTACAAAATTTTGTAAAACATATTAAGTCACTATTAAAAATACTTACATAACCTTTTTTAGGTCCATCAAAATGGTAACATTGTATACCCTTATACTGCGACTCCATCTGTCTGTCTATATGGACCTAAAAGCTGGTTATTTCTATAGTTACCAAAACTGACGCAGGCTACGGCATGGTTACCTAATATTTGCCCCCCGTTTTAATTTGCATATTATTATTCCCGTAAAAGTTCTGAATACTTGATTAATTGCACTGACATCGTATTATGTAAAAAGGCCTAACATACATATATTTTATTTGTTAAGCGTCGTTTGAATAGCGGCATTTTTTTTAAATAGGTAAATATGGTTGCTTATGTTACCTATGTAAATTATCTAAAATAATAAGAGTTGATATACATACGTAAAAAGACTAGGTATACGTTTTAAAATCAGCAGAAATGTTTGTTCTCCACGTAAAGATAAAAGTTTCCTTTTAAGATACGGAACCTTCGATGCTCGTGTCCCACTCGCACATTCGATTCGACTCGTAGTAGTCGCGATTTCTATTTCCTTAAATACAACCACAAAAAATATGTTTAATAAAAATTTTCGGCACGTTTTTCGATATTGATAACTTAAAGAGTAGGAACAAAAAATACCGGTCATACTACTTAAATTATGATGATGAATTATCTATATTACAACCATTCTACGTATTATGTTGATGTGTCTAATAAAATCTGTTGTGTATCAATCTAGCCAGAGGTATATATAGATGATATAGACAAAAACACTTATAAAATCGACTAAGTTCGAGTCGTACTCGGGCAGCGAGATCGCGAGGTGCCCATTTATACATGATGGCGCGGTTGGTACTTGTTTTTATGATTTATGGGGGTTCCGTACCTCAAAAGGAAAAAACGGAACCCTTATTATAGGATCACTTTGTTCTCCGTCTGTCTGTCTGTCAAGACCCTTTTTCTCAGGACCCCGTTGAGGTATCAAGCTGAAATTCATATCAAATACTCAGGTCTACTGTCCCTTGGACTACTGTTCCTTACTCTAAGCCAACGCGATCAAAGATATAGCCGTTTATGCTGCAAATTTTCGACACTCGCAAGGGAATCAAAACCTACAGGATACTTCCCGTGGACAGAATCTTGAAATTTGGTACGAAGCAAGGTCTTATAGCACAGATAAAGGAAAAATTGCGAAAAGCATAAATTTTTAGTTACATCATATAATATTGTCTTCTGTTTACGCGAATGTTATTCATTGAAATTAAACTACTATATACGGATTTTATCGCGTTGTTTATTTGACACTTTATTACAAAATTTTGAAAAACTGTTACACTACTATAATTACTTTACAAATTTTTAAGCTAATTGAATTAAAAGTTTCAATAATTCAATTAGCTTAAAAATTTGTAAAGTTTAATAGTAATTATAGTAGTGTAACAGTTTTTCAAAATTTTGTAATAAAGTGTCAAATAAACAACGCGATCAAATCCGTATATAGTAGTTTAATTTCAATACATCATATAATAAAAATATCTATACTTATTATAAAACTGTAGAGAGGTCAATTCTGTACATTGAATATATATTCAAAATTAATATTGGAGGATGAATGGTGATCGATACTGATGACAAAAATGCAATCAGTAAATTTTTTGTCATCCTGTCTGTCTGTCTGTCTGTCTGTATGTGCACGCATGGGTCAAAAACTACAGAAGGGATTTTAACCAAACTTGGTACGATTGTAGTCCATACTCCTGGGCAGGTTATAGGCTATATAACATAACGCTAAGGCACATAGGAGCTGAGTAGTGACGATAAATTTGAAGCAAGTCGGACGAAAATGCGCTTTCGAGCTCTTACACTCGCATACGTTGATCATACACCAAAAGTATGTATTACAAAGATGATGGTCTTCAAAAGATCTACAAAAAAGTCCTTAATAGTATATATCTATCTTTTATAAATTAGCCATAATAACGTGTTTAATCGTTAGGCATTTCTTCAAAGTGTATTAAAATACATAAATATATTGTATTTCACATAGATATATCTTTATTGAACACCCATATTCAAAAAGTACACTTTAATATTAATATTATAAAAAAATATATAGGAATCGGTTTATAAACACACAAGATATAGATGAAATAATACTTCCAAATCTCGCCGCGCCAGTATGGGTACGGCTATACGGTTGATTGTTGTTTAACGCGCGAAACGGCCATCCGCTGCATTTATAAAAAGGCGGGGGCGCTCACGCGCCGACTTCACTCACATTTTGTTTGTTTGGTTGAACGCGGTAACCTAAGGAACTACGGGTAAAAATTAGAAAAATATTTTAGTGTTGGATAGCCCATTTATAGAGGAAGGCTATATAGGCTATATAACATCACGCTACGACCAATAGGAGAGGAGCATAAATGAAAAATATTGCAAAAACTAGGAAAATTCTCTTATGTGAAGCAAACGAAGTTGCGCGGGTCAGCTAGTTTTTAATAATTTTAAACTTGCTACCCCTCTCCTCATGAACGCGTAGAGGTATTAAATTGAAATTCATATCAAATACTCAGGTCTATAATACCTTTAAGCTGTAACAAAATCAAACTTCTATGTCAGCGCATTCAAAAGAAACAGTAATTTAAGCCGCAGATTTTGAAACTCGCATCTATTCGCAAGGGAATCAAAACCTAAAGGATACTTCCAGTCGACCTAGAATCTTGAAATTTGGCATGAAGCAACGTTTTATAGCACACATAAAGAAAAAATTTCAAAATCCTTAAATTTTTAGTTACATCACATATACATTTTTTTTTAATAATTTTAAACTTACTACCCCTTTCCTCATGAACGCGTAGAGGTATCAAGTTGAAATAAATGTTATAAAATAAATGATATGTGTTAATATAAAATAAAGGATTACTCAAACGATAAAGAGCACTTTTTCTTAAATTTATGCTCCTCCAGCTTTCCACATTGTAATGTTATGGATTTCATTTAGCAGTAAAAATACCATAACTTTTACTTATATACCTACAGGTTTGTACGGAACCCTCGGTGCGCGAGTCCGACTCGCAATTGGCCGGTTTTTTTTTTACTTTAGTATTTACAATATTATAATTTTAAAGGACTAACAAACAACCGTTACATAAAACGTTGGATATTATATGGTGACTTTACTTAAGTAGACAGTTAAGTAACGTTACGGATTTTTTATTATTTGATAAGATGTCTGCCACAATAAATATACTGTAATAATAATAACAACATTTCATCCCACTACATAATATATGAAATGCTGTAAGCACAAAAGATAAACTAATACTTATAAAGATAAGACAGATAGACGGTGATAAGTCTTATAATTGTGTCCCTTATACTTAGGATACGAAATCCTATAAAGTTCACTAACTTTACTTTTAGCTATACATAGTGTCCACGAGTTGCATTCATGTCGATAATACCTACGATGAATAATAGTATGTCAGAACTTAAGTACTTAATGTAAATCAGTTTAATCCACCACGGTATTTACGACTAGATAACATCTGCTTGCTATAAAAACACTAAAGATTGGAGTAGGGCGTTTATCTAAATAATTATGTGTGAAGAGGCAGCGATATTATAATGTGTGTTTTATCAGAGCTTTGCAAAAATGCACTTGCAATTTGATAGCGTGATATCCTGACTTAATTTTATGTGTAAAGTGTATGATGAGGTAGTGCCGTGGTATAAATCTACGCGTAAGTCAGCGACCGATTTTTAGGTTGGGTTCGATCTCTATTCCGAGCAATGTGTTATTGGTTTATACTGTAGTAAATTCTCAGCACGAAGCTTGTAGACGTGATATTAACCTGTATTTATAGAGAAGGCTTTATTACGCAGGTCTTGGATCATTAAAAAGAAGAAATGAAGGTTTAATGAAATTCTGCCTTAATTGTCAAACGCACGTGTTAACGCATGATGGAAAGATGCGGTTCTGCGTCAAATGTACCTATATACAAATTTTTATTACAAAACCTAAAATTATTAAAATAATTCCTTCTAATCTTATAAACCTAAAACGACCATATTTTTAATTGACGTGAAATATAAAATATGATGTTTATATAAGGAAGAAATATATAGGTAACTGCATTCCGTTTGTTACAAGTTTTATCATACATTTTGTTACAATGTTATCCATAATAACATGTACCAGATACAATATGTTAAAAATGACGTCAGTATTAATCCTAACAATATAATACCTAAATTGATAGTCAATTACATATAGGTAATTGATATTGTGTTAAAATAATTTTGAAATGGACCATATTTCCTTATGATAACGAACTATACCAACAGGGGACAAAAAATATGCGATCCAAAAAATTGTTATACCGGGTGTGGGTGTTCTTTATTGTAATAATAACAGCCGATAAGCTTTCAAAATACCAAGACTTAGCGATCGAATTAAAAATACAATGGAGAGCACGTACAGTGCATATTGTACCAATAGTCTTGTCATCAACTGGTATAATACCCAAAACACTCACTCAAAGCCTTGACATCTTACACATGCCTATACACACACTACAACTATTGCAAAAAGCCACGATTCTCAACACGTGCCGCATCACACGCAAATTTCTAACATCATCATCCATATCATCAACTTACTTCATTTAACGTGCCATGCTTGGTCTTGGCCCGCATGACACGCCTTTACCCCTTCAAAAAAGGGAGTTAAAATATTTCAAAAAATAATAATAATAATAAAACGTTGATTTCAGATTTTAAATCCATACAAAATAAATAAGTAATGTCAAGAGAGTCAGCATTATAAAAAACATTATATCACATACACATACATAATTATATCAATATACATTTAATAACAGAAAAAAACAAAAAAAAACTAAGAAATAATTAGACAGAAAATATTATAATTTTCCGTTATTTAAATGTTTCTAAAGTCCCCCGTGACACATCATTTATTCTTAGTGCGAGAGTTATCTTACTTTTAATTATAATTATGAGAAAATCTACTAAAATTATACGCATGCTAAATGACATTAGGTACAACCATTGATATCCTAATTATAAATGCAATTGTGAGTTTGGTTGTTACGCTTTCACACCTTAACTACTCGTCCGATCATCATGAAATTTTGCATACACGTTGTCAATTGCACAGAAAAGAACATAGAGTACCTTTCATCCAGGAAAAAGTTCTGTTACTGATGGATATAACCTTATTGATAAAATCGACATTATCGCGAGCGAAGCTGCAGGCAAAATCTAGTTATTAATAAAGTCTACATTTAACTGAGCTCATCTCCTCTAAATCTAAATTGTAACGATCAAGCGATTGAATATATTTTTAGATCTTTGTTCACATAACTCAGAGCATTGAGTGTATCATGGCGTCGCAAGTACTTAGTAGTGCTTATACATTATATCTAATCATTGATTCATTACCACGTGATGCAATTGGATACGAAACAATAAATTAAAAAGTAAATTAAGTGATTCGTTTAATCGACCAAAATTATTACAACTTTTAAAATAGATCTAACCCTCAGTATTTCAAAGTGTTCACATGTTACAAAAAAAAAATATGCCTTTTAGAGTTATGTTAACATAACTCTAAAATAGTTCTATGTATAGCATTCATGTTTCAGGTGTTAAGATTTGCATGTAAATATTGAATTAAGTACCTACCTATAAGACTTTTAGTATTCACTTAATATCAAGTTAAATGTTTGGTGTGATAATTGGCAAACAAATGCCATAATTAAATATGGATCTTGGGTTTAATAACAAAATGCACTAGTTACTAATGTAACAAATATAGCAGCAAAAACTTGGTACTCGATGTTACGGTAAGTAAGGGCACATATAATATGATACTACTAGGACTACCCCTTACATATAAGGGGTAGTCCTACAGTCACAAGAGGCTCTGTTCAATCTCTTTGTCAGCTTTGTTATGCTTTGTATGCGAGCAGCTTCAAACACGCCTCGTGTTTCGGCTCAAAACGGCTGGAAATCTTAAGCAGAACGCTTGAAAAACCATAACGGTAGCAGAGATAGCACCAACACTGACAGCCCGTCATGTTAGAAACATAGGTTTCTAACATGACGGGCTGCTAATAGTAGCCATTTGTTATGAGTTAAAATTTACATTTCTTCGGTTAATCGTTACGAATACAGAGCGCCGTGGAATCGTGAGATTATACATATTCTATAAAACATTAGGCTTCTTAGAAGTCGGCCAAGTGTCAAAACCTTTAATACATCCGATGATATTACTTGGTGTATTAAAATTGATATAGAAGTTTTGGGTATATAGTAAAATGGAACAAGTGGTCACTACTGGGGTCTTCTGAATAATCGCTAAGCCTTGACCAAAACCCATTTAGTCAGATGAGTCAGTGTTGAACTAATCTAAAAATAAAAATGGCGTATATTAGTCCCTACATCAAATAAGCTTGTACATAAGTATTTGAGTAGATAATATTTTTCCTTGACGTATTAAAATATATGTTTAAAAATACCGACATATCCAGTAAGTACAGTCAATTAATCAACGTTCGTTTGCTTGTAGTTTTGTAGTTGTATGGGATATACCTACATGACATAATTTGAGAAGTAAAGTACTACGTATACGCTGCCTAGAAACTGAGTACATATCGCACTCTTAATGATACAGAGACTTATCTGAGAATTATGGGTTAAACAAATTTGAACTCTATTGCAATTACTTAACACAATTATAATATTAGAAAAGAATAGTCACACAATTAGAGTTGAAATTGCCAAACTTCCAAATTTCGTGTTAAGTCGCTGTTTTATTAAGAATGCGATATGTAACTAGTAATAAGAAATGTTTGACACACCGCCACACAAGTTGCAGTAACAAGAAATGGTTAGAGGATCGAACATCTACACGTATGTATGTTGGATGTGTGTAGATTAGCTTCTTCTTGCTTCTTGATCCACGCGTACAAAGTTGTGGGCAAAAGCTAGAAGCCAATAATAATGCTGCTGGAACTTATTATTATTATAGTATAGAACTGCATATGAAACTATTAACTATGTCGAATGACGTCGATACTTTGTTGAAGAACACCTATATATGTAGTAATATGTAGAATAATATTATATAGTATAATGTTTGCACAGGGTACGGCATCTACTTCGGGTTCGCGGCGGCATTCGCTTGGCTCAACGTCATGTGCTTCGACATCTGGTGGACATTTGGGTAAGTTTTGTTAAGAATCAACACAAACATTTAGACTGGCTACGCGATGCAAATGACGTGTGAATCGAGCAATCGTATTAAATCTTTGCATGTATCGTTATGTTTCTCAACACCCATACACTCGTGCATTGAGTGCGTCGTCGTTTCGTTAGGCCAATTTCAGATTGGAATACTTATATTAATATGTAGCAAGAGAATTTAAAAATCTTATGTATAGCTTGTATTACATAGTTAATTATCGCTCGCTTTATCAAGAATAATATCGAGACAAAACTTGCATGTTTGAGAGTTCTCCATAATGTTCTCGAAAATATGTGTCGCCAAACCGCATTGGACCAGCGAGTTGGAACATAGTCTAACTTTTCTCAAGCTGAGAAATGCCCGTGCCCAGCATAAGGACATTTAATATACAGGGGTAATATGTATATTACCTAGTATAATTTGTATAAAGTTCCTGACTGGTATGTGAGGGGATTTACTGTTTTAATTGTTATGTTCAAACACAACAAAGTTACATGCAGTTACCGATTAATCTTCCTCTCGTGTTATTCATACTTAATTAACCCTTAGATAATCAAATCCGCTTTTATATTATCATCGCTATATTCTCTGGTCAATAGACATAGCACAATTGATCTTCTTCTGTTTCCAAGACAGAAGACTAGCAGGTACTTAAACTTTTACTTTAAATAGGCAGGAGCGTAGCATATCTCAATTTCAAAAACCCATTAGCATAATATATAGTGTCCTATTACTAACGTATTGGTTTCAAACTTAAGTCTTAATCTTCGTTAAATGTGATCTTGCCTAATATGGACGAAGATATAATAAGACTAACTGTCACTTTATAAAATGCTTTTCTCATACAGAGATGGAACTCGTCTTGTGCAATTAGACTACTATTACTACAAAAATAAGCAGGACAGGTGCAAATATACTCCTTGCTTTTATACTATAACACTGCTTCGCGTTCGATATAAGATTGCGCTCACGTCTTAGATTAGGCTCCGACCACGTGAATTTGTTTAGATCATAACGTTGAGAAAATATTCAGCCCAGTAGTGCGCCAGACATTGCAATACGTTTAGTCTTGAACTATATACCAAACTATATCGAAATCCAGTTCATTTTAATATCAGCTATTCGAAAAGGCAAAGCAATACATACGTTATGTGGTAACTGATACAAATATTTGTATGTAACTGTATAATCTACGGTATTATTCGCAATTGATCTAATAGAATAATTTGTATCACTCATAATAAGTAACTATAATCAAATTCAAATAGCGTCTAATAGAGTTCTTGTTTACTTGCTCTGATATGCCTGTGTACCTATCTATTTTGTATTGAGATTTAATTATAGAAATGGTAGGACAACCTTTTATTATTCTAGACCTATTATGAATAAAGATTATTTATTATTACCTTTACGCGAATTATAGATATCATATGAAATAAAAATTCTGACCGCATTTAACTACGACATTGCATCTCTATTTTCAGAGTTTAAGACGTGCTTAAAATATTTTCGCTAAAAGCTTATAAATATTTAGATCTCATAGAATAAAGATGACAACATATTTTTAAGGCTCACTCTATAAAAAGACATCTAAATTATAATTTGATTACAATATTAAACGTTGTATAGTGTTTTATTATGGGCTACGTTTTCAGAGCGTTAAAATTTCATGAATGAAAATGTTTACACAGCAACTGTTGATATTATTTCTTCGTAACGTAGTAGTAGTTGTACAAATTATTCAAGAAATTGAGATATGGGTTGCGATGATCACAAATCTATCAGCCTTCCTACACAATTCACACATGTGTAAATAACGGAACTAGACGTTGGCTGGGAATTGGGGAGAAAACAGCTAGCGCGCTGACTCGCACGCTATTCCTGAAACTGCAATATTTCCGGGCGCTTGGCAAGTTACGCTTCATGTTTAGCTATCAAATGAAATGATTTGTTAATGCTAATGTCATCACCCATCTTACAATTCCTGAAAGTTTTGCTCAGAGACATTTGTCGCAATGTGGGCAAATATTTGTCTTGTCTTATTATAGTTATCGATACGTTTACACACAAGCTCTTTGATATTTGCACATGGCAAGAAACTCAGGGCTCTTGCAAGATGTTTAAAATAATATACAAACACAACTAATATTCCAATGATCTAATGGTAGTTAAACATTAACAATAGCAAATAAATGAGTCAGACTGGCGTTGTTACCTACATTTTATGTTATAACAAGGGCATATTGTAACAGCATTTAGGATGCAGTGATAAAGCGTTTATTATCATGAGAGGACATAAATACTAATATAATTATGTGAATACATAGTTTATGTTGATATGTTAATTTTTAATTATCATACAATAGCTACTGTTACTGTCGGTATTGAGTTGCTTGAAATTTAGTTTTTTCGTTCTCAAGTCGCTTTTTAAGAATTTAGAGTTCAACGGAATGGGTATATAAAATAAAAGTGATGGCAGTAGTCCGAAATGTGTTTAAGAACCCCTCCTGGGGTTTCATTTAAAAAAAAAGTGCAGCTTAACTTTTTTGATATTCTGTTAAACTTTTCAAATTTTTAATCTGAGTATTTACGTTTAACTCATTATGAAATTGAAGTTAAACTTTATAAGGATTTTATCGCGTTGTTTATTTAATACTTTATTACATAATTTTCAATACTACTACTATTAAATTTTACAAATTTTTAAGCTAATTAAATTATTAAAACAATGTATTTATATTTATGTTTATCTACACTTTCCCCGACGTTTCCGTTGCTTTTCAGCAGCCATGGTCACGAGGAGACTAGTCTACTAGCTAACGCGATAAAATCCGTATAAAGTAGTTTAATTTCAATGAATAACATTCGTGTAAACGTAGGACAATATTATCATTATGAGATATCACACCAAAATGACCTTTCTTTTAATGAGTCTTTCGCCAAGTGTGTCTGCCAAGTCGACGCTAATATTTGATGTTTCATAATAATGATGTATGTTGTGTGATTAGGTCGAAAGCAAAGGTTCCTTGGAAATAGTTCTTGTTACTATCTATTATATATTGTAATTAGTCATTTGATTTGTAAGTATTGATTATGAGTGTAGTTTAATATCAGGGAGTGTCGTGTACAAATCTAACCTAACCTACCACTTCGTCATACTTATTTAGTATAAGTTAGGGCATGTCTATCATAAGTTAATTAGTTTGACCTATATTCGTTCCTCTTCTAATTGGCCTTGAATGTTCGTTGGATAACAATGCTTCGAATATAGACAATAGGTTTATGACTTACGAGTATTGTGAATAGTGTTTTTTACAAGATTGATATCTTTGCTTGTCTAGAAAGTAACCAGAAATTGTTACTTCCTAGTTATTGACTAATACTTAAGTAGGTATTTATAAAAGGCAGACTATCATATTAGTTCTTTTTTTTAATAGTTTTTTTGCTGCGTATCATAGACCGTGAACCTAGAACTTTTGAGGTTTATAATATTTTTTTATCGTTTATTTGTTCTCGTATATTAATAGTGTTTTACTATTTCAATTAATACTAATATTATTCAGTTAAACTGTTCACAAATATGTATAATTACACAGACATTTTTATATTTGAGCATTGTTATCTTATTTAACGATTTAATGTAATACATTTTTTAATTCGTTTGGTTAATCATTACTTGTTATCAAATCAACTAAACTTAACTGATTAAACCTTACATTTCAATTTGCAGTTATATAAAAATGCAAATCATATCACAACTCACATTTTCGCATTTTTGTAAACATTTCTACAAATTAGATATTAACACTTAATTGTATGATGTCTGCAGTAAGATTGAATAGGTCAACCGCGAGCATTTCAATTAGCCAGACCTTAATGAAAACCGACAGTATAAAAAAACGTTTTTAACGTCCGTTTGTCGAGGTGGGGCTCTAATTAAACCTAATACACCTATCACTCTAACATAATAATACAATTAAAGAATATGCTAAATATTAAATGTGGCAACGTACATCCGAGAAGGTCATGTACTTTACTGGCTTTATTTAAACCATATTTTAGAATTACGATAATATTCATAAACCATATGTATGGTAAATGTTAACACGCTTACAGTTTTGTTTACAATTTCATAGTTCAGCTGAAGTGTACACGATTACACGATTAGTAGCAAACGTACTCGCGCTATCTGCGTACCTACTATAATGAACTTATTATGTTCAAAGCTCAGATATCGAGGGCCTGCATGTTATCTGTACCTGGGTGCTTATTATCTTATCTTTCTTGCTGTCATTCATCCCAGTGATTAGTGTGTTAATCCCCATGACTTAAACGAGTAATGGAAGCAGTAACATCCAATAAAGGGAACATACGTAGGCGTAATAGCTTCGGCGCGTCCAACGTTACGACTTAACTTGTTTGTAATCGTCATAAAATAAATGGTTCAAAGCTTTATTATACCCACATTTTGCATTGTGTCTAAACTGATATAATATACTACTTTCTATACTTTTATTCAGTTAGGTAGCCGGTCTATGTATAGTGATAGATTTGTCATATTTGTGGTTTATGAAATAGATATGAGTATCATGGTAACAAAGTACTTTCTTAAGTCTGTTGACTGCCGCATTGGTTAAGTTTGGTTATCGTATATCTATTTTAAGATGAGTAAGAGCAAATGCACATTTATTTAAAAAAATGGCAGTGGTATAATAAACCCAATGTGTGCTAAATATGCTTATTACTTGTGTCATATATTATTAACTGCAAAGCAACCTTGCTGCCGAAGAGCTTTTTTGGTCTTGTATCAAGCATCTATAATAACATACCTGATGTCATCAAAAGTATGCCTAATGCTTATAATAATATTTAAATGGATCTCAATAACTGACTAATTGACAAATGATATTACTATACATGACTTTTTAATGGTAACTGAAATAATATTTGATGTCGCTTTATAATTTACACTTATTCATAATTCCTAATCTTAAGTCAAATAATTATGTAAACTAGTGTAAATCAGTGACAAAATAGTATTTTTGTCTTTCTAAAAAAAGTTGTAGGCATGCGCACTAATAATTGATTTAAGACCTCAATTGTATTTATCTATGTTTGACATATTCGTGGACTCAATTCTGTTTCTTTTACAAATGTTATTAAAATATTGATATATCAAATTGTTTGTCTGTAGGAGTGTCCGTACTGTGCAGCCGATGCGGAAAGCAGATGCTGAGTTCCGACGGTTCATGTGGTATTCTCTGTACGCGTGGAGCAGTTCGATATTGCTGACGTTAACGATGTTCCTATTCGACAAGTATCCCGTCTCCAGCTACCTGGACGCCAACATTGGACACGGCATGTGCTGGTTTGGTACCCGTGAGTACTTCATGAATATTACAGGCCTCTTATAATGTTCACAACTTCAACCACGAAAAGAGTTTAAACTGCTGTCATAGCTTGTTTTAAACAGTACATGTAAACTTGTCTTACCATCTTGAAAATCTATACAAGATTTGGAATTGTTATTGATTCCTTTAAATATTTGTAAATATAAGTTTAAACTTTGTTCGAGGTTAAAATATAATTGACATGACGGACCTTAGTAACCTACACTACAGCTAACCTGCGCAACTTCTTTAGCATCACATAGAGAATGTTCCCCGTTTATGCAACATTTTTATTGACGTGCTGCTTCTATTGGTCGTAGCGTGATGTTATACAGATTATAGACACACTAAACAATTTTTAATTCAAATCATTAGTTCCTGAGATTAGTGAATTAAACCAAGCAAACAATCAAACAAACTTTTCAGTTTTAGGTATATGTAACAATAATATAATAATATTAGTATAGATAAACCGTTTAGGTGCTCTTTATTTTTGTACTTAGGACGAAGTAACCTCCATGAATTCAAAGGAGAATGACAAGAATATTATGTTATAAACAACCATAATCTACACTCCTACGAAGAACGTTTAGAATATTTTAGTTTACTCTCTCTTGAATCACGCCGCAGATACATGGATCTTACGTGCCTTCACAAGATTGTTCATTCTACTAGACTAATTTCTATTTCTTTCTAATAGACTGCCCTGTATTATTATCTCAAATAAAGGTAAATACTATGTTCAGATCGCGCCACCCACACCTAAAAATCTTCATTTTGGACGTTCACATCAATAACACATCATTTTACAATCCGTTGGTCAGAATGTCTCGAATGTATAATGACCTTTTACCTGAATATCATAAAACTCTAGACGTTTTTAACTATAAAATTATACAATTTAAAAACACTGTTAGGCATATAATAGGATAAGCATCTTAACATACCTACATATATTATTTAAACGTGTTGTAATTTACCTAGTAAGATTAAGTCAATTGTTATTATTTGTATATTTATTTTTAATTAGAGCTCTGTAGCGTCATCTTGTACTGATCTATATCTAATAATCATGATATGTACACATAACATTAGAACCATAGTTTAAACCAAAACTGTTAGTTTATAAGTTTTATACTATATGCACTATGTTTTGTTTTGTGTGCCTTATTAAATAAATAAATAAATTGCGCTCTTGCACCAGCACAAGCTATATACAATAACAATGTAGATCACGTACATACTGCCTATGTTTGGTACCTATCTGTCTGCGCACTTCCTATGCTAATTTGAATTATGCCAAGCCCATGTTGATTTTAATTCATAGCAGGTAAGATTACTCTAAATCATTGCTTAAATTACGACTCTATTAGGCACAATAATACGATATTAATGAATTATAGTATTATTATTTTGAGACTAACAACTAACAGTAGATGAGTTTGTTGTGTGTTTTTAAATATAAATATATTAAATTTAATACATGATGAAGATTTTCTTTTATAAGAATGTTTTGTTATGATTAATGTATACTTTTGGTAAACGCCCGCGCGTTTAAAATAAACTTGCGCCAGATTTCTGCGTAAAGAAAAATAATAAACATATTTACTACGTCATTTATTATTTGGGCTACTCAGTTCCTACAATATACCATTTTAATTTGGCTATCAGTTCGATACAAACATATGATTCATGATGACGCACTTGTTATCACTAGTAAATCATATGTGCCAGGGTTGTCATACAAACAAAAATATATAGAGCATAACGATTACAATTAGGACTATCGTGATGCGAATGCATGTTTTGTGTGCGTATTTAAAAAAATAATCAAATAAAATGTTTATTACCCTCTTCAATAGAGACAATAGATTTTTAATTATGTCTGGTATTCTAAGACTGGACAGATTAAATAAACCTGCAGTCAATTTAAAAAAACGCATTAAATAGCTCAGTCATCACTTTGACAAAACATATTAAATTTGGTTCTGTTTACATAATATCTAGAAAACTATAAGGTTTCATGCCTTTCTTCTGGGTTATTCCATAGATTTTATTATTATAGATATTGAAGGATATTGACCATTGATCAGAAGAATGTAGCTAGGCTAGACGGCGCGTCGCGCGTCGGCGGCGGCGTTGAGTCGTTATCACTACATAGTATAAAACAAAGTCGCTTTCCGCTGTCTGTCTGTCCCTATGTATGCTTAGATCTTTAAAACTACGCAACGGATTTTGATGCAGTTTTTTTTAATAGATAAAGTGATTCAACAAGAGAAAGGTTTATATGTATAATACATGCATAATATAGTAGAGAAACACTGATAATTTTAGACGTTTCTAATGTGATGTAAATAAACACATTTTTTGCGCTTACATTGCAAACGCTGGCTGAACCCTACGAGATAGATCAAAATAATGTACTACATATTGTATACCGTAAAAAGGTCTACAAAAAAGTCCGCGATGGTATAGGTTTATCTCTTAGGGATAACCGACAATAACCATTTCTTATCCTTTATTTTTTACGAGAAATAATGGCTTATTTACGAAGCTATTTTAAGCAATACAGCATTAATCCTTATCCAATTAAGTACCTTAAATACATTGTGCATTTTATATAGATCAATATAGCCCTTTACAGTATGTAATTTAAATGAATATTTTCGAAGATATTTCAGATTTAAAATGCAGGGACATAGCGGTTGCGGCGGTACCGGCCCGGCCGGGCCGTCGCGGCGCGTGCCTAAGAAAACATGTTTGTATTGTCTAATGTAATGACTGTAATAAGTAATGACAAAAAGCTGTGAACGTTGTATATTATAAAGACATTCTGTAGTATATTTAGTATCAGCATTGCACCTGTCGTTTATGTCCTTTATCTAATTTCGAAGGGTCTGTACTAAATGCAATGGTTATTTTAAAATTCATTCATATTTTCTAAAATAGATTATATATTATCTAGACTAATATTATAAAGCTAAAGAGTTTGTTTGTTTGTTTGGTTGGTCAAACGCGCAAATCTCTGGAACTACTAGGTCGAATTGAAAAATTATTTTAGTGTTGGATGGCTATCATTTATCGAGGAAAGCTATAAGCAATATAACATTACGCTACGATCAATAGGAGCGGCGCATCAATGAAAATTTTTGCAAGAACGGGTATAATTCTCTTATGTGACGTATTCGAAGTTGCGCAGGTCAGCTAGTAATTGATATAAGAACGTAATTGCCTAATTGATCAGAGTTCTAGTTAGTGGGTTGGTAACGCGTATTGGATAAAAATATCGTACGATATTGAAAGGCGGGTTATATTATAGATATGTGTTATGTGATTGTAAATAGACTGATTCACGACATAAAATAATAAGTTGTGTAAGAATAACATCGGAATAGATAGCATGTACTGTTATGCTTACATGTACATAGCAAACAATTTAAATCAATCATAGAGCCTGTTGCATTTTACAGCTTTACACAGATCTTTCTTACTTAGTGCCACATGATGTGGTTGAAATTTTATTATTGATTATTAGATCCAAATTTATTTATTGATTTATAAGGATCTCCAACAAGAATTAGGGCTTGTCCTACCACCTCTAGATAACATTTATCTATAAGATAAAAGTCTCGTCATCTCTCTTCTTTAACCTAACATCAGTGAGACAGCATGCAATTTATCTTTCAGGTAACTGTTACTTGTAAGTTGTAGGACTGGCCGTTACACATTTATTTAAATTAAAAGTACAGTTGCAGGTGTTATCTTTTCTTATTTACAAGAGATCAATTTTATTGATATGAAAATGTTACCATTCTATTTGTAATAAAATGGAGACTTTGCTTATCAATTTATATTCAGTTATGTTATACAATCTTCGTATTTAGACAAACATAAATACGATATACTTTTCATATGTTTTTGTTTTGTTTAATATTACTAATATTAACTATATATATGGCCAGTCCCACAACTAACAAGTAAAAGTTATCTGAAAGTTAAATCGCATGCTATCTCACTCTTGTTAGGTTAAAGAAGAAAGATGGCTAGACTTTTATCTTATAGATAAATGCTATTTGGAGGTGGTGGGATAAGCCCTTAATCTACTGTTAAAAAGAAGATAAGCACATCAACTAGATTGTAAATAATATAATTTGAATTGACATGCATAATGCACATAGTATAAAAACGACCAGTGAACGTTGCCGACAAACTTTATGAAGTCAGAAAGCAAATACACATTAAATAAATACGTAATAAGTAGTTTGAGGTACCTACATACATCTTTAAAAACAAGTGTCAATCTATTATTTATGATCGCTGATTACGGTAACGTGATCAGTGATAATGATTGATAGATTTAGTATTGGTGACAAAGAAACTCGAATTCCAATCTATATATGTATACTTAAATATATTATACTTACACTCTCTATCTATTAGTAAATATAACGGAAGTGATGCAAAAAGAAAGAACTTTGTTTAATCTGTTGTCATGTCTGTTTTATTTCAGTGCTTCTAAAATTAAATAAAAATAAATATTTATGACGTTTTCAGTTCAAAACTCTCAGTCAGATTGGCCACATTACATATTCTTTGTGATCCCGATGGGCCTGGTGTCGGGCACCAACTTTGTGTTGTGGGTGCTGACGGCTCGGCATTGTGCTCGAGTCAAGTCGGAGGTGCATCGACTTCAGGCGGGTTCCGTTGGAGACCGCGCGAAGAGACGGTTCCGGGTTGACAGAGCCAAGTGAGTAAATCACAAATCCAGCAAGTATGAACTATATAGATAGAATAATCTAAGCATTAAAGCACTTCTGCTTCAGTCATTCAGAGACATGATATTGTCTTACGTTTACGCGAATGTTTAACATTGAAATGAAATGACTTTATACGGATTTTATCACAGTTTACTTGAAAATATTACATTTATATAATTTTGAAAAACTAATAAAATATTGATACTTTTCAACTTTACTACTATTAAACTATTCAAATTATTAACTGTTTAGATTTACACTTTCCCCGACGTTTCGGTTGCTTTTCAGCAGCCATGGTCATGGGGCTCCCCGTGTAAGTAGTTTAATATTAACATTCAGAAACATTTAACGAAGATTTAAGTGATTCTTCCTAGTAAACCTAAAGGAATTACATTATCGACGTTAAACGTTTATGAGTGTGGCAGTAAGTCTAAAAAACTTGGATATATTTTTCTATTTCATGATAAGCTAAGTGTAGAATACCAATCGACCGTCTGGTTATGGTCCGTAATACATATAATGATGAAATATTAGTACATATTATAATGACGAAACATAAAATGGTTCAAATCAAATCCTAACTATCCTAACTATCCTATCCTATCTTAATCGTAATCCTAACTGCCTAACTAATATTATAAAAGCGAAAATGAGTTTGTTTGTTTGTTACCTTTTCACGCGTAAACCACTGAACCGATCATCCTAAAATGTTGCATACTTTGACAGGTGTAAAGAAACGGACTTAAGCAACTTTCATCCTGAAAAAAATTACTGTTCCCGAGGAAAACAATAATAACGTTCTTATGATCATAGATGGCGCCACGTGTCTTTCGAATCATGATTGAATTATATTATTACAAGCAGAGTACAACCCGAATTGATTGTCAAATTCTAAATTAATGCGAGCGAAGCCGCGGGCAAAAGCTAGTTATATTATAAAAGAAGCTTAACCGAAAGAGTTATTTAAAAATTAGTTCCGTTATTGTAACCTATTTATCAAATGATCAGAATAAATGTTTATGGTATTTATATTTAGCCCAAGTACTTCAATGTAATAAATTTATTTTGATTTCTCCATCGGGCAAAAGTTATTATTTGATAAACATGTTCAATGTATGTAGACAATCTTTTAACAGTGTTTGAAGACAGATAATACTATAAGATATTGCAAAAAATTACGACATTAATATCTTATTTAATGAGTGAGTGAGATCATTACAAAATAGTATACTTATGTCTAATACTCGTAACAACTACTTTTCAATAACCAATCAATGAAATCGTTCACTATGTAATTGCTTTACATGAAGTAAGTAGTTATTTTAAAAAATAGTTACTTCCGATCAAGACGGTAGTTAAAAAAGTTTAAGTTAACAAATGCTCGTTTAGCACGTTTATAGCATGCTTGATAAGTTAAATTGTAGTTAAACTTGAGTTAACTGTTTTATGACGCAATAAAGTAAATGTGACATGATATATATGAGTACATAGTTGACATTTGTTTTATTTTTGTCGTAATATCAGGACAAGCAAGCGTTATACGTTAATTTCGCTTTTTGCTAGTGCGGTTTAATATAACTAAAATTAATTAGATTAATAGAATGACACCGCAAAATCCACAAGCTAATATTAATTAATCCAAAGCGTAGGTGCTAGATAAAAAATATATTAATGGTTCAAGTACGTATCTACTAATAACATTAGCGGCGAGTGATGAAAAATAAAGAGCGACTGTAGGTACTAAGATTTATTTTTCCTGTGTATATACACAGGAAAAATAAATACCTTACATATGTAAGGTGTGTATAGATATGTAATTGTATAGCGTCCATATGGATTTTCCAAACGTATTTAAAAGTAAGGTAAATTCTAGTTGAATAGGGATTCGAATAATGTTTAAACATGGATAGACTTAATGTAACGGTATTAGTATTATTACGATGTTTCACTACGGCGGCGTAGAGGAGCAAGGCTTTGCTGTGTACTATGGGGTTACGTTGCTGCGACGGGTTTTATAATGAACAAAGAGTACATCTGTCGTACAGCCCTGTTACCTTGACCCGCAGTTCATCTATCGCTTATAACTATTCACCTTAGGCTTACAAGCATTTCTTTTTATTGTGATACTAGTTTTTGCCCGCAGCTTAGTACGCGTAAAAGTAGGTTAGAGTATGTTAGTAACAGTACTTTTTAAAATAAAGTATAGCCCATGTTACTCCGTGATAATAAAGCTTTCTAATGGTGAAATTTAATTTAAAATCGGTTTTGTAGTTCTTTAGTTAAGTCCTTACAAACAAACAAAAAATCTACTATGAATTCGATCAGTGTACTAGATCGCACATGGTGCGGTAACAGGCATTTATTTTTATATTATCATTTAATGTACAAGATTACACGATGCACGAGGTGTGGTAAGGCGCCGTTCATCTTTTAATTAGTAATGTGACGTCTATTTTATTCTAGTTTTCCTCTAGCAGTACTTATGTTACGTTCAGAATGTTGAGACATTCATCAACTTGCTATGACATGTAGTGACTCAATCAATTCGGTTTATAATGCAAAACAATTATGATCTATAAGACTGGTGAGAGACTGAGACTGAAGAACTGAGAGTTAAATAGATTATACTAATGTATTCCACATTAGTATAATCTATTTAACTCTCAGTTATAATTAATTTATTTGGTTCCCAGATACATTCTGACGGGCAAGCTATGGGTAGTGATGGGTGCTGGTTGGATTTCTGAGTTGCTGTCCACGCTGACGTCAGAGCCTCCGTGGCTGTGGATGATAATCGATCTCATCAACGAACTTCAAGGAGTTTTCATCTTTCTAATCCTTGTTATCAAGCCAAAACTCTACTACCTTATCAGGAAAAGGCTGGGTAAGTATATTTTGATGATCACTTAATTTCTTATGTTCTTTTTTGTAATGTTTGAGTCTTTTGTCATAAAAACTCTTTACAGACAAGTCGTAAATAAGTAAATTATGAATACAGTACAGAAAAACTATTTTATGTTAGTGTTTGTGGACGCGGTAAAATAGCGTACAAACAAAATATAAAATAGAAATCGCTACGCTAAGTTATAATTTGTTGTCTTCATTTCCATAATAAGTATCAAGTAATAATTCACAAAAATATCTATTTCTAACAATGAGCCGTAAAATGTGTAATAAATATGAAATAAAAGGGGATTAAATATAATGACCACCAAAAATACTAATTGCGCAGCAAAATATGCTTACTAAAATACGAATTACGAAAAATAACGAGCACCTATATGCCTCAAATTACTGCATGCTATTATTATGTTATGTTCCTTCTTAAACCCACCCAAAAATAGGAGCCCCGCGGAGCGGGGCCCCGTCGACTTATTTTGATTTCTTTAAATATATTTTGCTGTGCAATTTAGTGATCATTTACTATTTTTGACTGTTATATTTTACTATATCTGGTGATAAGTTAAACATAAGCCAAATAAAAGTATGTTCTGTGATTATTAATCTTCGTTCGCACAATTGACTGATTTAAGACGCTGACTCAGATACGATAATGTCGTTTTCTTATCATTGTTTTGAAGTTATACAGCAAGTGAGAGTTTATTTTGTTTTCAGGTTGTTCAAGGATACCGATTGAATCAAGTATATATTAGTTTACATTATTAAACGTTGTCTTTTACTTTGTACTATTTTAGTTCTAACCTGTAACGCTACTTTCGACGTGGCTTGCCCCTCTGGGCTTGTTCTAATAAAACTTTCGCTTAATTAACACAAACGTAAAGCTAACATTCTATATGATTAGCTTTATCTCGAGATTCAATATGAAGCATCCAATTATAATATTTTAATTTAGATATCGTTATCTATTTGATATTACTCTTTATATGCCGAATGTACTGTGGCATATGTGTACTCTTGTTGTTGTCACTGTGCTAATATAATTGATTAAGGCTTTGCATAATATTATTGATTAAACGCAAAACTAGTAAGTACTAGCCTCAATGGTACAACAATTCCTTCAGGGATGCCGCTGGGCAAAGTATAATGGCGGTACTTTCGTCATTTTAGGGATTAATATTATGACACGACTTTGAAGTGTTTTTATCATTATTGTGCAATATAATACAATATAATAACTAGATATATGCTTAAATATCGAACTATACGAAGAAAAGTCATTAAAATATATAAAAAGACATTATTTTTTAAATATAAGTAACGTAAGATATTTCTGTTGAACGCGATGTGTTTTGCGTTTATCAATGAGAAGAACGCGCCTATGTTAATTGTTGGTGACTAATATGTACTAATATACAACAGGGCTGGAGAAGCCGGATGCGCAGAAGAACGGTACTTCGTCGTCGGCGCGTACTTCGTCCACGTTCCTGTCCCGCGCGCTCAGCACCGACGACCGCACGAGACTCTCACTGCAGAATAACGTTAAACAGCCTTAACTGCGAAGTCAAATCGACGTCTCTATCCACATAAACAGTTACATTTCACATTCAATTTCTTTATAATACGTATTCTATAATTCTTTACGAGGTATTAAATAACGCATAAATCTTCCAGAAGAGACCTCGATCCGACTTTGTTCTCGACACATTATTGAACATTTTGATAGCATGTCACATTTTTAATAGTCATTTGATCAACATTAATCACAAAATATTTAGTAGCTTTCATGATTTAATATTTTTATTCGGTCTAATCATAGAATAAGTAGCATTAATGTATGTATTTTGTTCTAATATACTGACTTGAAGTATTTGTTCGGGAGATCACGCTTTTAGTGTACGTATATATGAATGTACGTGATTGGCAGCATCTACCTGGTTTTGACGTCATTATGACCTTAGTTACGTACCTACTCATGTTTTTTTGGCTATTGTTACAGAATTAACAATATTTGTTATTGCATATGATTGCCGGCTTTAACAATTTAGTTGTTAAGTGATAAAACATGTTTATTTCATAAGTTTAGCTAATTTATAATTTCTTAAGAAGCGTACAAGAGTACCAAAATGATAAACCATAACTGAAGAAAACTAAAATGGGCAACGTTTTGAGATTAGATCCTTTATTTGATTACTGGGTAGTAAATGAATGTAATGTAAATGATGAACCTATTGGATAGTAAGTAGTAGGTATAAGGGCACCTACTGATGGCAGATTTTGAGAACGATATTAATAAAATTGAACTTTGTACTTTAACACGATAATTTATGTATTCAAAGTAAGCTATTAAACAGGGTCATAAACAATATTGCGGACATACTTTTATACTAACTTTGATTTTAACAATTTCGATTAAATTCCATTTAAATGCTCGTCATCGCAAATGTGAATAATACGTAGTGTGAACTAGGATATATCTGTTTATTATTTAAGAAACTATTGACCTTGTAAGTAAATATAACCTAAACCTAGAACAATAGTTTAGGGCATAATAATTTTGGCTAAAGCCATTTTCCATTTCTGTTAATTTGTTTATATTTTTTTCAGTAATCGCTCGATTTGGTATTGACAGTCATAGCTTATTGTAAAGCAGGCGCGTATCCAGTGGGCGAATAATTGTGAGTCTGCTTCGGTGGTACAGCGGTAGTGTATGCCACTGTTGTCTATGAGGTCTGGGGTTCCATTCCCGCGAGGGACAGAAAAGCCGAATAATTTTTCTGATAATAAATTGTCAGTAGCTACACTGAGTCTCGAATTGTGCTCATTAGATGGCAATAGCAGTTATCCTATTGCCATCTACTGAGCAGAATATAGTGTAAACCATATTATTACCTTAAACCATAGTTGGCATATTGTAATACACCTCCGTCTACCTCTTCTAGAACATTCTAGTATGTATTCATACTCAGCCCTACATAAGGCTGAGACTATGTGTGTATGATAGTATCTTTAAAAATTCCAGTTATCTTACTATCTTTCATGATACCCTCGATGTTCAGCTTCGTAAAGACTTTGACCCCGTTCAAAAATGAAGTCTATATTCACGGATTTCAAGTACACAACACACTTCAAATGCATTGAACGCCTAATCAGACACGGCTCATTAGGCGTCGGTTTAAAGACGTATCTTATCAACTGATTGACATTTTGACGAGCTGATTATTTTTGTTTTCCTCATATCTGTGTAATCTCGGGCTACCGCAGTTCCATCTTCATACATCTTTATATCAAGGAAATTATATCTTTATCATAGTATGGTGCCATATAACCGCATCCGTGGTATTCTGCTAAAAATCTCACCCCGAACTCTTTTGTCGCCTCACCAGTAACCATAGTTATTGCTATGGTTACTGTAAAAAGCTCAAATCAAAGCAACCTATTTAGATACGAGTTTGGTAGTAAGATTTAATAAGATTGCACAGCAGGTATTAAATATTAAATTAATTTTACTATGCTGCTGCCTGATGGTAAACGGTTACCATAGCCTGTGGGTCTTTGCAGCATCAGGGATATCAGTTGTACGTCATTGTTGACATTGGGCAAATCTGGTTCCTTGCTTGTGATAGCATTACATAAAACTTCAGTATAATTTCTCAGAGATTTATGAATAACGGTTTTGATAGATTTATTGTGTGAGAATCAAATTTTTTTAAATTATGTAAGATAATATGATAATGATCTAAATATTAAAATGTTAAACAGAGAAAATGACTACATGCCGCTTTATGGTGTGCTTTGGACTAGAACCTGCTACCTAGACAAACACATTATTTGAACAATTAAATAACTATCAATGTATTTGTCATAATTATATGCAACAACAACGTAAGTTCTGTAAACGTTATATCTTTATAAATAGTTAACATGTTAAATGCAAAATAGATTACCTATGTGAAACTTATAATATGATCGACAGTATTTTTTTAAATATATTTTGTACTTACAATTTATGGCTATGATTTACGAGACTATTAAGTTTTCCTCTAGATATGTGCGTTACCAATATGAAATATTTAATCAAAGATCGGTCTTTTAGAATAGGCATCGATTTAGAAGTTCAAGTACCTATTTTTACAGGGAATTAAATTAGCAAGGCTTTCCTCGATGTTGTTTTGACTATACCAAGTACTCGTAAGTAATCTCTCCAGATAAGCTGTCTGTGAGATTGTTTTAAGTTAAATATTGTTTATTGGAAAGATTATATATTATACATACGTAAACGATTGTAAACCTCGAATATATTGAAATGTATAAATTATATGTATTTGCAATGTACAACATTATTTTAGTATACCATAAATGCTTCTTTATTTTGAGACGAAATATAATATGCTTGTGACTGTTGCAATTTATGGTTCTATAACTTATTCTTATCAAACAATACTTATACAAGTATATCGTATACTGACATTTTATTGTTTGCCTACTAGCATAAGGTTAAGAAACAGGTCTGTTAATAAATACCTTTGATCGAACATAGAATGCGACCGAAAACATAGTATAATGTATAGCTAAGTTAATCATTTTATATAAATCCGGTATTATTATTGTAAACGTACCTTAGCTTACATTGACACTAGAAGTAATATTCATTTCTAAATGTCTGTTGTTTAATTAAGTATTTTACACTTTAAGCACAACATTCATTAAGTACTCACTTATTATTGTTAGTTTTATGAATACATACATTGTAGAAAGGTGACGCTTTTACGAATCTGTTATTCTTAATTAGAATAAAAATGGATTAGGAAAAGACGAACAAATAAAAATATTCTCCATTCCAGACTAAATGTTATTTTTCCCTGGTCTATAATTTTACTACAGGATGCTTGCCCTGGTCTGTTCTAATAGACATCTGCAGTTTTTTTAAATCTGCTCAGCAGCATAAACGAAATTTAATAATTTTTTTTTTTTGAGTATCATGGTACGATAAGCCTATGCGTATGTGTGATCTAACATAAGGCTTATCAATACCAACGAGTCGTCGTTTTTAATCAGAGCCATAAGGATGCGAACTGAAAGACCTCTCCTATAGCAGACCACCCAAATGATATGCATTCGTAAACCTGCGCAGGTAAACCTCTCCCGTAAACATGTAGCGTGTGTCACTGGCTGAAACCGTGATCGCATTTGCGATATCGTTTAGATATCACAAATGCGATTACGGTTTCAGTTTTCACGCACTCCTTATAAAACTTATCTTAGTATTTTGGATTAAATAAATTTAAACTCTGTTGCAATTACCTACTAACACAAATGTAATATTAGAATTTATAGTTCCACAATTAGAGTTCAAATTGCCTGTCTTCCAAATTTTGAGTTAAGTTGCTCTTTTATTAAGAGTGCGATGTGGCCATATTTCGTAGTTTCTTCCTGGGAATAGGCAGTCGCGCAAAATGTTATAGTGACAATACGAGTATGTTTTTGTACGACTGAGAGAAGAAGGTAATAAATATCTTGATCTATATTACTTGAGCTCTCAGAGTAGCAAGTTAAATGAGTATGGTTAAGTTCGTTGGTGCATGATGCACGGTAGTCCAACTGGCTCCTACTAGGCTATGGCTGACTTAGATAAAGAATTACTAGAATGTATCAGAATAATAATATAGATTTGTTTTAACCAATAACCATAGGTGCGAATCACCTAAAGATTTTTCAACCAGTAGGGTGGACCACAGGTATATTACAATATCGTTTCTTTAGCCATGTGAGCTTATTGTCGTTTATTTGATTACATTTCAGATTCTATACTGCTATTAAGGAGGTTCTGACAGATAAGCCCACTAAAGATTTTTTCTACGCAAATATTGCATTTCGAACTTCATCGGTCATTGCAAGTGCTTTTACTTTTTTATAAATCTCTAAAATCGTAGGAGTTCAAAAATTAGGCTATAGCTCAAGGTAAAAACCCTTTGCATATTCAGATATTCGGATCGTCTATGCAGACGTTAGTCTACTTCAGATTATATGCGAAGGATTATAAAATCCCAATAAATTTAGCGAGAATATACATCTACGCTAAATTTATTGGGTTTTCTGTTAAGAAATCTCAATAGCAGCCCGGAGTTAGGCAGTTGGCGGTGATTGACATCCCTGTTTTTTTATTTTTTTCTTTTATGAAATAGTAGGCAAACGAACAGACGGATCGCCTGATGGTAAGCGATTACCGCCGCCCATGGACACTCGCAACACCAGAGGAGTTACAAATGCGTTGCCGGCCTTTTAAAAAGGAGTACGCTCTTTTCTTGAAGGTTTGTAGGTCGTATTGGTCCGGAAATACCGCAGGCGACAGTTCATTCCACAGTTTAGTTGTGCGAGGCAGAAAATTTCTGGAAAAACGCACAGTTGTGGACTGCCAACTACCTAAATGATGGGGATGGAAATCCTGTGCCTCGGAAAGCACGTTAAGACGTTGATTCTGCACCTGATCTCCCTCAGGTCATGTCAGATTACCGCCCCATCGGATCATGAGAGTTAGGGAGCAGAGAGAGTACTTGTATTTGCGCAAACACTATAATATTATCTGCTGCGCAGACGGTCAGTCTTCGTTAACAGGTTCCCTGTCCGATGAATCACATATGATACATAACAATTGATTTTCAATTGTGTCTATCACGGGACAGCGAAAAGATTAAGATTGGTCGCCGTGACCGAAATTCGGCTTGGAGGACGTTATATTTTGGATATAGGTATTTCAAAAAACAAGAACATTTGGGCGTCGAACCCAGCACGGCGTACTCAACAATAAGGACAAATGAGACAATTACGATGAAATACAGCTTTTTGTTATTACGCTAATAACAAAAAGCTTTTTTGAAGTATGTACCTATACACTTCAGAATGCACTAAAGCTAATCAACTACAATACACCCACGCGTAATTATAGTATTAGTTCATAAGTTGAAACTTAATCTGGGTACTTAAAAACAACTTTAATTAAGGGCATTAGATCAGTTCAGTCACGAAGCATGACGGACGTTGTAAGTGGGCAATGTCTAATAAACATTAAAAACAATAAGGTTAACAAGGTTCTGGATAACATGACTGATAACTTCTCCAGGGAACTTAATTCAATTAAGCCGAGTGGATGAGAAGGACGTATGTACATATAGGACGCGTAAATGTGTCATATAGAACACGCCCTGTCTATCTGTGTGAAGTGATTGTATTTATGTATCTAGGAGAATACTCTACGAGCATTTAGTATTTTATCAGTCATTAGATTCTTAAAGTGCTTATTGCATTTTTGCTATTTATTGTATGCGATTTATCTGACTATGATTTTTATGCATTATATGCTTGATGAGGTTTAAATTGTTGAGAGATTGTCTCACACCGAACGTAGAGCGTTAGTGCCAAGGTATGGATGCACACGCATGCGTCGGCAGCCGTTCACCTTTGTCTGAATGAGACAATTAGCTGAATTGCGAGTGTATGAGATCGCATTAGCCAGCATGCTCTCATGTTTTAAAAGAATTATAGCGCTCTCACGTTGCCATAACTTGATTATATTTGTACCATGATGACATAGTCGGGCCAGCGTCAGCCCATAGGCGTAAGCGACAGTAACCCAACAAAGTGGATTGGACGAGATGACAGCTAAGACCTGCTGATTCCGTGCCGTGGGATGTGATTTGAGCAGAGCGACTGCCACACAGTGTGTTCGTAGCCTGGTTCTAGCTATTACTACAGAAAATTTAATGTGCCTTACCGCATTGTAAAATGCTCTCCAGCGCGTTTAGAAGCCTGACGTTCGGTGTGAATCGTACTTTATTAAATAATTTTAAAGTACTTTAGTCATTATACTTAGTATTTTTATATTTTACCTAAATTTAAGGTGAATTTTAAATAACGCAATTCTTTAAATAATAATTTTTTAATTATAATATTTTAGCTAGTCTATGAATACAGCAGTTTAAATATAATATACTGATTAAAATTTTACCGTGACTATGTTTATTCTTTATATTATTTAAACAGAGTAGCATCCTTGTATTTTTGTTTTTAGAATACTGATAAGAGTAAATGTTGCCAATATATTATGAGATTCGTAGGGGAAGCCCGGGCAAAGCATATAAGCTAAGGGAAATTGAATGTATGGCACATATAATCATCTTTAGAAATATGTTATCACAATCAACAAATTCTATCATTTTTATATTGAACTAAAATTAAAATTAAAACTCCTCAATTATTCGCTTTGCCCCACCGCGTCAGGTAAAGCGGATACGGCCTTCGGGCAAAGTGGATAGCTCTCACTCTCATCAGTTAGTCCTGGCAATCATCGCAGAAGTAGTTGCCTTGCCCACCATATAACGTACAATTTTCATGGGCCCAACGGCGACACTCCGAGCACTAAATCCAGTCCTCTATTGGCGGTTCGTCATGCTTTTCCGTCCAGACCAGGCATGAACATTGTTCTCTTTGTTTTTTGGTAATATTAGGTTTTAAATTTTTCTTTTTTCTTAGCTTTTTCTTTTCTTAATGCTTTCCCTCTTCCTGACTTTTATTCTTTTTCGGATACCTTTCCTTTTCCCATCTTGTTACTATCTAAATCCGATATTTTGTTTTTTTTACTATCAATATTCTGGTATTTTATAGCTTGTTCATTTTTAATAGGAGTAGAGGTTAATACCATTGACTTTGGGCGTTTGCGTTTTCTGTTAGTTGTTGCAGTAGCTATGTTTGGTATTGGCCTTAACTCGAATGACGATAATGTAGCTGTTGGTGTAGATGAATTGCCCATTTCTTAGTTGCACTTTCCCAGGGACGATCTGTCATATCAAGAAGGACTTGGTGAAGCGTTTGGTTCTTGTGTAGTAAGAAGGGAAGGTATGTCAGTATAGCTGCTATGGCCGGCATAATGTGTTATAAGTTGTGAATCAATACCTTGTTCTAAATGTGATGGAGTAATTATTTCAACATCCATAGGGTGATCTTCTACAATGGCAGGTGTTGGTGTAACTTCACGTGCTTGTGTTGCAACTAGTGCAGTAAGTGATTCAGTATCTATATCTCGATGTGTTGAAATAGATGCTGTTGGATTAATTTCTACTTGCCCCGGATGTGAGAGAGCATTTGTTTCAGTATCCAATGGACGATCCGTCATAGTAGACGGCAAATAATCCTCATCACCAAATACATGAGGGTTGTACGGCCAAATTCCGGGATTTTTAAAGCCTTGAATTGCATTGTGCACAGAAGCGCTCTTTATGTAAGCCCCACTAAAAAGTCGTACAATATCATATTGATTTATAATTCTTCCTGGGTGGCTTTTTAGAATACATTTAATTCCTGCTCAAAATATTTCTTGAGCGGGCCAAAAACGGTGACATCTAGAGGCTGCATATAGTCGGTTGTATGAGGCGCGAATGAATGACATTATTTTTGTTGCATATTCCAAAGCCGGATAGAATTTATGAAATTCATGGTTATTAAGTAGTAACAATACTTTCTTGTCTTCAGTCGGCCGGCTTTTCTCAACAAAAATTGAAGCCTATTTAAAAATACTGGTCCATTTATCCATCCATTATCACTCACTGTAGCTTGTGAACCAAGTGGTGAACCATCTAACAGTCGTTCCTGCATTCTCTTCAGGGCAAAAATGAAAAATGGTGGAAAGAATGTACCAGCTGGGTTACAACAGCATATAACTGTTGTTAACTGTTCTCTTTCAATACTTCCTACAACTCCAACTTGTCTCTTGCCCTTGATACTTTCTTATTTACTTTCGGTGGCTTAGAAGTTGTCGTTCTCACACCCGTTTCGTTCATATTGTAAATAGTCGTCGGATCAAAGTTGTGCTTTGCGACTTGATCACAATAATTTGCATAAAATAATTCAACTTGGGGTCTGTTAAACCCTGTCGTTCTCGCTAAAGAAGTTGGTTCTGGCAATCGCAGCACAGATGCTTTGCTTTAAAGCCAGCAAACCAATCTTCGCCTGCTTTTCCATTTTTGAAGTGATGTTTGATGTTATTTTTTTTCGGCATAGACTAATACTAACTAATTCTAAAAATCGGTGCGAGTCAAACCAAAAAACAAACTGTCCAACTTCTGTAAGTATTCGCATAGGTCTTTTTCTTGATCTTCAGTGAATATTGGAGTAAATCTACCGTGTAATCTAAACGTGTTACGAAAATACTAAGTATAAAGCGGATAACTTATCGTCTTTGCCCTATTCGCTTTGCCCAAAATACGTGTTTGTAAACATACCTATTTTTGCTAAGATTTCAATACCGGGTCAATGTAATATTAATATCGTAAATAATACTCGAAAACATCGTTAATCTACAAAATTAAATTGTTCCTCGGTTAGCTTATAGTAAAAACAAATGAAATGAGTACAAATCTGATCAAAAATCATAATAAACACACTCAAAACGATTTTTTATCACCAAAACAAACAAACTTTGTATGTTGTTTTGAATCAACTGTCATGGCCTCGTCAGACGGATCACTCGCTTACGCCACTGCAACTTATATCGCCATCTGTTATAGTTTTTTAGAAACATCGGTAATCCGCTTTACCTCAGTTATTCGCTTGCCCGGGCTTTCCCTAAATTAATTTAATCATACGTAAAATCACATAATAATAGGCATCAGTATTTATGTCAAATGTAATATTTATGACTTGCTATATTTTTAGTCGTCTCACCGATAATAAATTATTGACATTAGACAGTCTAGAGATAGTACACATTATTTGTGTAACATAAATAACATTATTATAGATCCACGTGCAACCGTATATGATAATCATGAATTACAGCTTTGTGCGCAAATCGGTACAATGTGAAAATAAAATCAGTCACACATTGCCTAGATATTAAAGTATCTTGTTATGTTATATTGCCATATAAATACTTCATATTTATTCTGTAATTTATAAATAGGTTTATTTATTTTGAAATACACTTGAATTTTATACTGCGATCAAAAGTACTAGACTGTAGATTCCGATTCCGAGGCAGATCTATCGTGAAATCTTTTACGTTATAGAATATTGCAGTGAG
Source organism: Catocala sponsa (assembly GCA_963564715.1). Classification (NCBI taxonomy): domain Eukaryota; kingdom Metazoa; phylum Arthropoda; class Insecta; order Lepidoptera; family Erebidae; genus Catocala; species Catocala sponsa. The sequence goes on from OY751331.1 coordinate 16,328,844, forward strand.
TTATGTCTCTTCGATGAGTTGGAAGTCCAAGGCTCTTTGAGAAGGTTATGCTGACAACAGGAGCGCTAAATAAAGTCTAAATCGCACAAAACTTTTATGCTTATCAAAATAGAACCCGAGGTATCTTATCTTATCTTATGTGGAGGCCAGTCAGTGCTGACCGGCGACACTTCGACCCAGTGGGATCTTTTGTGTCGACACTCTCCCAATAACGACTGCCATAGTTATTCATGGCAGCCGGGACCAAGGGCTTAACGTGCTCTCCGAGGCACGGAGCAGGCGATAATTGTCAATCAATACGCACACAATTTCGAAAAGTCATATAACTTCCGAAAGTCAGAGGTGCGTGACGTGGATTCGAACCTGAGATCCTCTGCATTGCAGTCTGTTGGTCTCCCCACTGAGCTGTCGCTGCTCTGAAGCCGAGGTAAGTATATAATTTTAACAATAACGCGTTTGGAGAAGACCTCCCTTACAACTGTAAGGGTTAAAAACTTTTATCCTACCTTTAAATATAGGTAAATGTTTTAAGTAGTGTATAATAAAACACGTGATCTATTTATCTGCGTATCGGTAAGCAATACTTTGCAAACTCAATAATAAAATGAAAACGAAGAAGGAAGTACTTACATCAACGTGTAACATATATTATTTAAACATTATTAAAACATTTTTTTGACTTTAGTTGCTTGCTATGACATAACCTGTGTTACACAGAGATAGTGATTTTATTAGAGATAGAATTTAGGAACAGGTTCAGTAGCTCCAGAGATTAGGGCCCATATACAAACTCATACATTTATGTACCTCTTTATAATCTTTATATAAACTGCGATACCTAGTAATTTGGACGCCTACAACGTCAATGTATGCCACTTGTATGATGTAGAGTCAGTACTGCGAGTAAGCACTGGTTTCTCTATGTTATCAACATTGAAGGTACTACCTAAAAGGGGTTCCGAATGCCTGTTCCAGAAACTCTTTATTCTTCTCTATAGTGGAAATATGTCCACTAGGGAACTTTCCGTACTAGCTGGCTGGCTTTGGATGGAGAATCTATACAGTAAGTAAACTAATTTGTACCAGTCAGCTAAATCAAGGATTAAATTCCCAGAGTAAGCCTCGACTTGAACATTTTTTGCTTGACATGGGATTTATTGCTTAAGTTCCTTTAAATATATGGAATTTAGTTTTAGTAGTAGTGTCTTCAAATTATAGCGGTTTAGGAGCTGTTCGTCAGTGCACAGATAATATAATACTATACTAGTAGTTAGTGTATCTCATTAACTTTTGTGAGTTAACGTAATACGTTAATGCTGACATGCGAACATTAAATACCTACATTATTTATGATGGTGATGATGATGATAACATAACTCATATGAATCCATTAAATGAGACAATGATTGTTGTTCTAAGTTATTCATGCTCTAAAACTTTTAAAACCTCTACAAAGTAATCAATCATAAAAATATTTCTCGGGAAGCGATAACATAAATTATTTATTCAGAATTTTTTTGCAATAAGTATTTTATGAAAATATTTCTATTTTTATAAAGATCCCCGATCTGCAGAGTACGGGGACCTAGGGTAAAATTCCTTCATAGCGAAAAAGAAGATTATAGAACATTTTTGGTAAATTCATAAATACTAATATAAAGCTGAAGAGTTTGTTTGTTTGTTTGTTTACTTGAACGCGCTAATCTCAGGAACTACTGGCCCGATTTGAAAAATTCTTTCAGTGTTAGATAGCCCATTTATCGAGGAAGGCTATAGGCTATATATCATCACGCTAAGATCAATAGGAGCGGAGCACCAATGAAGAATGTTTCAAAATCGGAGAGTATTTTTTCCTTTTGAGAGCTTCCGCTGCGTGCGCTGCGTAAACAGTTAAAGTTTCGCAAAAGTCATGTATCACAGAATTGTTCCCCTTTAAAAGTTCTAAAAAAAAGTCCGCGACAGCATATGTCTATCTTTTAAGGTTGGCTCACTATAACCATTTTTATGCTAACGAAATTTGTTCTAAAATAATGCATTATTTGCGAAGGTATTTTTATAAACATGATATTAATCCTTATCCAAATAAATACGTTAATCATCACAAGTATTTAATTTAAAACAAAATTGCCCTTTACTTCATTCGATTTCAATGAATATCTTAGGAGATATAGCAGTTTTAAAATAACATCGCAGCAAAATAATTACCCATTACAGACATAGTACAAACGATGTTTCTCCTGGTGTATTCTGCGTGATTACTACTGGTTCGATTTGAAAAATTCTTTTAGTGTTGGATAGCCTATTTGTGGAGGAAGGCTATAGGCTATATAACATCACGCTACGACCCACGGGGGCAGCGCAGTAACGTTAAACGCGGGTGAAACCGCGGGAACATCTAGTTCATAAATAAATCGTAAGTATGCCGTTTTAAAAGGTTTGAAGCGCTGATTTTTTTTATATAATATCTATAAGTGGTAAGCTACCACGATTCCTACTGAAAGTTAAAGGTTGTTGTTGATTGGTAAAAGACTGGACATATTGAAGGAGGGTATCAGTTCTCGATTCTGAAAAAGAATATAAAAAAAAATTGGTACTTAAAATTTGAACTAGTTATCCAATAAAAACTTAATTTGCGGGCACTCTTGCGCATATACCAAAGCTAAACAAAACTGCCGCCCCCACTCCAAGCTTTCGCACCCTGCACTCCCCCGAATTTGCACCCTCGCCCGTCCTTTTCTTATCAACGGTCATTAGCCTCTACAGCTGTGTGCGTGCGTGTGTCCACATTTTATGGATATTTCATACAAATTTTCATAAAGGTTTTCTTTGCAAGTTATACAGATTTTATTTTTATTTCTTTTTTATACGTTACATCTGACCATAAGTTATCATGTCCTTAAGTATGTACAATGTTTAACCAGTCACATTGTATAGCGAGTCAAAACGTATTTGTATTCAGTAAATAATGAATATGAGTTCCAGGGATAAAAATAATAACAGAAATAAACATACAACAATAATTCAATACTTTTTATGAATATTTATTGCTTTCATTTTTCAATATTTTCCATGATATTAAAAATTATTTTATTTTGTTTACGTTACATGATGCAGAAAACAGTTACTGATACTGAGTAATCTGATTACCTAGATATAATACTTGCTTAATAATCTAATTCTGTTAAATTATAATAATAATATCAATTGATGTTAAAATAATTTGGTCCCGCATTTTATTTATAAATCAAATTTCATGATAAATATTATATACATGTTTAGAGTACACACGTTATATCAATACTGTGACTTGCGGTGTTATTTACAATAAAAACTAATCAGTACGTAGTTATCCGGACGTACCTACTCGCGCGTTTGAAGGCGAAATGTTTTCACACATATACATATTCTTATTTAACTAGTTTATATAAAACAACGAGCAGTTTCATCGAGTTTATATAAAATAAACGATTTGTACCGAATAGAAAATATCAATATCCTTTGTGACACTTAAACTAAGTTCATAAATTAGCAATACTGATGACCTCTATTTAAATAAAACGTCTAAGTAGGTATATTTTATCAAACGTACTTACAAGTTAAATAAGTTTTTACAATGCTAATATCCTTATACACGTAGTAAGTAAACTTCAATAGCGAGGTTTCTTTAACGACAACAAATAATTAAGTATATACCTTTATCACATGACAATTATGTTATAGTTCGACGTATAGCTTATCCTAAACCCTCTAAGTACCTTAATAATATCATTGTTAGAAACATGTCTTCGCAGTAACTTGCAAATTTAAATTAAACAAATACTTTTACTGGTTTGTAAGTACTCACAGTTATTAAGTAATGTAATAATAATAATAGACAAATTAACAAATAATAATCATAAAATTTTGATACCTTTTTTAAAATACAAATAAATAAAAAAAATGTATTAAACTGATTTTCACTGAAGAAGATGTCGTAATGCTCGAAACAAAATCACTCAAATAATAGCATTCTTCACGAATTGCGATTCTTACACGAGTTCGCGAGTTAGTCGTATCTAAAGCTCTCACAGACGAATTATCTATCACAAGAGGGGCGTAAGGCTGAGGCCTTTGGTCGAGAATATGCCCCGAGTTGGGAGTTGTTCGAAAATCTTATAAAATCCTTGTAAGTTATATGCCTGTGTAAAAAGGTCGTAAGTACAGCGGCATTACTAGTAATGTTAGGATTATTGAAGTCAAGAGTGGTTGGTGGGCTGCACGGTGATGGGCGCGGGCGCAGGCGCGGGTGCAGGCGCGGGCGCGGGCGTGCTGAAGGCTGCGGGCGCGACAGGGCTGCCGGGCACCGACGCGTGCGCCTCTGACTCTGCGTCGCGCTCCGCCACCTCCTCCTCGTCGATGATCGAGATGTCGCGGATAGATGGGCGATGCGACCGCCGCCAACCTGGACAACAATGATAATTAAATAAATAAAGCTGTTAATATTAAAATTACATAAAAAGTACATATAGAAAATGTATTTTAAACGGGCTATCAACAAATGTAAAGGTTTTTATATTTGACTAGCTGTGCCTAATAATTTCAACCGCTAGGCTCCTAACATAGGTGGTAGTAGTAGGTAGCGTGATGTCTGATTACGCTCGTGTATTACATTACACACATATCGCCAAGTATATCTATGTGATAGGGGGCGAGACCTTGGCATATGCTACTACACCTTTCCCGATTCGGGAATCAAACCCGAGGTCTCAAGCACAGCAGTTGCGTTTACTACCGATGATCCATCAAAGAGGTATTTTTATAGCAGGTATTTGTGTGAAAAATTACTAAAATAATATGACTTATGTGATCATACAGGAAAAATACGAGCTAAATATATATGCAATGTAGTGTATTAGTATTATTTCTAAGAATATCGTCGAGTGAGCTATCACGTATATGTTAATTGTAGATAAACAAGGTCGGAGTTTATCTGCTTATTATTTTGTGAATAAACCGACGCTCGTACTCAATAGTCGTTAAAATGTGGAGGACAGTGCACCGTATTTGTGTAGCGTTGAGTGTGATCATATTCTACTGTGGTACCTGCAACTCTTTGCGAATTAATCTAGAAGATACAGTGGGCGATAAGCTAACTAACGATGGAGTGATTCCAGAGGAAACGCCGTATTTGGAACTATCGAAGACTAAGGAAAATATTGTTGACATTTTACCCGAGGGTAATGTGGACTCGGAATATATCGATGCGAAGCGGAAACAGGATGAATATTTGCAGATTGTGAGCAAAGGAACAGTGCCTCATGCATTGAAGACAAAACGGCAAGCACGTCTAGCTCACGGGTACACGCCGCTTTATCCGCAGGTGCCTTCGACGCCTCCTTATAATCCCTATCAACCATCAGCTCCGCAGCAACAACCACAATGGAATCCTAACACGCACAATTATTCACAACCAGGTTATCCTTCTGGACCCGGCTTTCCCTCTCAACAAAGTTACAAACCCAATAATTTTAGCACTCCATATAATCCAAGTCAAGGTACTTATAATAATAGCCAAGGATACTATAATCCCGGCCAGGGGCCTTATAATCCAAGTCAAGGTCCGTATAATCCAGGTCAAAATCCTTATAATACAACCCATGGCCCATATAGTCCTGCTCATGGACCTTACAATCCAAGTCAAGGTTCATATAATACGAGTCATGGACCTTATAATCCCGCTCAGGGTCCTTATAATCCAAACCAAGGTCCTTACAATACAAATCAAGGACCTTATAATCCAAGTCAGGGACGTTACAATCAAAGTCAGGGGCCCTATAATCCCAATCCCTATAATCCTAGCCAGGGCCCTTACAATGCCGCTCAAGGACCTTACAACCCAAACCATCGTCCTTACGATCCAAATCATGGACCTTATAATCCCAACCAGGGGCATTATAATCAAACACAGGGCTCGTATAATCCTAATAATGGCCCTTATAATCCAAATCAAAGACCTTATAATTCAAGTCATGGACCTTACAATTCAGGAGCAGGATTAAATCCATATGGCTCTCAGCCGCCACCAGGTAAGCCTTACAGTCCACCATATGGACAGTATCCCTCGTACAACCAAAGTTCTAATTCACCAGCTTATTCAAACGGCTACAGACCGCAAAATTCTTCTGTACATCAGATAACCTCTCCAAGACCTTATTATCCTGGCTACGGACAGACTAATAATTCACATTCTGGACAGCCATCCTATCCAAATAATTATCCCGGCTATCCACACAATAGTGCTGGTAATAAGCATCCCGTAGTTCCATACAATTCCACGGCTCAAGTACCACCTTATAATTACAATAACGCTCAGAATCCTTCTTATAACAATTCTAGTGTTTATCCCTATCCCAACGGACCAGGATCTAGACCATATCAATATCCTCAGAATCCTAATCCTTATGGTCAAAACTCATATCCTAACTCTCAGTATCCGAACTCATATTTCCCAAATTCTAACCCGCATGCTCAAACTACGAGTTTATCCTATCCTCATTAGTCCGTTTCTCCTGACAAATGGAACGAAACAAACAATCGCGCTATGACCTTATGTGGATACAGATATTGTATATGTATATGGATATTTGTATAGAAATTTGTAGTTATTACTAATACTGTCATTCATGTATATTTTACACCTATTCAAATATTATAAATAAGATGTACTTATATGAAGCTGAATAAACAAAATAGTTTTAGGTAAGACTTTTTATTGTACTCATTATTATGATGTAATAAACAAAGATAGTAGCTACGGGTATATATGTATATATTGATATCTTAACGACTTGGAACTTGTACACCAAGCAAATATACTAGAGAGGAGGTCATTACATATCTAATACATCAGTTCGAATATTTAATAGTAAGAATAATAAGTTCTTATTTTGAAACAGATCAAAATATATGTGTAGCATTAGCAGAAGAGAGATAAATAAAGGTTTGCAACAAGTCAACTTACCTTCCAAGACTGGCGGTTTGGTGGTTCTGGAGAGTAGTTTTGGTCCCGTGATCGTGATGACGATGGCTCCGATAGGGGCAGTGATGACAATAGACATAATGCAGACGGTGAGTACAGTCTCGGCGTAACCCAACAAAACGGGATCAACTTCAACGCCGACCATCTTGCGAACTTCGTCCAAGGCGACAGGACCGAGCGCGGCCTACACATAACATAAAATATAATTACATTAATACGTATATACCAAAAATTGTGATACATCGAATGAAAGTTATATAATTTAAAATGCATTGTCCAATGAGATGCATAATAGAAATCATGAGTGTCTGTTGACATTTATTAAGCAGGCAGCACATGATAAATGAAATTGATGCATATATCAGCAGTAAATATCAATCTGTATTTCATAGTTTATTCAAAGATACTAAAATTAGAGATTTCTATATCAAGTTATGTTTTACTCTGTAGTTGAAAAGGCAGTGGGTAACGAAGCATTAATAAATTTTCTTCTCTCCTAAATTGCTGTACCCGGCGCGGCGGTGGCAGGGTCTACGATGATCAAAACTTACCATTGGTACTACCACCTAAGCTACATTGTGGAATGCAATAAGTATATTGAGTATTGAATTAAAAAACACATAATAAACATATCTCACAAACTATTAGCTAAAATAGAAAAGTCGATGCTAATGTTCCATATATTTTTTAAGATCTATCCAAAAATACACCATGCTCACCTAAGAGCAAGCAAGTGAATGGAGTGCCACCTCAATGAGTCTATTTTTAAGATTCAATTTCATAACGTAATTGTGCAAGAATGGTGATTATGTATATAAGGGTCGTCTAGCAGACAATTTATTTATTCTTAGATAGTATTAACTTCTCATTTGATTGATAAGGACAGCTGGCTTCAATTCAATGTAAGTAATAAGTACTGACAGTAATACTTTACTGATATTTGCAGATAAATCGTCTAGACGTATAAGACGTCCAGATTGTCCAGTTCAGGCACGTTAAGGTAACAGATTAAAAATTAAGTACTGTGTAAAACAAAAATCCTTCGGTATCTATATGCGAAGACTTTTCAAAAATCATTTTTTTGATAATTTGCTTGAACAATCTGTGTTCTAATAATCTCACACACCTATTTAGCTCACACATTATACAACAGATTGTAGTATTCAATTAAATTTTCTTGTATATAATTACAAGACTACACCATGAATAATAATGTCTTTACTGACCTGTACAGTTGCCTTGGCCATCCACGCCAGACCGACGAAGATCTTTTCCTTCATGTTCAGGTTGCTACGAACTGCGCAAGCGCTGGTGAGCAAAGCTCGCAAGACTGCGCAGGATATTAGAATACCACCACTGACTAACACTAGATGAGGCTCCAAGTCAGCAATCTGGAACAACATTTATATGTAGAGTATCACCTAATTACTTAAAAATATAATGAAAATAAAATTTGTGCAAAAAACATTTGTCGTAGGTAATGAGGTACTATTACTATGACTTTAATTGTTCACTGTTTGTCCAGTACGCTATTCCGTAGGGACATATGGCTCTTGTATACGACGTGGGATCATGCACAAGTTACTGCCCACAGTACATATACCGGGATAAAAAGTATCCTGTCCGTTCTATATCTATCCAGGACTAAACATCTTTACAAATTTTACACGTTAAATAATATTAGTAGGTAGGTGTAATAGGTGTAAACTCACGCTGTATTAGTATTTCATTTATTTATACCTTATTTAAATCCTATATTGGAAATTAAATATACCTAAATTCATTTTATATAATAGTTTTACTCACAACAACTTGTGCGCCTGTGACACCGAACAACATAGGTTCAAAGAACATCCAGAAGATTTCGAAAGCAGTTGCAACTGGATTGTCTTCGAGTTCCCAACCGAGTTCTGACCAATTTTTGCCTGCGATAAACGCGAACGCAATTACAGCCAGTGGTCCTGAAAACGAAATAGGGAGTAATATAAATATTCAATCACAGTAAAAGCATATCAATATCAAGTTGCCGAAAATGGTGTTATAAATATTCGTTAGTTTTTTATATAGTATATTGACATTTTGTTAAATGAAGATAATAACAAGTAACCATGTACCGTGTAATTAAAATAATTTTATATTGATATTTTGTTGGATTAGCTATTAGCGAAAATGTATTACCTACCGGCGAAGTAAATAGCGCACATATTGTCCAGGTATCAAAGAAACTAACGCAAACGATAGTTATTCTCTTTATTTAATTCATACTAATATAATAACGAGCAAAGATTAGTCTTTTAATTGTTTTTGAAAAATTCTGAATCTTATGAACAGATTGTAATAATTATTTCACCATTAGAAAACTAATTAATGCAGTGAGCATATTAATAATAATTTACGACTAGGTATAATATCTACATTTAAGTATAATTATAGAATACTCGGTTTGCAAATTATTTAACTACTAGGTATGGGTCTTCTCATAGAATGAAACGATCTAGGCTCTAGTTATAGATCAAGTACAAGTTGGCAAATTACCTACATATGTATTAAATATGCGACACCTATTATAGTATTATATTATTTGTGACTTGGTAGTGCAACCGCTAGACCATTGTACGGTTCTAACTAGGTAGTCAATTAGATATTTCTTTTTGAAATTACATTGTTGTCTCCACTTTATCGGTTGACAACGCAGCCATTGAATTATAACAAGCCATTGTTCCGATGAAAGGCATTCACGCGGAACACAATCATGTGTGGTTATTGGCTACCGTATTTACAATGTCTGCTAATACGATTGACAACGTGCTCCGCTCGTATATAACTTTGATGCATATTGTATGTATAATTGTATATAATATAAAATTTACATACTCAGACTGGCGCCTATATTTCCGAAAGTGTAGGCCGAGTTATAAAACATATCTACATATATACCAACATTTTATTATTTAATTATAGCTGTGTTACCAAGCTTTTATATAATTACGTTTATTTTACACAATCTGAATATTCATTACTAATAAGATAATATAACATTATAAAGCATATAATTACATATTATATTAACCAAAGCTTTCGTCTGAGATCTATATACACACTAGTATACAGTAACACTTTTATATTCGCAATTCTACTCAGAATTTTCTTACAGAGAAACTAAGTATATTTCGATCTAGTATCAAATCTAAGACCCCACGATCGGCAGTTATGGTTGTGCTTCTATTTTTATAGCGCCATATCAAATAATGTATGTTATCGTAAATCTACAAGCAAGAATCTAATAATTAAATGGTGTGTTATAAATTATGGATGCTTACCAGCGCCACCCCAGCCAATTTCTTCCGAGCCAAGCACCATCGCCAGTCCGCCGACAAGCAGCAGGATAACTCGTATAGGAACAAGGAAAGCGTCGTTGCGTTCGGGAACGTACTTGACCAAATAGCCACACAACACGCCCAACACTATACCACCAACAATACTAAGAGGACCCTGAAATTACAAACAAAACATGTTATGTCTAACTGATATTACAAATGTGAAGAACCCCGCGCATTGGCGTATTTAGGGTTATTTTCACCCTCGAATTTTGAGTTGAAACCTAAAATCCTAACCAGACAATTCTGGAGTGAACACGGCCAAAGCCTTATGTACGTTAATAAACCTGCTGAGTGGTTATTAATAGTTAATACACGTCGTATATGAGAAAATTATTGCAAGTAACAACAAGTAATAGATGCGAATTTCTCTTCAAGATTTTTCATTCAAATATATATTCTTTATTTTCTTAGTCGACGTCAACGCCTGACGCCGTCCAGCCACAATGCTTTATTCATAATTATAGTATATTAACTCATTATTATCCATTTATATACTACATAAAATATTGCAATATTAAAAGACGTTATTTTAAAAATATTTATGCGCAGCATCTGGCTTTGCTATACCCTGGCAAGCTTTAGTCAGGTCGCGTGCAAGGCCAGCGAAAACCAATGTTTAACATACAAATTTCTCAGACCAGTTTGAACTTAAGTAAAATGTCACTGTACATAGTGAAACTGGTTTAATATCGAATTAAAGTGCTAAGAATTATATTAATTACTATTGCTATGTATATTCAACAAAACGGTTCAACAAAAACGACTGTTATTTATAATGAACTAGTTTTCTTTTATCTTACAAATTGAGGTAAATGTGACGCTAAAATGAAAGTAAAGCTGACTGGTTGATAACATTTTTACTATTCTTTTAGCGGATACAAAGACATTTACATTTTTAATATCTATGTAAAGGGTTATGTTTATTGGTCGAGGTAACGATGCATGGCACACAATTCCTATCGAGATTAAAATGTTTGGAAACTGGACGTTAGGTATCTCAGTGCACAAACAATGTGTTTCACAGTGTTTATAATGCTTTGGTTTTTGGAAGAGCCTAGAAACGGTATAATAAATATATTAAATATTGTAAAGCTTTTCAACCAGATCAGATGATCAGGTTTAAAAAGCTTAAGAAAACCTTGCCGGCAATTCTAGTAATTGTTAACAAGTTCTTAAAATGGCATTTACTTACGGCAGATATTGCGTTCATTTCACTTTTAGACAAGTTTTATTAGAAGTATGTTCTGAATTTATTATTTATTACTCACTTTCTAAATGTTTATTGCGGAGCCAGAATTAGTCTATATTAATTGGACAACACGTTTAAACCGATTTAATTTATTGCGTTGATCAATTTCATCCATTAACCTAGTAGATGGATGGCGTAATCAATTGGTCAAGTGACATAATTTAAAGCAAAAAGGCGTAAAAGAAATAAGTATCATTTTGATTAAAGTCTAGAATAATAACAGTGAGTATAATTGCGCAGAGACTTAATTGGTCGTAATTAATGTCAACTTACTTGAATCACATTCATGGTAAGTGACGCGGCAGAGAACATGATTGACGAGACGATGCCGAACACAGCTACACTGGCTGCATCGTCCACGCCGGAGACAGCCAATACTAGGGTCGGTATACCCTTGGATACACCGTAGCCTTTCTCGCGAAGTCGGAACAGACACGGCACGATCACAGCTGGCGACACCGCTGCCACGATGGAAGATAGCAGGAAGGCTGAAATTATTGGAAACCATATTATGAGGCGGCAATTGCAAAGAGAATTCGATTTCAAGATTGACTTGATAAAATAATCGTTATGTATAAATTTGCAACGGAACTGTGACGAAATGAATTTTGTACTACATGTTCTGGCCCTGATTGATGAACCGGAACAGTAGTGGCATATTATCGTGAAGGCTTTTTATCTTTTATAGGCAACTGTTGCCGAAGCTATTTTGACATAAATATAAGTCTACAATATTTTAATTTCGACCCTATTCATGGCGGTATTGACGTCAACTAAGTTCTAGAAGATATGTTTATAGGTTTTAATTGGAGAGGTTATCAATTATATTGCTAATAGTATAATTAATAATGTATACAATAATAAAGATACTTGTATTTTTAACAAAATAGACTAATTTGATAACGTAAAAATCCTACATAAAATAGTATACACATTATTTAAAATTTAGTTCTTATATTTAATAGCAATGAAAACATATAAAAATAATATATAAAGAACTAAATTATAACAACTAAATTAATATCCTAAATATAATAAAAATGTCTAACTTCCTAATAAATAAGCTGAGTTCGGGATGCTAGTTGAGATCATTTAATTTATGTTACTTTGTCAAAGGTTAAATGTACATTTACGATAACTCACCCCAGTTCCAAGGTAGTCCAAGAAAGAAATATGCCAGTACCGCGCAAAGCACGCACTCGAAGGTCCAGGGTATCAAAGCCAATTTGATTACAGTGAGAAAATACTTTTTCAGAGCAATCGGATCCAGATCCAAACCAGCTCTCGTTAAGATAATCGTTAAAGCTATTTTCCTGAAACATCGCAATAAGTTTTGTTAGATGTTAATATGAAGACCGTAACACTAAGAAATTTATAGATTATAATAGTTTCTTACAAGGTATTCATTTTTATATAAATACCATTTGTTTATTATTGCTATTTTTCTCTAATAAAAAAGGTATTACCGTAGAAATTAAACTACTATATACGGTTTTAATAAGGTTATTTTTATATTTAAAAAAGAACGTGATATATAATCCGTATATAGTAGTTGATGTTCAAAATTCGCATAAAAGTAAGACATTATTAAGGAATTACCTGATGTACGAGGCCACATGCAGGTAAGTTTGGTCAAAGTTGACAAAGCCGATATTCTTCATAATTATTCCTACTATGAGCATTCCGATAAGGGCGGGCAGCGAGGTGATCTTCATCATGATCGTGCCTCCGAAGAACGCGACGATGGTTAGCACTGCCAGCATGAACAGCTGACCGCCAGGCGCCGCCGTATCGCCCATTATAATCCATATTGTGACCCATACTAATATTCCTGTTGAATATACCATTAAGGCATCGTTAGGCTATATTCAGTTACCTACATACATTACAAATTTACAACATGTATGTATATAACTTCATACACTTGCATTGGTAATGGTAGTAATAAAAATAACGTAAAACTTACATAAAAGTGAAACACATCGTGAACAAAGCTCTCATCTTGTAAACAATGTAAAATTTACTTCATGATATAAATATTTAATTTGGAAAATGTTATTTAAAAAAATGTAATATAACATCATACATAGTCCCCACATAGTCAACATACTTACTATGGTATTACTTCCACACTTACATTCCCGTCAACTATGATTTAACACCTACCTAATAAGCTCGATCTTATTGCCGTATATCGGTAACTGGTAAAGAGTTTGTGCTGCTGCTGAATATCTTGACAGAAAAACCTAACCAGTTTGTCGGACCCAGGCATCAAACCCGAATACCACATGCACAGCAGTCGCTTCCATTCAATGACAATATTGTGGTATTTTCATAAATTAAATGAATTGACAAAAACATTGATTTCGCCTACAACTTTAACTTCTTGAGCGTCAAGGGGAAATACGGTAAAAAAATAACAAATTCATTGTGCAAACAATACACAAACGGACAAACGTATGTCCGCTCGACACTTGACTCATTAATAGAAGTGAATGGTGTATAATTTTATTACCCGTTTGTTAAAGGTTCTGCATAGGAAGTGATAATTATTGCATAACATACCAATGATTAATATTGCTAAGTTTTGAGCGAATTGTCTGTAGGACGGACATAGCGGGAAAGGGCAGAATTTCTGCCAGTGTGGTGGTTCCCACGAGGGAATGCCGGAGTCCTCCGTATGACACTTTGCACAACAAGCGTACCACCAAGACCTGCGGGTACATAAATATATTCAAATACCATCAAAACAAAAAAGTGATGAAAAGGCCTGTTTAGATACATATATAGCCAGGTAAGAACCTGATTTAACCTACCATAGTATCTATTACTATAGCATTCCGTTAAAAGTGCATTGTGATATCTCTTATTAACATTATCATAGGAAGCTTATAATTAAATGTCGTTGTTATTGTATAATAAACGAAAATAATATTAGTTACCTATATTTTACTCTTTTTAAAAGTAGTACTTACACTACAGTGAGTCTAAACGTTATCGGCTGTATGCCATTGTGAAAATATAATTTGCAAATTATGTGTATCTTAGTAATCGCTTTTAAAACACCTACTTTTTAGTTTCATTCAATTTGAAAATATCTTATTCCCTGAATCACAATTAGTACTGCAAACACTGATATTTTAGAGTAGTTTGCTGTTTAATTATGGATTCACAGAATATAGGCAAACGGCTTTTTACCTAAGTGTCCGCCAGCTTTCAAATATTAGATTATTTTGTACTGGATAATAAATGAGTACATGAGATTCTTACCTTTCTATGTATTCGCTTTGTTGTGACAAGGCCTTCTTTGAGTAGACGGAAGATGTGGTGGAATATTTCTTAAATCTGCCTTCGATATGCCCCTGGCGATCTGTATCGAACAGCTGAACGTTAGAAGCCGAATGCGAGTCAGTGTGTCAATCGATGAAATTGTTCGTGGGAACCAACAGCTATATCAAGACACCTGCTGTTTCTACATCATACTACAATTACCTTTGTAAATTAACCTTGCTGGGACTTAACATTAAACCGATTATAGGTAAAAAGTTCATAATAATACTGACACAGATGTCAATCACAAGGTCTTCAATCTTTAATCTGGGTTATATTGGTTGCGGTCGTTTGTTATTGAACTTTTCTGATGAAACATATTAAGAATTGCTCTAGTTATGGCTTTTTTCAATAAATTAGTTTTGTATGGTTTGTCACTGTAAAGTACTGAAACAAGTGTATGGGGCTAGCTACGTGTCGCAAATGTACGAGTACCACAAACTTTAAACAGAGTACACGTAGGCTAGTGATCGCCCAGCAGTGTATTTTTTATATTTGGAATTGGAATAAATTTATCGGCTCGAAATCAGCAGGTGAGCTTGTGACTAGGATTTGTAGTTTCATTCCCTTCAGATTGTAGTATACATTAGTATTGCATCGACATATATCTTTCTATATGCAATAGAGCAAGTAAAACATGATTTAATTGAGTTGCTACACATGTACCTATATAAATAACGTAACTAATGTCACGTTACTCACGACATTTAAGGAGGAATTTAATTGGACATTAGCTTTCAAAGTAAATTATGATTTGCGTAAAGTAATTTTGAAAGGAAAATTACCCCAGGAGTTGTCCATGTCTGCTGCCATGGCATTGTGAAGGTTGCTTTTGCGGCGCGAAGGCCCTTCCGCTTTTGCTGATACGCTGCCATTCCTGTACAAATAAATATAAAATAATTATAATTATGTTACACCATGAAATGTTTTGTATTTCGATGGTAAATAACGTTTAAAATTGCATACACATTTTAAATCATTCGCTTTCAATAAAAGCACGTTTCAACGTTTATATGTGAATTATGAAATTGTTTAAGTTCCAAGGCAGACCTCGTGGAAGGTCTGGGGAGAAGGATTTTCATAGGCGCTTGTTGTTTACCGCGTATTTATTTTTTACGTAGTTTAGCGTATACGTCTAATCTAAACTTATAGATACCAACCACTACACTTTATGTTGGTAATAATGCGTTCTTAAACTTAACGCTTGTTGGTTCGATCCCCTGTGATAATCTTTTTGGTTTTTCTCATATTAGAAATATTGATGTCTTGTTATTTTACTCCAAGACTTATTTAAAATTTTCGGTAATCATATTTTGACATTGTTTTTTGTAGTAAAATAATGTTGTAATAAATTAAATTAAATTTTGTTTATTTTAATTATAATTTGTATTATTTATTTATTAATTTAATAAAACATAACGTGATTTTAGTAATAACTAATTTTAACTAATTCTGATAAATTTATAATAATGTTTAGTTTAATTCCTAATAAAACACTAAATTTGGGTAATAAGTAAACAAAAATAACGTTTCTTTTTAGTAATAAAAAAAACAAAAAGTGGAAGTAGGCCCCAGGATTTGAACCACCCTTATTATACTATCGTCTCGACTCGTTATCCGTTCTGCTATTGGAACATTTAAGCATAAATTTGAAATATGGACACTGTTGTTAAATATACGAAATAGTAGTAATTACAGTTATGTAGCTATACAAGAACTCGGTTTTATCTCGTGTTGCACACATGCACATAACGAACTTCACCTACTATTATTTACATTGAATACTGTTTCATTGTTTGTCTTGAAACATCACACAAACAAAGGTATTCGCTCGGAACTGTATGCGATTACTTATTTTATGATGCTATTCGACTTTTGTCTGTGACCGTACCTTTAGGTGTAATGGTAGCCTGTCAAGTCTTAGAATACCAGATATACTTAAAAATCTATTGTGTTTCTGGCCACCGGTGTGCCGCTGCGACTCAATAGTCTGCTAGAATTACTTATATTGAATTGAAATATTAATGTAAGTGGAATTTTAGTACAAGGCCAGGATTGTTGAAAATAATTAACTAAGAACAAATGATGGTTACGAATTTTGCAAATCTAAATGCAAAAAAACAGTTGATTCATATTAATAAGGTTGCAAACAGATTGGCATGTAAAGGTAGTAACCTTTACATGCCAATCTGTTTGCAGGCCAGAAGCCATTGCCGCTGCCCCTTAATGCAAAAAATATGATGTCATCCGAGCGGTTGGTTGACCAGCAATTTAATAGCTGGGTTACGATAGATTACTAGGTGTCATTATAGGTAGATTTCATAACATTTCTCATGTACCTACAATCGTAGTGTTAAATGTTTCGTAGAAAATGAAGATAAATAATAACCTTTTATTATGTTAAGTTAGGAGTTGGCAATATATACTTTTCGTTCAACTTATTATATGAAGGGCGTATGCGATAAGTACGTAATGATACCACTGTGCTGCATATTATCCCTCGGGACCGATTCACGGATAAGAGTAAAGGCTCGCATATCGCATATGAATTCTACTGTATATCTAAGCAACAATGCGTTTACTTTAGTTGTTAGACCATTGTGATACATATGAATCACCTTGCGAATATTTCGTATACCTATTATATGTATTTGTGTACTAATTCATTGTTTCTAGGTACGAGTAAGTGTTGACGTTTCGAAGATTTTTTGTCTTGTCTTCGCTTTTTTGTTAGAGGATGACTTATTTTGTTCACGTGATGTCAAGTTAGCGACAAAAAGCTTTAGGTAAGTGTTTTGTTGTTACTGCACGTTTATTGTCTAGTTTAATGCCTTAGCTTAAGCAATACAAGTTTACGTATACATTAGTAGTTTCGTAAGTTTTATGCTATGCGTTACTAAGAGACAGTTTGATATTTTAAATTTTCTAAACTGTCTTCGTGCATATTGATTGCCTAAGATGTTCTTGGGTTGTATTTCCATGTCAAATAAATTGTTATTACGTTTTTCTGTTACACAACTTTCAAGAGCAAAGTCTGGCGATGTATATTTCGGTAAGCTTGTCTCCTCTTTTAAGACCTAAAATAAAAAGGTTATATGTTTACCCCTTCGGTGATATACAGTCGTGAGGGTATATACATATATATACTAGATTTTGTTCCCCTGATAACGTGTATGCGAAATGTTATGATAATCGTTCGAGCAGTTAAAGCGTAAGAGTGGCAAACAATCAAACAAACTCACATGCGCATTCGCATTATCGCATTATAAGTATATAAATATTATAAAACCATGTTTCAGTATTGTTGAATGGTTAGGGTTAAGTGTATTTAAAATTTTACCAGCTATGCTTAAGTACCGCCTAATCGGAGCTAGCCTATGATCGTATTTGAGATAGATTGACCTTAATGTAGTTAAGCGTAAATAAATAATAAGATTATTGCATAACATTCAAATATAATGCAATAATTATACACCTTTATAAATAAAATAAACAAATTAAGTTATGCAACCTGATTTTAGTGTGCAATAGGTAATATATTTTAGCGACTAAACAGGAAACTGATAATGTACGTTATTAACATTTTTATGTTATTTTTATTATAATGATATTGTTTAATAAATCTTTCAGATAAAATTATACTTATATTAGCTATGTGTTGCAGTATGCAATATACTGCAATCTACATACGTAATATGAAGTGTTGTTGAGTGACTATTCGACGGTCTATCTATGTATACAAGCAGTCGAAGAAATGTACGGCTAAAAAAAACCTGAAAATAGGCAATGCAAACATTTCCACAGTTAGTAGATTTCTGTTCTTCATCACAAATATGACACGCAAAGTCGTCCTACAATTTGTCGATCATGTAAAAATAAGTATAAATTGCAATTAAATGAGGGTGACCTTTTCATAAGGATTTATAAGGATTTATAAGGATTTTATTTTATAAGGATCTCCAATAAACAATACATCGTACATACTAAATAGGTACAATAGTATTAACCACTTGTGCCTCTTCAATTATTATAGGATGTATGGGAGAACATATTATGTAAAAGATTTTGTTTATATATTTAATTTAATAGTCATAAACTACATTTTGTCCTAATTTATAATAGCATATTGTGCCTGTATGAGAATGAGTCATCCTGACGATCGGTAAGTGCTTACTCAGATCGCTGCGATATTGTAGTGCTTTAAGTTAAGGACAGAGATAACGTGGGATTCCTTATAGATATTCTGTCAAGAAGATTTAGAATGTCAATACTATTGTTTAGTAAATTATATAGATATGTTTAATCAGACATATGCAGTCTTATTACAAAAAACTAAATAAATCTTGCTTTAAACCTGTACTATCAAGTCCAGGCTTATCTACAGAACCATGGTCTAAATTTGTTCGTATAACAAAACTTAAAAAAACCGTGGTCTTCTTTATACCATTGTCTAAATATCAACCACAGATTAATACAAATATCATTCGTTCACCATGATATCATTCTATTGCAACGTTCCGTATGCTAAGAAAAGAAAACGTTTTGATAATACGCTAATGATTCAATGATGTTTAGGAGTGTTAAAAATATTGAGACTGTTATTTTGCATGGATATAAACATTATTTCGATATTTCGTCGATTACAGTTTTGTTTAGGTTTAAGCACCTTACTTAATATCGTATTAATTTCTAATAATACATATAAGTACATACGTGTAACGAAACGTAATATTGTTGCGCGACCGCGCGTAATATGAAACCATAACATTAAACAAAACCATCGCAAGTTAAAAAAAGTTAATTTAGCTTTGGAATTGATAAGTCTTTAGTAGAACAATTGCCTCTTTATTTACCTTCTTTAGTATTTATATATACTCGTACACGACTTCTGTTGTGTCGGCGTGGCGTTTCCAAAAACTCAGAGGCTTCAATATTCTCAATATTAATAAATCGACCATGTTAATATCCATTTTCGGGTTATAAGAACACAACACAATGAAAAAAATGATATAACTTAAAAGAAACTTCGACAGATACGATTTAGACCATTGTTAAACTAGGGGTCGCCGAGGTAAACCTCGGCGACCCTAAAGCGGCGGCGCTAAAGCGTTAGACCATGATTTAGTCTATGGTTTATCGCAAAACCACGATTTGTAACACCATTTTTGTTTAAATCGTAGTTTATAGAAGTTTAAACTAGGGTTTTTAGTTAAACCACTTTTTGTAATAAGACTGATGTAGTTTGGCGACGTTTAAGGGACATTAGTTTAAAGCAAGTTAGTCTTTCCTCAAAACTTCTTTAATTCCTTTCTCTTATTGGTAAATTAAGTGCCGTACAAATCTCTTCTGCACTCTGCCGATCCGAGTTACTAGGGCTTGGTGTGTAAGATTCCAAGCCGTGCGAGTATATGGATCGTTTTTAAATTGTTTTTAAGATTCAAATACAAATCTAAGGACATGATATGCACTGTTAAGTATTTCAGTATATTGATCGGAAAAATTTTGTTGACTGACCGTAACCTAAGTCCCGGATAACAGTAATTTCTGTTAGCACGTTTCCCTCGATTAGTATTTACATAAATTCTCCATTATGTACTTGTATTTATTTATATTTATCACATCATTTGGTCAGTTAATATGCCACAAGGAAGGAAATTATTACGAAACTGATAACTTGCTTAATTATTAATATTCACCATAATTTCGTATTTATTTATATTTATCACATCATTTAGTCAGTTAATATGCCACCAGGAAGGAAATTATTACGAAATTGATAACTTGCTTAGTTATTAATATTTAAGCCGTGCAGTCCAACTTCTGCCAGACTTGGCTATCCCCTCTGAGATATCTGAATGGATCACTAGCTCATCGGCCGCAGGAGAAAGCAGATCTGCTTGCAAATCTCTTTGCGGCCAACTCCCGGATCGATGACTGCGGTTCGCAGCCGCCTAACATTGCCAGCTGCGGCTACACCATGCCTGATATATGTATCAGGCAACAAACCGTTCGTGCGATACTGCAGTCTCTCGATATTCGGAAAGCCAGTGGACCTGACGGCATCCCAGCTGTGGTCCTTAAAAAATGTGCAGCAGAGTTGTCTCCCACACTTACGCGCCTATGCCGGACGTCTTACGCCGCAGGCATTGTGCCTGAGGCTTGGAAGGAGGCGAACGTTCAACCGATTTCCAAAAAGGGGGAGCGTTCCGAGCCAAGCAACTATCGACCCATAGCTATCACCTCGGTGCTTTCCAAGGTGTTCGAGCGGATTATAAACAACCAAATTGTCCGCTACCTGGAGGATCAATCGTTGATCAATGATCGCCAATACGGCTTTCGGTCTAAACGATCAACGGGTGATCTTCTAGCGTTCGTCACGCACCTCTGGGGTGAGGCTATGGACAAGCACGGCGAGTCTTTGGCTATCAGCCTTGACATAGCCAAACTTTCGACAGAGTCTGGCACCGGTCTCTTCTTTCCAAGCTTCCGGCCTTTGGCTTGCCCCCTCAACTGTGCATCTGGATTGCAAGTTTCCTGCAGAAGCGTCGTATGCGGGTCCTCTGCGACGGTCGCGCTTCCAAATTTATGCAGGTCAATGCATGAGTGCCTTAGGGGTCTGTCTTATCCCCTACGCTCTTTCTTCTGCATATCAATGATATGTTGAATCTCGGCAACATACATTGTTATGCGGACAACAGTACCGTGCATGGGCGACATCTCGGACATCCTGGGGCCAAACAGGCTGAGGTTGAGAGGAAAAGGCAGAATCTTGTCGTTAAACTCGACCAGACCTTGGACAGCATCTATGAATGGGGTGCCAAGAACTTGGTCGAGTTCAACGCATAGAAGACCCAGGCATGCGCGTTCTCAACAAAAAAGTCTCCGTTCCTTCCCCTCCCTTCTCTGAAGAACACTCCACTGGTGATACGTGACAGCCTCTCCATCTTAGGTATGGATCTTTGCCGCTCCCTTAATCCCAAAACCTACATCGAGAGCATCATTAAGCAAGCTTCGCGAAAACTCGGAGTTCTGAACAGGGTGAGGCGGTTCTTCACGCCTGGGCAACTGTGCCTATTGTATAAGGCACAAGTGCGCCCTTGCGTGGAGTACTGTTCTCATCTTTGGGATGGCTCCGCGCAGTACTTGCTGGACGCTCTCAAACGGTTACAGCGGCGGGCTGTTCGTATCATCGGAGATCCAGAGGTCACGAGTTCACTGGAACCTCTGCAACTCCGTAGGGACATTGCCTCATTGGCATGTTTCTACAGAATATACCACGGGAAGTGCTCTGAAGAGTTATTCCACCTTATCCCGCCCTCCCCTTTCCTGTCCAGAACAACGCGTGCTGGGCTCAGATGCCATCCTTACACGGTAGAGTCGATTAGAGCGCGCACCAACAAGTTTGGGTCCTCATACCTTTGTCGAACGACCAAGGTATGGAATTCTCTGCCAAGGCACTTGTTTCCTTCTTCCTTCCATCCTGGGTCCTTTAAGCGGGGCGTGTGAAAAAGCACCTTCTCAGGCCGTCAAAGTAGAGACGTTCACATGGCCTTGGCTGCTATGAGGGCGGTGTGGAGGCCACTGCTCTTAGACCACATGACTGCTTACCATCAGGTGGAGTGTGGTCATTTTGACGAGCGAAATAAAAAAATAAAAAAAAAGCTCCTGTAGCTATTCCCCATCATTAGTTCAAGCTGTCTAAATTTTGCCAAGTTTTCAATAAATATAGCATTATAATTTATGATACAAATAATTAATTATGTATTGCTTAGTAATTAATTTTGAAATATGGTAAAAGTTATATTATTTTAATAATAAGTAGAATATAATAAAATTACAGTTGTATGACAAACTTATTAGAGTCAATATTACCACAACATATTATGTGTACAAAACGATAGAAGCATTGTCTCTGGGCACTGACGCCCAAATATTAAACTAAAAATACTGCTTCATTTTTTATTAGGTAATATGCGAAATATTTACAGTGTAAATGTATTCTTTTTGTTATTGTAAATAATATTAAAATTGAATACGTTCTATATTTTTGCCTGCTTGTCCCCGAAAGGTGTAAGCAAAAGGTATATTATTATACTACACTTTGCTAGCTATGTTTGATACAAGTCTACCTTATTTCAGCAACTTATGATAACAAAGAAGGCTGTCTGATTATACATACGTATACTTTATATAGCTCGCGTGAATCCTATGAAACGGGTAGGATAAATATGTATGTCCTTTGTGTGAATACCTGGATATTATCTGTGTGCCAAGTTCTATCAGAATGCGTTTAAAGTAGGTACGTTGGATGTTTTAAACAAATCTTTAATTATCCAAACATCTTCATTAACTTGCATTTATAATATCTGTAAAAGTACCAACTACCATCGTGGTTTTAATTCTATTTATAGCTGATAAACAAAATTGTAATATATGCTATACGTGGATAGATGCATATTTTATGCTTTCCAGAGAAGTAGACAGATGTTATTATTGGTTTATTTGATCACCTTACATCTTTATGCATGCTTAATTTATTGGTTTTGGGTAGTGCTCTTAGCTTTTCTCAGCCTTTTATTGAATGTGGCATATATACATATGTATATTATGTATGTTCGATGCCGTTTTACTCTTGCGACTATGCCTTTTTAAAGGTAGTTAGATAATTTCAAAGAAAACCATCATACAATACCTATAGGTAGGTAATAAACAAGATATTATTCCTGAATCATAGAATATTAAAGTGAAAATTCCCTAAAATTTATTTTAGCTCCCATTAATTATCTAATTATATACTTATAAATAATTAAAAAGAGCACTATTCCTTTAATCACTGACTTAATTTAGCACAAAGGTTTCCTTAATGGTGTAATAAGGAAAGACATATAATAAGGAAAGATATGTATTTTCAGATATGTCCACACGATAGCTAATAATGTCTATGCGGTTTGTGCAGTCGCGGGCACACAAGTTACTGGTATTATAATTATGAAAAAGCAATTGTTTATTTGTTATATTTTAATTTCTGAACTACTAAACTGATTTTGATTACGCATGCATAGTTATTTTCTAAATAGGTCCGACGTATTAAATTATAACCACATCTGGCCAGTTTTGTTTTGAAACCACGAAATATGGGTTCAGTCTATTGCCTACTATTGGTGCTATTGAAAGTTGTCTAACAGACAGACCCAATAAAACAGCCTGACTCAAGTATCGAAACTGGTACCTCGGTCGGACGTAATCGTTCCGACCAATGAGTATAAAATGTAATAGTGGTCACAATTTGCATGATGATTCACCCGTTCTCATTGCTAAACATGAACCGTAGCGTGCGAAGGTCTAGGTGTTGTTTACTGTTGAGTGAAATTGAGTTTACCACAACATGTTCACGTTAACCTCGTATATACAACACAAGTGTTATGTAAGCTTACTACCATTTAATTATTGCCATACAGCTTATTACCTCTGTTATTTTAACACTTGTCTTCTATAAGCATATCTTGAAATAAAGGTTCTGCGATATATTTGCACAAAATAAATAATATGAGGAGTCGTCACATGCTACCGACGGTTTCGGTAGCAGATCGTTATTGCATGCAAATGTAATGCGATTGTGTTTATATCTGCGGCGCATAATAAAAGTGTTCGAATCGTTTTTATGTAAGTGTAAAATACGTAACCGAAAGCCACGTGCACCAGTAACATGTGATAGTGAAATTACTCAGTATTTAATCGTATTGTTCAACGGTCCATATCGCAAGGTAAGTTCATGGTAAAGGCTTTGACGATAAAAAATTACGTGCGCGCTACGCACTGGGTCAATGTTTAGCCGCGTGGAATAAATCTCATTGCGAATTAGTGAAACTGCCACGGTTGTGTCACTGATTACTACTCAGCTAAATGTAACATTCGTTAAGGAAAGATGACTTGATTAGGTATATGTGGTTCTTTTTAATGTCGACTGTGAGTATTTCAATAGCAAAATTACGGAGGTGGTGTAGAGGGCAGAGACAGCTATAGATACAAGATAGTTTTTTTGGGTGAAACATTATATGACCCTGAAGTTAGCTTGAGAATGGTAACTTCGGATAAATCAGTGGACATAAGCGATGTATAGCAACTAGTAACGTAAAATTCATTTTTAAAATAATACATTTTAAATCTAGCTTTTAAGAATAATTTATATTAGCAGTTAGCAGTTATGTAAGCAAACGTATTTTTTAAATTTTTTGTTTAAGTAAATTATTGAAATTAAGAAATACTTCGTGAAAAATAATTAATTTAAATTATTTTATTTATTAAATAATCTATTTTACTTTTAATGTTTTTTTTAAATATAAACAAAAAAGTAATAAGGTACCTAGTGTAGTTGACGTTTAATTATTGTAAGCGCAAAATTCCTATTTGAAACACCACTAACTTGTGACAAGAGGCTTACTGAATTACTGTACCCATATAATGAATGGGTAAACTGAAAATCACCGAAAAGCCACATAATAAGACGGTTGTTTTCAAAGATAATGTAAAGATCATTGTCTCGACACGGAGCAAGTTCGATATCCATATATGAGCACATGTATGTATAGGTCGGCACACTCGGCACTATGGCTTGTCATGTCGCCATGACGTGGTTGTCCGCCAACATGTCGAGCAATCTTTATACGACGGATTGTTGATACTATATGTGGGTCATATAACGAGAAATATGCGTCCACTGCGACCTTAGCCATGGCTTACATTATTAATAGCGAGCTTAGAAAAAAAAACAATAATATCCGCAAAGAGAAAACTTATAGAACGGCTACGGTTTGCAATAATGATAATATTTCGCGGTGTATATTTTTAGCTATTCAGTAGTTTGATACACATAATTGCAATAAGAAACTTTTATGTACAAACAAGTTAGTGACGACATCTTTCGATACGGCCTGTAACGTGTGACTAAATTGATAAGCTACACTAGCTATGTACTTACGCATACGGTATATATATGTACGTATCTATTTACTTCTACAAATAATTTGTTAATAATATGTTAATTATTAACATTTCATGGCACACTACTTTTGTTTGCATTACCGTTCCCAGAATCATACCTAGGTATCAAAATAGTCAATGGATGAATTTATAGAATCTACATGCGTATGTATTCGGTTTGATTTTTTTATTGTTAGTACTATAAATAGACCACCCACTGCTACAAAATATACCTACTGATAAAAATAACCATGCGGGTAAAAATTAAGTGATAAAGACTAGGTAACATAACCAGACACCATTTTTTAAATATGTAATTCTCAATTAATAGTAATTACAAGCAGGAATATTATTATTAAGGAGGTATTATAAACTTACCAGTGACGGTTGAGTGCGTCTGTTTCGAGAGACGAGTCCGAAGGTAGGTAGCTGTCGTAGTGACAACTCAGGCTGCTGTGAGACATTCTACATGGTACTCAGAGAGTCTTATTCACTATAACTAGATTAGCGGGCGAATTTGTTGAGTGGTTTACGCGGGGGCATGCCGCTCGGCTCAGCACGCTCCACACCTATGCCGCGGCGAATGTGCATGTTATAAGAGAAGGTTCGGCTGCGAACGAGTCGGCCGCCTCACCTCACCCCGGGCACGTGACTGCCTCTGTACGTTCAGTTTCGCCGGCCGGCTGGCCGGTCATTGGCCGACGTGCAAAAATTTTCCAAAAGAACAACAGTGGACCCACTGCCATAAAAATGCGTTGTGAACTATTGCACGGGGCGCTTACTCGGTGATGAGTGAGTAAATGAGCCCGAGGCGTCGCGGCTGTGTTTATACTAGTCATTTCAAACAACGCTCGTATAACAACCGCGCAGCGCCCGCGCCGCCCGCACAGCCCGCAACCTCCGATTCTTCCGCACGCATCGATACAATGTGTGCGATCGCGATTAAAAACACCAAGTGATTTGTTCCATGTGGTTTTATATGTCGTCTGTTAACGATAACTACATAGGTGTGTGATGAATACTCAGAACTAACTGTATGTATGTATGTATAGTACAACAATCACTACGGCGATGTTTACTTACCAATGTTTAACAGCAGCTAAACTTGGTTTTAATGTTTAGTGTTTGCATACCTATTGCTATTTTATAGTTATATGCTCATACCTAAGTTAATAAAATGAATTTAAAATACGTAAACATTTATACTGAACACGTTTTAAGCTTTAAGGATTTCTGATGTAGAACGTTAAAAAAATATTTTGTCAATGGATCAGTAGGTACAATTAGTGTTAAGCAATGTAATATTATGTGGTAGTTATATACATATATTATATACATATATCATGCGATTACAGAAGTAGTAAAAATATCTTCTGCGTCTAAGCGTGACGAGTGTGTGACTGCGACGAATTGTGAGAATATCGTGTAGGTTAAAATCTTTTGTTATATGCCTCTGCTTCTTAATTGGAATATTATAAGCATGACATCTTGTTATTATAGGTGTTCAATATGTAAATTGACTTCATTCGTAGAGTCTTTGTGAATTGTATGAATTGTACAAATTTGTAAAACATTACTTAGCTTATTATACGAATGTGTCAATGATATCAATATTCTAAAAAAACAAGTCACTGACCGATTATTGAAAATGGATAATTCAATTGGTTTTTTGTTCTTATAAGAGAGAACGTAATGATATAACGGATCAAGAACCGGAATTTAGAAGTATATAAATCTAAACTATTTGCTTAGAAATGGAATTATAGTTTCAATTAAATTTCTAAAATAATAGATAGAGATGATGATCTTGATCAATCTGTTGCTTCTGCGTCCCTAGTTTATTAGCATAACAAATAATTCTAGTAAGAATAAACACGAAGACTTATGTGGATTAATACGAAGTCTTCATGAACAAAAGGCATGGTCCATTAACCGTTGAAAGGTATATTTTAAAACGATGATAAATTAGCGCCCAAATATGCAAAGCTATCAGCTTACAGAATGCATGATTCTCAAGGACGAACGGTTCAACGGTGACCTATACGCCGTTGTTACCATGGGAATTAATGAGTGGCATTTTAATTGGTTTTCTGTCCAACAGACGATGCGAGAAGGACAGCCAAATGTTATTGTTTTATTTGATCCATATTTGTGTAGTTCGTCATAATTTCGATACACTTTGGCTAAAAATAAGTCGTCTAACATTTATACAAATAAATAAAATTGAAGTGTCTGTTTGTAATGTCAAAATAACAGCTTTTTATCGAATGCCTATGAAAGTATATAAGGTACCTATACAAAAACATCTATTTTAAAGTTTTTGTCTGTCTGTTTGTTTGTTCCGGCTAATCTCCAAAACAGCTGAACCGATTTTGACGGGACTTTCACTGGCTGATAGCTGATGTTATAAGGAGTAACTTAGGCTACTTTGATTTTAGAAAAAGAAATAGAGCTCCGCGGAGACAAACACTTTTTAAAATCTACGCGGCCGAAGTCACAGGTAACAGCTAGTTTTTCATAAGATTTTCGATATTAACTGCATATCGGGTGTTTAAATCGATATTGTAAGATTTATAAATAGAAAATTAGTTATTTTGTATGATTTCATTAGCTTTTAACCACATTGCATGATTAATAAAAAATATTATCCGCGTATTAGTTAGTGTTACTTTAGAACGAATCATGTGTATGGAAAAAAGGGTTACCAGCTTTCAATCTGCAAAATTTAGTCAATATCGGTTCAGTAGTTGGTTCGTCAAAGATAACATAGATATAAAGCTACTTACACTTTTATAATATAACTATGGATAGCAATGTTTGATCAGAAGTTCTAGCGCGTACTTATTTAAATGTTCTTGTATTTCAAGTGCTATGTTAAGCCTTTACCCATCCGTAATGATAGGTAGAAAACTTGGATATACAATGTAAAAATACTAATAGACAAAGTCAATTTTAAAGATCCAGTTCGTAATACTGACTTATACATTTCTTTTTATTTTAACGCATGTACCATTCGCTATATTCAGACAAAACAACATTTAGATTTTCCTAAAAATATATTAAGATTATTAAGAGCCAACTCCACAAGACCAATTCTTGAAATTTCATTTAATGTATCATTAAATTATCGAGATATATATATATAATACAAGTTTTGGACGCAGGGTTTTTTAGCACTGTTTAATTTTTGGTTTAGGATCCTACTCACTCTCCCACTAACACCTGTGTAGCCGAGCCCCGCGGTTGTGACCATGGAAAACGAGTTTCGGCACCTGCGAAGTCCCGCAAAACTAAACCCGCAATGACTTTAATCAGAAGTAAGTATAAAAGTGAATTTAAAAAAAAGGACATATCCTTGCAAAGCGAGATACAAAATAAAATATATAACAAGCACATTAGGAACCCCATTGTAAGCTACACCTGATTCAATTAATATGTATGGCAGAAACGACTAATCGCTCGCATTTGTTATTAGTTTATAATTATAATGATACGTTCCACAGTATATGATAGGTGGATTGTTAACTGTTGTGCCCATGTTCACCACATTGGCACAACGGTAAGCTACATTTTTTTTTGCCTGATGCCTACCCTCTCGCCACAAGGGGAGGCGAGAGGGTTATGTCCGGCTCTCCCGTACTTCGGGCCTACGGACCAAAACCCCACGGTGTGCCTACTTGCTGCCTTGTGTAGTGGATGGGGCGCTGGAAAAGAGACTACCTCAGCGACCCACCCAACAGACTACAACTCCTGGGCGACGCCCCGGCACTACAGAAGTACAGAGGGCGCCGGACCGACTCAATGACTGGCGGACGGGAGATCCCCGTTCTCCCTTACTTTCCTCACGGATCCGCTCCGCCGCCTTCTTCTGCAAGATGACGTCCTCGCAGAAGGTTGCGACCGCTGGCCACTTCCTCTCGCTGTCGACCATGGCTTTGATCATGGCCGGCAGCGAGAGGTCTTCACCCACAACCTCAGTGAGTTCACGGCGCTGCACCGCCCAAGCAGGACATTGCTCGAGCCTAACTTAAACAACTATAATTGGCTGTTAACAAAAGATAATGATCAACCTCCAGCCAGGATTTCGCCAGACGTACGCATGGAAAATCCAGTAACAGGTGCCAGGCCAGGCCTTAGTTAATGTAAGCCAACGATATTGTCATTATGATCTTCATAGACATCGGTCTGCTGGTTGGATATAATCTCTAGCGCACGCTGCTAAAAAGTTTGCTTCGATGTCTTCGCGTGTCACGTAATAAATTATGGAGCATCTCTGCACCTTGAGTTTGACCAGAAGGAAACCCGTCTGTATTGGCAAAACTTTAGTGTTGAACTTGCTATAAGCTTTGCACACGAATGTTAGGTAACGCAAGACGTTGAATTTTAAGTATTTAACGCAATACAGCGCCGAGAGTAGTTCTGTCGGCCCATTTAGTCGCACAATAACAAATTCAACCTATGATTACTTCTTAATAAGTGAATGGAAATTGTTAAAACTACTTTTTGATTTATCGCCTATTATTTAATGTCTATAAACGGCAAGTTTGGCTTTAAAAGTAGTCTAATGTAGCAAACAGGTAACGTTTTTTCTACAGTAAAATTATTAAATTTTAAATTGGTTGAGATGTCGGTTTCCTATTAAAAGTAACTGTTCTTTTATCAATTACTTAATTATAACGTATTTGAAACGC
The DNA here is from genome assembly GCA_963564715.1 of Catocala sponsa. NCBI lineage: Eukaryota > Metazoa > Arthropoda > Insecta > Lepidoptera > Erebidae > Catocala > Catocala sponsa. Next base: position 16,359,492 of record OY751331.1, read on the forward strand.
TCAAGGATCTGCCAAATATAATTAAGTTAATCAAAGCTTTAGGTTTCTTCGATGTGTAGATTTTGTTGAACTACTGTGTGTAAGCATATTTTGTTAACAGCGCCTTAAGATTATTATATATCTCTTAGAACGTTTATGTACAAAAATACTTAGTGGTGATGAAATATAAAGTAAAGAATTACGTACGTACTTACTGTCGTAGTACATCTTAACTTTATAATATTAATTTTAATTAACTAGATTAATTTGAGTAGAGGCATGGTGCCTGTAAATTATAAATTGCAAATTAACTATTGGCCTTGCTTCTCCATATTGCGCTAACTTACTGCATAGGAGTTTAATTAAACAAAACTAGTATTTTTATTTTACGTTAAGTTTGAATTAAAATGAAATTTAAAAGACACAAACTAAGTAGGTACACAATATTTGCAAAGATAAAGGAAATCCTTCAGCAGTTTTTACTGGGGGCAATGTCTCTATGTAATTAATCCGGAACTTATTAAATGCTTCAAGAAGTTGTTTAATACATACATATTAATATTTATCATTAGTCGAACAGCATTAAAGCAATTTAATTGTGTTGTAGACATTTAATATTCTAAAAATAAACGCGATAACGGGACTACACAAAAACATAATTGCAATACATAAAGTTTAATTGAGAGTAAGAAGCACGTGATGCTCAGTATGCTATCTATCATGCTATTATTGCTATACAATATTGTTTGGATACGAGTCATGTGATACAAGTACGTGGATCTGGGAGCGACCAATTGACATGACCTCTATTATCCCCTCTGTTTCTTTGTTACTTAGAGCGAACAAAGGGATATTGTATGAGTCAGCAAGGTTCTCTCATAACTGGACATGATCTATGCCTTTCACAAATAATAGTGACGTGAGGAGCGTAAGAGACCTAGTTGTGTGGTGCCGAGGCGGCCGCAGTGAAAGGAGATTGTTATAAGAAGGCACACGGCATGCGTCACTCATACATAACACGCGTCGCTTACTGGCAAACTGACGTCTCTTTACCGATTACGTATTTTAATTTTTTATATTATTTATTATTTAATTTTGTTGGAAACCTTACAGACTAATATTCTAGAGTATAGTTACAATGTGTAATGAATGTTGCTGTTAACAAGCTTCCACAACTACATTTTTATTTAAAATATACATTGAAATTAAATTACTATTATACGGATTTTATCGCGTTGTTTATTTGACACTTTATTACAAAATTTTGAAAATTGTTACGCTACTGTTACTATAAAATTTACTAACTTTTAAGCTAATTAAATTATTGAAACTATTAAAACTATTTATACTATTATACTATTTATGTTTATGTTTACAATTTCCCCGACGTTTCGGTTGCTTTTCAGCAGCCAAAATATAAATAGTATAATATTCTGGACTGGTATTTTTTTTTTTTTTATTTTACATAGGCAATAAAAGTTACAATTAAATTATCTTTTTGTGATGCAAACACAAACTCGTTCGAGTTTTACCGTGCATCATCTCATCGACTTCGACATAGCTACCTCAATTCATGCATAGTAAAATACCTTACAAACTTATAATTCAATGAACAAAAATTTTATACACTGCGTAATATTAGATTTTTACATATTGAAGGTAGATTCAAAAATACGAATGTTGAACCAAGCATCGCTTACGTCACCGCATTGGCTGTCTTTTGTATGAAGTCAGTGTTCATATTACGCATATACAGAATGTTCCATAGTGACACTGTTAAATTTTACTTAAAAATAATATATACAGTAATGTTATTATATTTTCTATATACATATTGGGACTGTTTAATGTACGTTGTTATGTCTGTGAATTTAATAATGAGTGGGTTATTATTATGATAATTGTGGTGCTGTTTATATGTATAATGTATTAATATAGATTATGTCCCTTTGTTAACAAGTTACTATAATTATATCAATATTATAAATATATAATAAACGTAGCTTTTAAATAATATTTTATTGTTCACTATCACAATATATATATATATATTATCCTTTATATTATCCTTTATCCTTTAAAGATTTGTGTAGTTTATTGATGAGGTCGGGTATTATATATTTTAAAGTTCTTCTGCCATATAGATTTTTATATTGTGGAAGTAGTAGTTTCGCATTTGTGACACTACGTGTTCTAATTTCATAATTTCATAATTTTGTAATATTTTAACTTTTTTCAGATTTTCATTATAGTATTCTTCTATTAATAGCTTTAGTTTTACTTTCTGATGGACCGGTATAATTTTACAAAAGTCTAATATTTCATGGTAATCTTTCTTTTTCTTTATGTTATACGGTATAATTGTTTTTAGTATACGTAGTTGGAGTGTGTATATTCGGTCGAGAGGGGACATATATGTCCTTCCATAGCTGGAAAGGCCATAAGATATTATTGATTCTACCAGAGCTTTGTACAGCATTATTAGTGTTTGATAGGGAATTTTGTATTTTATTATAGAGAATTTAGCTAGTATGCATCTTAATCTATCACATACCCCATTTATGTGTATTTTCCAGTTTAATCGACTATTTATAGTAAGCCCTAAGTATGTGTACTTATCTACAAGTTCAATGTAGTCACAATTACATGGCTTGGTTATTCCATTATTGTGGTTCTCATGTAAACATTTGTGACAGTGCGCTATTATTTTAGGCAATAGAGTGCTTCTATTATGGTTGGAACTGATATACATTATTTTCGTTTTACTAGCATTTAAAACTAGACCAGCGTCATGCGACCACTTGTTCAGTAAGTCAAAGTCATCTTGCAGTTGTTTTTGAGCTTCACTTATACTTCGCCCAGCAGCTAATATGCAAGTGTCATCAGCGAATTGGTACACCTCGCATTTGTTAACTACATTGGCAAGGCTATTTACGTATGTGAGGAAATGCAATGGCCCCAGGACTGAGCCTTGCGCCGTGCCTTCTGTTACACTAACTATTTCGCTAAACGCGTCACTCACTTTCACAGTGTATTTTCTTTCATGAAGATAGTCTTTACACCAATCTAATAGCTTGCCTCTAATAATACTGTCCTGTAGACACTCTGTAAGCCTTTCATGTCTAAGCATTTAAAATGCCTTACTATAGTCTATAAATATTACTAAAACATGTATTTTCTCATTAAGTTTTTCATATACGCTGTCTGTAAACGCCGATAAGAGCTGAGTAGTATTCTTTTTCGGTTGGAAACCATATTGTTTATCCGTTATAATATTATTCTTTTTATAAAATTCGTGTATTAGATTACCAATATATTTTTTTATAATTTTGTCTATGGCTGACAATATGGATATAGGCCGATAATTATTATAATCCATGTTACTGCCTTTTTTGTGGATTGGTCTAACAATTCCCGTTTTTAGCGTAGATGGATACTTTCTTTTTTCTATGTATAGATTAATTAAATTAGAAATTACCGTTTTCATTTTATCAGAAATATTTTTTATATCCATAACTCTAATTCCATCTATTCCTGGTGCTTTATTATTGTTTAAAGACATAATAATTTTTTTAACAGTCTCTGGCTCTGCAGGTTTGAAGCGCATAGTTACGTTAGAGGATTTTTTGTATTCTTGTTTATTAAGCAATATCTTCGAGCACTTGGGAACAATTGTCGCCAGATTTTCGCTGAATGATTGTGCAAAGTTATTTGCAATACCTTTATTGGACATATTGAGATTTTTAAATGTATTTTGTAAGACATCATCTATGGATTTTTTTTATTCTACCTGTAATTTTATTTAGAATTTGCCAAAGCTTTCTAGTATCGCCTTTGCTTGATAAAATCTCTGATTTGGTATTATTATTTTTAGTTTTTTGTATTAAGGTATTTGCATAATTTCTAGCTTTATTATATTGTAATTTTAGGATTAGATTATTGTTGTCTTTTGTCCATTTTATGAATAATTTATCTCTATATTCACAAGATTTGATGATTTTTTTAATTAATCCATGTGTTTTTGCTACGTACTGAATTATCTTTTACTTTAATTTTGTATTCTGAGTGTTTATAACATTCTTTAAACTGGTTGTGTACATAATTATATAGTTTTATAGGGCATTTAATGTTATAAGTATTTTCCCACTTGATATTATTCAGACATGATTTAAGTAGATTATTATTTATGCAATTTTTGTACACTGGAACATTCTGTGTATGCATTCCTGCGCAAGCGATTATTATAGCGCGATGGTCATATCTATTTCGTCCTTCGGAGAGAGACCATTAAAACTAGCTGCGCTTCGACAGAAAAAGTTATTTCGCCTGTAGTTGGTTGATACGAGCGGTATGTCAAGAAGTGGACGTTGTCTCAGTCCTGCGTATGGTATTTTAAAGTTTATACTTGAAACAAGTTGAGGGCAATCGACACGCAGCCATTAATAATTTTCATAAGATGCGTGATATCATCTATTTGCCGACGGCGATCTAAAGGCAAGTGGTATCTTTTACAACGTTTGATGTAATCATTTGAGACTTGCTTTGCTTTGAAATCCAAATACCACAAAAACTTCCTCTGGACCGACTCTAGTTGAGGCTTCTATACAAGGTTATTTTTAGTATAATGCAAACCTCTTAGGCGGTGATTTACGTTTTTTTCCGCGATTTCGGCAATGTCCCAGAACAAAAGTTGTTCATAATAACAAGTATAATCACCCCCTGAGAGGTTTGCACTATACTAAGAATAACGTTGTATATCGTATTGAGAGTTCTAAACCTGCGAAGCGTATTCCAGATGACTGCGGACGTAACAGCCTGAGATCGATTCTCTATGTAAGAAGAAAACCAGCGATATAGATCGCCGTGTATTCCCGCCATCAGTAGCTTCTTAAGGAGCACCTGATGATCTATTTGGTCAAAACATTTACAATAATCAGTATTGATAACATAAATGTATATCAATATACGTAAAGAGCCTTCTAAGATGGCATTATTTTAACTGCAATGTTTGACTGCAATATACTGGCTGGCAATAAATTTAAATGTTTTTGAGTTAGGCGGGCTATAGCTGAAAATATTGTAGCCACGATACATATTGAAGTAAAAATTATAATTATAATTTATTTTACGCTTATGTCGTTAAAGGATATTTTAAATAATAAATTATAACTTATCATAATTATGTTATCATTATATGAAGTGATTAATCATGATATAGAATCAGTTAATTAATATCTAGACTTCACATTACTATCAGAAAGAGTAAAAGACTTCAACGCTCTCAAAGACGTGTTTTTAAATTTTATTCCTTTTCAGCTTAGCTTTCGTTGTTCGGGATCCATAAAAAATTTAAATGGTCAGAGAAAAATACACAAACCAACTAATAAGTTTCAGCTAGTTCTATGGCTGTATTGTATGTTATTCTCTAAAAACTATAGCCATCGACCAATATTAATAAAAGAAAACAGTAGTGAAAATAATATGATACCTTGTGGATCCTGTGCCATAAGTTTACAAACTTATTACGCGGTTCCTAGATAGATTTGCGAATAGGACGAAGTTGTATTGAGTTTTTTGTAAGGAAATTCTGAGGAGCACTACGGGGTTTAGCATTGTGTTTGTGTATAAATAATAATAATAATATTCTACCACACCATCTAGCCCAAACTAAGCAGAGCTTGTACTATGGATACTAGACAATGGATAAACATACATATATACTTTTTTTTTGTAAATACATACATATTATACATAGAAACACCCAGACCAAGACAAACATTCATGTATGCTCACTATTATGTGCGAAATACAAAAACATTTATTTATCAACTTTTACATGGGTTTGTACAGGTTTTGGGAACTCTTCTGTTAAGTTGTATCAACCTGTGTTAGAGGAGTCCCCTCTTGGCTGTGGCTTTGACAATCTTAATCTTAAATATAATTTTATTAAAATAAACTAAGAACTTAAACTAAAACATGATTATTTTATTATGGTGTATGCGTGTGAGTGAGTGCGTGAGTGAGTGAGTATGCGTGAGTGTGCATGTGCGTGTGTGTGTGTGTGTGTGTTCGTGTGCGCGTTCGTGTGCGCGGGTGCTTTGTTTTTGTACAAATAAGTGATGTATATAATTATAATATAATGTGTGTGATGCTGTGCGTGATGTATGCGCAAGTAATGGTTAATTAATATTATCATCTGTCAATTTTTTAATAATTCCTCTGTTTCTTGGTAGGAGAGTGTTTTTAGCCATTCTGTTACCACTGTTTTACATTTCAGGTAAGTCATATTGTATATATTTAGTTTTTTATTGATACTATTGTATAGCCTTAACGAATTATAATGGAACTGTTTTGTGGAAAAGACTGTCTTAGTCAAAGGGTACGGTATAATTGCACGTTGTGTTCGTTTTTCATGTATGTTTGGGTCGATGTCAATTTTTTCATGTGTTCTAAGGACACTTTTTAGTATATATATTTGCCTGACTGTTAGAACATTTGCTTCGCGATATAACCTATCGGTACTAAAGTATCTCTTCTTGTGTAGCATTATTTTCAATAAATATCTTTGTGTGCGCTCAATGCTCACAAAATGCGGTTGTAATAAACCGCTACCTATTTTTTCGGCGACTTACAGGCATAGATATGATCTATGTATGTATAGGCGTATGAACGTTTATAATTGTTGATAATTGTATAAAATATTAAATTGATTTTGAAAAGATTATATTATTAATATGGCTAACTTTTAAGAATGTTAATGTTTTCTAAATTTTAATGTCGATTATTATATTATTATATGTTTTACCGATAACTTATATTGATATTTTGGCCTCAAACTGAAACACGCTAAGTTAGCTTTCTTGTAGCAAGATAATAATAATAAGTTCGTAAACGGACATTTTGGACAATGACCGCTATTTTTGTTATTATTTATTTTCCGTTCCTAGTCACTCTTGACTTACATCAACTACCAATAAATTATTATACAGTGTATAATGGTAATCGTCGTGGATTTTTAGGTAAATGCGCGACCAGTCACTAGATATTAGATGGAAGGAAAGAAATAGGAAGACCTATGTGAGTCTTCAGCACTCTTAGTCTGCGAGCGCAACGTAGTAACAGTTTTATAACTATCACGTTGTTACAAGAGGATTAGTACTTTCCTAGGCGTTTTGGTTATTTCATATCGTAACCAAATAAACAACAGTAAGTAATGTACTCGTTTATAAAAATCACTATTCAATTGTTAAAAGAGTTATTATTACGTTGATAGGATGTACTTATCTTAACAAAGGGCAAATACAGGTGAGAATATACTTAAAGACAATGTGAGACGTTTGTAATCACTGCAAATAGTATGCAGTATTGCAACAACCAAGGAGTAGTAATGACTGCTATTAGTATTTGAAGAGCTTGTCGATATGTTCTGGCTAAGAGTGCATAAATGCGCCTCCAATATCCTATTGATTCTAAAGATAAACGTTTTAATGATGTATATAAAAGTAAGTATTGCCTGTGACTTCGCTCGCGTGGACAACAATTTACCTGCGTCGTCATTCTCATGAATAACAGTACGCACCATATCGCTGGTGCAATAGAATATAATTAAGTACATAAAATACTTCAAATTTTAAATTGAGCCCTTACCTATCAAAGCGAATACCGAATCAAAATTTATTTTGTGGCTTTTGTATGATGTCGAACAAACTGTCAAAATTGAAAAAAGAAACGGTTTACATCCCCTTAAATTGTTGATTCCTTGTAGTTTTTGAATATCGTCCGTATAGAGAAACCGTTTCGTTATAGTTTTGTTATGGTATGGATACAGTTGCTTCTGAATGTATATGCTGATACACGTATCTCTTTTTTTTTTGTAATTATGGTAGTAAGCTTTAAACCTACTGTCACTTGCAATAGCAGTGGCATAATTCGACTTTTTTCAACACTTGTTAAATTTATATGCTTACATTTCGATATTCGAATATAAAAACATCGTAAATCAAAAACATGGCATGCAAGAGTGCGGCATAACTATAGCCGTTCACATTATGTATTTGATTTTCCTAGAATCTTTGTTTACCACGCCTATAAAAATACCAAAAATATAATGCATTTTTGTTTAGACAACGGTTTTTGAGTAATGATTATATTAAAATCGCGTATAGACGTTTTTGCAAATCTTTGTCCTACACCAAAGACTTCTTCTGTGTCACGCTAAGTTTAATAAACATTTGAATATCTGATACTACAATTAAATACAACAATTGCTCTGGAGCACACTATTATTTCTTCTGGCGTGAATCAAATCTATACAATCGACCTATTGGTAGCAGCGAGGTGAAATGCATTTTATATTTCCATAATTTAAAGAAATCAAGCAGTTGCAGCGCAACTTTGAGCTCTGCTCACTATCTCACCACAGGGAAACAACATAAGGTTATATAAACTGCGATCATCCGAAAGGTGGAGGAGGTATTCACCCAGTAGGGTCCTTACTTTGCTATATTAGAAGCCTAAAAGAAAAATATCGGCATAGTGTGACAGTCATTATGCACATATCAATATAAATTTAGCATTATATACTTTTAATTATTTTAAGTTTGATAACATAAATGCTATTCACTCTAGCATAGAGTACACATTTGTAGGTACTACCTCAAGTGACCATTTAAATACGGACAATCTGAACAAATTGTCAGTGAGCCTTTGGATGATAGCAGCATACCATCGATCACTGGACAAATCTATCTGAATGGCCCATGGTTAGCAGTGAACGCCATACGGATATATAATGATGCTACTATCTATGGCGCGATAATTCTTTAAGAGAAGAGTATTTCAAAAATAATATTATGGAAATTCACTTTCCCTATTCTATTCAAACTATAAAAATCAAAATATCTGAATATAAAAAAAGAAATATGTTGAATCTGAAGATGAATTGTATTTTTTTATCTTTAATTAAAATGAACGATGGAAGAATGTTGAACGCTGTGTCGGATCCGATTACATTACGCATGTCTATAACATGTCAACTGCTTATAGATATGAACAATAAAAGTCCAAGGCGGGCAATATTTTTATAAACATCATAGTCTTTCTTATAATGCCATTACTTGATATCTCAAAAAACTATAATAGTATGTTTTTAAGATTAAAGAGTTTTATAATATCCGTGGGGTGCATTAGAGCACCTTTAAATGACCTTGCATTTTTATATATAATATAATAATCGATGGTGAGTTCATTTTAGTCGAGAGGTAGTGAAACAGTCACGATTAAACTCCTATAGTAAATCAGAATACGTCTCGTCTCGCTATTTGGTTCGGTTTTACGTAGGCGCTTAAATAATTTCTTTTAAATAGTTGCAATACGTATCTCCACATGTATTATCCTGCATTTTTTATATTATGCCTGTATTTATGTGTAGTGGTAACAAACAAAAAAAAGTATAAAAAAGTAAACAAAGCAAAACTAAACGTGGCGAATAAATTTCACGGCCGTGCAGTATGTTTATAATACGTACCTTTCTCGATCCGATGGTAGATTTTCCCGGTCTTTGCTAGACTCGTCTGCCATTATAGAGACTTTTCTTTTGCCGTCGAGTGCGGTCGTCGAGTGGAGTGGCTTATTCACAGGTGCAGCTGGCGGCTGAGCTGGTGGCTTTTCTGTGATGACAGTGGCCTGGTTCTGCAGGTCGCTCAGATCGAAGGGATACTCCTTTATCGCAGTCATTCGGACACTTGTTTTACGAACCTGGAAGATACCATTTAAACTGATCAGGGCTTTTCTACTTTTCGTGATGATGTAATAAATAACAATAATGATAAGAATATGCAGTATTGCAAAATAAGGATAAACAAAAAAAAGTACGTCGTAAATAATATAATTGGTAATGGTTATGTGAAAAAAAATAATACATTAATGTTAGGGACATAAATGTATTATTTTCTTCCATGTATGAAGACATTATTTTTTAACGAATCATTTGTTTTGATGTCATGTTTATGAAATTAAACGGTATTTATAAAGTTTTGAGAACATTAAATGTACATTTAGCTAAATTGCAAGTTAAAAGATAAAATACTGAATGAGAAATGCCTAAGAAGTAAATACATATATCATCGATCTATATGATTGATTGACGAGGTTAAACGACGTCTATAGACACAATATTATGTTTGAGATTTGTGACAAAAAGACAGAACCTACAATGTTTTAAGTAATTCCACAAAAAGACATCAGTTTAGACTAAGTAGAGGTAGAGAGGTCCGGTAGGTAAATAACACCCCAATAACAACTGATTAAGATATATTAGAACAACTGATTATTCGGATGGTCGCGATGAGACCGCGACTGTTTTAAAACCATTCTATGTAACAATTTGCATATTAGATTATACCGTGTCCGGTTAGATCACAGGGTGACTAATTGATGATAAATAAAAATAAAAGATAAAACTAAAACATAATACTGCGAATGTAAAACACCCTTTCGGAAACCATTCTGAAAGTCTACTTGAATATTGCTGGTTGTATTTATTGATTTGTATACTATTTGTTTTATACTACGGTAGTATATACTGTAAAATAAATTATAAGAAAAGCCTAAAATTAGCCTAAAAATGATAATCATGGTTAACCTAAAGATGCGTTAGTAGTATACAAGACTTCTTTTCATTGAGAATTATATTATGTTGATAAACTTGGTTATAAATAATATTTAAAGCACACTTAATATAATTAAACAACTTTTGAAACAAAATATTAAAATTAAAATCAAATTTTCCTGGCGACTTCAAAAAATAAAAGTTCATGGAAGGATCAACTAATGCAATTATATTGGTATATCACTGAATATAAAAAAAAATAATGAGGTTATTTTTACACACCATAGGTTTTTATTCCATTTCATATTGAAAAGCATTGTACTGTATTCCGATTCGTAAGCTAGAAAGGCAAGTGTCGGTTGAAAAGCTGCGCGCGCGCCGCACAATGTCCGCCGGTTAACTGAATTGTGACGCGATTGTATGCTGACAAGTGAGGGTTTCAGCACTAAAGCCTCCGACTGCTGAACAGATACGTTCTAAGTTACTAAGTTTTAATATCGATCGAGGACATGGAAAACTGAACGATGTTCATTTTCTTGTTGACGTTTTGTTTTATCTTAAAGGATGGTTAATGTCCTCTTGTTGTTCTATTTATGCTTTTATATTATTTTGTAATGCTGCCCAATTAGTTTTAATACTTTGGCCACGGTGCAACTGCTATAGTAAATTACAGTTGCAGTTGTAAATATCGCTCTTTAGTTCACATGACATGTAGTGCTTAGGTACCGCTTAATATTGTACATTTAGTCTATGCTATGTGCTGTATTTAGCTTTCTGTTTTATTGTTATAGTAATTAGTAATATTTAATACTTACTTGTTTTATGTACAGAAAATGTATTTTATGTTTGGCGTTTGATTATTTTAGTTATTATTTCTGAAGAAAGATGACTACATTTTAGGTTGAGGCTCCCTATAGCCTTCAACAGAATGCTCACTGCTAGCTCGTATAGAGGGCTCGTAAGATCCGAAACTCTCTTGTTTCAGCATCTCTTTCACTTTCACAACAATATTATGATTGATTACTCAGAAATATTAATTTAATAGGAAATTTAACACATACATATCTTCCAAATTTTATGAATAACTAGATGTTGCCGCGGTTTCACACGCGTTTATCGTTACTGAGCTGCCCCCGCGGGTCATAGTGTGATGTTATAAAATAGGCTATCCAAGACTAAAATAATTTTTCAAATCCAATCAGTAGTTTCTGAGATTAGCGCGTTCAAACAAACAAACAAACTCTTCAGCTTTATAATATTAGTATAGAATATAATAATCTGTCTGTAAGTAGAGGACAGATTTGAATCAAAGCTTATAGGAGAAATGAGACTATGTTTTGGAATATTATCAGAAATGATGTAAGTTTGTCATATCTATATGAATCTCGTTATTCTAAGATCAGTAAATTTTGCTGTAAATCTTCTGATATGCATGGGTAATAATCAATTTGCAGCTATCAATGACTTGAAAGAATACATAGATGAAGCGAATTTCAATCTCAGTTCATTATTAGTGCGTCGAATATTCGTTGCATAATGTGTCGTGTCTTCCATGCTATTAAACGTCTTTATCTAAATTAACATTATGAAAATGTTTATTATACTATATTACCGTTTTTTATACCTATGTATTATGTTGTTAAACATCCCTAAATAAATCAAAGAATAGCCAGACAAACCAGTTGCCATCCAAATACTTTTGCTAGAACTAATATTTATATACTTTTATACTAAAATAAATATTACTTCTGTTATTCATACGACCTTGTGTTAAATGAGAAATATAAAGTAACGTAGGGAAGTCGCTGAACAATTGAGTAGTTAAAGTTCATACAAACCTATGCTGGTAATGACTAAGTTTAAAAGTTCGGCAGAAGTGCGCATTCTAAAATTAAAAATACAAAGATTTTATGTCAAGCTCTCCAGTGATGCATTAAAATAATAATGTTAATTATTTTTTTATTGGTGAATCACGAATAATTAGTATTTTTTATTTTATGAAAAAATGCAAGGCAATATCCTTGCGTTATTGCTTACAATAAATATAATTATTAAGGAAATCTCCTTAGGAGTCTAAACCTTTGTGGTAAGAACATGCTTTGCATCAATTATTTACCACAATTAAACATCCGATCTATTTATTTTACAATCAGATAGATCATCTGTATTCATAACAATAACCCGTTTAACAGATATGAGATACGTTCGAGACTGGTATGTGATCTAGGATATGCAGTGATTTTGAAAGCGAAGGGGTTGATATCAATGTATTACGTATATCGAAGTAAGTCGCAAAATAAACAACATTCGTAATTATTAAACCAGAAAACTATGATTATTATAGGAAAGTATTTTGTAAGAATACTATAAGAGGAAGACAAACGCAAACTGTAAAGTAACTTCCAATTTGTTACTAATCTCGTATTTACAGCAACGATCTCGATTCGATAGAATTCGAAAGTAGTTATATTCGCGCTTACGTTTTCACCATTAAGCCACTGATTAGATGTTAATTTTTTAAATAAATGCAAATGAAGTCGCGGGTAACAGCTAGTCTTTTACAAAAATGTATTTTTTTTTAAACGGCATGTTATATTTTCTGACATTATTTCTATGTATCGAGAAACAATCGATCATATTTATCTCTTTATGCCCTGCTTGCAGTCTAAAGAAGTTGCTTAACAATTTAATCTTTGTTTATCATCAGTTTATCATAATAACCTTTATTTATTTTATTTTATTTTTATTTATTTATTTATTATTAACCTTTGATGTAATGTAGTTTGCCATGTAATGACAATAATCTTAGAGAAAGAAAAGAAGATAAATATAATTATGATGAAAAGAAATTAAAACTCTTTTATATTGAAGGAATCACGAGATTCAATGTAATAAATAATACATAGTGTTATTTAAACAGCTTATGTTGTTGATTGTTTAAATGTGTGCTATTGAATTATTTGGGTAAGTGCGCTTTAAGCTAATTCCCGACGTGACGGCGGTCGGTCGCGATGTGTCACCGATGAGTTTATTTGCTTAAGTGGCCTCATCACAATCACATGATCACTGACGAGAAGGCGACCACGAGTTTTCAATCGACACGGGCTCTCCGCGCTTATCGCTCCAAAACAATTAAACGGATTGCTCACACAATCGTTGCTGTGACGTATGTATTATGAGATCTTAATTAAAAGGTAAAGGACAATGGCCTTTGTGGAGCAATCACTAAACGTAGTGATCAGCCCTTCTAGAGTAGCAGGTCACCGAGGCCAAGTATACCGTTTTATTTGTTATCACTGCATGTTTATGAGTTTCCTAACTGCTTTGAATACAAATCACAAAATGTTGCGTGACATTTCCTTGTGCATTGTCGATTATTTACCAGAAACTATATACACTGAACAGTATCAATTTTGTTATCTATTATTCCTCAGTTTAACTGTTTTATAGCCGTATCGGCACTGCAATGTATTATCGTCATGGTTCAATGATAGTCTATATCAATACTCTCAATATGATCTTATGACTGAAAGATTTCCATTTTATTGTCCTTTAATTCATATCAATCTAGGACATCTCAATAGGCCAATATATTATTGATTGATAAAAATAGAAACTTGATGGAGCGTCACATGAAATAAATCAAAATATGTTGACCGTATTTCGATTGATGTTATTGCAGTTGTCTACTTCACTTAAATTATTTTTTTGTCGTATTTTGCTATTAATTATATCAATTTCATAATATTGATACTGTTTTTCGTTACAGGAATTTGTGTGATAAAATGCAAGCAGTATAGATCCCCTATAAAAGTTATCCGATTAAATTAATGTTACTAATATTATTATGAACAAAATATTATGAACTAAAAATCTTAGGATTTTTAGTCAATCACGCTCAAACCGTTAAACGAATTAAGATGAAACTTTTGATATTATGATACATTTTGTCCTGGTATGCTTTCCTGTGGGATTTACTAGGGCAAAGCTGATTACGTCCGGTTCTTACTACTTAGGCTACAAATACAGCATAATATACTAATAAGTTACGAGCTACATGTTTTGAATCTTAAGATCTTATCGACTATTGTCGATTTATAAGTTAAAGGGTAATCTTAGTTGATATCTGCCTGCATAACGGTGATTTAGGATTGCGACCTATCAAATTTATTTAGTTGGTTATGTTCTTGACGCAGTGATTTTTATACTAGGAAGTCGGCAATAATTAGAATAGCCCACTTTGCATAATTTTACACTAAGTTGATGTAAAATTATATTAAGTATAGTAACACTATATTTAAAATATACAGTTTCATATCAATTATGGATTATCATATTGCCATAAATTATTTATACATTAATTTACATGGCCGTTATTAGGTAGTTATGCAATTGGTTGTATATCTAAAATATGTATCATTTGCACATAAATTATTGTATATAACGGTAAGTTTAATAAATAAATGCTAGTCCTGAATAGGTTGGTACCACAATTCTGCACTCGTCAAGCAGATTTGCATTCCTACTAAAGGGTAGAGTACCTGTGCCTCCTAACTTTTGCTGTCATGGCCGTGTCCAATTGACAGTGCTTCTGCAAATCCGAAGCTTACGACTAGGTGGCCACTAAACCTAATGGCCACTGATTGCCTTGGTTAGCAATAGTAAAAAAAAATGTACCGAGCAGCATTTTGTGTAGAAACAAAGTTTCATTTTCCAATTGCTCATTAAAATATCTATCACTAAATAAATTGTGACCATTCTTTGAAATGTTACACAGCTCATTGACAATATGCATAACATACGAAATATTTTGTCGTCTGAAATACTTAGTTAACTATTTAAACGAAACGAGAACAATGAGATCATGTTTTGTGCGTGGCATAGCAAATTGAGATATATTATTCATCGATTTTTTATATTTAGGAACATAATTTATTTTTAGTCTTTTTTAATTTTGAGCGAATTACGATCTCTTATATTTTGATAATTACAAAGAAAAGTAACAAATTAACGATTTATTTATGCGCCATTCTGTATTACTAAACACTTGTTTCTTTCTATCAATGTAAAAACGTATGCATATTAATAGCAGCCATTTTGTTGCTATGTTTTGCATAACAGTAGATAGAAGGTTCATCTAGGCTTTTGAGGATACATTTTAATTGTGTCATGTCATAATCGCGCCTGACCTGGCCTATTATTATATATTTATGGCTGAATTATTTACGCATGTTTAATATTTGGCAGCCGCTCCGTGTAAAAACTGATATCCAGTCAAGTTCGGTTAGACCAAAAAAGCCGACCCCAAGTGACTTGGGAATAATAAAGGCTAGGGAGAAGAAGTTTAATATTTTACAGATAAAACTCGAAATTTTAGGAGTATAATTAAAAATAAAGCAGGAAATACGTATAGATCAAAAAATAAACAAGAAGGATAATCGTCATTCTATTTAAAATTACTAGCTAGGACCGAAATAACAAACTTTAATTTGCCTTTTGGCGTACGGCGTCCAGACACAAAACTTTTATCATTATGTCTGGTTATGGTTAAGCTGACAGGTTAACTGATATTTGACTTAATTGCTCTAAAAAAACTATTTAAACTAATTTGTAAAAGTACAAAAATTTTGTAATAAACTCTTGCAAGATATGTACGCAGTTAAGCTTAAAAATATTTTTAATATCAATAATAACGTTCACACAATACATTTTAATATAATTAGGAGTCTTAATATGATTATAAAGATTTATTTCTAAAGAAAAGCTTTATGTATGTAAGTTCAGATTATCAGTATGTTAGGGTCAAAACAAATTAAACTATGAAAAAGCTAGAAAAAGGTCGATTAATATCTTATTTATATTTATTAGTTGTTTTGTATAGTGTTTTAAAGAAGTTACCACGGGAGTGAGAAATTTAAAATATCAAACTGAGCCGCGGTCAGGCGTCGGGTTCAGTTAGTATGTAATATAATAGTCACATTTGTTAGTGATAAAAGATGTAAAATAACCTTTTATGATTAGAAAATGTTAATGTGAATAACATTACGATGCTAATCTCTTTCATGTGACATGCAGACATCAATAGAGGTTTGGGTTAGACTGTATCTGTTGTGCGTATGTTTAGCGCGGTAGCTCTATCGCGCCGGCTAACTTCTCTATCACGACTATCCTATATACACCCTGATTAACACAATAACAAAGTAATATATACTTTAGTAAATAAACAAAGAGACACTGCGTTATTGTTAAGTGTTTAGTAGATTATCCCATGAGCACTAACAAAGATCAACTTCATTTGTTAAGTCTATAGATGATTCTGTATTTGTATATTTTATTTAAATTATAATAATAATATAATATTCTACCACATACACACAACACCATCTAGCCCAAACTAAGCAGAGATTGTACTATGGGTTCTAGTCAATGGATAAACATACATAATTATATATTTTTTTGTAAATGCATATTATACATAGAAACACCCAGACCAAGACAAACATCCATGTTCATGCACACAAATGTTTGACTTGTGCGGGAATCGAACCCGCGACCTCAGGTATGGCAGTCGGTTACACTACCCACTACGCCATCGAGGCTGACATCGAAATTAAATTGATACTGTATATATGTATAGAAAATAATTTAACTTACGCTTATTTCTACAACTTTTATTTTAGAAGTAAGCTGGGCCATTAATTTCTATAGTATTCTTTTACTTATTCTTTTAAATAATAACGACTAGTTTCTATCTAAGGCTAAAATTTCTGAATGAAAGTACCCATAGGTTCCTTTTCTGTATCTCTGGCAACAGGTATGCGAAATATCATGATGTTCGGACATAGTTAAAGCGTAAGAATGTAAGAAACAAACTCACATTCGCATTTATAATAATAAAAACAATTAGGATTTCGTAATAGTACAAAAAAGAGAGTCCTGATTCGTTTAGATCTGTCAGTATCCCCAAATGTAAAAGTAGTCTTAATTTGGCATATAATACACTCAAGTGCACACCTGACGGGTGTACCTAGTGTCTGTTCAAGTGGGACTTTCACCCACTAGAAGACGTGACGTGTTGTTTATGTAGGTAATCAGTTAGAGACACTTTCGATAAGATATATGGGTTGGAAAAGTCTAATTAAGTTGTTTGAATCGCATCTGGGTAATTTTTAGCAATCATTTACACACTTATGTGCAGGCTCTTGAATTTGTTGTCGTTAAACGAGGTTTAAAGAGATCATTACTGTCTTGGCATTGCCGAAGTATATAAGCGGCGGTAACTACTTACCACGCCTTTAGGTATCCTAGCTCGTCTGTCACTAGGTGCAATGAAAATAATTAGATACGATTTATATATTACCAAGGCATTTGAATATATCTATACTAATACTTACATTGTTTTGATTTCCTTAATCTTAATAATTTGTAAGCAATAAAGATTTTAATATGTTCCTAAAGGTATTAATTACCATACTGGTTTTAATATTCACAATAAAAGTCACGTCCGCATTACTTTGTTGTATAGGGACATAAAAATTAAATATACCTAATGTAAAATTTTTCCCTTACTTATATTACTCTGAGGTCAAGTCGTATACATGAACAACAGATAAATTATATCAAATTCTCTTATTGTAATACAGGACTATGGTCTCACAGAGATATTGTATTACATATATATATATTATTTGGTACTTACTATAAAAAACCGGTCAACATTCAACTATCAATAATAATAGACGCATATGATATTTAATTTTATGACTACTGGCAGTATGTAATACAACAGACCTATGATCTAACGTGTTCTCAAGACAATAAAGGAATGTTCTAGCAGAAATTGTTTCGGTTTTATTCATGAATGTATTCACATTCACACAACCAAGCGTGACTTATTACAGGTGCGAAGTTGATATATCCAATGTTATTGTGTTGTTGCTCTAAAGTACGTACTATATAAGGCAATTTTAAATATGTAAGTACAGCGCCATAGTTTTTCATAACACAGCTGTTATAAAAGTAAATACTTAATAACGCACTATACCGTATAATGGAAAATGAAAATTCTTCTTATAATCCTCGGAGACCAGTAATATTTATTCACGATGGAAAATTGTACGAACGGAACTAATGGTAATTTGTGCGTTGTGTTTGTACTCTCTTGTTTCTACTTCATCACACAAAATCATTTTTGTTGTATATTGTTTCTCAAATCCGGTAGAAACTGAAACACTTTTAATTAATAAGACCAAGGCCTTTTGAAAAACGTATATCGCGCGTAAAGATCACGTGCAATAAAAACAAAAGTAGGTACTGACCATCTTGCTGTAGTTGGTATGATTCACTGTCACTATAGTCAACTGTATTCGATTCTAAACATTCATAGCAAATGATAAACAACAATTAATGGAGCAGCTTCATTGCTATGAGGCCAGTGGTTCGCGTCCTGTCGTACTGGTATGTGATGCCACTACTACGCGAGTGTACTCTCAAACAACCCACTTGGCCAATGCACCGCCCTGCCAACTCCCGTCTACGTCTATTGGATCACAATCACTATTAATAAAGTTAACTTGAACACAAATAGATTTTCACAGGCCTATGTCAATTATTTTGAAATACTACAGTTACTATGCTTATATTTATATAAAAAATATATACATTATCACTGTCATTAGGAACTGGGTCGAGGTTTAGCCCGCAAAGTCCTTCTAATAAGTTTGTTTATTGATATAAAAAATAACGCATGTTCTTTAAAACCTCGAACTCGAATCATTGCCTTAAACTATATATATACAAAATAAAATAAAATATAGGAACTGATCAGAATGACCTAAAAAGTAGAAAATAATTCTTAATATTTAACTTTTAATAAAGTAAAATATTTTTTTTAATAATTAATTCGAAACTAGCTAGTAATTCGTAAGGTCACGAAAATATATTATGTAGAAAATACTGTTATATTTGAGTACATTAAAGCATTTGTTTAAACTATAATTAGTTTTTATTTTAAGTGGTTTCTATTTTATTGCAGTATTTGTGTGTGTGGCAAACCATAGCCACACAATTACTTTTAAATTATAAAATCACATTTACACTGAATAAAAGCTTGTTACGAACTGAAGGACTTACGAATCTATTAGAAACACACAAGTTTAAATGTTAGAAATGGGATCAACAGCTGGACTTCTAACTCAGTTAGTCTCTACGATCTTTAAATGATGATTTGTGATAATAGTTTGAGTTGTTTACATTGAGAGAACATTAACATTAGCCGGCATTTCATTTCAATTTTCCTCTTTAATTAATATTCTTAGTCCGTTTAGTGATACGATGTAATCTTTGCATGGCGGTCGCCTCCAAGGTAATAATATTAAGAAATATGAATAAACGGATATCCTTAAAGAATCTATATCTTATCTTCCTTTATATATATATATATATATATAAAGGAAGATGTCCTGACTGACTGACTTAGAGACAACGCACAGACTAAACCGCTGGTCGTAGGAACTTAAAATTTGGAGAGCATGTGTGTTTTAATTTATAGGAGTGTACTAAGAAAGGATATTTGAAATTCCTCCCCTAAGGGGGTGAAATAGGGGGGTGAAGTTTATATGGAATTTGCTCATTTCTGTACTTATAAGTATAAAAATAGGTATACAAGTTATTGATTAGAAACAAAAATGATCTATGTAAGTGGAATGGTCAAAATGTCTCCCCAGAGGGGTAAAATGGGGGGTAAAGTTTGTAACCAAAATTTTCTCATTTCTGGACTTAGCAGTATGAAAATTGGTACATAAGTTTTCGATTACAATTGAAAAACATCTGTGTAGGTGAAATGGATAAAACTCTCCCCTAAAGGGGCGGAAGAGGGGATTAAGTTTGTATGAAAATTTTCTCACTTCTGGACGAATACGACCCGAATTGATTGTCAAATTCTAAATTAACGCGAGCGAAGCCGCGAGCAAAAGCTAGTCTTTTAATAAAACAGTAAGTATG
Organism: Catocala sponsa; assembly: GCA_963564715.1. NCBI lineage: Eukaryota > Metazoa > Arthropoda > Insecta > Lepidoptera > Erebidae > Catocala > Catocala sponsa. The sequence continues at coordinate 16,380,082 of OY751331.1, forward strand.
AGTTGCAGTGATTTTCAAGATCTTTGCTGATTCACTTAGGAGTTCAGTGTTTGATTATCATATGAATAGTACCTATAAAGGTTCTTGAATTATGTATACATAACAGCATACTTATTTATTTAAAACGAAACTGTATCGACTGTGTGACGCATTTCAATTTTATTTAATTGGGTTTAGGCGATTACTGTCATTCAGCATGTAGACAAGCGGACTCTAGCCTCCAATCTATCTACATACCTACGGAATGATAATGTAACAAGCAAGCATGCGACCCGTCTGATGCTAAATAGTTACCGTAAGCCAAGGGCGGTTGCATCATTACAACTCATGCATTACCAATATTACAAAAAGGAGCCGCTGTGCCACGAGCGCAAAGATCACATTGGTTCGCCGCTGACGACACAGCTCTTCATTTAAGTGCCTGAAAACTCTCAATTTTCACCACAGGCTGATATCCACAGCAAAAACATTATTACTTCAATCGTTGATGGTAGGTTGAAGGTAATTCTCCAATCAAGTCGCTCCAGTTTCAGCGTATTTCCAGGATTAAATGGAAACCAGCTAGCTACAGGTGTCAATGAGTCGGGTTAACTACGAGCTCCTCATTGGATTATGGCACAGCGCACCGAGATACGGAAAGACCACGTTGCGTCGAAGGGTACCTTCTATCTATCCCTCTGAGATGCTGCGGTGTTCGACCTCAAGGTTGAATTCGCAGGGTAGTGTGGTTAACCACATAAGATAAACTCTATTTCCCGCTATATGTGGCGAATAGGCGTCTTCCACGCGAGCGGCTAGACTACGGCACTGTAGTATGTGAATGGTATGCGCGAGGAACAGAATAATCGAACGAAGTTGTGATTGCGGTTTTGGAGTGATGCGAGCCGACCTAGGCTTGTGAGCCATTTTGGGTAGATATGCGGTAGTAAGTGTGCCATAAAACTTCGGTAGCATACTAGAAATGAAGAATACGTATTATCTGTCGGCCCCGAGGAGCTCATAATTAGCGACTTTAAGTAGCGCGTGGTGTGCGGTTTTATTGCTCCAGTGCCTATCTAGATAAGAGATAGTGCCATTTGGCTTTAAAGTTGCTCGATTTTATGAGGACCGGATCCCTGAACTTGTGGACAAGGCCTGTCTGTAAGCGGTCAATGTAGGTCTCTAATATAATTTGGATACGAGGTAGCTTTACTTTATGAGGAGAGAAATCTTCGACTTAGGGAAAATACCTCTTTATAATTACTCCCAAAGGTCTTTTTATTACTGAAGTGTACGAGTCCCTCAGTCTTAGACCTAATGGTTGGGAATGAGAGAACGCCACATCATAAACACAGTAGATTAGAGAGACATGGGGCTTGTATAGTACAACTTTTAGAAAATCTCATTACCGCTGAACATTATAATTTATCTGTAAATAGACGGTAAAAATAACATATGTGACAAAGCATGCTGCAATGTATTCAAAAATGGTTTCGTAAGCTGAGTTCTAAACAAAAAAGGCGGCTCATTAACTGGATTCAGTGTAATGATTGAATGCAAAATAATAAGCTATAATATTTGTAAAATAAGATAACGAACTCATTCTGATATTTTATACAAGACAAATATCAATATTTGAAAATACCTGATATGATTCAAGAGTCGTAAACATGTTGCTTTAGCTTAATAATTAATATAGTATAATTCTATAAAATTAAAAAAAAACTGGACACCGAGTTGTACTTGGATACGCAATTGCCTGTGCAATAGAAATGTAACAAATAATTTAAACTTAATTAATTTTAAAATAACAAATAAAATATAATTATATAAAGATTGGAAGAGATTACGTAGAGGATAACATAAATTATATTTAAATGGTCGTAACTACCCTTGGTCTGATACGAGACGTATCTATCCTGAAATAAACCTTATTGGCGGTCATACTTATGATAATGTTTTTCGTATTGAACCACTCAGTTTTGGTGGCCATAGGCGGCAGAGTCGCAAGGCCAGGGTGCTCCGCTCATAACTAATGTCTCCCTTTGAGATCAAAACTAGATGGACTGGTCCGGAAAAAATATTGTAAAACCGTTAATTACTTATATATTTCATCAATTTACATACAGAAACGAAATTCCTATCAAATTAATTTCAGTCACGTTATGGGTATTTTAAATGGAAATCTCCAGTTATGTTGCGGTAACTTCACATATCAGCTCGGTAAGCCTTATTATATATAATTGCTCAATAAAATATATACGAGTACATGTAGTTTATCGTATTCTAGTTATGCCTCCAGTGAGATTTGCTCAGTTTATCAACGGTACCTAAGCAAGTGAAATGGAAAAGTGGAAGAATAATGTCATAAATTACAATAAAGTTAAAAAGTATAATATAATATTGTCATTGATTATTTCTGAAAAGTCAGATAATTGAAATAGATCATATACCTATCGTAATTTTCTTGTTCGGTAGTATTTCTTAGTCGGTATTACCAAGTGGAACGCGTTTTTTATATGTTAAAAGCCTTATCAACGTAATAAGAGTACTTGTAACAATTACGTAGCTGTTTATAACCCAAATCCGATATATTGTTATATTAATCAATATTCCGGCAATAAAAGATATAAACGATTACAGTCTCGTAAATTAAGATAATCTAATGGCAATTCTTTACTAAGTATTGACTATATAATACTGGATGATGATTAAGGTAAATATAGTAAGTCTATACAATAAATAATTACCTCTTAGTTCAGTGACGTAAGCAGATAAGCGTAAGTGACGATTGTTGGAACGTAGTCGTGGGTTTGTGATCAAAGTACGCCCGGTAGGTATCTGAATTTGTAATTGCGTCTGATAGACTCATCAAAGTACAGAATAGATAATATATTCCTAAGGCAGATGAGCTCGAACTTTTTAAGGTGAAACTTTAATACAAAAGCGATGCTGTGAATATATACTATTATTGAAGTGAAAACTTCTTTAGTGAAGTTGTGCACTTTTTTGTGATGGGTAAAAAATTTTAAACTCACGTCAGGACACGTGACCTGATCGGAAATTCGTAAGACGGAAGGAGAATTATCATGTTTGTGTACGATAGCGCAATAAATGAATATTGTATTTTACCACATAAATGATAGTACTTTTATACTGATAATTAAAGCAATTCGTGCAAAATTATTCCCTATCCATTCCAAAATATCAAAAATGCACAACGTTAATATTCAAGTTTTCATTTCTGCCGGCACTCCTGGAGTGCAACCCGTTGATTTTTTTTGCAGTAGAACTACATGGAACTACTTGGTTAATTGTATTTGACTAGTTTGGGAAAATAGTGAAGAAACGCCAAACAATACACGTATGTAATTATTGAATAAGATAGATGTTAATGTTACGAGTCGTTTGGACCATATTACTTCTACGGGCCTCATTTCATATACGACGTGCTATAATTGAGGTTATCCCCCTCTTCTCTACGACTAGTCCAGTTTATGATATACCGGTCCCTTACACCAACCTTAAAGGTTATATTAGGTGGAGCCGCTGTACCTTCCAGTGCCCGAGAGCAAAATCTCGACTCTCCATCCTACCTCAGGTTCTCGTAAGCGAGCTACCTCATGCCCAAGTGACACTACCTATTCTCCAGATAAGTACCGGAGCAATAAAGCCGTTCACAACCCGCAACTCTAGGAGATGCTAACGAAAATTTCGCTGAAGCCGACGGAGAAGCCGCCTATCCAGTATGGTACCGGAGCTGTATAAGGCACGCTCACTTCCCGACGTACATCCATACGCCTACCCAAATAGGCCTACAAGCCGGGTGTGGCCCGAGTCACCCAGCTATTACTCTTACTTGCTGAGCGGGCACGAGCCCGAGATGCGTTGTGGCAGTGAAACCACACAGCCACTTCGCTAAAGACAACTCCGTGCCTCGCGCGACCAAGTGGTTCGCACTAGCCGCACCTGAGTCCGACGCTCGAACGCCACGTGCTTGCCGAGCAACAAACATGTCGTCATCAGCGGCTAACCACGTACCCCTGCGAGTCCAATACCATGTCAGGCACCGCGCACTCTAATCAGCGGTCGATAGAACACGCCTTTCGAGGAGCAGAGGACTTCCTGACCCCGCAGTACCCTGGTCCGAATAATTAAATAAATAATAAATAATTATATAATTGAGGTTAGTAAAATAGTAAATGTGTGTGTTACTAAAATGTCCTAATTTAAATCGTGTCATAATGGTTGGTAACCCAGGTGAACGTTGTCTGACCAGATCGGAGACATTCTACAGAATGTCCATAGAATATAATAATACGAATGAATGAAGCAAGTGAGATTTGCTTCGATCTTAGCAAATATATAGAGGTAGAGAAAATTCAAAAAACGACGGAGCATTTATGTATGATCCTAGGTCGTGATATATTTTATTATTATGGCATTTTTATTGATGCGTCAATTAATTAAATTTCAGGGACACGAGCGACTAAAAGTCTCTACTGAAACGTATTTACTGGATTTCAGTTAATTTATTAAATCAGTTATTTTTGAAATTGTAATCGCTAAAACAATACTTATAATTTCCTTTTTTTTACGTTACTATCTATGGTATTACTACTGTATTACTTTCTATGGTACTATCTACAGTAATGACCTCTAAGTCACCCAGTAATCGGAATTCAATTGTATCTTATTAATTCCATTTTTATATTTCAATATTTATTTGCGTTCTGCGCGCTTTCTATGCTGATATTTTCATCGATATATTGTATATATTGAGAGAAAGAGATGATCGTATTTTAATAGTTATACAATCTTTGTTATGTGATGTATGAATTATTACTTTTACTGTAACATTTTATAATCATTTCATGCAAGCTGCAACATAACACGAGTCGCATAAAGGATCGCTGAGTAAGATATTTTGTAATTATATAAACTTATGTTTTTCAATAAAACGCTCTCTTTTGACTTTACTCGACGAAGCACCTAACTTTTATTTAAACCATCACCACACATTGTAGATTCTGATATGATCATACTATTCTGTTCTGTGTTATATAGGTACATATATATTATAGCTGGTTACCTAAAATTTAGGTTTGGCTAACAACAACTTAAAAGGAAAAGCCAATAGGAGAACTACATAATCCTTTAGCTGCAACCGCAATATGAGGCGGTGCACAGTTGAAAAAGATGAACGTTCATTCATGAATCGAGTACCGACAGTAGTAACTGCACTGGTATTCTAGCTTAACCTTTAAATAGAGGTCATGCATTTCTTATTTTCTTCGACACATTCCTTAGGGAATGTGACGCATCTCAGACGTCTGCGTCAATAAAGACATTTAAGTAGTGACGAACTACTCGTTTTGGCTACTGCGGCCCATGACCCATTTCTCTTATTTGTAGATATAAACATAAATGTTCAAGAAAATCTTTCAAGTGTTAGAAAACCAGACATAATTAAAGGTCTTTTGTGGCTGACCATCGGAGTGCCGTAACGAGTGAATAGGTTAAGTTAGTATGTATTGGGTATTGTAATTTTGAAGTTGTTAAGTCATGTTATATGCTACAGTCGCTGCAAAGCCATTATACTATAGCTATACTATATAGTAATATCTGCTGGTATATATAATACACACACATATATATATATATATATATATATATATATATATATATATATATATATATATATATATATATATATATATATATCCTTACTTAATATTATGAATTAGAAAGTAACTCTGTCTGTCTATCTGTCTGTCTGTCTGTTTCCTTTTCACGGCTAAACCACGCAACCAATTTAGATGAAATTTGGCACTGATATAGTTTAAAACCTGAGGAAGGACATAGACTACTTTTTATTGATGTAGGTACCACGCGGGCGAAGCCGCGCGCAAAAGCTAGTATATATATATATATATATATATATATATATATATATATATATATATATATATATATATATATATATACACATATATGCCAGTTTTACAGATATGAATTATAACTGTCCGAATTTGTAATATAATGGCTATTAAAAAGGAGTGGCCGTGAATTTTTTGCAGGTTCATCATATATTCCACCCTTTACTAATTTCACAACTAACGGAAATGTCACTTCAGTAAACTCACTTACTACTAAGCTTTGTGCTACAAGTGTCACTTTGTTACCTAAATTAATAAATCGCTTTTGATTATAATTTAGAGAAGGCAGAAAGATTGCCTGTATACCGACGCTTTGTTTTAAAAACGTCATAAATTTTTTTTTTTTTAAATTTTGCTCATTGTATTTACAATTTGTTTACATAATTAACAATTTGTTTTGTTCTCTTACATGTACTAATCTTGAGAGAACATATAAGATATACAAGTTTATTGGTATTGCCGTACTAAAATGAATTATTGATTATTCAGTTCTGTTTTAAACAATGATTTCTTTGTAGAGAATATAAAACATTCAACACATAAAAGAAGTGTTACAATTTTGTTTTAATCTATGCAACACAATGTCTTCAATCGCTAAATCTATTTAAGTCGATCAATAGTACTGCTTTTTAATGGTTCAGCTAAATAGTCAGTGCATTGAAAGTTCGTAATATGTTTTTCCGTGCCGTTAATATGATTACGAAGAATACGCTGTATCTGTCCTAACACTCCTAACACAACAATTTGTTTTTATAATTTTCACTGTCGTTGGCACACTGATATTGTAAGACTATTTCTAATTATTTATTTAATTAATTATCATTGTTTTTTTACCAACATTCTATGTTAAGATCGCCAAAGATATTTATATTGTTTGTGTTTACGAAATTTAAACCGGAAGCCAACTATACTATGTAGGTACTAACTCAGTACATAATAATATTTTTATAATTACTTAATAAAAAAGGGCATGCGGCTAATCAATAAAAACATAAAATAAAACAATCAACAAGTACATTACATACCGACAGTTTCCGTGAGAACTTGTTAGGCACATGGTCTTCCAACGTACAACAACTTCAAAATACTAATGTAGATAATACAAAGCGCTTTCCTATATAACTCTGACTGTTGTAAATTACGTCGCAAGTATATGTGACATTAAAGGGGCGCAACTGCTTAATCCGACGTTATTAATATATCACGCGACAGGTGATCGCCGACACAATCTTTGAATCACGAGATCATACCTTTTGTGATAAGGGTAAGGACGAGATGCGAATTTAACGCGAGTGTGGACGGCGGCGGACTGCCGCGGCGGCACAGCGCCGGGATCTCGGCGTTCGTCACCAAAGTCTACGTGATCACTCGGCCTAAGGGCACTCACACAATCATTCACGTCTACACTTTTTCCACGACCTCGGTTTTTTAAGGAGCACGTGGTTCACAACCTGTTCTAACTTATGAGGTACAAACAGTTTTCAGTAAGACTTAAAATATTAACGTCGGTTTCATAAACACACTTAAAAAAATCTTTGTTTCACTAATAATCACGGTAGTGTTAATTGTATTGTGTGACGCGATACTGGATGTCTTTATCAGGAAAAACGACTTGAAAACATAGGAGCTTGGACGCAACTGCTAGAATTACGAGGTTTACGTTGGTTTTTATAATCAGATATCGTGTAAACAACGGCGATGCATCCTTAAATGTGTTGCATGGTGTTGTAAATATTGTTTACATATTTTTGGTGGATATTTTTGAGCAATATGTCGCAGCCTTAATAGACAATAATAGATTATATCATATAATCCACTGTCATCAACAAATTGGTTGACATTCCATTGTCATCAACTTTTAAAAGCTAAATTACCGAATTGGATACGGGTCACATCAAGGCGTGTAGTTACATATTGTAACAACTAACCTCAACCTTCAATTAATACACACATAACAATAAATAGATAATATATATTAATGAGTAGCTAACATCCTTGCCGATCGTATACGAGAGTGAAAGTAAATTAAATTGCCATTCAAGCAACTCTACCCTCTTACTTACACATTAATAGCCACTTATAAAACGTCTCTTTAAGGGACTAGTCATTATTCATTACGTTAACACTATTAGATAATATCACTTAAGTACTGAACTTGTTAAAGTTTTTGGATATGGATTACTGAATTACGTTTTCGTTTTAGCTAAACTAATTTATAATATGCGTTGCAAGTGATAACTTTAATGACATAATTTAAAACCTGTCGATTTACTATATGATTGTACTCAATAAATGACTTAATTATGTTATGGACTAATAAAAAAGTAGATAATAGGTACATGCTGAATCTTGTATAGTATTGTACGATAAGGTACAATAAATTACGTTTTATGACAAATAAGTAACCATTAATATTAATGTTATACCAATATGTCAAATAAATAGTAATAAATTAACAGATATTAATAATTGCTGATGTTTGTATATACATATACATATATATTAACAAGACGATTTACGTGCTAGGGATCAACTCTGTATTTGCGTTTAGCGACAACGGATACAAAAATCCATCTAGGCAATTTGGTCCACTGTGGATCCCAATGGTTTTAATCTCGCACAGGTATCATGCCTTATGTGTTTGGTTCCCATGCAGAACGTTAAACAGACAGTGCATTGGTAGATGTGACCATTTAAGCCACTGTACTATCCATGCAACCGATTGCAATATTATCATTACAGCCGTATCACGTACTTGCTTTAGCTTTATAATTGAAATCGCTATCAATGATAAATCGTTTGATCCTAGTTCCTAGCTCTGTATTAGGTATATACGTATGTATATGGTCTGTTATAGCAATGAATTTTTATGGATAGTGTTTAAACGAAATAGTGACTCTGCAAGGCAAATCTTATTTATTTTAGTGAGACTAATGTCGATTTTATCCTTAGTGTTTTATACATGCGTTTACTACGGTAGCCTGTAAGACAAGCTTGGGAAGGATTTTTGCCACCTCAACGATTAAAAAAAGAACATTCAGATATATGGCGTTATAAAAATGTAGCCTAACAATACACAACTTATGCGTAATTTATTTGTTTTAAATTAGCATAATTTACGAATTACAGAAGCGTTATTGTAGCAGTTGCATGTCTAGGCCACTCAGTATTTTCTTAGTTTATTGCTTGTTTCCTGTATCATAATATCGCTGCTTTATAGGCATGCTATGTAATATTGTATAGTTTATTGGAAATAAGGCTCAAATACCGGCTTAATCTGTCAAGTCTTGGAATGCCAGACACAATTAAAATTAAAAACCTATTGCGTCTGGCTGCTGATGTCCCGCTGCGGCTTAAAATAGATTAAAAATATAGTTGAATATAATAATTATTTTTATTTATTATAGTTGACAATTATCTCCTGCTCCGTGCCTCGGAGAGCACGTTAAGCCGTCGGTCCCGGCTGCTATGAACATCTATGGCAGTAGTTATTGGGAAGTCAGAGCCCTCTAATATCGTAACACTGATCTAGCCTTAGGGTATCGTTAGCCTTCGGGTGGCGGAGGTCAGATGGCAATCGCTCCGTGTAAAAACTGATATCCAGTCAAATCCAGTTAGACTAGAAAGCCGACCCCAAGTGGCTTGGGAATAATAAATAAAGGCTAGGGAGAAGAAGATAGTTGAATATAAATAATATATTAGCCCAGACAATTCGATTGCACATTTAGCGCAGTGGTTTGAGTAGTCGCGTATCTATTGCTAGTGCACCGAGTGTTGTAGACTCGACTCCCACACGAGATATTAATTACTGTGAGCAACAAACAACAGGCGGCCTCGATGGCGTAGTAGTTAGTGTAACCGACTGCCGGGCCTGAGGCTGCGGGTTCGATTCCCGCTCAAATCAAACATTTCTGTGCATGAACATGGATGTTTGTCTTGGTCTGGGTGTTTCTATGTATAATATGTATGTATTTACAAAAAATAAGTATATATGTATGTGTACCCATAGTACAAGCTATGCATAGTTTGGTCTAGATAGTGTTATGTGTATGTGATAGAATATTATATAATATAATAATATTCTACCACATACACACAGCACCATCTAGCCCAAACTAAGCAGAGCTTGTCCTATGGGTACTAGACAATGGATAAACATACACATATACCTTTTTTTTTTGTAAATACATACATATTATACATAGAAACAGCCAGACCAAGACAAACATCCATGTTCATGCACACAAAATGTTTGACTTGTGTGGGAATCGAACCCGCGACCTCAGGCTTGGCAGTCAGTTACACTAACCACTACGCCATCGAGGCCGTCGAAAATTATAAAACAACGGTTCGTATGATATATAAATTCAAAGATTTTCAGTTAGTTAAACATATGTAAACTATGAAAGAAATGTATTATATTTTTCATAGACTTAGAATATATTCGCTACATATTTTAGAAAGATTTCCATTAAGTAAACCAATCCAATAAGTGAATTCACTTGTGTAGAGTAATAAGTGTGATTCGAATCCACGACTTCTCGATCGCAAGTCCAATACGCTATTCAATGGGCAAACATTGACTTATAATTATAAATAAATAATTATTGATGAAAACATTGTGATCCACATATAATTGTGCCGAATCTGGCTGTTCTTTGTATCCGTTGTTTGATTGTTTGTAAAGCGACACAGAATTTATTCTTAGTGCGGAAGTCAAAAACATTTTAAATTTATTTTTAAATTAAAACGCGATGTTTATTTGTTTATGTATGTGTTGTTTGACAATGATTGAGCGTTTTTTGTGCCCGTTTTTTGAATGTTTGTAGTTGTAATCTCGCGTGACACAAGGATTAATCCTCTTGCCGATGTACTCTTTTAAAATTAGTAAGAATGTAACAAAGCAGCCTGATGTATATTATTAACATATTTATTTCCTTTAGAGTTACTTGTATGTGATGCTTACTGAGTTTTATAATTCAATATCAATGCGGAATAGGTGCCAATAATGTTTAGTTTTCCTCATATTATAATCGACGGGTCATTGCTCTATTTATTTAGATTTTATTGTAGATTCCAAGGGATGATTATTCCTGTGATCTAGGTACAGGTATTTCCACCGAATATTTTCTGCCTTGTTTGATTAAACAAGGCAGAAAATATTCGGTGGAAATACCTGTAACGATAAACTACATAGCCATAAGGCAATTAATAGATTAAGGTAATTTCCACTAAGAAAATCTTTCAACATATTGCTCAGATAAGGAAACTACGAAAGCGTTTGCTAATTGCATACAACCTTCTCATTGTTTATTGATTATATAAAAATGAGAAATATTAACACCTGTTAATCGCCTGAGACCTACCGAAATAAATGTGTGTGTGGTAAGTATAAAAAATTTGCTTATTGTATAAATATTATCAATTTACGCAATTATTTAAAACGTTTTTTTCTTTTTTTACTTGGGCGAATGCATTGACGCATACCTCTCCGCGGGGGCGGACGGAGAGGTTATGTCGGACTCACCGGGGTAAAAGAAAGATGTTAAAACGATAAAATAGACCTCCCGGAATACCGACTAAACCTACCACGGTGTTCCTCGACAAACCACTATCGGCGGGGCCACGCGAATCACTTTCACATGCGGTCACGACCCCGCCGAGGTTTCGGCCCGCCGTATAAAACGGCAGGCCACTGCACAAAAGACCTGCCCAATGGTCACCTTTAAAAAGTCCCTACTGTATCCTTCCCTAGAGGACACGACACAGAGGCGCGCGTGGGAACACGCACGCCGCCTCTCGGACCTGGTGCTGAACGGATAGCGGGCAGGCCCACAAAGCCCGCCACCCCCAGGTCAAACCTTAGGGTGGCTGGAAGTCATCTCGCGCCCTCCGGCGCCCGGTTCTGCGGTTGGGGAGAGGGTTTAAACGCTCCCTCTCCCGCTCCGCCGCCTCCTTGATGGAAATCACTTCCTCACAGAAGGAGGCGACGGCGTTCCACGACCTCTCACTCCGGACCATAGACTGAACTACGGCCGGGAGCGAGAGGGCAACCAATCCGACTGCCGCGATCAACTCATGGCGCTGCGATGCCCAGGCGGAGCAAACCGCCAAAGTGTGCAGCGCCGTGTCCTCAACAACGTGTCCTCTTATACCTTAATATTATAAAAAAAAGTAACAGAAAAATTAAAACCCTCTAATGGAATTCATCCGAAAAGAAGTCGGTTAAAAAGAAAAAGTAATTAGCTCGACTCAATTATATTAAATTTAGAATTTACTAATTGTAGTGATTTGGCATTTCATATGTGTCTTGTTTATATGACAACAAGAGGCAAGAGAATATTAATCAGGTTGCGACACATGTCAAAGACGACACGACCACGAAAGGTTCTGAAAATCGGTATGATCAGCTTTATGCATAAACTTAATAGATAAATTAATTACTAGTTACACCATACCAATAGGGTAAATATACCTATCAGTAGATAAGCGTGCGACCCGCCTTTTAGTAAGTAAAACCTATGGGCGCTTAAAACCACAAATTAAAATATTACCCACGCTATGTTCTTTAGGCAATAATATACACTCGGGTAAAATGACCTCTTTTGACGTTCGCGGTTATAAATGCTAAAAATTAAATACGAAAAACAGTTATTATAAATACGAATAAGTAACTTTCTCTTGTAACTCAGGTCATAACAGAATCAATTGTCATTGATGTAAATAATAATTGTAAAATCAAAGTGTCGGAACGAAATCATGTATCTAACGTGACTTCATCGGAGACCTTAACGATTATAATGGCATAAAAAATCTTGCAGTTGATTGGGAAGGAAGATGTGGACCAATCAAACGATCACATGATGTCAACTAGTTTCATATCTGTAATATGTAAAGCGGAAGGAGGAAAATTAAGGAGCCATCACGTGCTCAGTCAACGAATGAAACAATTAGGCATAGACGCAACTGCCACATTTACTATACACGAATGTAAATTGATAGAAGCGGTTTATTTATGCCTTGCATCGTTCTCATTGTCATAGGTATGTGCCAGTTCTTCATTTGCGATATTTGTAATCGTGAAATGTTATACCTATTGTTTTTATTTGTAATATACATATATGTACATATATATCTACCAATATATTGCCTCTTCCGATACTGAGAATCGACCCAAGACCTCACGCAGATTACTGCGTCTTCGGTCGATTCTCGGTTCGGGCAGCATGATGGTTTTTATCCCTCAGTAACAGCACGGAAGTCTGGCACTGTGACGGCGGACGGTAATAGGCACGCCCCATGTCCTATCGTTTGTTTATATTTTCGTAATAATATATATATCCTATACTCAAAAAATCCATTCGTAACCTATAAACAATCAGTTTTAAGCGTTAAAATTACGTAGTGAAATAAAGTTTAAAATGGCGTGGCACTTAGTGGCTCGTATCCGAGCCGCTGATAAATAAAGGTACAAAATGTAGCGGCTCGTATGCGAGCTGCTGGCAAAAGACAGGTTTAATCTTTAGCTAGCGAAATGTAGGCGTAATGCACTCCTATTACCTTAGGGGTGTAGGCGTGACCACGTAAATATGTATTATCTATTAACGAGATGTTAATGGTTCTATGGTGAACATCTAAATATTAATGGCTGAATATTACATACATGAGGTGTAGTAATAAGATCATCAGTGTACATGTCGAGCATTCTGATCATGGGAAATTCCATTACTACAATATATTTATAGTAGCCGACCATGATCTAATGTCACTTCAATCTTTTATCAAAGATAATTTGTTTTACAAGTATATGTGATACGATCGGATCAATTTATCTCAAATTTTATCAATAAGCCATTATATTGGTTTGTTGGTATGTCTGTAATATACCAACTTACTACTAAACAAAAGTCTCTTCGATAGAATTGGAAGTCGTATTTCTACTTGTGTATCTACATACTTGTGTGATAACAAGCAAAAGTACTACCTGATACCTGACCCTGTCTACAGTACCCTCTACTGTAAACGGGATCAGGTATCAGTCTTAATAAAAATCGCATGTTACCAATGTATCAAAGACAGTGTATGGACTGCCGGAACAATAAACTAGACTTCTGACGACACATCCCTAAGGCCGTTCCGTGGATGATGGATTCGTGGACGTTCTACGTACCACAGAAAAATAGAACACTGTGTTGTTTTCCTGTTATGTTCTGAAGGGTGGTACTTTCTTTGTCGTAATACTTCAAACTTCTATACTTAATATATATAAATACGGCCTTGAGAATTACTTTTAAAAATATTAGTGGTCCGTATTAAAAATATATATATATATAATTGTGTTTATGCAACCGTTTACTTAAAGAACCCCAAATTGAACATAAACAGCATAAAACTGTCGCAGTGTACGCCATTATCACCAGGAGTTGATTCCCTGTGGTGCCTATTTATAGTAATAGTTTGCTTTTACTGTTACTTATAAAAGGTATTACATATAATGATAACATAATAAATAAAACAAAATAGATCCCACTAAATTACATCCTACAAATAAGTATATATTAATTCCATAGTTGAAATAGCGTTGTTGCTACTTTCAAACATTTAATAAGCTACAGTAACATAATAACAATCACAAATAGACAAAGTTTACTTCTTTAATATATATTATAATAATCATGTCACCCTCTTATTTGTTAAAAGTAGGTAGGATTATATCTACATATATGTCAAAATAATTTTAGTAAAATACAAATGAATTTTAGTTAAAATTAGTCAAAATATCTATTTACTGTTATGTTGTAGAGGTAGCAGTTGTAAAGTGTTAATAAACAGCGCGATTAAAGCCATATAAAGCAGTTTTATTTCAATATATAATATTCACGTAAACGTAAGACAAAATTGTGCAAAAAGATAACTGAAATTAATTACGACCCGTTCTTTAGAGTTGTTATGTATGACATATAACAATTCTGTAAAATTAATAATTAAGACGGCATCTAATTGAAAATAGAGAAATATGTTTATGGTTTTGAACTGTCTATTTGTGATCATACCTTATCTCTACAATTGTTTGTCCTAGTATTCAAATATATTATTTTTTATTTTTAATACAATATTATATATATATAGTTTTAAATATATTTCGAGACTTTAAATACTAAACAAATTAAAAACTAAACAAAAGCGTTGCTTTTCTTTTTAGAACTTGGAATGGTTTGTGAGGATCTAATCGTCAATCTCATAAATAATGTATTAGTGATAAACAACATGTCAACAATGTTATGTATTTCGTTTAGTATAAATATTCTTGATATTCGACTGAAAATGTTGTGATCAAGAAAATGAAAATAGTCGAAAAATATCTTTAACAAGAAATAGTATTGCTGTTTTTGTATTGTAGTTAGTACGTACGAGTATAGTGATCCCCGCAATACTTAATTATCCGTAAAGATCTGATAAAAGGCTTGTGGTGCTCAATCATTTACTACAATGTTGACAGAGTATTCAATTGTAGCAAAACTACATTTAGTACATAAGCAAAGCAATAAATGGTTAGATAGTAACAATTTAAATATAAACTTAAATAAAACTAAAGTAATATATTTTAATCAACGAAAACCCTTGCAACGTCAATTTAATATACAACATGATAATAATACTATACAAGAGGTTGAAAACACACAATTCTTAGGTCTCCAAATAGACAGTAAGTTAAACTGGAAAATACACCTAAATATTTTAAATAAAAAAATTAATAAAACCGCATATGCTCTACGTTCTCTAAATTCGATATTATCTACAGACGCACTCCTTACTGCCTATTATGGTATAGTAGAATCCCATTTACTATATGGCATAATATTTTGGGGCAATTCAACTGAGAAAGAAATAATGTTTAAATCCCAAAAAAGATGCATACGGTCTATGTATAAATTAAAGTCTACCGATAGTTGTGTGCCATATTTCAAACAGTTTAAAATATTAACCTTACCTTGCCTTTATATTCTTGAAGTAGCTGTATTTGTAAAAACTAATCCAAATCGTTTTACGCGTCTCGCTGATGTAGTCCCTCGAAATAGGCGCGATAGTAGCAAATTATGTCTGCAGACTGCAAATACGGCACTTATGCGCAAGAGTGTTTTCTGCATGGCCCCACTCATATACAATAAGTTACCCAAATCTTGGAAGGCATTGAGTGAACCATTATTAAAAAAAAAATTAAGTTAATTTTAGTTAATAAAGCTTATTACAATATTTCAGATTTTTTTGCAGAAAGAGAGAATGCATTTGTTTGAATATTTTTTAAATGTAAACACTTTTGTGTCGAATTTGTGCATCTGTGTAATCTTAATTTATCTTGTTGGTATTGTACCTTTCGCATGCCTAATGGTAAAATATGGCTGAACCTGTATAATTTTATTTAAGATCATGTACTGTACCCATGTTTGCGAAATAAACTATCTTATCTTATCTTATCTTAATAAGTAAGTTTGGTGGGTCGATGCGGAAATAGCTATAAAAGGTTATGTCTTTTATAGCCATTTCCGCGAGAGACTGTGAAGACTGAAAATCAATGTACACATATATGGAAGGTCGTATTAAGCTATCAATGATAAAGTTAGTGGTGGAATATAGCAAAAAAAAACCATTTAAAAAAAATGGTAATATTGAAATCTCGATTACCAAGAACACTTACTACACTTAAATGGTAACAATATTTTCGCTGCTATGGTCTCTTCCGTAGACCGTAAAAAGCAAAAGATATGGATATTATCGTAGAGCAGGCAAAAGAAATTCCAGTAAAGGATAACAGAGTTACATTATGGTTTGCCGTTGTCGGAAACCATAGGTTCAGAAAATGTTTACAATTGCCTTGGATAATTTATAAACATGTGAATATCAACAATTGACGTACGGACGTTAGTCTCTATACTGTTACTTTGCGGCCTCAATTTATAAATATTTATTGACTTTGATATCTGTCGGTTAAGCTTTCCAGAGTGGAGTCTTATTATTCTTTTGCATGGATTGAAAGTGATGTTGCCATATTCCAATTTGAGTACGTACTTTTCTATTTTTATAAACGATATACGCGGGTGAGACCGCGGGCACAGCTAGTAATTACATAGTTCAGTGATTTAGGCGTGAAAGCGGAACAAACAGACCAACAGACAGAGTTTTTTTCGCATTTATAATATTAATCTGTCGCATTTAAGATTTATCAAAGAGATTACATATATTTTTTTTAAATTGTTTTTGAATATTCTGCTCGTAAGAGTTCCATCCACGTAAGGAGCTCCTCATTTATTAAAGTTTAGTTAAAAGTCGTTTGATCTCTAATATACGGAACAGTACTTGCTACATAAATAGCCTAAATGTAGCAGGCAATGAAATGTAACTGTAGTATGCCTCTGCCTCCTTTGGCGTGATACAAGAACGAAGTTATGTTTTAGGCAATAAAACAATCAGAGTACCTACTTAAGAAGTTGGCGTAAATTATTATTACTGATTACATTTAACAGCTATAAAATATTTAGTAAAGTTAAATTAATTAATTTGATAGAGCGAGTCTGTACCAAAAGAGTGAATGTGTATAGGTATAACAAAACATAAAAGGAGCACCGCTTATGAGGAACCGCTCATTCTAGTAGTACTTGCTTTCATTACTAATTTCGTTTCTATACGAATTTTAAAACCTTTATTATTTAGAGAATTAATCATTATTTTTGCTATCTGTAGACAAAGCTGTTACGTACTAACTATGATATACAGTTCCTTAATATGGTACAGTACCCCAAGAAGTTATTTTTAACACTTAATATTTTATTAATATCAACAATATATTAACAACGTAAATATTTATGTAGCGGTACCTACCTTTGTAACAAATGTTCATATAATATAAGCAAGCGCTGTCGTCGTTTATTCGATTATTCTATTAACACACCCGGTGCTAAGTCGCGGTAAATAATTAGCAATGAGAGAATTAATTGTGCTAATTCATAATTGCTAGTTATTTGTCTATTTGACCAAATATATTTGCACACTTCATGTATTAAATAGGAACTGAAGTAACGATAACGAGTGTTGACTAAACAACTACACCGGGTATAATGTAGGTCTTAAACAAAGAAGGTTTTGTCAAAGTTAATCTGATATTTTTCCAGCTGGACAGATTGAAGTGGCAGTCACATTGAGCCTTATCACGTGAGGTTGTATATTGATATATGTCATATTGTATTTGTTTATTTAGTATATGATAATTTGGTAAGAATCCGTCTGCTGGTATAGGGTTCCGTGCAACAATATATTTTTAAATATCTACAGCGTCCGCTCTAGAAATGAGTCTCTGTGAGAGACAAAGTGTGTTAACACAATAAATAACTATGGATTACAATTTTTATTTTTTGTACAAAGTTCTTTCCGTACATTCGTAGTGGTAACGGACATTCCGCACCATACGTGCCTTTGAAATTATACTAACCTATAAATTTATCTTCGTTTGGAAACATGCGTGCATCATGCCATTACAAAGTCAAAGTAACAGGAATCGGTATTTACATTGTACATATTTATGATGATTTATATTGGGGATGTAACTGTTCCGAACTTATTCTAAAGTGGTTAATATTGTAGCTAATATTGTATTCATTCAGTTTAGTCTAAGAAGCTGTAATGAAACCACGTTCGCGTCATTGAGCACAGGAAAACCTTGGAAAATATATAAAATTTTAAACACACTACAAATAACTGTCACATGCCCATTCCATGGCAGGCAATAGCGGCATGTTCAATTTAGAAAACTGTATTTTCATAATACAGTTTTCTAAGTTAAGTTAAGTGCTTGGAAGATGTGATGGCGCAACGTGCGTTGACACCCTTGCGCCATCACATCTTCCAAGCACTGAGGGATGTGCCGGTGCTGCTGCTGCAACCGCGGAAACCCTCAAACGGCGCAAATATAGTAATTTAGTTGGCAATTACATTTTTGAGCCGTTTGGGGTGGAAACCCTAGGCTCATGGGGTCCGAGCGCTCGTATTTTGTACAGGGAGATCGCAAAACGCCTGATCGACGTTTCGCGTGATCAGAAGGCTGGTCTTTTTCTGGCCCAAAGAATCAGCATTGCTATTCAACGTGGCAATGCTGCCAGTCTTCTGGGCACGTTACCAGTTGACAGCGATGCTGAAGAATTCTACGATGCCTAAACCTTTTCTGTAAATATTTAGTAGTATAAATATTTGTGTTTTTGTAATTATGTTACCTTTTTTAATACGTTTGTAAATATATATTAGGTTAATTCGTTTTAAAATTAATAATGTAAATATTTGAAGCACCGACATAAATAATTTTGCCTTGAAAAAAAAAAAACATAATTTTCATAATAAAATTAGACTTGTAATTTCTTTTGATAAATTCTTATGCATTTATTGTGATAAACAAGTATGATCTGGCACATAATTCGTATTTTATCCAAAATAAACAAATTAACTTGTCAATATTCGAGAATCCCATGAATTTAGCTCGATTCAGTTATTAAATTAAGTATTAATATAATTTCTATTTTCCATTGGTTTTAATTCCGAAGAAAAATGAATAATTCACAGACAAAACGTAATTAATAATCAATTTCAATTTGCCACATTTACGTTCTGTGTGATATAACGTTCTCTATCAAAACGAAAAATGTCGTTTCTTACCGTGAAAAGTTCCTTATTCAAACAATAAAAGCAGGTGCAAGTCCGTCGTAATCATGGGTGAGTAAACAAACAACAATCACACTATCCGAGTACTAACTGAGTATTTCTCTGCTCATGATTTGCTCAACAAAATATACATTTTTAAGAGTCAGTTATGAATGCAGCGCGTAGTAATAATTATTCCTTTATGAATTGGTAGTAGCAAACAAGTTTTATGACTCGAGCGTTAGATAAGAATTTGAATGACGTTTGGTATGTACGCCCGTATTTTGGTTGTATTTCATATAATACAAGTATAATTGGTTGTGTATTACACTTATATTAATATATAGTTATAATATTGAGTTTATTTCACTAAAAACATTGCAAAATACATGTTGGTTTAGACTACAGTATTAAGTAAGTATTTGCTATTGTTACAACTATCTGGCTGGTGCTTAAATTGGGGAAATGTACTTTAACCTTCCAATTATATTTATTTTAACAAGCAATAGACCATTCTGTACATAATTATATTATTCACAATAATATTGGACGTTTTAATAAAAAAATAATATAAAAGAAAACAGTTAAATAAGTTTAGTCTTACTGTATGCACAAAAAATTATATTTGTATACGTATCTTTGGGGGTATATGTGTGTTTACATGTACACGCGCGCGGTTATGTGTGTGTGTTTCTTGTAATAATTACATATTTTATTGCCGATATATATTACTTATATGACTTAATACAGTATCACACCTGTATATCGCAATGCTGACGCAGATCACATGCATATATCGTCATCTATGTTAATCTTATACGTAATAGGAAGCCAGCCAGTTAACACGTATAAAACTTTTAAGGACCAATTGTCGTAAGAAAATATGTTCCAAATGGAGTTCCGCTCTAGTCTTTTCGTCAAGTGTGAACTGAGGTGCAATTTAAGTATTTTATTTTAATTGAGCTGAATATCATGTGTGATTTATTATGAAAATTGGCCCTCAGTTCAAGACTACGTGAACAGTGAATTTTACTTATGCTTACGCCGATAGACCGACGAGATGTTCAAATAATATATTTTATTACCTATATTTTGACTAAGGCTATGTATATCTATATATTTCCTTTTGTAAGACTTCTTCGTAACCCTATTTCAAGGCGTCCAGTCATGTGGTAACGTTATCTGAAGTAGGTACTGGTAGATTACGGCGGGCACACTTTAAGGTAAGAGTGTGACCACTCACTTGTGTGCAGTTATCAGAGATAGTAGTCAATGAGATCACAAGACGTTTTATCTGCTGGTTTTCCTCGATACCGTTATCCAAACAATATAATACAGAAGGAATTAAGTGTATATTGATCTTTGCTTGATAACACGTCATAGTTCATGTAATTGTTAAGTGTTATTCTGCAAGAGATAAGTTTATGCTATGTTCTAGGGAGTTTTATTGGACACAGCGGCGTGAGTAAGCTGACTACTATCTTAGATGTCCTTTAGATAAGTTAAACCTTAAGGCAACTAGGAAGATCTCGTGCGAATAGTAAGTCTGGCCAATCATCTGAGGTCCATCTATACATAATGCCCTTTGCATGGTCTTTGAAACGTTAGAGCGTCTTACAGCCTGCAAGACTGAAACGAAATCAAGAAAATGTCGTCGTATTCAAATTTCGTTACGTGTGTATTTTTATAGGTCTTATATTTAAAAAGTGCGATTAAATATTACTTGAAATATTTAATTATCTGTGCAATTATTCAGAAATAGTTGTGCCGAGTTTGCGTGATTTTTTGTGTCCATACTATTTAAGTAAAAGTTTTTATAAAAGCGTCAACCAGCACCGATAATATTATATTATCAATTGTTTTTTAATTTCTAGCCCCATGTCCTGCGCATTGGTTGTCGCCTTTTGGTGATCATAGATTGTATAATGCAGTGATATTCTTCTGTTTTTCAATGCCAGGTATTACGTATTTATAAATAATTGGCGGCTAACAAAACGTGTCACGTAAAAATAAATTATTGCCTACTTGATCCGAACGATTAGTTTTGGTATTGACAATGAATTATTACTTTTAATTCACAATAAATAGCTCATGTTTCATACAGCTATTGTTAAATATGTAGCTACGAACTAATCATTACTATTATGCCTTCATAAATGGATAGCTAATTAAAAAATCGTTGAATTCTAAGAAAAAATAATACGAGCAAAAAAGCAAAAGCGCCTTTGAAAATACAAAGGCGTTTCACATTATTATTTTCTCATAATTATTATTTTTAAACAACTGTTTATTAGAATGTTCTTTCGCTTTTTATTCCATAATTTTTCAAATTAACGCTGTAGCCCTGTACCTAGACAAATTATGTCCTATTAGAGAAATTATTTAGCATTTATCACGTCAACAAGCGAATATAAGTTCTACACACTAAAATTACAGGCAAAATTAACATAATTTATTCTAATTGATTTAATTTCACGTTAAATAACATTACGATATGGAATTAATATATTATTTTAGTACGACTGTTCTGTTAAGCATACATGGAGCACGTGTAGGTACTGATCATAATCTTAGGTTTGATTCTCTCGTCAGGCATAGAAATAGTGGGTATCATATCATTTTAGATACGGGATTTTAATTGACTTTGGAAATATAGGTAAGATATGATGATGACAAATTGTTCAGGTTAGACAGGCATATACTTTCCTTAAACTTTATACATAACACTAGATAAACGGCCACTACGTCCATTTATCTAGTGTTATGTACGAAGTATTGTAATAGTTCTGTAGTATAAAATATAAAGAATGTTCCAGAAGATAATAGTTATCGCCATTATTGGCCTAGGTCTAAAGACAGTGCGTTAATATCTCAAGGGCCATCTTGATGGATACTAACTGCTTATTCAATGTAAATGGAAGGTTGTTACCAATCATAACTCTTGCCTTAACATTATGAAAATATTGAAATACTGAAATACCTGGACAGTACAAATTTTAGAGATAAGACGCGATGCCATCGATTCCATTAAACAAGTTGTAAAGGATATTCTTTACATTGTCCCTAGTATCATGTGTGTAAAATAAGAAAAGATAAACAAAATAGAAGTAATTGCTTTGCTAGAACAAGCAATATAGAACCCTTATATCACAGCTAAGTAAAGTACTCATTTTAAATAGCGTCGCGACGCATGTGACTTTGCCCATTACCCAGCCGTGGATTCTATATTGCTTGTTCTGGTAATACAATTGCTTCTTTTTATATTGTTGGCTTCACCTGAGTAATTATCCGATTCTTGCAAGCAGTTGAAGGCTACAGTAAACACAGTAGTACACAAGTAGTCAGTCAGAAGAATGTAGATGTAATGTAAAGTAGCTCCCCGAAAATATATTTAAGAATTTTTTAAAGTTTATAATTGAAAATAGCTTTTTGCATTAACTTTTATGATTTATACTAAATATCAAGCGATAACAATGTTCTATCGTCAACCATATTGTATTTGGTTAGAGGGTTTACAACTATCTTAAGCCTGTTGGCAATGACGCAAAGCACAACAGCACACCATATTAAATATGGTGTGCTGTTGTGCTTTGCGCACACAAACACTTTCACATTCTTTTAAATCTCCTTCTTATCGGGCGATACCTAGTATTAGTGTTACGACTGGTATCCAGTAAGAGGTGGTAATTGCCCGAGCAAACCGGTTCATCACACTGTTGCCGATTTTTTGATGACGTTCCGTCTGCGGTTACTTGGAAAAGCGCCGCGGCAGACCCCAGCTATTGACAATCATGTCTTATAGGTTATAAAAAGTTTATAATCCTATTTAAATCATAATTTAATAATTGCTTACTTTACTTAGAGTTGAGAACAAATTAAAAGCATCATGTTCGTTAGGATATACGTCGCTGCATACTGGCAGCCTGCAACCAACTAATTCAATTAATGGCGTTCAAAGTTATGTAACATCGATTGAGTAAACGGAACAATAAAGACAATTAACCTTTAAGCACTTTACTGTCATGAGTGCTGAAACAGGAGTGGCTTAATACCGAGTCTGACTATATGTACTTTGATTATATTATTAATAATGATTACATTGCCATTGCCAGGGCCATAATAAGAATATTGCCAGGTTGGTCTAGTGTTGTACTACCACTGCTTGTGCGGATTCACTTCACTAACTTCCTAAACAGCTAACCTATTATTAGCGTGTTTAGTCAGGCAATTCTCAGGTTTTAATATGGATGCCGAAATTCTGCTCGATATAAGGCAGTACTGACTCATTGTGCGAAACTAAAACATAGTCGCACAACAAAACTGTGGAATGAGCTATCGCCTGCGGTATTTCCGGACCAATACGACCTTCAACACTTCAAGAAAAGAGCGTACTCCTTTTTAAAAGGCCGGCAACGCACTTGTAACTCCTCTGGTGTTGCGGGTGTCCATGGGTGGCGGTAATCGCTTACCATCAGGCGATCCGTCTACTCGTTTGCCCCCTAATCCATAAAAATAAAAAAAATAAAATAGTTGGTGTTACGGTTGCGATAAACCACAGAGTAACACTTCGGCTATGTTATGTTATAATTTAACATTTGGTTGTACAACCGTTACTCGGTTAATGGGTGGATTCATAACCATGTTAGGTGGATAATGAAACATGACAATATTACGTCCCTCGGTATATAAGGAACAGCAACATAATATTATATTTTTCTTTTATTATTGGTAATAGCGCCATGAGACGTACCCATCGCGGTATACTAGTGTGAATCCCTTGTTTGGTTGACGTTAATAAGCAACGTACTATGTTATTTTATAATTCAGACATATGCTAATTTTTATATAAATATCCGACATCGGGCTGCTAACATTGTCTTGTAATACTGGTACTTTAACTATTGCTTTTAATCTTGGTATTGATCAATAATTGATATTTGAGTTTAACCTGTCAAGTCTTGGAATGTCAGATATAATTAATAAAAGCCTATTGTGTCTGACCGCCGATATGCCGCTGCGACTCCGAGGTTAAGAATATATTATTTATGGAGTTAGGGCATTCGATTTTACCTAAACTGAAGTGTAAAAAGAAAGGCCTAACCAAATACCCACCCCAGGAAAACAACACAAAGTTTTTGTATTATGTTCATGTGTTAAGTGTAAGTAGAGCCTAAGCTCCGTAAATATACGTTGTACGTGCGTACGTTAATGTGCGAATGATATCTTTCTTCCAGGTGCGCGTAGGCAATAACTACCCATGGTCCGTCAGATTTACTATCAGGGTTTTGAACAAGCGTCTCGTCCGCCTGATGGTAAGCGATTGCCGTAACCTATGGCCGTTCGGAAAGGTACCAGTAGCGCATTGCTAATTCTAGGGATAAGAAATTAAAAATGGTATGAAAAGTAAGGAATGTTGGGGTAGGAATCTCTTACTTACGGGATGAGACTTGAGAAGCAGTAAATATATATTACCACTCTTACGCAGATTTCCTATAATAGGGTGGTAATTGACCTTATGGAACCGGATATCGTAACAAATAATAAGCAATTGTGGGCTCTCCCACTCAAAACGTTTTCATTCGTATTTTAAACTACACTAGTTTACACTAATAAAACTAAAAACAGGAACAAAAATATTTTTATTTTTGTATTTATGTTTGTAAGGAATAAACTCAAAAACTATAAGATTGATTTAAAAAATTCTTTCACCATTAAAATTTACTTTATGCAGTAGTATCATATTAAAGTCGCTACGAGCTACGGGAGCGGCACCGGCGGCGGTTAAAACGCGGGAAACAACAGCTAGATTGTGTGAAAAATGGAGAACATTAATTCGTTTGTTTATTGTTAATTAAATATTAAATACACACACACGCCCTAACACGCACACGCACACACACACACACACACTCACACACACACACTCACACACACACACTCACACACTATCACATGCACACTTACCCTCACACACACACACACACACTCACACACACATACACGCTACTTAATAAGAAATGTAATTGTCTAATTGTTTTACTTACTACCACTGCTGTTATTAATTCTAATAATTCAACATGGCACGTGCATCAAAAATAAAAAAATATTTATAGGGGATTGGCATTGTACTCCTAAACACAGGCTATTCAGTAGCCTATCTAGGAGAACAGTACTCTACCCATAACTTATTGTAGATTACGCATACTGTCAACTAAGAGTATAAATGAATACCTGTAACACATAATAGCCTAAGTCAATGTTAACCTACAATCTCATTTCTGTAAATAAATAAATAATTATTAATTCATAATATTTTTTTCCCTTCGGACATAAGTTGATAAAAGATTTTACTAAGATTCCTTTAAACAGGTATTCGTTTTCTTTCAATGTTTTGAACATACCCGGGGCGTATACTAGGTTTGTTTCTCTAAATTTGATAAAATGTGCTAATGAGCTGTTGAGGCATCTGGGATTTGCTAAAACAATATAAATAATATTCCATTATCAGATGACATCGCTAAATCCTGCATCGGATGATAATCTTTATTTGTCACGATCTTATTATATGTGATAAATGGATCACATGAGCTGAATGTTTTTGTCATGCTTTAGATAAATAAATTGGTGTAAATTAGTCACATTTTTCACATAATTTGCACTTTATTATGTTTGGATTTGTATAATGTAAATGCCAATTTACATATTTAATGTAAAGTTTGTGTATAAGAGCATATTTTAAAGTATTAAATCGAATTAGGCGTTATTTCGCGGCAATCCAAACCTAGAACCTAATATATCATATTTCAGTTACCTATCTTTATTGTTATAGCTGTTGGTTTTCCAAATGATAAATAAATAAATAAAATTATTGGGAAGAGAGGAACCCGCCGCGCACCCTGAGATTGTCCACCCCAACTATTGCAATAGAAAAAGGTTGACAATACCGAACTGCTCTGGATGAGGACAGCCACATCGTGAGACCCGGTCGTACTCCAGCTTGCAACTCGCTTCGAACACAAAATATGCAATCCGAGAGTGCGTGGCAGGTACCTCTCTTCCCAATGGTGTTATATCCTGAAGTCTTTTTATGCGCTCTTGCCTGAAATTGGAAGATCTGGTCTTCTTTCTACCTAACTATGAGTAGATGATAATGCTTTGTATAAGGTTGGCTCTATACACTATGTTGGGCAGAAGCGCATGTGCTTACCCAAAAGGATACACGAAAAGTACAATGTATCCGACTGTGTCCATTCGAATATCCTGTGACTTCTTATAGTGACCATTAGATTACTGATACTGTCTCATAACTTCTAAACCAAAGCAGTCGGGTATTTTTTGAACAACCCCCGAACCTTAATTACTTTACTTCTACATTAAAATACATGTTCTTAAGTCTTTAATAGTGTGGTCAGCGGGTGTTCAGACGTTCAATACGTGTTAATCTTGTTGTAGCAATTTACTTCATCGTGTTGTAAGTAATGTGCGGCTTGTTGTCTTGTTATTGTTGACAAGTGAATTACATAGAAGCGCTAATTTAATTGTGTAGACTGCGATTCGCGACCGCAGTACGTTACAAGTAGAGGATGTACGAGATTCACAAGTGTTGTGTACAAGCGTTCATTAAAAATTCATGATATAGCTTTGTGGTTAAGAATGGCTCAGTATATTGTACATAATAGCTAAATAATTCCGTATTATCCAACAAGATTTCCAGCACTATATTTCATATTAGATTACTCAAATAACAAAAATGTCTGGTAGTTCCTTCGCCAAAAGACTGATTTTAAGGTGGCAACTAGGCTTACTAAGCGCACTATAATTAACATAATATATATTTCAATAGGTTCACAATATAGATTATGTTATCTATCCGTGTGCTCTTATAATAGTTATAGAATCATGCACTTCAAATGTATGTACGTATTAAACTACAATAAATATGTGAAGTAAAAGACGGAAACTTACCGCAGTTGCAGATCGTGAAGTTCTGCCGGGATCGCCGGTCGTTTGCAGGTGGAGTTTGACGGCCTCCACACCTGATCTCTTGGTGCGCGCGTGAGCTGCTGATCTCGCCTCCGCGTTCACCTGCCGCCTGCTACCACGTGAAGGTTCCTGCTTCCCACCCCTCTTATCCTGCGTCTTACCCCGGAAGTCCTGCTTCGCTCGACGATCACGAGACTTCATTTTCCAAAATTCATTCTAGCGTTTCACACAAACATTGTCCGATATGTTCACTATTTGAAAAACAAACACTATCGGAAGTTATAACGGAGATAAGATATTTACATTGAAGGCGAGAGAACGTTGATAAAAACTTAACATAAACGAACTGCCTGAATACGTGACAGAGAAGGCCCTTTATGTTAACGTCTCGGCGTGATCACGTAGAGTCCTTGAACTGGCGCGTATTGTGGCGCGGGCGCAGGCGCATGCCCGGCTCGGCAAGCGCGAGAGGTCGTATGTTTCAGTATTTACGTTAGTGGAACTCTAGTGGGTGAAGTGCGACGCGTGGTGTGTACGGGCGAACGTCGGGGTTCCCTCCGACTGGTGCGCCGCGGTCGCGCTCTCGCTCCCCTGCGCCGCGTGTTCGATCTCCGCTTCTTAATTGAAGGGATCTCCTCATATGCCACTTGGATGGCATGTTATCTCAACGTCATTAACACTAATATGCATCAAATTAATGGAAATGACCTACAAACAGAAAGAGTACTATGTTATTATCATTTACATATTATACAACTATATGCTTAGTATTGGGCGAAGTATACTCATGTTGGAGTATCGAATACTATTTAAGAATTAAATACGTCGTCTTTTTAGTTAATTATGGGTATTCTACATCACAGCTAATAGAACATCGCATATGGTGGACGACTAATTAAAATACGACGTTATATAAATATAACATATAAATATAATGATTTATAATTGATCATACTTAAATATTTAAACGAAACATTATTAACTAATACTATGATTACCTATATTATATTTAATGAATATAAAATGTTTCTAATGTTTGTAATTTCTGCATAAATGTATTGTTGCCATTCTGCACTTAAAATTAATGTTTTGTCGCTACACCGCCATCTCTTAAAAACCAGCCGAAACTTTAATATTATGCAGTCGTGAAAAAAAGGTAGTCGATTCGTTCCAATGTACGCTTACTAGTGGCGTATTTTCCACGGTGACATTGTCTCTGTAGTTTCGGAAAATGCCAATAGATGGCGTAACTTGTACATTATTTTCAATGCGCCGTATAACTTAGTTACACGAGTCAGCACTAGATAGCAGTAATTTTGTTTTATGTTGGTCCAACTTTCTTTGAAATGAAGGTGAGGCTTAGATTAGAATACGTGTATTACAATATTAAATAATATTGAGATGCTGGATACCTAAATGCGTGGTAGTTTCGACTACTTACCGTAGCGTATGAAAAATGTTAGCTTAGTGAAAAGTCGGTAATTGGCTTTAGAGTCATTTGAGCGTACAAACTCTAGCATGAAGTAAACCTTTAATAACAAGAAGTCCATGTAGGTAACATAAGTCTAAAATTCCGTTCTGCCCGTATCTAACAGAACTGGACGGGCGACGGTGACGTGATGTAATTGGTCAGTTCGCCACATCTAATGGATCGTCTGTTGTATGTTTGACCGCACATTTGTCATACATTTCTGTGAACTATAATAAAAATCTATTTTGTGAGTAATATTCTTTGTGAATAATGTTTAAGTGTTATAAAGGCTTAGTTTCTTTCACGAACATCTTTGAGTTGACATAAGAGCCTTAGTTGTGGTTTACCTCTTCCGTCTGTACTGAGGTGTAATTATTATTATACTATAATTTTTTTTGAGTCACCTTAAATCATCAAAACAACATTTTTATTTTAGTATTGACAAACTAGTGTATACACTACCTGAATTGTTAACATAGACAATTCCACAGCTGTTTAACCTACAAAAAGAACGTGAGTGAGGTGTCGGCGCATGAGAACAAGGTTTGTTGTCGTAAAGACAATACAACAACTCCTTATGGAGCTCTGGAAGCTCTATGACCAGAAGAAACACTATTTGGTTGGTTATTGGTTGCAATATATAAAATAAATACCTCGCTGTCTGCGGCGGTCAAGCCGGTGTACCCAAAACAAGCGACAAAGCTATCCTCTGGTAATTAACTACAGATATAATATTAAAAGAGTGCGCTTTTCATAAGTTAGACATGCATAAAAGCTTAAAATATTTTATGAATATTAAATGGTGTCGCGATGTTTATGTTAAAATTCATACTATACATTTTTCTGTCTGCACTATCATAAAAAGAAATAGAAAATTCATACACGAAATTTAGAAATCAAATGAGATATACATAAAATATTTTTGGACTTAGAGAGTTCTTGAACTCTTCAGAATTCTTATGAAATATATTTTCGGAATAAATTTGTATTGAATATTATTTTCTTGGCTCTTATCCAGTTTACACTTGTATGGTGATACAAACATCGTAGCTATGTTAGCTGTAAAAGACGATAAGTTTCCATCTAGGTTAAATAAATTTTGCTGTAAAAGGTTCTAAGAATCCATGTAGGTAAGAAGCTTCGGTTAATACGCATATCATTTTGTAGACACGCCAGATTATGTATGTCAGAAAAAAGTTGTAAAGTTTTATTAGGTACCTATTTAATACATTATGTTGAGAATATGAAATTAAACACTTTATACGGATGTTGTCGCGTTGTTTATTTTATTTTAAAACACTTTTATTACATAATTTTGAAAACTCTAACACTATTATTATTGAATTACTGTTACAAGTATGTATGACACTTCAGAACAGTTTAATTTCAATGTATAACATTCGCCTAAACATAAGACAATATTAAATAATTGGTCATTTAATTATGAGGCCGCGACATTCTTGCTCATAAGTGTATTGCTTTTCGAACTGTATTTGGTAAACTTACTAACAACAAAATATCAAGTATTTGATTAGAGTTATTACACAGTTTGATGGTGAATATTTTATAAAAAGTAAACTTTGAAACTAATATTTTAGCTTTACTGTAACTAAAATAAATTTATGTTTTTGTGTAACTCACGATAAACATATAGGTTTCAAAGTTACTAAGTTACTGTGTGCTAAGTACGCCATGATAATGTTGAGTTGACTTTAATGGCGGTTAAAATGTAAATTGTATTTAACATCGCCACCACGTTTGCTTTTTGTACGTGAAACCATTTATACCTAACTGCTTTACAAATCAAAGTCGAGTGGCGAGCAGCGGGCCTGTGGTGTCATTTTTCACTCAAATCAATTCAGAGCACTTTTGGTGCCAGCCATAACTTTGATGTGGATTAGTGTGAAAGCACGAAAGGTGTTCCCTCACTTTGTTATGACGATTATTTAACGTACTCATCCGAATCCCTCGATATATAGTTACTTTTTTGGGTACCTATAAACCTAAAACTGATATAGGATATGTTAATATTTCACTGGCTAGTCGATCATTGGAACACTTGCACAAACTGAAACTTTAAATAAGTAAATTATAGAATATTTATTATTTTATTTCAGTATTTAAAATACATATAAAGAAAAGAATAAAACAAGATCTAGTGGATGCAGAAAGCTAATAGTCAATATTAAGTATACCGGATTCCACCTGAGATTTCTCTCGTGGAGTTCATTAAAACATATATATACTATTCAGGAATAGAGTAGCTTATTTGCTAGTGAAAGATTTTAAAGTAGGTAACGGTTCAGTAGTTTTTAAAATTACATTCTAATTCTAAATTATGTTAGGTGGGCAGATGCCCAGTCTGGTTTAGAGTGTGGAGTGAGGCAAGGGGGTTTAACGTCACACAGTTTATTTAATTTATATATAGACGGGCTGATTGGTGAGCTGAGCAGCACTATGGTTGGTTGTTCTATAGATGGAACAATGATCAATAAGATCAGTTACGCCGATGATTTGGTGCTGCTTAGCCCATCGGTTTGTGGTCTAAGAAAATTACTGACCATCTGTGGGAAATATGCGGAGGCTCATGGCTTGAGGTATAACGCCACCAAAAGCAAAATAATCGTGTTTAAAATCCGCAACAATACACCCATAAATGTTCCGCCTGTAAAGTTACTAGGAATTTCACTGCAGGTCGTCACTGAATTTAAATACGTTGGACATGTGGTTACGGATTCTCTTACAGATGGTCAGGATATCGATAGGGAGCGCAGAGCGTTGGCTGCTCGATGTAATATGCTTGCTCGCAGGTTTGCAAAGTGCTCTAAACGGGTTAAGCTGACTCTTTTTCGGGCTTATTGCCAATCGTTTTAATCGTGCAGCCTGTGGGTAAGTTACACGCAGAAGGCTTACAACGCTCTGCGCGTCCAATATAATAACGCGCTAAGGATGTTGTTGGGACTACCTCGATTCTGTAGCGCTTCGGGCATGTTTGCGGACGAAAGGCTAGCAATGCTTCGGCGAGTCAGGGATGGTTCCAACAATATTCTGGCGAAAAAAATTGATGGCCCGTTTATACAGCACTGGGCGCGTAGACATGTGCGTGCAGATGTACATGACTTTAATTAGGTTTAGGTTATTTTATTTATTACTAACAATAGGCTAAGGTGATACTAACACTATATGGATCATTGGTTTGAAATCAAAATATTATTATATTATTATTAAACAAACTAACGTTACACACGTAGCGTACCTACTTATACATAAATGTCTGTTTATTAGTCTGTGTGTTACTATCACCACATACCTACAATAATTCATACTACTGCGATAAAACATTTACAAGTTGTTGTGAGTACGACGTATGGCCGTCTTGGACGCGTACTGGACTTAAACAAGTGTTGATATATTTTATTGTAGATTTAACAATAACAGAAGTTGGCACAGCGTTATGTCCTCTCAAACCTGAAGAAGCGCTAGACATACATACATATATCCTACAGACGATTGCAAACTTGTGTTCAATTTCTGCCGTAAATAATTCCAGAACTCCTTTAAGACGAATTGTAAGCAGCAGGATAATAACTGTTATCTTTTGCAGTGGCAGTGTAGTGACACCTTTTTAAGAAAACTGTTAACCATCAGGCGCACCCTGCTGAAGACAACTGCAAACAACTATGGTAACATAAGTGCAATAGACAAATATGATATGCAGAAAAGTAATAATGATAATATGACCATATTCGCACCCGTATTGAAGAATGACATACTCCTTTACCTTCATCTTATGGCAATGCGCGCTGCCGCCGGCGTTCCGTGTACAATTGTGATTATCTGACTTTGCTTTTGTAGTTTACGGTAGGTAGCGTATATGTGACTTAAGCATTGTTGCTGCAGGATCAAGAAAATACAGCCATGTCCACATGCGGTGGTGATTGGCTCATCTCCCATCATCAGCAATACGGTAAATTAATAAACTCAGATTGCTAATGCTGCTGCCCATTGCTGCCATATATTTGAATGTATATCTTTAAAGGCACATTATAAACACCCACAGTAGAGCTAGTAGTTAGTCGAGTACTGTGTGGAACAGGTACCTACACTTACTTCGCTTCTAGAAAAATTGCGAGTTTGTGGAATACAAACTTCCAATATTTACTTTGTATCGCTACACGATATTCGATATAAAACAGCATTATGCCGCAAGGTTTCGCGATGTTATACTGGGAAATGATTACAAAGTTCTGCGGTTACCAGTGAAAAGGATAAGTAAAAGTACAATAAAAATTACGAGTCCGATATAAGCAGTAATATATTGAACAGTAAAGTTAACTTGCACGATCTAAC
The DNA here is from genome assembly GCA_963564715.1 of Catocala sponsa. NCBI lineage: Eukaryota > Metazoa > Arthropoda > Insecta > Lepidoptera > Erebidae > Catocala > Catocala sponsa. The sequence goes on from OY751331.1 coordinate 16,413,487, forward strand.
TATGGGGATAACCAATGTCACCCGAGCCTTCAAATCTTCAGTTAAGGTAGTTTTTAAGGGCTGCACCATTGTAATAATTGTCAAAATGATAGTAACTTTAATTGATGAACTTTGGCCAGACAGCTTTGTAGTTGCAGTTTATCCTATAAGTTGTGTGTTATTCGTTATTCACTTTGAATTTTTATTGGTGTGTCATACGGATTCTTATATGGTGTTGTCATTGATATATGTATATTACTGGTAAATTAATAGTAACGGTAACAATAATGTGGTACTAGCTGCAAATTACTCTAAGGCATAGAAAGGGGATTCAAATGCTGTAAGCGCAAAGAAATTATTTATAACAGTATATGATTATGACCTATCTGCTAAAACCTTATACACAGAGCAAGGTATACTGCGGTGCAGGTACGTGTAACGATGATTTGATTTCATGATCTATGACTTTAGACGACTTTAGGTAGATAATATTTTATGTATATAGGTAATAATACCTACGAGTATAAGCTCATCAGATGTTTACATATACATACCTACATCAGTTTAATATCGTTATCAAATGTTTAGAAGTAACATAAGTGACTTCCAGTTTAAGGTTTTATACAATTATTCTTGCTGAGTTATAATGTATGATATAGAAATACGATACATTATAACTCAGCAATAACAACTCAGCGAAACCTTAAAAACAAACTAACCCGACAACAATATTCAGTTAGTCGAACAAAGAGCAAGTACACACGGCTACACATCAAGTTAGACAGCCTATATACGCATAACTACGCTACATACAGAATAGAGAATTGTCGGAATGGGACAGTGCATAGTGGTGTCTATGTAATGGCAAGGATAAAGCGTAATAAAAATATAACGCACTCTCTCGCACGATTCGCAGCGTACAACTTCTAATAGTTCAAAGTCCAAACAGTATAGGTGTGTCGCTGTGTGTACGAAGCAAACTTTAAACGGTACTTCTCGACATAAAGAAAATAAAAAAGAAAAGAAGAAATCAAATCTAAAAGAAATACATTTACATTTGGATCGTTATAGTTTAAAAATATTATTATTACGATTTAGTATTTTTTATTCACATATTCCAATATGTTATAGAACTCCCTATAGAAACAATGTTAAAATCTACTTATAAACATTCAGGTTAGCGAGTTCAATAAAATTCGTACTTCACTTGATAAAATATGTGCTGTATAATAGAACATATTAAAAATGAGAGCAATAATTAACTAAAAATTAAATCGTATCTGTGTGTAGTTATAAAAAGGAACGTAAGATAAAATTACGCCAACCATACACAGGCCACATGCAATAGCGACCGAACCTATTGCCGTTTCTAGCCACATTTTCAGAGAATTTCCTGACAGACAAACCCAATAAAACTTTATTTGTACCAGGAATTGATACTGGAACTGGGCGATCGGTATTGCTGCAAGCGCTATTATTATGTTATTGGATCATCTAAGCTGTTGACGATTAAACTTTTTAAAATACGTAAGAAGACGAGTCTTCTTCTATCACTTACTTGTTATATAATAGACAGAAATATAGTGCGCTTTAAATCATACTTAGACACTACCGCCTATAAAAAGGTTTATCCGGAGGTGAACATTTTCGACAACTATAATTAAGGAGCGATCCTATTCTCATACACAAAATAGTTAGAAATTAGAATTAGTGCCGCCATTCAGAATTTCTTGACAGAAATATCGAATAACACTAATACTCGACTCAGGCTCGATTAACTCGAGACCGCATGAATAGCAGTCGTATTAACAAAGAGTGCACTGTAAAAATCGTAACACAATCCAATTAGGCGACTACTATTATATATTAACAATATGATTTGATCGCGACTCATAATTTTGTAGTTTGTCAAACACGGCTTGAAATAAAACGACTCAAAGTGAATCGCTTCGTAGCATTGTCTATGAGAGCGCGCGAGCGCGGCATTCACAATTTCACAATCAATTAAACAGAGACGGTGAAAGTATTTTTATGAAATGGTTGAAATGTGTTTGGCTCACGAGGTTAACTTTACTTGGAAGTGTTATAATATTTTTTTTGTAAACAACATTGCATAGATGTGTTTGTCAAGTTGTTTGATGGTTTATAATGTAAAATGAATCGAACGGCTTTGTTATAACGAGTGGCAAAATAAAAGCGCTGTTTTACTAAAATATTTTCATCTTTTCCAATAGCATACTGCGGCTTTTTAGTTATTTCGTATTGACAGTAAGCTTAAAATAGCTCATTTTCATTCAGGCCTGAAATATATTCCGATAACGGGATGCAGTGAATGTAAGGTTCCTTGGATGTGAAGGTTTATGTATCGGATAGAAAGATCTGGATTTTGGTTAATTGGAGTCTTGTAACTAAAACCATTTTATAGAGGTACTCGTCTTACTACAACATACGATCCTTAAAGTAAATAAAATATTATATCTCCATAATAATGTTTTTTAGGTGTGCCATGATAAATAAGTAATATTGACCTTGTTGATTTGTTTAGATCTGTTGTACATGTTGCGTTTGCTTAGTATTTAGAAGGATGGTTGAAGAACTAGACAGCTGCAGCTTCACTAAAGTAAGCACTAGACAACGGATTTCGAAAATTGATAGGACCAGGCAAAACATTAACATATCATTATATATTGGATTACACAGTAGTAATCTGGTATTGTCGCTATTTTAACAACAATATACAGCATAGTGCTCTCTTAAATTATATATAAAATATAACAAGCAGTTGAATAATGCTGTGTACATTGTTCGACCACTCGGGTACATTGTATTTAGACTGAAAGCTCATAGATAATATCACTAGCTGATAGGTGAACTCTGTGATATATTGTAATATGAACTTGTTACTAGTACTTATGATTTATGCCATAATCCTGCGACTGGATAGCTGGTTAGTTATCACAAGTTTCAATAGGCGATAATTTGTTTTTATTATTTTATTGTTGCATCCAGCTAAATTTATTCCATACAGTTTGTTAAATATTAACATGAAAAGTGACAAAAAGTACTGGCTAATCTTTTGATTAGCTAGTACTTTTTGTCCTTTTGTACTTTTTACCCTTTTGGGTAGACGGTATTTTCCTCACTCGCCTTGCCTCGCAACCTTCCACACGACTGATTAAGGCCCAGTTCCTTCATTCAAGAAATGAGACGTTTTACTTACGGACATTTAATTTTGGACATGTATGAAAAATATGTCAAAATATAACTGTCGGTAGGTGAAACAACTCGTTTCTTGAATAAAAACACCGGGCCTTAGTGCGCTCGTTATGAGTCTGTATGCTAAGCTTGAGCAAGATTGTAGTTAATACAATAAACTTTACCGGTGCGGTATAGTTATTCAAATAATATTTTAATGCTGAAGTAAAAGCAAAACTTATTTAATTATACTGCCTTTAAATGAAATAAGATTTACTGTTATCAATGTTATCATATGTTAACAAGTTTATTTTACATTCGGTGTATAATCATTGCCATTCAACATGGCAACGCTGCCAGTTTTCTGGGCACACTACCAGTCGACTGTAATGCGGAGAAATTCTATGACGCCTATTAGAGGGTTTTAGTTTTTCTTTTTATTTTTCTTTTTGTTTCTGTTTTATAATATTTTAGGCATAAATAAGTTTTAAAGAATTATGTTTATTGATAATATTCTTACAGTAAATAAATATTCAGTTAGACATTCGGTGTACAAAACTTTGCATGAAAATATAATTACTCGGTTAGATTGGTAAAAGGTTATTAGTACTTTTCATTTAACTGTGTACAGACTACAAGTAAGGTATGACGTATCAGGTCTCGTTCGTCGTTCACGCAGCACACTCCCTTAAAGTCTAAGTTACGGTAACTAGAATAATATTGTTTTGCTTGATTAATTGGATTAATTAGTATTAATAATTGTTTTGTCACTAAGCCAATTATCAACGCTAACTATTGGCAGAATAAAATTATATTTATTATCTTCGCGACAGTTCAGTGTCCCGACAGATTTATTGGAATACATAACATATACAGTGTGACATTAAGATGGAGTCATATTTAAACAAATATTGTGTAATGCTACGTTGACACTCTTGCCGGGCCTTGGCAAATGTTCACAAGCTACAAGCCTTTAAAAACGCTTGGATGCTATTTAAACGCTTGTGAGTGCGTCAGTGTGTTTTGAACAAGCAAGCATGGCAGACGTGGAGGCTGAAGTTGTGTCAGCTATGGCGTTTGGCTTGACATATTTTTATTAAAAAGTATTATCATTCCTACTATTATAGAAATGCGTTGTAGAATATATTTTCTTTAGAATACAATAAATTTATTTCTTTATTTTAGTTATAAAGTCCTAATCGATTTCGGTCACGGCGGCCAATCTAAACCGAGTTATTATAGTATATTATAGTGCACAAGTGTACAAACACAGGTGCACTCTCTGTTCCCTCACACTCATAGTCCGATGGGACGACAATCCGACACGACCGGAGAGAGATCAGGCGCAGGACCCACGGCTTTACGTGCCTTCCGAAGCACGGGGGTGTAAACATCACCAACTTCCTGACTCCGGGCTGCTACTGAGTAATTCTAAAAGGTAAAACCCTGTAATTAATTACTTGACTCGACCCAGGATTCGAGCCTGGGACCTCGTGTTCAGCAGTCGCGCTTTGCGACCACTAGACCAACGAAGAAATCATACACGGTCGTATACAGCGCAGCGTAGAAACACCCGTTCTGCGCGAGCTTCTGAGCGACACTAAGCACGCGCCAACGTGTAAATACGTCGCAAGCGCTTGCAGCAAGCTTCCTTTGATCTGTGTTCAAAAACCGACACCAGCACGGATCGGCGTCAAGCTCACGCAAGCCAAGCCAAACACCCCGATCACACGCCTGTGTTCGTGAACACTTGTCGAGGCTTGCCAAGCGTGTAAACGTGCCATAATAGGTAAACATTACAAATGTTCTATGAAATAAAATTGGTAATAGTTAAAGGTATATTTAAAGATGTATGCCATATGAGTTACTGTATATTTATGTTACAAAATATAATAAAGCCGTCTGTAGGTGTCGCCGTATTTTCAGTTCTGTCGGTTTGGCCTGTGAACTCGAAGACCTTTAAGTCAGACTAATTAATATCCTCCGATGTTTTGACTATGAAAAAATAAATTAATCTGGAGAAAATGTAAACTATTAACGATTCTTCTGTGTTTTCATTACTACCATTGGCAGGGTTACCAAGCATATCCATATTACCAGTATTAATATAAAATAAAATGCATATATTTTTATTTGGTAACAAACAATTGTATATTATCATGCCTTATCCTAAGAATATTACATCAATATATTCAGTGTCACTGGCTGTTAAATAAGTTTAAACTAACCATGATATTTAGATATGTTATTCATTATGTGATTATAAACAAAATTCTAGCAAAGTATCGCTAATTATATTAATGTATCGAATCAATCGATCGTATCAATTATAATGCAATATCAAAAAGTTATTTACATTATAAATTGTAATGTAATGACTCCTAAAATTTTGTACAATCATATTTAATATTTTCAATATTTTAAAAATGGTACAAAAAGCGTAGTACTGTACAAAGCTCACAAAGTGTTTCTAAGATATTTCTTAGAAAAGCTTAGCGTAGCTTTCAACATTAAGCTTTTATAAGAAATATCTGGCTTCAGCCTCATCAAATGAAAAAGCTACCGTGTACTGTTGGACAGTTTAACAATTAATATGCTATCTAATTTGGTTTCTAATTATTTTCACCTTATCTCTATACAACAATATGTTATAACCCATCATTGTACTAATAATTCAATAAGCTTAATTGTACAACAAATAGTATTAAAATATCTATTATTAAAGCATTTCGAGATAGTTCTGAATATATTTCTGTTAGCTTTTTCGACTTCGAGTTGGTTTAGATGCACGGATTGCGCGTGGTTCAAGTTGTCTACTCACTAATGTCATTGCGTCAAGTGTTGTGGGTTCGTTCTTTAGACGGGATTCTTTATTTGTGCGTCCATATACAATCGTTACGTGACTAAGTTCTTCACATTCATTGTTTAAATGTTTGTAAAGTCCCTCGATACAGTCATCATTATAAATCGTGCTCCCGTTCAAACTCCCGTTCAAACGAGGCGCAGACACAAAATCATGTACCTAATAATTCTAATATTATGAATTGGAATGATTACATTAGTATACTTATTTGTATAGTAGCTTCAAGTTAAGTACTTACTTAAAGTAATATGTAGCAATTCGTTACAGAACATAGCTAATTACAACCTAACTCTCTTACCGCTTACAACTTATAAGCAATAATTATACGAAAGATTAATCGCATACTGTCACACTCATGTTAGGTTAAAGAAGAGAGATGGCGAGACTTTTATACTTATAGATAAAAGCTATCTGGAGGTGGTAGTACAAGCCCTTAACGTAACATGCTTTATCTTGCATTTGCGCTCGAAACATCTTTTACATTTAAATTAAATACTTTATACGAATTTTCCAATAATAGTAGATAGTGTTAGAGTTTCAAAATTATGTAATAAAAGTGTTTAAAGTAAAATAAACAACGCGACAAAATCCGTATAAAGTGTTGTATAACATTCACATCACACATCTTTTGCATTTAGTAATTAAACAGTTATGGATATCTAAATAATTTTTAATACGTAGTTTGCACCAAAAGGTATGAAAAACAACATTTCAGGGACTGATACATACAAAACACCACAGTAAATTTAAAAGAAAAAGAATAGGTATTCTTTTAAATCATTCTTCCTTCGTTTTATTCAATAATACCAAGTTATACAATCCAAGAAACTGGTGGTGGGCACATAAATTAAAGCCATTTCGTCCTTAGGCAAGAAAATCTCGATTATCTCAATAAAAAAGAAACACGCCGGACATCCGTCTTTTGAGTAAAATAAAGTTAGTAATTTCGTTCCAGGCTGGTTCAAGGCTAACATTGCCCATTTTATTTCTTATTATTAATACCATATTATACATAGTAATGTCAATGTTGATGATAGCACTTGAATGGCACAGTACATTCCTATGTACTTCCTATCCTTAAACTATAACTTTCTACTGCCTATATTTATTACATATTATGCTTTTACAAAAGTAAAAGTATACATCGAATAATAATATAGTTATTTAACTGTTGCTTAAACTACACAGATCACATACTGCCTGCTACTCTTCTTCTTATCATACTATATATATGTTTTCTTGATTTTTACATAGCCAGCTGCACAACCCTACCAAGGTCGTCGTTGTAATTATGCTTATAAGTAATAAATTATAAAAGAATATTTTCATAGTGAGATCCTTAGTTCCTCTCTGTTCGTTCACGTTTCAGACTCTGAAACAAAAGTAGTAAAAAGAGGCATTAGAATAAAATAAAAGGGAATTATGAATAACCGTTCATTAAACAACACCAGGACACTCGCATTTAGACTACGCCGGGGCACATTAAATGATAGCCAGAGGCGCAAAATAGAATTTATTTCTTTCAATACTTAGAGAAAACGCCTGATGCTAATAACACAGTTTTAGATAGTCTAACAGCGGCATTTCAGTAAAAATTTAAGGCTGGAACTGAAAACTGATTTAAAAATAATCCTTAATAAGACCCATATAAAGTAGTTTAATTTGATAGCAATACAATCCTTAATACGAACTAATATATTATACTTTTTGTGTCATCGAAACCTCAACATCACGGAGAACATATACCTATTTTCGTTGTTTTGTACAGAAAACTTTAAAACTGTTAACATTTTAAGGCAGTACTCATTAGTTACAACTAAGTTCTTTACAGAAATTCAATTTATCTTCCTCTTTTCTTTTACTTCTAGTTAGTTTTCAGTTCAACTCAAACGTGGTATGGCAAACGGTAATCTTTACTTAGACACCACAACCCAAGAATTATTTAAAAAAAAGGAATAATCTTACATAAGATGTATACAAAAAAAAATAAGAATTGTATTTATTTCCTTACCGTTATTGCATGATTTCTGTTTTTCTTTTAATAAAATTGGTCCTAAGTGTTTGGTGAGTAAATAGCCAATAGGCGTGGTAACCAGTATGGCTTGAACAGTAATCCTCATGTACTGTTCGGCATACAGCATTTCCTTCTCATCGTATGTGCCACGCGATATTAACGCGTTGTAGGCAACTGGACACAACACCGCCTGAAAGTGAACAATAAAATAGTTAGATATATTAATTGTCAATTTATATTGCTAACAATTACGCATATTTGTTTCTTTGGTATTACTTACACTAGGAATAAAGCATGTGTCGCGGGGGCCTATAGAAACATTCAAACAACAGACACAAAGAACACAAACTCGTCATAACTATTAGTGTATCACATAAATATTTGTCCTGTGTGGGAATCGAATCCACTACAATCGGCGGACTGGCAGTGGCGAGGCGACCACTTAAACCACTGCGCCATTTGTGTGTCATGCGTTTTGGTTGGTCGGGTGGTGAAGCAGATTATGCACATCAAGCCACCAGCACAAATATGCACCCTGGTGTGAGTTCGATTTGAAAAAAGATTTTGCTGTCCATTGAAATTTTTTCCTTTTTTAATGCAGGGCTATATCCATGTTAAATATTTATGGAAACAAATAGTTTTAAACGATTTACAGTTACAGCAAGGTGTAGTAAGTTACACATATACACAGGTCTTATGTCTTAAAAAGGCTAGGCATAGTGTATGTTTGATGCCCTCATTTTTCCACATGATGAAGAAGGCGAGTCTTTTACCATCTACCGGTCATAGTTCCAGATTTACTGTTACTGAGAATTTCTCAAAAATGTAAGCCGAAATTCCCAAAACCTCTTTGCCTGAACGAGGAATCGAATCGGAGAACTCATGCACAGCTGCTGTTGCATTCACTACCGCTGCGACACTGAGACATTGAATTAAACAAAGTAATTAAGCTAAAATAAGTAGTGTAGGACGCCCTCCGACCAGGTGGGATGACGATCTGCGAAAGACTGCAGGCAGATACTGGATGCGGCAAGCTGAAGACAGGGCGCTATGGCGCTCTTTGGGGGAGGGCTATGTCCAGCAGTGGACTATTAGCCTGATGATGATGAAGTAAATGTAAGTTTTACATACATTTGTACTTTTAAGTACATAGAATATTTAACTTTGTACTGTAAATGGTTTTGACTGTTATGGGCTACAAGGCACATAATTGAATAGTTCATACAAAAGGGTTGTAAACTACCCGCGTGGGGCACACCGGTTTTAATGCGTATCCCTAGAACTTGTTAAGCCGCGCGGGCAAGTCGTCAGACGAGAGGATTAATCTGAGCAAGCGTTTAATTGAATATAGTTTCTGAATAACAATATCGGCATTTACTGAATGTTATATCTGTAATTTATTTACAGAATGGTAGTAAAGTCCCCCGCGACACAGGTTACAAACCAAGAGCAGATTATTCTATAAAATAAAATTATATTAAAGGCAAGGAATGGGTATGGTGATCTGCACCTTTGGAACTCTCACTTGCTGGGCAAATAACAGTAAAAGTATTACCAGTTTCTTACCCCGTAAGACAGTAGTACTCCTGCGGGTGAATAGGCGGGTGAATTATTCGTCACCAAATAATTAGGCAACAGTAAACCCATACATATAATTACAATAAAAAAATCTATATATGAGTTGAGAGCAAAAAAAATGTAAGATAGGTTCTCGGAAAGAGTTAATCTTTACATCCCATGTGACCATCTGTGATTGCAATTGCATCACATATGCATATTACATTGCGACGAGGTTCAACTCACATCTCTAAAATAGACTCTCTATTTGGTTGGTATTGGTTTCGCTGCGTTGCCACATATCCAGCCTTATTCAATGTACTACAATTACAATATGGCGGAAGTTGTAATTATCCCTAGTTCGTTTAAAAAGCATCTCCAAATAATAAAATTAGACACGTACCTCCACTATAGACTTTGGTATCCACGTACAGCAGACGAATAATCTTTCCCGCATCGAAAAATTTGTGCATACCAGGAAAGCGACACTCAATCTTACTGCCACACATATGCACAATATCCCAAAACCAATCAGCATCACGTTCGATATAGACGCATTTATCTGTAACAGGAGACGTAGAAAAATTATTTACTGCCCCTAAACGTCTAGATGGAATGAGGACATAAAATCCTTTATAACGGTTGTATACTTAATGCACTTTGACATCGTTATCTAAAAATAAGTGTCATCATTCGCGGTGTTTTCTCTTTTAAATAGAAATGGTTCAGTTGGCAGTACTACTAATCAATGTGATAATGAATAAAATAATAGGCACATTTATATATACGAGTCATGTTTCATATTTAGCTATCTTCAACATTACGATTCTTCTTACAAGTAAGAAAATTCTACAAGTAGGGAAAATGGCAACCTTTTGGCGTGAGTACACACGACTATGGATTTCTATTTTACACACACCCACACACACATGTGTGTAGTTTGATTATATTTGTATCCTAGACTAAAATAATGGACATAATTACCACGAAGAAGGTGCCGGTGTAAGCGAACAGAATGGGCTCTAGAGAGGACCACATGACGCGATAAGTGGTGGACGCGGGATTTTTGTTTAACTTCCACCCGTCCTTCTCCCAGCACTTTGCTGCTGTGGCGTTACACGCCAACACTGCTACGCCACCTATAATTTAAACATGTGTGTTTTTGACATAGTAGTTTGAATCAATATTGGTTTGTGATATACTCCGCCATTTGAGTATAAAATAAAGGAAATATAGTTGACTAGGTATAGTACCAATTTTGAATCTATAATAGATAACATTATAATGAGGAACGATTTATATTTTGTATTGTAGTTTGAGGTGAATGAACTCAGAATCTGCTGGCTGATTTTAAAATTTAATTAACCTCGGAAGTTTCTTTATTCAAAAGTAACAGGTTATATGTATAACATCATGCAGCGATCCACAGAAGCGGATTATTAATTATATAGGTGGGTTAAACCATGCGGTACGGTTAATTTGGAATAAAGTGAATTCCAATATTATTCAACCCTTGCTGTCGGTTTGCTAATGCTGTACAGTATTGGAGTTTGAAAACAATGGGTCAGTGTGTTATGCATAAAGCTAGTAAGTTATATCAATTAGTATCTAGTATTAGGTAATTTGGAATCTCACATAACTTTTTAGCAAATATGCATGTAATTACTAAGTAGGTCACTATTAGATTATGAAGTTAAAATGTTAAAATTGACTCAGAAATATAATTATTACAATTAAGACTTCCCAGTTCTTTCATGTGCCTAAAAATTACGTATCATTATTTACGCTTGTGCATCAGCATAGGAGACCTTTGCAACATCATGCAAACATAAGCTCTTTCTTCGTAAATAAGATTAGAAACTGTTTGCTTTTGGCTTTTTGAACAAACCACATGATGGTAAACACAGGTAGATAGTATTGTATGCACTGCCATGGCTTACTAAAATATCTTACCACGTGATATTAAATCACTGCAATGAATGACGTTAGTTACAAAGAGCCGGACGTAGCATGGGAAAAGTCAGCTACAGTCGGTATGTAGGCAATAAGCAGTAATTCAATTATAAAATATTTCCTATTTTTATTGGATCAAAAATCACATACACTAAATAGTGAGTGCTTTAATTCTACACTACAGAATATGTACAAGCATAATCAAAACAAATAAAAAAATCTGGAATGCCGCAACTCTGAGACTATTTACACGAAGCTTTTCTCACCGATCCGTCCTGATTATGAAATGATTATATAAACATACAAATATTAGCATTATATAGTATTTGAAATTGCTAGGAACCATCAAATATCTGATAAAGCCGTTGCAAAATGTTTATATTTCATATTTCGTTCCGTTGAATAATTCGATTCTGTGGATTAATTTCACGGTTTTATTGCTTCACTTTGTATAAAGCACGATTCCGTTTTATCGATATCATAACATAAATCAATTTAGTCAAATTATTTAGAAAAAGTAATGCCCATTATTGAAGTACTTATGTTCAGAATAAAAACAATAAAGTTAAGAATGATCCCGTAGGTATAATAAAACTACTCGTAAGACAATAAAACGTTACTTTCGAAATGCGAGTTTTGTACTCACATTTGTATAATTCGTTTGCTTGTATTTGATGCTTATTAGTTGAATATTTCGAAACATTTTCTAAACCTATGAAGTTAACTTTATCCATTTAGCAAAAGAGACATTTCGAAATAAGGCATCACAATTTATGTCTGATTAAATAAATAATTTGTATATTTTATCTATGTGGCTGCTGCATAAAATGTTAAACTCTTAAAAATTTTAACTTTTCTAAGAATTAAACCACAGTTAATTAATTTTCCTGGCTTTCCTTTACATCGCACCTGCGGAACAGTGCTTTATGCGCTTTGTTAAAAAAAAACTAAGCATTTTTCGGTAATTCCACAAATTGGACGGTTCTTTGTTTTTCTAAATAATGGCATTGTTAAAAAATTGTTATTTGCAGCATTTATAGTAGTTATATTTTGTACCGTGGATGATTTCTGTTAATAAACAATGCAGTACGTAATGTAATCAAGATTCTAAAGAACAGATAATATTTATCTAAACAGACTATTATTAATTTACTTGATTATTATTTATTTATAACGTATCGTAAGTTTACTCACTGAATTTCTTGACTGCGACTACGATATAGTACGTGATAGTTATAAGGTGCAAAATTTCAACAAGTTCCCGCTTATGTATGAGAACACACGCGAGAAGTGTATGAGAAATAGCAAGTGTTCTACAGGCTAGTTTTAATGCAACATTGCCTGTTAAAAGAAGGGAGCACGGAAGAGAAAATGCTCTGTATTGCTGTTAGATCGAGTGCACTGTTTTGTTGCAAATATCATACTTCCTCGTCTTGTATTATGATATTTTTCTCAAGGAACTTTTGAAAGAAATAGTAGTCTTTCATTCGATATGCGGTTATAACATCGAGTTTTAAGGAAGTTTTTAGTTTACTAACACTCACTTGGTTTTCTAGAATAAAGGAAATTGATATAATAAATAAGTAAGTTTTCACCAACATTACGCTCCTAGAATTGGCGTAACTGCTTATCTTTTATGAGATTGGTTATACTTCAAACTATTGTTAAGGGATGATGGTCTTTAAGATGATATTTTCCAATATTATCTACTTATAATAATTACTTTATATGGTACATATAGTTATTTTGAGAACATTGCATTGTTATTTATTAATTTAATGAAATGAAATGAAATGTCAACAACGCAATTTTCTAATACTGTTTATAATATTATGCTTACTCTCATGATAGACACAGAAATCGTAGCTAAATAAGAACTAGACATATTTTACTTACCGGTGCCACCCCATCCGTATTTCGCGGATAAAAAGAAAGTGAATAGTCCTCCTACTAGCACGAAGAGGAGGCGCAACTCGGCAACGAAGAAGTCTTTCGAGTGAGGCATGAACTTCGCGAGGGAACCCCAGCTGACGCCGACAACTACGCCCAACAACAGCGCGAATGCGGCCTGCAACCGTCATGTTACGTGAACAAAGATAACAGCCAAATGTTATAAATCTATTTTAGTCGCCATGTTATCAGACTTAAATCTATATTGGTGATGCTGTAAATAGTGATTAATTTTGCATCGATAAATAATCGTCATTTTATTGCTGTAATTCTAAAAAAATTAACGTACTTTCATGCATAATTTAGAAAGATTGCAGATTAATGTAAGAGGCTACTTAAGCATTGATTAGTTTGGCTTGTTACGATTAGTAGAATGTCTTATAAAGATATTATTTTTATTTCGGCATAAGTTGTCGACTTCAATTTTATTTACAATACAAACTTATATCACTTGCATGTGATCGTAAAAGCCCGCTTTTGATTTATAGATGACTAGCTGTTACCTGCGACTTCGTCCGCGTAGATTTTAACTAAAAAGTGTTTGTCTCCGCGTAACCCTATTTTTTTTTCTAAATACAATGTAGTCTAAGTTACTCCTTATAACATCAGCTATCTGCCAATGAAAGTCCCGTCAAAATCGGTTCAGCCGTTTCGGAGATTAGCCGGAACAAACAGACAGATAGACAGACAGACAGACAGACAAAAATTAAAAAAATATATGTTTTCGCATAGGTACTTTATATACTTTCATATGCATTAAATAAAAAGCTGTTATTTTGACATTACAAACAGACTTTTCAATTTTATTTATTTGTATAGATGCATGTAATCCAAATAACACAGACTAGTAGACTATAGTATATATATATATGTCATTTTATTTGAGATTAATATTAGAAACAATGTTATACTATATACTATATATTAGCTTTGCGATTGGTGAGACGAAACAATAATAGAATAATATGTCACGTTATTTAGTTGAATTGCCGGGATCACATTATTATTTAATAAGTTGTAAATGTAATAATGCGTTATTATGATTGGTGTACAGGTACAGATTGACTGATAAGTGATTACTCTCTATGTTTTGGAAAGACGTTTGGAAGTTTGTTACTTAATCTCGCGTAAAGTGTCGATCGGATTTGTTAGAATATTGTACCTCAGATAGATCTGTCAACCAACAAACAGGTTGGGATGAAACTTGGCCCAAAGATAGTCCTTGACCCAAATTAATTCACTAGCTTATGGAATTCTCGCGAGCGAAGCCGTGGGCAGAGTATAAATTAAAGGAGAATTATTACTTTATTTACCTTCACATATCGGTAAGGTTCATCGGCTTCATGCATCATGAAGCTGTGTATGACGCCGAACACGCCAACACTGAGGGCAGTATCAGTTCCGCCCGCGGTACAGATCAATTGAGGCCAGTTCTGAGGCAGGCTCTTACCGCCACTGATCTGTTGGATCGTTGGCATTAGTATCGCGCAGGATACTGAGGCATACATCGACCCTAGTAGGAAACCTGAGAAGCAAATGTATTACACTAAAGTCAGTTAAATCGTTATAAAGAGACTGCACGGATGACGTAGTGGTTTTAGTGGTCACCTCACCACTACGACTATGCCTAGTGTTGTGGGTTCGAATTCCACACGAGACAAAACTTTGTGTGATCCACAAATGGTTGTTGCGAGGCAGGGTGTTCTTTGTGTCCGCTGTTTGAATGTTTGTAAAGTCTCCCGCGACACAGGATTTATTCCTAGTGCGGGAGTTGTCTTTTTAATGACTAAGAAGAAAAAGGTAAACAAAGGAAATGTTGCGGCAGCAGGAATTTATACCAATTTGCATGATCGGGCTAAGCGTGGTTGAGGTTTTCTTTAAAAAACATCTCATTAGCAACATGCAGTTTCCATAGCACTGCGTTCAGTAAACGACAATAGGATCACAGACAGAAAATCCGAATAAAACCTTTCTCAAACCGGGAATTGCACCTCATATTTCATGCATACCAGTCGCATTCACTACCGTTGCGCAACCAAGGCAGTGTTAAATCTTGATCTATCATACTCTTTAACTGTGAAATGAATACATCAGACGCTTCTTAATTGACTATAAAACCTTTGAAATCGTTTAATATGTATTCAATGTAACGTTTTATACATTCAACGAGATTGTTCAATTTCTTAAACAAAAAAATACCTATGTAAAAACTACGCGATTGTCATTGAACCACACCTTGACATCTATCTATTCTTCGCCTTAATAAATAACTGCGTGGAAGCGTTAACGTCAACGGCGATATGATACGCTTCAGTAAACATGGTGATAATGCTATAAATATCATATATTTACTTATTCTAATAGAGTAAAACTTGTGTTCCGCAATGCCGAAATCTTACTGCAACTACAATTTAATTCTTTAGTGTGAGTGTGCATGCGTTTGTACGACGAGAAAACATAAAGGTGAATAAATAGAAGCGTGAAAAGTAAAACAGAAGTTGACGTTAAGAACTTTTTGCTTTGATGCTTTGTTCACGAAATCGGGCCGAGTAATTAATTACAGGTGTGTAGCGTGGTGGCACTGGCGGCACGGCTCACGCTGGCGGCTGGAGCGCATCTCAATGGCGTTCCCGCATCATACGACCAAAATGCATTCAAATCTTTTACAATACGAGTTTTATGCCGGAATTTATTGAATTGCCTCTGTATTGCACACACACAGGGCTCTATTGTGCTCAGTGTTCCTACCAATTTTTATTTTATACGCAGTTTGAGGTGTTCGTACTTTTTATCGAATGCTCGTCCGCGATTTTTTGTAAGCTGGCGCCAATTTGAGAGCCAAATAACTGTCACTAATAAACTTGATATCTCAATAACGGGCAGTGACTACGTTGCTTTGAATTATGGCCGGCGAGGCAAATTTATTTAAAAATAGAACAGTTTAAAAGACATTATTATAATTGACAAAGATTGAGTGACTGAATCACGAACAAAGCTATATTTGACTGCATTCTGCGATTGTATTTTAGCAGTTTGATTCATCATGTAATATGTGGTACAGTTCTTGCAACTCACGAAAGCGAGCGGGCTTTATATGTGTAAGTGTCGCTCGCAACTGACCGCCCGCACTGTGCTGTGCATGTACACGTTTACCACAAATAAAGCCCGCTCGTCTTCGTGAGTTGCAAGAACTATATAAACAGTTGCAGGAGTATGCGGCAGTTGAAATAGTCTATATCTTCTCCTAATTACCTCTATTTACCCTCACGGGAATGATGTCGATGCAGTCATAGCAATGACCGTAGTTTAGTGGAACTTAGTAATTAGGTAAATAAAGACCAACGTGCTTATACTTAAATTTAAGTAATACTTACAGTACTAGTACTTTTTCTTGAAGGAGATGTTTCTATTCAATTCGTAATGATTCATAAGTTTTGTTTTATTAACAATGAGTATAATAATAACATATTGTTGAATTGAGTGAATATTTATGGAAACAAGGAATATTTACCCCACATCCAAGGGTAGTCAAGAAACACATGCATGCATACAGCGAGTGTCACGACCTCCGCAGTCCACGGCAGCACTCCGAGAGAAGCGACCAGTTGCCAGTTCTTTTTCATATAAGCGATATCCCACGCCAGAGATCCTTTTCCCAAAATTATCACGGGGAAGATTTTCCTATAAATGTATTATTATTTTTAAATTCAATATGTACTATTGCTAAAATTAATATTCAATCTCAACTATAAATAGAAATATTAATAAAGTACAAAATAATTGTAATTTAATGTATAATAATTAATATTTTCGAATATCATTACAGGCCATTATCAGTCTAAATTGATTTCGCTAAGCTTAATAACATTTTCGATAGCAAATAGGATTGAACGAAATAATTTATACTTTATTGATAATAATTACACTTGAATATTGTATCGGCAAAAGTGTGTAGAAATTAAGATTTATTTAGTCACACTCCATTTTTTGGCTTGTTAAGTAAACAAAATTGGTGTAGTGACATAAGAACCAAATAAGACAAAATTGATTATAGATAGACGAATCTTAGCCTGCAGTAAACACGTAATGGAAGATGGTCATCTTGCTAATACTAAAGCGTCAAATTGTTGTGTCAAGTATGGGTTTCCGTTGGGACCGTATTCCGTCATTCGTAAACTCGCCATGATATAGCATTCATCACCACAATGGATATAATGACTTTGTTAATTTGAAAAAAGAATCCCCTTAGATTACTTTACCTTAAAAATGCATCAATTTCAGTGTATTCGCGCATGTCAAGGAACCCGACATTTCTTGCGATGATGCCAGTGAGGAGGGCTGCTAATAGAGGTGGTAGTGAGGTAGTTGTCTGTAGTACGTCTCCACTGACCCAGGCCGCGACGCCTACCACAGCCAACCTGAACCAGCGGCCGTCCCAACACCAGCCTTCGCCAAAAGCACACCACAGCAAACCCCATGTTCCTAGGCCTATGGTCAAGATAAGTAAATATAGACTCGTTGGTAAGAATAAAAATCATTACCTATTTATGTTTAGTAACATTACGCAATTATTTATCAATTATAGATTTACTGATAAGATTTAATAATTTTTAACAATATAAGACCTTGATAAAAAAATTTGTTAATCCAATTTTTATCTTTTTCCCTTAGGTGGTACATTGATCTTTCGTTTGCCGAAAATTAATCACACGATACACAAACATGTTTTATACATGGAAGGGTCTAGCCGTACTTCCACGGCGTAGCAGTCCTCGATAGGATAGGTTATCGTAACCTATATTATAGAAGACGCGAATAGTAGTTGATCGAGTAGATATTAGCTCTATATTTAAGTTAAATGAAGAGCTATTTAAAAAAGTTTACGCTGACTACTTTTATTCAAAGCGATGGTTTAGCTCATTTTAAAGTTAGTAAAATAAAAATAAACGGTATCGTTATGGTACACTTTTTATTGTATTTTTTTACAATTTCCTACGTTTCTCGTTTACATTTCTGAATTAGGAATGTGTAAATCTAAGCAAATACGAACAGCAAGAGCGTATCATGACGATGCGCTAATCATATAATGTAGAAACATGTACGCGCGTGGACACTGATAAGCTAGTTACTACAAAATAGACCAAAAAGTTATAAGGTAGTTGACAACCGGTGCCATAGCTTTTGTATACTGTCAAAACGCAACTTTTCAAAAGATTAATAAAATGCAATTTAAATTCATTTATTGAGCGGCACACCGGTCAGAAACGATAATTTTTAAATAAGTCTGGTTTTATTTGGGTTTGATCCATAGGAAACTGCTATTAAATAAACTGTAAAGTGTACCATAACACTACCATTAAGTTGTACTTGCCTAGTTTTAAAATTAATGAAGACTATATTTATACACTTTGAAATAGAGATAGACTAGGAAATCTTTTTTTAGATAGCGCCGCAATTAACTAAAATTTGTCGTCAAAACCGAAGCCTGGATTGTTGGAGAATACATAGCTTTTTAATAAAGGTAAATAGCTTATATTCACTTGATCAACAACTACATACCTATAAGCGAGTCCGAACTTTATTCCAAATTGATTATTTTACATGAGTACTAGCTGTCCCGACAGACGTTGTGCCGTACACACGAAAAAAAGAAAAAAGAAACAAATCTAAACCATTCTCGAATCCACTTGAACATACACAAAAAAAGTTCATAAAAATCGGTCCAGCCGTTTAGGAGGAGTTTAATTACAAACACACGCACAGAAGATTTAAAAAGGTATATATCAGACCGTAATCTATTATGACAATTTCAATTAATTGCCAACTCCATTATTTTAAGAGGCCTTTTTTTTAATCTAGGCTTCGCTAAAACCTTTCTTGAATTTTATTACCTATGGGCGATGCATGTCGGTTGTCTATATGAAAAGGAATTCAGTACATTGGTGGTCCTTGATAATTATTAAAAGTTAACTTCATTCATGGGCTTCACACTCAATTTTTTTAATATGCGCTTGTTTATCCTAAAGAGTGCAACAAGATAGCCAATATTTTATTTTATGAAACTGCGTCAAATATATTAAACGAAAATGTGCAATCAGATAGAAAGTAATGAATATAAAATATCATATTTTAAGAAACACTTACCTAATACTAATAAGGAGAAGTAATGTAGGATGGTCGGTGTTGCTTTCCCACACAAGTCTTTATTTTTCTTAACATCCTCTTCCTTAAACACATTCTTTTCAGAATTAAAATTGAACGTAATTTCGGGTGATCTGAAATTAAATGGCGGACGGCTGACTGTTAATTAAACACGAACATTAATAGTTTCAATTAAAATGATTGCGAGACGACACAACTCACTCTGATCCTATCATTATTGTACTTGGTCGCTTCAGAATTCTTACTAACAAACTATCGTCTTCGTTCATATTATAAAATAATATCTACTACTGTAAACTGATGAGGCATGCTGTGTGCTATAAAAGTACTTACTTACGTTTTCAATTCTTCGGCGTGAATAATATAGACACCCTTATCTAAGACAGATGCTGTGTTTTTATCTGAAAATAATTAAACTTGTGTATACATACCATCAAATTTGCTTATTTTAGATTTTACTAAGGCTATTGATATTGCTACGATCGTCTTTGTTACAACAGTACCGGTGAGGTTTTTCTTATTGTAAGGCTTTCCTTGCGATAAATAATATATGTAATGAATATTTGTTCGCGATATATGTATACGAAGGTACGTCACTTCTATATAATCTTTAACACAAGACGTATACCACATCTCAAATTCTTTAGTTATGTTTATCCTTATTACCGGGTCCTCGAATCTGTTTCATTCTGGCCCATACAGTTCTAGTCTTCTAATACACAAGTCAATATTAGAAAATTGAAACCCATTCGAAAAATAAAATGCATTTATTGCTGATTATCAAAGTAAAACCAGAAGAATCGCGAAATAATTCAGTCACAAATTTAAGGATAGACCTTGATTTTACTGCAGCCAATAGTTGCAGATATAATAATATGACTTTTTCGAACTACTATGTATATAGTCAGCAGAGACTATAACCTAGCTACGCTTACACTATAAGGCTTTTTAGTGTGATAAACCGTCTATTATAAACCGTCTATTAGGGGCTCTAACATTTTGTAGCTAAAAACGTACCTTGGATACTGGGCATTTCTACCTGCATTATTTAATGCGATTGTATAAACTTTTTAATTTACTAACTGACATATAAAAAGCTTTTATGTAGATATTATAACCTATTGGATTTATCAAAATAATTTAATTTTGAATAGTAAATAGGATTATATCGACGATGTATTGACACGCACAACATGAATACAAAATGCTATAAAAACACGTCAGTAAGCGTTTCATATTTGATGCGATGTTAGTAGTACTATGATTGTCAATATGACTCAATTCTGTCAACAGTATACAACGAGTGCTTTGATTGTCTCTATCTATAATAATCAATGATCTTTAAATTGACCTTTTCAGGCAGCGATTTTTATACGTACAGAATTGGCTCTAACTTTTGAAATCTATAAATAGCCAATGTTTACAATATTCTTAATTTTAGTGTTGTTAGTCTAAAAAAACTTCTCAGTCTCAGAAACTTCTGTTCACCCCGAACTGGTTAGATAAGAAACCCTTCTAGTCTTACCAGTTAAATGTAACCAGTTAATAAAATAGGAAATAATTTAGTATCAAAGAAATAGCCGATTTGAGAAAGTCTCGTGAGAAAATCAGGCGAGAAACTTATGGTCACTTTTACCTCTTTTTTAATGTTTGAGCTGGTGTGTACATGGTTACATATATGTATGTGTATTACTATAATGCTACGTTTACACGCTTGCCGGGGCTCGGCAAACGTTCACAAGCTCCAAGCCTTTACCAACGCTTGGATGTTATTTACACGCTTGTGCTACAAAATGTTAGTGTGTTTTGAACAAGCAAGCATGGCAGACGTGGAGGCTGAAGTTGTGTCAGCTATGGCGTTTGGCTTGACATATTTTTATTAAAAAGTATTATCATTCTTACTATTATAGAAACGCGTTGTAGAATATATTTTCTTTAGAATACAATAAATTGATTTCTATATTTTAGTTATTATGTCGTCTTAACCGATTTCGGTGACGGGCGGCGGCCAATCTAAACCGAGTTATTATACTATATTATAGTGCACAAGTGTACAAACATAGGTGCACTCTCTGTTCCCTCACTCTCATAGTCCGATGGGACGACAATCCGACACGACCGGAGAGAAATCAGGCGCAGGACCTACGGCTTTACTTGCCTTCCGAAGCACGGGGGTGTAAACACCACCAACTTCCTGACTCCAAGCTGCTACTGAGTAATTCTAAAAGGGAAAACCTTGTAACTAATTACCACATCTCAAAACTTACTTGGCCCGATCCAGGATTCGAGCCTGGGACCTCGTGTTCAGCAGTTGCGCTTTGCGACCACTAGACCAACGAAGCAGTCATATATGGTCGTATACAGCGCAGCGTAGAAACACCCGTTCGGCGCGAGCTTGTGAGCGACACTAAGCACGCGCCAACGTGTAAATACGTCGCAAGCGCTTGCCGCAAGCATTCTTTGATCTATGTTCAAAAACCGACGTCAGCACGGATCGGCGACAAGCTTACGCAAGCCAAGCCTAAAAGCCCGTTCACACGCTTGCCAAGCGTGTAAACGTACCATAAAAATGTGTAATCTATACTAATATTATAAAGCTGAAGAGTTTGTTTGTTTGTTTGAACGCGCTAATCTCAGGAACTACTGGTTCGAATTGAAAAATTATTTTAGTGTTGGATAGCCTATTTATCGAGGAAGGTTATATAACATCACGCTACGACCCACGGGGGTCTAGTTTATTATATTTCTTAAGGTGTTTTTGTGATTTCTAGTTTGCTTTCATGGTGAATGTTGAATAAATGGTAAAACAGTGGAGTTGTAACACAGTCGAGTGCACACCTACGGGACGAACTACTGACTCAGTTATGTACATTTTCTAAACTTTAGTATCGTTCTATTTAACGATGAAATAAAACTTCGTGAAGAAATTGCATGTTTACGAATTCTCAATAGTATTTGGTGTTCATAAATGTGTGAAGTCTTCAAACTCTTCAGACTTCATACAAGAGGTGCCTATCCATGACTGAATCAGTTTTGGATAAAAGAATGAATTTTACTGAATATTTTAGTAATTTATCAGGATAGTTATCTCTTAAATTAAATATATCTAGATTATTGAATTGTTTTAGAAGAATACAGTGGCATTTAAGCCGTTTAAAATAGTGCATCCCGTTTAAGTTGAAGCATCCAGACGGGATACATAATCAAGAAGTTATTCTTAATTAATAGAAATATCAATATTAAACACATACAAGTTACCCATGCGTGTACGGTGATTAGTACGGTCATATCTCGATGTCCTATGTTTGATACACCTGAACTGCATTTCCGAAGAAGCGAGTTTGCGTTATGCGTTACATGTGCGTTATGAGATGACACGCCGCATGCAGCGCTACGAACATTTGCGGCGAGTAGCGCACGTGTTTCCTCACAAACGCAGTACTGCGTGACAACGCTTCACAAGTTCGAAAGAACATTTGAAGTCACGAAGCGTCTCAATCGCAGAGGTCGGCACCGTACGCGCCTTTTCATTGAAACTAGAAATATTGATAAGTCGGAATGAAAAGATAGAGTCTAGGGCTTTTATCTTATGACTCCTTAACAAAGATACAACGCAATAGATAAATATTTATCATTTGTTAAGTAACTTAATCTTTCCGGTGTCATAACAGTATTTGTTATGGTTTGTGTTGACAAACTGGGCTATGGGTGACCCAACCATAGCCCAAAAACCAATGCAATTGTATGTGATAAGTGATACCTATTTGTCCGTCGTGTTGTCTCTATGTGAATGTTTCTTAAGATTGAAATAGGCTCGTTTCGCCTATTTCAATGAACTCCGATCGAGATTCCTCCATGCTACGTTCCTATTAAGTACTGTTATGAGTCCTACTGCCTATGCCACTGATCCCACGACGCATCATCATTTGTAAAGCATAGTTAAGAGTGCCTAAAAACTTCCAATCTTTAAACGACTCAGTGCAAGTATTAATGGTGAGTTTTTGTTTAACGTCAGCTTTATTTTTTTGAGTTCTACATTGAGTAGAAGGAATAGCTATAGGATAGAAACCATTTTTATGCAAGATATTCTCATTATGTAAATGATTTTAGGATAATCAAACGTGTTGAATTTGGCCCTTTTGTTCATGAGAAATAGGTCTTAAATAAACTTGGTATTTAAAGTGTATTTGGTAATCATAGTTAGAGAAAGTGAGTATTCTATTATACTCATTTAATAGGAATTCAGGTACTATGCCGTTTAATCACTACCAGCTTCGCAAAATCAACATAGTTTTAAGTCAGAATTAATATTGTGTAGTAATTACACTTTTAAAGATAGGTTTATGAAGTCTACAGTCGACATAAAATATACTTAATTCAAGGTATTTCGAACAACTTTTTGAACACACCATATTTTACCAGTGCTCAAACTATTATAATTTTTTTTACTAGGGTACATATTTTGTTGATGCAAAATAAATACGAGACGTTGGTTTCGAAGGTCCGAAACGGCAGAAAATGTATAAATAATAATAATAAAGTTTATTGGCAGAAAAATGGAGTACAATGTGTGGAACTTATTTGATGACTTAGAGTCAGCACAATTGGTACTAATACTGATTCCCAAACGAGGCTATAGTCTGTATTTTGGGAGACAGTGCTCAGCCAAAACAAAGCAACAATAGACACTAAAGTGAATCAACTATTTTTCATTTTAAAGGTAAGTAAGCACAAATACATGTTCATCTTTGTGTTAATTATTTGATTTTAATAATAAAAGTAACTTGAAATATTTATTATTGAAATATGTAAGATGTGTGACTTTCAGACAAACCGCAAGGATGTTTCTTGGGACCTCGTTTATTTAATCCTAATCCTAAGTAATATTAAATATGAATGTGAGTTCTTTGTTTCTTTATTTGTTACGCTTGCACGCTTTAACTACTCGACCGCTTATCATGAAATTTCGCATACAAGTTGTTAGGAATACAAAAAAGGACATAGGGTACCTTTACTTTACTAACCTAACCTTATCTTATTTATATTTACGCGAGCGAAGCCGCGGGCAAAATCCTGTAGTTTCATAGACCATAAAATTGTATATTCATATGCTGAAGATAAGAAGTGACTAAAAAAGTTACTACTGAAGAAAATTTTCTTTGATTTGGTGTATTGTTAGTGACTGTCTGTGTGTTGATCACGTCTTGGACAACTATTACAACCCTTGCAGTCAGTGATTTCATATAAGTAGTTAAGTAAATTTACTCGATGCTCATCTTTGCTTTGTCTATAAGCATGTCTATTTATAAGCAATTGACAAGTATTATAATCATTTATGTTACACTCATAAGTGGTCGTTAGCATCTATTGATGCTAAGCAGGTGATAAGAAGGCTGGTAAGTATATTTCTATTTTAAGATGCAGTTACATGCAGTTTACAGTAATCTTTCGTCGTAGGCTATGGACGTAGTAATGAGTTTTCTTAAGGAGCTGTGAAACGATAGACATTGCATAAATGCAAAAAATTTCTAAGAGAAGCGACCACAACGTTTTATTTTATTATCTGTTATTTCTCTTCGCTACAAGTTGAAACAGGAAAGAATTATGTAAAATAACCACACATTACATATATTTGCAAGTATTCAATGACTTAGGGCATAATGGCAGAGCACAAACTATAACTATTCGTGCCGTCATCTTGGAATGTTGTCATCGATTCACATTAAGAAGTATTAATATTTCAACAAAGATATGACATGGGCTATCCTATATACCACTTGGAGCTTGACATTATCGGTATAGTTGTATATTTTGCGTCATATAATCTATTTTAGTTTATTTGAAGTTAAAGCTTGTAGACTTTTTAATAAGTTGTAAGTCATTCGTTCATGCTACATTATTTGATTTATTAGACCGTGTGGTGACGGAGTAAGAATACTAAATGTGACCACCCCATTTCATCCCGTGGGTGTCGTAAGAGCCGACAAAGGGAACACATTAAGCAGACAACAGCTCTACAAAGAGAGGGAAAACTCGAAACAAACCCTATACCAACCCGTCTGGCCAGCGTGGTATAGTAGGCTAAAATCCTCCCATGAAAACAAAACAACAAAAATGGCCCCCAGTTCCCGGCAGTCCCGCTATTCCTAGCCACGGCAGCGGTCGCGGTAACGGCGGGATAGGGGTGCGAAGAATCTCCGGGCTACGGAAGGCTGCCCAAAACAAATACACCTGCGACGTATAACGGCAGGTCACTTCGGCTCGACCAACACCTCACCGAACTCGAGGTAGAACTAAGTCGCATTAACTGGCATATATTGGGGTTGTCTGAGGTCCGAAGACAGGGGGAGGACACGATAACCCTTGAGTCAGGTGACTTGTTCTACTTTCGAGAAAGTGATCGGCTCTCCCAGGGTGGTGTCGGTTTCCTGGTCAATAAGGCCCTCGTAAGCAACGTTGTGGAAGTCAGTAGTGTGTCGACACGGGTAGCGTACCTTATACTAAAGCTCACCGCTAAGTATACCCTAAAGGTGATACAGGTATATGCGCCGACCTCGACTCACTCTGAGGACACAGTCGAGGCCATGTACGAAGATATTGCAAAAGCAATACATGGTACGGCCAAGGCTCACTACAGCGTTGTGATGGGGGACTTTAATGCCAAAGTGGGAGTATAAGAACGTGGCGAAGCGATACTCGGAGTCCACGGCCTGGGGCGTAGGAATCACAGGGGGCAAATGTTAGTCAACTTTTTAGAATCGCAGGGGCTCTTCTTAATGAATTCGTTTTTTAAGAAGAAGCCTCAACGAAAGTGGACTTGGCAAAGCCCCGATACTGTGACAAGGAACGAAATAGATTTCATCATTACGGACCGGAAGCATATATTTAGAGATGTCTCCGTGATCAATAGGTTCAATACCGGCAGCGATCACCGACTTGTCCGAGGCACTCTAAATATAGACTTCAAAGTAGAGAGGGTTCAAATGGTGAAATCTACTCTCCGACTTACACCGCTCCAAATAGCTTTGGGCTCCGAAAAGTTTCAATTGGAACTTCAAAGTCATTTCGATTCGCTGGAAACCACAGGCAATGTTGACAAAAAAACCGACACAGTGGTTAGAACGCTACAAGAGCTGTCTCGGAGGTGGATGCCCGCAAAGTGTAAGAACAGGGAGTCTAAGCTCTCGCTCGAGACTCTCGAACTTATGAGGGAACGACGAGAAATGCCATCCACTGAGTCGTCTCCGTCAGATAGGAGAGTCTTGAACCTACGTATCCGAAAGCTGATGCGACGTGACCTTCGTAGCTCTAACTCTCGCCTCATCGAGGCAGCGATTGAGCGAAATAGAGGTGCAAAGGTTTTCGCTCAGCAGTTAGGGAGACCCCATCTGACGAAACTCAAGACTACCAATGGCAGAGTCATAACCTCAAAGTTCGAGATACTCCACGAAGTCGAGTTTTTACAGACACCTGTACGCATCACGGATGGCGAGCCCTTCGGGTCATAGCGGCAATGACCACAGAGCCCCACTTACATGCCACTTTACCGAGGACATCCCGGATATCGACCAGAGCGAGGTTGGAGCGGCTCTCGAGCAACTTAAGAATAATAAATCTCACGGTGATAACGGAATTACAACAGAGCTCTTAAAAGCGGGTGGAATCGCAATCCTGAAGGAGCTAACTAGACTGTTCAATTCCGTCATCCAACAGGGCTTAACACCTCGGGCGTGGAGTGGGAATGCGGTGGTTCTATTATTTAAGAAAGGTGATAAAACCTTACTTAAGAACTATAGACCCATCTCACTCCTAAGCCACGTCTACAAGTTGTTCTCGAGAGTCCTCACAAACCGTCTCGCTAGAAAACTTGACGAGTTCCAGCCTCTAGAACAAGCCGGGTTGCGAACAGGCTTCAGCACCGTGGACCACATCCATACTGTTTGGCAGATTGTACAGAAAACCGAAGAGTACAATCAGCCGCTGTGTATGGCTTTTCTGGACTACGAGAAAGCCTTCGACTCCATCGAAACTTGGGCAGTTCTAGATGCTCTGCAACGATGTCGCATTGACTGGCGCTATATAGAAGTGTTGAGATGCCTGTATGACACCGCCACAATGACCGTCCAGCTTCAGGACCAGAAAACAAACCCGATAGAGCTGCGTCGAGGAGTGAGACAGGGAGATGTAATATCTCTCAAATTGTTCACCAACGCGCTTGAGGATGTTTTTAAAAGACTGGACTGGACTGGACGAGGAATCAATGTGAATGGTGAGTACATCTCACACCTACGGTTCGCCGATGACATCGTCATTATAGCAGAGTCGCTGGAACAGCTTAGCGGAATGCTGCACAGCCTAAATGGAGCCTCGCGACGGGTTGGTCTCGGCATGAACCTGGATAAAACCAAGATCATGTTTAATAGACATGTTATGCCGAGGCGATTTACGTCGATGGGTCGATGCTCGAAGTTGTTCAAGAGTATGTCTACCTTGGCCAAGTGATTCGACTCGGTAGGAACAACTTCGAGAAAGAAATCGACAGGAGAATCCAGTTGGGGTGGGCAGCGTTTCGTAAGCTTCGTCAGGTTTTCTCATCGTCTTTACCGCAATGCCTGAAGACCAAAGCCTTTGACCAGTGCGTCCTACCTGTTATGACTTACGGTGCCGAAACGTGGACACTCACGGTAGGGCTGGTCCAAAAATTTAAAGTCACCCAGCGGGCTATGGAGCGAGCTATGCTAGGAGTTTCTTTGAGGGATAAACTTAGAAATGAGGTTATCCGTCAAAGAACCAAGGTTACCGACATAGCTCGCAGAATAAGCAAGCTGAAGTGGCAATGGGCTGGTCATATCTGTAGAAGGACCGATGGCCGCTGGAGCAAGCGAGTTCTAGAGTGGAGACCGCGACTTGGTAAACGTAAGGTAGGACGCCCCCCGGCCAGGTGGACTGATGATCTGAAAAAGGTAGCTGGGTCAGACTGGATGTGGAAGGCGGAAGACCGGATGTTGTGGCGTAAAATGGGAGAGGCCTATGTCCAGCATTGGACTGCGGTGGGCTGATTGATTGATTGACATTATTTGATTTATGACTATGATAATCCTGAACCTAAAAACCAAATTTATATTGAAACGATCTTATCTGTAAGATATTCACTTAGACGTGTAACATCGGTAAAAGTTTAAATAAGAGAAGATACTTTTAAATGACTGTGTGCCAAAGTATACGAGTACATATTTTAAATAAATGATGATATAAGTTTAAACTATCTTCATGGTTAACCTATAAAAGATATTACTCTACTTTTGGTTTCGTTCACTTATCTTATCGAGTAATCTATTCACTTAAAAAATTAAATGATTAAATGATTTCTATTGTTAATAAACATTTGGCGTTTGAAAATAGTGGCCATGAGTTTCTTGCCTGCTTCTTCTCTTAAAAGCAACACTCCTCGACATGGCTTTTTCTAGGCAAAAAATTATTTTCTTTTTTTTATTATATCTTATCTTATAATTAATTATAGTAAATTGACGTGTCCAAGAATTGTTTGCACATTTTTATGGAAATAAAGATTTTTGACTTGAGATATATTATGATTAGTTTAGTATTCAGTAATATTATTGAGGACAACTTCCAAGCTTAACTTTTAAGCTCCTTGGCTTTATATTAATCATTATATTTATGAATTACTTTTATAAAGTGTCAAATAAACAACGCGATAAAATCCGTAATATAGTAGTTTAATTTCAATGAATAATATTCGCGTAAACAGAAGAAAATATTATGACAACTTAAACTTTAGTAACTGTGGACATAATTTAAATAAATAAACCAATATTATTGAACATATCTAGTAACAATATATACAGTATATCTAATTCTAAGTAATATTATAAAAGCAAATGTGAGTTTGTTTACCATAACACCTTAACTACTCAACATCAACAAATTTCGCGCACACGTTATCAGGGGAACAGAAATGGACATAGGGTACCTTTCATCTAGTAAAAGCTAATGTTACTAACCTAACTTAAACTACATTTACGCGGGCGATGCTGCGGGCAAAATCTAGTATTTTATAAATGACAGTTCTGAATACAATGATATTTTACGTGTGTATTGTAGTTGCTTTACTTTAGACCAATTATGGTTTGCCTTAACTTCTCAGACGCAGTAAACATCATGTCATTATGGCTAATTGAAGCAATTAATCCAAGAAGACACTAAACGAACTAACTTTGTTCACAAATTGACTCATAATTATTTGATGTAGGTAGATTATTAATAATACATGTTATAGTAATATGTAGATTATTCTTCTTGTAGAAATAAATTGTCAGAATAGCATTTTTTATACAAGCCATCATTCTGCACACGGAAACATTTAAACAGCGGACACAAAGAACATCCAGACGCGACTGTTTGGTTCACACAAATTTTTGTTCCGTGTATGACGTCGAACTCACAACACTCAGCGCAGTGGCAATGGCGAGGCGACCATTTACACCACTACGCCATCCATGCAGTTTAAATTATGATATTTTGTATTATTATTATGAAATCAAATTTCGTTAAAAATGGCAATATCGTAGGTAACTTTTTTTTTTTTTTTTTTTGTTGCCGTTTGTGGCAGACGAGCAAGTGGCCCACCCGATGGAAAGTGGTAACCGCTGCTCATGGACTTCAGCAATGTCAGGACACAGCAAAGCCGCTGCCTACCGTGAAAGAAGAACTCTCTTTAAACTTCGTTTGAAGAAGGACATATCATAGCGCTCGGGAAACACCGAAGCTGGCAGTTCATTCACTCCGAAATATTTAACGAAAATCTCTACAAAATTTAGTATAAGATCGTCGGCGGACTGTGCTAGAAACTTAGTAAGACTTTGCGCATATGCTTGTAGGCACTCGTGACGTCCCAGATTCGATTGGTGACGTTATTGGATTTTTGTGTTTGATTATAGGGGAGTTGTCTATGTTTGATTTGATACTTTATTTTACACACAAGAACAAATAGCAGTCAAAATAAATCTTTGTGTGAGAATAGAAAAAGAATTGGTTGTAAATATAAAATAAGAGAGTAGTTAATATTGTTAATTTGGAGGTAAGAAAATTTGGGAATGTAGTGGGGATATGACATCCCACGCACAGCTCCATTTAAAGAGCGGTTACGTCATAATTTGTTTAGGGAATCCTTTTCTGTCATTTGACAATTCCCTATTACAAGATTTGAAACGCACCGATTTAAAAAAAGGAGGAGGTTTTAGGCGGTATGTTTCCTTTATATTTATTATTTATTTCTTATTAGATTTCAAGATACCTATATTTTAATTTTAGAGTTTGTTTCACTTAAATAATAATTAATAAAAAAATATGAGCTAACTACCCTATACTTATTAGCGGCACAGGGACTGGATATGTGTCTGTTTCACTGCCATAGACTTGCGAGGCATGCCATGTTGCGCACCAGTTTGAAGCGCACCAAGAGGCAACAATTTCTAAAGTGTAGCGCAAGCTCTTTCTGTAGTAAGAATTAAGTGACAATAATACTGCTCTACGAGACAGTGGTACGGCCGGCGGCCCCACTCGCGTTTAATAAACATTTTTGTAAATTTATATCGATACTTTTTTAGCTAATACCTCTCTTTACGTTATCCATGACCCTTGGTGCGCAATGTGGAATAGAAAATTAATAAATTTATTGTTTAATGTTTGTGCCCCAACCGGGTGCGCTGTGTAGAATACTCTTGGTGCGCTTTAGAGTGGTGCGCAACATGGCATGGCTCTCCTTGCATCCTATCCCGTGTGACCTATTACATTGCTAGCTAAATTAGAGTGTAATATGCCTATCGGACTATGTACAAGCGTGAATCTACATATGTGTGTATGTACTAAACATGTAACGGTGGTATTAATATGCCTGACGCCATCTTTTAAGCCTCTAGCTAGAACGATCCGCTAAATACTAGGCCAATTAAACTAATGACAATAAAAATAGCTTACCATTAAATTTATATTAAACAGAATATTTCGTACTAATACAGCCTTTATGTTTGGCATCTTGGAAAAGAGTCAAATAACCTAAGATTGCTATTTATTGCTTTAATTTTATTACTTACTAGCTTTTGCTGACGGTTACGCTCGCGATCTTCTTTATTTCTTTTCTTCTCGTGTGGTTAGTGGCCAACCTGTTATCAAGAGTTGTTCAAGCCGTCCGTAGGCCTCTTACATGCCTTAACGACTGCTGTAAATTTGGCATCAACCGGGAATCGACTTTTAACGTGCCTTCCGAAACACGGAGACCCTCAAATGAAATATCCCTAAGCGGTTACCCATCTATAGACTGACCGCACCCAACGTTGCTTAACCTCGCTAATCGTTTACCGATCAGTGAGTGCAACTGGCTATGAGCGATAATGTAGATTTTATCAATATATTTCTCACTCTCGGGAACACTTTTCTTTTTGGATGAATGATACCCTACGTCCTTTTCTGTAATTCTGACAACGTGTATGCAAAATTTTATAATGATCGGTCCAATAGTTAAGGCGTTTATGCATAACAAACAAACAAATTTTCACATTTATAATATTAGTAACGACTACGTTGTTCTTTTTGAATGATCATATAGGTATAATTTTTTAGGAATTAGTTCTCATCCTTACCAAAGAATATTAACTGAACGGATCGAGAGATTAAGTAGAACCACGTCCAGAGTGATTTTATCAAACAATTAGAGCGTTTTTCCTTTTAGCACAGAGTTTAGACTGCTTTCGAAAGTTTACTGGGCTTAAACGCTGCAATCATATTACGTTTTTTATTCCATTTAAATGTCCTCTTGAATGTCTTTAATTCCTTTCAGAATGCATGTGATCTCAAAAAATTGTTATCTTTGTAAATCCACAATGCGCTACGAAATCAACATTTGTAAAAGTCTTATTTAATTGAACAACATCATTTTATCATGTAATTCATGTATGTATAACTAAGATTTGCAAATATTTGTGTGTTTAATCTACTGTGGTAGAAGCTACCGTATGTGACTACATAATACTTTTAATATTTGTCAAACGGATTGTGATAGTGATCTCGGACGTCAGAGAAATAATATTGCTTTTTTCTAATGTTAAAGATTTTTCACAATTTCACGAGCAATAATTATATTTGTTTGTCGGCCTCGATGGCGTAGTGGTCAGTGTAACTGACTGCCACGCCTGAGGTCGCGGGTTCGATTCCCGCATAAGTCAAACATTTGTGTGCATGAACATGGATGTTTGTCTTGGTCTAGGTGTTTCTATGTATAATATGTATGTATTTACAAAAAAAAAGTATATATGTATGTTTATCCATTGTCTAGTACCCATAGTACAAGCTCTGCTTAGTTTGGGCTAGATGGTGTTGTGTGCATGTGATAGAATATTATATTATTATTATTGTTTTAGAAAATGGCTTACATAATATTATCTATGTCCGGTATATGATAGAACAGATGTCCTGTATATATCCGTATATATAAATAACCTACATATGCTAAGAATTACCCACACTACGCTTGTAAATAAAAATATCATGTATACAATGTAAAGCAAAAAATCTTCAATGTGTTCGTAAAGAAAACAATGTCTGTACTCAATGCTAGGGTTTTATTCACAAGCATACAACTATTGACGTTCAATAAGCATTCAATTATAAAGCAATTGTCGTTATTATAAAAGTAGCTCTGGCCATTTATATTTCTCGCCTTATCACGTCAGTCTTGCAATCTGAATGAATGCTTTACATTTATTTGGATTCGACAGTGATTGCATTGATATTATTGTCGGCAGTTAAAATATTTGTAACCAACGATTAATGTACATAGCTACTGTTCTCGCGGCTTAGTTTATGTCATGCTTGAGTTCACGTTAGGTCATGGTTAGCCCAGCCTCTAGTTATGAAGAAAACACAGTGCACGCTATGAAGATAAACATTTTTAGCCACGATGAGAATTCAGGTTCTTGGATATTTCCATACATATCCAATCGCATTATAGTTACATGTATAGTAATGTTATATCTATGCAAAAATAAAATCGCATTAAATACAATAATTCAACCTCAGTGTTTTACCACTTCTAAAAGATAACATACCTGAATTTTAAGTATAGACATGTGCACTATATCTTTTCAATGCCCGCAGTTCGTTGAATATTATAAATTTTGAATTTGAACGCTTAATAGCAAAACAAAAAAAATGGAATAAATTGTAACATACGAGACATGAGTTGCTTTTTGTTTAGAATATATATATGTACATATCAAGTAGAAACTGTTGTAGTAATTTTTATTATGCAGGAGCATAATAGGTAAACACTATATATAAATATACTAGTTATAATTTTAATGCATTACACTATTGTTGCGTCTATGTTTCTCTAAGTGATATTGAGCGACGATTGATTAATAAGAACATGAATTTGAGATCTTATTTAAATATCTAAGGCGTTAATTAGGTACGTACGCGCGTATCTAATTTTATTTTATTACATACATTTCAAGCTTATCCACAAATGATGTCTTTAAAATTAATCATAACATGAATAATTTTTGTTGAATAATTTAGCCATTTTGCTTTCTTTAATTATTTAAAATAATTTACTATAATTAACAAAACAATTTATTATTATTTATGAGTAACCGTTTTTCTTAAAAGAAGACGATGTATTTATAGAAAATGTAAAAATAACTTACGTTCCATAATTTCTGGTAATAACTGAGATATGCAGCTAAGTATTCGTCCGAAAAATAAAACACAATCCGGTATAGTTCAGTATTCACGAACGATGGTGTTCAGGAACATGATTGGTGAGGTATTGGGTGGACGGAGCACGGCGGTCTGGAGGCGACCGTCGAGCGTGCTGCGGCCTGAGCTCACGTTACAGTGACAGACAATAAATAGACATTATTATCATATTGCTACGTAATTTTAACGGCATAATAAAGATTGTAAGTGATATTTTAAATTTGGCTAAATTTGGTTAAAATTAAAATTATCAGCTACCACATTTCGAAAGAGATTTATCTAAATGATAAGATTTAGACTGCAGGAAGTTACAGTACCTCCGAGAGCACTACTTGGACAGAAGTGCTACCACGCCATGTGGAGCTTAAATACGGGTCGCGTTTACAGCTAGCCTACTGAATGTGTCTTATTGTTTCGTTATTTTACAGCGAGCTCCCAGAATTTTTTAATACTACTGATAATAATTATTTCTTTAAGTAATATTAGGTTTTGTATAATACCAAACGAATTATTACTAATAGTAGGTAGCCAGGATGCTAATTCTTGGTTATAAAGTTACGGTTTGAGATGGACAGACTTTAAGGGCTAATATGCCTACATATTATTCAATAATTATTTCAACATGTGACATAGGCATTTATCACATGATGTTTTAAATGATTTTAATTCTTAAATTAAAATTAAATCATGTAATTCTGTGGACATATTTTTACACTAAGTTACTTTTTGATCAATCAATAATAACATTTAACTGGCGATTTTGGTAAAAATTAAATATTATTTAATCTATTTATTTATATAAATAAATATTAGCTCTTTAGTGTTTTGTAGTATACACATTTTAAGAGCACACGTAATATTAATTCCGCACTACACACTGGCACAAATGACTGTGTGACGAGTTGTATATCTATACTGGGGAATAGTGAATACCAAGCTGACGCCTCATATATCAATCTGTCAGTTTCAACAAACAAATTTTATGCCTAATTTTGAGGTGAATATTTTTCCTATTTTTAAACGTAACTAACAATTTTACATCAATCTATTATATGTACATAGCAACCATTTATAAGTAAGCGGCTCTCAACATTAAAATGTTAAAAGGAAAATCACCAGAATTGCGTAATACCATTTCAATTGCAAAAATACCAAATAAAAAGCAACCACAGCATTTATGTAATATATCTCAATCTTATATTGTGTACATACAATGTTTCGAAGGAGTGATGATTCTGGAGAATGTTTCTGGAATATTTGGTTGGTAGAAATATATAATTTGCCGCCGAATTAGTCTTTTTTCTGCGTCATGGTGCAGTGGTAGTGAATAGTTTTGCTATGGTTATTCATACCAATATCAAGTTCGATTTTTGGATCGGGGATTTTTGGATTTAATAGCAGCGAGCAGTCTGGAACTTTGGCCGATAGCAACACACTCGCACACTCGCTCTTCGCAGAATCTAAAATGTGGCGGAATACGGGTGTAAGACACCTTCACGTATCTTATCGGGCATATACATGTGTATGCGCTGGCGTGACAGTGAAGTTATTTTTGATAGAGTGCGTTTATGTTTGTATATCTGGATAATCGCGCTCTAAACCTAAGTTTTGGCAAGTGTATGTAATGATACTTGTATCATTACATCAACTTAAGTTAGAGCATGTTGCAATAGGTTTTCTATGTTGATACACCGGGGCGTCGCCTTGGAGACGTCGCCTGTAGACGCTTACGCATCCTGCGTAGACCGGTGATATAGTTATAGTTCCACAAATCCAAACACTAGTAAAGCAGGAGCATGGACAAGACAAAAAGGGAGTAGTATGTTAAAGGCCAAAAATAGTAGTATTTGATAGACATCTGATCGTAACAGCCTCTGAAGTAAATTTTCAGTTTATAAACCGCTAAAACTCCTTAAATATTTTTTTGATAACATAGATAAATGTTTGTAAACTATTGTGAAATATATTACCGCAATAAAAAGTATGCTATGTGTCAATTCAAGACATGATCTATCTGTGTGGTATCTTTCGTCCAAAGCTGTTTACGCGTGATTAAGAAACAAACATCCCAACATCTTTACAAGCTTCGTGAAGATTTTTGGATGTCCGTTACGAGGTTGCTTATCGTGTTGCATCAAGTGCTGTGACGTTACACGTTGACACTTTTTAGCAGTCATGTTTTCTTTTCTTAGTGATCATAATACCTGAAAAGTATTCTAAACAATGAAGCGTGTGTAAATATAATAAGTAGCTTAAATCCAATGATGAATATTGGTTTATTTTCGTATAGTGGAAAATTTAATTATAGAAAATTATCATACTTATGAATAAGATAAGATAATTTTACAATTTATTACACAACAAATAATACCTATTTATTTATCTTCTGATTATTTTATATGCTTACTAATGGTCTGTTTGTTTAATGTCAACATAGTCCTAATTTTGTAAAATCTGCTTATTTTAAAATATATGTTGAGGATATTGTGTTCAAGACAGCTGATTCTGAGATACAGGAACTGTCCTAGTTCAGGTATCAACACCCCATAGTATATTTTTATGTGTATATTGTTTATCAAATTTCATTCTGTTATTATGGCGAGAAAATAAACGTTATTATTATTCAGAAGGGACGGCATGATTCATTTGAAGTATGTACTTATCATTGGATAAGCACTTTAGCTGAATTTGCATAAAAGTGTTAAACTACTGATATAGTAAATGTGCTAGATTGAATGTTAGGTACTATGTCACTTTAGTGACTAGCTGAACATAATTAGATGAATATAGTAAACCACAGGCAAGAATATAGAATACTTTTTATTTAGGTACTATGAAATTAAGTCAAACTAAGTATTTTACTAGCATCAACCTGTTTCTTATTATGCGTATGTCATCTTGCCACTTTGTTGCTGTTGTTGATGTCTACAGGTAGTGTTTGTAAACATATAGCTGGAATGGACGGATTTCCTCACCGCTAGCAATGCGCAGTGTTTCTGGAATTACTCCGGCGACGAACCAAACATTTGCATGTTTGATAGCTGTTATGAGTGTAGGTGTTTCTTGTGTCACTTTCAAAACCGCCAACTTGAATAAAAGGGTTTGAATAACATTGTTTGAAATGTTTTAAATTGTGTTTATTATAATAATATTTCTAAATATCAAGCTAATATAAAGGTGATAAGCGGATATAAAATGATCTGTAATGTCAAATTTTGCGATTTTCTCGTATTCAGTAGCAGTCATCATACGGCGAACATTAAGATGA
The DNA here is from genome assembly GCA_963564715.1 of Catocala sponsa. Lineage (NCBI taxonomy): Eukaryota > Metazoa > Arthropoda > Insecta > Lepidoptera > Erebidae > Catocala > Catocala sponsa. The sequence continues at coordinate 16,451,203 of OY751331.1, forward strand.
AGAATTCTTATGAGCAATGTGCAGTCTACAATATAGTACCAATATTTCTCTAAGCCTTACAACAAATACACGTTTTTAACGATAATTAATTAAGGGCGGTGAAGAACGATTATACATAGATATAATAAGGTGTGCATAGTACAACAAGAATGTAATGTGTGGGACGCCGGGCATTTACGCAAGGGTATTAGAACGGTTTCGTTCAGGGATAAAGGTGAAGTTTTAATAATGTTTGTCGACACTGATTCCGAAACTGATAAGCTAGAATTCATTTTCTAATATCCTGTGTAAACTTCTCGTGTAAGCTGTGTCCACAACTAATATTTTTATCTTGTGTACAACACGCAAATAGGTTTGAACAAATACACTATTTAATTAAACGAATTTGGCGTTACTTGGCGGATATACATAGGTACATATACTACATGTTCCTACAAATTGACTACATCAATAGTGTAGTGGTGTACTCGTAAGTGTTCCGCTCGCCATTACCACTACGCCGAGTGTAGTCCGTTCAATGATTTGTGTGATCCACAAATGGTTGTTACGGGTTTGGGTGTTTCTTGATGTCGTAGGTTGAATGTTTGTAAAGTCCCTCGCATATTTTCACTTTTCCATCTGGAGAAGGATATAAATAAAAGCAACTGAAACATCTGTTTCGTTTCTTTTCACTGGCTGAGTATGGAGCAAACATAAATATTACGTACACAAAAATACTATGCTAACCATCATCAATATTAATTGTAAATTTCACTCCTGGCAGACGTATGGTTGTGGATGTGATCATAACAAATATTAGAAAATATAATTTATGAGAAACTCTAAATATTAACGATAAATTAAACTTCCGCTGGATCTATGCAGTAATCAATGAATTATAATAATAAATTAAGCGAAAATTATAAGCTTATATGTATATTATAAACTCTCTTTTGTAAAACTAGTAGTGCGCCACAGTGGGAGTAGTTGACTATCTCTGTGGCGCAGCGATAGTGAATGCGACTGCTGTGCATGTGGTCTCGCTTTCGAATCCTGGTTCGGCCAAACAAAAAGTTATTAGGTTTTTCAATAGTAGTCCGGATCTAAGACGTTAGCGGTATTAAACACCCCACGTGCCTCAGAACGCACGTACAGCCGTTGGTCCTGCGCCTGATCTCTTAACGGTCGTGTCGGATTGCCGTTCCATCGGATCATGAGACTTAGGGAACAGAGAATGCACTTGTGTTTGCGCACGCACTTGTGTACTATAATATCTCCTGCGCCGATGGCCAGTCTCCGATAAGATTGGTCGTCGTGACCGAAATTCGGTCTGGAGGACATTATTTTGTAGAAGTAGGATTGATAACAAATAAATTTATGTGCATAATGAATATTTATTGGATATCTTTATTATATTGGAGTCAGCTTGTGTTGTTCCGTCGGGCCTGTGATGACTGGGGTGGAGATAGCGTTTGAGTTCGGTAAAAATCTGTAAACAACATTATCAGATTTAATCATCTAAGTAAGCAGTATTACATGCATAGTTGCATACAGATATTTTTGGCTAGCTGCTTGGAGTACAGGGCGTACGCAGCGTCATTTATGTAAAGCACACTAAGGATTATATCTCTGGTTCTAATAGCGCAATTAAATGAACCGTAAAAGATCTTATGCTGAGTGCCAAACTAGGGAAAGTAAAAAGATGTCAAAATCCGTCCAGTGACATTTGTATGATCCCAGAACAAACAGAAACCTAAAAATCATTGTTCAGATATAAATATACGAACCCAAGTTGTTTTCAAAACATCTACAATATGCCTTACTAAAGTTTTATAATAGTACAAGATTTTGCTCGCGTAAATTTAGGTTATGTCAATTTTCTATCCCTCGGGAATAGTACTTTTTCTGGATGGTAGGTACCTATTACATACATTCTGTACATTGGACAACGTGTATACGAAATTGCATGATATCGGTCAAGTAGTTACCTTTTACATTAAATTTGAGTTATATCAATTTTCTATCCCTCGGGAATAGTACTTTTTCTGGATGTTAGGTACCTATTACATACATTCTGTACATTGGACAACGTTTATGCGAAATTGCATGATGATCGGTCAAGTAGTTAAGGCGTGAAAGCAAAACAAACAAACTCGCATTCTCTTTTATAATATTGGTTAGGATTATAAAACTATAAGGAAGCAAGGTAAAATATATGTATAAAAATGCCATGTAGTTTTGTTATATTATGTTAATCTATTTGCTTAAAGCCTCTACTTATTGCTTATCGCTTTGAACAGAAGATGTATTAGTCCCTCTATATAGCCCCTGACAATAGTCAGCCCCCATGTGTAGACCTTATCTGCCCGTGTACTCAACTATTACATGCTATCACTAGTTTCAGGTGGATTTAGTCTCTCTGGATAGTATATTAAAGCAAATTGTTATTGGTATAAATGCATCGAATGCTTTATTGTTGATTTGAAATGGAACGAATTGTTTTTCTTTTATACCTTTAAGTGATGACGAAAATTATCATAAATTAATAAATCTACACAATAAAAAAGTGAATCATATACGGCGTTTAGTAGCTATCAGCATGATGTATATTATGATAGATTTTTCCTGCATCTTCGCTCACGTTAATGAAGGTTATGCCAATAAATTTCTATTGCTCGGAAACAGTACTTTTCATGGATCAAAGGTACCCTATGTCCTTTTGTCTTCTTCTTTGGTCTCGACCAATTGTTATGAAATTAAACTATTTTTTTATTATTAACTACTTGTAGTTAAGATGTGAAAGCGTGATAAACAAACTCATATTCGCATGTATATTAATTATTCTATAGTTAGGATTATATCATAGCCAAGTAAGTATACAGTTATTGAAGTATTATTGCCGTAGAACCAACTAGTTTTCTACATATTACAAGTTTGAAGATTGATTTCATGCGATTGCATTGCATGCGATGACTGAACGATGACTATGTAATAGAGTTATGATTCGCGTCACATTTTATTTTTGCGCCAAATCTAGGCGGTTAGCTGTGTTATGATTCGATGAGATGCTGATGAGGAAACATAATCGACAATTAATATGCAAACTCAGCTTGATAGCAATCTACAATAATTCTCTGAACTCAACTACTTAAAAGATGATTTAGTCCTTTAACATGGCGGCGAACTTTTTTGACCCGGCTGAAGGGCATCTTGTCTCTTATGAAAGTAAACCGATAGTACCTACTATAAAATGGTTTTCAATTTCATAATATAATTGATTTATTAAAGTAAAAAAATTGCAAAGTAAGAACTATTTTGGGTCGGCATAGGAATAAAAAGTTGTATCTATTGAAATATTTTTACTGTAATAAAATCTTTAAGAAATTGATGAATTATTCAGTGTTATCTTTGAGTTTTTTTCTATCGAGTGATAAAAATAAAATAACGGCTAGACATAAACATAAAATGTTGAAAAATAAAGGTAGTGAGATGAACGTCTTGACGCAATTATAAGTTTTAGCTAATGTTATCTTATAAATAAATATAATCTGTAGCCACTTTACTTGTATACATATTTTATATACTTATTTTACTGCGGCCGCTTGGCCATTTTGATAACTAAGATTAATTTAAGTGACGTAATTGTTTTATTATGGTGAGACGCAAGCTGTGGTAACCGAATTGCAGTGAATTATTTAGTGATGACTACTAAGACCAGACTGCTAACAGAAATTACATTTATAAAACAATCCCTTTTTATTAATAATATCATACGATTACGATTATGATACGACCACGCGGCAAAAGTTTTTTCTATTGGATTTTATTCTTTATTGTTTTATTACGGTTATACTAGTTACCTATCCTTTCATAGGCCAACATGTAGATGGATAAATAAGTCAAAAGATTGTTCAGTTTATATTCCTTTACTTTTAAAAGTGTGACCATTTTAATATATTGAAATTATGGAAGCTCCCCACAACTCGATCAAGATTACAGCGCCCCGCCGTTGCTTAGTGATTGCGCAATGAAATAGTCTTATTAAATATAGGAGTCTCTCGAATCGTCTTATCATGGGACAGACATTTGCATAGTGAGACGATTATAATTTAGCTCGGGCTGCGGGTCATTGCGGATGCTATGTGTTTGTACTGTGGTGTCTAGTGGCCGCAGTATTGGGATTTAAGCTGTGACCATTGAACCTAATGTTTACTGTTATTTGCTGTTATGAATATCGTCGCTAAACCCTTCAATAATTTAATTGTTTTAGTGTTATAGTTTGTTATGATGTTTATACAAAGAGTATATTGTTATATAATTATGATTACACCGCGTCGATGAAAATTTACGCAGACCTTATTTGACATAATGAAACTCGTACGAAATCAACGCACAGCACTTTGTCTAATTAAAAAACTACATATTTATACAAAGTCTAGTGCAAAAGTTACCTTCAGGAGCGACCCTCGTTTCTTTTGATAGAAGGACGGGGCCCATAATCCTTGTTAACACGGAACCCATAGTCGACGTTACTAGTATGGCAATAACGATGATATTCGCGTGCTGTGCCGCTATTTGCCTGTCCTTCAAAGTAGCGTCGTCCCACAGAGAATCCATTGCAACGCGCACAAGGACAGCCTGAAATTAATTTTCCTTTAATGATATTCTAATTATAACATAAATTACAGCTTAGAAATGTTTGAAGTACTCAGCAATCATAATTATTACTGTTCGAAAATTTTGTATTTTTGTGAATATTATGGCTTTTCCTACTACATCAATTTGTAATGATTGAAATGTACTAATTGGTTAAGATATACTCATTTTTGATAACACAACATTTTGTTCATCAAATCACGTTTTTTAATACATGCTTATTAGATAATTACCTGGAAATATAGGATCTTTTGCCTCCCACAAAGAATTCTAATAAGTCTAGATAACGTCTTATTATCATAAACGAAACTGCACACGGTACTAAAATATATTACATCTAGGATTTAAAATGTATGTCAATCATAATTAACGCAGAATAATTATTTGCTAATCACTCTGTGTCACGCATGTTTCTGTTATTTGATATTAAGTTAACTATACATTTGTTAATAATTAATGAACATTTTCTTTTAGAGTGACACGGCAAAGTGATTGTAACGGACCTGATGGAAAGCCCAATTACAGTCCAGAGACAGTGATGACGCGGCGAAGATAGATGTCTTCCAGCCGGTCTGACCAGATACTTTTTGACACTACGTTTGAAGGACCCAATGTCATAGAAGGGAGGGAACACATGTGCCGGAAGACCGTTCCAAAGTTGAACGGCATAAGAAGTACGGCATAAGAAGGAATTGCTGAATCTTTTGGTGTGAGATGAGATTGTGCTAACCGTCTATCCGTAGTTACGAAGACCGGCATGTGTGGTTCTCAAAAGGAAGGGGGAAGGTGGGATGAGGTCAAATAATTCTTCGGAGCATTCGCCATGATAGAGGCGATAGAATACGCTAAAGGACGCAATGTCTCTACGAAGTTGTAGCGGTTCGATGTCCTTCGTAACCTCCTGGCTGTCGATACGTACGGCATGACGCTGCAGTTTATGTAGGGCATCGAGTAGGTACTTAGCGGAACCATTACAAAGGTGCCAACAGTTCTCCATGCTGCTACGGACTTTAGGCCTTGTACAGCAAATACCTACCGCTATTCAGGAGTAGATATATCCATAGACTACGATGATTAATTTTGAATAACTGTATAGCTAATAATAAAGCCTATTCTTAAACGGTAAGGGTATGTAATAACTCTATATTCGTTTGAGATAATAAATAAACTAATATCAGTCCTATATATAAACCGGCAGTGTGAAAAAGTTAAGTTTGGTTGACTTTATACATCCTCAAGAACATTTTAGTTAAAGCTATGATAAATAATGATTAACTATTTAACACGTACATAGCTGCAAACAGCCAGAGGTTTAGACATTGAGGCCTCAAGATTTAACTCAAGAGATCTTGGCGTGTTAAACAAATGGTGTTCCATTAGGCTATCACTGCTATACCGTTTGAAAATATGCTGTACGTGTTATTGATAAACTTTTATGGTAACACTACTGATAAAAAATGTAGCCTTATAAAAACTTTATGCTGTATCGATTCGATATTAAAGCGACGACGAGAAAACGTACTTAAAGGCGTGACAACGTCCATGTAAATGTTACAGCTTTCTATTAAAACGTAAGACATACAGAGATAACCTAGTTCGAGCGAGCATAGCCGATTAAACCCTAAACGACAATTAACTGACAGCTCAGCTCTACGGCGGAATATGCTTTGTTCGAAGATGCTGCCCTGACCTCGTGTAGTGTGTAGTTTACTCCGATACCGTTAAATCAATTAGGAGCCTATCGAGTTATCGACTCAGCTTGGGTAAGGACTTCAAAGCTAACGATGGTCGCTCTATGACATATTCACGTATAACGTATGCAGTGCTTCCTATATCAAATTAAATCATTTAAAACAGTATCACGCCTGTACATTCCTAGCATTTATAAAGAGACAACGAATGTTGTGCCTGCTATGTTTTGTCTGGCAGTCCATTGGTTCATCATTACTAGACACAGTACCGTAACAAATACTATCTTAGTATAGAATTACACGTTATAAGCAGTGCTGGACATACAAACTCACATTTAGGCCACTAGAGCAATGTGGTGAATTATACATTTCTATTGTTAAAATATTTCTTTTTAAATAAGGAAATGGCGATAGAATTACACACAGTCAAATAGCTGATATGATTGATATAAGACCTTCGCTATAGAGGTTTTTACGTACGAGAAAAACTAACAATGAACAATATCATGTTATCCGAACGTACCTACGTAGTTCATAACAATAGGTATTGACAGACGATAGCGTAGCGGTAGTGAAAACGACTGATGTGCATGAGGTCTTGGGTCGATTTCCATGTTAGCTAAGAGTTTTTGGAATTTTCATTAAAAAGTCTAAATAGCAGCGCTAAATTTGGAACTGTGTTTATTAAACGGTTACGTGAGGGCTAACTCATATCAGGGGAAATATTTATTTATTTTAAAAACAAACTGTTACACTCTTATATTTCTAAACAATTTAACAATAGGTAACAATAAATTATACATAATATGTGTGACCCACAGCGTTATCCACATATTTAACATTATAATGTTAATTATGAACTGATTGAGGTTATCACGAGTAAAACATAAGATTATTACCTTTCACATATTTAGAGTAAACTTAAATAATTAGATTGATTATAAACAATATGAGGTAAATATATTAAATAAAATAGTTACTTAAATTATTCCTAAGTTAAATGTGCGTTCTATTTAAAAAATTGCCTATAGAAATATGGCTGTGATTCATCTCTGCCTATGTGTACGCGGATACAGGCGTGAGACTATGTATATATGTAGGTATAGATTTCATAACGAAATGATTATTGTGCATTGTACGCAGTGTACGCGTTATAATAATATGGCATTATATCGAAGAACGATGGACATAAAATATTTATTGTAAGAAATAGGATTAGGTCACTAAGCGACTATCGTTTCATCCGATTTATACTGTCGATTTTATAGAATGAACTTTGGTATAAAAGATATTATGAAAACGGTATTGTCTAAGATATAGCACATGATATAACACATTTTATGTAATAAAAAGAAATTGCGGTGGAGTAATTTTTAGAGTAAGAAAGTCAATGTACTGCTGAAGAATGATTTTCAGCAGTTTATAGACCTTTAGATTAAGGTTTGTTGAATTTTTAGTTTATTATATTTAAAATTGCACTATAATGCATGCACAGATGGCGATGTGGTTTTTAAGGGGTTGTTTCGCCATTGCAATTGGGCCTAGTGTTAAGGGGTTCTATCACACACGCTTAAAAATATTATGTTATCTGCAAATAGTTGTTCTCGAAGGACTGGAACGTTGTTTGAATATTTGTAGTCTTCCTCGGTACTGAAATTATTTCAGTTGTCTTTATAAACATAAATAGAATAATCGTGCGTGAGTACCCAATACATTTTTACTAAATAATTAGTATAGATCATATTTTATGACTTACTAGGTAATAATATAATATAATGGAATAGGTAGTTAGAAATAAAATTCTATAAGAAAGAGTAAAGTAATCTATAGCTCACTCAAAATTCTTGGCAAGTGAACACCAAAGGGAAAACTTGCAAAGGATTGAGGCTCCGTATTTCTCTTTATCTCTCTCTCGTTCAAGCTAGAGGAACGTTAGATTTTGCTCTTTTACCTATAAGAAGAGAATATAGATTGGCTCTGGGTACTCAGTTGGCAAATTACTAATATAATAAAGTAAAAAAATGAAGGAAGGCGAGCATGGCAAATTTTAAATATAATAAGATTACTGACGTTAGTTATCTATTTTAAATACTCTATGTATCTTTAATGAATATGGTCGAACAAGTAAAAAAGATAATTTAATGGACACGATGTATCAAATACTAATATTATACATACATACGGCCTCGATGGCGTAGTGGTTAGTGTTACCAACTGCCACGCCTGAGGTCGCGGGTTCGATGCCCGCACAAGTCATACATTTCTGTGCATGTACATGGATGTTTGTCTTGGTCTGGGTGTTTCTATGTATAATATGTATGTATTTACAAAAAGAAAGTATTTGTGTATGTTTATCCATTGTCTAGTACCCATAGTACAAGCTCTGCTTAGTTTGGGCTAGATGGTGTTGTGTGTATGTGATAGAATATTATATTACATACATGTATGCATGTGTAGCGACTACATTATTACACGTATTCCGATAAAGTACATCTTAAGATAAGTTAAAAATGCGCATGCATGCAAATGTATACACGCGTCGCAACCATAGCAGCTTGATGGTTTCGTCACCCATTTTTCCTTTTCCAAGAACTTGCATCTTGCGTAAAAGTTGTGATGGTTTTTGATCGCTGAGGTCCATTTCAGTCAATAATTTTTGAAGTTGGCGCTGTTCTGACTCCTCATAGCAATTAATTAAGCGCTCCTTGATGGCCTTATACTTTTCTGTGGATGGTGGAGAGGTAATGAGGTCACTAACCTGTAGTATTTCTTCCTTAGACAGCTTTGCTATAACCGTAAAATATTTATAATCATCGTCTTGTTTTTGTGGTGCTAATATGGCTTCTAGTTGTGTAAACCATAATTTAGGTTGATCCCTCCAAAACTTCGGAATGTGGGATAAGATGGTGGTACCAGCCGCTATTTCCAATGTTTCTTGATGGCCGTATCTTGATTTGCAAGTTGGCGCGGTTCTACAACAAAAATCCGGACCTAACTGGGAACCATTAGGATTTTTCTCAAAAAAATTAAGTGAAGGCCAACAAAAATACTCAACATTTGATAGAGAATTACTTGGATTATACATGGCAGTCAAGCATTTTCAAAGGTTTATTGAAGGAAGAGAATTCTCAATTTTTACAGATCATCGACCTTTGACATACGCATTCTCCCAAAAACCATCATCAAAACGATACGCCACGGCGAATTCGGCATTTGGACTTTATTTCACAATATAGCACTAACATTCAACATATAAGCGGACATGATAATATTGCCGCAGATGCACTGTCACATATTGAACAAATTGATATGCCATCACCGATTAATTATGCCGATTTAGCAAGATGCCAATCTAATGGCCAAAAATTGATAAGACTCCGTGACAATAGGAATTTGGAAATTAAAAACATAATGCTTCCGGGTTCCACAAAAAGCATCAGCTGCGACACATCGACTGGGAAGAATCGTCCTTATTTACCAGAGAAATTTCGAAGACAGGTTTTCGACGTCATTCATGGACTAAGTCATCCGGGCAAGCGAACTACTAGAAAAATGATAACTCAAAGGTATTTATGGTCAGGTTTGAACAAAGATATTAATAGCTGGTGTAAGTCATGCATAGCTTGTCAGAAGTCAAAAGTACAGCGCCACACCATATCACCGGTAGGAAGTTTTATGCCATCGCAGCGTTTTGAGCATTTACACATCGACATTGTTGGACCATTACCTGTTTCTCAAGGAAAAAGATATTTAATCATAATCATAGATCGCTGTACGTCATGGCCTGAGGTAATTCCGGTTGAAGATATCACAGCCGAAACAATATCTCGTGCACTATATGAGGGATGGATAACAAGATTTGGATGCCCGTTACGCATTACTACGGAACAAGGTCGACAATTCGAATCAAGAATATTCGAATCACTTTCACAATTTTTGGGAGTACACAAAATTAGGACAACTCCATATCACCCACAGTCAAATGGAATGATAGAGAGATTTCATAGAACCTTAAAAACAGCGCTTATGACCAGAGAATCTAACGCTAATTGGATGAAAGAAATTCCTTCAGTTCTACTTGGTTTGCGGAGTTGTCTACGCGAGGACACAGGATATAGTGCAGCAGATATGGTATATGGCGAACCTATACGTCTTCCCGGAGAATTTTTCGAATCTTCACATCGGAATTCTACATACGAAGAATTCGTAATAAATATTCTAAAGAATATCAATAAAATGACATCAGTACCAAAACGCAAGAAGCACAACCGAGCAATTTTCATTCATCCTCAACTTAAAGAATGTTCACACGTATTTGTAAGATGCGACAGAGAAAAAAGAAGTCTGAAACCACCCTATGAAGGGCCATTCCCAGTGATAAGAAGAATGGATAAAACATATGTCATTAAGGTCAAGGATAAAGAAACAGTAATATCAATAGATAGATTAAAACCAGCATTTGTCATCAACAACGAAGATATGAACGTGACGAATTCAGAAAACAGACACAGCTATTCAAACACGTACATCACCAAGTCAGGAAGGACAGTTAAGCCCACAGTACGGTTCTGTATTCCATGACGCAAGCATTCAATCGATATAAATACTCGCGAGATCACAACAAATATCATCATTCATCGTTAGCACCTCGGAATAAAACAATGGACAACCAAAGCTCCAAAGATCAAATTGTATACAACGCCGATAGTTGCCTGAACCAAAAGGAAGTCGACCAATTAAAAAATCTCGTACTGGAAGAACTACGGTGGACAAGAAACATCGCAATAGGACAAATCGTCATCACGCTAGGTATTTTCCTCATTTACGGAATGCTCAAGGTCATGGACAAGAGAATGAAACAAGTTGCAAGAAACAGTCAGCATAAGTGCATAGGATAACCACTCACGAAGTACCTTGACCTAGGCTACGCACCGTCACAACAAGCGTCAGCACATAATTTTACTCGACTATTTTTCGGAATCAGCAATGTATTATGTCATTAAGCATACGTTTGAGATTGTATCTACCCACCAAAAACATAAATGTAAAAAAGGAGAGCCAAGTTCAATACAAAAATTATGCTAACTTGCTTTGCAGTGGGCTTCGCCGCAAAAAGAATGGAGATCTAAATGAGTGCCAAGTTCTATGCAAAATCCAAATATGTATTTATAGGAACAAAATAACATTATGAACAAGTATTAAACTCTATTTCTTTGCTTTATTGGATACCTATAACAATTGCTATTATTTAAAAATGTGAGATCTTAAAGTAGGTTAGATTTGACTTCGCCAGTTTTCATTACATCACTCATTTTATAAAGTTATTCAATATATATATATTTTAATTCTGATAAAATCAAATCTAACCTACTTTAAGATCTCACATTTTTTGTTTAGCGCGTATTACAAGTTTTTTGTATGAGGACACCACTTATTTTATGACTTAACTTTATTTTTATATTTCTGTTATATAGCAAATATAATAATACATATATTGGGATAGTTTCAAATATCTGACTGTAACGGTTCCAACGCTACAATAAATTTTTTTATGGGGACCCCCTCCACTTTTTAACTTTTTTTATTTTTAGATTTTTCCTACGCTTACACACAATTACCGAGCTGGATTCCAAATTTCATCCTTCTAGGTCATCTGGAAGTAGGTTAGGTTTAGGTACTATATGTCAGTCAGTCAGTCAGTGCTAAAATTTACGACTTTTTGACCTTCATATCTTTATAACCGTTTGAGCTAGCTTCATGAAATTTAGGCTTCTAGATGTCCTTATGGATATAATTATACACACGTAGTTTTATGTGTTTACGTTAAAGAGGTTTTGAGTTATAGAAGGGTCAAAAGTGGCACCAAGTGGTTCGTGTAATATTACACTCGGCGCTGGCTGGTCAGTTCCTTTGCTTGAACTTGGCTTGACACGCTGCCGCGTGTCTAGATAAATAGAAATTGTAATAGTTAAGTAGGAATTGTAATAATTTTTTCATTTTAATGGGGGGTGTATATGTAGCGACTACATTATTACACGTATTCCGATAAAGCACATCTTAAGATAAGTTAAAAATGCACACGCATGCAAATGTATACACGCGCCACACTAGTATATAAGCTTTACTTTTACTGAAATTAAACAGACTATAACACCATCTAAGTCTCGTTATACCTATTACCTATTGCCAAAACATAGGCAAACATGCATAGTGTCACGCCTTTATGCCCGATGAGGTAGGCTATTTCGCTAGCTATGACACTTCGTACTACGTAATACAGAGCGAGTCTATTGCCGTATACAATAACCGAACAACATTTAACCTGGCCAGGGTATTAAGCCAGGAACCTCATGCACAGCAGACGCATCCACGCCTGTAATTTTGTAAACTAAAAGACGTCTTATTAATATTGCACATTCATCGATACTAACATACACGTTTTTAGATTAATTCATTTTATCTATTTATTTAGTTCAATAAGAATAGCTGCAGGTAAATAATACTAACTATACATAAGAATATAATAAGATTTACAACAATCAAAAGAAAGAAAACGGTAATTGATTAGACATCTTTGTCATAAAACTTTGATCTTCTTTTGTATAATAGTCTTCAATTTACCGCTTTACGTATATACCTTCATCTTTGACTTGTTATAACTTTAGACTTCCTAACAATAATTAATAATAATTCTAATAATAATAATTCTTTATTGACACAAATTAATCTACAAAAATTTAGAATTCTCTGACCCCTGCACTAGTAAAACGTTATCTACAAAGCTAATGGTACTACAGTATAAAATAAATATTGTACAAAGTATCTTATTGTTTTGTTGAAAGAAAAGTCATTGAAATCTCTCATCTTCCTTACGTGCCACTCCAACTAGTGAAGGTAGAACACTTGTTTCGCAAACTTTAACAAGAAATACGGGCGACACGTGCTGTATTACGATAGAATCTTTAACCGAATATCTACTGAAAAAGAAACAGAATCATACATTTTTAGTATAGTTTGCTCGCGGCTTCGTTTGAGTAAATGAAGGTTAAATTAGGTACCCTATGTCCTATTTTATACCCATGCCAACGTGTATGCGAAATTTCATGATGATCGGATGAGTATTTAAGACGTGAAAGCATAACCAACAAACAAATAAACTCACTTTCGTATTTATAATATTAGTTAAGATTAGGATTAGGATTTTCATACAACCATTTAGGGGCTTAGAACAACTATTTGTGGATCACACAACTTTTGTCCCTTATGGGCATCGAACTCAAAATACCCGGCGCAGTGGCAGCGGCGAGACGATCACTTAATCCACTACGCTATCCGTGTAGTATACATACATATATGTATGTAAGTGGGTACTCCACGTGATTGCTGAATTTTACTGTGAGTCTGTACTACGGTATCTCTTAGAGCGAATAAAAGACAAATGTATAAAATATAATCTATATATTAATACGTGAAGCGAAAACTTTGTACCCCTTTTTACGAAAATTGCGCGGACGAAGGAGTATAAAATTTGGCACAGTTATAGTTTACATGGAGAAGGAGGGGCGAATCCTAATATTTATATAAAATATGCATTAGAAATACATTAAATTAATGAAAAAGCACACAACCATGCATTTGACACGCAATCGAAGCGCATAACTATGGTTACAAATATCAATATATAATAACATATATCAGCAATATCTTACAGGCAAACTTTAGTCGAATTTCGAGCACTAGGCGACCGCTAGTTTAATTAACAGCGTCACTGACTTGTTAATATAATATAGTAACAGCTGCTTTTAACACAGAGATGAAATAACTTCACTGTGTTAAAAATGGCGTCCATAAAGAACAAGACGTTTTTCTTTAGTTTCAGGAAAATATTTCTATTAGAGGAAATTACATTGTAGTTCACTTTTCTCTCGTAATTTCAATTATAACTAACATTTATGATTATAACGTAGATAAATTTAGGTTGGCATACATATATAATCAGGTGGTTAATGCTAAACAGCTACCTATCCTTTAGTTTCATGGATCCTTTACATAAAGTAGAGGGAAAACTTGAGGGCAGCGCACATAATACAAACATATAGCACATAATAGTGTCAGGGTTCAAAGATCTAAAGTTAGTGGGATAAGGTTTAAGTCAGTCAGTTAGTTGGTAAGTGGCTTTCACCTTTAGCCATTTGTTGGCCGTGGTTAGGCCCTTAACGTACGTACCTACATAAATTGCTGTTACTTACCAAACTGTATTATACGTCTACGCTTCACTCTATATTCAAAATGTACTCCTTCATGCCTTATCTTGTCCTTATTCGAGTAATAGAAATACATTTTATTGATCTTCTTAACCAGGCAGCGACTCTCATTATAAAGCCAAACATATTGTTCGGAGTGTTTGACGTCCTAAACAATGCAATGCAATCACCAAGTTCTTGTATTTAAGAATGAGGTTTCAATTACAAATGCCTTTTCTTACAATAGTCTATAGAACGAGTTTGTATCGTAAAAATTACTTTTCAAATACCTAATCGCTCGTTATACGTGTGTCAATACCTAATTGCCGTTATTTCCCAAACAGTTTTTTGCTGGTCATTTGGTAGTACAGACTAAATCTGGTGGATAAACATATTAGGTATAGAATGCTGTGATTGAACCTATATGGTTGTACATAGTGACGCGAATAACGTAATTTATATAACGTGTAGGATACAGACGTCACTATGGAAATTCACATATGAGACTAAAATTGCTACATCATTATCCATTTTCTATTCACCTTAGATTAGCTTCTGTCAATTCTAGTATTATACACATATACGTTATTAATAAATAACTACACTTATATATGGCTTAAATATGTATTTAAGCATTTAAATCTATCATAGGATATAGGATTTCTGTTCTTATGTATTTAGTTATTATACATTTGAGTATGTCCGTATTAGATATAAAGTATTTACGGCTCAAGTCATAGGCATTTTGCTCTGTAATCGGTTTGAATATCAAATCACTATTTTATTTCGCCAATTATGGGATTGTATAGCGATTTTAAAACTACCAAATTTATTTAAATACTCAGCGATACCGATTATATTTAAGGCACTATATTTATTGTAGCTATTCAATCTTTAAAATTAAAAATGAAACAAATAATGGCTTAATTTGGCGTTTGTAACAATTTATCCGTCCTTTTCCTTTCATGTTTGTATGATATATATTTAGAAATTTCAAATCGTAATGAACAAATAGGTATAGCACAAATCAAACAAACTCGTATTTGCCTGTTTTTATCAACTTAATATTTGTATACGAAAAATCCTCCTTAATATTACTAGCACTAGAGTCCATTTTCTATTTAGTTATCGTATCATGCAAAAATTATCTACAAGCGACTCGTTTTTTTAAGAATACATTCGAATGTTGGTTATTATTTTTTTAGGGAAAACCCACATAATTGCGGGGGCTGACGACATAATACTCAGCTTTTCATCGGAAATCAAATATAGGTTTACGCTTTTTCTTTAACTTCTCCCATGTAAGGGCGAATTGCTTATGAATTCTGAAAACGATATAAGAGGACCTCAATGATAATGCTTGGATTAATCGTTTTAGGGCTCATTCAGTTCGGGCCGGTAAGGGGATTTTCTATTGATCGAGGTAACAACCTGACGATGCTTTTTTATATACTTAAGAACGGGTATACTAGGCACCAGTTTTTTTCTGTACGTTGGTATATATTTATAATATATAGAGATCTTTTTTTATTATTTTATGTAGGGGCAAACTCTAAAAGTGTTAGCGATACTTACAATCTTTCATTGTTAGGAAGCTGTGCTATCACGGAGTATACATACATATGCTAGTTTTAATGATAAACTACGCGAGCAAAGATACGGGCGAAACAAATAGTGGTAGTAAATATTCAGTACAAAAAAAAAATGTAGTGATGTACAACTAAAAGGTGAATGTTTTAGATTAAATTGTAGAGTTCCTATAGCCTGCCAAGTAGAAGCCTGATAGAGGAACCAAATTCACAACGTGTACTTCGGAATTAGCTGTACATTATAAATTGATATTGCTATAGGTATTGGCTAAATTTCACTGGATTTAACGTTAATATAAAACATCTCCGTTTGTTTTCTTAATAATATCGTCATACTGGGCGGAATCCCGAACCCAGTAGAAACCCCTTAAAGAAACCGGACACTTCTTTGCACGCTCCAACTATACAGCGCGGTATTATATCATAAACATATACCTACCAAATGTATCTATACTAATATTATAAAGCTGAAGAGTTTGTTTGTTTGTTTGTTTGCTTGCATGCGCTAATATCAGGAACTAGTGGCCTGATTTGAAAAAAATTGTCAGTGTTAGATAGCCCATTTATCGAGGAAGGCTATAGGCTATATATCATCACGCTAAGATCAATAGGAGCGGAGCACCAATGAAGAATGTTTCAAAATCGGATAGTTTTTTCCCTTTAGAGAGCTTCCGCTGCGTGCGCTGCGTAAACAGTTAAAGTTTAGCAAAAATCATGTATGACACAATTGATCGGCTATAAAAGTTTAAAAAAAAAGTCTGCAACAGTATATGTCTATGTTTTAAGGTTGGCTCACTATAACCTTTTTTATGCTAATCAAATTTGTTCTAAAATAATGCATTATTTGCGAAGGTGTTTTTATAAACATGATATTAATCCTTATCCAAATAAATACGTTATACATCACAAGTATTTAATTTGAAACAAAATTGTCCTTTATATCATTCGATTTCAATGAATATCTTAGGAGATATCGCAGTTTTAAAATAACATACGCAGCAAAATACTGATCAAGTTTGTACTGCGCGCGCATTTATGATGTGCAAGGCTGGCCGAAAACTACGAGATACCATGCCGCGCGGCTCAGACGCGTGGTCATGGTCGGCTCCTTACGGAACGGTACACGGAACATCACGCTACGATCCACGGGGCTGGCGCAGTAACGATAAACGCGGGTGAAACCGCAGGAACATCTAGTCATAAATAAAATAAAATACATCAAAATTTATACAAAGACTAGTTTACAATATATAAATATTATTACCTACGCTATAATCCTAATCTTTTAATTAATTTGTGAAATTTTTGGTAGCCCGGCACGTGGAACTATAACTAAAACAACAGGCTTGCCTTCATTATGGGACATAAACATATTTAGGGCAATATAGGTGTAATAAACTTCTCCAGTATCCTTCAGGGAATATAGGCGAGTAGGCGTGTTATAATTTATGACGGTTTTTGAAACCTATAATAGAATACCACAATGGGTAGGTTGTAAATCACTGGTCTAGTAAGTGTCTACTCTTTAATTATTTAGCTTAAACAATTATTGAATTTTATAGTATCCTAATTTAATATAATAAACGCGAATGTGAGTTTGTCTGTTACGCTTGCACGCCCTAACTACTTGATTGAAATTGATACGGAAAAAGGCACCTTGTGTCCTTTTCTAAATCACTGACAACGTATATACTAAATTTAATGATGATTGGTCGAGTAGTTAAGGCGTGAAAGCGTAAGAAACAAACAAACTTAAATTTGCATTAATAATCCTAACTGTGTGTAAGTTTCCGTATAGTAAAGTAAAACTATAGCCCACAATATGGTGATTCAATAAAATCTAATTCATACTTATTATAAGACTGTCTGTCTGTTGGTTACATTTTCACTTCTGCACTGCCAGACAGTTTAAACATTATGTTTAAACTAAGTCGCTCGCTTCTACAACAGGGAATAAAAAGAAAAAGTATTTAATGGACAACTTTTCTACCCAGGTATAGCCAATTAGCACTTTTGTTATAGCAAAAGGTCTCAGAAATCGCAGTTATCAGTTAATTAATTTACTGCGTCGATCGCACATGGATTAAATTCTCAAGAGACAAAAAGTTATGTGATCTACAGATATTTAATTTTATGAATTCAGAAGGTAGGAATGTGTGAGTGAGCCTTCACGACAAAGAATTGTGCTAATTGTGAGAATTATCTTTTAAAGCTAAACATTTCATTGGTATTGGTTAGGTATCGTCTTACAGGCTCAACCTTTTGTCTGACCCTAATAACTAACCTAAATGTAAATTTAGTAACTTTACTAACTTATAAACTTTGACGCTCATAAGTGAGATTTTGTGACCTAAAGAAATAAATGATTTTTGATTTGGACTTAAAACTGTAAGCCAAATGTTAATAGCTGTTACCCGCGATTTGGCTTGCTTTTTTAATAATAGTAGACTGTTCTTAAATTGAGTAATTTTTATAGTACCTAACCATACCCCTAGCGAAGGGTTCAAAATAGACCTTATTTATCATAATCGAGTTTTAATGAAACTCTAACAGATATACAGAATTACTTTCGCATTTATGACATTAGTACGGATTTTAATATGAAATCCAGACCAAGATCCTTATCTTGATCTAGAATTTCATATTGGAATCTGTGCGATGAATAGTTTGCAGGCAACGGTGATTTTATTTACTACGATTGTAAAAGCGATTACTTTATGATACGAAGCTATTAATTATTTTGTAACTTGGTGTGCAGACACCTTGGGGTCATACCTCGGTCGAGTTTGAATATGGGCCCTGTGGGTCAAAAGACCCGCGAGATATAGGGGTCACAAGGCCACATGTATTTTAAATGGAAAAATATTGACTTGTAACTTGGTGTGCAGACACCTTGGGGTCATACCTTGGTCGAGTTTGAATATGGGCCCTGTGGGTTAAAAGACCCCCGAGATATAGGGGTAATTTATTTTTATTACTTTTACATTTAAGACGAAGAGGTTGAATCTTGGGTTCTTACACCCATCTCGTTATTTCTCTCTCACATGGCTACAAAATAAAAATTTCACAAAATAAACTTAATCTAGACTTGTACTTGCTGCTATGTGAGAGACTGGTATACTAGGAGACCTGTATGACAAATTACCAGCCTCTCAAAAAAATATGTTTCTTTTTTTTGTAGGCACCAAAGCTATGAGTCTATAGTTTGACATATTTTCTTTACATTCTTTTTTGTACAGAGGTTTTACAATCACTGTTTTTAATCTATCAGGCAAGATTCCCGTCTCAATACACAAATTTACAATATAACTAATGTGTTGACAGATATTGTTTGCTACAAATTGTATAACCTTTGTAGAAATGCCGTCGTACCCAACGCTATTTGTATTCTTAAGGTTCTTGATAATCTGCAATACATTAAATGGCGTGCATGGCTTCATAAACATTGAATTTTGTCTATAAGATAAATATGATGAGTACTGAATCTTATTGGGAGCAGTTTTAGGTACTATTTTCTTAATAAAATAGCTATTAAAAGCATTACATATTTCTACTGGATCAGTAATAGTTTCACCCTGCGTTTTAATACTAGTGATTGTTTCACGTGATATATTTTTCTTTGAATTATGTATAATACTCCAAGCCGTTTTTGATTTTTTCTGAGACATGTTAATGGAGTAAGCGTTTTGAACACGTTGAGTCAATTTTATTATTTTCTTGTACCTCTTAGAATATTCTAGAAATATTTTTTTATTAACAAAATTAGGGGTCTTTCGATACTGCCATAAGAGGTATCGTTTTTTTATGCTACACGTCTTTACGCCACGCGAAACCCATTTTTGTTTTTTATGTGCATTTATATTAATAATACTAAAAGGAAAGCAAAGATTATAAAATAGTTGGAATAAATCACTAAAAATGTTATACGCTAAATTTGGGTCATTAGTAAGATACATATCATAGAAATTTAATTTTTCAATACAATATTTGAATTTGTCATGATTTTCTTTACAATAATCTCTACGTTTAATTTTCCACTGTTTCATCAAGCATACATTTTTAACACGACATTTAAATAACTGTGCGGTATGATCAGATAATGCAAGTTCTATTATACTTGATTTACACTTGTAGGTACCTGAGCTTATGAGCAAAGTTATCAATGCATGTAGCACTAATTTTCCTCGTAGGTTCTCTTAATTCGAGCTTCAAATTATAATTTAATAGTAGGCATTCAAATTCAGATGTAGTATTGTTATTATTTAAAATATTTATATTAAAATCACCTGCAATTATGATTTCATGTGTTTTATAATATTTATTTAAATGTTTCAATACCTTATCCAGTTTGTTAAAGAAAATGTTAAGATTAGAGGCTTGGGGAACTCTGTATAAACACACAACAACCATACTATAAGAGGGTAATTCTATAGCGCAACACTCAAAACTTAAACATATAGTTAAAATAATAGAGTCAGGAATAGTTTTCCAGTGGTGTCCTTTTTTAACAAATATGCATGACCCCTCTCTACAGGTGTTTGGTCTACTGAAACGTGCAGCTAAATAAAAATTAGGAATAACACAAAGGTCTTCATACCCAGACATCATGAAATGCTCTGTCACACATATAATATCAATATGAGATTTCGTATCACTAAGTTCTTGTAGGCATACAATAAGTTCATTTATTTTGCTTCTTAAAATTGCAATATTTTAGTGCAATATGTTTATGTATATATGGAAAAAACTGCGGCGATTGTAAGTTTATGTTATTTTCAATAATTACTTGTTCCTGTGGGAATATAGAGGTTATAAGATTATCTACTATATACATAATCAAATTATACAAATCCTCAAAAATGATTTGCATACCTCTGTTATTTAAAATACCTGATCTTCTAAACATACTCAAGTCATAGTTCAAATTTAGATTCGAATCCAGAATGTAAGCATATTCATGTGTTAAATTATCCATATACAACAAACTATTAAAATGCTCAATTCTCCAGTTATATAAATTGGAATATATGTAATTTCTATAAGTAGGTAAAGTAATAATAATATTTGTGTTACTATTAACCATGAGCACATTTCTTAAATTAGAGACAAGAGCAACATAGTTTGTTGATGTTCTAAAATCATTCTCACCAATTATAATATTACAGAAATCATTTAGGGTCAGATCCCCTAATGTTTTACTAATACTCTTTAAAAGATGATTTATTCCCATATTAGGATATATGTAGTGACAAATATTATAGTTATTTCCAAAGTATCGTTTAGATAAAGATAAAATATTATTGTTACTTTTATTAGGACTTATATAAAAATTTGATGCTTAGGTATATCCAAAGACTGCCTTCTCTCCATATTATATTAAAGAAGGGTTAAGTAAAGGGGTATAAGAGCTTCATTTTATGAGCTTTATTTTTAGGCACCACGTAATAAGAAGCGAGAGTATTGCCGGTTGCCGGGTACATTCCTAAACTTCGTGCTGTTATCGAGAATTCCTTAACAAAAATACTCATTATCACTTTTTTCTATCCAGGAATCGAAATTGGAGACCACGCAATGGCACGTTTACATAAGCACCAACCCATGAGGTCAACGTGATGTAAATCATCCATTAATATTTATATACACATTATTCTATATTATTTTTCACATATACCGCTCTGCGATTCCAACACGCTTGTGTATTTGTGATCAACAACTTTATAAAAAACAAGGGTCACTGTACCCTGTGGTGCATTTTAATTACTGTTGACTTTGCAAAGAGGCCTAAGATCTATATTTGTCAAAGCTTTGATGTAAACTAGCTTGAAATTACTAAAACCGGTGTTGGGACGACTCAAAGTGAATTAAACTGGAGTTCGCTGGCGGACTGTCGCTCTGACTCTAGCTCGTTAATGAAAAGATCACTTAAAAGTTATATTAGTGGTGATATTGAGGGCGAAGACCAGAGTTTACTTCTGTGTGCGTTGAGCTCTTCTTGGAAAACGCATCTGCACTTCAGCTCACTTTTCTGATTAATGCCTTTGACATCAGCGCTACAATAATTTTAATGTTCTGGTTAGTTAGGCAGAGGACGCCGCCATTTTTGTGTCTTAGTTATATGATTCCTATCTTTATGATGTCTTAAATATCGCGACTGGCTTAATACAGTAGCATATAATTCTTAGAAACGCTTATGCAAATAGAGTGTTTAGTTATGTAAGCATATTACTAATGTCTGTTACTTTTCTTATCTTACGTACGTAATTATTAAAAAAAAGTTCACATACAGTATTTGTAGCAATTAAACATTGTATATTGTCGGAAAATTAAACATTGTATATTGTCGGCAAATTATATGTTTGGCCGAGAATTTGGAGTCTAGATGATTGTTAATTATACGCTATGTTTTGTATAGTCACACAGAGACAAAAGAAATATAGAGTAGTACTTTTAAAAATTAGCTAATATAATTTCATTACATTGATATTTATTCATACTACTTTGTGGTCGCACAGTGGTTAAACCCGACTGAATTATTTTCTAAATTTCTTCTTTCAGAGATTGTGAGCTATTTTAATTATGTCTACTCTCACACTCTTCCGTATATATGCTGATGTAACATTAAATTTTAGGTAAGTATGGACTCAGTATAAATGTTTTACAATTGATAAATCGCTACAGCTCGGCTGTAATATGTTATGCAATTTATGTTGCATCATCTTCTCATTGCTTCTACAAATATTGCCACAACGATCGATACTGTGCACGGAAATTAGTATTAGATTTAGGCACTAGACACATTAATTAATACTCTGAGTATTATGTATGTTCCTTTGCTAACTTTTTATGGCTCACCTGCTGTACCGACTTCAATTAGCAGGCATAAAAAGAGATAAGGAGAAAGAGATATAGAATGGTGGAGACATAGTAACAAATGATCCTATTTTTCGCAAACGATGACTTCGGTGACAGTTACTACAAAATAAATTGCATTAGTTTACAAAATATTACTTTGAATCTAGAATCAGAGCTCAGATCCGCCCGACATTTAGGGAAAACTGATGTATAAAATTCAGACTTGCTTCTATAACGTAGAAAAGTTTAGACTTTTAACTTAAATAATTAATTTAGCTGACGATTTTATATACATTAGTTAGGTTTAATTTTAATTTAATTTTAATTTTAAGTAGTGATAGCTCAGTGAGGAGACCAACAGACTGCAATGCCGAGGGTCTCGGGTTCGAACCCACGTCGCGCACCTCTGACTTTCGGAAGTTATATGACTTTTCGAAATTATGTGCGTATTGATTGACAATTATCGCCTGCTCCGTGCCTCGGAGAGCACGTTAAGCCGTCGGTCCCGGTTGCAATGAACATCTATGGCAGTCGTTATTGGGAAGTCAGTGCCCTCTAATATCCTGACACTAGTATAGCCTTAGGGTATCGTTAGCCTTCGGGTTGCGGAGGTCAGATGGCAGTCGCTCCGTGTAAAAACTGATATCCAGTCAAATCCGGTTAGACCAGAAAGCCGACCCCAAGTGACTTGGGAATAATAAAGGCTAGGGAGAAGAAGTTTAGGTTTAATTTTCTTCTATTTGTAAGCAAACATATCCATCCAAATGGCATATTAAGCCCAAGAAAAAGAAATACAAAATCAATATGACACCTCTTCAAGACTAACGACTGCATGCTTTGTTTACCTACATATTACGTGTTTACTATAAAATAACAGCATTGCGAAATGACGTAGGTCTGAGAGCTTAGTTTAATGTATTAGACGGTTACATTGTCTGATAGCAAAATTTATGTTTCAAAGTCAATGTCAAAAGTCTTTATTTCCATGAAAATGTATTAGTACGTACATACATACATATATTCACGCCTGTTGCCCAGAGGGGTAGGCAGAGACTACGGATTTCCATTTGCTATTTCTAGATTCAAAGTAATATTTTATAAACAAATGCAATTTATTTTGTAGTAATTATCACCGAAGGCATCGTTTGCGAAAAATAGCATCGTTTGTTACTATGTCTATATCCACCATTCTAAATGTATTAGTACTTCTTAGATATGTCAATTCGCCTATGTAATAATAATAAAATAAGAAGCAAATAAATACTTTGTATTAAAAAAGCTTATTCGAGGCCGTGAGCTCTCATGACAAGAAGCAGTCAAGGAAATCATATCAATCGCCAAATGTTTACAATATGATTTTTAATAATACTAATCAATTTATTTAATTCTTTATAATATATGATCTTCAATGTATAGTGATTAAATTAGTAGATTATAAGAAAAATTTTAGTATATGTGAATATTTAGAAAATTTGAGAACTCCATAACCATTGTCAAAAATATTTTTATAGACCCAGAGATAAAAGCGTTCAAACAAAAAAGATACAGAATATTAAGTTTCTTCCTCAGTTTTATTATATAAGCATATGTAGATTAACTTAATAATATATTTAATAACATTAAATATACGTATGGTTATTAGATATAATTACGTAGGTACGTTAGAAGCGGCTAGTGTTATCACAGCTCGATGTTACGACATCAGGTGCACCGGCCAGCGGAACAATATTATTTCACAAGAGAATAACTTTGTTTACTCAGATTCTCATCGGAGGTGCCAGCGTTAAAGCTTACTGCAGAGATTATCTTGTTTTATTTTTTATATTAATAGGGTGCAGATAACATTCTGGTGTTATTAAAAAATAGAAAACGGTTTTCCTTTGGTCCTAGTAAAATAACTAATGCTTTTGGTTTATTAGCTATATTATGTATAGCTATTACCCGCAACTTCGAGCACGTGGAATTTAACGAAAAGGTTGTAATTTTCTTTCGCGGAGCTCTAATTTTTTCAAAATAGGTAACAGTAGCATAATTTACTCCTTATGACATCAGCTATCTGCCAGAGAATGTCACGTGAAAATCGGTCTAGCCGTTTCAGAGATTAGCCGGAACAAACAAACAAACAGACAGATCAAAATTTTAAAAAGTGATTTTTGATATTGATACCGTGTAATTATAATTTCATATAGATTTAATAAAAGCTATTATTTTGACATTACGAACAGACACTTCAATTTTATTTATTTGTATGTGTAGATTCTTAATATTGTAAATGCGAAAGCATCTCTGTCTTTTTCATTATTATTTTTTTAATGGTAACGAAATCTAACTCGTTTTGATGAAATACATTATAAGTAGATCATTGTAACCACGGGAAAAATGGTATACTTTTTGAATAAATTGTACCGAAATTGCGAGTAATAGCTATTATTTTTATTATTCGACACGTGTCACATATCAAAAGCATTTTGCCCCTAATTGTTGGCTTATTGTACAAAAAAAATTATACATAGATAGACGATTCGAGTCTTAGTTCGTTTTATATTTTCTTTAATGTTTTATTGTCGTCTGCGGCAAAGATTATACGAAGTGCAGAATATGAAGCAAAATGAGCAAATCAATAATATCAATAATATCAATCAGTGAGTTAGCAAGTCACTGTCTGTCCATTCGATTGATGCTATTAGAGTATTCAGGGCAGACGCCGTTTTATCATCCATACTTACCAATATACCATCCAACATACCATCCAGTCCATCCAACACTCATACCCATAGCCCATATATTAGAATCCATACGTAGCAATAGTCCTACGCCTGCTGCGGCTAGTGCCGCTGTAGATGTTCCATCCCACCTTTGATTAAAACTCTCGAAGGGCCTCTTCACGTTGGACCCATGTCTCCGTGTAAGCCTCCCAAAGAGCCAGGTATTTTCCTAACGTATTAGGAATATACCCGTGAAAGAGAAACAAATCAATAATAAAAACATATGAAATGCTTTTTAAGTTCTTTTTAACTGTCCATTCGTCCTGTTGACTCTGTAAATTTATGTACTTAATCCATTACCATGAAATCCCTTACAAGGCAGTTCTATAAATAGTAAATAAAAAGATTTTCTAGAATCGGTAGCGGGCTTGCGATTATTTGTTTACAATCTTAAAAGTTAATTTTCTGTAATATTCATTTTGTTATCTATCTAATAAAAGCTACATTTTTCTACTATACTAGTTATACGCACACGCACACACAACCTTGTCTTAACACACACAGGCTCATGCTTGGGGTTACTTAGTCGAGTGAACTTTGTTACAAATTTTATTTTTATTTCTTTCATTGTTTTTTGTTATTGTTTTCTCCTGTTCATATTATTAAGGGGCAATCTACAGATCCACAGAATTTAATAAAACCACTTATAATAAATATGTCATGAAATTAATGATGGATGGGCCTGGTGACCCGTAATACAGGTTTGATTTAAACCTACTTCAGGCAACAGTTTCTCACAAGTTAGTTCACAATGTGCTTTTTTTTATTATCCCCCGGGTTAATTATTTTTCGGGATGAAACCAGAGTACCCTATATCGTTTTGTATACTGCTGACAACGTGTTTGCCAAATTTCATGACTATTGATCACGTAGTTAAGGTACGAATGTGTAACAAACACACAAACAAACTCAAATAGCATTTATAATATCAGTTACAATTACCATTGTGTGAAACTGAAGATTTAATTTACAAAATGGGGAAGATATACAGGTTTAACAAAAAGTACAGTTAAAGATTTCACTGCGTGCAAAATATATTACAAACATTTAAAATATAAATGGTCATCACCATGTCGTTTTAAGGCATACCATGGACGTCCACTTGGACGTTAGCCTGTCCCGCCATTATTTATTGTTGAGGGACAGTGTCATAATCACGGTTGTATGATGAATTGGTGATAGCGATGAGGTTTTATTAATATATAGCTGTTTATGCTCTCGTCCATCATTCTGATGAAGTATTTCGGTCTTATATTGTTGCCATGTAATATTCGTACTGACACCGGTGTTGGATGAAGTCGGTCTCATTTGAGTTCATTTTTCTTCTGAATTATTTTCGTCACTTTTTCCTTTTTTTGTAAAGTATTTCGCTTCTCAGACTCTTATGTTAACACGCTCACTGCGAACATTAATTTAGAAAACCTATATCAAGTGCTATATAAGGTCAAAAAACACTGCACCTGAGTATTTTCTCCCTGCGTTATAAGGTTGAAAAGACCTAGGTATAATGTACGGCTCACTTAAAATACTAATTTCTAGGTGAAAACGCAGAATAAAGTAGGTATGTTTGTTATAACCAGGTTATATTAGAAGAATGTGATTACAATGCATTAGCTTCGCTTCGGGTTTCAGTGATTATATTATGAAATAATTAATCATATAATTAAAGGGCACTTCGACCTGTTGCCGCACTGAATTTATGTATATATTTAGGCAAAAATAGTGATGGGATACAAATAATCGACACTTTAATTAAATTTTCGTATTTATTGATTTTACGTAGGTAAAAATTTTGTAAAACATAAAGAAAGGTAAGTTCCAGTGCTAGGACTAATGTAAATCGAACTTCCTTGTTCTTGGCATACGTATGGTATTTTACGTTGCTTAGGAGTGCATTCTAAATCATGACTGCAGGTACTATCAGAACTAGGCTTGATTTGTATATCTTGTAATATACTACCTTACTAGTTTCAGAGCTAAGTTGTTTTTCCGAGAGTATTCCAATACACTGCAAAGCACCGGACATTGAACTAGTTTGATTTCCTTCAGAATCAGTCACTTCACATGAATCGACTTCCTTACTTTGATAATACATTTCGAGCATTCTTCGAAAACGTTTATTTATACGATGCATTATGACACAAATTCACTAATTCACAAAATAGTCCCGAAAACGTGTTTATGCTAATTGCGTAAGCGCAGCACTAAACTTTAAGTAAACAAAACAGGTGCGCGAGGAGGCGGAAAGGCCGCACTCTATGAAGGGCCTTTAGACCCGTTACCCGCACTGAATTAGAAATTTTAGCTTTCAGTGCGGTAGCGGGTCGAAAGACCTTAGACAATTTTGTTTACCTATTAGAGACACATTACTAGACACAAACGTAAATCAATAGTTATCTCAGTCATACATAAAAAAATATCAGCGTAACGCTCTTCGCACTAGAGGGAGAACGTCATATTTTACTCCCGCATTGCAGGCAAGCGCACGTATCGTGCTTTAAGGCCTTATATCGCAGTGAGCGTGTTAAAGAATATATCTACATGTTTTATAAAGCGCGGATGGTGTAGTGATTTAGTGGTCAACTTGCCATTACTACTACGCCGCGTGTTTTAGGTGCGATCCCCACACGGGACAAAACTTTGTGTGATGTAGATCACCCAGACTCAGAAAAAGTATTTGTGGGTGTAACTTGTGTACGTTGTTTAAATGTCAGTTAAGGTCCTCGCGTCACCGGCAATATGGCTTGTACATGATAAGCGTTTTAAAAAAAATCTAATATTAATTAAAGGAACACTACATCTTTAAGGTTTTATCTGTTATCATGTAGCTTGTTAAAACATGATAAAAACTATTTTTTATTTTTATTGCTTATGTATAAAACCATCTATCTATCTACCAAGTTGTTTCACACGACAATTCGAAGCACTGGCTTAAATAATTGTAGCCTATATTTGTATCGTTCGTAAGTACACCAAGGAGATATGGTTACGTCATGGTAAACGATCTAATTACATCATACCATTATTCATTCGATCCTAAACTCAGTACTATTATAAAAACATAAATAACATTTTAATGTGCCACCTTGCAATACTTTAAAAGCGTTTTTTTTTTGGCTCAATTAATATATGTATTTAAACCAATAAGAATAAATACTATTGTTTTGTTGAATAATTATCTGAGAAGCTGGCTGGAGCTTTATTATAATAAAAAAATAAATCTGAGCTGTTTCTTCTAATATCTTATGTAAAAACCTGCTACCTAATAATAATAAGTATTTTGATTCTTAAAAGTTTATATTCAATTACATTATATTAGAATCATGTAGGTACCTATAAACTTAGATACTACATAAAATAATAATACAACAAGTCTTGACGATTATATGTGGTGCTGTAATGGTTACAAAGCAAAATGTTGGATCACAGATATGACCTGGAGTATGATCATGATTTGCACTAACATAGCGTTCTATTTATTGGACAAACAATACGCTTGTCACCAAAGTGCTGCGGGAAAACAGGTTTTGGACGTTGTAGCTTAATTAACAATCACTTTGTTTCCATCTTTCGTAAAGCCGGGCTGCGTTGACAAATGACAATGTATAAGGCGGTGAATGTAAAGATATATTAGTTTCACAAATACCCATCTGGTCTATCTCGATTAGGAACACCGCCCTCTCTCTACCACTAGTCCAGCTACACCAACCGTTAGGCTATAATAGTGGGAGCCGCTGTACCTTCCCGTGCCCGAGAGCACCTTCCGGGACCAATTATAGACAGGTCTTGTCCCCAAATCTCGACTTTCCACCCTAACTCTCGATTAGGAACAATTTTTGTCGGGGCTTGGATATGTAGATAACACTACTTTTGTTCCCTATCCGATAGTCTGAAGGATCAGCGCATTGAGAGCGGCGGCGGGCGGTAAATTCTTAAAATCTCTCAAACTTAAGATTGTGTTAAAAGTATTTGTTTGGATATTTAATTAGCTACAGGAAATAAAGTGGCTTATTTTTTTATGAATATTTAGCTTATCAAATCCTTATTTCCAAAGTTTATAAATTAAATCAACACGTTTCAAAAGTTCTTAAATATTTGAGAATGCTTTCGAAATTATGTGAGGATAAAATAAATATTCATTAAAAACGAATAACGTTACTATTACTACAAATGCAGAACTTGCAAATCCTAGTGAAATTCAAATAAAACTTACCTCTACGATGGCTTTCGGCATCCAAGTAATGGCGATAAAAATACTCTCCTTGATCGACAGCTCGTTAGCGAGCGCGACCAGAAAAGCTGTCAGCATGCGCAGCACTAGCGCCGCGAAAATGCACCCCAGGATCAAGCACAGCTCCTTCACACTTATTGCTGATACCTAAAATAAAGGTTTTATTGTAAACCGTGTCCTTCACTTTGTCTAAGCATCTTATAGAACCCTAATTTCACCCTAATAGTTTGACAGTATTTGCCGAGATTATCCCCTCGTACTCGACGACTATTGAGCGTTGGTATAAAACTTCTTTTCCGTAAAGGTTTAGTTCACTGTTTATAGTAATGTACCTTGGTTTATAGTTATTTTTATTTTGTATCTAGAGGAAAAGCATGGGGTATGAAGTAATTTCATTAAAAAGTTTTATTACCTCATAAAGCTTCGTGAATAGTAATTTGTTGTTTCATCTGTAGTAAGTTCTGCTAGTCTCTTGAGGCTTTATAACGTATGACTATAATTATGTGCCTTTAAGGGCAGTTTATTTGGTCTGTCTAATTAGTATAAAATGATTATACCAGAAGTATGCTCCCTTAATGCGTTGTAATAAGATTAATCTATACGAATATTATAAAGCTGAAGAGTTTGTTTGTTTGAACGCGTTAATCTCAGGAACTGCTGGTTCGAATTGAAAAATTATTTTAGTGTTGGATAGCCCATTTATTGAGGAAGGCTATAGGCTATATAACATCACGCTACGACCAATAGCAGCGGTGCAGCAATGAAAAATGTTACAAAAATGGGGAAAATTCTTTTAGGTGACGCAGGCGAAGTTGCGTGGGTCAGCTAGTATTTACTAAGAAGGCAGACAAAGTTGTATGCCACCATGATTCAGACTTGGCAGAGCGCGTAGGAATCGATAGAACGCCCGAGCATATAATAGCTGTTAATTACATAGTTGGTTAAAAGTGTGCTAGAATCGAAGACGCGTTCCATGGAATACGCGCGCAAGCGTTTGTAGACAACTGCAAGCCGAGAAATGAGCTTGCAGGAGCAACGATATGCGTATTAGGCTAGTCAACAAGTTCAAAAATGTGTTAATTCTTGATAAAACTCCTTAAAATATGAGCGATGGCTCATTCCATTCGGAATGACGTCTAGAAAAATGTATCGAAATCTATGAAGAAATGCCTATTATGATTTTTCAAGAGAAAATAATTTCTTAACTAATTATTTAAACAATCAAAAAATGAAAAAATAAAAGGTTTATTAACAACAAAAACATTTCTTAAGAATTTTTTTTAAATCTTTTTTTTGCCAATTCAGTAGAGGTAAAATATTAATCTTGTCTATTTGTTTATAAAAATTGTTTAACAAATGATGCAAAAAAAAAATTCCAACTTTACTGAATGCCATTGTTATATACAAAAACAGCAATAACATAACATTTGGCGAATTTTTTTTTTACAAACTTTCGTGGACTTCGTTTTTTGTTAACTTTAAAAAATTATTATAAACAAAATAATAAACTTTAATTTACTTTTATCACGTGATCTTGCTAAGTATAACAAGGCACCACGAAGCGAAAAATTTATAGATATATTATTTAAACTTTTATGTAGTCATTTAAGAAAACAGAGACCGAAAAGAAAAATTTAACAATGGTATAACTTTTGAAAAATTGACTAAAAATTTTTCCAACGGGGATTTATTCTTTCAACTGGATGATAGCATAATTTATTCAAATTTAAAAATAATAATTATATTATGTGGTACAATTTGTCTTTAGCGGTAGTGCGCCTATATCGTTACGGCTGGACTGAGCTCTATTTTCGGCGTTGAATTAAAATCTATACTTATAATAAAACTGTAGAGAGATCAATTCTGTACATTGAATATATATTCAAAATTAATATTGGAGGATGAATGGTGATCGATACTGATGACAAAAATTCTGTCTGTCTATCTGTCTGTCTGTATGTGCACGCATGGGTCAAAAACTACTGAAGGGATTTTAACCAAACTTGGTACGATTGTAGTCCATACTCCTGGGCAGGTTATAGGCTATATAACATAACGCTAAGACACATAGGAGCTGAACAGTGACGATAAATTTGAAGCAAGTCGGACGAAAATGCGCTTTCGAGCTCTTATCCTCGCATACGTTGATCATAAACCAAAAGTATGTATTACAAAGATGATGGTCTTCAAAAGATCTACAAAAAAGTCCTTAATAGTATATATCTATCTTTTATAAATTAGCCACAATAACGTGTTTAATCGTTAGGCATTTCTTCAAAGTGTATTAAAATACATAAATATATTGTATTTCACATAGATATATCTTTATCAAACTCCCATATTCAAAAAGTACACTTTAATATTTATATTATAAAAAAAATATAGGAATCGGTTTATAAACACACAAGATATAGATGAAATAAAACTTCCAAATCTCGCCGCGCCAGTATGGGTACGGCTATACGGTTGATTGTTGTTTAACGCGCGAAACGGCCATCCGCTGCATTTATAAAAAGGCGGGGGCGCTCACGCGCCGACTTCACTCACATTTTGTTTGTTTGGTTGAACGCGGTAATCTAAGGAACTACGGGTAAAAATTAGAAAAATATTTCAGTGTTGGATAGCCCATTTATAGAGGAAGGCTATAGGCTATATAACATCACGCTACGACCAATAGGAGCGAAGCATAAATGAAAAATATTGCACAAACTAGGAAAATTCTCTTATGTGAAGCAGACGAAGTTGCGCGGGTCAGCTAGTTATAATAATAGAGATAGAGTTCCGGGAGTCGGAACTTTTCTATGGAAAATCCTCTTCCTTAAGGATCTTTTTCCAAAATTCCTTAAATATTAATAGATTTTGATTTATTAACAAAAAACGAAATGCTATCTTTTTTCATTCTTATTTGTTAATAACAATTGCAATTTTTATGTGTGTACATTCTATACATGTTT
Organism: Catocala sponsa; assembly: GCA_963564715.1. Classification (NCBI taxonomy): domain Eukaryota; kingdom Metazoa; phylum Arthropoda; class Insecta; order Lepidoptera; family Erebidae; genus Catocala; species Catocala sponsa. Next base: position 16,484,163 of record OY751331.1, read on the forward strand.
CTAGACTTCATTCCGAATCGAATGAGCCATCGCTCATATTGTTAGGAGCTTTATCAAGAATTAACACGTTTTTCAACTTGTTGACTAGCCTATATTAGGCAAAAGAAAATGTGCTTATTTATTTGAACGGGTATATAACTCTATCAAATTAAACGTCAAATGATTCTTCTCAAATGTAATCTATTATAGCATGGTCACTACTGTCGGTTCCACGTCAGGCTCTACAGCCACGCTAAACAATTGTATAATACTTCTTATAAAGGCCAAAGATGATGATGTTTGCAAAATTATTCGCTGTGTTCTGATGCTCTCCGGTAAGTCGGAATGGTACATGTTATAAACCTAAAGAAGCAGTACACTACGTATCGATTGTGCTGTATTATTAATATCCTTTACTATTAGTATTAGTTTTATTAAAGCAAAAATAATATATATAGCAGATATGTACATCTAGAAAATACCCGCTGAGGGTGAAAAGCATTGGCTCAAATATTAGCCAGAGAAGTTTGTACACTTCCCAGACAGGATTGTCGATAAGAGGCCAGTCGCGACGTGCCCAACGCGTCGCTGCCGCACCAGCGCACACCATGATTGCTACACCCGCTGAAACAAATAAACACTATAAAATATCTCTATTACTTTACTCTTTATTTCTCATTTGGATACGCTAACTTTATCGTAACCGTTATTTCATGTAACCGCTAGACTCATAGGTGTCGTACTTCTGTTTATTAGCACGAGAGACGTATTGCAACATGAATAGGTAATATAATTGCTTTAAATCCAATGTAACTCGTACTGAGTTACATTGGATTTTACTGAATTTGATTTGATTTGATTCTGAACGATTATATTAAAATAATGTTCAGTTAAATAATTAATAAAATAAAAGTAAAGCAGTTGGAGTTAGTAATAGCCACCTTTTAAACATTTTCAATTTGACTAACTATAAAAGAAGGTTTTCTTACAGGTTTCAAGTTAATGTATGTAAAAAGCAACAAGAAACACAGTTTACGCACGGATATTATCCGTGGTTACGCTTTTACAATGAATTGTTTAAAGATGTCATGCGTTGCTCAGAGCTGGTATAGGCAAGAGTTCATATTATGTTGTTTTTTATACATAACTGTATCTAATAAAGGTTTTAATTAATATTTGAAACGAACAACGGCTTATATTTGTTGGTAAATTAGATAGTATTTTCCTTTTTGTCAAGTTTGTTCAGTTCGATATATGTAGATCAAAAATTTTCTTTTATTGAAATATAATGTCAACTCTCAATAATAAGTTTAAAATATAGACTATAGATGAAGAACTTGGCACTGTCTATTTTTGTCTAAAGTTATTAAAAAATTAGCGAGTAAATCATAAAAAAACGCATTTATTATACCTACGTGATGATTTCCTCATGGTTAATTGTTTTATTGGTGTGATAGTATAATGAATGATAATTATTCTACATAGTATTACCATGTGTTTGCTCTAGGTTGCTTTTCATTAGTAGCGAGCTAAAAGTATTTACTTTGCTTTTATTGCGTTGTAAACGCATGTAAGATAGAAACGATTCAGGAAGAAGCAACAATAGCATTTAAAAGTAACTAATATTAAGTGGGATTGATCTAAAACTTGCGTGGCAATGTTATATCAGTGATTGTGCGTCTTATGAAGTAGCATTTCTAAAATTAAATCGTATCATGAGAAACTCGATCAAAAATATTGTTCTTAACTGAGGTTAATTGATGCGAAGGTTGATAAGAGGCGAGAATAAATTAATACATGATGTCGCGTACGTCATCTGGGTATGCTTTTATTATCAATGATTCAACAACATTCAACATTGAATGTGCATATGGGCTATACGTAACGTTTAAACTATGATACTGACACTTATGATTGACCAAGAAACTATGTATATCAAATTTTAAGCGACATGATTAGTATTTTAATTGCTCCTTGTTTACTTGTTTTGATTTTATTCTAAATCTCTCTCTGAGAACCTCAGGTAAGAGGAAGTTCGGTTTCCTTGATTGTGTAAGAACTATATCGCTCATAAGTTTATTTATTTATTTATTTATTAAGGATCTCCAACAAAGAATATACACAAAATTGCACAGACAAATGGACATTAGTTTTGTATAGTGTACTCCTTTACTTATAGGAGACCACAGCATGCACATACATATAACAACAAAGCATAAAATAGAAAAATTTAAAATAAATTAATTAAAATAAGCTACACGTTAGGAATTAACTTAACAAAAGAAATAAACAATGTGAAACTTAATGAAAAACTTAAATAACCCGTTCTAAGTGTGTTTTATATTTTGGTAAGGATTGACTAATATCAATATCGTGAGACTTTGATAAATTATTGTATTGCCTACAAAGCCTTGGTACAGCAGCGTAATGACCCAGGTTGGTTTTTGAGAATGGATCATCCAAAAGGTTATAATTACTTTTTCTTGGAATTCGGTTAGGTATTTTTATGTGTAAGGCGCCTAACAGTTCACTACAGTGTATAAGTTTACGCAATATCGAAAATAATATATTGTAATTTATTATTTAACTATTTTTACACGTGTGACTCTCACGGGAATGCAAACCGGGATAAAAAGCATGTGTGTAAGTCCTAGGTCTAATGTACCTGTGTGACAAGTTTCATCTAAATCCGTTACCATATAACGGATTTACATTTCACGCGTGATTAAGTAAAAGATATCTTAACGTTTTCAAAAAGTTTTACATTAATGATATTAGCCTACAATATTATCTTAAGTATTCCTTTTTAAGTAATTTTACAACATATTATTTAATTGCTATTTTAATTAAAAATAAATGTAGTTAAAAAAATGTCGTGTATAATAATCTACAGAAAATTTTAATCATTGGGTACATTGTTTATTAAAAAATTATGGTTTAATGTGCATGATTGTATGGTTTTCCTGACATCATAGCATTGACGTTGCACGCATAGACTCATCGTCGAAACACGACTGCCTTCTGATGTCTTATCTCAATCAGTAAATAGACAACAATTATTTATATAACGTGTGAATATTAAGTCGCATCTTGTATTATAACGCATTGTTCCTTAATTACAGTAGTATTAATGCTAATATAGCTTTTACTATTTATTTGTATTAGATATGATACAATAGAGCCCGTGCAATTCCTTATTACGGTACGTACTCTCTTACAAAGTATTATTGCAAGTTATATTTTTAGGATATGTATATGGAAATGAAATTGGTACATGTTATTCGTGTCGACGTGTGAAAGGCAAGGCGACTAGAGCCATTTTGTTTCGATATTATTTTATATATGGATTTGTAATATATGTATGTATGTATATTAATTTGTGATTACAAATATCTGAATAAGTTGATAATTCAGTAACTTGGCGCTTAAGTAATTTTTGAAGCATAGATTTTAGGAATTTTGAACATAAATATTTTTATCAGTAAATAGGTAAGAAAATTAAATTTGTAGTGTTCCAGCAAATGTCTTTAGTAATATTTCACAACGGAATCCGTAAAGTCACATCTTAACATCAACTTTGGCGGCGTACACGAACGATGAGTGAAATTCCCCTTTTTATACGCATTTACTTGAGTCAGTGTCATAACCCGGCTGGCGCCAAATCCTCGTGTCGCTTCATAACAGCCGAACCCAAAAATAATTTGGGAGGGGCCATATATGACAAAGATTCACTTTGTACGTTTGAGAGATCGCAGGTCACGGACCCTTTGTGTTCACGTAATCACATTATTCACGTAAGACCTTCAAAACGACGTGTAAAATTAAAAGCGCTGGAGTAAGTGACCGAAATTAATTCAAGTTATGATGATGACTATGGGAATACATATATTCAGATAATAACTCGGCATAATTTCGGTGTGACAATTTTTAAAGGTGTTGAAATAAAAATAATATAATTTAAAAATTGTAGCACTTACATATTTTTAAGTAGGTACCTACGCGGCAAAAGGTATGTAGGTAGGTAATAAATAATATCAGAGTTAATGATATAATTTGTTTCAAGTCAGTGTGTCTGGCCCGGTCAAGACTTTATTTACCTATAACTATCTAATGTCCATACAAGCCTCTCCTAGTGAAGGATTTGATTACTTAGAGAAAAAAAGAATATAAATTACAACTAAATCTCCGGAATCATAAAGCCAGACAGTTATATTTTGCTCAGTCGTACTAAAGGGTATGTCTGTCAATGTTCATAATTTTGCTTTACTTAAATTTTCATTTTCAACGAGAAATCAAATGAAACTCTGCGCTGCAATATCTAGTTCACTCCTTCACGATTAGTAATTGTTGTTATTTTTTGCATTTTTAATAACATCATAATTATTTCTGTTTTATTTTGTTAAAATAGACAATTCTTGGTATTTCTAATCTATACTAATCTTATACAGCTCAAGAGTTTGTTTGGTTGTTTGTTTGTTTGCTTCCCATTTATCAATGAAGGCTGTAGGCAAAATCGCTACCACCAATAGGAGCGAAGCATCAATGAAATATGTTGCACAAACGGGGAAAATTTATTCCTTTTGAGAGTTTCCGTTGCGTGCGCTGCGTAAACGGTTATAGTTACGCAACAATCATGTATGACGTAATTAAAAACTAAAAAAAGTCCGCCATGCCATATGTCTATCTTTTTAAGAGTGACTCACTATAATCCTTTACATCATTTGATTTCAATGAATATCTTAGGAGTGGATCAGACGAAGTTGTGCGGCTCAGCTAGTTTGTAATAAAATTTATTATATTTTTATAAAATCTCTCCTTTTATCAATATTACTATAATCTGCTCAAAAACAACCATATTTTTGATTTATGTCTATTAAAGCGAAATGTGAATTACGTCCACTTATAAAATTGAGCAAATTTTAATAAAAACATGCAGATACAGTTAATTAGGCCAACAATTTGACTTAACAAAACAGTTTGATAATATTAAATTGCTGCTACGAAAAAGTTGAATAGTATTTCCAATTAAGAAGTTTCTTTAATTACAATTAGTTCTTTGCTAAAGTAGAACAGCGCCATACTAATAAGTGCTTGTTAAACCAACTTATGTCAGATGGTAGGACGCACAGACTTGCGTTTTAAAGACTGAGAATAAGTAAATGGTAATGGCTAAGAAAACGTAATATTGTTCTAGTTATCAGCAAATTTAGTGGAAGCTACAACTCGTAAACAAGAGCTGTTACAAAAAAAATGATGGTATATGTAGAATCATCGACTTTGAATTATTAACCATCATGTGATAAAATTCATTCATCAGACAAAAGTTGCAATTTTGTTGTGCAGTCTCAAGAAAACTAACCGGAGACGGGAAGAGCGGCGAGTGTTGTGTCCGCCAGTGGGCTTCTGCGGACTAATCGATTCATTACTGTTATGTAGTATATATTATTTACTATTTTATACCATATTGGTTATTGACTATCAACTGATATTGATCTAATACGACCGGCAAACAAATATGAATTTACTTCCCAGAATCAAGAAATAATATATGTAGATATCTGATGATAAAATTATATCAAATTATTATATGTATGTAGGTGTATTCAGTTACCAAGACATGCTAAATGTTATTAGAATTTTTGGTTAGAAAATTCTCTGTTGCAGCACAGAGTCTGAAAATGTATACGGTACACGTGGGGCCTAGAAACATAGCTACCAAATTGAGATTAAAATATAATTTTTGTGCCCTGTATCTTCAGGTCTATATAGCACCGACAGCCTAGTGGGAACCGTTGAAATGCTACACAGAGGTCTAAAGTTCGATCTCAAGGCGCGCATCTCTGACTTTTCGAAGTTACGTGTATTAAGTTGGAAATTATCGGTCGGTGAAGGAAAACATCGTGAGGAAACCTGCGTGTCTGTGAGTTCTCTATAATGTTCTTGGAGATATGTAACGTCTGTCAACCCACACTGGGTCAGAGTGGTGGACTACGGCCTAATCCTTCTCACACTGAGAAGAGGCCTGCGCCAGCAGTGGGTCAGTTTAATACTGGGCTGGTATTATGTATTATATATTATACCTTCAGGTCTAAATAATGAAAATCTGCTAACCTTAATCCTGCTAATATTATCCACAGTTCAGCAATACTGTTGCATTGTTGAACTACGTAGATTAATGGAGCTGCGCAACATCAATCCAGTGAGTGTGGACTTTTAATTAGCAATTCAAACTGTAACTTACATTCATTGTGGCATCCATCAGTCTTAGCCGAGTGATGTTCCGACGTTGCACAGTTTAAACATGAAACTACTATTGTCGGTGTGTTGTTTTGAAACTGAAGTCCATACTCATAACAAAAACTGTTCAAAATAGAGTTCTGATGTAGTCCCAGTGTAATATCGCAAATGGTATTCCTCTATATCAAAATAAATGTAAAATGTATACATCAATTGTATTTCAGTTCACATTTGCCGTTTGTAAGACTATTAGTATTCTATTTTGAATCGCGAGTATTGGGCCTCTGATGTCTAAGGTTAATAAATTATCACAGTATTCAATTTGGTTCATGCATTTAACTGCCTCATTCTCCATGTATAAGGTTTTATCGTCATCATCTAATTCCAAATCTGCAAAATTAGTTATATCACTCAAACCATATTATAAGAAAATGCTCATCCAATATTTCATTATATATATTATTAAATTGATTTATGTTTATTGGTTTATCTCTCGATGACTGTGATAAAAGATGTTATTTATTAAAAAGACTGTGTTACGTGTACCTAACTGTGACCGCAATTTCTTTCACATTTATTTTAGTACTAGCATCGGCTACTTATGTATCATAGCTAGGACAATAGAGGATAGGCCCATGCCTATCCTCTACCCTTCAATCTAACACCACACTAAATTCCATTGACTCATTGATTAGCCAAAATCATTGTGTCTGAACCACTTGGACTGAACGTTAACCTAGAGATTAAAATTGTTTCAGCGCTTTAGTCGTGAAATCGTAAATAACACAGCGTCTGTTACTTCGATAATATTACAGACACATACTTATTTTTGTATGTAAAGCCCGCTTATTAGTTACGTTTAAAACGAGTTCAGCATCCCCACGTAATAGGGACCAGTCTATTGTTTTCCACCGCGCACATTCCCAAATACATTTTCCAAATCGATAGCAAACCTAATAACGCTTTGTCCGACCCAGAAATCGAACCCGAGAGTTAATGCACAGCGTCCACTACCGCTGTGCCACTGAGGCAGTCGTATCATTCGTAGTTATAACCACATCAAATGTCATAAAACAGAAATCCCAACCAAGATTTTTACTGTTGGAGATTTCTACACTGCTACTTCGGTATAACCCAACAAAATAAAGCTAAATATCGTAAACAGCGAAACTTGGTTTACCATTAAGCTCACTCCTTCTATCCCGTTTTTCCATTGATGTTCCATACACCTGTATAAGAAAGACAATTTGGTTCCATAACGACAGCAGCCCTGCAATAACCCGTATCCCGCACGCACTTGTCCGTTTTTATGCACAATTTGTTATAGCAATAGTATATATTTTGGCTGAGGAGGAAATGGAACTGGCTGGTAACAGACATACGAATGTAGAACTGTAGTATATTGTGTGAGACAATTATAAGGCTGTTTTCTTTTAGAAGTATGAGTGAGTAAAGAGATTTTAAGTCGTTTTGTCACAGCAAAATATATCGAGTTTGTAAGCTTGTTGCGTACAGATTTAATGAGCTGTGGACCGCAATCTTCTTCTTTGTTTTGTCAATTATCAATGAAAGTGTAACTTAGAGAAACGCAGAAGTGCATAAGCGAATGCATGACACGTTACATCCCTATTCGCGCTAGATACGATGCAGTATTTAATATGAAAAGTATAATTGAGAAGTTTCATTGTAGACAAGAGTTTAACTATTGTTTCCAAAGTTTAGTCGTAAGTATCATATTTTCCTGCAATGTAAAAAATTTACCTTAAATAATTCGTAAAAGACAAGAAATAAAGTAGTGTGGCGATCAAAAGATACTCTGTTACATATGGATGTATAGATTATGTTATACATTATAGTATTGTCTTATGTTTACACGAATATTATACATTAAAATTAAAATACCTTAGACGAATTATGCCGCAGTTTATTTGAAATAAAAAAAATATAGATTTGAAGTTATTAAAATGTTTAAATTATTAAACTATTTAAATTTAAGCGTCGCCGATGTTTTGGTTACTTTTCAGCATCCATGGTTAAACTATCATGAAGTCAAAACACAGCTAGACTTCATGATACTTTAAGTTGATATTGTGTAAATAGGAACATCAATAATTAAATTATGTTTGGCTACATTGAAATAACTACGCTTCAGGACTATGAGACGACCATCATCTTAGTCTCACCGTGGCCATAGCTGCTGAAAAGCAACCAGAACGTCGGGGAAAATGTATATTTATATAGTATCAATATTATCTAAATATTTTGTTTCAAATAAGCTGCGATAAAATCCGTATAAAGTAGTTAATTTTAAAATTATACATTATATGTAGATTTGTTATCTGCGTCGCTTTCACGCATCGGTGTCAAGTTGGGTTGTTTATCGAATTGTTCCTGGTACGTTGGTTACTTCTCATAAAGTAAGTCTAAGTACTTAGTAGGCATTGCTAGTATGTGCTATTAATTGTAGCGTGGCATTACGAGTAAAGGTCATGTACTACAGATCTTAGTTCTTAAGTAATATACGAGAAGAATTCATATTGGTATTCTTTTTATCCTTATTATAAAATTAATTACTGCTGCAAAAGCTGGGCTGTGTCTAGAATCACCTTTACCCTTAAAGTTAAAACCGAATACGTATTAACTTATCTTTAGACTATAAAATGAATTAATACAGAAACCCCCGTGCCTCGGAAAGCACGTAAAGCCGTTAGTCCTGCGCCTGATCTCTCTCCGGTCGTGTCGGACTACCGTCCCATCGGATCAAGAGAGTTAGGGAACAGAGAGTGCACTTCAGTTTGCGCACACATTTGTGCACTATAATATCTCCTGCGCAGATGGCCAGTCTCCGTTAAGATTGGCCGCCGTGACCGAAATCGGTCTGGAGAACATTATTATTATTATCACTATTAAAAGATAGCAAAACCACTGCTTTCAATACTAATTAACAAACGTATATAAATGTATTTTAGGAGAGCTTTCCTTTACACGAATTTTGACAACACATTATCTCTACCCACAAAATCTTTATAAAGTACGTAATTTTAAAGCATCTGTTTAATAAAAGATCCACAACTAATCACTTTTTTTTGTATTTTTAATATTAGTTTCACATTTGTCAATTTTAAAGTGTGCATTATTTGAGTATCTTTAAACGGCGTAGAGACCCATGACATCACATAAAAGATCAGAGATTTTTCTTTATTTGAATTTAATTTTGCAGATACCGTCGAAGAAAGAAGAACTCATATCGATTATCCACAAATAAGAAACCGAAGCAGTTCTAGGAATATCATGTCAGAAATTGTACGTATAAAAGAAGGGCGGAAACTAACTGAAATTGACATGACGTTTATCTTTGATATCAAAGGACTAATTTTCAAACAAAATACAAATATAAAACCGCTTGATATATTTTTTTTACTCAATTGTCAATTTTTTATTGCGTTCCACAATGTAGGCTTAGATGGTAACTTAAATAATATGACAGTTCATTATGGACCCTGTCGGGCACAGCAACATAGGAGAGAAGAAACACAAACTACTTAGATACAATAATATCACATTCTATACATACTAAATTATCAATACTCAATATTTCACTGCAATCACAATGATAAAGACGGACTTATGAAACAAATGGTCATTATGGACCCTATCGGACACAGGAAATTAGGAGAGAAGAGGGCTACATAGCAATTGAAATAATTTGTTTTAAACATATAAAATATAATGTATCTATCCAATATAATATATATTTATTTATGTGTACTTATGTTTATATTTAGATATTGTTATGTAATTTTTTTATTTTGTTTTTTTAATTTTTTAATAATTAATCTTATCGTTAATTACAATTTGTTAATTACATATTTATTCCTAGTGTTATCTTTAAATAAAATTGGTGTTTAGAAATAAAATGAAATGAAATGTTAAAGAAATAAATTGCACTAAAAATGTATCAATTTTAGTTTTATTTTGAAGTTAATTTTTATCGTCGAAAAATTCTTTTATCGTGTAGTAGCTTTTAGTTAGCAGAAAACGTTTTAATTTATTAATAAATATATTTGTTTTATTTTCCTGTATAATTTCTTTCTGTAATTTATTTTAATTTTTTATAGACATAACCAGAGTGCTAGACGAGTGCATCTTAAGTCGGGATGTTGGTAAATTTAATCTATGTTTGTGTCGTAAAGTATAAGTAGTTTGTTTTTCTGCATGTGTACTATAAAATTCTGAGTGTTTCCGTACAAATTTACATATTTCTAAAATATATAGGCTAGTAAATGTAAGTATTTTGTATTCCTGAAAATGTGGTTTACAGCTGTTCGTCGGTTCAATATTAGCTATTATTCGAATTAGTTTCTTTTGTAATGTAAATATGGTCGGTGATTTTATTCTTTATTATTGACATGCCTCTTAATTATGCGCACATTACCTCCAACACTAACTGTTTCTATCACAAGCTGTATTATCCAAAATAAATATATTGTCAAAGACATATTCCTTACTTAAATCGGCATTTGACGGTGTCGCTGGCTATATAATATGATACTTTACCTTGAATAGTAACTAGAATCCTTAGATTGTAGACATTTTAAAATCAATATTGGTAACAGATTTATCATATTATCACAGGCTATTTCCGATCGGACTATCTCACAGACCTGTATGTCCACATGTCTATCGAAAAGCAAAAGGAAATCTCAGTTTCCGAGTCAACTATAAAATCTTTGATAGCCAGAAAATGGAGTCTAAAAATGTAATGTTTTGGAAAATGCGGTTCACAAATTGTAATAAATACTTTATGACGTTAATATCAATAAAAAAATGATGTATCCAAATAAACTTAAGTTCTGCTTTTAACATTATTTTGTTACAAAATTATTACAGTGTCATCAGATATACTAAACATATACCTACTCGGTTTATCAAAGTCACTAAGCTATGCGCTCAATATGACATCAGCATTTTTTTTAAACAAAAGTGCTCATTGCTTTTAAGTAGCTTGGCAGCTTTTACCAAATATAACTTAGAACTATTCCAATTTTATTTTTATAAATCTCCCTTTGTGGATTAACAAGCGTCCGATAGGCAGACAGACATAATTAGTTGTTCGTAGGAGGTTTAAAATATTAAACTTAAGAATTACAGATTTATTATTACTAGCGGTCGCCTAGTGCTCGAAATTCGACCAAAGTTTGCCTGTAAAATATTGCTGATATAATAATATGTCATTATATATTGACATATGTAACCATAGTTACGCGCTTCGACTGCGTGTGTCAAATGCATGGTTGTGTGCGTGTAGTGTATTTTAATTAATTTAATGTATTTTTAAGCATAATTTAAAAAAAATGTTAGCATTCGTCATTTCTTCTCTGTATAAACTATAAGCGTGCGAAATTTCACTCCTCCGTCCGCCCAATTTTCGTAAAAAGGGATCCAAAGTTTTCGCTTCACGTATTAATATATAGATATTAATTAAAAGTTAAGATTATAAATACACTACACATATGACACATGACACATGATAAGAGTATATTATTTTTATCCCTCAATATTGTGATAAATGAAAATTTAAATGAAAATAAATAATTTAGAACTATGTAAAATATTTATTTTCTGTTTGAAATTGGCATGAAGTACTAACTTAATGCCAAATTTCTGTCTTGTTATAAATGTCTATTTGTAACAAAACAGAACGTTATTATTATCCAATTCACCGGAACAATATTAAGTCCATATTGAGCTGAAATCTAAATAAAAGTATGTAAAATATACTTATTTCTAGTACTCTTTAGAATTTCAGCGTAACTGGATGATTTGTGCTCCATTTAAGGCGTCTGTCAATATCTCAAGCCTTTGAGAGGTAAGCGTGATGGACGGTGGATAACTTTCTTTATAGAATAAAGTATATAAAGGGTATTGTCCGTCAATATAATTACATCCTCGTAAAATTTACCGTCGTTAACCGATATTTCCACAAAATTTTGTGATGGATATTAGCAGATATAGAAATGTATAATTTTCATCACTCAATTCCACCCCAAATCTAGACGTTTTTGTGAAATCCAATCTCTTTTGGGCTAAAGTTTTTTCTGTTTTATATTGAATGATATGTTTACTTTAGTTGACTAAACGTTCTCAGACGTTCTTGCCACCCGAAACTATGCTTTATCGACCCTTTCATTGTAATAGTAACGATTTCAGATAGGCTATGGAGAAATAAGGTCTATGGGCTTGGAATTATTACTTCGATAGTCGATTGTGATATGTTTGCTAGGTTCGACTCTTGGGTTGTGCGTATAAATTGCTGGCCTGCGATCCAATATTGCAATTAACCAAACTTTTTAAACAATGCTAGCCAAATATAGTTGGTGTAGTCCTATATTATAAATAATTATAGACTCCTTTCTTAATCTTATGTATTAAATCATAATAGTATTACTATATTAAGTTTTATTTGTAAATAAATCATATATGACTGTCTTCATAGTCTTTTTATCAAAATAAAGTGGGTCATTCGTCGCGTGAAGCATCGCGCCGAGTAGCGTGAAGCAGTGCTTTTGTCAACTACGCAGAGATGCCCCATAACTTACTAAAAAGCATCGCCGCTTTTTAGTAAGTTATGGGGTTGGGGCATGACTATCGAGTCATTCATTCCCAATGCACCAATAGCTATCCACGGCATATTTATTTAAAGAAACTATGTGTTTTCTGCCGACATGTGCTTAGCATCTTTGCTTCGAGTTACTCTCACTGCTATTGCGCTATCTAAAATGTATGCTTTTAGGCGATCGTAGGCCGCAGCTTGTGGTTTTCTCCAGCTGCTGCAATGTGAGGATTATATAAATCGATAGTGGTAGACCGCGACCTTAAACTTAAAAAGCACTTTATATATTAGGGTTTACCGTCCTCATTCTATTTGTTTACAATGTAGGAGTTGACGTCCATATGAGTTAGTTGGTAGGGTTCTGCGGACCTTTTTTTTACAACGACATAAAGATTATAATTATTTAATTGAAGAGTTGCCTTTTATTTTTATTTTCACCTGTGAACAGAATACTTATCGTAAACGCCTCATCTCAAATCAATTTTTATTTAAAACAAAGGGAGGAACGTTGATTTAATATAATTATACAATTTGGATTTTTAATTCTAAAACAATTTTACATAAATAATAATGATATTTGTTGTTGAATATAATATTTATGTTAATTGCATAAGTTAATATTAATATGACTTATTTTTAAAAGTTGAGTGGTATTTTAAGTTTGTCTTATTCCTAAACCATTAAATGAGGTACCTACATATTATCAACATTTCATTTAAGAATGTGGCCCTTGAGTATAAAGTCCATGACAAAACAAAACTTTGTGTTTATCATACTAGAATTTCCCTTAGGAACATTATTAATTAAAAATAGCGACTGTTTTCTTTTCCAATATTTATAAGATTATACCAAAAATTGATGCTAATAAAAATTAATGAGGCTTTGTACTCAACAAAATGTTTTGTTAGCAACCCCGAGGCTGATTATGGAACCGATGGGAATAATTCATAACGACACGACTCTACGCGACGCGGCCACGCAGGTATCTCCCATGTTGAGACGGAATTGAGCATATTTACATTTCTTATCTTGTATACATATTTATAAAAGCAAGTTAAAACATAGAATTAGGTAAATTGAAACGGGTAGCAATTATTCTTTACAGAACATGATGTTTAATATGACGCACTATATTAGGTCTCATTCACTTCAGGACGGGCTATGAAAGAACCTATTTCAGCGTTTTTGGAAGTCATTATGTTAATATATTAAATGTGTTAGTATAAGTTATTATGTTAATAACAATTAATATGTAATATTAATTAATTAAATAATATTTGATTGCAGACAGTATGGCGCCGAGAAATAATTTATTCAATTACCATTGGTATGTTTTAGTTGTAATGGCCCATAATTGCAAACGAATTCAACCAATCATGCCAATTTTATTTTATTTCAGTTAATAATGAATTAACTAAAAGAGATACGCACTGAAATAACTAATTTTGTAATTTCCTTTGGCAATACTAATGGCGTTGCTACAAGTCAATACTTTTCACATAAAATAAAGTCAAAAAATCTTTATTTCCATAAAAATGTGCAAAATAAGATCACGCCCTATACATATATAAATGTTATATTCCTCTGCAGGGGGAATACACCCACATTTAAGTAACTTTAATCCAGCATTAGAACGATACTCAACAGTTAGCTTTATATTGCAACCTGCTGAAATATTGCAATGGTTCATTTAAACAAAGTGAATAGAAATATAAATACATACAAGTGCCACCCCATCCAAGATATCCACCGGCGTACGTCAATAATACACCGCCACCGAAAATGAGGAGGCTTCGTATAGTGGGTGTGTATATGTCACTGTGATCCGGGAGCTCGTCCGATAACACTCCCCAGAATATTCCAAGCGCGATACCGACGAATATAGCCAGCACACCCTGCGAAATTACGAACAGAAAGGTTAAGGGCCCTACATCTAAATTGAACTTTAAGAAAAGACAGTTCGATTTTAAAGAAAACGTAGTTTGAGTGTTACTTCAAAACGATTTCAGATGTAGATAAGTGCGAGTGGATTTAAGATTTTGAATTTATTCCATTAGATAAAAAGTAATGCGAGGGAGACACTAATATTTTTGATTTAGTATTGTAAAAGAAATATCACGTCAATACGAAATTACAATATCACGCCGCAATTTTGTCATAATATAATTTAGGGATGTCAGTTTTAGTTCTCACTCAAATAATTATTTACCTTCACGATTTTGTATGTAAGTGAGGCTGGGTAGAATATAGCACTGTTAATGACTCCGAATAGGCCTTCCGTAAAGGCGGTGTCAAGCCCACCCGCGTTTCCAACTAACAAGGCTATTTGATTCTTTGTGCCCAACCCTTTTTGGTGAAAGCTCATTGCTATCGATACCACAATAGCTGGTGACACTGAAGCTAAAATAGATCCGAGATGAAGACCTGTGGATAAAGAAAACACTTCAACTCACAATGTAGTCGTAATCGATTTCAAATATTTGTACAGAGACATTCCTTTGAAATATTCAGCTTTATGTTATTCAATATTCCCGACTCTCAAAAGGAACAATTGTCGTCACATGAATGGGGATTTGTGTGAATGAACTCACTGAGCCGTTTCCAACCAATAACCGGTGCTACTGGTTTTTCATCTGAGGCTTTTCTATAGGTCAGTCGAGTAAACAGGATCAACAAAAATAGCCAAGAATTGTATTTCGTAACTTTGCGTGTAGTCCGGCTGAATAAAAATGGAGTAAGTTCGTTAAGATGTGAAAGGTTGAAGTTAAAGTTTAATATTTTTCTCACCCCAGTACCAAGGATACTCGAGAAGTATGTGAGCGAAGAAGGCTGTAGACAAACACTCGACGAGCCAGGGTAGAGTGGCCAATGAGAAAACTTTTAGCGAATTATTTTTAATATATTCCCAATTCCAGCTTAGCGGGCCTTTCGTCAAGATAATTACGGGGTAAATTCGCCTGAAAAAAGAGAGAGATAAATGGTCAATGTATTGATTTCAACAGAATTTAAAATTAAAATGGATATTTAGTATCTAGGATTTTTAATGCTTATTTAGTTGTACTGATTTAGTTAATATCTATACATAATAATATAGATTAAAGTTAAACGGAATGATTTTACTCATTGCTAGCATATTAATGTACGAATCGTACGTTAATATCAAACGGATACGTGCAACGTATAACCTTTATTATTTGACAATATTTTAAATGGTCTATTATAAATAATTACTTTGAAATGATAGTTAAATTACAGAGCTTGGCACAATATCAACATTTTAATAATAAGTAGTGGCACTCAAAACATTTAGCTTTATTTCGTTCAATGATGTTGGCATTAATTTGGTAAAAAGCTACGAGAGTTAATTTAATTAAAAATGATAAAATACTGTTTCAGTGTAGAAAATGTGTGTCCAAAATGTTAGTATCAACGCGTTGTAACGTCAGGTGAGGAGGTTGGCACGACGCTTGCTGTAATTAATTTAATGGCTTTCCTCTATCATGTAGTATCCAATAGTACTTCTATTAGCAAAATTAATGGCACGTACATTTTCAATAATAATTATTACTCTTATTAAGCAACCTACAATTGATATAAACTTATAATTACGATGCTATTGGCACAAAACTATTTAGTTTATTTTGTATTCAACTTTTTAGCCATTTTTGGCAGACGATACATGCTTTTGTTACAATTATTGGGGAAGTAATTGTCTCTTTACAATGTTTTGACATGTAAATAATTATGAATTATCCGTCTTCATTTTATCGTATGTGTTTCTAAGTACTTACAAATAATCAAGTTGCTTTTCTTTAATTTTAGAGCTTGAGTAAATAATATCCTGGCTGATAGTGCCTTGCAGTCATTGTCGTCATCATTTATTTAGATATCTGAATAATCTCGCGTAAAGTAAGGTAGTTCAATAAGCTATAAGCCTCATATAATGCCGTATAATTGGCTAATTTCAAATAATATGTGACATTAAACTATTGGTGCAGACGAAATTGGGCTAATTTTAAATAAGTAACATTAAACTATTAATGATAACTATAAAATAGATTTACTTCAAATATGTCATATTTGTCTACTACAATGTCGTCATCAGTTTACAATCAGTCCGTTGATTCATTATTCGTCATTATACAATTCCTGCAACTTATTTCTTCTTTGGATACATTTATTGATATAGATGTTACTTAAGTAGTTGCGGTGGAGAATGTCATTTTGTCCATGTCAAAGTTCATTCAAACTTAGTTAAACAATTTACGAACCTTAAATGAAAATCGATTGAGTCCGCAACGGGGTCTTGCAGGAAGTTCGATGGTCCAAAATATCTATATAGCGCCCCCGTTAACGTCATACCGATTACAGCGTTGATTGTAGTGAAGCGTTCCAATGTGTGGCCGAACATGTATCCGACTATTACCATACTTGTCATGTTAAATAATGCACTATCAGGCATCACGGCGTCTCTTAGTAGAAACCACGAAACACCCCATACAGTTAGACCTGGAAATTAGACTATTGTTAGATTTGTCATTTTTGTACCCGTTTTATGTGATATACCTTATCTCCATCTGGAATAATGTAACTTTTAAATGGTAAAATATTTTTTTAAGTAGGTACAGTAGTTTCGGAGATTAATTACCGTGAACATACACAAACTCACAAAAATAGTAGTTTATTCCTATATAATATTGGTATAGATAAATACTAAAATGTGTTTGTTGGTAAAGAAAGAAAAGAAAGAAAAATAATTTTATTTGTTCCACGCTCATAAGGTAACAGGAAACACAACCGATAAGTATAAGAATAAATAAGGTCCTGCGTCAGCAATGTTGCAGTATATCCACAACACTGGTATTCTCGCAGAGCCTTCATGATCTCGGTGCATGTAGGCAGTAACATATATAACTCAATTAAAATAAAATAACAAAAAACAAAACATATATGAGGCATATGTTCCTTTTCAGCAACAGAGGAATGGTTTGTTATGATTTTTGCCTAAAGATAATTTACGGGTCGGCGAATGCCATAGGCTACTTTAATTTAAGCATACGATTCCTATGAGATAGCTGAGCAAAGAAGTGATGGAAAGTATCTTGACACTAAACTCAAAAAAAGTAGTAAAAGAACAGTAGATAGATTTTAAAAACAAGAAAGCGAGCAATTTCTCTGTTCAAAGCTAGTAAAAATTATAACTTTTTTTATCAGTTTTGCGATGTTCACGAAAAGTGACGGTAATGTTATTAGGAAGTCCATATTCACATTCTTCGAAATTTCAGATTTATAACAACAAGTAAAAATGTTTGCCTGATTCTATAGCTTCACCATGGGAAGGAAGAATAATTTATATTGTTATTTTGTTTTCGCTTCAGTTTGGCTCGAACACAAAATGTTTGAATATTTTGTTTCTCTTATTTGAAACTTATTCACCGGAAATGTCAGTTTAAATACGATGTTTATATTTTAATCCTTGGCCCTGGTAGGGATACAAATTAATTATCAAACCTACAAATTATATATTTAATACAATGACGTAGTTACAAGGTTAATTAAAACTTTAGTTTTGTTAGGAGCCACTGTTACACGAATGTATCGAGTTGTGCGGTTCCTATATACCAACAACGAATCGTTTTAGGTACGAAAAGTGAATGGTCGAGTAAATACTGCTGTTATTAAAACTACCCGTAAACTAAGTTATGTATCTATAGCGGGTTGGTTAAGAACAACAAAGTTACTAATAATGGTCCATAAGCTTAAGCAAATATAAATATTATTGTTAGCTCGGCTATATTAATATTATGTACCTATGCGAAAGTACCTACCTGTTTGTCACGGGGATGACCTTATCTGATATTCAAGTGATTTTGTCTGATATTTTAATTACAACGACTTCGCCCGCGTGCTTAAGTAGCTTATAAAGGCTGTTTAGAAACGCGGGCGAGGTCGTTGGTAACCATTTTTAAAATAAACAGTATTATATACTTGGCGATCAAAAAGTATGGCCACGAGTTTCTTGCCAATTCTTCTGATTGGTACTATGCCCTTTTTTTACGTGGGGAAATGCGTCTGATGCATACCCCCTCGCCACCAGGGGACGCAAGAGGGTTATGTCGGACCAAAACCCCACAGTGTGCTCCCCTCGCTGCCTTGCGTAATTGGTTTTATGCCCTACCTGAACATGATGAATATAAATAAACAATAAAACAGAAACTGAGAAAACGCCCTACTGTCTTAAAAGAAACACCAAGAATGTATATGTGCTCCTTAAAATAAATGTTACAATTTAACTGTGTGTCGCATTTAAATTTAGTTAAAGATGACAAGAGGCAATAGTGAGATAATTTACATCAAAATAATTCTTCTGTATATATCAATTAACTCCGCCTAAAGGGCTGGACTAATTCTTATATTTGTGTGGGTCCCTAAATGGTTTAGTTTTATATGTACTCGGTAGGTGGCGCTGTGATGGATTCGTTTTGGTAGGACAATGTCGATCGTCTTCTCTAGTTATTTTACATAATTTTATATATTCAGGCTAGTGTACATTTTTTTTGTTTGTAGTGTGCCTACAATCCTTTGTATATGTACCGTACCAACTACGTTCGACAAATAGCATGGCACTTTTCAAACACTTTTATGTACCATGAGATTTACGTTAGAACTCTTTTTTTTAAAGACACCTCCCGCACTAGGAATAAATCCTTAGGACTTCATAAACATTTAAACATCGGACACAGAAAAACAAAAAATTGGTAAAGTTCGTTGTTAGTCGATTTAGGAATCTTCTTGTAATTACTTATTTATTTTTAACCAATTCTCTTGTTAATGAATTATTTTATAAATGACAGCTTGCAAATACTGGAGGAATTGAATAGACTCTAGACTGTTTAACGCTTTCAGTATTGTCAACCTGTCAACACATAGTTTACTCGTAAACCTTAAATTAAAGTTGGGGTAGAGGTTTACAGTATTTCCTCTGGTGTACTACCTTACAACCTATAATATGTTTGAAATATTAACTAATATTTATTCATAAGTAGAACTATATTCAATAGAAGTAGGTCCTTGTAAAGTTATATTTCTGAGTTATACGTCATGAATTACTATTTGTTTAGAGTCCTACGCCTTTTGGAGTCAATGTGCACTAATTTTCACCCATCATAAGGTTATATGAAATAATAACAACATATTAGTCATTTTGCTTTAGTATATAATTATCTTGCTCCTTGTATAATATGTATTTAAGTAATAAAATGATCTGGTACTTGTTCATATAAATTTAGATTTCTAAATTGTTGAAATTAAATTACTTTATACGGATTGTATCGCGTTTTTTTTTAAAAACAATACTTTTACAAATCTTAGTTGGTGGTTAACCTGCTTTTTAGTCTTCTCGTGACAGCCAGCTTAGTAGTACTGTTTCAAAATTATAATAATAGTGTTATCAAATAAACGTTGAACTAAAATCCGTATAAAGTATTTAATACCAGTGTTTAACATTCGCGTAAACGTAGGACAATATTAACAAATTGTTATTAAAATGTCTGGCGCTATCGTGTGATTAATTATTTAGAATAATTTAAATTGATTATAATACTATCGATATGCATTAAAATATATAGTAAAATTATTTGAACTGTACTAACATAAATTCGCATCGCGCAAAATTAAAATTAGTTTTGGTATTTATTGATAATATGCGTTGCAAAATCTATTTTTATTTAATCAGTCTCATTTACCACGAAAATGGATAATCCTTTCACCATTTTCTGCTTATGTGTCATATACAGGGTGTAAGTGACGGTTCACCGAAAACTGAACTACTAGCTTCGGACCATCATTCTGAGTTGGAAAACGTAGGAATTTTCCACCGGAAAATTATCGAATTTTCTTTCAAAATTTCACATTTTTCTAACTGATTATGATTACATCATGAGTAAACGACCCATTATACTAAATAATATCAATAAAAACTACATAATACCGAAAAACAGCTATGTAATCCAAACATACAAAATAAACACAGTTGAACCAATCAGCTGATCTTGCGCGGACAAGGCAATGACCAACACAAAAATGTTTTTTTACGCACCGTCAATAGTGTGCTGTGTAAAAACCCGCCCGCATCGTACCTACTACCACTGAACTAGGGAAGATCTATGATCAATGATCGATATCGAAAAAAGTGTATTAAACAAAGCGGGATACGTTAATAAATAAAATAGTTGTTATCCTTTTAAAAGTAAAGGTTACATGAACGTGTTAGCACTATTTATTATTAAATTAGTCACGTAGATTGAAAAGATTGTAATGATTAAAGTAGCCTGTAATTAAATGTTATACTACTATCACTTTACAATACCCATTTGCATTTTAAATGTAAAAAAATATTAATTGTTTTGATATTTCGTATCGTAAATGTACATGTATGAGTTTATTTAATCACTTTTAATAATAATTAATGTAAAAGACCATCTAATTGTTTTAAAACAAAGCTTTTTGTACACAGCGATTCATACAATGTAATGTAATCTAGTAAATCTTTACTTAACTGTTAAAATACAAAACTGTAACAAAAATTTGTTAATAGAATTAGCCATAAACAGTTTATTACTATGTATAAGTATAAAATTAATCGATAGCCGATAACTCTCATAAAAATATTTTATGAGAGTTATCGACTATGGATTTATTTAATTAGATAGATGTATCTCATCCCTATCTAATATGACTACAACTGCAAAAGAAATTTATTTTTGAATTCTTTAGTTCGGTCGCGCTACTGTCAGGAATCGGAAGTACTTGACGTAATCTCTCGTATTCGCGAGTGTTTACTATTTTCGTTGCATTTTGTTAAGTTTTTTATTTTGTTTATAACTATTTTGTGTACTAAATTGTGTTTATTTACTGTGTTCATAACATTTTGTTAACGTTTTTGTTTTGTTTATAACTTTTTTGTGTAACTACAAAGTTGTGTTTGTACCTAATAAATAATGAGTCAGTCATTTAGTGCACGTGAATATGGACAAATGCTCATGGCATACGGGGAGGCACGAGGCAATGCTTCGTTGGCGCTTCGCATTTACATCCAGCGGTATCCTGACGCTCGTCACCCTATGGACAGTCGTGTGATTTCTCGTACGTATCAACGAGTATTGGATAATTTACGCATAGTACCGCATCAGGAGGGTTCCAGCAGGCCGATTAGAGTTTCCACTGAGCGGAGAATTCTCGATGCCGTTCACCGTAATCCACACCTTGGTACGCGAACCACCGCTAAACTTCTGCGCCGTAACCACGGAACTTGCCTATCGCACTGGACTGTGCATAAAATTTTACGCAGAGATCGACAACGGCCGTACCGTATTCATAAAGTGCAAGCTCTCGTGCCTGGCGATCAAGTTCGGCGTATAGCATACTGCAGGTGGTTGATGAATCAGCAGCGGCAACATCCAAGTTTTATATCCCACATAATCTGGACTGACGAATCCACGTTTACTCGGAATGGCATGTGGAATCGACGTAACTCGCACGTTTGGGCGCGAAGTAATCCACATGCATCCCAACAAACGGGTCACCAAACGCGTTGGTCAGTAAACGTATGGGCGGGGGTCTATAACAACAAAATTTTAGGGCCTTACTTTTTACCGGAGCGCTTTAATGGACCCCGATACTTGGATTTTCTACAGCAAGACCTGATAACTGTCCTGGATGAGTTACGTTCCGACCTTGCCGCAGAATGGGATCAAATGGAAGATTTGCCGCTTGCTCAATTACCTCAAATTTGGTTTCAACACGACGGTGCGCCACCGCATGTCGTGCTCAGAGTGCGCCAATATCTTGACGACACATTTCCTCGGAGATGGATTGGGCGATTCGGGCCCCACTCGTGGCCAGCCCGCTCACCTGATTTAACACCGCTGGATTTTTTTTTGTGTGGCTATATCAAGGAAAAAGTGTTCGTCAGTGAGTGCACTACTGCGGACGAAATGCGGAATCGTATAACGGCAGCATTTGTAAAGTTGAAAGCTGACATTATCGCAGACCCCTCCATGATGCCTCGCCTTCACGCCGAAACACTCAATCGTGCGCAAGTTTGTGAACAAGTTGGAGGCAGCCATTTTGAACCATATCTTATGAGGCCCGCGAGATCTTAAGGTAAGGTTTAATTACTTTTACAATTTACTGTTAATTCAAAGAATTTATCGTAAATCACACTACCTTTTTATTTTATAAACACATTTGGCTTTCTGTTTTTACCTACACAAACATTAACGAAATGTGCGTATAAGAATAATTTTATAAGACGTTATTCAGATTATTCAAATTTTTTGTAAGTACAATAATAAAATTGTACAATCCGATTGTTAGTCACAACGTTTACATTATTATTGTAGTAGATCACTAAAATAGGTGATCCGGGCTCCGTCAGATAATGTGAGCGCGCGTAGTGTTGGTGCGCGGGAAGCGCGATACGATAGCGCGGGCAGACACATTGCATTGGTAGCGATACATTGCGTAGTGTAAATTACAATGTGCTAGCATAAAACTTTAATCGTACGTTTCATTTTTGAATTGACATTTCCATTCAGTTGTGTACTTATGGACAAACGATTGTGCAACGTTTTCGGTACACCGTCCCTTACACCCTGTATATGTAATACTTAGTATCTATGTATAATTTAAATACTATATAATAAATATAATAACAGTGAGGTTCTTAATGTGCGACAACTATTTGTGTATTGTGTTTATATAACAATCAAACCGTATTCCATGTTTGGTAATAGTGTGGTAATAGTCAATAGGATTATTGAATACTAGCTGTTACCTGCGACTTCGTCCGCGTAGATTTTAACTAAAAAGTGTTTGTATCCGGGGAACCCTATTTTTTTTTTTCTAAAATCAAAGTAGCCTCAGTTACTCCTTATAACATCAGCTATCTGCCAATGAAAGTCCCGTCAAAATCGGTTCAGCCGTTTCGGAGATTAGCCGGAACAAACAGACAGACAGACAAAAATTTTAAAATAGATTTTTTCGTATAGTTACCTTATATACTTTCATATGCATTAGATAAAAAGCTGTTATTTTGACATTACAAACAAAAACTTCAATTTTATTTATTTGTATAGATTACTTATACGAAAATTCATATACCTACCTACTTATATCAAAACTGAAAATTTTGTGTTTTTTGAACGCGCTAGTATCAGAAACTAGCAGGCCAATTTCTATGATTTTTTTGCCTCTGTAGCCTCATTTGTTCAGGAAGGTTATACCAAATAACATCACGCTACGACCCACGAGGGTGGTGCAGTAACCATAAATACCACAACGCGCAGGTATAACTGCGGATAATATTTGTATTTATTTAGGTAGGTAGGTACCTATAAAATTCGCTCGTATTGCTTTTAGGCACATCTCAAATTTTTATTCCCGTGTACCTACCTAATATAATAATAATGCTATACAATAATGATTCAAGTCCTATATACAAATATGATAGGCAGTGTTTAGTAATTTTCAAATAATAGGTAGGCAACTTACCTTTTACATTTGTTTAGCCTACGTAAAGATGACAACCTTGATTTTCTTTTATTTTATTGCCCATTTCTACACTCGTCATCTACAAATCAATAATGGACTTGCACTGGTAAGTGGTACCCAACTATGCTGTTGTTATCAAGTCCGTTTTCTCGTCCAATAATCAAAACGATATTTTCAAAACTATGCTAATTATATACACTCTTATTACTAAAAATGTATACCTAGTTACAAACTAAACCTAGATATAATATATTTATTAATAAGTGATGACATTCGTAAGTGAAGATAAAATTATTCGTAATTCTGCGGTGCGCTCTGCAAACTAGCGATACGTCCTGTCTCCATTACATCCCGCTCGGGACTGCAAGACGCGAGAGAGAGCGCGGCGGCAATAGGAAATCACATATTTTCGGTATTATATTTTTGTATATTATATAATGCATATTGTGATGCCCGACAAATAACCGTTTTTACATGACCTTTCGTTTGGTATATTTTTGAAAATTCAAATCCCAATGTAACTCAAATAAAGCACGAAAAATGCTTAAATCAGACCTATCTTCACGTTTTTTTTCGATCGTATAAAATGTGAGTAATCTTGTTTCAAATGCCCGACAAATCAAGATCTAATGCTGTAAAATAACATATATTTTTTTTAGAATTTAAATCTATGTTATTTACAAATAAAACGCGTTTAAGCACGCTAGATAACACTGTACTTTGAGAAATCCTCGCCTTAAAGACATTTTCTTAAGATGCATACTCTTTATTTTTATTAACTCTAAAGATTATCCTGTTGTGCTCAAGCGCCGTGTATTCAGAATTAATTTGCCAAAAAATATATTATCAATACATCGTTTGCCAGACGTTTCAGCCCTTATAAGGAACATTACGTTTATAATAAAGTGGCTATGTTCATGTGACGTAAAGTTGTGTTCACTAAAAGAGGCAAAAATCAAGGTAACAAAGTGGCTTGCCTCTTTAACATACGATGTCACCGAAAACCTTTTTGTGCACTAAGTGTAAGTTTTAATGTTGACAGAATACATTTTTAATTCATCTTTCAGTAATTATAAAACGATTGTGTTAATTTAGTAATATATTATTTATGATATTTATCATACAATTTACATACATATATTTACACACATATCTATATATTATTAGTTGTCAAAATACTGTTATAAAGCTATTCCATATATAGCAAGCATATAGCAAGAAATTATTTTTATTTCGTTATTGTGTAAGTTAAGATTTAATTTTATTTTCAAGTAAACTTTACTACCGTGCAAACATGTAAACGCATTGTAAATCGTCAAAGGTACCCACAGGACAGGCTTGCCTAGTGTGGGACCAAAGGATACAACGTAAATGTATGTTTTATTCTGGTAATAAAAGTATTTTGATTTGATTTATCATACAGCTGAAATGGCTATAGAAAGATAGATAGTAGATTATTTTTTGCTGTTCACCGAAACATATGTTTATAAATTTGAGTTACTAAGTGGTAAATAGGAGCAATACTGATGCTTAAAGAAATGTCTTACAACCTATAAGCATGAGTTTGATTAAAACCAGACATCAAAGCATAGGCAGTAATCACTATCAATAAAAAATCTTATTATTACAAGGGATCTGAATACGTGTAATGAGATTATATGCGTTGATACATCTCTAGCCAACCCTCAAGAGATAAAGAGGCGTGAACATTACGTTAGACCTCGGCACGATCACACGGCATAGTTAATTTGAGTAATTGGTCATATTTTATACGTTGCGAGTGATTGAGTGCGGTAAGTTGTGATAAATCTAACTTCCTGTTTGATATCCATAATGGTAACCTCCACATATATCTCAGCTATAAGAATATTTCAGAAATGGGACAGTTTCATGAAATAGGGACGAAAAATAATAAAGGTAATGCGGTGCCTACATTTCTCCCCATTACTTTGTCGACAGTTTGAGGCTATTTGTTGACGTGAGATGTTTTACTAATGCTTGTGGCGGCATATGTTATACATACAAACAATTCTATAGAAAATTTAGAGTTTATTAATAACAGTTTGTTAATTCAATTGTATGTTTTTCTTAGCGGTTCGGCAACTAAAGTATGTAGTACAATAATGACTGGTAAGTAATACATACAATACATTTTGCAATAAATTAAAACGCGTTCTATGGGAAGCCTTCTTTGACTAGTATCCTAAAGCTGAAGCTAAAACGCGTGTGCTTATTACACGCGTTTCAGCTTCAGCAATAGTCCTTGGCATAGTAGGTTCTAGGCCATGAAACATGTTGTGTGCCAAACAATTATATTATGTCAGATGATAAGTTCTTACTATAGCGTATAATGAAAACAGGTCCGCACGTCTCCTTCTCACCTTAAACTCAGTAGCTTACGTGAAAAGGAGTCCTGAGGCTCACAAGCGTTGTCTTAAGGTAGATAAGCGGTTACCATAGCTTGTACCAGGGGTATCACTCATGCATTGACAGGCGCCCCGTCTAAAGGTAGACAATCATTAGCCGGGGCATAATCTAGTTTGCGACCATTATTATAAAAATAAATAGAAATGTAAGGGACATTAACTGGCTTCCATGCTAACAGCCTAACATTTCTATGTTCCCGAAAGTTTAATGATCACAAACATACTATATAAACTTGTTTAGCTACGATCTTTAATAAAGTGGAGGTAAATATCTGCTTGCAAATCTCTTTGCGGCCAACTCCCGAATCGATGACTGCGGTTCGCAGCCGCCTAACATTGCCAACTGCGGCTACACCATGCCTGATATACGTATCAGGCAACGAACCGTTCGTGCGATACTGCAGTCTCTCGATGTTCGGAAAGCCAGTGGACCTGACGGCATCCCAGCTGTGGTTCTTAAAAAATGTGCAGCGGAGTTGTCTCCCACACTTACGCGCCTATACCGGACGTCTTATGTCGCAGGCATTGTGCCTGAGGCTTGGAAGGAAGCGAACGTTCAACCGATTCCCAAAAAGGGGGACCGTTCCGAGCCAAGCAACTATCGACCCATAGCTATCACCTCGGTGCTTTCCAAGGTGTTCGAGCGGATTATAAACACCCAAATTGTCCGCTACCTGGAGGATCAATCATTGATCAATGATCGCCAATACGGCTTTCGGTTTAAACGATCAACGGGTGATCTTCTAGCGTTCGTCACGCACCTCTGGGGTGAGGCTATGGACAAGCACGGCGAGTCTTTGGCTATCAGCCTTGACATAGCCAAAGCTTTCGACAGAGTCTGGCACCGGTCTCTTCTTTCCAAGCTTCCGGCCTATGGCTTGCCCCCTCAACTGTGCACCTGGATTGCAAGTTTCCTGCAGAAGCGTCGTATTCGGGTCCTTTGCGACGGTCGCGCTTCCAAATTTATGCAGGTCAATGCAGGAGTGCCTCAGGGGTTCTGTCTTATCCCCTACGCTCTTTCTTCTGCATATCAATGATATGTTGAATCTCGGCAACATACATTGTTATGCGGACGACAGTACCGTGCATGGGCGATATCTCGGACATCCTGGGGCCAAACAGGCTGAGGTTGAGGGGAAAAGGCAGAATCTTGTCGTTGAACTTGACCGGACCTTGGACCGCATCTATGAATGGGGTGCCAAGAACTTGGTCGAGTTCAACGCCAAGAAGACCCAGGCATGCGCGTTCTCAACAAAAAAGTCTTCGTTCCTTCCCCTCCCTTCTCTGAAGAACACTCCACTGGTGATACGTGACAGTCTCTCCATCTTAGGTATGGACCTTTGCCGCTCCCTTAATCATAAAACCTATATCGAGAGCGTCATTAAGCAAGCTTCGCGAAAACTCGGAGTTCTGAACAGGGTGAGGCGGTTCTTCACGCCTGGGCAACTGTGCCTATTGTATAAGGCACAAGTGCGCCCTTGCGTGGAGTACTGTTCTCATCTTTGGGATGGCTCCGCGCAGTACTTGCTGGACGCTCTCGACCGGTTACAGCGGCGGGCTGTCCGTATCATCGGAGATCCAGAGGTCACGAGTTCACTGGAACCTCTGCAACTCCGTAGAGACATTGCCTCATTGGCATGTTTCTACAGAATATACCACGGGGAGTGCTCTGAAGAGTTATTCCACCTTATCCCGCCCTCCCCTTTCCTATCCAGAACAACGCGTGCTGGGCTCAGATGCCATCCTTACACGGTAGAGTCGATTAGAGCGCGTACCAAAAAGTTTGGGTCCTCATATCTCTGCCGAACGACCAAGGCATGGAATTCTCTGCCAAGGTACGTGTTTCCTTCTTCCTTCAATCCTGGGTTCTTTAAGCGGGGCGTGAAAAAGCATCTTCTCAGGCCGTCAAAGTAGAGACCTCAACATCGCCTCGGCTACTGTGGGGGCGATGTGGAGGCCACTGCTCTTAGACCACACGACTGCTTACCATCAGGTGGAGTGTGGTCATTTTGACGAGCAAAATAAAAAAATAAAAAATATATATTTTGATATTCTAGATTTATTTACATACGTTAATTATGTACATATGTGCCGAGCTAATAATAGCGTGTTGTCACTGCATTTGTTGAACGATTCAGTGACAAGTCTGACACGTCATGATGCCAAGCATCTCAGATGATCTTTATCAAACAAGGCCATTGATTACGAATCACTTGCGTACCAATGCTGTTTCTATTTGCGGCAATAAAGGCGTAGAGTTTTGATTATACCAGCTGAAGCTACGTCATATGATTTGTTATTAAACCTGGTTGGATCTTGATTATTACGTAACTCAAATAAATGGTTATTATTAACTATAATAGCTTCAATTAAACTACTGATGACAAATATCCGTTGTTTGAATGTTTGTAAACTCCCCTGCGACACAGGAATTATTCCTATTGCGATAGTCGTATTTTTTTAAAGAAAAATTGATACAACTAACACTAACTTAAGGTATCTATATAATGGTTTAGCTGTATCTTGAATAAACAATTGATTATATTATTATTTTACCAATAATTATCTTCGTAGCTTTTTTTGGCTCTATATATTTATACTATACCACAGGTACGGTTTTGCAAAGATAAACCTATGTTATTTAACGGCCCATAAACCAACTCTATGCAAAAATCACGTCGATCCCTTGTTCCGTTGCTACTTGAAAAAAGGAAAACAAACAAAACACTTTCGAATTAATACTAGTAAGGATTTCTTTTACAAGTGATTTGTTTATAATAATAATATTATAATATGAGCCCTGTATTATACGTAAACCGTACCACTGCTGGGCACAGGTCTCTTCTTAATGTGAGAAAGTGTAGGCCATAGTCCACCAATCTGGCCAGTGTGGTTTAGCAGACTTAAGATATCTTATAGAACATTATGGAGAACTCACAGACATGCAGTTTACCTCAAGGTGCCTTTCACTGTTAAAAGGAGCGACAGTTTACTATTTAATGCGCACATAACTTCGAAAAGTCAAAGGTGTGCTTTGGGTTCGAACTTGAAACCACTGCGTGGCAGACCAACGGTCTCCTTTCATTTTACTTTCTGTAGTCAAAATATAGATAATAATTTATATACAACAATAACTTATTTTGTTGTGATCTATCAAACATAGTACAATTATATCTAGGTTTATTACGTACGCATTACGAAACGGACGCTTTATAAGTTTATACAATCATTATAAACATACTTTAGCTCAACCACAAACACGCCCACCTGGTCAGTAACAGCGAGTTTACAAGCAATTTTTATATTTCGCTGTTGTTTTATCGACATACGGGCAACAGTGAAAAATAAAACTAAACATCAAACGTTAAATTTTTCACAGTTTCCGGTTATGATTTGCACTGAACGCTGTATTTGGTGTAGGACGCACAACGTACATGCATCGACGTCAATGTTTGCGTTCCGTCTATATTTACGGCAAACGCCTGCATTCTGAAAACCTGATAGCGCCTAAAGCGAATGTAATATTACTTGTTCAAATTTGTTCAATCTGCATGTGCTAGTTGTTTGTTCTTAATCTCTCTCTCTTTTTACATAAAGCAATTATTTTTCATTTATACATACAAAGAGTCAACACGCTACTATATGCTATTAGGAAAGCCCAATCACCTAATGCCAGGTTAGGACAAACTAAGATATTTCTATATATATGCATACATGTTTCAAGAAGGCTAAGATAACAACAATAACAATTTTCAATTAACTAATATCTCTAATAACAGATTTTCACTTGCGACGATCATGGCATAATTTGTTTGCTGTATCGTATAGGCATATCAGATTTATTTTCACAATACATCCTAACTAATATTATAAAAGCGAAAATGAGTTTGTTTGTTTGTTTGTTTGTTACCTTTTTACGCCTAAACCACTGAACCGATCATCCTGAAATATTGCATATACGTTGTCAGGTGTACAGAAACGGACATAGGCTACCTTTCATCCCGAAAAAAATTACTGTTCCCGAGGAAAGCAATAGTAACGTTCTTATAATTATAATAGATGGCGCCACGTGTCTTTCGAATCATGATTGAATTATATTATTACAAGCAGAGTACAACCCGAATTGATTGTCATATTCTAAATTAACGCGAGCGAAGCCGCGGGCAAAAGCTAGTATTATAATAAAGTGGTTACAAACTATCTATACTAATATTATAAAGCTGAAGAGTTGTTTGTTTGTTTGAACGCGCTAATCTCAGGCACTACTGGTTTGATTTGAAAAATTATTTTAGTGTTAGATAGTTTATTTATCGAGGAAGGCTATAGGCTATATAACATCACGCTACGACCCACGGGAGCGGTGAACGATAAACGCGGGTGAAACCGCGGGAACATCTAGTGTAGTATAAAAGCAATTAGAAGAGAGAAATTTGCCGTTAGTAGCGTAAGGTTTCAGTCGAAGTTGTTGCCAGAAATAAGAAACGCTTTACGGAACTCTCTCGACATCGTCTCTGAAGTCTTTGCAATGACTACCTAATTGATCGTGCGGCCTTCTGCCATCGAAGTACAACGCGAATATAATTAATTGACTTTATGGAAACACTTCAAAGTAGACAACAATAAACTAACATTCATTTGTTGCAACCCATACAGATTTTAATGTTATAAGTAAAATCTGAGTAAATTTACAAAAAATAAGTAAATATTTTTGCTTAAATATTCAATTGCGATTACAAACAAATGTTTGCCTTTGATCACAATCAAATTAAAATTGATTATTATTAATGATAATAAGGATAGCTCGTCAAAAACCATTAGATGACATACTTCAGTTTGTATTTAAATCTATTCGGTGACTATCAGCTATATAAGTAGCGTATAGACGCTTGTTGCACCACAGATATGCATGATGTGGGCGATGAGCATCTTTGGTAAAGTTCCCATATCACCCTACTCCTCTACTATAAATAACTCAAGCGAAATTTAAAGCTTTAACATTGAGTATAGGGACGCATAGGACTTCGTTGGACGAGCCGTGTAGCAGTTGAAACAAGATTGTCGAGTCGTAGAGTGTATTGATAGAGCGCAGTTGGTGCCATCTAGTCTAGCGTCAATGTTTGCGGACAACAAAGTGGTGAAGTCAACTTCTGGAAGAATCAGGCTCTCGTGAGATATGATGTAATGGAACAGATATGAGGCAGTAATGACACGATGCCCCATATAACAGTCGCCCTTTTCGCCAGTCTATGATACTGTAATAAACGCTAACTTCTATCTACAGTAGTTACAACTAACTTAGATATTAGACAAGCACTAACAACAATTTGTGGATAACTTATTAAAAAAAATATTATTATAATTATTATGCACTGAACTGCAGCAATAGCCTAGTGGGAGACGGTTGGACTGCAACATAAAGGTCTCGTGTTCGATCCCAAAGCGCTCATCTTTGAAATTGTTAATTATTGCTCGCTTTAATGGTGATGAAACCTGCATGTCTGAGAGTTCTTCATAATATTACCAAAGATATGTGAAGTCTGTCAACCCGCAACCAGCGTGCTATGGCTTATAAAACCCTTCTCGCACTGAGAAGAGGCCTGTGCCCAGTATGTTAATACAGGGCGGATATTATTATTATAGTATAATCTGCCAGTAAGAGGTGAATAAAAGGTTTTGTTCACGCGAAACACGAGCTCAGGTTACTTATTGAGTCACAATCCCACATACCTTGACGTCATCACACAAATTATAGCTCTATACATATGTATTTACAATGCTCAGCGCATTGGTAGCTACGAGTTTACTTAAATAACTGCGCAATTTATTAAATATATCGTTTACATCAACAATTTAAATGCTAAACATTTAATTTTGCAGCTGTGTAAGGTGTTTTATAATCTTCCATCATAATTAGAAATTAATTAAATTTGTACTAGCCCGACCTCAGTTAGAGGGTGCATAAAGAGTTCTGTGTGGATAGCGACTAACAGCCTTAACTCGAACTGCAAACTCTATTCAGGTGCCGTTTTCTATTAATTAATTTTTCACTAGTATAATCTACCTCCATTTTGTACTTTTACATTTTATTTTAGTCGACGTGCGATCTTTCTTCTGTAGTTTATGTTTTTCATACAACTTGTTTATTTAAATAACCAAACTTGAATATGTGTTATTAGTAGCTTATATTATTAATATAGATTTTCATAATAATTAGTACTAAACAAATATTAACACAATCATTAAAATAAATCTCAAATCTCTTGCTATCTCGAGATATATCGTGTTTATAAAATTATTAAAAACTACAGTTTTCCCGAGATGTTGTTATGTGGTTCGGACTATGTGCCATGTCACCGGCCCTACTGAATTGAATCAAATTAAACACGACTCAGTTTCTAAGTTGAATCGAAAGCTACCAACCCTCATCAAATAAATAGATAGACAAAAATCTTAAAAGGCGATTGTTTTTAATTTTGACGTCCCTTAATAGTCAACGTTCTCAATTAGTTTCCAGAAATATGTTAAAATTTCAGATACGGCCTAATTATTGCACTTGCTAAATGGTTATTGGTTTTTCTCGTATCTTGAGGAAATACCGGAAAAGTCGGCCGTAGTCCTTGTTTACATCGTAAAAGATACCAAAGTACTAAATTTCATCTTTTTAGTTCTACGTGTTTGGGCAAGGGTCTGAGACTCTTTAACAAATTCACCAGCGCCCGGTAATTCTGCCAGTAAGTGCGTCAGGACTTCCCTTTATATATTTTAATATAGATAGAAAGATAAATATGTATCTCAGAAAATGTTTCATAATAAATGTTCGATTAGGTAGTCCACCGATATTACGGTAAATTGGTTTGAAATATCTTTTCAATAAATAATGTTCTTCAATATATTGTCTAAACCAACAATACGGCGTTCTCACATGGTTTATTTAAGCACACAATGCAGACTATTGCATATAATAAGTTATGTCTATACATTTATACTTCTATGTGAATAGGCAGTGTAATTGACCAGGTAGAACTATTACCTACTAAAGCTAAAATAAAGAAGTATTAAAGACTTGTATGTATTCTGTAAATAATATTGCTACACTAAACTGGTTAAAGTTACAGATAACCTAGAAATAACCTAGAAACTGTCACCTCCCTCCACGGTATTTACAAGATCGAAATATCCATACTACACACATTATACATTATTACATACATATATTATATACATACATGTAACACGTATAATTTTGAATATACCTTATTAAGGGTTTAAAAGAGAAAAGAAAATCGTAATAATTTGGTACGTCCACATTATTTATGGATATCACACCCGCGGGTCGTCTCAGGCACTAATCAATGAATTGTCAAAATCAAACTCATGTCAAGTTTGTTTCGCTGTTGCTAATTCAATCAGTCAATCCCAGCAGGCGACATGCGTTTGACCGTATGTTAACAATTTTTTATATTGACATGCATTTAAAAACTGGTTGTTGAGCTCGAATATACGGGGATAATTTTTGTATTGATCTACCATTTGAAAACCAGGTAATAAACTCAAATATATTAGATTGGTGAGTTTGACTGACATGAGACGTTGCTTGAAATATATTTCTAAACAACAGGTAAGGTTGTCTAAGCTTTGAAGTTATTTAGGATTTTATTACCAGTATTGCAATGGAATAATCTGTGACAATGGAAATAATATCAGAATGATTGATTAATTAATACTTGTACTGGTTATTTATTTAAACTAATTTAAGTGGTCCGTAAGTGTGACGTCACTGTTTATATTAGGGTCCATTAGGTACTGCAATAATATACCTGCGGATCGATTGATTGCTGTATAATGTTATTGTTTCATAGACAGACTACTTATAGACATAGCGTCTGTCGAGAGTGAAAGGCTTCTACTATAATAATACTATTTAATAGTACCTCGTAATCTAATCAAAACCTTTCCATGTCAGCACTTACTACTCTCTAATATATTTAATTACATCGACTCATCAGTTTGTTTTTGGTTCCATGTTAACATTATAACAGCGAAAGGTTATTTGATCGTCCCTTTCTAACATTAAAAATGAGCAACAATAGAATTTAAAAGTGAAACTGAATTATGTAAATGACATAATAGGATGATAGATGCTATATGGTTCTATAAAATATATTTTATAGGACCATGCGATAAATTATAAATTTACCCAGTATGCCAACTGGTCAGGTGGAACTACGACCTGGGATGGTGGTTTACCCAGAGCACGAAGCACTCTAGATTCCTACGAGCTTCCAATAGCATGTCATCTTCTTCTCCCTAGCCTTTATTATTCCCAAGTCACTTGGGGTCGGCTTTCTAGTCTAACCGGATTTGACTGGATATCAGTTTTTACACGGAGCGACTGCCATCTGACCTCCGCAACCCGAAGGTTAACGATACACTAAGGCTAGACCAGTGTCAGGATATTAGAGGGTACTGACTTCCCAATAACGACTGCGATAGATATTCATGGCAGCCGGGACCGACGGCTTAACGTGCTCTCCGAGGCACGGAGCAGGCGATAATTGTCAATCAATACGCACATAATTTCGAAAAGTCATATAACTTCCGAAAGTCAGAGGTGTGCGACGTGGGTTCGAACCCGAGACCCTCTGCATTGCAGTCTGTTGGTCTCCCCACTGAGCTATCGCTGCTTATAATGCCAATAGCACGTCATATTCTACACAATTCACGTGTGTCCCAACTACTCAGGTTGTGTAATTATGATTATGACCCATATATTTTCAAAGTAAAGGTGCTGCATGTACTCGGCGCTGCCCTTCACCTGTCATGAACTTTGTTAATATTTTTGTCTCTAGTAAGAGCGCCGAGTGCAGTATTTAGTGCTCTGTAATGGCTGGTATAGATTAGATGCAGAATGCCAATTCAGCAGTGGACTGCAAAAAGCTGGTTATTTGATTTACTTATATTATAGTTATTGTATGACTGCACCAGAAAAGCAAAAGTGCGTGAAGAGTGGCGACGGATTGTCAAGCATGCTACACAACCTTAAAGATGACCACGACCACTCTGTCAAGAGTGAAACGACGTAGAAGAAGAATATTATAGTTTTGTGGATATGGAACATGTTTTCTGGATATCGTTTTCTCCTACACGATCGTTAATACCATATCGACAAGTCCAATGAAGAAACACCATTAGATTGATTGGCCTCGATGGCGTAGTGGTTAGTGTAACTGACTGCCACACCTGAGGTCGCGGGTTCGATTTCCGCACAAGTCAACATTTGTGTGCATGAACATGGATGTTTGTCTTGGTCTAGGTGTTTCTATGTATAAATACATGTATTTACAAAAAAAATACAGTATATATGTATGTTCATCCATTGTCTAGTACCCATAGTACAAGCTCTGCTTAGTTTGGGCTAGATGGTGTTGTGTGTATGTGATAGAATATTATTATAATATTATTTATTTTAATTTATATTCCCGGTATAGAAACGATACCGTGAGGAATAATGTCGCATTTTTCATAAATTGTTTTACCTGTATTTAGGATAGATTAACAACTAAAGCTAGGTAACACTTACATACGCCTTTATAGAGCATACATTTAAAAAGATACTGACGCCGTCTATCCTTTGCAAGTTTCATTTATTTCTTTGCTGACAATATTCTAAATTATCTTTCACCATTGCCAATGCGGTGATTGTTGTGGGTGACACTCGCGCACTGATTTAAAAAATAAATCCACAGATAGTTCAGTATATGTCCTTTGTACCCTTTGTTTCATTGTTTGTAAAGTCCTCCACCAGGCAGAAAATATCCTGCGCAATAGCGCGACTTGTAAAAAAAGAATGCGATAATTGCAAACTAACCATTCGTATATACGATACAGAGTGCCTCTGTTTACATTTCGATATAAATTGATGATGTATGTATATACCTACACCACGCTGTTTACGTTACATGTGTGTGTTATAATCCTATTGCTCGGTTCGATATTGTTACTTGTGTACTCACCGCAAAGAAAGATTCCAGCGTATTGTCTCAATTCGGAAGCGGATGGAAGTACTTGCCGCAACTTTCTAAGGAATATTCGATTTTTCTTCTCATCTGCCACATTTTGGTGTCTGTAACAAGTAAACTTATGTAGATGTGTGGCACCATTAGAGAAAGAATTCACACATATGTTTAGTGAATTATATACAAACATACATGTACTTACTCACGTTTTGTAGGATCCGAGTTCAAATGTAGTTACATTATTTCCTCTGACGTTTACATTGTTATCTGAAAATTAATTTTTTTTATATTTATTTTAAATTGATTATTGCGTCTTGTGGCAGTTTAGGTCGTAGCCCGCCCGATGTTAGTAGGTAACCATCAATTAGGCTCTATTATAATGTAAGAATACAGCCTTGCCCCTGCTCTCATGGATAGTAATTATAGGCAGGTAGTTCATTCCAGAGTTTGGATGTACCTACTTAGGACAAATAATAGCTGGTGTTGTACGAGAAGATTTACAGGTGGTACGAGTGAACCCTGCTGTGGTCTGGAACGGTTCGATTGTAGAAAGGTGACGATCGCATCGGAATTAAATTAATCAGTTCCTGGGTACACTCCTCTTGAGAGTATAACGTCTCTCCGTCGCTTTAGTAGGTATATCAAATTTTAATAGCAGTAGGTATATATCATGAATAACTGATGTATTAGATCTGTGTCCTCGAATGGTTAGTGCGAGGTCACGACCTGCACTAGTAAATTCGTTTACGCTTTTACCGCCATTTTGAAATTTCACAAATAGATAACTGTTACTCTATTTTGCTATTTTATCAAATCGACATCGTTCGCCGCAAGTTGTAAGAGGAGGCAGAATCAATCAAGTTAGGTACTTAGTGCCGCTTTTAAAGGAAAGGTATGCAGTTTTACTTTTATTACTTGAATCGATCGATCTTTAAGAATATAGCATAATGTAATTGTACTGAAGACGCCAATTAGATCTAATCATAACGTACGAAAGCAAAGGTGTACTCGCATTAGATGAGTGACGATCAATACCTTACAATCCCCTAACTGTGCGGTGTCAAGGCACCTTTAGCTATCTCTGATCAGTCGTGTGAGTCTGCTCGACTGGCAGTGAGTTATCTATCCTCATCTTGGACATTCCGTCTACTCTCCTGTTACTGTACTGTACTGTTGACGCATGGTGCAGGCATTCCGAATTTATCTATCTATTTATTTATTGGTCACGTAGTATATGGTAGGCTAGGACCTAAGGATATTAGGGCTGATAAGGCTGTAGGTACTTCAGGGTTTCGTAGGTTCTTGTCATATAATTGTGCGCATACAGTCCGTTACTACTAATGTGACGACTGTACAATGGGCGATAATTGAATACGATATACTTTAAGATAAGTTATATCAATCAAAACGAGAAATAATCGTAACAAATTTATTTTATTTTACAACGACGTATTATGTCAAGTCGAACACTCAGATTCAAAACAATACTAAACAGCTCACACAAGTTTTTGTACCGTACGGATGCACTAAAAATGAGGTGACTTATTTAACCAATTAGCCATTCGTGCAGTCAAGTTATCATTTTTTTAGACGCTGGTTGTTTTGGTTTATGGGATTCTCTACATACTTGCCATAGTTTCTTAATATCAAAATTGTGGAATTTAATAGGTATACATAATATATTGTGTGGATAACGTGGTTGAAAATTTATTTTACGTAAAGCCAAACTATGTAATTTAATGTGTTGATACTTAGAATACCGGACATAATTAAAAATCTATTGTGTTTGGCCGCCGTGTGTACAGTTGCGACTCAATAATATGGTACCTACTATATGTTGATCTCTAATAAACAAATAAATAGCTTTCAATATCAAAGCAACTCGTTGTCTATGTGAAAACATTTCAATGTAGATTCGGAGAAGACCGTAAATTTCCAAGTAAATGTTATTTATTAAGCCTAAATACAAAATGTAAATTATCTAGTGCTACAAAACAACAAATCATAATATTATAATATGAACATAATTTCTGTTCCAAGAACTAAAATTTGGTATATTATTAATCTGATGTGTTGTTTATACAAAAGACTAGGATGCTTGAATAATAATACTTTTTGTAATATCCAAGTTAAACGATTTTTCTTTGTGCTTCTACACAGTCTTTACAGTTTTGGTGGCATTTGTTACTAATCAAATTTATTTACTCAATTCACTTGTGATTGTAACTGCTGTTTGATTTTGACACAACTAGTAGGTAAGCCATTAACTCAAGGTTAGATCTGATGTCAAAACTTTTTAGAATTGAATGCTTGCTTATACGTTCGTTCTAAACCAGTGTCTTTATTGTGAGATTTCATAGCTCTAGATAATATCAAGCGCTGCATGCTAATATTGAATATATTTTCTCTACATGCGTTGCTTGAAAGTATTCCATGCAAACGTTTTTCGAAATTGAGAGGCAGGAATCCAGGATGTCCGATACTGTATTCCAAGCGAAAGTTTGTATATGAACTGACATCTACCTAGTGATCTATTATTACAGTTGCAATGTTATCTGGTATGTATTTTTAAGCAATTTAAGTTTATGTAATTTAAGTTTCTCGATCAGATCGGAGGCGTTCTCGACAAAGGCCAGGTTAAGAGCTCCTTGAACCGACGGGCGTGTATGAGGAATGTGATGAAAGTGAATGAAGCCAGAGAAGTGTGTCAGGATCGTAGCAAATGGAAATCCGTAGTCTCTGCCTACCCCTCTGGGAAACAGGCGTGAATCTATGTATGTATGTATGTATTTTTAAGCAGCAGTAACTTAAACTTGTACATCTAAGTGCCTTATAAAATAAACGTGTACTAGAGAAATATATTTTAATTAGTATGGTTTTGTAAAGCGATTCGACCTACAAGTTCTGGTTTAATCAGTTAGTAACTGGAATTAGAACTAGAATTAGCTGCTGGGATTCAGAAATCATGTAGTGTTGTATAAACGAGTGAAACAATAATTATTCGTAATAGATAATATATTTCAAATAATGCATAGAAAATTATGTAATTCAATAATAGTTGCACAGTTGTTTACTCAAAAGAGATATGCAACAAACCCATACAACTTCGGCCTCGCATGGACAAAAATAAAACTGTATGTTTTACAAAGAACTATTAGTATTCTATAGCCTTGTGTAATTTCCATATGCTATCTAGTTGGGTTTCAGATATATAATGTATCCAAAATGAACAGGATTGCTTCGGTGATACTTTGGCACAAAGCAATTTTTCAAAATGATTGTAATAATTTGTTTCTGTCTAAAAACCTAGAATAAGCTTATACAGCTGGTTTACAGAGCTCACTAGGATAAAACTAGTTACTTTACTGAACTCAGGTAGCAGTAATAATGTTTCGTAATAATTTCACTTCTTATGAAAAAAACCTTTTGTTCAACACTGGCAATGTAGTCCCAAGCCAAAATGGTTTACCGAATCAATAAAATGTAAAACAAATGAAATCCTTTTTATCGCTAGGTTCGGTTAAAAGAAAACGATGGCGACAAATAAAATATTATGAGACATTTTTACAATAAATTATATTCTTGTCCACTAGGGCCGTAATTTGCATACCTCCTTTCGTATTTTGTATACTTTTAGCAAATTTCATATACCTAATGGTACCGTCAGCATTATTTTTGTCTAATGTAATGTTTAAGGAATACTTCAGATGGTTGAGCAGTTATATTTTTATGTCTTGACGTATGTTTACGCAAGTTCTTCGGTAAAACAGAGGCAGGTAGAGGTGTACATCACCACCAAGATATTTTGCCAGGCATGTTTCTCTGTCTCAACTTATAGGAAATGTGGGCACGGGCCAGTGTGACAAGTGTTAGGCCATCGTCTACCATGCTGGTGCAATACGGGTGCCATGTGATATGTGAATGATATATGAAGTCTGCCAAGACTTCACATATCTTCGAAAACATTATGAAGAATTCTCAGATGTACAGGTTTCGCCTAAGAGTTATATATAGTATAATACAATAACACTTTGTCTGAATCGAAAATCGAACTCGAGATCTCATGATCGCTTGCAAATAAAAGCGCCAGCTTATGCTACTAGGACCAACGAAGCAATGTAATGTTCTGTTTGGAATTATTTAATGCTTAAAAAAAAAAAACAAGTTGATTATATAAACTCTATGTTTTATAATCACGGCGATTTAGCTTAGCAATTATCTGTATCACTTAGTTTTATGTATGAATATTGGGTAGGTTTCACCTACACCGCCTACCGTTTAATTAATTCACTACACATAGGTTAATTAATTCACGTTCCAAAACTCTGTTGCAAGGATCCATTGATTTCATGACTTT
The DNA here is from genome assembly GCA_963564715.1 of Catocala sponsa. Taxonomy (NCBI): domain Eukaryota; kingdom Metazoa; phylum Arthropoda; class Insecta; order Lepidoptera; family Erebidae; genus Catocala; species Catocala sponsa. Next base: position 16,525,344 of record OY751331.1, read on the forward strand.
TAGTTATATAATTCGTAATTGTATATCATAATTATATCTCAACATTATTCTATTAAACGTCTTCATTTAAAAATATGTATATACTTGCAATATACTTGCTTACTTGTATATACTTGCCGGCGGCGGCCGTCGTTGTTAGTGGTGCCGCGCGCATGCACTAATATCTTACAGCACGCGCCGTTGACGCGGGCGCTGCGTGCACTCAATAAAGTATCAGATCGTATCGATCTATTTTCATGTTCATTGCGCGAATTCACAAAGGCTACATACTGGATATTAAGTTATTGTTAATAGATTTAAGATATTTTATTATATTATTACTGTTTCAAATGTTAGATTTTAGTTATGTTACTATACTATCGCATTAGGTTAATAACCTGTAATGATAAATTAATAGCCTTGAAAAAAAAAAGTTTATTTACTAAAATGCTGCTTATAAATTTTCAGCTTACTCTAAGAATGAGAGGGATTAGCGCATAATCTACCATCCTGGCCAAGTACGGCTTGGCAGACTTCGCACATTCTAGAGAACATTAAGAAGAATTATTCGACACACAGAATATATGTCTAAATGTACTTACAATGTTTTCCTTCACTGTTCAAGCGAATAATAGTAAACCACGTAACCACGGTGTGTCAGAAGTGGTTTGTGGGAAAATGAAAATAGAGAAACGGATAAAAGTAAACACAGTATTTTAGAATTGTTCCATCTTCATGTGAAATAATAATTACAATGACAATAAAATAAGAAAATTCTCAATGACTTTTTATGGTGTTCTCACAACGTCTATGAAATATCACCTAAGATTTTTGTTCGGCGCTGTCCCATACAAGCACAATATTATTTTTAGCGTGTTGAATTGTATTTTGTTGACTTTTTCTAATCTGTTCTGACAACAAATGGATTTTGTTTACATATTTCTAAAAAGTTGTAAAACAAAAGTCGTTACACGGGACGAATGTTATGACCAGTTAAAAGCATTGTAAATTATATTAATAACTTTGTTGAGGTGTCGACGAGAAAAGTTTTAGAATTAATGGCAAAGGTCGCGATAAGAAAGATGAGCATCGAAGTTCATTAGATTGTGTTGCGTACTATGACAACGTAAAGATAGGTCTTCACTAGCCGAGCAGAATCAAGCCGAGCACGTGTAGAGCCAGTCGGTTCGCAGCGTTAAATTCTAGTGCACAGTAAACCTATTTGAAATTCACGCCGCAATTTCCTTTGTAAAAGAAAATCTTTAATATATTGTAACACCGCCAAAGGATGTCACCACTGCGATGCTAGCCAGCAAAACAGACGTGACGTCACATCCTACCGCCACTACAAGCCAGTCACGGTAGTAGGGTAGAGGTGGGGCAGTCGCCGCCAAGCTAGCTAGCCATTATAAAAAAGCGATAGCACTCTTATTACGGGCTCAATTATTGTTGTTGATAAATCAAGAATAAAAGAGATTATTTACCGAGTACAGACTAATTAATTTCACTTCGCTAATTTAGTGTTATAATACTATAATATAAAATGTTTACTACCACAATATTAGTATATGGATGATTTTATCGCAAAGTGCGATTACTTCTAGAAAACCGCTTGATGGAGTATATTGGTTGGAAATCGGGTAGAATGCGGTAAGAGATTTTCCTTTGCGCTCGTCAAGTGGCCGATAATTGGCGGAGCGCACCGTATATCAGCCGAATGCTTCAGGCGTGCTTTATGAATGCACTCTGTGAAATTATTTGAGACTTCTAAGGTCACAATGCAAATTTAGTTCGTTACACGGTCATTCGTGCTCGGTTCGCCTAGCGTTGACACCCTAAATGGGAATGGCGTTTATGGTTATGATATACGAGTTTGTCATAATTGGCTAAATAACTTGTTAATTAATGTACGGTGTGTAATAAAACCGTGTGGTGGTGGTACCATACATATGATACTGAAAGCTGTTATGTTTGCTTAACAACTGCCAAATAATAAATTCTTAAATTTTAGAATATAATAGATATATTTTGGTACGAACTCGCTCTTTTATCAAAAAAAATTGAAAATTATTTATTTACAGTAAAAACCATTACAATATATTTATCATGTCAATTATGATGTCGATTTTAACAGTTGTTGGCTGTATTATACATGGACATTGCCTGACACATCTGGATATTCGATATTAATGAAAAAGGTGGCATTGTCAAAAATTATCCATGTGATCGTCTTCTCGGCGAGATATTTACATTACAACCAGGATTTATAATATGTCTCTTAAAAAAAAAATATAAGATTATTATTAAACCAGGATTTAAATAACAATAGTATGTAATATGTTTTGACGTGTACATATTTTGTATTACCATGTCATTATCGCTTTTCATAATCAAGGGTTCTACAACATGGCCCTTAAATCTGATTACACTTTTTCGTATGTGTGATTGCCGCGAACAGTCCTTCTTAAAATATGAGAGACTTAATCATTTACCACGCTAACCAAACAGCGGTGTTGTTGACTTGATATTATTCTTTACGATTATAAATAACTTCCAAGTTTTCCGTTAAACAGTACACATTCGGCTTCAAAACGTAAGTGGTGTGTACGGAGCCTCGACTGTGAGACGTTCAACTCGATCAGTTTCTCTACTAGGTCTGATTTTATTGCTTAAAACTACATCATCATTTATTTACACGTACCAAGTTTAAAATAAGTCAATATACTAAAGTAAAACTATATTGCTGATGCACTGGTACTTATATATATAATTGTATTAATTCTTTTTGTTGTCGAGGCTTATTTTAAGATTTTTAATCATTAAAAATAACATGACACATAGACACTTTACATCGAAGTGTTAACTCTGAAGGGTAATTTCCAGCAACTCATGGTAGTAATCACTAGTAGTATTTCGTAGAAGTACTTTATGTTAGTGCGATGTCACTTATTAACGATTAGATTAGAAAATTATAATTGTTGACTCAGAGACGTAAGTGAGCAATACCTACTGATTCTGCGATTTGTAGGCGATTCCCTGACCGAGAAATGTATTTTTGATTTTATCTATACGGACCATGTACCATACTGTGAAAAGAATACAGCGCGTCGCGTTTTTAGGAACAAAATTATCTAGTAAGAGGTACTCGTACCGAAAGACGAATGGCGCTGACTGCAGACATGATGTATGTAACTATATAACTATCATATTTATGTCACCAGCGTAGTGTTGAACATGCTTCCTTGCATTGTATAGAACGTGATAATGCCGGGCTCTGCGACTAGGAAATTCTTTGTGGTGGTAGCGATTTTGGAACAATAAACGGTAATGTTCTATTTCATTGTTATGTGATGTGTAATCATTGCTAGCGAACTGTGGATGTAATACACAAATAAATTATCTTATCTTATCTTATCTTAAGTACATCTGTGCTGAAACGATGTAGTGTAAATCGTAATTTTTGTTTGCATCGATAGCGTAGTGTTTTGGTGGCCACCGTCGCTATAAACAGATTGAATTGATAGTATTAATTCGATATATCGAGCTAAATGTTTATACGATCTATGAATAATTGTTTGAAGTCTAGTGATTGATTGTAAGTATTAATCACTAGTCTTCAAACAACTAAGTTCGTGTATAAATGCTGAAATATGATTATACGCATATTATTAAAAAAACGGTTATTTATTGTGTGACTTATGAGTCATCACAATAATTAAGCAATGCAATAATTATTATAAAAAATAATTTTTGTTTACTAAATAATTATTATAGCGTGTATGAGGAATGTTATGAAAGTGAATGAAGCCAGAGAAGTGTGTCAGGATCGTAGCAAATGGAAATCCGTAGTCTCTGCCTACCCCTCTGGGAAACAGGCGTGAATCTATGTATGTATGTAAATTATTATATATTTTATAATAACATTATATTATTATTGTAGTACCTACATAACAGGGATATGTGGAAAAGCGAAAGGGAGACCTTTGCCCTGCAGAGACAATACAGGGTGAAAATAATAATAATAAATTATAATAAACTAACTCTAAGATTTGAATAATTAATTATCTTTCTTTATGTTAAATATAGTAGGTATTATCACGCTCATTCATATTGAATATTTTACGCTGTGCTTTTATTATGAAAATGTAATTTGTCAGCTCACTCGTCTTAACGTAGAAATTTTTTCATGCGATCTAAGAATCGTGAGATACTTTGGTGTCGCTTTACAATATTAATATGCTTTTTAACGGGAATAATGACCACCAAAAATAGTAATTGCACACCAAAATATGCTTACTAAAATATATCATAACGAGCACCTATACGCCTCAAATCACTGCATTCCGTCCCGGAAGGGTTAGGTTATGTTAGGTTCCTTCTTAAACTCACCCAAAAATAGGAGCCCCGCGAAGCGAGGCTCCATCGACTTATTTTGATCTCTTTGTTGTGTAATTAACATTTTTGGTATTAAAATGCGGTTTTAATTTTGGTCATCATTTACTATTTTTGACTGTTATATTTTACTATATCTGGTGATAAGTTAAACATAAGCCCTTTTTATCTACACTTTACTTTAATTAATAACCTTAAATTGTATTTTTAATAATGCTTACAAGTATCCACCATTTCAATATAGTTTTAGTAACATATAATTATTATTTAGAACATTTATTAGCTTAAGTTTGTTCTTCGGATAAAGTAGGTATGTCAGCAGCTGAGTAAGGTACTTTAACACATTGTACCTTTCTTGTTATAATTATGTATATTATATACAGTATACATTACGATCAGAGAGAGCTCTACAATATATAATTAATACAATACAAAAAGACAGAATACGTATGCAGAAATATATGATTTTATTATTTAAATAATTTAGTAAACTTTACAGTATGTTAAAATTATGACTATGCTTCAAGGTATAAGCTTGTTGCAGAGCAGAGCAACATTTTCTAAAACTTTACATTCGGTATGGGAACACTAGTAAAGCTAAGGTTAAAAGTGAATAATGTGCATTTATATTTTTATATTTTTATCTGGACGGCGCCGCGGTGGCTTATTAATCATTTTAGTTTTGCTAACAGCCCAAGCACTGCTGGTTAGATCTCGTACGAGATAAATAGTGGTTTTCGTGACTACTACTCCAATAATTGCAAATCAGTTGGGCAACTGAAATTTTCTTGAACGTAATTGTACGGATGGTTTAAATAAATAATATTATGTGACACGGATTTACGTCTAAATTGGCACAGAACCAGAAACTATACGATTTTTTTACTCGCCAGCTGAAACGTTTACGTTTCTGTACGAAGTTTTCGCAAACAATATAAAATCATATCGACTATAATTTCCACATGTTAACTTTGTATTCATTCCAAGTTGATAATCAAAACAATCAACGGCATTAACGGTAAGCCATATTCGTATTGTTGTGGCTTTTCGTGGATATTCATTATTATTACTGATCACGGTGACGGAAAGTTCAACTGATCCTATAATTACTATAACTTAATACGAGGGCTCAATATAGAATTGACATGTATTATGAGCAAGACAAACGTTAAAAATGTAGCTTATAATATCGTCTAATTCTTATATAATTTTTACATTTGCTCATTATCACAGTTTTCCGGTATCCAATATTGGCTAGAGCATTTAAATAATATAATTTCAGGGCCAAAGCTACGCGTAAGAATTTCCATAAACGTCTGCGGGAACTTTTGTACAGTAAGATTGTTATTGATCACAAATATATGTGTACCTACAGTGATCTGCATCCACTTTGTTTAATTTTCTAATTAACAACACAGGTTTTGTTTACTTTGCTATTATTGCACACTAAACTCCCTTAAGAATTAAATAATAAAGTAAAGTGAAAAGAGGCCCGTACCCAGCAGTGGGGCTGTTTAATACAGGGCTGATATTTTTATTATTATTACATGTATTTTTATAGTGAAACCTACAATAGATAAATAACAAAACACTTGAAACTTACCGAGTTCATAGCTATTGGTGGTCATGTTGTCCTAACTTTTAGCACTGTACTACAACTGAACCTCGTGTAAAATATGAACCGCGTCGCGAAACAAAAACGCATCAATGGCGTGAACACATAGTTGATATTGAAAGCACAACTGACACTTTACTCGGTGTGAACGACAAACCGGTGTGATCTCGTTTATAGTTCCTCTAATAATACAATTCGTCGCATGCGCACTGCGTTCAATTGCCATAATAGAAAATACATTAATCACTGGACGTCGAAATATGTCGATGGTCGGCCGGCACACAATCGATGCAGTTTCAAAATAAGCAAGTAAGAATTATTCAACACAGAACGTATACGCCGGACGTACGTCGCCCTTAGCGTCATCGCGCACTGTGTTTTCATAACTTAACAATAAATACATTTTGATCTTGTTGCTTATTCAACCATTAGTAAATAATATACTAAGTTAATGAATCCAATAACACCATTTATAAACATCTGGTATGTTTACGAGATTTTCTTGTTAATTTCAATAGTTATGACAGCAATAGTAGAATTATAATATCCATTGAATTAATTCAATTGCCGTTCGTTGACGTCTTCCATTAGGGAGAACAATTAACAATTAACGAGTATGGTCGTAATCAAAAATTTTGGCAGGCAATTTACTGATTGGAGTCGTATTGTTATAAGTTTTCCACCCACTGTTCGCCGCTTGTGACGTTACTCGAAGGTACTAAGGAAACACTTCTTAATTGAGCATGTCAATTGTATAGTACGTATATACGTACAAATACGTGTATAGCGTGTACGTTATAAGTGATTATGAAATATACAGCAATAAAGTATTAGGTAGCTCTTTCAATTTTCTTATCGGAGTAAAAGGCAATGCTAACGGTGTATACATACACCATCGCACAGCTACAGTACTTTTTATGCAGCAGTTAAGAAATAGGTTGTTATTGTACAATGTTGACTAAATACTCAATTTACTTTATTGGACATCAACTACAATTTAATTAACATAGAACAGTTTTATGAAGGTATTTACAAAAGGTGGTTCTGTCTATAAAACTGTAACGAGGTTGTTCTATTCAATAATATAATAGATTTAGTGCACAATGTGATCCTTGTAAATGACGTCACGGTTAGTTAAATATAAAGATGTCGTTTTCACATCAAAGAAAACTAGCAGCCCAATGGATAGGACATTGGACTTGTAATCGAGAGATCGTGCGTTCGAATTCCACCCAATGCGATACCGATGTGCACCCACTCCAGTAAGCATTCTAGCCCAGCTGGAGGAGCTAGGAGCTAACAAGAATAATTTGGAATCCAAATTGCCAATAAAACTTAAAAAGGAACACATAAACTTACGCAATATCATTAAAATTATTACAGTAGTAAAGTACTCAACTTCATATGGCATGGGAGCAATTCTTTTGACAGTAGTCCTGAACATGGCACAAAGATGCTACTTAGAAGCAACGGAATAAAGCTATCATGGACCATTGAACTTTCTTTAGTTCATATGAGGACAGATCTTGCCCCGTAGTTCTATTGTATTGAATTCACAATTCTTACCAGAATATAACGCAGCAAAGCCAAGTAAAATACTGCTTTCGCTCTTAAATTTTCACTTCGCGTGTAAGTAGAGGCTGAAAAATATATCTCTCTGTTAATACTTATTTAAGTATATACCTACTTTATAATTTTGTTACGTGACTAGCATGGCTTCAAATACCTACTTTTAACAAACTGATTTAGTCAAAGTTTCGTATTGAAATCTACCGATACTATATTTTTTAATTTTTGAGATTGCTTGCAATGCCTGGTATAGTATTCATGTGTCGTCGACCCCAGGGAAAATTAATTAAAATGTTTTGAAAGAAAAATAAATTAGAAATGGTATGAGTCTAAGTATAAATTTGCCGGGTGAAACGTTTCCTAGACCACATATTACATAATAATTTATGAAATCTGTGAATCTACCTAGCAACTTGGAACCTTTTGCAAAAGGGACGTGCAACTTCCTGAGATCATCCGAAAACTCTCGGTCAATTAGCGAGAAATATCTGCTGTCTAATTTACAATTTGTGATATTGCTTATACATCTTACGTCTTAAATAGTTTAATCAATCCGGCACTTACAACCTAAACAGATATAACAAGGTTATTTATTCCAAAGTTCTAAGTTAGCTCTTCTAACTTGCTGCTGCTACGCTGTACCCACTGCAGTTTGCTTCTATAACACTGCTTTATTACTATTATCACACAACGTAACAACGAACCTTTCGAGAAAACATAGTTATTATAATAATTCAACTTATACATTGTCTCCATACGCGTCGAGTAAAGTTATGCGAATCCTGTTACAGGCAAGATCGCTACGTAGTTTGTGGGCGCGTGAGAATTAAACAACTCATTTTCTCTAAGTATAATGGTGTCACTGTCCTGTTAACACATGATTATGATTATAATTATAATATATGTACGCTCCGACCATCACCAGTTCATATCCAAAACCCCGAGAGCTTTCAGCTCGAACTCCGAAACTGTTCTGAATGCCTGGACGAGTGCGTAGATGTGGACGACTACAACAACAGGTTCGTGGATGCTGTCAATAGAGTGGGATCTAAATTCTTTAAGCCCCAAAAGACCAAAGGATCAAATAAGATCACAGGTCCAACTCGGGAGCTTTTAGAGGAAAGGCGTAAGATGCTTCTGCAATTCTCCGAGGATATGCCAGAATACCGGCGCCTCAATAGACAGATCTCCAAATTTTTGACTCGCGATCTTCGCCAATACAACACAAATTGTGTCCGTGAGGCGATCGAGCGGAAGAAAGGCACCAAAGTGTTCGTGAAAGATCTGTCTATTGGGAAAAGCCAGCTGTCAAAGCTGAAGACGGAGGAGGGTAGAACAGTATCATCCAAACCTGAACTCATGAAGGAGATCGCGATCTTCTATGGACAGTTATACGCGACTACAAGATCGCCTGTTACCACTCCAGCAACAGACCCTAGAGCTGGTTTGACCCGACACTACACCGAAGATATCCCGGACGTCAGCCTGCATGAGATTAGCATGGCCCTTAAACAGCTCAAGAACAACAAGGCGCCGGGTGATGACGGAATTACGACTGAGCTTCTGGAAGCTGGCGGCGAAACCGCTATGGCAGTTCTACGGAGGCTTTTTAATTCCGTCATACTCGAGGGTAAAACGCCACAGGCATGGCACAGAGGTGTGGTGGTGCTTTTCTTTAAGAAGGGCGATAAAACCCTGTTAAAGAACTATAGACCCATCTCACTTCTGAGTCACGTCTACAAGCTGTTTTCAAGGGTTATCACAAATCGTCTCGAGAGTAGGTTAGACGACTTCCAGCCGCCCGAACAAGCCGGTTTCCGAAAAGGCTACAGTACCATTGACCACATACATACGCTGCGGCAGGTTATACAAAAAACTGAAGAATATAACCAGCCCTTGTGCGTGGCGTTTGTGGACTATGAGAAAGCCTTTGATTCGATTGAAACCTGGGCAGTGCTGCAGTCTCTCCAACGGTGCCAAATTGACTACCGGTATGTCGAAGTGCTGAAGTGTTTGTATGAAAACGCCATCATGCTAGTCCGTCTCCAAGACCAGAGCTCGAAACCAATAAAACTACAGCGAGGGGTGAGACAGGGAGATGTTATATCTCCGAAACTGTTCACCGCCGCGTTGGAAGATGTTTTCAAGCTATTGGATTGGAAAGGACTCGGCATCAACATCAACGGCGAGTACATCACTCACCTTCGATTTGCCGACGATATCGTGGTCATGGCTGAGACCATGGAAGACCTCAGCATAATGCTCGATGGCCTCTGTAGAGTTTCCCGACAAGTAGGTCTTAAAATGAACATGGACAAGACGAAAATCATGTCCAACGTCCATGTTACACCTGCTCCTATTAAGGTTGGGAACTCTACTCTACGTACAGGCACTTGTTTCCTTCTTCCTTCAATCCTGGGTTCTTTAAGCGGGGCGTGAAAAAGCATCTTCTCAGGCCGTCAAAGTAGAGACCTCAACATCGCCTCGGCTACTGTGGGGGCGATGTGAAGGTCACTGCTCTTAGACCACACGACTGCTTACCATCAGGTGGAGTGTGGTCATTTTGACGAGCAAAATAAAAAAATAAAAAAGTTGTCGACAAGTATGTATACCTGGGACAAACGATCCAGTTACGTAGGTCCAACTTTGAGAAGGAGGTCAATCGTCGAATCCAACTCGGCTGGGCAGCGTTCAGGAAGCTACGATATATCTTCTCGTTCAATATACCGCAGTGTCTCAAGACGAAAGTCTTTGACCAGTGTGTGTTGCCAGTGATGACTTACGGCTCAGAGACGTGATCGCTTACTATGGGCCTTATCAGAAGGCTCAAGGTCACGCAAAGGGCGATGGAGAGAGCTATGCTCTGGGTTGCCCTGCGGGATCGAATCAGAAATGAAGAGATCCGCAGTAAACTAAAGTTGCCGACATAGCTCTCCGGATAGCCAAGATGAAGTGGCAGTGGGCAGGGCACATAGCACGCAGAACCGATGGCCGTTGGGGCAAAAAGGTTCTAGAGTGGCGGCCACGCACCGGAACACGCAGCAGGGGTAGGCCTCCCACAAGGTGGACCGACGACCTGATAAAGGTCGCGGGAAGCGGTTGGATGCGGGTGGCCCAAGACCGGTCTGTGTGGGAAACCTTGGGGGAGGCCTATGTCCAGCAGTGGACGTCTTTTGGCTGACACGATGATGATGATGATGATATGTAAGTACAAGCTAGACAGTTAGATGAATAGGAACATCACAAATGTTGGCGAAACGTGAGTGATGTTGTGATGTGGTGAACTGCTTTTTTTACAAATATGCAATACGATAATTTAAGTCGAATTATTGATGTGGTTTGTGCAATAAGCATGACAAAATATATATGGACAGGTACACAGTTAACAAATTTATCAAATTGCAAACCACGTTCAATAAAGGTCTATTATTGAAGTTTACGACGTTACGTTACGTTATATATGTTAAAAGATTTATTGTAAAATGTAAATGACTTAATATAGGGTAAGTCACCTATCGAAATTCCACAAATGTGTCCATTTGTCGTGATAATTAAGTGTTCAATAAAGTAAATTTTAACAAGGTTTTCACGAACAATTGTCACCTGTCACGTATCATTGGTTTTACTGAACTAAAATATGTAAAATTCACGCGACATGTCGACAAAAATAGTCAAACTGTCGAGTTGTCACCTGTCGCCTGTCAATGTTACCTTTATTTAACAGGCCAATGATGTAACTATTAACCATATGCGCGTTATATCCTATAAATATAATTAGAACTATCTATTGTAAGAGTAGGTGAATAAACCTTAGTGTTAAAATGTCAAAACAATTATATTTTGAACTAGTGCCTTCACGCAGCTTCGTAAAACCCACGGAAATACGTTATCGAGAATAAAAGTATCTATTCTTATCTATGTATTCATCGAGGATCGAGAATCTGTGTGCTAATTTGATCCAAATATATACAACATTTATTCGGTGATGACTATGATATTTCATTATTTTCATATACCTACTGTTAACAGCTGTTAACGATCGTTGGCAGGTCAAGGAAAGTATCATGGGGTAAGCCGGTACCTTTCCAATCCGTAAGTGGTTGCATCGCCATTGCTGCACCGCTGAGCGTTGTAGCTTCAAACCCCCACGTGACACGCACGTCTAAGTATATTTTGTGTCCCCTTATCGTATGTTTCGTTGGTCTTCATAAATGGCCGTACTTTCTGAAAAAACACCCACATAGTTAACATTTTGAGATAATCGTGATTGAAGTTCAATCCCGTAGTGCTTCTTCATACATGTAACCCACATATCTACTAACACATGTCTGTCCCAAATGGGCTACTAAGTCATTATTTCATATTTAGAGTGATAGTAGAGCTACCAAATTTTTACAGCTAGTAAATAGTAACCCCGTGACTAATTTGCTAATAATAACTCGATTTTGACCCGAGTGTGGGTTGGAACGTTTTTCAGAAAGTACGTCCAAATAGTGCGGGAGATGTGATTGAAAAGTAAAATTATGAAAGAGAGCGCGGTCGTTATGAGGCTTTGACTATGATACTACTACGATGGTTATAAACAGCACATATATTATTATCACACTGGCTTGCAATTCAATTTGTAAGTTATCGACAACTATTGGCAGTAACTTGAGTATGTAATATAGTCATGCTGCATAATAATAATATCTAAGCATGCCTTATCGAATAAATAATAGTGATAAATTGCAAATATTTCTTGTTGTAGGTAACTAAATAAAATTCAAGATGGTGGAATTAATAGCGCTATACTTACATGAATATTTAAGCTAACGACTGTACGGCTTGTAAGGAATACCTAACTGCCGTTGTATGTTTCATAATAAATGAATTTTAAGCCATTTATCAAGGCGTGACCCTGTGACCGAAGTGGCATTTTATGTACGCAAGCATTTATAACAATTATACGTATTGCTTGATCAATTTTATTTTGTTTAAATGTATATATCTATTTTTGTGTTCTATATTTACCTATGTTGCTATTTCCCTGTGACGTAAGTCTTTGTTTGCGGCCTATAGTGAGGGCTCGCTTTCGATTTTCTGGTCTCACATGATGTTTTTGAAGGATTTGTTTGCTAGATCCAATGCTGTTAAATTTTTTTTTTTTATTTATTTAGCAGCATAGGATCTGGCAATGTTCCCAGTAGTAATAATTATTAATAATATAATATACATATAATTATTATATTATTAATAGCCGGCAAAATGTGGGGTTATACATTTCTATCTATCACTTCGCGGATATTGAATCTATGTCTGAACATACATATATATTTTGTCTCTCTCGTACATTCCTAAATTCATTGATATTAGTTCAACCGACTTGGCAATCGTTCAAATTAAAAATAATTTTATTTTAATATCGTCGAGCACTGGTATTTATGTAAAAGTTGTACATTGTAATTAGATGCAACGATTTCTTTTATACATAAAGCTTTATATGTGTTTTATAATCATAAAGCCAACATGCTGGCAAGCTTACGCAAAAGCATAATTAAAAATAAACTACATGGCAAATCTTGATGTATTCAAAGCCGGAGGCTATTCGGCTACACAAAACGGGTTATTAACGTCGAGAGCGCCGCATTGATGCCAATATTTTGTTCGTGTCACGCAGAAGCGAGATATCTTTGTGCAGTTGCAACAACTTGCAAACTCTATGTTCGTTAGGTGCGCCAGCAAAAGGAAGTCATTCCGGCGGTAAACAATAACGCACGGTCGGAAACGTCTTTCACGCTAGACCGGCTCCCGCCTAGTTGGCAAACGGCGAGTCTCTAAAGAGCGGGCAATTTGCGCAGTAACACCCGCCGGATACTGGCTGCTCATTAACTATGAACGCCGTCATCAACGACTCTTCTTCAGCAGAAAAAACGGCGTTTAACAGTAGCACTCTCAACGAATAAACGGTGCGGTGAGGTGCTTTTGAGCGGCCACCGCTACAAAGTGCATATAAATTGCGCTACGGAATTGAAGCGGAGATATGAAAGGAGTAATAACTTTTGAAAGACAGGCCGTGGGCAAACCGCTTTGATATCCACAGGCCTTTCTTAAACGTGAAGAGGATGGTTTACCTAGAAACGTGTGTTTGGAAATAGAGTTGCTACTTAGAAAGGAAAACTATCAAAGCAAAGAGTGCATCACATTCAAGATGACTTACAAAGTGAGTCGTTTTGTTTGTTTACAATCTGTATCACAAAAGCATAAATAACATCACTTTGGTATAACTTATTAATGATTTAAATTTTATTGTCACAATGCGATATATGTAATTGTAATTCATTCAGGCTACGGTGACCACTTACCATGCTTGTTTGCCACTCTAGTAGTATAAAAAAAAATCCAGATGGTAGTATATAGACATTCAAATTACAATAGGTTTGTGTCTTCAATTTGTTATGTCATATGTGTATTCAATTACTGTATTAAGCTTATTATTATTAGCTTTTACCCGGAGCTTTGCTCGCTCAAAAACCTTAATTATTTTTCTGGGTGAAAGATATACCTACACTATACTAGAAAAGGTGTATGCGAAATTTCATGATGATTGGTCGAGTAGTTTAGGTGTGGAATCGTAACAAACAAATAAACAAACTCACAATTGCATTTATAATATTAGTTAGGATTTCGGATATGCGTTGATGTTATAAATGCAATCACAATTACACGTACCAAAAAGATTTTTACATATGTACCTAAATTGAAATAATTAATTACAAGCATTTTGAATTGAATAAGAATATTTTGACGGTAGCAATTTTTTTGCATATTCAGTCTATATGAACTTTTAAAAAAATGTTCTTCACGCTACTTACCGATCTCACTTGTAATCTGATCTTCCAATTAAACTTTCTTCTGACTATCATTGACTGTAAAATATTTATCTTTATGGACGAAGTTTTGCCTTGCAAGGACTTATCATTGAAATAGTACATTTAACAAGTGACGAGTGCTATTTAAATGAAGAAATATATAACACAGGTTTTTACCTAGCTTGGAAACCAGTCTCCCAATACCTTTTATTGACAACATTGTACTTTTGTGTTTAATTGTGATATGGGAGAAAAATAAATTATATTATTATTATTTAAATGTCGAGTTTAGCGACGTTTTAACGAACATGCATAAAATCTTTATTCTTTCTGTATGGCTCTAGAATACATATAATTATATTTTTATATTACTTGAGTTTCCACCTGTTTGCATCGAATTTTTTCACCGAAATGCCATCTTTGTCTTACGAAATTTCCATCCATGTATACAGCAAAGTCAAGGTCATCTGAGTATTGAAATTAAATTTCTTTAACGGTATTAAATCGCGGGTTATTTAAACACAGTATTTCGATACTAGTATAATTATATTTTAAATCTCTTATATATTTAAGTCTACCCGTGACTGTAGCTGCTGCAAAACAACCGAAACGTCAGGCAAAGGATCTATCATTATAGTTAAATTGCAAACTTCTATTCATGTGTGTGTCAGTGTGCAAGTAAGTGTGTGTATCTAATAAAATGAATTTGTAAGAAATGTCTAACATTCTATAATCCATGGATTCCACTGTATAATCTAAGGATAATACAGTGGAATATATCCTAATATCCAGGTATTATTAAGGATACGGTTTTCTGGACAGCTGATGCAGGTCAGCCTCACAGGTAAGTATCACACTCTAGAAAATCGCTGACAAATATTTTGCTTGACAGCTGGCGTTGAGGATTTATAAGCTACTAATTGTCCCCCACAGTTTCAACCACATTTATGATTACTGCGCCGCTCTCGTGGCTCATAGCGTGATATTATATAGCCTATGTTACTTCTGGATAAATTAGCTATTTAATTGTGAAAGAATTATAAAATTTAGGTTAGCAGGTTTTATGTTTTTAAATTACACACAAAAATACAAACATACAAAATACTAATCTTTTTGTAATATTGGTATAGATAGTAAACGCATTAAGTAGATTAAGTAAAATACATAATTTTTGGATTTATGTGTTAACATATTATGATGCAATGCAACGAGTAGCCAATTTATATAGTTTGAACATACTAACAAAAAGCCCCTTTTATAGTTTTCCAGAGCGAAAATTTTTTTTTTAGTAGAAGAGGAGGCGCTACTAGTACACTGCTAAAGTTTGGCCAAGTATATAAATTAAAATTTAATATGTAGATTATTGTAGATATCCTATAAACCATTTAATGAATCTTCATTTACACAATATGTCATAAATAAAATTCAACTCAGATCTTTTATTAATTACATTGGAATAAGGTTACGTATTTTCAGATTTGTTCTTTCAAATGCAATCGGATGTAAGGACGTAAAGCCCCTTATAAGATAGCCTGGATCCGAGCTCTCAGTAAGTTTCTTAAACTAAACGGCACGTTTGAGTGAGCTAAACCATTTTACAAGGGTTGTATAATAGAACCGTGGCCGGCCGTCGATTTGTTCCTAGGGATTTTCTTGCGGTACGTAAAGACATCGCGACGTCGACTTGAAGAATATTCTTATTTATCAAAGAGTTCAGCTCTCGAAAAATGTTTATATAGGCGACTGAGAGTCGTATGAATATTTATTGATTGTGAAAATAGTTTCCTCGTATCGTTTTGAATATGTCATAAGTATTCTCAATCTGCTGATTACATGAGATAGACTGAAAGTGTCGTACCTGTTAATAGCTATTGGGAATGTAAGTACTAAGATTTAAAATTAGGTGCTCGGAAATTATAGAAGAGTCATGAAAATAAAATAAATGCAGTGGATATGAGAGTATTGAAAGCAAAATTAATTAAGCAGTATATTTAAAATGTTGCACTCAGAGGTGTCGCGGCAACGAACGAGTGAACGAACTGCACAGATGCCGTATGGTTTAAGTGGGACTCTCGCCGCTGCCAGTGCGCCGAGTGTTCGATCCCCACACGGGGCAAATATTTGTGTGATACACAAATTGTTGTTCTGAGTCTAGGTCTTCTTTGTGTCTGTTATTTTAATGTTTGTAAAGGCCCTAACTACACAGGGAATAATCAAAAACATATAATTATTTGAGTTGTTTTCTTTAGTACTTGGTAGGTACAAATGTATATACATATTAAAACAATGGTAGGTGTTCAGTACTTAGACAATTTTAAATTTTGTGACAGTTAAATGAATTAGAGCATATGTATATAATTAGATCATCAGGTAACATTTATTTATTATACTAACATGTCAAATTGTAAATATAATCATAAAAACCCCACTACTATCAAATCTCTCAACTTTGAAAGTGTTATCATCCGCCGAATATATGGTTTACAGATGACTTGTTATCATACGATGAGCTTTTAAGTGCTATTTTTCTAGTCAATATGATTAAATGTTCCTCTTATTTTACATTTTAATGGTAATAAAGTCTTGTGTATGACAACAAAGACATTATTTTACAATCTAATAAATTTTGTAAATCTGAATCGTTAGTAAATTATTTACGACATAATTATGTTTGCTCTATTTTTCTATCTAATAGAAGAATTTGTAATAACAGTGTATATGTCTATCTATATCTATAAATATAACAAATGAATCGACTTTTGCGAGGAGGCGAGCTGCCATAATAAATTAAATGATAAGTAATGTTAAAAAAGTACTAAAAATACTCGTCATTATTATTCATTTTGTCATACATATCCAAACAACAGGTTTTAAATTTGATACACTCGCCCGTGAGCGAAATTAATTTTGCTTATATTGTTCTGTTGTCGAGAGGTATGTCCACTATAAAGGTATATACATAATTAATTACTCGGAGTGTGATTGTACCCTTGCAAAACATAGCTATTGTCTTCCCTCACCCTTCGGTCATTGGTCCACGTAGTGGGAGACGCTATATTTTCCAGTTCGTGGTTATCACAGAAGTTTTCTTCCCCAGCTGTTATCGGTTCTCCGAGCAATGTGGCCTAACTAATTCTGTAAGCTATGGCGGTACTTTAGTTCTTTTACGAATTTTCTCATTCCGTATTTTATCACTTACGGAAACTTTGAGTAGGTATAGTCTCTTCTATAGCCTGTTGAGTGACGGAGCTTATTCAAGCTAACGAAAGCGAGTGCTACAGCCAATACGATTTTAGCAAAATTGTAGACATCGAGTTTTGTTTGTTCGAATAGGTATAATAATAATAAGTTCTTTAAAATAAATTATTCTATTGCCGTCAAATTCTACCACAACGGGCATAAAACCAAATTTTCTGACAACTGCAGCACCGCCTGGCTCGGGAACCAAAGCCCTGATAGGCACTAAACGTAAATGCAGTGATCTTTTTCTACTTTAGTAAAAATATAGTAGATTTATAACTAAGTAGTTACTAATAAGTTGAAACTTGTGTAAGAATTCGCATTGTTATTACAGTATTAGAAAACAAGCATTGTTTATTAATCAATGTCATACACACATTTTAAAGCATTGTGTATTGTAGTTTATAAGGCTAGTGTGAATGGAACAGTCGCAAGAGGAAAACCTAGGCGAACGTTTCTCGACCAGATCGGAGTCGTCCTGGACAAAGGCCAGGTTAAGAGCTCCTTGAACCGACGGGCGTGTATGAGGAATGTGATGAAAGTGAATGAAGCCAGAGAAGTGTGTCAGGATCGTAGCAAATGGAAATCCGTAGTCTCTGCCTACCCCTCTGGGAAACAGGCGTGAATCTATGTATGTATGTGTATTGTAGACGTGAAATGAATAAACGTTCACATCTGCTTTTTATTACAAGGGAGGACAGACAGTTTGAAGGGCAAGATTTCGGCGAACTTTCAAGATAGTGTTTTGAGAGTAAATGCAGAATATAATAGATAGCAAGTTGAAATGTCTGAGAAATCTCTATATATCTAGCAGTTGTGAGTCCTTATACGCATGTCTTAGGTGTTCATCTTGTATATTTGCAGTGATTCCCTCTTTTGCCATTTATGTAATAATATCTGGTGCGACTTCATACGTTCGTTGAGCTCATAACTAATCGCGAACTTACTAACTACCTGCACACGCCCAAGAAACTTACTCTTAATATAAATCCAAAGTTTTTAAAAGTTTATAAAGGTGGTGAAGACATTTGGCTTAAAGTCCGAGGATGCGGGTGCGGACAGGTGGGTGCGGAAGTGGAAGCCGCCAATTACAGAGGCGCTTCCACAGGTTGGGATGGCTATTCGGTTTTTTGATATTTTATCGAGCTCGCCTCGCCTCGATGTCGCCCGCATCACCTGCAACGAAAAAGATCTAGGTTAAATTCAAACAATAAATGCAATACTTTTAGTCCTTTGATAAAAAGAAGACACATGATGTCATTTTTTATAGAAATTCTAAGTATTATTAGTATTAGACTTTTTATGTTTAAAGTAATATATTATTATATTATAAGCCTCTGGTACGCACAGTGTTAACTAGAAACATAAAATATTTAGATAGTGTCATACTAATGTGTGACGTTATTTAATTTGCAAATATTGTGAAACTACGGTAACACTGAATCTATTTGGAGAATTCTTTCACTATTTAAAAGGCCAGGTGTACGGCAACTGATCAATCTAGGTATACAATATAACAATTGATCTATGAAATGTAATGAAATTTGTCGCCTTTGTCCATTAGAGACATAATATCAGTGTATACTGCGGACACCAAAACACACCAAGCAGCAACGTGGTAAGCAGAGACGATCATCTCGGAACGAATAAGCCGGTTACAGCCTGGCCTAAACAAGTACTTATCAGGCAGACGTGAAAGAAAAAGAGGAAAGTCTTCGCCCGGCGGTGGAATAGTGGAATAATATAAATAATATCAACCCTATATTAAACTGTGCCACTGTTGGGCACGGGCCTCTTGTCAGTGTGAGAAGGGTTAGGCCATAATCCACCACGCTGACCCAGTGCGGGTTGATCGACTTCACATATCTTCCAGAAAATTATGGAGAACTCTCAGACATGCAGGTTTCCCCATGATATTTTCCTTTACCGTTAGAGCGAGCGATATTTAACTATTTAATACGCATTTAACTTCGAAAAGTCAGATATGTGCGCCTTGGAATCAAACTCGTGGCAGTCCAACGCAACGGTCTATCACTAGGCTACCGTTGCTCGCTGGAACAATACGAGCCGAAAATAAGAATAATAGTAAATAACATATTATATACAAAAAATAATTAACTTGTATTTAACTAAAAATCGTAAAAACGTTTTACAACTTTTTAATAAACCTTTGTATGATAATACAAAGTCAAGAAATATTTATTAATTTAGGTCACAAAGCTAGAGTTGTAGACTTAAAACTTTAGTGGTTAGTGAGTTTACCGAATTCACATAGGTATAAGAGAATTGTTAGGTTCAGATAACAGATTGAAACCATAAAAAGATATGTCCAGAGTCATAATAATTTTACTTAAAGAAATCAAGTATTTAATGTACGAACTTTTACGTTTATTTTACATAGAATAGTATCCAATACATCCAGCCGTTTTTATTTCGAACTTTCTTCTTAAAGAGGTTTATGGTATTATACCTTTGATACGGTCCATAAAATTCAGGCTTTTGTCTGCTTTTAACTTCGTTCCCGCGTTTGGAGTTGCAAATATTTTTTAATCACGTTAATAAAAAGATAGAATGATAATTCGCCTTTGTTCGAGAAAAATGTTGTTTCTATTATGGAGTGCGTACTTGCCGCTTTAAAAAGCAAAATAGCCGGTTTTGAAAATATTCGGATATATTTATTAGTCTGGATAATTTAGGTTATTTTCATTAAGCTACTTAACAAGCTTATCATAAATACAAAATCCCTCGCCCTTTTGAAGTCACTTTCTGATAAACATTCTCACCGAAGGTACACATTTCACGTTTACCATAAAGCCTATTGGCAGTTCTGACAACGTGTTTTTATACATTAAATATTTAAATTTATTCCGCATTTTATTAGCCGGCCCTCACTTTCCTATTTCAAAAACAAAACAGATATGGAGGAAATTCTCAATATGACCCGTGAATAAATGCTCGTATGTTTGGTTGTGATGTTCGCTCTATGACCCACATCGGCTAAACGTGTATGATACAAATTGTATGTACTGATATAATTGTACTCTATATGGTGCCATTTTTATATAAATTAACGCAGCGGACTAAGCCTATAACTTGCCTGATGGAAAGCAGTTACCGAGATCTATGGTCAATTGTAAGTCACGTTGAAAAAAAGGCATTCTACTGACAAAACAACATCTCCTTCAAGAGCCTGGCAACCCTATTTACCGGGGATCTTCTGCAAGGTGAGAGGTAATTCCCGATCGTGCTGCTCAAGTTTGAGAAAATCCCAAACTTAAGCGAGGATCCCTATGTGCCCTACCTCTTGAGGCCATCAAAATATCTATACTAATATTATAAAGCTGAGGAGTTTGTTTGTTTGTTTGTTTGAATGCGCTAATCTCAGGAACTACTGGTTCGATTTGAAAAATTATTTTAGTGTTGGATAGTCTATTTATCGAGGAAGGCTATAGGCTATATAACATCACGGTACGACCCACGGGGGCGGCGCAGTAACGATAAACGCGGGTAAAACCGCCGGAACATCTAGTTTAAATATATGTATGGAGTTCGAAGCACGATGGTATCTACTGTCAAATAGGCACTAGTTATTGTGACGGGTATTGAGTATTTTAAATTGGAGCATTTGTCATGTTTTCTCAATGGATGCATGTATTAGTATCGAAGTAAATTGTTGTTGGAAACTACTATTTGCTATTTTAGATGCTCTAGTTATTTACTCCTTTAAATAAGCTAGAACGCTTGTGATAAGAGTGGATTCACATCAGTAGTGCAATGAGTGCGATTCGAACCTACGACATCTCGATCCTAAGTCCAATGCCTTAGCCTTATACATTGAGTGAGCTGCTCTAATACTAATTTGAGATATAGACAATGTGTACTACCTATGTAACTTGCACTAAGGCATCACTAACACCCTGTTTTATCATATTCCTGCACATGTGTATAATACTTTTGTTAGTGATCTTACAAATTAATTATGTATAAACAAATAGTGCTTTGCAGAACACAACTAAGAAAGTTGGATTAAATATTGTCCTTGCCACATTTAGCCAATTTCGGCATGCAAATATTATTTTCACTGCAGGTCCAATTTTTTTATAAAATGAAATAAAATAATATTTATTTGTCCGAATATGGGTAGGTATACACAGTTGTTACAGTTGTTGATCATTTCAGCCATATTCTGCCATTATCTGGCGTACAAAATATTAATAATTAATTAAATTTATTACAATTTTATAGTCACATTCATTCATATAATTATATAATTATTAGCATGCAATTAATTAATGTCATAAGTTTTTATCATTTATGAATTCTTTTATACCATAAAAACATTTTCCCAATAATAGTTTGAACAATTTTTGTTTAAAAGCATTTTCAGTTTCCTTAAGTCTATTTGGTAACTTATTATAAATACGTATTGCCATGCAGTATACATTGTAACTGAATACATTTAATCTTTGTTTTGGTACTAATAGTTTGTGCGTATGTCTACCAGGTCTTGTTACAGCGTCATTATGCTTACAGAGTAAATGTGGATGTCTACGTGCAAAAACACAAATTAAAAATATGTACAGACTTGGTAGTGGTAAAATATTAAGTTTTTGAAAATATTCTTGACAATTCTCCGTTTGTTGTATGCCAACTAGTGCTCGTATACATTTTCTTTGCACCAGGAATGCCCTATTTGCCTCTACAGAATTATCCGATGTTATCAGAGCATTATCTTAATTTTGATGAGACATAGCCGTGATATGCACTAAGAGCAGTTTTTAAAATGGCTACTTGTCTCAAACGATATAGTGCATACACAAATCTGTCAAGATTTTGGCAAAGTTTCTAAATACTATAAGGATGAGTTTCAATTTTATATATCATGCATTGAGTATATATAATATATATAAGTATATACACATTATAGCTGTAGTCAGAAACATTAAATATTATCATTTACAGGTACTCGTCATAGAGTTTATGAGAAATGTTACTATTACCTTAAAACTTATATAGGAGTTTGACTTTGTTCGACAATGAGAAGAGAAGTGACAAACGCCTATATCCATTATTTTGTTTCGGCCAAATACAAAAGAAATTTCTATGTTTTTATTTCGAATACATTCCATCAATATATTACAAACATTGTCAACAATTCCACAGTGATCACAACCGGGCGATAATGTTATTTTCATGAGATATGAGCACTTATTATATAGAATGTATCCGGAACATAAGGCCATGGTAATTAAATTTGTTTTTAAGCAACAATCATCTATCTATGGAATTAAATACAATTCAAATCAAACACCTATAAAAATATTCTTGCCAGATATCTAAGCAGCAATCTCATATATTGAAGTGATTTCAAGGGGAACTTCATCACAACACAATTGTTTGGCTAATGAGTCAAACATGTCATTTCCTGCGAATTTAATATACTTAAATTATGCAACTGGGCGATTGAATGTTCAAAATAGACCTATATACAGGTTGTCCGGTAATTAATGGATAACCTTGAAATGTCTTATAGTGGAACTGATAGCCGTTCAGAAATACAAATAAAAAATATCTATCCTAATACTACCTGAGATATGATTTTTATTTTAATTGCCATATTTAACTTTCTTCTACACTACGGCCATAAATGAATGAATTCCATGGGTTTTATGTTGTTTTATTATTAAACACTAATTATGCTAATAGATAGACAGTCAAAAGTATGACTAGCTATTGCAGTTTTTTAATATTTTTCTTTTTTTCTGAACCGCTATCAGTTCTACTACAAGACATTTCAAGGTTATCCATTAATTACCGGACAACCTGTATATCATAGGCAAACTCTCATAGCAGAGCAAACGAAACCCAGCGTTGCAGAGAGTGCAGCGCCATACTTATTACTAGCTATAATCTATTATGGTATTTTGCAATCCTTCAACTTTCTACTATAAAAATCCCATCCTTTGTGTCTTCCCTTTCTACTTAAACTAGCCAACCTACTACATTTATATACAATTATATTAGTTACGATAAATCAATACTCACATTTATTGAAAATTTTAGCATTTTAATATAGGTATTTAGATTTTCAAATTGCTTACGTAAAATTTTGTAAAGACCTAATTAATTTTATTTTTTAATTTATCTTTCTATTTTCAAAGCTTGCTATTTTATCATACCGTTTAACATTTCTAGGACTATTCTCTAGTTCCCATATCATAAAAAAGGCTCTTTACAATTGAGGGATTGCAATTGTTGATCTACCTCTTAAAATTAACCATTCAAATGCAGAATTATAAAACAGGGATGGCGACTTCATTGCACGGGTAGCGTGATTTAATTGGTCTCTTTGCTACCAACCCATATCTCATGAGTTGTGAAATCGATCCATACACAAGAGAAAACTCATGGCACAGATAATTTCATTTTAAGCAAGGATAATCTTTACCAAGTACGTTGTTTCAATGTTTGTAAAAATCATAATGGTGCGCACCAGCACTAATCCTGAATCTTGTTTATGTTTCACTAGATTTTGGCCGCGGCTTTGTTCGCATAAATGTAGGTTAGGTTACATTAGTAACAGTACTTTTTCTGGATGAACGGTAGCCTATGTCTTATTCTGTAACCCTAATATGATCGAGTGAGTAATTAAGGCATGAAACCGTACCAAACAAACAGATTCACATTCGCATTTATAATATTAGCCGGGATTTCTTTGAATACAAGTAGAAACAATCTATATTTATAAAAATGTTGGTCGGTATAAAAGAAGTTATGGAATGAAACATTAGCAGGTTAAAGGAGCACATGGTAACAGGTTATCGCGTTTAATTAAGCTCGGGGCCCGTGCCTGTTGGGAAGTGTTGTTGCTGTCTTCGTTAATTAGAACCATTAGCTTATCCACAAGTTGAATGAAATTCCTTTCGCGATCAATATGGTTGGTTACATTATTTTCTGACAAGTACAGTTATTTTTAAATTTTGTTTTCGATACTTTTTTGATATCATGCATGACTATGCAATATGTAATTATAGCTTTCTCGTTGTAACGAATAGTAAAAAAGTACTTATTAAGAATTTAAAGGCTCAATATTCTCTTTTATTACGAATCATTATATCACTCAGTGCAATCAAATAGGTCCATGCCATGGTCTGATTTGAATATTAAGAAAAAGGAAAATTTGTGTGTTCAAATAGCTTCTTTTGAGTGAAAGAGCTTGTTATTTCGAATTATTTCTTGACGGTACGAATAAGCCGGCAAATCTTTTAGGGAACTGCTCCTTTAAAGAAAACCGGTGTAAGACTAGTAACATTGTTATTGCATGTTCCTTTTATTTGTTTTGCCAACAGTATTTTATGCACTTAAATATACATGACACAAAATGAATTTCTGATACATTTAACAATTATCAGCTAACCATTTTTTCGGCAAATAATAATTCCAAACGTTCATTTGCTTTACCTTTGCATTCCTTCCCTCTCATTCTATTTACGCTTCGGCTCTAGGGTATGCTTTTCTTGTTGTTTTTTTTATGTGGGGGATTGCATTAACGCATATCCCTCCGCGGGAGCGGGCGGAGTAAAGAATGGTGACAAGAGACATTTCAGTTATATCGACTAAACCTACTAGTGTTCCCCACGACAAAACCGCAATCGGCGGGGCCCACGCGAATTACTTTCACATGCAGTCCCGACCCCGCCGCCGCCTAGGTTTCGGCCCGCCGCCGTATGAAACGGCAGGCCAATACGCGAAAAGATCTAACCATTGGTCACCACTACTTTAATCCCTATTTTGGCCCCGTCCCTTGAGAGAGGACAGACATGCCTCTCGGAGCTCTAGGGTATGCTGTTGCTAGCAATCATAAGGTTCGGTAACTACGGTACAGAGTCCTCTAACAGTAAACACAAACGGTAATACTGTGTAAATAAGTGTTTATTGAATTGAAAGTTAGGATGACAATCGTTTTTGTTGGGCTATGGTTAGTCAAGACAGAGTAAGCATAACTTTTTACATCACAGAAACAATATACAAATATAGTGCAATACATAGAAATTATTCACTGGCTTATACCTTAGTCTCTGAAAAATACTTCAATCGTAGCGCATAATTCAATTACCCATTAGCATCATTGCTGAACTGCGTATATAATCGTCGAGGAACCTCACCTCAAAATGCAGCCACTAAACTGCCACTCCGATGTAACTACTCATACTACAATTTGCCGATGGCCCCACAACCACTAACGTGTGGTCGTAATGTGGTCAATATCTGCGATGATACGACGCGACGACAATTTCACATCTACATAGCACTAAAATGGTTGGTCACAGGAGTCGCACTACTGACGTCGGAATGTGGTACTTACGTGTAAGTATGGAAGTTCTAAGTATCACTTACAACTGAAATGAGTTCTCGTAACATTTATACCATTAAATCATCTATCTATGAATACTATAATAAAACTGTAACGGTATTGTGTCTGTCTGTACCTTGGACATTTTTTTTAAAAATCAGAGCCTATTATTTAAGGGCTTTGACCTATAGTAATGACTTTAAAATTTTTTGTCTGTCTGACTGGTTCTGGTGACATCACGTAAAAACTACCGAACGGATTGTACGGCGGATTTTACAGGTGGTAGTTGTCACCTACAACTACCACCTGTAAAATCCGCCGTACAATCCGCTTTAAGTTCAACTTAAGATCTAAGCGTACGTAGGTGCCATATAAATTATTTTTCTTTCTTTCTTTCTTTCCATATAATTCTGCTCTTCAGAACTAATGATATTGTGTATTGTAATCTCCATGAACGACAAAGGCACGGGCAAAGGTAAGTTCTATCGGTATCTCAAAAACTTATGTACATTTATTGACAGTTAAAGAGACTATAGAATTCGTGTTGGTAAACTTGCCAGCGTGCCGTTTCTTAACCTGTCAGCACAATGATTTATCAATACATCTCGATATGGTTAACACATAAAGCGTTAATGGAAAAAAAGAATTTTGCCTTGAATTCGGCTTCCGTACGCTGAGGGACGAATAAAAATACTTGTGAGTTAAATAACGTACATCATACACTGCTAGAAGTGATAAATAATCAAATATAAACATGCAAGTAAAATTATATGCAATACGGAAGTAATATTAATTGACAGAGATTTATTATTTTGTTGATTTAGTATCAATATAGTAGAATCAATAACAATTATATTGGCTGCAAACAAATATACAATAACTGGCTGGTAACACTAGATATGCGATCTCAATGACTTTACATTTTGTTATTTTGAAGTAAATCGGAATTAAACAATAGGACTCCAAATTACTAAATTATTTTAAATATGATTCGTTCATTTATGTTGTGATTTATATGGTTATTTGATCATTAGTTTCTGATTTATAACGTAATAATTTATGTTCGTCTATGTTTATCTCATATTAAGTAGTTTAGTGATCTAGTTAATTATAAGACAGAACACTCATACCGCATGCGCATACCTACTCGAATACTACTCACATGATCCATTGAATTCTTATTTGTTGATTATCTTTGACACCTTAGGTTTAAAACAAAACATTACCTACTTGAAAAACAAAAATGTGCTATTTGTCAACGCGTGCTAACTGATGAGTATTAAAGCATTCCACCCAACCATGTCCCAAATTATTTTGTTTGCGGTTTTACAGCTTATTTGAGTTTAAACTACAGGATCCTTTCTAACTCAGTAGAGCAAAGGTTTCAGATGGTGGTGGTGATAACTACGAGCCTCATAGCTGTATCACTACTTTCTATAATTTAGCTCTCATTTTACCCGTAGAGACTAAATCACGTGTCCGTGCAATCTAGTTAATTGAAACCGTAGCGTTTTCACGATAAACGACAGCGTGTGAAAGCAGTTCGGTTAATATTTTGGCTTTTAATATCTATATATAAAATAGATAGGCAGTTGACAGTTTAGTAGGTTTGCCTCATTTGTTTGTCTACCGATATTCTTTTCATTTTGTTTTGTTTAGTAGCTGTAATAGAGCTTTACTGATATCAATGAAAAATTATTGAAAATATTTCTTTCTAATGTAATTTAATATATGTTTTCTCAATGATTATGATCGTATTCAGACTACTGGGCAAACATTAGTCTTTTATAATTTCATGTCACATGATACATGTAATCGGAATTAACACGATTATGCTGTATTTACATACCTTTGAGAAACAATTGACGTATCAGTTTGCTTAAAAAAAAAACAAGTATAATCGCGTTAATTTCCGTACCCGATTATGTAATTTTAGGCCTAGGGTCTGTATAAATTATCGTAAAATATTCGTAGAAAAGCACTTATATTGTTTCTTAAAGTCGCTTCGAGGTAAACAGAGGATTATTGAAAGTAAAATAACCCAATGAGTATCAGTTACCATAATGATCAATTTTGCCTCGCATCCCTTAATTAACATTAAAGGTTTCACGGATTTAGTTATTAATTAATTTACACCGTCCGGTATTACACGGATAATTTATTATCAACAAGTGCCCATGAGAAAGTGTCTATGGTTGCTACGATTAGTCCATTTAACGCAACCGTAAGGTACACACATTTATCTCTATTATTGTTATATATACACTTTTGCACACATAATCAAAGACATTATGTCAAGCCGAGGCTTATACATATTTTATTTTAGGGTTATAATGTTTTACTTTTGACCTAGGAATCAGTATGAATGCTAACGGCATCGGTTTGTTGAATTTATACATACATATATGTACATAGTCTCGCGCTTTTCTCGCCGATGGGGTTGGAATAGATGTATTCACCGACATTTTGTTAGCTTTGATTCTATGTCTTATGTTATAGCAGGCGAGTCTCTTGCCATCTGTCACATATCATTGACTTAACCCGATTCGGAAATCGAATTTGAGACCTCAAGCATTGCAGTCGTATGTAAGGCTGTTTAATTCATAAGTATAATATATACCTACAATCCACATAATAATATATGCATTGTTATGTTTCTTATTTATTAAATACTTTGTATCTTGCATGGTGACAAAAAGAACACTATATTTTAATCCCAGATGGCGATAAAATTACTCTTTGCTTTCGTGGTATAAGTTAGACCAATCACGAAGTTTCAGACTTGATTTCCGGGCAACACAATATTATTGATTTTTGTTAATTAATTTTTCGCACGATATCTAGTAACCTACTTCACGACAATGTTCCGATAGACCTAAAAACAACTGACAAAATGTGGGTGTATAACACCTCTGCCTAACTCTTCAGGGATATATGCACGAGTGAAGTATGTTCTTACATCTATGCATGTTAAGCAGATATCTATATTTCCCTACTAGACTCTATTGTTTGTATTATGTGCCAGAACTTCAGAAAGTTCTGTTTTTTTAATAATCATAGTATAGCATTACAGGAAAGGCATTTCTTTTATTCCCATTTCTATATCTATGGCAGACAAATCAGTATTCAAATAAGATATACTTTCGCATAATAGAATATAACAATAATGAATAGTACGTACCATATAAATATCTAAGTAAAGCGGCATGTGAATATGTTCCATTGAACAACTAAGCATACGATTTATTTAGAACGTGTGGAGTATAGCGATATGTCGCCGGCCCCATGTCCACTACGAAATGAAATTAAGCATAAAACGTATTTTCCTTTTATTACGCTGACTTTATACAAAATGTCGAGAACGAATAATCAGGCCTATTTACATTTTGCTTAGGCCCACCTGACGCCAGCTAGGGAAGAGCAGCCGGCAGCGGCAGCGGCGAACTGTGTACCTATCATGGCAAAGTAAATATTTTAATTCCACTCGTTATAATAATAAAATCCGAAGTTTAGCGCTCACGCATTAAAATTTAACCGTTTAAATAGGAAATTTTGTATATGGACCAGATATTTTATTGTCACGAGATGGCGCTCGACCGAATCGTGTATAGTAAAGTTAAATTAAATCGAGCCGTGTCTTAGAATGTAGAGTATAAAATTGCGTCGTCGCCGCGGCTGTACGCTATGAAACAATAAGTATTCATATTGTGACGTCACTCGTGCCGCATGGAATGAACATTTCGTCTAGATATAACACGTGTTTAATGTGTTTTTAATGTACACTTCTTAAATATTCGAGGAGTTATTGCGACTACCACTGGCATATACAAATGCGACGAATTAATTGTTGTACCTACTAAAAGTTTACATAATGTAAGTTATAATGGTAAATAACATATGTATATCACGCACACAAAAAGTGCTAAAAGTGGTGTCAATATTAATTTACACAATGACATAGTTATTTGACAGTACATTGACACGAATGTCAATTATAGTTGCCAACTGATCAAATTAGAATAAAAAACATTTAAAATTACGGCTGGAGTGAGACGAGTGAAAAAGACAAATGTGTTTCAATTGTCCTCTAGACAAAGCCCCGAAACGTTCGATAGCAAATCGTTAAAGGCATTAGAAGCTATTAAAGCGGAAAGTGGTGGAAAGCTTCGGCGAATTTTTATGAATTTCGTTTACAAATACTTTTATCGCCGGAAACAGCATTGTATTGCTGTCCTGAGCGCGGAGCTATTGCTCCTTGGGGCTGGGCTACCGGTTCGCCTAACGAACCGTAAGCGACTTATGCGATGCAAGTATTGCATTGTTAACGATCTTCTAACATACACATAGTACTCTGTACACATGTTTCCTCCTTTAATTATAACTTGTGTTGAACATGCTTTAGTTAACTTGTGTTACGGGCTTTATTAGTTCCGATAGTTGTAAAACTGTGTGGTATGTTGTGCTTTGGACCTTTGTGTTATACTTAGATTATTCAGTACAAAACCATTGTTTAAACTTATAGTCGAAGCTGGGAATAGATGGCAATAAATAATGGAAGAGTAGCTTCGACCGGACCTTGATCGATTGTAGTGACTGAAATACTGAACTACCTCTAATACTTATATCCCGATCGACATTACACTATGTATAACAAGAAGACTTAGTTAATTATATCGTCTCGTTTTATGTAGGGATACGGTGGACACATGGAAATCAAAAATGTTTATTCACATAGACCAAGTTTTCAATGGTTAATCTTGGATTGCCAGACATTACTAAAACCTATGTCTGGCCGGCGTGCGCCGCTGCATTTGTATCAAGTAAGAAAGCAGATATA
Source organism: Catocala sponsa (assembly GCA_963564715.1). Classification (NCBI taxonomy): domain Eukaryota; kingdom Metazoa; phylum Arthropoda; class Insecta; order Lepidoptera; family Erebidae; genus Catocala; species Catocala sponsa. The sequence continues at coordinate 16,556,180 of OY751331.1, forward strand.
TACGAACTTCTTTTCAGAATAAAGGCCATAACGCACATCCTATTATTAGCATCGGTAATCGGCGAATTTGTGACTGCATACATGCTGTATCACGCTTGTTAGCGCACTCTCGGCGGGCGTTCAGTCGCTGTGTCAAAATTTTCACGCTGATTGTTTACTTGCACGTACATAATTAATTATTTAACGCGTTTTTGCTTTATTTTTGTTTCTAGTAAACGTGTTATATGCAAATATAAACAGAATCATCAAATCTGCAGTAAATGAATCCCTGCGACTAGCATACGAATGTTTGCGGCGAGTCTTTGGTTGCTTTGTCCAACTTCTGATAAGTAATTAAATCATTCACCGCCGGTGCTACAACTCTTAACAATTGATGCTTAAAGCGTTTGAAGCTGAATTGCTGAATTAAGTTTTCGAAAAGGAACTCAATAGGGGATGGTCTAATTACCACGTGTGCTACAACGCTTAACAATAAAAAAAATCAAGAATGTTGATCGAATGCTCGGGCTGGTACCTACGGTAACAGCCGTGATCTCCTAAAAGACTAACTTTTAATCTACCGAATATTCCTCTGCTCGTAGAATTCCATAATGGCCCGTGTCCGTGCTAGTCTATACGTCATTGAATAAATGTCGAAGTAACTTGTTTGTTACGTTTTATGGCTAAGCTGCTAAACCTATTCTGATGATTTTCGTATTATGTAGGCAGCATAAAAAATAGTAATGGAAATTTTAAAGCAAGATTTGTAAAAGTTTCCAACCCACCATACTAAAAATCCTCGACTAACTTTAGAACGTTGTTTCGAGGCCGAATATTCCTTGTATCTGTGTGGTTAATGTTTACATAGTTCGTTAAATGCCTTTACATTTTCTTGATTACAAGGAAAGCAGAGTCACACATTATAAATACAATAATATTAAACTGTGAACACATTTGCAATAAATATGGTATTTAAAGTTGTACTAAACTAAACTGAAGTATACAGTGACAAGTTGTCGATCGGTAGCGTGCTCAGTCATAAAACATCAACCTTTTCCCTGAGGCCGGCTTTACGACTTACGCAGTATGATAATCAGTTTGAGCAGTCAACGCTACATTTTAACAAACCAAATAAAGAGGAAAGGTTAGTTTTGAATGTCTGAACGTTGTGACTGACTGACGAGTGTATAGTCCTAAACATACCTTAAAGAAACTAAAATGAGCGATAATTTTTAAAGAACACTAAAAAGATAACAATATTTATATTTTTTGTAATATCGGGTTTGAACAAAGCATTGAGACAATAATATAATATAACTTAGCAAATGGAAATCCGTAGTCTCTGCCTACCACTCTGGGCAACAGGCGTGTATCTATGTATGTATGTACATATGTATTAAAATAAAATATCATAAAACATTATATTACGTTAATAAAAGCAAACAATTAAGAAATTGTGTTAAGTATATTGGTAAAGAAACTTTATATAAATTTGGGTCTTAAAATACGTACATATGTTTTTGTAAGATTTTTCCATCTTCCATCCAAAATCTTGTTATTAGTTTTAATGAAAATAGAATTAGGTTAGTATAATTTATTATGCATAATAATATATAGAACGAAGCATATACAAAAATACTACAATGTATTAATACTAGTCTTACTAGTATTGTCTTGTCTTGTTAGTAAGTCTGTACTGAGTCCTTCAGCAAACCTTTGAACAATAGAGGGAGAGGAATTACACTTACTTTACATATAGATACGTCTTTCGCTTTACTAGATTTAACGAGATTGACTAAGAAACTGATAAATAAAACTTGGTCTACATTTTTCTAACGTACCCTCTTGCTATATAATTTTATTTAAATTTATATAGTCTAAAACTTAAGCCACATTTGTGGTTAAACAAAGCTAAATCTTTGGATATGTGCTGAGTCAACTCAGCAAATATCCAAAGATTTAGCTTTCTTAAATTTAAATAATACAAAAAGTAAAATGTTCACATTTTCAAAAATGTGAATATTTTACTTTTGTATTATTTTCTTTTAGTTTGTAGAATGTATCGTTAGCTCAGTGGCGTAAACGTGATCCGCCAATAGGTTCAGGCGGCACTCAGGAATAGATTGCAAGTTCGGTTTAAAAGTTTAAAAAATCCAATTTTAAAGAATAATTATTTTGTCTTTTGATTTATCTGTGGGTACACGGTGTTGGAATAGCGGTCGAAATGATCCATTCCTATCTAGGCTCTATCAGTCCCAAAACAATAAAAGACTGGTCCGCGTTGAAATTAGCGAGAATATCGACGTTGTTCACCTACAAGTTACATGCTATATATTTTCTGTAAAAATCTTCGCATGATAAAATCAATCTAAGGTTCACTTTTAGTAAAGCTTTATACGAGTTTCAACACAACTTTAATGTTGTGAATCTAATGTGGTCGAGGGTGACATTCGTTGGCTTCTATTTAAAGGAGCAATACCTCTATTACTTAAAGTTGTTATTATTAGAGTTTAGGCAATAAAAGTTAAACTAAAACGCGAATTAAATAAAGAGTTAACTAGCAAAAAAAAAACAGTATATAAAACACCTAAATTAGTCGGTATACTATACCAAATTATGTTGCATAAAGTCTAGTCTAGGCCTCCAATTACACTGGCATTTGTAGTAATCAGATGAATGAGAATTTGCCATCCGTTTGAAAGTGAAAATTTAAGTTAACCTCAACCGGCACTTACGGCTGATATCAATGCTTATGTCCATGCACCCATTCGACAGTTGAGATTTGATTGTAGAGAAAAAAGAACAAGAGAAAAGTTATAGCTATATTGACAGGAAATCAAAATAAATAATTGTCTCTAATAATTTAAATTTATTGTAATTCAGTTAACGAACATTTTAATTTTGATAGCATGAAATCAGCCATTTCAAGGTTTTTGGTATTAACCTTATACTATCATGATCATTTATATTTGAGGATCGGATGACTGTTGTTATATGAAAAATACATACCTTCAATAAATTTTATTACTTCACATACGTACCTACTGCGAGATAAGTGTGACTATGTTTCATCACATTGTAAACTTAAACGCCACTGGTAAAGTCAACAGTATGGCTGAAGACAACGTCTTGTGCATCGTAAAGAACTAGCGGATTTAGAAGTTTAAGTTTGTAGGGACTATATACATAAACTCCAAGCGATTTCTGCAGTAGTCGGTGTGGAGCTGGGAACTCAACAACAACTACTGACGCTTAACTAACGCGATTCCATTTGTAGAATGAGTATTTTTACAGACTTACCTGTGGTAGCTGCACTAGTCGTTACTCTGACAAATCTATTTAGAGTTTATCCGATACATTCAAACTACACATTATGAACAAAAATGTGAAATCTTTTATTTTTAAAACTAATATAAACGTAAAATACATTATTTTTATAACAAATTCGCCGCGTGATGTATAATTATCTCATTGTTTAACTACTCAGTTCTTTTGCAAACTATGATTTATTTCAATTATAACGAAATTCATAACAAGAACTAAGACACTAAAAACCTAACATTTATGTAACAAGTACAAAATTGGTTATAGATAGAAAGTATTGTTTGATGAACGTGATCAATTTGCTATTATTATGCAATATTATTTTGTAAAAGGCTCAAATTTGCACATGAAGGACTTTAGACGATTATTTTAAAACATATGTACCCATCTACGTGTAATCGTTTAGAACATTTGCCATAAAAAATTCTGTAGAAATCATTGCCTTATATCCGATTTTACACGAATTCCCCACGGTGTTTTACTCTAAGAGCTTAATTTTCGATGTCTGTTGATCCAGTCGGGAAAGGATATTATGGGCGATAAATTGCTCTCTTGTTTTTTCAAGTCGTTCTTGTTCACATGACTGTATTTACGAGCAAAGGCTTCTGCCGTGTTGTCAATGACCGTAGTAGTTGCACTACTTGTATCCGCAAAGCAAAACACTGTTGCATAACACATATTTAGTAATATAGACGTAACGATTTATTAATGCGTTGTTATTATATTTTTACGCTTGTAGATAATTATCACTCGCTTTAACGGTGAAGTAAAACATCGTGAGAAAACCTGCATGTCTAAGAGTTCTTCATAATGTTTTTGAAGATATGTGATGTCTGCAAACCTGCACTATGACCTAAACCTTCTCACACTGAGAAGAGGTCCATGCCCAGTAGTGGGTCAGTTTATTGGACTGGGCAGATATCATTATACACATACATCACCAAGACGGTTGACAAAGAGACCCATGTTTTGCATCATGATATATTACCAAAACGCGCCTTAATACGACATATTTGAGGTTTAATTGTTATAAATAACTCATAACAGCAATTCACATCAATAAAATGGTTAAAAGTTATCAAAGTTACATTAGTAGAATAAAATATGATAGTCGGCACTTTGCCAATGTTCTAGTAACATAGAGTAACTTTTTCTAGTCGACGTTTACTACTTTAACTTAATGATAAGCGGGTAATATATGTATGTATTGGTTAGTTGTTTCGTAAAAACCTTTCTACACATTATTTTTAGAATACACATTATTGCAGACTCAATAAATGTCGCTATAAAAGCACACTGGGGAGACATACCACTTAGCTATTTTTAAAGCAGCGCCATATAACTCTTTTTATTTCAATCGTCGTGTGACTTTATACTATTATTGGGTGAGAGCAGGTGGGAGCTTAGGTGCATGTTCGAGAAAAAGAGACAGGAGTTTTTCGAAGATACCTCTGGCTATTACACCCACCTTACGTGATACGAGTTTCGGCTTGAATTGTCGCACGACGAAGTGCAAAAAAATAAAGAGACCACAGTTCGGTGAGACAATTCGCTTGCAGAAAGAAGGTATTATTTAAAGAATGAAAGAACCTTTTGAAAATAGAATTGGTTTATAGAAAAATTATTATAGCTGGTTTTAGTATGAGACAACGTTAATATTCTTTTTAAAGAATATGCTTACCTTTAAAAGGTTTGCAAAGATTTTTTAATCGGTTTTAAATTTTAAATTAGGTTTTAAATTTAATTCCTTTCTTTAGATATTCAAATTAATTTAGTTTGGGATAGAAAATTTTTATATCTTTAATTTTGATTAGAACTCGCATAATTTGTGTGGGACGACTTTGAGGATCAACCCTTCTTGAATGACTGCGATGTTATGTATATTATTATTTCGTAAGACACTAACACTTCACCAATTAGATAGTTGACTTAACATCGGTTTTATATGATTTACGTGACCACTTACCGCTTCAGTCATTTTGGAATAGCTTTGATGTGACAATTTGTCATGTGAAACGAGTAGAGTACAAATGCGAGGCATTGAAACGATCACTCATTTGCCCCAGCCCCTGGGACTCACTGTATAAGAATCCTATTACTATGTAAATCACTCATCTATATCCGCTTATTAGTCAATCCTGTGATATCATCCGCTTAAGTTACGTAACTGGTGTGAACTTAGTTTCTGTGAGCTCAGTGACAGAGAAAATCTTTGCATCTTTTATCTTTAGTGATAAAGGTCGTGATCCCTTGTGCTTGACATACTTAGAGAAAATATATCTGTGGCCTTGGTAGTAAGGGGTAAAAGTCGAGGATTTTTAATTGTATTGACGTCCAGTTAAGACACAAAATGTGCAAAATATAATTTCCCTCGTTGTCCTTTCAACAGACAACTCTCGCATTATATCCTGTGTCGCGGATGCCTTACCAAGGGTATTAGCGTTGTTATACTAAGTATGTATGCGTCATTCTTATTTACCGGAGGCGATGATGAGAACGATAGTTGTACCAATAACCAAAAATAAGACAGGTGATGTGGCTGATAAAAATAACTATCGTCCTATATATTTAGCCACGATTATCGCTAAGGAGATTGATAAATACCTGCACCTGCATGATAACCAGTTTGGCTTCGGGCCGGGTTTGTCAACAGAGAGTGCAGTCCTTAGTCTTAAGCAGACTCTCACATACAACAAAGTTCGCAATACGCCCGTGAATGTCTGCTTCCTGGACCTATCGAAGGCATTTGACTTGGTTTGCTACAACATCCTTTGGAGTAAGTTAACTGCATTAAAACTACCTTATGAAATGACAGCAATATTCAAATATTGGCACGCCAACCAAGTAAATTATGTCAGATGGGCAGGCGTACTGTCGGACCCTTATGTATTAGAGTGTGGCGTGAGACAGGCGGGTTTGTCTTCGCCGAAATTATTTAATGTGTACGTGAATGCATTGATAGAGAGGCTCAGCAGCATGCATGTCGGTTGTTACGTAGATAACGACTGCGTTAATAACCTGAGTTACGCGGATGACATGGTGCTGCTGAGCGCCTCTGTCGGTGGCATGCGACAGTTAGTATGTGAATCTTATGCTACTGAACATGGCTTAAAGTACAACGCCAAGAAAAGTGAGTACATGCTCTTTGAAGCCGGTGGGAAAAGTCCAGTTAATAATCCACATAAACTAAACGGGCAGCCTCTTACAAGGGTACAGCAGTTTAAATACCTTGACCATCTGGTAACCGCCGACCTCAAAGACAATGCAGATATTGAGCGTGAGCGTAGGGCGTTGTGTGTGTGTGCGAATATGCTTGTCCGCAGGTTTGCTAGATGTTCACATCAAGTGAAAATTACTCTATTCAGAGCTTACTGCACGTCAGTTTACACAAGCAGCCTGTGGGCCAGATACACTAAAAATCATACAATGTTCTGCGTATCCAATTTAATAACGCTTTCCGGGTGCTGTTGGGGCTGCCTCGTTTCTGCAGCGCCTCTGGTATGTTCTTTGAAAATAGACTGGATTGCTTTTACACCATAATTCGTAAAATATGCGCATCCTTGCTCTGCAGAGTACGAGCCAGCCACAATCGCGTCTTGGCAATGATTGCTGATAAGCTTGATTCTCTTTACATGAATCATTGCTCCAGGATTCATGTAGAGAGAAACTAGCAGCAAATGTAATGTTTACTTTCTTTAGTTTTAAGTATACTAATATTAGTTTATAAGAATCAATGTAACTAACTAACATTTTTGTATCGGTTTACACTGCCTGAATAAAGAAAATTATTATTATTATTATTTCATCCATGTGCCATCCTTACACGGTAGAGTCGATTAGAGCGCGTACCAAAAAGTTTGGGTCCTCATACCTCTGCCGAACGACCAAGGCATGGAATTCTCTGCCAAGGCACGTGTTTCCTTCTTCCTTCAATCCTGGGTCAAAGTAGAGACCTCAACATCACCTCGGCTACTGTGGGGGCGATGTGGAGGCCACTGCTCTTAGACCACACGACTGCTTTCCATCAGGTGGAGTGTGGTCATTTTGACGAGCAAAATAAAAAAAATAAAAAAACAAAATTTCACAGACATTCAAACAACAGACACAAAGAACATTCGGTAAGACTAATGTGCATCAAACATTCTTTATCCCGTGTGGGAACCACAACACGGGGGCCCGTGGCAACCATAGGCATACCAAACCATAGGCAACCACTTAAAATCTGCGCAGTGTATTTCATATTAATTATGAGTTAGACACGCAACGTCAGAGGATGTACGTATATAATGTAAAATGTTCGAACAATAGACGATATTCATGCTTGATATCAGAATTAGTCAATAAAATATGATTCTTAAAAAGCTTTGTTTAGATAGCCATACCGATTTTCATAGCACCATAACTGCCATTATAAATCTGATCAATGTTGAAAACAAACTGGGCAATAGTTATAATGTCTGAAATATATAAAAGATCCTAATAGCGGCCAGTTGTTGGTTTACGCAACTTCTCAGACACAAGTTGGTGGGGGCATCGTTGGAGTGCGTGACAACAGTTATACAAACTTGCGTCACAACAGCTACAATTAATATGTTTGTTATCATTTATTTGAGACTGGCCATGTAATAAATAGTTTTATTGCTCTGGTATATGCGTAAACATGATATTATGTTTCACGACAATTCCAGTCCAAAGACAAATGAAAAAACTAGAACTCACTGGTTGACAAATAAAAGCCATGACGATCTTCTAATCTATGTAATAGATAATGATATATATAAAACGATAAAAATATCATCACATGTTAAAGCACTGCACTGCGGCATTTTCAAGTGGCTCTCAAGTTTAGTCGGATATCTGAGGCCTCCATCCCAAGTGACTAACAACCCTAAGTTAGAGCTAGTTTTCTTCATGAAATAAATAACTTTCGTGGTTTAAACTGATCTTACTAAATACTCTAACTACCGTAGCTATGGGAATTACTGCTTTGAATACAAATCGATATTGTTTATCAGTTCTGCAATTCGCCTTGGGAAACTAATATAATCGAGTTAATGAATCCCCTTTAATGGATTTTCATTATTATAGCGGTATAATACTTTATGAATATGTAATCGAAATATCTATTCTTCATATCTGTCCGCCACAGCAGTCGATATACCCTTACAACTATTTTGTAATATAATATTCAAATTCAATCTCACAATTGAATTGATACAAAAGACAATTAGTGCCGGGGAACAGAATTAATTTAATAAATCTGGCTCGGTAGACAATTCAAATACGGCCTAAGCCGAGATAATCGTTACATTTCATTAATTTGGCAAAGTCTTCATTACACGGTTTAAAGTACGTACCTATTCTTAGTCTATAAAAGAAAGTTACGAGAGTAATTTTGGAACTGCTTTACCAAAGTGAGTTCAAAACCTCAAAGCGGACCAAATCGTATAACGCGCTGGAAAGAGTTGCCCTATTACCGCAAACTTTCAACGCAGATCCAGCTAACAGAGTTTGCTCAAACATTTTACGTTGTAAGCACAATGCCGATGAAAATATAAAAATATTTTAGTATGTTGTTTCGAATTTTGAACAGACATCAAAACTTCAATAAGCTATTTCGAAGTTGCAGTGTAACTTCTTGAGGTCTTTTATCCGTTTACAAAGCGAAGTGAAAGATATATTTACAATTTATGGACGTTCATTTCAATAATAAACTGTGGTGAGGATTTCAATAGTGAGTATAACATTAACAGAGATTTATAAAATGTAAACAAGTGTAATTGAGTAGATAATATTGTCGTTAATCGAACAATGGGAGAAATATGTCTCATTGTTGAGAAATTTGCATACACTGAAAGTAAGTGAATAAGGCTGTGGTGCAGCGGCACGGTGGAACACGGATCTAGGTACACAATTATTCACACGATACAGGGCACGTCCCTCGTCCGTAACCGGTGAAATTTACGGGCGGCCTGATCTGTCGAGGCGGTCGCGTCGTAAACTTGCTCTTCACGCTCTAACTCAGTATTTTAACAATGTAGCAAAACGTGACGTTTGTTTGTGCACAAAATGTTTTATTTTTAATTTATATCTTTTATACTTAATTTAATTTGATATCTGCTCTAACTTTAGGCAACCACGAGTATTCGTGCAGGGTACCTACTTTTTATTGTGACGGTAATAACTATTTATAGTTTATTTTCGGTTGTTTTTCGTAGGTACTTTTGTTGAATGAATTACAAATTATAATGATAAGTTTTATCAGCTTACTAATACCTAAGCTACAGCTACAGCTATATTGTATTTTAGTGATGGCAGCGTGATATATGTATACTTTTTGTTTTTATGCGGTGGTTTTTGCGCGAGAACAACATTTTTTGATCCATTCTAGCTAGACTCTTTTTAGAGCTTCAGAGAAGAATCTCCCTAAAAGTTCTTAAAATATGAATGTATGTTTTTTAATTTTGGAAAGTTAGAAGTTAAATTTACCAACTTACATAATTATATTTCTGGCACTGCATAGAAAAACAATTGTTTTATCATTGTATAATATACAAAACTACATTTCTTGCTTATTACATCAGCACAGTCATTTCTGGGACACTTCAACGAATTAACCATTGTGAATATGACAATAAATCTTCCATAACAACAACACCTAGAAAAAGCGGTTTTTATTCACTGGTAGCCAAAGTAACAAGAAGACAGGGAGTGCCAAGAATCTTACAAAAAAGTAACGACACTACTTAGCAATATATAACACTAAGTGACCAGTAAGAAGATTATACACTACGAAGACCAAAAACATAAAATCTGAATACAGATTAATATCAAATATAAGAAAGGTGTGTTTTATTACAAAGCGGGCGCCAGTTCTATCTATGTAACATCGGATTATGACGCGCAGGTCTTTATACAATGCATTGCAGTCGCAGTTAGCAGTATACCCGAAACCACTGATATATTATTATATACTCGTTAAAAGTTCATGTGCAACTTTTATCGATTTTGCCATATACATCTAGCTTAACACTAGTTAACCCACGTATGTCCTGCTGTACACCACAGAACGACACTTGACGGTCGACATTTCTATGTTCTTGGTGCCCGTCTTTATAATAAGGCAAACAATCGCCTCAATATTTATCCACTAACTTTATTCAAGTGCAAATTGTCTGTGTGGGAATGGCTGATGACATTATCGTATAGTGAAACTGAGAGTTTACTCGCACAGGCAATGTAGTTGATGTAATATGGCCTATATTCACACCCACACAGAAACACACACACCCACGCGCTCACGCGCACACACACACACACATACACACACATACTCTCACACACACATATTTTTATTTAAATTAGCAATTAAGTGTTTTCTTTTCTATTATTTTTCTGCTTCCATTAAGCCCTTTATTTTAGTTGTTCCAATTGTTTTTAATATTTTTGTATTGTCGTCAAGAAATCTCACTAACGTGTCTCATATTACACGGAAGGCCCTGTTTCCTGTGATACAGTTTATATTAACTAGTACAGGAAACGGGTGATCCTTTCCACTAGAACTATGTACGTTATATATTATATTACACAAGTTATGTTATAACTGGTGGAAAAACAATTGTAACACTGTTTTTGTTAAATAAATAATAATAATTATTAATTATTATTAAAAAGTTGCACACATTCAAGGCATGTATGAATGTCCAGGTATGATTTTAAATTCTAACTAATATTATAAATGTGAATGTAAGTTTGTTTGTTACGCTTTCACGCTTTAACTACTCGACCGATTATTATGAAATTTCGCATACACGTTGTTAGGGCTGCAAAAAAGACATACAAAGTCACATTGTTTTTGTGATTAGAACGGCACATAAAGTCTTTAGTCTCGGTTATTATGAACTTCTTTCACAGTTGATTTGGGAATTATTCTGGTCAAACCTTGCTTGCTGTCATGAACCATTTACATTTAATTAAAGGTTGCATCCACTATAATGTTTTTCAGGTTTCCGGCTAGTTTGGATCACAATGGGAGACTTTCGTCACAGCAGTGTCGCTTGGGGTTGGCAATGGCAATAACAGCTCTGTGAATACATTCATTTATTTATTTATGTAATCAAAGTTACATTTTTGCAGTCCTTACTGGCTAAGCCAATACGACAAAGAAGTTAAAAATAGTAGACAAAATATGCCATAGGTATTTTATTGATATGGTTAGGTTACAAAGCCAATCGCAATGCATTTGGGAATTATAATTTTTAAATGATGATGATGATGTAAACGCCACTCCACGCCACTGCACTGTCACAATATCAGTAAATAAGATGATGATCACGAATTACTTAGAAAAGTAAAAAAGCTAGAGAATGAGCGATCACATTAAGGTCCGTAATGGCCATCACATTAAATACTAGAAGAACACTTAAAAGTTTTAGGGTTAATTTTTAAACAACAAACAAATTTAATAGTACATATGTGTATTCTGTGCCTTAATAGAAGAGTATAGTAACGGAGTTTGTCCGGTTTTGTATGTCAAATTTACTCGTGACGTAAGCCAGCTTGAGCATAAAGCATGCAACCTTATCAAGCTCGCTGCCCAGTGCACAGAAATGCGCGTCGCGCAAGTTCCTTGCTCTGTATAGTTAGAGTTTTACAACTTAAGATTACGGAGATAATAACTGATGTAATCCGACATAAACCAAACAGCGCAGATCTAGAAACCGGATAGTTTACAGCTGTAACTAATGTAGTGACTACTTTGAGTGTTTAGACAATTGCGCGTCAGTAAGTACACGTGACTAGTGGAGCTAAATAGCAATCTTGTAGCAACTTCGCACGGTAGAACTAAACTTCTGTAACATATAATACTAGATTTTGTCCGCGGCTTCGCTCATGTAAATGTAGATTAGGTTAGATTAACAACAGTGTTTTTTTCTGGATGAAAGGTACCCTATGTACTTTTCTGCACCCCTGTCAAATACAACATTTCATGATGATCGCTTCAGTAGTTAAGGCGTGAAAGCGTAACAAACAAACATACAAATTCACATTCACATTTATAATATTAGTTAGGATTAGGATGACAATATTATAAACATTGACACATTGAAAGTAAGCTATTTATTGCAGATTATATTGTGGTTCATTTATATTATTTCAAATTGTTTAATATCAATGTATAAATTTTGAACTATTAATGTGGCTCTCCGTGACCATGGCTACTGAAAATGACCATGATTGTCAAAACGTTGGGGAAAGTGTAAATGCGTAATAAATATTTTAAAGGACAAAGGCCGGGTTAAGCGCACCGGCGAAGAAACCGGCGAGCGTGTATGAGGAATGTGATGAAAGGGAATGTAGCCAGAGAAGTGTGTCAGGATCGTAGCAAATGAAAATCCATATTCTCTACCTACCCCTTTGGCAAACAGGCATGAATCTATGTATGTAAATATTTTAATTCTGCAATATCTACCACAAATATATTGTATAACAAAAAATTATTAAATTTTTCATTTACGCGCATTATTTCTTTGATATGAAATTTATTATTGCTTCAAAATGTGTAGTGGCCAAAGTTTGAAAATAATTACAAAGTATAAATAATGGAAAATACAACATGTTTTCAAAAATATTTATAGGTATTTTAGCAGTTAAATTATACTATACAATCCTACTAACGCTATAAAACTGAAAGTTTGTGAAGATGTTACTCAATCATGCATAAACCGGTAAATGAATTTGGATGCACCTGGTACACGTATAGATCGTGTCTTGCAGTATCAGATAGGCTTTAATATCGATATACCTTGCCTTAGAATTTATACATGTGAAGTCCTGGGGAGAAACTGCTAAAATAATTTATTATATTTTTTTTATTATTTTCGCCTTTAAAGTAATAATAATAATAAATCATTTATTTCTTCTCTCACACAGATAATAGTTAACAGAAATCAATTTTAACCTAGATATACAATCCAAGATGTAATAATCTGTGTGAGAAAGTAGTTCTTATAATTGACTAAAAATACTTACCTATTTCTTATTGATACCTAGATTAATATAGGCTAGGTAACTTCTATTAGTTAATCGCAGGGACAAAAACTATTAATATATTAATTAGATAACACGAAAGATACAAAGTGTAAACCAATTTTTAGAGACATGCACAGCAACTCATGTAAGTTTATTATGTCACCAGTAATAGAGCTTAAGAGTGCATAAAACAACGTTGATAATAGCAAGATCTTTTTAGCTAACAGATAGTTAAAATTTCGCAGAATATGTGTATAAACGATATTGCACAAATAATAACACAACGATAAAAACATAATTTGTAAACAGAAGACATCTAAAAGCTTATTCTATAAATGAAATTTGTTAAAAATAGAATTCCGATCTACTCTAATAAGCATTAAATATGAACTAAAATGAAATACCATTACTGATGATAATGAACCTTATGCCTAGAGTACAAATTGCCACATAAAACAAATAAAGCCTTCTTTATTAAACATGACAGTGAACACCAATTGTATAAATTCAGTTGCTCTTGACATTTGAACATGAGTCGCATGGCCAGACAACAGCGTACGCGCAAACTAAACAATGAAATGTTCCAAACGAAGTTTGTCGTGAAACTTTGTCAACACACTAACGTTTAGAACGTCTTGCTTACCTTACGGGCAAGTCAGAAGTAATGCTACGTTTTAATTACTTTCATTTACAGAACATGTTGATGTCGATCTTAATTAGATCAATATGCGATTATCGACTAAACATTCGAATGTTTAAATGAGTTTTCGGATAATATTGATAGCTATAATGAAAAGTTAAAAAAAAATGGTCGTGATTTCTTCGGTTGGCACGTGTCTAAGCGGTACAGTATACTGAATAGATAGAATATTCGAATAATAATCAGCGGCAACGCAAACATTCACATTCGAATGGGAGATTGTATAATTTTCGAATAATTCTGTATTTTTTATCGGTGAAAATCGTACATGACTATGTTATATGTATGATAATGCTTACATAAAATGTTTTCTACTCCCATTATTCGTAAGTTGATTAATTGCAAGAATTAGCCAAGGGTAGAGTCGAACGTTATGGAACAGCAAAACAACTTACACCCAATAATTCTCGCACTATATTTGATTTATGGTAATAACTGTACATAGAAGTTTGGTAACAAAACAAAAACTAGGAAAACAAAGCCACTCCCTCGAGCGTTACTGTAGTCAAATAAAAATAAATATTTCTCAAGACAGAATCAATTATGGAGAAAAAATTCGAGAAACCATGTCTGCATTTGTGTGTCGCATTTCTACGATGAAAAAGCTTTTTAACATTAGAATGAGAGCCATTTTATATTTTCTGATGTAATAAATCAAATCTGCTCTTGGCGCAGTGACGTCCCCCTTGAAGCTCATAGCCAATACTGAATGGATTTAATTCCGTATTTCGTAAATGGAGGAGTGAACTTTCATACTATCTCATTTTCACGAACTTTTGTTATCAAATTATCATTATATGTCTGGATGCATTAAGTACAATATGTGATTTTATTCGTAATCGACGAGTGAGTTATAAAGGTTGAGCGTGAAGAATGGTTGTCAGCGGACGTGTGCCTCGAAGACTTTTAACGAAACACTTTATTGTTAGGTATATGTATGTGTTGCTTTGTGCATTGAGCACTAATGCGATTTCTCGTATTATATTCATTTTGATTTAGTTTGTAAAGAAGTAAGAAAAGCTTTGATCGCTCGTGTGTGATATTACAGAAAATGCTTGATATTTTTCTTATTTTCTTAAAAGTACTATCTTGACTTAGTAGTTCTCTTTGAAAACAGTTATAAACAACAACTGACGTATCTTATTTTAATTATGTCGTTGGGGTGGAATCTTGTTTTATATATATTATATATTGTATTGGTGGCGTAGTGGTAGTGAAAGCGATGGGTTCGATGCCTGGGTCAGTCAAAGTGACAGCAGCACGAGTCTCGAACTATTTTGTTGTAGTGCCCGGGCAACGGCGATTGGATCACCCTCTATTAAGTAGGACTTAAACCACAGACAGCGAAATTTGAGATACATGTATGCATCTATGTATGTATGTATAATTTTAATAATGCATTACACCTAAATATTGAAATTCCTGTCTGTAAATATTGCATATATATTGCAGTAGGTACACCGCAGTCACATTCCGTACTGAATGCATTTCGGAATTCTACATTTTCAGGAAAATATACTATTTCAGATTCAACAGCGGCATAAGCACACTGGATGGTACCGTGATATATTTTGGCACGTGTATTCATTGGATCGATATCTCGACTGAGTTCATAGATAAGCTTGTTCGGATTCCTAGCTTCAAAATGTCAGCTTTTTGCAAGCTTTTAGCTAGGAAAACCCTTTCCGCTTTTACAACGTTGCTGAAGTTTTATTTTAATTAATTTTTAAATCGCTTAAACCAGGCAGTTACACAGATCTTTGTGAGTATTTTCAGATGCCGGTTTTAGGTTTCGTTTAAATATAGGTTTACGTTAGTATTAGTTACCGTACTTTTTGCTAATTTAGACATAGTGACAAAAGCAGCTATCTCAGAAAGGTGGCGTCCGTATAGTCAAAATAAAGGCATAAGGTTAAAAAACAATCAGTTCTGGATAAATAAAATAAGGTTATTAGGGATCTCGTTATTCATGAATATATTTAGCGGGAGTTAAACCAGCCTGCAGCTAAGCCAGGGCTAAAACTGTTTAGGATAGAAAGACTGTTACTCTATTTTTTAGTCGAAACACAAATCTTTTTATGACAGTGGACCCATAAAATGCTTTGTGTTCTGTATAAGAATGTGTGTGCGTGTTCAGTGATAGGAGAAAGACTTTGTATAATCCACAGTATCTACCGATGGAGTAGCAATACTGTGGATTGTACAAAGTCTGCATTATCGATAGCTCAGGGAGTAGAGTTTGCATACGCTAGTCATCTGTATATCAATCGGACTGGTTACAATAAAAAAACCGCCCTGACTACTAAATTGTTATTTTGACTATAAAACTTTAACAAACAATTTACAAAAAAAATTGAAACCGAACTAATGTCCGGTTTCAATTATTTTTGTGTTGCAACATTTGTAAGTTGCAAACGCCCACTGAAAGCGCACCTGAACCTAATGGCGCTAGTAGTTAACACACACTTGACCGGTTTGTTACTAATCAGAAAACTTGCTTTTTTTGCTCACGTTTTGCGATTTGGTTTATGCAAATATGGAGATCTTTTTTAAAAATTCAATTCCATATTATGGATTTATAATACATGAACACAAAAGCTTAGACACTAAAATACCAATTTGCTACACAACGCTGCGCTGGAACCGCTAAATAGATGTTGATAAAATTTGGCACGCAGATGAATTCCTGTGACCTGTATAGAATATGCAGTGTACATATCGTGTGAATTATTACGATAGCTCATACGATAAGCTTTTCGAATTGTTACATAATTATGTACATACAATGTTTGTAAAATTGTGCATATTTCGCAAATTTGCCGTACCTATTTTGATTACAAGCGATTCCTAGACACATTAAAATAATATGAAACTATTAACGATCCAAGTTTAGAACAATAAAATAAGAGTTTGAACGTGCTCTCATTTTTTCACACATTCCGATGTTGAGTTCGACTTCACGCCACATGTACAACAACCGACATCCATTCTGTGTTCACGCTACGCCAACTCGGACTAGAACGAAGTTTGACAATGTCCAATTACCTTTGATTTTCCGACATTTCGGTCGCACTGCAGCGATCGTGATCACTAGCCGACGAACATTTAACGTCATTTAGTGCTATCAGTATTATCTATGATTATTGCCACGGGTCTAACAACGAATATATGTATATATATTCGTTGTTAGAACCGTGGCCAAAATTTCACAATGGTCCTAAAGTAATTGGTTTGATTCCTGGTTATGAAGTATTGTGTTAGCCAATTCTCTGAGCACATAGCCTGGACACGTTATCTGCTCGGTCTCTGTTATATGGATGCTGGCAAAAGGTGAATGTAGTATTTTTTTATATACAACAACTAGGTAATTATATATACAAGTAATTGTAAAAGACGACACGAAAAATTATGTTGAAAATGCTGTACTTAGATAGTCTTCTCTTCTGTGAAAATTATATTTTATGCAAATTGATTTGATTGATTGAATGATTAAAGTTCTATGTCACGTTTTCAATGAACTTATGAGTTATTAACATATTCTATTGACGCCTTTAGAAAATGCAAATACAAAGCGATTACAAAAGTGAGTTTAAGTTCGCTTTATTACTATACGATAAAAATTATGTATTTACATATAAACTTATATCTTAAACGCATTTGATTAAAATTCTTACAATGAAATAACATATTGCAGACAAATGTCATAGACATATTAAAATAATATAAATCACAGTAAAATTTAATAGTAACTAGTAGTAGTGCTGCTTTACTAAAATTTTACAATCCCTTAACTGCTCTCAAACCGGGAATAGATTCAGAGATTTCAAGAATATCAGTAATCATAGCCTCCAACTTTATCAAATCAGTCAACATTGGTAAAATACATGTAATATATTATAAATCTAATTTCAAGTATTTATATTGTCCACCCATCGACCTATTGAGTTGCCAGGGTGAAAATCGAGAGTGTCCCACGCTATCTATTCCTTTAGCTAAACACTGATTACGTAACAACACACCTATACAGTAAGCTAACCTTTTTTCGGACGTTATTTATCGTTTATTTGAAAAGGATCAAGGGGTATTCGCGTTCATCTTATTGTTACGTAATCAGTAAAATACAGACATTGAAAATATTGTGCCTATTATATGTATAAGAAAGGTCCTGCTCTTGCGGATACATTTTATAACACGTCAACATAAAGGTGACTTTTTAGTATCTAATTAATTAATTAATTTAGAATAAGTGCTAGTGTTCGTATAGTGTAAAGCCAAGTAGATGGCATTGGTTAAATTATATTTGTCGACTGTGTTTGCAAGCTGTTTTATATCAAACAGAAGCTAATTGCATATTTATGACACGAGTGTTGCATGTTGCTCGGTTTACAGTGTAAAGCCAAGCAGGATTAGAGTAGAACGAAATGAATAATAGTGTTTACGTGTTTAGTTGCAATCCAGTACTGTGTGTTCATGAACATGGACCGGAATTATGGTGCGCTCGTTCGGATTTGTGGGTCTTAAGTTAACTGTTAGTCAAATTAACCATGTTTGGCTTTTTGTTGTTAAATCAAATAATTTATGCTATCAGCATGAATTATTTATTGTAACTAATTGTTTTTTATAATAATTATCTGGTAAACGAGCATTTGATCCGCAAGTTGTGTATATCACTTGGACTATCAGTCATATAACTCAAAAAAATGTCGCTATGCCGTCAGGGCATAGTACAAATATCGCACTGACTGCCCGGCTAAGATCATACTATACTTCAAAGAGCCTGGATACTCCATTTAGCCTACCACAGAAACAAACTAAAGTGCGACAGCGATTTTCTATAGGTTGGAGGTACTTTACCAGTCGTGCCGTTCCAGTTCATTCTAAGTCCCAGTTCAGTCAAAGATTCTGCTGTACCTACTACATAATCTTTCTAATCTAAACTTCAAACTTCCAACACTATACATTAACAATTCAAACACAACTTGTCGCTAAAATGATTATTTTAATCAACTTTACATCCATCTAATACTAATGAACATTTGACGTGAAACTTGCCTCTTTCACTTTAAAGTTGAGTTCACGAACTCCTTAACAGCAAACTTGAGGTAAGTTTTTTTCCGTCGTGACAGAAGGCGGAGGCGGGCAGTGCATCACGTGTTGCCGGGATTAAGCCTGCAGGCGCGCAAGGAAAGCCATTAATTTCGTTCAGCGCCTTACAACTTACAGCGGACGCTAAGCCACCGTCCCACTTTGACTGCATCACAAAAAGAATATTAAGAAGTGTCTGCACAACGAAGCTGGATTACAATGAGTTGCCTTGAGCCGCTGCTCATATTGCTCACTTTGCTAAAGATTTTAGTCTTTTAAGTTCTTTGTCTGCTTATTTTGTAGCCGCCCGAGTTAATAGATTACCTTTTTATATCTTTGTTGAGAGATAGCTATTGAAGTCTTTTCCTATTAAGATTGACAACTTTTATTTAAACATTGTGGTGTGCTATTCTGCTAAAAGTGTAAAGATAAAAAGACAATGTATAAGGTTGTCGTGTGGCTTGTACCCCATATACAGCAGTTTTGATTCTTACATATATAGATAAATGCTTGAAATTCTTGACATCTCATCAGTCTGACTTAATTTAACAACTACATCGATAATAAAAATATTTGCTTTATTTATATTTTAAGAACATTTTATCAACACATATGTATATTTTATACTAGCTTTAGCCCGCGGCTTCGCTCGCGTAGAAGTAGATTAGGTTAGATTAGTTTATGTTATTAACAGTACGTTTTTATTTTTAAATAAAATATAGCCTTTGTTACTTGGTGATAATATAACTTTCTAACGGTGAAGAATTTTTTAAATCAGTTCCGCAGATTTTGAGTTAAATTGTTACAAACAAAGAAACAAAAAATCAAATCTTTCCTTTTTATAATGTTAGTATAGATATAGATAAGTTACTAGGTACAAAGTAAAACATCACTTGTTAACGTACTGCATGCATAATATAGGCATTATATACTTAGAACCACGGTCACGTGGCGTCCGAAGCAACGTGAGTGCACGCACACGGCTCGCCCTGGTCTTCTGTAGGAATTTAATTTTTCCTCTTGGATTCCTGACAAACCGCCCTCACGACGACGTATTCAATATACTGCTAGCTGACCCATGCATACAGATTTCTTAACATTACGTATAAGTAGGACTGGTGGACACGGCTTTATTCGTGTGGATAAAGAGTAGTGATACATTTCTGCTCCTTAAAACCACGTTCAGATTACAGTACGTTGAAAGCCGTACGTATTTTTCATTGTAGTACGAAAATATACTTTTCTCGGGTAAGTACTAGGTAATAAGCAAACATAATTGATAGCACGAATGGCGTATTGGTTTAAGTCGCCTCGCCACTGCCACCGCGTCGAGTGTGGTGGGTTGAAATCTCACACGGGACTAAAGTTTGTGTAATTCACAAATGGTTATTCCGAGTCTGGATGTTGTTTGTGCCCGTTTGAATGTTTGTAAAGTCCCCCGCGATAGTGAAATAGTTTTAAAATATAGTGGGACTGTTAGTCCGTAGTTAAAAACATTTAAATATAACCAGGCTATTATCAGCAGCAGTTAAATTAAAACAATCGTTGAACACTTGCATTTAAGTATTGGACCAAACGTGTGGATGAGATGACTCGTATACCTCATTTTACATCAGTATTCAATATTCATATAATGAAGAGTCCATATTCTATGGACAATACTGCTTTTAAATATCCAACAATAGCGATGTGATACCGAATATTCGGTTGCAATAGCAATTGATAGCTTCATTACAGTGCGCCATCATTGCGTATAATCCGAGTTGCGTTCGACCGCTACGTGCCAAATTATGACAATTGCAAGCGCGATAATGGTGAACACTTCATTGTTGACATATTTTTCATTGATTGAATATTATCTAAAAGCTTTGTAACATTATGTCATATAAAATCTAACTTTATAAGATGTAATAAATTTACGGGAGTAAAGATTTGATTATATGAAATTAAATTTTGGATGATCAAGGATTTTTTTATCGAGATACCGACTCGAAGAACAGTTTATTACGCGAATAATAATAATACATCTTAATATACAGTTAATAGTAAATGTCAATATCTCTAAAGTTTTACTCGGACATTACCTCTGCCGAACGACCAAGGCATGGAATCCTCTGCCAAGGCACGTGTTTCCTTCTTCCTTCAATCCTGGGTCCTTTAAGCGGGGCGTGAAAAAGCACCTTCTTAGGCCGTCAAAGTAGAGACCTCAACATCGCCTCGGCTGCTATGAGGGCTGTGTGGAGGCCATTGCTCTTAGACCACACGACTGCTTACCATCAGGTGGAGTGGGTTCATTTTGACAAGAAAAATAAAAACAAAAAAAGCTTCCCCGTATACTAATAATAATACTCACCACCTGCAGTTAATTCGAATCAGCGAAACTATCCGACGGGAAATTCCATGAATCAGCATTCTTCAACGCCCATTAAAAAAAGTATTTAGAACTACGACTCTTTTCTATATATTTTTAGTATTACGTTAGTCACAATGACAATCAATATACAACCTAAAAATACGACCACACCTTATTGTTACACTTTTTAAAGTAACTCTTAACGTAAAAATCTATTGCTGGGGCATCCATCTACCTCTAGAATAAAGTTGCTTTATACTGCTTTTACATTTATACTATGTATTTTATACTACATTATATGATATTCAATATAATATATGTTATTATTAAAATATGTATATAATAGAGCTCAGTATATGTAAATAATACAATTTAAACTACTACTTTGTGGTAGTGTCGTATGTTAACGATTATGTTTTACGGAAGGGAGGCAGCGTTCCATGGTTTACTGATAAAGTATCTTCGGTATAGTGTAATCCCTATTCAATGTTCCTTATTTACGAGCTGATGTGTCATGGCTGAAAGCACTGGTGGTCGTTAAATTCATATATACATAGATAGAATACAAACGAGAACGAAAGTTATATTTACTGTGAGAATACTGATAACAGAAGGTGCCCCTTTTTATTTTGTTTATTTAAATACAACCTGTCGTGATAATATGTACCAGATAGTAAAGAAGTTAAGATTAATAGTAGTAGGTAGTAGTTTATTCACTACATATTGTAAAACAAAGTCCCCCCGCTGCGTCTGTCTGTCTGTCTGTTCGCGATAAACTCAAAAACTACTGAACTTTTCATGTGGTTTCACCAATAGACAGAGAGTAATTCATGAGGAAGGTTTGGTTGTATAATTTATTAATGTTTTGTACTGCCCGTGCTAAGCTGGCGAAGGGGTATATAGTAGTTTTAAAATTATCTTAATGTTTTCAAATAAACTGCGATAAAATCTGCACAAGGTAGTTTAATTTCAATGTACCGGAACTAATTTATTTTAGTCATAGACTAGCTTAAGTTAATCTTTAAATTAAAATATTCGTACTTTTGTTGACAGTCTATATGAATAAGCATTAGCCAGACAGTCTAGCTAATTCTAATATTAATATGTTGATTTCAACTTTATTGTGTATTGTATTGTTTAATTTTCTTACACTTCGACCCAGTGGGATCTTTTGTGTCGACACTCTCCCAATAACGACTGCCATAGATGTTCATGGCAGCCGGGACCGACGGCTTAACGTGCTTTCCGAGGCACGGAGCAGGCGATAATTATCAATCAATACGCACATAATTTCGAAAAGTCATATAACTTCCGAAAGTCAGAGGTGCGCGACGTGGGTTCGAACCCGAGACCCTCTGCAATGCAGTCTGTTGGTCTCCCCACTGAGCTATCGCTGCTCGTATTGTTTAATTAAATTGATTTTAATATAATTAGCCCATGTGTCACTCAGCACATAAAACTAATTATATTCAATTTAATTTGTCAATTTAATAGGATTAACATTCCAAATAATGTTATTATTCACGTAATGCTTTGGTGTGGAAACCCAATTAATTTAGTAGGTATAAAAATTGCCAAATAACAAAAATCACATTTTGATTTTAAACTCATATTGAGTAATTATAATATATATAATGGCAATATAGTACAATCGTAATATGTAATAATAATATTAGTAAGTACAGTAAATTTCTTACTTGTTAATTATTGTAAACTACTTATGTATATAAACAATAAACTATTTATAAGAACCGTACATGCGGCTGTGTAATAAGTCTGTATTAAAAATTAAAAACCCGTTCACTGAGTTCTCTGTTTGTTATATTTAATATACGTAGATTAAAATACTGCGCAAAAATTTATGTTATTTACTTTGTTCATGTAAGAACCGGTCCTTATAAACATTTATAAATACCACTATCCTTTTAAAACCTAACTATATGTGGTAATGCTTCCTGTCTAAACTATTAAAGTACTACGTATCTAACTAAGAAACGAAGCGGGTTAAAACCTAACCTTGTATAAAAGAAATAAACATCTGATACTATTATTACATTGGATTATTTAATTTAAAGTCTATCGTAACTCAACGGTGAGGACAAATAGTAAAGTTTCGTTTTAACTTAATTTTCTTCTACGTAGTTGAAGTGCGGCCAGGAATCCCGATCTTGAGAGAAAATTACTTAAGTAGCGATTTTGTAGAAGCTGCAAATTACCTTCAATGGTCTGTTGGGTAAAGTGCAAACACGAAACTAGAGTCGGCACTGAATTTCGAACTAAATCCTTTCAAGTGAGGTTGCTGGTTCGTATGATATTTGAATCTCTGATAAAGAAAATAGATTTTCTTTTATGCCTTGGAATGTAAAGGCAACACCCAATGGTATTGTGTTTTAAAAAATTAATTAAAAGCCACAAATATTCCAGTATTGTTTGTTTCTCTTTCTTTTTAATTTTATGACTTTTTTGTGGGGATATTTATTTAGTAGATTATGTTCGCGCCTTTGTCTGTTCGGACAGATTTCGTCTGCAGCGTAATTTATGCTGCCCGCATTATATAGGGATTCAGATTTTAAGTTAAGCCCTAAACTATCAAATCAATTCAACATCATATAACTAGATTTTTAAAAAGCGCAACGCGCTTCTAGTACTCCGTACTAAAACATGTTTACACACATAGACGTGTGCGCAGTGTAAATCAAAATAAAAAAAAATAAAAAAAATGATTTTATTTGACAAAAGAGGGGTTGTACAATAACACTAAAACTAAGGTAAAAATAATCAGATACAACTAAAATTACTATACATAAGTGAATAAAATCACTTTAAACCATGCATATATTTTTGAGTGCGCCAATAGTGCGCGTTTTATTCAGAGCTATCTTTCTGTTTCTAATTGAATATGCGCCGCAGGTTATAATAAAAGACATTAATAAAATTAATGAATCCTAACATTATAGTAAATATTACTATTTAGCTAAGCTATTAAGATGTATAGAACTTCATGTTAAGATAATAGTATACAACATACTAATATGTGTCTCGACACGTACTGTCATCACAAGTCGAGCGTGCCACTTGTAATCCTTTGTGGCATCGCTGACAAATAGAGCATATAACCTTTCTGACCTTAGCATTTAGACAGCTTACATACAATTTAAGACGTATTTCAACATAACCAATAATTGAAGCAAATAGTTTCAGAAATGCCATAAGTGATTTTGTTATTTACACCTTGTTATAGTGCAGTAAGTAGATATGTTATTACTTGCTACTTTATAATAGCATATAATTTATCGTAGATGACTTGATTCTTTAAAAATAAACATATATTTGTTTACTTTTTATCGTTGTTTATAAATTAGCGACTATAATAAGCACGGCATGTACGTGTACGAATAAATTTTAAAGCTTTTATAATTATAGATAACAGCTCCAACCTAACTTCGCTCAGGCGAAACTTAATATATAGTCTATAACTTTAAAATAATAAAGTATTTTTGAATTGTTTTTCTCTGTTTCCAGAGTTTATCGTCCACGTACACAAACTTGCAAAATGCACACGCTAACTTCAAAATAATTTTTGAAAGTATTTTCGTATATCATAATATTTATCAAAAACGCTCAATTACCAAAACCTATATCTGTGGCCTATCTACATAAGATATTTACTCAAATTGATTAGTACCATGTTATCATGCCATGGTTGAAAAGTTAGGGAGAAGTAAAAAGACACATACAACGCTTGTCCTACAAACTATTAAAGTTAAATAGACAAGTAAATAAAACTTCCATATAATTTTAAAGGCCTTTCTAAAATACCCTTTAAGCCTTTGTGCAATGAAATTATTTAATTTTCTCAATTACATAGTCTACACCATTCTAAAGCAGTTTTTAGAATATCCCTACTTTCTAAATTTCCTAAATGAGAATTAAATGTGACATACGGATGGACATATGGACATGAGAAAATTATAATAATTTTGTTGTTATCATTTTGGCTCGCAAGCTCAACATTTATACGAAATTCTGTGACTCCAAAAATCTCGATGGAAAAAAGAAAATACTTGATACACATAATTTTTATTATGTTCTACAAACGATAAGGTAAAATTGATTGGAGATAATAGCTAGTTCGCATTTATTATTACAATATTTATGTCACAGGTTCGAACGTACGTATTAATTATTTGTTTTTCTATTCAATGGTCATTATTACGACAGGAAAACGATGTCCCAATCAAATATTTGTATTAGCAATAAGCAATACGGATAGTGAGAATAGTATACATTAATGACCAAATATATTATTGTCAGTTTACGGTGTTATCGGAATCGACATCCCATCCATTATGATCAGAGTGCGGGCTCTGAGATCTGTCAGCAATTTGACGCAGCCACGAGAAATTAGGTTATGTAAATTGGATGGTTGTTGAGCTGCCCCGCTGTCATTCAAGAAATACCAGATATAGCACTGTTAGATAAATAGATAATTTTCTATGAAAAGAATGCGTGCCGCGAGCGATAGGGCTAGCGATGTAATGTGACGTCGTAGTACCTACCTATTACGCTCCTGTCATTGTCATAAATGTCTACTTAACTGGAGTGGCTTGCAAGGTAAAAGTAGAAAATGCTGTTATTATTGATAATATAACTTTATTTACAAAGTGACTGTGTTGCCAGCTATTTCAATTATATACGATAAAGTTGCAATATTTATTTATACAGAAAACCTATGGTTAAAAAACCATAAAATTATCATCAAACGAGTTCATAACGGTATACCTACTTAAATAAGATGATACAAAAAACGGCAAAGACCTTGTCGGACCACTGCAATATTTGCGTATGGAGATGAACCTTCAAAGATATTAATAAATCGAATACAAATTTGTAGTTTTATTTACTGGCAGCTTATTTTCTAGCAGACTTAGTATTTCAGAGTATTTTCCAAAGCTACTTAATACGTATACATTCGTTAAACTATAAAAATTGCGTAAATCCAAAATTATTCCTGTCCTCAAAAACTACACCTACACAATTAATTATTATCTAATAAGAACTAATTTATGTTTAAGGAACTACAACTACAATTACTTACAATTTGTTACAATTTCACTACACCATTGTAGACCAGTTCATAGAATACACTCACCCGCTCGTCTATATAACGCAAACGCTTATTGAATGAAATCGCTGTAACATATGGACGACCAGATAGATAGGTCAAAATTATATTCCATTTTCACCATTCGGGTACAATTCTTTAAATATTACAATTATACGAAAAATTATGTGCTAAGTTTATCTTGAATGATTTTCTTCATTTATTTTCGAAATAGGATTAATAAAAAGACGTACCTGTAATCCGAAGAGATAATTATATCGCCATTCCAGCATTTTTAAATAGGGTAGCATATTATTCGACGGTGTCAGTGTTGCCGTATTATTTGCCGAGGCTATTGTTCCCTCTAAAAAACGAGCTCATTTACTCGTCAAGAACGGTTCATGATGGCAGTAGTAATTAATTAGCGCCTGTTTTAAGTAAAGAGTTAACAGTTATGAGTCTATTAGCAATAACGAAAAAGGAAGGCGTTTGTTGTGTGCGGTGAGCTCGGCTTGAAGCTAAACTGAGATTATTTGCAAGCACCGCGCAACTGTACTAACAACACTAATTAAATCAGCTTTCGCTGAGAACTTCACTGTTGTGGGGGAGGTAAAGGCCATGTAAATAAAGAAACATCGACGCGCTTGTAAACACACTCTCTAGCTACTGGTATTTTTCCAATTACTTAAAGGTACAATGTAATTATTATGTTAGGGTATGTTTGGAAAATCAGTAGATTTTTATGTGGAAATATATAAATTTATATTTTAGGCTCTTATTTATTTAATTTTCTTTAATGTCTGGATATCACACAAACGTACTAAGATTTGCTTCTAGTATAACTAGATATATACACACATAGGTCTTCAAAGGCGTGGAAGGTATTACGCCCACATTTCGCCAGTTCTTTTGCCTAGTAACAATTTCCCCGACGCGGTAATGGAATCCGAGCGTCACACCAAGCAATGAAATACGTCATCCTAATCCTTTCCTAACTAATATTAAATTAAACTTTAAACTGATATTATAAAAGCGAAAATGGGTTTGGTTGTTTGTTACCTTTTCACGCCTAAACCACTGAACCGATCATCCTGAAATTTTGCATATACGTTGACAGGTGTACAGAAACGGACATAGGTTACCTTTCATCCCGAAAAAATTACTGTTCCCGAGGAAAACCATAATAACGTTCTTATGATAATAGATGGCGCCACGTGTCTTTTAAATCATGATTGAATTATATTATTACAAGCAGAGTACAACCCGAATTGGTTGTCAAATTCTAAATTAACGCGAGTAAAGCCGCGGGCAAAAGCTAGTACAAAATAAAATTTGATATTTATCTAATTATCAAATTTTATAATTATCAGTTTCGCTAGGACTCGTAATCTAATTTTCGCAACATAAAGCAATAGATAAATCTTTAAGTTGTCAGAATATTTGTGGATACTAATTATTTACCTATAATGACAGCCATAGAATAAAAAATGCAACGACAGCTTGCCTTAATCGAAGAGAGATAAGGTACTTACTTCTGTATTCACTATTATTTAGGAACTTGACCGCCGTAACGTTAGTTAATTAACTTCGTGGATCGCTAATCGGTTGCCATCATATAACGAATTACTTTTCCTTTATTTAACATATTACATATTTTTTATATATGTGATTACAATATATAAATAAAAATACAATAGTAAATATAAAAATACTAATGGTAATGAGCTCAAGCGCGCACAAGCTAACGGTGGATAAAATTCCTTATTATTATCAATTAGATATTTTATTATGTTTCTTTTGAATTAGGCAACTCTTTCCCATGGAATAATTCCTGTCTCGCGGGAGACTTAACAAATATACCAATAATTGACACAAAGAACACCGAGATTCAGCACAACTATTTGTGGATAACACAAATTTTTGTCCTATGTGGGGACAGAACTCACAACATTCGGCGCGGTAGCAGTAGCCAGGCGAGCGAGGCGACCACGTGCACCGCCTATGCTGCCATCCGCGCAGATATCAAGTAATATAAATTATATTTATTATAAATTCTCTAAGTATGTCTTCAATTACTAAGGATAACAAAAATAGGTGTATAATTATAACATTCAAAATTTACATATTTTACTTTAGGGGCCAAAGGTTATCAGAATAAACCACAACGCAATTATGTTTTTATCCCCGGTTTCGCTTCTTTCGTTACAAAACATCTAAATCTATGCAGAGAATCACGTCGATTCGGTGCTCTATTGTTGCTTTAAATAATAACAAACCAACAACACATTCGTTTTCATAATATTAGCCAGGTTATAAATTAGCCATTTATCCTAAGAAATCTGTGACAATGTTCCATGTTGTATATCGTCTCGTACGCTATACCTTATAAAGCCCTTAATCTGTTTGTCTGAACGACGCTACTTTTGAACAAGTTTGATATGTGTGCCTAGGCGAATGACTAGTACTTTATCTAGCCAGATTACATACATACGTAGTCTCACGCCTATATTGCCGAAAAGGTAGAAGAGAGAGAAAACTTATTGCTGGCTCAACTTCAGCCTCTATACTGCTAATGAGAATCTCTGACAGAAAAATCCAATGAAACTTTGCTCGACCCAGAAAATGCATCTGAGACCTAACTCAAAGCAGCTGCATCCACTTCCATTACGCCACCAAGGCGAAATATATAGAAATAATGTCTAATATACTCTTCGTTCTTTCAAATAACAATAATAAGAACACAAAAGAAGAAAATTATTAATCCACGTTACTATGACGACTTTATTGCATAGTTTAGGGAAAATTGTAGTAAATTAGAAATGAGGCTTCCTAATTAAAAAGTGAAGAAGCCGTTGTATTGCCGATAAATAATTATTTATAAAGCCTCCACTTGACCTATTTAATCTTTTTCTCGTCCAATTTGTGTAACAAGAGTAGTAATACGTCAAATTGTTCGTTTCAATCGTTGTCTAATCTTTTGTGTATCCCTAACCTATTTCCATTCTTGTTATATTTCGTTCTGTTTCCTAAAGAATGTAAAGACAAATTAAAACTAGTCGCTAAGTATATCAACATATTTGCCCGCTTGCCTAATGGAAAAGTTGAAATATATTTGGGAAGGTATAGTTACAATTATTATTTTCGATATTTATGAGAACACTTAAGGATATTTATGAACACGCAGCGCCATGTGTTGTCACAATAGTAATGAAATATACTGCCTTGTTGTGAATGCATAGCTTAAAGTATTCACTACCATGCCTGAACCATGATGGAGTGTCTTTACCCAGCCTATAAGGGAAGCGGGTGCGAATATGCACACAATTCATGCGAACACTATCTGTAATAAAATATTACTTCGCTTTTATTGTTCAAATTTACTGTCTGGAATCCGCAACAGCGTCCGCGGTTACAGCCTGACTACCCGTGACTACAGGCGTAACAAAAGCGCCAATCATTTCCGAAATAAAATTGAAGTTGATTGTCCACAATTTCAATTTACCTGAATTCTATTTTGTATTAACGGCTAAAGGCGACTGTTTTCTTTCTATTCCTTTGCGTTCAGGGTTTGTTTGTAATCTATAGAATTGTTATGTGTTGTATTTGTTATATCCCGATTTAAATATTTACCGTAGTTACATCGTACTAAAGGCTTGTAGTATAAACAGTTACTTTGACAGTGGTTTGACATTATTTCTTGTCTCCTATGGTGATCAAGTTATCGGCAACTTACCTTATCTTTAGGATTTCATAACTAAACCGACTCTATTAGTTGGCT
Source organism: Catocala sponsa (assembly GCA_963564715.1). NCBI lineage: Eukaryota > Metazoa > Arthropoda > Insecta > Lepidoptera > Erebidae > Catocala > Catocala sponsa. The sequence goes on from OY751331.1 coordinate 16,586,535, forward strand.
TGTACTGTCTACTAGCCTACTCTATTAGTAGGACTACTACTCCGGTGCCGTCTGTCTTTCTGTGTATCTAGCTTACCTTTAAATGGCTAATTATATATACTTTTAAATTCTCTGTTATACTGTAATATAATTGGTAGGCGGCTACAAATGTTTGCCACAGAATATATATTAACCACATAACATATTTAGATAGCATGCATAATAATATTATGCATGCTATCTAAATATGTTATGTGGTTGATTATTCATATTATGAATAATAAAAAAATTAAATTTAAGTAATAAAATATGTTATTTTACTTACGAACCAGTAATACATAAAAGCTTTGAATTCCTAAAGATTTTAGTGTAAATTTAAATAAGAACTACTAACACGGCAAATTTTCCATTTGTTAATTGGAGTTTCTGTAATAGTAAAGAAATACTTAGTATAAATTAGTTACAGTGTTATATTAATTGTGTTTAAAAGTTCACACTAGTTGGTGCTTAATATGTATTTATACGCATACATAACAGTGCTAAAACATAAAGGTAATATTTCTGTAACACGCATATTCCACACGAATATACCATGTCCTGGATTAACACGTAGTTATAGTGCTCGAAGGATTTATACGGGCATAGCCAAGGGTAAAAGTTAGTAATTCATATTCTTAAAAACTCCTGCACTTGGTACGTCACACCCATTCAAACAACTGAGTCAAAAACACAAAACATACTCACAATCGAAACTTCTACGAGTATTTGTCTGTCACGTAATTTTTTGTCCCGTGTAGGGATCGAACCACTTACTCCACTCAATCCATCCCGCCATCCGCGCAGTCAATCAAATTACTAGCGCGTATTTCGTTCATGTCTATGCCATTGTAGCGCTCTTTGGCTCTAAGATAGCGTCAAACACTCCGTAATGAACTACTGAGAACGATTATGCACAGAATCCTAAATGAATAAAATATAACTATTTACACAGGGGTATATTTAATGAGTCTCAGTAGACGTGAAGAAGGATAAATTATTGCTTGGGTTGTGCTTTGCTTTACGTGATCATCACCACTTATCCCCGCGTAGAACAAATATACATGTATAATATAATTCTATTGTATAGGTAATCTTGTCCTAATTTGGGTGTCGTTTGTTAACGCCTTATATTTTCGTAAGATCTGTTGCATGATTTTAAACGATCATTTTAAGCGTGGCAATTAACATTCAAATTCGAATATTTATTTTACTAGTTAATATTTTCAAACAGGATTTAATTGAGCGAAAGAGAAAAAGTGAAATGTTGATAAAGCCATTTTTTATTTTTCTCAAAAATAATTTTCTCGAGCAATATGTAAAACAGCTCTCAGCCTTTGTGAACATTCCGCAGAGCCGATAGAACCGAGCGTTTTGTATGCAGGAGAAATTTAGCAAACAAGATTAAATTTTATATTAACCAGGAGTAAGTTAGTGTTATTTAAATGAAAACAAACGCTGGCAAAATGAGTAAGCTGAAGAAAAATACTGATGAAATCTTTTAGTAACGATTATAGAAGTTTCACAAAATCGTTATCGTTAAAAAATCGGCAGTACCGGGTATTAAATACAATTGAACTCTCTTTCCTTGAATCAGGGTTGATGCTGAACAACATTAAAGCAATTTTAGATAGCATTAAGTGGTTCGAGACAAGTGCTCTGAACATCGCCGAATAATGTTCTGTGTAAATTGTGGGCGGAGGGCTCTTAGCTTCTCAGTGGGAGCATCCACTCGAGTAGTACATAATATCAGCCTTCATAGACAGATGCTCATAATAATTGTACTTGTCACATCATTGTTATTGTATAATGAGCGACAACCCTGCACGGAAGTAAATTATTTTATTACGTCATATAAACATGTGACTTGTTTATTATAAGCGGAATATATTATGAAACAATACAAAAGTAAATACTTAACTTTGACCAATATTTGGTTTAATATTTTTTCTACGCAAATGTTACCTATTTATTTAATTAAAACAATTGTATAAATTCATTCTGCGTAAATAGGAACACCAATAATAAAATGAAATACTTTGAAATAACTACTCTTCAAGACGATAAGACGAACACTGTCTCAGTCTACCCGTGACCATGGCTGCTTAAAAGCAAACGAAACGTCGAAGAAAGTGTAAATTCTAATTAGTTAAAATTATTATCTTTAAGTTGTCATGTTTAAAATAAGACGCGACTAAATTTGTATACAGTAGTTAATTTCAATTAATATCTGGTGTGTTTGTTAATTTTATGCAATAATGGTAACAAGTGTAAACTATAATAACACAAAAGAATAATAAATTATAGCTAACCTGAGTGCTATTTTCAGAGAATATGTGAAGTTCTATTAGGGAGATAAAGATATCGACCATAAGCATAAGACTCCCTGAAAGAGCTACGTGTTTGTACGTGGATAATAAAGAACAAAATAAGGTAACTATCATTTTTATTTATGACCAAAGATATTATACGTATCATTTAAATTATGTAAAGTTGATTACTATTATTTATAAAGAAGAATAACCAGAATAAAGAAAAAATATATATAAATAAAATAATTAACATATTTTATATTGTTTAATATCTATTTTAGGTTTATTTCATTACATAATAATCTATAAAAGCCATACATCTCAAATTATCAATGGTAATCGTAATTCGCCGGTGTTATGTTAACTCAATCAAAATACATAGTCAAGTACCCAATTTGACGCAAAAAAGGTAAGGGCATTTGGAGTACAATACAACAAATGCTATTAGCATTCTACTGAAATTACCTCGTTGTTTCTCGGCGCCTGGCATATTAGCCTGTGCCAGAGAGACTCAATTTATGGCTGTCATTAGGCTACGTCATTCTGAGACCGCATCCGTTGTTCATCAAACGTAAGAATTACATTTCACTTTCGCATTAACCTAATGCTTATAAGCGTAAATACAAGAATATATATTGTTATTAATATTAAATATTATCTACATAATTACGTAAATCTCTCTTCCTCTTTCTTCTGTTACAGCCACACGCCTGTTTCCCAACGACCTTCGTAGAAACTACGATATCGTGTTTCGTATGTTTGTTCGTATGTTTATGCGTTATTGTCAGTTCGTTCTGTATAAACCTTGGTTTATAGCATTGTAAGCCTTTCCCAGGATCGATCCTAATCTGGTCAAATTACGCCATTATCTATACTTATAATAAAACTGTAGAAAGGTCAATTCTGTACATTGAATATATATTCAAAATTAATATTGGAGGATGAATGGTGATCGATACTGATGACAAAAATGCAATCAGTAAATTTTTTGTCTGTCTGTCTGTCTGTATGTGCACGCATGGGTCAAAAACTACTGAAGGGATTTTAACCAAACTTGGTACGATTGTAGTCCATACTCCTGGGCAGGTTATAGGCTATATAACATAACGCTAAGACACATAGGAGCTGAGCAGTGACGATAAATTTGAAGTAAGTCGGACGAAAATGCGCTTTCGAGCTCTTATCCTCGCATACGTTGATCATACACCAAAAGTATGTATTACAAAGATGATGGTCTTCAAAAGATCTACAAAAAGTCTTTAATAGTATATATCTATCTTTTATAAATTAGGCATTTCTTCAAAGTGTATTAAAATACATAAATATATTGTATTTCACATAGATATATCTTTATCAAACTCCCATATTCAAAAAGTATACTTTAATATTTATATTATAAAAAGAAATATAGGAATCGGTTTATAAACACACAAGATATAGATGAAATAAAACTTCCAAATCTCGCCGCGCCAGTATGGGTACGGCTATACGGTTGATTGTTGTTTAACGCGCGAAACGGCCATCCGCTGCATTTATAAAAAGGCGGGGGCGCTCACGCGCCGACTTCACTCACATTTTGTTTGTTTGGTTGAACGCGGTAATCTAAGGAACTACGGGTAAAAATTAGAAAAATATTTCAGTGTTGGATAGCCCATTTATAGAGGAAGGCTATAGGCTATATAACATCACGCTACGACCAATAGGAGCGGAGCATAAATGAAAAATATTGCAAAATCTAGGAAAATTCTCTTATGTGAAGCAGACGAAGTTGCGCGGGTCAGTTAGTAATTAATAAAATAACTGTCCTTCTGATTAGCAACGGAGTGTGCGTTTTAAATGCGTATGGGAAAAAATGGCTATATCACTCTCATCTGTAAAAAGTACTGAGCAGGTATCCACCGGTAACCGAACAAGGTTGATTTTATTATTTTCAGTTATTAGGCTCACTTACAAAAACAATACGAATAAAATAAAACCAAAATATGTTTTTGTTAAAAGTTTCCCCACTGCAAAAGTTATATAATGCGGTATCAATGTATCGAATTACTTACTTTATGCCCGTTGACAAACAAAATTGTACCTATGCCATTTCTACAGGCGAATAACTCAGAAATTTAACAGATCTGGCATTTTAATGAAGCTACTTTGTAGATATCGAAGTAGTTTAGCACACATATCATATAGACATTATATCAGAATCACCTACACTCGGCCAGTTTACAATTGTTTATAAAATCGGCATCTTAACGGCATCGCCTTGACCGAAGCGAAGATCCATTAGTCTCTATGTCGCCACTGGATTTACGTTTTAACATCACCGGACTAACGTTCAGCCACCCCTACGATTACCACTCGCCTTTAGAGAGCGTATAGCGTATGGTATTCATGCTTTGTATAACTTTCACAGTCACCCGTCAGCAGGCTATAACCCAGCTCTAAACAATGCCTTAGCAACACAGATGCCTTGAAGAAAAGTTACTGTATTCCAATGACAGCTACTTGACGACAAAGCGATGGCGATCTGATTGGGATCGCATGCACAGCTTTATAGTTAGCTGTGTCACACAACCTTAAGATCGTCATACGTAACTAGCATAAAATGTAATATCACGTGGAATAACTGCTATATATCCTGGAACCGTATCACAGAAATAAATGTAACAACAATCAATAACGGCTCCCACGATCGATAGGTCAAAATTAATAATACATATACTAATGAATTATTAGCATTATCTATTATATTCAGTGTAAATAACAATGATAAAATAACCCTTGCGTCCATGAAATCACCTGTTTCTTTTTTGTGTTGTCTCGTGTTCAAAAAGGTCTAAAATATTTCAGTAATATGACTCCGTTAAACGTCCAGTTATAAGTCAGATAGGGTGAGCTCCTATTTATGCTTTTGTTTCACGTAAAATCCAGCTATTATACACCGTAATCGGCCATATCACTAAATGGAAAAATAAGAACTAACAACATTAAATAAAGTGGCAACTTCAAAGGACAGAGAGAAAAATAAATGTGAAGAAAAAATGCTCGGCTTTATTTGCGTTGCTCGTATGTTACAGTGAAATATTTGTCTATAAAGTAACCGGTCGGCCCGGTTGAATGCTAAGTGCTCTGCAAACAGCCGCCAGGCATAAACACAGATTGAAAAATATAATTCATAAAGCTGAAATATTATTTAACACGACAAATTGTTCTGGAGCGTTAAAACTTCACCTGACCTTTTCGTTTAACTCACTTACTAATTAATGCGCGAAATAAAATATGGTAATCAAATACAAAAGCTGAATAAAAACCACTAGGTTACCGCAAGGGAATTCGGAGAATTGGAGATTATGATGGTTTAAGTAATAAAAATAATTATGTAAAGAGACCAGAGCTCCTTTTAGTAATGTGCACACGGACTGAACGGTGAATGGTGTAGTGGTGTAAGTGGTTGCCTTGCCCACTTGTCACGCGTCGAGTGTTGTGGGTTTGGGTAGTGGTGGACACGGGGTTAAAATCTTAGTGATTCACAAATTGTTGACCCGATTCAGGTGTTCTATGTATTTCTTGTTCAAATGTTTTTAAAATCCTCCGCTGCACAGGAGTTAATACCAGTGTGGGGGGCTGTGTCTATATAAAAACAATATTCATTAATTTAAAGTAGTAAAGTAGGTATATTTTTGTAGAAATTAATGGCCTTATTTATATATAAACCAATATTAAACATATAAGAGGTAGCTAAGTATTGCTAGCAACTAATTAGAAAAATATTCACTTACTCAACGTTGAGTTGATTTTAATAATATAACTAAGTAACAGCGGCGTGCTGTTCTTCTTCTTTTCGAGCCGATGGTACAATTACTTTAAATAGGTCCTGTCCAATGTGCAGCCACGGCAATCGCATCAGCAGTTCGTCCATCTAGTCCTGCATGGTGCACCTACAGGAACAATTTGGGCATGTCAACTGCTGTTGTTGTTGATAAACGATTAATCATTGATCAAGGCCTTAAAAGCTATTCTCTTGAGAATTAGCAAAATGCTATATAGGGATACTATTTAAAGTAAGCCTGTGAATGTCACTATGACTGCAGATTTACAATTCGGTTAATCTACTGACTTCGCAATAAAGGACGTGGTGAACGACGCGCGTCATCACTTCTGGAGCGCAGAGTATTGCGGCCAATATGTGTATGTGATCTAGGGTGTGGCGTAAATAATGGATAACCCTGAAACTGTCGACTGGCCAGATTATCATCTATAATTTACCCCACTTATATCACCATATGCCCATTTAATTTGTTTTTTCGATACGGGAGCCCAAAATTGCCTAATTCTTTAGAAAACATGTTAAAATTTGAGAATAAGTATTTTTTGCGAAGTTGTCTTAGATTGTAACAAAAAACTAGATACTGGTCTGATTATAAAAGTATTCAGGAGTGATATAAAAAAACAGAACGAGAAAATGTCGCCAATTGTAGAAATGGCAGCTGATATTGTATGAGTAAGTACGATTTTTATTTAAAATATCAAAATATCAATAATTTGGTCATCCATGGGCATATGGTGATATAAGTGGGGTAAATGATAGATGATAATCTGGCCAGTCGACAGTTTCAGGGTTATCCATTATTTACGCCACAACCTGTATATCGGTTATCCCACTCTAATTGTTGTTTGTATCTGTTATTTTAAAGTTTGTAAGAAAAGCTTCACAAAAAACGAGGATTTGCTAAAGTGTGGAATGTGACCTTTATTTAGAAATACTATTCTAGAAGTACCAAGAAAATACATACACAGTTTGACGCCTCACCATTTCGCGAGCTATTATTTTTTTCCACACGTTATAGAATGTGAGTCTATTGCCGTCTGCTACAGTATTTCTTCATAGGAAAACACAAATACACTTTGTTTGATCCGAGAATTCAGATAGATCCGAAGGTGAGACCTTATGCACGTCAGTCGTATTCACTACCGCTGCACCTACGACATAAAATTAGAAAATAAAATAACGTGAGGAAACTAACAACAGCATTTGAGGATTTGTTAAGTGTTGAAAGTGACATTATCTAGGTCTCCACAGTCGCCAGTTAAGTATTGTTTGCAAAAGCTCATAGCATGGCACTTAAGAAGTTTATAGCAAAACACAGGGCTCTTCCAAGTAACGTCGTTATACATTTACGTTTGACTACCTCGTTGATTCTGCGGCTTGGGTTTTAGAAGATGTTTGAATGTATCTTAGTCAATTACGTTTTAACCGCTGAACACATTTGGATGAAACACGGAACACAGATAGACTATATCTTGGATTACCACATAGGCTGCTATTTATTACAGAATATTCTCGTGAGCTTCACGGGTGAAATCCCAGGCTGGAACTAGTGTATATTACACCTCTGACATTCAATTACCCATTAATAATTGGTAACAGGTACGTAAATACATTTATTTACGAAGTGTATTCCTAATAATAACTGTCTATTATAGATGTGGATTCGAATTTCTCTGAAACATTTGTTTTCTATTCGGGAAATATCTATTTCAATCCAGACGTGAACTCTAACGCTGAGTAAGGGTTATCATGTTTCTCTAGCAACAATCCGTAAATCGTTTCGTGGAAATTATATTGCTGTGGTTCAACATTTATCGATTGAAATATAGTTTCTCTGAATCAAATCATCTGCATTCACCTGTAAGAATAAGTTAACGAGCTTCAGTTTAACTGCTATAGACATCAATCGATTTATAAAATTGTATATTCCTTTGAAAAAGCTTGCTTTTAACATGTTTCCACATTAATTTAATCAGAAATTAATGTGATGTCTCGAATTCCTGAAACTCGTAGCGTAGGTAACACCACAGTGTTTCTTTCTTACGTGGGGAAATACTTTAAGACCGTCCTGACGTCACCGTGATAAAGTAGTTACATTAAACTCCCTGAAAAGTTGCTGACTTCAAGTCCATATCTTAGGCACAACAACGTCCTCGATGATACATCCAGCACACAACAACAGTAATATGTTATGTCTTGAAGCTATTTTAAGACTATATTTCTCGAATAATTATTTCTTAGAAATTGATTAAACTGTTATTACAAAAGTTATAGAAGGAACGTAATGATCATGACATATTGTACGTTTTTAAATATAATTAAAGATCCTGAGTAACATGATAGCAATAAAATACCATATTATTATGTTATATATAATAAACCATTACATAATTACGTCGATCAGATTTTAGACAGCAATTAAATTTTACTGCACTGCAGTCGTTAAAATACAATCTTTATCAGTAGAGCTTCTTCCTTATTACTCTTTATGATATCTAATTAAAACAGGGCTCTCAAGAGCTTTTATAGTCCAAGCAGAGATTCAATTAAGTGAGTCAATCGGTTCCAAGTTATATGTGATTGTTTCGACAACAATACACATTGTGACTACACAGTACACAGACAATGGAGACGACGCTTTTTTTCCTATGTTAATCGCAAATATATTTATATATTTATCATAGTTAGAGCAAATGTTCTAATGATCGAGTATTTTGAATGACTTAACCGATTAAAGCAATATTCACACTGTAGCATAAATTTTGTATCGTTGGAACGATGGTTTATTACTATAATAGAATCCGATAGGTGGCGCTATAGTCAAGTTGTTTACTACTGTTATGGAAAACGCGAACGAAGTAGCGGGAATTCTTTTTTATGTAAGTATCTAGGTTTGCTGTTTTGCTTATTTCTGATTGGGCGATTCCAGTTGCTGGACTTGGTTGGTGTTGGTTTTATTATTGGCAATTTTAGCTGGTACCAAAATTTTTGCATTGTATACTTTAAATGGTAATCAGCTTGCTATTTCATTGAACCTGAAATATATGTTGCTGGCGAAACATAGGTGTAAAAAATATTTGCCTGCGTCTTCAGGAACATACAGGCCTCAGTCTCTAAAACTCTGATAAACCCCTACCTGAAATATATATACATAGAGATGCATATATATTTCTGGTAGGCAACAGAGTTTACAGATTTTCATTTGCTTCACTTTTGCTTATTAGTCTGTGTTAGTGCATCTTAAATGTCTATTCACTATAGTATTATTTTAATGTTATAGAAGTGAAACATGCGCAATTTGTCATTGCATATTGTATGTACGACAATATATTGTGCACTCACACTGAACAATACTTAAGTGCACTTCTGCTTACGTTCCCAGCATTTATCTTTGGCAAGAAAACGTGCTTTATTCCTAAAGTACTGTTACTGTACTGTGTTTATAAATGGTAAAAATATGCCTAGTCTTTGCAAAAAAGCTCATTTTAAAATTTTAAAAATCACTTATTCCTACATAGGTTCACGCCTATGTATCGTAAAGGGTAGGCAGAGGAGCACCACTTACCCTTACATGTATGTATGGTTTTGCCCCCACGTAATAATAGACGAACATTGTCGTCTACTGGGCACATATGCAAATTCTATGCTGCTGTTCTTAAACCAAGTCATAGGTCGATGATTCCACAAAGAGATCTAAAAAAAAAGTAATATTTATTTCAAGCCAGAAATCAGGCCCAATCTGAGCCTGATTTCTGGCTTGAAATAAATATGATAGTAAGCAATATATTTTTCAACTATTAAAGTTTCTGATTTCATTGATAACCTAATAAAATGTTCGCTATTCACTTTTACATTATTTGAAAATGGTTGCAACAGTAATAGTTTAAACAACTAGCTGTGCGTGTCACCGGAACCACTCACCCATTAAAACAACAAATTGAGCTTTCACTCGAAAAGCACAGAGCAGCATTTAACTTGTTATAATTATATTTAAAACTAGCTTTCGCGTACTTTGTTTAATTTGGTTTACGATAAGCGCATCTATTAGCGAATGCACAAAGTTTATTATTTCATTATTTGGTTTTTAGTACTACGTATAGAAAACCTTACGAAGATAATGAAATGTATTGAATGTGCACATGTGTGTGCTTTTCTATGCTTTAATTATTATATAGAGAACTAGAAATCAGGTCCTTTGCTACGAGAATTAAACAAACATACAACTAACTCAATGAACACCCAGAGACAGAGCAATTAATTGTTGATTTCCCAAACTAATTGAACCGCGTGGGATACAAACCAACATCACCCACCATGATTGCAACGGAGATGCGACCGTCATCCATGCAGTCAAAATCATTATTTAAAAGCACAAATAAAGAAACAGTTAAGTTATTGGTCGGTTTGTGGCAATGTATGATACAGGTTTTATACTTTTTTACTTCGTTCCAGATACAAAGCCAGAATCTGCCCAAAAGCATCTTTGCTCCAGCAGATATAATTTTCTTTAAATATTTTTTTTATTGCCATTGGTGGCAGACGAGCAAGTGGCCCACCTGATGGAAAGTTGTAACCACTGCTCATGGACTTCAGCAATGTCAGGACACAGCAAAGCCGCTGCCTACCGTGAAAGAAGAACTCTCTTTAAGCCTCGTTTGAAGAAGGACATATCATAGCGCTCGGGAAACACCGAAGCTGGCAGTTCATTCCAGAGCTTGCACGTACGTGGGAGAAATGATAGCTGAAAGCGTACCGTCTTAGAATTGAACGCTTCCAGTTGATATGGATGAACCCTGCTTCGGTGTCGACTGGTACGGTGATAGAAAGGGGCCGCTGGTACCAAATCAAACAGTTCTTCAGAGCACTCCCCGTGAAAGAGTCGGTAGAACACGCAGAGAGACTCAAAGTCTCTTTGTTGCTCCAACGACTCCAGTCTATCCGTGAGATTGGGATCATCGACGATTCGAACTGCCCGTCTTTGTAGGGAGTCAAGTGGGTCGAGCTGGTATTTGAGGGCCCCTGCCCAGAGATGTCAGCAGTACTCCACGTGCAGCCGGACCTGTGCTTTGTAAAGCACAAGATGTTGACCTGGTGTGAAGTACCGCCTCGCTCTGTTCAGTACACCCACCTTTTTACTCGCTAATTTAGCTTTGTCCTCCAAGTGACTCCCAAACTGGACTTTATTTGAGATTTTGACGCCGAGGATCCCAATACTTTCGGAGATACGGAGAGTAACTCCTTGCCATTGTGGCGCCATGATAAAAGGGTCCTTCTTGGCAGTAAACGCGCACACTTGTGTCTTCGAGGGGTTGAATCGAACTAAGTTCTGTTCACCCCATTCGGAGGCCCGCCAAAGAGAGTCCTCGACTTCAGACACAAGTTGTGTTCGTCTTTCCTGTATTATCATTTGGCAAACACCGTCTTTATATTTTAAACCTTCGGTGATGAAACCTGGGTAACATTAATTCAATAGATGAATAGACTATCAGTAAAGTAAATGAAATTATCTTAAAATTTGATTATAGACCAACTGCAGATAACATTCAGCGGTTCAAAAAATGCTATCAAATCCTAATTAATTCAATTTACATTATAATGGTTAATATGTCAATGATCTGATCTAAAATAACTAAGAAGAGTTGGTATCAAATTAGTTTAAAAGTATTACACAACAAAAATCTCTCTTCGAATCAGTAGCAACGTTATTGTGACCTTTACACGCGTATAAATATTTGTCAACGAAAAAATATAAAGCTTGGCTACATAGATAGTATGAGATAGTATGTACGTTGATTGCTTTTCTCTATGTATTTATAGGAAAGTAAACAAAACATTATACTTTCACTATTTTCTTACATACAAGAACTTTAATATAAAGCTAAAGCATTCTGAATGGAAATATCTGGATCAAGAAAATGGATCTATCAAAACGAATTATGGATTAAAAATATATTAAACTGCTCTGAGTTAAAACATTTCTCAAAAAAGAAACTAAGCTTTGTTGTATCTTTATTTTTAGCAAATCCTTATAGCTATATTACGTTCACTTTACACAGCTTACGGCAACTCTTTTAGAATAACAGGGATTTAATTCAATTTTCAATATTCTTCAGATTTTAATCAAAACGCTTTTCTTCTAAGAGCTGTAAGATAAAAATACCTACCAAGCCAAACATCCCGCTTAGTTGCTTTGCTTGATAAGTATGTCGAACCAGAGAGGAAAAAAAGGTCACCGCCATAATAATATTACACTTATAGGATATAATGACATCCATTAGTGAAACATTGCTATATCGCCCAAACTACAAACTAGTAGGTACTATTTGTTTCGATAAATCGGCTATGCATCCATAGTTAATCAATAAAAATTCTACAAATTGGTCATAAATTCACCCACTGACTGCTTCAGTAGTGCAGCAGTAGTGACTGCTCCTACTTGTTATTGGGTTTGTCCGTGAAGAAATTCTTGGTAATGTCACGGCATTTTAAAGTTGGCATAGTAAATGGAAATAGGCTCGCTCACTTTACATGGAACCATCTTATCTTATCTTATCTTTTGTGGGGGCCAGTCAGTGCAGACCGGCGACACTTCGACCCAGTGGGATCTTTTGTGTCGACACTCTCCCAATAACGACTGCCATAGATGTTCATGGCAGCCGGGACCAACGGCTTAACGTGCTTTCCGAGGCACGGAGCAGGCGATAATTGTCAATCAATACGCACATAATTTCGAAAAGTCATATAACTTCCGAAAATCAGAGGTGCGCGACGTGGGTTCGAACTCGAGACCCTCTGCATTGCAGTCTGTTGGTCTCCCCACTGAGCTATCGCTGAAACCATGACATGGAAAACAAACATGGAACCATAGCAAAACATAGCTAGCGAAATGTATTAATGTGTAGTAGAGCCTTGCTGATTTCAGCATGAATGGCCCGGCTCGACCGGGGAAGTACTACCCTCTCACAGAATATCGACGTGAAATAGCAGTATTCCTACTGTTGTGTTTCGTTTGGTAAGAGTGCCGGTTCCCGCTCCTTCTCCTTCCCACTTCCTTCTTTTCCTAAAGGGTCGGCAACGCGTATGTGATGCCTCTGGTGTTGCAGGCGTCCATAGGCTACGGTGACCACTTACCATCAGGTGAGCCGTATGCTTGTTTGCCACCTTAGTAATATAAAAAAGTGAGATGATGAGACTCTAGGTATGTAAGCACAACCACATTCGAAATATTTGCAAAAAATAGTTGTTTTTTTGGTGTATGTTGGTCTAGTGGTGACAAATAACTCGTCAAAATGTCAACGGACGATTACAAAATACACTAGCGACGTTTTCATTTATATTCAGTTATCGTACGGTTATGCGGTATTAACACGCCTATGTGGTCAAGTATGAGGGTTTTAATACTACATTTCCCACACTTCGATCATTACTGACAATTTCGTGTATGTTTTAAAATATTGATCAGAAAATCTTTTACACCTAATATAGAGCCAGATTTAGCCTAATAGATGTCCCTAAAAGGAACACAAGCGAACACACATGTTTTTCCCCTAGGAGTATTAACTGAATCACAATCTGTACTCAGTGGAAAGTGAAATTATAGTTGTTTTAATAATAGTATAAGTACTGTCGTAATGTGTAGTTTCTTCGTAATAACCTGTTCCTAGACTGTTGTACCCTAATTAGGGTAAAATTGCCTAATTTTATTATAGTAATATTGCTACGAGTAACCTAACACGAATTTTATGATTACTGTCGTAAGACTAGAGTTTTAGAGCTTTACTAAATATAATAATAATCTAAATAATGAAAACTCAACCATGAAGCAGGCCTCGTTAAAAATCGTGCTCCCATTTATAAAATCATTACAATGACTACACTGATAGCGTAGTGATTTTTAAGGTATAACTCTTACTTCTCCTAAAATTGTTTGTCCGAAAATCATTATCCATAACACATTTGCTATAAACTTTAGTAACCATAATGTTATGTTAAAAAATTCGAAATTTTGTTTTACATAATTATCTTTACTTCTACAACTATTCTGTCATCATATCGAGTACTACACCTAATAATTGAATCTCCTAATTTTGCATGAAATAAAGTCATATGTCCCAAGTATTGTATTATATACTGTGTATTATTCCGAATGTTTATTTATAATAAAATTGTTAGTCTTAAAACATTTGCTAAAAATTTGGTTTTAGTGACAGAAACAAATCGCCGCAAATCCGACTCCAGGCAGTCTTGTCTGCCCTACCCCTAAAGTGTAATTTAGAATCGCGTAGGGGTGAGGTAGCCCGTGGGCTGAGGTGCAGGAGGCTGCGAGCGAGCCCCGCAGCTGAGGCTGGCCGGCTTTGCCGCCAAGCCGCTTCGGCTTGCGTTGGTGAGCGAAAGCCGTCTGCGACGATTAGCCGCGTGGGACCGCCGGAGACCCGCAGCGCCGGAGCCGTGACAAAAGCTATATTGCTTTTGCATCTCAGCTTTGTAATACAAATTTGTTTTAAAAACATTATTAGGTTAAATAAACATTAAATAATTTGAATTCAGGACTTATAACTTTTATTGAAAACGGTTTTAAGTCTTTTGTATATTATTGATTGTAATATTTATGACAAACAAATTTAGGACATATTGTATTTAGGGATTTCAATTTGATGGCATGTGATATTATGTGACATTAAGTTCGGGCAAGTTATCATTCGGACAAATAATGATAAGGACAAATAAAATTATGGCACTTTAGATTATGGATAAAAAAGTTAGGGTACACAATAGAGAACCGGTTTTTAAGTGGTCGCCCCATCACTGCCGCCGCTCCGAGTGTTGTGGGTTTGATACCCACATGGGACATACATTTGTGTGATCCATAAATAGTTGTCTCAAGTCTGGGCGATCTTTGTATCCGTTGTTTGAATGTTTGTCAAGTCCCCCGCAACACAGGAACAATTCCTAGTTCGAGAGTTGTCTTTTTTCAAAAGGAAAAAGGAAAGGACTGATTTAAATTCGTAACATACGTCATTCTTTAATCTAATACTGTTTACTTTGTATAATAGGTGGACTAATGAACATACTTAACGCCACAACGTAAGCAGTTAGTGTAGCGTATGGACGCAGAGGGACAATCACACAATCGCCACTTGGTCGTGGCGGCTTCGTCGCATTTTTTATAATACACATTTATTGATAGGCGCGCACGAAACACGACCAGCCACCGTCTCGGGCCTGTTTCTGCACGGGCGACAGACTGCCTTAGTCTGTCGCCCCAGGCCAGCGCTCATGGGGGCCGGAGATCGTTTAGTGCCCTTCGGCGCCCGGTGCATCGACTGCGGGCAGGTAGGCTGGTGTTCGCCTCCCGTTCCCTTTCCACCACCTCCTTAGCGAACATTACTACCTCGCAGAAGGAGGCGGCGGCTACCCATGCGCTCTCGCTCGTGACTATAGACTACCATGGCTGGTAGCGAGAGACACTCCACCCCTACTGCCGCTACGAGATCACGACGCTCTTCAGCCCAGGCTGGGCACTCTTTAAGGGTATGCTGCACCGTGTCCTCGGGGCAGTCTTCGAAGTGATGGCACCGGGACGTCTCCTCTCGGCCGATGCAACATAGGTACTTACCGAAGGAGCCGTGTCCCGAGAGCACCTGTGTCGTCGGGAAGGCGAGGGCGTCAGAACGCCTCTCCAGCCACTCCTCCATGAAGCTTATACATATATCTACTTATTTACTAACCCAAAGCACAATGTTCACATACTTATATACATTTTAAAAAAACACGTTCGCAGTTTAGTAACACTAAACTTTATTAATGTAAAAACTACGCCAATATAATCTCTCGCCACCCTTATCAATCCGCGGGGAAACAACTTTGACAGAAAAAAACGAGTTATCTTATTGGCGTTCCGTTTTCTTTTAAGGTTATACAAGGAAACGTAGGCGTGAGGAATTTAAATGTAAAAAGCGAGGGTTGTTAATAGTAGGAAGCGTAATAGAAATTTATTGAAGAACTCAACGAGCATCTTTGTTTGATGATACTATCTACAGAAATTCTGTAGAGAAATTCAGTAGAGAAATTCATTTCACGCATTTTTTACTTAGGTATTCTATAATTAGTATGTAAAATTACTACAATGTCTTTGTGTATGTAAATTTTCCGATATGCATTAAGCAAGCACTGTATACCATAACCAAGTGTTCATCAACTTCCGCTCAACAGTGGCATAGTTAGTAGGGATAATTATTTAAAAAAAATTACCACCCCTTCTAATACCGGCTAGTCACTATTAGAAAATGTTGCCGCAGTTAGATAAGAGGTCCTCTCGTCACCAGATTTCAAGTATTGCGGGTTTTATCTGCGTGAGGAATAAATTAATATTGTTCAAAGTTAGTTGCCATGAGTTTTAACTTTTTACTGTATGACGTTTTTAATGGGTTATTAAGTATCGTAAAGTGTACTTAACTGCGCAGGTGTCATTAAAATATTAGTGGAAATGAGAGTACTTAATCAAAATTAAGAAAACTAAACCTTCTTTGGTAAATTCGATGCTCTTCTGCCATTAATTTCCTCTTATGACTGTGTTAGTCCAAGTTCTATGAATATTCAGCACGTTGTTTAACAAATACAAATTTTCTTGGAAACAACTATCATTAGCAGATACACAACTGTACCACAAAGTTGCCAGGCTATTAAGGACTTATGAGGTTTTCCTTACAGTTTCACTTGCCAACATGATATAAACGTATTATGTAAAAACGACTCAATTACAACAATATTCTTTTCTAGTATCCGTTAGCTGTGTTGGGTATATTTATTTATTCATAACAAAATGAATTTGTGTTAAACATGAATGGATAAATTAATCATTGATAACATCAATTGCAAATAATTAAAGTATTAAATTAATATAAATTTGTGGATTCTCAATCTATTACGAATTATAATATTGTCTTACGTTTGTTAACGCGAATGTTATTCATTGAAATTTAACTACTTTATACAACGCAATAAAATCCGTGTAAAGTAGTTTAATTTCATTATAATATATTATTTAAGAAATGTCATGTTATTTTCAATATCAAAATTATTTCAAATAAAATCCAAACATTGATATTATTTGTTAAGTATGTGAGGACAAGTGAAACGCAAGATAGTTGGATACGTACTGACGTTTATTTGACGTGTTCGAATAGAATAGCTGTATAGGTATAACAATATACAACATTTCTCCCCCTTAGTGTAAGTACACTAAATTTACATTAATAAGTTTTAATTTTCTATACATCAATACAAAAAATGGCTTATAATTAACTCTGGGAAGAGGACGCAACACCCGGTTTGACCGCCCTGATCTAAACCGATGTTACTCAGGCTCAGGCTCAGCCTCAGTGGTTTGCTCACTAGGCCGCTCTGAGGCAGCTTCAAAGAATTCTTCAGGTTCTGTGATCTGTTCCGCTCCTGAGGTTGGGTCTGCAATCTCATCCAGTTCTGAGGGTTTATGGGTCTGAGTTTCCGACGTCGGAGTACTCTGATTCTGATCACTTTCCATATTCATTCCAACCGATTGGTGTGCTGGATCATTAACAGCTAGCGCGCTGGCCTCAGGCATTACGTCCGTGATTTCAACAGCGCTGTCATGTGTGTATCTGTTGCTATCCGTTCCCTTACAAAGTACTAGTTGATATATATGTTTCTTTAATTTTACTGAGGTTTTATAATCTTCGATCAAATACATAACATTACCTATACGCTTTATAACAACGCCCATTATCCACGTAAATTTATTGTTTACAAAATACTTTTTATACATAATTATATTACCAGTCTTAAAATAATATTTATTTGTGCCTCCATATGCTTTACTCTGTGAAAACTGATTACGTTTTACAACTTCAACGAGAGCGTTAGGTGACGGCGATGATAAACGCGGCTTTGGATCTAACAAATCTAAGCGCGAACGAAGTTTCCGTCCAAACACTAACTGCGCAGACGGGCAGCCAGTTGAAGTATGTACCGAGTTCCTATAATCGAATAGGTATTTTAACAAGTTTTCGCTAGTTTGTTTTACATTATTACTCATCATCAAACATGATTTAATACCTTTCTTAACTACTTTTACGAAGCTCTCCGCCTGTCCATTACTAGCCGGATGATAGGCGGGAGATGTTACGTGCGATATTCCATTTGATGAACAAAATTGTACAAACTCTGCAGATAAAAAACATGTCACATTGTCACTGACCAAAGTGTGAATAAGACCGAACCTTGACATAAAATCATACAATTTTGCTATAACTGCAGCTGAATTAGTGTTTGTCATTTTGTATACCTCCACCCATTTGGAATAAGCATCTACTACCACTAAGTACGTGTGGTTATTAATTGGTCCGAGGAAGTCTACGTGCACTCTGTAGAACGGTTGTTGTGGGTACGGCTACGGAGCGAGCGGTGCGCGGGCCGGGGACGGTCTGAGCTGTGTACAAACGTTACACCCCCCTATCATCGTTTCAATGGCCTTGTCAATACCAGGGAACCAAACCCTACTCCGTGCGTCAGCCTTACATTTTCTATGCCTAAATGGGACTTGTGAAGCTCCGACAAAATTTTATTATGCAGACTTGCCGGTATAACTACTTTATGGCCCCGCATAACTATACCATTTTCTACTGACAACTGATTTCTACATAAAAAATATGGTAAGATACTTTTATCGCTGTTTTTTCTTTGCCAACCATTTAAAATATACTTATTACCCTGGACAACAGTACATCATTTTTTGTTGCATCGCGTAATGACTTTAAGGTTATAGGCAAACTTGCGTCGACAACAAATTCACATAAGATATCTTGTATAAATTCCGATGTTGAGCTAACAAAATTCTCCTCTTCACAATTAATACTCGCGCGAGATAAGTAATCGGCACAATTATGAGCGCTGCGAATAAATTCTATTTTAAAATTATAACCACTCAAGAACATCGCATATCGTTGCAACCTGTTAGCAGATACTTCGGGTATACCACGATGGGGACCAAAAATCGTAATTAAAGGTTTATGATCCGTTCGGAGTATAAAAGGATAGACCTACCATAAAGATATTGGTGAAAACGTCTTATACCAAATATTATAGCTGTTGCCTCTTTCTGTATTTGTGAATATCGGCGCTCAGCCGCATTCAGAGTGCGCGACGCATACGACACTGGGCGTTCCGCCCCGCCGGCGTCTATCTGCGACAATATCGCACCTAAACCGCTCGGTGATGCATCGACAGTCAGAATAATCGTCGCATTATCAAAATGTGCCATAACCTGATCCGAAACGAGTAACTTTTTAATTGTATTAAATGCATTATCATGGTAATGATCCCACTTCCATTTAGAATTTTTTTGAAGTAGATTATATAGAGGACTAAGAATTGATGACGCGTTCGGCACAAAGTTTCGGTAATAGTTAACAAGCCCTAAAAAGGATTGTAACTTATTAACATCTTTCGGAACCGGCGCATTTACAATAGCAGACACTTTCTGAGGCGACTTTTTCAACCCGTGTCTATCTATCACATAACCTAAATATTCTACTTCATCTTGGAAAAAGTTACATTTAGATTTCTGAAGTGTAAGTCCTGCGTCCTGCAAGCGACGCAAGACCTCATGTAATCTACTTAAATGGACTTCTTTAGTGACCCCTGTCACCAATACATCGTCTAACATACATAATACGCATTCCATACCAGATAACACGGACTCTATTACCCGCTGAAAAATAGCCGGCGCGCTTGCTAACCCAAACACTAAACGCGTATATTTAAACAACCCCTTATGGGTGTTTATACACGTAATATTTTGTGATTCGTCATCTAACACGCATTGGGCATAGGCTTGTGACAAGTCTAACTTACTAAACTGCTTTCCCTACCAGATAACACGGACTCCATTACCCGCTGAAAAATAGCCGGCGCGCTTGCTAATCCAATGTGCTTTGCACGCGTGGGTTCGAATCCCATCCTCGTCGCCACTGTTAAGTATGTGAGGACAAGTGAGACGCAAAATAGTTGGATACGTACTGACGTTTATTTGACGTGTTCGAATAGTGGGCGCAGCCACTATGCTATAGCTGTATAGGTATAACAATATACAACATTATTAGAAAAACTTAACATACTATTATAAAAAAAACAATAATGGAATGAAATAATTATGTAATATAAAAAATAATGCATTACAATCATATCAATAGAGTTTATCCTTGCGGTATTCATCAACACTGTAGTAACAACTTTGCAATAACAAATATTTCAATTATTTTTTAAAGTTATTATAACAAATTATAGTTTTCTTTTGACAGCTTGTATAGAATAATAGACTGTAACCGTAAACAGTGTTTGACTAGTAATAGCTATATTTAGTTTGTGCTGTATTGTACGAGATAAATCTTACCTACGCGCTACTAGCCTATTTTGTCTCTCCTCTATTGTTTCAAAATTATTAAGATTTTTATCCAGGTGGTCTATTACGATAAGAATGTAAATGTAAATGTGACATGGTGCTGTGCACCTCAATTATGAAATTATAGCATATTAAGCCGTTCTCTTTGTTACGAGTAAACTATAGAGAAGGGAACACGTTTAGTTAGACAACAGAGCGATGCTAAAATGCTAATGTTATAACTATTTTTATATTAAGGTCGAGTCTTGTAATTGCAACTAAAAATATTGGAGTCCTTACGTCACCGCTTGATAATTCTATATTCTTATGTAAAATGCATTGTTTTTAAAGATTCGTTATTAAGTAAATTTAATGTAGATTTATATCATCGTCATAAATGTAGGAAAGCTGTAAAGAATAAAAAACTATTTTATAAATTTCTGACACAGGCACAATTAGTTGCAATTACCCGTCCTGGCGGGTAATTGCAACTAATTGCTATTGTTTACTTTTTTTCTGTGGGTGCTGCTACCATTAAATTGAAAAAATATGACTTGTTCAATATTTCATAAGATTTTGATATCTATGCCTTGGTAATAAAGTTCAATTATGCACAAAATCACTTTTTATCCATGGGACGGGTAATTGCAACTATTTACCTACAAATAGTGCTGGGAACCTTGTTGTGGTTTTATCGACATGGTAGCAAAATTAAAAGTCAGGAATAGTTTATATTGAGCGTAATCAAAGCACAATATCGAACATTAATAATTATTTAAATTGACGAAACTTAAAATACTCACTTCTAAGGTGTAATTACAGTAAGTAATCTTTTAGTAATCAAACAGCCATTTTTACTTATCTTAAAAAAAAATCAGTCTTATAATCACATAGACATTTCTAATTCTATCTGAGAGATATTCGCATACTCAAAAGTAACAAAATAAAATAGGAGATCATTTACATTCAAATACCTCTACTTTATAAGGAAATATTACTGTATCTTTTTGTTTATTTAACACAGCCTTGGGCAAACATGAAATCACATCTTCTTTTTCTATTATGGAAATGTCGTTTTCGACGAACTTGAATTCTCTATTATCTTTTTTAGATTTGAGTCGTTTGGCTACAATTTTTTCTTGGTTAATTTCCTCAATAAGACAAACGTATTGCCTTTAATCGACCGAAATCCAGCCAAAATGAAATCACCCACATTGATATCTATTTTTACCTCAGATGCTTGTGGTTGTGGCATTTTATTCTGGAAATAAAATCATCAAATTGTTACCCTTTCTGTACTACTATATTATAACTTAGAACGTTTATGAGATGTATACTTACTTCCTTCGGCGTAAATATTTTCTTCTTGGCAATGTAAGTCTTCCTTTCATTCACTCTTTCGCTTTTTATTTTAGGTGTCTTTCTTTTTTGTCCTTTAGAAGTAGATGGTAACGGGTCCTGCAAATCTTCGTCAAAACTTTCTTCCAAAACAGTAGAATGTTCATATAAATTGCCTGCCTTCTGAAAATTTGTACTTATTTTGTTAACATAGAACATAGATTTCCCACGATCCTATGACCCCGGGTGTACCTATATCACTTAATAATATTAATAACAATACCCTAAATCACTTACTTCATTCTGCCTGAATATTTTGTTCTGTCTTTCTTTCAATCTTTCACTTTTTATTTTAGGTCTCTTTTCTTCTTGTCCTCTAGTAGATAATGGTAACGGGTCCTGCAAATCTTCATCAATGCTTTCTTCCAAAATATTTTGAAAAAAGAGTTCAAGGTCTTCGTCTTCTGAAGAATTAATTGAAGTATATGTACAATCGCTCTCACTGTCTGATTCTAAGGTCTTCCTCCTTTTATTTTTCTTTTCTTTGAACTTATTTATCAGTGGTTTTTTGTTCTCATTATTACTTGGTTTTTTCAGTTTCTTTAGCCGTTTAGTTTCTTCTGCTTTTTCCTTTTTTTCTTTCTCATTTTTCAGACGCTGCAGTGCATCTTTGTAAGTTAGTACTTCGCTTCCTTGACTTATCCGTTTCTTAGAAGTTTTAGGAATATCGTTACGTGAAATAGTTTTTAATAGAAGCTCTTCGAATGAAACTCGTTCTTCTTCTTTGCTTTTATTTATTGTTGAGCTGACTACTACATTGTCCAATATTTTTACGCTACAAGAATAACTGTTGGCATTGGTATTGGTATTCTTAGGACGTGAAAGTATGAAAGTATTAGGGTCCTTTACAGTCTCCCAGTTTTGAAACGTAAACTGAGTACTTGAGTACATGTTTATTGGAGCCTTTGCATCATTTTCTGTCGGTATATTTTTCTTTTTTATATCCCGTGTAATGTTTGCAATACCATTATTGTTTTCATCTGGCAATCGTCGTATCTTACTGTTAATTGTTTTAAGGCACACACTTATTAGTGTTGGTACTTCATTTTCTTTCTGACTGTTATCTTTCTTGGTGTGACTTCCTTCAACATTTTCTTCACCATTGTGATCAGTATCGTTACGAGGCTGTTTGTGCTGCTGGTGTTCTTCCCATCTTGATCATGTCAGCGTGTCGAATTTTTCTTTTGGGATTGCATCTTTGTTCAAAGGGCATATGCCCGCTTTCCTGAAGCCATTTTGAATGATAATTGGATTTAAATCATCCCATATATTAGTTATAATTCTGGCAAATTCTTGTTTTGGGAGTTTTGCTCCCACATGCAGTCTTTGCCATTTCACGAGTTCACTGTCCCATTTGTCTTTCATAGGTTTCATTGTACTACAGTCTAATGGCTGCAGTATATGGGATGAGTGAGGCGGCAGTTTAAGAACCGTTATGTTTTCGGCAACTAGAAGGTCTATGACACTTAGGTCTACATGTGTCTTATGACCATCATAGATCAATAAGACTGGTCGTTCCGCTCCGATAGCTGGCAAAAAAACGGCTTTGAGGTATTGTTCGAAAATGGTGGTCTCCATCCACCCTTTTGTACTGACAGCGTAAGCTGTATGAATGTTATAATTTTTAAACAGCCACTCGCTCCACAGATGTTTCCCTTGAAATATTATTAATGGGGGGATCTTTTTGCCAAGTGCATTCGTAGCTAAGAGCACAGTGGTGTTATTCCTCCCAGGAGAGCTTGTCGTTCTAATAGAAGGAAACCCCATCCGACCCACAACTTTAGTTTTGGTGGGGTCACTACAAAAGCTGGTCTCATCCAAATTATATATACATTGTGGTTTGTCAGCCAAATCACACTCTTGTATTGTTCGTTCTAACATATCAAAATAATTGCAAAGTATGAACGGATCACATGCTTTTTTTCGAGCTACTTCCACAGACTGCGGCTTTTTCAAACTTAATTTGTTTCGTTTTTTAAATCCTCTGAACCATTCCTTCCCAGGATAGTCATCTTTAAATCTCGTAACAATTCCGTTCCTTTGAATATAATCAGATATCAACATTTTTACTTCCTTGGAGGTTAATGGATACCCACATTTTTCCATCACATGGAGATTAGAAGCTACTTTAGTTTCCCATTCTTTTGACAATTCTGTAGGTCTGCCAGGCGTTGGCTGTTTAGCACCGCGTGTTCCATATAGACGATGAATAATGGTTGACCTCGGTATTCCGTATTTTACTGAGGCTTAGTAGCTATTGATTTTTTTTTGTCGTACATTTTCGATAGCTTCTATTAGATCAGCTAAAGAATACTTGGTCTCTTTCTTTCGTTTATATTTTGGCATCTACAAAATAAAATAAAAAGATACTCAAGAACTAGAAAACAGGTCATAGAGGTAATACAATATTTTTTGGTAGTACAGTAGTACATTGAATAAACTAAGGTGACCTAAGTGCCCAGGATTCCATTTATCAAATACTGAGATGAACTGAAAATAATTCATTTATTATTCACTACTACATAAGTGGATAAAAAAAATTACTTATATTTGTTTCAAAGGGCGACACTAGCGACAAAAGTTTCAAATATATAAACGAACTATTTAACTACTGCTTAGTATGGATAGTATACCTTTCGATAAAATATTTTTATCGTAGTAGTAATTTTCATTGTCGCATCACTAGCATTATCATACTTCATACAAAAGCAGTCAGATAATTGCAACTAACCTAAAAATTTTAAAATAGTTGCAATAACCTGACTTTTGATTTTTAGTCTGGTAAATGTAACTGAACCCATAACTTGGGCTAGATTTATCGTGGAATGAAACAAATACGTAAACAACAACTTACCGTGGTAGATAATCACTTCCTTTATGAATAAACTTACAAAAAACCACAAAAAACAGAATTAAATACTAATTACGCACCGCGTGTACGCCGCGTCACTCCGAACAAAATGGCGGTTTGACTAAAAGTCATGTCATTCTCACAGTTCAATAGCTATCAGCGCCATCTTTATTTTTTCATTGGCCCTTAGGATAGAAGAACATTATAACGCCTATCGTTGTTCAAAACAGTGATGATAGATGGAGTGATTTAAATTAGTTGCAATAACCAGATAGTTGCAATTACAAGACTCGACCTTACCTAAAAGCAAGGCGACTGAAATGCAGTATTTTCCCGTACAATTATTTCAAAAAACACTATCTGCAATGTATGCTTGCCATAAATTCATTTCGTATTTTATTCACGGTCGTATGTCCCGGTATGTACAAATACTACGTCAGTCACAAGATGAATGCGAATGCGCCCGCGATACAAACTGAAATTGGAGTTCAAAATTTACATTTCACCAATTATCACTTCTGTAGTCATGTGTTTTATGAACAGAAATTGAATTTATTGATATTGCTCAATCATTTTATCGTGCTACATGATTGCCGTTTAATACATATATTGCGGTTGTCGGTTCTTCGCGCGATATGGCCACCCCATTGCCACTTCAGCTTGCTAATTCTCTGAGCTATGTCGATGACTTTGGTTCTCTGTCGGATATATTCGTTACGAATCCTATCCTCCAGAGAAACTCCGAGCATAGCTCTCTCCATAGCTCGCTGAGCGACTTTGAACTGGTGGACCAACTGTTCTTGAGTGGAGACCGCGACTCGGCAAACGTAGTGTAGGACGCCCTCCGACGAGGTGGGATGACGATCTGCGAATGACTGCAGGCAGATGCTGGATGCGGCAAGCTGAAGACAGGGAGCTATGGCGCTCTTTGGGGGAGGGCTATGTCCAGCAGTGGACTATTATAGCCTGATGATGATGATGATGACATATATTGTCACTAAGTTATGTTATCGAAACCACCAATGCTGCAGAGCTAGGCAAAAGTATCGCACAGTTTACCCTACTTTTCGCCAACTAGTCTCATGTGATAGTGAATAATGCTGTCGAGTAAAGGTGAGCCTTTCACTCTGCTACTTAAAATTTACAAGCAGAAAATTAAAACAGTATTTTGCTAGATGCGGGCATCGAATGCAATTTACGTTACTGGACTGAAAAAGCGAATTTGCCAAAAAATTAACCTTAAAAAGTAACAAATATCTACATATATAATAAATAGATGTTCCCGCGGTTTCACCCGCGTTTATCGTTACTGCGCCGCCACCGTGGGTCGTAGCGTGATGTTATATTAAAAATAAATGCTATTCTATTCTATTCTAGCCTTCCTCAATGAATAGGCTATCCAACACTAAAATAATTTTTCAAATCGAACCAGTAGTTCCTGAGATTAGCGCGTTCAAACAAACAAACTCTTCAGCTTTATAATATTATAGTATAGATGATGTCAATAATTAGCTTTGTGGCAACATTTAGAACATTTTTATAATTTCAATATAAATGTTTTATTTTACAAATTACATCTGCAAAGTGTTACAATAATATTTTATGCCACATTCATCGTATGTTTCGCCGAATCAGTACAAAAATGTAATTTAATTAAAATTGAACAATGAATAAATACAGTGATACAGAATCCCATACGTATAATTCAATTTGTAACCAAATATTTTAAATTAATAGAAATTGTAAAGATATTTATTATTCAATAGACGTTTCAGACTTTCTTTATAAATGATAGTCGTATCGTACAGTTACGTCATGGTCTGGTGAGCTGCCTTTAGAAGTAAAAAAAAACTAAATTAAACAGTAGAATCACGTACTCAATTACAGGGTTTAGTTGACGACAGGCAAACTACTGCGACTACGCTGCCATGACATTAATTCAAACATATAACAGTATTCGATAAGACACTCCTAGTTTCGCAAACATCGCCAAACATATGAGCGAACTTGGGAAATCATTCAAAGGAAGTGTAAGTCGCATACGGGAAAATTTGCTACCTCCATGCGTTCCCCTGAGACATACAGAATTTACATTAGTTAAACTACAAGCGACGGTCTTAAGTTTAACTTGATTGCATGAAGTCTGGAGGCGAATTCGTAGGTTAGTAGGTACGACGTGTATGCTCTCATGGATAACACACACATTAACGAACATAAAACTAAGGTACGTGCCGCTGCATTCAAATAAGCTAAGTGGAAGTTAAAAGCATTTTATATTTTTCCTCTAAGTATTCTTTTTTATTGTTAAGTGTTTTACCTTAGTTTTATAGTAAGTGAGGCAATGTAACCTAGTATTTAGATGTTATATCACTAGGCAGCACGACCGTATCATGTACGCTAATAATTTGCATCGGTGGATCTGGATGAACAAATAAATTCAATGTCATGATCATAGTTCCAATATTGGCGTGTAGCATTTGCTTATATGCCGTAATATGATACCCTAGCTAATGCTAATGCCTGTTTCTCAGATGGGTGGGCAGAGACCCCGCATTGCAACTTGGTGCGATGTTTGTAAATCCCTTTAGCTTCATTCACCCAAATTACTTTCATAAAGCACTCTCTTTGATTTAGGGTATTCTTAACTAGACGTTTTTTACAGGATGTAGATGTTTTTCTGTAGATTGTCATCATTCAGATCAATAAAGTATAGGTATAAGGAGTATGTGAATAGTCACATACGCCTAACTTTCTTGATCTTTGGCTAGACTAAGGTAAATATTATTAACCTGTCAATTATTGTGTCCTTATTGTGTCTGGTCATACAATAGGTAAGAACAGACAATTTAGAAGTTCTACAGATACCTTTATATTATTTTGTTGATATACACACATTCGAACCGTCAAAGAATACATTATTATTAAGCCTTTGTGCATTACAAAGTATTAAAAGTAAATTACTGATATATCGTCATTGTGCAACTGATTAGTAAAAACATTTCAGTTTCTGCCTTATGTTATATAAAAAGACGACCATTGTAACAATTTAAAGTTGTCGTTTACTTACGTGCCTATTGCCACTTTCTATTTGTTTTTAGTAAGACTGAAAATTTATTCATTTAAATAAAATGCCAAGTTTACTAAAATATATAGAAAAAAGAATCTGTCAAGAAAAAGGAGCCATCTACTTACAAACTCAAACAAAAAAATCTAATCTTGAAGACAGACCGTTGCCCCACAGAAAGATAATATAGGAGCAGAAATTGAAAATAAAACATTGGCATGAAAAGTTTGTAGCTCTGCTACACTCTCAGTATTGATTTTGCATGTACAAATACATAATACACCTAGGAACTGTATTACGATGTCACATCTAAAAAATAATAACCACGCTGGCTCCGTGCAAACTTTTATAAAATATGTAGATACCAATGAAAACAGCCAATAAAAAATGCGGATGCGGTTGCCGAGTATTAAAAAGCGATGCATATTCCAATACAAACTCCATTGTTTCGTGAAAATTTTGCATTGTGTGTATTTATGAAACAAAAAAAGATATGTAACGGGTAATTACTTTTTCGTGTACGTTTGTTAATGACGTACTATTATGATTATTTATTTATGGTATTGCGTTTTGTTCTCTCTTATGTTCAACTTTATAAAAATATGCCTGTAAACATTTTAATATGATTGATGTGAATTAAATATATAAACTTTGGTTGCTAAAGTAATATACAAAATAACAAATTGTACTATCATGATGAGTAAAATACACACATGTAACGTTTAGAACGATATTTTATATGGTATAGTCTTGCATGCATAGAGCCGGTCATAAATCAATGTCAAAAAAATGAATTTGCCGTGCTTTACGATGAATATTAATGAAATTTTATGGGCCGGCGCAATATTCTACGCTGCGAATGGCTAAAGACAGCGACATCCCAATATGAGCAATTACTCGTTTAAAAAAGCTTCAATTTATTTCACAGGTTTTCGATTAAATATTGCTTGTTCCCATACCTATAGTACCTACACCTGGCTTTGTACGAACACATTGTTGATAGTAAATTTAATGAGCAGTACAAATAATTGGGTTCAAAGTATATGTACTTCATTAATAAGTGTCGTGTCGTGTCGTTTCAGTAAATAGACAATAGCTAACACATTCTGTGTACAAAGATGCGAGAATCTGCTGTTATATTACCTAAGGGATTACTTATATACTAAGACGTTATAATATCTTAAGATGCCGATAAAAATGGCGTATCCCTGCCGTCACCAATTTCTGCATAATCACGTATTTTGTATTGGTTTTGTTACAGTTACCGTCTGGTTACAGAGCAAAATAAACAAAACACGCACCCATGCCATGTTTACAGTTGATACGTTATTTACATTTGAATAATATTAAACAAGAAACAACATAAATGGACTTTAAAACAATGAACGGTATTTCAGCGCAAGAGTTGCTGTGAAACTGCTTAGTTAAACTATTTAAGCTGTAATGTGTATGTATTCAGACGTTTATATAAAATGTACGCAAAAAGGCTCCGTAACAATATTTAAATGCTCCTTCCTTCCTCATATATCCGCATGTTAATAATCTTACTGTAGACATTTGAACCAGTTGTCAAGTTTAACAAACGTAGCTACTCACATGTAATTCTCTATCGACACGGTTACATCGTTTAAACACAAATTAGACTTAAGTACTTTGGGGTAATCGGTACTTGTAAAGTTATAATTACTAACTGTTCGTGCGCACGAGACTGGCGGCTCGGGGCAGAGGGACCAAATGTATAAATCTTACATGATATAATTCATACAACGTTCGAGCCCTTGTACTTTACTGTAAACTTACAAGTTTGCTGAACATAACGAGTAACTAGTAAGTAGTGTATACCATTGTTTTATTGTTTTTGTGTAGGGATTGAACCTATTCTACTTCATTGATAGCAATAAATGAATACACCGTAATATTTAGATGTAAATTGATGCACCAAGGCGTCACGCTGATTATTTATCATGAACTCACTATTATAATGTAAGTAACATCCAGATAAACAATATCATAAGTTATGGGTACCGAGACCCAAACCCGTACAATATTAGTACACTTGTTCACACGATGCCACCTATGGTGCTAAGACTTGTTAACAAGTATCAGTTACTAATTGTTAATTGTAATAAAGTTAATATGTACCAAACCCATTATATTTAGCACCCAGTGTTGTTCCCAACCAAGACGTGTGGTCTACATGTATTAACACATACACAAGTTGAGCTAGTATATAAAACCATTATAAATTAGATTTAATTCATTCTATTTGTAAAGCTCATGCTGACCAGACTGTATTATTTAAATAAAGTATTTTTTTTAAACATGTGCGCGTTCATATTTGACTAGGTTAAAGACTAGGTATAAGGAAATAAAAGAAGGAAAACAGAAAATCTCAAATAAAGCCTTATCTATGAAATTATTCATAATGGCTTTATTTAAGAATCATGTTTTTTTAAATATTATCGTTCGCAATTAATGTTTTAAATTTTATAATTCAATGGCAAACATAAAATATTATGAGTGCAAAAATGTGTAAATAAGGTACTATTTACACATTTTTGCACTCATAATATTTTATACCTGTAGTAGTAGTATTAGTAGTATAGTAATTAATCTGTTAAACGATACATTTTGTTTATATAAGTAGATTATTCATAGATGCCTGCACTATTTGCGTGTTGGATCTCACCAAACAAATCTAAAAAGCGTTTTTATTTGCGCCAGTCGATAACGTGCTACGTGCGATAGAGTCGTTTATTCACAAACTGGATCTTCTATTCAAGTTACGAGTTCCCGGAGACTCAGCGACTACAACGAGAATTCTGTCCCTCAGTGACTCGATACAAAATTTGTAAAGATGTCGCATCCAGGATCCTCTTCTTATCTCAGACACAAATAAAACTATTTCCTCCTCGATAGATAGCCTTCCAATGCTTTTACAGAACCCTTTTGTACCTGAAGTGTTCTACAAATAACAAAACCAATTTATACAGTATCTTAAGGATCTTTTAATAAATAATATGCAAAATTCAATTGAATCTGGTGCTATTGTTTTTATAAGGCAATTAAAACATCTTGGCGACCTAGAATCACGATTTGGCACCGATCTGAGTTGCGCATTACCCATTTCATTTCGCAGCTTTCTGTGTGGCTGTTTCGAGAATAGGAAATTGTGCTATGTTGCGAAGACATTCCTTTGAAACATTGAATATTTAATATGCAATTATAGATGCAGTATCACATTTTTATGATTAAGTTTGCTGCGGTTCGTATGGAGCTATGGTTGCGACGCATCGCATGCTAATAGTGTTGGTTGACAAATGTTTCCTTAGGTGAAAGACAAAGTCGTGACTTTTCATTTGTCATGATTATATATTAATATCATCTAAAATTTTACAAACTCAGGCATAGGTATAATGTTATGGTAACCAGTCTGAGGCGAAAGCAAACATAGCTTTATTACATTTGCGTTGTACAGAAATATTTTATATACAATTTATATAAAGTGCACCAACAAGATTACGCCATCGCCATCCATGCATGGCGTAGTGTTAGGCGTAAAGCACCTCGCCGCCGCCTCTGCACCGTGTGCTGTGGGCTTGATCCCTGTACGGGACAAAAATTTGTGTGATCCACATGGTGATGGTGTCCTTTGTGTCCCTTGTTTGAATCTCTTTAAAATGCTCCGCGACTTAGGAATCATCCCTAGTGCGGGAATTGTCGTTTATAAAGTACAAAGTACAAGTAGCTAAGTACTCATTTACATAATCATAACATTTATCTCAAAGACATCTTTCACTAAATTAAAAATTACATAGAATTTGCATGCACGACATTTTCGAAAATTGTTTAGGTAATACAATTTGGAAATATGTATCTGCAAACCACAATCATTAAGTTATGTCTATTTCAACTTACATAATTTTGATACAAAAAAGGTCTTTCATATTATATAGTCAATTTCAATACAACAAAATCAAAACGTATACAAACGGTTCATTGACATGACCATAGACATTTTAGTGATGTCCAATAGTAGCGTCAATTGTAAATTAATTAATTACCTAATCGAATCATGCGATTTGATGCAGCAAAAGACTTAGAAATGAAATAAACACTGCTACAATTTTATCTTACCGCGCTATAATTGTGCCCATCATTCGATGTCCGCAGTTGACCAAACAGGATATAGTAGATATACAGTAAAAAAACATTTGAAAGGTATATAATTTTTAGTATTTTCAGTTGTCTTGACGGTCAGGAGAATATTTTTTAGAATGTTTAAAATATATTTATATTTCTATTTTTGTATTGCTTTTGCGGCTAACACTGAGTTGCAGTGGCCAGTCGCATATATTTTATTTAACGCCCGCACTATGTTTAGATCTTGTGTACCATTAGTTAGCAGGTCTATAATGCCATAATGCCAATAATTGACAGATTAATTTACATTTTAAAATTCCTCTAAATACCGTGTGCCTATTTTATTGAAAATAATTTTAACTTTCTTTTTGTTGAACAAATTTCGATTAACTAATCAATTACTAAAAATGTTACGACATAAACGATTTATTTATTATTTATCACACACACCCTCACACCCTCACACACACACACACACACACACACACACACGCACACGCACACGCACACGCACACCTATTAATTAAGGAATTTTTCATACTTTGTTAATACTTACCATATTGTAAACATACGTATAGATGTGAAAGAGCAGGGTGTCCTAGTACAAAAGTATTGTTATATGCTTAAATGGATACTCCAAATACTAGGTTAAGGAAACACCAAATGTTTACGAAAGTAAATATTTTTATTTTTATTTTTTTATTTATTTATTTTGGGGTACAACCTTATGCAATCATAAATTATAGATATTTTTTCATCTAACACATAACTTCATTTTTCGTCTAAGATTTTTCAAATCATATAATTATTTATTAATCAAACGCCAATTGCTTTAAAATACACAAAGATATCATGTGAAAACGTTGAAAATATGAATAAATGTGTTACTTATTCCATTTAGTAAGTAATTATGTAATAAATTTAACAAATTTGACATCAATTTGGTTTGTATACATTTCCATCCAAAGGGATTGAAATGGACTATACAACATTCACGCAAACTTAAAATAATATTATATAACACTAGCTTTTGCTCGCGGCTTCGCTCGCATTAATTTAGAATTTGACAATCAATTCGGGTCGTACTCGTCCAGAAGTGAGAAAATTTTCATACAAACTTCATCCCCCCTTCCGCCCCTTTAGGGGAGAGTTTTATCCATTTCACCTACACAGATATTTTTCAATTGTAACCGAAAACTTATGTACCAATTTTCATACTGCTAAGTCCAGAAACGAGAAAATTTCCATACAAACTTTACCCCCATTTTACCTTTTTAGGGGGAGTTTTGTCCATTTTACCTACACAGGTCATTTTCAATTATAATCCATAACTTTTATACCTATTTTTATATTTATAAGTCCAGAAATGAGCAAATTCCATATAAACTTTACCTCCCTATTTCAACCCCTTAGGGGTGGAATTTTAAAAAATTCTTTCTTAGTACACCCCTACAAATTAAAACACACATGCTCTCCAAATTTCAAGTTCCTACAACCAGCGGTTTAGGCTGTGCGTTGTCTCTAAGTCAGTCAGTCAGGACATCTTCCTTTATATATATAGATTGATTGGTGTGACAATCTGAGGGTTATTTTATGTTCAATTACATTCTAAAGATATTTCATAAGATCTGCTAACAATTGCACGAAAACAATAATGCGAGGGTAGATAAACAAGGTAAGTATACCGACTAAGCGCTTGAAATCTCTTGTCTGCTGTTAATGATCGTTGGCAGTTGTTGATAGACTTAAGGATTAATATATATAACCAAGCTGTATTAATAATTATTATTTATTGAACTGATTTTTTTTACATATATTTTCACTGTGTTGTAATTATATGAGAACATGACATGTATTATGTGTCACTGACACCTGTACTAATTCGCTGCAACTGTTTTGCACTGTATTTTAATAAAAGATTTTATAATTAACATAACTTTTTTTATTTATTCCTGTCATAATTTATTAATTATTCACCCATTTTAATATATCGTATAAATCTGTCATTATTATATTTTATAAATGGTTAACTATCAACAACTATGTTTTATAAAATCCCTTCGAAAGAGACATCAAACTACTCATAAAGAATGTTCATCGTCGCTTAAGTCAACTTGCCTGTATCGTTAACAAAACCCTTTTGATATTTAAACAAAATAGCTTAGTCCTATTATCATCGAGTAACGTCGGTTCAATCATTTTGCTGTCTACTGAATAAGCACTGTAAGGTCACTTAAAACCATTTTGCCTGCTGCTGCTTAGTGACAATGTAGGATGTTAAATAATTTTTCTTTACTCTAAAAATAAGGCGATACAGATCATTTTGTATTATGCGACATTTATTTTGGAACTCATATCTGTTTTTTTATTGATAATTAATTATTATACCAAAACTTTAAGGGTTTTATTGCAATAAAGATCCGCGATCCTCATTAAAGTAAGAGCAGTAGTTATTTTTAACGAATTTTTTCCAAATTTTGAATGTTTAAATGGCTCTCCTGTAAAGTTCGTAAAATGTCGCTTAAACCAAATAGCCTTTCTCCCCTCGATGCATCATACAACGTGCAATTTTAAAAGTTATTAGTTTGATAAATTGCTTAGAGATTTACCGGCGTCACTATAGACATGCATAACGCGTACACCACAGGTTTAACATTTGGATTAGCAATAATGCTACTCGCTATTATGACTAAATGGTGAAGGTAACGTCTGCCTTTCAAAACTTACCGCCTACGTAAGCACGAACCACTTTGGCTTGCTTCCTCTTTTACAATGCGTACTGTTAATAATAGAATTCATCACCTATGCCTGAGTTATCTGATAAGTAAAACGTGGGCTCTTTAAAGTCGCGAGGGATTATGTATCTTCTAGACAGACGAAGTTTATCGTTGTTTAACATCAGGTGATATTAGCGTGTCAATTGTTAGAATGACATAATTGAAAACCTATTGTATCTTGCTATAATCTATATGATTTCTTGTGCGATTTACATATCTAGAATAACTAAAATTTATTTGCCAATTGGTTTTTATACAACAATATTGAAAGAGATTTTAGAAGACAGAAATGCTTTTTTAAGCTAGTAATATATTTTGTGCCAATCCATTTTATTTTTCTTATAAGTTAGGTTTATTAATATAAGTTAAGTTGTATGTAATGATTGTTGTTATTAAATTATTAAATTTTATATTAATAACAAATATTTGAAATAACAAGACAGATATTATACGTAACGTGATGGTTTTAAATTATAAATTCAAATTAGATTCTTAATATTCTACTGATTCAAAAAAAGTTGATTAAAAATTATATTTTATGATTATTATTATAAGCATAGAACATTTATTTTTACGAGTTAATATGTATATTAAAGATATTTTAAAATACTATCAGTACCTACGTAGAATTCTGTCTACGAACAAACTTTCTAAAGTTTTATTACAGAGAAATATATAGTTGTTTTCGATTTGTACACTCGCTGAGGTATTCTTGGATCTTACTTAAAACTACTAAAAGTCTTTTTGCTTACCAAACTTTATCAATTACTTAACTTTTCAAGTTAAATAACTGTAATATTCATGAGTAACTAAAATAAATAATGGAGCAATTTCCATAAAACTATAAACTAATTCAGCGTCTTCTTTGTGACTTTGCTAAGCGGAACGACTTAAAAATAGCTTGTAACGTCGGTTATACAAATTACGTTTTATTACAGGGAATGCTGTTCGTTAACGTTTTATTTAAACTAGCGGAACCACCTTTATCTTATAGTAAAAATAGTGTTGAACCCTAGGTGAGTGGTGGTGGTCATTTAAGTTTATATGATTTATTATTATGCGCATATACCATACCGGTAGCCTACTACTAAAATTGGCTGCCAAGAGAGAAGGCTAGAGTTCCAATCCATTGCAAAAAATGTTATAAGCTAATTGTTATTGTGAGACGACCTGCAGGTCTATGCAATTTTCATATTGATATAATTTGTATTTGTATTGATTATAATTATGTCATGTGACGCAGCTCACGACCAGCAAAGTGGATTATGGTCTAAGTCTATTTAATTACTAGGTCCGTCAATACAACAACACAACAATAAATCGATGTTGTAAATTATGTTTGATATCGTACAGCAACTACGTATGCATACATAAAAGCGACTTGTATGTCTATTCACTCTATTAACTGTCCACGTTTTGCGAACATACATTCCCCAACTTCAGCGGCCACCGTTTCGCTCGATAAAAGCTAGCACATTTTTTGCACGTCGGATATTTTGGTCAGGAATAGAATTCAATTAATCTGACTGTTTTATCTCTCTATTTTAGAACTGTCCATCCGTGATTGACGTCACTCACAACGAAATATTTCAAAAACTTTTCTCAGTTTGTTATTTTTATGATTTGATATAAAAATTTTATGCAACTAATTTATAAAATGTATTCTGTTTCAATATGTATTATTTGTGCGATATATAGTTAAACCTAATTAATGTGTATTTTTTAATTGAGAGAGATGTGTCGTATTTGGTATGAAGTACAAAATAAGTATATGTTTTATGCATTCTAGGAAAAATGTATAAAGCGGAACACAGTTGAGGTTCTATTTTATTTCTAGGTATGTCACAATAAGACATGGGAGATCGAGCAACTACTACATTTATATATGTCTCACATTAAGAAGTACTTATACTAATTACTCAAGGCAAATTGTTTTTTAATTACTTTCATTACATACATTATCTTTCTTTAAAAATCGCTTATTTTAAAAGTGTCTGTTAGTCACTCTATCTATTCTTTGAACAATCTTTTCCAACTTTCCTTCAAGCTGATTGCAGTATGAAAAATTCATAGCGATAACTTTTCTTGGACGTTTTTCTGCATTAAAATATCTTCGCAAATTTTAAGGCGCTTTTCATTATAGTGAAGACTAAAACTAATTAGAAATGTTATGTAATGTTATGTATAGTTACGTATCATATTAGGTATAGTCTTATAAATTTTAAAACTTTAATTCGTCTCTACTAGCACTTACGGACAGACTTTAGGTACGCACTACCTACTGGTATCCCTACTATCTGTAAAACGCGCACAATATGAAATTTATCTGATATAATTCTATTTGCAAACTAATGAGTATTTGGTTGTCTGCAACTTAAACAAACTCAAGCATCGACCGTAAGATGAACTTTACTAGACAAAGCATACGTAGTCTCACCCCTGTTTATGCCTAAATGGCTAGCTAGAGACATATTGTACATGCACATACACATATTGTACAGCACATGACATATTGTACAGCTTTGTTGTACTAGGCCCATTTGCCCACTTTGTGCTATTACTGAAAATTGCCTAAAGGAGAAATCCAATAACACCGACACCGACTCGGAAATTAAACTCCAGACGTTACGATTAGACGCAAACATTTAGCAATGAGAATTTAGATATAAAAAGTTGAGAAAGTAATATAATGTTCTAAAGATTTTACGTGAAAAATATTTGCCATCTGTGTTAAGTGTTCGTAAATCAATGTTGCAACATTAGTATTTCAAATTTTGTTTAGTGTTTAGTATAGATATTTGTTTATTGTCAAAAGTGTTAACAATATAAAGTTACTTAGCATAATTGTCTGAATGCCAAATACTTCATTCAACAGCTGAAAAGTTACGTTTGGGCAAATTCTGGTATTATTGTTACACGTGAAATATTTGACTTACTAAAGCGAAGTAAAGCACAAAGTAGAGAAGCAGAGTGAAAAATAAAAAACAAGGCTTCGAAGCAAAACGGGATAGAAAAAACTCTACTGCATCAGTAATTAAATGTTCGATTGCGCGAAGTAAAGATGCGCAGAATGACCGGTAGCGAAGCGAGGAGCGTGGGTAAAATAATTAGATACTTGAAAAGAGATTCTCATTTTAAGCTCTACTCCCACACTAGGAATTAACCTTTTTGTTGTGGGGAACTTTATAAACATACAATTAACGAACACAAATACATCTAGATTTAGATCAATCATTTGCGGATCACGCCAATAATTTTTCCTTGTAGGATTTGAGGCCACAACACTCAGCGCGGCGCATTTTATTTAAAGGTAAACGCGGGTAGGGTTTATGTTTGTATATATCCTTATCTTAATATAACATGTACTTAAAAATACATATACTCACACTTGTGTATTGGTACACAAGTGTGAGTATTGGTACACAAGTGTGAGTATTGGTACACAAGTGTGAGTATTGGTACACAAGTGTGAAGGAGTAGGCAGAGGTGTATTATCGCTACATTTTGTTAGTTATGTCTTAAGTCTAAATTAAGGGTCGAGCACATTGCCTTATGCTGACCACGATTTCAGGCTCCGAGCAGTTACTGCGAAATTTCTAATAGTAGGTACTATGACTATTGCCTAATCATAGAGTCGAATCTAGGAGAACACAATCAGCCGTTTACATAAGCGTAACATATATCATGGCGGTTCCATGCGACAGTTATTTATAAACATTAATCATAGTCCATTATTACAGTAGAGGATAATAATACTATATTAGTATATACATCGACACATATGAGAAATAGATCATGCTGTTTTTTATATAACAATAATCGCAAACAATCCTAACGCCCACTTCATGGTAAGCGGTTACCGTAGCCTGTAGTCCTGTAGGCGACTATAGTAACACAACATAAGTTTCATCCGTGTGTTGCTAACACAATGAAATGCAATTGAGAATAGGAAGAAAGGTACGCGATGACAGAGGTAACTTAGCGTCTTTCTCACTCACCGGGCGAAACGCAGTAACATTGTTACTTTTACGCCATTTTCTGTAAAAGAGTTGTATTTCCCCAAACGAGGCAGCTTATTCGAATCATCCCTAATAATTAATAACAGCCATATCCATGCTAGAAAGAACCAAACTTCCAGCTGCCAATAACGTTTTTTTCAATTGTCCAGGGGATGCCAATCACAGAGAGTATTTAGCTAAAACGATCAAAACAATTGTGTTCGTTTAATAGGTTACCGATTCAATAATTTGAATCGAATACTGTAATTGGAGTTGGTAAACAGTTATTACTCTCTCAGGGGTTAATTAGTCTAATTTACTACTAACGAGGGTTTGGGACAAATGAGTAGATATTTTATATTTAGCTCGTCCATGTTATAGCAATGAGTTGCCATATAATCGTCTTTGATTGCCCATTATTGATAATTATTACGTCTGCTTTATTGGACCAGTGGCGAAAGGTTGAGCTCTGGAGCAATGGTTCCTCGTAAGGACCCGGATAAATTAATAAAGTCTTATGATTTTTGTGCTCGAACATTCTCCCCAGCGAAGAGTGTTGTAGGTTAGGCAGGTATATACAACCAAGCGGCACTGAAAATTATGTAATATACAATTTCATGTTACTGTCGTATATCAATATCATGAAATGAGAATTATTTTTATTACTACTACGGGAGTTGTCGTTTTTAGCTAATACAAAAATGTTTTTCTCGATTTAGCTGCCTGTATCAGTTTGACAACACACATTATAAGCTAAATTGCTTTTATAAATAATTCAACTGATATAAAATTTAATATCGTGTTCAATATCAAAGCATTTACAAAGTAAAATTCTGTCGCTCACAAGAAAGTATAAAGACAACCTCACGATAAACTTTGGTGCTTACATATTTCAATTTTCTTTAAAATATTTCATTTTATTGAAGATCATATTGACGATTTATGCGTTTTTTTAAAGCAGCAATAAACTTTTGTGGCATAATATGTATTTACATCGCAATAATAAAGTAGGATTAAATATGTTAAACGCTAGAGTAATCTATTCGATTTTTGTTCAAACATAAATCATGTTTTAATTAATGTCGATAATGTACATACATAGACATAAATACTATAAACGTTTTTACCTATATGTGATTATGAGGTAATCTAAATATTCTAGTGATTCAAATGTATTTAAATAATATTATTTGTTAATCGAATGCAGCAATTGATTTATTATGTATTAGCTTTACACAAACTAATGTGCAGTCGAATATCCAAACGAATCATCGCGCTGTAAGCTAAAAACATGTCGTGTTTGCTAATAGACACAAAAAAATCGTGACATATATTACGGTTAATTATTCTTATGTATTTGGATGTGATTCGAATAAAAATCAGTGACAACGATAACATACGAATACAGGCTCAAAAAAATTTCAAGCCTTTCTTTATTTTCCATAACAATCACACATCGCTGCATTTATTTTTTTTCTATATGACAAAGGCGCTACAAAACAAAGATATTATTATAGCCGAGATGGCTAAAGAAACAATACGTAACAAAGGCTATTTACTACAAAAATATGACATGAAAACAAATAATTACGTCAGTGTGTGAGCAAAGCCGCGTTTGACAGCTAGTACTTTAATATTTCAGGGCAATCCAAAGTAGAGTGGGATTTATTAGAAGAAATTTATGAGATTTATGCGCTCAGATGGTGCACTTGAATGGTGGCGACAAGTATGGAATTTAATTTTATCGTGAGTGCTTTCTGTTTACTCGTTATAAAGAATAACCACGAAGAATAAAGACTCGCTGCGTGGATAAAAATATTATATTATCGCTTGCACTTTTATTGATGATAAATAGAAAACGACTTGCAGTGTGAGATATTTTACGAAAACAAATCAATTTTCGATGTCTTTCAATCGCAATAATGAAAACAGAAATATTAATTTATTTTTAGTTGTACTGACAAACTTAAAATATCGTGGTATGTGCTGTTGGCCCATAAGTAACTATAATGAATTGTAAACACAAATTGATTCAGTGGATTCAAACCTCATAGACAGAGGAATCTTTTAAAACTGCTTATTATAGTTACCCGCTTCAACACAATAGTCTGCTTTTTACATATTACAAATAGTTACCTTTAGCTTATATTACTCTTGCTACATCTTATACATAGAAAATCATCTGCTTAGCAAGTTTTTGTGAATGTGATAGAAATCAGTTTTTAAGAAGATATCTCCGCTTAATGATTAATGTCACATCGCAGAACCATTCCATCTAAAGAAGTTGTAGGACATCGAATTAGAAGAAATTTATCCACTTTATTTTAGTCAAGCCTCACCTTTATTTGTGAAAACACTCATCGTACCTCTCATGCAAACTGGCCTTTATTAATGAACACGAATTTATGTTCAGTGTTAAAAATTGTATAACAAAAAGATATGAAACCCTGTAAGTATGCATGTACAAATAATGAATTTGAGTACTTTCAAAAAGAAATATGCATTGAAATTAAACTACTATATACGGATTTTATCGCGTTGTTTATTTGACACTTTATTACAAAATTTTGAAAACTGTTGTACTACTATTATACAGTAGTTTAATTTCAATGAATAACAATACTAAAGAAGTCCGCGTTACAAGAAAACCATTTAAAATAAAACATACTATACCCTGCCGACTATTTTTATTGTATGACTATTGATCTTATTTATTATGGGTTATCTTATCTTATCTTATATAAGAGGGTCAGTCAGTGCAGACCGGCGACACTTCGACCCAGTGGGATCTTTTGTGCCGACCCCAAGATCTATCCTTTAGCTATCTCCTTATGAATGTACTGCATCAGCCGCAGTGTACACTTTAGAGGAAGAAGCCTGAAGTCTTTGGGGTTTGGATATGCTAATCCCATCAGACCCATTCTCAATCCAGCCAACGCGTCATATTCACACAGTAGGTGCGATATGGACTCGTCCTGTTCACCACAGGCTCTGCAGATCAGATTGTTTGCCAATCCCAATCTGCACAGGAAGTCGTTGGTGCGAAAATGCCCAGTGAATGCTCTTGTGAGCAGGCGTATTTGGCCCTTGTTGTACCCGCAGAGCTTCCGGGTGAAGCCCGTGGCTCTGTTTGCAATTAATTTCTTGGAGTGTTCCAGACCCCTGAGGGCCATCCACTCTAGCCTGTGCTTATCACTACCATGTGCATTTAAAGCTGCCTTGACGATGTATTATGGGTTATACGTAGAACATGATTTCAGATGATTAACAATGATAATTGTAATAAAAACTCCGATCCATCCGTTAGGGAATTACAAAACTACAGACAGTCAAAAAGCAATTATAGACAAAGGTTTCGAACTAAAACACCTACCTTTTAAATCTTATTTCGTCAAAAATCACAAAAACACAACATTTATGAAGCTGGTACAGTATGTTCACTTGGCTTGTAAGTGATGCATGATTCCTATGCCGGTCATTTGCGCGGGCTGTGGGTTACGAGTCATACCGCAGGTGGCTCGCGTCACTCGTTTGCACTATGTATACAACCCGCGCAGGCACCACATGCACCTGTAGTCCAGTCATTATAGTAAGTTCACCTCGGAATTCGAGATACCCAGCTGTAAGTCTGTAAATACTTGTATATTGACACCCTAAAAGTTGTCTCAAAACCTACATATGGTAGGGTGTAAGCAACTATTAAATTTCAAGGTCAAAGGTCACAAAAATCGTTTTTTTGCGCTTTTTTTGGAAATATCTCATTTCCTATGGGTTTTTTGCTATTTGTATTTATTATCAATATTGTAGAATACAAAATTCTCTACAAATGTTGTTTAAAAAAATTTTTTATACGGTGAACCGTTTTCGAGATAGAGGGCGGAGAGCACGCGGTCACAGCATCACTTCAGGTCAACCGGTGCCTCCGGTCGAAAACGCGCCATATATAGTTGATGAACTATCGATAAATCAATGATTATAAATATTTGTCAATTTTTATTAACTATTATATTATATTTTATCATTTTTTTCCTAACTTATCCACTTTTTATTCAGTATTAATTTATTTAACAACACTTACCTGCCCATGTAATTGCAGAATTGTTAATGAAAATATAGGAATTATATTTGAATTTTAACCTAATTAATATTTATCACTTCTTACATGATGAAAAAAAAAACAAATAAATTATCAATTAATCTTTTTATTAAAAAATATCATTGAATACATTTATTTTAATGAAAGTAAAGAAATGGAATAAAGGGTACAAAAACTACAATTTATAATTGTAATCATCTTCTTCCTCTTCATCGTCGTCTTCTGGCTGCTGGTAAATTTCAAACTGGTCTTCATTATCGTCTTCAACGACATTTGTCTCAAGTTCTTCCATGATTTCGGGGTCAAAGGTTCCATCTTCGTTAATGTCGCTCTGATATGGTAGAGCATTGAGACAAGCTTGCCCATTACATTGGCCACAAGCTAAAGAGCATTGCAAGCCCGCTTGCCTGCATCCGCATCGCGACCACAACCACTCTTGCAGTTGCAGAAAATTGTATTTAGCAAATCTTCTGGAGCAGGTGGTAAAATTGTCATGATAGGCTCCAGAAAATCGTTTCGCATTGCCCAACCCCATACCTGGGGTTCCAAATCATGTCCTAACCAAG
Source organism: Catocala sponsa (assembly GCA_963564715.1). Taxonomy (NCBI): domain Eukaryota; kingdom Metazoa; phylum Arthropoda; class Insecta; order Lepidoptera; family Erebidae; genus Catocala; species Catocala sponsa. The sequence goes on from OY751331.1 coordinate 16,629,994, forward strand.
TTTGAACTTGATAATATACACGGTTGAAATGTTGATGAGCAGCTGCACTTGTTGGTGGAATATTTGAAAGCTGCACAGGTTTATTAAGTTTTGTAGACTTGACGTAATGCATATAACGAAGACGATCGAGACTTTTCACAGATTTCGGAGCATTATAGACTGCCAATAAGGTTTGAGTTCCACTCTCTAATAATCTCTGGGCCGAACAATTTTCTTCCTCAAATGCTGCAGCTAGTTCATCCAAATTTGTCAGTTTCTCAAAAACTTTTAAAAGTGATTTTTTTCCCTTTTTAAAAAGCGCAGAAGTTGTGTCACAGCCATTTAATGCGTGCAGAAATAAAATATGTTTTTTAGAAGGAGGATAATTATCAAAACTTTTAGTCGAGTATATCTCCGTTTTTACATTACCTTTCTCAACTTTTTTAAAGAAAATTTCTTGTTCGTAAGACAGTGTACGCCCAATTAAAATGACAAGTAAATCAATATCTTGTCCTATTATAACTGCAGTTTTTTTAGACTTTGATTCTTCAATTGCAGTTTCAACAATAAGAACATCCGCATCATCTCTGGCTTGTTTAGTAGTAATATTTGCAGCTTGTAATTTTTCAATTAACATATTAATGAACTTATCTTTGTTATTTCGATTTGATATTTGTAGAGAATTTTGTATTCTACAATATTGATAATAAATACAAATAGCAAAAAACCCATAGGAAATGAGATATTTCCAAAAAATGCGCAAAAACCGAAGTTTGTGACCTTTGACCTTGAAATTTAACAGTTGCTTACACCCTACCATATGTAGGTTTTGAGACAACTTTTAGGGTGTCAATATACAAGTATTTACAGACTTACAGCTGGGTATCTCGAATTCCGAGATTCTTACCTAATTTAAGCTTAAATGACTGGACTACTGTTACTTGCGTCGTGTACAACTTGACTAAAATTTTAATCATAATTTTGTCAAATAATTAAATATGTTATACAATCGTGTGGAAAACATATTTAATTACTTGTCGAATAACTACAAAATATCATTTTCAAATTAAACAGACTTCAATATCAAAGTTATTTAATTTATGTTTAGGTCCCATATCATAAGAGAGGCGAATTTGTGTCAACTGTTATTTGTGCACATAGTTCCAAACTGTTCTTGGATATTTCATTTGAGTCAGTTTTCATTCGTAAATGTTTTATTAAAACATATACCAGGGAGAAGTTCGTTAATTACGGTAATATATCTAGGCGCGCATGGTTCTCGTAACTTTGTCGCAGGAGCACAGTAAGTGCTTTGTAAGCCTAATGGAAATAGTAATACGGTGTTTACCTAATGTAAAACTGAATACGCAGAAATTCAATGACCAACCATCTTCATTTTTTTGACTGCTATGTAGGATTTGTAAGTAAGGCATTTTTATTTTAGGGACTTTTCGTTATTAGCACGAAAGCAGAACAGATAGCAGAGAAAAGCCGGTTCCGGTAGTTATAAACGTATAAGGCAGTTTATACAGGCAATATTTATGAGGCTGTTGACAACCTCACCATATATTGATCGTCGATCTGTTCGTATTAGAATTTTCACAAATAAGCGTTCTATAGTGTGAGATACTATCACTGTTACAATTTATGATAACATCGTCATCTTTAATAGTTATTTATGAAATGTATGTATGGCTTATTACTAAGAATACTCTCTCAGATGTAGTTACATCTCGGAGGCTAGTAATTATCTATACAATAAGTAAGCAAGTAGCGCCGTACTCTTCACTGAAATTTAATTTTGAAATTTAGTTAAGGCGTAAAAGCGTAATGAACCACCTCACATTCGCATTTATAATATAAAGTTAGGACCAGATGGTTGCGATAGAAATAGCCATCTAGCAAAAAAAGGCTGTTATTTGCTGGAATGCTAGACATCACTGAAAAACATTTCCTTCTGGCCGCCAGCCGACGGGCCGCTGCCGCTCAAGATGTTCAATCTTAAGTTACCATATTCGTGCACGAACAGGCTTTAAAGCAAATCTGCTATTATAGGCTTTTGTATATTGACAATAATTTATATTGGAACGCAGCCAACTTACAACCACACTATAGATTGTATCATAATATGGTGTAAGCAGTTTTGTACTTTAACCGCTGAACAGTTTATCGACCGCCTCTTTGGCTCAGTTACTTAACAATGCGGTTACTCTGCTAGTGATCATAAAGTTCGATTTCTGGGCCAAGATAAAATTGTTATAAGGTATATAATAGTATATATGCTTATCCGTTTTGATTATAATTATTTATCTTAGGGAATGTTCATTGTCACTACAGACTTTAAAACTGTCTACGTCTGATAGCGAGTAGCCACTATTATGTAAGCCCAATAGATGTATTAGAACAAGCATATTAAACACAAGCATATTGCCTTAACCGAAAACGTTATGAAAGAATTAGTGAATTGTAACCTGAAGAGCGAGTAACCATTTAAAAATATTTTCTATCACGTGATTTGATAATATTATTGTATATAATATTTTTATAAATACTTTTTGGATTAAATGTAACCTATGTCCTTTTATGTACCCCAAACAACATACGAAATTTCATGATGATCGATCGAGTAGATAAGGCGTGAAAGCGTAACAAATAAACAATCAAACTCACATTCACATCTATACATCTATATCTACAAATAAATAAAATTGAAGTGTCTGTTTGTAATGTCAAAATAACAGTTTTTTATCTAATGCATATGAAAGTATATAAGGTACCTATACGAAAACATCTATTTTTTAAATTTTTGTCTGTCTGTCTGCCTGTTTGTGGACTTTCACTGGCAGATAGCTGATGTTATAAGGAGTAACATAGGCTACTTTGATTTTAGAAAGAAAATAGGATTCCGCGGAGACAAACACTTTTTACTTAAAATCTACACGGACGAAGTCGCAGGTAACAGCTAGTTTATAATATTAATAGCAACTCCCGTACTAAGGATTATTCCTGTATCGTGGGGGACTTTATACCACATACAAAACAAACAACGAACATCACACTTTAATAAACATATTTTTACATCCCGCAATTTTTCCGTGTGAGGTTCAAACTCATAACAATCAGTGTAGTGACAATGGCGAGGCAACTTTAACAACTACACTATGTGCGCAGTTTGCCAGAATGTGTATTACCGTTATTTAACTGAAGCAGCAAATCTTATTACTGCTAATATAATATTATGATAATTTGTTAAACGCTCGGGTAATACAATCAACACATAAAGTTTCGGATTCGATCTCCCCACAGATTTGTGAGATCCACAAATACTTGTATCGAGTTTAGTTGTTATTTTCGTCCGTTGTTTCAAAGTTCACTCCGAAAGAGTGATTATTCCCAATGCAGCGATCGTGTCCCAAATGGAAAAAGCCGTAAATATTAAATGTGATCAGTAGCATAATTACATACATACATAATCTGATGCTTATATTTCCACATTAATTCACTAGATATAGTTTCAGGTTATATTCAATTTAATAGAGGACGAGCCTTTACTGGTCATTTACCGGGAACAGTTACAAGCTCCGTACTAGTACTGAGAATGCTTTTACTGGAAAACACTAACGCAACATGTTAGTGTTTTCCAGTCAATCCGGGATATGAACGTGAGACCCCATGCAGAACAGTCTCATTCACTACCGCTGCCAAGCCAATTGAGGAGCAATCGATATAATTTTTCGCGTTAAGATAGGTTATAGGTGATACTATTATTTTACTTTTTTACATTTCATTCTTTGTACATTATCTTTTTATGAATATTTTTTTTTTATTTCGAGAGTAGCATAGATAACGGCTATTTCTTACATCAGAAACAAGGGTGGTGCCGGTTAGGGTTTTCTTAGAATAATGGACGCAAAGAGGTTAAAGCTAGAAATATATTATGGTTTACATGATTCACGCCTTAATATTGAATCTAGTTTTATAATTAGTAATTATTGACTAATTCCAAACGTCTAAGAATAAAACTCATCCTACTTACTATCAGTACTTTTATGAATTAAAATATCGAAGAGTATAGTCTTTATTAATATATTATATTAAAATACTGAAGATCGACTCGTTGAAGGTGTAGCAAAGGTTTGAACTAAATATGCGTGCAATAGGAACTTATTTTAACTGCTTGGATGGCGGAGTGGTTAATTTTCGCCTTACCACTGCCACTACGCCGAGTGTAGTGCGTTTAAATCCCACACGAAACAAAAATTTGTGTGATCCACAAATAATTGTCCTGTGTCCGAATGTTCTTTGTGTCTGTTTTATTTAAAATAAATTATTTCTAGTGTGTAAGAATAGTGAGATATCCGGATCAGGCAATGTACTATAATATTTACTAACAATACACAGCTTAGAGGAAAAAATATTCAAAATATAGTTACGATTTAATATAATAAACGTTTTAATATGAGCTGAAATGCAATTTATGTTTACATTTGGCGTTTATTTCAATTGGGATATATGTACATATATGACACTGAAACTAGATTGGTACCGTAATTTGAACAGTTTTTACCACGGGATTGGTCCATGGAGTATTAACGACGTATAGTAAATCATTTAATGTAACGTTTTGACATGTCAATAAAGTGTTACATGAATTGATTTGTAACATGCATGTATTAATTAAAACACATCGCATAATTAGCTGAAGCTTTCCAAATTACATTCACGTGCATGTCTGGATTCACTTCACTTGATATAAATGACGTTTTATATATACCTATATCGATAGATAACAAATATGTATTGTTATTTATGTATAAGCACCAACAAAAGTGGTTATGTTTATTCTATTTTTGTAAAATTAAATTTGATGTGGACGTCTTATGTTTACGCGAAAGATCTTCATTGAAATTAAACTAAACTTTATAAATTAAAAAACTTTATTGATCTTCCTAATACCATTAAAATTTTATTTTCGTCGATGGTTCGGTTGCTAAGACGGTAGTAGTAACTTCAAAGTACACAGTTTAGTTTTTAAAATTGTATTTACGCAGCATAAGCTCGAAGTATGACGAAATATTGTTGTGTTATGCTTTTTCTAGGATTTGACTAACTAAATGCCTGAATCCTATAATGGTACATTCCAACGATCATCTCTATTGAATTTTGGATGTTTTATTTATTGCAATTGTGTCGCGGAGCATCCTTGGTAGGATTCGGAGTTCTGAGTTGAGAGTCTGTGGTTTGTCAAATCTCAAGTAGTGGTTGGTCCCCTATTACACCTGTTCACAAACAGCAGGCTTTATCGAGCGTTCATTTACATAATTACATCAGCTATGTGTTTTAATACGGTTGCCTATGCTTTTCTTGGTTTGAAAACTATATGAGATTCCACATGCATCTTGAAAATTACACGTATTTTTGTTTACAAAAAACTTAAGCAATATTTTAGTTTATATAGTGCAAATAAATATGATTTTAAGCCCGTCAGGAATGTAAGACTATCTGTATAGAGAAAAAAATATATGTGAAAAAAAATCAAACGCATAACTCGAAAAGTAGTCATTAGATTGACTTGAAAATTTTAAAATTATTTGCATTTTATATATTTTTTTATATACTTACTTTTGATACTGAATTTCTTACGGAAACAGGTAATTAATAATATCGGACTGACCCACGGTGAAACATGACTGGATTTAGCTTGTAAGTATATGTATAATTATATTATGTAGGCTTTCAATCACTTTTACTAAAAGTAACTGTGGTATCATATTAGCACATTAGCTATGTTTCACATCATTTTGCGACTCTTTAGTGCTCATTGGCTTATGAATAGTGCAGTGGATTATGCCTCGGCACTACCGAAGCGCAAAGTAGAGCGTCGATTTGCGGGGATTGAACCAATCGAAAATGTACACAATCCTCTGTTCCAAGTGTGAACAATTGTGACATGTTACTAGATTATCCATGTTTATAAGCTGTACACTATACAGGGATCATGCTACTAATAGTTATTCGTAGTGAGTAGTATCAGGGATTCGATACCTATTTTGTAATCAATTTTTAATTTGTTTGGCAGAGTAGTGTAACTCGATTCTATTCCTAACTAATATTATAAATACAAATGTGAGTTCGTTTATTTGCTTTGTTTCAAGCCTTAACTACTCGGCCAATCATCATGAAATTACGCATACACATTATCAAGGGTACTGAAAAGTCCATAGGATACGTTTCATCCTGCAAAGTACTGTTTCAAAGCCTGAAATCAGAACTCAGTCAGAAATCTAGTAATAATATATATATTATAAGTATAAAAATACTAAATACGACGTTGACGCCGACGGTAAATCAGTCATTTCTTTTTATTAAATTTTACATTCCTATAATATTTTGTTACTTCCATTTTGTTTTATTTATAATTATTTGTAATTTTATTTATAATAAGTAGGTTTGTTAATATTAGTTAAGTTATAAATTATGATTGTTGCTTTTGTTTATGTAAATAATAAATAATAATTACCTAATTAAAAGTGGAAAAATACTAACAGCCACATTTCATTGTAATAGATGACAGCCTGTAATCTTCCTCAATAACGCGACTATAAAACGCTAAAATATGTTTCATACTTGTCTAGTAATGCCAGAGTTTTCACACAAACACATAAATAATATATTTAGCTATATAATACTAATTTAACCTATTAATATAACCTATTATACCACAATAGGATTTAAATTATTTCAGGCGTGCCAGCGTTTGACAGGATAAGCAGAAGTGTAATACACCCACATTTCGCCAGCTATGGTATTAAGTCACACATTATAAAAGCGAGCTTATATTTCTACAGTTTTTGTCAGAAAATCTCAATAACACTTTAACCTACCTGTGAATAGAATCCGACATGAGGGTTTTAATAGTATTACAAGAATTTGTAGTCATGAGACTGTGTATGGGTCAGTCTCATAACTACAAATTCTTGTAATTGTGTATTTCATAGAACACTATTAAAACTCTTATGTGGGTAACCGTACGTACATGTATGCGTAATACGTGCATTGATTTTGGTGTGAAAGTGATGATTAATTAAACGATGACGTCATCATGTTCATTGCTGTATCCGCAAAACGTTACGTAACTGACGGCGTGATGACACCCTCAATAATTCATTGGGAATGTAATTTATATATGTACTATTATATTATAAAATGACGATATTCGTTCTTTGTCTTGTTGAAAGAAATGTCGATAGATAACAACAACCAATCTTAACAGAGTTTTCATTTTGCATACATTCCAATAAAAGGTCGATTTGACGTTTGTATGGATAGACTAACACAGCTATTTCTTAAATAGAAATAGCTGTTATTTATTATTTAGTGCCTTACCATCATCTCATATAGCATTGTTATTTTATGAGCGAAAACAAGACAAAGTTATACTCTCTCTCGTTGTTATAATCATGCAAGCAATGACAATTCTACAACAGTGTCTAGAAACCTAGAGGAGCATGTGTCTAATTTGAAACCTGTTCTTAGCAAAATACTAATTATTAACACCCTGTTAGTTTGCGAGCGTATGTCTGTGAGCTTACTAAGTTTGGAACACGTTCATGAGTACAGAAAGGAGATGACAATCAGAAATGTCAAATAGTTCGTAGCTTAGAACTGTACCGAGTCGATGGCTTGACTTGACACCTAATATAATTTAAACATAACTGTAGCTTGGGTACTGCGACAGATGTTATCCAAATTACTCCCATCAAGTTTCATGTTTCATAACAATAAAATGTTAACAAAACAATATCATACTTAATTGGTGCGCGAATAGTGATGACGTTTACGTTGACATTTTATATCTTAACATGATAATCAAAAGTCAAATTTTATTAAATTTAAAATCGAAATTAATATTTTGATTTTATTATTGGATTAATAAAACCCAACATAAAGCCCTTGAAATTTTTTATCTGTAATGTGGGAAAACAGAAATTTTCAGATACAATAATCATTAAAACATCGATGAGATCAACAGCATTGATCAATAATTTTCTAATCGTATGTGATCAACATACTCCCAGTCCTCGGCATGTTACTCTGCTAATAATAATTGTTACAGGAGGCAAGCTATAGTTTACAAAATATAAAGTACTAGATTTTGCCTACGGCTTTGCACGCGTAAATGTAGGTTAGGTAAGGTTTCGATTTTTAAGATTACAAACAGTACTATTTTCTGGATGAAAGTTACCCTATGTCCTTTTCTATTTCTCTGACAACGTGTATGCAACATTTTATGATAATCGGCCTAGTAGTTTATGCGTGAAATCGTAACAAACAAGCAAACTCATATAATATTAGTTAGGATTATTGCGTGATTATGGCGTGATTTTATGCGAAATCACTGTATTAAACGTTTAATAACTCTACAAAACATTAGAAGGGAATTACCGTAGATTGTGATAGTAGTTTTAGGCGGCTGCATCACCATCGTTGTCGCGTCTCATGCACAGGGATCACATTTAAGTGATTTGCAGATTGCCGTGAGTGACTGCGGAGCTTTACCTACGTGCACTGAATTGCACTCTGTCGTGACTTGTACGTTGTTAAATTACACCATACAGAGATTATGCTTAAATTTAAAATCCGTATTTATTGCTGATAGATTTATCTATCAGCAATAAATACTTAATTTTTATTTAAATTTAAGCAGTAATGCTGGCGTCGTTTTGTGCAAACCTATTAAATATATAATCATTTGTTTATGTTTTGGTCCCGTTATTTTTTCCTAAGGGTGACGGGCGGCGCATGATCCCTCGTTTGCTTCGCGAGTGTCTCTGCGATGTATCACTAGATAGCCTCTCGTTTTCCTTATATCGTCGACCCAATATGGTGTCTGTAACATAACAACACTGCAGTTCTTATCACGATACCTATTTAATTAGATCTGTACAGTTCCATAGAGTAAATCTGATTAGCAGTGTTAATCGTCTACATGAACCCACTGAATATTAAAACAGTTATCGATTATAGTAATCCCGAGCTTAGTAGTAAGGGGAAACTATGAAACTATTATCTCCCGTGCAAGATATTTCCCGGGCGATTGCAGACGTCGTTAGACAGATAAACGGCGTTTTCTGACTTGGAAACCTTTAGGGCGAGGGCACACAAATTGTGATTGATACATTTAAATATGTTTGATCGCGGCTCTAGGCTGGATGTGTTTAGTAAAATACAACAACACGAAAATATACGGCAGCTAAACTAATAAATGCATTGTTTATCAAATATTTAATAATTCTCATAATTCGGCTTGCACACATGCGAAAACAATATGAAACAGCATAAATTTTTACACATCGTATAACAAAGCTAATTTCGATATGAGAACATTTAAAGCCATTTGAAAACAAAAGCTTTTAAAGTGCATTATAACTGTTCTATTACACTTGATACTCAAGATGTAATGCTCGGTAACGGGTCTAACTCGCGATAAAGTATTTAAAAGGTAATAAATACCTATTGATTGACCGACTTGCTTCGAAGGTGGTCACGGGTTGACGGCTTAGATCCGTTACCTAGCATTATACACTAACTGTCCGACAATTATTTATTCTACACACGATACTGAAACAGCACACTGAACTTCCTTTTATCCCTACACCTTCAGATAAGAGAAAGAAATACCTGGTTTGTAACAAATCTCAAACTAGGCATGCATTTGTGAACAGATTTTATATATTCTTGGGTCCATTTTTGTATAATAATTTTAATAAGTTGCTAAGTATATAGAGCGTCAGTAATAAAAATTGTAATGTTATGATAACGGAATATTTAGGTAAACTCAATTATGCAGACACAGAGAATTTGTTACAAATATTAAAATGATGTAATTATACTTTAGGTACCTAAGCATTTTATTGTATGACACAGTTGCTTGTACGTGTAAAGGCAGTTTTAGCTTAAGTTTATATTTAGTTATATTATTGTTCAAATAGATATTTAAATAAATGTCCACTTTAAAATAGATAGACAAGTGATCGCCTGAAACACAGGTCTAACCTAGTTCAGGCAAGTAGCTTATAATAATTTAAAGATGTTTAATTATCCTTTCTTGACATAATAGATTACTATAATTATTATATTGGTTATAAACCAGTTTATTAAGGCATTGAATTATTGTTAGATATTAAGATTTAATTTGAAGTTGATTTAAGTCCACCATTGTACTCTTTTTTTAGCCGAATAAATTTTATTATTATTATTATTATTATATTAAATATGTGTACAAATCGCAAAAGTCTAAAAACGTTTACTCTAGATGTATAGTATATAAGTATCTGGTTATATTTAATGGTAAATATAGTTGTTAAAATGCACACCTCGTACGATACTGCCTACCTACTATATTTATAGTAGCATACTATTAAACTAATAAAACCAAAATTAGAAAAACGGATCAATTAAATAGCTTACAACTTTTCTTTTTAAGATTTAATTACCAATTTTATTGCTGATGCTGAACAAACTCTACTAACATCCTAACTAATATTATAAATGTGAATGTGGCTATATTTGTTTGTTTCGCTTTCAACCGCTACTTAACCCTTCATCATAAAATATCATACACGTTGTCAGGGGTGCAGCAAAGGAAATAGGGTACTTTTCATCCAGAAAAAACCACTGTTAACCAACATTTAGGCGAGCGAAGCCGTGGCCAAAATTCAGTAATATAATAATATTATATTCACTGGTAACAGGATTTCCAAAAGCTAACTATTCCTGCAAAACAATAAATACGTATAGAATTATGTTTATTTAAACATACATTTATTGTTTTAAATGGCTGTAAATTAATTAGGATGATCGTGCCCTAATTAAAAGGCATTAGTCTGGACTCAACCATCCAGTAATAACGTTGAGATGTTTCACGAGAAAGCAAATTTCTATTTTAATACTAAACAGTAATTCTAAATCATTTTGTAGCTTTTGCTTTTGTAGATATGTAATCTGCTATGAATGTGGTGTGCATTTTCCGGAAATTTGTCTCCTCGAATCGTGCTTTGAAATAAGATACAGCGATTCAGAAAAGGGTATCTGAAAGACTTCATCCAAATTCATTCTACTGTTACAAGCGTCAATGAGTAACTAAGAGCCGTCCGTTCCAACTTTTATAATATAGTACAATTTTATTCTATTTCACGAGTTTCATAATGCCGGGGTCTTTTTGTGATAAAAATTGAAATAAATGTGAATATGGGGACGCATTCATTTCAATTATCCAAATAGATATATGTGTGTCAGTGTGACGTATGCTCTAATATGAACGTACGGATACTGCGCCTAGGTTGTTAATATTTCAAAATAAAAGAATGCCGCCGATTTTACATTCACTTTTATTTTGATGACTATTATTTAAATAAATTTTTGTGTATCCGACAAAATCCTTGTGGTCAAACCTATACAGTTAATGCGTTCATATAGCGTTTTTATAATACACCTGCTAATCATTTAAATATAATACAATATTTTAATTATCTTGCTCATTATCGCTTTTAGCTTTGAATCATATGTTTTATATTTCGGATTATTCTGTTACAATTGGTTTTAACACAAAGTATATATTCTTTATCTATGTTTTCCATTCCACATTATTGTGTGTTAATTGTTTATTCACTGATATCATAAATATAAATCATATTTATGTAATTAGCTAATAAGCAATTAAATGATTTTGCAAATCAGATAATATTATGAAAACATTAAACAGTAAGCATTAACCCACTGTTGTAACAACAGTAATGATGATGATCAGTACTTAAATTCACTCAGCCGCGCAATAATTGATACTTATTCAGCTAAAGAAACGTGGAAATAACTTTATTCCCGATAACGCTGTAAACACTGATTTTTACTCTATTTTCACTTTAGAAATCCAGAATCCAGAACCTTCACTTGCAGATGCAAATCGAATTGAAAGCTTTTCTGAGACTCGACGTTAGATTTTACAAATATTTATTAATATAATTTAGTTTTTCTGCTCGAGGATGTTATAAATTCGTACTTATGACTGAACTAAAAAGCTAGAACCTGTATATTGTGTATGTCTATTGTTATATTATTTGCTTGATACAACAGTGCGGAATATGAAGCGATCCTCCCACAATGGAGTGTGGCAAATAAAGTTGATTGAGAGGATCGTATTAGTTGTCACCGTCGACGTAGCGATTTTTACAATCACTTATCCTGTCATGCGTAGTAATTATGATAATACTTGTCAGAAGACCGGTCGTTACCCCAACGCTGTCCGCATTTTTTGTACGAACCGTTTACCGGCTATTGATGGATGGAAGATTACTTAAAAGGAATATTACTCAAAGCGCTACAATCAAATGCCTTTGTCCTAGATATAAAAATCTTTGTATTTTCCTTATCCTTGAACAATATTAAAGATACATTATATTCATATATATTACCTTGCAGTGTAATCAAAGAGAAAAAGAGTGGCACTTTTCCCTACTCGATGTACGAGCCCGCTGCTTATAAATTTTTGATGTTAAAAATTATAGGCGGATGGATGACATGACCATTGGATCAAAGGGAGTTATCTCAGCTGTGAAGATGTGTTTGAAAAGATATTCATGCTGAATGACGTACTATACATAAGACAGTCATGTATAAATATTATTTATATTGTATTAACATTTAGTCTTTATCATAGTACTCGTACTTACGTTAGATCGTGAGATCTCGAGGTCGCTGTCCGGGTCGGAAAATATGCTATTGGTTGTTGTATAAAGTAACACACAGTCTAATCTTAATACCGACGTAAGATTAGTACTCGTTCCTAGAAAACAAAGTTGTTAATTAGTTAACAAACAATGTGTAATGTATTTTCTTAAGGCATGTTCTCAATATAAACTGCAAACTACAATCTACCTTTGTCTGTACGAGCAAAGAATTATTGCGAGACATTTATTGTGCAACGGGCTCGACATTATGGAGCAAATGTACTAATGCCAAGTTCGAACGTGCACCGTTGACAATGAACAAAATGTCGACATATTCGCACCTCGCTGGGTAACTTGCCTTTATTGTTATGTTGTGTATCAAAAGACGTAGGAAACTTAGTGTTTGAGCTTTACTATGATATCACGTGTTGTTTCTAAGTGGTGATCAGTGGCGTAAAGACTTACAGACTGAATATTCTATATGTTTAGGGACATTTATAAATTAACATTAACTTGACATAATCATTTGTAAAATAGATTATGTTTAACATCTATATCTTTCTTTGGACTCCAACTATTATAAATTTATAATACAAAATAGTTGCCATAACCACACCATTGTTGTATGTTGCAATTGCATCCAATTTATAATATCCCATTTTAAAACAGACTGCTGAATTAATAAACAAACTGCCACACTTCCCCATTACCTACTTAATTTATTTAATTATTCACAGAGATCTCTCCGTAAGTGATTAAATAAATTACGTATCGTTGCAGCGATGGTGGGTCTAGTAGTGATTAAAAGAAAACGTATGGACATTAAAAAAATTAAGCGAATTAACGCAATCAGAGTTGATACGCTGTATTTATTAAAATATAAATAATAATATATACCTTATTTGTAATGAACTATTATTCAAAATATATTTACAAAAAACAAACAAAGGTCCTTTGCCGTTATTTCGGGACATCAGTGCACCCTATAATGTATTTAACAATCATACAGTAGTTTCTACGTAGTTCTTTATATGTCCGAAACAAAAACAGTATAACAAGTCTATTTTTTTCTAAACAAAGAAAACATATAGCAATATTTTATTGATTGGATTGATGGATTATTTTTTATCATTTCCCATGCGAAGGTTCTACCCGATATACGAGTACATCGTATAATTATTTATAGAACTATGCAATTAGCGAGTAGGTACAAATAACTTGGTTTAAATATCTGTATTAAGATTTATTTTAACTATTTTCCATGCTAAGATGAAAATCTATCTATGATATAGGACAATAAATAACTAGCGGTGACACGGTTTAAAGAGGTTGCAGGTTTTTTTTTAGTTCTGGGTTGTCGTTTGCCTCATTTAAAATTCACATTTAGAACTTTTTGAATTTGATTGCACAGATGGCATAGTGGTTTAATTTAAAGTGATGGCCTCGCTGAGCCTGGTTCGAATCACCCACGGTACAAACATGTAGGTGATGTGACGCTTATAAACTGTATAAAAGACAACTGCGTTCCTAGATTTACCATTGTAAAGCAAACTCAGATTCCGTTACTTATTTTATATTCACTAATATTTGTTCCGAATCTGGTGTTCCTTGTGTCCGCTGTTTAGATATTTGTAAATACCCACAACATACAGGAATCATATACCTAGTGCATTTGTAGACATTTAGATAATATGAGAGTTGTCATTACGTCATGAATATTATGTACCGTGTACCATACATACAAATTTATAATGATGTGTCTAAACGTTTAACATAAACAGACAAATTCATTGTGCCTTTGAATTGAATAATATAAGGTATCATGTATTTATGGATAAAATCTTGAAAAATCTTTACAATTTCATCTTAGATAATAGATATACCTACGCTAGTTATTAACTTTGCAAATATAAACCATGGCAAGAATTGGTGTTGAATGTCTAAACCAGTTCCAGATGTAATTATAACTTAGTTATTATGTTGACATTAAGCGAGTTTCTCAGTAGTCCTTATATTATATAACTTTCTAAACTGTGCTAAGAAATAAGACGCGATAGTTATGCACTCAGCTTGACAATCTGCACTAGGCGGTGACTTTTGAATTAAAGTCGTAGCAATGCCGCCTCGGCCACCAACTCATCTTTTTATTTCATTTTTTAATTTAATCTCTTGCCCCACTGAAGGTTTCTACTTTAAAAAAATAAGATGATAAATTTTATGTCCGGTATAAAAAGAGCTAAGTAGTTTTTAACTGTCACAAGCGGCAAAATAGTGAGATGTTTATACGTCCCCGACTTTAATGTGCATTTACGTGAGAACGTTTTGCAGAAATGTTAATCCAATAAGTAACAACATAAATCTACTTCATTTAGTCAGAGACCCGATTTCGGTTTTCCAAACTTAATTTCGAGAAGATCAAAACGGAAAAGAGTTAACGTAACGGAGCGGCGACATGAATGCTTTCCAACGGCCATTTCGGCAGATAATGCAATTTGTTACAAGTCGTTCGCTCGTTTGCTTTTATTATTAGTGGCTATTAAGGAGGCCGTAGCTCTCAGCGGCGGGCGATGACAGTCGCACGTGTACCAGCCGAGCTCGAGACCCACCCGCGCCCACGAACGCGCTCGCTCCCGCGTCCGCTCTTGCTTCGCTAGCGCACTCCGAAACCCCATCCAACATCTGATTATTTAAATTACGTATTTAAGCTAATTGCCATAATTATAGCATTGCTATTGAAAGGGTGCCTCAAAATTAATTGTACTTAAATTTTATGTTTAAAACAACGATTAAAAATATAATATAATAATAATATTCCATCACATACACACAACATCATCTAGCCCAAATTAAGCAGAGCTTTTACTATGGGTACTAGATAATAGATAAACATACATATATACTTATTATACATAGAAACACCCAGACCAAGACAAACATCCATGTTCATGCACACAAATGATTGACTTGTGCGGGAATCGAACCCGCGACCTCAGGCGTGGCAGTCGGTTACACTAACCACTACGCCATCGAGGCCGCCTTAAATTGTGTGAATTTTGTTTACATTGATAACGAATTAAAGTCTGTAACTGGATTTCGCGTGAGCTGTCACATATTCGGTTCGTTAAGCTCCTAATTGATTTCGTTATTTAATTATATTAACGAGATATATTGGCATTTCATATATCGTAACAATTAACATAATTATTTACACAAAATGAATACTGTAGCACAATTCTCATATTCAAAACAGAAACGTTACGCTTGCTCAACATACAAACTGTTCAAAATACGCACAATTAAACAAAAGCATTTACAAAATTAAAATGTTTAACACCAAATGGATTCTCGAAAGCATTCAAACGGATTTATTGATTGAATTGTTCCAAATGGAAATATTTAGTTGTAATTAAGTAAATGCAGAGTGCAAATAGTAAGTACAAATGAGTGTTTACGAAAGCGTCGGTAACAAAAAAGCCGCGCAATTTGGGATTGGAGTGGCCATTACCCGCGCCGACTGCGGAAAGAACGCTCGCAATTGCATTGAAAATGTCGCTTTTAATTTTTCAAAATGCAAAGCGTAAATTCGCATTTGTGGCTGGCACGATAACTACCCGCCTAAAAGCTCCAGCGATGCAAGCCCCGGTGTGGCTTTGTTGCTAATACAAAGCGCTCGCTCACATACAGATGTTTTGCAAAAACTTTGTCTCATCGCAGTTCCTCTTACATGTTAATAACTCAGCTGTGTGTCAATGCAGTGGCATTATTATCAACATTTGAAACGGATGTGGACAATAACCACACTAATATAAGAGTACGAAATAGGTAAAACAAAGCAGTGCGGCATTCGTTTGTGCTCCTTAAGCCTCGGTTCGTTACAACATTCATCTCAATTATGTGCACGGTGGGCTTACGACAGCGCGGCGTATTCTTCTCACGCGAATGCTGCGGTGAGGTGGCGACTCTAGCAGCACTCCGACGTCCGCGAGCCTGCTCCTTTATGCCTCTTGATATATTACGAGCGCCATACACTGGCTTAGTAATATGGTTATGATTTATCCGCCCGTCGCAGACAATCCTACACAAGAAGATGTGTTGTCGACGCGCGACGCTACCCGTCCGTAGATTAATATTGCGGCGCTAATATCGGACGTGTAGTTTTTCTTCGTTTTGACATCATTTGTTACGGCCACCCTCTATGTATCGGCAACGGCAATCGAATAGAAAGGCTGATAGTTGTCAGAAAAAGTGCAGATATTTTTATGAAATAAAGATTTGAGTACTCGTTGATTAAAAGAGGAACAAATAGCGAGCAAGATGTATCTTAGTATTGTGCTTTTATTCGACGTCTCCAGATTAAAAAGTGGGACGGGTACAATGAGAGGCACGACGGCGGCGGCGAGATTTCACGGGGGGTGGCGGATGACGTCACTACGCGAATATGATGCCCAGATACTGTCTTGTAAAGCTTCTGAATCTCCGTTGAGCCGCGTCACAAGCTGACTAACTTGATGAACATCTGTATCATCATATTACGTTAACTATCTTCGTTGGATAATATAATTAATTTCGATGCAACTTCAAGTTGATATTAAAATTCAACAATACTAGATTATAAATAGATAACATTATCTAAATAATTTCATGTAACCTCGAGAATATCTTATAAATTACTAATAATAAATACATGACAAAAGTAATTGTACTGTCAAATTTACTTAAATCTAAGCCTCATTTTATAATGTTCTAACAATCCCTGTGGTAAATGTAAAAGCTTATAAGGAAAAGCATTAAGATTATTTTTAAGACCACAAACATTACTTATTTACTGTTGTCTGAGATACCTAAAAGTTATATACTTCAAATAATAGGAAAGAATAAGATCACAGCGGCAGGTTAAAATTGTGAGACAAAAAGGGTACATGAGAGAGTCGTTACGTATGAAATGTGGTAATTTTAACAATATTTGAAAACATTGCGACGGCGGCACACGGAACGGTTAAATTGCGGTTATATGACGCTAACAGCCCCTAAATCCTAACCGAATGGACTCCAATAAAAGTCTCTTAAGTCACCGCTATTATTACTGCGTTGAAAAAATGGGACTTGCTTGTGCCGCGCAAAGAAAGATTTACTTGCATCGGAATGAGCAACGAGAAGATGTAACGCTTGCTGACTCGATTGTAGCTTGAGTTATTTACGTCGCTATAACTTAATTCATATCTCTTGTATTTTTTTAAATATAGCAGATCTTAAGCATCTTTATCTTTATCTAATTCTTCTGTATGTGTGTATGGCATTAAACGCCTCTTGAACGGCTGGACCGAAGTTAATGATTTTTATTGTGTATGTTTTTGAGAATGTCTCTGCATGGTTTACAATTGGACTTGGCAAATGGCTCTGCGATCGGGTGGCAAGGCTATATTCCGGCAGGACGACATCTATCGAATCCGCTAGTATAGGTACTTATAAAAAAAGATAACTGATAAGATACGTGTTTTTAATAAATAAAAGCACACTAAGATAAATACATACGACCCGATAAGACTTTGTGAAATTCATACGTATATCACTATTGACATATTATTTAGTCGTTATTAACTATCAACTTGTGCCAGGATAGAGAATTTTCTCACTCAGATGAAAGGGTTCAGTTATCGACATGTTAGCCTTTTGAGTGTGAGCAGATTTATCACATTTACAAAACCTCAATGGGAAAGTCGCGGGAGTGCAACTTTCACCGCGAAGTTTTTCTTCGCGGTTGGAGATAGGTAATACATTACAAAATTCAAGATGGATGTCAAGAGTGCATGTCTTGGCATCGAACTTTTACGGTAGGTGGCGAACAGTTCAAACGTTTCAGGTGTATAAAATTATGTAATTGATTAAACGGGCTCAACTACCTTTATACAATAAATTCAATTCAAATATGATAATATCTATACAGCGTTTAACAAAATATGTGGTTAAATTTAGGGTTGTAAACGACTGAAGCTAAAATTATTATGTTTTATGGTTAAATATATTTTTTTACGAAATTGAAATTTATCGTATAGCTCTTTTAAAATATTACTTTAACTACTACGTAGATTTCGGTTGGTTTTCAGTAGCCATGTTTACGGGAGGCGTGTTTTAAAACCACACCTTATTTTTACACAGTGTATAACATACATACACCGTGTAAATACATTTAGTGAGCAAATTATCTAAAAAGCTTTTAACCATCGCACTTGAAGCATAAAGTGAATAAATTACTTTGATTTACATTGTATTCCATAAGGAGAGCGCACCACGAGTGAACTAGCCGAATAGGTCCTGCAGGCATTCCGCAAGGAGCACCACAGTCATGTTTGTGTCTGAAATGACAAACAAGTTAGTTAACTGCACACAATAATATTGTAGGGAAGTTAGCGTCGCGCTCGCCCAAGTCTGTCCGTCCTATTTACCGAGAGGCGCTCCACACTTGACTCGCGTTTGGCCTCCGCAACGTTCAAGTTTTGCATTTCGTTCTCAAGTTAGCGCAATTTGTGTTGCGCACGTCTGCATATTTCATGGGGCTCGCTTTTCTTTGTTAACTTATTTTGCATTTCTCACTCACGCCATCGCTGAACATGTAGTCACATCCACGTCTATCTCATGATTTTGTAAAACAAACTCTCTGCAGTTCATACAATATTACATTATTTGACGCTTGAGTTCTACCCTCCGTCAAATTTATATTTAAAGTACAACGTGGGGAATAACATGTTTATTGAAAGCACTAATTAGCATTCCACTGAAACACAACATTTATTTGAAAGCATTGAAACAAAAGCTGTATCTATTTACTAACTGAAAATGTCTCTTTATTACGTTATTTTAACACACAAGTATTAAAACTAAATGGGTGTATGAGAACAATCGACCTGGATAATAATAAAGATAGACTTAAATTACGCGGCGAATGCTATCCGTCAACGTTGTAATACAATCCAGTGATTGTCTATCACAAAGTATTTTGAGCTGAAAGGAAAATATAACGCAACTGGAATTTATATTTATGCTATTATTTAATCTATAAGCCTTCGGTAGATACATCGGTATGTGAAATAGTTAGCTATAATAATAATAATAATAATAATTTTTTATTTGTTTCTCTCTCACACAGAATGATTACAAAATCAGGTCTTAAATTAGGTTGTACATGATCGAGTAAGTGTAACTACGATGATTGATATTAATAACATTTAAAAGGTGAGATCTGTGTGAGAGACTGGTATCCGTACTAGGTGGGAAACCTGTATGACAGATGACCAGCCTCTCCTACCTCTAAACATGTAGTTGTTAATGTAGTTTGTATTCAATAATTATGTTGTGATATTATTTTAATTTGTGAGATGAGGAAGTATATCATTATTTGTGTTGTGTTTGTGTGTGTGTGTGTGTGTGCGTGTGTGTGTGTGTGTGTGCGTGTGTGTGTGTGTGTGTGTGTGTGTGTGTGTTGTGTGTGTGTTATATGTGTGTGTGTGTGTGTGTGTGTGTGAGTATGTGAAGGTAGTATGTGTGCAAGTATGAGTTTGAGGGTATATGTAAAGGCGTCTATATATGTGTATGTAGAAATAGAAAATGAATAAAGCTAACAGATTTGTCTATTTAATTGGTAGTGCTAAATTAATTGTGACCTTGAATATGAAATAACTATGATGGGATAAATAGTAGGTTTTCGGTTTCGTCATAATTAAGAGATTTTAGCCAATTTGAAATATTCTGTTTGCATTGATACTTAGTTAGGGAGTAAATATGTAATTTTTGATTTAGTTTATTATATAAGTACCGTCCGCGAAAACTGAAGAATTTGCGTGCAAATTCTGTGTGCCAACGATTGTCAGTTGAAGGACAAACCCTATACTTGAGACGTTTTTTAGTGGTGGAAGAGTCGTATGGAAGAAGAGAATGTTGTTTTAAAACAATATTTAAAATATATAGCTGGCGCACTGTAAGAACATCCGAGAGTTTATAAAGGTCAGTAGTAGGGTGTAAGAAAGGCAAAGAGTGGCTAACCTTCAATACTGCTCTTTGAGCTCTTTCAACTTTTATTAAATTAGTCTTACAGGCGCCACCCCATACTGAAATACAGTAGGATATGATGGGTTGGCATAACGAGGTATAGACCATTTTAATGATCTTCTTATCAGCTATGTGGCGCAAATTTTTAAAGATAAATATGAGTTTGCGAATTCTGGCTGAAAGAAGATCTATATGGTAGTTGAAACTTAAGGAACTATCCAATACGACACCGAGATATTTAATGTGGGTTGTACTTTTTAGGTGGTTACAAGCACAGGAGTGATACTCTAGGCAGGTATGGGCCACAATTACGTCATCATTAGGTAGGTTTGTTTGAGTATTTTTAATTGCGAAACAAATGTATTTGGTTTTGTCTACATTTAGCGTTAGTCCATTATTTCTGAGCCATAATGAGACTACATCGAAACCCAACTGTGCATAAGAAAAGGTATCACTCCAAGTATCTCCGTGAAATACTAGTGCAGTGTCGTCAGCGAAGGTTACGATTTTGCCGTTTTTTAGCTGTAAGTCACATAAATCATTTACGTACGTAAGAAAAAGCGTAGGGCCGAGTACGCTGCCCTGAGGCACTCCAAAAGCAATTCGCAGATCATTACTAGAGATATCACCGACTCTTACTCTTTGGTATCGATCACTTAGGTAGTCTGCGAACAATTTGTGTTGCACATCACGGATGCCCAGCTTTTCCAGTTTTTTCAATAGGAGTGGGACAGAGACTGTGTCAAATGCTTTTGCTAGGTCAAGAAATATTGCTATTACTTTTTTCTTATTATCTAGATTGCACACAATATGATGAGTTAATTCATGCACAGCATCATTCGTTGAGATACCTGCTCTGAAGCCAAATTGAGATCTAGATAAAAGGTTTTTGGTCTCGAGATAATCTATCAAACGTTTATTTAAAAGTTTTTCTACTAATTTAGAGAGGGTTGAGAGAATAGATATAGGTCTGTAGTTGTTGACACAGCCTCTGTCCCCACTCTTATATATAGGAATCACTTCGGCGAGTTTGAGTTCTTTCGGAAAAACTCCTGTATCAAACATAAGATTAAAGATATATGTTAGATGGGGCACTAATATTTGGTGATATCGCTTCAGAAAGGCTCCCGAGATATTGTCCCGTCCAGTGGAGTTTACCTTTTTAAGATCGAATATGTAGTTTCGAACCTCGGCTTCGGTAGTCGGAGTTAAGACAAAAGAAAAGGGACACTGGTTTATGGTCGACGCTTCAGGTACGAAGGAGGGGATTTTATCGGCTAAATTTTTACCCACCGATGCGAAAAAACTATTAATGTTGTTAATTGAAGATACTGGATTATTAGGTGTTATTAAATCTGTAGCTGAATATGATTTTGTGTTGTAGTGTGTAACGGTTTTTATAGTGTCCCACAAGGCCTTACTATTAGTTTTAGCTGAATTTTTTAGTTGCTCTTTTTCATAGTTTATTTTAATCTTTTTAAGTAGCGAATTACAAAAATTTCTGTATCTGCGGTAAGTCGTTTTTATTGTGTCGTTGTTAGGATTTTTCTTAGATTTAATATGCAATTTATCCCGATTTTTTATGCACCTTAAAAGACCAGTAGTCATCCAAGGCTTTTTAACACGCCTGCGATTTGGGACTCTATTCATATGCGTGTTAGATTTGATTACGGAGTTAAGGATAGATATTAAAAGTGAAGTAGCTTCATTAGCGTCATATGAGTTATAAATACAGTCAAAGCTTATATTACTCATGTCAGCATCTAATCGGTTGTAATTGATTTTCTTTATAGTTAAAGGCTTTGTTTGTTGAATCTGGAGTTTCAGTACGATAATTACGGTGTCGTGATCAGTAACCGAGGTCTCTGCAACAAAGCAGTAAGCTGGGAGTGTGCTTTTTAGCATGACATGATCCAAACAAGTTTTACTATGAGTGGATAACTGATGTGCAGGTAAAACGCTGTGCGAGGCAAGCAGATTAAGATAAGTCATTGAATCGGGATCTTTGTTGTTAGGCATTATGTCTATATTTATATCTCCTATTATTATAATATTAGGACATTTTAGATTATTTAGAAGCTCGTTAAGAGAATCTAGAAACGGTTGTAAGTCTTTATGGCCTGGGGAACGGTAAATAGCAATCACGATTGTATTTCTGTTTACTTTTATTGTAACGCAGTTGGCATCGCGGAGAGTGGTCGTCAGTGCAGTTACTCGCATAGTATTTTTTATATAGACAATCACACCTTCATTTTGCGTTAGATTATTTTCGCTTTGAATGTAATTATAGCCATATAAAGGGGGAATGAAATGAGCATGACGTAGCCAACATTCAGATAGTACAATCAGATCCCAATCGATACTTGATCTTTGAAGTGTTGTTAGAAATCCTGGGAAGTTGCGATTTACACTGCGTATGTTCTGATGTATAATTTTTAAGCTTAAATGGGGGGTATCAATTTGTCTGGAGCAATCATCTATTTCGCAATTTGATGATTGTGCGACTTGAAAGTCGTCAATTATTTCGTTTATATTATCAAATGTTAACAGCAGTATTACAGATAGGTGAATCCTGAAGATGTGCGACAGGTATATTAGATGATTTTATGACGTAATGTGAGAGTGTCATGATGTTTGGTAGAGGCGAGTGGGTATTATAATGTGTTATTATAATGTGTAAGAAACCATTTTGTAAAGATGTGTTTGGATAATGAGTGTATATAAGAATTGTGTGTAGAGTGTGCATGTGTAGATATGAAAGTAGTGTGTGTATGATGATCGTGCGTTGGAATGGAGTACAGTATAAGATTTTACATGGAAAAAAGAGTATTGCAATACAGAATATAAAACAAAAAATACAGAATATAAAACAAAAAATACAGAATATAAAACAAAACATTATACAATTGCCCAGGGATAGTCACTTTGGTACAATTTTATTTAGATCTTGTTCACAGTTTATACGTATGGCTGTTGAGTCCTGTGTTCTTTTTATGTATATTTTCCCATATGAGGTCCAAGTGCTATAGTAGTTATTGTCTTTGACTAGTTTTCTGGCCAGATACGCAAGCCTTCTCCCAAGGCTCGTTAAAGATTCGACGACAAATACAGGCTTAGAGGGGCCCTGTAATTTGAGGTGTGTGGTGCTCAGTTTATTGTCTTTACTGGTCTTGTTGAAATCTTTACATTGTTTTAGGAAACCATCTTTGCATAGAGTTGAGGAAAAGTTTACTATAATATGATTTCCAGACTCATTTTTCGTCTTAAGCCGGTAGGCGTCTCGAATATCAGCGTCCGACACAGGATGCTGAATCACCTCACCTATACTCTTGACGAGTGATCCTAGAGCGGTTTTATTTTCGGTAGGCTGCTTAGGAATATTCCTGATTTCAATAGACGATGATCGGGAATTTCGTTCTAATAATTCTATTTTATTTTCGAGTGACTCAATTTTGGTTGCATAAGACTTATTTTGGTGCTCCAGTTGCGATATTTTCGTGACCATTTCATCGTATTTCGCCCCCAGAAAGTCCATACTTTTTTGTATTTCAGTATTTTGATTTTTGATAGTCACCACTGACTCAATCAGTTCCTCAAATTTTATGTTCTGTTTCATTTCAAAAGACTGAAACATGTCTTTCATTTGGTCGGCGACAGAGATATGTTCCGATGATTTATCACAATTGTCCAAGAGTTTACGCTTTGTTCTACGTGTGACATTGAGGTCAGTATAGTCAGCAGGCATAGGGTCTTGTGAAGACACATGTAGCTGTGGGTCAGATCCGTAGGACGTAACAGGAGACATTAAGATGTTCGGGCGATTGATTGACATCGGTGGACTGCGTTTTACGGACATTTTAATAAGCCCACGACAAAAATACAAACTTAGAAAGATAAACAAAATGATTATTTACTCACGACGTGACAGTTGCGTACGCGCTTATCGGTATCAAACGGCAGGATGTAGCTTCGTGCGTAGACACGGCGGGCGGGGCTCGCAGCGATGTGGAGTATTCTATTTGTCTCGCTTGCACGGGCCGCGTTGCACGTCGCTGGAGGTGGAGCTTGTACCCAGTCTTCTAGTGGGCAGGGCGAGATGAAGCTTGCTACGTATAACTGTCTCCTTTACTAGTGGTTGTCTCGCTTTAATTATTGTTCGTAGACCTCTTCGCTGCGTCTGCGCTCCGAATATTTACGCGTAATATTACAAATTAATTTTTAATTTTATTTTTTGCACAAAATAAAGTAATAGCGGTTTACTATGCACACGACCGTACACCAACGGTATCCAGAGGGGAGAGGCACTGGATGAATTAAATATTTTTATAAGAACTTAGATACCTACTTATTAACTAGAAGACTTATTGACTTAACAATCGATTAATTATTATTGAGAAAATACAATATCAACATATTTTAATACAATTAGACACATTAAAAATTTAAGATTTAGAGTGATTCAAATTACCTACTTACGCAGACAAAAACATTCATCTGTTGCAGTAGTTGTCCTCTCTCAAAACTGTCCTAGAATCTGGGCTAAATTACATAGCAAACAAGGACTATTCATGGTGATATATTAAATATCTTGTTTTGTAAAACCAGATTCACATATGAGATGAAGATCGAACCAATATAATTTTAAGTAAAACTATCATGTCTCAAAAGTATATTTCTCGTACGTTTACAAGGAGCTTTCTGTGCAATATAGGTTTACAGCTGTTTTTATTCTACATACGTCCACAGAATATTTTATCAACAATTCCGGTGCAGCTACAAATAGTTGGTTAACAGTAGCGCAGGTAAGATGTTGGACACGTAGCTGGCGGCGCGCCCGCGGCCACGTCGCTCCGCTCCAGTCCACACCGCCCCGCTCGTGTATTGCCGACTCGCGCCGGATGCATACCGTCTGATTTATAAGCCGATATCCGGCTACACCATCTCTAGAAACTGTTGGCTATCGAAATAAATGATATCCTAGTTTAAACCTTTAGCTAAGAATGAGTATCATTCGCTAAACCCACTTTACTACACATACATGGAACTCATTCTATTTTTATGTGTATCCAACTCTCTCGTGCATGCTTTCGTTTTAGTATCATAATTAATTGCACTTTATGCGGACGTACCAACAAAACAAAAGCATTCTTTTTCTACGTTATCTTTGAATCATTTTTCTACTCGAACGCGTTTCACGTAAAATCTAATTTACTTACCAATAAATCGGAACTTGTCTTAAGAAGTAAAGACACTTCTTTAACAAGAAAGCAGAAAAAATAAGTAAGAAAGTTTGACAAACTTTTAATTTAATTGAAAGTTGAAATCTTAATGAACGGATCATGGTTAGTTTCTTTAAGAAGGCCGGTTCGATATTATGTGGTGAGGATTTCCAATTACTAGAGTGTGCAATTAAGAGGATTCACTTTGCGAGCTGTGCGCACTCGACAGATAAGTGCTTCCGCCGGACTGTAGTCATTTATTAGTTTAATTAAATCCACACTCGTCTCACTCCCCACTTACTTTTAAATGTTTATAAGAGAGACAGCAGGACTATATATTTTCTTAAGAATAGCCAACCTTAGACCCGCTTTACGCAGAAATACACTTTAGTCTATGAGTTTAGCTTTTTGTCCTTTTTACGCGGGGAAATGTGCAATCACATTCCCCATCGCCGGTTTTGGGGCGGGCGATGGGGATATATCGGGATCCAGCTCCTACGATGGAATTGGGCTGAACCGACTAAAACCACCACGGTGTTCGCGACCCCGCCGAAGGTTCGACCCGCTGATGGACCTGGTGAGTCTCACACAACCATCATACAAAAATTGGGGGACCTAGTCCCCTACGACAAAGCGGGGGACCTATTCCCCCTTCTGACATCGAGAGGCGTGCGCGGAACACGAACGCCGCCTACTCGGACCAGCGGTGATCGGGCGGCGGCAGGCTTCTTCTCAAGGTGGCTGGAGGTCGTCTCGCGCCCTCCTGCGCCCGGCTCTGCGGTTAGGGAGAGGGATTGAACGTTCCCTTTCCCTCTCCGCCGCCTCCTTCAATAACATCCCCTCCTCACAGAAGAAGGCGACGGCATTCCAAGATCTCTCACTCGAAATCATGGCCAGAAGAAATAGGTTCGAGTGAGAGGACGACCCTACCGACTGCCGCGTGACTCTGCGTGCGCGTGCACTCTCTAAGTACGGGTCTTACCGCCAGGATTGTGGCGTGCCGATGAGTTTAGCTTCGGATAACTAAGCTTAACTAACGATGTGTTCAACTATAATTATGTAATGTCGGTCTTATAGAAGACATTATTATATTTTTATTATTGAATTAAGTTATGTATTTATTATAATTCAAATAGTTTCTCATTATTACATAGAAATTGCTCTTGTTTAATTTAATAATTACAAAACAAATAAAAGCTAATTCTAACTGATTTTAAATAAATTGTAATATAATAATAGGTGTAATCATTATAAATTGACCTCCTAAAAGATAACGGTCTTCCAAATATAAATGGTAATGAGCTTGCGACAGCAAAATTAAATTTGGAATTCGAAATCATTATTTAATGAACGTCAAAGAATCGGTTCTCTAGAGCTAATTCAAGATTTATACAAATTTTAGATTTAAATTTCGGAGCGGCTGTGAGCCGTAGTCACTTTTAAAATTCTTGCCATAATATTTAATCGTTGGATACTGATAAAACTTATATTCAACTAACTTGTATTTACAATATTGAAAAAGAGTGCAGTATTTTATTTTTATCGGACCTCGCGTGATACTATCTGACCACTATAAAAACAATTTACGCATCCCAGTTTTAAAATATGAAACCGTAATATCGCGAATCGTTTCAGTTCAGCAAAGTACTTGCATAAAGTGATTGTTATCGCGCATGAAATGTGGTGATACCCAAAGAATTCCGATAACATTCTCGGCGTCACAAGAAAAGACTTGAAAGGAGTGAAGGCAACGCTTTGACACTAACGGCCCTCTAAATTCTCTCTGAATAGATTAAAAAACCTTTTAATATAAGAAGTTTTAGCAGCTATGAGCAATTTCCCGACGTCGACGGATAACATTTTTACTCTGGAATTACATATTTGCTGAGACGTTAAAACTTTTTGTGCCAACATAGCTGACATTAGCATTTATTTGTATGCTGTCAGAGTAATTGACTTAAAAAGAGAACCTTACTCATTTGTGTTGTTACGCAAACATTAAACACAGTTTATCCATCGCTACTACATAACATTTAATTAAAAAAATTAAAAAACAACAAACACATTGAACACAAAGTTTTATAAATAATGTTTGTATTTATTTTTATAAATAGTTGTATGTAAACTACATATTTGTAAAATACAAAAAATATTTATAAAACTTTTCAAATCCTTACTGTATCCCTGCAGTGAAATTAAGATCATTTGTATACTTATCTCAATTTTTCTTTAGTATCATTAACTTATATTAAAATTCGTAACAGATTAAAAAACTCTATATACATATTATTGCATTCAGCTCTTTGAATAAATGAATGAAGCTAATCAGACACGGAAATATATTTAATAGAGCTGTCTATACCAGCGTAGCATAATAAGAATAAAAATAAAAGGTTACGACGGCTTAAAGCATAAAAAGAAAATTATGTATGCTATTCAGTTCTAATATATCCATGTTCTGTGGTTAAATATACTTTTAATTCAATGGTAGCGCAAAAACGCAAAAATATCTCTATTCTACGATTTGGTACTAATGCTGTTAATAAGATGAGGAGATTCTCTGTTCTTTATTATAATGTAACAACGGCATTTCCTAAATGTTGATGTGGCGATGCGTGATTGTAACGGCTCTAACCACTTTGAGCTCTGGTGATGTGATAGATGCAATCTACATCGTTTTTCTGTACATGCCCCTTGAGAACCTTTCTTACCAATTGGTTTTGCAATTTTCAATATTCTATATGGAAAGTAGCTTTATTTTATATGACAGTCTTATTGCGAAGACGTAGACGATTGCTTTGTTTTCTAAATATTATGATAGTGTCAAGGCTATGTCACTTAAATATTACGTTACGTATATTAGAGGACTATTAGTGCCCACACTTATGTATGGAAGTGAAAGTTGGGTATGGCAAAAGAAGCATGAGAGCAGAATAAATGCTGTAGAAATGAGAGCGTTGAGAAGCATATATGGTGTGACTCTGAAAGATAGAATAAGAAATAGTGTGATTAGAGAGAGATGCGGCATGAAAGTGGATATAGTTACAAGAATAGAAAAGGGTATGTTAAGCTGGTTTGGACATGTAGAAAGAATGGACGAGGAAAGACTGACTAAGAAAGTTTATAAGGCTAGTGTGAATGGAACAGTCGCAAGAGGAAAACCTAGGCGAACGTTTCTCGATCAGATCGGAGGCGTTCTGGACATAGCCAGGTTAAGAGCTCCTTGAACCGACGGGCGTGTATGAGGAATGTGATGAAAGTGAATGAAGCCAGAGTAGTGTGTCAGGATCGTAGCAAATGGAAATCCGTAGTCTCTGCCTACCCCTCTGAGAAACAGGCGTGAATCTATGTATGTATTATATTCTACACAATTCATACTTAAAACTAAAAGCAAATGTTTATTTATTTATTTTAAGGTACATCAACAATATACATATACAAAATCGGTTTACATAAGAAGCTGAAAATAAAAACTTATATGTATATATATCTATTATAGATGTACACAACATTATCAATGTTATATCCCTAATATAACATTGATAATAGAAAAATCGTGTAATAGTACTCGGTTCCAGTTTTGGGTCTCAATCAAATCAAGGGCCTCTGTATTTATTTATCATTAGGTTATATTGCATATGAGCTTTTATTTCTGTAGTTATAATTCCAGTATTATTGTGTAACTCCTTAATACTATAATAATTAAACAAACTAGTATTTTCCATAAAAGCCTAATATTGCAGCGTCACAGTGGGGCAAAGGCTCTAGTACCACTTCCTCTTATCTGCTGCCATGTTTGGCTAGCACTATACAATATTTTGAATAACTAAAACATATTAATTTTAATGTTATTTATGAGGTTTATTCCACTAGTTGGCTCTATTGACTGGGAATAAAGCTATACCAAAAGTAACATTGCATTACATATCAGACAATAGACATGTTATAATTTCCAGCTGTTTTAATTTAAGGTTTCTATTTATTACAAACAGCTGTTATTAAGAATAATAACAGCTGTTTGTAATAAATTTAATTTGGTATTCAAACTAGCACATTATATTTAAATCTATTAAGTTACGCCGGTGGCCAGATGCAATAGGTTTTCAAGTATGTCTGGTATTCCAAATATTGACAGGTGAAATTTAATACTTGGATTACATTATGCATACGTGGTTTTCATTCGTTTAAAAATATGTCAGCGGTTAACACAACACCTAGAGGAAAGTGTAAATTACGCCTAAGACAACATTCAGTATTTCAGAAAACGTTTAGAGCACAGAAATTTATTTCTGTGGTTTAGAGATGTTAAAATAAAATACAGAACATTATATAAAAATTAAACTACGTAATACAAATTTTATCGTGATTTATTTGAAAAACTACTGAAATATCGATGAATTTGTAATTATAAATAGTTTAATATTTTAAATAGTTTTAAACTTCGCTCGCGTAAAAGTAGATTAGGTTATGTTAGTAACAGTACTTATTTTAAATAAAATATAGCCTATTACTCGGTGATAATATAGCTTACTAATGGTGAAATAATTTTTAAAATCGGTTGAGTGGTTTTTGAGTGAAACCTTTACAAACAAGCGAAAAATCAAATCTTCCCTCTTTATAATATTAGTATAGATAAACAAGTTTAATTTCAATGCATAACATTTGCTTAAACCTAAGACAATATTAAACATAACATATTTTTACAATTTACTTAATATAACTTAGCAGAACAATAACAATTAACTTGACTTGTGTGGGCACTCAAGTAACTTATCCTTGAGTGATAGCCTCGAAACAAAGAGCCTTGGTGGTACAACCCTAGTCACAGCGTAGCACCTGCAAGGTCCGTAGGTAAGTTATCTCCGACCTCGCTATCTGCTCACGTGGAAATCTTGCCGGGTATCTATTTCTAAACGCTTAAAATCCGATCAATCGGAATTCAGTTCAGCAGGCCGGAGACTTTGACTCTCTACATATATTTTGGTTACGTAATTGTATTTCGATGAGGTAATACAATTTCAGAGGTTGCCCTACACCCTCCGAGCTTATAGTGCTTAATGTAATTGTATGAGCCATAATGAGCGTTATGTAAGAATAAGTGTTTTCGCTTTAGTTAAAATAAGACAATGAAGTACATTCAATTTAGTAAACTAATAAGTAAATAATAGTCTGACAATATTAGCAGAATTCAAGAGTAAGGAAATCTACGATGTATGTAGGTATAATAGACAGATGTTAAAGATGCTGTCAAATTAATTAACAGTCCTTTTGTTTTTAATCGGCTTCGTAATTACACTGTCTAAAACTGCTTCAGATCAGCAAAATTGTTTTGGTAGACTTTATAAACTAATTAACAACAAGAAAAAACTGGTTAAGAGACTATCCGACCTTCGAACAAGCCAAGCGGCCCGATCAGTCATTCAAGTTGGTGATAACAACTTGATACTTTTTACAGCACGGGAGATTGTGCATTTGAGTCACGTACATGTTAAGGTCACACGGACGGACAAAACTACAAAAGTATTAACGGATATTATCTGAGATATTATCGATTGAAGGTCATTGTGCTGCCGGTTTGCCAACAAACGATATTGTATACATTTCATAAATGTTAACCCATTACCTTGACGAATAGACGTGCTCTTTAGATAAATCTGGCGTAAATTTTTCTTGTTACCGACAGGTAGTTGAATATTTGTTCAAAACAGGTGCTTCAAACTTTTAGAAATTTATCACGTTTCGCCTACGCAAATTTAGTGAAAATTTTCTCAATTAATTTTGCTCGGTAAAAGTTAACTAACAGACACAAAGTTAGGACCGACTGGCCGTCATTATTAATCTAAGTACCTTAATGAGATTCACGTCGGGCTCACAATAAAAATAACATTAGTATAGCGATTATGATAATGAAAAATGAGTTTATTTATACCTGCTAACTAAAATTATGACATAAGAACTACTTATAAGATATAATTAATTTAGGGTAAGAACACGTACTATACCTACCTTACAAATTGTATAATAATACAATCCAGTGTATCTTTGAAAAGATCGGAACAGATGTATTACACCCTCATTTCGCCAAATATATTTTAGGTCTCCGTGAGATCTTTACGCTCATAAAGAGAGAGCCAATTATCTTCTACCGAGTACGTTTTAAGACCTCGTGCCGCTATTAAATTGCCTAAGAGGAAAATCAAATTGCAATCTTTAAATTTTTTTATTTTAAATGATAATGTAAACCATTTATTACCAAGCTTTTACAAGTAATTTATATAAGCCGAACAGATTATTGGTCTGAACATTGTTCTCACGTACCAAATACCTACTTATCTATTATTTATCTTATCCAAGATCCAAAAAATCCTTAGCTAGCAGTAGGTATATATATAGCGCGAATGTTCTGTTGCTCGATGACCTAGAGACAGTAATAACAACTGATTTATTAAACAAACAGTTTGGAACACGTTTTCCGAAGTGAGTGGTGTAGTTAATTCGTGGCAAGTTCAATAAGTACAGCTCGGCTTGCCAAGTCTGCTCACTAAACCTGCTTCTTTTGTGGAATTTCCGTCAATTGGAACAGTGGGCCAGTAACTGGGTCACATTCGTTCAAGTTTTCCGATGCCAGCTTTGTTTTAAATACCATTATGTCTCGAGCAAGAATAGACTTCTGTTTTGCAGAGTTGTAAAGACTACCCACAGGATTAAACCAAACCAATACATTTTTGTTTTAAAGTTTATAGTAATAATTTGTTAAAACATGTTTACGTTTTTATTCTGAATTTGGCATATTGGAGTGTTCCGTCCATCAAAATAACTTATCTCAATAAGTTTGTTTTATATTCCTTTGACAAGCTTAGATATACAAAACGAAA
Organism: Catocala sponsa; assembly: GCA_963564715.1. Taxonomy (NCBI): domain Eukaryota; kingdom Metazoa; phylum Arthropoda; class Insecta; order Lepidoptera; family Erebidae; genus Catocala; species Catocala sponsa. Next base: position 16,662,835 of record OY751331.1, read on the forward strand.
AATAATAGTGGAGCAAATACTGTTATGCTAACGTGAAAAGAATTGGGTAACAAATTATGGCCACTTTTTCCAGTCACCAATTACTCGTATGTAATACTAGATTTTGCTCACGGCTTCGCTAGCGTAAATGTAGGTTAGGTTAGTAAAAGTATTTCTTGATGAAAGGTACCCTATATTCTTTTCTATTCTCATGACAAGGTGTATGCTAAATTTCATGATGATCGATCGATTATTTAAGGCATGAAAGCGTAACAAACAAACGAACTCACATTCACGTCGCATTTATAATATTAGTAAGGAAGTAAGTTAAGTTATATAACCATACAGTTATGTTCTATAATAATGTTATTTATTCTTAACAAAATAGATTGTTAATGCATGTTAATGTATCAATAAAAACATAACTGTATGTACTGTATGTTATGAGCTTGTGTATGTTTAGCAAACTATCAAATTGAAATAAAAATGAAGAAAACAGTACATGCAGAACAGTAAGTTAATGTTGCAACGAAAGCAATCGGTGTTCTATGAGATATCCAAATAATGTTGTCCACTTTTTACTCTCAAGAGAAAAAGATAAATAAATATAAGAAATTATACACTTTTTTGGCAACTCCTGCACTGTGAATAATTTCTGTGCCGCGGAGGACTTCACAAACATTTAAACAACGGACACAAAGAACTGTCAGACTCGGAACAATTATTTGTAGATATCACAATTTTTAGACACTCGGAACAGCAGTTTGTGGATCACACAAATGTTTGTGCCGTGTGGGGACCAAGCCCACCACACTCGGCGCGGCGACAGTGGCGAGGCGAACACGTAAAACACTACGCCGTCCGTGCAGTCACATACATAGTCACGTATATATTTTGTAAATTATAATTCTACTTATTTCTCACAAACGCTGGTGTTGAAACTATTTACTAGTCAGATTTTGACGGGTTTTACCACGTTGCATGCCAATAAAAACTCTGAATATTTATAGTGGAAAAATTCGACGTTTATTAAATTAAAATTGTGTCAGAGCAGTATAATTGCTATTTAATTAACATCATTTTGAAAAATGATTCTGTAAATAGTTACTGGTGTAAATATTATGGGAATATTCAGACACTAGATGTCTCAAGCGGTTTCACCAACGTGGCTTGTAGCGTGATGTTATATGACCTATATTACGTGTAATAAAGTAGCTTTAAAATAGTCAAAGAATTTAATAAATCAGTACTGTAGTGTATAAGATTATTCTTTACAAACAAGTGGTGGCGGCATGAAATCTGACCACTCTGTTGCAGGTAATCCGTGTAAGGGCAACAGAATAACACATAAGTTTCAATATTTTATTAGCTTAAAAATTTGTAAAGTTTAATAGTAATAGTAGTGTAATAGTTTCTAAATTATGTAATAAAGTGTCAAATAAACAACGTGATAAAATCCGTATATAGTAATTTAATTTAAATGCATAACATTCTCGTAAATAGAAAACAATATAATGATGTTTATGTACACCGGTACACTAATTGTTAAAAAGGCAGCTGTATACCTCCAGTGCGAACTCGAAATTCGGGCAGCCACGAACCTCGCTGATCAGTTTCTGATTGGTTTGCTTCTATTGACCACTGAAACCGTTTATTGTCAGGCGAGCATATATTTTTTTTATAGTGACTCGGCAAAGTGATTGTAACGGACCTGAAGCAAAGCCCAATTACAGTCCAGAGACAGTGACGACGAGGAGAAGATAGATGTCTTCTAGCCGTCGCCAGTATCAAGCCGGTTTGACCAGATGCTTCTTCACACTACGTTTGAAGGACCCAATGTCATAGAAGGGAAGGAACACATGTGCCGGAAGAAAATATATTTACGATTAAAATACAAAATATATTTATTTATGCGTCACCTACATAAAATGATATTTAAGTTATGTTGGACGATCTAAACTTAAACATAAAGTAAAGTCATTTTAACAAAACGACGATCTGTTAAAATCCGTAAACGTGCCACATCAGCATTACTGAGAAAAATTGTTATCTTGATTTATTCCTTAAATAATAACAGTAAGATGTAAGAAAAAACATCCAATTAATGTGGGACGTACTATTCGTACAAATGAGATAACTTTTCCAATTTTGAAAAGTTTCCCTTGAACAAGCCGCAGACAATTTCGCCGTATTATGCAAAACTCATATGGCGCAAGGCCCACATTTGGCGCTTGATGAAACAAAAACACTTGTGATGAGCTGCTTTCCACATTACTTCGCTGTAACTCACGATATATTTTTAAGTGAATTTAAATACGGCCAGGTATAAATATTTACGCGAGGAACGGTATCTGCGGTAAGGTAAAGCAGATTTACCGCCCTCAAACTATACCTCTTCTATAATGTAATACAATTACCTTAGCTTTGTTAATAAAAATAATTTATTTATCCTCAGTGAGGGTGGATTATTCTTCTCCTTTGTTACTAATAATGCGAAGGAAACGTGGCTCAGCGTGGGGTCACGAACTAGAACCCACCTAACAACAGATTGTTATAATAGCAAGTTGACAATGATTCCTAAACACACAGTGTAACATGTTCCGTGTTATATAGGACGTTTAATGTTGACTGAAGAGGGGCATGTGCGACGCTAAAGTGATTGAAAGTAATCGTTGCAGCAACGTACATACTAGAAGCTAAAGAAGATTAACACCTCTGCTTAGTTTATTATGTTAGTACGTTAATTCATATTAAAAGGCACTACGGTCATGACATTAAGCTAACACTATATACTAGTATGTATAAGCGCTAATACAAACGCCACTGCGAATATCAAGACCTGAATTTGAATTCTGGGCAGGCACGAAAGGCCTGCTATTTTCACTAGTGGCGTGGAGTCAATAAGGAAAGCTTACTTCTATGGCTCGGCGTAATCCTGGTGGTTATAAACACCTGTAGCTGTCTATATACGAAGGCTCAAATATATTCTGAGAACTGTCTGAAGTATCAGTTAGTAGAGTAGAGCTTAGAAAGAGGCTTTGAGCGTCTTGAAACCTTTGACAATAAGTTACTTACACGATATTAAACAATGGTGATTATATTTATATGGCAACACTAATAACAAATGACAATGACATTTTAACCCATACCATAATATATTCTATGTTGCAGTTTTTAATGATGTTTATTGAACAAAACATGATACTTAACAGATTGATCATGTCATGTATTTAGTATACAAGATACTTTTATCCTGGTATACATTCCCGTGGAAACATTTTTAATACTTTTAACTTACGACCAAACTTACTAATATTATAAATATGAAACATTGTGATGTCATTTAGATATTCATTACCACACGTAAATCTGTAAAAAGGATGCATTTTATCCACTGAGCAACCTTCTTGTTGTTGTTTTGATTTGATTGCATATTACCTTGGGAATCACGCGAGTAAAGCTATGAACCAGCTAGTATCTTGCAAATCAAACACAGTCTGTATTTAATTTGAAAAGAAGAGCTGTAGCTAACTTTCTGGAAAGTACAATCTTTTAGATTTCCATCGACGCTATGTTTGGGAATTAGTACTCCATAAACAGTGTTTGCTTCAAGAATTTATTCGGTTCACTTGGTTGTAAACATTACAACTTTAGAATAATAACCTAGATCAAGATACTGACCGCAGGTCAGTCTCAAATATATTATATAGCTCAATATCGAACTTATCGGTAAATACGAGTATTTAGATGAATTCCAAGGGAAGAGACTGGATAACCTTGGGTCAACGGACCTAATTAGGTTAATTAAAAATTTTACGAGCGGAGGAACCCAACGTTGCCAATTTTTGGCTGACGCTGACGGTACAAATGAGCCAAAGTTAACCACAGAAAAACAAGTTGGTACCTACAACAGGAAAATATGCATAAGAATAGTATTACTGTTACTGCGTTTCGCCTGCTGGGTAAGAGTTCGTAGAGTTTCCGAAGAGATAACATACTTAGGTCTCATGCTTTTCCGTTTCATCACACTTTTTATTCCTTATCCGATTATATAATCAAGGCCGACATTGCTTTGAAACTATCGTGTCGAACACACATCGGCTACAGCAGTTTTAAGGTTACAGTCCTTGTCTTGTCCTGTAGACGTCGACTTATACTAAAGTATTTCTTAGTCGCGTTTTGGTATGTAACCAATGTACACTTTGGTTTTGGATAATTAAGTTTTCGTGGTAATAAAATTTTACACCGCATCTCATTTGCGTCTATTATATTATGTATTTCGTTAATAGTTTAGGAAAACTTATTACAATTATAATAATGTCTTCATATGTAATAATTATGTATATATCATGAGGTAAACACAACATGCACAGACAAGTGAATTTTTATATTTATACTTAACAAAAACTAAAAATAATAGCAGATATTAAAATAATATTATCTACGAGTACTCATCTTCATGATATTCGGACATCCGCATTGCTCACAAACATTAAGTGCTAAGGTAAGGTAGATACCTTCCCTTAGTACTAAATTAAATAGGTACTTAAGCAGTCACGCTTGCTATCTATAAAGGTTGAAGTTAATGTAATCAACACGCTAGTAAGCTATAATAAAATATTTCAAAAGATTCACTACCTCCGCTAAAGTTTCCGCTGTTTTAAGCTTTTATCATGGCTGATTATAACGAGGTTTTACCTCAAAAGTTAGATCTGGAAGAAGGTAAGCATTATAATCTATACAAACCTATTAAAAAGTATTCATATGTCAACGGAAGAAAATAAATTTAACAATACATATGCCATTTTCATCGTATCCACGTGAACACACAAATCAAACCAGAATATAATAACGCTTTCATATCATCTTCAATATTTTTTACTTATTACTCCTTATGGACATATTTTGTATAATATAATCCGAAAAGCCGAACGTTTTTTCAATCTTCTCGAAGTTCATTACATAGAATTCATGTCAGCTGTTTTTGAGTAGGTATCAGTGTATTGATTCGTAATATCAGCAGAAATTCTTGTTAGTACTCTTTAAATACTCCAGAAAGAAGATGTTTGGACCGATTTACGAAATATGACTTTCATTAATGGTAAATATTGACATATTTACCATTAATGTCAAAAACCGCCTTTTACCTTTATATAATACTAGATTTTACCGGCGGCTTCGCTCGCATAAATGTAGGTTAGGTTAGTAAGAGTAGGTACCTACTTTTTTAGATAAAAGGTAGTCTATGTCCTATTCTGATCTCTTGAGAAAGTGTTCGCGAAATTTCATGATGATCGGTAGAGTAGTTAAGGCGTGAAAGTATAAAATAAAAAGAACCCACTTTTGCATTTATAATATTAGGATTAAGATGCTACATGAAAGAAATTATTCTGAAGTTTAATAAAAACCTCTTGGTTTTAATAAAAGATCGCGGGATTCAAATATTTTCATTAAAGCAATCAGCACGAACTGTTACCTGCCTCTAATATAACGCAAGTTGTTTTACGTAAAAGACAGTAATTTTATTAACCGGCGCCATATGTGGAGTCTGCGATACATCGCGCTATCGTATTATTGCGCTATCTTATTAGCGCCACGAGGGATTTAGCCTGAAGTATGGGGCGATTCCCTTTATTTTATACCACCATAAAAGTGACCATTTCGCTCTATAACGACACTCGACCCATGGTGCTAAAATGTTGTTAATACTTGCAAATATTGCTGAAAGTGCTTGCATTCATGCATGATACTGTACCTTATGGTTATATAAACGATAATAAATGTTGGCTTATTTTTATTGATGTACGATCGTGCTATGAGAGAAATCGCTTGCTATTTTTATTACACACTAAGATGATTCCTCCAGTAAAGGTTATGAATAATATATTTCTTATGGCACTTGAAGATAATCTCAATAGATAAATGATTACCTATAATTCTTTATCTATGCTATTATACAATTGGGATGAAGTAACACTTGTTCATTAAAGTTATTTAAAAACTTAGACCAACTGACGACGCATCCATTGCGGACGTCCACGTAAACGCAAGTCACAGGCATAAGCATGTTTTTATATAAAATACTACTTACGAGTAAAATGAGTGAATAAAATGTCTGCAATTATCTACCAAAGTTGAACCTCCGCGCCTTCACCGCTACCTTGCATTCGCCGCTTCGTAAAACGTTCTAAGTGCAAGTAAGCTGCTTAATTAATAGCCATAGGGATTGAATATAGGTGAAGTCAAATGCTCTTGGTACTGATACCATCGCTTTGGAAATGCTAATAATGACACTGCCTCTTCCTTTCATCACTGCAATTATAAATAAATCAATTATCTCTTCTACATTCCCTGATTTAAGGAAAATTGGCATTGTTAAGCCAATACCCAAAATCCCTAATCCAACATTAGCAAAAGAGCTTAGACCCATCAGTTTGCGTCCTTGCCTGTCAAAAGTATTAGAGAGAGTGGTGAGCAGTAAGCTCAAGAAATACATTGAGAAATACAACATCCTACCTCATACACAGTCTGGTTTTCGCCAAGGACATAGTACGAGTACCACTCTCCTCGACGTAGTTGATAATATTTTGTAGTCTAGGGACCAGGATAAGGGTATTATTCTTACTCTACTTAATTTTTCCCGTGCATTTGAAACAAATAATATAACTCTTCTTTTAGCCAAACTCTCATACTATGGATGCAACTCTGCTACTATGAAATGGTTCCATAGTTATCTGACAGATAGAACCAAGTTTGTACAAATGGATATGGACGGGGGCAATAAGGTTAGTTCCTCTTGTTGTCAGATAAACTGTGGGGTGCCTTAGGGCTTAGTACTTGAGCCACTTCTCTTCATACTGTACAGTGCAGATGTTGTTCAACATTTTCAGAACACCAAGTTTCATATGTATGCTGATGATCTCCAAATATATATTTCCTGTAATTCAAACGATTGTACGTCAACATTAATAAAATATACGCAGATTTGGCTGGGATATCTAACTGGGCAAGAAGAAAATCCTTAGTACTTAACCCAACTAAATCCAAATATTTAGTACTTGGATATAAGGAATGTTCCAAAAAGATAAAAAAATTTGGGACAGTCTTTGAGGACTGCCGATAGAAGTGAAAACTTTAATCCTTGATCATAAACACGCCTATCCAAAACGCCCCTTTTTTTTGGTTTATATTCTTTATAAACCAAAAAAAAGGGGCGTTTCGGATGCTAGTTTCTGATACTCTCTTAGGGGTCAAAATTTCGTTATTTTTTGCGCATGACGAACCATTTCTGAGATATTGTTAATATTCTAAAATAATTTAAAAATGGAAAGCGTGGAAGCGTGACGTTGACACGAGTATTTTAATTGAGTTATATATGTCTACTACTGCCTACATGCACCGAAATCATGAAGGCTCTGCGAGAATACCAGCGTTGTATACTGCAACATTGCTGACGCAGGACCTTATTTGTTCTTATACTTATTGGTTGTGTTTCCTGTTACCTTATGAGCGTGGGACAAATAAAATTATTTTTCTTTTTTTCTCTATACCGACCAGCTCGGTAAATTCAATAATTTCTTACAATGATGCCTTTTTTACAATTACTTTCAATGATGTACAGGTATTCAATAAAATGCAATGTATGTGGTGATAATAGGTTGATACACAAACCCTTATTCTATGAGTAGATGTATACCTAAAAGGAGATATAAAGCGAGCCTAAGTATACAATAAATACACAACCAAAGCCTTTTCCTATAATATTTTACGTGTTCCCTTACAAAAATACGAATTCAATATAACAAAACAGCCCCTCCATTATTGAAACCGTAACTGGAATAGGAATTAGAACACCATCTAAATATGAAATTATTCAGGTATCTATCGTATACAATGTATTTAGATAACTAAATATATGGAAATCGGGATCCCGGACCGTAATAATTTGAACGTTTGTTTGTATACTACATCTGCTGCCTCTTACGCAATATCTCGAACTCTAACCTATAGCCAAATTAGATTTCAACACACATCCTTATTTACAAATAAGCGTGTCATTGATAGATTCAACAAATACTCGCAACAATACATCTTTCGGGTAATTTAGTTAACAGAATCCCCGTCTGCTTAAATACAGATTCATCGTATGGGTATTAATAACGTACGGGACAATTATTGCGACTGCTTATGAAATTATAATCAGTATAATTTCGATTCGAAAAGCCCGTGTTAAATCTGTATTACGGGCACAGAATACACATTAGCACTGTGAGTATCACAGGTACGTTTATAAAACGATTGACATAGCACATCCAGACACGGCAGAAACTATGTTGGTCTCGTGCAGGGATTTGATCTTCAGCACTCAACGCAACGAGCCTAGTACTTCTAAGTGACTACATAAACTATTGCATTATTCCAGCAGTATAAACCTAATAATTACTTTGTGATCCGCCTCAGAAAGCGTTAATCAATGACGCAAAAATGAAGACGAATCCAAGAAATCTAACGCAAAGCGAAATCATCATTATGGGTTGGCGTAAAGCGTAAATAACTCAGGTTAATTCCTTTGACTGCTCGTCATGACAGCTCTCACAGACTTTCTCTGTGCTTTACCTTTGAATATAATGATGAAAACAAAACCAACCTTATATAGCTCGTTTAAAATACAAAAGCACGTACACGCACACTATAGATAAGCAGTACTTCAATGTGCCATGTAATAAGATGCCCCAGTAATGTCGACATTTTAAGCGTATTGCCACCTGACGGGGTATCCCAAACTCTCTATAAGTACTTCTTACATCGGTACTTTTAAAGTGGCTTAATGGCCACTTATACGAAAACGATTACTTGCGGAGAACAATAGAAGGATATACCCAAAACATGTATAATGAGGTATTTCAACTATGTAGGATGATTTTTGTTACGTATTGCTGATATTTGTTGTGTGCCATTGAAGATCTCTCATTACTCTTAGTAAAAATGATGACCCATCCAATTAGTGATGAAGAAATTACCTTTTAAAAATTATTTTCGTTGTAGGAAATCGTTTTTATTTCTTGTACGAATTTGCAAAGGTTTCTTTAGTGAGGAGATTTTTGGTGGCAATAGGAAAAATAAATATCTTTAACAAAATTTGCCTTTTATTTAAAGTAGTTCGCATAGAAAATAGACATATAAGTATATAGCTTTGTAGTTCTTTGAAGCGGCCTCTTAAGACACTGCGTCATTATTAAATACTAGCTGACCCGCGCAACTTCGTCTGCTTCACATAAGAAAATTTTCCCCGTTTTAGTAACATTTTTTATTTATGCTTCCCTCCTATTGGTCGTGGCGTGATTTAATACGCAATCCAACATAAAAATATTTTTTCAATTCGAACCAGTAGTTCCTCAGATTAGCGCGTTCAACCAAACAAACAAACAAACTCTTCAGCTTTATAATATTAGGATAGATATACATATATTTAACTTTCAAATGTAATAATACGTTATATATAAAAACTGGCTAAATTGACTTTAATTACGACTCGTTCATTTAAGTAAATAAATACAATTATAATAACAAGTAGGTTCTCCTTTCATTGCGACAACAGCTTTAACCCTGCGAGGTACACTTTAACCCTGCGAAGGTTAAAGTGTACCTCGCGGGGTTAAAGCTGTTGTACTTCGAATTATTATTTATTTTAATTGTTTCTTATGGCAAACACTCCCATGCCGTCCTTATCACAGCTACCCGGTCTGTGGTAGCGTGATTCTCTGGCGCTGGGTACCCAGATGCATAACATAGTTTTAAATCACACTGCCACATTATGGGTCACCCAGAAAGCTAATATTGTCCTTAGTCAAGCATCTCTTATGGATAAATAGGGGACTCCTGATTTAATGAACTAGGAATAGTCAGCCATAACGGGAAAGTAGTTACAATTGCACTAATTCAATACGAAACAATGTATGATCTGTATTAAATCTACAGAACATTTCTTGGCCTTCACAGCAAAGCGACTAACAACAGTCAAGGGGTCGTTGACATACTGATGACTTTTTCTTATATAGACATTATTTAGCTTTCTTTACAAAACTAAGTTAGCAGCAGCATATAACTTAAATCCACTTATACCTAGTAGTCTTAGCGTCAATTTATAATGATGTCCAATTTAATATATGTACATTAAAAGGGACTTAACATTTTTAAATATACAATTATTACAGAGGACTGAAGTGGTTGAATTCGAATAAAATTATGATAACGGCTCGTCATAGGCATGGCGTGTTTGTACGTGATTATTGTAATAATTGGAACAGCGGGAGTACTCTTGATTATTCGCTTGGCGAATACAAATTATTGAAAAGTGTAATAATTAAATTTATGATTCCTATATCAAGTTTTTAATTGAAAGTTTCATATTAAATATGATTTGAGAGTTTCGCTCACATACAAGCATTAGTTTGAAACTGAAATGAAATTAATGGATCACGTCCACTGCAATATACGAGAGTTAGAGATATTCGTACCTTAAAATTGTTTTTAGAACAACATGCGACGTATGATTTAGTAGATCTTTTGAAACAAGACTGACATTTAAAAGATTTATATATGATGGGGAGAGGTGGGCAGTTCTTAACTCAGATAATAAACTTAATATAAATATATTTTAAAATTCAAATACACTGCTCTATATTCCAATATTTCTACTAATTCATATATACTTGTATAACATAGGGGTTATGTTTTCTTGTCAAGATTTTAGGCAATGTTGGAACCCTGACTACAGCCAAAGCAGTGCCTAATTATTGAGTTTTTTTTAACTCAATTTCGTCTTTATCAAACCCAATCCATACATCGCAGAGAGTTTTAAGAACATTAAAACGGGGGAACAGAAGATTGCGTATTTATGAATCACCCAATTATTTGTCCCGTTATACAATATGTGACACACGATGTAGGCAGTAGCTAACTAAGAATTAGCATGCTAAATTTAACCGACGCACAATAATATTAATGTCAAAAAAAGCAAGAAATCATCTTGTACAAAGACGAATCGAAGCTTTTTTTTATTTATAACCGTTCACCAACAATTGATTACACTGTTACAAGATGTGATACATTCATAAAACTCATTTACTAGCGTAACAATCTCTTACAGGTTTACAGCATGCATAATTTTTATGTCTTAAGTTTACAATTACTAATGCAAAGTCAAATCAAACAATACAAGAAAAAATGTGTAGACAAAATTAAAAATAAATAAATACACAAACAAACCAACCAACCAATATTAATATAAACAGAGAGAGCATTAGGTGTTTTGATAGCTTGACATAATTTTTATGGTTCTATTGAGTGGATCAGCATGCACGTCAATTAGATCACTTAGACTACTTAACAATTTGCATAGTATTTAAGAATTTGCGCCGAAGACGGTTCTAGGGAGTGAAGGATGTAAAGGCGTGATGGGAGCACGAGGATTTCTAGCGGGGACACGGAGTTTTAAATATTTCAGCAATTGGGGACAATTAATTTTATGCTGTATAATTTTAATTAAGAAAAGGATATCAAGGATATCTCTTCTTTTCTGTAAAGACGCCATCTTAAAATAAGAAAGCCTATAATTATAGGACACCTTTATCTTTGCAATCCCAGAAGAATATGCCATATGCCACAAAAACCTTTTTTGTACCCTTTCTAAGGGCGTGGGTGGCATAGTGCAACAATATACTAGTGAGCTGCGGACAAGACTATTATAAAGTGAAATCTTAGTTTTGTTGTGTCGAAAGCTAGTAACATTTCTAATACCGAAGGCAAGCATTCTTGATGCTTTTTTAATTACATTTTCAATATGGGGCACAAAGGTTAACTGCTTATCAAATAATATCCCTAGATCTCTTATCATGTCTACTTCTTGGATTTGTGAATAGCCAATGTGGAAATTGGAAGAAAGTAACTTCATCTTCTGGGAAAACTTTACTTATTTCCATATATTATACTTTCATGACTCTTTTATACTCAATTTTCACTGCCATACATAAGTGCTAGCACTATTACTTCTTTATGTACACCCAATCGTGCTTTTTTGGACACGTTTCGGCTGCTCATTATAGCGTATCGGGCCCCATTCATTTTGTTCCCTGCATTCACTCTCCCTTAGAATAAAAGCAATTTTCTTGAAATCGACAAATGGTTTAAGCGGTAAATTCACACTTGCCGGTTACACTGATAAGAATTCTGCCAGTTTAAAAATAAAACAATATTATATTCTGCCACTTTACAGTTTTAAACAATATTGTTTTTATACTGTGCGTATTGGAGATCCGTATTGTAATTTATGTTTTCATTTGGCACTATTATGCCGTTTTCTAGATGAAAGCGTTTGTTTGCGGTACTGTTATTATTGTTATATATTTATGAAGCTATTTTATTTGTTTTATCGTTCCATTTCAGTTCAGTATCACAATCCAACCAAGATCTCGGAGAAGTTCAGTTTAAATTCTTTACCGAAACCAACATAATGACCACTTTATTTGATTCACTCGATATTATCCCCAAATGTAAATGAAAATGTAACACCGTCCACTCTGAATGGTTGATTAGATATAAATACATTATCCAACCGCATCGTTTTTCGTATCAAATGATTTTATTTTAAAATTGAACTTATTTATAATTTCAGCATTTTACTTTATCAGGTTTTCTGGCAGGGGGTAGACAAAACTTCAAATTCGGTCGAACCTCACCGAATCTATTCGGTAACACTAAAAGGTATGGGCACTAAACCATAGCATTCAGTCGGCACATTATATATATAAAGAAAAAACAAAACAGTTCATTACCATTCTCTCCTCTGTTTATTGACCGATTTTCTTGTTTTTTGTTTAGTAGCTTTTAACCAGCTTCAGTTTTCAATCAATGTAATATTTTATGTAAATTCATGCAGACATGTTTGTCATATTAATTATCAGTATCTAATATTTATGGTTGAATTTCGACGACTTGGCGAAAACTAGTATTATAAAATTAGTATGTCTTCATTAAAAACTGCTTAAGAGGTATGTGTATACTAAACGTGTAATACAAGTCGAATACTACTAAAACACACGGATATAGCGTTATAAAGCTGTAGCACGTTGCTTAAAGCCGTCACAAGAAGTACCTAGGATGGATAGCGGTGGTAGCTCGGAATTTTTAATCTAAACGTAGCTTGGTACACAGTTGCAGGGTAGGCAAAATGTAGACTACTTTTTATCAGCACCTCACTATGTTGTATAAACAGAACATACGTAATCTTAATATCACGTACCTGAGAAACAAAAGTGAAATACACACATACGTACTCTTAAGCTTGTATACCTGAAGGGATGTGTTATATACCCACATTTCGCCAAGTCCGATTTTAGGTCCCCGAGAGGGAGTGATCCTATTGCCGTACTCACGCACAGTATAAAATGCTGTGCTGCTACTGAGAATCTCTGGATGGCATAAACCAACCAAACTTTGACTATCGCCGATACTTTAAATCCGAGACCTCATGCACAGCCGTTGCATTCGCTGCCACTGTGCCAACAAAAGCTGTTGGAATGGTGTTATATACAATTAGGTATTAACAAAGGGGCATGCCAGTATTAGGCACAGAGGTGCACAAGAAATTGGTTATACTAAAAATATATTAATATTTATCCTAGTTTTTCCTTGTATTTATTATTCTGTACAAGTCGGTAATATTTTCTAAAAATATTAAACATGAAAACGACTAAACTATGTCATGGAACTTGCAAGCAAGTACATTTACGTGAAAATGTTGCCTTTACACAAAATACATACATATGTGGACAGGTAATTAATAGAAATAGTAATTTACCATTGCTATATTATATAATTATTATTTTAATCGTTTATTTCATTTTTTATACAGAAGTTATACAAAAAATAATAATAATTATTATTTTTATATTTATATTTGCAAGATTGCTTTGTTTAACTTAAAGTAATGTCTCGTATCGATGTATCGAGGTTTTGTGTTTATTATGGCAACACCATCTCTAAATTGTATGACGCCGGAAAACGTAAATGTCAATATCATTGCATGTTTTGCAACTCCATTGTGACGGTTAGTGTTTATTTATTGTGGGCAATATCGACGATTTTTACCTATAAGCTATAAAACTGCAATGTATTCTGTTTTATTTCATGCCTAATAAGTAGATTGTACTCATAAATAAATTAAAATAATGTATAAAATGATATAGCACATATTTAATATAAATTGTATTGATGAGATATACGAAGATTTGATAAATGAACGATTTGAGATATACGAAGATTTTAAAATGCCAAGTTTTTTGTAAATCACTTCTTATGCTAATTAATTATTGGCATTTCTTACTATTATTATCATTAGCCTTTATAGATGTGCACTGTGGGCCCGAATTACTATGACGTCTAGGCATGCCCCTTTACTCGCAGAATTTTTGGACCATGCCACTCAATGGAACAAAATAACAACAGCTACCAATAAGAAGTCAAGCATTATAGATTATTATGATTACAAATGTATACATGCCGACTGCTAATATAATTTAAGATAACATCACCAAAGACGCAGTACACTGTCTTAGAACTGAAATAAGTCCATTACAAGACCATGAATGATTGAAATTGACTGCACGGATGGCGTAATGGTTTAAGTGGTCACCTCGCAATGCCACCGCGCCGAGTGCTGTGGGTTCGATTCCCATACGGGACACAAATTTAGGTAATCCACGAGTAGTTTTTCCGAGTCTGGGTGTTCTTTGTGTCCGTTGTTTCAATGTTTGTAAAGTCCCCCGCACTACAGCAATTATTCCTAGTGCAGGAGTTCTGTTTCTATATTATATAAGAGAAAAGAAAAAAAAAGAAATTCATAATAATAAAATTTCACGTATTACAGTCCTCAAACAGTGTTATTTTAATTCAGAGGTTCGATCATGATAGAACGAATCAGGGATTATTATTGATTTTGTCAAATATTGTGGCCACTAACAGAGGTGACTTTAGTAAAAATCATTTTTAATTGGGACTAGATGTTGATTTTAAAAACAACAAATTTAAATTTTATTAGTTATAACACCTTTTAAAAAAATGAAATACCTATTGTTTTTGTATAGTAAAATTCGAATATTCAAACTTAAATGTTTCTGTCGAAATTGTGTGAGTGATAAAATAATATAATAAAGTGCCTGTATTTTCTGAAAGCTTAAACAGAAGTATGTATATCTTAGCCTAACAACGTTAGGTATTTCTGAAGACTATCTACTAAATAACGAGTGAAAACACAGTTATAATAGTCCATAATTTAGCTTTAGGTATGGCAAGTACCTTCTTTCTAATAAAATTTACACGCCATTATATTTAAAAAACGTTGGATAAAGTTATATTTTGTTTACCATTATATGGAGAGAGGAAGAGCCCAATTTTGAAAACATTTACCAATTTCTGCTGTAACTGAGTATTGCCTAGCTGAAAAGCCCTTTAACAAATAAGCGTAAACTTATGCTATGGGTTAATGAGCTAGTCCTCCTAGTCTAGTTTAATTTTCTCAGGCAAGTTGATAGCCCTCGTCACACAAATAGATCGAGTCCTCGTCTAGTCATTTCCCGTAACCCCAACTAGACTTAAAACTTAATTACACAAGGATAGTTTCCAAGCAAATATCAAGCGATCTTTGTCTTTCTCAATGAGCAAAACCGAGATAACACGAGACTTGCTTCGAGATACTATTCCCAGGCCTTTACGTAATAGTCCGTCCGAGTGGATGTAATACGACACTAAAGGTCGCGTGTATAATTCCCAAAATAAACATTTGCTTGTTTGAAGAACAAAGTCGCGATCGCTTTTTTTGTTTTAGGCAAACAACTCACTATCTTATTGTATATACGATACGTGTTCAAATTTTAGCATTTCCTATTGACTAAATATCAGTTCCACCTAGCTCGTCTATTACAGCACATCCATTTGATAAATTAAGTAAACAAAAATAAAAACAATGTTATACAAAAAAGAAACATTATTATTCCTTCAAGTTTTATGAAATGTATTTAGTTAGACTATTCGTACAGCCTTATCAATTGTCTTAGTACTTATTAAAATATGCATTAATATCCAAGAGCAATTTTTTTTAAAGTTAATTGATATTTGTTATAACAACAACTCTTTAAAGACTAACAAGGTAGCTGTTACTTCGGTGGCAAATTAATATTAGAAATAAAAGCAGTAAAAGAACAGTTTAAGTATAAAAATATCAACTATATAATTCGCATGAAAGTGCAATTTTGTTCAGATAGCTTTCAAGAGTGGTGCCTTACAGAAGTAGGCCCCAGAGACTCTTCCCTGAAACCCGCTCAGAAGACGATGCTACACTCTTTATTTTCAAAGATAAAACTTTTTAACTACCTTCAGTTCACAAGATCGCGATTTAATTTAAAAATATAACTTTATTATCCTTATTTACTGTTTCTCTTTCACAAAAATATTTTGTTATTCCAAACACTTTTTGTAAACGTTATGCTGAATAATTAATTTGCCATGAGTTAATTAAATATAAATTCATTTTATTATTAAGCGTTCTGAAATGTTTCGTGGGGCTGCTCAATATCAAAACAGACTTGAAGACATAAAACAGACTTGATAGAAACGTTTATAAATGACGCAGTTTGTTGGGTTTCTCAACGAAACCAAAAAAAAAATTATAATTTAGCTTAAAATTATTAATAAGTGGCTGCACCAAACAAACAAACTGTAATTATTTCAAATAACAACAATGTTGTTTAATTTGTGACTGTAAGAAGGTTCAAAACTTTTTGAAGACAAAACAAAATTTACAAAGACAAATACCAATAGCAGTATTCCAAAAAGTTAATGAAAATACAAGGAAATTTTAATGAAACTCGGTAGGTAGGTATCATCAATTGAACTCGCGAGCACGAATTCTAATTTTATGGTATTCAGGGCGAGAATTATCGTAATTAGTTTTGAACTTGGCAAACAATTTGGGACATTAATTCTCCTGTAATTTAAACGTACGTACGTATCGCTACTCCTAACCATATAAATTGTGGTAACGAATTACTTTGTTTATATAAGAAATGTTAGTATACATCGGTTATATTCGGCTGTGCTCGTAACAGCGACACGTTGAACAAATAAAACCGTTGTAGCGGCCACTCTGCTGTCACCGCAAATTGGATTGACTCCGCAAGATAGAAATATACGTCCGCTCCCCGCGGTGCATTTAGGGTTGCGATAAGATGGGACTCGCGTTTGTTGTTCGCTATTACGAACTCTTCTCATTACTTGCGAGTGAACTAGCCTCTACGGCGGCAACAACATCACTGATTCTGAATAAGCCATGCGTCTTATATTGACCAGCCAAACGTACTTAGTAATTAACGTAATCAATAGACTGTCATATCAGTAGTCGATAAATTCATTTATTTGCTTGAACTACATGGTTTCTATGCGCAGGTGAGCTATAATGCAACATCAATTTGATCCAACAAATAAGTTTGCTATGCAAAAATACCTATACAGTGTCACAATGAAATATTTTATGCTCGACATAAAACTAGAAGTCTTTTTGTATTTACCAGTCATGCTCACAGAGCACTAAAATACTACCTAATGAGAAACTTGCTTTAGTAGGCACTGTAATACCAACTGAATATAAAATTCTAATAAAATATTTTATTACAGCAATGCTGCACCGAATGTACGTGTTAGATAGTTTTGCGTTGTTCTATGTTGGGTCTTATTTACGATGCCCAGAAAGCGGGAGTTCAAACAAATTGTTGTGCAGATCCCTCCGGCTAAACCTCGGTAAATTGTCGACATAAAACGTTATGAGAAAACGCCTTAAACCGCACAAGGCTGCCTCCAATCTCTCGTTGCCGTATTTTGCATCTGGAGTATACACTCTAAACCGAGTTTAGGGTCCCAAGACACGGTATTGTCTGCACTGAATGACCATTCAACTTACTTACTCTGAATATTTTCTAAACTCGGAGCGGTTACTTACTGTGGTCACATAAAATATACATGCAACGATGTTGTCAAGTGTAAGCGAGCTACTATCTTCTGTTTCGTAGTTCGAGAAAACATTGCTTCATTCCCTGTTCAAAGTTTGTACTAATTGAACGATGCTGTTTTATATAACGTGTATGTTCAAAGTAGACAATGCAGTGCGCTTTGTCATTTATAATGTGATCTTTATGATTTCGGAAAGGATATTTAAATTTGGTAGAATTCCAAGTGGAGTCCTTGCCAACGCTCTCTGGAATGGATTTATGATTTTAACTGTCAGCAAAGTAAATGCCGAGAAAGGAGAGATACTGCAAGGTGACTGCAACTAGCAAATACGCACTGATAGACCTTAAAATGAATTCAAAATGTATTTCCACTTCAACCGTATTGATGTAACGGTAAACATTTTCAACATGAACGTTTGAACATTGGTCTGAAACGTGTCACGACTTCAGATATGAATACATTATTTATCTCCTTACTTACGTGCTAATATTTGCTTAGTAGTACGTGTATTCAATTTATTCTTTAAGTGCTGATGACTCCAAATTATAAAAAAACCTGCGATAGTTTCATATGCTTATATAAATATACCTAGGAGGCACGCATTCAGTACTTCTTCTCGGTTAAACTAACCATAAGATGTGGGCAAGAATAACTACATCATAACACTACTCGGTACCCATATGGTTTTACAGCTTAACCCTAAATAAACAGATAGCGTCTACACAGTAGTCTTGTGATAACAAACGACGTAAAGTTGCAGTAGTGGGTACTAACAAAGGTATTTTTCGTAAAACAAAGGCCACATTCCATGTGGCCTAATGTATCAATTATTGAGTCGCGTATTGGCCGTAAATCGAAATAAAAGTGTTAAATTCCGTATATTGGCAATTCCAAATACAATTAAACAGCAACGCCATCTGTCCTGATCGAGAGCTCTAAGGCCGTGAGATTAATGATTAATCCAGCCTGGTAATACTGTTACAGGGTATTATTTATGACTACAAGGGCAATGATGCGAAGCAAAGTATCCATTTTCGAGCAAGATTTATGTTACAATCGCAGAAGGTGTGAGTGAAACAGGGTATTGAGACAAAACACGGGGATTTGTCGACGTGCCGCCTAAATATTCATCTCTATCAATCAAGTGCGTAAATAACGTAGCGATGAGACAAAGGTCTCATTATCGCTAAGGAGTTACGGCTTTCCCAAGAATAATAAAACTATATGTTATCCATTCATTAACTACTCCGCTTTATTGTCGACACTAAATTTTCTGGAGGTACAGCAACAAACAATGCTAATCTCGAGAATGTAATTACATTTCTATTTGTGTGTGTAGTTATTAAGACTGTAAGTATTCCATTTATCTTAATGGATTACGTTTATATACATGTATTACACTTCTAAAGTTTATCAACAAAGACAACAAAATAACTCAGAACTTAGATGGATTATTATGAATCTGACGTTGAAAACGGGATTAATCCTTATAACAACTTCTTCGTAAATAATGAAAAAACAAACTAAAAAACAAATAAAAAACAAACTAAAACGTAAAATATAATTTAAAAGGAATATTTCCTTGACATATCATATCTGGGACATGGCTTCTACTACCCCAGTATATTCTTAGGCGCCATATGTTACTGTCACTTTATTAGGCACACCTATTGCCTGCTTCCAGACACAAATCCAGACTCTGTACTGCTACTAAGAAAATCCTAATCGCAAAAAGCCAAAGACTGTGGCCTGATCCGCAAATTAAAAAGAAAACTTGTAATAGGAAGCTATCTAGTTCATACTTTTAAACCAATGAATCAGACGAACTATTAACTATGAAATAATTCAAAACGCTAACGTACGTGGAACTATCTCTAGGTATATTTGTAATAAGTTTATGAAAGCTTGTATGTTCCGGATCAGCTACCTCATAGCTTCTATAGAGTAAATATTATATTGCCGAGATTAGTTATTACAGGAGTTGGAGTTGCACTTACATTAGCAAACATTCCTGTAGAGTTTGCGTCTAAATTAATATCTGGAAGTAAATATAAATTCATATTTTACAGTGCCGCGTCTCATTAACCAATTTTTTATTTCATATTTCGTATCGCCGCAGAGCTGCTGTGTAATTGACACAGCATTAATCCCTGTTGTGCTTGCCTAGTTTAATTTTATAAATGTTCTCACTCAGTGCTAGTGAATTAAGAATTAAATATAAATGTAATGTTCAATTATATTAGTCTTATTCAAAAGGTGCGGGTGTTTTATGTGTTCTATGTGGTAGGTAATTTATAATATTATAAATGCGAATGTGAGTTTGTTTGTTTGTTACGCTTTCACGAGTTAACTACTCGACCGATCATCAAAAAAAAAATCAACGAGTTGCACTCCGGGAGTGCCGGCAGAAGTGAAAACTTGAATATTAACGTTGTGCATTTTTGATATTTTGGAATGGTTAGAGAATAATTTTGCACGAATTGCTTTAATTATCACTATAAAAGTACTATCATTTATGTGGTAAAATACAATATTCATTTATTGCGCTATTGTACACAAACATGACAATTCTCCCTCCGTCTTATGAATTTTCGATCAGGTCACGTGTCCTGATGCGAGTTTAACATTTTTTACCCATCACAAAAAAAGTGCACAACGCCGCTAAAAAATTTCACTTCAAAAATTGGTTGTCTGTAAAGTCGGTGTACGGACGATAGTTTAACTTGACAACGTCTTAACAAAATTTCTATATTTCTTTTCCGTTACGTTATAATGAGCGTAACGGGACAATGAGCGTAACGGGACAGTGAGCGTAACGGGACAATGAGTCATCCTTTTTCGTGCGTGCAGCCCGCGTTCATCGATTTATTAGACGTTGTCACGTCAAAAATTGGTTGTCTGTAAAGTCGGTTTACGGACGATAGTTTAACGTGACAACGTCATAACGTGCCTTTCGCTCGCTCATGTAGGGCTTCGCTCCGATCGTAACGTTACAATGAGCATAACGGGACAATGAAAGTAACGGGACAATGAGTCATCCCTTTTCGAGAGTGCAGCCAGTGTTCATCGATTTATTAGACGTTGTCACGTCAAAAAATTTCGCATACATGTTGTCAGGGCTACATAAAAGGAAATAGAATACCTGCCATTCAGAAAACGCAAGTAAAATTGTATAATAATAGTGTTATTATTATACAATTTTACTTGCGTATATTATTAAATAGTAATTAAAGTAATAGGTTACAAATACAAGAATCTAAGCATTAATGTTTGTTTGAACTCTGATACCTTTGATAGGAATAAACTTGTGTTATGTGTATAAATTATTGTGTAGTGAAAATTGTCTCGTATAAAAGGATTTAGGAATGAATTTAGACACTGTGCGGCGCGCTTTCACTAGAGACAAAAGTAGTAATAATAATATGTCGCCACGTATACGTCACTTTTGTTTAGATTTCACGTCAAAACGGAAAAACTTATCGTCGTCCTAAGAAGCTTAGTTGTAGGGTCTATGTAGGCTGTAGGTTGCCTAGTAAATTTATAACTTTAATATAAGTCTTTACTTAACTTGATAATCAAACCGGAACATCAACTGATATTTACACCCGAATATGCACGAATTTAATGACAGCGATAATGTTTTAAAACAACATAAATGTGCGTTATGTAGACACATGGTGTATTATGCCGCAGGCTACGCAATATTTGCACTACTAAATTTGTTTGCTGTCGTTGTGGGCTCAGCCATATTAGTCATTATCTCAAGTCAACTTTAAACATAAGATTTATATAACTGTGGCATATAATGTGAACTGCCACGCTGGTTTCGTGACATTTGCGATTAATCGTTAAGTGCGGGACGCAAATTATTTTTTTATAGAGTAGCCAATCACATTTATGTTATTAATTGTTTTATAAAATTCTCAGTGGCAGCACGAAGGTTAGTAATGTACACGGTACACGCTAATGTAATATATACTTAAAACATATGTGGCAGTTCTAAAGGCAGTTCACGTACACCTCTGCCTACCTCGTCAAGATGTGAGTCAATGTAAATGAAACATGTAAATGAGATATACAGATCTACTTTATTTAGTTTTCTTGGCAACTACCTACATTGCTTTTACGTCCAATTTTGGGCGGCAACTTGTTTCGGATCCTCATTTAGTTTCTACTGCTGTTAAAATTTCGGACTAAAACCACGAGGCTGTTTATCTTCTTAATGAGAGGATGTTTCGTACAGGTGCGTAGTACATTTATATTTTTGTGTTTACCTTCGGAGCAGCCTCTAGGCTAGATACGTAAAAATGTTTAACACTGATAGAAGGGTTCTAAACAATAAAATATTAATTGCACCACTTCATACTTACAGTCGTATTATATTCAATTCACTTTTTATTGCCGTGTTTATGAGCCATTTTCTTTGCATCGAGTACAAAACGCATTAATATTTTTAATGTTTATTTTAGAACGAACTGTTATGTGAATGTCATTATGATAATATATTCGGTCAAAGTGGTTTGATTGTACCAATCAACCAATATTAGTCTGATGTGATTTGCGATAATTAGTTGTAACCAACCATCAGTTATTAACCACAATAGGAATACA
Source organism: Catocala sponsa (assembly GCA_963564715.1). Lineage (NCBI taxonomy): Eukaryota > Metazoa > Arthropoda > Insecta > Lepidoptera > Erebidae > Catocala > Catocala sponsa. The sequence goes on from OY751331.1 coordinate 16,685,485, forward strand.
TTATGAGCAATATTATGTTTCTATTCGACTGCAATAATCGTAATTTGAATTACAATACTTGTTTGTAAATTTCAGTAGGACAACTTCGGTAGTGCACAATGCAACTGCTGTGTGATTCTCCGGTCGGGCAAACTATTATTAGGTTTTTGGTCTAGAAATTTTAATTTGCGGTTCCGAGTCTGGAGTTACGTTTACAGGCTCGCAATTTATGAGTTGTGTCTAATACTATAAGCTTGTAAAATATAGGTACAATACACCTCTATTCAGTACTATTCCTATATTGTCAGGGATATACGCGTGAAACGTACGTATACATTTGATTTTAGTTATATTATTACAAGCTTTTATTTACCATGCTATTGTTAAGGCTAAATCTTGCAACTGAAAAGTTCAGTTACGACCAATCAGTTGTGCTAAAATTTGTATACGCGTTTGTATCTGATGATCTATATGGTTTACAACTAAGAAACTGTGGACTTGTTACCCAGATTGCAAGGTTGCCCTGATGACGTACATATGACCAAATACATTTTTGGATAATTAGTATCTCTGACTGTATCCAATCACGAAAAATTATGCACATACTTTTATACGTATCGGAGCAGTCATTCTACATAGCAATGTAGAATGGTCCTGTAATGTAGTAGTAACAGTAACTGTAATAGTAGTAGCAGTACTGACTTCAATAGAGCATTTGTTGCCCAAATAAAGTGCATACGAGCAACAAAAGACCTTCAGCCAGACGAGTCATACAAACAAATATTAAAAAAGCTTGGTTTGTTACCTTTACCATATCTTTACATTTACGACATATATATGTTTATATACAAGAACAAAGAGTTGTTCAAAACAGTAGATGAGGTACATTCTCGGAATAAACGAGATCCTTTTAAATTAGTCTTAAGTGACGCACCGAAATTAACCAAATACAACAAAAGCTGCCTTGTAATGTGTGTGCGTATCTATAATAAACTACTGAATCACTATAAGTAGCCAGACTTCGGATTTTTTAAGAAAAGGTTGTATACTTGGCTAAGCGAATCCAACTTTTACGACATAATAGAATTTTTGGATAAAAATTGTAATAGTTCAGTAACAATAACTAAATTATTGCATGCTATAATCTAACAAAACATATTTATTTATTTATTTATTATGGGATAATAAACAACTACAACATATAATATAATACATAATGTTAACAAAGAAATTGTAGTAATGTTGCAGTCCACTACATTATCCTCAGATACAACATATTTATAGGTTAGTGGTTACCACTAGAGGAGCATAACCACAGATAACAAATATTTTTAAATATATTAAGTACTTTTACAGCAGCATCAATTTTGTTTACCACAATTTATATAAAAAAAAAAAAAAAAAATTAATTTGATTAAATTATGCAATAAATAATTAATAATATTACAATTCAGATATTAATTTTATAATATTAAATTTAAATTTATTTTTCGAGCATGCAAATATATATTGTATCAATGAAATTTGAGTTATATGATTCCAACATATGTACTATACTACCTATTAAAACACATCAAAATACCATGTTTTATGCAAATAAATTATTATAATTATTGTTTTTATTATAATTTACACTATTTTGTATCTGATTCACAAATATAGATAAAATGCTAATGACCAAAACTAGCAGAATATACAGCATATCCTAATATTTAAAGTAAATCTGTGCCAACAGCGTCATATGTCTCCTAAAATATTACGTTGCTTATCTGCCACGGTTGGAAATTACATCGTTGAAGAAGCACCCTCGCGGCAAGCTGAACGAAGGACGCACGAGCGGCTCAGAGCACGAATTTTAATTTTCTTGAATAAAATCCAAACATATTTGCAGTACCTAGATGCGGCAACAGGCAGCAATGTACTGATGAAGGATTATGCCAAATTGGAACGGTCGGGTATCTCTCACCGCCGCGCCGCTAGTAATATTTATTTTGCTGCTGTATACTTTTGCCGCTGTGTTGTGGATATTTATTTTCAGTTATAGGGGTTTGAGAGAAAAACAAACGCCACCAAATATGTTTTATTAAAGCGTGTTTTAAGGGGTATATTTTTCGTAAGGTCTGATATAAATTTGCATTAAAACTAAATCTCTCGTAGTGAAAGAATGTTTTCTTAATATTCACTATAAGAAAACATTATTTTACTACGAGAGATTTAGTTGAGCAAATAAACATTTTATGCTCAAATAATAATATAATATATAAATATTCTTACAACAATGATACAAAATTATATAAGCTGCCTTTAAAGTGATAAGTACCAAAATAGATCTTTGTGGTCCTTGTGAGTTTCTTGTATACATATGTATATGTTTTCAAGGCTGTACTCTTACCTTAAGCTAGCAATTAACGTAAATATAAACTTAGTAACTTCAGTAAACTACCAAACCTCTCAACTTTTACTTCAATGAGTGTTTCTTTTGTGACTTGAATGAATAAATGATTATTGAATAAGTCTGACTAGCTAACCGCGAAATGTTTAAGAAAAAAATAGGAGCAGGTAAATCCGTAATTAATAATTATTTAAAGCATACATCATGTCCGTTAGAACCAAGCAATTTATTTTCTGACACTTGATTGGTTAGGGGAGCGAAGGTAGCTACACTTTTTCGGCTCCCAGTGGTAATTCGTTGGCAACACGACGCGAAACTTACTTGAGAGTTCAAAAGTATAATTAGTTTCTGCAACATATTTATTCATTAAATGTAGTTAATACTTTATTTATTCAATAACCTATTTATTCGGTACAGAATATAAAGAAATTTAGTAAGACTTAAATATTAAATAAGCAAAGACTAAGATATCAAAGCTTAAGTTTTTTGACGCTAACCTAGATTCTACGCAGATGTGTCTGGTCTAGGTAAAAAGTTGGAAACGCTAGCAGGGATTTGTTGAGCGAGATAATAGGGTCATGACCTTGCCTCGTAAATCCCAAGTTACATATAAAAATGTTTATTAACAGTCTACCTTTAAAATTATCTTGAACGTTAAAAACACTGGTCTTGCTATTTCTTATATAATCTTAACCACATAAATTAGACCACTGTCACTTAATTTAAAAATAATAATTTAGTATCTGTTTCTTAATGAAGAATTACATAGCGGCAGTTATACATACGTATATAATATCTACCTAGAAAAAGGGTTGGGTTATTTACGCGTAGTTTTTCATGCTAGCCAAATGCTGCCAGTATGCATTTGCCTACACAACTTTTAGAAATTACGAGATAATATCTGTATCGCTCTACGCTTTATAAGAGCTCCTTTTAATGTTTTTTAATACAAACTACATGAAATATAGATTCTAATCTACCGCAAGCATGCTAGACATGCTTCGAAATGGTACTAACGTGATTCTGTCATACATGGTTTCTCTACATACCTATATTATATTTAATACCTACTCAATACTTACTTAATAAGCAAATACACTATTCGAAGATCACTTTTTATCCAAACATCTCTTTCTACGATCAAGATCTAAGATGCCGTTCGTCGAGCATTTTAATCTTTCTATGATAATATTGTTGGATATTTAACTGATTCACCTATTTAACCGGTCGTACAACCTATATAAGGCAGCTCTCAGCGGATAGGCCGCACTTTTTGTCGTTAACCGTCTAACGAGTAACATTGTGTCTCTGCGCTGTAAATTTAGCTGTTCGAATACTTATGTACATAAAAGTTGATTGAATTAATTTGCCGTTTAAAGTAAAGTTGTGTTAATATTTGGGATTTTCGAGTAATAAATAATTTTTATTGTGTTAATGTTTAATTTATAAGATCAGAAGTGGGATACAGCCACAATGCCGTCAGATAGCAAAAGTAAATCTAGAGGGAGGCGTCGTGCACGAACTCCCTCGAGCACTAATACTTTAGAGGAGATTTTAAAAAGACTTCAGTTACTTGAAGAACGATCGCGGGCGGGTGCGGAGCCACGGCCTATTTCGACGGCGAGTGAAGAACCTAGCCGAGATCTGGTGCTGCCGAGCTCGAGGCCGCGAGCCTCGACGACCTCTACAAGTGCGGGGTCCGACCATGCTCTGGTCATGCCTAGCACACCACCACCTGTCGCTAAGCCCCTTTCGGAGCCAAACTACACGCTGCCAGCTCCTTCAATGCCTGGTCATTAGGTGACCGCCACGTCGCCATTGCCGCAGAATGATATGAAAAACGCAGCCGAACTTTTGCTGGACGCAATAAGCTCTCTACCGGTGAGATCAAGCCAATATTTTGTTTCTGATTTTGACCCTGGTGTTCATGATGTCGACGTGTGGTGCAGTGAGGTAGATAAAGCTCGTTCATTAAATCGTTGGGAAGATAGAGAATGCCTTGCTCGTGTGGGACGTTGTCTTAAGGGCGAAGCTCGTACTTGGCTTAGCGAGTAGACTAGTACTACGCCATGCCTACCACTTGGTCTAATTTTAAGCTTGAGCTAAAAACATTGTGCCCACGATCAGTCGACATTGCGAACATATTGTATGATGTTATGCGGACCGATTCAACCAAGTTTTCGACTTATGCAGAGTATACACATAAATCTTTATTGAAGTTACGTATTGTTAATGGGTTAAGTAGCGAATTATTAACTGCGATTATTATTTGTGGAATTACCGACCCACAGATTCGCGCTTCTGCTATGAATGCTAAATTAACTCCCGAGAGCATAGTGGAATACTTGTCAAAATTTGTGAAGTGTGGCATGTCTTAGTATAGTTCTAATAAGAAAAATACTTCTTATATAAACACTAACCGAAACAATACCAATAGCAATAATTTGAAACGTAAATATTTTGATACTTCAAAAGTCAGGTGTTTTGAGTGTAACGAGCCTGGGCATAAACGTGAATCTTGTTCAAAACGTCGTAAGATTAATTCAGTGAACGGTAAACTGAGAGTAATGCTGGTTGTTCAACGAAACCTCAAATCGAAAAATGTGGGTTCTGTAAAAAGTTAGAGCATTCAGAAAGTAGTTGTTTCGCCAAAGAACGCGTTGGAAATAATGGCAGTGTTAATATTTGTTGCGATAATTATGGCGAATGTAAAAATCCTGACGTAATAACGGCAGTTATATCAAACATACCCGTTGATGTACTTATTGTTAGTGGCTCATGTGTTTCGTTAATAAGTCCAGATTTGGTGAAGTATTTCTCATGTCAGATAAAACCAGCCTATCAATTATTATGCGGTTTAGGTGGTACGGAAGTTGTAGCTAAATCTTATATTACATTGCCAGTTTTTCAATAAACTTGAAGAAATGTACATTTCTCTCCGGTGAAATAGAGTACCTAGGCAGAATTATTAGTCAAGGTCAGGTTCGGCCGAGTGAACATAAGATCGAGGCTTTGGTTAAGTCACCAATACCGAGTAGTGTCAAACAGGTTCGTCCATTCCTTGGATTAGCGGGTTATTTTCGCTGATATATCCCCGGTTACGCACAAAAAACAGCTTGCACTGCCGCCTTAAAAAAAAATGTGTTGCTTTTCATTAGGGCGATGAACAAGAGAAGGCGAGGCAAACTATTATTTCATACTTAACAAACGAACCTGTACTAACAATATTCAACCCTGAGTTACCCATGGAAGTGCTTTAAAAATGACTCAACGATAGAAAGATCTCCAACCTAGAGTTGCTCGTTGGTGGATTTACATGGAGGACTTTGACTTCACCTTAGAATATCGCAAAGGTTGTTTAATGTCGCATATATACTATTTAAGTCGTAACCTGGTTAACGTCGTCAATGTAGTTCAGAAACCTCTAAGCTGGGCGCAGATAGCACATTCGGGGGATGAAGAGACTCTGTCGTTATTAGAAAAGTTGAATAACGGTGAACTAGATTCCAGTCGTTATGTAAAACGTAATGATCTTCTCTATTATAAGTACAGCGTTACTTATGTTACGTCCCTAAGGCGTTTCGTAGTTTAAGCTTATTACGTGTATTCTACGATGAACATGTACATCTGGGCATAGACAAAACTATTGATTTGATTCTCAAGCATTTTTGGTTTCCGGGTCTGAGACAGTTCGTTTATAAGTACGTTACACACTGCGTAGTATGTATTTCACACAAACAGATACCCCGTGCGCCTTTGCAGCCAATATCCTCATGGGAAAAGGCTCCTGTACCATTCGATACAGTACATGCTGATGTACTTGGTCCGTTAAGAGAATGCAATGGCTTTAAATATGTGCTAATAATAGTCGACGCCTATACGAAGTACTGTTTGTTGTATGCCTTGTACAGACAATACTGTGACGAGTTAAAACGTGTCATGACTATGACCATTTCCTTGTTTAGCACTTTCAAGCGTCTAGTGTGTGATCGAAGTAGAATGTTTAACAACAGAGAATTCATAAATTGGTCAACTGATTTCGGTATTGACATGCATTTTATAACGCCCGAAATGCATCAGGAGAACGGGCAAGTGGAAAGATATTGTCGCACGGTCCTAAACATGATTAGGGTCGAAGTTAATAATAATGAAAACGAATGGTCTAAAGTATTGTGGAAGTTGCAATTAGTGCTAAATATCACAAAGTATGAGACGACGCAATACTCGGCTTTAAATCTTTTAATTGATGCGTCAGTTTCTTTGAAAGCTAGTGTAAACTTTTTTTTGTTTAAATAGTTAATAGTTATGCTCTGTTCAATAACCGCTGAAGTGCTCACGCGCCGATTTTTGAGTGCGTGTCGTGTGCCATAAGTGGCGCCTCGCCGCGTGCTCAATAGGCGAGATGAATGAACAACAATAATAATTTAACAATGAACATCTTTTTGTCCTTTTTTTGTTGTATGTTATGAATGTCCCTTTCAAGTTGAATTTTTATGTTCATGAATGTTATGAATGACTCTTTCAAGTCGTATCGAATGAGTGTTGACGTTTGATTTCTAATTTTTAAGAATGACTCTTTCAACTCGTATTTGAATCTTTGTTGATATTTCGTTTCTAATTTATTATATTTAGACGGTGTATCGTTCTGGAATAACGAACGGACATTTATTACTTAGGTGCATTTGGGCGGTTATGCGTAAATTCATTAGTCTATGTACTGAACGATGACAAGTTGTGTAAATCCTACACTTGCCGTTGAGGCATTGGTTGCTGTTGAAGCATTGGTTGCCGTTGAGGCAGTGGTTGCTGTTGAAGCATTGGTTGCTGTTGAAGCATTGGTTGCCGTTGAGGCAGTGGTTGCTGTTGAAGCATTGGTTGCTGTTGAAGCATTGGTTGCCGTTGAGGCATTGGTTGCTGTTGAAGCATTGGTTGCCGTTGAGGCATTGGTTGCTGTTGAACCATTGGTTGCCGTTGAGGCTTTGGTTGTCGTTGAGACATTGGTTGCCATTGAGGCATTCACTAGTTGCTGGGCGCAACTGTGTGAATATTGTTCGGTACACAGACTAATGTAACTCTGTTTTTATGAAATTTGCTCTACTATCATAAGCTGCGATTAAGAATGCTTGATTTAAATGAGAACTATGGTTACAGATGACAATGAGGAACAGGACCCCATGGTCGACAACGAGGGTGTCAATGCTAGTCCACCACCAAGAGACTAACGAAGGCTGCGAGGACGCTGCCATGGCAGGAGAGGTCGTGTTGGATATTTAACTGATTCACCTATTTAACCGGTCGTACAACCTATATAAGGCAGCTCTCAGCGGATAGTCGGCACTTTTTGTAGTTAACCGTCTAACGAGTAACATTGTGTCTCTGCGCTGTTAATTTAGCTGTTCGAATACTTATGTACATAAAAGTTGATTGAATTAATTTGCCGTTTAAAGTAAAGTTGTGTTAATATTTGGGATTTTCGAGTAATAAATAATTTTTATTATGTTAATATTTAATTTATAAGATTATAATTAATACCACATTGTTATACGAAATGATATTTGCTGACTTTAGTATTTAGCTAGTTAGATAACTACAAAATAATGGCGACGGTTAAAAGCAAGTTACAATTTACGTAAAATGCAAATGTTAAGATGAATGTGCGGTGTAACAAGAATGAGCAAAATAAGACATTCGGAAGAATAAATTGGCGCCAAATTGAAAGCTCACAACGGAATCGTTTGTCATGTTATGCTGCAAGTAAATTGATGAGTATGAATACACGATTGTCAGTGCCGATAGAAACATCAGGAAATATGGGTGGATTGTATGAAAATAACATAGCTGGATAGAACGTGAATACTAAAAAAAAATTAAAAATTAACATAGTTTGTTTGATTGAAAATGGAAAATTAGTTAATTTGCAATACTTTAACAATTGATGTCCAGGAGTAAACTGCTGGGCATGACGTTTCGGATTTGATTCGCGGGTTATGTTAATTAATTTTAGGTTTTTTTAGCAAACATTTCTTAGTAGTAACTCGTGCTACAGTTCAAGGCCCTTTGGTCTGGAACTGTGTTCGGTAGACAAGAATAGTCTCGTCTCCTATTATGTTGGGCTTAGAGGGGTAGGGGTAGGGCTTATCATAGCTGGCAAATTATGGGTGTAATATACTAGGTATGAATATACATAAGTTATATGTTTATGTTGATAGGTGACCTTATAAAAAGGCTAATACATTATTAAACATTATCAAGTATTTAAAAAACAAACTCCACAAATATAATAAAATATTAAAACAAATACAGAAATTATAATATACATTACTAAAAATAACATTTCTAATAGCATAAACATATTAAGAATCACAACAGTCATATAAAAAAGCAGAAGTGCTACAAAACAGCATTCCACTATTAGGGGAGTGTAAATGAAATCACAAAGGACCTAGGATATAATTCATTTTACTGGCAAAGTTGAGGTGTTGCAAAAACATATTCACACAAACTACTGCTTTAGTCAGTTTGGTGCTATTTCAGAGAGAAAACCGTACCTAATTTGTCGTCTAATTTTGCGGTGTAAATATGTTACGAAATTGCTGATGTCCTTGTATGTACTACACAGCGTGTAACTATCCAGTGTGGTCATATTTAACTCATAAAAATCCAGAATTCAGACAGAAAGAAAAAGCATTGTATCTGGGAACCGAGGTCTTAGTGTGGGCTAAGAAATATTTTAATTATTAATTATTCGTTTTATTTCCAATATTTCATATTTTTAAAGTAGTTTTCAATTCTAATAAATAATTTTAGTACAAGTATTACCTCTAAAAAAATGATAACTTAAAATACTTAGATACTGCAAGTTAGCATACGGTTTAGCAGGACTATATTACACTATTTTTTTAGGTATATGCAACATCCACTTATTAACTAAAGCCTATATTAGTACCAGGCACAATTTCTATCTAGTGCTTTATAGCAACAGGGCTTAGGTTATTCAGAATAAAATTCAGAACCAGACCAAAAATACACATAAAAATAATTAACATAAAAGAGTGAGAAACAAAAGTTACACGTTCCTTTTTTCATTAAAACTAACCAAAGCAATAAATATTCTTTACCCGAAACTGTCCGAAAGGTCTCAGACAACTTTAGATCGTACAAAAATCCATGACCGTGTTTACTACTTATTTGTACTTTGTTGCTTATATTCGAAATATGAATACACGGTCAGCTCGTTTTGTATCCTCATAAGATACCATACAGGCCTAAGGCTTACCTTATACTACCGCTTAGTAGCCTCATAGCCCACTTATACTCATAAAAATGTAAACGTGTTTTAAATATTCGGAAACAATGACCATTATTTTTATATTTAATTGTAACGTAGAGTAGATTGGCTAAAATTATAAACTGTCAAAAGATTGGACATTGAAAATTATTGTAACTAGCTCGTTTCGTCCCACTGCCGGGCGAAAATCTTTCTTCCCACATTCCACTTTGCCCAATTTGTATCTAATCCTTCATGCCATCTATTTATAAATCTGTCACGCTGCCGATTTTTAATGACATATTGCACTTTTAAGCCAATACCAAAATTGAATACTTTTATGATATATAGTCATATTCATTTAATCTAATAAAAATATAATATAATGTAAATCCCATAATTTAATAAATATGGCAATAAAAGAGTAAACAATTACTTTTACACAATTGAACAACATATAGAATACCTACAATAATACATCTTGAAACATTTATGACACATAAAACGCCCGCATCGTTTGAATATTACTAATTTAAATTGATTGGGATATTAGAATCGATTAATACCACTATCCCAGTCAATAGTTATATAATAATATTCTATCACATACACACATCACCATCTAGCCCAATCTAAGCAGAGCTTGTACTATGGGTACTAGACAATGGATAAACATATACATATTTATATATACTTTTTTTTTAAATACATACATATTATACATAGAAACACCCAGATCAAGACAAACATCCATGTCCATGCACAGAAATGTTTGACTTGTGCGGGAATCTTACAGGCGTAGCAGTCGGTTACACTAACCACTACGCCATCGAGGCCGCCCAAAAAATAGTCATAGGAGATTTCCTATGACCGATATTTTTCATATGCTTGAATATTATGACAAAGCTTTTATGTTGGTATTAAGTTTAATGTTTTAAGAGTACATATGATTGCCATTCTAGTCGCTTTATTAAGCAAGTTTATCGTTAAACTACAATTAATAGATATAGCTAGGTTTAATTAATAAGGAATTTGTATCAAAATGCCTCAGGGTTATTTCAAATTTTGCGATCGTAATAACTTCATGAAACCTACAAGAGAAATATCACGTAGTCTTTTTATTTTATGTAGGTATAGTATTCATCTTACAGACGTAGCGAGCTACGAGCATCCTTCGTGATATAGGTTGTAGCGGTGGCAGGGCGGCTTAATTTTGTGGGCAACGTTTAAAAGCACTACATCCGATTAATGACCATTCGCATCTTGCTGCCTGGCAAAGTCAAAATGAATTAAAGGAAGCAGGGCACGGCATTTGGCAAAATTACTATTTATTGACAATACAAAAATCAGTATAAACTGACATTAATTTGTGTCTAGAGGAAGCTTGGAAGTTTAGATCTATGCGTCAAAGTAGCATTTGAAGTATTTTAGATTTTATTTTCTATTAATTACTGAGTTGACTATATATATGAACTCCCACTCGCATAAAAACCCTAGTGGTTTAAGCAAGTGGTCTACGCCATGGTATTATTATTGTAAATGTTTAGTAAATAAATATATTAAAAAAGTATTTAATATGTAATTTGCTTATTGATTTATTAAGGAAATTGGTATGCCGAATCTATTATTATATATAAATAATGTATTCTAATTTAATAAATATAGATTCCTATTCCAAAAATATTGATCATATTGGTACAAAAATATTTCATGCTTTCAAAGCATTTTCAAACTTTCTCATTCGTGGATATATTGAAGTTATTGCCATAATTTGTATTACAAGATTATACACGCGTTTATCCCTACCGTCTTTAACACAAATTGCACTAATACTGCATAATACTTTATCGGTTTATTTGAAAAGATTTAGATGTAGAGTAGCTTAAATTTTAAGTTGAACCCCAAACTACCAAACTATGAGAACTCATTCTGTAGTTTTTGCTGCTACAGCTCGAACAAACAACTACAAACTAACAGACTTGAATAAAAAAACAAAGCTTTGGATTCAGGAACCCTTAATTAGTTTATTTTGCAATATTAACAAATTATTTAACAGAGGTAAACAAAGAAAATATCAAAGCTAAATAAAATAATGGAATAAAATATATATACATATAATATAGTCTTACACCTTTACGTAATATGAGTCGAACATTTTTCCATATGGTGCAGCCCTACTATTAATTAAGTGTGTGTAAGCATTATATTAGTAAGTTCTAAAGTATAAATGTTCTTGATATCATTATGTGAGTTAAAGTAATAAACGGGGTTTCGCCAGTGATGCACGTGGTTCTATTTGCTTGCTAACGACCATCTCAAAGCCGTTTCTCGGGTACAGTTCTAGCTTCTATAGTGCAACTGAGAATATCATCACAGAAAATTCTAAATCGAACCATATAGTCAATCACATACACTACTATTGTGTGTACAATCGTCAGTCACATGCACTACTTTTGTGCCACCGAGACATTGAGCGAAATAAAATATGAAAATCTCTAATGTAATCTCTAGTTACGTTTATCAGTAGTTTATCCAAAATTCGAATCACTATCCATCATTAATAAGTCAATTAGGAATCCAGACACAATAAAAAAGGATTGAGCCTATGCCCGAGGTTCGAGCTCTGGCCAGAAGATTAAGGCTTATCTTAAGGAAAATTACATATTTTTATTTTATTTTGCTCGTCAAAATGACCACGCTCCGCCTGATGGTATGCAGTCGTGTGGTCTTAGAGCAGTGGCCTCCACACCGCCCTCATAGCAGCCGAGGCGATGTTGAGTAGTAGAGATACTTTGACGGTTTGAGAAGGTGCTTTTTCACGCCCCGCTTAAAGGACCCAGGATTAAAGGAAGAAGGTAATAATAATTAATAAATAATAATAACATAATCAACACATATACTAGCGGACTCTAAAAACGGCAAAAAAATCTTAGAGTTCGATTGCAGCGCCATCTGACAAGTGTCGTAACCTACCAATTCTGAATCTAAACCATCCAGGGATCCTCTCAAACACACGCAAAAATATCATCAGAATCGGTCTAGCCGTTTAGTAGGAGTCAAGTGGCACACATACAAACATAATAATTATAATCCTAACTAATATTATAAATGCGAAAATGAGTTTGTTTGTTTCTTTGTTTGTTACGCTTTCACGCCTTAACTACTCAACCGATCAACATGAAATTTTGCATACACGTTGTCAGGGGTACAGAATAGGACATAGGACCTTTCATCCAGAAAAAATAACTGTTGCAAACCTAACCTAACCTACATTTACGAGAGCGAAGCCGCGGGTGAAAACTAGTTATTTATAATAATAATAATATTCTATCACATATTTAGGGTCGAGATTGCCCAGGGTAGTTGGGTAGCGGAGATAATTAAAACATATACTTCGCAATTAAAAGGTTTGTAATTAGAGTTTTACAATTCTAGTTAAGAGGGCTCGTTATGTGGTCCGGCTTGATAGCTCAAGGAACCACTTAACTTAATCGCAGCGGCGGCAGAAGCAGGCTGGAACCTTTTTTTTTTGTGTGTGCTTTAGTTGTTGTCCCATCAGATGGCCTTCACAACTTTACGCGAACTGTAGGTGAGCGCAGAAGGCTCCCAACAGGGCGCGGTCGGCTTATATAATATGGGCCGCCGCTGGGAAAGAGAAATCGAAAGAGGGTCGCCACCACTACGACGCGCGCGCAGCCGCCATGGCGCGACCGGTCCGCGTGACATAATGATTCACCAAATAATATTAGTAAGTTGTTCACTTATATTGTAAGGGAAAAAAAACAATAATTTGTTATTTCAGTCAACCTTTTCTAATATTGCAATACTTTTGAGCCATTTATGAATACAACAAGTATCCACCCACACCCTATACTCATATTAAATGTTGTACGATTGTAGATATACCACAGATATTCCAGTAGTTCTGCAATTTTAGCTCTATACGAATTATTGTAAGCCTACAATTTATTTTAGGAAATTTTCCCGTTCTTTAGAGATATAGAATATTATAGATCTATTATTTTATTATTATTATATATAAAGGTTCTTTATATTGTGGTGGTATTGAATAATTAATTATTCAAATAGATGGTTCAAATTTGCTTTAACATTGAGCAGGCATTGAGAAATAATTAGTTAATTTATAATGAGTTATAATATAAAAGCAAAAATATATTTATAAATAGATATAATCCTCAGAATAGAAATCCATATAATGTTATTTAAGAGGTTTATTATCTCTTAGTTGAAATTAACAGAATATATTATATTATTAATTTATTGAAATGTTCGCAATTTTACTTGATGTAAATTGTTATGTTAATTCAGAACTATAATGAATTCTAGTTACTTAACACACAAGTACACAAGTATTTATTTTCGGAAAACTACTAGAACCAAATCAAACTAACTTCATTTTTATAAGCAATTGGATGTAATAACGTAAAAATGTTACTTAGCCCATAGTATAGAACAGCTTTGATCTGTCTATAGGCGTACAAACACAGCTTTATGTCATAAAAATACATGCAATTGCAGTTTAATAATTTTAATAGCATATATTAAAATAGAATAATGGAATTTAAATATATTTATGTTTAGACAAAAGCATTGACTAACTAGGTTAATTATTTAAAAGAAATTACCGGAATTTTTTTATGTTGATCTTAGTTTCGTCTAACCGGAGATCGGCGACAAAGAAATCGAGTTATTAATATTTTCAAGTGATACGAATGCTTCGAAATGTTTATAATGATTACGCATTAATGGTTAATATCTGACCTTATTGTTCCGTGATGTCGATTGATTAAGTCATTGCCGCCGCCGAATGAGAACATGGTCAGCGTGATCGATTAATTATTTATCATCACTACTTACCAATGAGTCATCATCAAATTGTATTTCAAATATTCGGGTAAGATTCGAATAGTCAGTGACTATAAATAGATAATCATTTGAATGAGTAATTATAAAACTTTCAAGTTTTTAAATCTTTCGAATATTTCAATACATTGATAGTGTAAGATAACTCTCTCTACTTCTAGGTAACAAACTATATACTTCTCAGCCGAAAGACGTCGACACCGATCATGAGCCGCCCGCACCCAACCGCTGCCCGCTGTTTACATACCTGGTCTTAAATAAAAGAGGTAAAAGACTCTACTGATTTACATTTGACACAATAATCTTTTTTTCTTTTTCTATCAAAATGACTACACCTCGCCTGATGTTTTGTTCCACTACCTTTCAAAACAAATTGTTTAAAATGTTACCATAAAATAGGTAAGTCTGATGTATTTGCATTCAAACAGCTGCGCTATATACGTCGGAATTCAAAATCAAATCATTTATTTGCAAACTAAGTGCACATACATAAGGTCTTAAATATTTTATAATAGTTACTTAAAACTAAGCGGGCTTTTACAGCTATGGCAAATTAGAGGGCACTGCAAAATATTATTTATTTATAGCTATTTTACATAAAACAGAAATCATTCTAAGCAAATCCATACAAAGTTATAAAGCATGTTTGTATTCTTGTAGATCACCATATTAGATATTTTTATTCGTAGGCTTATATTCTTTTACTTAGGTATCTAATTGTTTTTATTAGTAAGTAAATATGGCATGTTTACTATTTTTATATTTAATATTTATTTATTATTTTCAGATAGGAATTCTTCAACAGAATAAAAACATTTTTGTACCAGAAATGTTTTGTCTCGTATTTTAATACTTTGCGGTAGTTTATTAAAAATTCTTATTGCCATATATCGCGGACTTTGATTTAGCATTTTAATTTTTGAGGGTGGTAGGTATAGTCGATTTTTGTAGTGGGTGTTCAAATATATATATATATAGAAGGAAGGCTAAGAAGCTTATATTTTAAAAAGACTGGTTTGCAGCTTTGAGTTTAAATTTGGTAAGGAGATAATTTATCTACGGCTGTTACAGCAGTTACAAAATATCAAGCATAAGCGAAGTCGCGGGTAACTGCTAGTTTACTACAAATTCACATTAATATGTAAATAATTTTATGATATTTACATCTTAAAATGGATCCATCAATCTTTAAGATGAGGTATAATACGCTACGAAACTTACTCGTAGTAGGAACCTGAAACATTTTAAGGGCTCTTTGGTTACAAGTCACGCACAACTACGAAAATCGAATCCAGCCGCTACTCATTGTGATAGTCAATATATATCCTTACTTAATATCTTGGATCTTGCCAAGATCGGGCTATAAACTGAACCGATGGCTATTTCCAATTAGTTATAGGTATATTGCAAGTAACGTAGCATTTTAGCGGTGGCAGCGATAATGAATGTGAGTGTTGTGTATGAGGTCCCGGGTTTGATTCGGGTTCGACCAAGTGTTACTGAGTTTTCTGTCATGATATTCTCAGTACCAGTTTGATCTCTTAAAATCTACACAGTAGACGGCAATATGCTCGCCCATTATTACGAGGACCAAGAACATAACCATAAACACAGTTGGCAAGATGTGGGATTATTACAACACTGCCTACCTTTTTAGAAATATAGGCACAAGGCAATGTATGTAGTTTCTGTTCCATGTATATAGTACTTATCTTTAAATAATGTATCATTAGCCAAAATAGGAATATTGGAGTAAATTTAAAGACTATATTAACCGCTTGGACAGCAAACAAGGAATAGATCTGATATCCCTGGTATACACTTGTAACTTTAGGATTTTACTCAAATTATTAATGCAATGACGTTGAAGAAAATGTCGTCTCCCTGCGAACAAAAGCAGATTATCCTCTGCTCACAGTGCAGCGATTCTTAAAAGGGCTCTAAAACAACTCATTGCAGGAACACAATCTCGAGGTTATTTGCCTGTAATTTTTCTAAGGTGCAGCTACCACTCCAGACAGACTAGTCCAGGTATAGATGACGGTACGGCCAAAGCCTTCTTTAAAAAATTATCTAACAAAAATATTAATATCTACATAATATACCTATAGGTATAATCCATTCGAGTAACAGAACGTATTGTGAAACTTATCTGTATTTACGCTGATCAAGATACCGCGCCCATAAATAAATGAATAACAAAGGCTAATATGTGAGAGGGTTAACATTGTGGAGCACGTCCTAAACTCGATTACAATCAAAAAGCCTGGCACTTAACTGATATCGTTCGCCACGAGCAAACCAAATCAATAGAACACACGTGTCACCGAAGTTGGGACGTAAATTAGAGAGCGAGCGATTTAGTTGAGACGCGCCAACATTGCCACTGAGACTTACCTAGTTAATGTCCCTCGCACTTTGCGATGAGAAACGACCACGTTAATGGTTTGTTGTGGAACATTCCAACCCAGTACACTG
Organism: Catocala sponsa; assembly: GCA_963564715.1. NCBI lineage: Eukaryota > Metazoa > Arthropoda > Insecta > Lepidoptera > Erebidae > Catocala > Catocala sponsa. Next base: position 16,702,485 of record OY751331.1, read on the forward strand.
TTTACATTCTTACCAAAGTTGAAAACGTGAAATTAATATGATATCTTATGTTCTAAAGTGTTATGAAGCAACTCGCAAAGTTCTCGACATCCTCCTTTTGTTTTACGTCGACAGAGAGTTTTGTTTCATTTTGAAACTGAGTATGTTCGAATAGAATTTTAAAGTTCGTTCAGACGGAAGCATGGTATACATGTAATATGACAGTGTGTAATAAGAACAAATGTTGGTCACGTAAAAGCTTACATCCTGCAAGTAGAATCTTGTACAAGGACACGTCTCACCTGTTGTAGCTAAAGTAATGCTTGTTTGAGATAGGAACACTGAATTCTATTAATTTTTCTCTTATATTTTATTATTATGGCGACAAGAAAAGCCCTGTGGCATTTCTTGTCGCCATATAATGATTTATTCTTTGTTTAGTATTGTTGTACAATTTGAATCTGTCTGTTAAAAATAAAGCCGAGTTCGCACAATGTGATAAACAAAAGTTGGATCTTGAAACTCATAAAGAATTGCTGTTGTTTCCCCACACGCCATCTCCCTCGAGAACTACAACACTCAATTCATAACATACCTGCACGAAATTCGGGTCCAGAGTCTTATTCATCCTGTTTTATACGTCATATATTAAAATTCACATCGAATAAATATTTTAATACTCCTTTACATTTTATCTTCAAGCTTGATTTTTTGAAATTCGTTTGATGTGATAGTTCGAGTAAATAATGATAACAAGTTCAAGAATCGCTATCTATGCTAATCGCTATAATGATCTCATTATAATAACGATTCGTCTGCAGTAACTAATTAATTATATACCTAATTGGTCAAATCTGTTCTTATGCCTTATAATGCACTTAATTCTTTAACTACTAAGACTTCTAAGACTTTTCTTACAATAAATAAAACATTATTTTCTTGTTGATATTGGAAGAAGTTTAAGATATTATATAAATAATATAATATCTTACACTTCTGCCAATATCAAGAAGAAACCCCTACAGCTAAACATTGTTTATTAACACACAACATTGTTTATTCCCCTTCCCCTCGGATCACGAAAGTGTGTAGACGTGTTTTACGTAAAAGTTTTTAACAATTAATATTTAAATATTCGAAAAATATTAAATCAAAATTCCACGAGCGAAGTACTAGGCGCGCATAAAGTCACTAGCAACATAGAGTAGTAGTGCGAAGGAAATAGCAACAGTTGAAACAGAGGTATCCAGCGAGCTACGCCGCACTCACAAGTGAGTAGGTACTGTCATCTGTCATAAACGTCACTTCATTCCATACCATACGTCATTACAGACTGTCAATTGTCATCTGATCTGACATATTTTCACTCCACATTATTGCCACAGCATAATTTTCACAATATATTGTGGGAAACTAACTAAGTGAATAAACGTTCGGTGTTGGAGTGACAACACACCGTAGCTGCACATACGATTGTGGGAGGTCGTTATATATACCGGCTAGCCTTCTCGCTGTTCCAGTGTTGTATATCAAACTTTATTACCAGTACCTACATACTATTCTTATAATGAAACGTACTCCACCACCTTCAAGATCATTGTCTCCCAATATAAGTACTGAGACATCCATGCTAAAAAACACAGAAGAGGCTACAAAAATTACACAAAGATCGAAAAGAAAATATGAGCATGGTGACGACAACATGGCCGAATTAAGATCCATGTTTTCAACATTTGAAGTACAACAAGACAAGAAGTATACTGTATTGTTGGAGACTGTAAAAGAAATAAAAGAACAAAACATGAGCATATCTTCGTCTATCACATTTTTCTTTTTCTTTTTTCAAATGTACGATAATATAAAAAATAAATTTGATGAGCTCGAAATAGAACAAAAGGAAAATCTGGCTTATATTCGTAGCTTAGAGGAAAAGGTCGAGTTATTAGAAAGAAAGAGCAAGTCATCGAGTTTGGTATGCAGAAATATACCTGCTACAAAAGATGAAACAAAAGATGACCTATGCAATTTAATCATAAACATTGGTAAGACTTTAGAAGTACCTATTGAGAAAAATGAATTTCGCGATGTTTATCGCACCACTACCAAATTATCTCAAGAAAAATCTCAAGAAAGGCCGGTGATCGTAGATTTTACTACAGTTGTTAAAAAAGAGAGATTTATAAAATCTTTCAAAGATTATAACAAGAGAAATAGCAGCAGTAAACTTTTCACTGCCCTGATAAATAAAGATACGCCTCCAAAACCTATATTTGTATCAGAGAACCTTACACTCAAAACAAGACGTTTGTTCTTTGCTGCTCAAAATTACGCCAAAACAAACAATTATGCGTTCTGTTGGACTACGAACAATAATATATACCTACGTAAGAAGGAAGGTGTTTCAGCTGTTAGAGTTACTTCTGAGACAGATCTTACTAAACTGGAAACACAAGCATGACTATTTTTATTTATATCATTTATTTTTACTTATTTTATACTTTTTTATCAAAATTTTATCTCATTTATCATTGAATTTAAAATTAACATACTTTCATGGATTTGTAATTGATATTCAAACATGTTTGCATGCATTTTTCTTTATTATAGTATTAATAATGTTAATTTACACAATCAGTTACAAACATATTGCAATCACAATACAATAAACACTACAACTGTATCACAAAAATCTCATAAAGCTTACCATGGAGTAGAATGTCCTAAAATGGCAACTTGCCCTAAACCTCTCTTTCATCAGTCAAGTTATAAGTACAAAATTGTTTTTATAAACTATCAATGGCTAATTTAGCTAAAGTAACGAATGACCTTGAAACTATAAGCGTATCCAAATCAATTTTATGCCCTCCCGGTGACAGCGTACAGCACGTATACAAAAAAAGTAAATCCCTTAACATGTTTCATATGAACATACGGAGTCTGAATAAAAACTTTGCTGAGTTAGTTGTCCTCCTGGAATCGATAGATGTATCGTGTGACTTTGTGCTACTGTCGGAGTGTTGGCTTAGCAAAGTAGGAGAAATACCAATATTGGACGGTTTCAGTAACTATCGTTCTACATATTCTAATCAAAGCGAAGGTATGTGTATTTATGTTAGAGGCAATTTAAAGCATTCCGTATACCAACCAACATTTATGGATGCAAACTGTTTGGTATGTACAAGTGGGGATATCGCTATAATTGCTATATATCGTTCTCCGTCGTTTAACAACATTGATAATTTCTTGCTCAGCCTTAATTATACCCTTCAGTCATTACATACATATAAAACAATAGCAATTATTGGCGACTTAAACATCAACATTGCATCTGAGCGGCTGGACTCCCAATCTAATGAATACCTCAATGTCTGTTCCTTTCATGGACTTCTGCCCGCTCACTTTATACCAACAAGAGCCAGCGCTTGTTTGGACCATGTAATTTTAAAAACACAGAGACGCGCAAAAACCTTGGTACTGAATACTTATATCACAGATCACTTGCCTACCCTGCTGAGTCTTGACTCTAGCAATGTTTCAAATAAACCTCGATGCTTTGCTCGACGTACTGACCAGCATGCTGTAATTTCTGAGTTAAAAGCGTACAATTTCTCATTTTTATACGAAATATACGATGCCGATTTCGCTGCTGAATCTCTTATATCGATTATCTCAGATATCATTCAAAAGCACTCCACAGAGGTTAAAATACCACACAGGAAAAGAATTATACGACCCTGGATCACACCTGGCCTTCTGAAATGTATAAAAAATCGAGACTCTCTACATCAAAAAGCGAAAGCAGACCCTGATAATACCGTACAACAAACAATTTATAAACGCTATCGTAACTATTGTAATAACTTGTTGCACAAGATAAAATCTTCTTACGATCGCAACCGATTCCAGACTGCTAAAGGTAATAAATACAAAGGCTACTTGGGAGGTCATCAAGACCATTACTGATACTTCACAGAGTAAGACGCCTCCAAATGAACTCCTAAATTTACACAATGATCCGAGAGAATCGGTAAATGATGTTAATAAATATTTTGTGAATATTGGCAACTCTCTTGCAGCAAAACTTCCAACAAATACACACAATAACGTCACTCATAAATCATTTAATGTACCAGATAAAAATAACCGAGGAAATTCAATGGCTCTTTCGGATATCACTGCCGCTGAATTGGATACAATAATTCAAAGCCTTAAAGATAACTGTGCAGTGGGATGGGGCGGCATTTCTTCTTCCATATTAAAATCTACACGTCTCATCTGATTCCACCATTAAAGCATATTTTTGATCTCTCACTCGCCTCTGGTACTTTCCCTAACATCTATAAAAAGGCCCTTGTACAACCCGTTTATAAGAGTGGCGAAAGACACCAAGTTGTCAATTATCGCCCCATCTCAGTTTTAACAACTATGTCAAAAATTTTCGAGAAATATATTAACGTGAGACTTATAAACTATCTCGAAAAATTCAATTTAATTGCAAAAAACCAATATGGTTTTATTAAAGGTAAGTCCACAGAGGATGCCGTAATTGACTTAACAGAGACAACAGTAAAAAGTATTGAAAAAAACTTAAGACCATGGCTATATTTTTGGATTTATCTAAGGCGTTTGACACGGTCTCTGTTCCCATCCTCCTGGATAAAATGGAAGCTATAGGCATACGAGGGACCGTTCTTGACGTTTTTAAAAGCTATCTAAGTGACAGATCTCAGTGTGTGAAGATTGGCAACCATGTTAGCGATGAGGAAACTATCACATATGGTGTGCCACAGGGTAGTGTATTGGATCCTACTCTTTTCTTGGTGTATATCAATGATCTGTGTCAACTAACAATACCTTACTGCAAAATAATTACATACGCAGATGACACAGTGTTGATTGTGCAGGGAGAGAGCTGGAGTCTTGCCTGTAAGCACGCTGAGGAAGCACTCTCTACGGTTATGTCTTGGTTAACGGCCAATCTTCTCACACTGGACATTGATAAATCTAGATACATGACTTTCTCTTCATCTCCTACTTCTCAACCGTCAATTGGTCTCACAATTAAAGCTCACACATGTGATCAAATCGATGAAGACTGTAGCTGCCTCAGCCTTACGCACACCACTTCTATCAAATATCTAGGAGTCCATATTGACGCCTACTTACGCTGGGACAAACATATAGAGACCGTGTCATCACGCACGAGAAAGCTTATATTTGTGGCTAAAAAGCTCCGATCTTCGGCTGATAGAGATACGCTGAAAATGGTTTATTGTACTCTAGCCCAATCCATATTGTCGTACTGCGTTACAGTTTGGGGCGGAGCATGCTCCACCAATATGTTGAGGGCCGAGAGAGCGCAGACAGCCTTGTTAAAGGTACTCACGGGCAAACCTCGTAGATATCCGACCAGACAATTATATGAAGAATGTTCTGTACTATCTGTGAGACAGCTTTTTGTGCTCCAGACCACATTACGTAAGCATGCCCAGCTTCCTTATAAAAATAATGAAAGACGTCGAAAGGACCGTGTCTGCATAATTGAACCGCATAGAACAACCATTGCTAGCCGAGGTTTCTTTGTGATCAGTAGCCGCCTGTATAACCGTATTAACAAAACCCTTTGCATCTATCCACTCGCAATAAAAGAATGTAAACATTCCCTAGAACGCTGGCTGAAGACTCTAGACTATAATGCAACTGAAAATCTATTAAGGACATTACATTGAGTCATTTCAATTTTTCTGTCAACTATGCGCACACGTAACAACATTCATTACTCCCTATCCTGACACATTCTACATACACATACACATAACATCTCACTAATCCAAATTGACTAATTTAGTATACAGATTTATTATGAACTTTTCATGTCTTTTTTTTTAACTAGTTTATTTTCTATTGTATAATTTATTCAAACCATATATAATAAAATTAATATACTAAATTAAAATAGTGAACATTGTAATGTAATCGTATCCAATATTAGGTAATTAATTTAATCAATTAATCACACACATAGAATTTGTCTATGCATAGTGGAAGGCGCTGGCACCTGTGATACAATGTATACATACATTAGTACAGGTGCTAACGTTTCACATTTAATTGTTTTTATATATTTTTTATTATCTTTGTTATAATGTGATGATTTTTGTAAGCCCTTTTTGTGTACAAATAAAAATTATTATTATTATTATTAAATAAAATAAATAATGTTTAGCTGTAGGGGTGATGTTTTTACCCATCTGTGGTGGCAAGCGATAACCACCACTCTTGGACATGTTTGTGTTCCATTAGCATGCCAGAAGCAACCAGATTTGGATAAACAAGTTACTTGCATTGCAAACGGACAAGCTACAATCATAAATAGTTAATACATACAAAGATAAGTTAGACCTACTTACTTTTCAATCCTATTTATAGAATACATTAAATATATATCCTCGAAAACCTCAAACCATAAATCGAAGACACAATGATTTACATTTTAATTAAGTCCTCTTAGGTATATGTAATGATCGTTAAACGCACAAACGAATCCGGAGCAACTTAAGAGCCATTGTCCATCGAACATATTCCGAAGCTTTATTGCAAGTGACTAAATGGATTTCAACCGGTGTCGCACTGCATACAGTGTATGAACCGAAATATCCATACTAAATATAGACGATTGCTTGTTGCAAAAGTCTCGTATCGCTTTTGAGTATTCCAAAGGCATAGTTTCATGGCCTACTAGCGTATGCCCGCAACTTTCGCCGCGTGGTCTACATTTCGCCAGAAACGTCGCTTCATCTGAATTCACTGAACGAAATTAGATTAAATGTGGCTTAGATTTTAAGTTGAACTACAAGCCAGGAAATTGTAAAAGTCGTATCAAAATCTCTACATTCGTTTTTGTGAGATGTTTTTTACCGTCTACCAGGCAGTTTGTTTGTTTCGATTCACAAACTGACAGACAAAATATTTGTTTTGATTTCGAAGCGCATGAAGTTGACGATCCTAATTTGAATTCTTTAAATAATATAATCTATTATGTATCGATAAAATCGCTCTTATTACCTCATCAATAATAAATTTAATTATTGTTATTTACTTGTTTGATCTTTAGATCTCAACTTATTTCTAGTAAAGTCAAGCAGTATAGAAACTCAGCTCATAAACATCGTCTAAGACAATAGTTGTAATTATAATTTGTTCAAAGTAATTCAATAAACGGTAACCGAATTCATTTTAGTCGGTTTGCTCAAACTTTGCACGCAGTTACTTCTACTAACTGTCGAAACTTTAGCTAACAAGGTAAATATTGTTAGTTCAGCACGGCGACAGTTTGATCTCACAAATGATTTTGTGACTAGTTTCAGCAGACTAATCATAGAGCTACACAGTTGTTCTTGTTACGTGTTCACACACGTACATAAAGAATGATGTGCTCACCTACGTATATGCAAAACGTAACATGCGAAAAAACATTACAGCAATATACATACATAGTTAAACACTACGTCGGAACTCGGTATACATTTTATATTAGCATGTCGTCAACACAAATAAGAACTCAATCCTTCACGCAGAACATGATTGTATATTTATCATTCATCATCCGGAAGCCGTTCTTGACTTGCAAAAGGACTGAACTCAATAAATACTCTTGTGTGTGCACAAATATTTTATTACTTTTAAAATAAAACATTATTGCGACGCTTGAGTCCTTAGTTAGCTAGTGGTCTAAGGGAACGGAATCATGTCTATATCACGACACATCTTTGCCGCGCTTACACGCAGTTGAAAAAGTAGTTTTTGATTTAGTGACGAAGTTTGAATACAAAAACAGCACGGCACGACATTTCGACACCATTTATTTCTCACTTGGTCGCTTGGTCTTTTTGTCATTGATAAAGGGGCACTAAAAAGTTGAACTCATGCATTAGTGTGTTTTCGAACGTGACCAGGAGCGAAATTCGTATACCAAAAAAATGCTTTCTGTCGACTTTTTACAATTTAGTATTTGCGGGCTATATTTTTGCGGTTTGAAATAAAACGATCGTGTAACTTTTCACGTAAAACCGGTGACCTATTTTATTAATATTCTGGCGTGGCATACCTTTGATATTTAGTGTACGTCTGTATAAATATGAAAGTTTTATGATGTAGGTCGTGGTGGTGTGGAGTATAACCGTATTTAGCACGGCTCTTACACATCTCGGGAACGACATTAGTGCAGCTGTCTGCGCGGTCACGTAGACATCGTGTCGAGTGTCAGCGAGTGGCGGCGCGGTGGCGGCGCGGCACGACACGCGGCCTGGCTCGCCTAGTGCTCGGCGCTCGGCGCTTATGCCTCTGCACGCGCCACCCCACGCGCGCCTCGACGTCTCCACGTCTCCATGTGTCCACGCCGCGCGCCGCGACTCCGATGTACCGCCGCGCGCCGCGCCGCTCAATTCACTTGTCAATAATAATTTGTCGTCGTCTTACAAACTGGGATGAAGTTTAATCAAGAGGGAGCATTGTTATGAAATATAGTTTATGATGTGATATTTTATTACATTGTCTTTCGACCCTTAAATTGTTAAGTGAATCGAAGTCGAACAGTAGTTTAACCGTCTAATATGTATTACTTACATATCATACCTACATAACTAGACTACTCGCCTAAATGTAGGTTATATCAGTTTTTGATCCTTCGAGAACAGCACTTTTTCGGGATGAAAGGTGCCATATGTCATTTTCTACAGATATCCCTGAAACAAAGTGTAGGTATGCGAAATTAAACGCGTCACTGAATGATACTGCAGATTTATCTATTAAAAAGTTTGTATTGATTTTTTGGTACAATTAAAAACATACTTAATTATTTTAAAACCACGGGAACACAGGCAATTAAAAATATCAGACCGAGTAACAGCAGTGTGGCCGGATTAAGCTTATATTATAACGCACTGTCTTAATGCTGTCGTGGCATAAGTTTTCGTATATAGGTATTTGCAGCTAATCATAATGTAATAAAAAATTATTTAACCTTTTTGGCTCGTCACTGTAGTGTAGAAAACATAGACGAAATGTAGGCGTACCACACCTTTACCTAGCTTTTCGGGATACATAAATGTAAGATATAAAAGTTTGTATAATGTATGTGTGCGTTGTGTGTTATTAAATACCAAAAGCAATATGATCCGAAACCTACAAAATTAATAAACTAATCGTTTGGCATGAAAAATTTGTATTAATTATAGTTACGTATTCGAAGCTACTTTCTCCCTCCATGATATGATAATACTACATCGTTGTTTATGACAACCGGAAACAATCCACAGATAATAAAACCTTTTGTAAGTGATCACCCAACTAGAAATTGACCGCCGTAGCAGTCCCTTAACTTCGCCGATCGTTTGATCTACGCAGTTGCTGCCTTATCTTAAGCCCTTTTGTTCTTTTAAATATATATGTATAGGTATTTAAAGATCAACAGTACGACTTATGCAATACTAAATATTTAACAAAGGTCATAGATAATATAATGTTCATGAAGTCCTAGGTTATAGTTAGGAACGGTATTATGATTATCATTATTTCTTTGCCCGATACGAAAATATTCCCACAGTCGATAGGCAACATACGTATACATAGAAATTACTTTCTTGTGATTGTTGTAATACAGCTACCAGCGGCCAGGCATAATTGATTTTCAGTTATGTGAGACAAACCAGCAAATTTTTTTTCATTGTAAGCCTCTCCGGGGCACTATCATTAATTTTCATATCGCGGGTGACTTTTCAAACAACGGGCACAAAAACATCCAGACTCGGAACAATCATTTGTGGACTACACAAATTTTTGTCCGTATGAAATTCAAACCTACAACACTCGGCACAATAGCTGAGGCGACCACTTAAACCACTACGCCATCGTGCAGTCAAATTAAAATAATAGTTACAATCTAAATGTACTTTTGTCTAAAACATGTGAACGACGTGTGCATAACGCAGGCCAGTGCAGTGGTGCGATGCGAGCGACCGGCAGTCGGCCGCGGTCGACATAGTACTTCATTCGAGTTTTGTGGAACTAATGTTGAAGTCTATCGCCGCAAACGACCTAACTAACTCCGATACCTTACTATTTGAATACCCATTATAAACTACAGTTACACTCATAAATACAAAATGGTAGTAAAAGCACAAAATCGAATAATAATACTATCATTAAAATGTAACAATCTTGAAAATTGGCGCAATTCGTTATAATAAATGACCGCTCGTGAATTGTTGCAAAATGAGCATCACTATTTTCATATCAATTTTATTACCAATTTAACGAAGGATGGCAATTTACTCTTTTTAAAACGTGCACTTGAAATGTTTCATTCGCACAGCCACGTGTGAGTTTAATACTTTAAGCATTAGCAATGAATTACATTTGCAAGCTATTTGCTCCTTGTGCGTATCCTCTGCTCCGTGTACTAATACAATCATATTAGACGGCTTCGTATATTTCAAATTAAGAAGAAGGTATTGTAAAAGAAACTGTAAGAGACTGTATGTACATTATTTTACCGCATCTACATTATACTAGCTTTTTCAAAGCAAGTAGAATTTTAATATTGAAGCTCCCAGGTAGATGGGCAAAGTTCTGTTCATCGAAAGATGCGAGTTCTTTGTGTATATACCTACTGTCTGTCACGAGAGGAAAAAGAGGAAAAGTTGACGTCCAATCTGCTGCTTACTTTCAGAAATGAGAACGTCGTCGGCCTAAAGACGCACGTAAAACTTTCTACCTAGGCGTTTGTCGAGTATTTTTCTTGAGCGCTAGAACGAATATTTAATACTTATCTGAAATTCAAATCAAAAGCGCTGATGTTATTAAGTTTACCTTTAAACTTAAATACAAGTTGAGTGAGATTTGACCCCACAATATTCACTTAGGCGACGTGTAAAGCGCGTCTTTTTGAATTTACGAGCGCAGTTTCAGCTATGATATAAAATGTCTTTATGTGTTAGTTCATAGCGTCGCAACGACCACAGACAATTCACACCCTTTATGTTACATTATGAAGTGGCGCTTTAGTTCATATCCGATCAACTGTTTTCGAGCATCTAGTATAATTTTATTGAATTCTGGCACTATAAAAAACTTTTTAACAAAAAAGAAACCAACTTCCAAAAATTCCCTATTAGCCCTAAAAAGTATAAAATAATACTAAATCGAACCTACTTAATCTTGAAAATCTAATCTATATAAACTAACCTACCTAACCTATAACAAAATTTTACAATTTTTGGAGTCGGTGCCAAGCCAAGTATCTCCAATCTGAGCATAAAATCATTCTGCTAACTTTGTTACACAGTTTACGTAGATAATTAAATACATAATTAAAAACTTAACTATCTTTTAACTTATCGTATTAGTATTGTTGTCATCTATCGTGTTGGGCTTGGCATCGACTCCAAAAATAGTTAAATTTTGTTATAGGTTAGGTAGGTTAGGTTATATAGATTAGATTTTCAAGATTAAGTAGACTCGATTTAGTATTATTTTATACTTTTTAGGGCTCATAGGGAGTTTTTGGAAGTTGAAAGTTTTTTATTTTTGTATTTTAGTGATAAAATTTTATACGTAGGTATCGTCATCCATGGACCGACCGCGCCAAGCGGCTTTTAATGAAATAATACATTTATGTATAAATCAAACTTGAATACGAGTACTATGTGCTACAACTAGCTTCTAGTCGCGAAAAAATATGTAACTACTACTAACTTTGATAGGAAATGTGGTACCCTGATATACTGAAACATTTTGCGTAACCCTTTCCAGTGTACAGACGTGATGTTATTATGTGTGATTGCGTAAACAATGAATGAATGAATATGAAATTTAAATGGGACCATTTCGGAATAAACCCCTTTCGAATAAAAAAATAATTTTGCAAAACCGTCTATATTTGAAGGAGTTATGCCCGAACATACATTTAAAAAAAACACAAACATCCGAATTGAGAACCTCCTCCTTTTTTGGAAGTTGGTTAAAAATAACATAATAGAGGTCTGTCAAAGAGCGCGCTGTATAATGACTAGATATTGCCCGCAGCTTCCCTTGCGTGAATGTAGGTTAGTTTAGATTAGTTTAAGTACTTTTTCTTGTTAAAAGGTACTCTGTGTCCCTTTCTGTTCCCCTGACAACGTGTTTGCGAAATTTCAAGATGATCGGTCGAGTAGTTAAGGTGTGAAAGCATAACATACCAACAAATAAACAATCAAACAAACTTATATTTGCATTTATAATATTAAGTTAGGATTCGCGGGCTGCATAGCTATGTTCTGCCCACGGTTTTATCTGCTTTAATCCCAAAAGAACGCATACCGAGAGAAAATAAAATCAAGATATTACAATACATACGGTGTGCCAAGATTCACGTAAATTCGATCAATGGTTTATGTGTGATTGAGTAACAAACATCCAACATCTTTGCATAATTTCTCATTTTTACCTAATTCGATGTTATTCGGGTATTGAAGTTTTTTTTTAAGTAATTCGTAGTAAAAGTAGTAGTACCCTCTTCGAAATTCAAGCTATTTTTATATCAAACTGGTTGTCTCCGCGGTTTTACCCACTTTAATAATTACTAATCGGCTCGAGGGTTCGCATCGTGACGTTATATATATAGCCTAGTAGATTTTGCCCGTGGTTCGCTCGCGTAATTGTAGGTTAGGTTAGTAACGGTACTTTTGCCTTGATAGATTGAAAAGTACCTTATATTCTTTTCTGTACTCCTGACAACGTGTACTTATGCGAGATTTCATGATGGTCGGTCGAGTAATTAAGGGGCGTAACAATCATACAAATAAGCAAATAAACACACATTCGCAATTATAATATTAGTTAGGTATTCGTAAAATAATTGATTTTAAAGGCAACACTACATGTAAACCCGAGGATATATTATAATAGTCAATTTCTATTGTTTTAAATAAGCATTACTATTATAGAGAATCAATCATGTTAAAGAGTGTGACCGTAGATTTCACCTTAGAATCTCGTAATTAATGTGGCATTTTTTTACATAGCGGCGTATTTAGGTAATCTTCAATTACAATCTTAATATATACTGTGTCGCCTGTATACCTGTGAAGGGTGGACAGAGGTTTAACGTATTTATATTGCGCCAGGTCTGTTTTTAGGACTGACGTAACAGGAGGCGAGCCTATTGCAGTCCACTGGATGCATATCTAAAGCCCGTGGTACTATCGAGAATTGCCTATTAGAAAAAGACTCCAAGACTTTGCTGACCCCAGGCATCGAACCTGGGGCCTTACGATTGCACGCAAACTTACGTCACGGAAACAACGAAGCTATAAGCGAAGTAATATAAGTTAAAATATAGGTATATCTTAAATATCATAATAATTATAAAGCTTCATTAATATACATGAATGATAAACTCATAAGGATGTGCGTCGAATTGTTCATTGCTCGGTTTGTCTGGAAACTTTGGAGCGGAGAAAGACATCCCAACAAATTTAGGATTATTTGACTGTACTACAATGGGTATTGTCTATCTTTAAATGGGTTGGGCTCGAGTCTGGGACAATGGGCTCATTTATTCCTTCCCTTAGGCGTAGACATAAACTACGGCTATAGGATTAACGGGTTGAACACAACGAAATAATTACTTTTCGTGGACTGCAATAAGTAGTCATTTATTTTATACCCACCAAGTACAAAGAACAGATAACTGTTATGTTATTTCAATATATGTGGCTTATTCTTTTCTGAATATATTTCAACAAATATATTTTGTTACGCATGTACGACTAAAAAGGTAGAGCTTCTCAAATGGTCTGTATATGTGTTATTTACGACAGTTATGAAATGGTTCAGGTAATTGTTATTTTATTCAAAACATTATAATTTTAACTTATTTTAGTTCTGAATAGATTTGAACTTTTCGTTTACATATTATATATTTGGAATATACCTCAAGAAAATCCTCAACGACAAACAGTACTTATGTACTGTAAAGTAAAATGCTAAGTAACAATATTAGACAGATCAATTAGGTATAAACCTACTGTAATCAATTGATTTATCTAATATTGTAAATTATCATTTTACGTTACAATATTATCAGATGATGATAGATATGATGATAGATGATGATAGAGTTTATAGCTGTTAAATTATTGTAGCTATTTTCTGTGTCTTGTAAAATCTATCGCAGTAATAATACCTGTGGCGCAGAAGGCTTTACCAACATTCAAACAACCGTCATAAGAAACCTGTGTGTTCTACGACTTTTGTTTTTCGTTTTGTTCGTGTATCACACAATTTTTAATCCGTATGGAGATAGAACCCACAACACTCTGCGCAGCATAATAACGGCAAATAAGGACATTACGCTATCCGCGTAACCGCGGCTGTTTTAATTATTACCACAATATCTTTTTTTAAAGGCAACTTTTGCAATAAGATACGTAGGTATATTCTAAGATAATGTAATAAACCCTGTGCGTAACACACGGAGACTCTACAAATATTCTAACAATGGACACAAAAAGCACCCAGATTCGGCAAAACTATTTGTGGTTCACACAACCTTTTTGTCCCGTGTGGAGTCCAAACCCGCAATATTGCACCTGGAATAAACCACTTCGCCATCCGTGCAGGCAAAAAAGTATGTTATATTTAAATATACTCATAAGTTCATAACACCTTTAAATGCGTATACCTACTAGTTTAAATCTAAATCAAGGTAATGCCTGTAGGTGTCCTTAGTATTAGTAATTCCTGGATAGTAAGAAAGATTTTCCATGCTGACAATCTGCGAGGCACAGAAGTAAATGTTCCGTTATTCTTATTCAGAGCTGTCGCACCGCGTGAAATGAGAATCAGTTGACAAAGTTTTATTTCGTTTTCTATCATCCTTGTGGAATGAATATTAATAAAATATGTATTATTCGTAAAATAAAAGTTAGTTTCTTGACAACAAATATATTTTTGATGATTATTTTATACATTTAGCATTACGTACGCAAATAAAAGTCGTTAGCTAAAATATGTGATTAATCATAAAGATTAAGATTGTCATTAAGTCACTTCGAAGCTCATTTGATGGACATAAACATAGTAAATGTGGAAGTAAACGAGAAACTGATACATATCTTCAATAGGAAATCATAAAACGCACCTCTTCACCGGAACCCTCGGCGAATTCCTTCCATCATTTCGAGAAACCCTTGTCACTTCCATTACGTTTGCCAGCGCGGGTGCTCGTTCTGATCCGTCCGTCCTTCATTTACTGGAGTTATGGCCTTATCATATTTCCTAAGTGGCGTGTACTTTAGTCTTGACGAATTTGGAGTTTCGCCTAGATCGTACATCATTCTCTGGTGGTCTTACTAACAATTCAAACGCTTAAACCGGCTAAGAGCGCCGACTAGGTATGGCTTTTCTACATGAATTAATCATGATAACATCGCGAACTGCTGCCATTCGCTCTTATGAGTCTGAGGTGGTAAATATTAGATCACGTTAAACTCCTCAAGTTAATGTTTCTAACTAGCGACCCACTTCCCGCTTTATTCGCAAGATAAAGATAGAATTTTACGGCATTTTTACTCATCCCTTATTGACATTTAACTTTGTCGATTGTGAGAAAAGTATAAAATTTTCTTATGTGAGCTTAATAGATTAAACTGTGAGGTATATACAATCTATCGTAAAACGTCCACCAGCGACGTAAACTACTTACATAATGATCGGTAATATTGATTTGCAGACAAAGAAAATTTCTTAAGAAAACGGGTCTGTTACACATCATATACTGACTGCCCCTACATAACACTAGTAAAATTGTGGTGTTATTAGCCACTCAAGCGACGGAGGGGCGTTCACAAAAGCAGAAAGTAGTAAGTTTACCCTCCACTCATACGAGTGAACACACAAAGACAATAATTTATTGTGAGTCACAGTGAGTACAGACACTAAGCCTCACCAGATTAAGTGACTCAGGCAAAACCACATGCGAATTTAACCATAAAGACCCCTGTGCTGCGGTACAATCGCATTCATCACATCTAAATATGAGAGTATATATTTACTACTACTTTACTCTTTAAAATACACTTAAAATAAATAACGTGCGGTTAACGTTAAGCGGGTTTGCTCTGTGTTTACAGTAATAACTATCTCTCGATTGTAAATGTGGACGCAATTTCCATTTCAACCGTATTTGTTTTTATTAAACGTTATTTAAAATGTAAATAGACCTTACAGGCGAGTGAAGAGATAACGAAAATGTTGCACAGAGTTATTGTTATAATAAATGTTGCAATTCTTGAATCGTCTCAATGTTCCGCCGCGACTCCGTCCGCATGGACTACAGTTCACCCGAAACGCCAATACCCAATATGCCAATACCTGTCAAGTCTTGAGATGCCGGACATAATTAAAAACCTGTTGTGGTTTGGCGCTGGTGTGCCGCTGCCACTCAATGGCTGGTACTACTGCGTTTACTCGAACTAGAGGTATACAGCATAGTCGCAACCACGTTCAATCAAATACCGTTGAATTAAATAAAACGTGGTTTCGATTTAAATTGACCTGGAGGTATAATTAAAGCAGAATAATTAATTGCCAATGGCTATATAATTATATCAATTACACAATTAACTGTTTCTTTATCAGGAATTATAAATTAATCTTGGGCGCGGTTAGTCTCTCGTAAATGACTGCTTAGCAGTAAGTTATCTGAGCTCTTTGTGTTTCGAGGGTCAGAGAAAACTAATAATAACTTAACAAGTCAGTGACACAGATTGAATACAAAGTATTTTTAGATAAATAATACCAAAGTGGCGGTTTTACGAATATACCTATTAATATTAAAAATGTTGCATTTATCCATGCATTTTAAAGGTTTATGGCCACTTCTACAACTAACAAGTAAAGTTATCCAACAGATAAATCGCATGCTGTCTTACAAATGTTAGGTTAAAGAAGAGAGATGGCGAGACTTTTATCTTATAGATAAATGCTATCTGGAGGTGGTAGAACAAGCTCTTAGTATACCTTATTTAATCACACCGGCACTGTCGGACGGATGTCATTTGGTCAGGCGGTATCTTAAACCACAGAAAAGACATCAGAAAACTTGAATAAAATCCTAAGTGACAACTATCAAACTAAATGAATTAATTAAAACACAACATAGTGTAAAGTCGTAATGCTTTCGATAGGCTTTGATCTATACCTTCATTTATAAACAATCGAACACAAAGCCCACGCATGTAATGATCCTATTACATGCACAAATGAGAAACAATAATGCATTGAAATCCTCTGTAATATGAATTACGAAATCAATTTCGTCAGGCAGGTAATCGTCAGGGAAACAATAGTGGTGGATGTATTGATTCGAGGTACAATTCGAGACTGTACGATTCGAACTGTGGCTGTACGAAATGAAACTTACGAGCAATTCACTTTATTGTTGGCTGACGAGGGTCTACATTGCGTGAAACAATTTGCCGTGTGAGTTAATTTAGAAGACGTTTCACTTGTTAAAGAATTACACAGTAAATTACATCAACGTAATTATTTTTCTTTGTAATCGTTCGTAAAGGAAGCTTCGGGTAATCTTGTTCAAATAATTAAAGCGAAATATAATATTAAAATATTAACGGTGAGATTACATGATAAATCTGTATTGCGAATAGTAGAATACTTATAAATATTTCTTCGAATACGATCTACCGTATTGGAAAGGCACTTTCTTAGTCAAACTTCAGGTTTGAACGGCATCCAATACAAAATTATAGAAAGTATTCTGCTTTCTACTTTATTTTATAAAAACGACACTCGCACTTGTTATAAATCTTGTATCATGGGAGACATCACGAACATTTAAAAAATGGTCACAATTAATACCCATCCCATACAAGGAGCAACTATTGATACACAGTCTTTTTCTCGTTTGGGAATCAAACCCACACCTACAACGCTTAATGCAGTGCAGCAGTGGCAATGTCAAGGCTACCACTTAAACCAATACGCCATCGTGCAATCAAATCAATATTAACCCATTTTTATTCACACGGATATCTGGTAATAAACAACATAAATACTACTGTAATTTATAATAAACTTAAACTTATGCAAATAACTCGCAAAATCCGAGCGTTAATAAATAATAACCGAATGAAAAGTTATATCAGGACCACATTTCGTACATAAATTACGATTTCTCGCTAAAGTTATACGTGCACGAAACTCGAAGCAAATCTATAATATATAGGTACGGACCACTTTTACATATGTAACTCGTCAATACGTATTCACGCTGGCTCTCTATGGAGTCCTACCTCACTAAAATACAATGGCTCTATCGCAAAAGTACTATAGATAACCAAATTATTCAATGAATAGCAAACCAACGACTTTATTTGCTACGTCGAGTTTCTTCTTTCTAAGCTCACGCAGAAAATACACACATGAATGTTGTCTTATCTGGCGTATTATATCAAATTAGTTTCGCTATCCATTTTAAAGCAACATAAGTTATGTACTTATTTCATACATTAAAACCTGAGAAGACGCGAGGGATAAGCGAGTGCGATCGGACGTGACAAAGAGCATAACCATTTGATTGTTTAGGTTAAGCAAAATTGCCACTGTCACAATTTAATTAGGTAACTACCTATATATGGAAATTACATACTACATGCAGTAAAGTAGAAATAAAACTAACTAATTCTACTAGACGATCAATCCTCTGAATTCAAATAACTTTATAGCTGTCAAAGTCAGATGGCCAGTCACTTCATATTTCAATCTTGATATGTAGTGTTATTTGGTCACATTGCAAAAGGAATTGATGCATCTATTAAAAGACGAAGACTTATTTTAATTTAACTACATAAGTAGATAATTATGTGTAATTGCATAAAACAAATAAATCTTGTGTTAACCATCTTCATATATTATATTTTATTTTACACAGTCGCTGAAAACGACATTCCCCTCTTATTACATTGACACCATCCTTTTTCGTCATAATTTGATGTAAGCATGAAATCTAACTCATTACACTTCAGTTTGTCTTGCTTACGATCACTTTGTTTAGATTACAAACAGGAGACTGAAATCTGAAATATTCTATTTTTAAAATAAATGTTATGAACACATTCTCGAATAACTTTTATCCATAAGGCCCAGTGAACACTGAACGAAGATATTTTCTTAAAGCGACTTGCCGGACGTCACACTTTTTGAAGAGTTCTAGCGGAGTGTCAAAAAATGCACACTAAGCGAGACAACGAATACTAAGCCTGGTGACATACACAAAACGCAATCAAGCGTAATTCGTGTTCTGGTTCTATTTCAGTGACATGTTTCCCGTCACTTTGTCGACGGCGCTGCGAAGCGGAACGCTTTAATGCGTTCTAATGACATTTCACTTCGCCGTTTTCAAATTTACCACACAACAGATACATCGAACTATTTATATACGGGCACTGTGTGCACTGGCACACAAAACACACACTTCAATCAAACTGTATACAATACTTACTGAATATATACTTTCACTGCCTCATTATATCAACAGTATATTCGCATGTGTAAATTTGGCCCCCGGTTCGTTTAAATTGTTAATAAGGATCTAGAACTCAATTTATTTATTTATTAAGGATCTCCAAAGAATATACACAAAATTGCACAGACAAATGGATATTAGCTTTGTATAGTTTACTCCTTTAGTTCTAGGAGACCACAGCATGCACATACATATAACAACAAAGCATAAAATAGTAAATGTAAAATTAATTAATTAAAATAAGCTACACGTTAGGAAATAACTTAACAAAAGAAATAAACAATGTGAAACTTAATGAAAAATTAATGAAAAACTTAAAAACTTGAAAAACTTACTAGAAACCATTATTCTTTAAGTTTAGCCTCTATTGGGCACAGCCGTGAAATAGTCAGAGCAAAAGAGTTGCATACATTTACATCTAACACACACTGGCTGGAATAGAATCAAGCTTGTATGAATTCATTTCCCTGAAGATGTATGTATATATATATTATGTTTACATTGAGTTCAACATAGATGTCCGGGTGACAACGACACGACATTGTTGCTGTACTTTGTAAGTGCGGAGTGGACTTTAAACTATTACGACAAAGGTGAACCTCCTAGACACTCTCACATCAGACAACACCCTTTTAACAGACATCTTTGTTGTCACATAGAAATATTTTCGGAATTCTTTTTCAACCTCTACGTTATGTCGGGGTCACAGTCTTGATCACAATAGAGTAGTTATAACTCACGTCATAAAAGTTAGTCGACTGCGAAACAGACCCTCATTATTGCATTATCAGTCTGGACGAGTAGTTATCGTCATGCGGGTCAATTACATTGACTACGAGTTTCAAGTGAAGATTTTATTTAAACTTTATTGAAGTTACTGGCCGCAAAGAAAAACAAACAAAAGAGTCACAGTCTTAGAATAGTTTGATGCTTTCAACTAAAACTTAAAGCGAATGCTGCAGTATACAAGGCTTGTCAATTAAGCTCCAGATTTGGTTATTGTAATTATAAATAATGCCACGAAATGTTACAAAAAGAATTTGACTGCTTTAGTAAATTCATATATTTAGTTATGCTGATTTATAACAAAAACTTACGTGGAGTGTTAGATACTAAAACCCAAATATTGCATAAGTATGCAACATTTGTCTTTTCTAAAATCGTTACAGTTACATTAAACCGGTTACGAAGTCAACCTGCACGGTTGAATTCGTTTTGAAAACATTACTTCATGTAAATATTTATATCAATTGCGTAAATAATACCGATATTAAGCCACATTGTAGACACAGCTATTGTTTATTTGTAAGTCATACATACAGTGATAGATGTGATAATATATCCAGTGGAACACAACTAATTATAGGTCTTGCACGATTTTAGACTGATTTTATTGGTCTAACCGATGTCAAAATTTTTTAATCTATTTGGCCTTTTTTTATGATGTAGGAGGCAAACGAGTAGGCGGATCGCCTTATGGTAAACGATTACCACCGCCCATGGACACCCGCAACACCAGAGGAGTTACAAATGCGTTGCCGGTCTTTTAAAAAGGAGTACGCTCTTTTCGCCTTTCAAATATATCGTAATCTTTTAATTTACAATTAATACATCATCAAAATTATATATCTCAATTATAATCTAACACATAGCGTGCGTTTGCTATAAATATACATATAATGATAATTGAATCTTGACCTCTTGTATCTCAAGGTCATTAGCACGCACCAAGGTTACAAGGAAACTAATACGAGGATACCGCTTCGCTATACCCTTGAAATCAAACCTATAGATACCAAAATGCTCTGATTAATTGTTGATGTACTTTTGATGCTGATCATTTTAAGAAACATTAGGTAATTATTGATTACTAGCTTTTGCCCGCGGCTTCGCTCGCGTTAATTTAGAATTTGACAATCAATTCGAGTTGTACTCTGCTTGTAATAATATAATTCAATCATGATTGTAAAGACACGTGGCGCCATCTATTATCATAAGAAAGTTATTGTTGTTTTCCCCGGAAACAGTAAATTTTTTCGGGATGAAAGGTAGTCTATGTCCGTTTCTGTACACCTGACAACTCATATGCAAAATTTTAGGATGATCGGTTCAGTGGTTTAGGCGTGAAAAGGTAACAAACAAACAAACTCGTTTTCGCTTTTATAATATTAGTTAGGATTCTGAAATTATGGAAATAAAATATGCAAAAAAAAGTTTTTTTTTGTAAAATGTGGTTTTAAGCATACGTCAGACTGAGAAGCAATGAGATAAGATTGATTCTCTGTAGCATTTTATACAAAAGGCGACGACAGACAACCATAAAAATAACTGAGAGACATACCAGTTTAGTGATATATTTTTATTATTTTTTTACGTTGATTGTACTTAGATATAAGTACCAATTTTATTTGCATTATCTATTATGCTAAATATTACAGCAACAAATCGTCAAGTATTAATTCAGCTACGTTTCTCGAAATTCTGAAGTTTGTGATTAATGGTAATCTAGTTACAACTCCACAAAATTCATAACTCAGATTACACGTGAACGTGACTCAGGCAGTTACTTCGCTAAATTATGCGTTTGCACTGTTATTTGAATATTTTCACCAGCATCCTATCGCATTGACTTTCAAGACTTCGAAAATCACAGCGCCATCGTTCACAGAATTAAGTCATGCGCTACTGAACATAATCCTGTATTCGTTCCTGCCGCTTTAAGCCCTTTAAGCGCCTCTCACAAAATGCTGCAATTAAAAAGCGAGAACGAACGTTTTATAGCCGAAAAAGAAAAGTTTCATAAATCGACACCTGACTGCACATGATTTAAGGCCCCGGATGTATCCGACACTAGTCGAGTGATCCCGATTTGTACTTGTCAACTATAACTTGCTTTTGAACGATGTTGACGTTATATCCTAAAGGAATCCAACAATTCGAAGGAAATTGGTAAAATAAAAGTTAGAATAACAATCTGTCGATTATATAAATGTTAACACATAGTGATTATCGAACATGTACTTTGTGGTCGTACTTGGCATTGGAGTCAATCATGAAAGTATTTTTTGATGTTGTGTTTTATGTCCTATCACTTAGTATTAAATTAATTATAATTTTGCAAGTGCTCCGAAAGTGCTTATCTTATGCTTCTACGAGATATACCTTATAATAATAATAATAATAATAACTTTATTTCGTAAAGGTTTGAAAAGACATATATAATACTATTCATAACTGATCCAGAGAAACTCAATTTAGTTTGTAACGATGGCACCTGTCCTAGTGAAATTCATTGTAATATATATCTATCATAATAATGTATAATTATATTCACACATGTTTTAGCAAATAAATGTATCTTTATCTTTTATCTTTATCTTTACAGGTGTCAGCGCCTTCCATTTCATGTGTGTACGTACAGTTAAAGAAGTTGACAAACAAAATAAGTAATAATATTTTAACCAACAGCACTTGTTGTAATTTTAGTATAATTCAATTCCTGTGTGTGCGTATGTGTGTGTGTGTGTGAGTGTGCGTGTGCATGTGCGTGTGTGTGTTTATACATACTTATATACTTTATACATACTTTGGTTTTATAAACCATAATACTTAAAGGTACACACGAGAAATAAGCTTAAAACATATCTGAGAAGTGCAGCTTAGTAATTCTGTACAAAAGTAGAATCACTTATTACCTGTGGCGAGGATAACTTTGCCTTGACTTGCTCGCCTGTTTTATTGAGCCAGTTTAATATAGAACCCGGGCACTTGAAGAGCTCGGGTCTTTTGATGTTATTTCTAAAGACAGCCTTGATATTAAACCACTACATACGCAGGATTATTTTTTTCGTAAGACGCAAAGAAGTAGTTTCAATAGCACTGGATTTGAATAGTTTTTTTTATATGTGTGCATGCATCCGTGAAATCTGTAAGAATGTTTAGTAATATGCCCTAAGGAAGGAATTTGTAAAGAAGAATGTCGTTATACCATGATCAACGTAATATTGATGACTAGATTTTGCCGGAGCCTTCGCACGCGTAAATATAGTTTAGGTTGGTAAGAGCCTTTTTTCCTGAATAAAAGGTATCCTATGTACTTTACTGTTCCCCTGGCAACGTGTATGCGAAACTCATAATAATTGGTCGAGTAGTTACGGCGTAAAAGCGTAACAAAAAAACAAACGCACATTCGCATTTTTATTTTTAATATTAGTTATGATAAAAGACGTTCAGATCCTGTATTCATTACATTTTTTCATTTCGGTGCGGTTGCTTGTGATGATTTCAGATTCATAATTTATCGTCTTATAGGAATTCTAATATAAAAGCAACTTCACTAGGTAAATAATATTTCTATGAACAGAGATTAGTTAAGATGTAAATAAGGCATTTACATCTTAACTAATCTCTGTTCAACATATCTAGCCACGCGATCTAAATTACAGTTTATTATGTACAATAATTGGTATTAAAAATCTTTAAGTATTGTATATAATGTATATTTTATGTAGATATTTTGTTGCTAAAATCTAAATTATTTTTCAATATGTGTTGTTTCGCTCAAATACGAACCAAAGCGACAAAATTGACAAATGTCTTATTTCTTTTTTATTTATTTCTTCTTATCCACAACTATCTGTACAGGTGTTATTGAACCATAGTGAACAAAAAATCTTCATGAAAACAGTTAGACGTTTAATTATTATTACGTTATTATTATTCATGACAACGTAATATTACATACAAAGAATTCACCCGCAAAGTTTACATACAATATAACGATCATGCGACACCTACGTACCTCAATATCTGCCGTGTACAGCTATGAAAGGAGACTAAGTATATTATAGGTTCCCACATCAACGTTAATTTTACAACCGTTTTATTAAAAGTAGTGGAAAGAACATCAGGATTATAAGGGTATGATTCTCATAGAACTAATGTATGTACATGAATAATTTAATATATGTGGAAGAAGCAAAACACATGACGTTGTGAAATGACATCGCATTATCTCGGTCAACCAAACAAGGGACACGGTACGGCGATATATGTGACGTGTACAATGTTTGCACAGAGCTGTTACGTAATTCTTGCAGATAGGATACGATTTATTTCTGATTTACTTAAAAGAACCCTTGTTTATATATTGTTCAGATATAGTGTTAAGATGACGTTGATCGTTAATATTAGCATTAATGTTCTAGCATATTATTCTGAATGTAGTAAGGTTGGTATATATAAACCAATGATGTACCAAGTCTTGATATTGTGAAACAGGGCTTATTACAAATCAGTTAAGCTATTTAATAAGTTGCATGTGTATGAGCATCCATTATATTAAAACCAAACGTTAGTCCAATTTTATTTATGTTAAGCCCTACAGATTACTTCAAGCAATGAAGCCAGAAATTGATAGACAAATAAAACAGATGTTAAAAGATGACATAATCGAAGAATCGACTAGCGAATGGTTTAGTCCAGTACTTTTAGTACCCAAGAAGTCTGAGTGAGCTAAAAAGTGGCATTTGGTAGTCGGCTATAGAAAACTTAACGATGTTATTGTCGATGATAAGTTTCCACTACCAAACATCATTGACATCTTAGATTTACTCCCTGGTTCTATCTATTACTCCCATCTAGACTTAAAACAAGGCTACTTTCAGCTCAGCCTTCACTCTGAACATACCGTCGTAAATATACCGCTTTCAGTACTATCACAGGCCAATGGGACTTAAGACTTCCTGTAGTCATTTTAGCAGAGTAATGTCAATAGCTATTGACACTTCTCATAAATATGTCAGACCAGACATAGCTATGTCTGGTCTGATATATTTATGAGAAGTGTATTTTGTACATGGATGATTTAATTATTTTTAGGCGAAATTTGAGTATCCATAATTCTAATTTTGTTCATCTGAAATCCCACCCAGCCGTAGTAAAATATTTTTCTCTCTTCTATCTATGGCGCAAACAAAACACTACTTGAAAGATTGAGAAAAGTCAACTTAAAACTCAATCCAAACATATGTCAATTTTTGAAAAAAGAAGTTTTATATTTAGGTCATCTTGTTTCTGCCAGCGGTGTTTTGCCTGACCCGGACAAGACAAACATTTTCCCCGTTCCCAAAAATGCAGACGAAGTTAGACGTTTTGTGGCTTTTTGCAACTATTACCGTAAATTTGTTCCATCTTTTGTCGAAACAACATTACCGTTAAACCGATTATGTACGAAAAATAATAACTTCTGTTGGACTGATGAGTGCCAAAGAATCAATTGATCTTTTAAAAAATTATTTAATGATCCCACCTATACTGCAATAACCCGATGTTTCTAATAGAAACGAATTTATATGGTTCAATTTTGTGCAATAAGGATTTGAGACCTGTGGCTTATGCCAATACGCCGCTAAATAAAGGCGAAATAAACTACCCAACAATTCAAAAAGAACTTAGAGCTATAGTATGGGCAGTTAAGTACTTTCGATCATACATATTTATGCGCTAGACATTTTACAATTATGACATACACCCTTGGTGTATGTCATAATTTTATGGTTAACACCTTTGATGTATTTATTCGGGATGAAAGACCCTCAAGTAGATTGTTGAAGTTTCCTTTGACTCTAGAAGAATACGATTTTAAAATTGTTAAAATGCAGTAGCGGATGCTTTATCCAGAGTTTGTATAACATCAGGTGATTTAAAGAGTATGAATGAGAAAATTTCGGCAGTGAATGTTTTGACTAGAGCACAAACAAAAAGAATGGATGAAGATAGTAAGACCACGTCGCCGTTACTAAATAAACCTACTGACGATTGGTCTGATAAGCCACGAGTCGTGGAGTTATTAAGGAAACC
Organism: Catocala sponsa; assembly: GCA_963564715.1. Taxonomy (NCBI): domain Eukaryota; kingdom Metazoa; phylum Arthropoda; class Insecta; order Lepidoptera; family Erebidae; genus Catocala; species Catocala sponsa. Next base: position 16,728,910 of record OY751331.1, read on the forward strand.
GTGCGATTCGGTAGAGATGATTTTAGTTGAAAAGAATATATTAGACAGATATAGAAAAGCTAATCTAATCAATGTAGAAGATTAATGTTTTGCTTATATTTCTAGTAGAAAGATGTTATGTGTAAATCTCAACTTGTGCCGAATTTGTGACAAAGTTGGAGAAGTTTGGTAAGAGATTAAATATAGAACAAATATGTATAATTAATAATAAAGAAAATGAAGAATTTGTAAGTGGTATATGTAGTGAGCTACTATTAAAAACATGGACCGGTCCGAGAGTATGTATACTAAGAGGAGTACAAAGAATAGACGATGAAAAAGAAAGAAAATTCAATTTACATGATTTTCTACCTACAAGCGGTCATGTTGAGATACGCAGAATGACTAATAACATCAAAAGACAATTTTACTGGCCAAGACTTGAAAATTATGTTTCATTTTGTTGTCTGATTTTGTTAGCAAGTGTCCTAAATGTCATAAAACAAAGTATGGTAGCTACACTATACAGCCAATGACCATAACTTCCACAGCTTCAACTGATTTGAAAAAAATATACCTATTTAGATTTAATTGGTCCATTGGATAGAGACGAATATGAAAACTGTTATTTTCTTACCATCCAGTGTGAACTGACAAAGTTCATAGATACTTATCCACTGAAGAATAAGAAGACGGTAAGTGTTGCTAGAGAGTTTGCACAAAATTTTATTTTACGATATGGAATACCCGACTCGATTGCCACAGATCATCAGAGGATCAGAATTTATTTCTTGAACAGTGATAGAAGTTTGCAAATAATTAGAAATAGAAAAATTAACATCTACGGCTTACCATCATCAATCAATCAGTTCTCTTGAAAATTCTCATAAGCATTTAGGAGCATTTTTAAGAACGTATTGTGGTATTAACAGTTATTTTTGGTTCCACTGGATACCATTTTGTTTTTTCAGTTATAATAATACTGTTTATATGGAAACAAAATAAACGGCATTCGAACTCGTTTTTAGTAAAACATGTAATATTTCAAAATCAATATGCAATAACGTGGTAGATCCGTTGTACAATTTAGACAACTATTCTTTAGAATTAAAATATCGCCTACAGACCGCTCTTATGGATGCTAGAAATAATTTAATACGTGGAGCAGAGAAGAGGAAAATAATATACGATAAGACATGTAATCCCATTACTTACAATATGAATGATTTAGTTTTGGTGAAAATGAATGTTCTAAAAAATTGGATAATGTTTTTAAGGTCCCTATAATGTAATAGAAGATATTGGCTCCAACGTTAAAATTTATAAAAATAACAAATGTGAAATCATTCATACGGACAGAACTAAATTGTATCGTAATTAATAATCCCCTCTATTATAAATGTACCTATTATATTATAGCTATTATGAGTCTATTCATTAAGCATTTCTATTATGTAAAAAAAAAATATTTTCTTTCTTTTTTTCTTTCATCCACCCCCGGAGGTGTAGTGGTGTCATAGATTTAAGTTAGTAATTCTAATCCATCAATAAAGGACAGTCTAATATCGAACTTCGTGCTTTTTACTTGTCCCCGAACTCCCGGCATCACACACAAACATCAACGCAAACTTATATCACGAGACGATAGCGCAATAATAGTTTAGGTATTGACTTTCAAGTGGTTGAACATTTCACTCAGTATATACAAGTCGTAGTCACAAGCAGACTGACACAGAGATCCGTTTGGTTCGCGTTCAATCATTCATATGTATACAATGTGGTCTACATTGAATACATTCTGAGACGAGTTTGCTTTTCAAGTTGATATTTTCTGATTTTATAGCTATTTGAATTTAGTATCTACATCGTTGAAAGATCGTGTCCCTTTGCTCGGACTTGTTTTGTTTTAAATCCTAGTAGCAAGCAACCCTCCTTCCTTCTAGTAACTATATCTAAAACAAAAGGACATTTAATTTTGTTCTTATGAATATAAATCATGAGTGTGTGCGAGTGTGTTTGTGTTGGTTTGAGTTTGTGTGGGTACAAGGTACAGATATAACTTTAATATTGATAACCCGTGTATCAACGGGTTACAAAATATCATCCTTACATTAAAACAACTTGTATGCAACAATTCTTTGCCGCATAACGACAAAAGTACTACTACAGTACTATTTTATTTCACAAATACTGTAATAATGATTTAATTAATAACATCAATTTGACATTGAATAATACGATTAATTGGCTTATTAATAACAATCTTAAAATTAATATTACAAAAACCAAAGCTATTTTTAAACAAAGACAAACACTATATGACATTCATCTCAAACTAACTTATAAATGTGATAATATAGAAGAGGTAGAATCGACAAAATTTTTAGGTTTATACATAGATATCAAAATGACATGGAAACAACACATACAGTTTTTAAGTAATAAGTTAAACAGTTACTCTTTTGCCTTGAGTAATCTCAAAAAAGTCGTTGATATCTCAACAGCATTGACAGCATACCATGGATATGTATCGTCCATTCTTCGATATGGTGTGATGTTTTGGGGTAACTCAACTGATGTAGACTGTACATTCAGAGCGCAAAAACGATGCGTGAGAGCTATTTGTTGCTTAGAGCAAGTAGATTCCTGCCTACCTCATTTTAAAACTTTAAACATTTTAACCCTACCCTGCATATATATATTTGAAACAGTTTTATTTATTAAAATGAATCTTTGTTTATTTGATCAACGGAAAAGAATACGGAATGCCGATAAATTATGTATTAGATCTTCAAAAACTGCTCTTTTACATGAGAGTGTGTTATGCATGGGGCCTAAATTATACAATAAGATGCCATTAGCTTTAAGAAATGAAAATAATATTAATGTATTTAAAAAGCAGTTAAAACATCTACTTGTAACAAAAACTTATTACTCCTTATTTGAATTTTTGAACGACATAAACATTTTATTTTATTTTATTTAGTTTTGACATGATTTTATTTCTTATTGACAATTATTAAGATTGACTGAATAGTTTTTATTTTTAGTAACTTTATATATTCATTTATTATTAATATTGTGATAAAATTTTAATATAGCAAATTTTTGCATGCTGGACGGCTGAATATGGCGATACTATTATTAATGTTGTAATATATATTGTTAAACCCATATTATGCAAATAAATATATTGAATTGAATTGAATTGAAAAGTCATCGAGCTAGAATATAAAATAATACAAAGTCCTGCGCAAGCGCAGCATTTTCTATCAAAATATATAAATTTTAAAATTGAGTAAATTAAATAAATGCAATTCAGTCAAATTAATTTTACATGTATCTAAAATTTGACAAATACGTAGTAGGTATATATGTATTTGTTTATATGATTAAGTCCGCGATTTCAAGCATGTGTATGTTGGTTCTGCTGCTATATCGATAACCATGCAGAAATAAAACTAGTAACGGCTATTAATGATTTTAATAAACATAGTATTGTATATACATTTTATTTATTATATGTAGTAATATGAAGATCGCAAGACGACCTGGAAGCCTTGCAAAGGGTCTGGAAGGAAAGATTTGAACAAAGAGGAAGTCTCCTCTCTGTTCAAATCACTCTGTTGGTATATCTACCAATGAAATCCAAGTGATTTAGAAATCCAAAAGTAAGCTTTTTTAAGAATTATCTAAATTTTCTTTTTTAAACCTTCCTTACTTTAACACATTGACAATATCTTTGATATATCCGAATACAGTGGAAAATTACTGATTTATTTCGATCATATATCTATTTTTGTTTATAATTTTATTATTTTGGTTAATAATTGTTACGCGATAGCTCAGCCAACAGACTGCAATGCAGAGGGTCTCCGGTTCGAACCCACGTCGAGCACCTCTGACTTTCGGAAGTTATGACTTTTCGGAATTATGTGCGTATTGATTGACAATTATCGCCTGCTCCGTGCCTCGGAGAGCACGTTAAGCCGACAGCCGGGACCGACCGGCTACCATGAATATCTATGGCAGTCGTTATTGGGAAGTCAGTGCCCTCTAATATCCTGACACTAGTCTAGCCTTAGGGTATCGTTAGCCTTCGGGTTGCGGAGGTCAGATGGCAGTCGCTCCGTGTAAAAACTGATATCCAGTCAAATCCGGTTAGAATAGAAAGCCGACGCCAAGTGACTGGGAATAATGAAGGCTAGGGAGAAGAAGAAGAATTGATACTTGATTTGTATCAAGTAATAACTACGAACCGGGCACGCCACGATCGTAGCGGTAAGTCCTGTTTTTGAGGAGTGGCTGAAGAGGCGGCATGGCCCCCTCACCTTCCGGCTGACACAGGTAATGACTGGCCACGGTTGCTTCAGCCAGTTTCTGTGTTGCATAGGCCGGCAAGAGACGCCCGGTTGTCACCACTGCGGCGACTACCGTGATGTTGTTGCAGACACAGCGCTGCACACGTTGGCGGATTGCCCTGCCTGGGCTTCGCAGCGCAGTGAGTTGGTCGCGGCAGTCGGAATTGTTGCCCTCTCACTCCCGGTCTTGGTCCAGTCTATGGTCCGGAATGAGAGGTCGTGGAACGCCGTCGCCTCCTTCTGTGAGGAAGTTATTTCTATCGAGGAGGCGGCGGAGCGGAAGAGGGAGCGCTTGAACCCTCTCCCCAACCGCAGAACCGGGCGCCGGAGGACGCGAGACGACCTCCAGCCACCCTGAGGTTTTACCTAAGGGTGATGGGCTTCGTGGGCCTGCCCACCACCCGTTCAGCACCAGGGCTGAGAGGTGGCGTGCGTGTTCCCATGCGCGCCTCTGTGTCGTGTGTCCGTCCCCCTTCAAGGGGACAGTAGAGTTAAGTGACCAAAGTGTCTTTTCGTGAGTGGCCTGTCGTTTCATACAGCGGGCCGAAACCTCCGGCGGGGTCGCGATTGCATGTGAAAGGGATTCGCGCGACCCCGCCGACTCTATTTATGTCGAGGAACACCGTGGTAGGTTAAGTCGGTATTCCGGGAGGTCCATTTTCACCGTTTCAACATCTTTCTTTTACCCCAGTGAGTCCGACATAACTCCACCGCACGCCCCCGCAGAGAGGTATGCGTCAATGCATTCACACAAGTAAAAAAAAAATTATAATTACGGACAACATTTACGGACGTTAATAATATAATATATTATATAATATATTCTACCACATACACATAACACCATCTAGCCTAAACTAAGCAGAGCTTGTACTATGGGTACTAGACAATGGATAAACATACATATATACTTTTTTTTTGTAAATACATACATATTATACATATAAACACTCATCCATGTTCATGCACACAAATGTTTGACTTGTGCGGGAATCGAACCCGCGACCTACACAATGCATCTTTGAATCTATAACACTGCATAACGTAATTCTAGGAGACGCGACGTCGCTCTACCCGTCAGTCGGTGTCCACCATTCGACGAGTGCGAACGTGCCTGGCGTAACAACTACATAGACAATAAAGAGATTCTGCCGAAGATTATCCTATCGAATAAGAATCTCCGAAGCTAGTATTTGATTTTGGCTGCATGGATACCGTGGTTTGCTTGGTCGCCTGCCGCCGCACTGAGTGTTGTTGATTTGATCCCACATGGGACAAAATTGTGTTTGGGTATTCTTGGTGTCCGTAGTTTGAATTTTTGTAAAGTCCTCCTTGACACACGCACTATTCCTAGTAGCGCTGTTTTTTTAGTTTTGTGTGCTAGTGATAATTTTAATTATTACTCACGCCCTGTTTTTCGGCTCTGTGCAAAGTGTTCAGAAACATATAAACATCGAATATAAAGTACGCTCGCATGCAGCACAACTATCTCGCACAATTTTTATACTCAGCCTTCAACACGCATTAGTGTTTTAGTGATTAGGTGACCACAAAAACCACAGCGCCATTCTTGCAGCCTACAATAAACATGTTAAAATAATATATAATATTTATGTTATATTACATATTTTATGTTATCGAGTAAAAGTTCCGTTTTGTAGACTATAAAAATATATATTGAATTCTGCGTACTTATGTTACGTATAGACTATACCATAAAGGTTGAGGTAATTGCTATGTGCTCTCGACTCAATTGGTGCGTGGCCGTGGTTAGGCGATGAAGGGAAATAGGCTTATGGGCAGCGGACCCCATCCGTGTACATAAAAACTTATCAGGCATTAGTAGCCGATATTGTACTCGTATTATTCGGTATACTGGAAAGGCCAGAGTTTTACAGTTATTATAATTATAGTGGATACTCATAGCTCAGCGTTATTTTTCAACTAACTTAAAATAACACATATGAACGCAATAAACTCAGACTCACAACTCAAACATACAAGATTACTCGAGCAGCGATAGCTCAGTGGGAAGACCAACAGACTGCAATGCATAGGGTCTCGGGTTCGAACCCACGTCGCGCAGCTCTGACTTTCGGAAATTATATGACTTTTCGAAATTATGTGCGTATTGATTGACAATTATCGCCTGCTCCGTGCCTCGGAAAGCACGTTAAGCTGTTGGTCCCGGCTGCCATGAACATCTATGGCAGTCGTTATTGGGAGAGTGTCGACACAAAAGATCCCACTGGGTCGAAGTGTCGCCGGTCTGCACTGACTGGCATCCACATAAGATAAGATAAGATAAGATACAAGATTACTCATGTTATTACAATATCACATATTTGCTCACACTTTAAACATCATGAAGCTTTTCCAAATATAAAAATACGTTAAAGTTTTGTTGTCAAACTTGTGCATTTCCTCTCTGTCATATATTATTATATCCTTACTACCGGTCAAAATAGTTACTGACTAAACTATATAAGCAAAGGAGACCGACCACCTTGTATGGGACCCTGGCCTGGGCGTGAACAATTTTATATTGTAATAACAATATTAATTTTTAGTAGCCTAAACTAAGTAGAAAACTTTATTCTATGAAGTTTAGTATCAAGTTCGTTAAATAATAAAATAAAATACAGAAAATCACGTCCACAAAATATCCACTATACGAGCGAACAAACGCAAAGCGAATGACGGAAACAGAATTGACAGATAAGTCAAGTGTTGCTAGAATATGAAAATAAATCACCCAACACACTTTACAATTTTGTTATATTTTATCAAATATCATATCATTTTACATTAATTATATTTATTGTCGAATTTAAAATATGAATATAGTAAATAATAAAAAAAATATCAAGGTAGTTTCGGATTTCGTTAATATTTCTAAATTTGATTTTTTCAAACACTGTTCCGATATTTTCACTGTTTTTTTACTAGGCAACACAAACAAGCCATTTGGATTGTCCATTTCAGTTACTTACACGTTTTACACCAAATGAAAATATTTTAAAATCATTTTTATTATAATATGTCAATTATTATTTAATACGACTGGACAGTAACCAATATTTATCATATACTAGCTTTTGCCCGCGGCTTCACTGGCGTTAATTTAGAATTTGACAATCAATTCGGGTCGTACTCTGCTTGTAATAATATAATTCAATCATGATTTGAAAGACACGTGGCGCCATCTATTATCATAAGAAGGTTATTGTTGTTTTCCTCGGGAACAGTAATTTTTTTCGGGATGAAAGGTAGCCTATGTCCGTTTTTGTACACCTGACAACATATATGCAAAATTTCAGAATGATTGGTTCAGAGGTTTAGGCGTGAAAAGGTAACAAATAAACAAACTCATTTTCGCTTTTATAATATTAGTTAGGATTAGGGTTAGGATTAGGATAGAATTAGGATTAGGATTAAAATAAAACTTTTAATATTTTACTTTGTTTATAAGACGATTCCACGTTTAAGCCGAATATGGACGGTCTCCTTTAAATTCTATTCACAATAATATCAATTGACCTAATCGAGCTCGTATTAAGCATATAGTTTTAGATTATAAATGTTTATGAAAATCTACGACCGATTAAACGAATAAAATTCTAGTGGTCGGATTTATACTCCCGAAATGAAATCTTTAGGTAAAATTATCTTTTATCACGTTGGAAGCTTGCTATAGTAAAACCTCTTTCCCGTTTTGAGAATCCCTTTAGATCCCTTCAGGGACTTGAGGCTTCGTGGTCGTATTTCATTATTATTTATTTCCCTATTTTCTATAAGTAAAGATACCGTATGGAAAAACATAGATAAATTAAAATTACCATTGCATATTATTAATCTTACAATAGAATTAAGTAGGTGATTCTACGTGCACGTTAGATCCAGCGGTGGAATGATTACTTATTGAAAGTGCTTAATGCTCAAGATTCTCAACTCTCCGGAGTAGATTAAATATTCTCTACAGAGACACGTATGTGGATAGTGGTAGATGTACCTTGGGTTGCGCGTAATCTTGTTAGTTGAAACTGTTCCGCAATTCGTAGATCTTATACTTGAGGACTGCACGTTACTAATGTTCCTGTTGACTTCCTGAACTAGAACTAAATGCGGGTAGTCTATGTGCAACTTGCTCGGAGTAACTATTTTCAGATTAGTAGATACTACAGATTAATCTATACTATAGATTAGTATAGATTAGATTAATTAGTTTCGTTAATGTAAATAAATTATTATTATTATTATTATTAAATGGGTTGTTTATTACAAATGATATTCCTTCAACTATTAATTGCTTAGACAACCTAGGTCATAACACCTTAGTACCGTTATAACTTTTTATAACAATTTGTGATTGAAGGGGCATGAAGCATAACTTTGTAATTTACTTACATTACCATTTTCTGAACTAAGCTAATAGACTGCATGGTTAGCGCAGTGGGTTAAATGACCACCTTACTGCTATTAAGACGCAAAGTGTTGTGGTTTTGATCGCCGCGTGGGACGAGTATTGTGTGATCTACAAATAGCTGTTTCGGGTGTACCCTGCGACACGCGAATAATCTCTTACACGGAAGATGTATTTAATTAAAGGAAATAAAGCTCACTTTCAAATAGTGTATTATGTAACTAAACAGGTAGTATTTACTAATTCAACTGTAGCACTCAAGTATACGTTACTTGAAATCCCATCTTAGTTCGTTTGACTCACTTTCACACACACGCCCGAGCTATCTTGAACTCTACTCTAGTTTCACAACGAACTCGCTTCACGTAATTTAATCTTATTATAAGTTCTTACACCTTTATAACACGAGACAAAACAGGCAACTCGATGAAGATTAAACACCAGTTCAACAACTCGACAATTTTCTTTAAAAAGATTTTATATTATGCTCTTGTTTAAAACTAGAAAAACTTAACCTTCGGGTAGCATTATACATTTCTTTTTTGTACATCATATATCTGTAATGAAGTATATACACTAAACAAATAGAACGTAATGAAACCGTAATAAAATGTGTTTTAATTTAATAATAACATAGAAACCTTAGTACTGATCCTTTTTGAAGAACCAATTATAAAATAACCAGACTAAATCAAATTTTGTAACGTAGTCTAACTATATTACATAAAATATACTATTGCTGTACACACACCGAAAAGTAAGCATTTGAAACTAAATGAGCGTGACTATTTATTTAATTTCTACGCAACAGTCAATCCAAATACTATATTCACCCTTTAATGCCATATCAATTACTATCTTTTGTACTTATTACGTTTAGAAGCATGAGAGCAAAATAAATGCTGTAGAAATGAGAACGCTTAGAGACATCATTATGTGGTGTGACTCTGAAAGACAGAATAAGAAATAGTGTGATTAGAGAGAGATGCGGCATGAAAGTGGATATTATAGTGACAAGAATAGAAAAGGGTATGTTAAGCTAGTTTGGGCATGTAGAAAGAATGGACGATAAAAGACTGAATAAGAAAGTTTTATAAGTCTAGTGTAAATGGAAGTCGCAAGAGCCAGATCTAGGCGAACGTTTCTTGTTCAGTTCGGAGACGTTCTGGACAAAGACCAGGTTAAGAGCACCTTAAACCAGTGAGCGTTTATGAGGAATGTGATGAAAGTGAATGAAGCCAGAGAAGTGTGTCAGGATCGTAGCAAATGGAAATCCGTAGTCTCTGCCTACCCCTTTAGGAAACGGGCGTGAATGTATGTACATATGTATATATGTATAATGTTTACTGTAGCATATAATACTAACCTTAGTATGTTAACAAATATAGCAAGCTCCGCATCCTAAAGTATTTAAATTCTGGTTTTAGTGCATTTAGTCGGGGGAGATGAGCTTTCAGGGTCAACCGTATTGCGGTTAATGTTGACCATAAAACATTCCGGTGTAACGTTGTGTGCACCCCACCCTTGTGATCCCTGCTGATGTATTTACGTACCACGAATTATATGGAAGCTTGTTTACATTTTAATGAAAGGCGTGGGCTTGAAAATTCCCTGTTTATGCTCGCATTCGCGCCGGATCCCACAATTCTCCTGCTGTGAATCGCGCCCATATTAAAGTTACGACATTGGAATCTTGCCGTAATTAAATACAATAGACTCGATCACGACATTTATTGAATACCTCCGACGAGACTTCAGCGTCCCAGATAACGTGTTTGTCGCAGCATTCGCGCGCAAACAAATTATTTTAAAAGCAAGGTAAATGATAAGCGTCTCAACAGCGCGAGACTTATTGTATAATGTCCTCCAAAATTGAAGTAATATATGAAATACCACTAAGAGTTCCGTCGTCGCTCATCAACTTCATACTCCGATATTTCTCATAAAATCAACGCAAAGTGTCATTACCGATAGTATCGTCTCGGTTTCACAATACCGCCCACTCTAATCGGTAAATTATGTCAGCCTATACTGTAATACATTTTTTGTTATCCCGAAACTTGCCATTATCCCTAATGGCGAGTTCGGTAAGAATACGATTTAAATGGAAGCCTGCAAATAAAGGGTGTTCTTAAATCACTAAGATTAATTTTCTGGGCACATAATTTATATCAGCAAACCAGGACGCGGGTCGACGAGACCATGAGGCAATTTACAAACTCGAAAATCGCGGAAGTTCGTTAATTATTCGGCGGGAGCAGGCTCGGGCGCGCCGGGACTCATGGTTATTGACAATTAAGACAAGGCCCGACCACTTCACGCGCCTTATTGCTCTGCTTGTGGTCGCCCACTGCTACCCAAACTGGATTTCAGATATTCACTATTCAATAAAGTGCACCGATAAACTATACGGATTTAGAGAGGTCTCACTTACACGCTCCGGTGTACAAGCATTCCGAATATTAATGATGACTGTTCCGAATATGGTCGTTCAGCACTTGTTCAACGGTAAAAACTTATCGTTATCCCTGTAAGGATTTGTATAGCGAATAGAGCTTTCCTTTTATACCACCTCTTTTTAGAATTGTAGCAAGGACATCCATTACAAATGTGTATTATTCCTAATATTACCCCGCACACCTGCATCTAATATGAATGTTTTCTTCTTAAAGGTACATCGGCAGAAGTCACGGCATAATACCATATATGCCATCATCAAAATTAAATTATGATAATTCGTATTTACATCTAAACTTCTCAGCTGGCTTAAAATTTAAGTTACATAAATTAATCTTGTATTAAATGAATATTATGCTAATATTTAATGTGCTGTATGAATAAAAATATACTATATTAATCTGGATGATGCTAAGAATGAAGCTCTTCCGATAAATTTCAACTAGATATTTCCTCCTTGTATTCGATCCGTCGATGAGCCTTTTCTTAACATCGCAGCGGTACATCAACATTGGCAAAGAAAGTGAAATATCTTTATAAAGAGGGAGAACACATTGTACTGAAAGACTGTAGTAATCCCCTGTGAGGCGTAATACTCCCTTAGAAATATAATCTGCCTTTCGTAAGCGATATACCTAGCCGGTAGATTTAACACTTCAAGAATTACAAGTTTCAAGAAGCTTATAAGACTTTGTTAACTATTATTTATATGCATAATCAATTTGTTGTATGTGTGCCATAGCAAGCGCAATACACAAACCTAAGAGTGGAGATACATATAGATCTGACGATAGGCAGAGACGCACAAAACACATAATGTAAGTTCAATGTAAACAACTAACACGCCTCCGAGAATCCCTCTCAAAGTAGGCCATGTATCGTATTATGGGTGGCTCCACTCTGTATTCATAGCGAATCTGGGACAGGGAGCAAGCCAAAATGGCGAATATAAAAATGAGTTAAGTGATAGTAAACGACGCGCAGTCCCGGGATCGGATATTATAACTTTGGTGTCTAATAGATTCTAAAAAGAAACTTAAGACGACCATATTTAGTCGTTCCATAAAAGTTGTGCAACTTCTGCTTCTTGTTACTTGATATGTTTCGGTAACGTTATCAATCTCTTATATGAGACACTCGTAGACGTATTAATCGAGAATGTTTTGCTAGAAGGATCATATTCAGTTTATATGGCCGCCAGACCGCGGTGATGTTATAATCTACATCAAAAGAACATTTCCTTTACGCTGTGGTCCTACCAAGTTAGTAAATTAAATATAGAAATACTTATATGCATACTTTTTAAAAAGAACACGACAGCTTTAGAAATCGGCAGCAACTGTTACTTTTCTTAGATATGTTAACGTTAAGCAAACAGTTCCTGAGAAAACGTTACGCATCTCAGAAAAAAATCGTAGCTCAAATTAAAATCTGCTAGCGTTATTAGTTTCGGCCTACGCCAGGTCCCGTCTTACGACTTGAGAGGTCAGACCATTGACTGTCGTATCATCCCACACGACATCTTCCTAGCTCTTTGTCCTCGGCGTCTAACTACCAACCAATCCCAGCACATATTTGGTCAACGTACTAACTTAGTTTGCGCAATATATGTTCGTACCGAATAAGACACCTGAAGCTTTCCACCCACTTCACGTCGAGTCAAAGTACTGTTAAATAAGGAGTTATAAAACAAAATAAGAAGGCAATTTATTCGGGTGTAAGCTTAAATCAAATACGAATATATGGCACAATACGGAAGTTTATTACACAATTGACAACTGAAATCGACTGCCATAAAATGTTACAACGCTTCCATAAAGATGTGTTTTAAGCTAAAACTCTGTAATCCCGAGCATATAAAGTATATGCAAGTAGCAAAATACAAAGTAGGCTTTATTATGCAGTAAACGAGATAGTTTCTTGTTTAAAGCACTAATTAAAATTAAACGAAAATTCTGGACTAAGTATTAATAAAGGAACTAAGAGCATGCGAATTAAAATGATAAACCTCTATTATTAAGTGTAAACTGTTTTAGCAAAGGTGAATACAGTGTACTATTTATCTAACAAAGGCATATTTCACTTTCAAATTATGATATTTTCTCTGATCGTTACATCCTTAACAATAGGTATTTAGTATGGATGTTATATAAAAAGATCCTCTAAAAACCTTCAAGTTGTCTCGCCATTATTTTCTATCGAAATTATGGTGTACGATGCAAAACAAAAGACTTTAATATCATATCGTCTGAACGGAGCACAATGTTTTTTAAAAACAAACCGAGGTTTAGCTTCATGTTCTCAGAATATTTATTCTAAAAACACGTTAGGTATTATGTAGTATCTTTCTTAAAATATTTATAACTGAAATATAACTTAGTTTAATTCGATAGCGCTTAAACATTAAACTTCACACAAAAAAATTAAATATGTGATATAATTTGGGACTGAATATAAACAACATTTTCATATAAAATCTACTTATTTCTACTCCCACAAAAAGTATTTGAATAAACTTATCCATTAATGGTTTAATGTTAAAATAAAATTCATAAGACTGGAAGGAGGTAAGCCGCACGAGGTTCATGATAGTAAATACGCGGCGCGTACACGAGCAAAAAGATTGATGTAAGCTTGATGAAGCAAAATAGCTGAGTCACAGGCTCAATTTATAAAGACAGGGATGGGTATTATTGCCTACGCATAATTATGTGCCCTGCATACGTACGTGGCCGGGATTCCTTGTGTAAATACGATTATTTTGTCTAGAAAACGTGTAGATTAGATTGTTGAAAGTATAAATGGGTGGGTAGGGACGTGGTCCGACGAATAAGTATGACTCGAACCAATCTGCATTTATTCTTTCTCATACTGAGTACTTATGTGGGTCGAGTAGACAATTTCGTAGGTCCATCAGTAGGATTACACTGGGCACTTCAAATACGCTGTGTTAATTCCTAGAACTAATTACTACCTAATTGTATAATCAAGAAGATTTAACCATAATAAGTAAAGGACACCATTAATAATCTGTGATGACAAAATAAAATGCATAGATTTAAGTCGTCAGTTGGCTTACTAATAAAATATCCTATCCTATTAACAGTATTAATTTTTCAAAGAACATAACATCTTTAATCCTCACAGTTAATTGTCAGCATATACTTAATGACACAACAAAGTGGAGAATTTATTAAAAATAAATAAAAAGGCATAAAACTTTTCCTTTTTATCTTATTGGACACGAATTTCTGAAATTAAATTGAATGGTGTTGTGTTCATCATTAATCACAGGGGTTCTAACTTACTCGCGATCCTCTCTTATGAACTTTTTCTTTTCTATAAAAAATATTTTTCTTATTTATCAGGTTTTCCCTGGCAGCATTATAACTGCTGTTGGGGTTATCTCGTCGTTGACGGTAACCGGTAGTTATTTGTATAGTTGTAGGTTTAGTAAATAATTCACAACGCACCACTTTACATTAAATAATTTATTTCACTATAAAAACATATGTCTACGGCCATGTTTAGGTATCTGAGTCGCACTTTACGTAATACTAAGTTATTATTATAAACACTAAAATATGATACACATTAGCGCGTGACGAATGTTTAGGTATGATTAATTTATAAATTTTTTGGTTGCCTATGCGTAAATATGAATTGTGCTGTATGTATTAGGTTCAGAGAAAACGAGTGCATTTTATAATACTAAAGGATAGGTATCCCTTTGAAACGTAGACCGTTGAGTACTGCGAAACAATGGCGCAATCCCAGCACATAGTCTGTGAAACGTTAAGAAGGCCACCTTGTACAGTACAAAACATAGACCTTTCAAGTAAGGACAAATAAATGACTTAGAATTAGCAATAGAGTCGGGTAGGTACTCTTTGGGCTCGAAATCCTAAGAGGCCTAGTGGCCTCAGATATGTGATAGGAAACATAAGTTAAAAGTAATAGAAATAGATTAACAGTGTTAATAAGTATATAATAAGGACGAAAAGTTAAGAAAAATTAATGTTTATCTATGACCAGATTAATAAGGTATGTTACATACATGGTCTGGCTTCTATATCTCCGAAGAGCTAAACGAAGGTGTATATTACACTCACATTTCACTCCATACATCCAATATTTAAGTGCTACACACTTGTCGGTGTAGCAATTTTCATTTTTCTCGGTCCTGTGCCAAGACCTTCAGTTCTCATTATAAGATAAGATAAGATAAGATACGTTTATTTGTGAAAACATGTGTACAGTTGATGTTACATAACATAATTTAGGTTTCAACATGCTTGGTCCCTTATTTTAGACATACAAATATTCATTCTTTAGTCATTGTTATCGTTGTAAAAGTAACAGAAATTCAGCCCACATACAAACTTAACAATATCATAATAATCTACTTTAATAGTCATTTAAAAATATATTATAATAGACAATATAACAAATCAAAGTCAAAAACATAAAGAGAAAAATAAAATCGCAATTATATTAAGTGTTACAATAATGTCATTTCAGACTACATTTTAAACATTAGGTAATTAAGCTTTAGAAATATTAGTTTCAAATTTTTAATAATTAGTAATAAATTAATAATTAGTAATAAATTAATAATTAGTAATAAAGTTATGTTCCTACTTTTGCTGTTTCTTTTAGTTGATCTGTATTCTTTCTCCTTGGTCTTCCTCTCTTTCTCTTTGCGTCTTATTATTGTATTATATATCTACTTTCTTTTTCTCAGTGCTGCTACTGAGAATATTTTGTCAAAAAACCCAATAACGCTATGATCGACTCGGTAATGGAATCCGAAACATTACCCCCAGCAGTTGAATTTACTATCAAAGCATTACCCAGGCAGTTGGCGTTTAACATATTATTTTACATTAAATACAACAGAAGGAACGTTTTTGTAGTTAGGTACATATAGCAAGTGATTTAAGACGAAGAAAAACTCGGATCAAGAAAGGTCGGGCCAAAGATTTTCTCATACCAATAGGAACAGACACTGACAACGCAAAGATAAAAACTGCTTTACCGGCAAGATCCCAGCACAAAATGATGGAAGATGAAACTAGAAATTCTAGCAGATATGTTCGCACACACGTTTTACATGTTTAAAACATCAATTTTAAATGAAGTCTAATAAATTATACACTCAGCAGAATCAGGCAATATACCTATTTGCGAAGTGCAGCGAGTCCCCTTACAAAAGGGGATGGTCCAGATACATATTATGTATGATTAAGTTCATTATTTTACCACCAACAATTAAGGCTCTTTTGTAAATTGTATCCATTTAATTTGTATTACCTAGGTGTCTTTATTAAAACGTTTAAAAACCGACAGTTACAGGTATTCATGTCAGAACCAAATAAAGTTACAGTACAATTATCTCTTTGATAATGAGTTTTGTTACTGGTTTTCAGTTATTAATATTTTACAAGATGAATGAATACGCATAATGTAATTTGGTGCTTTTTAACTGCAGAAAACTAAAAAAGGCCTCTATATGATTATTCGTAAAGAACAATGGCGGATTTCATGTCTTTTGGGACCCAATCTTATAGATAACGTGCCTTAAGATAACTAATTGATAGATGTAGAACAATATAAGACTAACAAAAAATCAAATAGAAAGTAATTTATGAAAGTTGGGAGAAAAAAGATACAATATTAAAGGAATAAATAAGACAGATTATGATTGACAACTGACAGACAGTATTGCCAGCTAAAGGTTCCGTTTTACGTTCTACCATGAGTATAGTAATCCTAACTTCCTAACTAATATTATAAAAGCGAAAATGAGTTTGTTTGTTTGTTACCTTTTCAAGGCTAAACCACTGAACCGATCATCCTGATATTTTGCATTTACGTTGTCAGGTGTACAGAAACGGAGATAGGCTACCTTTAATCCCGAAAAAAATTACTGTTCCCGGGGAAAACAACAATAACGTTCTTATGATAATAGATGGCGCCACGTGTCTTTCGAATCATGATTGAATTATATTATTAACAAACGTAATCCCACACAAGTTGCATTTTGTAAGTGCTCAATGACTCATTTTTTAATAAATTAAAATCAATCATAACTTTTAATTCCCTTCTTATAATGCCACAATATTTTTTATATAAAAATTTTTTAAACCTGTAGTTATAACTAACGTATATTTATTTTGAACTTGAACGGTACTTACATTTTGTAGGTCCAACCTCGAAAACTAGGTTAATGTAATCCCTGCTACGACCACATCTAGGTAGTTTAATTCTTGTATAATGCATCAATAACATGGCATGTGGAACGCAAGCTTAGCATGTAAATCATTCCATGTTTGTAAACACAAAGATTGAATTGATGAATAGAATTAAGGTGAAAATCAATTGTAAATTAATGGTTTAGAAGAGGAACGCTATATACTTCATTGGGTTGTCAATCTCAGCTATTGCAAAAGAAAACACGAGTGAGACCGAACGCGGATATCCTCCTTTGTGGGATACGAGAATTATGGACTCTGATTATCTCAATTGGCTATAATACGCCGTGAAAACAATAATACGCACGTGATTCAAATTAATGAAATATTGAGTTGTTATTTACTCAGCTATCTTATTAAAATAGTACGTAATTCAAATACGTCATATGGATACGCTTTTATGTTAAACAAACAACAGTATAAATTATTTATACTGTCAGTTGTCACTTTATCTTAAGATTATATTTTTTAATATGTTATATAAGATTCACTCATAGTTTCACGCATATGTCTCCAATGGGGCAAACAGGTAAATTGCATCCACATTTTGGGTAATAGAGGCAAGTTTATTGAGGTCTTCCGACCACATTTCCAGACTCCGTGCTGCTACTAAGAATTTTCCAATGACAATTTAACATTGACTTCATGCACAATAGTCGTATTCCCAACAAGCAGATTGTATTTTTTTTCAACATAATATGTTTACTAATTATGTATATGAAATAAGCAGCAGTGCACTGCATGGTTCTGTTGTCTAGCGGCCTACTGTGGAGCGATTGCCCTTTTCAATATTCTTGTTTGGCCTTCAATATTACGATGGGCTCCGGTGAAGATACGCTGCTCTTAGTGCAATCATTGAAAGTAACGTATAAATTAAACACCTAATGTAAGAAATGTAAAAAGCAACAAATTTTATTTACTTTTCTATAAATCGATAAACTGAATCCTAAAAAGTAAAAGGAAAACGACAAAATATTTGAAATATACTTAAATTAAATAAGGTCATATTTCTGCGAATTGCTTG
The DNA here is from genome assembly GCA_963564715.1 of Catocala sponsa. Classification (NCBI taxonomy): domain Eukaryota; kingdom Metazoa; phylum Arthropoda; class Insecta; order Lepidoptera; family Erebidae; genus Catocala; species Catocala sponsa. Next base: position 16,747,408 of record OY751331.1, read on the forward strand.
TGGTGGCACTGCACGATTATCCAACCAGCCAACGCTTCAACATGAATCCAAACTATCTCATTTAATTATAGATAGTTGAATTGTGAAATTCTCAATCGAAGTTACTGTCCACTTATGTTGGTAATGCTTGGAATTATATAACACTAGATATTGCCCGCGGATCCGCTGGCGTTAATGTAGAATAAGTTAGTGAGAATATTTTTTTCTGGATGAAAGGTACCCCATAACGGCACGCCAAAATAGCTCTCAGATAGCAGAGTTTTTCAACTTACTTGACACTTGTCGTTATAATTTAGCCAATTAAATCAATAGCGTTATAATTGTTATTTTGATGTAAAAACAATAATACTGTAAAGTTTCATCAAAATCCGTTCAGTAGTATTTTGCGTAAAAGAGTAACAAATGTCCATCCATCTACACAAAATTAGTAGTTATTTCTCAAATAGTTCCAAAAGTATAATTACTCCGTTTTCCGTCCGCCTCGCCTGGGTGAAGTAAAGAGACTGCTCTGATATGTAGAGGGTCTGTTGGTGGGAGTTGGCCAACTCCTTTGATCTGTGCATGATTTACCGCCACCGGAGCGATAGCTCGCCAACACGATCTAACATCATCAAATATTTACGAAATACCCCTCTACATGTGGCATGTTGGACGAACAGTTGGACTCTTGGACTACTATGTAGTGTAGACATTATACTTTTAAAAGACGTATTAATCAGTCGGCTCATTTGGTAATTGCGAACGAACCGAGTCACTGGCTGACGACTGGATTCCGAGATGTATACAAACGGTTAAGAATACGAAGTTTTTCTAATTTCAATCACTCCACGTACTATTCTTGAGTAATAGTGAATTTCGGTTGATGAGACACTGTCTATAAATAGGTAATTCTCAGCAAGACGGGTAAGACCCTTTGTTTAATATTGTTATATGCAAATAATATAACGAAGATCTAAAAACATCTCCCGTTATTTGTTAATCTATAAATTATAATAATAGATTTCTAAGAACTTCTTATTGTTGATCTATTAATAATTATAGACTTCTATGAACTTCTTATTGATGACCTATTAATAATTATATATAGATTTCTATGAACCTGTTAGGTAGATATAGTTTTCTATGAACTTCTTGACGTTACAGCCGCACGACACCACGACTAATTTAAGCGTTTTTAAATATAGTATCTTAATAACAAGGCGAAGTTTAAAAGAAGTTTGTTTAAGAATAATCCCTGTTTCCTAAAAAGTGGCTTGGCGTAAAAAAGTAAAATGGAGACAATTTCTAAGAGTAAGAAAAACCTTAAACTAAATTATTTCGGCAAGCTTACGTTGGTGAAGAAAAGATATAAATAACCAGGATATTAAGGTCTATTATTTTTCACAAATTCAACGCTTGGAGATTTCAACTTATTCTGGTGGTTCTGATATTTATGCGGCGCGACAAGCATTTGACCATATTTATTGTCATGTGACATTTTGTGACGGTAGTCCAAACGTGTATAATAACCATGGCGTTTATTGCGTGAGGTTATAAAGCTTGGGTTTTTATATAGCGGAAAAAGCATATATTATGTATATTATATGCATTCTTATCACAAAGCGTTATTACTACTTGTTCCTCTATGTCATGTTTACACGCCACGACCACACGCCAGTAATATACAACTTTATCAATAAAGCGCGTCTAAAAATACAATATCCGTAAATAGCTTCCAATCAACACTGAGCTCAAAGTTGATATGTTTTAGGATTTTTGAATTGATTCCGGTGCAAACAAGCCAACTTCCATTATATAAACCAGCATGATGCCCACCGGCGATAAACATTTAAACATACCCAAGTTACGGCAAAATAATTGCGTTTCCATTTGGATATGTGAGCGAGTCCAGCTTGTAACGAACGGGGAGAGCGAATGAAGCGGACCGCGAAACCTTCAAATTGAATTTTAAGCATCCAATTTGTTTGCGCGGTGCCGCCTGTACCGGGTTATATCAACGTGGCATCGTCGCCGCCCGGCCGCCCGGCCGCCTCGCTCAGTCGCGCAGACCCGCCTCCCGTGAGTTCCCACACTCGTAAAGCGATTTTTGCCAGCCGCGCTCTGACCTCGGACGGGATTTAGATGAATTATTTATGCTCATGCGCGCATGGATGTATTCCACTACAAACTATATTCCCATTATAAAATATAATACTCAGATTTAGGATTTGTCTTTAACTATTCTGTATTAAGCGCCAAAAAAAGTTAAATAAATAGGTACCGTCCATTTATCCTATAAGCTACCTATAATATGGACATCAATCCATTCTTATAGTTAGCTTATAAGCAACCTAAAACGAAACTACATAAAAATAAACATTTACTACGTCTGTCAATCCCACGGGAATACATCACCGGTATGATAAGTTTGTGTTAATCCTACACATGCTGCCAATTTGTTCCCAAATTTGTTTAGGGATTTACGCGGGATCGAATAACAAACATCAAAATGTTCTTACAAACGTTTACATATGTATAATATTAGTAGAAATGCCAGACATTAAGCAGGTAAAAGTTTAATTTTATACTTAATATACATAGCTAACAATAAATAATTGAGGTCCGTCGACGACGTGATCGGTATCCTTACATCTGGTTAAGTCAGCCGTCAACAATTAAACATAGTGCGGTTCGAATTCTTTCGTGTGCGCAACTAAATGGGTCAAAGAGGTGACGATGGTATTTTATATTTCGTGGAACTATTTCACGCTCTCTTGGAATTTCGTTCCAATATCAGTTATCTCCAATTCTCAAATTCTCTACACAGTTGGGTACGAACATGATTATACGAATGTGGAACGTAATGTATATGACTTTCCAAAATAAAATATTACGGCTTCTAGCAGTTAGCTTTTATTTTCTTTTACGTATAAATAAGAATAATGATTTATTATCAAAGAAATCTTGAAGAAATAGGTACGGCTTTTCATATTATAAAGTCTTGATGATTAATGTTGTAGAGACGTGGCCGAGATAAAGTAAACTTCTAAAGATATTTACTTAGGCAGACTGCAGAGCCATGTTCCGAGTTGTTGTGGATAAACACGTATATGAGCTTTGAAGATTGTGCCTCTGTTATATTTTTATTATCCTTTTGTAACCTTCCTAACATGAGATATGTGAAGGCAAAGGAAATGAAATAAATTTTAGAAGTGTTTGTTTTGATACATGACTTTCATTTATTTCATACAGATAGTTGTGTGCAAGATGAGTCATAATGTAAATTTTTGTCTCTTTTATACACATCCAATTATAGTAGGCTTGCATTTAAACATACATATTTAGTTTTATAGTTTTTAATACTACTGTTAGTCGCAGACGTTCCAATACCCCACCTGAATTTAAGATTACATATAAACTTTACTGATTATTATTATATTTTGTTGAGAGTATGAGAATGATGTCTCTTTGAAAACTAAATCGTTTAAACGTGGCGTTCGAACTGCCGGCCACAATAACTTAAAATAGTTGTAAAGTGCTTTGAAACTACGGTTCAAGCTGTCAACGCTTGGAAATAAAGTTCTAAAGACAAGGCGAGACATTAGAATTACAAAAAAGCTTTGCTTTTCAAAGTGTCCAAAGACTTTTGCTTCCTAGCCGGAACAATTTGCTTGTATTTCAGTTTATTTAAGGTTTCGCCACGTTTGTGTTTTATTGCCCTTGGTCGCAGACGAGTTAGCCCACATGCTGACAAATAGTACCCGCTTTCCAAGACATTACAGAAACTATAACAAAATAATATGGACTGCATGGATGGGGTAATGATTTTCGTGGTCACATCGGCCTTGTCTACATTCTGAGAGATTTTGGTTTGATACCCACACTGATCAATAACTTGTCCTATGAGTGTTCTTTGTATATGTTGTACCTAAATGGCTGTTTAAGAACTTAGCAATTAAGTTAATATAGAAAAATATTAATTTACAAGTTAATTGTAGAGATTCGCTTGGAATGTAACACAAACGTTATAAATGTCGATAGAAATGGAGTAGCGCCGGACTTTCAAAAATTCAAACAACGGACACAAAGAGCACTCAAACTCGGAACAATTGCTTGTGGATTGCCCAATTTTTTGTCCCGTGTGGGAATCGAATCAACAACATTTGGCCCGGCGGCAGAAGCGAGGCGGTCAATATAAACAATAGAAATTGTCCATTGCTAAAACTGTCTATTTGATTATTAGAAATTTAACATAATATATGCTTCATGTTAACGAACGCTTGCAGTAATTGCGGTAAGTAGTTTATGCCATTACCTCATGCCTTTACTTAAAGCCGGTATGTAATTTTGAGGACTTTAGTTGACGATTTGTTATCAAGTCATCGATGTAGTGTTTGACCTTATGTAAAGTACTCTGCTATATATATTTTCATCTCAATATTATATCTGAACGAAATTCTAATGTATTAAATTATACCTGAACGTAGCAGTAAATCTGTTAAACACTTTAATTAATTAAGTATGTAAAGTACTACTGCCACGTAAAGTGCTATTCTTTAGAATAACTTCTAAAACACTACAGAAATAAAAACTCTTAAGCTTCTGTTTCTATTGCAAACTTAAAATAGGTAGCACATTAAAATTAATGTCTAAAATATTCATACAGTGCATTTTACACGTTGTATTTTTTGCATTTAATTTGTATAATTTGTACGTTAAGGTGAGGCAGTATAAAGAAAGCGCGCATTACGAGCCATTTCCGAGCACACGAGCAAATGAGCTCGCGTGCAGGTACCGTGTAGGGTAAGAAAGCGATGGCGCCGCTGCCTTGTGCTCACTGCTCACGTTACATAATTCACGCCTCTTCAAACACTTACTTTTATTTTACAGCTTACGCGCCTCACGTTTGATGTGCTCACAAATTTGTGAGTAGATCTATTTGCAAAGCGCGTGAGACGTTTATTGCATTAGCATTATGTATATTTTTTGTCACTGTCACCTCGAAATCGCTCGTGTGCCCTTCACTGACCTACCCGGGCGTTGCCCTTGTCTACAATAATACAATTAAACCTAAAGAGTTTCTATCTTTTATTTGTTCGACTCTTCAGCTATACTAATTATAGATACGAACCAACAAACATTTATAAAGATTATTACTTAAAATTTAATAAACGTATAGCTAAGTAGGTAAAGTTCTATACAAGTACGGTTTGTTCAAAAACTCCTTAGACCTTTGTTTACCCGAGTGAAGCAGCTTTTTTGTTGAGGGTATGAATTGTTAACGATATTTCTTTTCAGATTAATTAGATAGAAAATAGGGTTTATTGTCGAAAAGGTGTATATTATTATATAAGATTTCATTGTAAAGGAGATAACATTTATGTTTTGTCATCAATCATAAAATTATGATATGAGCATGAAAACTATAATTTTTAGAAAGTTTTGGTACAAAAGAATACTACAATATTATACCATTATAGTAACATAGACAGCAAAAATGCAACACAACTCCTGCGAGATTTATTTTACTAACAATGGATGACACGGAATGAATTTTATTCTGTAGATAGTTTTAAAGTATGTTAATTTTATCACGTAATATGAATATTTCTGTGGATTAGTATGCGAGCGGTGACTGCAGGTGCGCTGAAAACTGATCGCGGCAAACGCCTCTACGTGATGCGCCTTCAACAGGACTATGAACGACCAAATGACCGCTTTATCGTCTCAGCCAATATCTTACATTCATTTAAAAAGGAGAAAAAAATACAGTCTGTGTCAACGGTTCAGTGTAGCGTAGCTTATAAGATTGAGACGGGGACACGATTCAGATAATGGTACGTATGCAGTCGGCTAACAATTTGACAATATTTGTACAGCGCATTACGTACAACAAAACTGGGTGTTACGGATCTGAGCACGTAAGTTATAAATAATGGTAGTATGATACGCGTTTTTATAGCGATATAAATGTATGGTTGCCACGGTTTATGTGCATGATTTCTATGTGGACCAGTTATCGCTAGTAGTTTGATTTTCATACAGGACAATGTGATTTATAAATAGTTGGGCGTGAAACTGTGTATTGTATGTTTACATGTGTAAAGTAAGGGTTATGCGCCACATACATAAATTCTGAAGCGGATTTCTTCTTAAATCATAACAAAAGCATTATTTTTATTAGTATAAATTTCGGTACTAGCGCTTACTGGCTAGTCGCGCAAATCGTTTCAAGATATTATAAAATTTAAAAAAACAACTATTTATCTTAGTGTATTTTATGGGTTTATAAAACAAAAGTACCTTTTACAAATATGGCCAAAACCATTTATTAAACAAATGTGCTGTCTTACGACACCGTTGTAACAAGTTTACAGAAGTACGGTATTTTTTATTTATGTATTATATAACTAAGTTGGCAAAAAATTACATCTACCGCCTGATACGTAAACAAGTATTGTAGCTTGCAGGGATACTTGAAACATTGTCTGGATCAAAAGTTGCTGCACTGTCATCGTGATGTACAAATATGATTGCATTGTGCTCCTTTAAGGCTTTTATAAATCCTACTCACCGAAGGAACAAAACTCAAGGCTGCAGTCTCATTTATGAAGGAGATATTTCACTAGAACTTCTACTTAGCTACAAAGAAAATTTGCTACTTTACTTTTTTTAAGAATATCAATTAGTCAAGACTATACTAATACCACGCGTAACATAATTATGTGATATTTACCTATAGGCTTTATGAACTAAATAAATGTAGAAAACCAAAAGCGAATTACAGCTTAAAACATCTTCGTGTGAATTATATTTTAGTTAAAACCCTTGAGGATATAAGTAATGCATTTTTCAGATGTTCATCAGTGTAAATAATAAAAAGATACTGATTAAAATTGTGATGATATATTAATTAGAATTCATTTACCTACACATAATGATATAATATCGACTCACTGCTGTACGTCCCCGAACGAATGGCCAGAGGTGTATATACACATCGACATTTGGAAAACGTGTGTCATACTGTCCTCTACGAATCACATTTACAGATACGCGCTGCTAGAGGATTCTGTTACATAAAAACCCAATAATACTTTCCAATCTAGAAATCAAATCCGACACACAATAGCATACCTATATTACTTTTTCTGGACCACATATGCTACAAGTTATATTATAAGTACCTACTATTTATATATATTCGACATTTATATAGAATTTTCCATTGCAGTAACTACGCCGCTACAGCTACGGCAACACCATCTACGACGTAGCGCGTCCGCAAAGCCTACGCCGTAGATGGTGTCAATTTGTAAATATTTTCAATTTTCTTGCAGCACTCAGTTATTTAAATACAGTAATTGCGAATATGGTGCTTCGGTATCTATAAAGTTGGTTCAAACTGTGATTGTGGTATGTTTTTTTACTAATATGCTATGAAATATGTACATACATACATATATTCCAAAGCTTAGTTGTGGATATAGGTTGCAATAATAGCCTGTGTATTTAAACAGTCATGTCAATAAAAAATCAAGACAATATATTATTTTTGTTGTAGCATATACATATATTTTTTTAAATCATTTAATCAACATATTTAAGTCATTGCAATTCATGGTTAAAATAGAAATAAATACTTAGTAATTATAAAATTCAATCAGATTCAACTCCGTACAGTTTGGTTAATTCCTTTCAAAATTTCTTTCAGGCTTGATATTTTACTTGATATTTGTCCGTTAAGTTACAGATAAAACATAATTTGCGATTGTTATCGACAGTTCAACTGAGCTTGTATTTGACGACACGATTTGTATTCGATGTATTGACAAGGCTATACATAATTGTGTTGTGCATAACTGTATTTGAACATTATATCAATGCAATTATGCTTATCACTTTAGGTGTTACTTTTGAAAAGGTACGCGGAATGGGAACATTTTTGAATATCTATTTTAACTTAATTCGTACATATATCGGTGTACGGCAAAACACTACACTTTACGTCTCGTTATTAAGGACAAATTATAGGTTAACAAAAGGGTTTTCTATGAGAAAATTCTAGAAATCTTAACGGAATACCGAGATTGAATCAGATATCATATAAACGACATAGGAATCAGGTCTTAGGCTCCGCTATATGATTCTTATATATGACCACATATTAATGTGGCATAATGTATAAATATGTACTGATTACAGTTTACATTATAAATAATACGTACATAGTCTCACGCTTATAGCCCTAAAGGGGTACGCAGAGTTTGTATTATATGCACATTACGCCAACTGTGGTCTAAGGTCTCACGTAATAAAGGCCGAGTCTTTATACCATACCCAGATCCAGACGCCATGCTGCTACAAAAAAAATATTGACATTAAAGTCCAATTACACAATGCCTGACTCGGGATTCGAACGCCAAACTACACGCACAGGTGCGCTTCTTCTGCCGCTACAGCAACGAGACAGTTAAATACGATTAGCCTTAATGTGCGATAGAACTACGCTAACTTTGCCTATCCCAAGCCAAAGTAGCCTGGCACTGCCGTTATGCGACTTGATTTAAAATTTAATATTAATAAGTAGTCTTGCTTGCACTCAATTAATTAAAGCATAATGTATGATCAGTTACATTGAATCTGAAACTTAGGTAGTAGAATAGCATTTAAGCGGGTGTATTACCCGCTTAAATGTCAGATCATGTTGCTGCTACTAATTGACTCTCATATATGTTATGTAAGATATACGTTAATTAATTATTTCTTAATAATAGTTATCGAATATAATTAATAGTAATCAAATATAGTTAGGTACACAATTATGTGTATAGTAATTACTGTTTTATTAATAAGACAGTAAATAACTTTACCGTTTGGTGATCTATTTAAAATAGCAGAACTGTAATACTTGGCAAATTCAAGAAACAAACAAACCGGCTCTTAAAATAAAGCAGGATTGTGGTGGGTACCATACTGAGAAGAATTTTGAAGTTGAAATAACTACTAGACCAAGTTTCTCTGCTTCAGATTCACAAAACTTTACGGAATAAATTCAAGTTTCCTCAAGCTGAAAATTGATGAGTACTTGTATGAATTTAAATATTATCCGTATAATTTGAATTAGCATAACGACAATAAATCCATCCATGATATCTGTACGTGTGATAAATACAGAGTGAGTCATTTGTTCTTCGGAAACAATAAAACGAACATTGACGTGAGTTACGAGAGATGCAGCTCGGCCTTAGATACAGAGTAAGTAGTAAGTTGATGTTCGTCGTCTCAGTGCCGTCTAGAACTTTTCTAATCCTGTATTCTTCGGTAAAGTTTTCCAATATAGTGAACATAACAAGCTTACATGTGCGCTTAATCCGACAACAAGAAACGAAGGCCCGCACGATCTTTTCGTAAGATTAACTAATTTATTCATGTATTGATCTAAAACATGCGTAAAAGCTGCCGCAGATTTTCAAAATATATGCTACTGGTATGTACTCATACACTTCATTCTTTGATATGTAGCTGTCTGTCTGTTAGCAACAAGTTATAACATGTACGGGATTACTAGCCATTTATACCTGCCTCGAAGTAAACTAATAATGAAAATCCATTCAATCGGTTTCAGTCAATAACAAGTCAATATGTTGAGGTGCATTGTTTAACTTAACAGTGGTCTCACCAAATTTCAAACACACCACGGCTCCTTTGTCGCAAAGAAACGGAACGAACTAAATGAATTATCGCACAGGGCCAGCGGCAGCGCCAGCACTTTCATTAACTTCCCACTTCCTACTCACCGCACATTTTCATTTACTCCTTGTTCAATTGATTATGAAACCCTGTTTAAAGTAAAGTTTGCTAAGTACAAAATCGCTTTTATATCTTAGATTACTCTAAAATAAAGCCGTATATTAATCCATTCCGAATTTACATTTCGGCACGGCTTTTTATTATTTATAGAGAAGCATATAAAAATATATGTTCGGGTAAGTGTGATTAATTGAAAATTATTAATAATTATCTGTTATTATTAATAATTACCTCATGATTTGGTAAATGTGAACATAAAATTGAAATTCATCACTTTTACCAGTTGTTATTAATAATTTACACCTCTCGTCGGTAAGAGTAATAAAATAAGACTTGAAATTATATTTTGTGCAGTAGGTATTTATTTATAACCACATACCACAGTTCCTACAATTACTAAAAGAAACTTATCTACATGCAAATCGTTTATTTGGTTTTGCTTAAATCAAACAAAAACAAATAAAATAAAAATTATACAACGGCCGCGATGGCGTAGTGGTTAGTGTAACTGACTGCCACGCCTGAGGTCGCGGGTTCGATTCCCGCACAAGTCAAACATTTGTGTGCATGAACATGGATATGTGTTTCTATGTATAATATGTATGTATTTACAAAAAAAAAAGGTATATATGTATGTTTATCCATAGTCTAGTACCCATAGTACAAGCTCTGCTTAGTTTGGGCTAGATGGTGTTGTGTGTTTGTAATAGAATATTATTATTATTATAATCATATTCTCGGGGCTGCCGGTGTGCGCTGCATGACGCGTGGCTGCCGTTACCCGGCGCTCCCGCACATCCCGCACGGGAACCCTTTGTATCGACTTCTTTTTTGTCCTAATTTAATTTAGCATAACGCGTTAGGCATTTTTTTTGTCATAATAATACTTTGACATAATCGCTTTTTGGCATACTATTTCAGTAGGCATAAATATAATTTAAGCTAGGTAATGCTTTTTGCCCTAATTTTGACATATAGTTATAAGGCATATATAACTTGGGTACCACAGTGTAACAAAAGGTTAGGGTGCGGCGGAGGTGGCCCTTGGGCCACCCCGAAGCCCCCAACATGTTTATTTTATATACGAAAAGTATTTTATTAAATGCAAACACAAAATTTACAAATCTTCATATTTATGCTTTAGAATAGTGTACAGACAACTGTACAGATTAATTTTATTTTATATACCTAATTGGCGCCGCGGTGCGTGTCAGCATTTTTACATTGTAATTTTATTAAATAGTGACAATAAAGCATTCGTCGCAAAAGGTTGTGTGTGTTTATCATTTTCTATTACGCAATCTGTTTATCAATATCATCGACTTTCGTCACTATCATAAACCGTAGGCGAGATCAAACCCCTACATTTGGTCCTTCGAGCCGGATCACAGTGCATCATTATCATTTGTGTCTGGAAGATTTCTAGTAAGATACCGAATCGGTTCGCTGGCCTTCCACAAGCGGGTCTCACCAGTAGAATTGAGAAGGCGCATATATCGTGCTGGAAATTACAGGACACTGCAACAAGGTATTTATCACCTAGTGATTTTCGATTATCATGGAGGGATTACAATCCGTTATAGAACGCCAGAGCATCCTGACAAAAGAAATTGAAAGAGTAAATGTCAATTTCCGAAAGGATAGTGCGACCAGGAAAACATCCGAGTACCTTCTCAGCCGTTTAGCCGCGCTGGATAAATGGTGGAAGGAGTTTGAAGAGAATCATAGCAAGCTGATAGTCTACGAGGACGATCAGTATGAATATTTTTCTAAAAATATTTATGGGTACATGAAGGATTATTACATCAAAACAAAGGAAATGATATCATCATACAAGGAGCCTAAATTTCCGTCGTTTTCTTTGCCTATTTTTGAAGAATATTCCTGCCTTGGTGATGATCTACTTAGCCAGCAGGAAACCAATTTAAGAGCGTTAGACCGGTTGATTAATAGAATCAACATTGAGGAGTTAGAGGAGAAATGGGAGCTTGTAGATGAACTAAAGAATCTTCAAAACCTTTGGAAGATAATTGACACCATTCATCTGCGTCTTGACAATCAATTGAAGGGAAGTAATCACGCATACGAAGCTAAGTTTCTAGACATTGAGGAACGTTATCTTGCCATCAAGAAGGAGTTGAACAGAAAATTAAACTCTACTGCTCATCTTGAACAAGCCACACCCAAACTGGAAGTCCCTACCTTTTTTGGAAAATACACCCAATGGTCTACCTTCTTTGATTTATTTGTGGAAACGATTCACAATAACAAATGTCTGAGTAAGGCGCAGAAAATGCAACATCTTAAGGGGAAGGTCAAGGGTGAGGCAGAGGGTTTAATTCAGCACCTTAATATATCAGCCGAAAATTACGAGACTGCGTGGGACATTCTTACGCATCGCTATAATAACCCCCAGATTTTATTTTCAACGCAGATGGATACCTTTTTAAATCAACCGCTGATCAATAAACAATCATCATATCACGCATTTAAGAAGCTGCATGATACTACAACACAATGTATCAACAGCATTAGGAACCTAGGCATTGACATCTGTACCTGGGATCCCATATTAGTTCATCTCCTATCAAAGAAGCTGGATGAAGAGACGCGTACTGACTTCATGGAATCACGTGAATCGCCTCGAGACCTAGCATCGAATTCAGAGTTACTCCATTTTCTTGGGAATAAGTTTATGGCTCGAGAACCTGTATGCAAGAAAGAAAAGTCACCAACAGACTCCTATAAGCCGCACCCAAGTCATTCTAAATCTAATAACTACAACTCCTCTTCAAAGAATACTCCTTTTTACAAGAAATATCAATCTAACGCTACAAACAGCGGCAGATTTTGTCCATTATGTAAAACACATCATGATCTATTTCAATGTAAACGCTTTCTTGCGCAATCAGGCGACTCGAAAATGAAAACGCTATCAAAATATAATATTTGTCGTAATTGTCTCTACAAACATTATGACAATAAATGTATATCAACAAAAAGGTGCAAGCAATGCAATGGCGATCACAATTCATTGATTCATGACGCAATGTCGCCGATGCGATGTGACTCACAGGAACAAACTCGATTCCAGTCACCACTGGACTCTACGTCGACGTCACAGAATAGTCACAATGTCAACTATGTCGCAAGCGACAATGAAGAGGTACTTTTGACTACTGTAGCATTGAATATCAGAGCCTCAGACGGTACCTTCATGCAGTTCAGAGCCCTATTAGATCAAGGGTCACAAATATCTCTTATATCAGAAAACGCCACTCAATTATTGGGATTAAAAAGACAATATTGCCGAGCAGCTGTATCGGGAATTGGTTCGACACAAAAACAAAGCAAAGGTTTAGTTTCACTCGAATGTGTATCAATTTACGACGACTATCACTTTACAACGGAGGCTCTAGTTGTATCTCGAGTTATAAATAACTTACCTAATGCTTCGTTTAAGAAACAAACTTGGCCACATTTATCATACAGAAGACTGGCAGATCCCGAATATAACATTTCGAAGCCAATTGACTTGCTTTTGGATGCTAGTGTCTATTCAGATATAATTATGAGCGACTTAATCAAAGGTCCTGTCCAAGCTCCCATAGCACAGCAGACGAAACTTGGGTGGATACTCTCAGGCAATGTGAAGACGTTTGCATGCCATGTTGTAATCAATGAGTTCTGGGAAGTGGAAGATATACAGGATTTCTCCATCACGTTCATCTGCAGACTTATATTGTGAGGAGTATTATCAGTCTACAACGAGGAGATTGGACTCTGGCCAGTATGAAGTAGCATTACCCATGAAACCCAACTTCGAACAAGGGATGGGTGCATCTAGACCAAAGGCACTCACTCAATTTATTCAACAAGAAAAGAAGATGATCAAAGACCCATCACTGGCCGAAGTTTACCGCAAATTTATGCGGGAGTATGAAGAATTAGGTCACATGCATGAAGTTAATCAACAGGATAATACAGCATGCTATTTACCGCATCATGGCGTGCTGAAGTTAGATTCTACGACGACAGCTCTCCGTGTTGTATTCAATGCTTCGTCTAAGATGTCATCTGGGCGTAGTTTAAACGACTTAATGTATAGCGGACCTAATCTTCAACAAGATCTCCAAAATCTCATGTTAAGATGGCGACAATATAAGTACGTCGTCACTGCGGATGTAGAGAAAATGTTTCGGGCCATCCTTTTAAGACCTAAAGATCAGCATCTTCAATCTATTTTATGGAGAAGTTCTCCATACGAAGCACTCCACGAATATAAATTAACTACCGTTACCTACGGTACAAGAGCAGCCCCGTTCTTAGCGATGAGAACATTGAAACAAGTCGCGATCGATCACGCAGATCAGTATCCTTCAGCTGCTTCCGCCCTAGAGTCATGCTTCTACATAGATGATTATCTAGGGGGAGCTAATAGTATACAGAATGCCAGACAATTACAACAGGAATTAATAGAAGTATTAAAAGGCGCCGGCATGAACTTGAGAAAATGGTCGAGCAATGAACCCCAACTAATCGAAAACCTACAGCCAGAACAAATAAATGCTCCATTCGAGTTCAAGGATACCGAGTCTCGACAAACATTAGGTTTACGATGGATTGCTACGAGTGATATGTTTACGTTCGACACAAGAATCGAACCTCAACACAGCGACGAGCCATACACAAAACGTCAATTATTGTCAGATATTTCAAAAATATTTGACCCGCTCGGCTGGTTATCACCGCTTACTACCAGGGCAAAGATATTATTCCAGACCACTTGGACCACACCCCTAACGTGGGATGAAAACTTGCCCCCAAACATATCATCAGAATGGCAGAAGTTGCGAGATGACCTAACAAAGATTAATATTTTTTCGATACCTCGTTATATAGGTCAAACAGAACAAAATATACAAATTCATGGCTTTTGCGACGCTTCGGAGAAGGCTTATGCGTGTGTAATTTACATAGTAACAACCGACCATAAGGGCACATACACATCGAAGCTCGTAATTTCAAAAACAAAAGTTGCGCCAATGAACAAATCAATAACATTACCAAGATTGGAATTACTAGGCGCACTATTACTATCAGAATTAATGAAGAAATTTCATCAGACGCTTTCTTCGGAGAAAATAGAAATCTTCGCCTGGACTGATTCGATGGTTGTACTTGGCTGGCTACATGGGGACTTATCAAAGTAGAAACAATTAGTGGCAAATCGTGTGCAGAAAATTATTACAGTCATTCCAGCATCAAATTGGCGTCACGTCAAGTCCTGTGACAACGCAGCAGACTGTGCTACACGAGGAATAATAGCAGAAAATTTAAGCTAAAATCGCTTGTGGTGGGAAGGGCCAGAATGGCTTATCAATTATAATTCCAATAATATCACTACAAGTGAATATCACAGCCCGATATTGGAAAGGAAACAACACAGTGTGTATACAGCCTTACGCCAAACACAAATATCATTTATAATTGAATTATTAAATAAATTCAATTCATTAACAAAGGTTATACGTACAGTGGCATGGGTCTCGCGTTACATTGCTTGTTTACGCAATAAGAACTCACGTGCAGAGAGAGGTGCATTGACCGGTGTCGAAATACAAAGCGCATTGTACTTTGTTATTAAAGAAATACAAAGTATAGATTATAATGAGGATATATCTCATTTGAAGAAAAAGGGCTGCGTTAGTAGCAACAGCAAACTATCCTGTCTCCAACCATTCCTAGACGATCACGGAATACTAAGAGTCGGCGGACGACTTGAACAGTCGAATCTCACATATGCGAGAAAGCATCCCATCATAATATCACCTGGGAGTCGCTTGTCAGTGCTAATCATTCAGCAAGCTCACATATTCACGTGGCACGGCGGGCCGCGACTTACTTTATCACACATTCGGGAGAAATATTGGTTAATCAGTGGCATGAATAGCGTCAAAAAACAGCTCCGGCTATGCGTAAAGTGCAGGAGATATAGCCAAGAATCATATCAACAGCTCATGGCGGATCTACCCAAGCCTAGAATCACTCCATCACGGCCCTTCACCAACGTGGGTGTTGATTTCACCGGACATGTGGATATAAAGGCCAACAAGGGAAGAGGTATCAAAACTAGCAAGGGATACGTGGCGGTATTCGTCTGCCTAGCCACCAAGGCCGTGCATATGGAATTGGTGTCGGACCTCTGCACAGCATCCTTCCTGGCAGCATTAAGAAGAATGTGTTCCAGACGTGGAATACCCAAAAATATATATAGTGATAACGGCACTAACTTTGTGGGCGCTTCCCGACTTCTTAAACAAGAGTACCGAGAGATCATGGCTTCAATCAACCCAAACATTATCAATGACCTCACCAATATGGAAATACACTGGCATTTCAATGCTCCCGCTTGGCCTAACGCAGGAGGCCTATGGGAGGCAGCGGTAAAGAGTCTGAAATATCATTTGAAGCGAGTCCTTGGTGATCAAAAATTAACCTACGAAGAATTCTCTACACTGCTATATCAAATAGAAGCCTGTCTCAATTCGAGGCCCCTTTGTGCACTCACTGAAAATCCCGATGACACGTACCTCACCCCTGGGCATTTTCTAATCGGTGTTTCCCTGTTATCACGACCCCAGACAGATCCTGATCATATCAATTTGAATATGCGTTGGCAATTGATTCAGTCTATAAATTCAAAAACAATTCTGGAAATTATGGTCCACGGAGTATCTTCAGCAGTTACAGTCGAGAACAAAATGGCGTAGTATAAAACAAAATCTGAAAGTGGATGATGTGGTTCTTATCAAAGAAGATAATATGCCACCGGGCAAATGGGCGATGGCGCGTATACAAGCCCTGCATCCAGGTCAAGATGGATGTATAAGAGTTGTTACTCTGAAAACTGCTGATAGTACCATCAAGCGCCCGGTCAACAAGCTTATCCCTTTGGCGGTACACGAAAATAATACTTCGAAAGAAGAAACCTCGAACAGTTCTCGTCACGGGACATCCCCTAGACGTCGGAGTCAGCCTAAGATCTCCTTGACAACATTACTCATATCAGCATTTCTACTGTTGATGATGACTATATCACCCAGTATACAAGAACCATCAGTAACATACAACATCACGTCGCTTGACAGTGGAAACCATCTATTTTTCGATAAGATATCCGAACTGCAACATACAAAAGATGAGTGGAAACTAATAGTTTATTACAACATGTCTACATATTGGTCTGGATTCGCTGACTTAGAAATATTTATTCGACATTTAAATAAATTATGTCACAATACATGTTTACAAACACAATCAGGAATGCCATACGGAGCTATATTACTACAACTGCAGCATGAGTTGAACGAACTTCAACATTATAATTCATTACTGCGGAACTCTAACAAAAGATACAGAAGAGGACTTGTAAACGGCGTTAGCAACCTGGCTATTTATCTATTTGGAGTTTTAGACAACAAGTTCGCCGAGCAATATAACTTAGATATTAAGAAAATAGCCTCAAATGAAAACCACATGTAAAACCTTATTCGAAACCAAACCCTTATTATTGAATCGGAATCGAACGTCATACGAAGAAATGAAGTTATAATGAACCAACAATTCACCTATATGAATAAACAAATGAAAGCATTAGTACACGATGTAAACATTGTGCAATCGGAAACCGCTAAAGTCCTTTTATTAACGTCCTCAGCGTTATCGGCGTATGTCATTCTATCAAACCTACGGCGTATGCAGCAAAACCTAATAGATGTGATCACAGACATTCATCATGGACGCATAGACACTCACATATTCTCGCCTGAAGAGTTAGAGTCTCAAATTCACATCATCATGCGCGAGATACAGGTTGATCTAAATGTTCCACTAGAAAAATCAAGCATCAAGAGTTTATACAAGCTATTGCGAGTGTCTACTCGGGCATACGATGACTATCTTATTATGGAAATCAAAATTCCCTTGGTTACTACGGAAAAGTATGAGTTGGATAAGGTAATTTCACTGCAAAGAAAGGAATCAAAAGGGAACTATGAAGTTACGTCAACATACCCATATTTAGCATTTAATTTGAGAAAGGATTTGGTTTTATTCTTCAACGAAAATGAACTACAACTGTGTCTTCGTGCGAATCCTGGGAAGATATTATGTACTATTGATAAACCGATCTATAAAATACAAGACCAACAATCCATTTGCGATGTTAAAATCAATGACATAATAACTTCAGTCTGTATATACAAACAATGGAAGTGCGGCGCGAATAAGTGGATCAAGTTACGTCGCCCGAACGACTGGCTGTATCAATGTTATCAACAATGCACCGTCCGTATTTTTAGCACACAGGCCACGGAAGTAACAACTTTATCAGGCAATGGCATAATCACCTTATGCCCAGGATGCACGCTTAAGGGAGATTCATTCCAGATTTACTCTCACAAGAACTTTATAAATCACGTGGATCACCACACCGAGGGGATGGAGCTTCCACAGATATCTGTTGTGAATGATATAGTCAATACGAGTATCTCTACTGTTGAATCCTTTTTACCAGAAGACCATAATACCGTGTGGGACCAGTTGAAGTCTCAAATAGAAGATCTTAAGCAGCAGTCGACACAAATACTCAGCGTTCATGACGTGCATCAGTACAGCGTGCTCTACTCGCTGGTGGGAGGAGCTATCCTGACTGCCCTTGTTTTAATTATCATTTGGATTAGACGAAAACGGAAACAGCAGCCAACTATGGAGTCAAGTTTGGAATTAGCGGCAGTACGGAGTATACCCGAGCCGATCCCTCGACCTAGGGAGATTAACGAGAGCACTTCAACGCCCAATTTATATACTGTCAAGTTCGACATTCCATTGAGTGAAAGTGACTAGTTGCAAGTGCAATTTTATATATTAAATTTATAAATTTCCATTTTAATTTCTGATTTGTTTTATGTTTGTAATTTTATATTCATGTATTTTTGTTCTCTTTTCCGCCTTCGGCAGCATGTACAGACAACTGTACAGATTAATTTTATTTTATATACCTAATTGGCGCCGCGGTGCGTGTCAGCATTTTTACATTGTAATTTTATTAAATAGTGACAATAAAGCATTCGTCGCAAAAGGTTGTGTGTATTTATCATTTTCTATTACGCAATCTGTTTATCAATATCATCGACTTTCGTCACTATCATAAACCGTAGGCGAGGCTTAACAATTACTATGCTTATAGTAATTATGCTTAAACAATTGTGCCTAAACAGTTATGTCAAAATATAAATATTGTGCGTAACTATTACTAGGATAAGTAAAAGTATGCCATGTTAAATTATGACATAATTTTATGCGAATAAATAGGGAACCAACCTGCACACCGCTCTCCCATCCCCGTCCTCACCTCTGATGCCAGATCAAACAGAAAGATGCTTGACCTACGTTATTTTTGTTTTTTTTTTATCGATACTAAGGTTAAATTATTAATAATCACTGCTAAATGAGATTCATTTCTTACTTTTACCTCGCCTTTCGATAATTATTAATAATGATAGACAATTATTAATAATTTTAAATTAATCACACATACCGTAACATAATAATACTACAATAGAATTTTTGGTCATTTTACATTTTGTTATGCTTTCAGTTATATTTTTTACAATGCTATCAATAGTAAAAACGACGTTTTTTTTTGTTTGTGTATGAAATTATATTACAATATAGATCAACTTAAAGAAGTTTTATAATTTAGTCTATGATCTACAATAGTTTCTACGAACCAAGGTTAATAACATAGCTCATTAGTGCTCGGAGTTAAAAATCAAGCAGCTATAAGTTATAAAACAGTAGCGTTCACTAATTGCCCGTTAATACTGCCTTCATCAAACTGTCGAGTATATGTCATATCAGACCGTTAATGACATCCAAGTTGAATGATTTCATTTAACTTATTGACTTGTCAGTTGTCATGTTTTTTTACCGAGTTTGATTAAGTACCTCTGGTTTATATACTATAGCTACTTCAATAATAATTAATTTTCTGTTACTGAACGTAATGGTTTTGAGTATTTATTGGCAAGTAGGGTTTTAGCTTAAGGATCCAGTTTAAAAATGCCAGTGTAAAGTCTCCATTAAAAACTCTATATTGTTATTTTATGATAGATCCGTATTATGTAAATATATGTGTTTGTTTGTTACCTTTTCACGCCTAAACCACTGAACCGATCATCCTGAAATTTTGCATATACGTTGTCAGGTATACAGAAACGGACATAGGCTACCTTTCATCCCGAAAAAAGCTACTGTTCCCGAGGGAAACAACAAAAGCGCTCTTATGATAATAGATGGCGCCACATTTCTTTCGAATCGTGATTGAATTATATTATTATATTATACAAGCAGAGTACAACCCGAATTGATTGTCAAATTCTAAATTAACGCGAGCGAAGCTGCGGGCAAAAGCTAGTAATATATATTTCACACGGTTGTATTTATAATTTATAAAAATAATATGTAATTTAAATTGGAAACAACTAAGAAACGACTCGTGCTAATTAATATATTGAAATTTGGAAAAACTAGAAATAATACTTGCCTGATGTTTTAACTGTGACTGTGACAAAGAAATTGGTTTTCATGTTTTATTTATTTATTTTTAATTTATCTGATGTTATGACATGTCTTTTTACTTATTTTGATTTAATTTATATGAAATGTATTATTTTAACTAATTAAATAATTAATTCTAGCCTATTTATTTATTTTACTTTAATTTATTGAACGAAATAATATTATAGACAATATACTTATTGTGATTATAAAGTAAATTTTTATGTGTGATAATGTAATAATGGATATATTAATTATTATTATATGCTGTCTCTGGAACCAGTTTTCTGATATAAATAAATTATTATTATTATTATTTTGCTACTGAGAATTTCAATGACAGGAAACGCAGTTGGCACTAAGTCGGGTAGACGAAAAAGTTCTCCCTTTCAGTCACGTGAGACTATATCTGGCTCAATGTAGGTACACCAACGCCTAGACCATTGAGGATAATATTAATGACAACAAGATAATATACTAGGTACCCTCGTTATATGAGTCCGATTCATACTTTACTGGTGTTTCTTTACCTTCAGCTTAAAAGATTTTATAATGTAAGCCTTATATCGTCATTCGGACAAAATAATAAAAGGCACAATATTTACAAATCATTTTTCACAACAGACTCATTTTGTTTTCATTTCATTTATTTTTACATCATTATAATATATTGCTCAAAATACGTCTCAGAAATGATATTAAGCTTTTAAACATCAAAAGCTCCATTATACTGGAATATTAATGTCTATACCAAATCAAATCCTTATCTGTATCCGAAATCTCTGTTTCTACATAATTCATGTCTAAAGCGCTTAAAATAAATTTCAAGAAATATGAACATCCCATAATTGTCCCACGTAATTTATAAGTGCCTAGTTATAGGTGAGATTCAAAGTATTGCACATATTCTGTAATCATTGTCACATTCTCATCTTTATATATATGTATGATGTGTCTATAGGTGGCATGTATGTCATTCAACTCCTCCTAAAATGCTGGACCAATATTGATGATTTATTTGGGTGTATTTGAGTGGATCCCTGGATGGTTTTGATTCACAATTGGATCCGGTTGGTAGTGCTGCGATTGTGTGAAATGTTCAGACCCGACAACGTTTGTCGGGTCGCGAAATCGAAAGTGCATTATAGTACCGGTAGTATTATTATACTACCGCTACTATAATACTTCTTTCGAGTTTATTGTATTCATGAAGAAATCACAAAATAGATACTGATGTTGCTATCAAAATAAGAACTCAAATTACAAAATGCAATCTTTAGAAAAGACTAAACTGAAACTGTGTTGAAATTTTGCTTCATGGTGACAACAAAGCGTTATCTAAAGGAGTATGCCCATTTCTGGGCCCACGTGTTATAGCCAACATTACTGCAAAAATAGCGTCATTTTATCACTAAACAAAATCACAAAAAAATAAATTGAATTTACTATGGTTAATTGGAGAAAAAAATATTTTATATTAATTAATTACGACTTAATTTGTAGTTAAAGTCATGTGCTACAATCAATATTTTTAATGTAAAGTGTATGTTATTTTATCAATACACAAAATCACAAAGAACTATATTCAATTTACGATGATAAAATAATATTTTACATTATTATTGTAACTGCATTGTTGGCAGACATACAGTAGGCTGTTGTGCCCATGTAATGTGGATAATGTGGTTTTTGAGTTGGGCTAGGTATCACGAAAATATTTCTCCTCCTGCGCACAGTTACTCGACGATATTTTAATAACCTATGAAGAAGAGTAACATAGTTTTCTTTTATATTTTAATGAATTCCTGTACATGTGCTAGATAAACAATTATATTGACCAAGTATGCTTTTGTTCTTTTGCACACATATCGGTATTCTGTTTTAATAATAATAATAATAGTTTATTGTCTCATAAAATGTTTTAGGTTGATCTATTATGTATATATGAAAATATTTCTATTCCTGGTTAACATTTTAACAATCTAGATAAAAATTTAAATAAATAAACAAAGTAATGTATTTTTCATTTTAAACAACCTATTACCTGCACATAATCAATGTTGTAACGAGGGTGGTGCCCCTGGCACAGGGCGCAGAAATAAACAGCCCTCTGTTTCACAAGCATTCGATTGAACCGCGTTCGATAATTAATCGTAATATAATCGAAACAAAATGCTATTGATATTGCCGATAATGGGACTGAACTGATCCACCCCTGTTCTATCCCAATATTTTAATAAAAGTTTTCTAAAAGGCTGTTCCACCAATGTTTTACTTATCGAATGAAGTCCCTGTTCTGTCAACTTATAAGTACCTAAATCCAAACAAATATGAGGTAAGTATTGGTGCTATTTGGTTCCTGTTTAATTTCTCATTACAAATCAGCTGAAAGAATAATTATTGAAGAGAAATCTTCTTTAGCGGCGTTGTGCACTTTTTTTGTGATGAGTAAAAAATGTCAAACTCGCGTCAGGACACGTGACCTGATCGAAAATTCGTAAGACGGAGGGAGAATGGTCATGTTTGTGTACGATAGCGCAATAAATGAATATTGTAGCTTACCACATAAATGATAGTACTTTTAGACCGATAATTAAAGCAATTCGTGCTAAATTATTCCCTAATCATTCCAAAATATCAAAAATGCACAACGTTAATATTCAAGTCTTCACTTCTGGCGGCACTCCCGGAGTGCAACTCGTTGATTTGCTATTAATGTAGGTACCGCAACTTGTAACCTTATCCATTTTCTAACCTTTTTTTACGTGGTCGGACTCGCCGGGGTAAAAGAAAGATGTTGAAATAATAATGTACCTCCCGGAATACCGACTAAACCTAACACGATGTTCCTCGATAAACCACTATCGGCGGGGCCGCGCGAATCACTTTCACATGCGGTCGCGACCCCGCCGAGGTATGAAACGGCAGGCCACTAAACGAAAAGACCTACCCACTGGTCACCACTACAGGACCCGAGTAGATAGGGTTTCGGGGGGAGAACTACGGGTCTCCCCCTTAGGACCAGGGTACTGGAGGGTCAGGAAGCCCACTGCGCCTCGAAAGGTGTGTTCTATCGGCCGCTGACTAGAGTGCGCGGTGCCTGACATGGTGTTGCACTCGCAGGGGTATGTGGTTAGCCGCTGAGGACGACACGTTTGTTTGCTCGGCAAGCACGTAGCGATCGAGCGTTGGACTCAGGCGCGGCTAGTGCAAACCAGTTGGTCGCGCGAGGCACAGGGTTGTCTTAGCGAAGTGGCAGCGTGGTTTCGCTGCCGCAACGCATCTCGGGTGCTTGCCTGCTTAGCAAGTAAGAGTCATAGCTGGATTGACTCAGGCCTCACCCGGCTTGTAGGCCTATTTGGGTAGGCGTACGGACGTACGTCGGGAAGTGAGCGTGCCTTATACAGCTCCGGTACCATACTGGAGATATGGGAGGCGGCTTCTCCGTCGGCTTCAGCGAGGTTCTCGTTAGCATCTCTTAGGAGTTGCGAGTGGTGAGCGGCTTTATTGCTCCGATACCTATCTGGAGAATAGGTAGTGTCACTTGGGCACGAGGTAGCTCGCTTACGAGAACCGAATCTCTGAGGATAGGGTGGAGAGTCGAGATTTGGGGACAAGACCTGTCTATAACTGGTCTCGGAAGGTGCTTTCGGGCGCTAGAGGGTACAGCGGCTCTGCCTAATATAACCATGTTGGTTGGGTGTAGGCGGAACGCTATATCATAAACTGGACTAGTCGTAGAGGAAGGGTGGTGGTCACCACTACAAAAAATCCCTACTGTCCCCTCACCCCCATAGAGGGGAGACGGACACGACACAGAGGCGCGCGTGGGAACATGGACGCTGCCTCTCGGACCTGGTGCTGAACGTATGGCGGGCAGGCCCACAAAGCTCGCCACCCCGAGGTCAACATCCATTTCCTAACCTAACCTAGTTACACATTCGAATAAAAAAATCTCATTATTGCAATTGCCAATTTTAATGAAATAAAGTAGAAGTATAATTTATGTATTTATCTAACAAATGCCACCAATTTTATGACTATAACAAGTGGGCCCAAAGATGTAGGAAAAATGGGGGATCTCCTTTGGTCTAGATTCTTTCTACAATATACGAAGCCGATCTGTTTCATGTTTAAAAAGATTTTAATTTTATAATAATAAAGTGACAAATAATCATACATCATGTGCGTATAATCTGATGGTAAGCGGTTACTATAAGCCAATGAGTTAGATAAACTGCGCTTTACTACATTTCACAAAAACAATTGCTTTGCTGCCAGCGTTATAGCGCCGTTAGCGTTATAGCGCCGTTAGCGTTATAGCGCCGTTAGCGTTATAGCGCCGTTAACGTTCTAGCGCCAGTAGCGTTATAGCGCCGGTAGCGTTATAGCGCCGGTAGCGTTATAGCGCCAGTAGCGTTGAAGCGCCGGTAGCGTTATAGCGACGATGTGCTGTCGGCACGGTAGTACTCCCATGCTGACAGCACATCGTGGTTTTGAGTATCCTAAAAACCCTACTCCACTAAGATAGCGGTTACGCTGCGATCTTCTGTGAAGCAGGAGACCCTTTCCATTCATACTGCCGCACAAACTATTGCTTAATACCAGACTAAATTAGAAATTTGGCTGTAGCCTGTCATGGTGTAGTCATTTGATTATCTTTTGTAGTTACTGCACAAGAAACACAACCCTAACAATAAAATATTATATTTACCTCGAGACAAATATTACGGATATGTTATTTTCCCTAGGTCATAATAAATTAAAAGCATTTAAATTTCAATTCTTTATTCGACACCATATTTTATGCATTCCACTTAAACACCAAATTGTAACAAAATGCTGATCTTTGGTACATAAAATCTGTCACTGTTTCAAAACTATATAATTATTTACAACCTAATGTTCAACATATAAATAAAATTATATTATAACAATAATAAACATATGAGTAATATAACAACTTAATTATACAATTCCTCTAAGAATGTCAAATGATATTTCAATTTTACTATAATATTCACTAAACCTTGTTTAAGTACATAATAATAATATATAATTTATTATTTCAAAACCTCAAAAATAATTGATTTTTGTTCATTGGATTATCTACGAGTATTATATGGGTACTCGTTTCATCTATCATTGGATTAAATATATAAAAATTTATTAATAAAATGGATGTTTAATTATGTGTATGTCATACAAAGATTTTTTGTCAGATAGGTACTTATATTAAAATAAAATTCATTAGGTTCTAGTCAATAATAAGTCAATAAAACTTTTAAATAAACACCTCTTCAATAAAATTTTGGAATCAATTCCTTATAATATTTGGTTGTCAATGAATCGAACCTTTTCATACACGATAAATGTGCCAATTTACGACGATGAATATTTTTTAATTTAATATTATTGGGCGTATAAAATTGACACCTTTCTGGAGGTAATCCCTCGAAAGATTTGAGCTTAAATATTTATTTACGATAACTTTGACATATATTATGGAAAAGTTTTATTGGCATTTCAATTTTTTTACAAATTTTCTATAAGCTACACGAACATAAAATGTTCCATTGGAAATATTAATAGTCAATTCCAGTTCCATTTACATTACACCAAGTACAACAGGTGGTATCAATTAAATATAAATAGAGTTCACATTTTGTCACAATGTGGAAAATGGCGTAAGTTTTAGTATTAATCACTCACCATTAGTTAATCATCATCAATTCCTGTGAAGATAAAAATATGGACGAGTACCAGAGAACAGTTTAATTCGTTTGATTCCAAGTTGGAATCACGTTGAACAATGTACAAAACGGCATTCCGTATCAGTTATTAAAGGATTACAATAGGTTTTATGCAGGTCTATTTTATTAATTTTGAATAGTAGCATAACCGGTATATATTTAAATAATCTAACTTAAGTTAAAATACAAATAATATGACAATGCATGTCATAAATGCAAAGCATGCCTCGTGTTATAACGTTTGAATCTCATAATAATAGAAATCGCACGATCACCGGTACAGTTATATAGGATTGACTAATTGATGTTCCGCTGAATAGCAATGTCGTTTCGAGTTTCGGTTCACAATTAATTTCTTTAGTAAATGGAACTATTTAAATAACTTGTTTGCGTAACTTATACAAACAGGCCAGGGTTCGCGAATGTAGTTCATTTTTGGAGGACAGAAGCGTACACGTTTGTGGTCTATTACCCTGATTACCTTTTTGAGACTTTATTGAAAAACGGATAAGTCCCGGTGGAACGTTCTCTGTACTCGTCCATTAAGTAATACGTTTTCAATATTTACTTATCAAAAACTACTCAAATCAATACACCTCACTTAAAAGTAACTTTACAAAAAATTACAACATATGCGATGTTTTTAAACAATTTTATTATTATTTATTTTGTTATCCTACATACCTGAAACACTTTGTTTGATATAAGTATGTACAGCTAATGTCGGTTTGTTGTTAAGTCTTTTGTCACTAATTTATTGTTATATTCACATTTATTATATACGTATATATTCACAAGAGCCTACAATTCCTCCTTTCTATTCTCGATAGCAGAAATAATTGTTTAACTGGATATATATTTACTATAAAAGACAGCTTGTGTTGTATTTGTATCAAATAATACAAAACAAGACAGAGACAGAGCATGGGAGTCGTGCCAAGTGCCTTTTATAGTAAATCAGACAAGATCCCTTCCACACGATTATCATATCGCCAATCATTAAGTAACTAGGCCATAAAATTTTATGAGTGATATCGCAGGTGATCAGCAATGTTTTTAGCTAAATGTGACTCAAACATTTTAATATGCTGATGTTTGCAGTTAGCTTAAACATGTTTCGTTGTAACACCTGACGATGCCTATCACGGCGACGTAACGTGAAAACGGGTTTTTAATCGTGAATCGTATCACTTCCACACTGCATCCTTTGCGTTTAGTTATACGCGTTTGCATATCTTCCACCCACCGGCATATAGACATTAAAAGGAAGATGTGTTCGCCATACCCTAATCTCAAGCCCGAGTTTCATACAAAAAGGCAGAGAATACCCACGGGCCTCATTTTTATTTCGCTGCACGCACTGCCGATTAGTTTACTGGATATAATATATTTACACGTACACAAGATAGATACACACGTTCTATGTACACGATTAATTACATCACAAATCACAACTTAGTCCGTTTGTTAACTACGACCTCGGCAGCGGCGTCGAGGAACCCTCATACAGATATCTCTTGTATTTGAACTCTCTTCTTCATAATGCCGGGCGGCGCGGGTGCAGCGGGCGTTGGCGGGGCGCGGAGGATGCCGCTTCCCGCGCCACCTTCAGCCTCCGCGCCCGCCTCAGCGGGAGCCTCTGCTCCGTCAGGCCCAAACTTGACCTGCGTTGAACTATCCACTACGCGAGGCTCAAAAGTACTCGTGCGACCCACAGCGTCCGACCGACCCTCAACTTTCTGAATGTCTGGCTTCTGCGTATCTATACACACCACACTCCCAGCCTCAATAGCACTCCCCACGCTAACGTCAGGCATCGAACTCCGCGCCGCTCGATGTTTCTCATCGTAACAGCTGTATTCCCCGAAAGTTGGCTCGCCACAATCAGATAGCGTCCTCAAATCAAACTTCGAACCGACACCACGCGGCACATGCGCCGATTTACACTCGAACCCGAATCCTTTACCATCAAAAGCGCGCACTTCGTAGTCTAGTTTGCCATCGTAATTATCTGAAGAGGATGAACTGCCGGCTTCTGCAAGGTCGTCTTTGGAACGACGAGGCCGGGACCCGCGTTGGTGATAGATACCGGCAAATATGAGAACGTTGAGGAGTAACAAGAAGCATCCAACAGCGATTGTAACTGTCAGCGCAGCGGTATATGACTGATAGTGAGAAGAGGCGAGACGACGCAATAAAGCATCGTCAGGATGCACGGGTGGTGCGGTTGCGTTGGGTGGACACTCTGTAGAAGGTGGCGCGGAGGGCACGCGGGGCGGCACTGCGCGAGGAGGCACCGTGCTGCGTGCGCCTGCACCGCCACGCGCCCCCTCCACCTCTACTACGTGCGGCACGTGCGCACGCGACATCGACTGCGCCCTCACAGCACCTGGTGGTTTAACATTGAATAAATAAAACGTTCATAGAATGTCCATTTCTTGTCAGTAAGATTTTCAAAAATAAAAATAATTTAGATTACAAATTAGGACAGCGTGAAGGTCTTTGAACACGTATAACGCGCGTCATCGCAAAACTTGAAAATAAAATCAGTAAAGAAGCAAGTTGTACTGTCGGACCTGTCCCTTTTGCCTGTACCTGACAGGCAAAAGGGACAGTGCCGAATTTTCATTAAAGTTTACCTTCATAGTAATTAGCGTTGTTGTCCTGAAAGTGGTGATGTCGCATGGCAGCGTCAGGTAGGTCGGAGCCGGGTCTGTGAAGCTGCGGGATGAGCGAAAGCCACAGCGACATTTTGTGGCCGCGGTAGTGACTCCGCATCTCCGGCTTGCTACCTGCCCCCGTAACGAGCGAGAATTGAAATAAACGAGACCAACTGTTACGCACCCCACTTCCTCGACCCGAAACTTTTAAATGACCTCCCTCGAATTCACAGACACAATACTGTAATCTACGTTGACTGTATAGTGTGTTGTTGTGTTTGCAGATGCTAATCTTCGTAACTACTCGGGAAACGAAACTTTCCCGAGCTGCTCACATATATTTTAGTATAACGCTACGACATCGAGTTGTAGAGCTATAAAGGAGCCGAGAGCAAAAGGTCCATAAACTACAGTAACTTATGTATTCGAATAAACTAATCAGGAAGTTTTTCGTTGGTAATAACGTCTGGTATATAATATTATGTTTATAGGCATATGTGAACAGTTACTCACTGATCTCCATGTAAAGCTGGTTGATGGTATCGTACGTGTCCCAGTACGGCGTCTGGTCGGGACCCAATCGAGGAGTCTCGCCCAACATTGGACTTGGCGGTGGTGTAGCAGTTGGATCGTTTGGGTTTCTAAAACAAATTATATGGAACATTAAATAGTTCTTGTTGGAATATGACATTAGTAATGTACACAATGTACTTGATTGTTCAGAATATTATACCTGTCGTTATAACGACTCTTTTTTCTATTTTGTGTTTACAAACATATAATTAACAAACAAAAGCAAACAAAGCACACTCAAACACAGAACAATTATTTGCAGATTACACAGATAATGATCCCGTGTAGGATTTAAACCCATATCATTCAGCGACGCAGCGGCAATGAAGCAAACACCTGCTTGCGCGCTGCTCGTGTATAATATTATAAAATACTACTTCAAAGTACATAAAAATATTTTCAATGTATAACCTATACGTTACTAAGGAGCGTAAGCGTGAATCCACATCTCATTGACAAGTCACAGTGTATGACACCGAGCCGTAATAAACATTTTAACCAAATGAGAGAGCACGAAGCGATACACACAAAATTTTTTTTGAAACTCAACAAATAATGTTGTCTATTTTAGACGTAGGTACTGTGTGACATGTGCGAGCATTGCTTATACAAGTGTAGATAGCAAGTTTACTATCATACCTCGATGGTATAATCCTTGCGAAGATGAAGAATTTTAGGCAGTCATATTTAAGTTACCGTCCCGTTGCCACGCTTCCGATTGCGCGCGCGTTACCTGAAGGTGCGTACGGACAGCGCGTTACTGTGTTACGCGTAGTCTGAATACGCTGTCCACGCGTACATTTGATACGCGTACAGCTCCTGTAAGGACCGCCGCGAACTTGAACGCGAGGTACTAAAACTAAACTACCCCGCCAGTCATCCGCCATGACTCCGAGAAACATAGCGGTTGCGTGCACCACCACTGCTCCGGCATTACTCATTATTCAACACATTTTAAATAAGAAAAAAAAACAAACGGAAACCTAGATGGTGGATGAAAAAATTGTATTGTGAAAGATTACAGTGTGGAAATAGGCCTATGCAAGATATAAATTTTGAAATTGCCTTCCATGCATCTTCGCGTAAATCGTTATTTCGATAGTTAATTAGTGTGCTATCCCACAAAACCCGGTGAAATTCATAAAGTTGAATCAATCTGACAATATTTTCATTATTGAAACTCGATGAACACGCGTGTTTATCCATTTTGCCGTCCAAATATAGCGTACCCGGGTGTGCGCATCCCCTTTGACGCGCGACGAAAAACCGACTGACGGCGGCTCGCGCGGCACGCGTTCCCCAAGAGTGTACGCGTAGCTGCAAGTACGAACATGGCGTTCCAGGACACTCGTAACCGACTACGCGTACCAGTGTACGCGCTGTCCGTACGCACCTTGACAAATGTAGTGCGGAATGGCAGATGTCACGTGTGATAATGAACATTCGAACTCGCGGCCGCTACCGCGCGCGCTTTCATCCGAATTTAATTCGACACACCGTAAAGACACAACCCGTAACCGACATCCGTTCACACATAATGTAACAAAAACATATAAGTCACGCCGATTTATACGTTGCGTTCTTTTTACATGGTACACAAGCTGACACCTGAACACCTCTCCTGTTACAGGATGTTCACACTTATATGATTTACTGAAAGGCTTTTCTTGACGATTTTCTGTGCCTTTAGGTTACCATCTAGGCTGACAAACTTTAGGTTAAAATTAACATTTCATACCTATCTGTAAATATATTAGGGGTTGAAGTATGAAATTGCCGATTTGTACTGAAAAATTATCATGGAGCAATAATCGTGAAGATCGATTCACGAGTCGGGATTGTTTCACTGCCAGTTTCGCCATCATTGTTCAAAGTTCGGCACAGTAAACATCTTTTGCCAGAGCTGAGAAAACTATAGTGAATAACATCATGAAGAGATCACCAAACAGTTACCATTACTTTTTTATTGGTAAGCTTTGCTTTAGGGCCCTGTTGCAGCGTTTGACCTGGGGTCAGCCATTGCATTTTTCGCTTACGTTTATCGTAAAGAATCCACTTTTCGTAACATGTCACAATTCGATCCAATATTCCTTCATTTCTGTGCCGATTCAACAAGGCAACACAAGTTTCAACACGCATTTTTTTCTGCAGATCAGTCAAATCATGAGGCACCCATTTTTTATATTTTTTATCTTATTGATTTGATGCAAATGAGCCATTATTGTAGGTAGGGTAACGTTAAACCATGCCGCTATTTCCTGGGTAGTTTACTCCAATCGGCTTTCACTATTTCCTTCAATTCAGCGTTATTTACCTGTGTGGGCGGTCTTCTACGTGGTTCGTTCTTCAAGTCGAAGTTTCCATTACGAAAGCGTTTAAACCAAAAACGCACGGTGCGTTCATTAGCAGTCTCTTTTCCAAACGCAGCGTTGATATTGCGAGCCGCGTCTGCCGCGTTAGTTCCGCGCCGGAACTCGTATTCAAAAATGAGTCGGATTGTCGAACTATCCATCTTTCACGTCTAAGCTGAATAAAAAAAACAATTGGAAGTCGCAAATTTAATGTTGCACATTTTTTAAAAGAAGAATTTTAACGGTATCATATGAAAAAAGTTTCACTCGAAAATCTCACACCATGAAGGTTTTTTGTCAATTCAAAGTATCTAATTACTATACAACGGCAACTTCATATTTTAACCCCTATTATTATCCAAATTACAATATGATTGATGAAATTAAAAGTAAATTATTTCGGGGTGTCTAATATGTTCTACACAATGGTCAAAACACAGATCTATTAATTATTAAAATGCTTTTATGACTTTGGAAATAAAATAAGTAGAAATGGAATCCATAGTAGTGCTTTCTTATCCTTTTGGCTAACAGTCTTTGCCTTATAATTATTAAACGCTACGTTCTATAACCAAAATATACACAGTAAGCTTATATAATATAACGTGACTGTACCCTCTGGGTCTGAATCCTACTCGCACTTGTCTGTCTTTTATCGCCTAACTATTTATAACTCTAAACGAGGAATTCTAGAACTTCTGGCATGTGGCCGACCCGTGGAGTAATGACGGTTATAAAATAAGTAAATATACAGCCGCGGCACGTCCCTTCCCCTGTTCTATTACATCATCTGCATAATACTTGTATTAGAACATGTGAACCTACATTACAACTTACACGACTCTGAACTTAGTCATTTCTAGTTGTATAAACTCCGTCAGTGTTTGTATTAACAGAAGTTGACTTCAAATATTCTGTTTGAACACATCGGCGTGTAAGTTGAAACTTTCTAAATATTTCACAGCAAACTGTTTGCATAATTAAGCCTTTATTGGGAGATCTTGTTTCCCAACAAATTCAATTCGAAATTCCATCGAAGACCACAAAATTCTTGACTTATCTCACTAAAATAGTTTTCGGCTTAGGTTACCTTTATGTTATGTTATATCAATAATATGTAGATGGATTAATTAAAACTTAGGAGGACAATTTACATGAGCACTAGCTGCATCCCGCGACTTCATTCGCGATCTTTAAAATACGACCTTGTTAGTAAGTTTAATACAGCCTTACCATCTGGGAATCTCCCCCCCTGCCCCCTCCTATTACATGGCATGTAAAAACATAGCTTACGGAATATGTCTAATATTCAAAATACGGTTAATCGTATATATCTATAATATATTAAAATCGTATAGACATTTTAACACTTATCAAATACAAATTGAAATTATGGATAGTAGCTAAATCAATTTTGGATTATTTCATTTTAATAAATGCATATATTGTGTCCATTTTAAAGTGCGTTCTGATACATCGATGACTCAGCCACGTGTATGAAATTGTCGCCATAACTTAAGATTTCACAACAATTGTTAATTTTAACAATCTATATATATATTTATTTACTACGATACGTAAGAACGATATATAATTGAATAACTTTAAGCTGTAATTTTCTCCATCTCGCTTGCAATGCTGCTAATTTATTCTGGTAAGTACCGGCTGCTCTGAACGTCTGCTATAAATTGACCTGTCTGCATTGGATTCGCAAAATCCCCTTTGTCCACTAAATTCAATTGAAAAGATACATCGAGACATTTTAGTAGCTGATTCATTATTTCTATAAATAATAATAAAATTATTTATTTACAGAAATGAGATTGTAGGTTAACATTGACTTAGGCTATTATGTGTTACAGGTATTCATTTTTACTCGTAGTTGACAGTATGCGTAATCTACAATAACCTATGTATATTCCAAACACATTAAAAATAACTTTTTTATAATTCTATATAAATAACTCACCCATATTTAACAAAATTGGAAATGTAATGAATGCACAGTTTCGACACGCGCTGCTCCTGTTGTGTGTAGTTCTGTTGATGGTGTGTTGTAGACAGTGGCACGCCCAGGTAGTATGGCAGCTCTTCACCGTGGACTGAACCTGGCCTCTGAACAATACAAGTTCAAATTATAATAAACAGCAGATACAAAACGACAAAATTACCTGCTTTAACCTATCGAGTCGCAACGTAACAGCGACAACCAGACACAATAGATTTTCAATTATGTCTGGAACTCCAAGATTTTATAGTTTAGCCAACTATTTTATTTTAATATCAGGTATACTGGGTATATACCTATATATGTAATTTACCAAGCAGGCTAAGTGCAATGTAGAAGATCTCACACATCTTAACGGAGACTGGCCATCTGCGCAGGAGATATTATAGTGCACAAGTATGTGCGCAAACACAAGTGCACTCTTTGTTCCCTATCCCTCATGATCCGATGGGACGGATAATCCGACACGAACGGAGAGATCAGACGCAGGACCAACGGCTTTACGTGCTTTCCGAGGCACAAGGGTGTCTTACACCGCCAACTTCCTAACTCCGGGCTCGTATTGAGATTTCCT
Organism: Catocala sponsa; assembly: GCA_963564715.1. NCBI lineage: Eukaryota > Metazoa > Arthropoda > Insecta > Lepidoptera > Erebidae > Catocala > Catocala sponsa. Next base: position 16,781,742 of record OY751331.1, read on the forward strand.
AACAGAAAAACTAATAACTTTTTGCTGGCCCGACCCGGGATTCGAACCCGAGATCTCATGAACAGCAGTTACATTCACTACCGCTGCACCACAGAGAATTATATATATATGCACAATTTCTCACGATGTTTTCCCTTATACCTAACAAATTTTTACGCGCCGTGGAACCGAACACTAGGACTTATGTCGGTCAATAAACGACTGAGCAGCTTTTCTAATAAAGTACGCTCTTGGCCAGAGAAATAATATAGAATCTGCTCAAATATAGATTAGTTTATTTAAGTAATCTATCACAGTTTCAGGTTAATAAATACACAAACGTACAATACAACAAAATTAAATAAACGCTTCATTCGCACTGTTGCACTATTGCAAAAATATTCAACAAAATTTTTATGAATACATTGCCTAAATAGACCTGGTAAACCTAAACTCCAACGAAACTGCCGGATGCATGTATTTGAATATTTTTTAACGTACTTTTCAGTAGAATTTTGACTATACCTCTTGACGCAGTAGCACTGATACAAATATATATATTTATATATAGGCTGGAGTATGGATAAATGTAACAAAATATTCTTAGTCGAATACGCGATATTAAACTAAGAAAGCACTTAATGAAATCGTTTCAAAATATTTATTCTGATGCGAAATCAAACCCGCAATTTAGACCACAGGGCGCGGACTTGCAAAATATTAAATCAAACTTGGTCACAAATCTAACTGTGAAATATTTGAAGTTGGCTATGAAATCAAAATGATTGGAGCCCGCATATAATCCGGATAATAAGTTCATTCACCTACAGGGCCGATGCGAAAATACAATATAGTGTTTGACGTGTTTGTGTTCACGGATGTCACGTTGCGCTCCTGTTCAATTCAATTCGCGTGGCCGAACATCTGTCAACAAGTTTAAACTGCACAAGCTTAGTACTAGAAACGTTTTCACTAGAAAACCTCATCCTTGTTTGTTTGTATAATAAAATACAATAGCTTAAACATGGCTGAATAATGACGAAATAACGCTATTCCAATACCAATAATCGAAGGGAAACAACTTTGGTAAAGAAAATCGCCAAACAAATCTGTCGATAAGTCGTTGCCAAAAATGTTGCTTAGTCATAAATTGGATACAAATGCTGTAGGGGAATTTCATAGACAACTATTGTACATATATACATATATAGACAAATATATACTTACTTGCGGATAATCCTTGTCTTGCGAGAGGTGATGAAAATGTGTAAAATACGTGGTCCCTCCGCGTAATGCGTGAAGATATCCCAGCCTAATCAATGGTGCCGCCGTCCGCCCATCACTCAAAACCTACGTAACAGAGACATATTAACTAACATGATTTCTTTTTATGCTTTAGTCAACATAAATCACCTTTTATTCATTGATATCGTAATTAAAATAGTTGTTATCAAAAAACTTAGTTGTTAAGCTTTAGGTTAGTTTGCAATTAAGAACAGTTTTTGGCACTGCTTCTCCTATTGCTGGATTGTGCAAGCTACTCAATTTCTGTAGTGATTCGGTCGACATATATGCAAATTCTCTTACTCACTTTCGCAAATTAGTAAGAAAAGTACTATATTGAATATTTCACTAGTTTATAACTTACACTAGTTTATAAGTTTTAGTTGTACATTTTTATTAACTATAGGTATCTTTATTAGTGCATGTAGTGTTTGCTTGTAATTGGATGTCACTTTTTGTCTCAAACCTCATGTGTTATATACACATGAGGTGTTCTTTGAAACATGATTGTTAAAATGTATTATTGTTACATTTGTTAGCAATCCATAATAAATAAATTCATTTTTAATGGCATAGAAGGTTTAACAGTATTAATTTATCGTTGCCTAGCTGCCCACGTCCCAAAAACAAACAATAATAATAATTTAATCATTTCATCTATATTATAAAATAAAGTAAAATCTGATCAAATTTATCCAAATAATTGGACAGTAAAAGAGATGAGCAAAGCTAAAGTCAATATTATCGAATCATAACAATGTCTTCGCTCTAATTTCTTATTTGACGTTGCAAGTATTTTCCAATAAAGGCTTTCATCGCAGCATCGTGTATTCAGAGTGCGCGAGCGTCATTAACTCCCTTTGTACGTCGTACGAACGTTCGGTGAGTAGCGAAAACCACTTGAGGCTTAAATTGAGATCGTCTGTGATACCGACGGAGCGCGCGGCCGGGAACGTCGCCACGTCGCCGCGCCGGGGGACGCTCAAGAAACGTCAACTCAGCCGACAGTTATCAACTTTCAGCAGTTTCACTATCGATGATGCTAATCGCGTTTTGTTCTACACCATTTATTCGTGACTGTATCGAAACAAAAACAAGAGCCCCTCTTTCTATTTATATTCAGCGTCTCCCCTATCACCACTACGTTTAAAGCACTCTATACAAATTTCATATCACGTTTTCTTTCTCTTTGTTCTTGTGTTTACATTATTAAAAGGTTTCTTTAAAGATTTCAATATTCTCAAATACAATCTCGCACGTTTTTATATAATTTAATTTAAACTGTAAATTTTACTGAACCTTAAGTTAGAACATAAATTAGTGAAACATTTATAAGGTAAATAATAAAATCATCATATTCTTTATCACGTGTTGGAAAACTGAATAAGCGTTAACTCTATGGAAATGGTTAGCTCTATGGAAAATAAACTTCAATAGACACTTACTTCAAGTGTAGCATCTCGTACGCTAAGTGGATTTTGTACAGGTTTGTCCCAGTCTGTGTACTCGTTCTTCAAAGTAGAGTAGATCTCGTTCAAATGATAATAGTAGGCGTTACGAACGAAAGTGCGAAGAATGCGATCTCGCCGACTCTCATTGAAGCCAAACTCCAAGTCTTGCGCGTTAAATTCCAGGTAAGATTCTGCAAGGAATGGCATACCTCTCATTTGCATGTATTTATCATTCACCGCCTCGAAACCCTCATTCAATTTATTCGGAAGTATGTTAACGCTATGTGAATTACAACTTCAGTACTAAACCGTTGAGTACTATTATAGTAGTAATGTCGTTCTGTATGACTGACATAAATAGACTAATTCATAAATTTAAATGTAGACAATTAAGATGGAAATTAACATCGCATTGTTTATTAGTATACGAAGAAATGCCTTTTAAACGTTAGAGCTTAAGTAATTAAATTCTTGATGTAATTTATATTCAAAGGCTTAAACTATAAACTTTGTGATAATATGAACATTCGTTTTTAAAATATACGTTTTGAATTAAGAATATATATGAAGCCATAGTTTTTTTATATTTTTCTCACCAGTCGTTGTAAGTCCAAATAGTAGTTCTCTATGAGAGAAATCAGCCAGTTCATGTCCTGCCGCGTTGGCTACCGCCGCAGCTCCCGCGCCAAGTCTCGAACTGTCCGTCGGCGGGGGTGCCTAAACAAAACATATGCCAAACCTTATAATAACGTCGCATCAATATTCTTCCTAAAATCACAAATATGCATAGTCGTGTAATTATAATGAAGATGTGGTAAATAGTCTTGGTCAATCTAACAATAACTATAAAAGATAAGCATTACCATCACTGACACTATATCATCTACCTATCTTAAGTTTTACAGCAGTTTCCATATGTTTCTCTTTCAATGTTCTATCGACATTTCTTGGTTAGCGCAGATCATTTCTTACTAATTGGAGTTTATTCATTCACTAATTTGTTCATATCATTCGTTCAGTATCGATCAACTAGTTTCTGCCTGCGTCCTTTCATCCTAGTTAATCCCATGCAAAATGAATACCGGGATAAAAATATCCTATACAGTACATGCCTATCGCTATGTGAAATTTCATCCAAATCTGTTCATTTAAGCGTGATTGAGTTACTATATACATCCAAACATTTTCCCACACTTTCATGTTTATTATATTAGTAGAATAAAAATAAATTATAATTTTATATTGGACTTGAGTTAGAGTTGTAATTTCAACTATACTTTGAAATATGGCATACAAACATTTCTGATTACTGCTGTAAAGAACTTAAGTTAAATAAAAGATATCTTATTTCCACCGCTTACATGCCCGGCATCTCAAATAGCCGTTACAACGAAAACTGGATATAGAACGTTTAAGTTAATTGAAACAGGATAGAAAAATAAAAAATACTTTTATTTTTTAATAAGAGTGAGACATAAAAGCGTTTCCTTGCGAAACGGAAAAGAGCTCAAAACGAGACTAATATTACGCGAAAGAGAATGCTGCCAGCACAATATTGAATTCTCAATTTCTCGGACAATAATATCTTGCAAGCAGTGGCAAAAATATATTTAGCATTTTCTGGTATGCACTAGTGTAAACAATTACATTTAAATATACGAACAGAAATCAATAAAAGACTAGAAAATATATTATATTTTCTAGTCTAAACTAAAAGAACATTGCAGCACATTCGCACGCAGTGTGCAATTGTTTAAACGATGGCTTTGCCCCTGCCAGCTCACCGGGTGTTGTGGGTACGATGTCCACTTGCTATTTATTTCTGAATATTTGTAAATTCCTTGATGATTAAAAATTACACCTAGTCATTTCTTTTTAAATAAATCAATAAATTTATGATTCCTAATTTAGACTTAAGGTAGGACGCCCCCGGCCAGGTGGACCGATGAGCTGAAAAAGGTAGCTGGGTTAGACTGGATGCGGAAGGCGGAAGACCGGATGTTGTGGCGTAAAATGGGAGAGGCCTATGTCCAGCAGTGGACTGCGGTGGGCTGATTGATTGATTGATTGAATTTAGACTTAGGCCGGGACTCCACCAAAGCGGAGATGTGTGCGGTGTGCTGTGTGCTGTGCGAGAAGAGATGTTTTTCAGCTCGGGGGCTCCACCAAAGCGGAGATGTGTGCGGTGTGCTGTGTGCTGTGCGAGAAGAGATGTTCTTCAGCTCGGGTGCGAGGCGTTGAGTGACATCGCTCAGATCTCCGCTTCCATCGCGCCATACAAATATTACACATCTCCGCACAGCAAACTCCACTGAAGCTGAGCGGAGAGGAGATGTGTCAATAACACAATTCTATTGGTTGTTTAAAAAACATCTCCTCTCCGCTCGTCTCGTCTCCGCTTTGGTGGAGTCCCGGCCTTAGTATAATGAATAAGAATACCAATAGATATTATAGTAAAGTCTAGCTAAAGCTATTAAACGCCTAATAAACTTTAATGGGGACCTATTGTACGAACCTATAATTGGTTGGCGAAGGTCTGTCTCAGGCAAGGAACATTAGACAGATATGCTTTTATTAGGACATAACTTGCAAACAATAGTAATATTCTGGAATTTCAAACGTTAGGATAGTCTAATTGGTCTCAGATATCTACTTATTAGAAATGTAGATCAACGTTCTAAACTAACAATTACATTTCTGATACAAAGACATTACATATCCAGTCAGGTTTGATTGCTTGTTGCTGGATTGATTTCCCTGACATAACAATATGTAGGTATAATTGTATACACCAAAAAGGTCAATTATAGAAGGACTAGATTTTAACCGGGGCTTCGGTCGCATTACTGTTGATTTTGTCAATAAATTTATTACCTTTGGGAACAGTGCTTTTGCCGGATGAAAGGTACCCTATGGCCTTTTCCATACCCCTGAAAACGTGAATGCCAAATTTTATTAGGATTAAAACGTGTTTGGTTACTTTGGCCTCGCTACAGTATCTCTTCTGTAATACATAGTAATACACAGTATTACCAGGCAAAAAAATTAATGATGTCACCAATCTGAACACCTTTTTTTTTACGTGTGGAAATGCGCCTGAAGCATACCCTTTCGCCACAAGGGGAGGTAAGAGGGTTATGTCCGGCTCTCCTGTATTTCGGGCCTACGGACCAAAACCCCACGGTGTGCACGCTCGCTGCCTTGTATAGTGGATGGGCCGTTGGCAAAAGTTACTACCTCTGCGACCCACCCAGCAGTCTACAACTCCTCGGCGACGCCCCGGCACTACATAGTGCGTCGGACCGACTCAATGGCTGGCGGGCGGGAGGCGCGCGGCCCTCATTATGGCGGCATTGCGCCGCCCGGTTCGCCGGCTACGGCTCAGATCCGCAAAGAGACTTTCTTCACGGATCCGCTCCGCCACCTCCTTCTGCGAGATGAAGTCCTCGCAGAAGGACGCGACCGCTGCCCACTTCCTCGCGCTGTCGACCATTTCTTTGATCACAGTCGGCAGCGAGAGATCTTCACCCACAACCTCAATGATTTCACGGCGCTGCACCGCCCAAGCAGGACATTGCTCGAGCGTGTGCTGCGCCGTGTCCTCCTCACAGTCGCAGTGGTGGCAGACGGGACTCGGTTCCCTCCTAGCGACCGTGTGCAGGTATTTGCCAAAGCAACCGTGCCCTGACAATACCTGCACTAGCCGGAAGGAAAGCATCCCATGCTGCCACTCTGCCCACCGCTCCAATACCGGCTGGAGGGCCCCAACGTTTCTGAAACCGGCCAAGGGTGCCTCCAGCCGCGCCTTCCACTTTAAAATCATGCCCTGATGGGCTCGACTGCGCGCGCATTTAATCACTGTCGGGAGGGGACGACTCGTCTCCTCCCCCACCGCCTCACTCACTGCAAACACTTCGGCGAGCACTTCAGGCTCCAAATCCCACGGGGGTGTTCCGGCCAACACGCAAGCTGCGTCGGCCGATACCGTGCGGTATCCACGTATTACCCTGACCACTATGACTCTCTGTGACCTCCGCAAGAGAGTCCTGCCCTGAGCGGTCAGGGAGTCCGCCCACACCGGTGCGCCGTAAAGCGCCATCGACCGGATAACCCCCGTGTAACCAATCTGAACACCTAAAGCAACCATTTTAAGTCAACACGGCAACAAACTTAATGAATGTTATCGTTATCTCTATAATTTATATATGTTATAGCCGTGTCCATCTTGACTAACTACGTAAGTAATGTCTGAGCCATAAGAAATTGGCAAAATTGCTTATAACTAAAAATGTTGATCCTAACACGACACTTTCATCCGTATTTATGGCATGCATATTTAATAAATACCCTATTTGTGATACTTATGTGTAATTCATTAACAATGACTGTACAGATTGAGGTTCTAACCTTACACGAGACAACAATTATACGATTTACAAATAGTTCTAGCGGGTCTGGAATTGGTTTATGTGTTTAAATAAGTTAGTGTCGCCCGCGATACAAGAATTATCAAAATTTATTCTAGTCTGTAGCTACTGCAGACTTAAATTAATTCATTTACATTCCATCAATCAACAAATCTACCGTTCGCAGATCTGGACATGGTCTTCTTCTAATTTGTGCGTCAATTCCCTATCTTACGTAAGTTTTACGTTACGTCTATTATTTTATAACTAGCTTTTGCCCGCGGCTTCGCTCGCGTTAATTTAGAATTTGACAATCAATTCGGGTTGTACTCTGCTTGTAATAATATAATTCAATCATGATTTGAGAGACATGTGACGCCATCTATTATCATAAGAACGTTATTGTTGTTTTCCTCGGGAACAGTAATTTTTTTCGGGATGAAAGGTAGCCTATGTTCGTTTCTGTACACCTGACAATGTATATGCAAAATTTCAGAATGATCGGTTCAGTGGTTTAGGCGTGAAAAGGTAACAAACAAACAAACTCATTTTCGCTTTTATAATATTAGTTAGGATATAAATAGACACCTAACAGGAAAATAATAAAGCAGCTCACTTTGCATTTGGAGCTTTGTTGTACCTATGGCGCCGAGTTTCATCGTTTATATTAACCGAGAAAATCACCACGCTATTTCCTAACCGGTGAAACAGGAGATTATAATATCATAAATCCGGCAAATAGCGTGCATCCTCCATCCACGGCGTACGGGTTCACTAATATTCTAAACAGTACTACAGATCGAGCTAATGCAACATATTTGTGCCCCTAATCATGACGTATTTTCAAAATTCAATATAGCTATTTGTCCACTGACTATGGGAAGCCAGACTTCAATAAATTTAGTAAACTTACTAACCTGACGTACATAATATTACTTTGTGATCTAAATGAATAAATGTTTTGACTTTGACTAATATTACAGCCTTATTTCGTATGCCATATTCATGTCCCATGTAATAAGGAATAAGATTATACTACAAATTCCATCCTTGTGCAATTATCGATAATTTAGTTGCTAGCACATTCGGACTATCCCTTTTTTCTCTGGAAATCAAACTTTTGAGCTAACATACACATAAAAAATTCGATAGATGTATATAGATTCTCACAATATTGTTTTAAGTAAATATTGTCTCAAAACATAAGTAAGTACACATTATTACACGAATATTTACAGTACACAGAAAAACAGAAAAGTAGGTACATACTCGTATACATATAATGAAAATGAGGTTACCACTCAGGATTATTGTTGGTTTGCGGCTTATGCCTCAAACCAACCCTGATATTATTTGGTAAACCGAAGTGACGCTCGGACGTACATCAGCTACACATACACAGAAATATATCTAAGATATATCAACATATAAATTATAAACGATGAGTATATAAATAAATATATAAATTAAAATAAATATAACATTTATAATAAATAGATTGGCGCAATAGCATAATATAATATAATAATCAATAACACCCACTAATAGTTGCCATTTACTGGTATCAAATGTTACTTACTAAACGTAAGTAACATTTGATGTATAACAATGTTATACATTGAAAATAAACTACTTTATTCGGATTTTAAGGCGTGTTTTGTTTTAAAACACTATTATTACATAATTTTTAAATAATTAAACTAATAATAGTAAATAGTAGTAAAGTTTTACCGTAGTGTTAAATGTATTTAAACTACTTAAATTATGAAATCTATTTAGATTTAAGTTTAGACTTTTCCGGACGCTTCGGTTGCTTTTCAGCAGCCATGGTCTCCCCGTAACCATAAGATTTCAAAATTATGTAAGTAATATTAGTTTAGTGTTTTAAAATAAATAACACGATAAAATCCGTATAAGGTAGTTTAATATACAGACAGATTCTACTAACAAAAACTTGTATTTCAATGTCTATTCTATTCATTCGTCTATGTACATATACCTTTTGTAGTGTTTGTGATTCTGCGTTATGCAAGATCCTTCGTGAGGCTTACGTGGGGACACGGGTCCAACACGCAGAAACCCTTAGGGACTTATAATGTAAAGTGGAATGGATAACCAACCACGAATACTCCACAGCTGTGATGTAATGGTCAATTTGGATTCCCTGGAGTAAATTAGTATCTACTATAATACATGTAATTAATTTCTGCCTGTACGTGCCTATATAAACGTTTAAGTTCTTTCAATAATCAACACAATAATATTCCGTTATTCTAACTTTATTAATATTGTACGGTTTCACCATACATAGGTACAAAATATTGCACGCAGCGATTCTCTTTAGATGCGCGTAGCATTTTGTTTAATGGATTTTTAATGTATTTAATTTTATACTAATTAGTGTCAGTACGCCCAAGAAACAACTAATCAAAGAAAGACTTGCACATAAACCTTGTGAACTTAACGTGAATAAACTTTTTACTTATTAACTTGGGTAATCTTTCGTTACGTACTACCACGTACTAGGTACTAGGTACTCTACTATCAACTTAACTATTTGCATGTAACGATCTGACTAGCTCTTCCAAATATTATAAACGCGAATGAAAGTTTGTTAGTTTATTTGTTTGTTACGCTTTCACGCCTTAACTACTCGTCGGAACATGATGAAATTTAGCATAGACATTGTCACGAGCACAGAAAAGGACATACGGTACCTTTAATCCAGAAAAAAAGCCGTTCCTGAGGGATACAAATTAATTGACAAAATTTAGAATAACGCGAGCAAAGCCGCGGGCAAAGTCTAGGTAATTTTAAAATGTTATAGTCAAACAGACGAACACAAAATTACACGTTTAAAATAATACACCAATTGTCAGACAGTAAATTTTTTTTTATGTTAAAATCTATGCGGTTGTTAGTCAAAGAGTAATAATAAGCAAATGAACAGCTTTAGATATTTGACGATGTTGTGGATATATAAAACCGAGGCTGATATATTATACAGTTATATCTTCACGATTCCAATATTCTTTGTTAAATGTTTCTCAAAACACAATGACATTCTCAAAATGACCATAATATATTATACAAATCCATAAAAGCTTATGTCAACTACTTAAACTTACGACACGTAGTTAATATATCTCAGCTAAGTTATTAACATAATACTTGTACTTTACTCCATCGAGGTTGAACTGCTACTTAAATACGCCGAGTATTAAAGAAAATTTTGAGTGTTATTGTATAGCACATTTTCCGCAGCGCCGGCTGCCAAAAGATGGCACGTCAGTCTCGCCGGAAACAAGTGTTAATTTCATCATTCTGTGTCCGGAGCTGTTATATTAATTAAAATAGGTGTGAACTCACAGCGGACGGGTTGACAATGACAGTACCATCAACAATAAGTACAAAGTCAGCCGGGTACGTTTTGGTAATAAAAACACCGTAACCATCACAAAAATAAAGAATTACAAAAAATACAAATACACTAGAAGTACCTATTCTAAATAACAATAAAAACTCTTACGTAATTCGCCACAGATATTGACGTGATCATGCATAATGTTTACCTTATTGATGTTTGACGTTTCGACCAGGATATACTGGCCGTGGTCAAAAGCTGACTGGTTATTTCATTAATACTCATAACAAATTATATTTATTTATTTTCATGGAAGACCAACAGCACTATCACTATATTTATACAATAATATTATGTAGCATACAGCCATTAATAGGTCCTCACTTATAAATATGTAACAATATTTATGGCAAGACTGCTATAAATATTGTTACAGGGAAAAAATTTTTTTTTTTTCTCTTGTATAAAACATTTGTTAGGTACTGTAATGTGTGTTAGTTTATACATTAATATAATAATATTGAAAATATATGAAGCTCATTCAAAATTATCTCCATTGGCTTTAATAAAGTCCTTTAAAAGTTGACGCCAGTTATCCATAGAAACACGCACTCTCTCCATGGTAAAATTCTTCACTGCCAATCTTATGGGTTGTTATATTTGTATTCTCTAAAACTGACTATTAATTATAATCCAACGGATTAAGATCGGGACTACATGACGGCCAGTCTTCAGCTCTAATGAAGTCCGAAACCTTCAATTCCAATCACACTTGGGCGGATCGAGCTTTATGATCCGGTGCTGAGTCTTGCTGAAAGGACCATTCTTGGTTATGGAACATGGTGTTGTTAAGAGGCTTAACCACCTTCTCAAGAATCGTATCTTGATACACTTGTGACAATGTTTTGACACATATTTCACAAAAATATGGCTCAGTCACTCCTTGATAGCTAACACTCCTCTAAACCATAACTGAAGTCGGATAATGTCCACGTTGTACGTTGGAAAGCTTCTATAGAGCTTTGAGCATAAACCTGGTCATTCTGCTTGATAAAACATTGCTTAATAATAAAAATGCTCCCGTCAGTAAATAAAAAAATTCTGTGACCTCCCTTTGCGTGCTGCTTAAGATGTTTTGATTTTACCAATCTATTCATTTTTTAATTATCAGTTAAATAATGACCAGTGCATCTCTTATAGACTGCAAGTCCTATGTCATATTTTAAAATACGCGTCATGATTCTAGGAGCTATATCCATTACCCGAGAGATAAAATGTTTTGCTTTCGGACAGGATTTCTTCGAATTCTTTTCTTCACTGCTGTGCTTCGTACGAATACTACGTAAACAGCCAGATCTTGTTCTGTCACAAACACAGGAGGTTACATTATACCTATCAATAGCCCGGTACACCAACATTCTACTAATACCAAGCGGATGGAGAGTTTCAAAAAGTGCCTTTGTCTCCATAACTACTTTGTGTAATGCTATCACAGCAATTCGGTTCTCTTTATCACCCCACTTCATTTTAATATCGCAAAAATATTTAACACCGATTGGCTCGAAAATAAGAAAACACAATGAATATTCATATAAGTAATGTAATGACAGAAGCCTGGAAAGGACAATTATACAGTCCCAAAATCTTACAGGCCCATCGGCCTACTTCCAGTGCTGGGAAAGATTCTAGAAAAGATGGTGGTAGCTCGTCTTAAGTGGCATCTGATTCCCAGGATGAGTACTCGCCAGTACGGTTTTATGCCCCAGAAGAGCACCGAGGACTCTCTCTTTACCCTGATCCAGTACATACGAGGCAAGTTGGTCGGTAAAAAGCTAGTCGTACTTGTATCACTGGATATAGAGGGAGCCTTCGATAGCGCATGGTGGCCGGCTATTAAGGTACGACTGGCTGAGGAAAAGTGCCCTGGTAATATCAGACGGCTACTGGACAGCTACCTGCAAGATCGAAAGGTTGGCATCAGATACGCCGGTGTGGTGCATGAGAGAAGCACTAACAAGGGATGTGTCCAGTGTTCAATTGGGGGCCCAATACTCTGGAACCTCCTACTTGACCCGTTATTGAAGGGGCTTGATGAACGTGGTGACTACTGTCAGGCTTTTGCCGATGACATAGTGCTGGTGTTTGACGGCGACGAAGCGCTGGAAGTGCAGAGACAGGCCAATGCCGCCCTCGCCTATGTCCGTGAGTGGGGTGTCATGAATAAGCTTCGATTCGCGCCGCATAAGACCAACGCAATGTTGGTCACGCGCAAGCTCAAGTATGACATACCGCTCCTGAGGATGGGCGGGGTTGACATTGGCATGGTCAAGGAGATGAGGATCCTGGGGCTCACAATAGACGAAAAGCTTACGTTTAACAGCCATGCCACAAACGTTTGCAAGAAGGCTGTTAAAGTTTATAAACAGCTGTCTCGAGCCGCCAGGATCAGTTGGGGACTCCACCCGGAGGTCATACGGACCATCTACGTGGCCACGGTGGAGCCCATAATCCTGTACGCCGCCAGCGCCTGGGCGCCGGCAACTTGCAAAAAAGGGGTGCAGAAACAACTGAACGCTGTCTAACGAGGGTTTGCTCTGAAACTATGCGGGGCCTATCGCACCGTTTCGCTGAACTCTGCTCTGGTACTGGCAGCGTTGCTTCCTCTCGATATTATAATTCGAGAGGCGGCATTGCTATACAATGTCGCCAAGGGAGTGACCCAATCAGTGCTGGGGGATAGGGAGGTGGAGCGGCGGGTGGGCTTTGCGGAGAGCCCTCATCCGGCGGACCACACAGACCTGGAGTTCCTAAACCTGGTAGATCAGCAGGATGTAGACACACACGTCAACCATGCTGTCACTGTCTACACCGACGGCAGCCGAATTGATGGTAAGGTCGGAGCCGCATTGTCTCTTTGGAGCAATGGAGCCGAGACCAAAGCCGTCAAAATGAAGCTGTCGTCACATTGCACGGTATACTAGGCGGAACTCTACGCTGTGTGGAAAGCAACAAATATGATTGTTAGCAGCCGGCATGAGAGCTTTGCCATTCTGAGCGACTCTCGATCGTCCATGGAAACTGTCGTCAATCGTGATTCCCTCCATCCACTGGCTGTGAAAGCAAGAGCCAACATAAAACAAGGCAGACTCCAGAGCAAGGAAATTTCCTTGTTCTGGATCAAAGCTCACGCAGGGTTGGAGGGGAACGAGCGCGCAGACCAACTGGCCAGGGAGGCAGCTCTGCACCTTAAGGTAAGACCGGCCTATGATCGGTGCCCTGTTTCATTCGTCAAGCGAGAAATCCGTCAGGACTCGCTTGGCGAATGGAACCGGAGGTACCAAGACGGCGAGACGGCATCCGGCACTAAACTCTTTTTACCGGATGCCGTAGAGGCGTATAAAGTCGTCCGCGACATCAAGCCCTTTTCTCTTCTCACCCAAATACTCACAGGACATGGTGGGTTCTCGGAATACTTGCACAGGTTCAAGTGTAAAGAGGACCCATCATGTCCTTGTGGGTTGGGCGAGGTCGAAACCGTCCCACACATCCTGGCTGAGTGTCCCCTGTACAGTAAGCCCAGGTACAACCTAGAAAATATTCTGGACTGCAACATCCACGTCAAAAACTTCTACAAAGTGCTAAGGGATAAATCGAAAAGAAAGCCTTTCATAGATTACTGCAAATTATTAGCAAGCAAAGTTAACGTCAGAAACAAAACACAACAAACACAAACTCACGGTACAAATACATAGCTTTAAATTAGAATAAGAAGTAAAATATATATATATGTAAAATATGATAGAAATTAAATGTGATAAAATGTGTGTACGTAATAATTAAAAAATGTATTTAGTAATAAGAACAATAATTATAAGCTGGTTATAAACAATTACTTAAATAAGGTCCCTGATCCCCATATCAGGGGAATAAGCACAACATCCTGTGATAGCAGGTGCTTTTTAAAAAAAAAAAACAAAAAAAATGTAATGACAGACGTTTTTTGAATTGAAAACTTCTTTAGGCGCGTTGAGCACTTCTTGGGTGAACAAAAATCATAGAACTCGCATCACGCTACCACGCTTTCCATTTTTGAATTATTTTAGAATATTAACAATATCTCAGAAATGGTGCGTCCTATGCCAAAAATAACGAAATTTTGATCGCCTTAATAACCCCTAAAAGAGTATCAGGAACTAGCATCCGACCCGACCCATATCTTTTTTTTTATTTATAAGGAAGTGTTTATGATCAAGGATTAAAGTTTTCACTTCTATCGGCAGTCCCCAAAGACTGGCCAGACTAAGTATATCATGCAACGCGAAAATTTTAAACTTATTACTCTTACGTAAGCAAATATATCGGTGTGAGCTATGTCACGCACTCAGCGCTTGCAGGCAAGATATTTTTAATTTGGCGTATGTAAGTGTTCATTTATTATACACGTGACTTACTGCGGACGGGTTGACAATGACGGTGCCGTCGACGAAGGGTGCAAAACCGGGTAAAAAACGCGGCGGGTCCAGGCGTACTGCCAGCAACTCGGCGAGCGGCTTGTTACGCAGGCACGGCGCTAAATCATCTTCTAGCAAATCCCCGTGACACCCCGTCTGTTCCGCCACCTGACAAACCACCCACATAATAAAGCTCACCGAAAATACTTCCAAACTTCACACACAATTTGAATAAGAAAATCTTCTTCAATACAATAACAGCGCTATTCGAAATCGTTTAACAGAAAATGCATTCGATATTCTTTAGCGTAAAGGTACCTTTCTTTTTATCGTGAGCGGCTCTCTTTGCAACGCCCATGAACTCAGCCCCGACCCACTTAACAAGATGACGCGCTTCAGTAGTTCTGAAATAGATAACATAATTTAATTTTGTCATTTTGAACAAGGATCACAGAGATAATAAAATCTTTTCTAAAGAAAACATTTTTATTTGGTCCTCGCTTTCCCTTGATAATAGAAATTGTGAGAATGGTCTCAAGTGTGATGTTGACCTTATTTTTAAATTACGTCGAGAAAGCTTCGCTCTTGTGCATGTCTAATGTGACCCCTTTAATCGCATTAAGTGGTGGAGGATCTAAACGGGATGGTGACACGGAATAATGAAATCTGCCTGGAGCGGTATAATTACGGACAATGCGTGTCCCGCGGCCGAACACACGCACGTGAGCGGCCCGCCGTGCCACCCGCGCCGCCGCTTCCTGTTTGCCTTGACACTTAATTAAAAATATTTCTAATTAATTATATTTTATGACATTTTAAAACACAAATGATACACGCTAATTATGACGGTAAATGCCGACCTGTATATTAATAATTATCGCGGATAATGTATTGCACTCGTATCTCGCGTAAAATTATTTATTTTTATATGGGGTTTTTATGAAGCTGTGAAATGTGTACCATTTAGAAAATACTGAATTAATTAATTGATTAAACGAGTTTTCCATTGTATCGCTCGTTGGTTGATTACCATATTGGATGTCATCAACAAAAACACTTGTTTGTGTTCATAATTTTATTTCTACCGAATCCAGTCAATTGACTAGATCCGGTGCATGCGACTGATGTGCCTGTAGCGTAAAAAGTGATAAAAATGTAAAACTTCACTTTGAAAGTAAACTATTTTAAAACGCTTTTATTAACTTGACTTATAAACGGCACTATATAAATGTATTTATATGTATTTTAACCCCTTTTCTGCTCTACGGAAAATTCTAATCGGAATTTGGTACATCTGTAACAACTGATAGACTATAATACAATACAAAAGAATGTACATTATAAAAATAAATTACGAGTTGAAAAGATTTAACCGCAATATTTTAAAATATAATAATTACAACGAGTACTTATTGTATTTATAAACTAGGTGGTAATGAAATGGACTGTTTTGAAATGGACACGTAAGCACAGTGTCCCAAATGCAGGAGGAAAATGCTGATCGATGCGCGAGTATACTATTGTAATCCATTGCACTATCTCGAAATCGAGAAAGACACGGTTGGCTACGGACACATGCGCACGCATCTGTAGAATAGGCACCGTTTAGTCTGTATGAATTATCCCTAAAAATACTTACAACTAATCATAATTAACCCAATCGAACGCAGTTTTATTTTAAGATATTTTCCATTAAAGCGTATCGTATGACTTTAACTATACCGCCACAAGCATTAAAATATTGTGACTGTTACTTATCGAGAGCGCTGCACCGTTCTACAACCGGACCGGCAATAAATTCACAACGGGGATATTTTATTTGTTCCACTTCGCGTACTGTTTCTTTCACATTCATAGTATGATGAAAGTGCATAAAAGCCTTTACCCACAGTTTTAAAAGTGGTCTGGCTTATTTTAGTTGACTACGACTATGTTAAACTATTTCGGCTCTTCGTTGTTCCATTTTGGTTTGAACAATAGCACTTTATCAGACAAAGTTATTCTTTAATTATAATATTGTTAATGGTACTTAGGCGTAACCATTTCCCCCGCGAAACAGTATTTTATTCTAGTGTAGGAGCTGTCGTTTAAAATAAAAAAGGCCGAAATAAATAAAATATAACCAACCTCGTGCGACAGGCGACACTGCAAGAAAATTTGCCAACGCGGCGCCCGTGCCGTGCCCCATAAGTGTCACTCTCTCTGGGTCCCCGCCGAAAGCAGGCAAGTTTTCCCTCAACCAGTGTAGACCCGCCACCAGATCCATCAGACCGAAGTTACCCTGCGCCGACCCCTTAGCACCAGTCTTTAAAAAACCTGCAACAAATAGGGAACTTAGATACACTATTGTTTACAGTATACCTATAACAAAATATACACACTCTTACGCGTATATTATCGAAAGAAGAAATTTGTATTACACTAACATTTTGCCAGCTTATAGCTGGTTAAGATCCCATGTAATAGAAGGCAAGCCTATTGCTATTAACCGGATATAGTTCCAGACTCCGTATTGCTACTTCATTTTTATTTTCTTGGCGACAAAACTCAATATATTTTTGCTCACGCCTGGAATGGAATCTGAGGCCACATGTACAGCAATCACAAATACTACAGCTGCTCCACCAAAACAGTAACAAAACATACAAAATATATGTATACGTAAATATGAACTGTAAGTAAATACCAGGTATAATTAACATGCAAGCGCAACGGTACATTACCTATGAATATAATTTGCATAGAATAATTGCAAGCAAAATATGAATCATTCAAATATTACTGTCTATTAATGTTATGTGTCTGCCAGTCCTTGGATATGCATGTCTTACATAATAATCATGGTTTTGACTCACAACAATATCTTTTATATAACTTGTGGAGTCATATTAGTAAAACTAAATTTATTATACGGGTTAAAAGGCGGTAAATAAATATCTTCTTCCTAGCAATTATTAATCCCAGCTTATGCCAGGGTCCGCTTATTACTGATCTAACGAGATTTAGCTGAATATCAGTTTTTACACGGAGCGACTGCCATCTGACCTCCGTAACCCAGAAGGATAACATCATTGTATGGTTGTTACCTGTCGTCAGGATATTTGAGAGCTATTCAATAAATAAAATCGTTTATATGCCTTTATAATACATTGAAAAATTAAATAAACCGCGAAAATGCGCAATTAGGACTCATTTTCAACTCCACAGATGGACTAATGCTTACAGCAGCCCTACCATACGCCCTGTGTAAATTATAATCTCCAATGGACCAAAACTTGTATAATCTATAATTACGTAGTTGTACTCAATCGCAATCTGATTTAAAACATCCTAACATGTCGAAAATTCTTTCATTTCCACTACGGCAGTAGTCTTACCAAAAAAAATTAACTCGAATTATATTAAACTTCAGCACAATTATTCTACCGCTACAGAAGAGCATACGATAATTAATCTCCTAAATGTGCTCACAAATATAATTTGCTCACAGTGACTTCACTTAGAATATAACAAGTATATAATATTATGCTCTGTTGTGTTTTACTTCTGAGAAATAGTTCTCCATAATGCACAAATATTTCACTGTCGCAAGTCGGAACAAAAGCTGGCAACTGTGAGGAAAATGTTCTATAAATTATGATATAATGTATTTTTTGTTGCACACGTACGTACACTTCAGTGAATACAGACACTTATGTAAATACAAACATATATATGTCATACAATCCCCCACATACATATGTCATCCTTATTCAAAGTTAACTCGAGCAGGCGTGCTCACAGGTGTATCAATATTTCATACCAAATCATTCAGAGTTGCTTGGTGTGACTTATAACTTCTAAGTACTTACTTAACATCTTGAATTGTATACGTGTTTACGCATTTACGCATTGTTCTATGCATGAGAAAAACCATGGCTTTGATGTTATTAAAACAATGTGGATAAATGATATGCAATAAAAAAATTAAAATACATGTAATGATATCTAATGTAATGTTACCATTGTTTATTTTTTTATTAAAAATAGACTGTAGCGTCCGTGTCTAATAGGGCTTCGTTAAAAATGTTGTTCTGAAGTTCGTTTTTTCTCCATGTTCACAGTTATTCGACAAGTTATGATTACTATTACGCATTATAGTAAGCGATAAAAACCGTGACCGTAACCATACTATATAAAATCACTAGGCTACAAACATGTCAACTTAATCACAACTTAATAACGCGTGAAAGCTTAGACTTTTTTCATTACTGCCGTAAACAGGAAAATGTTGTTCATGTATGATAAATTTAATACATTCTTTCTGTAAGCTTTCTTTGTCTGAGTCAAGTAGGTAATTCTTGAACAATGTGTTTAAGTTATTGGAAGGCTAAAAGCCAGCTAAAAGCATTCTTGAATAACTTTGATCACATTACAATAATAAACAAAAAGTTCCGGCTAACGAAAATGTTGTTTTTAAGCGAGACAGTGTAGATTGTATAAAAATATATTTATCGAACGACGCCTTTCTATACAAGCCTTTTTTCTATAGAGATCTGACGGCAACAGACTAACAAACAGTCCGTATTGTGCTCTCTTACCAATGTTGTTACTGTCAATGATTTTAGCGGATACAATGCTTTTGTTGAATTATATTAAACTCTCCTTCGTTAAAGTAACAATAGGTCCCTAAATATAAATATTTGTACTATCGTGCAAATACCTTTTAGCTTTTAAATGTTTGGAAATACGTAAAACGACAGGCTGTCACTTTACTTACCGCACCTTTCCCCCCTATCTGGGAATAATCAATACCGCATCAGTATATGTAAAAAAAAAAACAAAATAGCCGTGAGGAAAATTATATTCGTCACTGTGAAAAGCGGAATAAATTTCGTTTTATTATATTCGAAATCGTCTTTTTACAGCTGCATCAAACGTCGCTCACAACTGTAGAATATAAAATACAACCGTCTGAAATACATTAATAAGATTTTGCGAGTTTTTCCGAGTACTATATAAATTTAATACTTTTTTACATAAAAAGAACATAACATTATCATTATAACATTTCCCAAGTCCAAAGGGACAATCTGAAACATGTCTGCTCTAAATAACCTAAAACTTCCTTGTAACATTTCCTAAGAGATTTGTCTTGAATCTAGCTTTTTAGTTTGTTTACAAACTAAAAGTCGACGATAAAGTGTCTGAAGTGCCACTTTTTGAGGTATACGTTTCTGTTCAATACCAACTAAGTAGGTTTGATGAAACGACCATAAATACTGAGGTGTGACGCTACATATATTAGGTATGTATACATATATAAATTTAATTTTTTTAACGAATAATAATACTATTGCAAAATAAACAAAACTTGAGTCATTTTGCTTTTTATCCGTCGGTTGGTATGACCAACTTGCCAAGGATTGTGTGAACTGAACTATCCTGTGTGACCTTAAGGTTCGCTTTGTGATTGGACGGTACGAAAGCAATGCAATCAGTGCTATGCATACCGAGCTATATTATCTGATAGGGATTCTCCATACTCGATGTTATTCGGTTACAATATAAAGCATTATTAGAATAAGAATAATTTAAGAATAGGAATAATTTATTTCCGCATATTTTTTTGACGTGACATCGTCTAATAAATCGATGAACGCCGGCTGCACGTACGAAAAAGGATAACTCATTGTCCCATTACGCTCATTGTAACGTTACGATCGGAGCGAGAGCGATACACGAGCGAGCGAAAGGCACGTTATGACGTTTCACGTTAAACTATCGTCCGTAAACCGACTTTACAGACAACCAATTTTTAATTATGAATAGGCTCGGCAACAATTATGTGAGGCTTATAGCTCGGTTTTATTAGATGAGATGCAACTCTACTCACCCTTCGGAAATTTGCCGGCGTAATGGTTTTACAATTAATTTGGTTATCAATGGTATCGACACTAAATTCGTCGTATTGAGACACCTACTCGTCTTGTATGTGCCAAATAATACTCGTCACTATTTAGTTAAAACGTTAAACATTTTATTACAATTAATAATATTGAAAGTTTTAATTTCACAATTTCACACGGCCTCGATGGCGTAGTGGTGAGTGTAACCGACTGCCACGCCTGAGGTCGCGGGTTCGATTCCCGCACAAGTCAAACATTTGTGCGCATGAACATGGATGTTTGTCTTGGTCTGGGTGTTTCTATGTATAATATGTATGCATTTACAAAAAAAAAAAGGTATATATGTATGTTTATCCATTGTCTAGTACCCATATTACAAGCTCTGCTTAGTTTGGGCTAGATGGTGTTGTGTGTATGTGGTAGAATATTATTATTATTATTACAATTCACAAGGCAAATTAATAATTTAAAAAATATTTAATTAATACTTGTTAATTGTGAATGTAATAAATGAATAAAGACTGTTTATAAAATCACAACCTCTAAGTCACCCATCTAGCTTTTGACCTTGATAAACTAAATAGTAAAATAATAAATACGAAATATATAATTCGACTCAAAAAAACTTAAGATCTCAATCGAATTTAGCCAATGCCGAGTCGATGCTAATAAATCGTTGAATTATCTTTCTTGGCTGTTTATGTGGCACCGACTTTTAATTGCTCAGATATGATTGGGAAGTTAGTTAAAACTTAATCGATTATTTTATAAATTTTTTTTGAAATCGATTTATTCTTTGTGTTAACAGTTATTACTTTACAATTTTCGATCATTTACCAAAACCATAAGCTGATCAGTGTAAACTAACATATAGGTATAAATTGTTAAAAAACAGTAGTTAAAAATGGTAAAATGAGCGTGAGTCATCTTTGCCGGACCCCAATGATAGCCAGAGACACATGCTAAATACGTTTCGTTGCTGTTTCTCGTTGAGGAATTATCGTTAGATATTGTCCAAATTTATTTGAGGCCACTGTAAGGCCTTTCAAACAAAAGAAGAATAATTAGAATCGATTCATAAGAAAAGTTATTGCCTAACATACATATATAACAATATTAATAACTAAAGTTTACGTCAAATTTCTAAATCGCATGATTCTAAAGATAAGAAACTGACATTCACAAGAATAATATTTAGTAATTCAAATGAAGCAAAATCAGCAGTGACACTTTAAAACTACATTTTCTCGAAATCTATACGATTTTAATTGCTACATTCTGATATTTTCTGTCATAAAATTCGACGTTAGAAGGGATAATATGCTGTTTTAATGTTTGTATGAAGAGAAGAAGAGAAAAGAACGTCATGATCAATCAAATGTTAGACTGCTCAACAAGATAATGGAGATCTAGAATAATATATTTTTCAACACTGAAAATTCAGTAGGAAAACCGTGATAAGTATTGTAGTGCATGTAAAATATAGAATAATAAGTTAACACATTGATGGACATCATTCCACTGTGGCTCGTACTCTTAGCCACATCTCCTATTCAAGCCAGGTATATAATACTGATAAGCGCTACGTTCCCATATATGTAATGACAGACAGCTGATGTATCCGACTGATATTGTTATCGTGAAGCATTAATTACGGCGGACGCTCCCTCGGTTAACTAACATTGACAGACATCAATGTTCACACATACGGTATGTTAGAACCGATATGTAGAAGTTTAAAAACTACGCAGCGGTAGACTAGTGGGAGACCGTTAGACTGCCACGCAGAGATCTCGAGTTCAATCCCAAGGCATTTTTGACTTTTTCAAGTTATGTGCGTTGAAGAATAACATCGTGAGGAAACCTGCATGTCTGAGAGTTCTCCATAGTGTTCCCAATTATATGTGAAATCCGCCAACCAGCTCTGGGCCAGCGTGGTGAACTACGGCCTAACATTTCTTGCATTGAGAAAAAGCTCGTGCCTAGCAGTGGGACAGTTTATATACGGGGCTGATATTATTATCCCGGCTACGTGCTAGAGGAGTGTTTCCTCGCGAAAGCCGGGGTATGCTTGTTTGTTAGGGCGGATATTTGCTGTCGCCGTCTACAATGCCTAGAGGACCCTTCCTTCTCTGTCCTTTGAGTACACGTAGATCATGGCTCTTTCAGCCAAATCTACATGTGCCTCTACCGATCCCATTCAGGAGACGTTGAGACAACTCGACTCTTCAATTACCTGAGTCAGGTGGCAGACGATGGGCAGGAGCGGTTTCCGAACGCTGAGTTGGTGTTCTTGGGAGATTTCAATGCCCACCATGAGACCTGGTTGGGTTCTCCCAAAACAGTCCACGCGGGACGAACTGCCCATGCGTTCGCTCTCACGCATGACCTGTCTCAACTGGTACTCCAGCCCACCCGGATACCAGATATTGCAGGTCAGGCGCCCTCTCTGCTCGATCTGCTGCTGACGAGTAACCCGAACCGGTACAGTGTGTCGATTCGTGCTCCTTTGGGCACCTCACACCACTGTCTGGTTTGTGCCACAGCTGTTGTTGTTACGCCCCCACGACCCGAGGAGGCAAGACGACGACTGTGGCACTACTCGTCAGCAGACTAGGATGGAATGCGGGAATACTTCGCATCCATCCCTTGGGCTCAACGCTGCTTTGAGAACAGGGATCCATCAGAGAGCGCTACTGCTGTCGCTGGTGAAATCATCCTGGGTATGGAATATTATATTCCATACAGTGATGTCACGAGCGGCGGCAGGAAAAGGCCCTGGTTTGGGCGTGAATGCGCCGATGCTGTTGAACGTAAACAGACAGCGTATCGCGCTTGGACCAGGGCTCGCACTCTCCACGACCCTAACGTGGATCACCTGAAGGCAGCGTTCAACCAAGCCACAAAGGTCTGCAAGAGAGCATACTTAAGAGCGGATGCCCAGCGCGTCGCACGGTTCGGCCAGGAACTAATGGCGCATCCTACGGGCAGTCGTAGCTATTGGCGCCTGGCCAAAGCCGTGCAGTCCAACTTCTGCCAGACCATGCTGCCCCCTCTGAGGTATCCGAATGGATCACTGGCTCATCGGCCGCAGGAGAAAGCAGATCTGCTTGCAAATCTCTTTGCGGCCAACTCCCGAATCGATGACTGCGGTTCGCAGCCGCCTAACATTGCCAACTGCGGCTACACCATGCCTGATATATGTATCAGGCAACGAACCGTTCGTGCGATACTGCAGTCTCTCGATGTTCGGAAAGCCAGTGGACCTGACGGCATCCCCAGCTGTGGTTCTTAAAAAATGTGCAGCGGAGTTGTCTCCCACACTTACACGCCTATACCGGACGTCTTACGTCGCAGGCATTGTGCCTGGGGCTTGGAAGGAAGCTAACGTTCAACCGATTCCCAAAAAGGGGGACCGTTCCGAGCCAAGCAACTATCGACCCATAGCTATCACCTCGGTGCTTTCCAAGGTGTTCGAGCGGATTATAAACACCCAAATTGTCCGCTACCTGGAGGATCAATCGTTGATCAATGATCGCCAATACGGCTTTCGGTCTAAACGATCAACGGGTGATCTTCTAGCGTTCGTCACGCACCTCTGGGGTGAGGCTATGGACAAGCACGGCGAGTCTTTGGCTATCAGCCTTGACATAACCAAAGCTTTCGACAGAGTCTGGCACCGGTCTCTTCTTTCCAAGCTTCCGGCCTATGGCTTGCCCCCTCAACTGTGCACCTGGATTGCAAGTTTCCTGCAGAAGCGTCGTATTCGGGTCCTTTGCGACGGTCGCGCTTCCAAATTTATGCAGGTCAATGCAGGAGTGCCTCAGGGTTCTGTCTTATCCCTTACGCTCTTTCTTCTGCATATCAATGATATGTTGAATCTCGGCAACATACATTGTTATGCAGACGACAGTACCGTGCATGGGCGATATCTCGGACATCCTGGGGCCAAACAGGCTGAGGTTGAGGGGAAAAGGCAGAATCTTGTCGTTGAACTTGACCGGACCTTGGACCGCATCTATGAATGGGGTGCCAAGAACTTGGTCGAGTTCAACGCCAAGAAGACCCAGGCATGCGCGTTCTCAACAAAAAAGTCTCCGTTCCTTCCCCTCCCTTCTCTGAAGAACACTCCACTGGTGATACTTGACAGTCTCTCCATCTTAGGTATAGATCTTTGCCGCTCCCTTAATCAGAAAACCTATATCGAGAGCGTCATTAAGCAAGCTTCGCGAAAACTCGGAGTTCTGAACAGGGTGAGGCGGTTCTTCGCGCCTGGGCAACTGTGCCTATTGTATAAGGCACAAGGGCGCCCTTGCGTGGAGTACTGTTCTCATCTTTGGGATTGCTCCGCGCAGTACTTGCTGGACGCTCTCGACCGGTTACAGCGGCGGGCTGTCCGTATCATCGGAGATCCAGAGGTCACGAGTTCACTGGAACCTCTGCAACTCCGTAGAGACATTGCCTCATTGGCATGTTTCTATAGAATATACCACGGGGAGTGCTCTGAAGAGTTATTCCACCTTATCCCGCCCTCCCCTTTCCTATCCAGAACAACGCGTGCTGGGCTCAGATGCCATCCTTACACGGTAGAGTCGATTAGAGCGCGTACCAAAAAGTTTGGGTCCTCATATCTCTGCCGAACGACCAAGGCATGGAATTCTCTGCCAAGGCACGTGTTTCCTTCTTCCTTCAATCCTGGGTTCTTTAAGCGGGGCGTGAAAAAGCATCTTCTCAAGCCGTCAAAGTAGAGACCTCAACATCGCCTCGGCTACTGTGGGGGCGATGTGGAGGCCACTGCTCTTAGACCACACGACTGCTTACCATCAGGTGGAGTGTGGTCATTTTGACGAGCAAAATAAAAAATAAAAAAATATATATATATAAAAAATGTTGGCAAAATTTACAATATATAGTGAAACTTACCCAATACACCTAATCTAAAGTTGATAGTGACAACCACGATGTTGCCATGCGCCGCTAGCGTAGTGCCATCGTACGCGTTGCCGGAGCTCCATTCATAAGACTCGCCGTGCACGAACACAAGGCAAGGTAGCCCGCCCCCCTCGCCGTCACCCTCACCCCCTGCACAACATAAACGTTTCCATCAAATACTACCGAGAATAAAACTCAAGATAAAAATAGAACAGCATGATTGTCTGTTTGCTTGTAAATTGGAAAGTTATATATAATATTATGTGTAAGGTATGATCGTGAGCGCGATCCATATTTATACAACAAATATCATCTGAAAGCTTTGGATATGAGACTCCAGTATACGTTATTACACTTTTTAAATGGTTTACACAAGTGCCTACGTTTATTCAACTAACTTATATCGCGAAGTTGCGAGCTAAGACAACCATATCAATCAAAAGTAAATTCTATAGGTATTATTAATGCGTTTTCGAGGTTATCAATAAAATCAGCATATTATTATACATCTAGACGACAAAAATCCATGTAAAATTGAGCACGTGTAAACAAAATGTACCCTGTAAAATGCACACAATATGCAGTACAATGTAGCGTAAAAAAATTTACCGCCACGCACTGGATTATTGAAGACAGGCACCGCATAGACTCTTGAATTGTAGATATGGGGTGTCTCAGCCTCACTTCCGCACTGCTTGCAGGGGGCAGGATGCACTGCAATGCACTACGGAATTGAGGCCTCGACACCCCTCCGCCGCGGATAACACCCCGCTTCCTCTTCAACGATGCGTCTTCTCTGTCATCTTATGTGACTTCCGTAAGTGCTTGCTTTCATTTATCTCGTACAATACAAACTACACATAGGCAACTACACATTTACTTGTAACTTTTGAAGTATGTTAAGTGCTCACGGCTAAGCCAGCGGTGCATAAATTATAGCTGTGTCAAGTTTAGACGCAGGTAAATATTCAAACTAGTTCTACAGAATTGGGAACTCGAGTTAAATATAGCACATCAATATTTGAGTATTTCCACAACTAAGAAGTAGGTGTACGCTCTATATATCCGTGATTGACGCTCATGTATTTTCTAGCAGGATTCGATAACACTAGAATAACATTATCTATATATTAATACGTGAAGCAAAAGCTTTGTACCCCTTTTTACGAAAATTGCGCGGACGTAGGAGTAAGAAATTTGGCACAGTTAAAGTTTATATGGATTATTAGAAAGAGTGACGAATTTTTATAAAATATGCATTAGAAATACATTAAATTAATGAAAAAACATTACACGCACACAACTATGCATTTGACACACACAGTGGGATCGCGTTCGTAATATTTCGGCATGGTTCGGCTGATGTCATACAACTTCGTAACTATGGTTGGTGCAAGTTCACGGTATTGGCCATTAAATTTTAGAGTTTATCTATATGAATAAGCTATCTACTTATTGTAAAACAGAGTACCATATTTGGTTGGTGCTTAATTATAGTAACTGTTTATGGTTTATAACGACCACTTCTATTCATAGTTATAATAATTTGTGAAATACAGCTTGCTCGATATACATAGTATTTCAAAAAGAAAATTGTGTGGCACTTATCTGAATTGTCTTACTATATCATATAGGTACAAAAATATATTAATTTTAACTTTTTATGATCCTTTATTTAAATCAATTATGGTCGAATTTCGACCACTGGGAGACTGCTAGTTTATATGAAACCTTACATGATTACTTTTAACAATGTAGATAAAAAGTGTTCACACTACATACTTTTAAGTCAAGAGATGGACGTTGCGTTAAATTTTATATTTCCAACAAATGCCAAGTCTTGAAATAAATTCCGTTAAATACGTTGAGGATGTGGAATATATAGAGGATTAAAAAGAGCTGAGCTCTAACTACATGGAAAGCACACGTAACCTTTGCAATGCGGATTAAATCCTTTTTAACGTGCTCTGTGAGGCACTAAGTATGTCGCTACTGTACCTGCAAAATCGTACTAGAGATTGTTGATTGAACTCTTTAATCAAGGAATAATATTCCGTTCACGTGTCAAATGAACTTTAAAAAAATATATCAAATAAGAAATCTACACAAATATCAAGTAACAATAAAGTGACAACTTTTTACGAAATAGCCTTCCGGGTCAATCGACAATCTATATGACAAAGAACGTTGTAGGTTAAAGACACACGGATCGATCATCATACGAGAGTCCCATGCCCAATAGTGAGATGTAGAGAGTTAATAATAATACTGAAATATATAAATCGTGTCGGTGATTGATTCTGGTTTCTTTCACGAAACAAAAGCAGTTAAATGGCGTGTGAATGATAAGCAGATGATTCGTTCAATATTCTTTTCTATTGTTTATAGGAATTGAATAAGATGACTGGCATCGGTTGCTATAGCTACTTATTTCTACACAAACTAGCTGTACACAAACCTGGAACGTCGTTTTTGCAATAGTGCATAAAATATAATGATAAATAATTTATTTAATCAACATTAAACAAAATGCCCGCAAAACAATTAATGTTTCACATACCTTTCAATGTCGAAATATTATATTTCTATACCTATTGAAACCAGTCACTCTACAAACGACTTAACGCAAACGGAATACTAAGAAATATTTCACTCTCATACCTGTTCGGCAAGCAAACAAAACAAACTTTTAAGAGCTAGGCACGTAACTGCTTATAGAACAAAGTTTCTTATAAAATTACTGAAAACTTTCAAAGTTCCGCTTAAATATTATCACAACCAACAGAGCAAATAAATGCTGCTTGATTTAACAAATAAGACGAAAAGTTATAACATACTTACTTTAGTTTACCTAAAAATTCGTTCGATGCAAATTCGTTCGATGCTCACTCTGAGTTTCATCAACATAAAGCTACGAGACGCTCTATTCGAGTAATTTACTTGTTATAATGACATTTGCTATTAAAAGAAACGAGTGTAGGAATATCATCCTTCCCATACTCGATTGACGATTTATTTGTCGTCACTATACAACCATAAAATTAGTACATATGTGAGCAGTGAACAACAATAGTATCATTTTTAAACTTTCGCGTTGCATGACATATATATAATATGTAACGGGTATTAACGCGATCATGCATAATGTTTACCTTTTTAAGCTTGACGTTTCAACCAGGTTACACCGGCCGTGGTCACAAGCAGTCAGCTTGTGACCACGGCCGCCCAACATTATGCATGATCGCGTTAATACCCGTTACATATTATATATATAACAATAGTATCATCTAACTGAGGCAGGTGATGGTAATTGTACCGATCCCAAATAGCGTGAACTACAAAGGACTAGACACGTAAAATTCCTATAGCGACGCGGCTATATGACAGTTATAGATGTAACTCTTCTTTTCCTAGTTTTTTAATTAATAAACAACTGTAATGAGTAACTCACAATCGACATTTCTAAATAAATTATCTTCGTCAATTGTTAAACACGCATAGCACAACACTGAATAACAATACAATAATACGGATTGCTATTCGATTACAATCGTATAAATATAACAATCCAATAAAACGATATGTTTTGCAACAATCAGGCATCGCTAGCAAGGAAACAAGATGCTATGGTGAAGTTTACGAGAAGATCATATAACGAACAATAGAATGTTCCAGACTGATAGTTTCACTACTCTTATAGTAGTGAAACTATCAGTCTGGAACATATATCTACCAAAAAAGAACAGTTGAATGATATTAAAACCACAACAGAGAAACTGATTACTGAGAATAATATCTTTAATGCAAAAATGGAAAGTCTTAAAACTGCTGTTAGCAATACCCAGAAAAAATTTAAGTTTTTGGAGAGTGATGTTCATATCCTGCAATCATTTGCTAATTCTTTATCGGCATCGTCAGAAAACCCCGTAACTACTTGTGATGAAAAAATGGCTGACGTCCAAGAGCGTACAGAACGTAGCAAGAATGTAATAGTCGTTGGCATTGCTAAACCGCGCTCAGTCAATATAGAAAAGAAGAGAGAAGCAGATAAAAATGAGGTTAAAACATATTGTTAGCCATAAATCCAACCTGTCCTGAAAAATTATACTTTTAAAAAAGTATGACGTGAATAAAACACATTATATCAAAGTTAATTTCACGTCTCAAGAAACAGCTCAAAACATATTAAAAAGAAGGTCAAATTTCAATGATAATACTATAAGAATCTACTCTGATCGGACATCAAATCAGCAGCAGGTTATGTTAAAATTACGAGAAGAATAATTGCCCAAAATAATTAATCAACTATTAAAAAACTAGATGCAACAGAAATTACAATAAATAGTGCAAAAGAAAACAATTTTATAACCTATGAAGTCTGTACTAAATATGCTAATTTAACAGTTGCTAAAAAAACGCTAAAATTCTTGTACGCAAATGTGCGAAGTTTAGTTAAATCATGAAAATTGGACGAAATAAGGTGTGTCATATAATCGATTCAAACTACCGTACATGTGATAGTGTTAAAGACGAAAACCAAGCTCACAGGTTAAAATTACCGAACTATGTACACTACTTCAACTACAGAAAAAACTCACGTGGTGGTGGAGTTTCCATATATATTCACAAACACTTAAAGCATGATATTATATTAGATGAAGAATGTGAAGATGGAAACCACTTTTTGTGGGTACACTTGGACACTCTTTCTCTGGACATCGGAGCCATATACAAACAACCAGCGTCGAATACCAGCAATTTTCTGGAGTGCTATAATCAGCAACTTGCGAAAAGAAAACGAGCTATCATCTTTGGTGACCTTAATCTACTTAGTACTGAAGACTCTGTAAAGGAACACAAAGCAATGCTGCGAGAGAAAAATCTGAAAATGTTAAACAAAATCTGCTTGGAATATTGTATGCGCGAAACAGCAACAACAAAAACTATTTTAGATCATGTGGTTACAAATTTACAAGACAATACATTCCAAATATCTATAATTGATTCTTCTCTATCTGACCACAAACAAATATATATTGAGATAAACAGAGCCTAGCCTCGAAAGAATCGATATTATAATGACGCTTTTAAAAATTGTAAGGAAAGTCCTTAAAAAATTTGGCAACTTATTAATAGGCTTTCTAGCAATAAAGCTGAAACATTTGTTCTTCTCCACAATAGGTATTGAACTAGCTAAAAAAATACCCCAATACTTTCATACTTATCGTCTATCATACGCATCTAATAAACACAACTCAGACCAATTATTGTCAAAACTAAAACGAACCTCTCCATGTGAAATAATTAAAATATTAAACAACCTC
Source organism: Catocala sponsa (assembly GCA_963564715.1). Classification (NCBI taxonomy): domain Eukaryota; kingdom Metazoa; phylum Arthropoda; class Insecta; order Lepidoptera; family Erebidae; genus Catocala; species Catocala sponsa. The sequence goes on from OY751331.1 coordinate 16,812,821, forward strand.
AAAGTAAACACTAGCTCAGGTATACATGGAATTAGCACAAAGGTTGTGAAATGTACTGGAGAACTAATAGCAGAAATTCTTTCAAATTGTATTAATAAATGCATAAGCGAAGGTTATTTTCCTGATTCTCTTAAAGTTGCGAAAGTTAGTCCCATATTTAAATCAGGTAATACAATGGATCCTAATAACAACAGACCCTATTTGTACTACCAGTGCTACCAAAATTTTTTGAAAGAATATTACATAACCGTTTAAATTAGTTTTTAACATCCAATAATCTATTATATAAAAAGCAGTCCGCGACTGTAGACCTGGTAACAAATATAATATTGACCAAGACAAAGTAACTTTAGGACTATTTATAGATTTAAAAAAGGCGTTCGATATCGTGAGCCATGAAATACTTTCATCAAAACTGAGAGCAGAGAGACTTAGGTATTACGGATGCATGTTATGACATTATCAAATCATATCTATCGAATAAATCTCAAGTTGTGAAAATTGATAAACATCAAAGTGAACCTAGATCCATTGCCTGTGGCGTGCCTCAAGGGTCAATTTTAGGTCCATTACTATTTGTAGTCTACATTAACAGTACAAATAGGATTGGATTAAAGGGAGACCTCACTCTCTACGCCGGCGATACTAGTTTATTCTATTGCGGTAATTCGGCAGACATAGTAGCTAATCAAGCTCAACATGATCTGAATATATTACATACCTGGTTACAATCAAATTTGTTGACTATTAATGCCTCAAAAACTCACTACATTATATTGTCTGCAAAGAACAAAATATTGGGAGCTACAGTCCTTTTTAATCATTAACGGTGAAAGATAGATCATAGACTTACATGGAAGCCATATTGATTAAATTCGTACTAAATTAACGTCATTATCAGGTGGTCTGCGATCCGTAGTTATGTGTCTACCAAAAAAACGTAAAATACACAATATATAATTCCCTGGTATAATCCCACATTGACTATTTAATTGAAGTGTGGGGATCAGCAGCTAAAAGTAATTTAAAACAACTACAGACCTCACAAAAACATAAACATAAACTGATAAACTGATAAATTTTTTATTCCGATATGATTATTTAACACCTACTTTGAAAATTTATAAAGAAACTGGATTAATAAACCTTGCTCAAACCAATAAATATAATACTAGTATTTTGATTAGAAAAATTTGACAAAATATATCCATTCCCAACTGACATTTACAAAAAAGACTTTCACAAACGTCTGACTAGGCAGACCAAATAACATTTGTCTGAGATTGCCTAGGACAGATTATGGGAATATATAATAAGTTGCCTAAAGATAATAAAGAAGCTGAAACATTATTAACATTTAAGAACTACATTAAACAAAAAACTACATTTAAAAAAAACTACATTAAAAAAAAAACATTTTTCAAAGGATTTTTCATTATTAAATAGGTATTGAAAATATTGCATGTGCTAACACTAACCAACACTACATTTATATTATATGACTAAGAAACACATAGATAAAATAACATACAATCCCAAAAATAAAAACAAAACACTATCCTTTTTATTAGCATAAAAAAACACATAACATTAATTTTTACTGATACATATCACTAAGTCATAGGCCTTAATAACCATGCAATGTTTTCTTCTCGAGCGCTTTTTAAGTTACAACATTACTACCTGATACATTTTAAACTTTAACTACAACTACCTTACTAACTACGCTAATTGGTTATCATAATATTTTTGTTTACTATTGTATTTTTCTCTTTAAGTGATTATTGTAATCTTGTGAGAAAAATAAATGTCTTTAACCGTAACCGTAATATTCATATACAACACTAAAAATAATATCAGATTTATCGCAAATGGATGTTTTTTACTTAACTCCTAGTTCCAAATTATTTATTTTGTGATTTAAAGTACTAATATGTTATAACATTGTTAAAACACAATATAGTTTATTTACAGGTTGTTTTAAGAAAACATTTACCAACAATAACTTAACTGGTTATATCACATCGCATGATAGCCTAATGTTGATTGATGACGTTAGCTAGGGACTAATTCATTTAGATAATTCAAACACACGTGTTTACATGAACGTAAACAAATAGTTTAAGATTAACTGATGGCACACAGCAAGAAGATATGGATACCTTCAAAGCAAAGGAAATCACGGGCAACAACTACTATTATAACGAAAACCTTAAAGAACAATAAGACAGTTCTTATATTCAAATTATGAACTACTTTTATGAAGATGAGATTTTAAGAGGGACTTGTTTAACAGACATTGAATTAGCCGCGCAATGATGTGAATGAATTATATGAATAAACCGCTGTCAAGGATTAATGATCACCACAGGCCACGCCGTCGTTGCCGCTGTATTATGTTGATACCATTGTTCTACTCTATTAGACAAACGCTACAAAAGAAAAATTAGGTGCAAAAGCTTGCTGCAGCTAAGGGATTGCTCTTTGTTTTGTAGCAACGCCAAAGGAAAGGATACACGTATAAAATTATATGAAATGGCTATCGTTGCCTCACAATGATTGCTGGCTAAGAACTTTGATTACAATGCTCACCATTTACAGGCACATAAAGGTTGACGTAAAGACAATCCTCGCTTTGGTTCGCCAGGACGGGTAAGAGTCGTTCGAGCTGCCGGATTCTAGCGCGGGGATGCAATAGCAGCGCGTCGTCACGCGGCGCCGCTGCGGGCGGGACTTGCGGGCACGCCGGTCCCGACGCGTCCGCCAGCCGCGTCGTCCGCCACTGCGACGGGGTCACCGGCGGCATGTATCTATGGAACACACTCCTGTTTTATCCTAATGCATTAAGAGCATTTATAAACGATATGTTTTTGAAGATTTCGAGAATAAAAGGAAATTAGTAAAATAATATTTACCTGAGGCTACCTAACGGTGGTGTAGCATACGGCACGCCAAGGTAGGCTTCGACTTGCGGATGCGAGTGGACGACGATCCCGCGCAGCGGTCCGTACTTGGTCCGCACGACGCGCGTGCTGTACTTATGCGCTGAGAGCGCCGCCGCGCAGCAGACGAGCCACGCGAGGAGCGCGGCGCGGTCCGCGCGCATCACGCGCACGGCGCGGGCGCGAGCGCGGGCGCGGGCGACCCGCCGCCGGCTACGCGCGCGCCCCTGCGCATCACGCGCCCCGCCGCGCACTCGCGCACGCGCAAACCCGCCGCCCCGCGCGTTCCCTGCTCATCATACGACCCTCACGAGCCCTCGCACACTGACATTACATATCGTTACGCTCGGATCTTCTAAGCATCGAACGATACCTTTTCAGTACTACAAAGCTAGTGACACTTACCCGGTTCATGTTTTTGGCGCACTGCTAATGATTATGGCAAAATTAATCATTTGCGCTACCTGCAACAAAAGAACGATGGATTAACGACAAGTAAACGTCGTTAGAATAAATAAAATTGATAATTAATCATGTGACTAATACAGCGAGGCAAATTTTCACGAAATCTCCATTTCAATCAAATATGAGCGCAGTGAGCGGGGCCGATGGAGTAGGTAATGTGAAATGTTTACCTAACATACCTAACCCGACGTTTGTAATTTAATGTAACACAAACACGACAACAACGTCGTATTTCTAAACGATATTTGCCGTTTCCGTAGCGGACCCAGAGCTCCACCGACACTCCGGCAGCGGACCGAGCGCAGACGTTCAGTTCCGCACCATTTATATAACCAAAGACTGATTTTCATTGCAATTAAACCTGAGTACCTCATTGAATTCAATCTTATAAACGAAAGTGTTTACATCGATAAACATTAAACAGATGTTTGTGGAGTGAATGGTAACTGTCGAAATATTAAGATACTACTAAAATCTGTTTGTAACATATTCAAGTCAGGTCGGATCACCGAATAGAAGAAACATTTATCTGGTCTGTGGATCGGATCAATCTACCGCTCTCACTTTTATAAGTACCTTTTAGTTTAGGTAGATAAACTACAATAGTTTGGAGGTTAAAGAATATGCGATTGTGTTATTGTCACTATACTACAATTATGTACAAATTGTATACGCAATATAATAACAACAGATTTCTGCTACATATGTACAGTGTACCTGTACACTGACCAGAGATTAAACGCAAAACATATCAAATCTGTGTCTACATGATTTGGTAATATTTACGAAACATCAATTATACAAAAGCAGACATTTATCGGTGACACAACGATGATATTTGCGGGCGTTTTTGGTCGCGCAAGTGGCCTACAAAGAGCGGTACGCGTGAGGGGGATGTATCATCAATCACTCTCGTGACATGCAGAAGCTTTGTGGTCGCTCCGCAGTTTGCAGCGCGTCCATTGATACTACCATTGACCTCTGGTGCGAAATATTTTAATAAATTTCAGTATTTTGTCAGTATCATTAAAGTCAAAATTGCATAATAAAAGGCATCATCTGGCACAGTTACAAGTGTTTAAAGTTCATGATAGCCAAAACAGAGGACATTAGCAGAACCATTATGAATCTTTCAAAAGTCACCAGCATTAACAAAACCATTACGAACATTTTAATCAACAGCTATGTGATAATAAAGATGTAGGAAGTGACTCGACCCATGCAAATCGTTTATTTAGCATTTTTTCAGTAAGAACAGGCCAGTAGTCAGGACTTTAATACAAAATTAATGTTGTCAGATTATAATTTAAAGTAAATAAGAATCTTATCAAAAATGTATCAAACTATAACTACTTCGTAATGAAAAATAAATTATTATTAATACGAATGTGAGTGTGTTTCTTTCTTTGTTACGCTTTCACGCCTTAACTACTCGACGATTCATCATGAAATTTTGAATAAACGTTGTCAGGGTTACAGAACAGGACATACCTTTCATCCAAAAATAATAATTTTGCCGAGGAATAGAAAATTGACATAACCTACATTTATGCGAGCGAAGCCGTGGGCAAAATGTAGTTTTAAAATAAAGTTAATTGTGTCAATTCAGTTGGCTATGATACATTTTAGTGTATTTATTGATTTCTTAACGTGCAATATGTCGCCATTAAAACTAAGCTTTATTGCGACGTTTTCATAACGTATCTAGACCGAGGAACGTGCTTACTTCGTTTCAGTAATAGCCAATTTTAAAGAGTGAACGAGCTTTCATTATTGGAAAGCTGATATACGTTATTAATTGCATATTGTGAAACTTTAAAATCTCGACGTTCTATTTTCCAAAATGTCGGCATCAATTTGTGGGTAATATGTTAATCTTTTTAAGCATACCCGGCTATGGGTGTCACGCTACGCTCAAGATAACACGCTGATTAGCTAGCTTTCGCTCATAGCACAGCTTGTGATTGATCGTCTACTTAGTCAACTAAAGCATGCGGTTTATTACCTGCTAGCTTTGTATTTTGATGCTCTTGTATTATTTACTAAATACGACGACTGAATGTATAATTTTTATGGTGTCTCTTTTATACTCATGCGTATTGAGAACCAAGATCAATGGCGGCATTCTAGGTCGTAATTAGGTAAATAGATTTGTTAAAAAACTACCCTTAATTGTATTCACCTCCAAAGCAAATGATATGATTCTCTTTTAAACGCATTTTTTCTAGTATTTCAATCGATCTAAAATATTAAACTTTTAACACCAAAGAATAGATTTATCAACCAATTACATATTGTTAAATCTAGTCTTAACAAAGTTACATTAAAATTTGGATCCGTTAATTATTTATACCACATGACATTAAAAATAAATTTATATATAAAATAAAAGCAGAATGTGAGCCCTTATCCCTTAACACGCATCTGTAATTGCCAACCCGATCTATTTCGGAAAGTTTCCATGTCACCGAAAGCGAAGTTGAGATTATATAACTCGCAGGTATTCACAAAGTGTTAATTAATTTACGTTGGAGGAAATTATTTTAGGATACATCTTATTGATAAATAACGAAAGAACACGTTATTAATTGTTACGTGACTTTGGTTTCATTAGGAGGGATTTTCAGATGAGATAAACTCTGTAATCAATTAAATTAATGAGCAAAGTTAAAAGCAGAGCATAAAGTGTTTTATAATTGAAGTGGATTTGATATATGTATAAGTATCTTACTTATCTAATTTTAATGTTGCGACGCCATATTTTCATTATTCATGTCTTTAAAGTGTTTCTATTGCCAATGAACGAAAATCACATTTACAAACTGAGAACATTACCACGGATTATATTATAAAGCTTTACCTATATATTGGATCATTGCCTATGAAATTACCGTTTACAATTAAGAAAATCGATATCATTAAATTTTTCATACAATTTTTCCATATTTTTTCATATTGCATTTGTAATTTCGTGACTTGGCCTTGCTATGTCTCAAATTATCAAAAATATTAACCATCATGTAATTATAGCAAATTATAGTCCATTCTCTAATAATTATGATTTCAAAATATCCATTATACATTTTAAAATTAGGTGTTAGAAATGGCAACTTCCGTGGTAAACACCTAATACTCACATTTAGTGCGGTTATTTCTACAATAGTTGTCATATACATAATAGCATTTTCATAATTAATATATTGTAGCAAAAATGTTTAACAAAAAATGACCATCAGAGGAAATTGAATGTGCCAAGTCTCGTGACAGCGGATCGAGTCCGCCGGGTGGTACGGCGGCCCAGGACAAGTAGCGAATTGGCGTCATCAATCACAACAGGACCGTCCGCCGCAGTGCTTTAATGGGCACACGCTTCTCCTCTGGTGCCAAATATGGTTTCATCAACATTATATCAATTACTTCGTACAAGTCAACACTGGACTAATTGTTAAAAGTATCAAAGTTTATATGATATATTATATTTACTATCTAGATAAGGAAACGAAAGCTAGCTATCAATAGATCCGTAAAATATGTCAATAGTATTTCTAAATAGGAATTCGGTTTTATAATCACAGTATAAAACACAGCTAAAAGTAAGTGCTGGTCCTAGTCCTACACTTAAGCAACCTGTCAAATTATTTTATGAAAAAGATAATATTACAATGAAGAATTTTATGTTTATGACTTAGTCTAAAGATAAAATAGCGTTGGTGTAGATTTTACGTAGGTAAGATAAAACTGATCTTCCCCCTTCTTTCTTACCTGCCCGTAGAAACATTTTTCTTAGAAATTATATATTGGATACCTAAAGAACAAATGAATACTTAAACTAAGCAAAGAGAATACTTCAAGCTTACAGTTTTAAGTCCTTAGATAATAATTAATATAATAATTCCATTCATTAAAAGTATCTGATGTTTTATAAATGTTTTTTTACTCGTCAATCAAAAGATAAATTCACGTAATAAAATTGATCTTATCTGTGTCATGAACATCACAAATTGTATCATCCTAAATTTTAAAAAAGAACTCAAATATTAACATAAATTGGACGTACTTTCTGAAAAACGTTCCAACCCACACTCAGGTCAAAATCGAGTTATTATTAGCAAATTAGTCACGGGCTAACTATTTACTAGCTGGAAAAATTTGGTAGCTCTACTATCACTCTAAATATGAAATCATAACTTAGTAGCCCAATTCACATGTATGAAGAAGACAAATAATTATTAAACTAAAAGCCCAAGCTGTGTGGAACAACTAAAGTAAATAAAGCCATAAATATTATTTTTAAATCTGATCCAAGCTGTCTGAAACCTTTTTGATTTTAAAAAATCCGATTGACCTCAGTAAAATACATGTTTTTCTAAAACGTTCCAAGCCATTTGAAATATTATTGATTTAAATACATGTTAGCGATCTCAGCCAAATAAATAATTCATTAAAATGTTCCAAGCTCTCTGTAATATTGCTGATTTGGTAATATTTACTATGACTAAATAGAAATTTGATTCTTCAAAACCTTTTAATTATATGGAATATTTTTAATCACTGTAATACTGATGTATTAAGGGTATATAACCTAATCGATGTTAGGTACCTTTAAAACAATAATTCATCTCGTTATTTTTGTTGTTTTCCCCAGTAAAATGGATATTAATGAAACTAAAATATCATACGGCTGTCCACATCCATACGTGTGTGGCAAAATGAATCTCAGAGACTTAATATTAAAAAGAGCCCTTGGTATAAATGATGAGTTTATTCCTAGTTTAATAACTGGTAAGTACATAAGTTTTTAAGTTAAACAAAAAACCAAAAAGTTTGTCAAACCAATTTTCAACTTGTGTTAAATAGTTGATGTGAATTTTATATTTATTTAGATTTTTAGAAGAAAATTCTGCTACAACAAGTAATACTACTTCAGAATTGAAGGAAATAAATCCGACTTTACAAAACCGGCTAATTAGCCAGGATTAAAAAAATTGTTCTAAAGATATAGTACCTAGTTAGGCCATCATCTCAGCCGAAAGACGTCCACTGCTGGACATAGGCTTACCCCAAAGATTTCCACATAGACCGATCTTGGGCCACCCGCATTCAACCGCTTCCCGCGACCCTTACAAGGTTGTCGGTCCACCGGTAGGTCGGTGGCGCGCCTACCTTCGCTACGTCTTCCGGTGCGTGGACGCCACTACAGAATGTTTCTGCCCCAACAGCTGTTTGTTCTGCGCGCTATATGCTCTGCCCTCTGCCACTTCAACTTGACTATCCGGAGAGCTATGTCGGCAACTTTAATTTTTTTGCGGATTTCCTCATTTCTGACTCGATCCCGCAGGGAAACTCCAAGCATAGCTCTCTCCATCGCCCTCTGAGTAACTTTGAATCGTCTGATAAGGCCCATAGTGAGCGACCACGTCTCTGATCCGTAAGTCATCACTGGCAGCCACACTGGTCAAAGACGTTTGTCTTGAGACTCTGCGGTATATAAGATACGAAGATATGGCGTAGCTTCCCGAACGCTGCCGAGCACCTTGGATTCGACGATTGACCTCTTTCTCGAAGTTGGACCAACCTAACTGGATCATTTGTCCCAGGGACCTGGGACAAATGATGCAGTTATCTAGGTAACCTCGAAGTTGTCGACAAGTATCTATATACTTGGCGGGAGACTCTACAAAGGCTATCGAGCATTATGCCGAGGACTACCATGACCTCAGCCACGACCACGATATCGTCGGCAAATCGAAGGTGAGGTGAGTGATGTACTCACCGTTAATGTTGATGCCGAGTCCTTTCTAATCCAAAAGCTTGAAAACATCTTCCATCGCGGTGGTGAATAGTTTCGGACATATGACATTCCCCTGTCTCACCCCTCGCTGTAGTTTTATCGGTTTCGAGCTCTGGTCTTGGAGACGAACTAGCATGGTGGCGTTTTCATACAAACACTTCAGCACTTCGACATACTGGTAGTCAATCTGGCACTTCGAATCGAAGGCTTCCTCATAGTTAACAAACGCAATGCATAAAGGCCGGTTATACTCTTCGGATTTTTTTATAACCTGCCGCAGCATATATATGTGGTCTATGGTACTGTAGCCTTTACGGAAACTAGCTTGTTCGGAGGCTGAAAGGCGTCTAGTCTACTCTCGAGAGAATTTGTGGTGATTAAAAACAGCTTGTAGACATGGCTCCGAAGTGAGATGGATCGTAAGTTCTTTAAAAGGGTTTTATCGGCTTTCTTAAATAAAAGCACCACAACACCTCTTTAACTAAAACTTGATCCTGTCATTTATAACATACAAAAGTATCATATTTAAAAAACATAATTTCACAAAGCAAACCGGGATTGAACTTTTATCACAATTATCTCAAAATGTTAACTTTGTGAGTTGGAACGTGTTTCAGGAAGTACGTCCAATTACATTACAGTTCACATTTGACGTTTATTAGAGTAGATCGAAACTGTATTTTGAAGATATTTTGTTAGGAGAATTGGCTCTCTGACTGAGACAATGCCTCAGAACTATTAATTTGGAATGTAGATATACCTACGAATAAGTTATATAGTGCTAGCTAACTAATTTTATTCAACACCTAATGTATTTATTTTACACTGACTATTTTTTAGCGTCGCAAAATGGAACTCTCAGAACAAGCGATCGTGTTTTTATTTGTTTTTACAGTATTAGTACCGACGCATGACAAATGCAGCAAAAACGACTCGTAACCTTTATGTTGTGGCTAAGAAACAACTAACGAACATGGATATAACATTACGTTTAAGTAAAATAAAATTATAACGTGCAAAATGAAAACGGACACTCAACACTAAGGTAAATAAGAAATATTGCGCACTATTTTGTAAGCCGATCCATCTTAAACCACCAAGGAATACGCTACACAGATCGCTATCAGCATACCGACAACATTGGCTCATCTAGACTAAATGGCAAAATAAATAAAAGAAGAAAAGTAGTGCCGCTTAAATTAACAGACTTACAATGACAAATGCACGATAAAATTTGATCATGGACTGTTTATTATGTATGGTAACAAATTACTTACTTATGACCATCGTTAACGTAATGGCATTCTGCATTTCACATTTCGCAATACATGCGTTCTCTTGTATTACGGAATTTAATAATAACTTCATTTCACATGTTATGTAATTTTGTTCGCTATATTTTACTTTATAAGATATTAATGTGGTTTAATTTTTCATCAACTGTAAAAGTTCAACGTTTCATAAAGAAGTAAAATACGGTTTCCTTTGTAACATGTTTAAAATAGAGAGGCGAATGACCTCGCATGCACTTTCTCTAACAAAATATGTACATACGAATTTAAGTATGAAAATGTATTTTGTGAATTTTAGCGTAGAACAATGTACGGAACGCCATTAATACCTATACCAATCTAAAGATGAATATTTCGACAAACAAGTAAATAGATCCAGAAGTAAATTACGCTGATGGGATCGACGTTTGAAAACGTATTTTATGGCTACCAGATTACCAGGCAAAGCCGGTACAGAAAAAGTTATTTAAGCAGTAAAGAATATTCAAAGCTAGATATATAACTTAATTTATAAGATATTCTATTTAAGCCGCGAACTTTCAAAGTAAGAGTTATCCTAAAGTATGCAGTATAATCTAGTACAGCAAAATTCGAGTAGAATTTATGTAAGCGAGGTTTAAAGTTTAGAATTGTGCTCATGCCGTAAAGAAAACCGAGCTTAAAATACAGCGCTAGTTTATTTATAAGTCGACTTTACGTAGGTCGGAACACCGCAATTATTATGCGACCACTTCTAACGCCAACTTATTTTTATTCTCACTAAACGTAACATAATTTCTACATTTATATTTTTATTTAGTACGTTCTAGAGCAGCGGTATGTTACCAACATTTGTTAACTGCTTCTGGATTCAGTTTCCTGATAACTTCTTTTAGATAATAATTCACGTTTTGTCAGAGTTTCTCAGACTATAAGACCTATGTCTATATATGTTCCCAACAACGTTGATTATAAAGTCTCGTATCCACTAGGCAACATTTGACGCGCAACACGTGACGCTCAACATGTTCGGCAGCGTTGCACAACATCACGCGACGTTGCCTGCTGGCGCGCTACATGACGCGCGGCTTGTTGTTTGTTTCCATGGAACATGCAGTTGAGCATCAAATGTTGTCAAGTGGAGACGTGAAAAAGCCACTGAAATCAACACTAGTTCCTCTGGCGACATGTTGTCGACGACTGATGCGAGCGAAATCATGTGTAGACAGACATCGTTGCTAACCAAAAGTTCTGCGCTGACTTTCAACACGTTGAGCAACATGTTGTACAACATGTCGTGCGCCAAATGTTGCCTAGTGGTTACTAGGCTTTAGGGTAACACTCAAATCTCGCGATCGGCACTTCAATTTATGTCGTTATGCCAATATAGCAATCCGGAACAATATTTCCTATATCTATATAGGTATACCGAATTAAATCAATTAAATAAACAGGATTATCTGGCAATTAACAGGCGTAAGTACAGTTTTTAATTTAAAAAGAAATCAAAATATTCTTCTGTCTGTGAGATATTATAAACATAAAGTTAATATTATTGTTAGGAGATGAAATGTATGCTACGACAACCAATGGCTGCCCTCAGGGTGGAGTACTCTCACCACTCTTATGGTGCTTGGTAGTCAATTCACTCCTAGAACAACTCAACAAAGGTCCGTACTTAACGGTCGGATATGCGGATGACTTGGTGAAACTCGTAAATGGAAAGTTTCCGAGTACAGTATCTAGTCTCATGCAGAAGGCCCTGATTATGGTTGAAAAATGGTGCAGTAGCAATCATTTATCGATAAACCCAGGGAAAACTACTGTCGTGCCGTTTACTAGAAAGAGGGATCTCACGGAGTTGGGAACTCTCTCCATGTATGGTACGCAGTTACAATGGTCCACGGAGGTAAAGTATTTAGGCATGACCTTAGATAGCAAACTAACGTGGAAACCTCATGTAGACAAAGTCATAGTGAAGGCCCAGCGAGTCTTTGGCATGATTCGCTCTACTTATGGGAAGACCTGGGGGCTAAAGCCCAAGGTCATCAAGTGGCTACACATGATGATGATAAGACCCATACTCACGTATGAAAGCATTGTCTGGTGGCCAAGAACCAAACTAGCTATATGCAGGAGCGCGCTGTCGAAGGTGCAGCGATTGGCCTGAATGGCTATAACAGGGGCGTTTCCAACCACGCCAAAGGCAGCGTTAGAGGTCCTGCTGGATCTAACGCCGCTACACATTGTTGTCGAGTCAGAGGCGATAAAGGCGCTACATAGACTATCTGTGCATGGGCTGTGGAGCGTCAATATGCCGGTAACTCGACACACAAAATTGGAGATTTCAAAGGATCTCAAAACGATTATGAGCATGGGATGCGACAAAATGCAACCATTGCATATATTCAAAAAGAATTTTAAGGTAAAGGTCCCCACGAGGGACGAATGGTGGCAAGGTTTACAATCCCCTGACAAGGGTTGTCACAACTGGTTCAGTGATGGTTCCAAAATGGAAACAGGATCGGGCGCTGGAATCTCTGCCAACGACTGTCAGGTGAGCCAAAGCATGGGCAAGTATGCAACAGTCTTCCAAGCGAAAACCTATGCTATAATTGCCTGTGCTCAGGAGAATATCAACAGTGGTGTCACTGACAGGACTGTGTATATTCTCAGTGATAGTCAAACTGCTCTCAAGGCTCTGGACTCGTGTAGGGTGGACTCCAGACTGGTCCTGAACTGGGTTAAGCTCCTTAACAAACTAGGCAGGAAGAACATAGTCAGACTGGTGTGGGTTCCGGGGCATGCAGGGGTGCAGGGCAATGAGGAGGAGGCTGATGAATTAGCCAGAAAGGGTTTGGAGCAACTGTTTGTGGGCCCCGAGCCATTCGTGGGACTCTCTGAGAGCACCGTAAAGGCAGCTTTGAATGAACACGGCAATGAAAAACACTGGCTAGAGTGGATGGCTCTTAGGGGTCTGGAACACTCCAAGAAATTCACTGCAAACGCAGCCACAGGCTTCACCCAGAAGTTCTGCGGGTATAGCAAGAGCTAAATGCGCCTGCTTACAGGAACGTTCACTGGCCATTTTGGCACCAACGATTTCCTGTGCAGATTGAGATTGACACACGATTCGATCTGCAGAGCCTGTGGTGAACAGGACGAGTCCATATGCACCTACTGTGTAAATGCGACGCGTTGGCTGGACTTAGGATGGGTCTTATGGGATTGGCATATATGGGATATGGCCAAACCCTGAAGACTTCAGGCTTCTCCCTCTGAATTGTACACTATGGCTAATGCAGTACATTCATAAGGAGATAGCTAAGGGATGAATCTTGGGGCTGACACAAAAGATCCCACTGGGTCGAAGTGTCGCCGGTCTATACTGACTGGCCCCCACATACAAGATAAACAGATAAGAAAATATTACTTCAAAAATCTACGGCAATTTCTATACACATTTGCATTGTAAATCCAGATGAAAATTCAAAGTGCTTCCCAGTATAACCTTAACTGTCGACGGGTTGTTAATGGATGCCAAAGTGCTAAACCTCAGCAGATTTAAGCTTTTCTACGGAACTAAATCCGAATGTATTCTTACCACATATGTATGTATAAAGTAAGTAGGTATTTACGGTGAAGCATGCATATGATTAAAGCATCAGCGTTGCGTAATAATTCAAATATCTCAAACATTTTCATAAGAATATCAATGCTTGGCACAAAAGAAATTCCATTCCTTGCTGATAATATATTCCAAAAATTCTTAATAACAAAGTTTGTCTCCTTTAAAATTCTAACGTTAGTGGTGACGAAATTTTTTAACACAAACAAGAAAGTTAAACAAAATTCCCATGAAATATAAACGATCAGTCATCGTTGACTCATAAATCATTGCTTCTTCAAGGGAATAAAGTTTTATTTATTTGTTTCGAAACAACCCATTCATTTCTTTGATTGGCCAATAAAATCAGTTGGGCTATAACAAATTTACAGGAGGATGCATGCATGCATTAAAATATTGCTCGTGAAACACAACTTAATAAATTCCATATCCCAGCAATCTCTACGCGTTGTTAAAATATCATAAAACATAGAGTGAAATATTATCGTTTATAATATACGTTTTGGTAAATACGAATTGTATTTTAACTACCAACAATTTATAGTTAATTTAATACAATTTATATTCGAATTTCTACGGTTACCAGTTTCTATATCATTAGGACGCCGCGAAATAGCCGTTCTAAATGAAGTGCCATTAATCAAATCTCAAAACCAACACCCGTTTACATAATTCTATCTAACCGTGGCGGGCGCTCCCTTGTATCCATTGTAGGGTTTTAGCATTGATGTTGTATGAAGAGCATTTAAAACCTTGAATTAATTTACAACAACATTTCTATTACGCAAAATAACAATTTAATCTGAGGGCCAATTCTGGTTATATAACCTGTTCAAAATAGAGCATTTATTTCAGTGTCATAAATATCACAAAAAGTATTCTCCAAAATTAAAATATACGTCATATGCTAACATAAATTGCATTTCAGTTTCATTTTACGTTTATATCACAAGTCCAGTTTTAACATTTTTAAAAACGAGTAGATATTGTGCCACTGCTTATTAATGCAATGGCTAATATAATATAATTCAGTTATATTGTTGGTTGAATCGCGGAAAGTGGTCTAACAATCGATTCCGAGTACGGAAGATGTTTTATGAGATTTTCTGTCAATAAACAGAATTGTATTTGCTTCCCTGTGGAGGTGAGAATTTCTGTCTAGCCTGTCTGGATATATAGGTGAAATTCTGCAAAATTTTATGCATAAAGAAGAACAAAAGGCCGTGCCATATATAAATATTCTCTGCAGCTCAAAAAAATATACAACAAAGAATATTTAATTCGACATTGAGTTTGAAAATGTGAAAGATTATGTTTCTCCGCGTACTGACTGTTGTGATTTGTGTACCTACAATCTATGTGTACATTGAGTACACAAATCAAAACTTTAAGTACTCTGTGTATTGTTGAGTTTTGTTTTCCTAAGTTCGCTGGCGCTTACCTATTCATTACTAAAACTTTTCTTTGTGTTCTGTATAATGAATTCAAAGCATAATTATGCGTGATGTACTGATTTGCGTAATACTGGCGCGAGTGTATGGCGACATAAGCTTTTTCTGTGCTTGTCTCATAAAGGTGGAGTGGCTCGATCGATATCGGCTGTCGGCTCGAGTGGCTTGTGAGAAGAAATGTGAGGCTATTTGTGCTAGGCCCGCTCTTCGAGTTGAGCACCCTCCGGCCGCGACCTGACGCCACCGCTGCTCCACCACACAAAATAAATTAACTAGACAACCTCATCCTGCATCCCCTATGTCCACAATCACCGTATTATACTAAGTACCTCATAAAATTGAGTGGAAGATACGATACTTACACGTAAAATTGATATTTTAGGTAACTTTCAAGAAAATGGCTAAAATTAAATGAAGTTTTGACTAAATACATGCTAATTAGTCATCATTACATATGTATTATAAAACAAAATCCTCCGCCGCGTCTATCTGTCTGTCTATCTGTTCGCAATAAACTCAAAAACTACTAAACGTAGGTATTTTCATGCGGTTTTCACCAATAGACAGACTGATTCACGAGGAAGGTTTAGATGTATAATTTGTTAAGATTTTCTAATACCTTTTCCTATTCATATAATTATATCACACATATTAAGATCATATAAATAACGGATATGAAGTTTGCTCTATTTCATTTTCAACCATTAATGAGTAAAGGCAAGAAGACGCGCGCCGTAGACAGTTGGACATAACTTTTCTTGATATTAGTTTACTGTGTTATACAATGGCGTATATACCTACATTAAATTTTGTGGTCATTGTAAGATTATTGCGGTAATATACACTTTTGAGTATATAATTTAAATAATGAATTAATAGTTTAAAATTAATTAATAAATATCTAATCTATAATTCATTAATGAGGTAATTGCATACTTAGCTTAATTGAAAACCTAATATTGATGTGCAATTACCGAATAAAATTAATAGAATAAAAGAATTAATTGATTTTTAAAAGCTTTTAAAGCCCAGCACGACGTCTGAAAATACAAAATGCCATTATAAATACTTACATATGTGCTTGATCTATTTGTCATAGACGGGGAATAATTCAAGTAGTTAGTCATGTTATCAGATCGTAATTAGATTATTATTACAAAGTGAGCTATTCAAATCATAATTAATTATTTAACTTTAAAATACTCACACTTGTATCCTGAAGGTAGGTAGGGTCTACAGCTTGCGACTTGCAACCATTACGTTCATTTCCATATTCCTTTTAAAATAAACTAAACAAAATTATGCTAAAAGCCGAGAGTATTACAAATTTAAATTATATTCATCCGAAATAATTACGTTGAAATAAGCGAATGGATCAAAACGTGACTTTACATACGATATCCCCAGTCCTGGGTCAACAGATTACGGCATTTTATATTAGGAGAGGTTAAGTAAACTGAAAGTTCGTGGCCGAACGAGTGCCCTATTAATAGAACTCTTAAATGACTTACTTGCTTATTACTGTGGGAGACGAGTCGCAAAACTAACTACTAAGCCTATTACGTCATAATAAACCCTTGTCGTTACTAGTGATTTGCGTGTATAAGGTGTAGTATATTATATATTTAAAATATATAATATAAGTATATATTTATATGGTAAACTTATGGGAGATATTGAAAGGAGAACGATTGCTGGCAACAAAGTGAATGGAGCTATACACGCTTTTATGAACAGTCGAAATGTATCCGAAAAGGCACGTTTGGCTGTTCATAGAGGACTATTAGTACCCACACTTATGTATGGAAGTGTAAGTTGGGTATGGCAAAAGAAGCATGAGAGCAGAATAAATGCTGTAGAAACGAGAGCGCTGAGAAGCATATGTGGTGTGACTCTGAAAGATAGAATAAGGAATAGTGTGATTAGAGAGAGATGCGGCATGAAAGTGGATATAGTGACAAGAATAGAAAAGGGTATGTTAAGCTAGTTTGGACATGTAGAAAGAATGGACAAGGAAGGACTGGCTAAGAAAGATTATAAGGCTAGTGTGAATGGAACAGTCGCAAGAGGAAAACCTAGGCAAACGTTTCTCGATCAGATCGAAGGCGTTCTGGACAAAGCCCAGGTTAAGAGCACCTTGAACCGACAGGCGTGTATGAGGAATGTGATGAAAGTGAATGAAGCCAGAGAAGTGTGTCAGGATTGTAGCAAAATGGAAATCCGTAGTCTTTGCCTACCCTCTAAGAAACAGGCGTAAGTACATAGTTTATATATTATAAATACAGCGTATAACGGCAATTCGGTTCAACCCCGAATATCTAAGTATAAGATTTTTATTTTTCACGTGATATTAAAAATTTCTGTGCAATTAACTACTAAATGCTATAAAATATCACTGATATATTTTTCTATTCTATGAAAATGTTTTCTTTAAAAGGTCTCGGATATAATATTATATACTACTAGATGTTCCCGCGGTTTCACCCGCGTTTATCGTTATTGCGCCGCCCCGTGGGTCGTAGCGTGATGTTATATAGCCTATAGCCTTTCTCGATAAATAGGCTATCGAACACTAAAAGAATTTTTCAAATCGAACCAGTAGTTCCTGAGATTAGCGCGAATTCAAACAAACAAACAAACTCTTCAGTTTTATAATATTAGTAGAGATTATAATTAAGACAAACATAACCAATCACTTTCTTTAAAGAAAATAAATCTGCATTACAGTTATTAACCAACTTCAAAAAAGGAGGAAGTTCGCAATTCGACTGTATTATTGACGTGTGTTACCCCAGAACTATTTTTAAGGCGAACCGATTTTGATGATTCTTGGTGATGATGAATATTCTTTTTTGATGTTGGTTTTCTTTTATTTTTAATTTTTTTTTGGTAATTTTACCTTACGTTCTTTATTACTCAACCATTTAATTAAACTACTTGTAGGTTTCTAAAATACTTTGGCAAACCAGTTGCCATCGTATCGCACGATCGTGGAACGACCTCAATCCGTGGAACTTGGAACAAGTTGAACTTGGACTTGGACACAAAAGCTCAACAACACTTTTCATGCCCCTAAAATCTAAGTTGTAACTGTAGCTACTAACCATGAACCTACAAGGCTTATAATATAATCAAGGCAAGTCATACAAAATTCCAAAAAAACAAAAATATTACGCCACCTACCGACGCTTCTTATCTTTATAAAAACACTCGTAAAACCGATCCAACACAAGAGTGTTCCTACGCTGTTATTGTTGGCCAACTACAAGTAGCATCTATTTACTTCAACAAACATGGTTGTTGTCGACTAGAAGTAGGTTTTATCCTATATAACGGATAAAACAAACTGTAAATAAATCCGGAAAAACAAAACATAGCTTAGTAAATCCCAAGTAGTTGTTACATTCTCGGAGCGGGTACAGATGCCGACACGAGAGCCTGCGAACCAACAAAGTCCGCAATACACGTAAAATCAATTTAACAAAGCCACTTTGAGCCGCACTGACCCTTACACGTATATTCACAAACGCAAATATTGAGCTAGATTTCGATCAGCATCTTCTTTAACACTATTATGTTCTTACCTATGGTCATGACCTTTGTATAAACAGTAAATGTTTATAAGGTACACAAATAACTGAAGTATTTACATTTTCAATGGGTTTCTGTTTTTGTCTATAAAACTGTTATTGTGCGACGTATTTTATATCAATTATAAATATTATTTCAAGACAACTGCCGCACTATGCTACTTATTTCGCAAAGAAATACTGCATTGGATAGAAGTCTAGAATACGATATTGAAATAATAAATATATGAGTCTATGAATTAGATGTCTAACGTTTCTATAAAATCTTGTCATCAAGTATCAAACTATGAAAGTAACACTGCATAGAATAAGTAATAAAAATGAACGTATGCATATGAAGACTTAATGAAATAACAAAATAACATCGGTTTATATAAATAATTGCTAGCTATCCCTTTCCAAACGGCACAATACGAGCGTGACGATCGATAAAAAATCCATAGTTTTTTAGTAGGGTTATCGTTGGTACATGAATTAATAATTTCGACTGAGTATAAAACTACCGTCTATGCAAATCTTCATTTATCTATAAATATAAGGCAAGCGCTGTATATTTCCCGTGAGTATAAATAATTCTCATTTAATTGATTCCTTAAATAAAATCTGGCTTTTATAAATATCTAATATCTTAGCTTACAGAAAATTAATCAAATCCGTAAATTTTCCATGAATAAAAATTATTTTATTAAGAAATATATTCAGCATTAATAAGGATGTATACTGATAGAAGTAGGTAGGTACACTGACAAAATAACTTTCTTCTAAATTATTTATTTCCTTTACAATAGTAACTTAAATTTAGCAGCGATAGCTCAGTGGGGAGACCAACAGACTGCAATGTAGAGGGTCTCGGGTTCGAACTCACGTCGTGACCTCCTCTTTCGGACCACCTCTGACTTTCGGAAGTTATATGACTTTTCGAAATTATGTGCGTATTGATTGACAATTATCGCCTGCTTCATGCCTCGGAGAGCACGTTAAGCCATCGGTCGCGGCTGCCATGAACATCTATGGCAGTCGTTATTGGGAAGTCAGTGCCCTCTAATATCCTGACACTGGTGTAGCTTTAGGATATCGTTAGCCTTCGGGTTGCGGTGGTCAGATGGCAGTCGCTCCGTGTAAAAACTGATATCCAGTCAAATCCGTTTAGACTAGAAAGCCGACCCTAAGTGATTTGGGAATAATAAAGGCTAAGGAGAAGACAATAGTAACTTAGATTTATTACATGTTTTAAACTCGCCAAACGTAACTATTTAACGGCAAATATAAAGACCATGCACACACAGTCTTACAATTTAACAAATAAGTAAGTTAGATTTATTACTTACTTATTTGTTAAATTGTACTGTATTATTAAATAGTAATTACCCGATAAAAAAAAATTATGTGTACTGTATAACTCGGCAAATTGTCACAGGAGATCACTACCAATACCACTGTGCCATACGACCACAAAGTGGTATCTATTTTAACTATTATACCTCATAATAAATATAAACTTAGTCATGTGAGATTCAAACCCACAACCTATTTATTGTAAGTCCAATTGTACGACCGACTTAAACAAATAACTTATTTAATTAGATTTCTGCTTAGTTTCGAATCGAAAATTTTACTCTTGAAGAGTCGCATTGCAGACTCTTCATTAGTCTTATTCTGAAAATTGCAGTTTTAGTGCTGAAATTGCTAATTACCAATAAGTACCAAATTTTTAAGCAGAGTGTTTACTCTACTTTTATTAAAAATATTGATTTATGTTTATACAATCAATATTTTTTAATAAAAGCTTTCCGATAGCGAAAGCAGCCTAAAACTTTTATTAAGTATCTTATTTAACCTCTTCTCTGCCAGACTCCTAGACACAATAAAATAAGGCATTGTATGTTGTGTGAATAAGTATACATATTAATACGTACATATGTAAAATTGTTTCAAATAAGCACTGCGCGCCATGACTACATGGCTGGCCTTTCGACAACGGCATCCCTTTGACTTTTGTATAACAAATCAAAACGTCAGTAGCGTCTATTTAGGATTTTTATGGTAGTTTATTAAATTCCCTACAGCATACATACGTTTCAGACTTCTAGCTAGAATATTTCTCGTATTCGGTATTCGTGTGCGACCCTAATTTATTACAGAGACTCGAGTGTTTATTTCACATAAATCTTTTTCTTACGCACATATAATTAATTACATTTCTTCTGAAAATATAATCATTTCTATATTGTTATAAAAACAATTTCAACGGAAAATAACTTGTAACGATACTCTATAAATGATGTTCTAGCGGAATTTTAACAAAATTAAATACTTTGACGAGAAATACAGTATTTATTCGTATCGGAGCTGACGGAACCTCACTAACTCAATTAACACCTCGTCTTTAGAAGTTTTCGAGAAGCCAATTGCAAGAGCTTAAGTTGATAAAACCATTACACTACCAAAACAAGCTATTCCGGCAGCGTGGATACAGATAAAAAGCTTGAGTTGACGGGAAGAAACAATTAAATGGGGTAATTACTATTAACCCTTTAAACGGCAGACGACTTAAGTAGTCCAAGTAATCGCGCCCAAGACGCCAATGACGTCTTCAAGAGCCGTAACTTATGTTTGAATTATTAAGAAACAGTTGTTCCGTGATTCAACCTCTCCTTAATGACTGCGGGCCAGTTTATAAGTAACAAACCAATTTTGTTTTATGACTCGTTACCGTAAATATAGTATTCATTATATTCTACTATAGTACGGCGCTGTAGATTTATGAGTCCTATATTACAAAATATATTGTATGCGCACCTTCAGAAAGTAATTTAATTATTAAAATCATCAAAGACTTGGTTTAGCACTTGCAACATTTTATTCTTAGAAACAGGTTCTTTTACCATTTTCAATCTATAATCTATAAGTATACACCTTTTTACCAATTGAACAAAATCCTCATTTTAAAAGTAGTTGTCGTTACCAAAGCCAGGCTTGGTGTATTGTAAATATAAAATAGTAAACGTAAATACTTAATTTAGCACTAAGTTAGTAATGGCGCAGAATGGCAGGCGAAATAGTAGGAAAATCCACACGTTCATAATAAAATCGAACGTGTGTAATGCGTCGAGAACGGCGCTATGTACCGAGACGTGTCACGTCTGGTATGAGCTAGTGCTGCGACGTGGCCACTAGAATTCACTGGATACTGTAGGTGTCAAGCATTCGCTACGACAATTCACACTCGATTAAATGCTGTCTCTTGCCTCATTTCTTTTAAGAACTGAATAGACATTTTCTTTACACATTTTATCGCAATATAAGTCATTCCTATATTAAATTTGAAATACTAACTGAACCCATATACTTTTTAAGAGATTAAGCGATTGTATTCGATCACATCTCTACTCAATCACGGTCGCAATTCGCCTAATGGAAGAACTATTAGTCTCCCGCCTACTGGGAACAATAGAATAAAAAAATCCTTCGCCGTGGGTACTTACTATGGTAATCTATGTTACGGTATGTTCCAGCGCATCGTGCAATTTGTTCTACAGATGGTTTTTCTCCTTAGAGAACTATAATAAGATTTTATGTCAAAAGATACAGAAATAAATATAAAGGATCGCTTGAATAGAATTAGTATGTTTTAGTAAAAACGTGTCAGTCACGTACTTTTTAACTTTCACATATAAAAAACATAATATCGATTCTTGAGCCTTTGCTGATTTCTTCATTGGCATGAGATCGCGGGTTCAATACCTGGGCGGGAAAATTGAGAAGAATTAGGCAGAAGAGCCGGAAATGTAAACGATAAAGGTTCGCACTCTACGGTTGTTTTTATGTACATATATTCGTATATCATTAAACTATCAGAAAGCAAACTTTCGTATTATTTTCAAATGTTTGAAAATTTTGTTTTAATCAAAATGGTAAGCTAAGGAACTAGGTACTTGTAGCCACAATAAATGTAATGTGACTGGAATGTTATTAACCGCTCCAGCTAAGTTCAAGCTTGTGTTGTATCATGATTACATTCTATTGGCAATGCAGAAGCGATTCAAAGAAAACTCAACCAAGGTTATTAACAGGCAGAGAGAACGCGAACGAACGAACGGGCACTCTAACCTTCCGGCGAGCTGGAAAATCGTTTGGCGACTGAAACATACATACATTCACTTGGGGCTAGCCTTAAGCAATAAATTCTTATTTATACAGAGTCCTGCAAACATTGATAGGAGAGGTGGAAATAAGTAGAGCATTAATATTGCAGATGGGACGGAATGTGCGGACAGCTGAGTTGCATATCCGTGTCATCCCAATTGCAACTCGAGTACAATCAGGGTAACTCTCTAACTACGTTAATAGTGCAATGAGTAGGAACGAACAAACTACCTTTAGATCGTCTTATGCTATAACCTTCGCCATCTGCGACAACTTAATAACTAAAATGATATATCTGTTAATACATACATAGTTATACCCGTATAGCGTAGGCACTCGAATTAAGTCTTTAGGTACCTCATAAGAGTATGGCTGGCATATTACCAAACTTCGTTTC
Organism: Catocala sponsa; assembly: GCA_963564715.1. NCBI lineage: Eukaryota > Metazoa > Arthropoda > Insecta > Lepidoptera > Erebidae > Catocala > Catocala sponsa. Next base: position 16,836,502 of record OY751331.1, read on the forward strand.
GCTATTGATAATTTTCTAACAGAAACACTAATATCACTTCGCCTGGCTCTAGAAAACATTTCAATGGACATGTTCATATTTCTTCCGTAATATTAAACTAGATCGAAGATATAGCACTAGGAAACCAACAAGAGCGAACAATAGCTGCTAATGTATTATCTTTTTTTAAGTTTCATCAGAGTCGCTTCGTTAACGGGAACACTACACTACTGCCATTGTCGCAATGCGAATACAAGAGAGGTTTTGTGTCCACCGCGCTAAAAACTGATAGCAAAGACAAAACAGTTGTCTCGATAAATTAAAGGGTATTGTTTGTAACTACTCGTCAGGTCACTTTTTCTCGTGTTATATAATCTTGTTTAGCGATTTGCAGCCTTCACAGCGCACGGCAACAGGTTGGCTAATATTCCAATTTTCAGGTTCTACTTTTTTAGCAGTTTAGTAAAAATTCAATTCTTTTGCCTACCTGGTTTTAGTTTTATATCTTGTTGTATTTGTTTTATGTAATTGTCATGGCATTACTTAGATGTCTCATCATAATTTATCTGTTTAAATGCCTGGAGTTTTATATTTCTACAATATCAATGGCGAGTTTGGAATATAATGGTATCGTGTCATTTAGTTGTTATTGTGCGATAAATACTTTTGCTGCTATCCTTACCTTTTTTTTATGACGGCTTATTATACAGAACCCTAAAAATGTAATTATATTAGTTTCTGATTCTACATGCTCCTTTGATATTCAATCTCTACGATCCTAAATGTTGCTACAATATATGGCTACCAGTTAAGTAGTAAACATGAAAGGTCGTAAATCGTAAATCATACAGTATACATATCAATTCATTTGCATGTGCTTAGCGGGGACGATACGTTTTTCACGACCTAACTGTGACTAAACATACACAAATGTACATTCTTCAAACATTTGCCTGTTTTTCTTGTAAACATTCTTTGTGTTGAATATTTAAATCAACATAATTATAACTGCCTACCCACGTCAGGCAAGTCAAATTGCTAGAATTATAACTCATGATATAATTTTAATTTGGCTAAATTTCCATATAAATACTAGGTACTCCGAAACTATTCTATAATTATTGTTCAGTAAAACTCAATAAATTTATTAATGGTGTGTCAAGATTGACAAAAGTTTTAGAAATGACTTGAGTTATTGGGTTCAACTTTTAGAAAAGGCATTTAAATTATGTAATCCAAGTTTATTAGAATTTCCATAAAGTTTAGTAAACAATGGAAATGGTTGGATCAAGTTGATTGTTGTCATTGAAAGAGCGTGATCAAAACTCTGACAGGACAGAATTGTACCCGTATACTGAAGATTCCTGCTTATATAGTAAAATATAGTTCTAGAGATGTACAGCGAGAGTCCTTTATCGAAAACTGGGATAACAGTTATCATCTGTTTAGAAAAGTTACAAATAATAGCAACCATACAGATTTCTGTCGTGTTTCTGAGTTGATTTCAGGCTCCATAGGAGAGGGTTTTTTGTTGTCATTAGTAGCGTTTGAACCTTGTGCTGGCTATATCACAGCAACTTGTTTATTTAAGAGCTGGCAGCGGCCGAGCAAAACCCTTAGTAGTGTCAGCATCAATAAGCTATCGTAAACGCTTGCCTTTACGCGAGCGAGAGTTTGTAAATGGATAATCTTTGCATCTACCTCTACTTTAAAACGCGCATGATATATATTTGTAAACATGTCCTGATATAGAGTCATTATAAGTAACTATTAGAATTGATAGGCCATACTTTGATTAAAAAGACTTTATTATTTTACTAGCTTTTACTTGCGTAAAACTAGGTTAGGTTATATTAGTAACAGTACCTTTCTTAAATTAAATATATTTCTATGTTACTGGGTGATAAAATAGCTTTCTTATGCAAAAGAATTTTTAAAATCGGTTCTTTCTTTTTTGAGTGAAACCCTTACAAACAATCAAACAAAATATCAAATATTTCCTCTTTATAATATTAGTAGCAACACGCTAATAAATACAATACAACAATACCCTTTAATTTATCGAGACAACTGTTTTGCCTTTGCTATCAGTTTTTAGCGCGGTGGACACAAAACCTCTCTTGTATTCGCATTGCGACAATGGAAGTAGTGTAGTGTTCCCGTTAACGAAGCGACTCTGATGAAACTTAAGAAAAGACAATACATTAGTTTTCTAATTTTCTCTATAGATTTGAAAGATCCACATCGTAACTTAAACAAAAAGGACAGTGTAGGCTGAGTGAGCTCCAAACTCGAATAGGTAAATCCGTCTCATATCAAAATTACGCCACGCCTGAGGTCGCGGGTTCGATTCCCGCACAAGTCAAACATTTGTGTGCATGAACATGGATGTTTGTCTTGGTCTGGGTGTTTCTATGTATAATATGTATGTATTTACAAAAAAAAAATGTATATATGTATGTTTATCCATTGTCTAGAACCCATAGTACAAGCTCTGCTTAGTTTGGGCTAGATGGTGTTGTGTGTACGTGGTAGAATATTATTATTATTATTTTATTTATTCAATGTCTCCCTAAAGTGGTGAGCATCCATGTAGCAAAAACACACCGTATTTATCTTATTCTTGTGAATAACAGATGTTCAGCTATCTTACAAATGCCATTTGTCAGTGTCGCTTCTGTCTAATCATTCCTGCGCACATTTATCACAACATTTTTTATGTATATAGCATTCGGAACATTTTGTCAGCATCATAAATATGTATGTACATATCTTTTAAGTCGCTATTAGTGAAATGTTTTATCAAAGTCTCTGGCACACTGAAACAATCCTGGTTTGGCAATCTTTACGCAAAGTAAGTATTATCTCATCCGACACAAAAGACGTACCACACCTTTTCGTATAAAATTACTGGCAGCCTTTCCTATATCCGCCCTTAAACGCTATCTACAGATTTATCTTGCTTAAAGCCTGCTTGTGTACGTAACTTAATCTATCTTCAAGTAAATACCAGCTTTGTTCATGCATAAATCTTTATGGATATCGATTCATTTTACATTATTTACATAGCACGTGTATATTGCTTTAACGAGAACTAGCCAAATGGTGTTTATAAATGTAATTATGAGTTTAGTCAACCTCTATTAAAATTTATTAAAACCAGTTTTTTGCGCACAAAAAGACGGATTATTTGAACTTACTTGTTTGTCGGCTGAGTCTGCTAACTGGAAGAGCAGATTTGCAATTTAAGTATGATGGAGAGATATGCGGGATTCCTTTATAGTTAAAAGACTTAAGCCAGAAAATTTTAATCCTGAAAAAATATAGTTCCTAATGTTGAGTTTTAACTGACAGTTTTCATATTTTTATAAGCTATTTAATATTCAGTCCGTTGTTCATACATTTATAAAACTAGTCCATTGAATGACAAATGCAAAAAATGCAATACTTGGTATATCTGCGACAAGTCAAATAGCGCTACGAGCCGACTAGAAGGTAGATACATGTCCAAGTATGAGATCACATTCAACTAAAGATAAAAATACTTCAAGGTTTATTTGAATTATTCAATGCTTTTCTTAATTAAAAATATTGTATTGCAGACGTAACGTAAAAACATATTATTATGATGCCCTGGGATAATCCACGATGTTGCCTTCCCTTCGGGCACGCCACGATCGTGGCGGTAAGTCCCGTCTTTGAGGAGTGGCTGGAGAGGCGGCATGGCGCTCTCACCTTCCGGGTAACACAGGTACTGACTGGCCACGGTTGTTTAAGCCAGTTCCTGTGTCGGCTAGCACCACAGCGGCGACTGCCGCGAAGTTGCTGAGGACACGGCGTTACACACTTTGGCGGTTTGCCCCGCCTGGGCATCGCAGCGCCGTGAGTTGATCGTGGCAGTCGGATTGGTTGCCCTCTCGCTCCCGGCCATAGTTCAGTCTATGGTCCGAAGTGAGATGTCGTGGAACGCCGTCGCCTCCTTCTGTGACTAAGTGATTTCCATCAAGGAGGCGGCGGAGCGGGAGAGGAAGTGTTTAAACCCTCTCCCCAACCGCAGAGCCGGGCGCCGGAGGGCACGAGACGACCTCCAGCCACCCTGAGTTTTGACCTGGGGGTGGTGGGCTTTGTGGGCCTGCCTGCCATCTGTTGGGGGTTATGGGTTAAATAACACACTGTACAAACACTTTAACTATTTATTTTATAGTTTTAAACTTTGACACAAGGAAGTTTTATATGTCCGTTCACTTACAGCTCACAACAAGAAGTAACAGATAGCAGTGTTGCTACGCCTTTTATAGCTTATCAAACTGTCAAGTATTTGACTACTATTTATATTGTATGCTGTTAATTTATACAATTACTGAGGTGCAATTATTCTAAATAGTTAAATATAATAATTAATTTTTGCACATACAAATGTATAAAATTCAACACCATCCTTTCAGCACCAGGTCCGAGAGGCGGCGTGCGTGTTCTCACGCGCGCTTCTGTGTCGTGTCTGTCTCCCCTCTAGGGGGGAACAGTAGGGATTTTTGTTTAGTGGTGACTAGGTCTTGTCGTGTAGTGGCCTGCCGTTTCATACGGCGGGCCGAAACCTCGGCTGGGTCGCGACCGCATGTGCAAGTGATTCGTGCGGCCCCGCCGATAGTGGTTTTGTCGAGGAACACCGTGGTAGGTTTAGTCGGTATTCCGGGAGGTACATTATTCTTATTCCATCTTTCTCTTTTACCCCGGTGAGTCCGACATAACCCTCCGCCCGGCACCGCGGAAGGGTATGCGTCAATAAATTACCACAAGTAAAATAAAAAAACGATGTTGCCTTGCTTTAGATACTGTTTATTTGTAAAATAATACTTACAAAGCGTGTGGCAAATTTCAGTTAAGTTAATTATAACACAATTTTGAGCTTGTTTGATTCATCTATCACGTGGTGATTGACACAGTAATTATACCTGCATTAAATAATTTTTGTGTTTTAGAGTACTTTGCGAACCGCAAGTATGCTTTATGACCGTTGTTTTGACATCAATCGTGTTTGTTTTGTATTACCAATGCGCCTAGTTTAATACGCGTACAAAAAAAATGTGATGTACAAATTCTTGTTTCGAGTTCAGAGTCTAGAGACAAGACAAATCTCGTGACACCATAGACCAAGGCTAAGGAGAAGATACAAGCACGCAGTAATCTCACAATATCCTAATGTACAGTCACGCCATTAAGTTAAGATAAAGCCACGTGGCTTGAAAGTTCTGTCACTGTCCAAAGTAAAAGAAGAACAAAGTCTATTTAATAGGTTAATTAAGACAGTGCGTCAATACGTACTACACACACAAACACACACACACATACACACTACGTGGTATGTTCAAATAATGAACTTTATGTACTATTTACGTAACCACGTAGGAGTATGTGGTGGGTGAAACTATTTATACACGCTTTTACGAATTTTAGTACTTCAATAGGTGGATAATTCCCCGTAGCAATGTAAGGTCTCACAAAATAAATAATACAGGTACAAAATAATAAAAAGCAAGCTGCTCCACAAATCCTTATGTCTGAAACTAAGCACCTGCTTGATGTAATCCAGTTTCTTTGTCGTTGGATAAACGTAGAAAATAAAAATTCTAAATCCCAGTGAATCTCTACAATGTAACTTAAAATAAATGTCTAAGACACTGGAGTGAAGGTCAAGAGAAACTCGTGCTACTAAACCTGCGTAAACTGTCCCCGGAGACCAGTGTGACAATGGAAATTTCATTACACGTCAGTTAAAAAGCTTAGAAGGCTCACATGTATGGCAGATGCGAGAATACACCTACAGAAACTGTGCTATAGGTCAAAATGAATTTACTACATACATAAGTTTGGGCAAAAGTCCTTCTTATTGCCTACATGCTTAAGAGCCAATCATATGTATTTTAAATTATATAAAGTACTATCTTTTGCGCGCGGCTCCGCCCGAGTGGTACCTACATCAATAAAAAGTAGCCTATGTCCTTTTCCAGGTTTTAAACTATATCTGTACCAAATTTCATTTAAAGCGGTTGAGTGGTTTAGCCGTGAAAAGGTAAAAGACAGACAGATAGACAGACAGAGTTAGTTTCGAATTTATAATATTAGTAAGGAAGTAAGGATTATCATATGGTTTGCATGTAATACTAGTAAGTATACATAGCTAAACCATATGATCACATTTATAACGTATCTTCTGGTAAAGTTTTATATGTACTTAAAATTTAGCTGATCCTGCGAGAATGTAAACTATATCTGAAAAAAGATAAGCATTAATAATAAGGTTTAAGAATCTTGAATGATGCCAGACCAGTATGGCACTAACTATTATAATTGACATGAGGAATAAAGACACAATATTTTTAAGAATATTCGTGGTTGTGTTAAACTTGTAAGGATAATCATCATGTTCAAGCATAAAGACTGAAAGACGTTGTAGTACTACATCTCTTAATTAAACACCGTAAAATGTACGGCAAACATGATTATTCTGTACCTACTCATTACAGTAGACAAATAAAGTTATTAAGCTTAAAGAAAATTTTGAATAATCTCTATCCTGTGAATATACGACCTACGTACTAAGCCTTACACGCTCCTACTAGGCATAACAAAAGCCAACAGAAACCTAAATTTATAACCCGCCGTGTGGTTTCTAAAGAAAAAGCCTGAATAACTACGTAGAAGAGTCGCCTTCTCAATGTACGTAGGTAACACAATATAAGTAAGACATTTTGTACACTCAAAAAGGAAAGTACATTCTTGAAAAATCGATTTAGTGCACGAAACAGGCCTTCGATTTAAAGAACTCCAACAGTACGCCATTACCGGTGCTATAGAACCTTATTTCGAGTAAATTCTTGTTGCTGGCATACAATCAGAGTTCATTCACGCAAGGAGCGTTTGAGAAGCAAGAACTTAAGCAATAAGAGAATAAGAAACTCGATATCTATTGTCGAATCCTTGGAGACAACGTCGTGAAGCCAATTAGGAACACAGTCATGTGCCAAAACAGTATTGCGCCAAATTAGAATGGCAGACTTTCGGACAGGTGTCTAAATTAGAGGACATCACGGCACAAACTGTGTCCTACGTGCCTCGGGCGCTGAATTCTAATGGCGCAATGGCGCGGTAAAACTTAAACAGATTCTATGTATACGTATTAGTATGTAACTTGTTACGTAAATCATATTTCGTTTGCGGATAATGTACATATGTGTACAAAGAACATCACAGGTTAAATGGATACCTAATAGATCGATATTAATGTTTACAATACGCATTTTAAGCGCACATAATCTCATATTGTAAAGGATTAAAAGAACTCCACTACACCCAGATTCCGGTTGTTATGTTTTATGTAATAGGAGCAGTAAAAGAGGCACCTTAAACCTAACGCTAACATCTTATCTAAACATTTTCTAAAAGCAAATCTGTTATGACATGGAAACATACAGAAGATTTTAATCATCCCAAAACTTTAGTGCCATAACTGACTGGCGACTGTCTACGAGGACATTATTTGTGGAAAAAGAATAAACTTATTCGAATCGCAAAACTTATTCAGCAGATATTACTACCCGCAGTAACAAATATAATATGTTTTATTTTTAAAACGTCCATAAACCGACTTGTCACCGTAGCGAAATGTGGAACCTCCCTGTGGGCGCAGAATCAAAATTCAGCAAATCCCATGATCGTGTTTCCAGTCCAATATCGTTTGGTATAGTAGATAGGAGGCTGCACATTGCCCATAAATATCACTCTGGAATACCACGCCTACACGTTTTGTGGCTTGTTGCTGCCATTTCAAAACGTGTATTTAACTTGACGCAATTTGTTGCCCTTTGGATAGGTAAGTACTTGAGCTGTGGTAACTCAACCGTAACATTATAGAGCTAGGTAAAAGGTCTAACATCATTTTATGTATTTAATCTCTGATTATCCTGTGGAAGATACGCTACCATCTTAAATGTGATTGAAGAGCTGACTAATTAAACATTGTCGTATTAATACATTGTTTACATATTTTAAAAATAAAACACAAATGATTTGCAATGATTTTTCCTTCAACATATTCAAGTTAAATACTGTATCGGTAGTTGTATGTATAAGACATTGATTTTGCGACCGAACGGTTGTGGGTTCGCGCCCTATCCATTGCATTACCAACGTGAAAGTGAACTATAACTAAAACTGTCAGGTTAGCTAGAGGGGTTAACAAGAATACCGATAATTTATAACATATAGCTAGTAAGTATATATATGTGCGTATATCTTTCAAAATATATACAATTTATATTGCATTAATTTTTTGTACCTTGTAGAAATAATAAATAAATACAAAAAGGAATAACAAAAATATTATGTACAAATATATTTTAAAACTAGACTCTATTATGCACGTCCACGTTTGGCTACACGTTTGTTATCGTATTTTCCGTGTGTCGTTATAATATACTGTATTTGTCAATAAATATTACAAATATTAGGTATAGTAAAACACCCTTGCATATAAATCGAATTGATTAATGGAGAATTAATTATTCATCATGCTTGGTTACGGAATTGATTATCTCAGCTAATTACATAAACAAAACTAAACAGTTTACAGCTAATGCAATAGAAACGGGTTAAAGCCAAATTATTACTTGACTTATAATTTTATATAGACATGGACCATGAACATTTCTAAACAAGTTTTAAATACATTCTATTACAGGTTTTAAAACTATAACGAGTCCCCTATGTTACTAATTACAGAGTTTATACACTATTCCAGTTTCCAGAGCAGTCTTGTGGAAAGGCTTTTACGGCATACTTCTCATCTATTCATCATAGACTAGGAGTTTACAGCAACAACTCGTGATGCAAGCTTAAAAAAAAGGAAATAAAGTACGTACTAGCGAGCGTGGTAGCTAAAGCCGATACAGACCTTATTGATCTTTTTGTATGCACTTTTATGACGCTGGCGTAATGACACTATCCTTCATTTTCGTTTTTACTGAAAATGAATTATATTTCCTAGAGAGTTGTGCCATAGCATTGCGACATAACATTTTACAGCAAACGTTACCGCACCGCACTAGGTTATCTACAGTGCAAATTGCAATACGGATATTACTTGGGAAAGCTGAGGGCGCCTCGCTTTTTGCTAATTGTTATATTATACTAGCTGTGCCCGCGGTCTCACCCGCGTCATTGGTATTTGTGGTTACTGCGCCGCTTCCGTGAGCCGTAACGTGATGTTATATAGCCTCTGTCCTTCCCAGGGTCTCAGGCTATCTTCATTCCAAATTTCATCTAAATCGGTTCAGCGGATTGAGCGTGAAAAGGTAACAGACAGACAGACCGACAGACAGAGTTACTTTCGCATTTATAATATTAGTAAGGATTTAATCAAGAAAACTCAAACCTAACACTTGCATTCATATCTCGGATATTATATAACTTTGTACGAAACTTTCGTTCGTAACAAAGATTTTAGAGCTTACGAGCAAAGTTAGATTTAGCCGCATTGTGCTACCTGCCAACAATAATATAATCAAATAATTACCCGCAGTTTCGTCTGCGTGAGTCTAATTGGGACACAAACTAGGATTAAATAAGGATCAGGGTATGGTCTAATGTTGTGCCAAGTTTCAACCGAATTCTTTCAACAGTTAAAGCGTGATTGAGTAACAGACATGCAAACATCTTCACAAAGTTTCAGAAGTGTCATTGAACTACGAAGACAAGATTCTCATTTACATTAGATCACAAAATCACAGTCGAGAGCTAACCTAATTACATTAATTAATCTACAAGCTTCTCGATTAACATATAAATCGTACAATTATATATAACTGACTGATACATGCATATACTAAAAAGGTTTGGGTTGCAAAGATCGGCATTTTTGTCTTGAAACTCAAACTACTAATCGACACTCGACATTTAAAGTATTCTCCGATCTACAATTATATATTTAATCACATTTGTTCAATTATAATTAAGTAAACGTGGTTATCTGAAATTGTATTGGGCTAATAATTAATAATATCTAGTAAAATTTCAGATATTTAGAAAGCGGCGATAGCCTCATACTTTAGGCATTGGACTTGCAGTCCAAATGTTTGTATTCGTTACTCATCATTAGACCACCGACATAAATCTACTCCTAACACAAGTTCTTTAGTTTAGCTGGATAGGTAAACAGAAGTACCAGTAATTTAATAACTAAATTTCTATGAGTCTTATAAAATAAAATAACAGATCAAAGTAACAGTATAGCAAACTGAAATAAATTAAAATGGAATTAATTAGATTGTTTTTAAATTGGCTACTAAAATTTACTCCAGCGGCTTTGAGCAAATACTTTTAAAACAAATACTGTTGGTTGAGCCAATGAACTAACATAAATGGGTACATTATTAAGTGAAAGTAGATAAGTTCAGATGTTGATAGATTAGATAGCTCCATCTATTTGCGCAGACTGGTAGGTACTATAATTAACTCAGGTCACCCATTAAAAACATTACTAATTTTGTTACATTTAGTTTTATAAGTAAATACTCAGCAGCAATAAAAATATGTTACTCTTCCTAGGAAACGAAAATAAACCAACACATTTTTTACACAAGAAAGCATTTACCATGATCGTTTGTAACATCATCGGTATTACTAGCGTGTTCCCAAACGCTAAGCGACCGAATTAAAAATTGAATGTAAAGAAATAAATATGATAGGTAGTCAGGTACGTAGAACTCTTAGTCATTGAGAGAAATGCAATAACGATATTACTATTCGTACGTAGATCCCTTGTAAGAAATCAGTATTTTTCCTGGTGTATTTACACATTCGTGTCGCTACGAAATTATTGGCAATATAGCAGCAAAGTTTATGATTGAGGCACCTTTGCCTAACATTTTAGTGATAAACAGGTGTGATACCAAAGCTTTTATTGTACCCTTTTTACATATTACGTCCTTATATGGAAGATACGGGAAGAAAAAAACGTAATAATCGCTTAATTTGAATCAATCGTTTATCGCTATTGTATACACTTGTGTACATTGTTGATAGTATCTATGAGGATAAAATCCGGACGGGTAATTACAGCTGGCCGTTATCTGCATCGATACGGACGTGGCAGTGCCCACCCACGACGACGCTGCGCTGTTTATTCGAGCGCACGACTGAACAACATAATGAGTTGGCATCAACGGAATACCACCAAAAACGTGTGATTGCTTTGACAGCGATCCCGCTGCCTAATGTACCGGTGCACAGAGATGATTCCAACTGACACAAATCAATGCAATTAGCTGTAAACATCAAATGTTTAGTACCGGAAAACGCAAATTACCCGCCTCTGTTTTATATGTAGCAGCGAGAAATAATACCCACCGCAAATGTAAGCGCAGTCCGAAAAATATCCGAAATGGAGCCATCACGACATAGTTTATTGTCATTGTTGTGGAAAGCGTAATGGGAAAACAGTTCGGTTTTTCGGTATCACAGTCATATTTTTGTTGGATTTGCTTTACTTATTTTCCAAATCCATTTTTTATTTTGGTAGGGTACTGATATTGAATTACTTGCGGTTTCATTGTAGGTTTATTAGTTATTTTCATTTAACACTTAACATAAACCACATGTGGCAATATATATACATAGCTGTTTATGTACAATGTTTGCACTAAACAATTGGTGTTTAACTCACAAAGCGAATATTTATGATGCATATTTGTTGGACACCGGTGTGTTGATATTAGTTCAGAGAGGCAAACAGCTGAATCGATTACTGTGCTTTTAGTATCTAATCAGCTACATTCATTTATCTCTAGTGACTGGATTCAAGCGCCATTTACTGAGTAGCCACTTTATATGTTGATTGGGTAATTTAACCAAAGCTCCGCTTGCTTCTAACGATTTGGTGCCTCCATTTAACTTTTTCAGACGATCTACCTATGTACTTCGACAGTAGAGGAAACCACCTCAGCAACTATCTCAGAGTACGAATACGGCACATACTACAGCTTCGTAGCGAAATATAAAGTTCAAGCAGTTTTTTTGTCATCCTGATAACACCAGCAATAGTAGTGTTACTCGTTCTATAAAGTACTTCAACACTTCCAAGGGACATATATTTTATTGCTTTGATAAATTATCACTAATAATGTTTGTGGGCTGACTTACGTGATTTCACGCTAACTTAAAAGTTCATATGCTTGCATCTAAGGGTAGGCAGACATGTATTACACGACGCTCGGCCATTTGTTTTTCAGTCCCAGATAGCGAGACCATTGACATCTTCGTGTGAAGCACACATTCATAAAACAAGCAAAAGTCTTAAAATCCTTATAAAACTTTGCTTGACGCGAGCTTCGCAACCAGTCAAATTTAACAAAAAGAGCTCCTATATATTTTTGAGTAGATAGGCATATTACTTATACGATGATATTTAAAAAGTATACACAAGAAATATGACAATTGCGCTGTTTACTATTTTTAGAGAATTATTATCAATCATTCTAACTGTAAAGTCTAAATATATTGGTACCTAATGTGTATTCTTAAGTATCTGTAGTACAGAAAGTAGAAAGTTCTATTGTACGAGTAGCTCTTATTAAATGACATTAAGGGGTCAAGTAGATACTGAGTTAATAATAACTAAACTTAGTATCTACTTGATCCATTAATGTTATTTAAATAGAACTCTCTCTCTCTAAAATCTGTAATAGCACAACCAATTACCGGATACTGTGGATTTTTTTAACCACACTACACATATTTTAGTAAGTAATGCAAAATGCCTCATTATCCTTACCTACATTCCTCATTACAAAAAAGATCTGTCAAATAGGTATTTGAAACCGACAATATAACGATTACCAGCTAGTCAAACAAAGGGTAAGCTAGCTTAGAGATAGTTTGCTTTGAAGCCGGCGAACACCAAAGGACCTTTGAATAAGAGGGGTCAAAGGTAAAAAGGGTCGTACGCATCGCAGATAATTGAGAACTTATTAGAAAAAACTTCACAACAATGGTTGTAGAGGCAATTAACTATAAGTAAATCAATTATCAAGTTCACTACAGTGAGCTAAATTATATAATAATTAAAGAACCCAACGTAGTTTCTGAAGTACCGCTGGGTACCTACATTTGTAATCAAAAATAAACTTATATTATATTGGACTTTTAATAAACATTATTATTTATTTTATTAGGAACAAACAGTCTTACACAGACAGGCTTACAATAAAGATATGTATATTATAAATGTAGATATATATTTTTCTTAATAGTAGATATGTAAATTATATAAACAATGATAATACTATCCAAAATAAAAACATAATCCTAAATAATATTATAAATGCGAACGTGAGTTTGTTTTTTTGTTTGATACGCTTTCACTCCTTAACTACTCGATCGTCATATCAATCATCTTGAAATTTCTCATACAAGTTGTTAGGAGAACAGAAAAGGACATAGGGTACCTTTCACCCAGAAAACAACCTAACCTTAATTTACGTAAGCGAAGCCGCGGGCAAATTTAGTATTACATATTTTAGCAAATATAGTATTGAAATCTTGATCCCATTAGGCCAATAACAAGAGCCTTGTGCGGTGGATTAGCAAAAGAGGTGAATTGGGTTCTACCACACGACATGTAGCAAAGGATTTTTGATAGTATGTTTTAAAAATAAAAAGCATTGCTTGTTCTAACGAAGAAGTCATACAAGGCTGAACAGACCTGCGAGCTGCGTTTATAAGAGTTCCTAACAATTTTTTCAATATTGTATTTCAAGTCGGCAAGCTCGGACTAACTTTTATACAATACTAGGTTTTGCTTGCGGCTTCGCTCGCGTAAATGTAGGTTAGGTTAGTTAGCAACAGTTTTTTTTTTTCGAGATTAAAGGTACCTTATGCCCTTTTCTATTCCCCTGACAACGTGTATACGAAATATCATGACGCTCAGTCGAGTAGTTAAGGCGTGTAAGCATAAGAAACAAACAAACTCACATTTGCATTTATAATATTAGTTAGAATTAAACAAAGTTAGGCGATACGGATAAATTATCGTATACATATACAGGACTGATTTTATATTATTCAGTCTAATGAATTTTAATTGTCTTTTTATGCCAAACATACTATATAATATAATTAATTAGCTAACCAGTTGTCATACGTGTACTGTAATTAGGAAGCCTGTCGACAAAGGTTCACTTCACTAGGAAATAGCTGAGAATTCAACGTTTTTTTTTATAATTCTTAGCTATCATTTTCTTCCGTTGGTTTATTATCTATTTTGCAATCACTCCCCTTTCATGGAATCCTATTTAGTTTCATTTTTTATAGTGTGATACTTTATTTAAACTTCTTATATTTTGTAATAATGAATAAGTACCAAAAACTGCAGTTGACTTTAGACTCAATATAAAGCTACATATATATTTTAGATAAGATGATACCCGTAAGATTGGGTTCTCTGGTCTTAGCTAATATTGATAGAGCATGTCAACACCGCTCATTAAGCTAGAAATGTTCGCTAGAAGATATATATAGATAGGTATCTCGGAGACGGTATCGAGCTTAAGCGGTACATTGCACTGGCGTGTTCCAGGAGGACGGCGGGCGGCAGCGGCGGAGCCGTGACGGATGGCTTTCATTAAAACCCTCCCGAATAAACCCGATTATCCCTCCCAGCTCGCACCTGATCTATACCGACAATGCAACCCTTAAGGAATATCGTCAAATTACAATAGATCTATACTTTATCCTTCTATCAATCTTATTATATATTATATAACTAGATTTTGCCCGCGGTTTCGCTCACGTAAATGTAGCTTAGATTAAATTAGTAACAGTACTTTTTCTGGATGTGAGGTACCCTATGTTCTTTTCCGTTCCCAAGTAGTAGTCCCAAGAGTTGGTTGAGTAGTTAAGGCGTGAAAGCGTAATAAACAAGCTAACAAACAAACTCTCATTCGCATGATGATTCGCATGATGATGATTCGCAATATTAGTTTGGTTTAGGATATTTTATGTACCTATGACTACTATGTTTCAAGTCCTATAAAATTAAACTGTATTTGTGACTGTAAATTATTCCTGGGACGTAGTTATAAGGCTCGAAACTGATACTAACAATTATATTCAACAGAAAATTCCTATCACATATAACTTTTACGAGAATTAAACGTTGGAATGCCCGAGTAACAATCGCTATTTTGATAACAGCAATATGGCGGTTTTTACATAAAATTGCATTGAAATTAATTAAACTATTGTGACATATTGTAGATTAAACCGCAACAGTTTATGGATACTAACAGATTGGTCACCGCACCGACCCAATTCTCTCATCCGACTTTCATATTGACATTTGCTGTTTGATTTTGGTTAATTAACAATGTTGTTCAAATTAATATATTTTATTATTTGTATTTAATGTACACATAGTATTAGTATTTATACCTACAGATTGTCGACGGTTCAGTTTATATAATCCTTATAACTTTAACGATATACAATTGATGCGATGTACAGCGTTCTAACTTGTATGTGTCCACAAAATTTATCGTTCATAGTCTTATGCAGAGGTAACATAGGTACATACATAATCTGCCGTCTATCGCACGAGTACGCGAGAGTACAGGTTTACAATTGCAAAACCTTTAACTATTTACACTAAAGCTAATTAATGACATTCCTAGTACCATCACCTCGTAACGTCCAATATCCATCCTCCAATATCCATAAAATATAAAAAAATCACTAGCTTTCTGAATGACCACAAATGTTATTAAAAGTCTTTTCAGATAATTTGAAAATCGTTCGTAACTGCCACTGAAATTAATAAACCCAAAATAATAGGTACGAGTTTGCTGCAGACACGATATCACTATTATTAATTTAATTCGTCTATGACAATGCTCCTTTATAAACACGAGTAGGTGATAATACTAACACATATTCGATAACCCTCGTAATAAAGACTTCAACTAAGGACTTTAAATTTTATCATTAAGCCGCACTCCAAATATATAGCGATGAAAACAAGAAACATTTCCCCGCACTCGTAACAAGGATTCCTTCAAGATATAGCTTCTCTTTCCTCCAACGTAATAAGATTAAATTTTACTAATGAAACAGAAAATGAAAATTTCTTCAGCAGAAACGGAATATCCTAAATAACTTTCTGCCATTTGTCTTGGTAATGAATGAATTTTTTGCTCTTTTATTCTTAAACCGTAGTCGCCACTGACAACGATATTAATAATTTTCTGCTAAATAAATAATTTCACGTGTACTGTTCCATAATGCAGTGCGTTAAGTGATTAATTAAAATAAGTATCTGTTCAGCAAGTAAAACATGTTATTAAAACTCCCTTTGTTTTTATCTGTAATGTTAAAAAAAAACATATCTTGTCAGTTTTGTGCTAATGTTACACACATAATAACATTTACATAATAACGTTTTCATTACACGCGACACAAGTAGGATTAGCTCTCTCTGCCTCGGTTGTCATATGAGGAAAAGAGTAAGATTTTCATTGCTTGAAAATATTGTTCACAATCAATGCACATCTCACAAAGTCACAACACAATATAATTAATGATGTCACTTTTTCTAGACATTTGCTTATTTACATGAAGTCGTAAAGATTTAGGTACGTATCAAGATTTGTACTCATAAAATATTACAAACGCTAAAAAAGTTAGCACAAAAATAATTCAGTAGGAGAGCGGTTTAAAGGATATCCCGACACCGAAAGTTAATACTCCACACGAATGAATATTTTATAAAGATACTTTAGATAAATTGGATCTCCAAAACACAGAGTTATAAACTATCATAGTGACCAGGTCAAAGTGAATTAAATTCCGGAAATATATCAGTTTAAATATATCAGTTTAAATCTTAACGCCAAGTGGTAACTAGCAGTTACAACATATGCCTTCTAATAATAGGCATGAATTAATGTATGTATAAAATCTTATCCGTATTTACCGAGTCGCAAATAAACATGAATTGACAAGTGTCCTTAGGTAGAGACGAGCTTGCAAAAATTAATATGTATACCGCGTCGCGTCACGAAATTAAATGTTGCCAACGTACCAGCATTTTAAACAAATGTAAATGTTCTCTCTGAGGAATTGTGACTTACCCACGGCTAAAAGTAACGACCTCTGAAAAGGGTTGTCGGCTCTCTAGAGATGAAACCCGAGTCTAATTCCCAAGATCGGATTCGGGTCTGGCGGCTGAAATCATTACACCATCATGAACACCGAGCCATAAAGTGTTGGTCACCTTACATGTGGGATATAAAATAAGTACTTAGTAATAACATAAACGAGATACTGTGATTGGCAATATTTATTTACAGCTTTATTATTATTAAGTAAACGTATACTCTTGTTACTAACATACTTAACAATAGCCTCATATATACAATATATCTTTATCTAAAATCATAAAGAAATGTTGTTATCTAAATGACAGTACAGTTATGCTTGAATGTATGGACTAAGTGGTTGTATCATTGTAATAAATATTATGCAACCACTTTGTCCATAATATTTACTAATGTAACTTGACAATAACAACACAAACACACCGTAGAGTAAGTTTTATGACTTTATGACATCGCCACAAATAGGCAATTAACGTACAGTTATCTAACAGAAAACCTGCACAACTTAGCATCAGATACGTTTTATTTGTTTTAGTAAATCACAGGAAGGTGATGGCAAAAGAAAGAACAGAGCCCCTCTCATTAATAGACCCTTAAACTCGTTTAACAAACACTAACCTTTATTTCAGTACAATCGCATTCTCGCTGCGCTCTTGCGCCCACAACGCTCTCCTGAATTTTAATAGGTCTCTAACTTCTTAATTGAAATTCTAAACGGAATTGTTCTTCGTGTCTATCAACATTTACTTACGGATTTTGGGAGATCCTTATTAATTTTATTTGTTCAAAGTAATAAACTGTAGACTTGGGCTACGTGTCGCCTTAACAAATAATATTATTGTGTCGGATTGTAATACTGTACCATGGCGTGGGCGCCGTTGTTTGTCGATGAACCTATGCGATTACTTAAACAAGCCATTGCTTGTTCTATTTTTATTCAAGCCATTATATAGTCTTCTTTAGAGAATCTATCAATATAGATTCATACTTTGTTTGAGACGCACAATGTTATGATGTTCTCAAATGTCTAGTAATTTACGTACTGCAAAAACATTTCTTGAGGCTAGATTTTTAATATATATACCTATATCAACTGACTTATTGGATCGCAGTAATTTTACTAAAGTCAAGTTTAGTTTATTATCACTTATGCAAATCTCCTAATAGTTTCTAACTTTTTAAGCCGAACGAATATTTTAACTCGCCTGAAAATTGGTGATTGGCTATCACAAATTTACAGGCGAACTGAAGAGATCATAAGCTGCTCTTGTAATTATTTTTATGATGCATACTATAAAATTAGAATACCAATACGTGAATTAATGTAACGTTATTGATGTCGAACTTTAGAACGGTACGGTAGAATGCCAATAGAACTATCTCGTTACTCAAAGAATTGTTAGTTTATAGTTAATTTGCAAATCTCTCACACAATTGTTTTACCTGAAAAGTGTTCAAAGCTATTTTTGTTCTCCGTGTGACAAGAATCCCAACTTGCAAAACTTAGCAGACAGCCCTAGCCAACATCAACAGAATTAAGCCTAACCGCTACGTTTCCACTGCGATTCAGATATCTTATTAGCAGAATTGAGTAGCTGTTTGTATTCAGTGCGAACCAGAAAATATTTAACTTCGGATACCAAAGTGAATTGGGGTCGGGAAAGGCCGAAGAATCGAGTGATTGCGAAAATATTACTGTTTAAGTATTTTCGTCTGAAACTTGGTTTCTGTTATGAATAACATGAAAGATATGTGAGGCCATTAATCTGTTCGTCTGACTTAGCCAGAAACCTGTCCAAGTATTGAGTCAGTTCGGTAACTATTGCCTCTACCGAGTACTTTTAAAGTTTGCCTTCTCTTGTATACAAAATTTACATACGAATATGTGTAGTAATTTCTATTGCGGTAACTAAATTGTAGCCTATAGTAAAGCTCAAATAGGACCTAATTATAGTGATAATTCTGTACAACAGTAATTTAATCGGCAATGTTGGTATGCGAAATTCAATACATTTCAATACATGGTAATAAAATTCGTCGATTAGTTGCTATTTTAAATATAAACAAGGTAACAGCAATGTAATATATTTATAAGTTAAACTGATGTTAATCGTTTATCGAGGCTTTAAATAATGGTATGGCCTATATTTACCCGCTGTGTAAATCGGCTAAAATTTAAAAAATGTTATCTTGTTTCTATAAACTAACTGGAGTTTTGGTAAAAGAAAGTTCAAACTGACTATTTACCAAAATGGTAGCACACAATTAAATTTTCTTTGGTATACTTGTAATATATTAAACTAAGATAATACAATAAAATTAAATTAACTAACAGTTTAAAAAGGTGCCTCCATATCTGGAATAAACAAGTGAGTTCAAAGTTGAACAGTTCAATTAAATTTGCATAATTACAAATGAACGAAACGCGGTGCGACCTCATTTAATTTGCAATTAATCACTCTCTCTATTGTAAACATTGTTTTTGAAAAGGAATACGAACCTGAGCGGTAATATGATAGAGCAAATCAAAGGAAATAAACATACTCATGTTTCTTTTTAACTTAAATACCGGATTTGAGTTTAAAAGCAGACATAATATGATATAGTCTCAAAAACATCGGATTCGTGATTCGTTTGAAGAATTTTGTTTTATTTGTTCATCTTATCAGTGATTATGGATAATACAACATACACAAAACGTTATCCAAAAGACATTTACAAGGCTATTGGCAATTTTTAAATATATTTTACACCTTATTATGTACTTTTCTTTTTTAAAAGTCGTTAAATGTGAGGGAAATATCTCAATTTACTTAATATCATTCTTTATCAAAAATATTAACTGATATAATAAAATTACGGGTATGGAATAACAAAGATTACAGTTGATAGCTTTAGTAACTACACTACTTTATCAATTTCATAATCACATACAGTATGTATTGTCTCCAGTTATAATTATAGTCTACTTGATATTGCCCACGACTTTGCTCGCGATAATGTAGATTTTGTTAATAAATTTATATCTCTGGGGAACAGTACTTTCCTCCTGGATGAAAGGTACCCTATGTCCTTTTCTGTACGCCTGTTAACGTGTATATAATTTCATGATGTTCGGTCGAGTAGTTGAAACGTGAAAGCGTAATCAACAAACATAATCACATTCTCATTTATAATATTAGTAAGAATAGTTACTTGTACTTATCTACGTTTATAATTATATTCAAGTAAGTATTTTCTATGAAGACATGAATAGAAAATTGTAGTTTTATATAAACATGCAACAGCATGGCAATAATACTTTTTTGTTCAGTAATAACAATTTACTTGATAATCACTTATACGAATGATCAGTAGGATATTTGAATTTGCTTAACGTCACAAACGTCAGCTAAAAACACGGTGTATTGGCTGTGACGTCGTTTAATCACGCTGACAAATGTACCGTCGCCAGCCGCCACTGGCAGCCACGTATCCCCACAAATTGATAATGCTCGATTACACGCTCTACAATATGACTTATCGTTGTTCAACGTGTAATTGACAGACTGATTCATTTTAAAATATCCGTTGTTTAATTTTTTCAACACACGGAAACGTTGTAAGCAAAAAACTTTTTCGAAGACAAGGTTATTATATCAATAAATAATATTTTAAACGTTAAAATTTATGAAGTGAAACCATTTAAACTAGAATTGATTAAACATTACCTTTAAGTTGAAGGATAAAGTAAAATGTTGAGTAAGCTTTTAAATTAATGTAAAAATGAATTAATTCATAATGACTCTTCATAGCTTTAAGATCAAAATGATACCTTTTAACTAAAATCTGAGAAATTAAAACACCCATTTATAGCTGAAATAAATATAAGATTTAAAAAGCATAACTTGCATGCAATGCAACCGTTATTAAGAATTTTCCAATTAAGTCTCCATTAATTATTTTTATCACAGTCAACAGCCACCCACGCTGCAGCGATGGCTCTTAGTTAGCACTTATTCATTAATTATTATTTCGTATTTATTTAATCCCACCAGCGTCGCCTAGTTATGTACCTTGGCGTAACTGAATGACGGTAATTGATAGCATTTACTCGAAGCCGAAGCTTCTTCCCAAAGGTGAACCTAGCAACAAGTAGAGATTAACTCTACTAAAAATAGAAGCACTACGTTGAACTATAATTGTATTTGTTTGTAATAAATACATGTTAATAATATTAATTATAGCATTGGACAAATAAGTGAAATTTGATTAAGCGCGCAATAATTAAAATAGTAATCCCCTAAATCTCCAAGTAAAGTGGCTATCTAACCGTTTATTTTTAAGCGAAACGATCTTTTGAAGTGGATACTTCGAATTTTATTGGTTTAGGTACCAACCTACGCCTAAAGAGATTAGAATCTCATTTCGAAAGTCCTTTTGTCTATCGATAACAAAAGGTTAAGTTTGAATGAGGGAGTTCTGTTCATCGATTAAAGGTATTGGAAGGCTTCGATTTGGGTGAGCCGTGCGGTCGAGGCGAACCTTTTGACTGTGTTCGAGGATTGCGGACCGGTCAAGCCAATTAAAAACACCTACAGTCTCAGCCTACTCGTACGTGACGCGCCTACTTATCCAGTTAGGAAAAATGAGATCAAGCCAACCCAAAAATAACGAGGTGGCACAAACTGTCGGCCGGCATATTGCACGGTTAATTGGACTGAATATTTAACCCTCTACTTTACATCTATAATTTTCTACCCTGTATTACATGTAATTTGGCAAAATAAATATGATCAAATGCATGCAACATTTAAATACATAGCATTTAGAATACGTGAAAGTATATGCTAGGTAAAATGTTCACTGTATTATACTTTGTTTCGTTTATAATCTCCGCAATTTGAAATAAATAGGTACCTATTTTAGTTTCAGATTTCGTGGTAACAGCCAATCTTATTTGAATAAGTGAGCGATCGACTATGAAACTATAATTCATATGCCTAGTATTACAGAACTGGGTCAAAGTAGTATTACTAAACCAGTGAAGTATAAAATAGGAACCGAAAATTCATATTATTATATCGGAATTATAGACGAGATCGAAAACGTATCTAACTTCTTGCTACCCAAACATTGTTTCACATGTAAAATTACAAGTTTGTTTTGACTGTACGGATGGCGTATTAGTTTTAGTGGTCGCCTCGCTACTGCTACTGCGCCTAGAGCCTTGGGATCGATCCCCACACGACAAAAAATTGTGTATCCCACAAATTGTCGTTCCGAGTCTGAGTGTCCTTTGAGGTACGTATTACAATACCGAAATTTCATAATAACTATGACTGAAATACCGACGTCCAAAACAACGAAATTCAAAATGCCGAAAGTTTTAAATGCCCCAAAGGATGAAACCCCGAACGGACGAAAGCCCGAATGGACGAAGTCGGACGTCTGGGAGTTTTGGACGGAGCCCCGCATTGCGGGGCTCCTATTTCTAGGTGGGTTTACAAAAGAGAACCTTACACAACCTACCGCTTCCGAGTCGGAATCGTACGGATGGCCTAAGCATTACCCAGCCAGTTTATTAAATGTTGTAACAAACTCTACGGCTTAATATCATTCCCGAAGCCTAAAATCTCTAAGACTCCAAGACATCTTAGAAATTTTAGGCTTTGGGATGTAATTTCGGGATTTTGAACTTCGGGATATGGATTTTCGGGATTAAACTTCGGGATATGGATCTTCGGGATTTTAACCTTTCGGGCAAATTAACTTTCGGCCAAACAATCATTCGGCGTTTAATTTTTCGGGATTTCTTCCATAGGTATTTTAAAATACGGTCTTTCAAATTTCGGTATTGTAATACGTACCCATCCTTTGTGTCCGTTATTAGAACGTTTGTAAAGTCACTCGCGATACAGTATTTATACATTTATACAGTATTTATGATGCCTTAATTTTTCAACCGACTGAACTACATTTTCGTTTAATTGTCCACTAGGGTATAACTGTGACAAATTTAAATCAATTTAGAACTTTGTTTATTTTTTATACGTATGTATTCGTGGTGCTTCTATGTATTTGACGGCTCTTATAATATTTGAATAACGCAATAATGCTTGCCTACATTGAAGATAATTGCCAAAATCCAATCCGGTTTCTTTTAGGTATTCATAACATTTTTATTCTTAATAATATTATTTTCTTTTGAATATTTCTATGACAACTGTTGCACAAGACATAGTGAGAGACTTAATAAACATTGAAACAATAGACACAAATACATACAGACTCGGTACAATTATTCCCGGATCATTCAACTTTTATCCAGAGCGAAGAACTCTCGGTGTGTTGTAGTAATGAGATGATTGAACCAGTGCGCCATCCTTTAAGACATTCATAAGACATCAGTCAGCATAAATGGAATGTTAAAGACAAATGGATGGCGTTATAGTTTACGTGGTCACGCCGCCGCTACCATTTTGCCGAGTATTATGGGCTCGACCGAAACGGGGCACGACTTAATTTAAAAAAAAATACTCATACACATAATATAATTTATCTACCAGCTATTCTTATTTTTCAGTTTGTCATTTCCTGACCGAGACTGCGTCTATTTATTATTTGTTTTCCACAACTATAGAACCTAAATAGTGAATACTAATAATAACACAACGATTTAATTTAAAGCACACTGTTGTGCAAATGTGACTAACCTATAAATTGCTCTTTAACTGGTTAGACATATACTTACATGTAAATAGAGCCACTATCAATAAGGCTTCGTTTCAAGCGAGAAACGACCTGACTACTGAATGTCGACGTTGGTAAAACCTACGTATGTACACCAAGCAATTTATTAACAAACATTAAACCGTCGATGAAAAGGAAACTTTTGATGTAGATATAGGTTGCAGTAAACCCACCAGTAGTCAAAATAAGCTCGTAACTTTAGTTCGAATTGTAGGTAGAATTCGTGTAATTGGAAATTTGATAATGGCTAACAGAAAACTGGTGACACACACTCATAAACCCTAAGAATATAAAAGTTTACGATGTTCTTGAAGAAATTTTCTTTATTTTATTGCTGTAATAAAATTACTACATTTCATAGTTTCCCACTTTTTTATTTATTCATGTTCAAGTTGTCGCTGACGCGGTCTTCTTTCATCTAATTGTTGACGTGTACACATATACCTATATAATAATAATAATAATAATAATAATATTCTACCACATACACACAACACCATCTAGCCCACACTAAGCAGAGCTTGTACTATGGGTACTAGACAATGGATAAACATACATATATACTTTTTTTTTTGTAAATACATACATATTATACATAGAAACACCCAGACCAAGACAAACATCTATGTTCATGCACACAAATGTTTGACTTGTGCGGGAATCGAACCCGCGACCTCAGGCGTGGCAGTCGGTTACACTAACCACTACGCCATCGAGGCCGACCAAACCATACATTATTAGTACAATTAGCTCTATTTACTGTTTTCTTGGAATAACAACTACGTATTCATAGCCTGTTAATAGAAATGAAGCCGCAAAATATTAAAAAAAAAAAAATAAGCGTCTTTTGTATTTTTATATTGTGTTTAGGTCTGATCATTGCATAATCGTAGATTATATTATAATATTTTGTTAATAACTTGGTGCTACCACTAACTACTATTGTATAGCTAAGCTATACGGTGTACTTAGGTTATGGTAGGTATCTATTTTTTAGTGTGCATAAGATTATTATGTAATCGGTTACTTGTCAAATGCAAGCAGACTTTAAATATATATCCTGAATAAATGTTTAACATCTTTACAGAATTTTATTATTATTAGTTAATAAACAAATTTTCCTTATCCTATTAATAAATATCAAAATTTTCCATTTTAATATCCTTAACCTACTAATTACCTGCCATGTATAAACTGGCAGCTGCCGGCTACAATGTAAATTTGTAATATTCTTATATCTTACAATCTCTTAGTAAGATAACAATATAGGTAAAAACGTACATATGTACTGACCTAATTACTTATAAAAGTTAATTTTGTATTAAGACTTCGGTAGTTTATGTATAAACTTCTTGAACAACTTGAACCTAGAGCAACTTAGTTGAGCTTCACAGAACTTAAAGTAAGTGAGCATACAAGGGATTTCAAGTATTACTACGTTAGATGCGACATTATTGTAGAGCTGTTAGGAACAATAAATGTTGTTATGAGACATGACATATCATTGATAAATATGCTAATAGCCCACATAATAAAAATAACTCTTAAGTACTACATAAACCTAATATTCCCATAAATTGCCTAGATCTTAAAGATCTTGCGGTCTGCAGTATTTGCTTACTATCAAAGTTTATATCTTTGTTTCTCTACATAGCGATTTTTCCGACAGATGTCGACTAAAGCCACCAGTCTAGATAATAACTAGATTTTCCGTTAATAATTTTACACAAAAGCCAATTTATAACGTAACCTAACTTCAGTATTAATATTGCACACATAGCTTCATATCAATGACCTGCATAAAGGTAATGAGGAAATGTATGTTGGGAATATAATTTAGTTTAAAATTCATATTGTAAAGTTCCACAAACTCAACAATCCATATCAAACCGAGCCCTTCAACCGACTGTTCGCTGCAGCCTTGTTTTGTCCATTGATATGAATGAAACCCGCTGTGAAAAGTACAATACAATGTCGTTCCTGTATTTGAAATACAGGAACGACATTGTATTGTACTTTTACTACTACTTTACTTTTTGGACTTAAAACAAGAGCAATGTCCACATTTTCATATCAGCTGTCTTCGTCACAAGACCGAAGGAGAGATAATCTATGACGTAAATAATATCATATAAATAATATACATCACGTAATGGTATCAGATACCGTTTCGATAAAAACTGAAAGTAACCCTTGTCGGAAAATTGATGTTTTATCATTCTGACGAGATTCATATTTATTGGTTATATTTTCTGAACTCGTAGAATAGATGGCAGTGGCAGTGCTCGCACGTTATGAAATTCGATATTCTTTTTGATATTTAAAAATACAACTCCCGTACTAAGAATAAATCCTGAGTCGTAGAGGACTTCACAAACATTTAAGCAACGGAACCAAGAAAACCCAGACTCGAAGCAACTATTCGTGGATAACACAAACTTTTGTCCTGTGTGTAGATCAAACCCATAACACTGCGCACAGAGTCAATGGCGAGGCGATTATCTAAACCACTGTGCCATCCGGGAATTTGTGTGTGATTAACAATCGAAGAACGACCAATCATCGAATACGCAAGAACAACGTTCATTTCTGTAAGTAATTGTTATCCTTTTATCTATAGCTATACATTCTTTCGAAATATAACTATCTAAAAGGAATATTTCACAAGAACTTCGTAAAAGTTTTGATACTAGTAGGCTTTATACATAAATGTATTTGCCCTTCCCAGCGTAAACCTAAGCGAATTGAGGCTAACTTCAAATCTTCAAGTCGTTTACTACAGATCTCCGTCATCCGCCGTACTATATTCAAAGGGAGATACTTTAAGCTTAGCAGAGATAGTGTGCTAGTGAATGGTTCAATCGTCCCTGTCATTAACTTTTGTGACGATTGCGACTGACGCATTCATATGTTCTTTAAGACACAGCGGGAAATGGCTTTTTATAAACTATCTCTTATCCAAATCTCGCAGGTCGATCATAGTGCAATATTGGTTATACATCATGGCTTATATTAATATTATAGCGTGACGTAATGTAAATACACCTCATACATTTTATTTAGCAAGAAGACTGCTTGCTGCTCTATGAACAATTAGATATGGCGATCTGTATCCGTTTTGCCCACATTTGCGATGTTTTTAAAGTATCCTAGTTTACTGACATAGAAACAATGACCACAAAAAAGACCCAAGCTTAGAATAAATCAGATGAAGATCTCTGGCCCCTGTAGATTGTAGTTATAGCAGCGAGCACTACATTATCCGAGTCAATCAATGAATATGCTTTGTGCGTAGATGTATCATTATTTTGATTCCATTTGTTTTATTTCTTTATATACATACATACATACAAACTAAACAAACACATTTTATTTCTTCATTTCAAATATTTCTTACTCTGATATTACTTTATCAAATGATTGTAATAAACCACACACATATCAGCAGATATCACTGTGCATGTTCACATGACACACCGCATTGCACCGCTTCTCAATGCCGACTGACAAGTGATCACCTTCCAATTAATTAATTACTTACGTTCAATACTCCACACGTTTGACGTACCCAGCCTTTTTTATGAGTATTGCGTATATGTGATAGCTACTAGAAGCTATCTTAGTAATAATTTATACTCACTTTATTTCGGATTAACTATTGTAAATTAAGCCGAATAAAGTAAGCTTATATCGTTTACAACCCAATCGCATATTATTTAATATGATCACCTGTTATAAGTTTCGAATAATCCCACATAAATTAGATTATTTTTATTTTTTTGATATGGTAGGTAATTTAAATAGATTAATTGTAGTATTAGTTAATTAATAGTAGTTTAATAGTTTTCAAAATTATTTAAATGTAGTGTATTCATATAAACCGCGATATCATTCGTATAAAATAGATTAAAAACAATGCGTTGTGCCTTGCGCTTATTGAAGAGTTGATAACCTGATTCAGAGCCCTGTTCTTGTCAGCGTCCATAGGATACTATAACCATTTACTACTAAGCGTGACTCTGCTTGTGTATCTTTTTAGTAAAAAGATTACAAAACAGGATAAAAACACAACGAAACTAGGGTAAGCCCCTAAGTAATGTATCAAGAATAATTCGAACCTTTCTGTTAAAAGTAACTTAAACCTTTTCAGTTAGCTAATATAATTTCGTTAGGCGCAGTACAATTTGACAAACTTATGATTTAAATTAAAACTTTGGGTTACATTGCTTATCTTTGTTGAATTGTTATTCTAATTTTTGTGTACCTGCTTTAATTAAAACCAAGTTTTGGGAGAAATAAAATTCAAAAGGACCTTAACCGTAACTGCTCTATGGTACCTTGAACGATTATACTAACGTTTTAAGGAGCAAAGTATTGTCTGTTGTACAAGTAAAAGACAAAACAAGAAAAATTACGTCACAATAATTGCAATGCCGCTGAAAGTTTAATTTCTATGTTAAGAAACTTTCCGTAAGTTTCATGGCTTCTAATAGCACTCGACGCACGATGACACGGATTAACAGAAACGGCTTTTCTGTTAATTCATAATATAGTTGAATTTTTGGTACGCTATGTTGTGCGGACTACACGGTTACGAAACTTCCATAATATATAATAAACAAACAATGAAAGGTGTACATAGTACACAATAAAACGAAAAAGGGAAAACAAGTTTTTGTACAAATACCAACAGTTGTGCAATCGATTGCGGGAGTTAATCTGGTTTGGTGCCGACGATCAAACAAATAATTTGGACGCGCTACACACACCTCGGGGTGATTTGCTACGCCACACCGCTACGCCGCTACAATACATCTATGAGCCTACGCGTCACAGTAACTGTAGCGCCGCATACTATTGCATTGAGCCGATAACTCTCTGAACCGATTCTCCTGAATATAACGTAACGCAATCCTGCATAATATTATGATCACGGTGCTGTACAAACAATCAAAATTAATGTTCTATTGGCGGTGCACTGATACCAGCTAGGCTCGCAATACATTGGCATTTGAATATCTACCGACGTGCTCGCAGCCCGCAGTCAGTACGAACTCAATTAGTCACTATATTGTTTCGAATATTACTACTGTGTAAAGCAGCAATATTCGAAGCATAATATATTATTAAAACGACAGCAAGACTACAGCAAATACAAGCGAGTTTCTAGCAGAGTATTAAAAATGGCGTTCAGAACAATTTACGTAACTAGTGCCGCGTAACAAAGTAGCATCTCTGAAGTAGCCCATTGCAACGTCAAGAAACTATTATTTTTCTTATAAAGTCAACATTAAGTGGAGTTGCTTGTACTATAAAGTGTGATCTCAAATATTATATGCGGACGTGAATGACAAAGTAAATGTGTGTGTTTGTAAAATGCCGTAACACTGATGGTTCAGCGATTTAGATGGTCACCAATTGGCGTTATATTTGTGCCTAAGCTAGGTGTTCGTATTCTTTGCGTCCGATGTAAGAATATCTGTAATTTTCCTTGGAATATAGAAAACATTTTAAGCGCACGAGTAGTTTTATTAATAAAATGAAATTAGATATTTGTATGGCGAATCCGCTAAATTCATTACAAAATTTAGCAAGCTAACACCTTGAATAAGAAAGACTATTTGAAAAGCTCAAATCGTTAGTCGTGAGTAATAGTTAGTATTAAGTATATAACATTTTCTGAGAATTTATTATTTTATATCTTACTAATGAGAATTGCCCAAAGAAAAAACCAATAACACATTACCCGACCCGGGAACTAAAACAGGCACTTCTCGCAACAAAACAGTTTAATCCTACAAATATAACAAATATGCAAATTTGTTAATATGTTTAGATATCAACCAATCACGCTAAATTTTTGAACAAATTTGGATGGAACTTGCCATACAGTTAGCCCTTAGGCTAGCTGTATGGCTAACACACCCTGGTTTTACAGCCTCAGCACTTTTTATTCCGGTATATGTTTTTGTAAAAATTACGTGGGCAAACCTGCAGGCAAAAAATGGTATAATTATATGTTAAAAAGATGGTTAAATAAAGCGGCAACATACGTGTCATATCAGAGATTTGTAACGATGGACATTATCGGTTTTACGATAATATTTGCAAATTATCCGTATAACAACGCCATAACAGTTATTTTGCGGTTCACGTGTGCTCGCCACGCTATCATAAAATATTTATTATCTGGCGACGCACTAAATTGATAGTCCCTGTTACGTTCACTACGGTAAATACACGTTAATATGTAACTAATTTGGCTAACCTGCATATTTAGAACCAGGATAATGAAATAGTATTCTAAATACGCTTAGTTTTGTATGTACCTATTATTCGTTCATGAAACACGGAGTTAGTGAACATAGAAACATGTATCTACTGCTATATAATAATTTAATTATAAGGGTACACAAAAAACATCGTATTACATATATGAAACTTTAAGAGGCAGAACTGTCGTTCCTGTCACCCCTACCATTACAGAAGCCAGTGATTTGACTGTTTACTTCCTTAGTATAAATAACTTTATTGTACGCAAACATAAAAATACTTCTAATAAATATCTGTAGATAATGAGTATCTTTTAGGTGAGTATTGGAACAACATTTTGGTGCGCTTTTGGGAGTGCAAGGTGACTAAATGAACCCCTGTGCCATCAGTGCAGTGAACTTTGACTCGGGTTAACAACCGGACTTCCCATGTCGATAGAGAGTTATGGATGACGGCCGGAATCGGTTTCGCTTGCTCTCCGAGGCACGGGATGCGGTTGTAGCTTTTTTAGATACCGTATTTTTGAGTATGGAATACCTAGTATAAAATTTGTGACTTTCTTGATTGATCACTTACTTCGTTAGAATCAGACGATAAGCAAACGACCATGTATGGCATATGCTACATTACTACTGGACATTTACATCAAGTTGAGCATAGTAAGCTAGTTGCCTATATTTGATTTAGCACGTCTTATAATACGCAAAACCAAATCACATTGAAAATACACCTTTTGTGAAATCGGCATCGAAATTAATACCAAGATGTGGAGGTTTCTCTCGAGGGAGATATCGACATATTCCCATGTCTTGCTATGTCCCTCGCACGCTTTTACTTAAACCTTAGATGCATGCGAGGTTTACACAATTTGTATCGTGTATCCTTTTTTGTCATTCGACAAAGACCAGAAGCATTTTTCCTTTTATGCTTTACCAGGTTACATCTGGCAGGGATAAGCTACTACAAAATGTAAAAAAAGCTTATACCTTATTAAAATACGAGTGGATTTAAAGATCTTTGGCTAGTTACATTTTGAGTAACGTAACTTTATGACTGACCTATTAAGTCGAAGCGACACACCGGTGGCCAGACACAATAGACTTTTTATTATGTCTGGTATACTAAGACTTGACCGATTAAAATAATTCAGAAATGTTGTCATCATTCAACACGCATAGAACTCAGCTTAGGTTATGTAAATAACTCAATATCTGTGGATATATTCAATAAGGCACTAATTGTAACAATTATGTTATTATGTGTACATAATTTGAACATGTAAGTAAACCACATAACTAAGCTCGCGCGCCGCTTGAATATGATTCATACGCTAATTCATTGTTGTACGTATTTACCGCATAAACTATTTCTTGTAAACTAATCTGTGATGTTCGTCGTGAATATTAATTTAATACAGAATTATGACAGATAAATAAAAATATTCATACAACTTCGTTTTATATTAAGCTTCTAAAAATAAAGCAATAATTTTATGTTAAGCTTTTATATGTTAAGCAATATACTTATCTTTGATAAACTGGTTCTGCTAATTTTATGAACTACTTTCTTATATAAATTATATATTTCTTATATAATATACTAGATTATGCCCGCGGCTTCGCTCGCGTTTTTCTATACTTTCTCAATAAATTGCTATCCTTCAGGATTAGTACTTTTTCTGGATGAAAGGACCTTATGTTCTTTTCTATACCCCTGACAACGTGTATTTAATGATGATCGATGAGTAGCAAAGACGTGAAACCGTAACAAATATAAAAAATAATACAAATAAACAAACAATCAAATTTACATTCGTATTTACAATATTAGTCAGCATACTATATTATAATTATGTTTGCATCTATATATTAATAATAATAAATAAGTTATAATTAAGATTGAATTGTTATTAGAAAAGAGATCATCACTATAAATTGTCGTATTTGTAATTTATATTGTGTATGTTAATATTCAATATTGTGGTAGAATTATCGCTGGTTTTCGGTATTTTGTGTATTTTAATTTGTGTGTTTAGTATAGGTATAAGCGATTTGGTTGTTAATAATGTAAGCTTATATTTTATAAATAAATGAATTTGAAAATTATAAAATTATTAGCTTTTGCCCGCAGCTTCGCTCGCGTTAATTTAGAATTTGACAATCAATTCGGGTTGTACTCTGCTTGTAATAATATAATTCAATCATGATTTGAAAGACACGTGGCGCCATCTATTATCAAAAGAACGTTATTATTGTTTTCCTCGGGAACAGTAATTTTTTTCGGGATGAAAGGCACCCTATGTCCGTTTCTGTGCACTTGACAGCGTATATGCAAAATTTCAGGATGATCGGTTCAGTGGTTTAGGCGTGAAAAGGTAACAAACAAACAAACTCATTTTCGCTTTTAGGTTAGTTAGGATGCCTATTAAAATCATAGACATAATGATGAACATGTGTTATGTAATTGGACGCGGAGACTATGATTTTTTATATTATTGTTATCGCGGCAATTGTCTCTAAACAAACTTAACCAAAACCACTAACGTAAGCACGGAGTATTTCCACGTTAAATAAGTCTCTTTTAAAGAGGCATAAAATAGTACCTTCAGTACATCAAACGTAAACCTATGTTTTGCATAATTTGCTTAATACGTGGCCATTTAGCACCACTACGGCGACATTACCGTTTATGTCGCAGCGCGTACCAAAATGGTACATTTAAGTAAAATATGAACAAGCTATTTATTTATACTATCTGAATGGAACGCTTCTATGCTAATGAGTAAGCACTTGAGTAATGACCAAGAAGTGGTGCGCCGCAGACGGTCAGTTCATTAATTACATTCAAGTTAAATTACTAAACTACAGGACACTCCGAGGCCACGCTCGCTTGTGTAAACTGGCCTACTGCGCTCTGTAAACGTTCTTGACTGTGATACACTGTGAACATTTCAATTTGCACTCAGTGAGGCTAGTTATACTGTACCTACTTTTACCAGTCTAACGAATTACACGGTATATATTTGGCACGTAATTATGATCTACGTTAGATAAGTCCAGACCTATCAGATCTGGACTTATCTAACGTAGATCATAATTACGTTCAACATTCGAACGATACCTTATATATGACACTTTATATTTGTAACCTATATTTAATTGTTTGGCCTATCAGAGAGATTATTAATATATCATTCGATTATATTTGATATAATCAAAGAATATGTTACGAATTGTGGCGTAAAATGCTCACACAGAATAAAGATTCATTAAAGTAAACGTTAAAAGTTTCTTGAAGTAGGTTTATCATGTTTTATTCGACGGAAAAAAGAGATAGTATGACACTGCATACTTTTAGAAATTGTCCTCGTGCTTATGGCCCTTAAGCCGAACATGAGTTTCCGACGCCGACAAGCGTGCAAAGAGAATATAATGAAAGTGAATGAAGCAAGAGAGGAATGCCAGGGTCGTAGTAACTGGAAATCTGTAGCCTTTGCCTACCCCTCTGGAAAACAAGCGTTAGGTTTAACATATTAAAGACGAAAATGAAGGTTAATGTTTTGCAGTCATACGATTATTTAATAAGACTATTACTTTATACGAGCAGGCAGTTTTTCATTGAGTGTGACAATTAACATAACAATAAGTTATAAGCCGTAGGCCGTAGTCCTTTGATGAGTACCTACGACCGCGACGTTGGCAGCTCTCAGCGACGAGTGCATTGCGATTGTCGTAGTCGGATGTGGCCAAATTTATATACTTCATAGTTAGTGGTTTAGATAGCGTAAAAATGACGGTATGGTTCTTTTACGGTAGCGAAAAATTTGTGTATCGTAATTTTGAGGTATTAAAATAAAAATGTATGACATCATACCGTCAACCTTTATAACCGATATTTTCCCGATATACGGTCCCTGCGTTGTACTAACATAACTTTTGATCACTAATCCTATTTCGTCAAAAAATTACTTTATTAGCGGACCCGACGGACGTTGTCCTGCTCGAACAAGTTGATCACAGCGCTATCTACCAAGTCACATTCTGAATCTAAACCACCCAGAGACCCACTTAAACATACACAAAATTTTTATCAAAATCGGTCCAGCTATTTGGTGGCTATGGGTGGTATACACACGTTTAGAAGAATTGTATATAAATACAAAGATAATCAAACGTTTTTGTAGAGGACATAAAACATAATTAACCCCTTTATAATATAAGTATGAATATATAAGATCATATAATAATAATCGGTCTACATCTACCCAAAAGTACTGAACAAACTTTGATAAAATATCCGGGCTGTAAATTGCGGGAGTTAAGCGATGAATAAAAGTACGCCTTAAGCTAACAAGCATATTCAACTTTCGATGAATACGAGGTTTAAAACCACATTGGCAAACAGGATATTTCACTATTCTCTACCATTATCATAAATATATATTTGTAAGTTAAACAGAACTTGGCTATATGGAATATCTAACTATTCTATGTCATTCAACGTGTGGTTTTCTTGTTGCTTTCAATCACCTCCCGCTTGCTGCACTTGTACACAACTTGTCCCACGCGAGATCTGAACTATGTATAATGGGTTTAGGTCCCACGAAGTAGGTGCGAGTCTATGGTCGCCTATAGTATATACATCACAGTTTCAGAACCCGTGCTGTTACTCAGAATTTCGAGCCGAACCTAACATCTAATGGACACCAACAGTCGCTTAGACTTATAATTTTAATTTTACAACCAGAACATTGTAACGACTATTGTCACGATACCGAATGCTCGTTCGGCCCGTGACCGGAGTTTACGTTTGACCGAGAGATTTTGGATTTCATTGCCGGGTTAAGCAAAGTGTTATTATGTTTGTTTGTCTGTAAAGAAGTTCCTAATAGTAACACGTAGTATGTAATGAGTCCGGTAGATAGCCTTCTTTAGTAAAACGCCTTCTGTTACTTGGTACCTAACAACATAACTAACGAAACATGAATTTAAAACACCTTTGCCAAACCATTCGGCCTTTTAGATTAGATTTACATGTATGTTATGTTCTAACTATATGTGTCCTTATTTATACAGTTACTCAGAGTAAGATGATTCTGTGCAATGGGCAACTTGTACAATTTGCCCATTGCACAGAACTGCGGCAAATCAAACTCAGAAAAATTTTAGATGATTATCTAAAATTTTCGAATGCATGTTCGCTTCATTTATATTTAAGTTAAACTTAGGTAGAGAGTAATAAATATCTATTTTTATTTACCACATGTGATGTAATAATTCAACTGCAATAAAAAATATAAAATGAATTCCCATCCAACAGAGTGACTAAAAATGTTGATAATATTGCGCTCAGATTTAATCAGCTTAGTTTTTTACATTCAAAAACAGATCCCAAATTTCATTAAAATTTGTTGCATATCCGACAAATTCAGTAAAAATAAACTGGAAATACACTGCAAAAAACATATTTGAACAGCCATTTGTAACAAAAACTATTGTGGAATAGAATTTATGACCAGTGAATTCGAGTTATCCATTGCATAAAATATTGAGTTTTGTGAGTATTAAAAGTAACGTTTAATAGATGTCAGACATATTTAATTTATACATCGTAAATAGACTTTATAACAGTTAGTCTGTGCATTTGTGCAGAATTATTTAAAATGATAACGATATGATGGAATGAACACTAAAGTAATTTGATTATTTAAGTTCTTTATAAGTGCCTATAATAAATAACAATATAATAATGTTAGGTCACGTAATACGCTCGCTGTGATATAATATATTTAGTCTCAAGTCACTTTATAGGGACACGTGTAAACAAAATAAAAGTAAAAACTAAATATTCTATAATATTGTCTTCTGTTTACGCGAATGTTATTCATTGAAATTAAAAACAAACATAAATAATAAATATAAATATTATAATAGTATAGTAATAGTATAAATAGTTTTAATAGTTACAATAATTTAATTAGCTTAAAAATTAGTAAAGTTTAATAATAAATAATAATAATAATATTCTACCACATACACACAACACCATCTAGCCCAAACTAAGCAGAGCTTGTACTATGGGTACTAGACAATGGATAAACATACATATATACTTTTTTTTTGTAAATACATACATATTATACATAGAAACACCCAGACCAAGACAAACATCCATGTTCATGCACACAAATGTTTGACTTGTGCGAGAATCGAACCCGCGACCTCAGGCGTGGCAGTCGGTTACACTAACCATTACGCCACCGAGGCCGATAATAGTAGTGTAACAGTTTTTCAAAATGTTGTAATAAAGTGTCAAATAAACAACGCGATAAAATCTGTATATAGTAGTTTAATTTCAATAAATATTCTATATTATGATAAACTATTTTCAATTAGGAATATTGACAATTGATTACCACAGTCACACGGTACCACAACAACAACTTCTTAATAACGAAGAAGTGCAATGCTGTTAAGCTTTTTCTATTATTATCATTAGGATAGGCAAACCTCAGCAAATATAGTAACATTCCAACATAACAGTATAGAACCACAACCCGTCAAAAGATAAATTAGCAATTGTAATATTATTATAATCTAATCATTGACTCGCGTGGATCTTAAAAAACAACATCCAGAAGATTTTAATTAATAATATTCGAGTTACGTTTTGAAGAGCAAAGCATCTAAAAATACACGCGTCATGCGTATTACGTGGCGAATGATAAACATGACTCATTCCGTACTCCATACATAATAAGCCATATCCTATTATCAGATCGGCACTGAAACGACTGTATAATGTAATTTCAGCATGAAGACATTTGGACGCGGCGCATGTACTCGACACACTCGTATTTATTAAAGTAGGTGTACATGGTGTTCATCACTTAACAGCCTGTGAACGTGCGTCTGCGAAAGTAAGCCATATTGTGTTGTACGCAATGAGTCATTTCTCTCAGCCCGTCCGTTACCAATAACGTTTATGTGCAGCCACCACCGTTATATAAGAACTGGTATACGTATTGACTAATACGATACATTCGAACGCGTCTGCTGGAATATTTAGTTACCTACAGAGCTATTCTTTGTCTGTATCGATTACGAAGGCTGCGGGGATATCTTTTCGCATATATACTTTAATATCGTGTGAAAGTAACGTTTGTCATAGTGAATTCGACTGTTGTGCATGAGGTCTAGGGTTTGATAACCAAGTCGGGCAAAGTGTTATATAAACTCTTAGTCTGGATCTGTGCCCTTCTGGCAATAGACTCTCTCTCATTACGTGGGACTTAAAATCATGGTTGTCGAAGTATGAGTGTAAAACAAAGTATGTATGTATATAAAAATTAAAATAAATCAAAGTAAATCTTAATTAACATTTCGTTTCTGTGTGCCTTAAAAAAACCAACCATAATTATATTATAGTTCGAAACAGGTAAAACAAGCTGTGCCCGATCAATTACTACGGCCCATAAAGTATATACGGACGAGGCTAGAATGAAACGTTTCTTTATAGAGCTATAAACGGAAGTACTCGTTTAGTAGACCCACAGACCCAAAACATAAATACGCGTACTTGTAATATTTTCTACTGCTACACACAATAGCTTTCACTCCTTCACCGAAATGCTTTTACTTGAAGTAAACGCAAATAAAACCTCAAATGTATATGTAGCTACTGGCTTAAACTACGCCAGGTATTGTGCTTGTAACTACACGGTATAATACAGCCGTGCTTAAATACACGAGCGTAGTAAAATCTAGATAACCGACCTGTGAAGTATCGTCTGAAGTACTGAGTACCGAGTGGCTTGCGCCCGGTTTGTTATTCATAGTACGTATCCTATGGACAGCGCAGTTTGATACTAGCGCTAGCTTATAATTATTATAATATGCTTTTATTAACTTAACAACTTTATACAAAGAGTACTCCTGCACTAGGGATATCCCGTATTGTGAAGGATTTTACTTGGCTTCAAACTACGCAAGAAACATTCATAATAATTTGTAACTACGATATTTTTGCGTGACATTACCTACAACATTTATGCACTGCCAATAAGGAAGCGATCATTTCAACTATCGCCTCTTAGTTAATCTTAATAGTTAATAATAACTATTATGAAAACATATCTGTAATTACATTTTAATCTTAGACGAGTTCTCATTCCTCTGTCCGAGAAAATGCTCATTATATTACATTACGTAGAACATAGATAATATCGGAAAGCAATGAATGCAATGACCACAACATCTATCAGAGATGACTTACTATTGATTATTGCCGCATGTGTACTAAACTATCTCCATGAGTTGTAATGGTAATACTATCATTGTTAATCTAAGCAATGCTTAATGTTTGCATCATTATCAATTAAAGTTTGGCGTTTCTTCTAGAATGATCTCTCTATATCAACAAGTGATCATATTATGAGCCTACCTGTTTCAATAAATGATCAAGTATATAAAATATAGGCAATTGTGGAGTCGCAAATCGAACTCAAATATAGGGCTTATTTGATCACGTGCCCCCATTCATGAAAAAACCAATTGTTTGATCGCGCGCTGATCTGGGATACATTTATCCCTATTGCGGGTGTTTGTGAACGTTTAACGACGCGGAAGGTATAGGTAAAAGATGAACACTCTCGTTTGTAATTACCCTGAGCCCGCACATAGGCTTCCAAACAAACTTTCACT
The DNA here is from genome assembly GCA_963564715.1 of Catocala sponsa. Taxonomy (NCBI): domain Eukaryota; kingdom Metazoa; phylum Arthropoda; class Insecta; order Lepidoptera; family Erebidae; genus Catocala; species Catocala sponsa. Next base: position 16,875,392 of record OY751331.1, read on the forward strand.
TGAAATTTGTTCTAACAAGATTGCCTCTCCTAATGACTCTCATAACAAATAAAACTTAATTATCAATTGGCCTACTTAGGCGGAATTCTCAACGAAGTTTATCAAACTATGACGACGGCAACAATCCCCGGGAAACAAATTAAATTGTGCACTTGCCACAAAATTTATTAATAACTATATTTAAATAGCTGGGTTCCGAACTAGTTTCTTAGCGACATAAAACAACTTTAAGGTACTATATTATATATAAAATGATAGAGACAAAGACAAGACAACATTTATTGCTTCAACTATGTAGCACATATAAGTGTTATAAATGGATATGGCTGTATTTTATGAATAGTAAGTAGATATACTAGAAACTACGCATAGGAAACATTAAACGAAATAGATAATATGTGTCTAATTTTCAAAAAGAACAGATGACATAAATTAACTGCGCATAATAAATCTGCAAAAGCTTAATGGAAAAGACGAATTTGTCTGAACAAATGTCCATACAGAATAAAATCATCCAAAATTCTATTATACGCAGATGACATGAAAATAATGAAACAAATAAATTCTATTGACAACGCTATGCTACTGCAAGAGGGCCTAAAGAGATTTCAGATATCTTTATATTATAAATCTTCTGTGCGTGTGTTTGTCATTAAACTCCTCCTAAACGGCTGGACCGATTTTGATGAAATTTTTTGTGTGTGTTCAAGCGGATTCGAGAATGGCTTAGATTTTGTTTTTTTTTTCGATGTACAGGACGTCTGTCAAGACAGCTAGTACTATATACATACAAATAAGCTTGACCTTAATCCTGTCAAATGTAATGTTAGCACATTTACCAGTAAATCCAAGAGTGAGTACGATAAGGGATCTCGGGGTGACTTTTGACTCTAAACTTTTGTTTGACGCGCATATAGAAAATATTATAAAAAAGTATTCCATTCGCTGGGTTTCGTCTTCAGAGTCTCAGCAGACTTCAATAACATTAAAACTATAAAAGTTCTATACTGCTCCTTCTTTCGCAATCACCTTGAATACACCTCTCATGTCTGGAATCCAAATTATAATATGTATAAAAATCGCTTAGAGGCCATTACAGAGGAAATTTCTGAGGTACATTCAACTCCGATCTAATTGCTATATACCCAATTATTATAGCAGGTGTAAAAAATTCCATCTTCTTCCGCTAGAGGAAAGAAGAAAGGTTGCGGATATTTCATTACTTTTAAGAATCGCGAATAGGTCGATAGACGTTAGTAAACTGGTGAGCAAACTAAGGCTGCGTGTGCCATCTGCATTCCTGTGCAAATCACACCTACTACATACACCAACAGCTAGTACAACCTACAGGCAAAATTAATTTTTAATTCGAGCGAGTCGCATGTTCAACACGGCATGCCAGAGTGTTGATATAGACTTGTTTACTTATAGTAATAGCCAAATCAAAAGACTTTGTGTAACTCTTTCTTTATGTCTAAAAACCACATGTAATGGTGTATATTTCTTGCTATTATCTTGTTGTTTAAATGTCTTCTTCTATTATTTACACTTTATTCTGCTATCTGTGAAAACTTTTAACAACCCGTAGGTAAAACAACTCGTTTTCTGAATATAGGAATCGAGCTTAACACAATAGTTCAGTGTAAGTAAATTACTCACAGGAATCTACTAACACAACTAACTCTGTTATTTGGAATATTTTATGCACATATAGTGAGAGCTACTATCTGGCTTTATACTGTATTCTCTATACTCCAAGATAGTAACTTAATTTGTAGAGCATATAAATACATATACCCGTGTTCATCTAATCTTTACTACTACAGACTAGAGATCTAGTTGTCGTTAGCAAGTGGTCATCAAATGTGAAGTTACATAGCAAACTCAGTCCAAGCGTTTTTCTGTTAGAAAAGTCTAGTATATCTCATCAGCGACATCAACAAGTACGGAGATTGGAACGATTCGCAGGAGATTACGATAGGCTCGCTAACTGACGCTCAACTTGGCCTCACCCCGCTGGGAAATACAGAAGAGATTCTGTTACATTAACAATATGCGGCTGTAAATATGATGATTATTACAAACAACTAGAGTGGAACACTAATGGATATAATTATGTTTACTGTATTCTACTCTGAAGTTGTCCATGACACCATAAACAAGAGCAATTAAGTGTTCCCGTCGGTATTGTGTGCTCGCGTACGGTTGTGATTTAAGTGGTCACCTCGCCAATAACAATGCGCCGAGTCTTGATAATACGATATCCGTACAGGTCTAAAGTTCGTATGATCTACAAACAATTGTTCCGAATATATAAAGATATATTATAAAGATATCGCTAACTAATACTAAGCTACCTCTCAACTGGATACCTCATAAGTTGTTGATCAATGATATTACCCTTCAATCAACTCTGTTTTTAAACTATTATTAACTAAAGCTGAACGTTGCTATGTTTATAGTTGTATTTTTATTAGCTCCTAAGTAATGCTTAGTTACCTCTTAACCATTAAAAAAAAAAAAAAAATATTCTATCACATACACACAACACCATCTAGCCCAAACTAAGCAGAGCTTGTACTATGGGTACTAGACAATGGATATACATACATATATACTTTTTTTTGTAGATACATACATATTATACATAGAAACACCCATAAATAGTTAATAAATAAGGCTGTTTGTAAAGCAGTCGATACAGCGACGACTATAGCTCGGTAATAATATGTATACAGTATTGTAACTCGACCCTGTCCTTGAAATAATTACCTACAATAGCGCGGTTCGTAGACATGCGTTAGGGCTGTCCGCCTACAGTATTTTAATTTTATCTACATACTTGAGTTTCTTTCTAGTTTAGTGATTGTAAATATTATATTATACATATTATAAAAATGTAATTCGTATTGAATGAAATAGAAAGTGTTCAATAAAAAGCATGTTGTGTTTTTGATTTGTAGATTTAATAAAAAAACATTCTTATAAATTTGAGACTGAAAAATATTTGCGAGACGTACAAACGTACGAAAAGCTTTATCGTTAAATTTAATAGTATAAAAAATCCGCATTCGGATAAAAAGTTTAATTAAAAATACTATCGAAGAATTTCAGCAGCCATGAACAGCTTAATATATTATATAATTGCACTTTGACATAATTATTATGTAAGTACTTTTAGTTATTTCAATAAAATATTCACAAATCGCACGCTTATAGCTTACAAAACAATCACACCGTCCGTTCGTCACTGCGGGGCATTCGCGACTGGTTGCGTAGCAAGCGCATACCAACGCTGAGGTGCGTAGGTATGACTCGAGTTTCGACCGTTTGTATGAAGATAGAATACTGTATAGATATTATTACCGTGACTATAGTGTCGTCACACTATAAAGAATCATCGATAAAAATAACTTGAAACACTCAATATTCCTTCTAGTGTCAAAACCAACATTATGATAACCGCTAAAAATAACCTGATCCTCCACAACATCTTGTAAATCATTTTACGTAGTTACTAAACGTTTCCTAATTATTTTTTAATAAGCAGCTATAGTAATTGGGCTCACTGATACGTTTCTATAGGACGTTGCTAGTCGGCTGACGTTGTTGCCAGGGTCGCCCTCGCTTAAACGATAATTATTCTACACGCTGTTTAATACACGTAACCACATTCTCGGTGAGAGCTGCTATACTGTACATGTGGCACCATGATAATAAACATAACACTGAAGCTTGTAAACTTGTGGATAAACAGCGGTGTGCCGTCGTCCGATCACAATTCGACGACTGTCATATCGTACTGCGATGTAATAGGAACAAGCTGACGATTCATAACGTAACGTAAAAGTATGTGAGATTGTTTTGCAAAAGAAAAATTGTTTTACGTTTTTCAGCAGCATTCATAGTGGGAAGGATGGTGGAATGGCTAATTAAGTTATTTATATTAATTTTGTAACATTCAGTTCAAGTTCTCAGATCTGCGAAGTATTTATTGTTTTATAGTACAACATAATGATAATTCCTTATTGTCTACAGTATTAGTAAAAAGTTTAGGTAATAAACATCCTAAATTATAGTATAATAATTAAGAACTGCAAGTTCAAAGGAATTCTGAAACCGACTGTTTAAGATTAAGGCAAGTATTGATAGTAGGTGTATTTGGCAAATGATATAGTAGATGTCCATTACGTAAGTTAATACAAACCTTAGAAACAAGAATTTTCAAGATCAATAACAATATTTAAAATAAGCCAAAAATCCTTTTGGAATAAGTCACGTGGTCTTGCAAAATTCGATCGCACCGCGCGCAGATCGCAGAACCCTTCAACACAGATTGCCAACAATGTATGCTCTCTCTTTTACACTTCATCCTACCTGTAACTTTACTAATGGTACTCGTACTCCATGGAAGTATTATGCAAGTTATTCAAGCGGGCTACATGCGCGAGTTAGTCGTGCAGTTAGAAGTGCGTCGGTCATTTACATAATGGCATACATGATATAGATATATATATACATATAGATATTAATAAAATATATTATATGTATTGATAAAATTAAATTTGAAACCACGTAACAAAATTTTAAACACGCGTAACATCCTGACTTTGAGATCATTTTAAATGTTATGACAAATAAAATGTCATTAAGTTATAAATTCCGCGAGTCAAGTCTTCCATTTTATATTCAGGCATTACAAAATAAGTGTTACACAAATTTTCAAGGTGCCTCAAATACCTATCCTAAATGTTTAACAACTCGCATACTATAATGCCAGAGGCATTCTCTACAGCGCACGATGACATAGAGATCATTGTGCATGAGGAACTACACCATAAATTCTATATTTTTCAGCTTTTATATACAAAATAGTATTGTGCGTTGCCAGATAATAAAGCCTCTGTACCGGTCTCATATAAGGAACAAATATCATGATATCAAAGGTAAAGCATGTTAAATAGAGAAAATTATTATCATCATCAGAAAAAGGCTAGTTTACTGAACCAAACAAAAACGGTATCAACGGAAAACAATTTGGCAAAAATAGTTGACGTCCTAATAAAACATACCCGTCACGGATCGTTAACTATAGTCTGTTTCAAATACGAAGTCCCTTTTGACACTTCATAGCACGTAACTCTACACATTTCATATAAATTGCTAAAATAAACAATACTTATGGTACTAAAGACTATTTTGAAAATAATTAGAATTTATACAAAACATTATATAATTGTTTAGGTTTAAATAATTTATTGTCAAAAAGACAATACAAGCCACTTACATGAGAACAACTTATTTTAACATAAATAACACTATTCCATACAATGGAAGCCTAGAACATTTAAATATTTTATGAAAGTTCAATAAATATATTTTAAAAGAGAAACGAGCGGTTGTGTTGTTGTGAGTGTTGACTTAAATGAGCTAAATGTGTCAACATTTCTTATATGTGAGGGCAGACTGTTATATAGTTGAATACCTTCAAAAGTTATATTCTTTTTTCCATAATTGGTTCTTATTTTTGGCAGAACAAGTAGACTTGCTCGACGAGTGCTACGTTTATTTATATCAGATTTTTTAATAAATGACAGGTTTTTATGAATGGTTTTATTTAGAATTTTTCTGATTAGTAGACAGGTACTGTAAATATAAAGTTATTAAATATTCATAATTTTAATTTGTTCATAAACATTGCAGGTCGGTGTTAAACACGGTAATTGAAATAACGTTTTTATTATTTTATTTTGTTTTCTTTGTAAATGTTGTAAGCTAGTTTTTGTACTACTACCCCAAATTTCGATCAGATATAGTAGATGTGGCCTGACTAATGAATTATAAATATTTAATTATAATTTTCGCGGAATTCACTTACTTGTGGATCGTATGGGCCTTATAAGTAATTAAATTTTGCTCTTTATATGTTCTATGTGTTTTTCTATTATAAATGTTGATCTATCCTTAGGCCAAGATATTTTTCAGACGACTTCTGCTCTAACGGAATATTATTGATTGTTAAGGGTTTATGAATTGGTATAGGTTTATTTATTGATCTAAATATAATATAACTAGTTTTTGTAATATTTATAGTTAATAAGTTGCATTGAAACCAATTTGATAACGTATTTAGATCGTCCTGTGCTAATGAAATGATATCTTGTACTGTGGGTCCAAAATAAAAAAGACACGTATCATCGGAGTATAACGTTAAATGTCTATGAAGTCCTAGGTCTTTTATGTCATTTATATATATTATAAATAAAAGAGGACCTAGTATTGACCCTTGCGGGACTCCGTACGTGATAGGCGATTCATTACTTGCGACGCTATCGATTTTAACAACCTGCAGTCATTACTGAGGTACGATTTAAACATTTTTAGAACATTGCCTTTGATACCAATGTTTTCTAGTTTATGTAGTAACAGACAGGTAATAGTTGATGACTTACGGTATCGAAGGCTTTTTTGAGGTCGATAAAAACGCCCACGACAATATTTTTTCGGTCTATGTTTTCTTTAATCTTGGTTATAAGATCAATTGTTGCCGTAGTGGTATTACTTCTAGCTCTAAAGCCATACTGTCGGTCCGAAATGAAGTTAAAAGACTCTAAATAGTCATATTTAGAGTCTTTTAACTAAACTACTACTCTAAATAGTCATATTTAGAGTCTTTTAATACGAGATTAGTGTCAACTAATCTCGTATGTATGATTTTTAAATAACTTCAGAGAGTACTGGTAGAACGGAGATTGGGCGATAGTTACCTGGTTCAGTAATGGGTCCTGATTTATAGGTAGGAGTAACTTTTGCAATATTTAGTGTGTCTGGAAATTCTCCATTTATCATAAGTTTATTACATCAATTTGCCAGATCACTTGCTATTAAGTTTAGTAAGCATTTAATAGATTTGGTGCTCATTCCGTCTATACCAGTAATAGAATTCGAATCGAGTGATTTTATAATTATATTAATTTAGTCTGAATTGCATGGTTCAAATATAGTTAATTCTGGGGCATATGTGGTATCATAAGTGTAAGGTTAGATATTTTATGAAATTTCTTTGGTATTTACTCTGACAAAATAAGTCCTATGGTTGAAAAATATCCATTGAAAGCTTCGCAAATTTCTTTTTTATCCGTCATTATTTTATAGTCTATGATAAGTTTAGAAGGAGAACATTTATGCTGTATTTTGTTATTTCCCAAGATATTTACATGATTCCACATTTTTTTTGGCTTATCTAAACAAGTAGTAAATTGCTTAAATTAATATAATTTTTTTGTGGATCATATCATCAGCATCATACTAGCTATAGCTTAATTTTTGGTTTCAAATTGCTCTTTCAGTACTTCATTTTTAGGGTCAATTCTGTGTAACGCCTATAGGTGGTTTCTGTCGCGTACACCAGTTACTATAGCTCCATTTATCCAATCTTCACGAGATGAATTAAGTATTTTTGTTTTCTGAACTTTATTTTTCTGTATATAATATTTAATTTTGGTTTCAAGTAATGTGTAGTTCTTGTATTCATATCTAATTAATCCAATGTTTCACAAACAATCAACTAACAATTTCTATTGATATTATTATTAATATTAGTCTTAAATAATTTAAACATCAAAATAAAATAACATTTTACTACAATGCCATGGTTACGCACTAAGGTTTTTTTTTACTTTCAGTCATAGTGACGCGACAGTATAAATCGGATAAAATCGAACTAATACGAGATAAAAACAATTGTGCGAGAAATACTTTTGTAAATTTGTATTTGGTATTAATTATTATTACGTTGCAACGTACCTTTAATCCCATTCTGCAAACCTTTATAATATTTTTTTATCAAAATATGGATTTGAAGATGCGATATTGGACGTATGGTTTAAATATGCCATAGTTTTTAAAGAGTAGTCGTCTTGAAAATTAAAATCTATTATACCACATTTATTTCACCCTTATACTAAGTATGGAGTATATTATATCTTATGTGAGGGCCAGTCAGTGCAGACCGGGGATACTTCGACCCAGTGGGATAAGTATGGAGTAAGTATGTGATACTAGGAATTAATCAAGTTAAGTCCAGATTTCTTTTACAATGATACACATTATATATAACTTTTTTATTCTATTGATCATCATCATCATCATCATCATCAGGCTATGATAGTCCACTGCTGGACATAGCCCTCCCCCAAAGAGCGCCATAGCGCCCTGTCTTCAGCTATTCTATTGATAGGTATGTCAAACTTAGATAGAATCCTTTTTTGTTTTTCTGTTTATATTATTTTTGTTTCGATTCTAAACCTACGATTACAGTTTGTTTGGAAAGTTAATCGGTAATCGATTTCGTGATGTGTCGATTGAAACGGTCTCTTCACTATCGCTGTTCAACGATCATCTGTCAAATGCGACTTCGTATTTTCTTTTTATAATATTATTTTTTACTGTAATTTTTTAACAACTAATTACATATATTTCGTTATGTTAATAAAAAGTTGAATTACCCAAGCTCGAGGACACCTTTCTAAGTTGACAGCGTGGTAGGCAGTAAGAATTATTGTCAAATGACATAGGTAATAAAAACGCACGATACAACGTTGTGCCGCTACCGTTATTAACATGCAGCTGCACGAGGGAGATAAATATATATTTTTTTTAATAAAAAATTACATATTGGTAATAATAATAAGATCGGGGAAAGCGGTGTATCTCTGAAGATCAAGCGGGGTATATTCCAGGGCGACAGTTTGAGTCCCTTATGGTTCTGTCTAGCACTAAACCCTCTTAGTACTTTACTGGAGAGTTCAGGGCTAGGCTATCGATTGCGGAGAGATGGTCAAGTATATCCCAGCTTCTTTACATGGATGACTTAAAACTATTTGCCTCTACCAGACCCCACTGACAGCGTTACTTAAGGTAACGGAAACCTTCAGTAACTCCATCAGGATAGAGTTTGGTGTTGACAAATGTGCAGTTATGTATGTAAAGCGAGGCAGGGTTGTGAAATCTGATGGTATTGAACTCTCAGATCTCACTAGACTTAAATCTCTCTCTGCAAACGAAACCTATAAATATCTGGGTATGCCACAGGCGTTAGGTATCACTGAGGACGGTATAAAACGGGCGCTGCAGGAGCGCTTCTTTGGCCGCTTGAAAAAAATACTAAAAAATCTTTTGTCAAGCGCCAAAAGGGTGCGCGCCTGTAACGGTTGAGCCATGCCGATCCTTATGTACTTCTTTGGCATACTCAGATGGACGCAAACGGAATTAGATGCCCTGGATAGAAAGGTCCATACACTGTTGACTGCATACCGAATGCATCACCCGCGCTCCTCGGTAATGAGATTGTACATCCAGCGGAAGTGTGGGGTCGCGGTTTTTTAAATGCCAAGTCCCTCCACAACCGTGAGGTGTGCAATCTCAGAGAATATTTTCTCCGAACCGATGTGGGCGTGCATCACGATGTAGTCGTAGTGGATGCGGGCTTTACCCCGCTTGCTCTGGCTAAAGAGACCTGGCGCAAACCTGTTATACTTGGAATTGACGAGCGCAGGGATGTATGGAAAGGAAAAGAGCTGCATGGACGCTTTTTCAGGGCCTTGAATGGGCCTGACATAGATTTTCAGTCATCGGTGTCCTAGCTACGTTTCGGCGATCTCTTCGCTGAGACCGAAGGTTTTGTCTGTGCAATTATGGATGAAGTTGTTATGACAAACAACTACCGGAGATATATCCTGAAAGAGTTGACAGTTGACATATGTCGGGCCTGTCACCAGCCCGGAGAATCTCTCAGACATATTGTCTCCGGTTGTTCTCGTCTTGCCAATGAAGAGTTATTAGCATAGACACAACTAAGTAGCCAGGATTGTCAATCAGCAACTTGCCTTGAAGTATGACTTTGTGGAATCTGAAGTACCGTATTACAGTTATGTACCTGATACAGTTCTCGAAAATGGTCGTACTACTTTGTACTGGGATCGGTCTATCATTACTGATAGGACAATTGTGGCGAACAAGCCAGATATTGTACTGATAGACCGATTGAAGCAACGAGCAATGATCATCGATGTCACCATTCCGCATGACGAGAATCTTGTGAAAGCTGAAAAAGAAAAAGAGTTGAAATACCTGGACCTAGCTCACGAGATTGTCGACATGTGGCGTGTGGACTTGGCGATCATTGTGCCGATAGTCATTACAGTCAATGGTTTAATACCTAACAGCCTCGACCACCACCTGCAGAGGCTTGCGTCCTTGATCCAAAAGGCAGTACTGCTCGACACGGCGCGTATTGTGAGGAGATTCCTCTCTCTGGGGCCCTAACCACCGGCAGCTTGGACTCTGTTCCCGATGTCGGTGGGTCATTTCAGGTTTTATATTTTTAAATATGTATAGTTTTTATATTTATATTCAAAAATGTAACTATTAGAAAGAAAATTAATAAAGAGAATAATAATAAACCCCTCTGGGACAGTCGTTATCTCCTTATGAGACTAACGCGATACCGAAGGCTAGCTTTTAAACTACCACCTTCCCCTTGTGATATAAACAAAAAATGTATCACCAGGTTAAATAAAAGCGCACAAACCGCAGTGCAGCTTGTGACGAGCTGAATGTGAGTGGCGACACTGCGGTCCTGAATGCCTCAGAGAGTCGATGAGGGCCTTGTTTCCAGCTTGCCGTTACTGGTTGGGTTACTGTCGCCCGTAGGGGCGCTCTTGAAGTTCCACTCCACCCAACCAGTAATCAGCCAGAGCTGAGAGTCCTACGACTCTCAGCTCTGGCTTGCCTTGATCGGCCGGTCAGAGGGGTGCCGCTAGAGCTACATGCTTGGGGGTGGAAGTGTCATGGGCATAAAGGGTCTCCGTTTTCATGAGACCCGTGATGGTGAAACCGGCGCCGCACCGCTCGTCACCCCTAGCCGCTCGCACCGGTGTTGCCCTCTGCTGCTGGCTTGTATACCTATCGTGGCTATTCACCGTCGGAGTTGGCGAGTCACCGTCTGTCCATTCGATTGATGCTATTAGAGTATTCAGGGCAGACGCCGTTTTATCATCCATAGTTACCAATATATCAGTCCATCAAACACCTATACCTATAGCCCATATATTAGAATCCATACGTAGCAATAGTCCTACGCCTGCTGCGGCTAGTGCCACTGTAGGTGTTCCATCCCACCTTTGATTAAAACTCTCGAAGGGCCTCTTCACGTTGGACCCATGTCTTCTTGTAAGCCTCCCAATGGGCCGGGTATTTTCCTAACGTATTAGGAATATACCCGTGAAAGACAAAACAAATAATAATAATATCTATTTTACCAAAACGTTTTTTAAAAGTCTTACATTTTTACACAAGGTATTATTTATTTCTGCATTATCGATGAAGAGCGACCCAGCGAAGTTAAGCCGCTCCTCAGCGAACATGCAGAATTGTCAAAATCTTTAACCCTGACTTCTAAACTAGGCGTATATGCCTGTATCTTAGGAGTCAGTGTCTCTCCGTAAATATTACAATAAGCCTTACAAGTTATATTGTATCATAATATAATTCAAATTTGAAAATAAAAAGCATGGTAAAAAAATACAACGGAACAATAACAATAGAACAATATGCAAATTTTATAAAGTAAGTTTACATTTATCTAGAATATGTGAATGAATGTACGTTTATGTTATATGTATGCGCGTCGCGCGCGCTCGTGGTGTGTCTGTTTTATGTGTGTGTGTGTGTGTAAGTATGTGTGTGTGTATGTGTGTGTGTGTGTGTGTTTGTTTGTGATGTTTATGTTTGGAATCTATCCTTTGACTTATAATAAATCTAAGCTGAAACTAACAGAGTGGCTTCTTTCACAAACTTATACACAATGTGAGGACATCATAGCATAATAACAAATACATCTTACTCCCATACATATACACACACCTACACATACCGATAAACACAGACACACACATATATACATATACACAATACACACATAGACACTCACATACACTCACCTACAAACACATATTCTCATCCCCAATATAGGCAAAAATTTATATAAAATAAACAATAGAATTGTACCCTTACTAACCTTAGTTATTTAATATATCCGGATGTGGGCGTTAATGGCTACGACTCAGTTTATACTACTGTAGTCATTATCGTTTAATAATTGTGAAAATGTAACAAGGTTTTCAATAAAAATTATTATTATTATTATTATATGTGGTGTGTTTGTATTATTAATGTGTCAAACGTATGGAGATTTCCTCTTTTGTGGTATTTCATATCTTAATTAAATCTTAGGAACGGTTATTTAATTATTTTTTTATTCTTCTTTAATGGTTAATCATACGTAAATTTCCTGAAACTAGATCCTCTGTGTTTTGGTGGGCTAATTGAAGAAGATATTCTTGCAACTGAGTTTCGCATTGGTATCGAGTTTTTGAAAATAAATTTAGAATGTTATTGAGGTTGTTATACAGTTTAGAGCTTGAGATGATGTAGTGATGTTTAGCGAACGATTTTTTGTGGGGGTTAAGAGGAAAGACTTTATAGTTATGCTCCCAACAGACTCCGAGGAAGGGCGGCTTGTATGTTTTCGAAGCACTGAGTGGAGTACATAGAGCTGTCGGACTGTAAGCACTTTGCATTCTCTGTAAAGCTGCGCTGTTGGATATCTCCGCGGGCGCGTAAGCATGACTTTTAATACCGCTCTTTGCGCTCGCTCTAATCGAATAAAAGCGTTTAGTGTTGCTCCTCTCCAGACCGGAATACAGTAGGACAATACTGATTGACATAGTGCCTGATAGACCATCTCTAAAGTGTTACTGTCAGCTGAGTTTCGTAACTTTTTAAAGACATGGAGCAGCTTTCGAGTTCTGCTTGTCAAGACTTCTAGGTGCTTGTGCCAATTAAGGTGATGATCAATGTGCACACCTAGATACTTGACAGTAGTGGCCTTGGAGACGGTAAGATATGTACAGCTATGGGTATCCGTACAATTATGTGCTTTAATAAGGTAATAAGTTAGATCTAATAGCGAACGGAACATAAAACGTTTTTGTAACATTTAATGTTAATAAGATACTAGTCAGCCATTTCATGACACTTGCCAGAGCAACCTCAGCATAACGAAAGCATTGAGCCTAATCTTGACCGGTTATCACAAGAGTTGTGTCATCTGCATATGTTAGAATTTTACAGTAATCGATAGGTAGTTTACATAATCCATTAATGTATATGAGGAAAAGAGTTGGGCCTAAAATACTACCCTAAGGCACGCCGTATGAAATTGAAAGCTCATCGCTCATGTATTGTCCAACTTTAACCACCTGGGTACGATCCCTCAGATAGTAAAAATATCTAGTACGAGGCCTCGAATTCCGATGGCTTCCATCTTATTCAGTAAGACGGTATCACAAGCCTTTGATAAATCTAGAAAAATATCTAGGCATTTTAGTTTCACATCGAGAGACCCAGCTACATGATCAGTTAGAGCCATTACGGCATCTTCGGCGCTCATAGCTTTTCTAAAGCAGAATTGGTTACGAGCCAATAACTATAATTCCTTATAACTATTACAGTCTCACATTATGTGGTGACCAGCATCTTTGCTAAGTTGTTGAAACAACTTGTATTAAAGGTGCCAGGCCCGTATCCCTGTTGTAGGTACATTTAAGTAACAATTCCTTGTTGTAAAACTTGATTTAACTCATATCGGAATTTTATTGAGAAGCTTGGTATTTGGCATGTGTGTGTGTGGTTATTTGTGTGTGTGTGTGTGTGTGTATTTGTGTGTGTGTGTGTGTGTGTGTTTGTTTGCTTGTGTGTGTGTTTGTTTGCTTGTATGTGTGTTTGTGTGTGTATGTGTGTGTGTGTGTGTGTGTGTGTGTGTGTGTGTGTGTGTGTGTGTGTGTGTGTGTGAGCGCGCGCGTGTGTGTGGTTGCGTTCATTAAGGATAAGTTAAAAGGAGCTGCTCCGTTTTGTAATAATTTTGTGTTAGAAGATAGGTTGTAACTATCTCTTTGCATGAGTATCTCGAGAGTGAGTAGATGTTTAGTTTCCTATTAACTATATTATAGAGGCGTGGCCATAGATAACAGCAAAATTTTTGGATAACTGATAATTTACATTTGTGGATTTGACATACTATATCCTTACGTCGCTTATCGACTGCCTTGTATGGAGTGATCTGGTGTTGATGTAAAACTGTGGATGCAATAAATAGTTGTCTGACAGTCAGCACTTCACAAGCTTTGTATAGGGCTTCAGTTGGAAACAGAAATGGATGGAATGTACTGACTTTTAGAACGGCACTTTGAGCTCTTTCCAACTTTATCATAAAAATTTTGGCTGCTCCACCCCATACAGAAATACCATACATCAGTATAGATTGGCGCAGAGTGAGGTAAGTTAGTTTAACAGTCTGTGTCTCCGCGACATGATGTAGTCTAAAACACAAAGGTTAGCTTCCTTACCCCTTATTTGTCTCAGTGTGCTTTGCAAAGGTCAGTTTATCATCGATTATAATACAGAGATAAGTAATCGTACGTGTGCGTTCCAATGCAAGACAGCGACATGCCAGGGAATGGGCAGTAATGGGCGATTAGAGTGAAAGATTTGGGTGGTCGTGCTGGTTTACGAAGGTGGTATGTAAATATTTTAGTTAAAATATATATTTGAAACGCACTATAAAGATATATTTTTTGTAAAATTATCAAGCCGAGACAAAATTAAGGAAAAACAACAGGAAAATCGTCGAGTAAATAGAAATTACTAAATTCGCACAAAACAAAATTGTACTCGCTCTAAGTTAAAGTGTTCGTCACGAAAACAAGGGTTCACATTTAAAACCACCGCTGTTCCCCTCTCATGGGACAATGTGTATGAATGTAATAATAATAACACTTAAACTGACTCACATTTCCTATGGATTTAATAGACTAAAGAGTATCCAACAAGCTAAGCGTGACGTTCTTATAAAAAAATTCCTTTCCTATTGGATTTCAATCGATTTTGGTATTGTCGGCGATCATTAGTTACTGCTTGCGCGCGGCCACTCGACGTGGTACCTCTAATCGTTATATCTCTTGTCTTTAACTAGCAAAGCTCTCAGGATTTCGCTGTGCTCTTTTGTATACATTAATTCCATCTCTACTTATCACTACCACATTTAAACCTTTTAATTTATGTATGTCATTAATTCGACTAATTATTATCGTTAAAGTAGTACAATATCATTTGTATTATACAATTTTCGCAAGTTGCAAAAGTATAAAGTTCTACACAAAAGACTTTTTGATTCGTCGAATTTGAATGAAAATCGTAATCTCGTTCGCGATCAACAAAACTCTTGACGCCCTCTCAAGGTTAAATGCTAATTCAGGTTTATAAATCATAGACTGTTGCATCATTTAGACTTACTACTGGCTTCGACTCCAATTATGTTGAACATAATTTATTGTAAGAAGGCGCGCTATTACGACTAAAGACTAAGTCTTAGTCAGAAGTGTGTAAAGTGAATTTTCGCTACTGACTTATATTCACCAGAAGCTTGCGTTCCCGTAACGTAGAGT
Organism: Catocala sponsa; assembly: GCA_963564715.1. Lineage (NCBI taxonomy): Eukaryota > Metazoa > Arthropoda > Insecta > Lepidoptera > Erebidae > Catocala > Catocala sponsa. The sequence goes on from OY751331.1 coordinate 16,890,958, forward strand.
TAAGTAATAAAGTGACATCTTTTGCATTTGTAGAGTTAAATTCAGGAATCAATTAGCGAGCGGCGCAGCCGACGTAGCCCGTCTCCCATAATTCATAAGTGTACACTAAAGAGCTCATACTTGTAAGTAACGTACTTAATAACACACGTGTACGCCAACCTTTAAACAAACTTCGCTCAATATTTCACAGCGGTGCCCTGTCTATGTTTTTATTAATACAAAACCTACTTCAATGAGTATTTTATTTAACAAACCCTTAATTAAATTCAAAGCAACAAAAGACTAGCACTCGTTCGGCTCCATACAACCTGTCTACCAAAGAATAGCTATACATATGTATACGTACATTATTCAAAGCAATTAGAACCCGTCCCTTTTTAGTGGCCTATTAACAAACCGCGCTTCACTAGAATTTTCATAATTGTATTGTTTACCAAAAATCTCAGCGAAATAATATACAACAAACATTAGGTTGCATGCTCCGACAATTTCATGAACATCAAAAATATCACACGTATATGTAACCAACATGTCTGCCTAAGGACATAATTAAAATATACATAGTGACTAGTTCACAAATGATGACATTGAAGGATCTGTGTAATTGCTACGAAAATACGTAGCAACGCTGCGTAATAAAATAAAGGTGAAACTTCAACTTTTCCGGCAATTTATAAAGCTTCCTTTAAATGAGGACATCGGATACCACATTATATTCTTTTTCTTCCAGAAATACCACAAGAACTCTTACGAAGTCATGAAATGTGATCATAAATTTTTAGGGAACCTCGAGCCTAGCGAAACGAAGTCGCAAAAATTCTTATCTTTATGGACACAATTTTAAGGTATTCGGATCCCAGCCGTGGTTATATTATGTGGAAGTAAAATATCGGACGCGTTGGTAGGTAAGCATAATTGGCTAGTACCGCTATCAAACACTACGATTTTTTTATGCGCTTTTGGTTTATTATAACTAACTAACATTATATAGGTTTGAATCAGAACAGGGTAAGTGTAAATGCGATTTACAGACTAATATACAATTTTATTTGTATTGATAAATTAATTAGTTGTAATTAATCGCAGTCATGACTGCAATGACATAGACTCTTATCTGTATATTCCGCAAAAAGGCCGTGCAAAGGTACATCCGTTTGTTTAGGTCTCACATAAAAGGGGTCGAGCCTATTACTTTCTACCGGCACATTTCCTAATTCCGGAAATGGAACCCGAAATCCCATAGATTGTAGTCGCATTTGGGAGAGTTGCACCAGAATGTAACATATAAAAGCAAACTTATGCCACAAGATCAACGAAATAGCGGCTTGCCTCTGCAAGATTTTCTTTTATAAAAATTGTTGCTTTGTCCCTACAAAGCAACAATTTTTATAAAAGAAAAATCTTCAAATGTTAATTATGATTTTTGTATGAAAATCTAAAATGGCTAATGTGTTTGATCAAACAGTATCATAACAAATAAAAGTTATCTTTTATTTAAAGGTAGTTTTAAATCGAAACTCGACTGATTTATTAGCAGCTATTGTCAAGTTCCATGACCCTGCCGCTGCTTGCGTCAGACCGACGTTCTATACAGTGTTGGAGTCCGCGGAGTCGATCAGATAACTGCCATTGTTTTTTATGCGGGTACACGAACCGAGACGATCAGTTGCTAATAGCATGTCGAATGATCTCTACCGCTGCACGCGGCCTAATCCCTTTGGTTTGTGCTTGGCTTTACAGTAAAGTAGCTATTTACCTTTTCCAACAGGCCATGTCATATAACAGAGAGGACAGCGTAACTTTGAAAGCTTGTCCGGGATTTTTTATACAATTAAAATTATCTGTTTATAAAGGTATTTTAAAGAATATCTGTAAAGAAAAATAATCAATGCAACTAAATTACGTGTAATGAGAATTTATTTTCATCGCTATGGTTATGTTGTTGTACTTTCAACTTTCGCTGCCACATCAATCTGTTGTTATCACAGACATCTCTTTGCGTGATGATTATAGCAGCATCCCCTCCTAATCGTCCATTGTGGCAGTCTGGGGGAAAAGCTCTCGTTAAACGCTGGAATATTAAGCACTGTTTTATTAACTAACTGCTACCTGACCCTTGCAGTAAAGCTAGGTACTATACTAGGACCTTAATGAAATGTGCTCTGCCGACCGAATTTCTGAAGAGCCAGTGCTTTTATTAAAAGCTTGCTTTTGCGCCCGCGACTTCATCCGCGAGGAATTTAGTTGTTAGGTGTCTATAAAGTTAAGCGTTAGATTTTGGCAAATACTGGTCTTATTCCTTGATTACATCATGAAGGCAATATCTGTACAAAATTATAGCTTTCTGAATACATGGGTTTGGACTGCGCATTAATAAGTCAGTCAGTGAGTGAGACATGACTCTCTCACTCACTTTACTTACTCTTTTTATATTTATCGATTACTAGCAGTTTTTCTAGTAAGTTGATCTTCTATACAGTAGTCAATAAAAAGCTGTAGTGATATTATAGATCATAATGTGGAGCTAATAAATATTCTAACGTCGCACAAGAACTTAAGATAGACCTATTTTTATCTCTAATGACTCTGTTACTTGATCAAAGGTAGGTCCTTAGCATTTTCAGCAATCCTATTATTCAACACACGACAAACTCTGTCATCTTTGACGTGCCCGTATATCATGTACGATAATCAAAAGGGGTTTTAGCGATATTCCGATCAAGATAATAATATGAACTATTAAAGACGACTGCTTAAAAATTTCTAGTAAAATAATCTAGTTCTAAGCCTTACTTAAAGGCGTCGCGTCGTAGTATAAAATAATAAATAATAGGAATAATAAATTATAATTAACTTCTTGAACGTCTAGGGCAAATACGTAAAAAATAATTAAACATTCATTGTGCAAACAATACACAAACGGACAAATGTATGTGCGCTCGACACTTGACTCATTAACGAGTCAAGTGTGCAGCGGACATACGTTTGTCATTTTTTTTTTATGACTCATTTTTGCGGCCAGACGTATGTCCGCTCGACAGTTGACGGGTTAAATATATAATAGAAACAGTGGTAAGCGAGCATGATCTACAGATATCTGAGGAGATATCTGTGGGTCATGGTCGTCCATATATATGAAAAAAAAACATTTATAAAAATACGTCGTGTTACTTTTCTGCCGTAAGAAGGATCAGCAAACACACTTTCACATTTATGAGTAATATATGGATTAATAACACACATTAATATCAAAATATTTTCAAAGACTGCCAAAGTTATTATATATATACACGTATTGTTATTTTCAAACTATTTCAATGTTGATTGATTAATTAATTTTATCAATCAATATTGATATAGTTTTAAAATAACAATACGTGTTATTTCAAAACTATTTCGTTATTGTCCGTTTTCTAAAGTTAATTAACATTCGAAATATAATATAATGATTTGCAGACATTTAAGTCAGACAACGATATCAGATAAAATTAATTGAATTTCAACGGTTCTTTACGCGGCAATCTGTTATAAAATGTGTAATATGAAACCACGCGGTTGGTTCCTTTTGCTATTATGTAGAATTGTTGAGCTTGATAAGTAAAATCGCTAATCAATCGAGTTTAATACTTTGAGGCTAATGCTATGCAAATTATTAAACTCGATTGATTAGCTAGATAGATCCTGCTATTTCCCTACATTAGTAGGGTAATATCAGGCAACGACAACGAAGTAGGCCGAGAAGGAGATCGTGAGACAAACTGGACGCATACAGAACGAATTCGGTCCAGTTTGGAAAGAATAGGGAAAAATGGAAGGAGGAAGCGGAGGCCTTTGATCTGTAATAGGACGGGAACAAGGCTTATAATAATAATATTAAATAGTTGGTACCTCGACTATAATCTCTGGTGTGTCTCCTGGATTACGCAGGGACTATTGGGTTATAATAACACTGCAAAGTACAATGCATCTATTACCAAACAAACATAACTTAATAATTATATTAAATAGTTTCCCCGGACCGCAGAGTATTCCGAACCACAGATTTAAACTACAAGCAAAGCTACCTAACTAGGTCGTCATTGCTTATTTTCATGTACTTTACTACAGATATTTAGTCAAAGAGAACAATACCTATTTCTTAAGCTACCTCCATTGGCAAAGCTATTCGGTCGAATTAAAAATAGCTTGTGCTATAATAATAACTTGCCAGTGCAATGAGACAAAGAAATCTTTGTCTTATTGCTCTATTTTGCAGTGGAGTAACTTAAAGCAGAGAAGCTTACGCGTTTAGAATGTTTCTCTCAATATGCTTTTATTTAAACAATTTACATAAATCGTAACTGGATGACACAAAAAAGATAATTTAAAGTAAATAGGTCAATGCACGTTCTCATGATTCGGGTGACTTCTAAAAGTTACCCCATTATTTACGTACGCAACTGTGAATGTGAATAAACAGCAGAGGAACGCGTGACTCGAATGAATAGGTTTCGGAATATTCACAGCCGAGTGTGAGATGCTGCGAAACTTTAACGGTTAAAAAATATTTATATTTTATTCAATACTTACACAGGCTCGCTACATCATTTTTATAAAGCTATAAAGATTTTTAGAGAGTTGGTATCAGAAACAACTAGAATAACTATTATTGAAAAATGCAGACGATATGAATCGCGTGGTTCTACCAGATATCCATTGCATGACAAGATACATAGACACACTATGTTTGTCTTGAAGGTAATATTCGCATTAACAATATTCCCTGTGTCACGATGAAAAAACGGACACAATTTTTATTTTTATCCTATGCAAGGGTCCAACCTGCAAGGTGTCTATATAAACCATTACGCTTATCTAATGGAACGCTTATCAAGTCAATTATTACCTACATAGTAAAATTATTTTCTATTGCCAGCGGTGGCAGATGAATCCGCTGCCCACCTGACAGTAGGGGGTTACCAGTATTCATGAACATGACTGTGTGTCGCAACGTCGTACCAAGAAAACACAGCTACCACTGCCTACCATCATAGACGGGGGAACAGAAACGGCTATCTACCTTTCAATACTAATGCAAATCTGCTTGACGACTGCAATAGACTGAATTTCAGTACCAATCTGTTTACGGCCATCTTTAAGTGAGAAATTCCAATTAATATAAAATTCTCACCAGCGATTGAGGAATGAGGAAGCAATAGGACTATATTAGGGATGGGACAAACTTAGTGACATCAATGATCCCGCAACTAGTCAGTTTGTTAATCAATTCTAATCATATCATTAAGTCAATTGTGAATATGAGGTGCTGTAACTATTACTTTATTTGTTTAGCATGTATCTTAGATTTACCAAACATTTACTTTTAAAATCTCATTGTCATAAACTTTTGTTACAACTACACACAGCAGCTCATATAAGGAAAAAAAAGATTAGTATTGTTAATAAACATTTGGCGATTGAAAAGAGTGGCCATGAGTTTCTTGCCTGCTTCTTCTCATGAAAGCTTTACTCCTCGAACAGGTATTTTTCAATGCAAAACTTTTAATAATTTTTTCATTTTAAATTTTTTTATATGGCTATATATGGGACTTTTAAATAATAGCTTATTACTGAGGTATTACTCTAAAGTTATGATTTCTATATGGCAACCTGGGATAGTAACTATTACAAATACTCCCAACCTATATCAAATAAACAATTACAGCGCTAGAAATTCAGAGCTTCTATTATTATCTATTGAGGATAATCTTACATTTTCTTAAATAATTTTGACCTTACCTATTATATTTTGTTTTGAGCTCAGTTAACACCGGGCTCAAAACAAAATATATTTAAATACTCCCAAAAGTCAAAGTTGAAAGTGTTATTGATTTCGGTCAGTAAACATTAGAGTAGCCTAAGCTAAGTTCAGATATCATCCGGTGCTTCACCACAATACCTCGAACGATTATACACAGCGTTTAACCGACTTGCTACACCGTGGTTTAGCTACAACATTATATAGAGCACGTATAACTGTTTTTTGAAAATAAAATCCCCTAACAGATAATCAACTCCCGGGGGTAAAGTGTCGTGTTATGCTTTTATATTGCATTTTAGCGGCTCAAATTTCTGTAGAATTACCTTAAACTGTTCTCGTATTACCACTCAATACATTTAGGAGAAATTTAGTACTGTGCATTAGTGATTCTTTTGACCACATCACGAACGATTTCTAAGATATCCTCCGCTTCGTTATCTCTTTGTACACTTGACGACGCCGGAACACTTGTCACTATCGTCTTTGTAAAGATTACAAGTATGTAGGACCAACTTAAGCTACACCTTTTATCGCCTTGCGAACTTGTACTATTCTTATGTCACATATAGTATAGACACAAGACGGACAACACGACGAAGTGAGTCGGCACTCTACATCACTCGTTTTAGTTCCCAAATCAGGTCACTCGTCTACCAATGTGTGTCAGCGCTCCTCCGTCTTATTCAGGAAATATGCGAAAACCATATTTTACAAACATATTTCTTCTGACAATGTAGCTAGTATATATCACCACTTACTTTTAAAACATGTAGAAGTTTAAAAAGTATTTTGTTGCAATCCATATGGTCTTCAACTTTCTAAACTCATTCAGATACTTTCAGCATTGGCGATTACAGAGATACTATAACCCATGATATTAGATAATATAGACTATGACGTTTGGCTTAATTTTCATAAAACTTCATAAATCTATTTACGCTGTTCGATACCACATTTACGCTTACGCTGTTCTCGTCGAACTGTGGAACTGTATAATGTAGTCTTCTCGCATGCAATCCCGTGTATTCCCTCCCTTGTGGCTACAAGGTTTAGGATTACCAGAATAGAGTATACAATGTGTAACAAGAAGGATTTGTCATATCATAGCAAGCACTAGAAATAGAAAGCCCTTTATCACAAAAACTGATTTTAGGATAGCCATCAAAAAATTCCCTTATCCTAATATTATGTTTTTTCATGGAGATATACAATTTTAAATACGGTTTATAATGTTTGCATGTTATGTAATCTAGTTTATGAGTTTTCTAATTCTACATTTTTAAATTAATACACATGAATTTAACGCGCCCGAATACCTTACAGTTAATTCCAATACACGGAAAAACGTATCTATTTTATGAGAAATACCCCGTATCAACATTTTTCAAATTTATATTGTGATATATAAAATATAGTTTCCGGCATAAAAATACATTCACCATTTCGTATTTTAGCACAATATACAAATATTTAGATTAGGTACAGGACCACTCATTTAATTTGGTTTATACGAATTTATAATATTAATATGTGCTAAGTGTGTCAAGATCGTAGCAAATAGAAATCCGTAGTCTCCGCCTACCCCTCTGGGTAACTGGCGTGAATCTATTTATGAATGTATGTATGTGCTACCTGTTACCAATTCCCTGCAACACCATATTATTCTGTATTACCATAATAACATTAGAGAAGCATGGGTCAATAATATTTTAGTTCTGACTGACTATGAGTAAAATGATCAATAAAATATGTGCCCCAACTCTCTGCCAACTTACTATATATTTCAATAGTAGAATATGTTATTTTTTCTTCTTTCCCATTTACTTTTTAGTAACATTACTTGGAAGAGGCTCATTGTTAAAAAAATACTTTCGGAAACCGGCAATTTCCTTGATTAAATCACGTCCAATTTTTGTTGATCTTAAGAAGGAACAATATCGATTGTCCCATTTTGGTGGCGATTCAAAACGTCGCATTGTTATGATGTTTTTTAAGTCACGTGGAATGCAATTAAATCCTATTTCATATCGTAGCAGGTTTAGCATGGACTTTGACAATTTTTGTAGTGTCCTAGTTTTGTTGTATTATATAGTGAGTTCACATATACCAGTTATGTATTACTAAGTACTAATAGGAATTTTATTTACTCATTCTGGAAATTATTTTAAAAGCTAAATAACAATTATAATGCCTAAGAAACTGTCCAAATTATATTATAGCACCAATGGTGCTAAATCAAGAAAAACAGGCTAAATTCACCCGAAGCAAGGTAATTTCAGCTATAAAATTAAAAAAAGCATGCGCTGGCGAGATTTTACATTGCATATTTGACAACAGATTTGAGCGAACTGAAGAGGCTCCTATCGTCATTTGCGCGTGGCGCCGGCCGCGTGGTACCTACATCAATAAAAAGTAGCCTATGTCCTTGTCCAGGTTTTAAACTATATCTGTGCCAAATTTCATCTTAATCGGTTAAGTGGTTTAGCCGTGCAAAGGTAACGGACAGACAGACAGACAGACAAATAGACAGACAGAGCTAAATTTATAATATCAGTAAGGAAGTAAGGATTAGTAAGGATTTTGTAGAAAAGTTAACATTGGACTTCAAGTAGATAAATGTGAAAGCTGTATAATTTCGATTGCTAGCGATCCAGTATCTTAACGTGATAACTTGTAAATCTTTCCTCTTTTGTACGGTATCATACAGGGATGATATCGATAGACAAAAAATATGTTTATATTTAATATATTAGTCACATAATTTGAAACTTTTCACAGATTGATATCTGTGAAAAGTTTAGAATAATAGTACAAATATCGTGCAGGTCGAAGCTACGTTTTATATACACAAATATATCTTAACATCATATTTTCTTTACTCTCTCTTGTTAATTAGGTTAAGAGGATATGGTTTCCTTTGTACCTTCATTCAAGCAATTGATATATTTTTACTTGGCTATTAATTAACCCTAAATATAATAAAATCCCCATTTCTACGCAAGGGTAGCACTTAATAAGTAGGTTGTGGGTTACTACGATAGTGATGTTTATTTGTTCCAATGAAACATGTGTCGTAGGGGTGTGGACGATGCGGCCGGGCCACGTTGAGTATTATCGGACTTGACGCATTCATTATTCAACTTCGATTGGCGATCGGAATGAACGCGCCGACCTGTTCGCATATTCCATTCATTCGTTCCTTTTGCCAATTCACTCTTTAACACCTTCTTACGGCTCGCTTCACGACCTGAATAAAATAACGCAGTGAAACCTCATGAGAGAAGATTTAATGCCGTGGCCGGCGCGACGAGCGCCTAATACTGATAGCATCTTTACAAGCTGACACGGATTTTATTGTAATTAATTCAATAAAAACCTGTTAGACGAGTTCAGAGATTTACTTAAGGAGATTCGTACATTTATTTTTAAATTTCTGAACAGATTTATTCTTAATGACAATAAATAATATAAAATTATTTAATCTGTCCCAACAGACGTTGTCCTGTACACACGAAATAATAAAAAACCAATTCTAAGCCATTGTCGAACCCTCTTGAACACGCACAAAAAATTTCATAAAAATCGGTCCAGCCGTTTAGGAGGAGTTTAATTACAAACACACGCACAGAAGATTTATATTTAAAGATATCTTAGGTAAATTATTGTTGTTATTATACTTTATTTTAAAGGCTTAGAGCCGGAACTAAATAGAGGGATATATTGCAAACGCAAATGTGTAACGAAGTTTACCAGCGATAGAGCTTGAACTCAAGCACAAAAGCAAGCCCTCTCACAATAATTTGCGCTTAGTGACACTTCAGTACTTTGAGATGCTTGACTTCTACTATGCCTACAAAAAGTTCACTATGTTTGGAGATCCGCAGAAACATAGTAAATACTCTAATAATAACTTAGTTATAAGATATCAATATATCCTTGCCTTCTAGTATCCTATTTAAGACGATATTTAATTTAACAAATCAAACATTTTTATATTCGATTGTCATGTCAGTATTCATCAGTTTTATCAAAATTTTAATAATGGTTTTATGTTCTATATTCATATGAATGTAGAACATAAAACCATTATTAAAAGCAGCGATAGCTCAGTGGGGAAACCTACAGACTGCAATGCAGAGAGTCTCGGGTTCGAACCCACGTCGCGCACCTCTGACATTCGGAAGTTACATGACTTTTCGAAATTATGTGCGTATTGTTTGACAATTATCGCCTGCTCTGTAGCCCGGCTGCCATGAACATCTATGGCAGTCGTTATTGGGAAGTCAGTGCCCTCTAATATCCTGACACTAGTCTAGCCTTAAGGTATCGCTAGCCTTCGGGTTGCGGAGGTCAGATGGCAGTCGCTCCGTGTAAAAACTGATATCCAGTCAAATCCGATTAGACTAGAAAGCCGATCCCAAGTGACTTGGGAATAATAAAGGCTAGGGAGAAAAAGATTCATATGAATAATAATAATCTTATACTTAACCATATGATCTTTTAAAAGAATACTTATAGTGTCAATAAAGTCAACATTATCAACAAACAAAAACTCTCAACTTGGTTTAAACCTATTTACATGCACTAAACGTTTGGAAAATACTTATTGCACGAGATAGACATATACATACAGAGATAATATACATACATACATATCCTTAAATAGAACTATATAGTATGTTACACGTAGTACACCTTTAAACAAAGGTACGTAATTGAATAAGGTTATTTTAAAGTGAAACTTTTAATTTGTTTTACCGCAAGCGATGCGTTGGGTCATAGCACTTTAAGAAAAAGGTCACCGGCGTAGCATACGAACTTGTCGGAAGGTCGGGAAACGAATTTTTAAAGTACCCTGTGGTCGTGAGCGACGTGAGGGGAATCACGGCGGACTTTGGCCTGCTATCTATTTGTTCGTGGAAATTTTCTGAAGATACGTACCTAAACTCGTAATTTTCACACAAAATTGAACCGCGAGCGTCATCGGGCGATTTATTTTGTGGACATGCTTGGGGTTTCGTCAGTAGATAAGAACGTCTTCACGCTGAAACTGTACACGACTGATGAAAACTTGCCGCTCCCTTGGGCGACCTCTCTTTTATTTCTCTGTTATAAAAAGTAATGAGGTATTTTATGACTATAGCTGCTGCGTTCTATTGTACGAACTTTTCCAACCGAAACGGGGCTCTCAAATAGATTTTTTGTTCCAATGTATTATTAAGTTTATTACAAATATTGATCCATAAACATGCTGCGAATAACAATCTAGCTGCGGCCCGCCCTCTCAAGTAAAAGCAATATAAGTTGATACCTTTTGTAGTTTGCAGAAACATTATTTGTGACTATACATATAAATGTTCGTATACGTAAAATTACAATAAGAGATGATACAAAAGAAAGTGGATTATTTTCTTCATATCAGTTACCTGTTCTGCATACATGATTCAGAGTACCTACCATCTAATCTGATATGACTCATGCTACTTTGTTGATTTAAAATTACGTTAGACCTACAGTTCATAAATTTGAAAAGTCATTTTCTTAAGTCGCAATAAAATTTTAATGCTAATAATCAATAGCCAATGATTTTCAAGACCAAGTAATGATTTATAAAATTGAGGCGGAAAGTCGTACGGTGTATGTCTCGATCATATCCCAAGGGTATACATTTCAAAGGTCTCAATGGATCTTAAGGAAACAAGATCGGACACTACTGCAATATAGATATGACTTATATTTGTTGATTTGTTCAGAGTTTACGGTTCCGTGCATGCAAGCATCTCGGCCTAGCGCTTATCAATAGCCATGAAATGCCTTATAGAATATTTGGTAGGTTACAATTAAATGGCCATGTTATCTTTTACCCGAGTACTACTGCTATTTTATTTTACAATTCAAATGACTTCCTAAATTCTTTATATGAAGTATAGTTCAAAATGATACTTGCCCGTGGTCCCCCAGGCCAATCCCAGCACGAGCAAATTTTTTTGCCCGAGTAGTTACTCGGGCAAAAAAGTTTCCAAGGAGGAGAAAGGGGTACTATGAGCAAATTATTTGGCCCGTGCTACCCCCACGCTAATCGCCAGATAAATAAAATGCAAATACAATCTCTGTTTTAGTAGAAAAATCTCATGAAGTGAGAAAAAAAATTATCTGTATTTATTTATTTGTCAAATAAATATTTTTTTGTATCCTAGATTATAATATTTGAGATGTGGTACCACGGGCAATGAAAAGATATTAAATAAGAAGATTATTATTCAGGAAGTTCCTCGGGCAAGAAAATTTGCTCGTGGTACCCCACGGGGGACTGGCCTGGGGGACCACGGGCAAGTACCGGTTCAAAATAAAACTTGGTTAGCAGTATAGTATAGGATCCTTCTACTGTATAATTGGCAAATGCTTACTGTTATAATATTCTAAATATGAAGGTGTTGGTTTGTCATTCTTTTTTCGAAATAACGGAGCCACGGATTGGCATCACTTTAAATTGGAATAGTTTATGGGCTGTAATGTTTTTTAGCTCCTTTTAAACAGAAAAACGTACGCTTTCTTCAACTCAATAAACTCAGGAAACAAAACGCGCAGCTCAACGCTAAAAATATAATATTCTATTTGAATAAATATAATATTACAGGTATCAAACATGGAGCACTAAACTTAGTGCATAATATTCACTGAATGTAATATTTTTACAAACTTAAGAAGTTGGCGTTATTTGGCAATGGTGACAATTTATTTTTCAATAATGGTTGTGAGAAGGAATCCAAAACATTCCCCTCAACTTGTTAACTTCAATGATTGCAATAGGAAAAGGGTGGCAATATCGAACTCCTCTTTTGTTGGTCAGAGGCATCATGTGTTTTGACATCGGTTTAGCTTTAAAAAGGAACCTTAAATGAGGTGGCATCTGGCTTCTTTTAAATATTGCCTCATAATAACATCAAATATAGAAGACATGTTATCTTAGCGGTGTTCTAGTATAAGAAATGACCTATCTTTATTGTTCTATAAGCAATACAATGATCCTTTGGATTACAAGTTTAGAAGTTTGGCTATGGAACTGCAGTTTACTGCACGCACTAGTTATACCAATGTGTGTCTATTTTAGTCATCACGAAAGATTACGGCTATGACTCCCTCTCATAATTTGATATTTTACATGGATGGATTGACCCTGATATCAGGGTCAATTCATCCATGTAAAATATCAAATTATGACATAATACTTTTCTATCCATCACTATGCTCATATGCTATGTTAAACATTTAAAGTTTACGGAACCTGATAAAACTTTTCTGCAGTTATCTACGATCACTAAATCGGATAATTCTATTGCACGTATTCTGCTTAAGAAATAAACAATGAAACAAAAGAATCAGAGTTTCGCATCTTTGATCTATTATAACCAGTTTATCTCATATACGCTATTTTTACAACTAGGTATAAATGACTAATAATACATTTTTATCACACAAACTTTACAAATAATTTACTGTATACCAAATGTAAAATGTTATTTCTCTTAAAAATAAGCTATTTTACATTGTTCATTCTGCTATAGACTAGTCGCTATCTGATTACTAAACAACAAGGTTTATAGTGTAATAGAAGAACCTTTGAAACTTTATGATTGGTCATTCGAAGGAAAATATTAGAAATTTGATGTAAAAAAATTATTAAGTGATAAACACATGAACCTGTAACGTTGGATTAGCCTGAAGCTTCTAAGCATACTTAACAGATTTCAGACACAAATTTAGGTGACAAGATTAGAAAGGCTCAAAATTCATCTGAAGGATACGTGTGAATGATAAAACAGCGCGCTTACGCTTCTCTTTGACGACGGCCATTAAATAGTATTAAAATATTTTGATTATTTCACTTCATTTTCAGTTCTTAGTTAAAATAACATAAGTTATTCTTGGGCAACATTCGAGTTGGATCGCCAAAATAAGGAAAACTCAAGCATTAGTCGTGTTCAAACGTCTCTAATTTAGTCAAAGAATGTTCATCAAGCCGTCCTTCCCCCAACTGGCCACTGCAATTCGCACGTGCCTTATGTACCTCATCGCCAATCTGTATTCATTCATTGTTTTGTCATTTCTTAATCATCTGAGATTACCTTTCTCAATTCTTATTACTACATCTTGCTTTCCTATATAATAACCTCTTATAAATCCATATTTTTAAAGAAGCACTGTATCATTAAAATTAAATACTGTACTTTAACCTTACATCTAAAATATATGGCGTTCATAAAGGTCATGGGTTTTTGACACAAATCGTATAATCTCATGTATATACAGCCGTAGATACCTCGTAGCGGCTTCGTAGAGCATGCGTAGCACCCCTCACGCAAGCTTGGGCATTTCGTTAAGACATACGACGCAGTCATATATTTTCACGCAAATTAGAATCCGTGACGTTGGCCCAGACCTATCTCATACTCTCTATTTTTAGGCTAACGACTACATTATTAGGCTTTTACGTTCATAAAATATGCTACGCTGTATACTGAACGTTTTATTTCCTATATGTCATTACACTTAATGAACCAGAATTATTGTTTCCATTTCTGAATAATAAGTTTTGACAGGACGGTAAAGTTAACACGTAGCGTATAATATCCCACAGTACCTATTAAATCTAGCTCCTTACTATGCTTTAAACTCGGCTTTTATTACATTACGATGAAAAGACAGAACTGACTTCAATCTATTACGAATTTTCAGATATTAATTGGAGTCAATTTACTGTTGATTTTAAAGTATATCATGTTTAATTTTATAAATATGTACTAAATAATATTCTAAAAACCTACTTAACATAATATTTGACTTCTATTGTAATTTTGTGTGTAAAACTTAATGATAAATTTTGACTTTTAGTATTTTAATCATTAAATTTAAAAGATAAACTCTTATTTAGATGGCCACATGATTCAAACTTTCATAAATGTAGACCAAGCTCATAACACACAGAATACCTAAAAAATGCAGTTTCAATAAATCACCTGTATAGTGGGTATGAAGATAAGATGATATTATCTAGTAGTAGTCATCACTTACAATTACAACTAAATCATTAGAGGGTCGGCTATCGGCGGACAGTAACGGCGGCAATATGTAATTGTATGATGATAAGAATAATGAATAGAGGCTCCCGTGAGACGGTGAGCAGTAATTAACGTCGCCTCCAGTTCGACAAGAGCTGATACAGCGCCACGCGCCGCCGCCGCACCGATAACGCACCCAACCTTTATCACTACACGCTCCTTACCGTTTGTCATAAATTTTATCACTCCGATGAGCGGACGTAAGCGAGACCTCTTTTTTCGGATTCTCTCTTCCACCGAATTAACGACCCGTGAACTCGTGAGCAACGCTCCAAGCGTCTGATTTTTTTTAGTCACAAACACGATCACTTCAAAAAGATAACGATGCACCTCATTTTTTTGCTTTACACCACATTCACCAACATAGCATTAGACTTCAAACGTCGGCCGATAAAATTGCTGTTTTACTTATTTTTTAAACAAGTGTTAAAGTATGTAAATAAATAAAGTTTATCACTTTCTAAAATGTCAAAGTCACGCTGTTTAGTAAATGTTATTGTAATCAGAAGTTGTCAATAGTTTCTGTCAGATAACACTAAAACAATTCCTGTGAGATAGGTGATTTGAGGTTGTACGAATGTTGTCGCGCGCTGAATGTCAAACGTTGCGACAGAAAATACGCGCAGAGGTGTCGTGGGCAGTCGCTTGGCTGGCGGCCGGCTGCGGACTGCGCGGGTGGCACACAGTCGGCTCGCGAGGCTCGCTGACGCCGCCCGCGCCCTCCGCCGCGGCGCACGCGCCCCGCGGGGATCGATACACCCCGCCCCTACCGCCGCTGCGCCCGCCGGGCACCACCCCCACGCACACACGCGCCGCGCGCTCGTCACCACGCGGACACACTTAGTGCCCGGTGCTGGCTCCTCTTGCGTGCCTTGGTTTTTTGAGTTCTCCTCCACAGTTACCTCTTAGTCAAGTGCAAACTCAAACTTTGAGATAGTATATACAGCAGCCTCACTACAAGTTCTACAAGTTTACTAACCAATTGAATATGCATACACTTTTCTTTTTGTTCTAATTGTATCTTAGATTGGAGTTAGAAATATATTTTAATATATCACGCAACAGTATGTAATGAATATGTTAATATTATAATAAAAGTTTTTAATCTACCGTAACTCTGAAACACAATACAAAAAACATGAAACATGTTTAAATATAATACGGAATATCTACATTTATACTCGAAAACGTTCGAACACGCCAACATCGGTCGGCCGGCTACTTACAGCACCAGACTGTTCGACTTGTCGACTCGACGATATTATATCTTTCAGTTTATCTACATCATAAACATATTGGTTTACTATGTATCAAATATAGCACTGAGTACAACGATATGTGCTCCGAATACGTATTTGACGCGAGGTTGCGTGGCTACAGTTTACTTTAAAAGTATATTCTGTGGGGAATTAGAGGAACACGCAGAACAAGAGTATCTTGTAGCACGTTAATTACCTTGAGAAAGTGGATGAAAACAGAATATTTGCAAATGAAGTCAAGCGTTGGTGATCATGTTTATTTATTAAACGGAGTTCCCGGCCCAACCTCGGTTAATTCCATCATCCCACCTTTGTGTTCATTACCATTTTCTTTTATGTGTTATATGTGTGTGTTACCCACACTCGTGCAGATCTTGCAGTTGCTAAAAGTGGCAACATGACATGAAACACGTGCCTACGACTTTGTCGTGAGTTTAAAATCTATTAAGTTTATTTGGGTATATTAATTTGGGTACTTCATTCAATTTAACTTTATATAAAGTCCATGGCTATAGACTACGCATGTAATAATATAACTTGGCACGTCCAGAGGGCGGTTGAAGTTCGATGAGCAGAAATACTAAGTGTCGCCATCAATTGTAGGAAATACAAAAAGGTCGACCCACAGGGCCGTCACGTTCGTACTAAGTTAACTTATTATGTTACTATTATGGATGTTTTACTTATACATACATAATGACATAGCGTGATCTGTCATATTAACTAAGTACGTATTTGGGTAAACGTGAAGTTATAAAGTTAGTAGGTAATTGTGTCTTGAGAGTTCCATACACGTAGAAAAGCAATCCGAATTTATGTGGTGCTCAATCAGCCCCCGATAACCGCTCTTCAACCAATACACCGCGCGTTAGCCCGATTCGTACAGTGAGAAATCAGTCTCGCTAAAGCTTCGCATTCTCAAGATTTCATTAAGCGATCAAATTCAAACATAAATCTCGGCAATAGTTCGAAAGAACCGATATTTGTAAAGATTTTATTACAAAAAAATAATATCTTTTTGTAATCTTTCTGATGCTTAGAATTATTTTACATTTATTCTGTATAATTATATTTCAAAGAACTTTTAAATGTCAAATTGTAGTTCAATTTAAATTCACCAAAATAAAACCTGTAGATGCAATTAAACTTTAATGAGTAATATTCACGTATAAATAACAATAAATTGAGACTATTAAATGTATAAAACATAAGTGGTTATGGATCAGCTATAAAAAACAAACACCATACTTGTTGAGCACGAAGAACATTTATTATCAACTCTAGAATCCAAGAAAGAACAAAGTAGTTATTCTACAGAACATCATAAATTTGGATGCGATTAGGGTCATGTAAATCTGAAGACGTTCATAGAAAGTGAAGTATCAATAAGTTAACAAAACACATCTCCGTCGTAGGAAACATTCCTAATCAAGAAGTTTGATCAAATAAATATCCCCAACCAGCTGTCTCGTAAAAATCACAAAATATTCATCGGGGCTGGGAGGCACGCGGGCGGCGTAGTCCCTCCGCATTACTCCGACAAAAACCTCCACTAAACCAGAAAAAACTTCCATTCAACTGCCTAAGGAGTACATAAAACGTGATGAAAGGACACCCTAGAGCCGTACCGATATGAACACTGTTTTTCTTGTGTTCGATAATCTTTTATATAGTGACTCTTAGATCGAACAGAACATTATGAGCCCTTTTTAATTGAGTTGTATGTTCAGAAAGAGGTCTTTATTTGGTTTAAAAATAATAAGATCGGGCCAACATTTCTTGCCTTCGCATTTTAAATATTTTCGCATTAGTTTTATTTATAGTGTATTAGCCTTCACCACGTTATTTTCATTGAGCTGCTTTAGGCGAGTTCTAAGTTTTATAGACAATACAATAAAAATTCAAAATGCTATTATTTTTAAATTAAATCATTCTGTCTTCTAACTTGACTTGATACTTTATTGCCATACACTATTACTTGTGACGGTAGTTTTAGCTAGTTTGGCTAGACCACGCTACCACCGGACTTTTGCGGTTCGTCTCAAGCTACACACGATTTGGTCACAACCACCTGTTTATTCCCATAGTTACCGACTCGATTTCTGCACTATTGTTCTCTGCATGAGTTAAATAATTATAAACTAAACTAAAATTAAATGCGATGTTATTTCGTGCATCTACATTTGATATGAAGTAGGTTTTATATCTCATGCACAAAATTAGGCAACATATTTTGTTTATCTAAAATCAAAAACTTTTGGACGCACAACACTTGAAAGATGAACGATAGTAAACTTTGATTTTATTTATTTTAGTAACAGTGATACATTTAGTTCAAAACAAGATATATACTCAAAAACTCTTAGAAGCAACGGATCTCAACAAACTACTTAGAACATTCAATACAAAGTACATTAGTTTTCTTTTTCTTTCTGTTTTATAATATTTTAGGTATAAGTCATTTTTAAAGAATTGTGGTTATATGTACATATTTGAATTTCTTATAAATAAATTTCAAAGTACATCAAAATATAAATATGGATCTTATTTTAGAATGCTTAAAGTCTGATTTCAAAAATGTCTGCAATCCGTATTTATTTCAAGGTTTTTACAAACATGAATATGTATTTTATTGTTGAAAAGTTACTGTCATAATTTGAAGTGAAAGATGTTACGTGAGTCTCGTAGCTTGCTCAGTCGTTTATCTTTTAGATTTTCTTAAAATATCTTTTTATTAGCATATAATCATACCTGCAGAACAAAAAGGAGTTAAGCACAGGTATACTACGTCTTCGTTTCACTAGCCACGCTAAACGCTTTTTAAACTCTATATCAGGTTTTACATTAACAACACTAAATCTGAAACTGCAAATTTAGTGGGAGTTTTAACTCAGTCACAATTTGTATAGATTAAGAAAAGAATGGCTGTTAGCTTCTTGCAGATATTTTTATAAGATCAACCCGTACTTGATACTGTATGTATGTATAGCATCATTTATTTATGATTATAGTCTTGTATATTTGTTCACGATTGAAAGCAATTCTTTGTGACCTGAGTGAATAAACTATGTGATTGTGAAAATGAGTTACCCCCCCACACACAAGATAAGATACTACAAAAGAAGGTATGAAGTACTATTTAATTACTTAACAACTCAGATATGTAAAACAAACACTCATCTTTAAGAGAAATTCAATGACAAAACAAAATATTAAATTAGAGCGAGAGATATTACGGCGCTCATTTTTCATACGGCTTAACAGGACACTTGTTACCTGCAGCCTTCAAACAAGGCACAATTGTCATTTAATTTAGGCACGTCGTTCGTCGAATGTTGACTCTTTAAATACCTTTTTATCTCTTTACAAAAGTAATATAGATGTGTTAATCCGTAGTCAGGGTTTCTTTCATATTATAAAGTGGAACTAGCCTTTTCTCGTGACTTCCGTCACGGTCCTTACAATTTCAATTACTTTGAATACATGCTCTATGCACCACATCCCTGATTCTGCTAAAGACAATGAGCTGAAACGTAATTTAGATTTTAAATTAAGCTCCCATCTATTGTAAACCAAAATCAAAATGCATCAAAATCCTTTGAGTGGTTTTAGAACCCCTCAAAATAGACGATCCCAAATAATTTTGCAAAAATATTTCTATCGTACAGGCAAAGTTTTGTAAAAATAGTAAAGTAATGCGCCTTAATGTGGCTCACGATTTCGGCGCGATTATGTCTATGTATCAACATAGCACGATGATATTATGAAAACCGTAGCAAATTTCCTTAGAAGTTTTACACTATGCTGGAAACAACAGACTAAAATATAAAATCATTTCAGTTTCCGAACCATATAAATAATCGAACACACTTAGTTCCAAAAAATATCTCCAATACAGTCTCGATACAGTTGTAGTAAACTATAGATTGATGGATAACATTTACAGACGGTGCATCAATATACCTTCTCGTAACATAAATGTTAAAAACTTTTAAACTTTCGCGTTGCACGATATATATAAAATACTAGCTGTCCCGACAGACGTTCTGTACACAGGAAAAAAAAACGTATCTAAACCATTCTCGAATCCACTTGAACACACACAAAAAGTTTCATTAAAATCGGTCCAGCCGTTTAGAAGGAGTTCAGTGACATACACACGTACAGTAAAATTATATATATAAAGATGTAACGGGTATTAACGCGATCATGCATAATGTTTACCTAAAAAAGGTAAACATTATGCATGATCGCGTTAATACCCGTTACATCTTTATATATATAAATGTTAAAGTTTGTTAACATGTTTGGAGGTTTGAATATTTGTTGCGTCATTTAAGTGGGTAAACGTGCAGGCAGCATCTATATTTTTTTTATTAAAATCTTTTTATTATAGATCATAATACGAGGGATGTTATGATATCGGCCTATGTCTATCAGTGTTTCGATCAGTCAAAATCTTATTAAATTCAGAGGCATAGCTGAGTTCAATATAAATCTGTTCAGCTGTTATGAGAGTTCTATGAATTGATGTAAAATAGTCATATAATGGAATATATATTATACTTTTATGTAGTTTACTCCATTTTAATAATTACTATAATAATAATATTAAATGTGGATCACTTGATCAGGACCAGAAGTATGTCAGCCATTGAGATTATCGATACCGACGATCATTATAAAAAAATTATACAATGTATACTACAAGCCGCAAAGCTAGACTGTGTTTAGTAAAAAGAGCAATGATGCATGTAGCCCACGCTAGCAGCTTGCGCTAATAGTCTGCGTATTTACAAGCACCTCTATAAAACAAGCAAGTGTCCCGTACGTGTGGCCCGCGCAGCAGCCTCCGCAGCCCCATCTGCTTACATCGTGTACAAGCAGAATACTTTATAGTCCTCCGTTGCGTGGCAAGTTCAACTCAAATATGTCATACATGGTTCTCTATTGTGTTACCTAACTTTTTTATCTATAATCTAAAGCCATAATTTGTGTTGTCCTAATCATCATTTGTCTGAATGATCACTTGCCCGAACTTTATGTCACATAATATCACATGCCATAAAATTATAATCCCTAAATACAATATGTCCTTTGTTTGTCATAAATATTACAATCAACAATATACAAAAGACTTAAAACCGTTTCAATAAAAGTAATAAATCCTAAATTCAAATTATTTAATGTTTATTTACCCTAATAATGTTTTTAAAACTAATTTGTATTACAAAGCTTGGCTTTTGTCACGGCTCCGGCGCTGCGGGTCTCCGGCGGTACCACGCGTGCTAATCGTCGCAGACGGCTTTCGCTCACCACCGCAGCTTCGGCTTACTGACCGGCTTCGCCGGCCAGTCTCAGTTGCGACACCTCGCTTCGCCGCCTGCTCCTCACCCGTGGACCGCCTTGCCCCTACGCGCCTACGCGATTCTAAATTACACTCTAGGGGTAGGGCAGATAAGACTGCGTGGAGTCGGATTTACAGCGATTCGTTTCTGTCACTAAAACCTAATTAATTTAGCAAATGTTTTACGACTAACAATTTTATTATAAATGAACATTCGGCATAATACACATTATATAATACAATACCTAGGACATATGACTTTATTTCATGCAAAATTAGGAGATTCAATTATTATAGTACTCGATATTATGACGGAATAGTTTTAGAAGTAAAGATAATTATGTAAAGCAAAATTTCGAATTTTTGAACATGGTTACTGAAGTTTATGGCAAACGTGTTATGGATAATGATTATCGGACAAACAAGTTTAGGAGAAGAAAGGGACTACCGTCAAACATATATATTCTCACGCCTGTATATCACCGCATGAAAACGCAGTGTAGTTACACCTATTTACCTATTTATTTTTAGGCGAAGGTGTCGCCCTTGATAACTTGTCATAGAGGACGTGCATATTGACGACATGTGACTGCGATTACTGAGAATATTTATACAGAAAATCCCAATAACAGATTTACCGACCCGGAAATTTGGATCTAAGAATCACACAAAAAATAACACTGAAGGACCAACGAAGCAATCGATGATACATACACACACATACATAGATTTACGCTTGTTGCCCAAGGGATTTTTTTGTTCCGATTATTTAAATAATTAAAGTATTATTTATACATTTTGTGATACAAATTTAGCAAACGGTATTTATTTATTCGCAGTTATAGAAATACAAAATTTACTCTATTCTTAACAATATATTATTTCACAAGTTCTATATAGGAGTCAGTTTAATAAAAAATTGGCACGTATATTGTTCACTGGTAACTGAATTATCAGTTCATCATGGAAATTTATTCATACCAGATTCACAGAGAACCAAATGTATTCCAATCACAAAACAGAGGTCACCTATCCACCGACTAATCTGGCGTAGCAGCACTTAAGCACGTAGAACTACGCTACGTACTGTCTACGCCGTAGCTATTTGGCTACAAAAAGTCTTACTACGGTGTTCAATAAAATGAGTTATTTTATAAAAATATGATAAAAGTACATTCACACGCAAGATTTATAATGGAATATATAGAGGGTCGTAAAATTATTCCAAACATCGGGTGGGACGTGACCAGGGTCACTTGATATACAGACACTTTTTTTCGCAGAGGTAACAGCTGGCCTGACTTACAAGGTGAGATACTAAACATGTTACATTTCGCAAAGATGCTCAACGCATATCATATAGTGAGTAGGGCTTCCTTTTTCTTGTGCTGTTGGGTGTTAGGTAGCGAAATAAAATATGTTACTTCGGCAGTAAACTATTGTGTAATGCATACACTTATAAACTATCCTTATGTTATATAGTACGGAAGGCGCGTCACACACTACATTCTATAGACTTTAGTTGGTTACAGTAAATTAATTAAAAATAGATGTTGACCTTCATACAAGACAAATATTTGTGTAAACACACACATATGTATAGTTTGTGTCTGAGCACTTTTAGATTCTATGTTATATGTCTATATTAGTAAACAAAATACGGGTCACTACAAATATTACATCGTTAATTCAGGGGATGTCTGCATTAGGTTGTATGTAATTGCTATTGTACACAACGTTGGTTTAGGTAATGCAGAGTAAACGATCGTCTTTTTCTATTGTTTAAAACATTTAACAATAAAACCGATTGTCTGTAAACATTTATCCGAAAACAAGCTCTACAGCCGTCAATAACATTTTAAATTACATAATACAATTAATTTCTGAAACTGCAACAACTTTATTTAGTAGAGCCCCATTTATCCCAAATGCAGTTCACGTCACGCTGTATAATAATAATAATAAACGTTTATTTTCTCACCACAATATACACATATTATATAAACAGCATTAAAAAGTATTACATAATTCGGAATACAACATATATTATGGGAGACTGGTGCCTAAGCTAGGCTCGAGGCCTGTGTTTCAGGACACCAGGACCCCACCCCTTTGAAACAATTTCGTATAAATGAGGTATATATGATTTCCTATATTATTTTTGCTTAGGTCATCATAGTAAACAATAAACTAGGTCAAGCTTTGAGTCTAATGAATCAAATTAAAAAAAAATTACACATCATCATATTCAATAATGAATTTGTTAAATACAGTTGATACAAGCTATGAAATGTAATAAAAGACAATGATGGGAAGAGCTATATGCAGTTTATTTTCTATAAATATGATTGAAATATTTATATATAGATCAATACATAATCATCATCAAATATTACTATAAAGCACATAAAACTAGAACACTTTATAAATTAAAAATTAGGGCAGTAACGCTCCCCTAGAATAAGGCAGTGGTCCGACCGCCAACGATAAACGAGAAACGAGTAAAACTAGAAACTATAAACGAGTTGACGATCAGCGGGAAGCGAGTGTGTAGTTTCGATAGTTTTGTCGCCGGGCTATAAGCGAGTGTGCAAGTGCGACGAGCGATTACTCGCGCCACTCGCCCGCGGTCGCTCAGTCCTGTGCAAACCTGCGCGCGGCGACGAGCGAGCATCGCTGAACGAGTATCGCTGAGCGAGTTTATTTTTGACAGCTCTTGTCGCTCAGCGACAAAACTAGTAAAGCGAGTCGTCGCCGGCAGTGTGAACAGTCAGCGAGCATTTTTAATATATGCATCTCTTTCGTTTACACGGAATGTATATTATTTGTGCGTTTCTTGAGAGAGAAAATCGCCGATAGTTAGTCGTTTACTCGCCGGTGGTCGCACCACTGCATAAAAAGGCACTGCGTTTATTTTCCTTTGTCAAAAATAACGTAGGTCAGTCAAATATGCACAAGGTATCTCTTAGCTATATCGCATTATGTTTTTTATAATACATAACATATTAATACGACGTAAAACTGATTCAAATTCATTTTAGTTTGATTGATTATGACAGTTCTAACCAATAATAATAAGTGAGATAGTAATGGCATTAGTTGTGTAACGGATGACAACTAGATTGACACAAAAATACCGAACTATTTCAAACACACTACAAGATTTTGTGCTGAAAAAATCACAGGTCCCGTATCTGTGATTTTTCAAATTTGTTGTTGTATTTGAATAGCAGTAGGAAATTACAGTACTCTATTGTAATTTCCTATTGCTATATAGTATAGGGTACAGTATGAAGTAAATTCCAGGAACGTTGTACAAATTCTCATATATAACTGACAACTGTATGTTTCGACAGACAAATTGTTTTAATAAAGCAAGTCGTGATTGATATAGGTACTGATTTATTAGCAACTATTTATATTTACGTACAATGTTTTTATTAAATTCAATTGGCCTTTTTTTTTAATACATCTGATTTATTATAATGAAATGTATTATATTACACTATGTGTCTTCATAATATCAGTTATACCTGCATTAATACTCACTTTCCCCTTAACGATAACGTTTATGGCTCTTTATAATTTCCTAACACATAAAAATGTTGACTGAATTGTATCAATAAGACCCTCGAATAACTAAAAACTCATTATATGCCAGGTGTTTCGGTCGACGCGCAATAAAACAACTTTTATTGGTTTTCCTTTACTGTTTTCTTATTCCATTCTTGGCCCTTAAACATATTTTCGGTAACTGTCAACGCCACGAAATTTCGTAAAATTGACATTATTAGGTACACAATAAGTATAAATATAGGTTACCGAAAGGCCCATGGTTTATTTAACCTCATGTCATAATAAAAAGCAACCGTCTAAAAGCGTCCAAAAAATTTAATTTTTGCCTCATTTTCACACTTGTAACTTCAGAGCAGGAAAGAGTGTTAAGATGAAGGAAATAATTAACTTACTTAACAGTCTATTTCTAAACCATCGTATTTTTTTAATGTAGACGTAAATATAATGTTCGAACATTTTTTATTTGTAAGCAATACTACAACATATTGAGATTTATCTATAGTCTTTATTTTATGTTTGATGTCAAACGAAAGGACAAAATATAAGACAGCAATTGATATCATCAAAGCAACGATAATGAATTCCAGGAAGATAAAAGCAAAATATTTCGCAGTTCGTCGAACCATCAATGTCTACGTTGAGAGATCTGTAAATATATATAAAAGCTTCAACACCTCTCAGTAGGGTACCTATGTACTTGCTATGCGCATTTTATATCAATCTATAAAACTAATCTAAGTAATGGATACTGCATGGTATGTTTTTCACCTAAAGAAACAATTACTTTCATAAGCAGATGCAATAAAACTGTGTACATTGTTCTAGCTGTCATTACCACACAAAAATACTTTTATGGCGGACCTTCTTGATTACCGTAACCCGGCCTTGAAAATAATCAAGTAGATTTTTTGCAAACATATCGCACGTTGGTAAAGTGGTTCACAGTAAAATGGATGACAAAAGCCATATCAACTCCAGATCAATAAACAGCATTGGATATTAACAGGCGATGCTCGAGCGATGCACTCTCTCTCCCCGCAGTACCACGAACCACATCACTGAGTTTATTTCAGTCTACACGAGCGTCATTCATTTTTCAGTCTAGTTGATATGTAATTTTATGTGCAGTTTTAACGTTTTCACGTTGCTGTACATACATTTTTTAGAAGTGACAGTAAGGAATAAAATAAAATGGGTTTACGGTCGTTATATGGCGTGCTTAACAGGTTTACTCGTTGCAAAATAAGTGAATATTGCTTGGCATTAAAGTGCAAAGAGCAGTATTTATGTAGTATATAGTAAAGGTTGGTTTATGAGAATAATATTTGCGATGTAGTTGTAAGTATGATTGTCGCGCGCGTGGGTCGGTCGTCGCGCGGTATCGCGGTGCAGGTGAGTGCTCTCAGGGCGATATTTGCTGCCTCCTCGAGTACAGCGCTGTTTGTGCGGTAAACACTCGCCGGCGAGGCTGGCGACCCCTCGCCCGCCTGCCATCAGGCTATCACCTGTCGCACTAATTAACGACAAAGGGTTTCACAGATATGTCTAAGTGTACAAAATAATGTATTCATTTGATGTTGAGTTATTTTCAACAAAACAAAATATTAATGCACGAAGTAATAAAATTCGGAAATGTAAATAGTAAAGCATACTAATTATTCAAATCAATCGTTAACGACAGTGATATAATAATGTCCTCCAGACCGATTTTCGGTCACGGCGGCTAATCTTAACGGAGATATAAACAGATTTACACAAGTCGATATTCGCCGCATAACTCACGGTTAAATGGTTTAAATCGAATATATCGCTCGCCAATGTAGGCAAGCTATCGACTATGTGCTGAGACGAGTAACATGCGTCATACCTCCTTAGAGATCTATATGCTTTATCATCATTTAAAAAAAAGAAGCACCTACCGAGTCGCTTGTCTTAAAGACTACAATACAACTTCTTGTGCGGCAATTTGGCTGGTGACTAGCCATACGGCAAAAATCAACACAAATAATCTTATGCAACGCCTAAAATTAATATAGTATATATAAAACACAGTAATTAGGCGAACAGAGGAAAACCGCGTCTCACAAAAGGTGTTAATCATTTGAAATGTCGTTTGTTCCTCTGCTATTATCGTCTAACTTGGCATAAAATTTACGAAATTATGTAGACAAAATCACCTAACATAAAGATGCTCCAAATCCTTGTAACCAAATATATTTGAATTTCAAAACAACCTTGGTTATTAGAGTCAACCTGTACCAGTGCTCGGTTCCTACTTTACTTTCCTCAAATAATTTAATACAAACCAACCACTTATGAAACGAAATACCTAAATACAGAATGTTAAATGTTTTGGGCATAAATAGGCGTAGATATTTTTGATTTTAAAATGTCAAAAGTATATTCGAGCATTAGTTATGTATGTATTTATTCAAGCATTCAATACTTTCTATTAAAAAGTAATATCGACCATACTTTTCTAACACATACCTTCAGGTGATTTCCACTAAAACAAATCGTATAGGTACTTTTTTGCCTTTATAACTTTTTTGCATTACTCACTATGATAATTATTATTAACTAGATTTGCTCGCGGCTCTGCTCACGTTAATCTAGATTTTGTTAATAAGTTTCTACGTCTCAGGAACGACACCTACCTTATTTCGGCGTAAAAGTTACCATAGGTCTTTTTCTGTATATGTAAGTTAAGGCGTGAAAACTTAACAAACAAACAAACTGACATTCGCATTTATAATATTAGTTAGGATTACAAAAAAAACTGTCTCCTCAAGTTTTAGTAATTACTATTTTTCTGTTATAAAAATCCAGCACTGATTCAAGTAACAAAAAACTATCAACTTATAAATATATATTAGAACTCCTAATTTCTATGCTTTCAGTTTCCACTTAATAAGAAATGAACCTTTCGCGCCTTAGTAAGCACATCTG
Organism: Catocala sponsa; assembly: GCA_963564715.1. NCBI lineage: Eukaryota > Metazoa > Arthropoda > Insecta > Lepidoptera > Erebidae > Catocala > Catocala sponsa. The sequence goes on from OY751331.1 coordinate 16,919,008, forward strand.
CTGACAGGGCTGTTACTAAGAATTCTCTAACAGACAAACCCAATACCAACCAACCAAACTACCAACCGACGAGGCGGTCTAGCAGATAAAGACTTGGGTAGTAAATTACAAAGCACGTTGTTACACCATCCTGCGTCTAATTCCTTGTTCGCCTCGGACAACATCCGTTTAAATTGATGAAGTGGTTCTATTCTTAACCGGAAACCACGTAGCCAAGGAATCCATTTCCGTTAGCAAAATAGAGGTTTGAGATATCTATAATTGGATACAGCAAACATTACATTGACATTAAGACAGGCTTGACTTGATTGGACAGGAGAGAAGTTTGAGTGCTTTGCTTTGACTACAAGTATTGCATTTGACTCATAATTGTCCCATTTGTGCTTTGTCCAGTGTCATCCAAGAGTGCTTTATTTTTAACCGACTTCAGAAAAACGAGGAGCCTTGTTAGTTAACTTTTTTCATGACTCCATTAATAACAATAATTTAATTATTCACAAGAATACGCAATTATTTTTTAAAGTTTTGTGCAATTTTTGTTTTAGAATATTCTTTCTTGAAGTCGGTTTTTGTTTTGTTAAAATTTTTTGTCTATAATTGTTCAGTTACCCAGCAATGCTCGTTTTAAATTATTTGTACTAAATCTTAGAGAGTTCTATTTCATAATGAAGTGAATATTCTATGTTCATTCGCCTATTTTTATCTAATAATAATAATATCCCTGTATTAAACTGTCCCACTGCACGAGCCTCTTCTCAGTTTGAGAAGGGTCAGGCCACCACTATGTTACTCCAGCGCGGGCTGGCAGACTTCACATGTCTCCGAGAACATTATAGAGAACTCTCAGACATGCAGGTTTTCTTACGATTTTTGCCTTCACCGTTAAAGGTCACTCGCTTTTATTAACTATTTAATACGCACATAACTTCGAAAATTCAGAAATGAGTGACTTGGGATCAACCTCCAGACCTCTGAAACACAACAGTAGGAATACTGCTATTTCACGTCGATATTCTGTGAGAGGGTAGTCCTTCCCCGGTCGAGCCGCCCATTCATGCTGAAATCAGCGAGGCTCTACTACTCTAAATTTGCAGCTACACTATAATCTAGAACAAAAATACATAGAAATAAATCCAGACTGATTTATATCGCCTATACTGCCATGCTTAGTTAGCACGCTAGTCTGGCCCTACGTAATATCCCACGAATATTATGAATGTGAAAGTTAGTAAAGCTATTTGGATGTTTGTTACTCAAGCAAGCGTAAACCATTGAATGATTTGAATAAAACTTGGCACACAGGTAAACCATTTTCTTTCCTCATTCGATGACGCAGTGGTAGTGAATACGATTGCTGTGCAAAAGATCCATAGTCTATAAGTATAACAATCATTCTTGTTTGCACGATTCAGTCAGACCGCCTCTGTTGCCAATGCTACTACTGTGCATAAGGTTCGATTCCCAGATCAGGAAAAGTATTATTGATGTAATGATATGATAATTCACAGATTCCGTAACTGTGTCCAGTAGACCGCAGTAGTCCCACTAGCTATTGCATGTGACCTGGAGTCACAGTTGGTAAAATATAGGTGTAATACATATTTTCCTACCCTTTTATAAATATAAGCGTAAGACTATATATGTACATATTCACTTAGATCACACACTTAAATAATCTGTCCCGCAGAAGATGACCAGAACTGTGACAAATAGATTGTGGTTACTATTCGTAACTATATAATTTAATAACACTTATCGCGAAATCTTAAATAATATGTATAATCCAAAATGCTTACCTAATTACATAGCATTTTATACTAAACAGAACTGGGAGCCGCGAACTTATACAGAGTTAATTATGACGCATGACTTACCCCTAAATGCAGCAGACTACAACAGCACTCTAATTTGCAAGCGGAAAATAAGTAAATAGAACGGCAAATCTAAGTACTTTTATCGTTAGGAACCGCTTTACGTTATTTACTCTGTTTTTGTTATTATAAAGATGCTTGTCATTCCCGTCTCCGATAGACAATGTGATACATTCGCAAATAATAAGCCGTGTCTCGAGAATGTTTACGTTCCAGAGCAATGTTTGTAAGCAATATGTGGAAGAAATGTAAACGAATGTTAAGAGGCGCAGGAATGCGTCGTGTACCGGCCTGCTGTACGCCCGCTTCATCCCATGCATGTATTTTGCAAACAACACAGCGTGCAACAACAACTGTATCGATTCGTGTCCGAAAAAGCCCTGTTGACATCATCGACGTCCGCGCCAAATACGACACCATTGTGTATTCTTTGCTTATTTTTTGCCACGAAATATGTTTAATTTGTTCGATTGGATTTATAAATATGTCATCGTGGCTCCGGCTTTGTCGCGCGATGTTTTCGATACCGTACTTTTATGTTCTGACATTAGCTTTATTTCCAATTAGTTAGACTTTATATATTTTACTATACGCTTGTCATGCAATTTCAAATGTTTTGTATTTGTTATGTTTACTAAATATACAACAATTATCCGAGTAATTATTCAAACATAGATATATTATAATCAAAATTTTCAATATATGGTCAAAGTCATCAAATGTGGCATACATATGTATATTAATTTATCAAACTTCAAATACCATCGTAAAATGTAGATTCCTCTCGACGTTAAGCTTGCATTTATGTAAAATTGTACGCAAGTTTCGCGCAAAAGTTTGCACCACTGAGTTTTATGTGAAACAACTGGTTTAGAGAACGTTCAAAGATAAACTTCGAATCATGTTTACAAAAATAATTTCCCTCAAGTATACCGCAAATAAATTATACACAGAAACGCAAAGCGAAGTGCTATTTTTAGAAAAATCTATAAGAATACGTAAACTTAAAGTAAAGATTTGGCAAATTTTTGACGAAATAATTAGTATTCGAACACAACATGTATATTATACTTTTTAGATGGATTTATTTGAAAAAAACAGCGGACGCAATAATTTCACCATGAATATTAATGAACTAGGATTCACACTCATCTCGTCGCTCGCGCTTTTATTGCGTATTAATATAATAGGCCCTAGATACCTACCGGAAATCTACGTTGTATCTACATATACACAAACAAACAGTAAATATTTACTCGACATGATTGTTGTAAGTAATATCCACAAATGTTACAGTGTTTTACCGAATACAATCCCCTAAGTTTTATTAGATTAAAATTTGGAAACAAAATTTTGATTAGATTCAAGTTGGTAAACAGAGAGAATTGTTTTAACTTTAGATTAAAGGATGCGTTAAAACTAAAGACAAATATCGAAATTTATTCAAATTGCCTAATTTTATTGCTGATCGCAAACCCTTTTCTTGAAATGAAATAAAAGAGACGTATATATATTTATACATACATTTTTTACAAAGTCTGTGGCAAGCAGTGTGGCAGTACACATAGTCATGACTCGTAGAACGTTGCTATGTCAATACTAGCTACGCTAGTACCTGCGAATGTTATATTGGCTATGTGGTCTCAAGCTACTTTGTCACATAAACAAACAACCGGTACATTTTACTAATTTGCATACTAAACGCAAACGTCATACAAAACTTCTTTACTGTTAATGTAAGATTTTCAATTTAATATATGCGTCATCCAAATCCATTAAACTTTTTATTTCGGCAATAAAAGCCTCCGTGTTAAATATGATACCTTATGTAAGGATGTATTAAATCTGGAGCGTGTGAGTGAGCGGCACATTTGATGGAATAATAAAGTAAGTTTTATAGTCGTTGTTCGCCTCTATAAATCTTCACGATTGGGCGACACAGATGCGTGCGGCGATACCACGGCCAGAACAGTTTGTTGACAGCATTACTGAGATAACATCGCCTTATACCACCGATATATCTTTTTATGGATGTCCAAATAATAAATGTTATATCTTTCAAATTAAGATCAACTTCGTCAGCTCAAACGTGTTTTTGTGTAAATAAACGTAGTCTTAGGATAAAGTATAATACATAATGTCAAATACATTATTAAAGCAAACTAATATGTTAAGGTTTTTAACGGATATTATGTTTTAATGAATAAGTAATAATTAGTCGGTAATCTTAAAATCGGTATCAAACATGTTGCACTACTGCTTCTTCTTCCTTAGTATGTATTATTCCCAAGTCACTTGGGATCGGCTTTCTAGTCTAACCGGATTTGACTGGATATCAGTTTTTACACAGAGCGACTGCCATCTGACCTCCGCAACCCGAAGGTTAAAGATACCCTAAGGCTAGACAAGTGTCAGGATATTAGAGGGCACTGACTTCCCAATAACGACTGCCATAGATATTCATGGCAGCCGGGACCGACGGCTTAACGTGCTCTCCGAGGCACGGAGCAGGCGATAATTGTCAATCAATACATACATAATTTCAAAAAGTCATACAACTTCCGAAAGTCAGAGGTGCGCGACGTGGGTTCGAACCCGAGTCCCTCTGCATTGCAGTCTGTTCTGGTCTGGTCTCCCTACTGAGCTATCGCTGCTGTGATGTGATAATCAATAACGGGTAAGTTAGGCTTCATGTGCTAGAAAACTATAATTTAAAATTTGTGCATGTGGGTTTGAGGCTTATCTACGTATTTCTTAGTTTCAAACAAGTTCCTAGAATTGAATAACAGTTCCGTTCGTTTGTAAGTACCATTTCTGCATAAAAATACTACAGCAGCTTGCTACTACCATTTTATTACAGAGGTCAAAAATATGGCTGGTTTGTTGGCGTCATATTGAACACTTTTATTGGCCTAATACATCTTAGACGATCGAAATATCTAGTACTTTAAACTTTTTCTTCATTGTGGTGAACGTCACTATTTTTCTGATGAAATTTTTACAGCTCTTATTTCCTACATATAAGTTATTTGAGGTTTAAAACTTAACATTATTAATATTAATTGTGATTAACGCTGTAAGCTTATGTTTTTACTACTAAAGTACTGAAAGAAATTGTACTACTTTTAAAAATCAGCGTATAATTAAAGTGGTGTTAAGTATATACAATTGTCGTATAGAGACTATCATGTTATACCAAGTGATCAATATTCTTTCTCACCTATTACGCAGTAAAAAGTCTGGCACGAACGAAATTGTCATCAAACATTGTTCGGATTTATCCATTGTTGTGTCAAATGTATGCAAGGCAAATTGAGATTGAGTTAGCCGGGATTCCGGCTTGTATAGAAGTATCGGCACATAGATTTCTATTGCAAAATTCGACGGCCTATCGCGTACTAACAAGTTTGGGTCCTCATACCTCTGCCGAACAACCAAGGCATGGAATTCTCTGCCAAGGCACGTGTTTCCTTCTTCCTTCAATCCTGGGTCATTTAAGCGGGGCGTGAAAAAGCACCTTCTCAGGCCGTCAAAGTAGAGACCTCAACATCGCCTCGGCTGCTATGAGGGCGGTGTGGAGGCCACTGCTCTTAGACCACACGACTGCTTACCATCAGGTGGAGTGTGGTCATATAGACGAGCAAAATAAAAAAATAATAAAAAAACTTATCAGGCTGTTCATCACTGCTTATTGTGAAGCGATATTAATATAAAATACATACAAGTTGGTGTAACTAAACACTGTAGCACTAACAAGAAGTCGGATTAAAAATATCTGACGTTATAGAACGCAACAAATACTTCAAACGTTATTCCCACATAGTTACAACCCTATCACGGGACAAACACGCTTCGGATTACGCTATCCTTTTTTCACTCTGAACACTAGCATGACACATTAAAAAGATTATAGTTTTGCCTTTTTCATAAGGATGAGCCGATGAGCAAGCGGTAAGCTTTAAAAATCTCATAAATTCACACTCACAAGGGAAAATACAGATAAAAGTTTATTTATTGCATCGGATGATTTATATATTTGGCATGTGCTTGACATTATGCATGTAATTTGTTTGATATACGCATAATTTTATTGCTGCAATTCACCAAGTTTTTTAACAATATCAAATTATTATACATCTAATAAATACTGAATACGTTTCCAACTTGATATATGTTCTCATAAATTAATGTCCGCGTCATGTATTGTATTTGGTGCCTAGTCTGCTCAATCGCGTATAGCGAAGTAAATTATGCTATATGTAGTAAAGCCATATCAGCTCGCTAATCTTGCATAAGCGGAGGAAATTACTTGGAGGTCTTAGCACGGCGTCTCTTTTGCTTGAGCTTATTCCAGCCAACTATTCATTGGAGCACGAACACGTTAGACGGAGGCGTCGCAGACGGCGACTCGACAAAGATCAAAAGAGAGTACGTTTCGATTAAACGCCGCCGCTCCTCATAATTTCTTGAATTTCAAACGGGCACGCTCTGCTACCTCGACAATTTTCAGCATTAACTCTGACAATTGAATTATCTTCAAATAATGACAGACACTCGCTCTTAGGTAGATAATACCTTTTACCATATTAACTTTTAATTAAAGCCTTAAAAGGCGCTTATTACGTTTGTTTAGTTGGTAAAGCCGGTGTTAATTATGATCCAAACTATACGGTTTCTTAGATTGGCTATGAAAACAAGGCGGTGAGGTATCAATATATAATGAACAGCTCTTTTTGACAGTGAAACAAGTTATCGTTAAAGCTTCTCGAGTAACGTCCAATTAATGCAAAACGAGAAGACGTCTCCGATTACGACATAAATTTTGCCAGCACTCCCCTTAATTGTATCACGAGGAGCTATGAGATAAATAAACAAATGATAAGTAAATCAATTGTTATTCTGTAGATAAGTTATCGATTTGTAGAAGGCCACGTGTAGCGACAGTAAATCCGAGTGTTCCGATAGTAAACAAAACAATCACTACTAGAGCTTTTATTTGTAAGCGATTTAATTAAGCTGCTATAAACAAACGATTTAACGTGATTTTTGAGTCAGAAGCCATTTCGTAGCGTTTGTGACTCACTTTACTTTCGTAGCTATTTTTAACAGAAGCAGTAACAAAGAACCTTTCTTATGTTAATTAAATTGTCGATACAAAGAGATGTTATAAGATTAATTAATCTTATAACATCTATCATCACGGTATAAGTAACTGGTTAAGTAAAAACTATATGCACTGGTTACTTGGTAATTTTAATTCTTCTTCTCCTTAGCCTTTATTATTCCCAAGTCACTTGGGGTCGGCTTTCTAGTCTAGCCGGATTTGACTGTATATCAGTTTTTACACGGAGCGACTGCCATCTGACCTCCGCAACCCGAACTGACTTCCCATATACGCAAAAAATGTCTTTACGCACAAGTATTTCATAAAATCATAATTCGTCGACATTATAGCTTGCATATGCCTACCTGCCATTCTTGTATAAAAATATATTTATCGCCAACACAAATGTCAATTTTGCAGTACCCATTGTGAAAGTTTATCTCTTGTTTTGATATGCGTGAGTCTTAAAAGAGCCTAGTTGAAAACCAGCGTCAGATATTTTGTCTGACACAAGTTATACTATCTTATTTTGATCACGTCTGTTTTTATTTAGATATTTTGTTTTTCTTTGTGTGTTATTAACCTTTATCTGTGTACACTTTTTATTTTAATGTGTTTTCCGATGTGTATTATAATAAACATGTTGAATCACTTTTTATTGGAGTACTTATTAGAAAATATATTCGACCAGCTTATGCCCGCGTTTCGCTCGGGAACAGTATTTTTTGGGTGAATGTTACCCTATATCCTTTTCTTTGATCGTTCGAGTAGTTAAGTGAAAACGAAATGTGAAAACGTAATAAACAAACTCATATTTGTATTTATAATATTATAGGTAGAATTTTACTGTGGATTTAGAAGCATATGAGGTTGTATAGAATTGCACAAGTACTTATTTCACAAGCTATTCAAGTATCTATGAGAATGATCCTGCACCGCAGATCAGGTAAGATTAGTTAAATTTGTACAATTTCTTTCATTGTGGCTTTCACGATGCATACTGCCCAAGCAAGTGCCTTAACTTCCTTATGCTATCGCCGCCGTGAACAGGTGCCAAATACATTTGTTTAAATCTCTCTTTGTTTGTTTTGCAATTCAATCTGCACAAATTACTTCGACTGGCCCATAATGTCACAATTGTGTATTGAACACAATTGAAGTGCCTAAACAAGACAATACCTATATCATTCTAAACTGCGACCAAATACAGTGCACATCTTTTAATACCTGTTGCGAATACGATCTAGAATTATAGTTCATTTCATTATTCAATGCATGCTGTCATAATTTACAAAGCACTGCGTCCGAGCTGAGCTGAAACCATGCCAGCAACGCTATTATTGCACTCTGAAATAAACATAAGTATTCCTCACCTGGTAATTTATATACTTTCCTGAGCGAGTAAACTAATTTCATATTCACTCACTACCTATGTTTTAACATAGCTCAGTGCGAAACTATTTGTGCAAATAACCGTCTAGACTGTAGCGATAACCTCACAGTTTTTATTATTATCTGTCTCATTCTCATTACGTCTCGACACGTTGAGAATTGTTGGGATAGCACGAAATCTTGTACATTCAGTGCCACTCGCGACATCTGTGTATGCTATCTCGTCGTTTCTATTAATTATTTGCAATAACACAATAACGTATTTCTCTTTTTAACAACGTGTTGGAACAATATGACAACTTATGTACTTGAAGGGTTTATACCCTTCAAGTACATAAGTTGTCATATTTCCTTTTGCTATCGTTACCTACTTGAGCAAATAGAGCGCATACAGTGATTTCCAAGATTTGCCATGCTTCAGCAGATATATCGAGCCATTTTAGTCTACTAATAATAGAATTGTATCGAATCGGCTTTGGTTAAGGGCATAGGTCACCAATATACTAGGCAGAGGTAAATTAATATGATATACCGTGCAACCGATTACTAAATTTACCAGTAAAGACTATAGTGAATGTTACTGACTGACTTAAATTAAATATCGACTTTTGATAAATTACTACTTACAGAAAGGTCAATTTATCATCAATGATATAACAATATGATCTCATTAACCTATTGAATCGCAACGATACACAAGGAGCCAGACAAAATAGTTTTTAAGTACGTATAGCACCTCAACAATTGACAGGTTAAATAGTAATAAAACTCCGGCTTTTCACTCTAGCCAGCGGTCTCTTTCTAATTTGCTCAATACTTATTAATATATGTTATACCTAGTTAAAAAAGGCCAACATAATCTCACAATGCCAAGACTCGTATTTATTTCATTGTGTCTGTATAATTGTGTAATTACGTAGGGACGATGCCACTCGATCTTTTTACAAGGACGCCGCGTCTCTGTCCTCGCTGGAGGCTGTTTCCTCCAGTTCCCTGTACCTACTCAAAAAACTTCAGTACTCAAACTTGAGTGTTCAACTAACTCTAAAGAAGAAAGATTGACTGTCGTGTATGTACAAAGATACTACATACTTACACGTACCGATTGGTATATATGAAGGCGAAATACAGATCGTGTGAACTCCAAACTTTGTGTTGAAGATTACCAGATTAAAACTTAGGCTCAGTTATTACCCACCTACTAATTATTTGTTTGATATATTGTTACCATGTAGAACTTACTGCCGGTTTATATGTTTTAGCTTCAAATCTAATTGTATAACAGAGACGAACGTCGAGCATAAAGGTTCTCTTGCCGGGTATAGATTCCGGATCATTGCATTTCATTACGAATTTACCTCCTTGAAACTCTGCGGATTGTTCGAATAACCATGAAATATTTAAATGGCATTTTAATTAGGGGTCAACGTAAAAGTTTGTATTTATGGGGTTTAATACCGCAGTGATATGAACGCGTATGATTGACTATTCAATGGGTAGATCATGAATTATTGTGGATGGGCACTATTTGATACATATTCCATATATATATACATGTACGATAATTAGTAATATATTTTATAAGTAGAAATGTAATGTATACCAATAATAAATCGAATAAATCCAGCAACAGAACTGTATATAAAGAGACAACAAAAAACAGGAACAAGTACTTCCTTGTAGCGATGAAATAGCGTGACAAACGGAACGCGCACAACCCGGAATCAATCCATCTCGAAATTTTTCCATTTATTGTCGTCGACAATGATGCCTGCAGATAGCAAAACGGGAATTATATTAGATCAATACTGGTAGACTTTACCTACACGAGCCTTATATATTTATTGTTAATTAATACTCTGTCGCAAAAATCAACCGAAGAAAATGATAATAACTGTGTCGTAGAATTATTACTAGACCTATTCACATTAATGTATCTATATTAGATTTTATTATTAACTTCTTGAATGTCGAGTGGAAATACATAAAAAATAATTAAAAATTCATTGTGCAAACAATACACAAACGGACAAATGTATGTGCGCTCGACACTTGACTCATTAACGAGTCAAGTGTGCAGCGGACATGCATTAGTAGTTTTTTTATTTTTTATTTTGATGACTCATTTTTGCGGACAGCGTATGTCCGCTCGACACTTGACGGGTTAAAAAAGTAACATGTGGCATTAATTCTTCGATTTTTCTATACACTAACAACCATGCTTAAAAAGTTATAACCTAAAATCAAGGTCGTCCAAATACATCAAAACCTTGGCATTGTTTTGTTTTTTTGTAACCATAATGCTATCGAAATATCTTTCAACACAATCACTAATATTTTACTCGTATATGTGCTTATATTACGATTCGTATATTTAGATAAAATATAAGGAAAACGATCACGAAGAGGCGGAGTAGGTCATTACTGGCAAATGAAGTCAACGGCGCACAAATAATTCGATGGCCGCCTGATTACCAGGACGAGAACGCGGGCCATGCACCCGCCATCCGACCGCCGGTTATGAACGTATATCGTTCATATTTGCAAACGCATATTGCTGTTTGCCTAACGTTTTAATTAAACTTAAACCTATTTGAGCATAAAACTTGTTGATACGTTCCGGAATAAGAATTAAACTTAATATCACCAATAAAAACCATGATTTGATTTGATAACGATGTTCAAATTTAACAAATCATATTTTAATTTGATATTGAACGTTCGCTACATCGATAAAACATAGCTGCAGGCATCAAGGCTACAACTAACGCTTTTAGAATAAAAGGTTGTTTAGTGTTATTTGATATTTCTGATAATATCAAAGCCTTTTTCACACATGATCAAAGTGGAAAGCATCGCTAGGAGATTAGCATGTAGATACATCATATCCCTTTCCGTTTTGCACTTCACAACACTGCCTCGGGCCCTTTTCAATATATGTATCTTATCGATACCGAAAGCGTCGCCCCATCGGCATGTCGCTCCAACATAACCGAATAATGCAAACTTGGTTTACTAAAACACAGGTATAACGTATATGTAAGTGTAACGTGTACTTAGTTTAATTTTCGTATACAAACATGACATTCTACTACTTCCTATACGAGTATAGGTCTTCACATAATCTCATGCAAACGCTGCTAATTGCTCAACATTCTATACTGGGCTAGGCTATATGTATATATTCTACTGAAGTCCCAAAAATAGATTTTTGTAGAAAATTCGTAGAAGCATCAGTTCTTCTATTCTCGTGAAGTTTGAATAAAGAATACATATTGATGAATACGGAAATATAAGTCCTTACAGGAGGACGGCTTGTTGAAATTAGCATGAATCTGTTATATAGCACATCAACGATCGCTATAAAAATCGGTATTTTCTGAACTACACTATTGACCATAGGTATTTCACCTATGGGCAAAATGTAGTTCAGAAGATATTATAGATATCAATAATTATATTTTTGAACCGATATTCAATCTCAATTAATGAGGTGGCGTACTCAGGAAAATATCGCCCTCTTACAGAAATCAATGAAAGCGTAGAAACGCTGTGGCTACGGTTTATCCTACGGGCGGCAAAAATATTTAGTAGTGGAATTCTGACCAATATGCAAAATAATATTCACTTATGTATATTGCAATCTCTTTTGAAGATCGCTATGAGAATGCTAACCTTTCAGAACGTACTGTGATGTGGTAACAGTATAGGCGATAAATACGACTGGTAAGCATATCCTTAGTTATTATTATTATTATTAGTTACGTGAGCGTGCCCGAGGCTCACGTGTCGATTTTCCTATTCCATTCTTTTAAAGCTATCTTGAATTCCTTTTCTCTAGGATTGGCAATGCGAGAGTGATACTCCCGGTATTTCAAATCATCATTCGGAATTACAAACCCTAAGACGTGCCCCATACCAAACAGGTATGGGGCTCGTCTACCATTGTTGTATAAAAAAACATACATTTTTAATACTAAGAAGACGTTTTTGCAGTCGCAATCACGTAGGCGCTTTAGTTAACGTATATAGTTATGTACATAGTCTGATGCTTATATCCGCGAAAAGATAATACGCAAGGAGCAAGGGTGTATTGGCCTTATATTTGGCTAGCTATAGTTTTAAATTCCCGTAATAATGCCCCTATCGTATTACCTTCTACCGGGCACAGTTCTTAGCAGAGTACTGATACTAAGACGTTCTGGATATATAGATATTGCCCGACCGAGTAAAGTCGAGAGAGACCTTATGCGTAGCAGCCACATTTTCTACTGCTATATTACTGAATCATTATAAACTAATATCAAACTGCATTAAAATTTGCTGAAGCATTAATTAAACGTTAATTTACCCGATTTAATTGTTAATATAAATTATTTTTTTCTTTATGTGCTAATAGACGAATGTAGGTTCATTACGTCACAATTAAAAATATAATGACAGACTTTTAACCGTGATATGTTACCGGAGCCGTAGACACAGGAACTGATTAGTCGTTCGTTGGCGGCGGCCGCGTTGGTCTCACAATGTTCGGTATCCGGCCTCTTTCCGCCGGAATAACCGCACCGACACACTCTATTGCTTACCAATTGCTGACGTAGCTCGAATTATTCATTTACAATATGTATCTGCATGGTTTATTTGTGAATTTATGCAAATAAAGTGTTATACGGCTTCTCTCTAAAGCATAATGAAATAATTGTACTACCTATACATATTTGTAACTTTAATAGTGACTCTTGTAATAGTCAAAAGTTAAAACACAATAATTGACGCCATCGAAAATAAATTTACTTAACTCTTGGTTAGTTATATTACGTGAAATTCAACGCTACAAATTTGTATCCACGTCATTTCTGTGCATGGCGTAGGCTCGGCTTATAGACAGGTAGATAATTAATAATGTATAAACAAAAGTCGTCCTTATAATATATGTAACATAGATCTACATCTCTATATCTCCGTAGATGTTAAAAGAGGCGCATTACAGCCAGTTTTTGCCAGGTATGTTTTGGGTAACATACTCGTAATATAGAGCAAGCCTAATACCGCCGATTGCACCGACACCCAGTCGTTGCGACTTGCGCTGCTATTGACAATTGCCAAATAAATATACCAAATAAACCTTTGCCTAACCCGGACGTCAAACGCGGTACCTCACGATCAGCTCTGAATATATACGTCATCATGCTGCCAGATTAAAGGGCGACCCATATAACCAACATTTACCCTCAACAAATTTTTAAATTGTTATAATAAACCTTGACATCAAACTATAATATATAATATAATATAATAATATAATATATTATATTCTACCACATACACACAACACCATCTAGCCCAAACTAAGCAGAGCTTGTACTATGGGTACTAGACAATGGATAAACATACATATATACTTTTTTTTTTGTAAATACATACATATTATACATAGAAACACCCAGACCAAGACAAACATCCATATTCATGCACACAAATGTTTGACTTGTGCGGGAATCGAACCCGCGACCTCAGGCGTGGCCATAGAAATATAAAAAAGAGTTAGACTTGTTTATTATATCTATGGGCGTGGCAGTCGGTTACACTAACCACAACGCCACCGAGGCCGAACTACATATAAAACAGATGTAGAATAAAACCATTTAAAAAACTAGCTCAAGATGTTTCTGACAGGGATCCATTCACGCGAATAGTGGATGGTATATGGAAACGTAGACACAGGCGTTCGTGATAAATACGGTCCATCTGCATTCGCCGACCGTTTGCAGCGCTGGCCAGCGCGGACTCAGCAATACTCCTACAAATCATCCGCTTTTATAAATCTACGGGAGTGCACGGCACGTGTAACTAAACATTGTATGTATACGACGTTGATGTTGACATACCTATAACAGGACTATACACTCGTTTGTCAAAATATTTTCAACTAGCTTTTGCCCACGGCTTCGTTCGCATAAAAGTAGTTTATATTAGGTTATGTTACTAACAGTACCTTTCATGTAAAATAAAATATAGCCTATATTACTTGGTAATAATAGCTAGCTTTCTAATGGTGAAAGAATTTTTTAAATTGATTGAGTCCCTATCCTTACAAACAAACAAAAATCAATTCTTTCCTCTTTATAATATTAGTATAGGTATGGCAAACTATAGCCAACGGAAAGCCAGGCATCACCCAGGTTATCTAAGTCCCAGTCTATTGTAGTTATCTACAAAATTCATATTTCGCACTCATTTTAATAGGTAGGTATATTATATAAGTCTAATATCTGCTACATTTGCTTAATATTCGACTTGAGCCTAAGATTATATCGATACCATAAAAGCATTAACAACTATGTCATTTATTTTAAAAATACGTAAATATTGAGTACATGATATCAAAAAATTTTAGTATTACTACGTCTCTTATTTATATAAGCAAGATGGAAAGATACAAAGTAAAACTATAAAATTATTTCAAAACCACCTGATTTTAATAATAAAGAAAGACATTAAACATTCGAAATATAAAGCCGATTATAGATATATACATTACTTTATCCTCTTTACATAGTTGTTATTAGAAATAAATTAAAATTAGGTTACCCCGTAACGCGATTCTATATCTGTAGATACTATAATAAAATAACGAGCGTAGGTAGTGATTCTCTAGTTAGTAAACATAGCTATGCCCCTGAGTAATAATATTGTAGAACTGTCAGACCAAACTTAACTAATGATCAACTCCGTCTTGATTGGATAAATTTCCAGAAATAGAAACAGCCATGTTCCACCGACGTGTCGACCAAGTTCTTCATTTTCGGTTGAACCGACGATGTCTCATATAATCTCTACGTGATACGAATAGGTGCGACCAACAACTGTATCATTGTCCGCATTCGACAATTATAGATGAACAATGCCTCAGCCGTACGCGACAATCACCAATGTTGCAGGTTCACGATATTATAACATACTAGATTTTGGCCGTGGCTTCGCTAGCGTAAAAGTAGGTTAGGTTATATTAGTAACAGTACTTTTTTAATCATAATCATAATATTTTATTTGCTAAACACAGGTTTACATAGATGTTACAACATTTCACGAGTGCGCTGAGTTTTGCCACAAAAGGCGGCGTACAAATATATACAATTCTATTGAAATTAACATACAGATTCAAAATTATTTGAAACATTAATATTAAACAGATAACTTAATTATTTATTAAAAAGTATATAATAATTCATAGCATTAATAATTATTATTCTAGTTATAGCAATAAATTTTCAATGTCAGAATATTAATTGTGAATGTCAAAATATTAATAGTAAATGTAAAAATTATGTTAATATTATAAATATATCTAAAAAAGAATAATAAAATATTAATAATTATTATGCCTTTTCAATGTCATAACCTATCCAATAGAAAATCTGAGATATTGTAATTTATCATTTGAAATCATTTTTAATTTTTCCTTAATTTTATGCTTTTATACTTTTTGGTACTTTGTTATATATAACGGCAGCCATGTGCATAATGCTTTTATGCATTATGGCGGTGTTAGTTTTCCGTATACATAGTCGAGTCGTGTCTCTTTGCTGTCGACCAGAAGCTTCAGATGCGAACACAAAATCGTTGGGGTTTGTTTTTACAAAGTTAGCTACTTCTAGTATGTATAGAGAAGGTAGTGTAGTATGCTATGCTTGCGGAAAAATGTTACGCAGCTGTCGATCGACTGTAATCCAAACATGGCTCTGATACAGCGTTTTTGAGCATTAAAAATGAGGTCTTTATCAGATGAGTTTCACCAAAAGATTATACCAAATCTAATTAGCGATGCCACCAAACCATGATATGCCATAATTAGTGTATCAACATTTACAATTTGAGCAAGTTCATGTAGTGCATAGGTGAAATAACTAATTCGTTTACACAGTTGATCGATATGCGGTTTTCAGGTTAGTTTGTGATCTATATCTCAAACTAACCTGGAAATTTTCTTGGGTTAATCATAGGATTAACCCAAGAAAATTAGTCGTATCAATTTTTTATAATTTGCCTATTAAAACTTATGTCTTTAGACGTTAACTTAAGCTGTCTGAAATGCATTATCTTCGTTTTCTCTAAGTTTGCTTTAAGGTTATTGATGTCAAGCCATGTCATAATAGAATGCAATGCGTTATTCGTAAGTGTTATTATTATTACTTTTAATTCTGATTGTACTGTCATCTGCAAAGAGAGGTACGGGTTACTACAGGTACTACAGGTACTACGGTTTTATTGGTGGCTTTTGGTTGGTCATTACTATATAGGATAAACAGTAAAGAACCTAGTACACTGCCTTGTGGGACGCCGTAATCAATTTTTCGCTCATTAGACTTATATGCTTTCTCCCTTTTTGTTATATAATCAACTTTGGTGATTTCAGTGTATTGTATTCGGTTTTTAACGTATGAGTATAATAATTTTAATACGTTACCCCTTAGACCATGCATTAAGCTTACCAAGTAGTATATCATGATCAACATATTCAAAAGCTTGCGTCATATCCATGTATATAGAGCAAACAGGTATTCTTTTGTCAACGTTGGATAGCACAAATTCCAAAAGTCATAAATTGCCAAATTTAAAATTTTTACGTCAAAAGCTTTTTTGTTCTGTTACTAAAATATTCTTGTTTTCTAAGTAGTTATTAAGCTTGTTATAGAAGTACTTTTAAAAAAAATTTACATTATTGGTATGATTGAAATAGTAGTTCTCAAACCGATCGTTGCATCCGGTTTTCTTATAAATTGGTTTTGTGACTGCTTCTTTTAGCTTATCAGGAAATATACCTATTTCTATACTTAAGTTAATAACGGGGCTAATATGGGCACATAATATATTTACAGCAACATATTTAATCACTTGAGTTGATATTTCATCGTAGCCTACACTGTTCGTGTTCTTTAGTTCATTAGTTAAATGTAAAATGTCTTGGGGCTGGCATGGTTTCATGAACATCGAATCTAGCTTACTAGACAAATATGATTTGTATTGAGTATTGTAGGCATTAATCCTAGATTCTATTTTATCAAGAAAGTAATTTATTTTCATTCATTAAAAATTACAAGAGGATCGGTAATAGTTTTATTATCTACTAGCTGACCCGC
Organism: Catocala sponsa; assembly: GCA_963564715.1. Lineage (NCBI taxonomy): Eukaryota > Metazoa > Arthropoda > Insecta > Lepidoptera > Erebidae > Catocala > Catocala sponsa. The sequence goes on from OY751331.1 coordinate 16,936,515, forward strand.
GCAACTTCGTCTGCTTCACATAAGAGAATTTTCCTAGTTTTTGCAATATTTTTCATTTATGCTCCGCTCCTATTGGTCGTAGCGTGATGTTATATAGCCTATAGCCTTCCTCTATAAATGGGCTATCCAACACTGAAATATTTTTCTAATTTTTACCCGTAGTTCCTTAGATTACCGCGTTCAACCAAACAAACAAAATGTGAGTGAAGTCGGCGCGTGAGCGCCCCCGCCTTTTTATAAATGCAGCGGATGGCCGTTTCGCGCGTTAAACAACAATCAACCTTATAGCCGTACCCATACTGGCGCGGCGAGATTTGGAAGTTTTATTTCATCTATATCTTGTGTGTATAAACCGATTCCTATATTTTTTTTTATAATATAAATATTAAAGTGTACTTTTTGAATATGGGAGTTTGATAAAGATATATCTATGTGAAATACAATATATTTATGTATTTTAATACACTTTGAAGAAATGCCTAACGATTAAACACGTTATTATGGCTAATTTATAAAAGATAGATATATACTATTAAGGACTTATTTGTAGATCTTTTGAAGACCATCATCTTTGTAATACATACTTTTGGTGTATGATCAACGTATGCGAGGATAAGAGCTCGATAGCGCATTTTCGTCCGACTTGCTTCAAATTTATCGTCACTGCTCAGCTCCTATGTGTCTTAGCGTTATGTTATATAGCCTATAACCTGCCCAGGAGTATGGACTACAATCGTACCAAGTTTGGTTAAAATCCCTTCAGTAGTTTTTGACCCATGCGTGCACATACAGACAGACAGACAGACAGACAAAAATTTACTGATTGCATTTTTGTCATCAGTATCGATCACCATTCATCCTCCAATATTAATTTTGAATGTATATTCAATGTACAGTATTGACCTCTCTACAGTTTTATTATAAGTATAGATTACAATATTAGAAATAGCTTTAATAGGTATATTGTATTTTACTTCATTTATAATCTTCCAGACAGTTTAGTTTTATTTTTAAACATATGTATGGAATGGTTATTCTGTGCCCGCTGAGTTAATTTTATTATATATACGCTTAAAACTTTTGGAATACCGAGTAAATTTTTCCTTATCAGCTTCATTGGGTATTCGCCTGTATTACCATAAGAGTTTACGTTTTATTCCACTACATTTCTTAATGCCCATTGATATCCATTTACGTTTCTTAACAGCACGTATGGTAATAAATCGATACGGGAAACAAAGATTATAAAAAAGTTTCAAAGTTTCAAAGAAACTATTATAGGCCATATTTGTATCAGAGGACATATATACTTCTGAAAAAGACAGGCTTGTCAAACAATTTTTGAACTTTTCAAGATTTTCCAAACAATAGTCTCTCCGCTTAATTTTCCATTTGTTTATTAAACATATTTTATCAACACGGCAACGAGAAAGTTGAGCTGTGTGATCAGATAAGGCAAATTCTAATATTTTTGATTTACATTTATTTTTATAAAAATTATGCGCAAAGTTATATATGCAGGTTTGGCTTAATAATCTAGTCGGCTTTCGTATTGCGAGCTTTAAATAAAAATTTAGTAGTAAGCATTCAAAGTAAAGTGTAATATTATTTGGTTTTAAAATATTAATGTTAAAATCGCCTGCTATAATAAGTTTATGTTTGTTATATTTATTAATTATATATTTTAATGTCACATCAAGCCAATCAAAAACATATTTAGATTATTAGCTTGTGGGGTTCTATATACACACATAATAACAATTTTATGCGCGACCAGTTCCACAGTTTTTCTGGATGAAAGGTACCCTATGTCCTTTTTTTGATCCCCTGACAACGTGTATGCGAAATTTCATGATTATTGGTCGAGTAATAAAGGCGTGAAAGCGTAACAAACAAACAAACTCACATTCGAATTTATAATATTAAGTTAGAATTTATATTTACCGACAACACGTGGAAACATCGCATCATTTATGAAGAGCTGCAGAATAAAATACTATCACTAAACTGAAATACAAACATCAATGTCGCACAAAACGTCATGTTTGGTTAAACGTTTTAATGGCGTAGAAATATTTACGCAATCTCAACAATATATTACAACACTACGTGCCCCAAGATGATTTGCGTGTTTTCTGTAAGTTGGTCCGGAATAAAGGGTCTGAGGGAAAATCTTGAGTGACACAGGTCGGACAGCTGGGGATACATTTTTGTCATTCCGCGCCTTTGCATTAGTCCTCCTGACAGTGCCATGTCCAGTGGTCATTGAAAGAAAATGGTACAGATAAGCTACACTGTCGAACACGACGAACGGGAATCGGCCCTTCAGAAGCCCTTATAAAATCTTTTTAACACATGACTAAAGCCAATTTATTAATAAAGGCTTTTCGAGACGAAATTATTTGTTTATTCATAGTTGAAAGATTTTACATAGGAAATTCTTTGCATAAAATCTATTTTCAATCGAGTTCTATAATTGAGATCGAATCGTACTAAATATTTGAATATTTATATTGAGTACACTTCTTCTCCCTAGCCTTTATTATTCCCAAGTCACTTGGGGTCGGCTTTCTAGTCTAACTGGATTTGGCTGGATATCAGTTTTTACACGGAACGGCTGCCACCTGACCTTCGCAACCCGAAGGCTAACGATACCCTAAGGCTAGACCAGTGTCAGGATATTAGAGGGCACTGACTTCCCAATAACGATTGCCATAGCTGTTCATGGCAGCCAGGACCGACGGCTTAACGTGCTCTCCGAGGCACGAAGCAGGTAATAATTGTCAATCAACACGCATATAATTTCGAAAAGTCATATAACTTCCGAAAGTCAGAGGTGCGTGACGTGGTTCGAACCCGAGACCCTCTGCATTGCAGTCTGTTGGTCTCCCCACTGAGCTTTGAGTACACTATAAATATTCAGATAAATTACATTTTAAAGTAGCACTTGATATGCAAATAAAATATTTGTTTCATTTCTTTTACAGAAGGTCCTTACAAAATGAAGTAACAGAAACAAATGCTCATTTAGACCACAGAGTAAAATCACTTTATAAAAATAGGTTCAAGTAAAGCAAATAAGTCAATAAGAATGTTTGCACTCATTGTATAAATAGTAAGGAATACTAATACTGTCTTACGTTTACGCGAATGTTACAGTAACTAGGAACATTGTTTAATAATAGTAGCTTAAAGTTTCATAATTATGTAATAATAGTGTTTTAAAAAATAAAATCGCTATAAAATCCGTATAAACTAGGTTAATTTAAGGAATATTAAATCAGAAAATATAACATAGATCAGCTCGCTACTGCCACTACGCTGAGTGCTGAGCTGGCTCCAATATAAAATAATAAAGATCGGCTCGCTACTGCCACTACGCCGAGACTGTGCTGGCTCCAATATAATATAATATAGATCGGCTCGCTACTGCCACTACGCCTCTGACTGTGCTGGCTCAAATATAATATCATAAAGATCGGCTCGCTACTGCCACTACGCCTCTGACTGTGCTGGCTCAAAAATAATATAATAAAGATCGGCTCGCTACTGCCACTACGCCTCTGACTGTGCTGGCTCAAATATAATATAATATAGATCGTCTCGCTACTACCACTACACCTCTGACTGTGCTGGCTCAAATATAATATAATATAGATCGGCTCGCTACTGCCACTACGCCTCTGACTGTGCTGGCTCAAATATAATATAATATAGATCGGCTCGCTACTGCCACTACGCCTCTGACTGTGCTGGCTCAAATATAATATAATAAAGATCGGCTCGCTACTGCCACTACGCCTCTGACTGTGCTGGCTCAAATATAATATAATATAGATCGGCTCGCTACTGCCACTACGCCTCTGACTGTGCTGGCTCAAATATAATATAATATAGATCGGCTCGCTACTGCCACTACGCCTCTGACTGTGCTGGCTCAAATATAATATAATATAGATCGGCTCGCTACTGCCACTACACCTCTGACTGTGCTGGCTCAAATATAATATAATATAGATCGGCTCGCTACTGCCACTACGCCTCTGACTGTGCTGGCTCAAATATAATATAATATAGATCGGCTCGCTACTGCCACTACGCCTCTGACTGTGCTGGCTCCAATATAATATAATATAGATCGGCTCGCTACTGCCACTACGCCTCTGACTGTGCTGGCTCAAATATAATATCATAAAGATCGGCTCGCTACTGCCACTACGCCTCTGACTGTGCTGGCTCAAATATAATATAATAAAGATCGGCTCGCTACTGCCACTACGCCTCTGACTGTGCTGGCTCAAATATAATATAATATAGATCGTCTCGCTACTACCACTACACCTCTGACTGTGCTGGCTCAAATATAATATAATATAGATCGGCTCGCTACTGCCACTACGCCTCTGACTGTGCTGGCTCAAATATAATATAATATAGATCGGCTCGCTACTGCCACTACGCCTCTAACTGTGCTGGCTCAAATATAATATAATAAAGATCGGCTCGCTACTGCCACTACGCCTCTGACTGTGCTGGCTCAAATATAATATAATATAGATCGGCTCGCTACTGCCACTACGCCTCTGACTGTGCTGGCTCAAATATAATATAATATAGATCGGCTCGCTACTGCCACTACGCCTCTGACTGTGCTGGCTCAAATATAATATAATATAGATCGGCTCGCTACTGCCACTACGCCTCTGACTGTGCTGGCTCCAATATAATATAATATAGATCGGCTCGCTACTGCCACTACGCCTCTGACTGTGCTGGCTCAAATATAATATCATAAAGATCGGCTCGCTACTGCCACTACGCCTCTGACTGTGCTGGCTCAAATATAATATAATAAAGATCGGCTCGCTACTGCCACTACGCCTCTGACTGTGCTGGCTCAAATATAATATAATAAAGATCGGCTCGCTACTACCACTACGCCTCTGACTGTGCTGGCTCAAATATAATATAATATAGATCGGCTCGCTACTGCCACTACGCCTCTGACTGTGCTGGCTCAAATATAATATAATATAGATCGTCTCGCTACTACCACTACGCTGAGTGCTGTGCTGACTCCAATATAATATAATATCGATCGGCTCGCTACTGCCACTACGCCTCTGGCTGTGCTGGCTCAAATATAATATAATATAGATCGGCTCGCTACTACCACTACGCTGAGTGCTGTTCTGGCTCCAATATAATATAATATAGAACGGCTCGCTACTGCCACTACGCCTCTGACTGTGCTGGCTCAAATATAATATAATATAGATCGGCTCGCTACTACCACTACGCTGAGTGCTGTGCTAGCTCCAATATAATATAATAAAGATCGGCTCGCTACTGCCACTACGCCTCTGGCTGTGCTGGCTCAAATATAATATAATATGGATAGGCTCGCTACTGCCACTGCGCCTCTGGCTGTGCTGGCTCCAATATAATATAATATAGATCGGCTCGCTACTGCCACTACGCCTCTGGCTGTGCTGGCTCAAATATAATATAATATGGATAGGCTCGCTACTGCCACTGCGCCTCTGGCTGTGCTGGCTCCAATATAATATAATATAGATCGGCTCGCTACTGCCACTACGCCTCTGGCTGTGCTGGCTCAAATATAATATAATATAGATCGGCTCGCTACTACCACTACACCTATGGCTGTGCTGGCTCCAATACAATATAATATAGATCGGCTCGCTACTGCTACTGCGCCTCTGGCTGTGCTGGCTCAAATATAATATAATATGGATAGGCTCGCTACTGCCACTGCGCCTCTGGCTGTGCTGGCTCCAATATAATATAATATAGATCGGCTCGCTACTGCCACTACGCCTCTGGCTGTGCTGGCTCAAATATAATATAATATAGATCGGCTCGCTACTACCACTACACCTATGGCTGTGCTGGCTCCAATACAATATAATATAGATCGGCTCGCTACTGCTACTGCGCCTCTGGCTGTGCTGGCTCAAATATAATATAATATGGATAGGCTCGCTACTGCCACTACGCCTCTGGCTGTGCTGGCTCAAATATAATATAATATGGATAGGCTCGCTACTGCCACTACGCCTCTGGCTGTGCTGGCTCAAATATAATATAATATGGATAGGCTCGCTACTGCCACTACGCCTCTGGCTGTGCTGGCTCAAATATAATATAATATGGATAGGCTCGCTACTGCCACTACGCCTCTGGCTGTGCTGGCTCAAATATAATATAATATGGATAGGCTCGCTACTGCCACTACGCCTCTGGCTGTGCTGGCTCAAATATAATATAATATGGATAGGCTCGCTACTGCCACTACCCCTCTGGCTGTGCTGGCTCAAATATAATATAATATGGATAGGCTCGTTACTGCCACTACGCATCTGGCAGTGCTGGCTCCAATACAATATAATATAGATCGGCTCGCTACTACCACTACGCCTCTGGCTGTGCTGGCTCAAATATCAAACGGTACGAACATTTGTATGATCGGCAAGTGATTGTTCCGATTGTGGGTGTTCTTTGCGTTGTTTAAATAATAATAACGTAATACCCTATCTAATAAATATTTGGGTAGGTATCTAAAACTAATAAAACTAAAATGTTATTCTATCCAATTTAATATTAAACCTATCTAACTACAAAAGCAGTTTCGTGAACACTGTGCATGTAAATCAAAATTTGCAAAGTAGATAGGTACAGTACAGCCTAAATAAACATTATGGCATTATTCGAATATCCAAGTTGGCTTATCATAAATATAATGCCCAGTAATCTGCGCTGCTTCAGCTTTACCAACATTGGACGCGAAAATTATTATTAGCTTTTGTTTATGCCTCTTTTGCATTCAATTTTATTCCCTTCATTTATTAAAATCTTCGTTTCGGGAAAATCGCCCTGACGGCGGTTTATTTAAAAAATAATAGATTCCAATAAACAACTACATATATTTTCAAACAATTTAAGCTTATTTTCCTGTACCTAATACTAGTGAAAAATGCTCTTATGCAGTAGATTTTTTTTTGCTAGTTATCAGTCAGAGATTCAGATTATCAATATATAAGTCCAGGTGTGAAGCCAGGAAAGGAAAATTGAGTAATTGTAATCCATAAATAGATTAATATCGATGGTATTTTACAAATGAACTAAAGTTTAATTAGTTCTTTTGGTTCCATTCGTTCACGACAATGCTTACTCGCTATTAGATACAAAATAATGTATTCATAATATTATTATACTATTACGGCTTTATGTTTAATGCGTATACGTGTTTATAATGTGAATAATACACAATCCTTTGACATGAATGAATCTTACTACCTATTACGTTCTAAGAAATTGTAACAACCGTAACACATAAAACAAAGATATCATCATTGTTTCTTAGTACATTCGCCGTAAGTAACTATCCGAGCGAAAAGGTTTTAACAGATAAACCGGTAACCGTCCTCTAGGGTAATCTCGTTGTGCAGTGGCAACACCAACGTCTCAAGAGATATCTTAACATCTACTTGTCTCGCACAACAACGCTTCTAAATCTTAATGCTACGCTCACAAGAAAGAAACGAAATTACACACACGTCACAGCTCTCAGGCTTACTGTATGTAGGTAATATCTCTTGATCGATTAGATTGCTAGCTCTTTACCAATTAATACCTCAATACATATACACCTATTATAAGGTGTCATCGTTAACCCTATCTTATAAAGATCAAATGTGTCAATATTTTGTATAACATTTTCATAGAAAAATATTGTACTCCTGTCTTTGTTTAATAAATAATAATTATTATTATTATATAACGGAAATAATATGCACTTACATGTTTTTACTTAATTTTATATGTTTTCAATATACCGAGTAGCTATAAATAGAATTTAAAATAAACGTACTACTTCTTCAGGAAAGGCCTGCGGGCAATTTAAGGTCGAAGAGGAAAGATTTTATTGAGAATTATTTGGTTGCGAGAAGGGATGAAGGCGATGATGGCGGCGGCGTGTGCTTCAACTAACAAAATTACGGCTGGCCGGGGACTCTTCCGCTCGTCTCGTTTACTCAGATTTATGTTGACTCGTTTAATTACACAAGGGCCAACAATCTCTGCAACTTTTAAAAATTCTGAATAATCCGACCCAGAAAAACAGCCAATCACTTTTTCTGGCGGCCCAATTACAATATTTCTCCATCGAGGCGCAATTTACGACAGAGCTAATTAAACAAAAAGATTGCCGTTTAGCCGCCTCAATTTATTTAACAAGAAAGATAGAAAGAGGATAATAGAATTGAGTGTATATATTTAACACATAATAAAGTAGCTGTAAGACCCTATAAAGTTTAAAGTTGGTCGTAAAAGTAGGCTCGCAGGTAAAGAGGTCGTCCTCAAATGACTTTGTACCGCGCATCAAACAGGGCCGTAATTATTTATTTTTACTGATGTTGATTATCAGCTCAGCTTATCTTATCTATTACTTTTGTTTAGCTTCTTTGTAAGGGTCGAGTGCAAACATTGCTTCAAATTATATTATTGCTTTTGCTATCCTTACCATTGTTCTTTTGCAATCGCCAACGACTCTGGTCCGAGAGAATATGAACATAACGGTTATGGGGAAGCTCGCAGAGTATCATTACCATTTTGTGACCGCCGATCATGGCGTCCAACTTTCATAACAGTCGCCTGTGATTACTGTAGCGTTAGCCGCAGAGGATAACTCCTCTTTAGTAACGCAAATGAGCAGAAACTACAGATTTCTACTTGCTATCCTGACTTCCTCTCTCACTTTTATCACATTCACAATGTACTGCATGCACACGCTACACTTAATGCAGAACGCGGTTAACCTGGCCTTTCTTCAGTGTTTCTCTGTTCTAAACGCTAACTGAAAACAGCTAACGAGTATAATACATACAATAATAATGTCCAAACCCGCGTTTATTTGTCGAATTACTATTAACTACCTTGTTGGTCCCGTAGCATAAGTATGTGCCCTATGTTTGAATGCGAACGTGAGGTCCGGAATAGGAATCTCAAGTCGAGCAGAATATGTCCAGTAAACGCCAATACTCCTTACTATAATAGAGAACGGGTTCACGAATACACCGAAAGATGATATTAAATGTTACTACGACAGCTTCTCTTTTGAGGTTGACTTGGTCGGTGCACTGAAGCCCGGTTTATTTATGGTTACCTACTTCATTAAGCATGATACGGCTTACTATAACACAAAGGACTCGCATGAATAGAGCTGACGCGACTTATAGAAGGTCGTCGTATGTTGTTTGCTTAAGTACTTAATACTCTTTAGTGACACAGATTGGCAAAATATTTTATATTTGTCGTAGTAATACAAATATAATCAATTTCGTAAAAATATCCCTATTTTATATGAAGTTAATATTTATTTATCAATTATATTTGTTAGCGCGATGGCAGAGTTGTTTAAGTGGTGACATCACCACTGCCCCTACGCCGAGTGCTGTAGATTCAAATCTCTCACAGGACGAAACAGTACAGTTTGCCTGCAACGTCATTCACGCGAATCACACTATGAAACATAACTCAACATAACTCCGTTTAATCATTACGGAATTAAAATATATGAATAATATTTAAGATACATATATCTCAAACTAGTAAACTGAAAAACTTATTTAAAATCCGTTCAGTCGTATTTGCTTGAAGCTTGAACAAACACACGTAAAGAAAAATTACAATTTAAATTCAGGAGCCGTATTTCCAAAACCAGTAGTACTTAAATATATTAAAAAAATCTTTAAACACAGTTTTATAATAATTGTGATACAGATAAATCACACCATATAACCTAAACAACAAACTAAACAACATACTAAACTCTACATCAAATTGGATAACAGCAAATAATCTCAAAATTAATTTTAATAAAACTAATATAATATCATTTCACCCCGGCCAAAAAATACCGATAAATGTAGACTTTACTTCCAATGGACATAAATTAGATGTAGTTAATAAATTCACCCTATTAGGCCTAGACATAGACTCGCACATCAACTGAAAGTCGCATATTAAAAGGATACGAGCCAAGCTGTCTAAGTTTTCTCCGTGATATAAAAAAAACGTCTGATCTTAAAACTGCATTAGCCACATACTACGCGTATGCCTATGCTTGGTTAAAATACGGGATCATTTTATGGGGAAATAGTACAGATGCACCCACATTATTTACACTCCTGAAAAAACTAATTAGAATCATAGTAAACATCGATGAAACAGCTAGTTGTAAGCCTCACTTTCAAGCACTAGAAACCTTTACTTTGCCCAGCTTATATGTATTTAAAATATGTAAATTTATCCGACAAGACCCAGATTTTTATATTAAATGGATTTTTATATTAAGACACACAAACGAAAATTATACTAAGGCACAGAAACAGACTTAACCTGCCTAACCCGCGACTAAACATGCACTCGACTAGTACATTTGTAATGTCTATAAAAATATATAAAAATTACCAGATACCATAAGAAACGAAAATAAATACAACAGTTTCATTAGTAAATTAAGAAAATTTCTCCTCAACAGAAGCTATTATAACCTAAATGAATACCTAAATGACAAATTATAACCACAAACTAAAGTAATATACCTGTAATAATTTAAAACTTGGCTTTCAAATAAATTAATATTATTAATACAAAAATATAAATAAAAAAAGTTGAAAAGTAGAATCTAGGTACTTCAGAATTATTGATTGCTTATTTACGTATAATTAATAATTGTTGCAATGTTATAAAAATTATACCAGTGGCTTCCTTCTTTCTTCTCTTCTATCTATTTCGCCGTGCCCGACTGCTCGACATGTTTTTGGTCTTTTATTCTTTGTAACAACATGTAATACATATGGAGAGCATTAAAGCAGAAATCAGAAATCAGAAATATTTATTTGTAAAAACAAATACATAGCATGTTACAATAAATGGTTAATGTCTTGCATTGAAGCGAACAAATTTGATACCGTAATTAAGCTATAAACAATAATATTTTAACAAATTTTACATTAATTATAATAATAATAATAACTTCAACTAACAATAAATTAATATGTATTTACTTATGAACAATAATTAATCAAAAACATAATTATCAGCTTTAAAATGCAAAATACTTAAATTAAATTGTCATACAAATTATAAAATGTCACATAAATTATACAATGACAATATTTCAATGCCCTTTATTGATAATGTAATACATAATAAATTATAAATTATATTGATGTGTAATTAATTTGAGCATTAAAATTGAAATTGAAAATAGATAGGTAATGCTAATAAACAAACTTAATTATGCAGTCGGTATTCAAGCGATGCATATTGATGAATGATGTACCAACAAATAACTAAATAACTTTCTATAGGTTTTGTTCTAAGCTACGGTACACTCGGTGCGCGAGTTGTTTACTTTCGTTCCACAACAGTTTTGCTGATTCACTGAACACGACGTAAATGATACAAACTACTAGAGACCGCGAAAAGCAAGTAATCCGACGACTTCAAATATCATAATTACACAGACTGCGAGTTGAATACAACGTATTACTGGTATTACTCTTATATTTCGTTCACAATAGACGTCAACTATACACATATCACTCTACGTCAGTATGACAATAATATAATCGACTTCGTGACCTTCCACGATCTTTCCTCCCGGGAAAATTGGTTCCAATCCCCTTCAAAGAGGTCAGTATGTTTCAGATTTCCATTTCATTTTATTATTACATATCCGAGTATAAATGTTATTGGAAAACCGTATTAGGTTACCGAAGCTATAGCTTTGCGGTGAATACGTAGTTTATATCAAAATTCGTAAGTTTATCGTACTAACAGGATACAGGCACAGTCTCCGTACAAATCAATCTCGTATTGGCAATATTGTGATTGCGAAGGGTTGGCTATGCGCTGTGCCCAGCGGAGCGATAACCTTGAACCGTTAAGTGAGTGACACACACACGCATACACATGCCCCTCGAAGGCATTAACGCGCATCCAGTTTCGGGTTAGTTTAATCTCAAACAAGCAGATCGTGTTACTGCCCAAACTCCTCTTCCTCCCACGCTCATTCCGCCACATGAGCTTCACATCATTATACGGCCAACGTTTTTTTCTGTATGTATTCTTTCTTCTATTAGGGTCAAGATTTATCTGGCCCATTTTGACACATAATAACTCAAAAGATTTGTCTAATTGTTCTCTTTTATTTGAAAGGGTGACGAAAGTAAAAGTTTATTCTTGCACATTTTAATTTAAATCATCAAGTTTAACTCATTTGCAATCCAAATGGACGAAAACGCAAAGTTAATAAAGATATAACGTCGCTTTAACCATCTTAAGATGTTAGTTAGGACACAGACTTTCTAATTTAATTAAGCTAAATAGTAGAGAGAGTCCTGAATACCAAATATTTATATACAAGTGCACTTATTGTATTAAAGTAAGAGCGACATTGTTACATCGGAGTAAAGACATAGTATAAAAATATAATGATTACATTTGAACGGCCGACATTTTGGCAGTTGTTTTGATTATCATAAAACTTTGTATAGGTTTTATCACGAACTTCGCCGTAAAAAAACCATAAACACTTAACTGAAAACATAATAATGTCAGAGCCCTATAAAACAGGTTTTATAAAAACGCCCAATATACGAGTTTGTATGTAATAGAAATTTGCTTTATTATACCGCTTAGCGTGACGCGAAATATGATTGACTATAATGATTATGTAATCACAATACCTCGTGTATTATACTTTATTCAGCCGATGTGATAAATGATCCAAGATAGCTGCAATGACACGGCAGATTAAATATCTCTGAAAAACTGAGCCTCCAAAGTCTAAGAAAATACAGATAAAGTAGGTACATTCAAAGTGTAATAAAACTTAATTTAAGTGGCAAAGTAATTAATGTGAATATTAACAAAATAAAGTAGGGTTTATCAAGTGTCTAGATAATGTTGGCAATATATCTGAGACTTATTATGATACGCCTGTTCTCTAGACTAATATAATAAATACGAATTCTTTAACTTGTTCCTAAAATTATATCTCTAATAGAAATATACATTATCCATGATTAACATAGACTATGTTTTCATGGCATACCATGCAGCCGAACTAGCACGCGAATGCTAATCCTAACTAATATAATAAATTCAAATGTAAATTTGTTTGCTTGTTTGTTACGCTTTTACGCCTCAACTACTCGAACCAATACATACACGTTGATAGGGGTACCCGAGCAAGCTAATCCACAGGCAAAAGCTAGTCATTTATAAAATTAAAACTCCTCTGACTAGGCATAAAATCTGCGCGATTACGAAACTAATATTTTGTCTACATAATACTCCGAGTTTATTTTTACTTGGTAGCAAAATAATTTTTATTTATGTGTAACTTATAAATATTAAGTAAATTTTACGTATCCTTTCATCAATAAACATCTATATTTTTCATTAAATATAGTCATGATTTAATGTACAGAAGTTACATGTCAAGTTAAATAAAACCTCGCAAAGACAACCACTTATTCCCTAAATTAATTAATATGAAAATAAGTTCATTTTGATTTTGGAATACCTGTGCAGTATTTCAGCTTCAAGCCAAGTATTCACATTCATCTTCAATTTTATTCCAGCTCCACGCCAGAGTTCATCCAAGATATATGTGAATCAGATACGTTATCATGACCGGTTACCGGTTCTATATGTGAAACACTTCCACCCCGATATAAACGTTACAAAGTACTTTATAAATTTTTTTGTATCAATTTAAAGTAAAGTACGTTTTCAGTCTGTTGTAAACAGTTATTCGCAATTTCACAATCTAGCTATATAATGTCAGTTCAACGTCTGTTTAAATGCAAGCGCAATATAAAACAAAAGCTCTCGTCATGTGGCTGTTTGTTACGAACAGCCAGTCAAACGTAGCCTGATCGGGGGAGCAATAAATTGTGCCAACAACTTGTCTGCTACGAGTGCTATAAATGCCGTCGTAGCATCTCGTACATTACAGAGTACCAAGAAAGTTGTTATACATACAAAAGAGTATCCTACTTACAGTTTCTTCTCTCTCTATAATATATAGCCGATATAATATGCTATAAATTGCATGTTTGTTGAAATAGTACCGCAAATATTCAGAATAGGTATAGTTCAATTAGTTTTCATTTGACTGCATAGATTGCGTAGTTGCTTTAGTACAAAAGATTATACGAGACCAACCACAGTAATTATATTTAATACGACAAATGTATTTAATAAAACTCGAACACAAAACTATTGTGTAGGCGCAAACGATATTCTTATATGATTCGCGATTAAATTGAACATTTTACAGTATATAACGACCTCAACAGACATTTTGTTATTGTATTGTAAAAAGCAATAAAAACGCTTCACATCGCAGCATGGCCCCCGGCCAACTGGCGGCTCGTCGGTCTTGCGACGCTCTTGACTCAATACAAACGACTCTATGACCTATACTAATTCCACTCTAATATTTTTCTGTTGTAAATGTAAAATTCTCTTTTATATTGGATGTAGAAAACACAGTCAGTCATCTAATTTACCTTCTCAACAGTCTTGCTTGTTCCCCGACATTTCGTCTACAAGCTTCAGTAAGCTTGCGACGTCGGTCACTTGTATCACACTATGTGCACCATACCTTCAGTTCTAGTTAATACAATTAGACATAACTATGAAAAGTAGCTTTGATTTTAAGTTATCTCCTGAGGTACCAAACTGTAACATTCACATCATAATCTGTTCAAACAGACTGACAGGTGAAAATTCTAAACACCATTGTATTGTGTTTAGACTGACGGTAGCCTAATGAATAAGGCATTGAATTTGCGATCAAGTGATGGTCAGTTCGATACCCACCCATTGCCATAGCGAAGTAAACACCAGCATTGTATAGGGGTGAGATTACCTTAAAATAAATAAAGATAAAAAATAAGCATTTAGCTTTGCTTGGTCGGTTAACAAGAATATTATTAATTTGCAAACAATAGTTTCTAGCTAACTTAATAAGTTAATTTATTAAAATAGAAATGTTTGTTTA
Source organism: Catocala sponsa (assembly GCA_963564715.1). Lineage (NCBI taxonomy): Eukaryota > Metazoa > Arthropoda > Insecta > Lepidoptera > Erebidae > Catocala > Catocala sponsa. The sequence continues at coordinate 16,951,621 of OY751331.1, forward strand.
AATAGTCGAACCTAATAATTTTTTTAAAGTTATTTTCATTGTACTGACTACATATACTATTTTATACTCAGTATAGATAGTAAGAGAGATAACCTGATTGTAACAAGTCCGGTTTCCATACAAGAGACTCGGGTATGCGGTCCGGTTTCTCGTGCCATAATCCCCACTCCTTTACGGTAGGTAAGGCTTGTCTGTATTCCCTTTGATTCGCATCTGCAAAGGCTAGGGAAGCAACACTATTATGTTCCTTAGCGGCTGTTACCAGCTACCATCAGGTGGACTACTAACTCGCCTGCCAATGGCGGCAATAAAAGAATTTCGTCGTGTCTATGTTACCTAATATACAGCATCCTTTCATTCCATATGTCACTAAAGTTTTCGAAGCTTAGCTAACATATATATATTAATATTAGTAAACTTCATCTTTAAACGTCAGTGCTTTTATTTGGATCAAGAGAATGCCTTACTCTCTAAAAAGTTATATTTTTATTAAATGTTTATTATTATTAATTCCTTATCTGCCAGAATATTTGATACAACCGAAAAAACATTGACTTGTGTCTCGCGTAGGTCCACGTACCAGTTATATGAGGGCTAAATAACTGGTAGTAGTGCAGAAATAAGAACCACGATGTCAAAATGTGTATGAAAACGTTTTGATAGCCGAATATACCCATGCAATATAGTCGAAGTACAAAAGTATATACATCAATTCTATCGCTCGTAACATTGTCAACTAAAATAATGAATACTAGCGGTCGCCAATTGGTCGAAATTCGACCATAATTGATTTAAATTTTAAGATTGATCGTTATTATATATACCGCAAAATTGCAGTAGGTACTTAAGATATGCAACCATAGTTGCGAAGAATTGTACGACATCAACCGAACCATGCCGAAATACTACTAACGCGATTCGACTGTGTGTGTCAAATGTATGTTTTTTTATTTTTTATTTTGCTCGTCAAAATGACCACACTCCACCTGATGGTAAGCAGTCGTGTGGTGTAAGAGCAGAGGCCTCCACACCGCCCTCATAGCAGCTGAGGCGATGTTGAGGTCTCTACTTTGGCGGCCTGAGAAGGTGCTTTTTCACGCCCCGCTTAAAGGACTCAGGATTGAAGAAAGAAGGAAACACGTGCCTTGGCAGAGATTTCCATGCCTTGGTCGTTCGGCAGAGGTATGAAGATCCAAACTTGTTAGTACGCGCTCTAATCGACTCTACCGTGTAAGGATGGCATCTGAGCCCAGCACGAGTTGTGCTGGATAGGAAAGGGGAGGGCGGGATAAAGTGGAATAACTCTTCAGAGCACTCCTCGTGGTATATTCTGTAGAAACATGCCAATGAGGCAATGTCCCTACGGAGTTGCAGAGGTTCCAGTGAACTCGTGACCTCAGGATCTCTGATGATACGGACAGCCCGCCGCTGTAACCGGTCGAGAGCATCCAGCAAGTACTGCGCGGAGCCATCCCAAAGATGAGAACAGTACTCCACGCAAGGGCGCACTTGTGCCTTATACAATAGGCACAGTTGCCCAGGCGTGAAGAACCGCCTCACCCTGTTCAGAACGCCGAGTTTTCGCGAAAACTGGTTGGTGCGTGTAGTGCTTTTTCATTAATTTAATGTATTTCTAATGCATATTTTATAAAAATATTAGGATTCGCCACTCCTTCTCCTTCAAAACTTTAACTGTGCCCAATTTCATACTCGTCCGTCCGCGCAATTTTTGTAAAAAGGGGTACAAAGTTTCTGTTTCACCTATTAATCGAATCGAATAGCTATAAATGTAAAAACAGGAAAGGATAGCACGTTATACTAAAGCTATTTTTTCTTTTTAAATCCCCTGTAAGCGTAGATAACATAACCATTATATTTATGTCTTATAAAAATAAAGTACTTCAAACCGTTACTACCGTTAATATAACTACACGCGACTGCCGCTCGTGTAGTCTCGGTCAGTTTGTTCGATAACTTTCAGTACTAATACAGTGTTAAAACTATAGCGGTTGAAGTCTTCCTCACTGTAACGTAATGACGTAAAAATTATATAACTACGTTTGTATATCGCCAAAGAGTTAAGCAGTAACATACTACTCTCACATTCGGCGAACTGTCTTGTAGATCCCACCTTATAGAGGGCGAGGCCGTTGCCGTTAAGCAGACACATATACAGAACTGCTAATGAAAATTCTTAGCGCTTTGTAGGTACTGGGAACGGACTCGGGACCTCGCAATCCTCGCAATATGCCACTGAACGTGTAACCTATAAGACTGTCTATTCCCTGACTGTTTTTATATTTTGATCGATCGATGATACAGATCATGATTTTGCAATATTTCTTAAAATATAAAGACCTAAAGAGTGTAAGCACATCAAAAGAAACAAAAAAAGCTCTTCTCTGTATATTTTAACTATCTTTCGAATTCTTACCACGCAACGCGGTGTACGCGAACCTGTTATTTGTAAATGATTACAATATATTAGCCATAGGTTACGGCGTCAAACGCGCGTGCAATATTCAATGTCTCCGATGTTATTTTCAAGTGCGAGATATTTGAGCTTGTAATACAAGCACGCTTATATTTTCTCCTATTGTTCTAGGAACAATTTCCTGATATGAAACCCTTTGTTATAGTGTGATGCAAGCAGCTGGCTCGGCGCCAGTTCCCCCACATGTTTCATATTTCACTGGATCAGCGCAGCTTACAATAGCTGATGTAAAGTTTATTTAATTTTTTGTACTACGCAAACACCATTTTTGTTACAATATTGCCTATAAAATAGACGTATTTTATTATTTATCATCAAAAACATTTCTTACCAAAATATACAGTTATTCCTTGTATATATTTAAAGGATTACTCAAATAATATTAGGTAGGAATAAACGTAGTAGTTACCCTCTAAAGTTGGCCATCTCACGATTCATTATAGTGCTTACGATATTAATGTAGTCTTTTCTTGCAAATAGGGAAGAAGTGGACAATTTCTCGATTCAAGAGGATTCATTAAAGCGAATACTTCACATTCGAACGAAAGGTAATGGTATTGCTTAAACGGAAGACGGTATAGTACCTTGCATAAAAGAGAACCGATCACAAAGGAAAGGCGGTTTTCAACATACCGATGTCCGCTCTAGATCTCTACACTGACTTTTTATTATATGTAAGTACTCTTTTGTCTAGTACTATTGAAGCATTAGTGATCTTCGTTTTGCAAAATATATAGCTGCAGGGCGTGTTCGGTCTCTGTCTTAACAAATATCTTTCATTTATTTCCACCAAATCACCCAGTCTACCCACCCACCGCATGTTTGACAAATATTCACAATCTTTGAACTTAATCGATTTTTCAATACATACTTAAATATCCGAAACAAGTTCAAGTAATTATTTATTCAAGGCTTAAAGGCACTTATTAAATGTATATCATGGGGTACGAGTAAAAATTGCCTTTGTATAAATAACTCTAAGATCTAAAATACAAAATAGCTTAGTATAAGCAAGATTATAATTTTTCCAAGGAAATTCACGTGTTGACAAAGCCGGGATTGCCCGCGGAGGTATGTAAATAGGTACCTAAAATAGCTTTTACTGTGTAGGTAGGTACTGAACCTACATAAAATATTATCGTATACAAATAGTGACACATTATATGTACATACATCTGATTTTGTGTAGGTATATAAATATAGAGGAAAGGTACCAATTATGGAATATGTCCTTAATATGGAATACCGTAATATTTCTAAAACTAAACGCCATGAGTATTCCAAACGTGTGTCATGTTACCCCTCCCGCTACCCGTGTTCGACGGCCCGTGCGCGTGCGGCGTTTGGCGGCACCAGACGCGAGGGAGAGCGTGCGACACTATCAACGCAACATTGATTAAATATTTAGGTAAGTTTTACCTACATGTTATCTTATTATTTTTACATGAATATTTCCAAATAAGTTCATAAGTATGAAACCAAAGTATGTAGTTTTTTAATGGAATTGTTATTGAGCGAAGATTTAATAATGAAAAAAAGTTACTTTTATTTTCTTCCTGCCTTTATGTTGTTCGTAATATGGAATATCGACTAGGTCCTAATATGGACTAGTATTCCATATTAGGACCTCAACGTAATCTCAAGTTTAATGAGGTGACTGAATATTTTTCTCTATTTTACAGATATATTTGTGATCAACATGGCCCCACCAGTGAAGAAAGAAGTATTTTGTTTTGATTAACTAGATGTGATCCTATTATGGAATACCCTATTCCATAATAGGGTCACATTTTTAAGAAGCATGTTTTTTGTTGATTTTATTAATATTTTTCAAGAGTGATTATGACTGCATTTATTTGTAACCCATGAGACTGAGTAAAATAAAACGGTTTTACTGATTTTTTTAAGAATTTGTTTAAGTATTCCATATTCGGTCCTTTTCCTCTACTCATGCTTATAAAGATATTATATAAAATTACAGATATGGATATATCTGTAATTTTATATAATATCCAAAGGGGTAGTCAGAGCAAGATATCAAAACTATGATGGCAGCGGAGATAATATAATATAAAAACTATATAATTAAGAATTATGATTAAAAACAATAACGCCTTGCCCGGTCCGAGAAATAGAACCTGACACCTTATTCATAGCATTCATATTCACTACTGCTGCGAAGCAAAGATAGTCAGACAGGATTCAATTAGTTTACGGTCACACGTGTTTATTTTTTAAATATTTATCTTGACGTATTAAGAAAGATCCTGAAAATGAGGATGGTGAATGTTAAACTTATTATTAAAAGAAAGGAACATACGTTCCCATACATACGAAAGCATACTAGGTATCCACCACTTTGTGACATTAACAACAAGCTACACATAAGTACTCCGTATATGAATCCTCGCAAGTCTAATGATGTGTATAAAAAATACGAGAGCATCAAAGTCGCTGAGTGTTCACCCATCCAAATACAAACTCATTTGTACGATACTTATGGGCTCACGATAACATTTCACCTCGTTGAATATTCTCACAATACGATAAAGTAATCTTAAGTGATAATTTGTTATAAATATTTTAGCAATCATAATAGTACACCTACAAAGTGATGGAACAAGAGAATGTAATATGAAGACAAAACCTCATTAAATACTTTTATTTACTTACTTAGTAACATTGTGAGTAAAGATAAATTTAAATTTTGTTACTTGAATTTGTATTCAAGCAAAGAAAAACTGTCTTACAATAGTATCTTTTTACAAAGCTTATTTTGTATGTAGTATACGCTTTGTTTGTTTACTTTATTTACATAAAGAAACGCATGGTACGTTATATAATAAAGAAAAGGTTGTAAATCGGATATCAAGATCGTTGTCTTTATGGTCCGGTGGCTCCGATTCAATGAGATACAACGACCCTCATTAAGAATGGTAATTATGTGTATGTTCTAATGAACATCGCCATTTGCACTATACTGCATGATAAGTCATAAAGATCTCCATAAGCGTATGTTCATATTCATATATTTTACGGCAAATATAAAGGTTATTGACGTTAATACAATTTTAACGCATGATTATAAAGAAATATGTAATAGTTGGTTTTCAAAAAGCAAAGTGGCAATTTTTCATATTGCTCATCTGATTGTAAGCGTAAAGCTATGAACACTTGCCCTTAAGTATCAGCCGCTGCAATCCCGAAATAAAGAATCAGTGTTCAAGATATATAACCAGTGAACCTCTTACTGATAGCATAGTATCTTCTCAATGAGTCATGGGCATCGAATTTGCCGCCATATATGTAACACAGTTTGGTTTACTGTGGGGTACGGATACTTTTCTATTTGTACTGCAGCAATTTTGTATTTGCTATACCTAAAAAGGATCTTAATGTATTCCGCCTGCACCGAGCATTGCTTTTATAGTCAATATTTAAACACGTTTAATATACCTGTACTATTTCAATTTAAAAATGCAATGTAGTGAGTTTGAACATGAATCATACCACTCGTCAAGAAAACTCCGATCTATTTGGATTATAGCTGATAGAGCCAATCGGAGATGAACGAATATTGAAATAAGTATTATACGAATTCAATGGCTTTCCTCTACTCGAAGTTCAATACTTGAGTATTATTTGAAATGTCATTTAAATTTTTATTTCAATCTTCTTGTGTGAAGACGTCAAGAAAAATTCTTTCTTGTTATAATATTCCTGACTTAGATCCAGATTTCTAGCTTTTAAAATATTTATCGTTTTGCTGGTAACGCGCCCAAAGCTCAGGAATGGAAGTTTGCATGTTTATAGTATACAAAAAGATATGACATACTTAACTGTAGCAGCTACCTTCCATGAAACATAATGATCTATCTATAGACATAATAGCCCCATTCCTAAATCTAATTACGTCTTCAAAACTGATGTCTTTGGCGTCTTCTATTATACAACTTTACTCTATTTCAAATAGACAGCATATTAACAGGTCATATTTATTCTTTTAGGCTTAATATTTTTAAAGTTATAACCGATACTATCATAAGCTAGGTGCAGCCAAACTTTATTTTTCGAAACGTGCGTACATACTATAGAATACTAAGAAAATATAGTTTAGTAGAAATTTAGAAAGCTGTACAAAGATGGTTTTGGCATGTGGATATTGCAGTGTGTACTAACTGGGTTGACCAATGTAATGTACATGCAATATCGCAAGGGCTTAAGCGAACGTTATCTTACCAAATCGGAGATATTCTGCATAAGAGTCAAATTAACAGTATCTAACCTAAACCGACTGGCGAGCATGAAGAATGTAGTGAGAGTGAATGACACAAGAGAGTAATGTCAGGATCGGTGTATTTGCAAATACTTAGTCTTTGTGTTTCTTTCCGGAAAACAAACGTGAGTCTATACATGTATGTTATTGTACAAACTTACATATTAGTAAAAATAGAGAATTAAGCTGTGTACTATTTAACTATCCGAATAATTAAGATGTTTAATATATTATTATAATCGCTTAATTTCAATAACCGTAGTAGTTTATTCCACAGCAATATACAAGAAAATATCAAACTGCTTAACGTTTTAGGAATACTAGCAGATGAATAGCAACGTACCTAGATTTTGCTTGTACATATTTACCCTGTTTACAACATGCAAATGCTCATGTTTGGATGCTCGCCTCGAACGTCATTGCACAGAGGTTTTATATAAATGCAGAGACAGTGGCGCAGAATCCGTGCTCGTAAACGGACTATCAGTGGGAGGAAATAGGGCCATAGCCGCGGACGCACGCACGGAAATGAACCAGCCCGCAGATGCTTCCTCGACTTGCACGCACTCTGTTTGTTAAATCACTCTGTGTCGGAATCATTGCGGCCACTACCGCCGCCGAGCCAATAATTATGTTACCGCAAGTCATAAATAATTTACGAAATTATTACCATTACAACCACTTCGTTAATTGTTTATTAAGTATATAAGCTTATTAATACTTTACTTTGTGCCCATTTGATGACGACATCCGTAAACATCCGATGTCATACTATGAAACCGACTCAGCGTACTGACAGCCTGGAGTGACAGGTACACTGAGTCATCTCCCTCTCTTTACATACCTTTCCGTCATTCATCTAGCATGATGTAAAAATTAATAAACTCATTAGTTCCCTTGTGATAATTAGATCGTAGTACTAACATTTTGCTTAATAATTTATTATGTAATTTAAAATCAGTTGGCATTCAGATAATTATATCGGAGGCTCTGTTTATTTCATGATCGGAGCCGCTTACTCTGGAGTGGTTCAGTTTATATTCGACGGCAGTATCCGTACGGCACATTTGCTTCCAATTCAATTCTCTGCTCGGCTCGTTGCAGCAGTGAATGAGCCATCGCTGAGATTGTCTTCTCGCCCGCACCCGACGACCGTCGCACCCGCCGCCCGCCCCGCCTATCGTCGCGACAAATACCCTCATGCCTTCACCTGCGAGTAAATCCGTTTATGCCATTATATAACGGTAATGTACGCGTAAATTACCTACCTGTTCCTTGGGGAGCGATAATTCAATAAAAGTACCGCAATTTGACAGTAAAAATACTCACCTATTTTTTATTAATATGTAATTCTTTGGAGAGCAGGCGACGGATCTAATGTAACACGAAATGGCGGTATTTAGAGGCGCACTCAGTGCTCAGTACTCTCCACAGCGAGCCCACATTGTGTGAATTGCACTTTCGTGCAACAGAATGATAAATACTAAACGGAAAACAAGGTGTTGAAAACTTTTTGCTTGCCCGCAAACGTGCTGAAACTGTAGTAGATATTCATTACAATGCTAGTTTGTGACGACTGCTTACTTTGTTAGCTTTGCTTCGTAGAACTACAAGCGTTCTATTTAATTTTCTACCATATGTGCTTATCACCTTCGCAGTCGTGTACAATTATCTATTCCAAATGTTACATTTGATAAATTATTAATTTGAAATAGTAAACTGCGATATTAGTTATTACATTTTCTTGTTTTGCGTAACAATATTATTTGTCATTAATTATAAGTAAGTATATAGGTTAAAATTACATTAACAAATTATAAAATATAATATACGAGCTTCTGCACATTCTTACACAATGAGAGTTATAACTCAAGATCGACACAGAAGTAAAGTCATTGTCTACCAAGATAGATAGGTTACGCCTCTTTGCGGTAACCACTGTAAGATCCCAGACTCTATCTATGAGCTTATAAATTCCTTGGCAGCTTTTCTCTTAAAACAGGTTCTTTTACTTTGATTTATCGAAACGTACCGTTTACTGCCCCGCACCGGTAAACAAAAACAATCTATTCAAAGGAACTACTTTGCCTTAACAATTAAAAAACGTAGACGGTTAAATATATTGGCGAATTCTTTCTTAATGTAAAGTAACATAAAACTGCGCAATAGTTTATTGTATTATAAAAGTAATAAAAAATACTGCATACACAAACATCAAAACCAAGAGTAAAATTATACTAAGAGGCAATATAAACGTTTGTTGGGAATGCCTGCAAAGTCAAGAGGGCTCCGTTACGTCGTGACATACATATATCCTCAGACATATGTATGACGATATATTTCAACGATTAACCATTTCATCTTTATATAAATAGACACAGCCAAAAGGTTCAGTAGCGTTATATTATTCTCTATTTCACAACCGATTTTCTATGTTTTTGGTTAAGTAGCATTTGACGAGCATTAGAGGCATCAATAAAAAAATTAGAAACATTTATATTTTTTATATAGTTAGGTAAATTCATATAGGTATATGTTTTCTTCAAATTCAATAACGATGATGATCGGATTTCAACAACTGGACAAAAATGATGTATTACTTTTGTTTTTTTATTCTACTAAAGTGGCAAACAAGCATACGGCCCACCTGATGGTAAGTGTTCACCGTAGCCTATGGACGCCTGCAACACCAGAGGCATCACTTACGCGTTGCCGACCCTTTAGGAATGGAAGAGGGAAGGAGAAGGAGCTGGAAGGGGGAAGGGTGATTGGACCTCCGGCACTCTCACTCACCGAATGAAACACAACAGTAGGAATACTTTTATTTCACTTCGATATTCTGTGAGAGGGTAGTTCTTCCCCGGTCGAGCCCATTCATGCTGAAATCAGCGAGGCTTTACTATAACATTTTCACAGGTTTGTTGCAGCATGGCTATATAATTAATTAATGCTAATGACTGACTATTTACACAGCTTATTTTGCTGTCGAGTCGTTTGGTTTTTGGGCAATAAAGATTCTATACTAATATTATAAAGAGGAAAGATTTAATTTTTATTTGTAAGAATTTAACACAAGAACTACTCAACCGATTTTTAAATTATTTTACCATGAGAAAGCACCAAGTATCATGGGGATATTTTATTTTTAAAATAGGTATTTTACTAAAGTTTCTAAAAGAGCTGAAATTTCATGCTACATTACCTATTTATATATTTTACCTTAATTGTAAAATTATACATACATACGAGTACATAGCCTCGTGTGTATGTCACCGAAGAGATAGATAAACGTATATTACACCCAGATTTTGAAACTATGGTTTCAGGTCCCACTTACTATCGAACGAGCCCATTGCCTACCTGCCAGGCATATTTTTGCTAGGCTACGACAGCTCATTGATATCTATCACAGAGTTGGTCAGATGTTTATCTGAATGGATGAAATAACATGACTTTTAGCAAAGAGCTCAGACTCTTTTCAGATCTGTCCCATACGTTTTACGGATACTACTCCATACTGATATACAATTCCCTAGCTCTGATTAAGCACGAGCATAATACATTTTGCGTAGGATAGCAAAATCTGCTACGAGTAGGTAACTGTTGTAATATCTTTAAAACCAAAACCAACTTCGGGTACGTCTTATTACGAACTTAATATAAGGTCGCCAGCTCAGGTGGACACCCAAGATTACATTGAGATATTTGAACCGAAGGCCCACTGATATTATCAATTTCTAGAATTAATATTATTCTATTTGCTATTATTAATTTAATAATAAATAACAAAGCTTCATCAATTTATTCCACTTTATGTCCCAATGACAAAGCAAGCAAATCCTGAAAGACATAGGTTAGTACCGATGTATTGCAGTGCTAGAGCGACCATTTACCGCTCGACTTAGGAAGGAAACGCCCTATCAGCGCCCCAGTAGAAGCCTGCACCGAGTGTCCGGGAAAAAGTTAAACGATTTACTGGCGGACATGTAATTGCAAAAAGTACAACTTGTGCTTTTTGTTAGTTAATATGTATTACAGAAATAGTAGTGGAATGTATTATTATAGATAAGTACCCACACATTCCTGGAGCTACATTGATATTAAAGCAAATTATGCAAATTTTTGTGCTATTACAAACACACTTACCTACATAATATGCTATTTATATACACGATATGATATCAGAGGAATTTTATAAAATATTAATATTAAATTACGCACGAATCACGCCTAGAAATTGACCTGCCTCTCTTTCTCCGTTATTTCGATGTCCCATTATAATTTAATGATTTATGTAAGTATCGTTAAGATAAGCCTTATAGTAGCTCATTACTCATAACAGCTTTTCGTTTAAATTTGTTTTTCGTTAATTGTTTGAGAATACTATATAACAATTAATATTTTTTATCTATACAAATAAATATAATGGAAGTGTATGTTTGTAATGTCAAAATAACAGCTTTTTATCTAATGCATATGCAAGTATATAAGGTACCTATACGAAAACATCTATTTTTAAATTTTTGTCTGTTTGTTCCGGCTAATCTCCGAAACGGCTGAACCGATTTTGACGGAACATTCACTGGCAGATAGCTGATGTTATAAGGAGTAACTTAGGCTACTTTGATTTTAGAAAAAAATAGGGTTCCGCGGAGACAAACACTTTTTAGTTAAAATCTACGCTGACGAAGTCGCAGGTAATACCTAGTGCAAAATACGATTCATTGTAATAAATTCGCAATTAAATTAACCGTTTTTGTGGGTTCATTTTCAAGATTTTTTTCCTCGTTCACTCTCATCTTGATGCAAATAAGCACTTTCACGACGATCCTTACCTAAGCTGCGAACCATTTTTCGCATCATTGCCTCAAAGATATCTTAAATATCTACATAAATTTGTAAGCATTTGATTACATTCTACCGTATCGCGCCCGCGACGACGATCATTTGTTACGAAATTCTATAATTTGTTAGACCAGAATATCAAGTAGCGTTTTATTGTAATTATTGTCTATATAATATAAATATATAACACACGCCGAGCCTTATGCCTGCACATAGCACAATGTTCGGATAGACTAAGGGGTATGACATTTCGTCAGTTAAGTTATAATTATGTAAGTACATCGTAAATCACATCCCACCAAAAAGTAGGTTATAAGGTAGTAGAGCCAAGCTGGTTACAGCAAGAATGGGCCGGCTCGACCGGGGAAGTACTACCCTCTCACAGAAAATCGACGTGAAACAACAGTGTTTCACTGCTGTGTTTCGTTCGGTGAATGAGAGCGCCGGAGGCCTAAGCATGAGGTGACGATTCTCGCAGCTTATGAGGGACCTGCAGAGTATCCGTAGAGTCATTGTGTGGGTGGCGCGAGTCGGCCCGGCGGACAGAGAGAGACGTAGAAACGGTGCTCTGCTGGCCGCCCGCGGTATAGTCCAGAGGCCCAACCGAGTCTAACCAACTAGGTTGGCTGCCTTATCATGCCGCGCATAATCTCGAGGTGGCTCGTCGTGCCGGATGGTGACCGGAGGGTGGGTCCCGGCGACCACTTTCGGGAGGGTACGGGGGTCCTTCCGTCCGTCGGATCGGCTATCGCCATACCATACAGTTATATGACAAAACTTGCTCTGAGCCTTGCCCCACTTTGCTGCGAGAATAGCCGCCTCTTTTTTTTCACGTTTCCCCTTCCTTTCACTCTATGGCAGTACGAACAAAGCATTGTCGTTCAACAGCAGCCAATCGCCGTAACCCTACTGCTGCTTCCTGTGTCGTGGAATTTATTAACATCAGAGGACTCCACGCTAACCTTAATGCCGTCCATCACCACCTGGAGACGGCTCGGCCGGCAATGCTTTTTCTAACGGAGACACAAATGCGCCGTCCTGCAGACACGAACTACCTGCAATATCCCGGCTACGTGCTAGAGGAGTGTTTCCTCGCGAAAGCCGGGGTATGCTTGTTTGTTAGGGCGGATATTTGCTGGCGCCGTCTACAATGCCTAGAGGACCCTTCCTTCTCTGTCCTTTGGGTACACGTAGATCATGGCTCTTTCAGCCAAATCTACATGTGCCTCTACCGATCCCATTCAGGAGACGCTGAGACAACTCGACTCTTCAATTACCTGAGTCAGGCGGCAGACGACGCGCAGGAGCGGTTTCCGAACGCTGAGTTGGTGTTCTTGGGAGATTTCAATGCCCACCATGAGACCTAGTTGGGTTCTCCCAAAACAGACCACGCGGGACGAACTGCCCATGCGTTCGCTCTCACGCATGACCTGTCTCAACTGGTACTCCAGCCCACCCGGATACCAGACATTGCAGGTCAGGCGCCCTCTCTGCTCGATCTGCTGCTGACGAGTAACCCGAACCGGTACAGTGTGTCGATTCGTGCTCCTCTGGGCACCTCAGACCACTGTCTGGTTTGTGCCACAGCTGTTTTTGTTACGCCCCCACGACCCGAGAAGGCAAGACGACGCCTGTGGCACTACTCGTCGGCAGACTGGGATGGAATGCGGGAGTACTTCGCATCCATCCCTTGGGCTCAACGCTGCTTTGAAAACAGGGATCCATCAGAGAACGCTACTGCTGTCGCTGGTGAAATCACCCTGGGTATGGAATATTATATTCCATACAGTGATGTCACGAGCGGCGGCAGGAAAAGGCCCTGGTTCGGTCGTGAATGCGCTGATGCTGTTGAACGCAAACAGACAGCGTACCGCGCTTGGACCAGGGCTCGCACTCTCCACGACCCTAACGTGGATCACCTGAAGGCAGCGTTCAACCAAGCCACAAAGGTCTGCAAGAGGGCATACTTAAGAGTGGATGCCCAGCGCGTCGCACGGTTCGGCCAGGAACTCATGGCGCATCCTACGGGCAGTCGTAGCTATTGGCGCCTGGCCAAAGCTGTGCAGTCCAACTTCTGCCAGACCTTGCTGCCCCCTCTGAGGTATCCGAATGGATCACTGGCTCATCGGCCGCAGGAGAAAGCAGATCTGCTTGCAAATCTCTTTGCGGCCAAGTCCCGAATCGATGACTGCGGTTCGCAGCCGCCTAACATTGCCAACTGCGGCTACACCATGCCTGATATATGTATCAGGCAACGAACCGTTCGTGCGATACTGCAGTCTCTCGATGTTCGGAAAGCCAGTGGACCTGACGGCATCCCAGCTGTGGTCCTTAAAAAATGTGCAGCGGAGTTGTCTCCCACGCTTACGCGCCTATACCGGACGTCTTACGCCGCAGGCATTGTTCCTGAGGCTTGGAAGGAGGCGAACGTTCAACCGATTCCCAAAAAGGGGGACCGTTCCGAGCCAAGCAACTATCGTCCCATAGCTATCACCTCGGTGCTCTCCAAGGTGTTCGAGCGGATTATAAACACCCAAATTGTCCGCTACCTGGAGGATCAATCGTTGATCAATGATCGCCAATACGGCTTTCGGGCTAAACGATCAACGGGTGATCTTCTAGCGTTCGTCACGCACCTCTGGGGTGAAGCTATGGACAAGCACGGCGAGTCTTTGGTTATCAGCCTTGACATAGCCAAAGCTTTCGACAGAGTCTGGCACCGGTCTCTTCTTTCCAAGCTTCCGGCCTATGGCTTGCCCCCTCAACTGTGCACCTGGATTGCAAGTTTCCTGCAGAAGCGTCGTATTTGGGTCCTTTGCGACGGTCGCGCTTCCAAATTTATGCAGGTCAATGCAGGAGTGCGGTTCTGTCTTATCCCCTATGCTCTTTCTTCTGCATATCAATGATATGTTGAATCTCGGCAACATACATTGTTATGCGGACGACATGGGCGGCCAGCCTAGGCCAGTTTTCATTACATCAGTCATTTTATAAAGTTATTCAACATATATATATATTTTTTTAATTCTGATAAAAACTGGCCGAGTCAAATCTAACCTACTTTAAGATCCCACATTTTTAAATAACAGCAATTGTTATAGGTATCCAATAAAGCAAAGAAATAGAGTTTAATACTTGTTCATAATGTTATTTTGTTCCTATAAATACATATTTGGATTTTGCATAGAACTTGGCACTCATTTAGATCTCCATTCTTTTTGCGGCGAAGCCCACAGCCAAGCATAATTTTTGTATTGAACTTGGCTCTCCTTTTCTACATTTATGTTTTTGGTGGGATATCATTACTTTTTGTAAAGAAAACTAGGCAGGTATTGAGATTTAATGTTTTTTCTCTTTTATATTGTTACTGGTTTAGGCACGAAGAACGTCTGTGGTTATAGTATGACAATCATTTAATTCATCGTTGAGAAAGAAGCAGGATGAACATAAATGTAATAAAACAATAAATAACTAAATCGGTATTCGTAAGCGGTGCCTATGTTTATGTGTTGCTCGGGAGCGCTTTTATGTAGATTTACTTCTGTTCTGTGTATAATTATGTGGTGCCGCGCGCCGCCGACGACACACCGTTGGCCGGTTGTTTAGCGCGTATTACAAGTTTTTTGTATGGGGACACCACTTATTTTTTGACTTAACTTTATTTTTATATTTCTGATAAATAGCAAATATAATAATACATATATTGGAATAGTTTCAAATATCTGATTGTAACTGTTCACACGCTACAATTAAAATTATTTTTTTGTATGGCGACCTCCCCTATTTTTAAACTATTTTTTATTTTCAGATTTTTTCCTACGCTTACACACAATTACCGAGCTGGATTCCAAATTTCATCATTCTAGGTCATCTAGAAGTAGGTTAATTTAGGTACTATATGTCAGTCAGTCAGTCAGTGCTAAAATTTACGACTTTTTGACCTTCATATCTTTATAACCGTTTGAACTAGCTTCATGAAATTTAGGCTTCTAGATGTCCTTATGGATATAAATAAACACACGTAGTTTTATGTGTTTACGTTAAAGAGGTTTTGAGTTATAGAAAGGTCTAAAGTGGCACCAAGTGGTTCGTGTAATATTACACTCGGCGCTGGCTAGCCAGTTCCTTTGCTTGAACTTGACTTGACACGCTGCCACGTGTCTAGATTCAGTCACATTTTCAATTTACGGGTTATTAATTCATTGAAGTAGAAAAGGAATTTTTTGAATTGTATGTCAGCAAACTTAACCCAGGAATTAAACCTGGGGCTGAGTATACGAGACAATTCGTTAGGTACTGGTCGTACAATACATAACTTCGTCTCATTCTCGCGCATGAAATAATAATGCTATAGAAGACGTACGGCCCCTGAGGCCACACGATCAGCCGCAAGCTGCTTTGCTTTATTGGTGTAAGTTTGAGCTTATCTCGAACTTATGCCGCTAGAACAAAGATGCACTCATGCTACGTATACTATAGAGCAAAATTGAGCCATACACTAGACTACTTAATTAAGACATGACTAGGTAATATGAGGTAAAATAAAGTACATGAAGTAAGATATTTGATTGTATGACATTGCATCGAACTGATTAGCGTTTCTTATGGCAATGATAATTGACCACACTCACATTAAACCGTCCTATAAATAATAGCGTATATCATATTATATCACCGATATATGTATTATGTCAAGAAGAGCGTTGTAGACCGGGGCAAAACACCTAACGTCATACCTACAGCATTTTACCCAGCAAATGGAAAGCTTTTAGCTTATAAACGAATTTCTATACTATTCCGAACGAGTCGTCTGAGTTGAGACGCACATCACACGACAAGATTTAAAAGTGTATGTTAAATAAAATGTCGTTGACAATAATGTACATACGTTCACTATTCCATTGCAAATTGTTTCGTTATTTCCCTTGGGCACTTTCGGATATCCCGCGATAGCGACGTACTATACTCTCGTAGTAAATTCGTATAAAATAAATATCCATGGTTAGAATTAGCATATTATTGTCCTATATTTTATTATTCAGAATATTTATAACAATCGAGAATAAGCATAAGAGGCTGCAAACGAATTGAGTCGTTCGTAAAATGACACAAATGCAAACCGTATGCACATTACGAAATGATACCGCGTGTTTCCACATTGTGAAACGCAACTTTCCAGGAAGAAGTTAATTTATTGCGGATGAATTTTAATTAAACTCGAATTAAAGCTGCTTTTGACGGACCCGGGGTGAAAAACAAACCATGTTATTTACTTACATCTGCATTTTAATGTGCGAGGTGTATGGGCTGTACGTTAATCTGCATGGGTTACATATAACACGTACTTATACCTGCTCAATGTAGAAAATTCACCCGTGTAACCACACTTATAATAGAGCCGGGTTATTTTATACACATTTTTATTTCTGCCTTGAACTGAATATCTTTTAGGAGTCCTTATAGTGGTGTCATACTCATGATGATTTGTACCTACATATTATATATTTTGTAGTAACTAATACTGTATTGGCAATGAGACTTTATTATTTATAGTGTCATTATTTGCAGCCCTATAACTGCTGATTATGATGAACATACGCTAGCAACATCATCATTATTTTAGGAGACTGCTTTATTTACTTTTGCATGGCTACATGGCTGTATTTTCATCCAGAAGTAAAGGCAAGGTAACACAACTAAGCTATTGCCGTTAAAGCCTTCTTTTAACCTTTCAAAAAGATACCAAAGCATTATGATAACAAATAATACAATGATACTATAGCATTCAACCGGCCATGACGCATAATGTGTACCTTCATATAACTTTAATGCTCAGTTGTTACGATTGACAAATCGTTGTAAATGTTTTTAAGTAATACGCCCCTAACTTTGTCAATAAATGTTTACTAAAACAACAAACAATGTTTATAAATACATATGTACACGTAATAAGATCCTTGTGGTACACAGAGTGGTCCGAACTCAGCCCCTCGAGACACCGGACCCTTCCGAGACGTAACGGTTGTGGAAATATCTATACCTACTCCATTTGCTTTCCAAAGCTTTTATACAATTTCTACTTGTACGCACGAGTGCCAATATAGACGCGAATAAGTGGGCCACAGCCTCATCTAATATTCCGCTATCATCTTCATCTAGCAAACAATGTGCGATCGAGCTAGTAAAAATATTTTATACGTTTATACTCTCATGTATTCATACAGGTAAAGCCGAGATCATTTCCCACGCCGCGCAGTGGTGTAAATGATAGGCAATCAAAAGCGCGTAATTTATTACCAAGAAAATTTGACAATTAGCTCTGAGAACACAAAAACCAGACACGGGAAGAGACGAAGTCATGTATTCTAAAGTCCCATTAGTCGCAGCACTCGCAGCGGACATGGGACGACGGCGCCGTTCTCACTTACAAATGGAACTCTCTATATCACTTTAGACGAGATTATTATATAAACGTCAAAATACATATATTGAATACTAGATTCTGCTCGCAGCTTCAACTAGGTGAATCCAAAGGAAATGCGAACGGGATAAAAATTATCCTACGTGTTAAGCGTGGTTATAGTCTATTTATGTGCCAAGTTTAAATGAAGTCTGTTGAAAGCTTTACACTATTAAATAACAAAAATCAATCAAAAACTTTGCTGATTTTCACATTTATTTTGTTAAATTGTACTAGCGCCCTAATAAATCCCTCAGTGCACCTGTGATAAAAAATATTAATAATACACCACTTCCTTAAACACCCATCGCAATAGCCCAGATTTATTCGATTTCATAATGTGCTATTGTCTTACACTTGCCGACCTTGTCGTGTCTAGTGCCTCGCTAAGTATTCCATATCACTTCAAATTAAACTAGGTACAAACTCTGAACGTTGGACCAAATCCTCCGTAAGCCTCTCAAAGGGCCGGGCACCTATTTTCCTAGCGTGAAACTTAGGGAAATACCTATCCGTAACAAAGAAACAGGAAATTATTAATTACTAGCTGACCCGCGCAACTTCGTTTGCTTCACATAAGAGAATTTTCCTAGTTTTTGCAACATTTTTCATTTATGCTCCGCTCCTATTGGTCGTAGCGTGATGTTATATAGCCTATAGCCTTCCTCTTTAAATGGGCTATCCAACACTGAAATATTTTTCTAATTTTTACCCGTAGTTCCTTAGATTAGCGCGTTCAACCAAACAAACAAAATGTGAGTGAAGTCGGCGCGTGAGCGCCCCCACCTTTTTATAAATGCAGCGGATGGCCGTTTCGCGCGATAAACAAAAATCAACCGTATAGCCGTACCCATACTGGCGCGGCGAGATTTGGAAGTTTTATTTCATCTACATCTTGTGTGTTTATAAACCGATTTCTATATTTTTCTTTTATATTATAAATAATAAAGTGTCTTTTTTGAATATGGGAGTTTGATAAAGATATATCTATGTGAAATACAATATATTTATGTATTTAATACATTTTGAAGAAATGCCTAACGATTAAACACGTTATTGTGGATAAGTTATAAAAGATAGATATATACTATTGAGGACTTTATTGTAGATCTTTTGAAGACCATCATCTTTGTAATACATACTTTTGGTGTATGATCAACGTATGCGAGGATAAGAGCTCGAAAGCGCATTTTCGTCCGACTTGCTTCAAATTTATCGTCACTGCTCATCTCCCATGTGTCTTAGCGTTATGTTATATAGCCTATAACCTGCCTAGGAGTATGGACTACAATCGTACCAAGTTTGGTTAAAATCCCATCAGTAGTTTTTGACCCATGCGTGCATATACAGACAGACAAAAAATTTACTGATTGCATTTTTGTCATCAGTATCGATCACCATTCATCCTCCAATATTAATTTTGAATATATATTCAATGTACAGAATTGACCTCTCTATAGTTTTATTATAAGTATAGATATAAATACTAGATTTTGCCCGGGACTTCGCTTGCGTAAATGTAGATATTGTCAATAAATTTCTATAATATACAGTATTCCTGATAACGTTTATGCAATATTTTATAATGATCGAATTAGTCGTTAAGGCATGAAAGCGTAACAAATAAACAAACTTCCATTCACATTTATAATATTAGTTAGGATTAAGTTGAGGCTGTCAAAGCCATGATAACTCCACAGTTTTGCTAAAGCTAATACGTACAATCTACTAGCAATCGCACTAAACTACCCGATTAGTTTAGTGCAATTGTTTGGCAAGACAGAGAAACAAAGCTCTAATTAATTGCTTGATAAGCACCTACTATTTTTGCCTTAAATCAAGTCGACTTAGCCCCGGCTCCTTTATCAAGGAAGGAGTCATTTTAGAGCTACGGACAGATTTAACTGTCCGTAGCTAAAATTACTCGTCTTTTGATCTCTCTTTTTTGAGGATCGCTACGAGTCTTAACATCGCAAGGTTGTACCTATAAATTATTAATAATAACATACATAGAGTTACAGTTTCACAGTGTAGCCACCGCATGTACACCACAAGCGCCATTTGCGCGGGAAACGGCTCGTTTCGACTCTAGCGCGTAAACTAAACTCATTTCTGATTCGTCGGTATTGGTTACATTTCTGTGTAAATATTTTATAAGATTTCATTGGATACCTAACGCAATATTTGGTGTACTATAAATGAAGATGTCAAAACTCAAATACATAATATACATTCTGAAATCTAGAGTCTACGTGTTACTATACCTACCCGTCACTATCCTCAACCTCCAAAACAGTATAGCTAAAAAGGATTGTGACCCTAATTCAGGTACTGCAATGGAGCAGTGTTGTGCATGCATACGTCATGACCTCTTACGTTTGTTGTCAATAAATAATAATAATAATAATATAATAAATCATTTATTTGTCAGAATATGAGTACAAAAATGGTAATAAAAATACATGGTAGTTCTGTCCATCTTCTGCCATTAACTGGCGTACAAATGTTTTTGGAGTTAGGTAAAGGAGACCGTCCATATTCGGCTTGTACGTGGACAATCGTTTTATATACAAAGTAAAATATTTAAAGTTTTGTTTGAATATATAATAAATATTGGTTACCATCCAGTAGTATGAAATTGACATATTTTATATTAAAATAATACACACAGCCTAGAAGCAATAAGGCAGTATTACTGCAACTGCATAGAAGGCCGAAGGACTGTTGGTTGCTGTGCTCACATAATGTCTGTAATATGATACCTAAGCTGGGCAAGATATGAAAATGTCACTCCACCAGCCCAGATTTTGGAAAATAATTTAATAACTTATGAAGGTGATGTAAATAAATATTTATTTTAAACAATGTGTTTTATATTATTATTTAACGAACTTGATACTAAACTTCAAAGAATAATGTTTTCTACTTAGTTGAGGCTACTCAAAATTAATATTGTTATTACAATATAAAATTGTTCACGCCCAGGCCAGGGTCCCATACAAGGTGGTCGATCTCCTTTATCTGATACATTCCTAATTTCTGTAAGCGTTATTATTTCAAAGAATTAATTTCGATATATTTTATATTATTCATTTGACAAATTAGTCTATGAATTAGCTAGTGTATACAATGTAGCAATAGGAATGATTAATGCAATCTCTCTGTAACAATTTAACTTTAAACCTCATTAAGTTTCAAAATTATGGTTTTTGTATTTATACAAGGAATACGCTAGATTAATAAAAGGATATTCGGATACCTATATATTATAATATTCGCTCGCAGACACACTACGTGTGTATATTTTTTGTCCTAGATGAATTTGCTGATCGATATGTTGGTATCGTCACTCCAACAGTGATATGCATAGCCAGCTGCGTATTTACGAAAGTAAGTACTGCTTCCAGTAACGCAGATAATGTCGTCATAATAAATGCAAACTGCCCATTCCTTTTATGCATTCGAAATTCTACCACCAGTAGGTACAGGTAAGCAGAACAAGCCCAGAAACACGTTTTAATTACCTAATCGCAATTAATGGTAATAATATTTTCATACCACTCTTCATGTTTTTACGGACCAGCCACAATTATAGTGCTGTTCACCCACCTTATTGGAATTTATCAACGGACATTTATGTCATTATGTGACGAATTACAATATACATGTACCTACCTAACAGTAAGCTGTTTTACACAATGCTTGCGCAACTTTTTGCGAATAAGCTATATAGCCTGCGATGTCGCCCGCCTAAACATTTATCGGAATAAAAGTACCCTAGGAGGTATGTAAAACCATATCAACCACCAGTTCAATATTTACCTTTTAAATATTTTAATTGCGATTTAATTAATTGATCAGTATAACGAATTTGCTTAAACTAGATAGGTACTATGAATGGCCTTGGAAAGAACAATGGCCAAATATCTATAGGAGCTGTACCTGACTTTTATTTTCCATGTAGGTACATTAACAAACTATAATGAGATTTATTTGTATCTATGTATTATACACTATTCCGTCACAAAATGGCACGTAAAAAGCCTAAATAATTTAATATTATAAAAATACTTTGAAGGTTAGAATCTACAATGAAGTTTTAACAAATAGGTTTCAATAGTCAATTAAGCTTATCAAACTGATTTAACGATCTTTTTAAATAACTAATATGTGAATAAATATAATTTTGAATGGATTTTATGACAACAAATGCAATAAAAACTATATGCAAAGCACAAAGTAATCATCAGAAGCGATAGTTATCAGTCCGTAAAACAAAGCCGGGTTAAAAACAGAAAATCCAAAATCGCATAAAAGAACGCATCATAACCTTACAACAACAAACGCAGTGGATCGCAACCATAGATTATACACTTATACCATAGGGTATAAGTCAAAGAGTAAAGTAATACATAGGTATTACTTTACTCTTTGACTTATATTGAGAATCGCAACTGTCAGTCGATATCGGGGAGCCCACAGAGTACATTTGGGGGAGCCAAGCCAACTCAGCCAACAGCCAGCGCGTCAATAACAAATCACGTTTCGTTATACGCGTATAATCTAAACGTTGATGCATTTTTTACTTTTGTTAATTTTTCTATTTATAAAATCAAAAATACAAACAGATTTCGAGTTAATGTGATATTTACTTATTGAGTGAATTTTTTACCGCTACTAAACTATAAAAAAATCAAAATAATGTATTTAAGTATAATCAATAAAATAATTTGCATTCCGATTCCAACAAAATGTACGATGATAAAAAAATGAATATCTTTATTTTCTGGCTTTCGAGATATTTTTAACTGTTTATACAACCTTATACGCTCAAGTACGACACGACCGATATTTTTTTAATAGTATGTGTTAGATTTTAAGTTTTTAGACTCTGAATATAATTTTGAGACTTAATAGGACCATACATACATAGACACACGCCTGTAACCGAAGGTGTAGGCAGCAAATATGGGTTTGTACTTGCTACGACCCTAGGATATCTCGCTTGCTTCTCAACGGTGAGGCATATCTTAGATCTAGTAATACACGTACAAGGTATTTTCATTCCGATTGTCCAAGTCAAATTTAACCTACTTTAAGATCTCACATTTTTAAATAACAGCAATTGTTATAGGTATCCAATAAAGCAAAGAAATAGAGTTTAATACTTGTTCATAATGTTATTTTGTTCCTATAAATACATATTTGGATTTTGCATAGAACTTGGCACTCATTTAGATCTCCATTCTTTTTGCGGCGAAGCCCACAGCCAAGCATAATTTTTGTATTGAACTTGGCTCTCCTTTTTTACATTTATGTTTTTGGTGGGATATCATTACTTTTTGTAAAGAAAACTAGGCAGGTATTGAGATTTAATGTTTTTTCTTGCGTTTCCGCTGCATGGTTTTCTTTTTTATGCTATTGTCTACATGGGGACATCACTTATTTTTTGACTTAACTTTATTTTTATATTTCTGTTATATAGCAAATACGCTACAATTAAATTTTTTTTTGTATGGGCACCCCCTATTTTTTCCTTAGGAACTATAGAAACAGCACTATCTGACACTAGGGGCTTTCATTGATATAGAAGGAGCTTTTGATAAGACAAAATTCAATAGTATCAGCCAGTCACTCAGCACATTTGGAGTTGATAGAACCACTAGTGGCTGGATCGATCAACTTCTAAAGATGCGGGCCATACAATTCACGGTGAACTCTACCACGAGAGGCATAGTAGCGAAGGGCTGTCCCCAAGGAGGAGTACTCTCGCCGCTGCTATGGAACATCGTGGTAGATGACGTGTTAGAACGCCTTAATAGCAGATGCTACTACACGGTCGGCTATGCGGACGACATAACCATTCTGATCAAAGGCGACTCAGAAAACATAATCTGTAATCGCATGCAATCGGCCCTCAGGATCATGGAACAATGGTGTAAACATCATGAACTGACGGTGAACCCGACTAAGACAGAACTGGTCCTTTTCACACATAAAAGGAAAACTCAGTTAACAAACATGCCAAAATTATTTGGAACGGAACTTACCCTATCGCAAGAAGTCAAGTATCTGGGCGTAGTACTCGACCATAAGCTGAACTGGAGTAAGCACCTTAACACGAAAATAACCAAAGCATGCACAACATTCGGCAATGCAGAAGATTAATAGGCAGAAAATGGGGCCTCAAACCATCTATAACCATATGGCTCTACACGGCCATAATACGCCCTATGATAACATATGGCGCCATAGTTTGGTGGCCCCGCACTCTTCTAAGCACAGTCATACACAAACTACAAAGCCTACAACGACTCGCCTGCCTGGCGACGTCAGGCTGTATGAGAACAACCCCCACGGCAGCGCTGGAGGCCATACTAAATCTCAGACCCCTACACCTTATCATACAGCAGGAAGCTGTCGCAGCTGCCATACGGCTTGAAAAGGTAGGGCTCTGGAAACGAGACAATAGAATAACTCATGCGCGCCTAAAGGAGTTAGTATACAATGAAATTCCAATGATAGAGGCGACATGTGATATCATCCCAAAAACCTTTGTCTTTGACAAAAAATACCACATCCAACTTCATGAGGAATCTAAAGATAGCTCTGGCATACATGAAGTGAGAATATACACGGATGGATCTAAAACAAAATCAGGAACAGGAGTCGGAGTCTTCTCCCACGACCTAAACATCAATTACTCAACGACCCTGGGAAACCTCAACACTATCTTCCAGGCAGAATGTGTTGGAATCACCCGGGCTGCAACAGCGGTTACATCAAGGGGTATAAGCGATAAGTCAATACGCATTATCTCAGATAGTGCCGCGGTACTACAAGCCCTTAAGAGTAACTGCTTCAACAGTGGACTCATTTTGGAGTGTCACCGTGAGCTGCAAAGTATTGCAACAAAAAATCGGGTAACGTTGCAGTGGATACGCGGCCACAGCAACTCTTCTGGCAATGATGCTGCAGATCAACTGGCAAAGAGAGGATCGAACACCAAAATGGTAGGACCCGAACCAATTGTCCCGATACCCTTCTGCCAACTCAAAACATGGTTATGCGATAGAACCACGGAACTACACGAAAAACAGTGGATAGAAACAAAGGAATGTAGACAGACGAAGGAAGCCCTTCCATGCTTAGACAGACATTTGTCACGCAAACTGCTACGTTCCACAAGGAAAAACTTACGTCACCTAGTGGGTATAATAACAGGCCACTGCTCACTCAACAGGCACCTATTCAACATCGGCATCACTGACAGTCCCTTATGTAGAGGCTGCATGGAGACCGAGGAGACACCGGCTCACGTGCTTATACATTGTAAAAGCGTGAGCAACCAACGGGCGAAATTCCTAAACAGTCCAGAAACGATGAAGGAGGTACTGCGCAACATCGGTCCCCTATTGTCTTTCTGGATGGAGCTGGGGTGGTATGAGTAGCCGAACAGTATTCCGCGTCGGTTACTTACGCACAATGGCCCAATTGTGGGGCTAAGTGCGGATAACATACGTCCAACTAAACTAAACTAAAACCCCCTATTTCTTAACTTCATTTATTTTTAGATTTTTTCCTACGCTTACACACAATTACTGAGCTGGATTCCAAATTTTATCCTTCTAGGTCATCTGGAAGTAGGTTAATTTAGGTACTATATGTCAGTCAGTCAGTCAGTGCTAAAATTTACGACTTTTTGACCTTCATATCTTTATAACCGTTTTAGCTAGCTTCATGAAACTTGGGCTTCTAGATGTCCTTATGGATATAATTAAACACACGTAGTTTTATGTGTTTACGTTAAAGAGGTTTTGAGTTATAGAAGGGTCAAAAGTGGCACCAAGTGGTTCGTGTAATATTACACTCGGCGCTGGCTAGCCAGTTCCTTTGCTTGAACTTCGCTTGACACGTTTGCCGCGTGTCTAGATAAGTACTTCTATACGTCTGAGAATCTGTAAGAATACGAAATTTCATCAAGATCGGTCAAGTTGTTGAGGTGTGAAAGCAAAACAAATACACACTTTCATTTATAATATTAATAAAGATTTTATATTTATATTTCCAATTAGGTATATCGCCAAAGACATCGATCTGCTGGTTGAATCACCTAATAATCGTATCTCTACCGCGCGATGCCACTCTTCTCAAAGAGGAGGTTCGGAAAACACCAAAATAAAATGATAATTTTCATTCCTTGCGTTCAATAGGTACGTACTTTTAAAAGTGGTTACTTTTTTATTAAATGTTATTATTTTACCTACTACCTATGTTAATGAACAACCTAGTGATCCCCATTAACTTACTATTAATATATTTATTAGAGAGTTTCACTAAGTAATTATCTGACTATATTTATATGAGACCACACTTGCCGATAAAATAAGAGATATACCTATCGGGAACGGTCATTGAACTATATGTAATATACATATAACATATTATGTTAAATATACTTTAATGGTTACGATAGGTACATAAAAAAGAACACACAGGTCAAATTGAGATCTTTCGTTCAAAGGTGCGTGAATTAATACCTTTATTTCATTGATAATTTGTCGGTGCGCGAGTTCGACTCGCACTTGTAAGTTGTATTATTAACTAGTCAGCCAGCGTCACCGAGGCCACTGGTTAGCAACGCCCTCGTTAAGTCTTGTATCCCTATTTCATATCACTATAAATATACTGAAAATTTACTATTCAACCGATTAACCTTCTTTGATATCTTACATTAGGTATTTTCCAATATTGCTATTTAATTCGTACGTAACCTGTAAGCTACGATTAATCCCGATCTCATTTTCAATGCAATTTTGACAAAATACAGATAGCTATCCACATTCCAACGCAGCCAGTTCCGCTTTGTATGTAGGTACGTCATAAATTTTAATGAATTATTTCTGGAAATTTGCATAATTATCGAATTAACATTGTTCCGCTTCCAGCTGGAATCATTTTAATGAGGGGAATGTCCTTAGTTCTCTCTTGGGATCCTTTTTTTACGACTGCCATTGCTGCTTATTACAGAATAAATTTTAAAGAAGTGAGCGAGAAAATTAAATTCGGCAGGGTGCTATTTTAATTAGAAGCTGAAATTGAAACTTTTTACACAGCATTCGGGGTATGGAACGAGGACAATAAAAGTAATGGCCTTTACGATCTCATTTCGAACCACTCTCAGAAACTCTGATCTGTATGTAAATCAGAACCAAATGCAAAAACAGTTATACTTAGCTAAATTTATAATTTTTCAAGTACTTATTGCCTTAACATGATAACTGAGGCGCAATGAGAACGGGTACAAATTTGACTTCAAATATAGAGTTATATCAGGTTGGATATAAAAAATTAAATCATTTCTTTATATAAATTTTAATTAAGTTGCAATTTTTAACAATATGTATCTCTATAGCTAGCAGTAGTAATAAGACTTAAAACTAAAGTCGTAGCTAGGGACTGGTACTACATACAGGCAGTCAAGTATGAGCACTATCGGTTGAAACAGGTATTAATCAATTTAATTACAAATATTTTATTAATGTTCAACAATATTCATTTTAAATCCGAAAATTTTGTTCGAAATTGATTATTAATTTCGGTTCTAGGAAGTCAAGTTATAATCAGAATCATCGGTATTTAGTTTCGTATATTACATAATGAGGAAAATGCTCTTTTAAAATTAAATGGTTTTACAATCAAAGCTACGACTTCGTTTAAAGCATCGTACAGTAGCACCATGTCATAATTGTACATACCTAACCTATATATAAAACAAACTAAGTTTAAACAAAACCAACTACAAATCCTATCTCTGTGTACACTATACTAACTTAGCACAGTAATATTATCTGGACACTTAACTTGCTTGCAAAATAAGCGACACGATACGGTGGAAACACTAGTACCTATGTAACTGTTTTATTAAAACAAATACTTAGTAAATTGTCTGAGTCGAATGTCTAATTCGTGGATTTCCACGACTTTGACACTCGACACAAGTCTATTTAGACTTGGTAGTTTTTCGGACGCGTTTTCGTCACAAAAAGTACCGCGTCTGTCGGCAGCGTCACCGGGGAGCGCGGGCGCGGCGGGCATGTTCTGGCGCGAGTTGCTGCAGCCACTGCGGCTGGATGGCCGACACCGTGAGCATGTAGGCGCGGCTGGTATGCAGCAGCTCGGTGTACAGCAGCGCCGGCGGCGGCGGCCGCGCGGCGTGCAGAGCGCCGGCGGGGTGCAGCGCAGCCGCCGCGCCGCCGCCCGTGACGTAGCGCCCGCCGCCGCCCGCGCCGCCCGGCCCGCCGCGCAGCCATGCACAGTTCGTAAACAATCCGCATAGAAGACATTTCAGCAGCTGGAAAAAAAAGTGATATCACTTGCTATACCTACTACTAAAAACAAAACATAAAAATATAATGATCACTAAAGCCTACTGAATGCGTACTAGCGATTATAATAATAATATAATAATTAAATTATTAAGTAATAAAATAATTTATTAATTTCTCTCTTCACAAAGTTTCACAACAATATGCATAAAACACAATTGACACAATACAAAGATTTATAGAATTATAAAACTTTGTGATAGACTGGAGTCCGTACTATGGCAACCCTGTGTCACGGATCACCAGGCCCTCACTCAGAACTCTGATTCGCGTGTGTATTCTCAAAGATTCGATCAGTCGTACTTGTTGCGGGTATCGAGAGTAAAATCGCCGCAAATTCGCAAGCTCGTTGGACGATCGTCTCATTAGCCACACGATGACTAACCGATAAGTCCCTAAGACGGGCCTTTTCTCCGTACCAAAATATGTTCATTATAATACTCCATTCAAGCATATCAGATGTTGATATTCTTCTATGTAAGAAGCATCTATAATTATCTATATAAACACAATATTAACTCACTTAAATAGTTAATTTACTTATCTTATGCACATAGTTACCTGATCATAAGCTTGTCCACAACTGCTTACAGTCAAATTCAACTTCTGGCATATAGCTAAAAGCTGTTGTCGCACTTCACATGCATACGTCAGATTTTTATGATTCAAATAGTTCTCCTTGCACCATTGCTGTAAAAATACCCAAAGGTTTAAGTAAGAAAATTACTTAAATAATTATAATATAACAAACAGTTGATTACTAACTTTCTTCAAAGGTGCTTTACAAAAAGCTTTGAACACATTGAGAAGGGTTATATGGTCCCCTAAAGGTGACAGAAACTTTTGTTTCACTTTTATAGCTTCTTCTCTTTTATGCATAGGTGTATGGAACAGGTTTTCACTAGATAGAATTGCTACCACACTTAAAGCCTGTAAAAATAAAATAAGGTTATATACTGCATGAAATTACAGTTTTAAACATAATATATTTATGCTGTATGATCCCATTACTACTGTCATTAAATGATTTATTTCCTCTTCCTGTTTATAGATGTTTGTACAACTTTATGGACTCAAACCTTCATGTCCTAATCTTTACTTTTGTGTAAAAATACCACTAGTGTTTATATAGTTTACACACAATATATCCTGTGGTCAATAAAATAATCAATATAATGAATATTTGTCTACCTCATCTAAGCAGCCGTATTCCGGTGCACTAAGAAGTATTTTCGAGTATTTTGGCTCTATTGGGAACGTCGACATCTTTCTTCCGAGTACGGTCAGTTTAGGATTCGCCTCATTATCAATAGCCCCTAAAACAGATACATTTTTATCAATACACTCTGGATCAGTTGTAATATATAACTATCAAAGTGAAGTTATTGTTACTTACCTAACTCCTTAAGTAATGTTAAAGAAGATTTAACAGAATCCGCTGGAGGAGGATCAATAAGAGGAAAAGTACTGGGTTCGGCCCCTGCTGCTATTAGCAGTAATAGCGTAGATGCGAGCGGACATCTGCAATACAGAATAAATGTATATATTTAACTATCTTTTTTATATTTTGAGATGTTTCGGTTTGGTTGTCAAATAACTTCATAATGCATCTAACATCTTGCCGAAGTTTACAATATACAAATATTTATCAATTATTGGAAATTGAAAAAACAAATAATATAGCTATATCTAAAGCATTTTCATGATTCTATATGGTAACATATAGTGTGTTACCTAAAAAACAATTAGTGTACAGTCCTGTTTTCGGATGACAATTCATTATTCGAATGCAATTCTACGTATCGTAATGCCTACTTTACGCGGCAAGAAACTACAGTCAACGAAGAATTTAAATGTTGAATTATTAATTATAGGTAAATTGATTCAAGAAACCAAAATCTTTGAAGTGTCTTGGCGCATTTTATTTTTATCCTGCACCATGCCAGTAATCTTCTTAGTCGAATCGATATTCAAAGTATTACCATATTATGTAATCGGCGATATATTTAATGTATATTTTCCTGAAACAAAACGTATCTCTTATACTTATCAACGACTATCGTAGATCACCAATAGTCATATAAATGCATTCGAATAACTAGCAAATTTAGACTGGCACCGGCTTAGATTGGATACGGAAGGCGGAAGACCGAATGGTGTGGCGCAAAATGAGAGAGGGCTATGTCCAGCAATGGACTGCAACGGGCTGATTGATTGAACTGGCACATTCCAATAATTCGCCCGCCCCTTACGAGTACGCACGCCCTTTCCATAACACTACATATAACAGAAAGAGCACACGCATTACCTGACAATCTCGGGCGTGTGGTGGTGCGGCCGCGCGGCAAAGTCGTGCGCGGTGTAGAGGCGGTAAGCGGCGCCGGGCGCCGTGCGGCCCGCGCGGCCGGCGCGCTGCCAACCCGCCGCCTGCGAGCATGCGCGCACCGCCAGCCGCTCCGCGCCCGTGCCGCCGCTCCACGTCCTGCACACACACACCCACCCACCCCAACCGATTGATACATGACACTCACTCGACGACCCACAGCGACCTATGTTACATCTACTAGCTGCAGATCTTCATACTGGTTTATAGTTTATTTTTACCACATTCAGTAGCGGTGTAGTTACAACATCCGTGTACTGTTAACAACGTTCGAGCGTTGGATAGAATTTGTTTGCAGTATGATACCCACTTTGTAGCATTTAGTTATTAGCTTTCATGTTACTAACTTAAAAGTAAACAACAAAAGAACATACTTAAGTACATTATTTTCTTGTTTACTTTAAAGTTAGTAATAATTAATTGTTTCTATACACTCTTTTAAGCTTATCTTGTGAATAATTGTTTCTCACTAAATGATTCGTTGTGAATTCTTATGAGGAATTAAGTTGTGTGTGATCCACAAATGGTTGTACCGAGTCTGAGTGCTCTTTGTGTACGTTGTTTGAATGTTTGTAAAATCCCCCGCGACGCCGACGCAGGAATAAGTCCTGGGACGGGAGTTAGATTTTATAAAAAAAGAAGTAGGAAATACGTTTTTGGCAAACAACTTCTGCTTGTCGAAAACGGTGCAGTCAAAGCGTTGTTTATATCGAATCGACTACCTACTTCAGCAGCCGTTTTAACGATAAATTGACCAATACATAGAGAGTCTTATCGAGTCAGTTTATTTAAAGATCGTTAGGATTTGCTAAGGACTATGCACGGGGATACATATATAATTTAAGAGTCACTTAACGAAAAAACTTAACCTTCAGAAAACGTACTAGTCAATACACAGTCTTTACACTTAGTTGATACAGTCAACTATGCTATGAATATAAATTTTAGTATACCTTTCTTTCACAACACCAGTATCAATGACGCATTTTATGTGTGGTATAGTAACAGATGCCTCAGCAATATTGGTAGCCAAAATTATCTTCCTCGTGCCTGGTGGTGCATCCCGCCATACTTGCAGTTGTTTAGCTGCAGGCAGACCGGCATATAGTGGACATACCCTAATAGGTGGACCTGTAGCTTCCTGGAATGTTTGATCTAACATAAAAGCAAATACAATGGTAATTATACAGTATATTTCCAATAAATGGCAATGCTTGTAACATTATAGATTATATTTAAAACTCACTTTAGCAATCTGTTTAATATTGTACATGACTGTTTCAATTTCTTCCTGTCCCGTCAAAAATACGAGAAAATCATGGCTGAAAATATAAGCAAAGAAATTTTAATGTAGGCATTATTAAAATTAAAGTATAACAATACTGTATGTGTACTTACTTTGCGGGTGTAGAGGCGTGTAGTTGAAATATAGTACAAACAGCAGCATATTGATAATCATCTTGTTTCATCTTTGAGTGATAAATAGTGACCGGATAGGTTCTACCCTCTAAATAGATGACTGGGCACTCATTAAAATATTTCCTAAATGCATCGACATCCATTGTAGCAGACATTATAATTACCTGAAATTTATAAGAATAAGATTTAAAATATTGATGTTGCCAATTACTGTAAATTTATACTTTTTATTTGAATATACCTTGAGTGGGTTCAATTTCTGTTCACTCCTTTCTTTCTGTGCTAACTTTACAATACCAAAGAGTACATCAGTGCTGACCGTCCGCTCATGCGCTTCATCTAGAATAATTATGGAGTATCTTTTCAGCAAAGAATCTATTATTGCTTCCCTGAGCAACATACCGTCTGTCAAGTATTTGACCTTGGTTCTAGGACTGGTTACATCTTCAAACCTCACTGAATAACTGTAAGAAGCAAGCAATATATTATCAGCTGTGCCTTATCTTATCTTATGTGGGGGCCAGTCTGTACAGACCGGCGACGCTTCGACCCAGTGGGATCTTTTGTGTCGACACTCTCCCACAGTCGAAATACTGACAGCTGGACAGGGTCTTATAGCAACTCAGTTGTGCCGCCTTTTTAACTTGTGCTGGAATACCGGCCGTGTACCAAGTGATTGGTGCAAGGCCGTCATAGTACCTTTATACAAGGGAAAAGGCTCACAGCAAGAGTGCAAAAGCTATAGAGGCATTAGCTTGCTCAGCGTCGTCGGTAAATTGTATGCAAAAGTTTTAACTGAAAGGATTGTGAACGTAACCGACAAGAAAATATGGGATGCACAAACGGGATTTCGAAAGGGTATGGGATGTACGGATCAGGTCTTTTCCTTACGGAGCATAGCCGAAAAAGTTTTGGCCAAAGGTCAAAAGGACTATTGCGCATTCGTGGAGATCCACGAATGCGCAATAGTCCTTTTGACCTTTGTCCTTTTGACCACTTTATCATAAGCCTTTTCCAGATGGAAAAGGCTTATGATAAAGTGGTGAGTAATGAACTTTGGTCGGCATTGTCCATGTATGGAGTGAGTAGCAACCTCACGCGAGCTCTGAAATCTCTTTATGATGATTCCAGAGCTTGTGTTAGGATAAATGGGACCTACACAGAGTGGTTTAGCATCGAAAAAGGTGTTAGACAAGGATGTGTAGCGTCACCTTGGCTGTTTAACCTATACATGGACAATTGTTTAAAAGATTGTGAATGGGGATTAAGAATGAATGAGTTACTTGTCAAATGTCTTCTTTATGCCGATGACCAAGTAATACTTGCGTCATCAAATGAAGAGTTACAAGCGATGGTAACTATTATGCATGGTGCTTTTGAGAGTAAAGGAATGAAAATAAATGTAAGCAAGACGAAAGTAATGGTATTTGAAAAGGAAGAGTGCGTGACGATGTGTAATATTATGATTGATGGAGAAAAAGTGGAGCATGTGAAAGAGTTTGTATATTTGGGTACTTTGTTTACAAGGGATGGTAAACATGACGGAGATATTGAAAGGAGAACGATTGCTGGCAACAAAGTGAATGGAGCTCTACGCGCTTTTATGAAGAGTCGAAATGTATCCGAAAAGGCACGTTTGGCTGTTCATAGAGGATTATTAGTGCCCACACTTATGTATGGAAGTGAAAGTTGGGTATGGCAAAAGAAGCATGAGAGCAGAATAAATGCTGTAGAAATGAGAGTGTTGAGAAGCATATGTGGTGTGACTCTGAAAGATAGAATAAGAAATAGTGTGATTAGAGAGAGATGCGGCATGAAAGTGGATATAGTTACAAGAATAGAAAAGGGTATGTTAAGCTGGTTTGGACATGTAGAAAGAATGGACGAGGAAAGGCTGACTGAGAAAGTTTATAAGGCTAGTGTGAATGGAACAGTCGCAAGAGGAAAACCTAGGCGAACGTTTCTCGATCAGATCGGAGGCGTTCTGGACAAAGGCCAGGTTAAGAGCTCCTTGAACCGACGGGCGTGTATGAGGAATGTGATGAAAGTGAATCAAGCCAGAGAAGTGTGTCAGGATCGTAGCAAATGGAAATCCGTAGTCTCTGCCTACCCCTCTGGGAAACAGGCGTGAATCTATGTATGTATGTATAAATGTTCATGGCAGCCGGGACCAACGGCTTAACGTGCTCTCCGAGGCACGTAGCAGGCGATAATTGTCAATCAATATACACATGATTTCGAAAAGTCATATAATTTCCGAAAGTCAGAGGTGCACAACGTGGGTTTGAACCCGAGACCCTCTGCATTGCAGTCTATTGGTCTCCCCACTGAGCTATCGCAGCTGTGCCTTAAATACAAATGTATATAAATTAAATTCTCTAAACTTTGCTGAAATTCTATAATTGTAATGAGATACACATGCATTCACTTTGTTTATTTTTAAATTAATGCAACAATATGTAATCTTAAATTGATAAAATAAAACAAATTACTTTCTTTAATTATATCTAGTGGCAGTACTTTATATTAGCCCAGAAGCTTGCATTGCCAAGAACATTTTTTATTTAATGATCATCTTTTAAACAGCCAATTATGATGAAAAGGCATTACATAAGCTTTAGAGCATTAGTTTCAGATTATACAATAATATTTTGAATTTACACAAAAGTAAACAATCTTGCCTTAATTCACTGGTAGGCATACCTGTGATTCTATGTTAGTGTGATACATACCCAACAATAGATCCCACTTCAGTGTGCATCTCGGCAGCCACTCTCATAGCTATAGTGATGGCTGCAACTCTGCGTGGCTGAGTGACAGCAATAGCTCCAGCGCCTTCTATTCTTTGTTCATGTATCAACTGAGGAATTTGTGTTGTTTTACCACTGCCTGTTTCACCTATCAAGATCATAGTGTCACTCTTTTTTATTTCTTCTAGAAGCCTGAAATAGTAACATTGCTTGATTAAATATTTGAATTTGATTATAGAGAGAATTGTTTTAAGTACAGGTATAGACCTTGGCATGTACTTAACACTACTTAAAAAAACAACGGGTTGCACTCCGGGAGTGCCGGCAGAAACGAAAACTTAAATATTAATGTTGTGCATTTTTGATATTTTAGAATGGTTAGGGAATAATTTTGCACGAATTGCTTTAATTATCAGTATAATAGTACTATCATTTATGTATTTATTGTGCTATCGTACACAAACATGACAATTCTCCCTCTGTCTTACGAATTTTCGATCAGGTCACGTGTCCTGACGCGAGTTTAACATTTTTTACCCATCACAAAACAAAGTTTTCACTTCAACTCTTTCCTGGTTATGCTAGCCTAGTACTTGGAGAGTTGACAAAGTTGACAATTCTCCCTCCGTCTTACGAATTTTCGATCAGGACACGTGACCTGACGCGAGTTTAACATTTTTTACCCATCACAAAAAAAGTGCACAACGCCGCTAAAGAACTTTTCACTTCAAAAATATTGTATTGTTTTTGTTGGTTTGTTTTATAGAGTTATACAACAATTTTTTTAGGATCATAATAATAGAGAGCAAATTGATTACCGTTTACAGGACACTTTGCCAAGCTCTGTCCAGATACAGAAATTTGCCAAACAGTACCAATAAAATCCAATAATATGCCTGACCTAGGGACTGTGTAATTGCATGCAATCATAAGAATAAACGTAGGACATGATACTATCAACAGAGATGTTGATGTTGCTCAGTCATATTATATGGTAGCTATATGCACATCATCTGATATTATGTAGTACTAGATGTTCCCGCGTTTTCACTCGCGTTTATCGTTATTGCGCCGCCCCCGTGAGTCGTAGCGTGATGTTATATAGCCTATAGCCTTTCTCGATAAATGGGCTATCCAACATTAAAATAATTATTGAAATCGAAGCAGTAGTTCCTGAGATTAGCGCGTTCAAACAATCTTACCCTATCGCAAGAAGTCAAGTATCTGGGCGTAGTACTCGACCATAAGCTGAACTGGAGTAAGCACCTTAACACGAAAATAACCAAAGCATGCACAATATTCTGGCAATGCAGAAGATTAATAGGCAGAAAATGGGGCCTCAAACCATCTAAAACCACATGGCTCTACACGGCCATAATACGCCCTATGATAACATATGGCGCCATAGTTTGGTGGCCCCGCACTCTTCTAAGCACAGTCATACACAAACTACAAAGCCTACAACGACTCGCCTGCCTGGCGACGACAGGCTGTATGAGAACAACCCCCACGGCAGCGCTGGAGGCCATACTAAATCTCAGACCCCTACACCTTATCATACAGCAGGAAGCTGTCGCAGCTGCCATACGGCTTGAAAAGGTAGGGCTCTGGAAACGAGACAATAGAATAATTCATGCGCGCCTAAAGGAGTTAGTATACAATGAAATTCCAATGATAGAGGCGACATGTGATATCATCCCAAAAACCTTTGTCTTTGACAAAAAATACCACATCCAACTTCATGAGGAATCTAAAGATAGCTCTGGCATACATGAAGTGAGAATATACACGGATGGATCTAAAACAAAATCAGGAACAGGAGTCGGAGTCTTCTCCCACGACCTAAACATCAATTACTCAACGACTCTGGGAAACCTCAACACTATCTTCCAGGCAGAATGTGTTGGAATCACCCGGGCTGCAACAGCGGTTACATCAAGGGGTATAAGCGATAAGTCAATACGCATTATCTCAGATAGTGCCGCGGTACTACAAGCTCTTAAGAGTAACTGCTTCAACAGTGGACTCATTTTGGAGTGTCACCATGAGCTGCAAAGTATTGCAACAAAAAATCGGGTAACGTTGCAGTGGATACGCGGCCACAGCAACTCTTCTGGCAATGATGCTGCAGATCAACTGGCAAAGAGAGGATCAAACACCAAAATGGTAGGACCCGAACCAATTGTCCCGATACCCTTCTGCCAACTCAAAACATGGTTATGCGATAGTACCACGGAACTACACGAAAAACAGTGGATAGAAACAAAGGAATGTAGACAGACGAAGGAAGCCCTTCCATGCTTAGACAGACATTTGTCACACAAACTGCTACGTTCCACAAGGAAAAACTTACGTCACCTAGTGGGTATAATAACAGGCCACTGCTCACTCAACACGCACCTATTCAACATCGGCATCACTGACAGTCCCTTATGTAGAGGCTGCATGGAGACCGAGGAGACACCGGCTCATGTGCTTATACACTGTAAAAGCGTGAGCAACCAACGGGCGAAATTCCTAAACAGTCCAGAAACAATGAAGGAGGTACTGCGCAACATCGGTTCCCTATTGTCTTTCTGGATGGAGCTGGGGTGGTATGAGTAGCCGACCAGTATTTCGCGTCGGTTACTTACGCACAATGGCCCAATTGTGGGCTAAGTGCGGATAACATACGTCCAACTAACTAACTAACTAGCCTTCCTGGATAAATGGGCTATCTGACACTGAAAGAATTTTTCAAATCGGATTCCTGAAGTTTCTGAGATTAGCGCATTCAAGCAAACAAACAAACTCTTCAGCTTTATAATATTAGTATAGATATAGTTACAAACCTGTTTCTGACCATATAAACAGGTAATTGCCTCCTTGCCTCTAACAAGTCTTGTGTATTTTCTTTGACAATTCTGTTTTCCTTAACATCAGCATTGTTATGGCCATTAACTTCAAATTTACTAGTGTTGGCTGTACTAGCATTTTCATTAGATAACTTTATCTTCTTTACTTTTATGTTATCTATCATAATTTGATTTCTTTTCAATCCATTAGGTTTTGAATTGCTTGCAACACCAATAGATGCATATTTAGAATCCATTTTTGAGATAGTTTATCCTTAACTTAATTACCTGTAATAGAATAGAAATAATCTCACAATTTACACTACCATTCAAATATTTAGGAACACATCTATTTTAGATGACAATGGCAATTGCCATTAAAAAAGGCGTTTCTTATAAAAGTTTATTTAAAAATTAAACGTCATTCATAATTATTAACAATTAGAATTTCCAGAAATTGCAAAAAATATGAATAGAAAGATGGATATTTGATAAACCTCATAATTTGATACATTAGTAACATATTACTTTTATTTTTTATTATTTTATGCACTATTATAAATTTTATACCCATATATGAATTTAAAATGGGTTGTACACCTCATTCGATTTTTCAGTGGTGCTTTAAAATTATAATAAAATGATGAATGATGTCATAACATATTGCCTGATACCAATAACCAGTAAGAGATTTTATCTTTCTTATTTGTCATTATAAACTATAAATATATTTCATATTACCTATACTATTCTTGATATCCCAGGAACGCAAGTAGTGCGGAGATCAAATTCAACCTATACCATGTGTACTTGCTTTCGAGTTTCGTATGTAATAGATAAAACACTGTAGCGTTTGAACCTTGACAGGGCCATGTTTATTACACAAGGTACTGATTACACTTTAATTGTTGCTGTATATTCTATTTATAAGAAATCGAAGGCTTTATTGACATCCTTTTGTACCATCACTTCTGCTGTAGACTTGGAAACCATACCCTTCAGTAGGTATCACCTGCATAAGCAAGTGTATTTAGAATAAAACAATCCAATGGAGAATCGGCATTTACACTTCGCATTACTTTATAAATTAAATACAAAATAAAATAAAACAGCACGTGCGATAAATACCTACTATCATGGTTTTCAATTTCGAATATTTCGATCCTACCTATTTCCTATTTCATTCTATGACTGACAAAAAAAAGAGTTGCCATGCCACGGGCCACCACATAAATTGACAATATTGACACTATTATTATCTCGGACCGTAGACAGAGGAAACCAATGTCTACGTCTCGGACCAATTATCACACAGTACTATTATTTCAATGTATGCATAGCAAAAAACAGACACCAAATAGGTAGTCATACTGTACGGTTAAAACATAAAAATAAATATATTACTGGTCCAAGATAGGCAAAGGTGGCGCGCAACTACCCACATTGCAACAGGCTGCTTTAAAGCTGGAAGACTGGAACGCCTTGACTCTTGACGAAAAACGCGCTATTCAAAAAAGTCGCCCAAAGCGCTCCTACACCTACACACAATATAATAACGCCAGCAAAGACTACTATAGTATACTGGCTAAACGCCAGGCAGCTTTACTGTATTCAGTGTGACCGGATCTTCATGCGAGTCACATTAGAGCTCATGCTCATGATAATATGTGAGAGTTATTAAGGGTCGCTGTCACCGGACACGGTGAAGACTGAAGAGGACTTAGAGGACATCA
Source organism: Catocala sponsa (assembly GCA_963564715.1). Lineage (NCBI taxonomy): Eukaryota > Metazoa > Arthropoda > Insecta > Lepidoptera > Erebidae > Catocala > Catocala sponsa. The sequence goes on from OY751331.1 coordinate 16,991,203, forward strand.
TTAAATTATTTTCATTGCCTTATCTGATACATAAATTACTTAACCACAGGCTATAAATACATGTAACCTCATTTCATTATAAGTAGTTTACTCTGTGTCCTCACTCCTCAGTCCTCACCGCTGTCAAGTGTCAACTGTCAATGAGTAAACTGTAAACAGTAAAAAAGTACTCTGTGTAAAGTTGAAAGGGAATGGTGTAAATTTTTGGTCAATTTAGTTAAGTCAAGTGTCAACATTATGGATTGTGATATTTGAATTTTGATTAATAATTTATTGAATTTAGCTGTGAACCTGAAACCTAAACCAAATAAATATGACTTCAAAACTACTATTTAGCAAGGTTCTCTTTAACAGCAGAACACCTTGTATTAGGCATTATGCAAGGAACGTCAACCCGATCAAAAAAACGTTGGACATTCTTTCTATGGACATGCCTTCAATAATTTCTTCGAAAAAGAGAACTGTTACATACCCAGAGCATACCGATATTGTCGTAATCGGTGGAGGACATATAGGATCAGCAGTTGCATATTGGTTGAAATCGAGAGCTGGAGAGGGTCTATCAGTTGTAGTCTTAGAAAAAGATTTCTCCGTAAGTATTTTCTATTACCAATCTTGGTATTATTTAATTACGCCCGAATTAACATAAAATTTTCGCGATTTAAAAGCTACGGTTTAAAACTAGTATTCTATAGATAAAATTGCTGTCATATAATCTTCGTAAAACTGAAAATCTGTTAATAACAATTTTTATAATAAAACATGTGTTACTATTATCGTAAATCAATTATTAATCTATTTATTCTGCTTTAAGGAATAGATTCAGATCCATTTACTAATACTACTGCTTACGCTTACTATATTGGAATATTATTTTGTTTCAGTATGACAAAGCTCAGAAAAATATATCCTTGGGAACACTAACACAGCATTTTTCACTTCCTGAAAATGTTGCTCTTTCTAAATATGCTACAGAATTTCTGAGAAATGCTAAAAATAATTTAAGTAAAGACTGTGATCTTGAATACATACCCTCAGGCTCCTTAGTGTTAGCAAGTGAAAAATATGCAGACAAATTAGAAGAAAATGCTCAAATGTTAAATGAGCTTGGTGTGAAGAATCAGATTTTGACTACAGCTGATATAAATAAAAGATATCCCTGGATCAACACAAAGGATGTCAAATTAGGTACATAAGCTAAATAACCAACCATCTATTTAGAAATGTTTGCAAATTCTACAAGAAAGAATTTCTGTTGTACAAAAAAAAAGCTTTAAATTATTGTCAATAAATAATTTTATTATGAATGTTTTATTAGGTTGCATGGCCATTGAAGCTGAAGGCACTTTTAACTCTTGGACTTTATTAAGAAGTCTCATACAGAAATCAAAGGAACTTGGCGCAATTTATGTAAATGCTGAAGTCACTGGCTTTGAATTAGAAAGACAAAAGGATGTGCTGATGGAGGGAGTCAGTCCAGGCACATTTCAAAGAATAAATAGAGTTGTATACAAAACAGAAGACAATGAAGAATATGCAATTAAATTTGCCATATGTATATTAGCAGCAGGTGATAATTCGGGTCATGTAGCAACATTAGCAGGTATAGGTACAGGCGAAGGTATACTAAAAATACCATTGCCTATAGAAAAAAGGTAACAATTACTTTAAATTACTACCTTAAGAACCTGTAATTCAAAAATATTTGTGGACTTATTTCTAACATTTTGTAGGGAATATAATTTATATTCAATAGAAGAAAAAGCAATAGAGACAGGATTATGCACCCCAATGGTAATGGACACTACAGGTTTGTGGCTGATGAGAAATGGTCTACAAAATAATCTACTATGTGGCACTCTACCAATGATGACGGATGATACCAAAGATATGTCAGAAGAGGATTATTTTAATAATATTATTAAGCCTTCCTTGCTTAATAGATTCCCAAGCTGTACAAATGCTGAGGTAACTTACATATATTTTTATATACATTAAAAATATTCTTATTACAAAGGTTAAGGCCGAGGCTGGTACCCACGATGATGGCGACGCGCCTGCGACTACGTGTAAACAATAGCAAATAAAATAAACATATCCGCAAAGTATAAATTCTTTAAGTCTATGTTGGATCACCATAGGTCGCAATCAACTAACTTAGACTACTATTTAATATCAGTATTCTAATTACCAATATAAACTATACATAATATAATTAAATTGTATCTGTTTGATGTTTGCATACAGGACATAATAATATAAGAACATTGATGTGAAGCATCTTTATAAGAGGAACAAAAACAAACAATTCTTACAAGATTTAATGTGGTTTCCACAGTTGTACTGCTGGAGGTCTAACATAAAATCTGGTAAATGTATGATACATTTATCATTATATTCACCAGATTTTAAGATAGACCTTCATTACATTAAAAATATTGAAATGTACCTACTTCCAAGTCCCTCACATTCGAGGTTGCGGGCATAAGCTACCAAATAATAAAGATCTTTGGCATAGTATAACCCAATTGTCTGCTTATACATACCTAGCTGACTGCGCAACTTCGTCTGCTTCACATAAGAGAATTTTCCGTTTTTCAAACATTTTTCATATATGCTCTGCTACTATTGGTCGTAGCGTGATGTTATATAGCCTTCCTCGATAAATGGACTAACCAACACTGGAAGAATTTTTCAATTCGAACCAGTAGTTCCTGAGATTAGCATGTTCAACCAAACAATCAAACAATTTCTTCAGCTTTATAATATTAGTATTAGATATAATATTTCTGATGGGCTAGGCCGAAATTTGTTACATCATTTCACCAGCTATGTTTCAAGTCCTATGTATTAAGCATTGACGATTGCAAACCATGTGGCATAATAAAATTTACTTATGAAATGACTCAATAACACTGCCCAGGAATCGAATCTAAGCCTCATAAGCAGCCGCAACAACACAAAAGGACTGTACTATTTACAGTCTTCTAATCTGTCATAAGTGTCATAACTCATAATATAATTAATACATTTATATAAATTACATGTATGTACTTGCAATAATTCTTTTACAGATTAAGAAGTTTGGACGAGAAAGCCATGACTGCAATACTTATGACAATACAGGAATACTGGGTCCCCATCCTTATCACAATAGCTTATATCTTGCAACTGGCTTTGGCAGACTAGGTTTGTATTATTTTTAGATTATTTAACAGTTGAGAAAAGACCCTAAGTTTGTTCAGAAAGTTTTTGATTATAATAATGTAAGAATAATAATTTAATACCTTATGGGCAAAACTTAGGCTCTGAATAAATGCATTTTTATTATTATAAAGCAGCCAATAATACTATTTAAGAGGATCCATAGCAAATAGTTTCTTAATCTTAAATGAAGTAGCATCTTAAAACATGTGCGTTTGATGTGAGGGCCACTTTGTTAAAACTCTTTAAAAATGTGCTTAGGATTTAGAGAACATTCCCAGAGAATTGTGAAAGTTGGAATCAGATTTTGTGAAAGTCAAGAAATGAAAAGACCCTTTATTGCATAAGAAAATTGTGGTTACCCTATTTCCTTATTCAGAGATTAAAAACAAAACTCGATTTTCTTATGCAATTAAGGGTCTTTTCATTTCTTTCTGGTAAGTATCGAATTTGTTGCACAATATTTTTACAAAAAGGGTCAATTTCGTGTTTGTCTTATCATTCATACCATAAGAGCATTGATATATAAAAACCCTAGATACACAATCCCATACAAAACTTCACTTAAAACTGTCCTCAGTTGCTTATAGGTAGTTATATTAACTATATAAAGTTTCATTAATGCAAATTAAACCTTACCGCCTTAATTTTAAGTTGAATTTACAAGGCTATCTAAAAAAGGTAATAAAATTTTACGAGCAGAGTTCGCAAGAATGAATGGAGTCGAATACTGCTTTTACAAATTTTGTGCAATATTAATTTGTTCTTTCTTCAACACAAATATAATAAAAAAAAAATTGTGTAAGTTTATATTCTGACGTAATTATGTAGAGTTTATAAAATGCATGTGAATGTGTGTTTTAAATTGTTTTTACTTTTACCTTAATATATAATAGTAATAGATAATTAATACGCACGTAAATTATATTACGAGTATCTTTCATTGCTGTTTATATACTTGGCTGCCCGACTTTGAAATTATACATGTTTGAACATTACGCGACTGATTGTACTTACAAATTAAAGTAAGATAAAACGAGAGAGAAAATTAAGATTTCAAACTTGAAAAGATACGACATAATAATTTTTTTATTTCCTTGAAAGAAATGATTTTATTGTATAATCTTCTTTTTGACGGATTTAAATTTTTTTCGTATCTTTCTTTGTTATATTATAATGCAATCTTATCTTGATATATCTCTCGATAATAGATTTAATAGTATTATTTACATTATTATTTGTTAATATGGCACTTTGAAGAATATAAGCTGACTCCCAAAAATTATGATAAGTGTTGTTGCTGTGCTTGCTTGTGATCGTTGCTGTGCTATGACAGATATCCATTTTGCACATCGCACGGGATCTCGAGGAAAGCTGAAATCCAACATAAGTATGTAGATACATTTTATAAATATTCCACTATAAGGATACCGTAGAGATCATTTCAAAAAAATATTAAGAGAATACTATTATGGTTTGTAATAAAACAAGTCTAGTAATAAATAATATATACAATCGCATTATCATATTAAACCAAATAAAATATATTTATTTTTAAAAAGTAACAGCGTCTCTATTAATATTAGAACAGAGTCAACATATAACCCGGACTAATTAAGTAGAAATGCAATAGTATGATTAATACGTTTAGTAAGTGTTCATTTAAATGAGCCGTGTTATATGGTCGCTCTTTGTTATGAAATAAACAGAAAAAAAATATTTTACGTTGATTCCTTGACGCAATAATCAGTATTATAATATAATTATAATAATAACATTATTACTTACCGAAAATATGAAACACCGTCCTTTTTTAGTGTCCTTGAAGTGCGAGTTTAGAAGTTTTAAACGAGCTCTGCGACATGTTTACTGTCGGAGCGTTCGAACGGTACTAAATTAAATGAGCACCCAAATGTTCAAGTGGGTGCTCATTTGGTGAGGACGTTTTTTGACGCTGATTGTGTATCTAGGTATTTTATACATCAATGCATAAGAGTAATAAAACTAAAACCAAAGGAAATGGAGGACTGAGGGCACGAATTTTATAAAGATCATAACTTTCAAACAAATTAAAACTTTTACATGTAAGAAAATTGAGGATCCATTTTGAACGAAGATATACAAATTAGGACAGAGTTTAGCAATAAGAAGCTTAGATTTTGGCATACAGACTTTTTCTGTAGTGTCCATAGTTTATCCGGTACAAATGGGCTCTCAATCCTCTATGTGAGAACTAAGGGCCCAACTTTAGAGTCCATAACTCGCTTATTTGACTTTCACAAAATCTGATTCCAACTATCACAATTCTCTGGGAATGTTCATTAAATCCTAAGCACATTTTTAAAGGGTTTTTATCAAAGTGGCCCTCACACCACACGCACATTCTTAAAACAAGAATATAGGATTTTTGATTATTTTAGGTGTTTGTTTTCTAGTGTTGCCTATCAATTGCCTAATGGCCCATTTACACAGTAGCCGTTTCTGAGCTCAAACACGTATTTTCTTTACTTAATTTTAAAAAGTGAATTATTATTACAATATTTATATAATATTGTAATTCCAATACATTTACATTATTAAATTATTATTACTGAATATCATTAAAACTTCGAGGATATCTATTGTATGGGATTATGCATACAATAGATATCCTCTAACTTTAAAAAACTAGCAATTTTGTATGTTTATATGGAACATGTACAAAATTAGCAGCATTTAGAATGTGGTTTATGCTATGTGAAAACTAATAATATGTATCTATTTATACCTACATGTAGTGAACAATAATGCAATATAACATTTTGGCCATTTATAGTAAAACTGAAAAAAGTTTTTTTGTTACTGAGAAATTTAAATATAAACTGAAATGTAAAACTAATTTTTGATACATATGATTTATTGTTATGTTTCAGGTTGTCAACATGCCCCAGGAATAGGCCGAGCTATATCTGAATTAATTATTGATAGCCAATATACAACCATAGACTTAACCAGATTTGGTTTTGACAGGTTTCTGATGAACGAAGCAGTAGTAGATTTTAATGTCTACTAAAGTGTATATAATATATAGTTCAAATGTATATAATTTAAAATAAAAGAAAATGTTTTAGGATCACAACAAATAAATTAAACATTTATTCACACTATTCCCTTATGTTATTAGTTAATTACTCAACATCTTATGTTTGAGCATAATTAAATTTATTTAAATTGAGCTGGAGGAGCAGCGAACAGAGCACCACCCTGTTTTGAAGCTGCACGAGATGGAGCAAATCCTAACAGCTTCTGGATGTTTTGTCTGAAAATTATAAAGTAATATTGATGTATCCACAGATAAAAGCAATAGATATATCTACACAAACTTAAACAGTCTTATTACAAAAAGAGGTTTAACTAAAAACCCTGGTTTAAACTTCTATAAACTACGGTTTAAACAAAAATGGTATTACAAATCGCGGTTTTGCGATAAACCATAGACTAAATCATGGTCTAACGCTAAACCTCGGCAACCCCTAGTTTAACGATGGTCGAAATCGTATCTGTCAGTTTTTTTAAGTTATATCATCTTTTACATTGTGTTGTGCCGAAAATGGATATTAACATGGTCGATTTAATTGATATTGAGGATATTGAAGCCTCTGAGTTGTTGGAAACGCTACGCCCCGACACAACAGAAATCGTGTTCGAGTATATATAACTAGTGTTCCCGCGGTTTCACCCGCGTTTATCGTTAGTGCGCCGCCCCCATGGCTCGTAGAGTGATGTTATATAGCCTACTAGCTGTGCCCGCGGTCTCACCCGCGTCAGTGGTATTGGGCTACTGCGGCGCTCCCGTGAGCCGCAGCGTGATGTTATATAGCCTGTCCTTCCTAGGGTCTCAAGTTATCTCCATTCCAAATATCATCTAAAACGGTTCAGCGAATTGACCGTGAAAAGGTAACAGACAGACAGACAGAGTTACTTTCGCATTTATAATATTAGTAAGGATAGTAATCCCCGGGCTACATTAGGCTGCCATGCATTACAAAATTTGACCCTGGCTACGTTTAACGGACGCACTCTGAGGCTTGACCACCATCTAGCGCAGTCGGAAGTGAAGTTAGAGAACATTAAATGGCATGTTCTGGGGTTATGTGAAGTCCGTAGAGAGGGGGAGGACACCGTAACCCTAGACTCGGGCCATCTTCTCTACTTTCGCGAGGGTGATAAAACATCCCAAGGTGGCGTAGGTTTCCTCGTCAATAGGGCCCTCTCTAAAAACGTTGAAGAAATCTCCAGTGTGTCGACCAGGGTAGCGTACCTGATCCTTCGGCTGTCCCAGCGCTACAGCATGAAGGTCATACAGGTTTACGCACCGACCTCGACACACTCGGATGATGAAGTGGAGGATATGTACGAAGACATATCCAAAGCCTTGCACAACACCACTAAGGCTCACTTCAATGTTGTTATGGGGGCTTTAACGGCAAAGTGGGAACCCAGACTGGCAACGAATCCCGGATAGGGCCGCATGGTTATGGAGTTAGGAATCACAGGGGGCAAATGCTTGTCAAATTCCTTGAGAAAGAGGGACTATTCTTAATGAACTCCTTTAAGAAACAGCCTCAAAGGAAGTGGACATGGCAAAGCCCCGACACTGTGACTAAAAATGAGATCGACTTCATCATGACGGATAACAAGCACATATTCAGAGATGTCTCAGTGATCAACAGGTTCAATACCGGATCTGATCACCGACTCCTCCGAGGCTCTCTGAATATCAACTTAAAGCTTGAAAGAAACCGCCTGATGAAGTCCACGCTCCGACCTAACCCAATCCAAATCATGGCGGGTACCGTGAAGTTCCAGCAGCTTCTCGGGGATAGATTTGTTGCCTTGGAACCCCACCGACGATGCTGACGAGACTACAGAATCTGGTCAAAACTCTGAGGGACGAGGGCATCAAATTCTGTAGAACGCAGCGGACTGGCAAGAAATCCAAACACTCGGCTGAGACTCTCGGATTGATGACAAAAAGACGGGAGACCACCCAAGCGACTTCGTCCGAGAGGTCAGACCTGAACAAGCAGATTGCGAAGATGGTACGGCGCGACCTTCGGAGCTCCAACACACGCCTCATTGAAGAGGCGATAGAGCGAAACCGTGGGTCGAAAGTATTCACTCAGCAGCTTGGCAGCAGCCACCTGACGAAGTTTAAAACGCACGACGGGAGGACCGTATCGTCGAAGCCGGAGATCTCCGCCGAGATAGAGGATTTCTATGGCCGATTATACGCTGGACATGCCCCTCATTCCAGACGAGACAACCACGATTCCAGAGCCACCCTAATACGCCACTACACCGACAAACTGCCAGACATCAGTCGAGATCGTGTTAGCTCTGAGGCAGCTTAAAAATGGAAAAGCCCCCGGTGAGGACGGAGTAACATCAGGGCTTCTAAAAGCTGCAGGAGCCCCTGTTATACAGGAATTACAGAACCACTTCAACGCCGTCCTTCACAGTGGGATAACTCCAAAGGCGTGGAGCGGGAGTTTAGTGGTGCTCTTTTTTAAGAAGGGTGACAAAACCCTCCTTAAAAATTACAGACCTATCTCGCTCCTGAGCCATGTCTATAAGCTGTTCTCACGAATGGTCACGAACTGTCTCGCCAGGAGACGCGACGAGTTCCAGCCGCCGGAACAGGCCGGGTTTCGCGGAGAATATGGCACCATAGACCACATTCACACAGTGAGGCAGATTATACAGAAGTCCGAAGAGTATAATCAGCCCCTGTGTCTGGCCTTTGTGGACTATGAGAAGGCCTTTGACTGTCGAAACCTGGGCTGTTCTGGAATCCCTACAGCGATGCCAAGTAGACTATCGTTATATCGAGGTACTGAGATGTATGTACAAAGCCGCCACCATGAGTGTCCAAGTACAGGGCCAGCAGTCTAAACCCATCCAATTGCGCAGAGGAGTGAGACAGGGGGATGTTATATCCCCGAAATTGTTCACAAGCGCGTTGGAAGATATGTTTAAGACTCTGGACTGGAAAGGAAAGGGCATTAACATAAACGGCGACTACATCTCACACCTGCACACACATTCGCAGATGACATAGTCTTAATGGCGGAGTGGCTAGAGGAGCTGAACCAGATGCTGGACGACCTAGCTGCAGCCTCGCAACGTATCGGTCTTAGCATGAATTTGGATAAAACCAAAGTCATGATCAATGGCCACATTGATCCAATACCGATCGTCGTACATGGTCACCCTCTCGAAATCGTTTCCGAATACACTTACCTCGGGCAGATTTTGCAGTTAGGTAAAAACAGTTTCGAGAGGGAGGCCAGGAGGAGGATCCAGCTGGGCTGGGCAGCGTTTGGGAAACTACGCGGAATCTTCTCGTCATCCATACTGCAATGCTTGAAAACGAAAGTTTTCAATCAGTGCGTGCTACCCGTAATGACCTACGGAGCCGAGACATGGACATTCACGGTAGGGTTGGTCCACCAGTTCAAAGTCACTCAACGAGCTATGGAGAGAGCTATGCTCGGAGTTTCTCTGAAGGATAGGATTCGTAACGAATATATCCGACAGAGAACCAAAGTCATCGACATAGCTCACAGAATTAGCAAGCTGAAGTGGCAGTGGGCTGGCCATATCGCGCGAAGAACCGACAACCGCCGGGGTAAGCGTGTTCTTGAGTGGAGGCCGCGACTCTGCAAACGTAGTGTAGGACGTCCTCCGACCAGGTGGGATGACGATCTGAGAAAGACTGCAGGCAGATGCTGGATGCGGCAAGCTGAAGACAGGGCGCTATGGCGCTCTTTGGGGTAGGGCTATGTCCAGCAGTGGACTATTACCTATAGCCTGATGATGATGATGAAGGACAGTCTCCTTCAATAAATAGGCTATCCAACACTAAAAGAATTTTTCAAATCAAACCAGTAGTTCCTGAGATTAGCGCGTTTAAACAAACAAACAAACTCTTCAGCTTTATAATATTAGCATAGAAGCATAGATTACTAAATTGTGATTATAATAACTAACTTTTATCTCTTACTGCAGTAAAAGATAGATTCACCAATATTGTGTATGATAAAGCAATTCAAAGTATTGCAAATGTTAATTGTCTTATGCTGCTGACTGTACTACTTGAAATACCATAGTACTGAATACACATAAACATTCATAGTCTCAACTATTTGCCTGAAGGGATAGGCACAAAAGGAGAATGCGCTGGTTTGCATGGATTCCAGTATTGCTTTATATTGCTATATTTTTTGTGCCCAGATGAAAGTTACCTCATTGTATAGGGTATGGTAAATACTTTAAAGAAAAATAAATATGTTTTACATAAAGCTCTGAGATTTTTAGAAAACTTTGAAGGGTGATACCTACTACGATTGTCCATTCTCCTTTCACATAATAGGCGGTGAACCTACTGTCAGTAACCCCTCAACAATTCGCCAGACAGGGGATTCTAACCCAAGATCTCCATACATATCAATTACACCACTAACCACACAATTATAAGCAATATAAATATATCATATTATGGTCATATTGTAATATATTGTACTGATTTTCTATTTTATCTATCATGGGTTGATGAAAGGGTTAATTACCTTATGCTCATTGTACACAATATGTACAAGAAAATAAAGGAACAATCAGTGTAGTCATCACCAGGTAAGTTCCTGTGGCTAAGTCCTTGGATCCATGAGATTGGGTAGAACGGAAGCTTGGCCACTACTCTCCCATCAAATCTGTAAACAGAATTATCCATAAATGTGAACCTTTTATAACTTTAATTTGCATTATATATGTGTTATCATAATTTGTCTTGTTCTTGTTTAATAGGTTACAACAAAAATATGGTCTAAAATTTTTAAATGATTATGTAGTTTTGAATTGACATTATTTTACTTTGTCCATTGACACAGGTGCCAAAGTCCAGATGCAAAGCTCTCATCATTATGTCTTGACCTTTTAAGCACCAGTCTTGTCTAAAAAACAAATATTTCCATGCCATCCATGCCGCGACATTATTAGAAGACAATGTCTACTCGTAACATTTATTAATAGAAGTCAAAATGTTTCAACTGTTATAGATTTATAGCTTGGTGCTGGAGGACACATCACATTCGGCATAGATTGGCGCTCAAAATTTGAGCTTAACAGAACTAGCTTACTATTGTAATACATTCTTATAATATTAGACTTGAAGATAACATAAAAATATAAACCAATATAATTACATGCTGTTGAACATGCTGAGTAAAGCTGTGAAAGCAAATCCAATGGCAAACATTGACTTCATCTTAACCAATGAGAGATCCCTGTTATTATTTTTAAGTCGTTCCTCCTCTCTTTCAATCTTCTTTTTATGCTGTTTGTCTAATGAGTCTCCATGAGCTTCTTTACGTTTCTCAACTGTGAAAAAAGCAAAGTACTATTAGTTTGTGTATTATAAAATTATGTCTTTGATATAGCCACGGCAAGATGGGTTTCATAATTATCTTAGAACCAAAATGGTCTTGTACCAGTTGTACCAAACAGTTTCAAAGGCAATTTGCTCTAAGAAACCTATTTCTATATTTTCACATAGAACAAAAACAAAAATTGAGTGATTTTAGTTACCTAAACTAAAAAGCACTAAATTTTTGCTGAATTACTTACGCTTTTTACTTTGTCGTTCAACTTCTACTTTTAGTTTTTGATATTTTTCCGTTCTATACACCAATATCCATGTTAGACCTGTAGACCAATGATAACATGTCATACTAAACATTACAATCATAAACATCGGAGTCTTAGGATAATAGCTGAGAGCCATCACATTAGTCTAACTTACCTTCACCTAAAAAGGCTGTACATATAGAAATAAAAACTATTAATAAAGAATCGCTCCACATTGTCTTATTTTCTACAGCACCTTTCCTGTCACAAACAAGAATTATCTAAAACACAAAATATTTTAAATCAAATAATAGTGTTTAAAATACGTTCTAAAATGACACTGCTATAAGTAGTACCTAGATTATATTAGAATACATAAATTAATTATTATAGAAAAGCCGAAGCTGGTACAGTATTTCAGAGTCAGGTCAGAATTTACTGAATTTAGGATTCGGGACAAATCATTCATGACAAAATTGACAAATGTGAAACCACTAAACCAGTGTTGCCAACAAACACTGACTATGACAGGCACAGAACACTTAATTAAAATACCTACTCTAGAGAGGATGACAGGGCTGCCCAAAGATATTTTCTACAATATCTTTGGGGCTGCCCATTATTTGTAGGATTTTTGGGCTTAGTCTAATATAACAATGGACTAAATTTACTTTAATTTAATGGACTATTAATTGTTAGAAAAGTTCTTATTGTTTTAAATATTATATCTAATACCTTACTTGCACTATGGTAGAAAACAATTATATTTTATTAACTATCAACAAATGAATACAGTTTTAAATGAATTTGCATGGAATTCATCCCAAGAAAATGAAATTTAATCTGATATAACTTACTGATAAAGTCCTGTTATAAATAAAAGTAGGCTTCGTATGTATTTACTTGATTTTAGATGTAACTTTTAGATTTTATGTATTCTCATCTATCAAACGGGTGATAATTTAGGACTAATTAATTTTAAACAAAAGTGAACGAACAGAAAACGATTATAATATATGATACATTTTAACACGCTGTACTTGCTTACCAACGAAAGAATAGAATAATGAAATAAATAATAAATAATGGGAATAGAGAGCCCACTCAAGCAAAAATTTTTCAACGCCCGCTAGTGCCATCTTTTATTTGGTTCTAAGAACTATATGCAAGTACCTACATAAAGATAGCTGTGCATATTATATTTGTAGCTATATCGTGTATTGTGCTATATATTATGTATATATAGGTATGCATAAATTGTGTTAACTTAAGGGTAAAAATAAAAACAACTTTCATAACAATTCTTTATTGATTACAGAAATTAATGGTTTACAAATAAAACATATAAAGAGGGAATTGGAAAAGGCGTTATTTTAATTTAATAGATTTATGCTTACAGTAGTACGATTGAGCTGCACTTTTTATTTCATCCTTACCATCATACGTAATTTTTCCAGATAAAATTCTGATTATTGAGCGACACCAGCTACAAATTAATAAATTTATTGAGACGTTCACAAAATAACCTTTTGTATTACGTCGTTGATCGTGGGCATGTTGCGAAACTTTTGAATTGTATTGAGATCCGTCGTACTGACAGTATACATTCCGAATGAAGAAAAACTAAAGTGTGCGCTAATCCCACGGAATTCCGAATCGAAATTACGTGTTATGAAATCGAATACGGAAAACGAATGTATGCGGCTAGCCTTACTCTTTCATAGCTCTCAGCGACAAAATAGAAAAATCTAATGTAACTTGCCTTTTTGTTTACGATAGTCACTTTTGCAAATATTTTACTAGTCAGTGAGTTACATACAGCATTTTCCATCACTAGTATAGTTACTGCTACTAGTACCTAGTATGGTACCTGCCAATATGCAAATAGAGCGTGTTTAGTCTATGAATCTAAGTAGCATGCACACAATTAGTCATTTCTTTATGTAAAGTTAGACTATCTCCAATATTGCGAATCTTACCAAACTAGCCGGTATATAGAAGCATATTATATTCCATATCTGTAACAAATAATTAAAATGTAGGTAACAATAACAAGCAAGGCACCCTAATATAATAATGATCGTTGTCAAAATGTACTATTATACAAATCATGTCGCCTTATCTTATGTGGGGGGCCAGTCAGTGCAGACCGGCGACACTTCGACCCAGTAGGATCTTTTGTGTCGACACTCTCCCAATAACGACTGCCATAGATGTTCATGGCAGCCGGGACCAACAGCTTAACGTGCTTTCCGAGGCACGGAACATGCGATAATTGTCAATCAATACGCACATAATTTCGAAAAGTCATATCACTTCCAAAAGTCAAAGGTGCGCGACGTAAGTTCGAACCTGAGACCCTCTGCATTGCAGTCTGTTGGTCTCCCCACTGAGCTATCGCTGCTCTTTCCAAATCATGTCGCCTAATAATTGATTTATTTAGCTATAAAGTTATACTGCTTGCAACATTTGGAGAATCAAACACTGACACAGAGTGACACATTTTCCGTGACGCGTACGCGATTTGAAGTAGAGTTGACATTAGTAGTTTAGTTCGTAAACGGTGACATTATTCCCAAAGATATTGAAAAAATATAACATAGGAATAATAGTTCTTATTATTCCTATGTTATATTTTTATCTATGTTTTGTTATAACCCGGAATGAAATGATTATAAAATACAGACATCGGAACCTTTTCTTGCAAATCGCATTTACTGAGCGAAAAATGGATTTGTGTTTTTTGATAAGACGTACCTAAATGGTTCTCCATTCACTCAACAAGCCGGTACTAAATGTGACCAGTTTTGAAAATATGTTACTTATTTGGTAGATTATTGGTACTAAATTAATCAGATTATTTATATGATAAATGTGTGAAATGCAACTATGCGAATTTAAGGGTTAATTAGCAGCATAGATGACGTACGTGTCATTAAATTCTATAAATATAATAAGCTTGTAGAGATTATTGTTGTAGGTCTTCGATGGAGGCACGTAAATATTAATTTACTTAAAATATAGTATTAATGTCAGTCTTATTTATATATTACTAAATGTTCCCGCGGTATCACCCGCCTTTATCGTTACTGCGCCGCCCCCGTGGGTCATAGCATGATGTTATATAGCCTATAGCCTTCCTCGATAAATAGGCTGTCCAACACTAAAAGAATTTTTCAAATCAAACCGGTAGTTCCTGAGATTAGCGCGTTCAAACCAACAAACAAATAAACAAACAAACTCTTCAGCTTTATAATATTAGTATAGATAGCTGACCTGCGCAACTTCGTCTGCGTCACATAAGAGAGAGAGTGGGTTGTAAGCACCTATAATACAATTTTAAAGGAGCTGAAACTTTCTTTGTTAAATCCACGAACCACATAAGAACCATTGAATAAAATTTTACAAATAAACCTACAGTGCTAATTTAAAATCACGCAGAATAAACCAGGAGAAACATCGTTTGTATGTCTGTAATGGGTAATTATTTTGCTGCGATGTTATTTTAAACTGCGATATCTCCTAAGATATTCATTGAAATCGAATGATGTAAAGGGCAATTTTATTTTAAATTAAATACTTGTGTTGAATAACGTATTTATTTGGATAAGGATTAATATCATGTTTATAAAAATACCTTCGCAAATAATGCATTATTTTAGAACAAATTTAGTTTTTTTTTTTATCGTGCTCGTCAAAATGACCACACTCCACCTGATGGTAAGCAGTCGTGTGGTCTAAGAGCAGTGGCCTCCACACCGCCCTCATAGTAGCCGAGGCGATGTTGAGGTCTCTACTTTGACGGCCTGAGAAGGTGCTTTTTCACGCCCCGCTTAAAGGACCCAGGATTGAAGGAAGAAGGAAACACGTGCCTTGGCAGAGAATTCCATGCCTTGGTCGTTCGGCAGAGGTATGAGGACCCAAACTTTTTGGTACGCGCTCTAATCGACTCTACCGTGTTAGGATGGCATCTGAGCCCAGCACGCGTTGTTCTGGATAGGAAAGGGGAGGGCGGGATAAGGTGGAATAACTCTTCAGAGCACTCCCCGTGGTATATTCTGTAGAAACATGCCAATGAGTCAATGTCCCTACGGAGTTGCCTAGGTTCCAGTGAACTCGTGACCTCTGGATCTCCGATAATACGGACAGCCCGCCGCTGTAACCGGTCGAGAGCGTCCAGCAAGTACTGCGCGGAGCCATCCCAAAGATGAGAACAGTACTCCACGCAAGGGCGCACTTGTGCCTTATACAATAGGCACAGTTGCCCAGGCGCGAAGAACCGCCTCACCCTGTTCAAAACTCCGAGTTTTCGCGAAGCTTGCTTAATGACGCTCTCGATGTAGGTTTTGGGATTAAGGGAACGGCAAAGATCCATACCTAAGATGGAGAAGCTGTCACGTATTACCAATGGAGTTTTCTTCAGAGAAGGGAGGGGAAGGAACGGAGGCTTTTTTGTTGAGAACGCGCATGCCTGGGTCTTCTTGGCGTTGAACTCCACCAAGTTCTTGGCACCCCATACATGGATGCGGTCCAAGGTCTGGTTAAGTTCAACGACAAGATTCTGCCTTTTCCCCTCAACCTCAGCCTGTTTGGCCCCAGGATGTCCGAGATATCGCCCATGCACGGTACTGTCGTCCGCATAAAACAATGTATGTTGCCGAGATTCAACATATCATTGATATGCAGAAGAAAGAGCGTAGGGATAAGACAGACCCCTGAGGCACTCCTGCATTGACCTACATAAATTTAGAAGCGCGACCGTCGCAAAGGACCCGAATACGACGCTTCTGCAGGAAACTTGCAATCCAGGTGCACAGTTGAGGGGGCAAGCCATAGGCCGGAAGCTTGGAAAGAAGAGACCGGTGCCAGACTCTGTCGAAAGCTTTGGCTATGTCAAGGCTGATAGCCAAAGACTCGCCGTGCTTGTCCATAGCCTCACCCCAGAGGTGCGTGACGAACGCTAGAAGATCACCCCTTGATCGTTTAGACCGAAAGCCGTATTGGCGATCATTGATCAACGATTGATCCTCCAGGTAGGGGACAATTTGGGTGTTTATAATCCGCTCGAACACCTTGGAAATCACCGAGGTGATAGCTATGGGTCGATAGTTGCTTGGCTCGGAACGGTCCCCCTTTTTGGGAATCGGTTGAACGTTCGCTTCCTTCCAAGCCTCAGGCACAATGCCTGCGGCGTAAGACGTCCGGTATAGGCGCGTAAGTGTGGGAGACAACTCCGCTGCACATTTTTTAAGAACCACAGCTGGGATGCCGTCAGGTCCACTGGCTTTCCGAAAATCGAGAGACTGCAGTATCGCACGAACGGTTCGTTGCCTGATACATATATCAGGCATGGTGTAACCGCAGTTGGCAATGTTAAGCGGCTGCGAACTGCAGTCATCGATTCGGGAGTTGGCCGCAAAGAGATTTGCAAGCAGATCTGATTTCTCCTGCGGCCGATGAGCCAGTGATCCATTCGGATACCTCAGAGGGGGCAGCAAGGTCTGGCAGAAGTTGGACTGCACGGCTTTGGCCAGGCGCCAATAGCTACGACTGCCCGTAGGAATCGCCATTAGTTCCTGGCCGAACCGTGCGACGCGCTGGGCATCCGCTCTTAAGTATGCCCTCTTGCAGACCTTTGTGGCTTGGTTGAACGTTGCCTTCAGGTGATCCACGTTAGGGTCGTGGAGAGTGCGAGCCCTGGTCCAAGCGCGATACGCTGTCTGTTTGCGTTCAACAGCATCAGCGCATTCACGACTGAACCAGAGCCTTTTACTGCCGCCGCTCGTGACATCACTGTATGGAATATAATATTCCATACCCAGGATGATTTCACCAGCGACAGCAGTAGCGCTCTCTGATGGATCCCTGTTCTCAAAGCAGCGTTGAGCCCAAGGGATGGATGCGAAGTATTCCCACATTCCATCCCAGTCTGCTGACGAGTAGTGCCACAGTCGTCGTCTTGCCTCCTCGGGTCGTGGGGGCGTAACAACAACAGCTGTGGCACAAACCAGACAGTGGTCTGAGGTGCCCAAAGAAGCACGAATTGACACACTGTACCGGTTCGGGTTACTCGTCAGCAGCAGATCGAGCAGAGAGGGCGCCTGACCTGCAATGTCTGGTATCCGGGTGGGCTGGAGTACCAGTTGAGACAGGTCATGCGTGAGAGCGAACGCATGGGCAGTTCGTCCCGCGTGGTCTGTTTTGGGAGAACCCAACCAGGTCTCATGGTGGGCATTGAAATCTCCCAAGAACACCAACTCAGCGTTCGGAAACCGCTCCTGCGCGTCGTCTGCCACCTGACTCAGGTAATTGAAGAGTCGAGTTGTCTCAGCGTCTCCTGAATGGGATCGGTAGAGGCACATGTAGATTTGGCTGAAAGAGCCATGATCTACGTGTACCCAAAGGCCAGAGAAGGACGGGTCCTCTAGGCATTGTAGACGGCGACAGCAAATATCCGCTCTAACAAACGAGCATACCCCGGCTTTCGCGAGGAAACACTCCTCTAGCACGTAGCCGGGATATTGCAGGTAGTTCGTGTCTGCAGGACGGCATATTTGTGTCTCCGTTAGAAAAAGCATTGCTGGCCGAGCCGTCTCCAGGTGGTGATGGACGGCATTAAGGTTAGCGTGGAGTCCTCTGATGTTAATAAACTCCACGACACAGGAAGCAGCAGTGGGGTTACGGCGATTGGCTGCTGTTGAACGACAATGCTTTGTTCGTACTGCCATAGAGTGAAAGGAAGGGGAAACGTGAAAAAAAGAAGAGGCGGCTGTTCTCGCAGTAAAGTGGGGCAAGGCGCAGAGCAAGTTTTGTCATATAAATGTATGGTATGGCGATAGCCGATCCGACGGACAGAAGGACCCCCGTACCCTCCCGAAAGTGGTCGCCGGGACCCACCCTCCGGTCACCATCCGGCTCGACGAGCCACCTCGAGATTATGCGCGGCATGATAAGGCAGCCAACCTAGTTGGTTAGACTCGGTTGGGCCTCTGGACTATACCGCGGGCGGCCAGCAGAGCACCTTTTCTACGGCTCTCCCTGGCCGCCGGGTCGACTCGCGCCACCCACACAATGACTACGGATACTCTACAGGTCCCTCATAAGCTGCGAGAATCGTCACCTCATGCTTAGGCCTCCGGCGCTCTCATTCACCGAACGAAACACAGCAGCGAAACACTGCTGTTTCACGTCGATTTTCTGTGAGAGGGCAGTACTTCCCCGGTCGAGCCGGCCCATTTCTGCTGTAACCAGCTTGGCTCTACTACTCTGATAATAAAGCATAAAAAAGGTTATAGTGAGCCAACCTTAAAAGATAGACGTATGCTGTTGCGAACTTTTTTTAGACCTTTTTAAGGGGAACAATTCTCTCATACATGATTTTTGCGAAAGTTTAACTGTTTACGCAGCGCACGCAGCGGAAGCTCTCAAAAGGAAAAAATCCCTCCGATTTTGAAACATTATTCATTGGTGCTCCGCTCCTATTGATCTTAGCGTGAATATATATAGCCTATAGCCTTCCTCGATAAATGGGCTATCTAACACTGAAAGAATTTTTCAAATCGGACCAGTAGTTCCTGAGATTAGCGCGTTCAAGCAAACAAACAAACAAACTCTTCAGCGTTATAATATTAGTATAGATAACTACTGTCTAGTGCGGATTTGTAGACCTCCCACAATCACGATGCGGTGACGCCTCGGTTCGAAGCAAATAAAAAAATATATACTAAATGTAGTCGCAGTCCAACAATCTCTCTAAAGCGCTATCGCTGCTCCTTCAAGAGCTTTTAGGCGTGTCATAGATGAAATATACATTTGTAGTTCTTATAACTTATTTATTCCTAGCCTAACCGTTAAACTGTTATCTAGCAGCTTTATCTATATTAGCCTAATATAAGCAAGAGTTACCTTCGGAATAGATAGACTTGATTATTAATATGTCCATACATATTATCAACTCACGCACACGCTAAATCCTTTCCATTTCATATGTTCACTGGTGGGGAATTTAATTAATTATCTGTGACGTTCATGCTTAGTTAGAGCTTGGCTAATTTATATAGCAACATTTCAAATGTTCTTTCACATAAAAAAATATCTATACAAATCGGTTGAGATATCGGGCGATATGAGGTGACACTCATTAAAACATACCGGTGGAATTGACTATGTCCTTTTTTGAAGTCATTAAAAAATATAGACATCAATAATATTAAAGTTTTATTTGTAATACATTGTTATCTGATATTGATAATTAACATAATTGTTACAATTATATTATACAGTAACTTTTGTTCGCGGCTTCGCTCGCGAAAAAGTAAGTTAGATGAGATCTATGTTTTTATTTTTAATAAAATATAGCCTATGTTACTCGGTGATAATGAAGCTTTCCGACAAAGAAAGAATTTTTAAAATTGGTTGAATTCTTTTCGAGTTAAATCGTTACAAACAAACAAACAAACAAACAATTTTCTCTTTACAATGTATGCACATAGGTACATTTAATATAGAAAATATAGATATAGATAATAATCAACTAACGGTAAGATGATGAGTGTCAATCTATGAGTATTTTCACATTGAATCATCATTACATATATATATATAATAAATTGTTCGATGAAATAAATAATATTATATATTTATAAATATTTTTCTATTTAGTAGTAGTAGTAGTTTTCTTTGTTTGTATTATGGTCACACTGTTACTACTTCATTCGCATTTCCTCTTCCTGTTTCTAGATCGCTCCGATGAACCTTTTGCTTCCCATTCTTTTCATTATTCTTCAAGCATTCTCGCCGCTCGCCAGCCGTTTCGTTTTCTCGGATCGAACGTCTAACTGGCCTTGGCTTGGAATTTTGCCAACTCACAGAATTATTAAGTGTCGAAGTATTCTATTAATATAATGCTATATAATATTTTTAATATGAAATTTAAACAGTAATAGATTTAGGGATTAAAACTGAATGACTATAATAAACACAATTTATTGATTAGGTCACTTATGTGATTATAGACAATTTACAATATGATAAATGTTTGAAATAGTGTAATTACTACTGTTAATGAACTGATAAACTAGAAAATAAGTGTTATTTCGTGCAAGATAGATTTCACAACCATGACGAGACGCCATGTTGTATCTGCAGTATAGGGGCGTGGTACGTGAGTTGGGTGTCGTGTCAATTTTTGAAGTACTATAAATTATAATGGTAAGTTTTGCCCTACTACATGTGATTTATATTATTGATTTACATACATCATAATTATTACTAGTAGTCTGCTGACACTGCTGTATTAGAAATACCTACATACTTACACGGATATTATGTTCTTATTCGTCATAACTCCTAACATTCGAATTGTTATCATTGATGGAGTAAAAGTACCTATATATGAGAATAAAGGGTAAGAGTAAAAGCGAATTATGATACAATACGTAAATATAGGCAAATAGATACATAGATATTTGACTCGTCACCTACGTATCACGAGAATCAATTTGTACGATGACGTAAGCGCCCGTCGTTGGCAGCCATTTTGTACAGCGATTTCTCTTTAGGTACATACGTACCTATCGTATTTATGCTACATAACTGCGCAATAACGTTGTAGGTACTTTGATCCCGGATTCGATTTCTAAATGTTAAAAATGCGTTATTCGTCCTATACCTAATCTATAATGTTAAAAACCTATCACTGTTGCTTGTGTATTGCATTTCATTGCGCAATAGAGCTTGTCATAAATTCACAATGCATGGCCATTTAGTAATCATAATTATTGACCTAAATATACGTCTCCAACTCGTTTATAAAAACTTAATTACCAGCTTTTGTCTGCGTTTTCGCCGGCGTGGACGCCTTGAGAGCGTGTATCGGGATAACAGCATATACAGTAGGTATATATTTGTATGTTAGACCGAAACAAGCTCTATCTGTGTGTGCCAAGTTTCATCCAAATCCATCGATCGGTTTACTCGTGATTGAGTAACAAACATCCTCACAAACTTTCGCTTTTACTTTATTGGTCAGAATATCGGAAACAAGTAGGTACTCGTTTTAGAGGTCAGCTACTAATTTAAATAAGATTACACTAAGTAGTAAACCTATATAGTACCTAATATAAAATATTTTGTTTAATAACATGTACAGTTACTTTTTATTGATTGTAACATTTAACTATATGTATATTTTTCAAATTATGTTTAAAAATCTAATAAATACAGGATTTCTATTATCCTTAATTTTAATCATTATTGACTCGGTGCAGCTTATCCTAACCATATTACCAGTGTAACGCTGCTATAATAATTTTAACGCTTTGAAATCGTTTAATTATCTATAATGAGTAAATTAGCTGGCAACCAGACACGATGAATAAACTCAACATTTTAGAGCGGTATGTTGGATCCCGCTAATTAGGGGCCAGGGCCAACCCTGAATTATGCCATTAAATTACAAGATTCCAACACTTAATAAAAGAGGCGAAAGAATGTCTAATTAATTGCAATCAATCGTCATATTTTCCTTTGAGTAATATTATATTACAACTGTTCAAAATACGTTTTACATTATATCTATCCAACCGAAGGGTCTGTATTAATATTAGAATTAAGTGACACTATATGATATATCAGTTATGTATATCAGTATATCAGTTAGTTAACACTCATGGTTGGTGTGGCGAAAGAGAATAATTACAACTATGTAGCAGGACTTTAGGCTTGCCGCTTTGATAATCGACGCTAGTGCTTAACTAATTGACCCAAAATTAGCTTGATGTACGATATTATTATGATATGATCTATCACAAAAGCTTAAAACGATTACGATCAAAATGTACAAACGAGTAACAACCAATAAAAGGACTCTTCGGTATCTGTGGACAAGGTTCCACATCATTAGCTACAAATCCACGATGATTGCAGCAAAGATAAAAATAACCTAAAATACCCGACCAGTTTTCTCTACCATCCGCCGTGCATATTTTTTTTCACTGTTTCGACATAATTTTTAATGCCTTTCCACGGAGCTGAAACTTTTATTAATCATAACAGAGTGTCATACTCTACCGATATACGGCTACTTACTGTCGGTGTTATATTATGTACAAATGCAGTTTTACAACTTTCTATAAAAGTAGGGTTTAAAATGAAGCCGAGCGCTCGTTTTACAACCGAATTGAACAATGCCTATATTAACCGTGTTTTGACATAAATAAGCTGTTGCTCGATGATTATGGTAAAACAATTTGCAATAAACATTAATGAAAATAAAACAAAATTCTTTAACATGAATAGAATATAAAACGATTGTTTATACTGTTATAGCGAAAGTTGCATCCACGCTTTCGCAACGAGTGAGATTTCAATTACGTGTTTATACAAAATAACCAGGCGTGAAAATAAAAAGAGACAAAAATAAAGAGAGACTTGATAAAATAAAAAATATATAGATCCGTGATAAAAAAATGTCCTATTAATAATAAGTATTATTTTTGTTGCAGCCGCGTATCGATCCCATCCAACTTCTTAACTGCCTGAGCGTACTCTTATCGCCTAAAGGTGGTATAAAGAGTAGAGACGAAGTGCAGAGGCTAGCTTTGTAAGTTTTTATTTGTCTTATAATTTAACTTTATTTACTTAGTTACATATTATGTATTAACAATCCACACCGCTAAATTCTTAAAATAGTATTTCTCTTTCAGACTTATGACTAAGTACTCGAAGAAATTGGTGTCTAAATGTATATACATTCAGATTCTAAAGTGTACAGAAACTGACTTACTCGGTTTATTTATGGGGTCTGAGGGATGGCTTCTGGTGCACATGTGGCTGACTGAGAGCATAGTGGCAAAAAATTGGCCACTTGTAAAAGAACTTTTAGAATTACTGTTACTGTGTCCTGTCGACATTGAGCGATTGAAGACTAACAACTGTCCAAAATTAGTTAAAGAATTATCAAAAGATGAGGATCATTTTGGTGAGATATTTGAATTAATCTTATAATATATATATATTTTTATGTAAAATGTATCTTGCCTGGCATTGGTAGTAATGTACAAGAACAACTCAACACAATTTCGCGGTGGCGAAATTGTGGGCCAGAGTTCCATCACATTACCCTAATAGCATAGTAACCTAGGTTTCGTAAACAACCGCATAATGCATTGCAATGCATTTTCATCATAGCATAGGAAAAGCTCAGAGCAAAACCTAAAGTTCACAGCAAAACTTCAGTTTAGTTGTGAGCAAAACAGACCCTGATCATTTACGTGATCTGCCATCAGGCAGACCGGATTACATACCGAGATTAGGCAATTATGAAAAGTTCCAGTTATGGGAAGCCAATTAGAAAACATAATTGACTAAAGATGCTTAAATGAGGCATGAGTTTCTTATTAATCGAGAAACGCATGCGACCTTTAAACCTTCAAACATCGATATCTGTCTAGCATACATTTGTAACTAGCATAAACGATTTTAATATACATGATTGAAATAAGTCTTAAATAAATGACACTGCATTCTAATTAGTAAGAGCGCTTATGCACTTATACATTTTTATTTTCCGACTGTTTACATTTTAATGCGCAATGTACAACTCCAGTGTCTAAGCACGCTTACCAAGACAACTACTGAAACTGTTAAAACCCTAAAACACTTTTTTTAACTTTAGAATGCTTTGTATTTCAGCAATCAGAGCGTTAGCGTCAAAATTAGTGGAACAATGGTTGAAAACTGTTAAAGGTGAACAAGTTGTTCCTGTCCAGCTTTCTGACTTATCGCGAATAATAAGAGAGGCGCAACCTGAACCTGATTCTATAGTTAAAACTGAGACTGATGTCCAAATTAAAATTGAAAGAAATGTTGATAATGAAAATAATGCAGCCAATGAAGAACGGACAAAAATAGAAAAATCTAGTAATGTAGAATCCGAAAATCATGTAAATGATATTAATATCAAAAACGAAATAGAAGAGGAACCTGAAACATTACCCGTTTTAAAGATTAGTTTAAAAGATGGAAAGCAAGTGATAACTCAAGTTGATGACGATAGCGAGAGTAAAGCTTCGGAGACGTCAGATTCAGAGAAAACTAAAGATAAATCTAAAAGCAAAAGTAAAGATAAAGATGACCGAAGTAGCAGTAGATCAAGCAGTTCTAAACATTCTAGTAGGTCACATTCTTCGAGTGAAAAACATAAAAGTAGTCATAGAAGCAGCTCTAGTCGGCATAGTAGTAGTAGTAGCAGTAGTAAAGAAAAGTCAAAAGATAAGGATAAAGACAAGCATTCATCTCATAGTTCTAAGTCAAAAAGTGAAAGTAGCAGAAGGTCGAGTGATAAGTCCTCTTCGTCCTCTAGCAAATCGAAGGATGAACGAAGCTCTAGATCTTCTGATAAAGATAGAAGTAAAGACAAAGAAAAAGATGAAAAAGGTGACAGAAAGGAAAATCTGAATAAATCTAGTGAAAAGTCAGATGACAAACCATCAGTTCACAAATTAGGCAAAATTCCTAAATTAAGCGATGTCAAGAAAGAAAAGCCGTCAATATCTATAGAAGTTAGAAAACCAGATGAACCAAAGCCAAAAACTGTTAAAACTTTTCATTCTAAATTTAGGAAACATGGCTTAGAAGAAGAGGTTAAGCCGCCGCCGTCTAGAGCTGCAGTTTTAACTAAAAAGGCTACTCCAGTACTGCCGGCTACGGTATCAATACCAAAAAGACCATCGCCAGTACATAGCGATCCTCCTCCAGAAAAGAAGCTAAAAATCGTAGAACCTGTTGAAAAACCCGGTGCAATTAAACTAATTCCTCCTAAACCCAAACGTAAGTATTTTTCTATATATACAATTTTTGATATTTTACTAATAGTTTCTTTTTTTCCAGATGTACATTGGTGGTGGCAAGTTCTTCCATTAATGTCACCTAGTATATACAATAGTTTAGGTTGCTTTTGCGTCAGTGGTAAGTCTAAAATGCATAACTTAACGGGTTCCAAAGTGTTTTTACCACCTGTAAAGTATTTTTTTCAAATAAATTATGAATTCAGTATGAATCTTTCCGTTAACCTGACTCTGTTCAAAGACGTTACTGTGAGGTGAAATTACCAGCGCGCCTATACTGGATCTTCCGGTGGACACGCTGCAGAGCTGTTGAGATCGACTGGTGCTTCAGATGGACCTTCGGCTATCCATGACATACGGAAGTGAAGTAATTATGCTTCTAAAAAAAGAAAGAAATAAACTATCTACAATTATCACAATATAATCTAACAAGATGTTATGAGATAGCATTATAGCGAATTGATTCCTTATATTTGTGTATTTCCAAAACACAATGCATGAAGGAGTCGAGATAGGTGCCCAATGGGTTGACATTAGATTAAACAGACCAGATTTTGTAAGGCGGATGCATCACATTAAAGGATTGTTTCATTATTTCGATTTACTTCCAACAAACATACATAATATAATCTGAATAAATATCATAAATATTCAGAATTAAGTTATGTATACATAGTGCGTGGTACCTGTACATATTATCGTTACGATATTGGATAATTTAGTAAAAGATGAATAATATTCATCAGGTATGAATGTATGATTAATATTCCGGTGCATAGCGTAATATAATATATTACGCTATCCTGCACCGGAACAGAAACTATATACAAGCTCATTTTCTTCATAGCAATTATTGTACCTACGTAAAGATGAAATTTAGCGTACATACCTACTCGACCAAATCTAAATACAAAGAGCAATATATAGAAGCTATACGTGCGAGCTTGTCAGTGCCTAGTAGAAACTTTCTAGAAAGCAAAAACTTAGCAATGACTAGTACCTTTTCTACTTCAGATAGCGTTTTATAATTCGATTTAAGAATTATTTCTTAAAACGCATTAGGTAGTTGGCTTTGCCATGGCAAGCTAAGTACGGTACCTACCTACGTAGGTTACCTACGCAAATACCTTATAAATCCTGTAAGAATGTGAAAGACTACTAGTGTAGTAGGTACCTATGTATCGCAGCAAACTACGTACCTACCTACCTAGTCTTCCATAAACAGCTAACTAGACTGCTGAATAGTTCGCTGTGTAGGTAGATACCTACGCAACTAACCCATTCATCAGTTAGACTGCAATCTATAAAAAATAAGTTAGTAGGTAGATATTATATCCAGCATACATAGGTAGATACCTATTAGATACGTACGGCAAAGCGCGTGAAGATGGAAATATTTATCCAATGCAATTCCATTCATAACAATAAAAAAACATCGCGTTCAAATAATCAAATAAGGTACCGTGGGTATGATCAGCCGCCGGCACAAAAATTGTTCCAAAAACCCAGATACCAAAACCCAGTAGGTAGGTAGGTAGGTACCTATATAAAAATACAAATGTGATGTCACTCAACATTTACCAAGGTACCCAATGAGATATGTATAGGTAGTGTCACATCTGTGTGTACAGGTACCTAACTAGGTTCGATCAGTTTACGTAATCCACTCTAATATGCACGTCCTGATATGAATTTGAAGATCATTAAAGTGACGGTCAAAGTTAGATAGGTACCTACATATATATTAAGTACAAAGTAGGTATAGTAAAACAAATTAAGCCTTACAGACGGATGAGGCACTGAGTTTTGCGGGTTCGATCCTCGCACGGGAAAAATAAATTCTTGTATAATTGAATTATTATACCTCGATGTCGCAATGTCTAAACAAAGCTCTCGGTCTCCTCAGATTCGTACTTGGGATAATCCTAAGATTATCCCTAGTAAGAATCTGAGGTAGGTAGGTACCTACCTACCGCGTTTTTACATTATCAGTTAGGAGGTAGGTAGTGCCTATATAATTTAGGTGGTACATACCTACCTACTACATAGACTAGGAAATAACTTACCTTTATCTAGGTAGGCATATATAGGTACCTAATCGTTAAATCAGTAAGAGTGTAGGTATGGAAGGTACCTATAAGCTTTCAATAAGTTGCATCATAATTAAATTAAAAAGGTTTGAGCTTAATTAATAGGTACCTACTTACCTATATAATAAAAAATAAACATCTACCTACCGTAATGATTCTACAAAACAATCCTTATTATAAATTAGTCTTATTATTATTTTACCTAGTACTTTCAGATCTGGTCTGTGTAACTAATGGTTTTAGTTTGATATCTTATAAATTTATAATTTACCTACCTATGTAAAAAGTAGGTAGGTACCTATTTTAAGTTGCATGTGTGGTACATATATGCAACATTTGACTCCATTGACACATTAAAAAAATTTAATCATGCTATTACAGCTGGATTCATTTTGAATGTACCTATTTGATGAAATATAGTTCGTTTAACTCAAAATGGTTGCATTATTATCAGAATGTTATTGGATAATTACGCTATAAGTACTTTGTAATTCGTGTTTTTAAATTTAACGTAATCGAGTAGAAAACTGTAATTAGCACTATTAAATTTTCTATTATACCTACATACTCATACATAAAATAATTTTATATTTATTATCGCACAAATCAACACGTGTCCGTTTCCTTTGGCGTTATGTACTTGTACATACCTATATAGGTATATACATTTATTTAGTAAAATTAACAATAACATGCATACCTACCTATGTCGTAATATCTCTTATTAGTTTATTAGAAATTCAGTGACAAACTTTTTATGTACCTACTTACCTACCTAAAGTTATATTATAACCATAATTTTGTAGAATGTTTCTGAGGCTAATCCGAAATAATCCTACTAAAATGTGTTCTTACTGTTCCGAGACGTCTCATATGCATTGTTGTATTTGTTTTAATTAGTGCGTATGTTTATACTATACGTAAGACCACAGGGATCAAATAAAGATAATATCGTCTGCGAATTATTTACGACGCGCTACCTTTTGACTAGGTGAGATATATTTTTGATATCATTTGCGTAAAGGAATTTTGGTTTCGAACACCGAGAATAATAGCAGGGCCAATAATGATCCTAACAACTAGTGAAAATTTGAAGTAGGTGTCCAATTATCGGTAATGGTTATTGCACAATCTAGCAACTTAGTTGACTATACACTCATACATATGTTAGCAAAGTTATTAAATTCTAACGTAAAGAACGACCGCGTATAAAAAAAGAAAAAGAGCGTGAAATGAGTATTGAATACATTAATTAGCAAACGGATTATTGTAAAAGTACGAGACAATATTGCATCACTATTATGATCGTTTATAACTAAAAATCATTGCTACCTAATTAAAATTAGAAGTAATAACTTCTAGCTTTAGAATAATTACTCATTAAGTAGATACCGATTTTAAAAGTCCATATTGTCATTCATAAATTGCTTAGGCAGATGTTGATACCAGCGCCATTTTTTGCTCTCAAAAACGTGAACGATGGTCTTCCTTAACGTGTATGCTACTTCCATATCAAATTATTAATTCCATGGTTTAGGGTTCAATCGTTACATCAATGAAATAATGGTATTCTTGCATTAAAAACGTCGTTATGGCTGTTCATTCCCTACAACTGCCATTGTCACCTAATTAGTATAAAACTAATAATAAAACAAGTTCGTACTTATATAATATAGGTACATAATGAACAGAGACAAAATTAAGTTACAATCTAATGTCGTATTTTTAACTAACAAAGCCCAATTTAAACCTGTAAAATGTTCTATTAAAGTCGGTTTTGCTATCTTTATCTGTATGTATCGGTACATTTTTCGTCTAAAATGAATATTGGGATCTTGATTATGACAACGGGATTGTTTGCTTATTGTATGTACTTACTTTGATTTTTTATTAATACCAAGTTGCAAAGCCCATCTTATCATTTTACGTTAATTTTAGTAAACTTAGTTTCATATCATATTTTTAGTTTTAGTTAATTGAAGCGTGTTTTATACCATATTTTATTTTAGAATACAAAGGACACTGATCGTTGCACATATTATTGTACCTACTTATGGTGCCCATGTGCAGATAAAAACTAGTTTTACACTATTACGCTGTTTTACCTATCCTTTCGTTTCACAGTCTATTTACAAATTCGATATCCTTTTATTGATATTCAAGTTGCAAATGTCCATTCTGTTGTGCCCATCTTCCTTATCATAATTAAAGTTCAAAATATTAAAATTTGAAATACGATAGTAAGAAATCGGCATTGTATATAGTAAGCTTATCTGGACTATGCAATACATTTCTATTTATAGATTAGCTATGTAGCTTTTTTAAATTATTGTATTAATCATTTTTATATTCCTTATGAAATTTAGTTATTAATGTAATGAACCTCGGAAACACGACCACGACTTTTTGTTGCATATCATTGTGTCAGTAATCTGGATGATCTGAAGATTGAAACACATACAGATAAGTATGGTTTAGGTATATAATAGTGCCTTAGGTGTCTACTTTTATGTTACCGTGGCATAACAGTAGTTACAACGCGAAAAGTCGCCATAAAAACACGCTGTGATCGTGCATTTGTTTTTAGTTGAAGAAGGCCCAAAGTGTCTGGTGTTCGTATTTGGTGGCGTGGTATTATTAACGATGTTAGTCTTATATAACTGCAGGGGTGGCGTAGTGGCTAAGTAAATCGCTTCGCCTCTGCCACTAAGTCGAGTGTTGTGGGTTCGAATCCCATATGGAACCAAAGATTGTGTGATGGAAGTCTGGGTGTTTTACCTCCGTTGTTTGAATGTCTGTGAAGTCCCCCGCAACAAAGGAATAAATTTAACACGGGAGTTGTCTTTTTAAAAACAAGATGTTGTTTCCTTTACAGTAAGAAAATAATTGTTCACCATTTATTAATTTTGCTGTCGAGAAAATAACATCGTTTTTTATTGTACCGTTATTACGCCGCTATGTCGTCAATGTTGTGTTACGTAGGTCACTCGCAAATGCGAAGTATTGCCAAATAAATCATAACATTAAATGGAAACGTTTCACAAGCTTTAATTCGTTTCACTTTGAATGGAATCACTCGCTTGTAACGTGCTGTGGGATTGGTAGGCGGGCATGTTGTTATGCAATTGTGGCCTTAGACCTCACGTTTAGTATAGTATGGGTCAAGGTGTCTAGTTATTTTACTCTACAGTATGTCGCTGGTTCGATTATATACAGAGATATTAAACATTTGCGTTACCTATTAATTTTTCAAGTCTAGTTCTTATATTAAATAGTAACAACAACCACATGGTTTTAATGAAAGTTTAGGTACCTGTAGGTATAGGATCTAAATAAATAAATAAATAAATTCTTTATTGTAACAATAAGTTGGTAACATTTAATGTGTAAGCCCTGATTCCCAAACTAGCGTGAGCTGTGTGTTGGGAATCAGTTTGGAAAAAGAAAGTTTTTTTTAAACAACCTTACTCAAGTGTCTAGTTCAGCTATATTTTTATTAAAAATGTGAACTAGGCATTCGTCTGTAATTATTATTATAAGTATAATGAACGAGTAGTGTATCATATTTAAATTATCATCACGGGTAGATCTCCAGGTCTGTGATATACGCCCTTTCTATTATTATAACAAACCAGCTTTTGCCCGCGGCTTCGTTCGCGTTAATTTAGAATTTGACAATCAATTCGGGTTTTACTCTGCTTGTATTATTATAATTCAATCATGATTCGAAAGACACGTGGCGCCATCTATTATCATAAGAACGTTTTATGTTGTTTTCCTCATGAACAGTAATTTCTTCGGGATGAAAGATAGCCTATGTCCGTTTCTGTACACCTGACAACGTATATGCAAAATTTCAGGATGATCGGTTTAGTCGTTTAGGCGTGAAAAGGTAACAAATAAACTCATTTTCGCTTTTATAATATTACTAGCTTTTGCGCGCGGCTCCGCACGCGTGGTACCTACATCAATAAAAAGTAGCCTATGTCCTTCCCCAGGTTTTAAACTATATCTGTACCAAATTTCATCTAAATCAGTTGAGTGGTTTAGCCGTGAAAAGGTACCTAACAGACAGACAGATAGACAAGAGTTACTTTCGAATTTATAATATTAGTAAGGATATCATATGATATGAGTATATTTAACCGTTGTTGTAGCTGATGCATCATTCTATTTATTAAAATGATAAATGGGACTTATACTCTGTCTAAACTGCTGTAAAAATGTAAAATTATTTTCACGACAACGACTTTAACATCACGTTCTATCTTTAAAATACAATTCTTACTAATTTATAGGAATGCCAATGCATCAAAAATCTAATAAACAAGAAATTGCAATACAGCAACATACAACAAATATGTAGACATTGCTTATTTTAAGACGGTTTTTCTTATTATATAGTGTATCTGGGCAAACAATAATATTATTCGTACAGGGTGCAACACTAGGACATACGTCCCCGGTGTATTATTTTTTTTACCTTTAGTGATAGACGAGCCAGCGGCCCGTCTGATGGTAAGCGGTAACGGACGCTCATGGAGATGTCTGTACCTATCCCCTTTGCAATACAGCAGCAATAAGAACAAGAGTTAAGTCGCTGCCTACTGAAAAAGGGGGACTAGCAACGATCATTCTGCCATTCAGTCTTAACACAAATTTGTTTTAGTGACAAAAACAGACAGAATTGTGGTACGAATACGCTCGGCATTAACTGGGCCATCCCAATTAATGAGGGACCCTGCCGAGTAGGACACCAATACCGCGGATGGGACAGAATATCGACGACTTGTGAAGCCAGTCAGTCAGCCAGTTCCCCTGCATTGTAACCCTAAGGTTACAATCAGCATGACTGATAATATAACACTATTCTTGTTTTAGAGTATGTACGATTATAATGTACAAACTAATAACTCTAAAATTATACTTTATTTAATGGACAAATTCATTAAGCTTAGCCGTGTGAATATAAAAATACCTACGCTGGATAATTATGTTCGAAGTTATACGATTGATGTTACGTCATATAAACTCCACTCGCGGATGTCTATAAAAACATTTAAGCCTCCTTTTGCTTTCTCGCGGCCTGGTAAAAATACAACTGGACGTGTTAACTTTCACTATTCATTGCCTTCTTATCTACTCACGTAAAAGTTACCGATCTACGTCCAATAGTGTTATGTAGATACCTACTGCTTATGATATGACACGTTTTAGCAGTTATCTTTTAATAGTGACTCATTGTTACGTGTCATAAAAATGTATACACTATATAGTGTACAATGTACATACACTATGTATGTAGATGCACTATGGGTACTACAAATTGTCGGAACAGTTCCATACACTTGTAACTAGTTTACGTAAAATTTATAAGCTCATTATGCATGAAAGTTGACTATACATTTATTTCCTACACGCAGTATAACGCATCCTACAGTTACGGAATCTCTAAGATGTAAAGCTTTCCTTCATACATTTTGTATAGCGGCCTTTCAGAAATTGGCGCACCCTATAGATTTGGATCCTGATGCTAATTAGCCGAGATTATTTGTCTTCAATTTTCAACTCCGTTTTCTAGTATCTTACTAATGGCAGGGCAGGTTTTTTGTGCGGTATATACATAATAATTATGTTCATGGCAGATAGCATTGTTAATTAACGGAACATGCTGCGTGTCTACCAAAAGTACCTACAACAAAGCCATTCAACATGTAATAATGATGATGTACCTATTCATAAATTAATGATGTTTGTAAACTTGAAAATTATTCTATATATTGGAAATTATTATGTACCTACAGTCGCGGATTATATCACGAATTATTTCAAATTACTTAGTTTTGCCTGGCGCGACGGTTTGCATGAGTTACTATGTAGAATTGGTATCAATGAAAACAAAATAGATACCATAATATGCATAATATTCGTAAATTATATATCTACAGAAAATAAGCTGATAGTAGGTACCTACTTGCACAAAAAGTGAACTAAAAACATCTCTCAAATAGGACGCTTTCTTATTGTTCTTAAATCAAAATTGGTGTAACAAAATCCCTTGCAAAATTGTTAATATCTTAATAGATCAATCGATAGCTATCTCTTTCACGGAAGTGTTTTCCATATGTATTGCGCCACCGTTTAGTGCAAATTGACAACACAAGTGCAGTTAATTAATCACAAAGTAGCTTGGATCAGATATTCGACGTTTTTTACTATGAAAGTGACAGTTTTACTATTATACCTACATTATATAATAGGTAGTTATCAATTATGTAAAGTGAATATTCAATAGGACGGTATATTTCGAAAGTTGTCGAATAATATATACAGCTTGAGTAAACTACCTATTGTATTTGCTTTTTTTTATTTATTATTTATTTTTTTAAAGACATCACAGCAGTGTTCAAGTCGTGTCGCAAGGACTTAGCGTTTACGGACGAAATACAGGATCAGAATTTATGATTCACACAAATAATTGCCCCGTGTGGGTTCGAACACACAACACGGCGCAGCGGCAACGGCGACCGCTGCGCCGTCCGTAAAGTCGTTATGCCGTTCGTACAAACGAATGAATAATTGAATTAGTAATTAGGTTAAACGAAAAGATTTTCCATTTCAGTTTAGTTTATAACAATTTGATTGAAGACAAATAGGAAATCAATATTGGTATACTATCTTGATAAGCTTAACAACTTCGTCACAATTACTAATTTAAATATCTAGAAGATATAGCTATCGTCTAGGTATTTAAATTTGTAATTTATGTTGAATCGTAAACGATTTTACCGGACTGCATAAATTTTTGCATTAGTGAAATCGCGTATAGGTACGTAACTTTCTAATGTGAGCCAACTAAACTAGTATTAAACTAAATACCTATATAAACAATATTGAAATAACAGCATTTCTGTAATGATGGACAACGAGAAACTAAACTGATTATCTACGCACACATCTGCCATTATGTTCCTCTGTTGGATAAATAAACTTGCAAAAATACTTGTAATAATTAATACCTATTTATAATAATTGTAGACTAACGACGTATACTTTGAGCTTGTAATCTGATAATGTAGGTAGGTATGTCAAGAGTAACATCGTCACAATAATTCATGGAAAGTCGGATCATCGCAGTTCGACAAGGATATACAGTCTAATATTAAATAATAATGTAAAATAACAATAGTGTAAAATGACTATACCTACTTATTAATTAATAAATTATATTAATTGAATACATGTACCTATAAGACTAATTATGTTTACTTTGGAATTGAACCCATTATTATGCATTTTAGACTTTAATACTAAATACAGTGTAACATTTTTTTTGTATTAATCGTTTTTTTTTGTATTTTAATCGTTGATTGCCTTATTTTAAATGTACATTTTCTTTGTTACAGCAATGCTGTTGTTAGAGAGTGACATGTTTATGGATGCCTTGAATGCTTCAGCTACTAACAAAAAAGATCCCAAGAAAAGAAAACGAAGAACTAGTGGATCTAAGGACGGCAACCCTTCGAGTGACGGCTCACCACCGCACACCCCAACATCAATGACTAGTCCAAGCAGCGAAAGTAAATCAGTACCACCAAGATTTTATCAAGATACTCTAGAGGCAGAGGAGAACAAAGAAAAAGTTGCAGAGAAAACTCCTGAAAATAATGAAAATCAAGAAACAACTGTACCCGAACCAGAGGATGAAGAAAAAATGGATACAACTGAACCTCATACATTAACTATTAATGGACTTAAAGGCGTTTTATGTTACCATAAACGTAAAGGGCCTAAAAAGAGCATTAAATGGAAACCAGATTCTGAATTAGAAGAAATTCAGTACTTTGAACTTGACGAAACTGAAAGAGTTAACGTAACAAAGACCTTTACAGACATGAAACATTTAGAAAGGATTCATGAAAGGGAAGCTTTCCAAAAAGGAAGAAATCTTAGTAACGATGATGTTATGGAGGAGAAAACTAGTTGGAGACCATTGATTCCTGTTGATGGCGGTGGACAAGTACAGGTTGAACATGGTAAAAATAGCAAAGAAAAAGATATACAGGCGATACGCCAGAAGGGAACTTTACAACCACTTTACTTCTCCAAAGCTATGATCCCTGACTCTGCTCTTGAACCGGATCCTGAAACGCATCTTTATTCCGAACCTACTATAATACCTCTAGAAGATGTCACAGGTAATCAGGATAACATAAGCGATTTTAGAAATATGCCTTGGCCTGAACCTAAAGGTAACGCTCCTCCGCAATCAGCCAACATGAATGTACCTGCCATGTTTCCAGCACCTGTTAATCAGTTTCCGAACAGTTTTCCTAACCCACAGTTTCCTGTTGTTCCTCCTGGATTCCAAGCTGGTAACATGGTACCGACTGAATGGCAGAACGGAGTACCACCACATATAATGCCAAATGGCATGCCGGGTCCCATGCCCCCTGGAGCAATTCCTCCTGGAAATATGCCCCCAGGATTAATGATGCCTCCTGATAATATGATGATGTCACCAGATATGTTTGGTGGACCGAACCCTATGTTTCCTGTACCTCCTGACGGTTTTAATATGCAGCAGAACATGTTTCCAATGGACTTCAATATGTCAGGACCTCAAGGTCCGCCGGGTCCAGATGGTTTTCCTGGTCCCGGGAACTTCCGAGGAGCAATGCGTGGTCGTGGTGCCGGTGGACATTGGCGCGGGAAAAATGCCGGTAACTGGGACGGGCCGCAACGAGGCAGGGGTGGGGCACGTGGCGGTCGTAAAGCAATATGCATATATTTTCAGCGAAAGGGATCATGTCGACAAGGTGATAATTGTTCGTTCTTGCATCCAGGGGTTAACTGCCCATTTTAAGGACTACGGACTTTGTTAGTGTTGTCGTTGTGTGATATTGGAGTTTATTATAAATAGTAAAGAAACTGTTAATTAATATAATTTTACTTTAAGTCATTGTTGTAGAGTTAGAGACTCGAAAAAGACTGCTAAATGTAAATAAGTTAATTATTGTAAATATGTACGTGTAAATATGTAAAGATAACATAAGCGTTTATACGAAATACAAATATAAATTTTATAAAAAAAGTCTTCATTTTATTCTATACCTATATTCATAAAATCTGCCATCTTGATTCCGTGGTTTAGCCGTAAACATGAGGACCCAGATTCGATTTTCGGGTCGGGTAAAGTGTTATTTGGTTTCCCTGTTAGACAATTTTGAGTAGCTCAGTGTGTAAAATATGCCTGATAGACGCTCCCTCTATCAAGGTCCTTAACATCGGCAATCCGACACTATCGGAAGAGATCAGGCGAAGGGCCAACGTCCACTCTAACCTAACCTTACTCCGGCGTGCTATTGTGAAACTCTAGACAGAAAACTAAAAACTTTTGTTGGCCCGACCCGGTATTCAAACCCGAGACCTTTTGCACAGCAGTCGCATCCATTACTGTGGTGCCTCTAAAGCAGTCCCTCTTATACATAGTAGGTACTAATCTTTAGCGGTACTTATGTGAAAATAATGTGTGTATTTTTATGACAAGCACTAGTAATCATTTTTAACCACGGACACAAACATAAATCACATAAGTTTTTATCCCGTGTGAGGATTGAACGCACAACACTCGTCGCAGTGGCAGTGATGAGGTGACCACTACACCGCCTGTGCAAGTTATTAAGGTAAGTAATAGAAACTACATTAATACCTCTAATCTAAGCTTTATTCCTTTGGCAATAGAGGCGTAAATCAGTGATATTTTAAAACAAAACAAGGAATATTGACCCGTAGCTTTGATGTTACTACCAGGTATACTAATCTATGGTAACTACGGCATTAGGTATGTCGAATTTCTTGACTAGAGTTTAATGAACTTTCACAGCATGACGTGTCTTGCAAATGTTTATGATAATTACTTTGTTAATTATTCAACTTAATCATTACTGTAGTATTGTATTCTACATCAGGATAGATACATACAATAAATATACTGACTAGCTTTTGCCCGCGGCTTCGGTCAAGTAAAAGTAAGTTAGGTTATTTTAGTAACAGTACTTACTTTTTTAAATTAAAATATAGATTATGTTACTCGGTGATAATATAACTTTCTAATGGGTAAAGAATTTCTAAAATCGATCGATTAGTTTTTGCGTTAAGGCGAGGATTTCCGAGCGCTCAAAGGTTTTGGGGCCCCCCGCTTCACCGGTTCGCGCGTACGCCAACGTCCATAATTACGATGAGTCGGGCGCTATGCTACTCGCGAGTGCCGGTGACGTAGGTAGGGTGGTGGCACCAATCATCGGCCGTGTCAACTTTTTTTTTACTTTGACTGCTTGTAATTTTTACGTTATTAGCTTAATTTGCTTTCTTGCAATGCCTTTTTTGGGTAGAGGGATACTGAAACTCGGTTTGGGTAGAACATTTCTAAGCTGTGATACTATGCATTCTTCATAGGCGTGACAATGATAGATAATACGATAATAATATTATTAAGTGTCCATGAAAACTACGTAAATATAACAATCAAACCGTATTCCATGTTTGGTAATAGTGTGGTAATAGTCAATAGGATTATTGAATACTAGCTTCTGCCCGCGACTTCGTCCGCGTGGAATAGTTACTTTGGGCTAACGCTGACTTTAACCCGCGACTTCGTTATACTTAGTTAGCTGCGATGTTATTTTAGAACTGCGATATCTCCTAAGATATTCATTGAAATCGAATGATGTAAAGGGCAATTTTGTTTTAAATTAAATACTTGTGATAAATAACGTATTTATTTGGATAAGGATTAATATCATGTTTATAAGAACACCTTCGCAAATAATGCATTATTTTAGAACAAATTTGGTTAGCATAAAAAAGGTTATAGTGAGCCAACCTTAAAAGATAGACATATGCCGTCGCGGAATTTTTTTTAGAACTTTTAAAGGGGAACAATTCTATAATACATGATTTTTGCGAAACTTAATTTCAATGAATATCTTAGTAGATATAGCAGTTTTAAAATAACGTCGCAGCAAAATAATTACCCATTACCGACTTACAAATGATGTTTGTCCTGGTTTATTTTGCGTGATTTTAAATTAGCACTGTAGGTATATTTATACAATTTTGTTCAATGGTTCTTATGTGGTTCGTGGATTTAACAAAGAAAGATTCAGCTCCTTTAAAATTGTATTATAGGTGCCTACGACCCACTCTCTCTCTTATGTGACGCAGACGAAGTTGCGCGGGTCAGCTATCTATACTAATATTATAAAGCTGAAGAGTTTGTTTGTTGGTTTGAACGCGCTAATCTCATAATAGCCTATTTAGGTATCGAGGAAGGCTATAGGCTATATAACATCAGGCTACGACCCACGGGGGTGGCGCAGTAACGATAAACGCGGGTGAAACCGCGGGAACATCTAGTACCAAATAACATCACAACCCACGAGGGTGGTGCAGTAAACAAAAATACCACAACGCGCAGGTATAACTGCGGATAATATTTGTATTTATTTAGGTAGGCAGGTGGTACCTACCTATAAAATTCGCTCGTATTGCTTTTATGCACATCTCACATTTTTATTCCCGTATACCTACCTAATATAATAATAATGCTATAAAATAATGATTCAAGTCCTATACAAATATGATAGGTAGTGTTTAGTAATTTTCAAATAATGGTAGGCAACCTACCTTTTACATATGTTTAGCCTACGTAAAGCTAAAGATGACAACCTTGATTTTCTTTTATTTTATTGCCCATTTCTACACTCGTCATCTACAAATCAATAATGGACTTGCACTGGTAAGTGGTACCTAACTATGCTGTTGTTATCAAGGCCGTTATCTCGTCCAATAATCAAAACTATGCTAATTATATATATATACACTCTTATTACTAAAAATGTATAATACCTATTTACAAACTAAACCTAGATATAATATATTTATCAATAAGTGATGACATTCGTAACTGACGATAAAATTATTTGTAATTCTGCGGTGCGCTCTGCAAACTAGCGATACATCCTGTCCCCATTACATCCCGCTCGCGGGAGTGCAAGACGCTAGAGAGAGCGCGGCGGCTAGTAGGAAATCACATATTTTCGGCATTATATTTATGTATATTATATAATGCATATTGTGATGCCCGACAAATAACCGTTTTTACATGACCTTTCTTTTGGTATATTTTTGAAAATTCAATTCCCAATATAACTCAAATAAAACACGAAAAATGCTTAAATCAGACCTATCTTCACGATTTTTTTCGATCGTATAAAATGTCAGTAATCGTGTTTCGAATGCCCGACAAATTAAGATCTAATGCTGTAAAATAACATATATTTTTTTCAGAATTTAAATCTATGTTATTTACAAATAAAACGCGTTTAAGCACGCTAGATAACACTGTACTTTGGGAAATCCTCGCCTTAAATCCTTACAAACAAACAGAAAAACGAATCTTTCCTCTTTTTAATACTTATTAGTAGTAGGTATAGATTTAACAGCTCCTGCGGTTAATTCCAGTATGATAGAACTTAAACGAGTTCAACGCTCGGTACTAAAGATGATGTTAAAAATACCCATGCGCTTTCCTACTGAGTAGGTACCTACCTACCTACTTACTATATGATGAGAATAAAGTCTAAAAAGTTCGTCAATAGTTTATTCTTACTTACTTCTTGACAAGCTATGGTAGTAGAGCCTCGCTGATTTCAGCATGAATCGGCCGGTTCGACCGGGAAAGGACTACCCTCTCACAGAATATCGACGTGAAATAGCAGTATTCCTACTGTTGTGTTTCGTTTGGTTAGTGAGAGTGCCGAAGCTCCAGTCACCCTCATTCCCCCTTCCCGCTCCTTCTCCTTCCCACTTCCTTTTTCTCTTCTTCCTTTCCTAAGTGTGGTTCGGGGTCGGTGCGGGGCTCGAGGCTAGCGAGGTGTGATGCCTGGTAGGTCCAAAGGGCGTGGAGGTCCGTGCGGGGTACAGGGAGACCCGGTGGGAATGGTTTACGTTGGCCACCTTCCGATTAGTAGGGGGCCCGAACCTGGGTACATCCTGCTCGGGAGGCTGTCCCGCCAACCGGCGAAAATCCCGTCAGGTAGTCGTCGTGCCGAATTGGGAGACCGGAGTGGACACGGCGGCTATATGCGGGGGGGGACACCGCCCTTCCGTGCTTCGTATCGGCGTCTTGCATAACTCGTGGGCCTACCTCGCACTAAGACTTTGCTCTTTCTTTGGGCACCGCCTCGACCTCAAACCATGCATCAATTCATATCCCCTCTCGGATAAATTATAAAAACTATGTAAGGTAAGAAAAAGAGCAAATTTTCTACGGCGGACACCCCTTCCACATTTCTTGTGGATTTCTGCAATGTCAGGGATTTACACAGTAACCTCGATGTCGTCCATCACCATCTCGAGACGGTGCGGCCTGTCCTGCTCTTTTTAATCGAGACGCAGATATGCGCCTCGGACGTCATTTCGTACTTAAAATACCCGGGCTACGAGTTGGAGCATTCTTTCCGTCGTAAAGCCGGGGTATGCGTGTTCGTCAGGGTTGATATCTGTTGCCGCCGCCTTCGGGGCCTCGAGCATCGGGACCTATCAATTTTATGGCTACGTGCTACGTGTAGACCATAGGGTCTTACACGAGTTTACGCATGCCTTTACAGGTTCCTTGCCAGTGATTCGGAGTGAACTCAGCTACTTGAGAACGTCCAAGAGGAGACTGTACCAAATATTGGAGGGATACCCATCCGGGGAGTTAGTAGTCCTTGGCGATTTTAACGCTCACCACAAAGAGTAGTTGGGATCCCGGACTACCGATTCCGTGGGTCAGGCTCTCTCCAATATGGCCTCGTCCTATGGCTTCTCACAACTAGTGTTACATCCTACCCGTATCCCAGACAACGAGAGCTATGAACCTTCTTTGCTGGATCTTTTGCTGACTATATATCCACTAGGATACAGGGTGGAGGTCGATGCTCCTCTGGTATCATCGGATCACTGCCTTATCCGCAGTGCAGCCCCTGTTACGCGACCAGATCCCTCTTCAGTGACTGATTACCGTAGAGTCTGGCGATACAAGTCAGCAGATTGGACCTTCCCAATCTGCTGACTTGTATCGCTTTGCTTCTCATCCGAAGATCCTGGCACTTGTGCTGACTGCATCACAGATGTCCTCCACCAAGGGATGGAATTATTCATCGCTTCTACCAAAATAGCTGTGGGCGGAAGACATCTTTCAGGGAGTCGTGCTTTTTGGGCGCTCGCCAAGGCTGCGCAAGGAAATTTTTGCCAGGTCAGTCTCCCACAACTGCGTAAGTCTGATGCCAGTCTGGCCCATAGTGCAAAAGAGAAGGCCAATCTTTTGGTACAACTCTTTTCCTCAAACTCGACTTTGGATGATGAGGGAGTCACATCACCTACCATCAAAAGGTGGGAGAGTTCTTTGCCTGAAATCCGCATCAAGCAGCATGCGGTTAGGCGTGAGCTCGAACTCCTGGACATCCATAAGTCGACTAGGCCTGCAGTGGTACTCAAGACGTGCGCCACTAAGTTGTTTAAATGCGCCTATACCGTCTTTCCTACAATTCCAACAGGGTTCCATCTTCGTGGAAGGTCGCTCATGTTCAACCGATCCCGAAAA
Organism: Catocala sponsa; assembly: GCA_963564715.1. Classification (NCBI taxonomy): domain Eukaryota; kingdom Metazoa; phylum Arthropoda; class Insecta; order Lepidoptera; family Erebidae; genus Catocala; species Catocala sponsa. The sequence continues at coordinate 17,033,658 of OY751331.1, forward strand.
GGGGTGACTAGTCGGATCCTTCAAACTACAGGCCGATAGCGATTTCTTCCTTGCTCTCCAAAGTTATGGAGCGGTTAATAAACCGCCATCTGCTGCGGTACTTTGAAGATTATCAGCTGATTAGTGAACGCCAATATTTGACAGGGTCTGGCATAGGGCTCTTCTATCGAAGATACCATTTTATGGAATCGCCGAGGGAATCTGCAAATGGATTGCCAGCTTTCTGGATGGTCGGAGCATTACAGTCGTCGTTAATGGATGCAGCTCCAAAACCAAAACCATTAACACTGGTGTTCCTCAAGGCTCGGTGCTCTCCCCACCGCTGTTCATCAATGACTTGTTGTCAATCGAGAACATACATTGCTATGCGGATGACAGCACGGGTGATGCGCGTTATACCAGCTATGTCCCTCGGAGCATGATACAGGAAAGACGAACATAACTTGTGTCTGAAGTCGAGGACTCACTAGGGCGGGCCTCCGAATGGGGTGAACAGAATTTAGTTCGATTCAACCCCTCAAAGACACAAGTGTGCGCGTTTACTGCCAAGAAGGACCCTTTTATCATGGCGCCATAGTTCCAAGGAGTTACTCTCCGTATCTCCGAAAATATTGGGATCCTCGGCGTGGAAATCTCGAATAAAATCCAGTTTGGGAGTAACTTGGAGGACAAAGGTAAATTAGCGAGCAAAAAGGTGGGTGTACTAAACAGGGCGAGGCAGTACTTCACACCAGGTCAACGTCTTGTACTTTACAAAGCACAGGTCTGGCCACACCTGGATTACTGCTCACATCTCTGGGCAGGGGCCCCCAAATACCAGCTCGACCCACTTGACTCCCTACAAAGACGGGCAGTTCGAATCATCGATGATCCCAATCTCACGGATAGATTGGAGTCGTTGGAGCAACGGAGAGACTTTGGGTCTCTCTGTGTGTTCTACTGACTCTTTCACAGGGAGTGCTCTGAAGAACTGTTGGATTTGGTACCAGCGGCCCCTTTCTATCACCGTACCACTCGACAACGAAGCAGGGTTCATCCATATCAACTGGAAACGTTCAAATCCAAGACGGTACGCTTTCAGCGACCATTTCTCCCACGTACGTGCAAGCTCTGGAATGAACTGCCTGCTTCGGTGTTTCCCGAGCGCTATGATATATCCTTCTTCAAACGAGGTTTAAGAGTTCTTCTTTCACGGTATCGTACGGTCCATGAGCAGCGGTTACCACTTTCCATCAGGTGGGCCACTTGCTCGTCTGCCACCAAAGGCGATAAAAAAAAATCAACCATCGGGCCGCGGCCCGCCAGGCACGGTCAATCAGCCTGGTCGGGGGATCCTCCCTTTGTGTTGGAGGGAGTTCACACCCTGTTCCTCCACATTGGCGTGCCTGACGGGCCGTGGCCCGACGGTTGATGTCGGGAGCTTGTATAATACTTGTTTGTCGCTGGGTAAATGTCACTTGTGCGATTCAGCATTGTGTGATGTCATTTTCAGCGCGATTGTATATAGCGCCATCTGTTGGATTGAGGCTTCACTCCTTCATCTGTGCAGAGTAGCCACATACCTAATCAGACACTTGGCTGAAATCAATAACTTACTTAGTAAAATCTATACCTGTATTATTATTATTATTAAGAAGAAATATTTGTTTGTAATGTATAAACTCTGAAAGTACTGAACCAATTTTAATCATTCTTAAACCATTAGACAGCTTCTTTATCCTGAAATAACGTAAGCTATATAACATCAAGCTACGGGTACGGAATAGTAATCATAAACGTAGATAGGTAAAACCGCATGAGACAATTAGGAAAGAATAAAAGACACTTGATTGATGAATCTGATATTATTATATCATGCAACAGAGAACTATACAGTCACATATACCTACACACATGCGCGCTCAGGTCAATTTAAACTGCAAACTGCAAACATCAACTCATACGCACACGCACTTACATATACACCACACTATTAGTTTAAAAAAACCGAAGTACTGATTTGTTAATTTAGTCTTACCAATCCTTTCTTATCAGTTTTAACGTAATTATTATGATAATTTAAGAACCATACATAAATTCATCTTGCTTAACAAGCCAGTTACAGGCTACATTTACAATAGGCAAGTGGGTATATACCTACATACTATAGAGGAAACGTAAATGTAACCGGCTGAGAATGTTTAAATAGTTTTTTGGGTTTCGGCAACACAAGTCAGAGTGGAAATAAGTACTTACCTACCTACCTATACCAGCAAAAATATTGTTTATGATAAAATCTTTCTACAAAGTGATTCGATTTCTTTGGGGTTTCGCTTAAAGCCGAAAACACCTCGGAATGTAAAACTTTGGCCATAGGGTAGCCACTTAGAGATAATAAATAAAACATATTTTATGAGAAATAAAATGTTTAATACAAATTAATGTGCAATTGAAATATTAATTTATTATAAAAAAACTATCATTGTCATTAGTCTAAGTAAAACTGTTGTGTATTAGTCTAAGTAAAACTCAAGCAAAAAACAATCTTAAAGATTTGCTAACTCTATTTTTTTTATAATTGAACAAGTAGTGGCCAATTTTATCACCAGTGTAAGAAATTATGTTTATATTTTTTGTAATAGCTTACGAATTTACCTGCATGTAATGCAAACCGCCAAAAATGACCATAGAACAGTTAATAATAGTTACAAGATGTTCTGCTGATCGATGTGAGTTATATGTCCACATCGTATAAAAAGAAAGATTACATGTTTGATCAGTACGTGCACAGAGGAAAGGTAAGTTACAATTTACATTGACATTTTATTTTGTATTTTGTATGTTAATACTATTGGAAAGACAGCATTTGGAAAGATTGATCTACTGTTGATTATTATTAATATTTCCTTTTCAATTAAAGTAGGTACGTCAATTTTAGAATTTCTTTTTTCATGAATTTTTATGGTATGTCAATATTCAAAACCATTTGTTGTCTTCTTAATTTTATTACATTTCGACTGTGTACAATCAATAGTATTTTCGCTGAATCAGTATCAAAACAATATCACTTGCACAAGATCCTAAGGGCTGCATAAGCTCGCAAACACCCCTTTTGAAAAGATGGAATACAATACAACATTTACGTCGACATAATATAGAATTTTAGAACATTTATTTTAAAATACATTTTCTTCTTGCCTGTTATTGATGTGCGAACATTGAGGGTCCTTTGATATATTTTATCTTGTTAGACTGAGTACTTATTTGCACTTGAAACCACATCATGGTAATAAAACAATCACAAGACTGCAATTCACATTATATTTTTCTAATTCAACTAATGAGTAAGTAGGTAATTTAAATTAAACTACTTTCGGATTGTATTGCGTTGTTTATTTAGCACTTTTATTATTTATTTTCGAAACTATTACACTACTACTGTTAAACTTTACTACTATTTGAGCCACTAATTATTAAAACTATTTACATTTAAGTTTAGGTACCTACTCTTTTCCTGACGTTTCGGTTGCTTTTCAGCAGCCATGTTCACGGCGAGACTTAGATATATTGGTTCTCTCAATGTCTTGAAGTGTAGTTCTTGTGTAGTTATACCTGAACATAATTTAATTATTGGTGTTTTTGCTAATTCCAGTTTTAAAGGGCAACTTGGGAATTTGGTAGTGGCCGTTATAATGGTTTATATAAGGATGTTGGAATATTTCATATGGATCCTTTAAGGATTATAAATATGGATCAGATATCAAACTGCTTATGGTATGATGATTATTATTAAGGTTGAATTTGCGTTTAGTTATTTAAGGATGGCGTAGTGGTTAAGGTGATCGCCACTGCACCGAGTGTTATAGGTTCGATACACACACGGGATAAAAAGGGGAATGCCAATATTAGACCCAGAGGTGCACAAGAAATTGGCTATACTAAAAAAATATATTAATATTTATCCTAGTTTTTCCTTGTATTTATTATTCTGTACAAATCGGTAATATTTTCTAAAATATTAAACAAGAAAACGACTAAACTATGTAATAGAACTTGGAAGCAAGTACATTAACGTAAAAATGTTGCCATTACACAAAATATGTTGACAGGTAATTAATCGAAATGGTAATTTACCATTGCTATCATTGATAATTGCTATATTATATAATTATTATATTAATCGTTCATTTCACTTTTTATACAAAAGTAATACAAAACCTAATAATAATTATTAGTTTTATTTTTACAAGATTGCTTTGATTAATTAAAGTATTATATATATTGTACTATTATCGATGTATCGAAGTTTTGTGTTTATTATGGAAACACCATCTCTAACTTGTATGACGCTGGAAAACGTAAATATTAATATAATTGCTTGTTTTGCAACTCCATTGTGACGGTTAGTGTTTATTTATTGCGGTTAATATCGACGACTTTTACCTATAAGCTATAAAACTGCAATGTATTCTGTTTTATTTAATTCCTAATAGATTGTACTCATAAATAAATTAAAATAATGTGTAAAATAATATAGCACATATTTAATATAAATTTTATTGATGAAATATACAAAAGTTTTGATAACTTTAAAATGCCAAGTTTTTTGTTAATCACTTTTTATGCTAATTACTTATTGGCATTGCTTACTATTATTATCATTAGCCTTAATAAGTGTGCACTATGGGCCCGAATTACTATGGCGTCTTGGCTAGCCCCTTTGTGTGGTCCGCAAATAGTTGTGCCGAGTCTGGGTGTTCTTTGTACCCGTTGTTTGAATTTTTGCAAAATTCCCTGCGACACAGAATTTTTTCTAGAGCGGGCTTTGTCTGAGAATAAAAAAAATACTTGTGTCAACTAGTATTATATGTATGCGTTGTTTCAACATCAGGCGTAATTTTGTACAGCACCATCTCTAGTTGTCGGTCTTATTTGTCTGTATAGAGCTGCAACGTCAGTCCTTTCTAAGCCGGAATGTCGATAGATGAGTTAGCCATTGAAGCTGAAGAGAGAGCTTGTGAAATATGTCACTAGTTCCAAAATGTTGGCACTGTATGCAGTTGCAGTATATAGCCTCGCGAGTCGAGCCCTAATGCGGTGCGCGGTATATATGGCCCAGTGAGTCAGGGTAATTACTCAGCAGTGGAGGTACTACCATGACTCTGGAGGATGCTACGTAGTAGCTGATTACTGCGTTGACAGCGAAAGAAGCGTACATAAACCGTGTACAAAGATGTTTTGCCTAGACGCTGAAGAGGCCGTAGAAATAGGCTTGCGCGTTCACTGCAAGTTAGTGGATGCCCTGATGAGTTCGAGGATGCTAATAAAATCTGGCCTGTATTCAAAAAGAGCTAAATGACGTTTTTTTTTGTTTTTTGTAGTACTGATACAAAAACTATATTATAATTGTCGAAAACGTATAGGCATATCAACACACCACTGCTCGCTTAACAAACACATTTTAAGGACATTATCGACAGCACCTATGCAGGGGTTGCATGGAGATTAAGGAGGTCTTGGTTCATGTGTCTTAACTAGGGTTGTTGCCAGAATCAGTATCAGTATTCGCATAGACAAATGTTCATTATTTATGCTGAAGTTCTTGACGCATTACGTTATAAGTAATACAAAAAGTTTATAATGCCCTTTCAAAATTGACTCCAAAGTTCTTTCACCCAATCCGATCAACGTTCTTAGCGTTTGATATGAACGTTGGTCGGAGTAGGCAGTTACATTCAGCAGGGCTAGAATAATATATAAATTATATTATTCTTCTCAAAACAAAAACCAAAAAACAGCACAGTTACTATAAATACCTTTAATAAAGTCCAATACTAATAATTAAAATTGTTATTATGGATAGCAGGATATGCACAAGGTACCTACTAAATTATTTATCAATATGTAGGTACTAATCTAAACTATTTACTCATCTAGTATAGCATTGATTTTTTTTTATTTTGTTAATCTTTATAAAATTAGCATTGTTAGGTTGTACATTTGTACTTATTTTTCTGTCTTATTAAGATTTCAGTGTTAGTCTAAATTCAGTGTTAGCACCCGCTGTCGTCAATACCAAAATATCAATATCAGCATCACCTGATGTAAAAATACTGCGAATTCGTGAGTCATTAGTCAATGCCATTGATGGCTCAAGCTTGTGCAGTGTAAAACTTAAAATTAAAATGTAGCCACTGATCAATATCGGTCAACTATTGCTGTTATGGACAGGGCTGAACACTTATGATGTCAATAACTACTATATTCATGATAGATTTCTTCTGAAACGAGGAGTTTATGTTTCGTTTCAGAAGAAATCTTCTTCTGAAACGAGACATAAACTCCTCAGAACGCAGTTCGCCACTTTATATTTAATATATAAAAATCTCGTGTCACGATGTATGTTCAGGATAGACTCTGAAACTACTGAACCGATTTTGATCAAACTTCGTAACTATCTGTAATTTGGTCCAACTTTAAAGATAGGATAATTTAAGCTTATTTTTTTCTTTTTTTCGTGTTTACAAGACAACGTCTGTCGGGACAGCTAATGTATAATATATAAAATACATAGATGTATATAGAATTTTAAAAAATAAATATTAAAGTTAGCAACATTATTGTTAGCAGGGCAAGCCCCGTCGTATCAACATTAGTAGTGTTCAAATCCGCTATATTAAGATACCACGCTACGGACTAGAAACTATATTTTTCTAGCGCGCTATTTTATATGCAATGTTATAAACAGCTGCGCGGGCATGCTAGTAGCGTCACAGAATATGGTAGCATGGAGCCGTGGAGAATATAACCTTGAAATGCGCTACTTTAACTGTGGGGCGCGTAAAAATATATTATCTAATAAGTAATAGGCAAAATAAATTCAATGAACTCTCCTTCATACTTTTGAGGCTTAGGACTATCTATAATTGATTGACTGTGACTACTGAATATTAATAATGATAGGTTCTATAATAATAAAGTAATTATAGTCGTATTTAAAAGTTAATTAATACGTAAATCGCATGAGCTGGCCGGAATAGCATAGTAACGTAAACAAAGATAATACGTCATACAGCGAGCGGTAGCACGCGGCGACGGACTAGCGTATCTACTATCTAGCGCGCTAGACGTCGCTCGCCGCTCGCGCTGGCAAGTCATCACGCAGCGTGCTGGTCGTTATACCACTCTATGCATAACAGAATAGGCATATATAGCGCGTCGCTATATCAAGCGCCGAGATTGAAACGATGTAGCACGCTCTATGCGTTGAGTAGATATAGCGTGCTACGTTATGACGCCATATACTATATTATCCACCACTAATCAACATGTTTTGATTTTTGACAGTTTGACACTTGACAGCCAAGTTCTTTATTCTTAGTTCAGTTTAGTCAAGTCAAGTCAACTGGTTTTAGATCGAGAGTAAAACGGATTCATTACGTTCTCTTTGTGCGGATCATTTGAAATTGAAAACAATGTTTATCTTATAGTATCTGTACCTATTTCCTATTTTGATATTTTGGTGCGTGTATAAAGTATTTTATTTTATTAAATTTATTGTTTGTTATTACTAACAAGATGCAACGCTGGTTTTTTTTAGTTGATTCTAAGCAACCAAAATACAAACCTCCTGACAAAGAACCCGTAAAAAAAGAACCAATGGCAGAACTACTATCGCAACAATGGGTGTTTGCCGTATCTGCTGCTAATACTGGCCCCAAAGAAAAAGTATTTATTACGGGAAATACTCCAGAACTCGGTGAGTGGGATTACAAGAAAATAGTTTTTCTTGAAAATGAAGAGAGCACTGGTATATGGTCGAAAACTTTAACTATACCCAATACTTGTGATATTTTATATCGTTATGGTATAGCTTTGATTAACGAAGAAACCAATGATGTCATAATTCGCCAATGGGAAACCAGCATACAGCCACGAATCATTAAAGAATCTATGTTACATCCAGTTACTGACAAATATGGGGAATTTGATGGCAAAACCAATGTGACAACAGGTTGGCTCACTAATCAGACAGTGCTGCAGTTTAAATTTGTTAACAATCCACTAAAATTGAGGAGTCGTTATTCAGGAAGGTCTATGTTTATCAAAGTCACTCCTGTAAATTTATGCTTTGGGAATGAGCCACATATAGATGACTCCTCAATTAGCACAGATACGCTTGATACACTGACCCCATCAGGAGTGCTTGTTGAGATTTCTACACTTGACAATGATCCATCACTTTGTCTTCTAAAGCCTCAGGATCAGTTTGGAAGGGAATACAGGCCAGATGATGTGTTTATAGTAAACATGACAGTTCAAGACCATAAGGCTCTTGCATACCTTTTGGATTTCTATTCCTACAGTAGTCATGCTTCACCTGAATCACTCCCATGCCATGTAGGCTATACATATGTATTACCAAATATGTTCAACACTTCTGTGGGTGGATTAGAGTTACCTGTCACTTGCAATATTAAACATCGCCCCTTAGGAACAGTTAAGATTGAATATTTAATTATTAATCCAATGTATGAGAACCTTAACAACTTTCAAGTGTCATATGCTAAGTATTGGAATCAGAACTGGACTGGCTTAGAAGTTGGACATCGTGGTTTGGGTGCCAGTTTCAAAACAAAGTAAGTTTCTTCTGTTTTGTTATTAGAGTATACACTATTAAACTATTTGTCAGTAATACAGTTCATACCAGAGTTACTAACTGTCTCTCACTGTTGCATTGAAACAGTGTCAGATAGATAGTGCAAACCAGTTTACGTTGTTGCTATAATCATCACATTCTTGGCAATAGGAAGGTTCTTTACATGCCATTTCATTTATGATCTAAACTTATAGGAATTATGGAATTTCCTGTTATAAATGTTATAATACATGATCATTTTCAGAGGATCTACTATTCGTGAAAATACAATAGCATCCCTCAAAAAGGCAGCTGCAAGTGGTGCAGACTTGCTTGAGTTTGATGTTCAACTAAGCAAAGATATGGTACCAGTTATTTATCATGACTTTCATGTTTGTATATCAATGAAAAGAAAGAAGGAGGTTCAATTTGCAGATATGTTAGAACTGCCAGTGAAGGATCTAACTTTGGAACATCTCCAGAAGCTTAAGGTATTTTCACAAACCTAAAGTATGCAGTCATTGTACATGTTGTTGATTATTTCAATAATAAAATGTCGCAATATATTATTGGGCAATAATTGATGAAAATCTTCTTTTGTAAATGTCTTACAAACACAGAAAAAAATAATAAATTAATGTTATAGTCATAGCTGTTAGACATTTCATTTGTGTATACATTAATGATTATATTTTTATAGGTTTACCATTTAGTTGAAGGTCGCACCCATGAGCCACTATTTTTTGATGAACATTTAGAGGACCATCAACCTTTTCCTACTTTAGAACTTGCTCTAAACACAATAGATGTACATGTGGGTTTTAATGTTGAGTTAAAATGGACAATGGAGATGAAAGATGGTACTTTTGAACTGATCAATCCATTTGATATGAATACTTATGTTGATAAGGTATAGTCATTTACAGTTTTGTACTATAAAATAGTAATTTTAATACTTACACTTTTTAAAGTTATTTGTAGTGGAATGACGACCTATTGTTCTTTTCTTTGATGTTATCAACTAAATGAAGTTGGTGTGGTCTTAGAGTTACTATGTCATTTATGATATTTTAAAGTTGTTTATAGGTGTTAGAAGTAGTATTAAAACATGCAGGCGAGCGACGCATCGTCTTCTCTTGCTTCAATCCAGATATATGCATGATGGTCAGAAACAAGCAAAACAAATATCCTGTTATGTTTTTAACTGTTGTAAGTATACAAATCTGCTTTTAGTTTGTTATATTTATTTATTAAAGTGGTTTACAGCAACCAAACTCTTTTGCAATCGTCTACTTCATAATATATAAATGTATTTTCGAAAGAATACCTTGTACAATAAACTAGCCGATTAGCTGAAATACAAAGTAGTACTTAACTAAAAATACGTAACATATACTGTATATGTTTACTGATATAGTACTGCCGGTAACATTATCCCCTTTTTACTTCGGCGGCAATACCATATTATAATAATGCTTTCCGATCAAGCGCATCACGCTCTAAGGGTCACGGCCATAGCAAAGATGCTACTTTTACCATCGGCGGCGGTCGACGATTCTACGATTGCCTTGCGTTTATTTGTGCGACTTATTGCGTTTAACCGCTGTATCAAAATCGCAAATAATAGCATTTGCATATAAAAAATCGCTGCGGCTGGCATCAGAAATGAGCGCTGGTATTCGAATTATATTCGGAGGTTTTACAACACTATAAGTACGTGCACTGTGACACTATCCGAGCGAAGTAGGTGCATTAGTAGTCAAAGTCAAAATCAGTTATTCATTTAGGTCACAAAGTAACACTTATGAACCTCAAAATATATATTTTATAGGTTAGTTAGTGTACAAAGTTACTAAAGCTACATTTAGGTTAGTTGTAGGTTCAGGCAAAGGGTTGAGCCTATGAGAAGAAACCTGCAAGAAACTCATGGCCACTCTTTTAAATCGCCAATTAAATATAATTTCAGTATTTTACAACTCATATCAAGTAGGTGTTGTAGCCATTATGCCATATATTACCGACTATATAAATCTAAAGCTTATAACAATAATTTTTAGTAAATAATTACTGAATAATATAAAGGAAATTAAATAATAAGGATTTAGTAGAATTATTAAATATTAATCTGTAATAGACTGTAGGATGGCATGAGGGCGCATACGCTTACACTTTGTGAAGGCAAAGGCAGTCTGTGGTTAAATGCGATTGTGCATTCATATGTTTAATTTTATTTTCAATAATAATTGAAATGGGAAGCACGATACTTGAAAATATCACGAATAATCACGAGGTAAGGTACCTCTACATTACTAGATTGACTTATAAGTAGGTAATACAAAACTGTAATCCTTAATAGAACAAGCAACTAGTTCCATTAGTTTTTGTCATTCAAGTAGTCGTTGACTGAATAATACGAGTAACCCTTCCGACTTAGCTGTGTTTTTACGGCACTTTTAAATTGAAGTAATGGTAAATTCATTATTATAATGGGTAAATTACCTATTAAAGAAACGTATACCTACCAAGTCCCGCAAATGTATTGTGAGCTTTATGTAATCAATGATACGGGCCTACTAACTGATGCCTATATCTAGTGTTTAAACTATGTATATCACTATTCTTATTATATAAGTGAATATTATGTTTAATAAACATAATGTTTGCAAATATACATTGTGACGCAACAGTAAGTATCCCTATTTCTTTAAATCGCTCTTTCAGGGAAACTCTGGATCTAAATTATAAATGCTACGTACTGCACGTTTTTGGAGAATAAAAATCGTCTCAATGTCAGCTGTCTTGCCCCATAATAATATACCGTAAGACATGATCACATGACACTGTTTAAATAACTAAAATATACGTCTCGCAGTATCTACATCAGTAAGTTGTCTCACTTTCCGAATTGCGTATGCGGCTGAGCTAAGTTTCCCTGCAAGACACGATATTTGAGCGCCCCACTGAACTTTATGAACTAAAGTTAATTAAAAAAACTGTAGATTGAACTAAAATAATAATTTCATTATTTAAGTAGAATTGTGCACTGTATTTGAATCCAAATTCGCACATCACTACCTATAACCTAATGTGCGCGATGTTCAGTATACAGACGTCCCCAACTACCGATATAGTTTCGATCATAGATTCACCTTTTTTAAGGACATCAGTAATAAGGTCCGTCAGTAGCATTTCTATTTTAAATTATATTGTACATTTGTTTACTATATTTATTTTTTCAGGGTATTACGAAGAAATATGAACCATATCGCGATCCTCGATGTTCTTCCATACCAGCTGCTGTACAGAGCGCAGTCAGCATGGATATATTAGGAATAGTTGTGCACACTGAAGATTTGCTGAGAGACCCCACACAGGTGAATATAATCGTGGATATCTATATATTAAAACATAAAGGGCACATATTTTCTTTATACTAAGTATAGCTAGACGGAGTGAGTATTGAATTTAGCACAGTTAAAGTTCATATGATAAGGACAGCAGAAAGATAATATGCTTAAAATAGTTTTTATGTAAATTTAATGAATTATGGTCGATTTTTGACCACTGGACAACCAGTAGTTTAACTACATATAGGATAACCAAGGCTTGTAGTATTTTGCTCATATTGAGTATATTATTAACTACGTACTCTTGTATCTATATTATAAGGGTGATCTAGCAACGTTATCTCTGATAGATTAGGTACATCTATTGCAGCAACATGCTCGTGCCTAATCATTGATAGTTAAGCGACTCCCTATAAGTTGAATTAATAACCTTTGACGTAGCTGCTCATTTTTAATATCGAGTAACAAACAATAAAAGCGTAAATAGTGTGTTAAATCAGAGATTCAAACTGTCATCTAAGAACATTGCCAAATTTATACTAATATTATAAAGCTAAAGAGTTTGTTTGAACGCGCTAATCTCAGGAACTACTGGTTCGAATTGAAAAATTATTTTAGTGTTGGATAGCCCATTTATTAAGGAAGGCTATAGGCTATATAACATCACGCTACGACCAATAGGAGCGGAGCAGCAATGAAAAATGTTGGGAAAACTGGGACAATTCTCTTACATGAAGCAGACGAAGTTGCGCGGGTCAGCTAGACGTCTATAGATAAAGATACGGACGCCAACGTCACGATGGCCTTCAATCGTATCTGTTTATAAATTGCACATTCACGTGTTAGCCCAATGTCAGCTAATGTTTTGTAATCAACTGACCATTACAATCATTTCATTAGAGCCATTCGTTTCTTAATTATAAGTTTTTGTTTATTTAAAATACATTTTTTCCCGGCTTGATTAACTTAAAATCCAATTATTTTTCCATGGTAGGCACTAATTTGGTTCTATGACGGAATAACATATAAATGTAGGATATTATGACTTAGCTATCTTGACATAGAAATAATTATAAGAATAAAGAGTAACCAGCAAATGTTAATGAAATAGTTCAGATCACTATTGTTTTATCTATTGTATTTGCGATAATAAGGAAAATGGGTCGATATCACGTGAAGACGTGAACGAGGGACGAGGCGGGGATTCAGATAATGTCATGATTGATCACGAGGGGAAATACGAGATTTTAAGTATTACGTGTCACGTGTATTTTACGTCTATATTTTATTCAAGTAGGTACAGTAGGCACTCTGATTACCGATTTTTTTCCTCTATACCGGATTATCGAAACTGCCGAATTAATGGATTTGTATGGGAAGTAAAGGCTATATACATACAATGTAAAATAAACTCTACATATTATGATGAGTCAAGGTTAGGCCCGGACTGCCGAGCGAGAGCTAAATTACACAAAAAATTCAACGGCTCTGTAATCCGGCGTTCGGTTGTGTAAAATGCCGGATTATCGAGCGGCCAGCGGGTTACCTAAGTCGCTAAGTGCCGGATTAGGGCGTTTGTGCACTATAAGGAATTTTACTGTCCGGTAGTCCGATTTTTTACGGTCCGATGTGTCATGAAAAAACAGATGATTGGCTTGTGCACTTGTCCGACTTTAGTCGGATCGGTGCGACGCAGTTTACGGCAGCTCTCTTTGAAACTACACGCCACGCACGCGTAATTACGTTAGAAACAATGAGTATTTTCCCCCCTTACCCGCGCCCGCCTCGCCCGCTCATGAATAACGCGGACGCAGTGCACAAGCATAAACACGCTTTTCATTGCTGTCATCTCGGACCGGAAAAAACGCCCCGGAATGGGGAAAAGTAAAATGTCGGACGGTAAAATTACGTATAGTGCACAAACTAGTCGGTCCGTTATGGCACGCCATAAATGTATATCATTTATGGCGTGCCATAAGATAACGGACCGTAAAAAATCGGACTGCCGCCGCACAGTAAAATGCCTTCTAGTGCACAAACGCCCTTACTGAGTGTGCCTGATTGACGAGCGCCGGATTACCGAGCGCCTACTGTATTTGTATTTTGGTTCTTTGCCTTTTTGCCGTTTTGCAATAAAACACCTAGGTACTTATGCTGTGCCAGTTAGAAGCTAGGTGCTTACCAAATTGTATAGTTTTATGATGACATTTTTAAATCTGATGATAGGCATAAGCTAAACAGCAAACTAGCAACATAAAATACCTATGTGTGCGTGTGTTTTAGGCTAGGCAAAGTTAATATTTGCATACGACTGATTTGTCTAACACTCGTATTATAACTAAATACCACTAACATTGGTTACTTTACAGTGGTTATGTTATTAGTATTTGTTGCTTATAATCTAAATTGTAATATAATATTAAATAAAAAATATTAACCGTCTTTATGAACACAGATGTGCCTTGTACACACAGCAACACATCAACCTAGACTGTTTGGACTTTGAACTATTAGAAGTTGAACGCTGAGAATCGTGCGAGAGAGTACGTTATATTTTTGTTATTTTGTCTCATCACAGACTGCGGGCGTCGCCGCACGCGCTCTAGTGCACCGTGATGGGTCTACACCACTATGCACTGTCCCTTTTCGACAATTCTCTATTTTGTATGTAGCGCAGTTATGCGTATAGGTAGGTAGGGTATCTAACTTGATGTGTAGCCGTGTGTATAAGTCAAGCAACTATACCTACAGTAAAACATTACAAACTTAAACGATTTTCTTCATACAAAACGCCAATTTGAAATGTCAGAACCTACCTAATATTTTATCAAAGAAAAAGTCATACACTTGATGATCTACATGATCATAATTATACATGATGAGATTTTGGGAATCAGCAATAGGCATATAAGTATTTTAATTTCAAATGAAAATGGCTAATGAGAATATTTACTGTGCAGTAAGTCGGACGATGCCTTTACCCCACATAGCTAATTATAAAGTCTCGTACGATTTATTTATGTGTTTAACCTTGAATTGTGTAGACACTTCTTTGTTTGAAATGCTTTTCCTAGAAACGTTTCTACATTATTTTTAAGTCCAGACTGTTTACAATAATTTTATTATAACACAGTAACTACCTTTATTTAAACGTAGTATATAATTAATTTAATCTTAGTTTATCTCGGAGCTTGTGACGGCGGCGGCGCTAGTGAATGACAAATATTTTTGTTTATCTTGTTCAATGAACTGAAAGTTTAATGACACGCTGTGCGTCTGACCCACATACAAAACATTGTTCCAATTAACAGGTTAAATTGGCAACGGACGCTGGCTTAATCATATTCTGTTGGGGCGATGACAACAATGATAAAGAAACCATCAAGAAGCTGAAAGAGATGGGCTTGCACGCAGTCATATACGACAAACTCGATCAATACACCACTAAACAAGTGAAGGTAATTTCAAAACATGTTCTCTTTATAAAACTAAAATGACACGTCTCGCGCTAAGTGTCAAGTCCTATGTCCGTCCTTCACAAACATAAAATTAACAGACACAGAGTAAGACAAACACAAACGTAACCACAAAAATCATTTGTGGATTATACAAATAACTGTCCTATGTGGGATTCGACCCCACAACACTCGATTAGCGGGGCACAGTGGGCTGAAAATCGGCTTTTATAGACTTAGGGATTTCAATTTGCAAGTGCCGGATTTTTACCGGATATCGCTTCTATTAGTTAATACTTACAAAAATGACACCCGAGTTAATTCTGCACAAAACTGAAGAAGGAATTATAATTTTTTACGAAAAATTTATATGAAGCTGGTATGAAAAATCTAATTATCTCTTAAACGACAAGGAAATCCGTAATATCCTTACAGGTGGTTATAGTACTAATTATTTGTGATTTTTTGTCATATGCCACATAACGGTTATTGCTGCTGATTTGTTTTTATTATCAAAGTATTTTATTTATTTTTACATATAAAACGGTTCCTGTCAGTGTTTAACAACAACACGTAACATAAAATAGCATCACCCTATATCTCCGAAAGAGTAGGCAGAGGTTTATAGTACACCCACACCTGTTGTCTGAACAACTATGTTTGAGCTAGATATTTATTAGCACAAAATGAGTTTTAAAGCTTTGGATACAACAAAAATACCAACTGACGCTCATTACGTCATGAGCGTCGTTTTATTTTTGTTACACAATTACATACATATTCGTAACTAATATTTATTTACTTTATACTTACCTATTACTTTTTCAATGTATTCTTTTAATAACAACATTTTCTTTCACGGCTATCTATTTATTTAATGTATTATTTATTTATTTATGTTGAGTGCACTATTGGCGGACCAAACGTCAATAAGAATTGTGGTGTTATGGTGTTCGCTGAAATCAGCGCTGTGTAGTGCTTACAGCAATGCAAGTGACACAGCATTATGCTGAGCGCATCGTTCTTGTGCCGTCAGGTGGGACGTGTAGAAACTAAAGAAGTGTAGACGTAAAGAAACTTTAAAAACAATTAAAATGTTTATGTGCAAGTCACATAATTGTTTTTAAAGTTTCTTTATACATTTTTTATTTACTTAATTACTTTTTGTTTTACCCACTTTTTACTAATAATTTAATGATGCATGTCATGATGGTACAAAAATAAAAATATTTTCATTTCATTTTTTTTTCCATTTTAAATATCTAATTGTTTAGTCTTCTAATAAATCTGAAAAGAAGTGATTAAGTAGGTAATTACAATGATTTAGGCTTCAAGTAAGTCTGAATAGGTGATGAAAAAAGTGAATGTAGTCCATAGTTGGCTTTGTTGCGCGATATTGTAAACCATTTAGTTTACAATATCGCGCAACAAAGCCAGCTATGAACTACATTCACTTTTTTCTGATAAGTAAGCTAATTTGTTGATTAGTTGTGCTATGAGTTCTAAGAAATGTTTTTGACGATTATACATTTTCATTAGTACATCTTTTAAAATTCTAATGAGGGTAGTTAACTAATTATCGACGTTTTGCAATAAAAGGTCTAGAATTTTGCTTTATAATTTAGATTGTTCACAACTGTGTAACTGCTAGCACTAAATCTCTGCTCTGCTCTCTTTAAAAAGTGAGAGTACTTCATTTAATCATGAAGTATCGTTTGGTGCAGAATTCACTCGGTGTCATTTTTGTAAGTATTAACTAATAGAAGCTATATCCGGCACTTGCACTTTTCAGCCCACCGTGCAACGGCAGCGGTGAGGTGACCGTTTGTCGAAGCGCCTTGGATGGAGTATTAACAAATACGCAATTTTAATAAGAAAATTACAGATGATGATAGCTATAATAAAACGATGCAATGATCTGAAAGCGCTTCGCTTATTATCCTGCTAAAGCGGGATTTCCATCATTCATCCCGATTGCTTAGGGTTGCCACCTTCATTGAGTCAAAATGCATGCGCTGACAATACAATGACTGATACAGTAATAAAAATAAATTACAGTGCAAGTAAAATTATTTAAATGTATTAAAGTTAGTAAGGTTATATATTATAATACTTAATACATTAATTTTAACGCCTTAATTATATTTATTTTATCAGAAAAAAATGCCTCTTTCAAATGAAAATGCAGCAGTAGGAAGCAAGCATAGTTAACAGAAATTAACAGTGTAAGTATTTGTTGCTGCTTTTGTACTAAGGAATATAATATTTTATAATACTTAGTACATTCATACATTTATTGTAGAGCGTTATTTCGAAATAAAGAATATTATTATATATGGGTGGCAACCCTACCATTGGCCTGTCTATTGGTCGAAGCCGTGTTTGTGTAATATTAAATTGTTAGAGCTTGATTGAATAAGCGATTGTGTCGAGTTAAACCATTGTTCTTGTGAGACTGGGAACCTTAATTGAAAGAAAGCATCCTTTGCGTGCAGCGAAGGAAGTACTCGATTAGAACCGCAATGCGTTTGAGACTATTGTCTGTTAAATACATCCTGCGTCGCATTTCAATGTATCTCTTTGGTTCAGGCTAGACTCTGTTTTATGTACCCATATTATTATAGTATTCAGTATTTTATTGCCAACATTTCATTATTTCAGGGTTCCATAGCTAGTTTCATTATATAATTGCATGTCGATTTCTTAGATTGTAATTATATTTTAAAGTGTCCCGTGAGTGTATTTAAATGTATCTAATATATCGGGAGAGGCCAACTAGCGCATCGTCATTTAAATACATTTTTAGAATAACATATTGATTATTAAATTCCCATAGAATATACTATTTGCTATAGAACCCTAAAGTGATTGATTACATATGAATTCCTTAGTATGTAGGTGCAGTATATATGCACATTTCAAGTAATTGTGTATATCCACATAAAAAAATTGTGTCAAAAAACAGGAAAGCATATTCTTGATGGAGGCTCGCGAGTCGCAGCGCGATCTCATACGGTTAGCAGCACTCCCTCCTAAGGAGGCATCACCAACGCAGAGTGCCGATGACATTAAAATGACTGCTGAACCTACTGCCTACCTTGATCTTCACTCTGTCCGCAAGATAGTACAAGATACTTCAACTGCAACATCACTGGAGTCGCTTGCATGTTCTATTGATCTTAGAGACGACCCCGAAATTAAAAATCTTAAGCGTAATCGAGATATAATTACAGTTGTTGACAAAGACTCACAATTAAAAGAACGAATTAATCTTATCAAAACCGCGTACCCAGCTTGTTTCCAAGACCGCTCTAAAAAATCACGCACTGATTAATATTTCTTGTTTTGTTCAGCATCAGTAATGTTAATTTGTTTGATTTGCTCAAATTATTATTGTTAAGAAATAGTTTTGTTACCTACATTCAATTAAATGTGATTACCAACTTGGTAAAATATATGAAATAAAGTTACTGTTTAAACATGGAGTTCCAAATATAAATGGTATTATATTTTTAACCTGTATTTTTAATTAATAAGTATATACAAATATAAAATATGAAGAAGAATGTAGGTTTATAAACCAAAAATATATTTTTATTGTTTATGTTATATATAGTAAGTAGACAACTGTAAATAATGGTTGTTTAAAAGATAAATATTAGTTTAGTACGTTTCTTGTTTTATCTTTCAGTGTTCTTTGAAGTAGTTATCACCTAATAATCGGTGTATTCTGCACTTTATTATTATTCTACCTTTTGCAATAAGAAATGAGTAATTATTATTATTTATATGTATGTGTAAATCGTTATGTAAATTGTCGTTCAAAAGAGCTCTGTATAGAGTATAGTATTTCAATGCACATTCTAATTAGGAGCAAATTATTATAGTAAACTTTAAACATTCATATTATCCATTACTTTGTTCGAATAACTTTGAGAGATGTTACCGCTTCATATTCACACATAATTAAAATATAGGTACTTAATTATAATTTTACTTACAACCGTTCACTTTTACGACAATATTCATAGATTGAAATTATTTGTCCCACTTACAAGAACGTGTATTCTTCTCTCTAATTTTTGGCCTCTCTGTTTAAATGGATTTTATCAATTTAATTACGCTTAAGTAGCATCGATTATATTCTACATTCAACAAATGTACCTATAGGTACTTATCTATGGTTTTATCCCAAGAATTTATTGCGTCTACATAATTATTTCATAGATTATTCGAATTAAATTGTTACTGTGATATTTAGCTATTCTAATTACAAATCAAGGCGTAAACCTAACGAGGGTGGAGATATTTAACCATGTATTATCATTTTATGAGTTTATTTTATGTATATCACTTTTATGTTAATAAATTATTTCTGTGATTATTACAGTTTAATTTCAACATTATCCTACGTCTATAATGATATATTCAGTGTACTCGGTTTTAAGAAATTCAATTAGGATTTCTTAAATATAAATGTATTGAAATATGCTGAAATACCTACAAGATGCTCCCATTTAATATATATCAAGAAGTTATGCATCTAATAATAGTGAGAGTCAAGATGGCGGGTGTACCTTAATCAATCGAGTAATAACATGTAACAAAAAAATGTACCTAAATTGTACTATTTAGTACCTCGGTTAAGAAAAATTGTACCTCCTTTAGAAGGAAACCACAGCTAAATTTAGGTACACCCGCCGTATTGACGTCAATATGGCGGGTGTTCTATATTTTATTATTTAACCATTACTAATAAAATATAATAACACCTAAAAAAGTGTACCTAAACAATTGTACCTCAAGTAAAAAAACACATTTGATCAGTTCGATAATTACTGAGAAATAAAACAACTGTCTCGTTTACGGTATTACAAACTTGCATTTTCTTCTATTTTTAAAGTTAAGTTTGTGGAGATCAATGTCACTAAAAAAAGGAATAATAATTATGCAAAATAGATACAACAATGATTAAAAAGACAAGGTTGAATGAAAATCTGAAAATCCAACTCAAGTAAAGATGATAAATTACCTAAATATAGCAAGTCCCATATACACAGGTTTCAGCAAGCGATCTTTATTTAACAAATTAGCACATAAATTTCGAACATTGGAAAAGTTATTGGCCAGGATGCGAATATGAGACCTACTGCATTGCAGTCTGTTGGTCTCGCCTCGGGGCTACTATTCGTGTTCATATAATTCGTAATTAAAAATATCCTTAAAATATAGTTGTATATGTAACTATATCAATATTTCATGATAATTATCGTGTTTGCTTAGACACAAGACACGGTTGTTTTATTTCTCGGTAATTATCGAACTGATCAAGTGTGCGTTTTTTTTTACTTGAGTTACAATTTAGGTACATTTTTTTGGTGTTATTATATTTTATTAGTAACTAGCTGTTACCTGCGACTTCGTCCGCGTAGATTTTAACTAAAAAGTGTTTGTCTCCGCAGAACCCTATTTTTTCCTAAAATCAAAGTAGCCTAAGTTACTCCTTATAACATCAGCTATCTGCCAGTGAAAGTCCCGTCAAAATCGGTTCAGCCGTTTCGGAGATTAGCCGGAACAAACAGACAAACAGACAAAAAATTTTAAAATAGATGTTTTCGTATACGTACTTTATATACTTTCATAGGCAATAGATAAAAAGCTGTTATTTTGACATTACAAAAAGACAATTCAATTTTGTTTATTTGTATAGATGATTAAATAATAAAATATTATAGAACACCCGCCATATTGACGTCAATACGGCGGGTGTACCTACTTACATTTAGCTGTGGTTTCCTTCTAAAGGAGCTACAATTTTTTTTAACCGAGATACTAAATAGTAAAATTTAGGTAATTTGTTTCGGTAAATGTTATTACTCGATTGATTAAGGTACGAGGATTCTGGCGACTGGAACCGCAATTAACTCGGACCGCGGTCCCAGTTGCCGGATCCATTTAATTTTAATATTTTTCTTCCGGCGACTGGGACCACCCATAAATAAATACAAAAATCTATTGTTCAAGCCAAAAACATTATAATCAAACGCAAAAATGTACAAAATAATAATTAAAGAAAAAAAATCCTTGATTCAAAAATATCATTTTATAATTTACTTATCCTAGAATTTCTTCGTTTGACTGTACTGTTTTTGGCTTGAACAATAGATTTTTGTATTTATTTATGGGTGGTCCCAGTTCGGCGCCTGGGACCGCGGTCCGAGTTAATTGCGGTCCCAGGCGCCGGAATCCTCTAAGGTACACCCGCCATCTTGACTCTCACCTAATAATAGTATTAGTACACAGAAGCAAGTAAAAGAAAATTGCATACACATTTAAAATTTATTAGAAAACAATCTATAATCAGGGTTTAACCTTGGATGTAAGTCATTAAGCTAAACACAAATATACAACATTGCAGTTACACGCGTTCTCTAATTGTCCAATAGCCGGATTTCAAACGTTGCGTCACGGTAATAATATCTATAATAATATATATAAAAAAAAATATATATATACATATATATATATATATATAGGTAATTATTTCAAGGACAGAACCGAGTTACGTATTGTAACTCGGCCCTTGAAATATTACCTACAACAGCACGGTTCGTAGACACGTGTTAGGGCTGCCCGCCTACAGTATTTTAATTTTATCTACCTACTTGAGTTTCTTTCTAGTTTAGTGATTGAAAATATTAATGTGCGTGTGGTGTGAGGGCCACTTTGTTATATCTTTTTGAAAATGTGTTTAGGATTTAGTGAACATTCCCAAAGAATTGAGAAAGTTATATATATACAAAGTAGGACAGTGTTTTGCGATAATATCTTATTTTCACAAATTTTGTTTGGCATAAGGACTTTTTCTGTAGTGTATATAGTTTATCCGGTACAGGTGGGCTCTCAATCCTCTATGTGAGAACTTAGAGCCCAACTTTACAGTCCAAAGCTCACATATTTGACCTTCACAAAATCTAATTCCAACTTTCGCAATTCTTTGGGAATGTTCACTAAATCCTAAGCACATTTTCAAAGAGATTTAACAAAGTGGCCCTCACACCACACGCACATAAATATTATATGTACATATATCATATTATAAAAAATTAAATTCGTAGTGAATTAAATAAAAAGTGTTCAATAAAATCAAATCATCACAAATCGCACGCTTACTGCTTACAAAACAATCACACCGTCCCGCGTCCGTTCGTGTCACTGCGGCGCATTCGCGACTGGTTGCGAACTAGGCGCATACCAACGCGCGCAACGCCGAGGCGCGTAGGTATGGCTCGATTTCCGACCGTTTGTATGAAGATAGGATACTGTTAATAACATTACCGTGGTTATAGTACCTAGTTAGTAGATCTTTGTTCCTTTAGATTTTAGAAGCTTGCTTTTTGTTTAGTTAGTATTGCGGTCTATTAATTTGAACCATAAGATATTGTGTTATGTTATGACTTATGACATCAAATAAATGAAACCATGCTTGTTATAACATGTCTGTGCGTAAAGGATCGAACCAGCTCATCAGACTAAGGTACCTGGTATTTAAAACAAACAAGTTCCACATCCGTCTGCCTCATCGTTTTGGTACTTTGTATGACGAATACGCTACTTGGAAATTTTGGCTTGAACTGATCAATTTCATTATTTACATTGCACAGTCTAGTTACTTACTTACCTTTACTATGTCATAGAATAAACATATTTTAAAATCAGCTTTAAGTACATGTCATCTTTTTTAATGTAACTTATTTTCAATTTACAACAGTAGGTACGCCTGTTGTAAATTTTCAATATTTCTAATTAAAATTAGGAAGTGCCTAAGAGATGTATGTAGGTACTTAGTCACTGGACAGGTAAGTACACAATTTGCATGTTATGCTTAAGTAAACTTAGAACAATGCAATCAAAGAGTGATTACTAATTAGTCAGAAATCATAGTAGGTACCTATTTATTCCCATTAGTCATATTTTCCGATTTGTACTAGGCGCTAAAAGTAAAATTTGAATCATTTTGTCTTAAGTCTATTTATCTGTAAAAAAAACTGTTCTTATTAAAATTTATCTCTGATTGTAGGTATACATACTTCATATAAAAATTGAAGCCTTTAACTCAAAGCAATAATAATATAATCCCTACTATTTAATATTATAAATGTGAAAGTAACTCTGTCTGTCTGTTACGCTTTCACGCCTAAACCACTGAACCGATTTTGATGAAATTTAATACAAAGGTAGACCAGACCTTGGGAAAGGACATAGGTTACCTTTTGTTGTAAAAAGGGCAAGAAGGGGTTGAATTAAGGGATGAAAATTTGTATGGGAATTCATCATTATAAGATAAAACCATGAGACTTTGTATTTAGGCACTTGATAAGAAGTAAATACCTAAGTGAACATTTGTACCAGCGATTTTGAAATTTTGAGCTATATGGGGTTAAAAGGTATAGCTCATCTTGGCACAACCACCATCGCAAACCTGAAATCTGTTTACGTAGTGAATTAGTCGAATTTGGTCGCAAGGTAGCAAAATTGGTCGGTCCGCCGTTTAAAAGATACAAGGGGGTATTGGTGGCTGTGCCAAAGTGAGCGCTCATCTTGGCACAGACACCTTGTATTTCCAAAACTACAGCACAGAACGAAGATTTAACTATACCAAAAATTAGTCGTCATTGAACACAAAATATCAGCATTGTACGAGCCTCCGTTTAAAACATATAAGGGGGTATTGGTGGTTGTGCCAAGATGAGCGCGCTCATCTTGGCACAACCACCTCAATATCTCGGGAACCACAATATCTAGCGAAAATCTGATTGCACCGATAATTAGTCGCTAATTGGTCGACATTAGTCACAAACTGCCAGAATTAGTCGGTGCTAGATATTATGTATTGTTTTGGCAAATAAATGTTATTATTATTTGTTTCTCTTTCACGGGTATATTCCTAATACGTTAGCGAAATACATTATTATTATTATTAATATAACTATACAACGATTCTCACGCAGGGCAATGTGCGGCTGCTCTTCTAAATGTCGGAGAAGATTGTATGCTAACAGACAGTAACAGCATGATTACACTAAGATGGGAATTCTATCAAATTGTCGATAACACAGATGATTCGCAGCATAATAATAATGTCTATCTAGATCTACAAATAAATATGGGCAATCGAGAATGACAACAACCAAGACACAGGTTGTGTGACATAAATTTTGGCGCCGACAAACAATAGGCCAGATAAACGAATAAATTAAATCAGATTTTTTTTTTGCTAATGGCAACTCCCGCACTAGGAATAATTCCTGTGTCGCGGGGGACTTTACAAACATTTTAACAACGGACACAATAAACATCCATCGGAACAGCCATTTGTGGATCACATAAAGTTTTGTCCCGTGTGGGATTCGAACCCACAACAACACTTGGCGCATTGGCAGTGGCGAGGCAACCACTTAAACCACTGCGCTATCCGTGAGGGAGATGTTGTCATGTACCTGTCAGTAGACAATGTTATGGACACTGAACAAGTGACATTGTACTCTATAATGTATCTCAACTCTTTAGATTTGTCAGAACTGCCTTCCCATAATTAAGGCTGAAAGTTGATGTTCCAGTCCTGTCAATAAGAAATCTTGACGCACCAAGGCTATGTAATGGTATACAGCAAATGGAAAAATGTTTTAATTCCCCGTATTCCGATAATTCCGACCAATTTGCAAATTCAGTTTAAAAGAGTGCAGTTCCCCTAAAATCAGTATTTACGATAATAATAAACAAAACTGTTTTCCATGGGCAATTCTATGTGGCGAGTACCAAACCCGCAACATCTTTGTTTTTGCAAAACAAAAAAACGTAATTTATAGAAATGTATTAAAATAAGCTATTTGCAGTAAACCATAGCATTTATATTTATGTGAAGCTAGTTAGATAATAATTACACATAAAAAAGTTAATTTAATTACATTAAGATGAATCGGTTTGTGCAAATGTATATTAACTACCTCTTAACCCCATGAGGAAACTCTTCCACAATAAATAAAGCAACACCGCACATTGCTTTTTTAGGAATATAAACAACATGTTAAATAAAAATAACACTTGAAATAAAAAATAATATGAATATATTCAACGTTGTTACATAAAAATAATATGTATAATTGTTTACAACTAAATATATAGGTTCTAACAATACTTAGGACGGAATGTTTTATAATAATCACAACATTACGAATACTTAGTTTATATTACATACATAATTATATTGTTTGTAATTATTACCATAGTCTGTATGATTTCATCAGCCTTTCGTTTATTTTCTAAACAGAATATTGTTAATACATAAATGATCATGTTTCAGATATCGAGTGCGTACTTGTGTACTTATTTTACACACATGGCGTCAGGAATGTTTTATTGACAAGAATACATTTTATTTCTTTAGGTAACATTATTCCTCATCGTATTCATTACTCGTCTTAGTCTAATTTTAGGCTATATTTTGAAAGGATTAAATTTGCTACAATACTCTCATCACAATAAAAATTCTATAATAATTTTAACACTTTGAGCTTTGGTACTTATTATGAAAACATTGAAATTTAAGGATATGCTGACAGATATTATGATGTATAAACTGTAGATGACTAGTCTATGTAATTGTGATTCCATTATCCCATTTCTTGCCAGGATATTTAAACATAATGTTAATTCTAATGTAGATGTTCCATCAGATAAATAATACTTTATAGAAAATTAATACGGAAGTACCTAACCGAAACTGTAATAGGTACCAATAGTTCTAATACATTCCAAATCAATTTATATAAAGTTCCTATATAAAAAGCATATTAAAATATAATAAATATTTATTCTTAAACCTATTACTTAAAATAAAAGATATTAAAATCTGTTGTTATTTTTCAATTTAAAAGAATAAATATACTTACCAATAAAACTATGTATTTCTGTACAACAGTGAAAGCTTAATTATTGTATGGCCACTCAACATAAATAATTGTTAAAATGTTATACTAAACTTACTATATCAGGTATATACTTGAGATTTTTTAAAGGGCTATTTTATTTTTAAATACTAATATTTAATTAGTTTACTAAAATGACGTCTCAATCTAATTTAGATGTAATTTTACACACACATAAAAAAGTGTGTAACTTAACAGAAATACGGTATAGATTATGTTTGTTTTTTTATGATTGTGATGGAGTGAGATAAAAATCAACTAATAAAGCTACAAGTAAAAAACGCCATAACAATCATTAAATTAAAATTTTGACCAAATTTATTGAAATTGGCAATTCATACTATACATTTTAAAGCGTTTAACCTTTTATGTGCACACAGCGACACATCAACCTATACTGTTAGGAATTTGAACTCTCTGAATTGTACACTGCGGCTAATGCAGTACATTCATAAGGAGATAACTAAGGGATAAATCTTGGGGCCGACACAAAAGATCCCACTGGGTCGAAGTGTCGCCGGTCTGTACTGACTGGCCCCCACACACAACATAAGATAAGATAGGACTTTGAACTATTAGAAGTTGAACGCTGCGAATCGTGCGAGAGAGTGCGTTACATTTTTGTTATTTTGTCTCACTCACGCTGAACGGGACGCGACGCTCTATCCTTACCATTACATCGACACCACTATGCACTATCCCTTTCCGACAATTCTCTATTTTGTATGTAGCGTAGTTATGCGTATATAGGGTGTCTAACTTGATGTGTAGCCGTGTGTACGTATGAAAGACAACCTTAAAGTAAATTATATGGTAAGCGTTCACTAGTCCACGGCGCATCATAAGGGCAGTGTAGGTACATCGAAATATAACATTATTTGTATATGGTAAGTCTGTGTTCACTTGCCTATGCATGCGTAGCGTGGATAAATGACCTCTTATCTTCATACTGCCACAAATTTAGTACGTAGATGGTCAGGTAGATGGATAGTACTACGATGATATGTTTTATAAACAATATAAGTATTCCGTAAATAATTTTCAGCCTACAACCTATGAGATAAATATCCAGTTAAAATATTTTAAACTTACATGTTTGTTTAATATCTATATTGGCATGTAAATCTTCAAATATTTTGTGGTATATTTTATCATGTTTTACAATCATAAGCATGTAAATCTAATTAACTAAAATTAAGACTATTAAGTACAACTTTAGTAACTGCTTATTGCTAAAAGATGCTGATATATTATGGACGGAGAGTTAATAAATATATTTCACATAGCTGCTGTTAATATAGATAATACTTATAAGCAAATAAAAGAATTTATTATGTTATGTTATAACAACTTGGACGTTTTGAGCTGGTAATGTAAAATATTTAGCAATACCTGCAGGGGGCTTTACTTTAAGATGTTCTTCTATAAATTGACAGGGACATACATACTTCTCGCCATGCCGCCCGGGCACGGAGCTGCTAAGGTTCAATCTGTTTTTAACTGCATATGCTCCCCACCGTCCCGCATATCGCAGAAAAAGTAGACGCCCCCTTTCCTGTAAAAGGTAAAATATTTCTTAGCTTAGCGAAATTCCACTTTATAACCTTTAAGTTTTCTTTTGTATACAATAACAAATCTATAGACTTGCCGAAGATGAAGACATTTGGTCAATCTAGCCCACGACGTCTGAGCCAATTGTTGCATAGCGGGCAACATGCACGCATATCTCTGGGCTCTTTGTTCCGCAAAACTTCCTCAATATACTGACAAGGGCAGAGCGCCTGTGTTAAATGTCGCGGAGCAGCGGGGTTGCCGCCTTCCTCATCTAGAGTCCAGTCGAGCCGGCGGCGCAGGTAGTCTTTGCCCCAACGCTGCAGGTACCGGAGGTACACTTGATCTGCCATACCCTGCACATTCGTATGCCTTGCTTACCCATCAAAACTACAGTCACCATTAATTTTATCAAACTATTTGGAGGTAGAGAGTAAGTTCTGTTAATGGCTTTATTGTTAAAATTGGACTTTATAACGTTTTTGTTCGGCTTATGAAATCATGTGACTTTAAGTTTTAACACATTGAACGCCATGCCAATCAAACGTTTTCTATTGTGCTTGCTACATGACAGTCTATGTATTAAAATATCTATCAAGTCCAATTTTACAATTAGGGGTGTAACCGCATAGTTAAAAAACTGATAAAATTACTACTCATACAGATAATAATACATTGTCAATCCATAAACTGTTAGTTAAACCTGTTAAAAGTTCATTCACTCTAACAGCAATTATGTATTTCTAAATGTCATATCAGAGGTTTGTGTTACTTATTATCTAAACTTTATTTCGCCCTGAATAAACGTTTAGCCAGGTTTTATTTTTCTATATCATCACCTTTACTTTTATAAGACAGCAATTGGATTTTGACGTATTCATAGAAAGGTAATTAATTTTAGATTCTTTGTATGGGCATGAATGTTATCGTAGCTCATTAACTACTGAACCGATCAAACAAATGAGTTAGAAATACCTTATTTGTTCAAAATAATTATGATAAGAGTGACATAGACACTAGGCATTTTAAAAAAGATTGCAATTCTAACCAAGTGTGCGTATGCTGAATAAATGTTCTTCTTTTCTTTCAATTGCGTGGTGGAACATCATGTACAATAAATATACAATGGAACTAGCTTTTTGATATGGAGGTAACTCGAAATTTAAACGATATCGTTACCAAAATCAGTAAAATTAAAATAATTTATATGGTAGTGATTAATTTTGTGGATATGAAATATTACCTCAAAACTCACAAATTAGCAACTTTCAATTCAGTATCTGTTACCTGTTCAAACATTGTTGAGCAAATAAATAAATACGGCACATTTATTTAATTTTGTTATTCCAGTCAGGTTTAAAATCGTACATATTTTGTGGCGTGAAACTATACCATCGAATCAGAAAAAATAAAGCTAGTGGCTTTATTTTTCTGATTCGATGGATCTTGAGACTTTAGCCTGTTATATGGGTAGGTTACAGATATCCATTAATTCCCGTCACCATGCCGTCTTTATGTGACATTTATATTATAAAATTAGAACTGTAAGTTGAGGCGGCTAGGTTTACAAAAGAAATAATATTACTATCTTAAAAGTGCAAGTATATGGGTTCACATTGTATTTCCTGTTGTCAAGTTATTATAACCCGATACCATTTTGTTATGTATCTATATAACTATACCTAATATTATAAAGATATAAAAATGGCAAAGAATTAAAAAGATCTATATCAAAACACTTTGTAAATGAAATGAATGAAAAGAATACCGCAGAATTAATGCAAGACTGATACTTTCACAATGCATCTATTGTGGCTGGTTGATAATTAAAATGCGCGTGGAATAAATATTGAAACAGTGATGGTTACAAAACATACTACTTAGCTGCATTGATACCTTAGCTGTTGCGCTTACGCAGCGCTACAGCTAAGTATGTGAAGGAAACAGGTATTAGTTAAGTATTTTTATAAAAACATGCAAAATATTGAAGCAAAAAATTGCCGACTGTTCACAATATTTCATTAGTATCGCGAGCATATAAAATCGAATGACCTGATTGTTAATAATAAACAAGGTTAAGTACATATTAATAAAAAGTACGCAAATATCATAGTTTCAACTTTTGTAAAATTATGTTAGCGTATGGCCTTTAAAGCAATTCGTTACCATCAGATAGTAGGCATGTCTGAGTGCTACTAATATGTTAACGTGGATTCGTAAATTCTGAAAAAGTGACAAGAGACTGATTACTCGTTTCCAGGTTTCCGAAAAGAAAGATAGAATCAGATTATCATTATGATATACAACAGATATTAAAAGTAGTATGGCGTCATCGGAATATAATTATTTTTAAAACATCCAGTAAAGCCATACTATGTGTATTAACAAAAATCATTGACAGAACCATACCTAGATAAATATTATGAGTAAACAGCTCGCAAACGAAATTATTAATAATAATATTCTATCACGCACAATACCATCTACCCCAAACTAAGCAGAGCTTTGTACTATGGTACTAGACAATGAATAAACATACATATATACTTTTATTTTTCGTAAATACATACATATTATACATAGAAACACCCAGACCAAGACAAACATCCATGTTCATACACACAAATGTTTGACTTGTGCGGGAATCGAACCCGCGACCTCAGGCGTGGCAGTCGGTTACACTAACCACTACGCCATCGAGGCCGACAATAGAAACCGAAATTAAAATAATAAGCCAATGTAAAAGATTGTGTCAAATGACTAGATTCAGGGTAATTTATTTTTTAAGATGATATAAAGTGGGTCGCCCTAATGAAGTAAAATATATTCCTCCATGGCGCAGCGGTAGTAAATGCGGCTGCTGAGCATGGGGATTATTATCTTAAGGCGACAGTAACATTCAAAAGCTTTTTTTAGTAAATAGAAATCACGCCAGGAATAATTCATGTGTCGAGAGTCTTTACAAACATTCTAATGACGGACACGAAAAGCACTCGAACTCGGAACAACTATTTACAGATCATACAAAAGTTAGTACCGTTTGGAGATCAAACCTGCAGTGGCGAAGAGTTTATTTAAAACCACTGTGCAGTCAAACAGAGTTATAGACACGGTCCTTCAAATAATTATTGTTTAAAGTACTTATAAAAAGTGAGAAGTATAAACAAAGTTTAAAGTATAAATATGTTCATAAATAAGATGGAAAATACGCATCACCAATTATGAAACACATTATATACATACATTTATAATACTTCAGATGCTGCTAGTTACATATCATGGCTAGGGTTGCCAACTTCCCACCTTTATTTTGAACGAATAGAGTACATTTAATATCCGAGGTAAAAATATAAAGTACATAATCTGAAAATAAAGTATTATTTATGTAACCTGCTCTTTTGTTACCATATTTTTGTTGATGCTAGTAACATCTAACAAATATTTATTATCAAGGAAAGTTTTAACCGGATATGTCTATATTAAGATAGAGAAACAAATATAATATTTATCCAATTTAGGGAATCCCCATTGCGTTCCTGTTAATAAACAATTAAATAAAACCTATAAAAGTTAGCCAAGGTAAAATAAAGTATTTTCATATAATGTATTTTATTTTTCTAATAAAATATAAAGTGCGTTTACCCAACATAATGTACAAAAAATATTTTTTTTTTTAACTATAAACCTTTTCAAGATTATCTGGTAATTACTGGACACCTTATATGTTGCTGATAGATTAGATACAATATTGAGATGCAACACACCCATAAATTGTTGGTTATAAAAAGCATACAAAATACTAGGAATAACTATTTCATGTAATACAAGAAACAATTAAACAATGAGCACAAATCCAAACTCAGAACATGTATGTATATTTGTGAATCACATAAAATTATCCCACGCAAGAAATCAAAACCGCAGTATTGCGCAGTGTAGTTGCAAGCTAACCATTTAGACCACTGACTGCACAAATGGTGAGACATGCATTGCAGTTATGTTTTCTCTAATTGAAAAGTGGACAATGGACCTATGTTAGTCCATTATTATTACTTGATGGTACATGGTATTAAATTAATAATTGGGCAGTCAGGCCTATTGGCTAATTAATAATTGGTAAAACTTGTATTGAATTACAAGTTTTATCTATTAGAAGTAAACAACTGAATCTCTATTTAAACTCTGGGTAACTTGATTACGAGGATAACTTAAGTCTTCAGAAGAATGCAGCCAAACATTTTTTATGTTTCTGAATGTTATCCTAATAGATTAGCAATATACAAGTGCCTCCTCTGGTGATGTACATGTGTCTAGATATATTCAGTCATAGCTTATATTCAGTCACCTTATACCTGTTTGCTAGCTTGAAAATATAATAAATATTTATATGTACACATATTATTACACTGGATAGCATTAAATTAGCTCTGCAATAAACAAAATATGTAAATAAATTATTGGGATTTAACATAAATTCCGATACATTTGTTTTAGACATAAACAAGCACATTCATATATTATTACCTTATGCCACACTATTATTAAAAACAGGCTAATTAATAAATACTATATGCTTTGATTAAAATAAGTCCATTAAATTGTTAGTAAAATTTACACCACATAACACCCAGTTTCTGAAAAAACATTACATACAATATTTTTATTACTATAAGTAATAAAAACATATAATTTAAATTAGTTATAATATAACAGAAGTATTTACATAGGTATGTTAGTAACTTCAGATATTGGGTGTATAGTTCAATAGCACAAGAATGCTGGCAAGGTATGGCATAATAGTATTTTATATTGTATTATAGTAGAAATAAAGGTTTTCACAAAACAAAAATGTGTGAATATTAATTTGTGTACCGCCAATATCTTACATAAATTTAACAAACAACATTTTACAAAGCAGACAATTGTTAGAGATGGCATTATTCTGAAATACATAATGATGGTCTTGTGAACTGACTATACAGGGGTACTTCACAATTACTGTTCAATATTCAGAAATTACTCTTTAAAAGCAACTCAGACTTACACAATAGTTGTAATGTAACCCTGTGTACAGTGATAAATTCATACATACCTGTTTCCGAGATAGTCTAGTAGATTGTGTCCCTTGAATCACAATATCATTGGATGATACATCAAGTCTTTGTTCCCAGCCTTGCATTATTGTTTTACCCTCTTCACTATCAATAAATTGTTGTATATGAGCAATACAAGGTCCAGAATCAAAATATATGAAACACAGGTTTACTTTGTGACATGAGATTTTTCCTCTATCATCTAAAGCCAGTATGAGCTTATGTTTGTTGAGCAACTTGTTTACTCTTGCTAAACATTGTTCTAGTCCTTTTGACAATCTCAGTTTTATCCACATACACAAAAATATTGCAGCAGCATTAAGAATCAGCCATAACACACCAAGTGAAAACAACAACAGGCCAGTCAATCCAGAAAACAAGAGTGCCAATAACACAAGGAATGCAAGTGATATCCAACAAACAAGCACACGCTTATAGCATATGTTGTATAATGTAAAACGAGCATCATTAATAAGCAATTCCATTGCATGAACATACTCTTCCACAGTCAGCTGAAATTGCAGAAAACAGTTGGTAAAACATCAAGTTCTTTCGATTCAAAATGGAAATAACATATAAACAAACAATTTAATGTGTTTAAAACTTACTGTCAAACCTTGGGCCATTAATTCTTCAGGGACCAGCTCAGGTCGGAAATGTGCTGCTGTCACCCAAGGCCATTTTGTATTCACGGGCAGTAATGTCACAATGATATCACCATTAGCTGCAAGTAATGGAGCATAAATATTATATCAGTTTCTACCATTATAATGTATTTTATTAGGTGGTGTATACTTACAGAAACCTTGACGAACATTGACAAATTCCACATTTTTTGATAAAGTCCCTAAAGTAATAGGTTCAACACTTTTGTCTGCTCTTTCCAGATTAATGTGCACAGTTTCAGTTTTTAGTACAGCGGGTGGTTCACTAGGAGCCGAAGTACTTGCAGTACTCGCGCCTGCGGCTGGTACACTTCGCGGTATTTCGGTTTGTGATGGAACTGTGGTTTGTGGAGATTCGTCCTCGAATTTCACCCATTCTTTGCGTACTTTGTCTGGATTAATACTACCATTCAATTCGTTGGCTTCGGGTTCACTTTTAAATCCTGCATTACTCATATTTTTATTTATTTCGTTTAACTGCTCGGCAGCTTTATTTACACAACACACTAACTTATGTTCAAACCGTGTCCTATTTATTTTATGTACAGAATAGATTCTATTACGTACGCAACTAACAAACTAGAGTGGTAATGTTCTTCAATTTATTGTTAGTTGGTACTACCTATTTGTATAACTAAATTCTTTGAACCTGGAGTGGAGTCGTATCGTATGTATTAGAAATGCAAGGAATAGACGACAGGTGTTATGTCATGACATGACATATCATGTGCGTCTATGGTTAGAAAAGAAAAGATGATCGGTTAGCGGTGTGGCCACTGCATGAAAGTTTCTGAAAAACTACTTACTAGCTGTATCCTGCAGCTTCACTCGCATGAGTTTCAATTTAATAATTGTAAATAGGCTAGTAGCAAAGGTTAATAGTTAGGATATTTACACATATGAATATGCAAAAAAATGGAATAATGAATACTCTGAACAGTTATGTAATTAAGTAAGGTGAACCGAGGCAAATGTGACATAAATCGATCAGTATAATTGTTTTGGTTGAAATAAATCTGTTCTGTTTTGTAAATAATCTGATTAAATATTTTTGAAGTCTCCATTCAACTTCATCTTTCTCAATGTCGAATGGCTCCATCGAATAGGTATCGATGATTCTGCCAACGTCAGGGTGGAAAGAGATAATAAACTTAAAAATAAATAAATAAGTGGTTTGATAAGTAGTCAGTAATGTGACCATTGACCGGTAATTAGAGCGATGGTTCTTCTTTGGACTACAACAAAAACAACACAAATATTAGTAACTAGCTGACCCGCGCAACTTCGTCTGCTTCACATAAGAGAATGTTCCTAGTCTTTGCAACATTTTTCATTTATGCTCCACTCCTATTGGTCGTAGCGTGATGTTATATAGCCTATTGCCTTCCTCTATAAATGGGCTACCCAACACTAAAATATTTTTCTAATTTTTACCCGTAGTTCCTTAGATTAGCGCGTTCAACCAAACAAACAAAATGTAAGTGAAGTCGGCGCGTGAGCGCCCCCGCCTTTTTATAAATGCAGCGGATGGTCGTTTCGCGCGTTAAACAAAAATCAACCGTATCGCCTTACCCATACCGGCGCGGCGAGATTTGGAAGTTTTATTTCATCTATATCTTGTGTGTTTATAAACCGATTTCTATAATTTTTTTTTTATAAAGTAGTTATTAAAGTGTACTTTTTGAATATGGGAGTTTGATAACGATATATCTATGTGAAATACAATATATTTATGTATTTAATACACTTTGAAGAAATGCCTAACGATTAAACACGTTATTGTGGCTAATTTATAAAAGATAGATATATACTATTGAGGACTTTTTTGTAGATCTTTTGAAGACCATCATCTTTGTAATACATACTTTTGGTGTATGATCAACGTATGCGAGGATAAGAGTTCGAAAGCGCATTTTCATCCGACTTGCTTCAAATTTATCGTCACTGCTCAGCTCCTATGTGTCTTAGCGTTATTTTATATAGCCTATAACCTGACCAGGAGTATGGACTACAATCGTACCAAGTTTGGTTAAAATCCCTTCAGTAGTTTTTGACCCATGCGTGCATATACAGACAGACAGACAGACAGACAGACGGACAGACAAAAAATTTACTGATTGCATTTTTGTCATCAGTATCGATCACCATTCATCCTCCAATATTAATTTTGAATATATATTCAATGTACAGAGTTGACCTCTCTACAGTTTTATTATAAGTATAGATATATACATAGTAGTAAGGTTTAGAATATGGGAAGAGATAAGGAAAACCAACGATAAGCATAGAGATTGACGAGAACAAAAGGGGAAGACTATATTTTGATTTTATTAAGAGAAATTAATTTATATAAAGTTTTTATGAATGGGGTGTGTGCCAAAGTTAATAGAAAGGGTATATTGACAGGGCGAGGGATCTGTTTAGGAAGTAGATTATAAAGAGGATTTCCTATATTTCGCACTTTAACACCTGCAGTTTTCGACTATCGAAATACGTAATACGGGATTTAAATTCGTCACACAGCCCTCAGTGTCACACTTGCCTCGGTTCACCTTAACTTAATGAATATTAACTTTCTTTATTCAAAAATACCTTTGTTTATTCAGTTATAATAAGTTACTAGCTTTTGCCCGCGGCTTCGCTCGCGTTAATTTAGAATTTGACAATAAATTCGGGTTGTACTCTGCTTGTAATAATATAATTCAATCATGATTTGAAATACACATGGCGCCATCTATTGTCATAAGAACGTTATTATTGTTTTCCTCGGGAACAGTAATTTTTTTCGGGATGAAAGGTAGCCTATGTTCGTTTCTGTACACCTGACAACGTATATGCAAAATTTCAGGATGATCGGTTCAGTGGTTTAGGCGTGAAAAGGTAACAAACAAACAAACAAACTCATTTTCGCTTTTATAATATTAGTTAGGATTAGGATAGGATAACAGATCATATAAAATGGACTTTTGCAATACTGTACAGCGACGCGACGTGAGACTGCATCCCGTTAAGTTGCTTTTAACTATTAAAGAATATCGTAGTGCCTGCCCAGTCAATATTGAATCCTAAACGAAATGCCACCATGCCAAATGATAGCCACTGCACGTTGGCCATCATGCTAAAACTATGAGACACAAAAATCACACGTCAAATCGCTGCCTGCATCGCTGATCGCTCTGAGCTGGACCTATACTTTTATTTTTCACCTATCGCTGCTATCAGAAGGATTTCTAATTGTTTCGCAGTTGGAAATCCTTCTGATAGCAGCGATAGGTGATTAGGGAGACGGTTCATCTAGCACGAAGAGATTTCGGATGCTTACCTAAGTTTAACCAAGTTATATTATCCTTACTAATATTATAAATTCGAAAGTAACTCTGTCTGTCTGTCTGTTACCTTTTCACGGCTAAACCACTCAATCGATTTAAATGAATTTTGGCATAGATATAGTTTAAAACCTGGGGAAGGACATAGGCTACTTTTTATTGATGTAGGTACCACGCGGGCGGAGCCGCGCGCAAAATATAGTAAAAAATATTTCAGTGTCGCTCGCTTCAAAAGTGAAGTATGACATCTTGAGAAAATCTAAATATCGGTGGGTTCTCCATCATATTTTCTAAAACGTGGACGGCAGGCCACTACCCAGCATGGTGGACTATATCCTACCCCTTCATATATATTCAGAAAGACGCCTAGCTCTAACAACAACATAAAATAATATTACTTCCTGTCCCACGTCCCACGTCCCACAAAATTATGCTGTAAACGGTGGTAAGTGCAAAATTATCATAAGTTTAATAGGTTCCCTGTCCGATGTATCATATACAGGGTGTCCCAAAACTCAACGTCAAGCCGAAACGGGGTGACAGGATTGATCATAACCATCACGAGAAAAATCTGAAAAAAAATCTATCCCATGCAGTTTAAAAATTATGGGCATTTTAAGAAAAACCTAGAAATTTGATCAAACTGTACCATTTTTCGGTTATTGTGGTTATTCTTTTTTATTTTTGTTCATTTGAACTTTGGAAACGTAATCCTAAATAACATTTCTAGAATCCCAATAAAAAATAATGACACAATTGCCTCAAGTTTCCGAGAATTGAGACTATTTGTTAAACTACGAATTTAAAATTTTCAAGATTCGTCGACTTTGACAGGCCCTCCTATAAAAAAAATGTACTAGAGTGCCTTGGCAAGTGGCATTAAAAGTTGGCGCATTTAATCAGAATTCTAAAATGGTACAATACTTGTTAGTTCCATACAATAGAAAAGAGTAAAAAAATTAAAACCTCAAGTAACCCGATTTTTGCTATCTCATTTTACTCAGTTAAAATGTTTTTAATTCACACAAGCTCTAGGTAGGTTCTTAATTTTAAGACAAAATGATGATAGAGATGGATAATGGGTATGTTCGCCATGAGTGAGCGAGACAGATAGTGACGCCACTTTTACCAAAGTGAAAAAAAGTTAGTAAAATTAGTAAAATAATTAGGTTTGTTGGAATAAAAGTCAGATGATAGAGAAATAACGTTTTTTATTACAATAAATGTTCAAATTGTTTACCATCAGCCTCAATACAAGCCCTACATCTTCTTAAAAAAGATCTACTTATTAGTCGGGCATATCTTCGAGAGTTGATCGCCTCAGCTGCTTGAGAAATGCGTTCACGCAGGTCGGCTACGTTCTCAATGGGCTTTGAGTAAACTTTTTCTTTGAGAACTCCCCAATAGAAAAAATCCAGGGGATTTAAATCTGGTGAACGGGCGGGCCACGAGATAGTGCCCGAACGTCCAATCCACCTTCCCGGATATTCCTGGTCAAGGAAATCTCTTACTTGCACTGCGAAATGCGCTGGGCAGCCATCTTGTTGAAACCACATGTCGCGAAGATCTGCTAGTGGTACGTCCTCTAACAGGGTTGGTAAATCTTCTCTTAAAAAATGTAGGTAATTAGTTCCATTCAAGTTCTCAGGCAGTTCAATAGGCCCAATAATTTTACCGTTTAAAATTCCGGTCCACAGGTTTACTTTAAAACGATACTGGGATCTATCTTCTCGCATTAAATGTGGATTCTCCACATGCCACTCGTGATAATTGTGCAAGTTCATGTAACCATCTTTTTTAAATGTCGATTCATCTGACCAGAGAATTTTTTGGATGAATTGGGGATTCTCATTATGCCTCTGTAGCATTGTTCTACAAAAAGAAATCCTTTCCTGATAATCTCGAGGTAGAAGACTTTGAACTCGTTGTACGTGAAACGGATGCATTTCGGCTCTTTGTAAAATACGATGAGCAGTGCTTTTCGGTATTCCCGTTCTTTCTTCAATTCCACGTACGGAAATACTTCGGTCACGTGCGACCTCTTGCAATACTTCTTCCTGGAAAGGAAACACAGGTCTACCTCCAGCCTGTATTTGATTCGGGAAATGGCCGCCCTCTGTGAGTGAACGGTGCACATTAACAAACACGCGGTGATCCGGGTAGCGCTCTAAATTTGGATATCTTTCACGATAAAGTCTAGCGGCAGCACTTGCGTTGCATCTGCATTCCCCATAAATGAGGTGCATGTTCGCATATTCTTGTGAAGTGTAGCGCGTAGGCATGGTAGATAAAAAGGATGCCAACACAAAAGTCCAGAGAGAAGCCAAAGTTGCCGGTATGTTATCAACAAGTCCAATTCACAAAGATTCAAGTCCAAAAAGAGAAGCCAAAGTTGTCAGTACTAAATCAACACAAGCGAATACGAACGTGCGCAGTAGACGAATGAGCGAAACGTACTAACTGGTTGGTGTCGGACTGGTAGCGTAGCCATTTGCTTGGCTGAAACTAGTGCGAATGAAACAGATAGATGCCATAGCATCTATCTGTTTCATTCGCACTCGTTTAAACGACGCATCTCCGTCTCAATGCGTGGCGCCACTATCTGTCTCGCTCACTCATGGCAAACATACCCATTATCCATCTCTCTCATCATTTTGCCTTAAAATTAAGAACCTACCTAGAGCTTGTGCGAATTAAAAACATTTTAACTGAGTAAAATCTGATAGCAAAAATCGGGTTACTTGAGGTTTTAATTTTTTTACTCTTTTCTATTGTATGGAACTAACAAGTATTGTACCATTTTAGAATTCTGATTAAATGCGCCAACTTTTAATGCTACTTGCCAAGGCACTCTAGTACATTTTTTTTATAGGAGGGCCTGTCAAAGTCGACGAATCTTGAAAATTTTAAATTCGTAGTTTAACAAATAGTCTCAATTCTCGGGAACTTAAGGCAATTGTGTCATTATTTTTTATTGGGATTCTAGAAATGTTATTTAGGATTACGTTTCTAAAGTTCAAATGAACAAAAATAAAAAATAATAACCACAATAACCGAAAAATGGTACAGTTTGATCAAATTTCTAGGTTTTTCTTAAAATGCCCATAATTTTCAAACTGCATGGGATAGATTTTTTTTCAGATTTTTCTCGTGATGGTTATGATCAATCCTGTCACCCCGTTTCGGCTTGACGTTGAGTTTTGGGACACCCTGTATAAGCATAACAATAGATTTTCTACTGTGTCGATCTCGGGAGAGGGAAAGGCCCTTTCCCTCTTTGTTATGCTTTGCCTTAGAAAAATGTAAGTTTAATCTTACATTTTTCTACGGAAGAGCATAACCAAGTATTTAATACTCGTACCTATAGTTTTGTTTTATACTTTCGCCATTCATAACCATGGCAACAAGGCAAGCTATCATGTATCTACTTCGGCTAGTTCGCCGTCTATAAGTACATAAGCCTAGGCTATTTCACCAGACCAGAGAGCGAAAGTAATAAATACCTATAGAAATGAGAGATAATATAAACCTTTCATATATTACTATACTTTGTTTTTGTTGTGTTAGCCTATGATGCTGTTTGGGGCGATTTTGTATGTGAAAATAAGGAACGTATTTTGTGAGTTGTCGTGCAAGTGGCCCTGTCTATTATATTTGCTAAATTATCTTTATATATATAAATCTTCTGTGCGTCTGTTTGTAAAGAAACTTCTCCTAAACGGCTGGACCGATTTTGATGAAACTTTTTGTGTGTTCAAGTGGATTCGAGAATGGTTTAGATTTTTATTTATTTTTTTGTGTTTACAGGACAACGTGTGTCGGGACAGCTAGTAATTTTATAAAAAATGTATTTACTTACTTAGATAAATAACATTAATTTATAGCTGTCGACTGAAAGACGATTACCTACTGCGCAAATATGTTATTAGTAGTTATTATTAGACAATGATGTTGAATTGTACGTGATGTCTGATTCTAATGAGATTTTATACAACTAAGTATTTTTATCACGTGCCAGTGAGACTTGACGACCATGTCTAGTGCCATTCCGTGTTTAGTAGAATATGTGCATATTTCAAACCATGCATACAAAAGTGATAAATAAATACTGTGGTGTATAAGTAAGTTTCTCTTATACGAAAGTATTTTTATGACTGTCTAAGACGGAGTCGAACACACGCGCACGCCTATGCCTACCTGCCGCTGTCGACTTGCCGCCGCGCAGGCCGCAGTGCCCGAAATGTCGTTTGACCGGTTCTCCTGCTCGCACTCGTACGCTATTATCTCTCGCAAATTCTCTCCCAGCGGCCGATTGGTTCGCCCACAATACACACATACCGTTTGACAAACGGTCAGATTTTTGTCCTCATGTGGTCATACAGCCCATAACAGACGTTTGTGTACCGTGTGCTAGATAGAGCGCTACCAGCTAAATCATTTAGTTCAAATGTTTCGTGCATACAACAGTACAAAACTACGCTAGTTCTACGCAATGCACAGTTTGTATGCGTATTCCGATTATTTCGAATAAAATTAATGAAGTATCTAGTGATTCGGTGTCAACAGTGGGTGGTTTTTAAATGAATTGTTTAATAACACTAGGTCCTTGACCTATCAGTGCATTATTTACAAGTTATTAAGTGGTTTGAAGAACTTTAATCAAGTAACATGAATCGTGCCTCTTCTAGAAATATGGAGTCTTTACCAAAGCAATTTGTTTCGGCGATGAGAACATTGTTCGATATTATGGATGATAAACATACGGGATATGTTAAACTTACAGATATTGAAAACCGTTGGCGTGACGATCGTACTCGGGGTTTACCCCGTGGTGTCATTGAGAGTTTACAGAAGGTTGCTTCCCATGATGGTTTACTAACATTTGAAAGATTTTGTACTGGACTTAAAATATGTTTACTACGCAATCAGGTAGAAACCTCAACTGGCAAAGATGATAGGTTCAATGATGATGTCGATACTACAGGATTGCACACACAAATTACATCCCAAACTCATAGGCCACCTTCCGCTCCGTTATTAGATGGCAATGATACACAGTGTATGGACAGAAATTGGATGGTTTTGAAAAGTACAGAAAGCTCGTCGCAGCACCGAACTATCAGTATGCCCCAGTTGATTGGTCGTAAAGATGGTTTGATACAAGAACCTCGGCATTTAGGCGCACCTTCCATACCCAAACACGATTCTCGGAGAGTCTACGGTCCACCAAAACCACCAAGATTAGAAAAACAAAATACAGAAAGAAATGAAACTTCAAAATCTGGCTATAAATCCGAAGAAGAAACAGTTTTTGATAACGAAGAAATGTCTGTAGAAAAAATAGATTTTGAAGAAATGTCTCGAGTTGTAGAGGAACAAAG
Source organism: Catocala sponsa (assembly GCA_963564715.1). Taxonomy (NCBI): domain Eukaryota; kingdom Metazoa; phylum Arthropoda; class Insecta; order Lepidoptera; family Erebidae; genus Catocala; species Catocala sponsa. The sequence goes on from OY751331.1 coordinate 17,076,081, forward strand.
CAGAGGGCTCGGTGACGGTAGATCAGCTACTGAGACTCAATCACAAACGCTACGTCGTACTTCGCGACGACGAGAACCTCGACGACACACTTTACATAATGGTGTTGATTATAATCTTCTGAAACGTATGAAGCAAATTGAACAAGAGAAAGATGTCTTGTTACAGGGTTTATCAGCGGTTGAAGAAGCTAGGGAATGGTATTTAAAACAGTTAGCAGAAGTTCAAGAAAAGATGCGATATGCTGGCAGAATGGGTGCATATGTGGTAATTTATTATTTTTAATATTACTTATGTTTCATTGACTCTCTTAAATGTTTGTCAATCAGCATTAGCTTAAAGCGCATATACAAGTATATGAAATAGGTAATGCGCATGGCTATTTAAATAATGCCCTGTTTTTGACTGTCCCATTCCTGGCCACGGGCCTCTTCTCAGTGTGACAAGGGTTAGGCTATAGTCCACCACGCTGGTCCAGTGCGAGTTGGCAGACTTCACATATTATCTTCGAGAACATTATGGAGAATTTTTAGACATGCAAGTTTCCTCGCGATGTTTTCCTTTACCTTTAAAGTAAACGATAATTGACTAATTAATACGCTTAAGTATAACTTTCAAAAATCAAAGGTGCGTGTCTTGGGATCGAACTCGAGACCTCTGTGTGGCAGTCCGGCCGGCGGTCTCCCACTAGGCTATTTAAATGACATCGAAAGAAATGACAATAGTATTTCTGAAATTAAAATCTACTGAATTCCGTCAGTGGTCATTATTTTAGACTAAAGGGAATAATGAGGATAAGGAATTCTGTCTAAGGAAGTCTGTTGTGCCGTTCTTAGGAACCGCGGGTAAGTACTTCGTGTTTTACCAGTAGGTAAAGCCTAGTAGTAATCAAGTTAGCTATAAAGCCAGTAGCTTTTATAACTAACTTCAAAAAATAGTAAGATTGTCATTGATGTCCTCTGTTTCTAGAGATCACATTTAAACTCTCAGTTTGTATTAGAATATAGTTTAATTGAGTAAGTACCTACTTAACTGGTAGATATTTAATTAGGGTACACCATTGAAATAGGTACTAACCAGAGTTGTTACAAAATGTTATATATAAATTATATAAGTAACCATCTAGCTGATCTAGCTGTAGTGGCAATCTAGCCAGACGACTTTAAGACAAGTTTTTAGTTCATGGCCAAACAAGTTATTTTTTACATACCTACCTACGTAAGGTTTGAGAATTTGTCGAAAATAATCACAATGCATAATATAAGTAACAATAACAAATTATATTTTTGCTTATTCTAGAATACATTTTCCAGTGAATTCGTAATTAGGTTCATGATTAGGTACGTACGTTATCGAGACCTTGTTTCCTTTAGTAGGTACCTACCATTTTCGCTTGTTTACCCAAAATCAAAAAATAATTATCATGTTGTATTTTATAAGCGAACTCAAAAAGATAAGAAAATTCGACTAAATGTATTTTTGTAAGTAGGCACTTATAACGTTAAGTACCGAATTGTTAATTTTATGAATTCGCTAATATTTTTTATATTGAAACCGAAGGTAAGTGCCTACTTTAATATAATCTAAATACAATTTGGATACTTACTGAAGCTAATGTATGGCATTCTTCAAAGACAAAAAACATTTAATTGTACTCGCCTGTCTCAGTGGCGCAGCGGGAGTGTAGGTATACGATTGCCGTGTATAAGTTCTCGGATTTGATTCCCGGGTGGGGCAATGTGCTATTGGGGTTTTCGGCCATGAAACCCTCAGTAGCAGCACGAAGTTTGAAACTGTTTACCAGGTAAACGGCAATATAATTGTCCCCTATTACCTACTCGTAATAGGGCGCTAGCCGTAGTCTCACAGAACCTAAACTCTCAGCTCGTAAAATTTTGATGTATGTATTAGGTACCTACACCTCAGCCTTCCTCTTCTGAAATATAGGTCTGTTTAGGCTGGCCACATACATACGTTTTCCGTATTCGATTTCCGAATTCGTTTTCCATATTCGGAGCTCCGAATGCATGGAATCAATATAAGGCTGGCCGCATACATACGTTTTCCGAATTCGATTTCCTAACACGTAATCTCGATTCGGAATTCCGTGAGACTAGCACACACGTTAGTTTTTTTTCATTCGGAATGTATGCTGTCAGTACGGATTGTGATAGCGTAGTGAACGCACGTCGATGGAGGACGATCATTTATTAGCAACTGCATTTCAATAGTAAACAATTATAACAATATTTGACAATAATATCAACAATAATAAAACAACATTAAATAAAACAAACATATTTAAACGAAATTATGTGAATAGTGTGAACTGTACCTACCTCTTTAAATACCTGCTCCCAGGCCAAATCTATACTAATATAATAAAGCTGAAGAGTTTGTTTGTTTGTTTGAACGCGCTAATTTCAAGAACTACTGCTTCGATTTGAAAAATTCTTTTAGTGTTGGAGAGCCTATTTATCGAGGAAGGCTATAGGCTATATAACATCACGCTACGACCCAAGGGAGTGGCGCAGTAACGATAAACGCGGCTGAAACCGCGGGAACATCTAGTCTTTTATATCTCTGTTGTGGTAGTCCTTGTCATGTATATTCCACAAGTAAGGGTATTTTTCAATAGACAATATTAATGTTTCTGCCTCACACATTATAACTATCTTTTACGTACGTACGATGCGCGCGGTGCGGGCGCGGTTCCGAATAAGAATTTCCGAACGTGTGCGCCGACACAAACAAAATGTATGCAAGGGGGCTGCATTCCGCATGCCGTCATTAGGTTTTTTCCGAATGGTTTCTCCGAACGCACGGGTTTGCATTCGAAACGTACATACGGAATTTTTTCCGTTCGGAGAGAAAGCGGACGTGTGCGGCAGTTAGTGTATTTTATATTGATTCCATGCATTCGGAGCTCCGAATATGGAAAACGAATTCGGAAATCGAATACGGAAAACGTGATCACTTACACCTTGTTACCATCATTGCTGCTAGCGGTGTGGGTTAGAGCCTCACACTGGACAAATATTAGTGTAATCAACAAATAGTTGTACCAAGTCTGGGTGTTCTTTGTACCTGTGGAGGAACAGGTTGTAACATTTTTGATTTGTGTAAAGGTAGCATGTCCGGTAAATTTACAGCGACACAAAATTTTCATCTATTCCATTAAGTTCAACTCAAATTTTAACTAGTTGAACTAACTGGAAAAAATATTCCAATTAGTTCAACTTTCTAAACATAGGTATTGTTCAAGTTGAAGTAATAGGAATATTTTCCAATTAGTTCAACTAACAAATTAAGAAAATTATAATAATTTGAGTTGAACTTAATGGAATAAGTAGATGAAAATTTTGTCCCAATGTGGTATTGGCCTTTGTTTTTAAAAAACTTGCCACAATTTGTACTAATTTCTTTATTACCTATGTTATAGGAACCTTGGAGCGAAGCGCATCAGGAGCGATTGGAGTTATTGAAAGCACGTGTATTAGAGCTGAATCGGCAATTGGGAGCGTTAGCAGCTGGCTGGCGTCATGGACAGTTGTCGCTACATATGAATTTAGCCCTGCCGGCAGCATCACTGTCAGGATCGGGTACTACGACACCGAATAACGCCGCTGTACTTAGATCACAAAATCGTATGCTGGCAGAGGTGAGGATACTATCTTATTAATATTTTAAGGAGGAAAGACAAAAACTCATAATAAAATTTTAAAGTAGCTTAGATACGAATAGTGAAAGGATATATGTAGTAGGTTATCTCATAGTTAGTAGCTACTAGGTAGATAATTAAACAATGATCGAAAGCCAATTATGTACCTACGCCAGCCATTTCAATTACATTCCATTATGTGCATAAACACGCAAAAGGAGTTGTGCTTACGTATGAGTATATGCATAACCTAACCTAACCTATCCGATGCAGCGGTTTTAGTAGTCGCCTCACTACGCCGTGATGTGGGTTCGAATCCCACGCGGTAAGTAAAATATGTGTAACAAAAAATTTTATCGCGCTTGGTCCTGTCACCATTATAATCGTGCCGAACGTTTCGGCTTGTTACCGACGCATAAAAATCCAGGAGTTTCTTTCAATGACTGCTACCTTAGCAGTATGACACAAGGAAAGGGAAAATGTGCGAGATGTTATTTCTGAGATATGAATAAGTACAGCCCGACTGATTTAAGTACTTTGTAAAAGTCATTCTAAATCTATTGCATTAGCAACACGATTTGGCTACGATATTCAGTCTGGGTAGTGGCAGGTTCTTCGCTACATGGGCTGCTCTAGATCATAACTAATGTGTTCTACTTCTCATACAACACGAAAACATTGCTGCTTAAGTTATTCAAATGTTGGAAAACATCTAAGATGTTTCCCAACATCTTCAAATTAGTAACTTAACTATTCAATATTGGCAACAACGGGTGAATAATAGAGCAATAAACAATCAAATCAGTTGAAAGTAGACCTGATGATAAGCACTTACTCTGTAGTCTGTGATCAATTGCAAAACTAGGTATTGCTAGTGTGTTGCTGACCTTAGAAAATATGTTTAAAACTGGGATGAATGCAACGCAATATACTAGAGGCTAAAAGGAAAATATGTAATGGTTTACAAAATGTAACAATGAGCATAATATAATATTATAATATGATCTTACTTTAAATTATGCATATGGTTGTTTCAGGAAGTCAACAGGAAAAATGAAAGAATAACAGTTTTGGAGCGTGAAAAGTCAGCATTGATACGAGAATTATTACTTCAACGAAATAGATCAAAATTAATAGATAACTTTACATAATGATATTAACCTTCTTTATTCACAGTAACCTGGCTTGATATGATAATCTATACTAATATTATAAAGCTGAAGAGTTTGTTTGTTTGAATGCGCTAATCTCGGGTACTACTGGTTCGAATTGAAAAATTCTTTTAGTGTTGGATAGCCTATTTATCGAGGAAGGCTTTGGGCTATATAACATCACGCTACGACCCACGGGGGCGGCGCAGTAACGATAAACGCGGCTGAAACCGCGGGAACATCTAGTTTCCTTATATAGCAGATGATTTTTCAATTATGGTATTATATGGTATTCCATCAATTAAACATGCAAGAACCATCATATTCCAACAATATTCTATAATCACTGTATCATTACAAAGAAAATAGCTTTTGGATATATTTACTTTACACCTTTGAAAAGCAGTGGTGAAAGAAATAATAATGTGTAGTGTGATCTATAGCCTCAGACTAACCCTTAATCCATAACCATCAAAGGGGAAGAGTAGTAATAATTTTAACAGGCAACAATAAAAATGTCTTCTGTTCTATATAATAAAAAAATGCTCTTCTACTTTATAAAGCATAATAGATGTGATTCTATGCATTATCCAATAAAATTATGAAAATAATACTAAAATGAACATTCGCATAAACAGAAGACAATATTACTTAAATTTGTATTTTCTGCTAAGCTAAGCTGTACTGTTAAGAATTGATGCAAAAATATGTAAATCAATAATATAGATATTTATATTAGTTGTAAGTATAATAGTGCCATAATAATCCAGAACTTCCTAATATTTAATATTTGTGCAATTATAGACCTCAATCATGTTTATTTATCTATATTTATACAACTAAAAACTATTATAGTAATATTTTATACAGAATTGGCAGTTTTATTGTAAAGAGAATAATCATATTTCCTGAATGGTACATCATAAGTGAGATAGCCTTGATCCCAAGCTCTTTCAATAGCTACAAGTAACTCTTTATGTTTCTTTTGACAAAGCCCAGTCTTGAAGGCGTCCAATATCTGAAAGTAAATATATAATCCCTATTAGTTTCCTGTTTTATTGAAATCTATATTTTTTTATAAATATATCCTATAATTTACTTATAAAAAAATCTATTGGATAAGAGGTAATTTTTATTTTTGGTTAACCCATTCAATGCAGCAACAAATTTTGCTTTCACTAGCCAGAATCGGCTCATATTTAACGTAATCGCCGATCGGCGTCAGCCGCACTTGATGAAATAAAAAAAAACAACATATCTAAAAACTACTCATATCAGGCATTTCATAGTAAATTCCAAACACATTTGTTATTTTATTAATCTAATATCTTTAAATTTGGGTAAAATATAAAACAACTATACATGACGCTGATCGGCGTCCTCCGAATCCGAGTATGAAAAAATAAGACGCCGATCGGCGTCCGCCGCATTGAATGGGTGTGCGTTACCGCAGCAAAATGTGGAAAAATTTTGTGCTTTAGAGAGGTGAGAATATGGTAAATAATTAGTCCATCGTGAAGAGTAATTTGTTCACTAATAGCAAAATTTGTTCAAGTGGTAGTTTTAAAGTTATTCGAGAAAAAACATTTTGCTGGGGTATCGTTTGAAACGTTACCCCAGCAAAACTTTTTTTAAAAATCGTTTTAGCCCAGAATTAAATGCATGAATAGATAGCTTTTATTGCGTATTAAATGTTTGTGAACAGCAAAATTTGTGTGTCTTGTGGTTCAAAAGTTATTTAAGATTTTGCTTCGGTAACATTTTGGGATTGTCCAGATCTCAAAAACGGTTCAACGTAGAAGTTTGAAGAAAATACCAATAATAGACCTTAATTTGCTCAAAATAGTTCAAACATTAGTTTTTAATTTGTTTGGTAAACACCAATGTAATTAAATGGTGCCGAAATTCAGAAAGAAACGGATTTGCAAGTAAACCTTATATAACACTTACAATCAAATTAAAAGCCATATCATGTACACTTGGTACACCTTTATAACGACAGTAAATTTAGATTACGTAACTCTATGCAATATGAAGATACGTACGATATAATAAAAATTTAATTACATTTTATATGGTCAGATTTAAATGATCGAATACGCAGTTCTCATAAAACAAGGAAACATGGAATACCTTGAACAAATTAAAATGTTCCATCAATAAACAATCCTGTTAATTTCAGCTTTAAATTACGACTATTATAAAAGTTATATCAACAAAAAGAATGTGTCAGTAATTCTTCTATAAGCCGACCAAATTATAAAGGCTACGTAAAAGTGACCAAAAAAAATGTGTCAGCAAAATGTGTTATTCTCGAATAACTTTAAAACTACCACTTGAACAAATTTTGCTATTAGTGAACAAATTACTCTTCACGATGGACTAATTATTTGCCATACTCTCACCTCTCTAAAGCACAAAATTTTTCAACATTTTGCTGCGGTAACGCACACGTTGAATGGGTTAATTAGGTAGTTGCAATCTTAGTAAGAGTGAATACAAAAGTCTATCAGTTAGATTGAATTTATCGAGGAACATAGCAGCTAAAATTCTTGTTTTCAAATAAGTATAAGAATAATAAATAAGCTAATTATTATAAGCTACAAACCTGTCCAGTGTATTCAGAAATAAATTGCTCTAAAAGTTTTGTATTCCTGTGATCCAAAACGAGATATTCATCCCGACAAATAGGACATGGGTTGCCTGTAGATATTACCCCATTCCTAACACATGACTTTCTTGTTTTTCGTGGAGCAAATGCACCTTTGTGGTTGCGGCGATACAAAGTCCAGACGGCTTTATCGCCATATGCTTGCTGATAAGCTTTACTTTGCAAATACTTGATGCTTGTTTCGACGGGTATTATTTTGGTTCTATCTTTTGTAGGATCGATTGGTGATTGCTCTTCCGTAGATTCTTCAGTTTGTTCAGAGTAAAATCGAACAGTTGGTCTAAACTCAGATAGATTTACCCTTCTAAGCATAGAACGTATATGAAACGAAAGTGCCATTTTAATCGTTGTAAATAATGTTTATATACTTTACAAGTTATTACATCTAATACTGTCTCTAACAAATTAACAATTCACGAATAACCTCAAAACAATTACATTCGAAGCCTGACGTAAGTGACATAATGACATAACGACTTTGAAGTTTGACATTGGGTGCGTTCCAGCTTCCGCTATGCTTTCCCGACGGATGTAATCCAGTGTCCCAACACAAAGATATTATATTGTATAATCTGCAGTTGTCTCCGTTTAGGTATTTCGTGTGTTTCTCCGCATTGCTGTCACTGTGGAGAAGCTGTCGATAGCCTCGGACACTATGGACTCTCTTGTAGCAGAAGCGCTGGTCGAATTTCTCACCATGCTAATCTTAATGACATAATACGTCGTGCTCTTGTCACTGCTGGCGTTCCAGCTGTACTTGAACCCAATGGCTTGGTACGCGACGATGGGAAGAGACCGGACAGAATGTCATTGTTGCCTTGGAAGATGGGCAGGCCTTTGGTGTGGGACGCAACGTGCGTTGACACCCTTGCGCCATCACATCTTCCAAGCACTGAGGGATGTGCCGGCGCTGCTGCTGCAACCGCGGAAACCCTCAAACGGCGCAAATATAGTAATTTAGTCGGAAATTACATTTTTCAGCCGTTTGGGGTGGAAACCCTAGGCTCATGGGGTCCAAGCGCTCGTATTTTGTACAGGGAGATCGCAAAACGCCTGATCGACGTTTCGCGTGATCAGAAGGCTCGTCTTTTTTGGCCCAAAGAATCAGCATTGCCATTCACCGTGGCAATGCTGCCAGTCTTCTGGGCAAGTTACCAGTTGACAGCGATGCTGAAGAATTCTACGATGCCTAAACCTTTTCTGTAAATATTTAGTAGTATAAATATTTGTGTTTTTGTAATTATGTTACCTTTTTTAATACGTTTGTAAATATATATTAGGTTAATTCGTTTTAAAATTAATAATGTAAATATTTGAAGCACCGAAATAAAATAAAACTTAAAAATTAAAGTCTATAGCAAAGATATTGTAGAACTACAATATCTTTCTATAATAGTAGTTCTACAATATCTTTGGTATTATCTATGTATATAATGACAGTACGTCTATAGACGTTGCTTCATATTTTTGATATTATATTTTATAGCAACAAAGATATTGGTGCCAAATCTGTAATCTTAACTAAAAATCACTAAAATTTAGTTTAGTCCTCTCAAATGACATTTCGTATTCTAAAATCGTTAAAAGTGACAGGACTAAAAAAAATTTAGTGATTTTTAGTTAAGTTTAGAGAATTTTGTGACAACAGAATTGGCACCAATGTCAACTATAGATGGATCATATTTTAGCAAGATCATAGTCATTATCGTTATCCTTTTCAACACCAACAAATTGTCATATGCTAGAAAGAGACAACGTAATCGCCCTAGTGGGTCGACACAATCTAAACGACTCCATTTTAACTATATAATGCTATTTATTCAGATATTGTTCAATAGTCGTAGACAGAGAAACAGGTTTCTCTGTCTACGTCAATAGTGCAGTGCATAACCCGGCATCACGATTGTGTCGATGAAAAACATATTACTAGCTGTTGCCCGCGGCCTAGCTCGCGTGAATTTCGGATTTAATTTAGGAATTAATATTTACTATGTCTTACAGCAAAGGCCGATATTATTTAAACTTCCACTTTGTATACCAAAGCGAAAGTTTAAATAATATGGGTCTAAAATTCGAACCGGCAAATAACGCGATTATGCATATTTTTACCTTACATTCTTGATATCGGTCCTTTCTTACTAGTGTAGATTGGTTTTTACTTTGAATTCTTGAAATCGAATGTGCTTTACGAAATACTGTATTTTACTATTCTTGATAATCACGTGAACTTTGTATGTGCATGTCATTTCGGTTAGGTTGTTACAAAATTATGGTGTAGCCTGGTTGCAACGCCTTAATTTCTTAATTCACGTTGTGAACTATATATATTAATTATATGATCCATAATTTGTCTTACTAATAACAATGACCTTTAAATTTAACTTACAGAATGTTCAATTTAACTTAAATACAAAATCTTAAATTGAAACGTCATTGTTACTTTATGACGTGGTATGATTGAACCAAAAACCAAGGCTTAAACCAAAATGTATTTTACAGGTATAGCATCCAATATCCCTAAATTGTCAGTCATGTATCCTTTTTCCCATTTTATAAGAGAACTCCTTACCTAAAATAAACTGACATCGGTCATCGGTGATTGCTGGCGTATTTTCCATCTCAAGAAATCATAATTTAAGTAAATAAATAGCACATCATATTTTTCAATTTTCATTTAAATTCATTATTATTATTATTCAATAGATTTTTATTTTATTCACGATTTTACAATGCAGAATAGCATACTTAAAGATATTAAAACCAACTCTGAACATAGGCTTACGTGTAAAATAATATATTTGTTATTACTTATTACAATATGGGCATTTAAATACAAAACACACGTATATAATATATTTTACATTTATTTTTGGGTAGCAAGTAGAGCACGTTAGGTGTTACAAATTTAACTACAAAAAATATAAGACCAGCACTATTTTAGAATATAAAATTATTTAATCTTTTAGGATAGGAGAAAAATCACAGATACAACCACACATAATAATAGAGCGGACATAACTATAATAGACGAACTAAACAAGCCGGTTCTAACATACTCAAATCTACCATTATACTCTTATAAAAACCCGCACTTCTTTCACATGCAAATTTCTCAATATTTCTATAAGCTAAAGGAATCAAATGCTTTTTACTCCGTTAAAATAAGATGGTGACCATAAATAACAAAAACTTCATAATAATAGTTTTAGGGCACTTACAGTATACTATCAAGAACTAAGTTAGATATTGTTCATACTATTCATTAAATATGTATATATTTGATGATTAAGAAATATTGTCGGCACTGCATGCGAATGAAGAATCCGCCTCTGATATCCCTGACGAAAACATGATTCTTTAAAATCTAAAGAGCGTATTTTTGTGTACTGTGGCCGTCGCCATTCGTCACCTCTCCTTACATTTTATCCATACCCCTCTCAAGTCAGGATCAACGAATAATCTGTAAAATAAAAATTATGTAGTTAGCTTTTGTATGTTTCTAATATAATAATAATAATATATTCTACCACATACACACAACACCATCTAGCCCAAACTAAGCAGAGCTTGTACTATGGGTACCTACTAGACAATGGATAAACATACATATATACTTTTTTTTGCCAAAAATAAATAAGTTTACATATTTAGAACGAAATTTGATTAGGTAACCGAAACTCTCCTTCAATATACCTGTCAATATCGATATACCAGAGAAATCTGATGATCTCTGGCTCACAACAGTCACAACACTATGAGATAGGTAAAATGTCAAAAACACCCGATCACTGTTCTTTTATTGTAATTTCAACATGAAAATAGCAATATAATCACAAAATTTACGGTCCGACATATGCATACGTGAACTATAATTGATTTATAGTTACGATATTAACTAAAACGTACGAATTACTTTTATAAAATACAAAAATCTTATATCGTCTTACCGATGTAATGACATATTTCCATTATTTTCCGTCAAAAATCCTGTTCGACTTAAACAACCGGACACTGTACACGCCATAACTCTTATTTAATAGTGAAATATTGTCGAAGGTCTCAAAATCTAAGATATTTTCCAAAAATCCAAGGCATATTCTGTGTTATATGTAACACAAACAACTGTCAACGGCAAGTGGCGCGCATGGATTTGACACAAGTCGAGCGTCTATTGTTATCTCTTTTTATCACCCGAAATGCTTGCTTTAGAATGACGAGTAGCTTATGGTAAAATAGTTCAACTTAAATATGATCCATCTATAGTTCTATTGTACAATATCTTTGTATAGCAAAGTTAATTAAAAGTATATATGGTGCCACTACGCCTTTAGGTGGCTATGATATTTACAATAAAAACAGGTTAAATCAAAAAGTATTTATTTATAAAAACAACATAACTTACAACAAACTCTTATATTATCAGTTTAAGTCAGGTTTAAGTAATTATATTGGCACATTATACTTAATTAGATAAGTGCGATACAATAACTTGACAATCTTATTTTCTCTCTTGCCAGTTAATTCTAATGCACATACACAGCGTAAAAGTTGATCATATCTACGCCCTGACATGATATAATTAAAAATAGGGTGTAAATAAAGAGGATTGGATAGTGAAAAGAGGTTTCTTTTCGTCGGGCATTTTATGTGACCTTTGAGGAGACTGAGTCTGAGAAATTTCAGTATTCCTTCACAATTGGTTTCACGGTATACTGTTTTGCGCCTGTGTCTGGTATGTGGTATATTACTATTGCACAGGGCATTTCCGTAAGTATTGGTACCAGATATTCTATAAAATTTGGTGGAAACAAAAGACGGGATAAGTCTATAACACTCTACAAGTTGTCAACATTCACGGTTATGCCACAGTTGAAACTATCAAATTGGAAATCTGATATTTCAGGAGGTAACTGTAGTAGACCACGATTCCCCTGGAATAGGTGCATCTGAACTCCTAGGACTACGATCCATCGAGCTTGGTCTGTCGGAGGTAGCTGAAGACTCGTTTGGATGTTCATACATCATCCTTAGGCTCAGATGACATCAACAAATCTGATGGTTGTATTTCAGAAACATTAAAATTTCTGATAACATCATCATTCTCACGAGGTTCCTCTGGCACAGAACATGACGTCCTATCATCATCATCTTCATTATCGTTGTCACTAGACGAAGAAGATAAGGACTCACCCGAAGAAACAATCGCTGTTCGTCGTACAATCGATGACCGTACGCGTTTGCATTCTGAGCGCCCTATCGCATCCTCTGAACTGGAGGATTCCATGCCAGATGGCTTATAATCTTGATCAGATCCATACTCTGCATCATCAGAAAACGGGTCTTGAGTCGATTCAGGAGTAGAAGCAGCATCAAACAAGCCTTGAATCCGTTTTCGTTGCTGTTCATACGAATTCCTGGACGCCATTTGCAAAAAACATTAGAATTCGAGACTACCCAACTGTATTAAAAAAATACATTAGCGTTACAAGTACATTGATTAAATATGCTACTAAACTGGAATTAGGGTTTTATAAAGAAATAAATAAAATGCGTCGAAAAAACAATAGGTACTCGCCTTTTCGAGATAAATTAAGCGCGAAATAACATAGCAACACGCAATGAGCACTGCCGCTGCGCACAACTAGACTAGTTGTAGGGAAACGCGACGCCCACGGGCTTAGTGTGTGTGCGTGGGGAGGGCTAGGACTGTACGTGTATGTGTGTGAACAAACTTTCTTTGGGTGCCTTTTTAAATATTACGTTATGACAGTACGAATGTTAAAATTTACCTACTGTGACACTATAGTGCCATGTTTAATGTGTTTGTATATGAAAACGAACATCGAACGGCGTACTGATTTTATACAAAAAAGATACATAGATGTCGAGAGGCGTCCTGCCGTATCAGTTTTTATGATTTTTACGTCTGTGGACGTTCTGTCCATCAAAGTTCTGGCGTATGTATATACGCACAATCAACATATAAGTTTATTAGGAACCTGGAATCGAATGGAGCATTATATTAGTCTAGCCGCGCCGAAACCAAGCGACGTGCGAGGGTGATCGAACGGAGCATCATACGTCTAGCCGCGACGAAGCCAACTGACGAACTAGCGATAGTAGCGACACTAGCGACGCGCGGAGAGGCCATCTGTTTTTATAGTGGCAGTATTTATGCGCACGCACACACGTCCAAGAACTCCTCGTAAATGTTAGAATTTTGTTTACTTGTCGCTGATTGGTGTAAATGAGTATTGTAGACATTAGTGCTAGCCACAGACATAAAAAAAAAGATGCCGACGAATTGAGAAACTCCTCTTTTTTTGAAGTCGGTTAAAAATAATCCATCGGTACGCCAGAAATAATTATTAAGTAGAGATGCTACGCATGTGTTAGCGTTATTTGTATGAACAAAAAACGGGATTTATGGAGGCGTAAAAAGAGAAAATATATTCTCAGTTGAATCAGTCTACGTGTTTCATTATAACCCTACTAATGGTTACCAACTACGGACCTGGCTTATGCCCGCCGCGCCGGCTGGTAATGCGTTAATTTCAGTGAATAACATTCACGTAACAGAAGACATTATGCGTAAAAAGTGTTAAGTACGCACAGCAGAAAAATTAATTAAATTGTTTATTTGTGAGTTTGTTTATTTTATTTGTTTGCTACGCTTTCACGCATTAACTACTCGACTAATCATCATGAAATTACGTAAAATACACATCAGGGCAACAGGAAAGGACATAGGGTACCATCATCCAGAAAAAGTACCTATTGGTAGTTGTTACTAACCTAATTTTACCTGATCTACATTTCTGCGAGCTAAGCCGCGGGCAACATCTAATCATAGATAAATGAAAAATCATTCCGAGACAGCCTCTAATTGTCCAATACAGCATGTCTTCCCGTTTACAACAAAACTCACCAAGCTTTAGGACCTCGTTTTCTGCACGCGTTATCAATAATCCTGACAAATTATTTGGTGTAATAAATACCTACAGTCTAATATATGCTGTGCTCCTGGAGGACCTAAGTAGTCAAAACATTTCTAACGCTGAAAGTCGTGCTGGTAAGTTACTGGATATTGTAAATACATTTTTAACAGTGAACTATCTATTATACAATATCTTTGGTAAATACTAAATAAAATAAGGCAATGGAAACGTCACAATCCGCAGAGGTCAATGTTTAGAGTAGGTAATTGTTACAGCTTTCAAATTTGTCATAGTAACATTCAAAATTTACTAATCGACTAACTTCTACTAAATAAAATAAAATTATAAGTAACTAATAGTACAAATTCATATTTTCTTTATAAACGAAACGGCCAAATCTGCCGGCCCATAGAGTAAAGTAATACATTGGGACTGCCCTACGCATAATGTCAAAAACTCAAAACGTAACGTTTAATTTGAAAACTGAACAGTGAAAAGTGAAGAAGTTTTATCTTGAGGTAAATAAATTACATTTACTTACATATTTCTATTCTAATATTTATGGACTAGTGTAACTGCCGAAAGTATCTCGTAACATTGTGTGTATCTCGTTATGTCTACCAAATACTTTCTCTCGTCGTACTTATACTTTTTTTAGACAATAATTAATAACGGTCAAAACAAAAATTGTATTGAATTCGATCACCAACATAAGCATTACGTATTATATTTCAGTATTAGGCGTTTCTTAAAGAAGTAACCACGCCAAGATTCATGGGAGATGGATGATATTACTGTGGATACTGGTTTAATGTAAGTAACTATGCACCTTCTTCTTTGTTAATCTCATGTTAGTATACAGTATGCATACTCAGGTCACACACCCATAGTATATAAAAACATGATCAAGAACATCGGCTTTTGTGCACACAATTAAATGAACGAAAACATTAATTGTCATTATCATTATGTAATCTCAGATAAATGATTAAGTATGTTTTGCTAGCGGCAGGCTAGTAATAATAATTGTACTTATTTAGTTTGCTATCAAGTATCATGCTCATATTTTGAAGTTTATTATCATATTTTAGAAATATAAATTAATACCTACATATATTTTATCTATAAACACTTTAAATGTATTTTGAGCACCATTATGTGCATTACTGAATTTATGAAACAAACTTACTTTTGCATGATATGTTTTTTTAAAACCCAATTTTTCTAAGAAACTAGTAATGACCATTGCTTGTGACTTACAATGTGAATATTCTTAAATGTGTGGCCTATAGACAACACAGTGGCTGCAATGGTTTCCTTTACACTGTTAATTTGCTGAGTGTTGTGGGTTTAATGCCAAAAATTTGGGACCTGATTTTGTCTATTGTATTTAAAAATAATGCAATTGAAAACAAATTCATTTTTAGTTTCTTACAACTGCACTGGTCTTAGAAAGGTGTTTGTGTTACTGCTATTCAAACAACATTGAATATTTCTGCATAAATAAATTTTCTTCTATATAATTGTCTCAAAATTATTATTATGTTACTCTTTTCTTATATTTTAATGCATAACATAACATCCTTACAGCAAAACACATCTTTACAAATAAATAAAATTGAAGTGCCTGTTTGTAATATCAAAATAACAGATTTTCATCTAATGCATATGAAAGTATATAAGGTACCTATAAGGAAACATTTTTTTTTTTAAATTTTTGTCTGTGTCTGTTTGTTCCGGGTAAACTCCGAAACGGCGGAACCGATTTTGACGTGACTTTCACTGGCAGATAGCTGATGTTATAAGGAGTAACATAGGCTACTTTGATTTAAAAAAAAATAGGCTTCTGCGGAGACAAACACTTTTTAGTTAAAATCTATGCGGACGAAGTCGCAGGTAACAGCTAGTAAATAATATAATTATTGTTTCACAGGTGTTTTGTGTGTGTGTTGTAAAAAGTCCCGAAAGCCTTTCTAAGATTTATTTATAAGGAATTGTATGGTTTTTACCCCTATCTGTATCCTACAAAATTTTTGTTGGGTTGTTTAGGTTTTGACTCATTAGAGATGAGGCGATCATATGATCGGATGGTTTAAACCTGCAAAATTTTAAAGGGTATGATCGAGGGACCGATTCTTCATGACAAATGTTGCAGATTGTTTGTGCCTAACAACTATTGTCGTGGTAGAAAGCACTGATTGCTGGCGGTTCCAGCGTACTGTACTGTGGCACGCTGTAACTCACCCATACCTCGATTACAAAAACAGCTTAACACTCTCTTGGACTTTAACCCAGAAGTTGATATTTTTGCAAATGAATGGAAAGTATTATTATTAGCATGTATGAGGTACTGTGAGCAGAATGCATGAATGCTAATTTTTAAATTTATATATTATATTATTAAATAGTGTAATTGGCGCAAGTCGTTCTATTTGATGTAAATAAATAAATAAATAATAATAATAAATCTTCAATTTAACTTGATCGGAGGCCCTTTTCTTCATAGGTATGATATATTATGTGCCTTCTATGTATCATCAAAGCTCAAAATGAGGCCAAATGATTGTAACTGCTTTATTTAGTAATTTAGTAGACCTCTAAATATGACCAATCAATTTTTATACTTCGGCATCCTCTTCAAAGTCTTCAGCAACTTTGATTTAGGCAGTATTTCTATCTATACCAATATTATAAAGCTGAAGAGTTTGTTTGTTTGTTTGCTTGAATGCACTAATCTCAGGAGCAACTGGTCCGATTTGAAAAATTCTTTCAGTGTTAGATAGCCCATTTATCGAGGAAGGCTATAGCCTATATATCATCACGCTAAGATCTATAGGAGTGGAGCACCAATGAATAATGTTTCAAAATCGGAGGGTATTTTTTCCTTTTGAGAGCTT
The DNA here is from genome assembly GCA_963564715.1 of Catocala sponsa. Lineage (NCBI taxonomy): Eukaryota > Metazoa > Arthropoda > Insecta > Lepidoptera > Erebidae > Catocala > Catocala sponsa. Next base: position 17,093,397 of record OY751331.1, read on the forward strand.
CCGCTGCGTGCGCTGCGTAAACAGTTAAAGTTTCGCAAAAATCATGTATGAGAGAATTGTTCCCCTTTAAAAGTTCTTAAAAAAATGTCCGCGTCAGCATATGTCTATCTTTTAAGGTTGGCTTACTATAACCATTTTTATGCTAACGAAATTTGTTCTAAAATAATGCATTATTTGCGAAGGTATTTTATAAACATTATATTAATCCTTATCCAAATAAATACGTTATTCATCACAAGTATTTAATTTAAAACAAAATTGCACTTTAAATCATGGGATGTCAATGAATATCTTAGGAGATATCGCGGTTTTAAAATAACATCGCAGCAAAATAATTACCCATTACAGACATAGTACAAACGCTGTTTCTCCTGGTTTATTCTGCGTGATTACTACTGGTTCGATTTGAAAAATTATTTTAGTGTTGGATAGCCTATTTATCGAGGAAGGCTATAGGCTATATAACATTACACTACGACCCACGGGGGCGGCGCAGTAACGATAAACGCGGGTGAAACCGTGGGAACATCTAGTGCACCTATAAAAGCACTTAAATACAGCCTTTTCTCTGTGGAATAGGCAGAGACCACCTACAATCCAGGCATACTAGGTTACTTAACTAAATACACGTGCAATGTAGCGATTGTTAAAAACGAGATAAGGTTTATACAGATCAATCTAATTAAAGTTTGGTTGTATATAGTTTATCATTATAGAGGACTAGTCAAAAATACTAGGAATGCAATTTTGCCGCGATTACTTCCTTTTTTCATCACCCCTAATTATTATGGTTATGCTCAAATATCAGTATCAGTTTTATCATTCGCTTCAGCATCTTCATTAATGGGCGTTTCTTTGTAAACTGGGCAACTTGAGCTAAGAAAGGTGTCTAGGCAACTTTTTTTGTTATATGTTTAATAAATGTTATTCGAGGAATAAATATCCGTCTATTTATTAATATACGGTAGATGTACCAAAAATATTCCTATTACTTTGGAAAATATTGAGCATTTTTTGAAAAATCTATACAGGGGACTGTTACCTATGTCAGGGGACTGTGAATTATAATGAAAAATACAATTTAGTACTAATATTAAATGCTTTTTATTATCATTAAACTTTGGAGCTTAAGAATTAAGCAACCGAACAATAGAAACAATATCAACAACCTTTTTGTAATACTCAAATTTTCACTGAGAACTCTTAATATTTACTTACATTATAATCATACAAAATCACATATTGAAAGGACGGGACGTCTTGTACTTTAAATCTTACACTATAGAATCAGTCTCATTCAAATATAATAATTAGTTATTACTTAAATATAGCAGAGAGAGGTAAGGAAATATTATCATGATTCTTAATGTTTTTTCAAAAACATCTACAGGGGAATCAAATTTGTAGAATATTCTATTGTCTTTTAAAACTATATTTGAATTAGGCAAGTTCTGTACCACTTGGTCAATTGTAATGTCTGCTACATCGTCTTGATCATATCTGAATAATTAGCCTTTATTATCACAGAGCTTTAAGAATGTGACTCGAATTTCGCCATCTTCTTCATAAATCTTGTCAATAACGCTCACATATCTGTTTTCCATATTTATTTTACTAAGTAATTTCACAACAATATAATTGCCAGTATTATAAGCTTGTACTACAGCACAGCTAGGACCAGCTTCATTCTCAGATTCTGAATCAGTGAACACATCTTCCACATTAAGTTTTAGCTTGTGAATAAAAGCAGCGATAGCTCAGTGGGGAGACCAACAGACTGCAATGCAGAGGGTCTCGGGTTGGAACCCACGTCGCGCACCTCTGACTTTCGGAAGTTATATGACTTTTCGAAATGATGTGCGTATTGATTGTCAATTATCGCCTGCTCCGTGCCTCGGAAAGCACGTTAAGCCGTTGGTCCCGGCTGCCATGAACATCTATGGCAGTCGTTATTGGGACAGTGTCGACACAAAAGATCCCACTGGGTCGAAGTGTCGCCGGTCTGCACTGACTGGCCCTCACATAAGATAAGATAAGATAGCTTGTGATCATAATTTATCTTCCCGATATTAAAGTGTAGACAATCATTATCGCAAAAACAGCTTCGACTTTTCATCACTATATAAATGAGTTAGTAACATTTTCTAATATTTTTTTATTACGTTACTTAGTGCAATGCTCCATCCACTTCTTCTTTGCATCCCGGTGTTCTCGTGGAGTCATATTCTCAACAAGCTTTCGAGTTCCCTTTTCTTTTTTTATTTAAGATATTTGACGCATTCTTTTTCTCTTAACTCTTCTCTTTTCTGAGGGTCATTTTTAATACGCTCATATCTCTTCCGCTCAACTTCCCGTTTTCTTTGTAAAATCTCTTCTTTAGTGAGTTTTTTCTTCTTTGGCGTCATACGCAAAACACAGATGTAACTAAAATAACAACAAATTAAGTATATTTGTTGTTATTTAGAGTTAGTTAGAGTGAAGTGGAGGAAGAAGACATGTTGCGCCGACCCCACATAATGTGGAAAAGGAGCAGGGAGAAGAAGATACTTAATTTAGACAGTACCCTGGACGTGGAAACAGTCCCCTGTCGTGTGGATAGACAGGGGACTTTTCCCAGGGGAATTCGTTAAAGAGTAGCACAAAATGTACTTGATCTATCATATTTTGCTGTACATAGAAAATATGTATCTATTGTAACAATTTTAAACTATTTAAGGAATCATTAAAAGACGTAAACTGAATTACAAATAATTCTTACCAGTAGACTGTGGACTGTCAGGTTACAACGTGTTTTCCACGGAAGGACGCTCCCATAGTACTAAACAAGATAGCGTTCGCGCCCCAATAGCGGCAACCGCGTAAACTTTAGGTAGTTTGCATTTTGTTACACGTACTAACGACGTTGTTTAAACTTAACACTACTTGGCGCGTATTTTTAAATATAGACAGATGGACTGTTTATAAAATCCGGAGACAAAGTTTCGATGACTTTTTTTAAATTACAAAATAATAATTATAAAAAATAAAGAAGTCTCAGTAACAATCAAACAATATTGGTTGAATAATTAAACAATTTGGTTGATTCCAATAGTTACTGTCTTTAATTAATTTAGTGTGAAGTGACTATTTTGCTTTGGTGACACGTCAGGGGACTGGTTTTTAAGGACTATAAAAACGATTTTGATACATTAAAGTTTATTTTATTGAATTTTGAACGTTGAGCATAGATAGATTAGGTTAATTATCTTTTGAAGTTATCTACGAAATATGTATGATGTTATTTTTCTAAACAATATTAGCTTGAGACAATGAGTTGCCCAGTTTACAGAGAAACGCCCTAATATAATATCTTGGGATAATTCAATACTGAGCTCTGGAATTCAAATTGTGGTTTTCGTTTTGAAATAAGTTAATTGTGGTCTTATTATGACTTTGCGCGTGAAAGTAGCAGTTTTTGATATTCTCGTGAACGATAATAGTGTACAAAAAAGAACAAATAAATATAAATTTAAAACCATATCAAAATTCGATATAATTATCATATGACTATATTCGTATGACTTAAAACCCCCTTTTGTCTCCGGATCTCAATAAAAATAATCACAATCGTCGAGTGCCGCCCACCTCTTTTTCATATTCACTACTAGATGTGCCCGCGGTTTCACCCGCGTTTATAGTTACTGCGCTGCTCCCGTGGGTCGTAGCGTGATGTTATATAGCCTATAGCCGTCCTCGATAAAAGACTAGGCTAGGCTATCCATTACTAAAATAATTTTTCAAACCGACCCAGTAGTTCCTGAGATTAGCGCTCACAGTGTGTTATTTGATCATAGTTGCGGACATCTTCTGTTTATGTGCGTATTGGATAGATGTAATCCTACTAAAGCTTCTATTAAAACTTTCCCGGCGTTATCTATTATATTTTCAAGTTATTTAGAAAATCAAGAAATGTCCATAGAAACCATAAAAACGCATTTACTTCTTCTGCCCAGTAATTGTTATTTTGTTAAAAAAAAAATGGTATGATCGAAACCCGCTAAACGCATCGATATATCCACAGAAATTCAAATAATCAAGCACTTCTAGATGACAATAAAATATTTTCTATTATTTCGAAAAATATTTTTGTCCGAGAATGTCTACATGTTAGCATTTTTCCAAGACGTATTTGTTAAATACGGTAACAACTACCACCATAAAAAAATCAGGTGCAACAAGCATAGGAATACAGAAATATATAGTTTTAATGTTTTAGGTTAGGGTTGTCACTTACCTACTTACTCGAAAAAAATATCGCACTCGAAAACATTACTGTTTTCAACATTAAAGTTTACAACATCTATTATCGCGGGCAGACTTTATACACGATGATTAGTAAAAAACAGGCGAATCCAGGAACAAGTACAGGCGATATGATCGAGAGCATCACATCAGGCAGTTGGATCGTGTCCTGGAATCATCTGATCCATATTTATCCTCACTTTCACTCAGCACACGCCAAAAACACAAGAATCTTTTGACGATACCTGAAAAAGTTCTCAGTCTTTTAAGAGTGACAACCGCAAATGTTACTCATTACCCGTTTTCTAATAGTGAGGAAGCTAACGAAGCCATACTTACCACAAGTGAAACGTTAATAGAATCGGACGACGAAGATTTTGCATAATACTACTACTAGCTTTTGCCCGCGATTTTGCTCGCGTTAAGAAGGTACCCTAAGTTTTTCTTTGTACTCCTGACAACGTGTATGCTAGATTTCATGATGATCGGCTGAGTAGTATAGGCGTGAATGCGTCACAAATAAACAAACTCATATTCGCATTTATAATGTTACTTATAATTACATTGTCTGATTCTATTAAGGTTTCCTGTTACTGGCCCATGAATCGTCCCCAGCAAAACAGACTCCATAAAAACAAGTGATTTTATAAGGGTTTTCTTTACCTTATCATCATAGAACATTAATTTATTCATTCTGATCTTTCAGTGACAAGTGACAACCCTATTTTCATAGAAATAAACAAAAACTTAGAAACGACGTATCTCTCAGTTCCTGCTAGATAGACCTTTAGTTCTTTTTTTAATTTGTAGGTACATTAATATATTGAGCATATTTGCCAAAAAGAAATGCTAATATAATAACATAATAGCAAATATTATACAAATATTTTTTAAATTTACCTTTCAATTATTTTTATCTTTCTCGTTCAGTTAGGGTCTCGGAATTCATAATCCTTGTATATTTTTAATTGATAATCAAAATCAATTTATTTGCGAAAGCGATTATCACCTATTTCAAGAAATAAAGATAAAATCATGTTTCTTGGAGTTCAATTACCTTACGAAAGAAATGATTATATCTTTAAAATTAAGTGAAATAGCGAACCAGGTGTTTTTTAATATAACTTATAACTATATCTATCAAAATAAAGAATAAAATGAGGATGTCCGCTACTTAGACAAAATTTCAAACTGTGGCGCGTTCAAACAAACAAACAAACTCTTCAGCTTTATAATATTAGTATAGAATATCCACTATTACCTATAGGTAATAGAGTGGAGCTTCATATAGCTCATTAGCTTCATATAGCTCATTACGAATATTAACCATGGTCTAACCCACAAGACACCGAAGGGTATGCTTCATTTATTTATTTGCATTTTAATCTTGATGTCGGAACGGAACGGCAAGCTTGGTCGGCCGATAACGACTGTCCAATACAATATTGTAGTTAGGGTTCTGTTCTGATACGGAACCGGATAGAAACAGCGCAGCTGCTTTGTTAGACCATTGGACTCTCCCAACTAATTTAAACTAAACGTAAATATAGCAAGTTATCATAATTGCTATTAGCAGTAAAACGATTCCCTATAAAAAAGTTACAAGATCTGCACAAATCTATTAAATGTTTGTTAAAGCAAAGTCGCTTATATTATCTAATAAGTAAACGGTATAATGTCAGCCCTATATATAAACTGCTCCACTGCTGGGCACGGGCCTCTTCTCAGTATCCATATCCATAGCTAGAGCAAACAGGCGGAGGTGTATGTTTCACGCTCGTCTATACTTATAATAAAACTGTAGAGAGGTCAACTCTGTACATTGAATATATATTCAAAATTAATATTGGAGGATGAATGGTGATCGATACTGATGACAAAAATGCAATCAGTAAATTGTTTGTCTGTCCGTCTGTCTGTCTGTCTGTCTGTATATGCACGCATGGGTCAAAAACTACTGAAGGGATTTTAACCAAACTTGGTACGATTGTAGTCCATACTCCTGGGCAGGTTATAGGCTATATAACATAACGCTAAGACACATAGGAGCTGAGCAGTGACGATAAATTTGAAGCAAGTCGGATGAAAATGCGCTTTCGAACTCTTATCCTCGCATACGTTGATCATACACCAAAAGTATGTATTACAAAGATGATGGTCTTCAAAAGATCTACAAAAACGTCCTCAATAGTATATATCTATCTTTTATAAATTAGCCACAATAACGTGTTTAATCGTTAGGCATTTCTTCAAAATGTATTAAATACATAAATATATTGTATTTCACATAGATATATCAAACTCCCATATTCAAAAAGTACACTTTAATATCTACTTTATAAAAAAAAAATTATAGAAATCGGTTTATAAACACACAAGATATAGATGAAATAAAACTTCCAAATCTCGCCGCGCCAGTATGGGTACGGTTGATTTTTGTTTAGCGCGCGAAACGGCCATCCGCTGCATTTATAAAAAGGCGGGGGCGCTCACGTGCCGACTTCACTTACATTTTGTTTGTTTGGTTGAACGCGCTAATCTAAGGAACTACGGGTAAAAATTAGAAAAATATTTCAGTGTTGGATAGCCCATTTATAGAGGAAGGCTATAGGCTATATAACATCACGCTACGACCAATAGGAGCGGAGCATAAATGAAAAATGTTGCAAAGACTAGGAAAATTCTCTTATGTGAAGCAGACGAAGTTGCGCGGGTCAGCTAGTTTATAATATTACTTTAATAAATAACGTAGCTTATGTTTATTCGGCAAAATAATGATATAATTCATCATAATATTGATAAAATCCGTATTGTGTTTATTGTTTACATTATTATAGATTGCCGGCCTAATATTAGTTAATACGTATGCAGGAAGTAAAACATTAAATCGAAAATTTGGAACAGAGCGAAGTTAATTGCGCTGCCACTTCTATTTCTGTCCGTATTTTGTGTAGACTGTAGTTCACCAGATTCACAGTATCCGCCTTTGCCCTTTTTATCTCTGTCTAACAACGCGGCGTCTCTGTCGTTCTTTTTTCTATTCCCGCTTGTAATAAGTACCAAAATGCTGGGTTATATCTGCGTAGCTGTCTCTCTCGGCAATTTACGGCTATATGCGATCGTTCCCGAATCCCACTCGAAGTCCTACATCCCGTCCTAATTTCAGTCACAGATCGTGGACCACGTCAAATACAGTGCAGATAACATTTCCTAATTGTATGACTGTTTATTTACATTTTTCCTCGCGACATTGGTGACTATAGTATTTGTAACGTTTTAAATGCATAATTGTTTCTGTTATCAATTAAATTCATGACATTAACGACGAGTCGTCATCGACTGGAGTTCATAGTATATTGGTGTTTTGTTCTGTTTTCAAAGTGCTCTTAGTTATTGTTTTGTGATATGTCTCTGAAAATTTAAACCGTGTTATATAATAAGTTCTTTTCTGCAATGGCAACGTTACCCAGGATGCATAATGCTAAGCAGGGTGCTGGAATCTCCTCTCCTTTTAGGTAAGCCAAAATTTTACGTTTAAATATTATAAATAAGTCTATGTCCGTCATACAGTTTGCTTTAAAAATACTTGTTATAATAACATGTAACTATAGAATAACTCAATTGAGTATTGATAACAATATCAAAACGTTGAGCGTACAGAGCTCTGACCTCATCGTTAATAAATAGTCATAGATGTATGTGCGAGCTTGGATTAATTAATTCACCGTATTGTGCATACGTTAGAATTGGACATGCCTTGTTAACTTAAATACCAACACTATTATCGGCATGTTCACTACTAATTATCTAAAGAACAGTAGATATCCTATTTACCCACCTACCACAAACATAGGTACTATATATATGTATTGAATGGATGTAATGTACGGATAAATACATAATATAAATGAGACTTGCCTAGTGTCGATTTTTGATTAGTAGGTACATACTTTGAGAATTATTGATTCAGTTTATATAGGTATATGCCTGTGCTAAATTAAGTACTTTATTAAAACCACTCCTGGATTTAGCGAAAGTTCTAGATGTTTTTGTTATTATAACATTTAGAAATAAACCATTAAGTACCTAAGTCAAAGTTAAGTCAAATTCTTAAATACTCGATTAATTGCTTTACAGATAAGAGTTACACTTATCTGTCAGTAAAGTAATACCACCCTGTTAAAACCGTAAAGTAAACAATAAACCAGGTAGATTTCTGACAGCAATAGTACAGGTAAGTACAATCTCTAAGTATCTTGAGATACTTAGAGATTGTATTGTATCTTTGAAGACCCGCGCAATTGTTTACAAGCATGCCATCTTTACAAGCAGTGGTACCCGAAACACACACTGTCGATACAAAATAAACCATTATTTATTGTGACGATTATTAGCACAAGGTAGACGCTTCCTTGACGATACTCTGTAAAAGTTAGCCAAGCACGCGATAGCAATGGAGTTTACCATGAGAGAAAGAATACGTGTTACTTTAGCACACGGAGTTTGTAGTAAGTACTCGATGTAATTACTGCGTGACCTATATAATCTACAGAGATGTAAAAGTTTTGTGGCGTTGCCTATAATTGTTATAGTATAATTCTGGAAGCTTATTTTGTTTACATAACCACTGAGTTTCGGTATTTCGGGGCTTCCATAAGCCCGAGGACATAGGTTCGTGACAAATGGCAAAAGCAGAACTGTATTTCAGCAATGTCATCTTGCCACTGACTTTTATTAATATTTGTGTGAAATATAAGATTATTCCACACGTCTAATGTGGTCTACAATTTCTTGTTCCATGTTGTTTCCTTTCGAAACGAACCCGTGATATTCAGCACATTATCATTGGAGAGGTAACCATTTATTGGCTCCCACGCCGCACCACTGATAATGTGCTATTTGTTCAGTACAAAAAAATAAAGGCATACCATAAGGGTAGTAACAGATCATAAAAATATGTTTATAATTGGACGTAGTTATGCAAAATGGATCCAACCCACAAAACACTTTGTTTTTAGGTATAGTTACAAATGATATTAATATATATATATATATACATATATATACCATATATAACTATACCTAAAAACAAAGTGTTTTGTGGGTTGGATCCATTTTGCATAACTACGTCCAATTATTAGTACAGCTTGCCTTAATATAATATCAGAACACTACTAGTTGTAGTGATTCTGTATTTGTAATACAACTATAGTACATATGCCTGATAAATCATACTTACCAATAAAAGTATCGTGTACTTTTATTGGTATCGCGGCGCTTGGCGCAATAATAACAGTAAAACTTTTTACTAGTTACATGTAAAATGCATATTATATCTTTGGCAGTTTGACCTCCACTGCTCAAAGTTCATTGTAATTCCAGAATTCTAAGAGGGTTGACTCCGTATGCGTTAAAACAATCGAGTTATTCGCACTTTTAAGTAATCCAGATCACTCGAATCGATAATTATTCGAATGCATTAAGCGATGATAAAATCACATTCGCAATTCATAGATGCATTGTACAGCCGAACTAGAATGATATAAAGCTGAAGGTCCAAATGTCATCAGCGTTTTTCTGCGAGATCGATAAACTTTAACCTGGCGAGAGGTGAAAAATGTAACAAGAAGTATGTGGCAGGGTACGATATACCCGTTTACAAAATTGATCTTAAAATTTGATTTATAAGAAAATACGTTATTCTAATTATGTTTTATTATAATAATACTATATTATATTTATAACATATTGGAAATAAAACATTTCTGTCAACTTATTTTTTTTATATTTTACTAAACTGGAAACAAATCAATATGAATATTCAACGAAAATTTTCACACTTATAAAAACTACAAAGGAACTAAAGAAAACAATTTTTCTATAATAAAAGCTTAAAATATGTTAGGACATGAAATAAGTATCTATGTAAACTAAATTAAAATAACAAAATATCTTAGGAAAATCTTAGGAACTGGAGTTCAAATCAATGCAATTTTTACAAAAAGAAAGTGGCATTCTCCATACAGATAGCCTTTCCACAGCTTGCACATACGTATTTTGTCTTTCGATCCTGTTTGTATGGGCAGTCTACACATCTAACATAACAAACCAGGAACATTTTGAATTTTAAATAATATTTTTTTGATTCTTTCGCAGCTCCAGGTCCAGTATAGGGCCTAGTTAACTACTATTTTGTAGTTATGATTACAGTAATCAAACTACATGAAGTATTTAGTTGTTAATTTGATTGCTGCAATCTAGTAGTTATGACTACTTACTGATTATTTGAGTTCTATGTTTTGAATTATATAAACATGTAATGTGTTATAATTAACGATTGATTAAAAGAGAATCTGGCTCTAAAATTACCTAATTAAAAAAACTGAATCAGGCTGTGTAAAAAAATCTTCAGTTTATTTCACGTATGCTTATTGTCATGAATAATTGAATACAAGGTTTAAAGTCATAGATATTATTATGTACCTATATTTATTACTGCGTTGATTGACATGTAATTAAAAAAATCAACTTTACTCAGCAAACATCAACTAAATGACGATTGGGGTAATCATTGAAATTAAGCCTTTAGTACTATACGTTCTTCGAACATTTTATCTGAAAACTTGAGGACTTGTGGGATTTAGGATGGTTTATCATAGTTGCATTTAAAAACAGTCTTTCTACTGGAGCCGAAGACGGTAAAACGGTATTGTGTTTTATAAATACTTTTTTCACTTCTCTATATCTATGAAAAGTATTTAGTAGGTATTTAGGCGATGCTCTAACTAGCGCGGACACGACCCGCGCGCTTCGCGTCGCTCCCGACCCGTAGTACAACTGCGATGTTCAACTGGTTGTACCACGGGGAAGTAAAGTTACTCATGGTTCAACTGTTGTAACATCCCCGTGGTACAACTAGATGGACATAATTCCACCGTTGTACTACGGGTCATAAACATATATAGCAAAAAAAAAAATGTTGCAACTGTTGAACAATGGGTAACTTCCCCGTGGTACAACCAGTTGAACATCGCAGTTGTACCACGGCTCAGGAGCAGTATGACATACGCTGCCACATTCTCGCTGGGTTAATAGCGAACACACATCACTATCCCATACGAATTGAAGACTAAAACTGTTTTTGGATCTGGTAGTCAAATATGGAACTTTCGTCATAATTATAAATGTGCGCGACTGCCCGTCATCACTCTACAGTTCGTTGATTGTTTGTTTGATCTATTAGGCGACATAACTTGTCAAGACCCTAGCTAATAATAACGTGAAGTAAATTCTGAACAAACTTTAGCATCCCAAATACAACTTGTTTGTTAGAATTTGTATAATCCCACAATAAATATAGATAAATACGTCTATGGAATCCCTACATTGTAAGTTGTCCGAACGGTTGTTGTGTAACCTGAGTAACTATTTGCTGTAATTTCGTTTCCGACAGTTAATATAAACACCACTAGATTTTTGATCCAAATTATTATGTCAAGTGACTGTAACAAAGTGGCGTTAGCCCAATGAATAACGCATTGGAGTTATGGTAGTGGGTTCGAATCCCAACCAATACACAATTGGCCAGGTACTCTGCCTAGCAATCGAAAACAAGTACTAGCTCCACCCATGCATCCCGCCAACCTCAGTTATCTCTGCTAAACCCTAGTACTACATAATAAAGTTGAATATCGCGTGCAGTCTTTGGTCGTTTCCTAGCACGGAACTAAATGACGTACTACGTCTAAATCTTATTTTGCTTATAAGTAGTTGTAGTAGTGTTTATTCGCCAAATCTATCATGATCTGACGAAAATACATCTTGGGAATAGACTATAAAACAAATTTTATGTTAATTTTTATTTTAAACATAAAAATAAAAATTATCATAAAATCTGTAAGATGGCCATCATTTTCTAATAAAAACAATTTTTTTTTTTTTTTCTATTTAGAGGTTATCTTGTATAAAAAATAAGCCGGTTTAAGTATGCCTATTTTAGAATATGGATGCATATTAATATAAAAATTAGAGTGCCTCATTCGGAGATAGTACCTACTTAATTTTACTTTTATTATATGAAGTAATAACATAATTATATGAATCAAAATATTTGTTTTCATTTTTCGAAGAGAATAGATAGAATAAATAATTAAATAGAATATATTCGTAATTTAATGGCCGTTTTTTGTCTACAAACATTCCGAAGTGATAAGGAGTTCAACTTTTGCACATGTGATTGTTATATTTATCGTGGTGATTAGATCTTCAGTTGAAAAGAGTCTGGATACGTAGTGTACTAAAATTGTGCTTGACACACGGCGACTGTGGGGAATACACGACTGCAAAATATACTAATATGTTTACAAACTATTAAACGTGATCAATTGATCATTTAAAATATTGCTCTATTATGATAACCGACAAAGATTATCGGTTATTATTTTTAAATAAGTAGACATAATTGGACATGTGTCTCAATCATGACGAGATGACAAGCATTGTTCTCTAACACAATATCAAATGGCGCAAAATAAAATAAAAATTTGTTAATTGCCAAAAAATATTAACAATGTCAAGTACAATATCCTGTGGCCCCACACTAGACAAGCCTGTCCTGTGGGTACCTGACGCGACTAAATTATTTAACATACATTGTTAGCTCGGACAGCATCATAAAGTAAATCTATGGCTATTGGCTTATAAATTAAAAATAGGTACAACAAACTTATAATTACTATAACATGCGAAGTTTATAATACTAAAATAAGTGCATTATCAATGATTGGTACAAACGAAGTTGCAATCTAACTAAGGTATGCATGTAGTTCGTTTTGATTTTAGGTAAGGGCAATCTATACGCAATTACTTTTCTGTGCACCACAAGGACAATTTTGAGAATAAAAAGTTGGCGTACATTGAAAACTTGGCTATCTTTGTACAGTTTTGTTGTTGGGTACCTAAATGGTTTCCTAAACATTGTTTTCAGTACTGAGCGTTGTGCTCTTTCCATTTATACCATTGTTGTTTTTAGTGCACTGCTCCAGCAACTTATGCAGTATGTAATTAGACATTGACTCAATGCATAATAAACAGTCTTCAAGATGTCTGTGTTCGCAGATGACATGAGATTTTTCGAATCCCGGACGCGAGTGAGGTTATGTGTTCTTTGAAATTAAGGTTTTGGTCGATCACCACGCCAAGATACTTAATAGTCTTTGTCAGTTCATCGCAGCGACAGGATTGTTTTGTATTTTTGCATTCGTGAATTCGAATGTTTAGGTTTTGTCTTGGGGCCGATACTTTAGTCTTATGAAAACATATATTTGGTTTTTCTGGCATTTAAGGTTAGTAAATTTTCTTGCAACCAAGTAGTCACCCTTATCATATCATTCTCCACAACAGAAAATACATCCTTCTAAGTGGAACCATGATAAATGATAACAGTATCGCCTGTATAGCAAATTACATCTGCGTTGATGTTTTCATGTATATCGTTTATATACATTATGAACAAAGTCGGTCCCAAAACACTATCTTGGGGGACGCCGAAATTAGTGGATCGTACTTCACTTCTAAAGCCGCTGACTTTTATACTTTGCTTCCTGTCTGTTAGGTAACTTTTAAACCAATTTAAGGCTAAGCCTCTGACACCAAAATAGCATTCCAATTTTCTCACTAGTATTGGGATTGACACAGTGTCAAAGTCTTTCGCCAGGTCGAGAAACACTCCCAAACAAGCCTTACTTCTGTCAAGATGGGCTGACACTGTCGATGTTAAGAGATTAACAGCATCTTCCGTCGACATGCCCCTTCTAAAACCGAATTGTCTACTGGAGATAAGATTGTTACTTTCTATATACTTCACTAGCCTGTAATTCACGATCTTCTCCAGTAGTTTAGAGAAAGCTGGAAGCAGCGAAATAGGCCGATAGTTTTTTATTTGGTCTTTATTTCCATCCTTATGAATGGCCGACACATGCGATTTTACAAATATTTGGAAAGACCCCCTGCTCTAAACTGGCATTAAATATTATGGGTATTGGTTGTAAGATGGCCTTCTTAATCCTCTTCAAAAGCATGTTTGTGAGATTGTCAATACCCGGTGCCTTATCATTTTGTAAGGAAAGGATTAGTGATTCAATCACACATTCATCGGTTGGTTGCATAAAAAAGGAGTTTAGAATCTGCTTACGTTCGATTTTTGTAGCTAATAAGTCTTGATTTACCTTTAGTTTTTTAGAATACTATCCGCCAATTTCTGCCCCACAGTAGAGAAGTACGTGTTACAAATGTCCAGAGAGTGTTTGGCATTTGCACTATCTGGGAGCTTCAAAGTTCTTCAGGCTCCTTATGTTTCTTGCTTAGATGACACACAGTTTTTAGTTTTCCACATTTTTTTTGGGTTTTTAGTGTTGCTCGAGAGCTCCTTGTTTTCATAATCAGTTTTTAGTTTACGAAGAAGTTCATTACATAAGTTTCTATAACGTGTATAGATTGTTTTTAATACTATATTGAGCGTAAATCGTCGCGTTTTGCCGTGCAGTTTATCTCGATGCTGCATGCAGCGAATTAAGCCAGGTGTAATCCACGGGTTGATATTATATTTTGAGTGATTTAGGCGAACTATGTTCGTATGTTTATTAATGGTTTCGTTAAGCCGATCACAGAAGATTTCTGCTTTGTGGTTTATATCTTTGGTGTTGAGTAGTAGTGGCCAGTCCACTTCCATGAGTTCACTGCTTATAGCCTCCACATCTCGCTTTATTCTTGTTCTGTTGCCAGATACTTGCTTAGCCTTGTTCAATGTCAAACCAAGTATTGCTATGTCGTGGTCGGTTATGTCTGTGGAACATATTACACCTACAGCGTTAGAGACACTGTTTACCAAGATGTGGGCAAGGCAGGCATTACTCCTTGTCGGTTTAGTTATTGCAGGGAAAAGTCCGTGTTCAGCTGTAAGACATTGGTATTCCAATTCATAGCTATAATTTATTATTATTCATAGCTAATAAATGAGTCGCTGCAGCAAGCCTCTATCAACTTGCGCATGACATGTGTCGAATTCATATTCTTTGTACGAATGTGTTGAAATCATAAGCTAAATTAGCAAATAGGCACCATGAAATTAGTTCGTTTTCATTTGTATCATCCTACACTAATACTGTTTTTTCTATTTGCAGTACCAGTCCGCGGAAGCTACAAGAAATGGCGCTGCCTACAGCTGAAGGACACGGTGCGTAAAATATGTATAATATTTATTATAGGGCAATGTGCATAATTACTATTTAGAAGGTGAAGGTACAAATATTCGAATCTTGAAACAAATCGAAGTATTCTAATCTTCAAACATCATTTTAGTGAATATTTTCGAATTTACAATAACTCGATAGTTTAATTATCAATAGGTTCTTATAATTATTTATTGTAATATTTCCTTCCAGATGTTACTAGTGCTAGTGGTATTAGTATGAAACAATATGAAGAACAACTCAATGGATTAAAAAAGGAGAATTTTCATCTTAAGCTAAGAATATACTTTCTTGAAGAAAAATTGGGCAATGGTTCGCCACCAGCAGTTCAAGTGAGTTAAACCGCAACATTAATGTTTTTGAAGATTCAATTTAAAACACCGTCGTAGAACCTAATTTCTAACAATTACATTATTAGAAATTACGAAAATCTGTTAATTTGACTTTTCGACGAAAGCCCTAAGTAGTTACATTGCCATTATTATTATCACCTATACGATTAATTGCCACTTTGACATCTGCACAGAACAAACACTTTCTATGGTCAGTAATCTTAGATGTTCCAACTTATCACCTCGGTGCTCTTCAAGGTGTTCGAGCGGATTATAAACACCCAAATTGTCCGCTACCTGGAGGATCAATCGTTAATCAATGATCGCCAATACGGCTTTCGGGCTAAACGATCAACGGGTGATCTTCTAGCGTTCGTCACGCACCACCGGCTATCAGCCTTGACATAGCCAAAGCTTTCGACAGAGTCTGGCACCGGTCTCTTCTTTCCAAGCTTCCGGCCTATGGCTTGCCCCCTCAACTGTGCACCTGGATTGCAAGTTTCCTGCAGAAGTGTCGTATTCGGGTCCTTTGCGACGGTCGCGCTTCCAAATTTATGCAGGTGAATGCAGGTGTGCCTCAGGGTTCTGTCTTATCCCCTACGCTCTTTCTTCTGCATATCAATGATATGTTGAATCTCGGCAACATACATTGTTATGCGGACGACAGTACCGTGCATGGGCGATATCTCGGACATCCTGGGGCCAAACAGGCTGAGGTTGAGGGGAAAAGGCAGAATCTTGTCGTTGAACTTGACCAGACCTTGGACCGCATCTATGAATGGGGTGCCAAGAACTTGGTCGAGGTCAACGCCAAGAAGACCCAGGCATGCGCGTTCTCAACAAAAAAGTCTCCGTTCCTTCCCCTCCCTTCTCTGAAGAACACTCCACTGGTGATACGTGACAGCCTCTCCATCTTAGGTATGGATCTTTGCCGCTCCCTTAATCAGAAAACCTATATCGAGAGCGCCATTAAGCAAGCTTCGCGAAAACTCGGGAGTTCTGAACAGGGTGAGGCGGTTCTTCACGCCTGGACAACTGTGCCTATTGTATAAGGCACAAGTGCGCCCTTGCGTGGAGTACTGTTCTCATCTTTGGGATGGCTCCGCGCAGTACTTGCTGGACGCTCTCGACCGGTTACAGCGGCGGGTTGACCGTATCATCGGAGATCCACAGGTCACGAGTTCACTGGAACCTCTGCAACTCCGTAGGGACATTGCCTCATTGGCATGTTTCTACAGAATATACCATGGAGAGTGCTCTGAAGAGTTATTCCACCTTATCCCGCCCTCCCCTTTCCTATCCAGAACAACGCGTGCTGGGCTCAGATGCCATCCTTACACGGTAGAGTCGATTAGAGCGCGTACCAAAAAGTTTGGGTCCCCATACCACTGCCGAACGACCAAGGCATGGGAATTCTCTGCCAAGGCACGTGTTTCCTTCTTCCTTCAATCCTGGGTTCTTTAAGCGGGGCGTGAAAAAGCATCTTCTCAGGCCGTCAAAGTAGAGACCTCAACATCGCCTCGGCTACTGTGAGGGCGATGTGGAGGCCACTGCTCTTAGACCACACGACTGCTTACCATCAGGTGGAGTGTGGTCATTTTGACGAGCAAAATAAAAAATAAAAAGCTTTGGACGTTCTTTGTATTGGTTGATTGTCCCCTGCGACGTAAATATAGTCATTGACATTACTTTCGATTGCAGGGCCTCTTAGAACACAATGTCAGACTGCAGGTAGAAGTTGAAGAGCTAAGGAGACAGCTAACTGACAAACAAGAACTTCTTGCTGCGGCGGCGGAAGCCATTGACGTGTTAGAACAACAAGTAAAACACAATTTATTAAGAAACTATAGTTCTGTTATTACATAATTATTAAGATGTACGTTTTAATTGCAATATTTTCTACCCCAGGGTTCTATATCAACGGACAGTGTTGAAATGTCTCTGGATAATAGCTCAGCTATGAAAAAAGAAATAGCAACTCAAGAACAGGTGATTTTAATATTAAGTAACAAGGTTTTTAATTTGCCACGTAACAACTTTAAGCCATCATAATTAATAGTTATAATGGCTATCTCCAATTATTAATAAGGCCTCCTTGATTTTCTTTAAGTATTAACATGGCTATAAATTTTAGGTTTCAGGAAAAACTGAACCGGTTGACGATACATGCGCAGAATCCGAATCTGCAGGGTAAATAAATCATACTTTAAAATTGTTTTCGTTCTTTAGAAGCAAATTTAATTAAAAAATTCATATTTATTTTTATTTTGTAGAGATTACTTGGCCGTAACTGTCAATAATGACGATTTGGATGAGCTAATGAAATTACGCAGAGAAAATAGGAAAGCACTACAAATGATAAAAGGATGCATGAAAAAAATTCAACAGCAAGACAAGGAAATCAAAAAGATAAAATTGGTGAGTAATTATTATAAAATGTTTATTCGAAGAGGATAGTTTTTTAGAAATAATGGTAAACAATATATATTATTTTTTAGGATAAAGAATTGGTCTACGCACATGTTAGTGATTCCCAATTGGAAAAGTACGAGGAAATATTGAAATGTAAAGATGAACACATTAAAGATTTGGAAAGTAAAGTCAGAGATTTTCAGAAACATTTTGAGAAGAATCAAAGTATGGATGCGGCTGGGTAAGTACTTTATTTTATGTTATGAAGAATCACTCTCTTTCCCCCTTCCCGCTCCTTCTCCTTCCCACTTCCCTTTTTTCTTCCTTTCCTAAAGGGTCGGCAACGCGCAAGTGATGCCTCTGGTATTGCAGGCTACGGTGACCACTTACCATCAAGTGGGCCGTATGCTTGTTTGCCACCTTAAATCGCATAAAAAAACGTTTAATTTTATATCAAATCACGAAGATGTTTTTCATATATATTTCTTTCAGAAATCTGCAACAGCTTCTCACTCGGCGATTGCAAGGACTGGCATTTTTCTTGGACAAATTGTTATCACACAAGTAAGTTTAATCTTCATTATTTTGTAATGTATGTTTTATAATATTGGTCTATAATACATATGAATAAAACGAACTCTTAGACGTCTATAATTTAATTGATATATCAAAGCTTATAACATGGCAATTTGAGATAAGACGGTGTAGCAAACTTAAAAAATTACAATAGACGAAAACATTAAAGTTTGATTTGTTTGATTTTTATTTAGGTACTCCATAAAATATGTTCGTAGTTAAATCAAATTATAATATGTGATCAAAGAGTAATAAATATACTATATATTTCAACTGCTTTCTATCTGAGTCCACTATTTGTTATGTGCATACTATTAAATATAATCACACCTTGCCAGTACGTGTTGTAAATTATACCTACATATTTTATTTAGTTTGATAAAATTATATGAGATAAGAATTAGGAATGCAGACGACCACTGTCTTCAGCGTCGACCAGTCTATGTTAACAAACGTTAAATACAGAAACAAAATGTAGAGTCTCTTGTTGACTCAATTGATAAGTAAAGCAGATGAGTTAATTTGTCAGTAATACATATCTGTCCTTTAGCTAGATACTTAGAAAAATGTATAATAATATACTTGATATATCGCCACAATGCAGTGATCAATTCTGAATATAGTAAAATACATTGTAAGGATTGAACAAGCAATGTTTACGGATTTTGCCCCTAGGTTTTTATTAGCTCAAAAGATACTGCTACCGATTCTGTTGTTACAAAATTTTCTAAACTAAACTAGTAATCACTAAAATTTAGTTTAGTCCTGTCAAACGACAATTTGTATTCTGAAATCGTTAAAATTGGCAGGACTTAACTTATTTTAGTTTGACAGGATCAAAGAGTAAAGTAATACATAGGGAAAAGAGAGCCCTCTTATGGTCAATTTCAGCCAACCCTATTTGAAACAGCGACATCTGAACTTTTGGCCCCGAACTAATCCTTCTATACATAGCTATAGCTATTCCGTATTCTGTGCCTATAGCTATTTATATTATGTATTACTTTCATTATTATCCAGAATTCGTATTTAAATTGTTTTGTATCAATCGTATTTTTGTAACATAAAAAATATGCAAATAAAAATTGCAAATAGAACAAGTAGAATGTTACAAAAATAGATCCAAACAAAACAATTTAAATGCAATAAGTATAGGGTGCATATCGTAGTATATGAATAAAAGAACAACAAATAACATTTTATTATGTTTATTAAAATTTATAACTGTGCAGCGGACTCTAGGTTCACAGTGAAATGCGCAGCGTCTCGGCATTTTTGTAGTTGGAAAAACCGCTCAACACTAAACACTTAAAGCGTCACTATCGCACACTGATAACAACAGTTTTCGATGGGAAGATTAATTGACACAAGGTGGAGGAACACAGAGCTCGACTCGACGCACTTACATAAGACCTTCACAGCCGAAAATTATACATTGTAGGACGAAAAACTACAAACGTGCGGACGGGCAAGATGCAGTCGCCATATTGTGACTGACTTACAAATCCAATGTTTGAATCATAGTCTTTAACCGACATATTTACTAATTTGTATTTTATGACATTTTTATGATAAAACAATTAAAATGAGAATAAAATATGATTCTAGATAAATTAAAAATATAAAAGTATAGATAGGTAAGAACTGACACTATAATAAATTAAAATTTGTTTAAGCGCCATCTTGTGCGATTGATTTACAACACAAGTACGGGGCCAAAAACACAGATGTCAGTCCTATCTTTGAATATAGGAAAGATATTGGGCAGTGTCCCCCCCCTGGACAGGATTAACATTGGTTAAATTACATACTCAAATTAGTCCTGCTGTAACGGCTTTACCGTCAAAAATGATCTAAAATTATAAATGTCAAACTAATACATATGTATTAGTTTGACATTTCTAATTGACATCTGATGATACGAAGTTTAGTTACTAGAGATTTTTTTTCCTAGAGAAAGTCCTGTTTAAGCCCCAAGACTTAAACAGTGGAATTTTTAATATGTAAACTAAATAATTAATAAATTATTAATAATTGTAAATAATAATATGTAATATAATAATAAAAGATATCTATACTAATATTATAAAGCTGAAGAGTTTGTTTGTTTGTTCGTTTGTTTGCTTGAACGCGCTAATCTCAGGAACTACTGGTCCGATTTGAAAAATTATTTCAGTGTTAGATAGCCCATTTATCGAGGAAGGCTATAGGCTATATATCATCACGCTAAGATCAATAGGAGCGGAGCACCAATGGAATGTTTCAAAGCATAAAAAAGGTTATAGTGAGCCAACCTTAAAAGATAGACATATGCTGTCGCGGACTTTTTTTTAGAGCTTTTAAAGGGGAACAATTGTGTCATATATGATTTTTGCGAAACTTTAACTGTTTACGCAGCGCACGCAGCGGAAGCTCTAAAGGGAAAAACTGTCCGATTTTGAAACATTCTTCATTGGTGCTCCGCTCCTATTGATCTTAGCGTGATCATATATAGCCTAGCCTTCCTCGATAAATGGGCTATCTAACACTGAAAGAATTTTTCAAATTGGACCCGTAGTTCCTGAGATTAGCGCGTTCAAGCAAACAAACAAACAAACTCTTCAGCTTTATAATATTAGTATAGATGGAAGTGTGTCAGCATCGTAGCAAATGGAAATCCGTAGTCTCTGCCTACGCCTTTGGGAAACAGGCGTGAATGTATGTATGTATGTATATAGATTTATTGGTTAATAAAAATGGCTGGCTATCTATCGAGCACAGTTGGCTGCATGGACCTAGCAGTCACCTCGCCATTGCCACAGCGCCACGTGTTGTGGGTTCATTATATAAAAATATAATTAAATAATATTAATAATTAAATAATTAATCTAAATTAAATTAATAATTAATTTTAATATTTAAAATAATAATATACAATATATTGTAAATAATAAATTATGTAAATTAAGTTGTATTTTATAATAATATGTAAACAAATATTTTCATACACATGTTTTTTTATTCACTCTTTGACATTCATTCTGTCTTAAGTATTTTTAGTACCGGTATCACTGCCTCAGTTCAATTTAGGATTGTCATAATCGAATTTGGTGCTGTCTAAACGAAATCTAAATTTAGTTCAATGGAACTGCAGAACGCCCTACACGAAATCTCTTTAAATAAAATTAGAGAATTTTTTACTTATTTTAGTTAAGTGAAAATTATAACAGAATTGGCACCACTTTAAACCTTATATTATTGAGAACAACTTCTATACACAGTTATTTGTTTACAGATGTGTTCTCGGTGAAGATAAGAAAAAGCTGGCAGAAAGTATCTTAGAGCAAAGTCTAGCTTTACCAGTAGGTTTGGAGTTAGATGAGTCTAAGGCGCCTGAGGAATTCACTATGGATGAAAGCAATCTTGATATTTCACAATCACTAAGAATAGAAGATTTAAGTATGATGTTCGGACACCATGTCATCTGTAGTGATGATAACAGATATTCGTCAAACCGAAAGGCTCTAATGAAGCACTTCCCTCAAGCTGATGTTATATCTGAATCAGAATGTTGGTCAGAGCCAGATAGAAATGTGTCCCTCGCGCGTGTAGGTCTCTGCGATACTGGTGTTGGTGTACGAGAATCGAGTTCAGATAATAATAAATGTCGAAACAGGCGTGCTAAGCTCTCGTACGGATCTCGTTCAGAAGACAATAAACCTTCAAATGAAGCTTTAATTGAGGAGCTCAACCACCTTACTAAGCGAAGTGAACTTCTCGAAGAAGAGAATAATGATTTAACTAGTAAACTTGAATTTTCAAAAGACCAAATCAATGAACTTATTGCAGAAAATCATGACCTAAAGGAACAGTTGATGTCCGAGCAATCAAAATTGTCTGAAGCTGCAAAGGATATTGATACTTTAAAAAATACAGTTGCTACTTTAGAAATTCGTATCAAGGATATTGATCAAAAGCTTGCCGATTCAATCCAGATTACGGAAAGATTACGTACAGAGAGACAAGATTTGGAAGCTACTTTTATGGAGACTGAACGATCACTGAGACGCGCTGCCGACGAAGCTACTGTTCAAGCATCGCAGGCAGCTTTAGAGCGCGCTCGAGCTCAACACGACAGACTACGTTTAGAAAGAGAGCTGGAAGAAACACGAGAAAAGCTTTCAACTGCGTTGGAAGCCAACTCTCAACTGGAAATTGAAGTCACTCGTAAAGCGGCCATTGAAGCCAATAATAAAATCGCAATTGTGCACGAAAATCTTCATTCCGAAGAAGACCGGCCTACTTCGCCGGATCAGGGAATAGATAGCGATAGATTGTCTAGTTTAGAACAAAATGACGCAGTTGCCTTGTCACCACGTAAGTTACATTACGATGTTTTATCCCCTTAATTTTAATATGCTAAATGTTTTTTATATATTCTATTAGGACTTGAATATATGCGCTGAAATCCATCGTAGGTTAAAAATTATATTACATACTAGCTGATCCGGCAAACTTTGTTTTGCTATTAATTATTTCTTAGCGGTATGTAGTATACTTTACGGCCTATTCTTATACCTACCAAATATACATAAAAAAATCGTCGAGCTGTTTCGAAGGAGTGCGACCACAAACACCATGACACGCGATTTTTATAAATATAGATTACCTTAGCTTAAGAAATATTCAAAATTGTGATCGTTTCCATATTGGAATTTGAATAACTTAATTTCTTTTGCAGGTTCTTTGTATGAAGAGAATGTAACATTAAAGCAAAAGCTAGCGAGAACCAAAGCGACACTTGCAGAAACTTTGATGCAACTGAACGCCGCGAATATGCGCAAGAGAAGCGTCCAACGTGCTATTTGTAGAGAGATTCATAAGACTCAAGGAGTATTGCGCAAAGCTCGAGACCAGTTTGAAAATCAAACTAATACCTAAAGTTGTTAAATAAAACATTAAATTAATATAGAATATACATCACGTGATTGGAACATCAAAATTAAACAAAAAATTGTGAAACCGTATTGATGTATATGGACAATAATATTCGCGTATATGTATGTATGTATGGGGTGGTATGAAAGCGAATGAATGCAATATTTTTGTATGTTTATAATTGTGTACCTACCTAGTTCTGTGATTCAAATTGTACTGTATTAAATAAGCTGGAAATTGTATTTGATCTAAGTACATAACCAATGTTTTTAACATTAGTTATGTAAAGATGTTAACCGAAATTAGTTTACTATTATGCCTAATATTATTTTTTAATTTTAAATAAAAAAGACTAATCGTAATCTTAATTAGTTTCATTTATCTCATAAGCATAAGCAAATTCATCGAATTGCAGAGTTGTCTCCAGTGCTGACGAGAGTATATCGCCACTACTACCTCTCTGGTAGTGTGCCTCAATCTTGGAGAGAAGCCACCGTGCAATCTATCCCTAAAAGAGGGGACCGGTCTGATCCAACAAACTACCTCCCAATAGCAGTCACCTCAGTGATCTGCAAGGTAATGGAGCGCATTCTTAACAACCAGCTAATCCGCTACCATGAGTGTCACTCCATCATCAATGATCACCAATATGCGTTTCGACCAAATCGGTCAACGGGTGATATTCTTGCGTATCTAATGCACATCTGAGGAGAGGCTATTGATAAGCAAGGCGAAGCTTTGACAATCGCGCTGGATATTGCTAAAGCCTTTGATCGGGTCTGGCACCGTGGTCTTCTCTCCAAGCTTCCGCCATATGGTCTTCGCAGCCGGCTAGTTCAATGGGTCTCCAGTTTTTTACACGAGCAAAAAATGCGTGTCCTAGTGGACGTATGCTCTTCACGTTTCGTAAGTGTAAATGCTGGAGTCCCACGAGGTTCCGTGCTCTCTCCCACTCTATTTCTTCTGCATATCAATGACATGCTACCTCTTGGTGGCATTCATTGCTATGCGGACAATAGCACGGTTCATGATTGTTACCATCCACAACCACCTAGCAACCGGCAGGATACTGAGAGGAGGCGAGTAAAGCTTGTCACTGACTGCACGCAAACTCGGGATTCTAAACAAGGTGCGGCGTTTCTTTACTCCTGAACAGCGGTATTTGCTGTACAAGGCTCAAGTCCGTAGCAGCATGGAGTACTGTTCGCACCTTTGGAATGGTTTCGCTAAGTATCTTCTCGATGCCTTAGATAAACTGCAGCGTCATGCCGTACGTATAATCGACAGCCAGGAGGTTACGAAGGACACCGAACCGCTACAACTTCGTAGAGACATTGCGTTCCTTAGCGTATTCTATCGCCTCTATCATGGCGAATGCTCCAAAGAGTTATTTTACCTCATCCCCCCTTCCTTTTGAGAACCACACGTGCCGGTCTTCGTAACTACGGATGGACGGTTAGCACAATCCCGTCTCGCACCAAAAGGTTTAGGAATTCTTTCTTATGCCGTGCCATACAACTTTGGAATGGTGTTCCGGCACATAGGTATGTTCCCTTCTATGATATTGGGTCCTTCAAACGTAGTGTGAAGAAGCATCTGGTCAGACCGGCTTGGCACTGGCGACGGCTAGAAGACAACTATCTTCTCGTCGTAACTGTCTCTAGACTGTAATTGGGCTTTCCATCAGGTCCGTTACAATCTCCTTGCGATGTCACTATAAAAAAAAAGAATTGCTTCACTGCCGCCAAGGATATTGTAGGCATGTCTAAATACTATAGAGATTAAGAAGCTACTAAATTGGTCGTGCCAATTGTTGCTATAGGTAGGTATATACCTATAATAGTTATGTAATGCTAATTTAATTCAGTTATTATTGTATTAAGTTTGCATTTTTGGTTTCTGTACTAATAACACAAAAGTATAACGGATAGTTCGAATGATGAGAATAATAATTATAAAAGATGTTTCAAAATTAAAACCTTAGTATGTCATTAATCATAAACTAATTTTTACCTTATAAAACCACCCCATAAATCTTATCAACTTTTAGTGTACAAGACTATGGTGATGAAACAATGATAAATTGGACTAATATAAATAAATTTAATGTAACGACTATGAGCAAAGAACGTATGATCATACCTAAGATAAATGCGAGAAGAATTTCATTTTCAAATATTCTATTACGCGAGTATTACCGTCACGGCAGCAGGCGGCTATTTGACTGTAAATGTGAACTACGGCCTACGGGATACAATTAACTAAACGTGGCGTGGGTCAGTAACTAGAGCTACCTTTATTATTTACTAGTTTTCACCCGCGGCTTCGCTCGCGTAAATGTAGATTAGGTTAGGTTAGGTTTGCAACAGTAATTTTTCCTGGATGAAAGGTACCTGTCCTATTCTGTATCCCTGATAACGTGTATGCAAAATTTGATGTTGATCGGTTGAGTAGCTAAGGCGTGAAAGCGTAACAAACAAACAAACTCATTTTCGCATTTATAATATTAGTTAGGATTAGGATTACCTTTAGTTGTAAACAATTATTGAAGGTAATAAAAATATTAGATAATAGAAACTAAAGTATGTAAGTAGGTACTTACATATTTATTTAAACAACGATCGTGTAGCCTAATGATATGATAGGCAGCAGTATCATAACGATTGTAATATTTAGATGCCTATAGACATTTTTAATTTATAGAATAGTCGATGCAATGATGGTATAAAAGTCAGTACGTATTAGTCATAGATTAGTATTAGTATCTACACTATTCATGAACTAGGTATATAGTAAGTAGGATCGTAGACAAAACAAATTAAAAAAATCTTTTGGCGCGTAATTTTAAACGACGCTGACGTCCGTAGTACGTACAAGTGAATCCAACTTATTAAAACCTGTGAGATTGATTATATATGAGAATATAACCATTTCCTCGTGCATTAGACAGCTCCAACATGAAAATAAATATATCATGTCTTGATCTTAACAACTACGGATATGTTGTAGCGATTGCAAATATTCGTGATAAGCACGATAGATCTGCACCTTCTCATTTTCACTGGACAATTCTTAAGTGCAGGTTCGTTATTTCTTTCATAATCTTATTGTCACTTAATCACTTAGCCAACGCTCACAGTGAACCTGCATGTCTTAGAGTTCATAATGTTCATAATGTTCTCGAAGATGTGTGAAGTTAGCCAACCCATACAGGGCCAGGGCGCAATGTGGTGGATTGGTCTAACCCTTCTCATACTGAGAACAAGCCCGTGCCCAGAAGTGGGACAGGGTAATTCAGGGGTTGGACAGATCGAACAGTGACAGACACGAAAGCGATTCTTTAAAATTGCGCCATCTATGATCACCATCCAAGAACAATTAGTGACTTTATGCCACGGTAGATGGCAATTATAGCGTTAAAATATATTATTGTTACAAAAAATATGAATTATTTATTTATTTATTGCTAAATTGTTGTTTATAATTTATTAAACATATTATAAGGAAAATTAGCGCATTACCTATTTGTAAAATTGTTAGTTTCTGTACATTGACAGGCAGGCCATATATAAGCTGTGGTACCTGTGGTTAAAAAATAAAAACACTTCACAAAATGGCGACAGATAACGGCGTACACGCATGTTATTTTCGTATCATTTCGTGCTTTTCCTTTTGAAATTTAATCGCGTTGAGTTGAGTTTTCCAGGTTCCATCAGGTTTTGAAATAGTATGTTACATTCTTACTAATTTACTTGTTTTTATTTAATATAATTTTACCATAGATAAATAGACACAAGAAAATAATATTAACACTTTATTAATATAAAACAAGTAAATTAGTGAGAAAGTAACATATTATTTCAACTATTAAGTACGGTATACAATAATATGGGTGCTTATATATAGATATACATACGTGTATCTATATTGATAAAATGTTAGCGGATGTCGTTAATAGATGGCGCTATCAATTGACATATGAGGTCTGCAACGAAATCCACGAGTGGGCTCTCTATTCCCAATGTATTACTTTACTCTATGGGGTAATTTTATGATTACAATATAAGCCAATGTGATCATAAACTCACCCTGTCCCACACAGATCTCAATAATGTTTGACAAAATAATTAATTTACGTTAAGTACCTACCTACATTGCGTAGCAACGTACCTACTTACCTAGAACCTAGCAAAAAATTTAAAAAACCAATTTCATTTTATGTTTTGTTGTTTTAGTCAACCGATACTGCATTGTTATAAAACGCTTTTATTTTTCGTTATGTTTTTTAGAATGATAATTTTCTCCAATTCTTCAATCCTGGGTGCGCCGGACCAAAAACATTTACAACAAGTTCATATAGTTTTTAATAAAACTGGTGATGATTACGACAAAGTTAATTCACTATTCATGAAATTTTCTCTCGCTCAAGTAAGTAAATATATTTATTACCAGCTTTTGCCCGCGGCTTCGCTCGCGTAAAAGTAGGTTAGCTTAGGTTAAATTATCTCAGTAACAGTCGGGCACGCCACGATCGTGGCGGTAAGTCCCTTTTTGAGAAGTTATTTCAATTCGTATCAACGTTTTGAATATATTTTAATAAGTGCATTGAAAATATAGTCTAGTTATTATGTTTTAAGGATGGCGGCATTAGACCAACAACGCCAGAAATATTTCAAATGTGTTTCCATTACACAATGACTGCTAGAATCGCGCCTATATGGAACACGTTGGGAGAAAATTATCTTATTAATAATAGAGATTTTCTGACGACGAAGGGACCACAAGAAGCTATCAGTTATAATGTTATGGTAAACGGTAAGGAAAATAATTCATACCTGCTGTTGCTAAGTAGCTATTTATAAAAGCATAGCATATAGAAAAGAAATAGCATACAATTTTAATTAGCAACCCGCTACGGTTATCCAGGTTTATGAGATTATTGATCAGATATTCGAATGCTCAAGTTATTCAAGAGTATGCAAATAATATTTGTGTTGTAATATACTTATTTATAATTAATTGTGTAGGTATTAGCAGTACGCAGACAAAATTAATTAATTATATCTCTTTTGGCAATTTTCTGCATGTGCCGAAATATATTCAGCGCAACAATAAATGTCAATTAAATTTATAATAAGCAAATAAAACCATTTCAACCATGTTAATGATATATCACTTAACAAATGAAATGGTTTAATTTGCTTATTATAAATTAAATTTGGAGTTTGGAAATTGGAACCTCGCAATCGAAGGAGGCGCAATATGATGAAATAAACTTCAACGAGATTAGTAATTCAACTATTATTCAATATATTTCACAGATAAACATGTACTTGTTTTGGAAATAAAATCGGTGAAAATTAATTTGATGAATACAGAAGAAGTGTTTTGCCCTGGGGAATGGATAAGAGTACTGCCAAGGTATAATTATTTAGTTTTGAAAATAATTAACAAACATATAGATGTGTAGCCAGTCCAGCACTTGAAAAATGATTAAATATGAATAGTCATATTTAATCATTTTTCAAGTGCTGGACTGGCTAATTCCTAGTTAAGTGCCTACTCATAAAATATTAGATAGTTCGTGCTGCTGCAACTAAGCAAGCAAAGTATTTAGAAATTACGGTGTTTTGCTACCAAAATAGTTTATATGTGGGTAAAATACAGTCAGTGACAGGCGGGCACTATTTCTTATACCTAGCAGTATTGTTATGATTTTAATTTACCTTTAGAGCTGCACAAATAGGAAATACATCATAGCGTTCTCTGCTATGAGAGATAGGTTTTGCCCACAGCTATTTCTCGCTCACAGATTGTTTTTATACCAGCTAGTTCATTACATTCATAATTTTTTCATCTCAAGGTGGTAATTATGTATTATATGAATAAGTGTCTTTGTAAGTAGCTGATTCACTGCATCAGATTTTTATTATTATAGTTTGAATAAGGCTATGGTCGAGGAATATTATGAATCATTCCCACAAGTAAGCAGATTTAGATGTTATAAGGACCTGCGTCGTCATTGGAAAAACATTGTAAGTAACTTAATTAGTTTGATGTGTCCACAAATAACAAAGTCCACAAATAACAGCGCTTTCTAAAAATTGCTCCACTGAGTCTAGGCTATACCTTCCTACTGCTATATAACGCTGGCCAAGTGCGGGTTCACAATACTATAAAGACCGCTTAGTCACACCTGATTTCATGTTTTCCTTCGCCGTCGAAGTGAGTCATAATTACCTATGGTAATAGTCCATTTTAAAAAGTTTACTACTTATTTATGTGCCGAGGACTCGAAGCTTGGCAGGGTATCTTCGTATCGCTATGCAATAAACTAATGGCCCTCTAGCGTTTGTTATATTTTCACTATGAGTTATGTTTTTAGCATGGATATCGTCTGCCTGAAGAAGAAAGCTCCTACTACTTCATTCAATTCTGGCGTGGCGAACCACTACTTTATCCAAAGATGTGTGTGATCCGAAATTTTCCTATAATAACACCTACGCCTAAATCATTGGAGGTAGGTATAATGTATAATATTAGGCTATCGTATTAAAAAATATTTTCCTGTTCACTGTTGTATGATAAATGATTAGGAAAGGTATGATACCTTTCCTTCGAAATGATAAAATAGCTAGATATGTCAAAAACTGGCGCGAACATCTGTTTGTAGAGATTAGTTTATTTATGTACCTAATAAAGCTGAAAATAAGAACGTATAAACTACCAAGCCTGATTAGCAAAATAATAGAAACTAAAAAGCTATACCTACTGCACACATGGCATAATAGCGGAAAATGTTCCTAAATGTATTTTCTACAAACCTGTTACCGCCAGGCAAGACTGTACAGGGATTTTTCTAGCAAAGACGTGTCCTATAGATGTTTGTTTGTAACCTATATCTACCAGGAATAGGATTGATTACCTAATCTTCATAGTTTAGCTCAAGTTAGTTCTGGTGTCTGTCACCAATGAAATGATGTGGTATCTCTAAATTCTTTAGATCGCATCATTTCATTGGTGACAGACACAAGCCATACGACTTTGCGAGATATGGAACTGTGTACACACAGCGACACATCAACCTAGGCTATTTGGACTTTGAACTAGTTATTAGAAGATGAACGCTGCGAATCGTGCGAGAGAGTGCGTTATATTTTTGTTATTTTGTCTCACTCACGCTGAACGGGACGCGACGCTCTATCGTTACCATTACCACCATTACATTGACACCACTATGCACTGTCCCTTTCCGATAATTCTCTATTTTATATGTAGCGTACCTAGTTATGCGTATAATTATAGGGTGTCTAACTTGATGTGTAGCCGTGTGTACCTGGCTGTGGCAATATACACATATTTCACAACCTACTTTTTCCATGACTGAGAAGCAGTTGGTAGGTATCTGAAACATATTTTTTTATATGCATGAATGAGTAGCAGTTATTTGAAACATATTTTTTGTTACAGATAATAATAAACCAAAAATTTCTACACTGTTTGCGTGCTAAAATGCCGACATTCGCTGGCACTGCTTTGTGTATTGAACAAGCTGAGAATGAAAACGATAATTCTCTTGTAAGTATATATGCACAAAGTAGGTATATATTAAGGTCACAGATGCAAAAGCTTATAAAATAATATTCCTTTATTTTTTAGGTATCAAACCCTAATTTCCCAGATACACAAGCTGTTAGCCTTTGTACGCCAACACAGTCCAACAAGCAAATTTCGAGTGAGCGGGATAAAAATAAAAAATAAGAATATCTTCTTGTTATTATAATTGTTTCTTTATTTTTTATTAAACATGTCAGTATTGATCAAATTATAAGTATTTTATTATAATTAAAATTAATAGAATAAAATGTCATTATTATCTACTATTTTACAATTTAAAATATTTATTATAGAGTGGAGAATTGGCGAAAGGTAGGCACCTACAGATAATCATTATTAAAATATTTTAAAGTCTATCATTATTTGTAACACCAAAAGCATTAACATATATCTATCTAATTTTATGCTGTAGGTAGTTGATTTAGTCAATTACCTACTTAGTTATTATTGTCAATGATTAGGGAAGACGTCGAAACAATTTCTCTTCGTGTTGGCGACAACGACGTCTGTCCGGCTGTTTGATGGAAAAATCTAGCAACGGATGGAGATAAGTTTCTTTGTGCATGGTATGGCGAGAGTGTAGCTGTACCCTGCAACCATAATGTAGGTATGTTAGATTTTAGGAATGTCTATAATATTGTTAAAAAATTATGAGAACCAATGTGGTATCTCGCCAGTTAAAGAAATATATATACCTACTGTTCTGTTTTGTCTTGATACTCTTGGCGTTATGATCGTGGTGGCTTCACGGTAACTCTGAATTGTAGGTGGATTTAACAAATGGGTCAGTTTGTAGCCTTTCGCTAAAAGTTCTAAGGTTTTACCTGAAACATTAAGGGTATAACCATTTATAAATCATTTATTTACATAAATTATGTAATTTAATATGTAAACATACAAGTGCTAACATAATAATAACTTTGTTTTTTGTAAGTAGGTAGTAATTTCCTACGTTGGCTACAATCAGTAGGTTCCCAATCTATAGTGCTACCAAGTAACGTAAACGTTTTGGACAGATCGTGCTATTTGTACCGCTAGACATGCTGTAATGTTTTGATCTCTCTTAACCACACCATAAGTAGTCTCAATAATACAAATCGATAATACTTGAAAGGATGGATAAAACTTCAGAGTAGATATCATAACTAATAATATTAAAAAAGCGAAAATGAGTTTGTTTGTTTGTTACCTTTTCACGCCTAAACCACTGAACCGATCATCCTTAAATTTAGCATATATGTTGACAGGTGTACAGAAACGGACATAGGCTACCTTTCATCCCAAAAAAAATTACTGTTCCCGAGGAAAACAATAATAACGTTCTTATGATAATAGATGGCGCCACGTGTCTTTCGAATCATGATTGAATTATATTATTACAAGCAGAGGGCAACCCGAATTGATTATCAAATTCTAAATTAACGCGAGCGAAGCCGCGGGCAAAATCTAGTATTATATAATTTCGTTTGGTCCGAAGTTTCGTATAGACATTTGTAATTATGGTACTAACTTGATTAATGGACATTTTAAAGGTTCATTGGCGATATACCCATTTTGGATAGGTTAGGATAAGCCTTGCCTTGTTCCTTTTTAAAGCGGTTTTGACACCATTGCGTCAGCCGGTTTGCAATAGACTATCCCACGGGTTCCGGGTTTATTTATAATATTATTAATTGCGGATAAGGATGCAGCCGCTTATGATCTATTGTCGCTTTACATTGGTTAGGTAATATTAGATTTGCGATAGGAAGATGAGAAGAGACTCGACCGACATGTTTTTACAATTTATGCGTAGAGTCAGTTTAAATTAGCTCTAAAGCAAATCTAATTAAACTTACAATAAAAATTGATTAAACTCAAACCTGTTAGAGTCGTTGGAATATTAGTGTTACATCTTCCTGTTGCTAAAATTTTTTTTAGTGCCGCATCATTATTAAATATAATTGCTACAGCAGCCCCATCAGCTAATTGAGAGGAATCACAACATGATAGTAAGAACGTCCACTTTTCGGTGTCCCAATGCTCGCCAGAAAACACTGCTAACTGTAATGTTGATGCTCCTGGAACAGGTTATAACCCTAATTTGTATTTAATTTTATTCTTGATATTTTCATCATGTGTTTAAGAAATAAAATATAAACTTAACCCTTGCAAAATAACAAATACTGATAATTTATTTTAACAAAATACAGTTCATTGGAACTGGAATAATTGTTATTACATATTGATGTAATAACAATTATTATATATATTATGTTATAGTAAGATTTTGCTTACCAGATTCACTTAATAAATGGGGGTTAGCTCCAAACTGAATCAATGTTTCTACTATCGTTGGACAGCCGTATCGAGCTGCTAGTCTGATTGGCCAACCTCCCTCTAAATTAGGGTCTAAGCCCGACCGTAAAAGTTCTGCAAATTCTTCTTCTTTTTTGCAAAATATTAAATATTTTATGTTATGTGTATTATTTTCCATGTTAGCGACCACAATTTTTCCTACAATACTGTATCTTAAGCTACCCGCCATTAAAAGACAACTTAAATACCGTAAATTACTAATGCCCCTACCCTCAGTTGCATTTGTATATTTAAAAAATTATGTGTACCAAACTACATAGTAAGTTGTAGTAGTTACTCTATTCCTTCTATCGTAACTAGCTCTTGACGTTTTTACAAAGAAGAAAACGTAACTAGTAAAATACGAAATAGATTTTAGAATATTTTACTGTATTAGTTGTTGTTCTGAGATCTTACAGACTAATAATTCGTTGTCGTTATAACTAAACATAGAGCATAAAACATGCTCTCACTCTCAGCACACCACAAAAGATATTGCTAGCATGCAAATAAACAAGCATAATTACTTTTCGCTCCATTTCGCTCTCTGTATGTCTCATAGTGTGATGTGAAGCTAGTGTGCCATATTTAGTTAGACAAAGAAATTACAGAAGAATAATTATTATAATTATAGTGTAGCCCCGCAATAGTTTTTGTATTGTTGCCATATTACGGAATTTTGCCACATAGAAGAATATTACTAGGAGTCATATTACTTTTATGGGTCATACTCATAACTATAGAGACTAGGGATGATTGCCTAGTGTGTTACATCAGCTTGTTAGTTCAAATAAAATACCTGTTGTAAGACAAAAACCTATATACTGAGCTTTTAGTGTATATTATTAATTAAATTAGCATTAATGCTAGGTATCTGTCAAAAAGTGTCATATATAAAACATTTATAAATAACTAGATGTGCCCGCGGTTTCACCCGCGTTTATAGTTACTGCGCCGCTCCTGTAGGTCGTAGCGTGATGATATATATTATACTAGCTTCTGCTCGCGGCTTCGCTCGCGTAAAAGTAGGTAACGCCACTATTTATTATATAAAATATAGCTATGTTACTCGGTGATAATCTAGCTTACTATTGGTTAAAGGATTTTTATAACACAGATATTTTTCAATTGTAATCGAAAACTTATGTACCAATTTTCATACTGCTAAATTCAGAAATGAGAAAATTTCGTTACAAACTTTATCCCCCCATTTTACCCCTCTAGGGGGGAGTTTTATCCATTCCACTTACATAGATCATTTTGGTTTGTAATCAGGACCCAATATACCAATTTTCATACTTCTAAATCCAGAAATGAGAAAATTTCCATACAAACTTTACCCCCCCATTTTACCTTTTTAGGGGAGTTTTGTCCATTTTACCTACACAGGTCATTTTCAATTATAATCAATAACTTGTATACCTATTTTTATACTTATAAGTCCAGAAATGAGCAAATTTCATATAAACTTTACCACCCTATTTCACCCTTCACCCCCTTAGGGGTGGAATTTCAAAAAATCCTTTCTTAGAACACCCCTACAAATTAAAACACACATGCTCTCCAAATTTCAAGTTCCTACGACCAGTGGTTTAGGCTGTGCGTTGTCTCTAAGTCAGTCAGTCAGGACATCTTCTTTTATATACAGGATGTGTCGTAAATAGTGGTCCAGAGTAAAGGAGTCGATACACTGTATTCTTATGTATCACATACCGAAATTTTAACCATTTTTTTATGCCCCTAAAGTCATATGATTTGCTGAAGATGAGTATTGAAATTGGAAACAGATTAATTTCTTTAAGTACCTTTGACTTTAAAACATAAAAAAGGGTTTGGATATGATAGTACACATATTCAAGAGTAATAATAAAAAAACAGAATTAAAAAATATTGATATTTGTTGAAATGACAGCCAAATTCGTGAAGCAAGGTGCAGAAATTTTAAAAAAGAACTTTTTGTTTTTGTTAGGAGACCCTTAACTGAAAATGCTTAAAATGTCGGTATGTGATACATAAGAATACAGTGTATCGACTCCTTTACTCTGGACCACTATTTACGACACAACCTGTATATAGATAGCCTATAGCCTTCCTCGATAAATAGACTATCCAACACTAAAATAATTTTTCAATTTGGATCAGTAGTTCCTGAGATTAGCGCGTTCAACCAAACAAACAAACTCTTCAGCTTTATAATACTAGCACAGTCTAATAATCCATATATACTGTGATATTAGTATATATTAGCTTGCTACATAAAGTCCGTCTCATGAAAGAAGTCTCGCAGACGCGGCGCCACATTCAATTTTTTTTATATTAATCTGTGGTATAGATGAAAAATCTGCTGTTAGGGTTGCCAACCGGACTTTATAATAAAGTATTGTACGCTTTTTCGGGTAAACATACCTTATACTTTATTAGGAAAATAAAATTCGTGAAAATACTTTATTTTACCTATGTCAACTTTTACTTACTACTTTTATTTAAATTGATTACATAAAGAAAGCAACGCTATAGAGATTCCCTAAATTGAATAAAAGCAATTGTTATATATCTTAATATAGACATATATTGTAGAGATCCGGTTAAGACGTTCCTTGATAGTAAATATTTGTTAGATGTCACTAGCATCAACAAAAATATGGTAACAAAAAGGCAGGTGTAATAAATAATTCTTTATTTTTTAGACCTAAGATAGTGAAATACTTTATTCGTTCAAAATAAAGGTGGCAACCCTAACCGTCTGTCTGTTCCTCTGTTCCGTCCCGAAATATGATGATAATTTAAACTAGTCTATGGTTCCGTCTTATCTACTAGAGTCTGTCAAGCGAGTCGTGTCCCTTGAAAAAGGTGGCAAATTTTAAAATTGTGGTGTGATATCTCTGATAGTACTGTAAAAAACCATCTCGATACTACTAATATACTATATATATTTTTGTGAATTTAGTACTAGTGTGAATTCTAGTATCAAGACGGTTTTTTTACAGTACTATCAGGGATAGGATACAATACCGCGATTTTTTAAATTTGCCGCCGTTTTCATGGGACATGACTCGCTTGACAGACAGACTCTATCTACAATATCTTTTTGTCACAGACATTGTTTTGTTGTATTAAAATTGTCTACAACAAAGAGTAAAATAATATAGGTTTACAACTCGAACCAATTATCACACAGGTTTACAATATGTAACCAATTACTAAACCAAAGATATTGTAGAACTAACAATAACCATGGGAGTAAATCGAAGTTCGAACACAACCTAAATAAACTTTCTCAAAATAATCATATTTCTAAAACTTTAATAAACATGTTATCATTAATAAATAATACATTTCTGTAAGTTATGATCAAATTTAATGATGATTGCTATGGGACGGTGAGTAAAGAAATATTTAACTAATATTATACCTAAATATTTATTGCGCTAATTCTGAGGAAAATGTTTTGTTTTATATGTCAAAGACACAGGGAATGGAGGAAAATAGCAAAGAAAGAAAGAAGAAGAAGGATACGAACCCGCCTAGCTAAACAAAATGGTAAAGAATTTTAAATGCGACCATCAATATTTATATAGCATTTAGTGTTCCAAGTGTACAAGAAACTGTTTTTTTAGATGAATTATGTGAAAACGAATCTTTAAAGAAAGAGCAAGCCCTAATGGAAACTTTGATGCTTGAACAAATTAAAAAATCAAATGATGAAGAAAATGAAAAGTGGATTCAGGCTGAAAAACTTGCTATAGCTCAATGGAAAAAACTACAAGAAGAAAAGGAGAAAATGCTGCAAAATCGTCTTAAACAAGAAGCTAAACTAAAACTGGTAATTAAGATTAATGCACTATGTAAGAAGATATATTTGCATAGTGCAAAGTTATATTTAAATGTTTCTAGGAGTGGGAATTAGAACAAGAGAAAAGAAAAATGGAAGAAGAGAGAATAAAAGCTGCTCAAGAAGAACTGAGAAAGAAACAAGAGATCTTTATGGAGAATTTAGATAAATTCTTGTCTGGTGATTCATATGAACCTCCATCAGAGCTAAAAGTAATTCGTGAGACAAGACCAAATGCAGAATTATGTCCATTCTTCTTTAAAACTGCATGTTGTCGGTTTGGTGACCAGTGCTCAAGAAATCATCAGTATCCAGGCATCAGCAAAGTAAAGTCTTAATATATAATAATTAAAATAGCTATGTTAGTCCAATACTAATACTACAATTACTAGAATTGTGAGTTATGATCATGATGTTTCAGGTTCAGTTCTTGTAGTGTCTTTTTATTTAATTTACTAATAAATGACCTAACCTGAAATCATATAATGACTAGAGTAGTAATCTATGTTTATAATAATAAGTACTCGAGAATAACATTAACTATTTATAAATATTATATTTTATAGGTTTTAGTTG
Source organism: Catocala sponsa (assembly GCA_963564715.1). Taxonomy (NCBI): domain Eukaryota; kingdom Metazoa; phylum Arthropoda; class Insecta; order Lepidoptera; family Erebidae; genus Catocala; species Catocala sponsa. The sequence goes on from OY751331.1 coordinate 17,131,526, forward strand.
CAACAAATTTTTATACCCATTTTGGACTTAGCAATGCAAACCTAAATGAGTATGACACAGACATCATGTTAGAATATGAAGAAAGTGACACATACAAGGAGTTCAAAGAATTTTTCTATGATGTTATCAGTGAATTTGAGAAATTTGGTAAAATCACTCAATTTAAGGTGAGTGATTGATCAGGTAGTTTTTGGCTCTGTTACTTTACACATTATCAGACCAGACATATAAATAAATTTGGGTGTATCCTTTAAATTGAAAGTGCAACAGGTATAGTATTTATTACCCACTTACTAACTCTCATACCACACATTATTAAAAATCAAAATGGTAATTAAACTGCTAATCCATCATATCTATAATTAATGACCAAAGACTTAAAGTATGGCTTGATTTATTTTATCACCAATACAAATATAACAAATCAACTACAGTGAGCCTAATAAGAGACTAGAAATTGGAGAAATCAAAAATAAATATTATTAAAATTAAATAATTTATTTATTAATATAAAATTGCAAATGAATTTGTTTTACAAAATACCTATATATTATTTGCAATATAAAATTTGTTTAATATATAAGTATTTAAATAAATATAATTTTAACTCAGATAATCTTCAGATCATATTATCATGATTGAAAATGTAAGATGGACAAGGTTTGTAATTATATATTTTTGTGCTATTAATATTATTTGTTATCTAATATAAATTCATATCTGCAATTTATCTTAGGTATGCAATAACTATGAGAGACATTTGCGAGGGAACACATACATAGAGTTTGCCGAATTGCGATGTGCTGTGGCAGCATATCGGTCATTACACACAAGATGGTATGGAGGCAGACAACTCTCCTTGCAGTTCTGCCTAATAAATTCATGGAAAAATGCTGTTTGTGGTACAGTATTTGGATAGATATCTTTCCATATTGAATTATTTGATACTATTCGTAGATACGACTTCACATACCTAATATACAGCCAATCGTCAAGGATATGTTAATAGATAATTATTACCATATCCTTGACGATTGGCTTCATTGGATTTATCACATCATAATTTTGCCATGTTTCGATTATATACTACCTACAAACTAGAGAACAAACAGGTAGTGAAATGCAACCTGGAAGCAGTTCAGTGTGTGTGACCCTAATAAAATTGTCATTATTGTATTTACTTGTACATATCCCAAACGAAGCAAATAGGTACTCGTTTGTTGCAGTAGTACATTCTAAAATGTTTCCCAATTGAACATTTACAGGTCTTCAATTGCAGAAAAGATGTCCAAAAGGTCGAGCTTGTAATTTTCTGCACGTCTTCAGAAACCCCAACAACTTATTTAATGCGTATTCCTATGAGCACAGTCAGGATTCCGACAGGTAAGCATAAAACTACAAAAATGTATTATATAATTTTGTCTGTATTCAAACAAGTTTCAAACTACTGTTCTTACGTTTTAGGTCAAACCGTTCTTCGGTTCGATCGTGGAGATGGTCTGAGTCACCAGAACCTGAATTACCCAAGAGAAATAATACTAGAAGTTCAGACAGTACTGAAAGAAGGCGGCGAAGAAGTTCTAGAGATGATTACAATTATAGAAAGCGTAGGCGTTATTCTCCACGGAGAAGTGATCGGCGCGACGTTAACTCAATACGTCATTAAACTTTTGTAAAAAATAAACAAATGTAAAATTGCAAGCTGTCGTCCTCATTGTAAACGGTTAGGCTCATACCAACCAAAGGTTCAGCCGTTTGGCTGCACGACAATAGAAGGCCATTACACCCTCATTATTGGTTAATATTTAATAATGAGGGTGTAATAGCCTTCCGTTGTCGTGTTTAGAGCACAAATTAAGTAGAAAGAGATTGTAGACAATACAACGCGCCAAAACGCATATGCATAGTGCACATACGTAGAACAGTGCGTATAGCAGTATTTCGATTCAAGTTATCTGTCCCACTGCTGGTCGCGGACCTTATCTCAGTTTTCGTCAAGGGTTAGGCCATAGTCCACCACGCTGGCTCAGTGCGGGTTGTTAGACTTCACCTATCTCCGAAAACATTATGGAGAACTCTCAGACTTGTAGGTTCCTTCACGTTTCCTTAACCGTTAAAGCAGCGGCAACTTGGCAGTCCAATGGTTCCCTATCCTAACTAATATTATAAATGTGAGTTTGTTTGTTTGCTACGCTTTCACTCCTTATCTACTCGACCAATCATAATGATATTGCGCATACACGTTAGCTGTACAGAAAAATACATAGGGTACAACATTTCATTCAGATAGTGTCCGACCGATCTTTCGGTTTCGGTTTCGGCATAGTTTCGGCTAAAAAACGAGTTTCGGCTTAGTTTCGGTTTCTGAACTGAAACTGAATTCAGGGTTTCGCGCTGCGATAGGAAAGGTTCAGTGTACTGAGTTGTGTGCGACGAAGTTTAATTTTGTTGCGTCATAGTCGTGTCTTAACTTGTGTTTGCTTGCGCCGCGAACTTTGCGCTCTTTATGAAGTTAGAGTGATAAGGTTATTTCGAAACAGGTAGGTATTAATTCGCTATTGATGTGATTTAGTTCAAGATAGTTAATTAATAACACAATTCTATATCTTTAATATAACAGTAATGCGTAGGTTTTTGTACGTTACCTAAACTTGTTTGCCTAAACTTTATTGTAAGTAGGTACCTACTTACAATAAAGTTTAGGCATCTCTGAATGTTTTCGGTCAGTATGACTTTGTTGTTAATGATTTAAATAAGTGTGTTAGCAGCAGGTTAAATATTCATGTAGGTATACGAAATTAAATGTCAATAATGAAATGTAAAATATGTGTAAATTGTGTACATTGAAAATATTAAAAAAATAAATAGCCGGGGGTGTTACTAGATCGAAACCGAACCATAAACGTGATTAAAAAAATTTTTGTCTTTCTGTCTGTCTGTTTGTTCACGCATCACGCAAAAACTACCAGTTCGATTACGATGAAACTTCGTATTATTATACTTTAATATCCTGGGCACCACACTGGTTACTTTTTATCCCGGAAAAATATAAACAATAAAAAACAAACTTAATTTTGCGGTTCACTCCCTAGACATCCGGTTACTGTACCAACCGCAAATAATAAGTTTGTCGTCCTTTATGTCACCGGCCAGTTCACTAACGTTGCGCTGTAAATGTAGGACCGTAGGTCGAATTTGGCTTGAACCGTTCACGGCACTAGCGTGGCGCGCAACGCCACGGATCGCAAGCCTATATAAGGACGGCGTCTCGGCCGCGTAAAGTTGTAAAGGCCATCTGAGGCCAACACATAGCACAGGAAAAAAAAAAGCCGTGCGCTCCATACATTTTTTGACTGTTGATGCGGATGGACGTGTCGAGTTTTATTTCAGGACAGTACAGTAGACTTTAGTAGATACTTATTAGGTTTACTTTTATAAGGTGTATATATAGATTTAATTTTAAGGTATAGGTAGTATATTTAATAGTGTGTAACGTAGGTTATTTTTAAGACTGTTAGGTAGGATTAGTTATTCGTATATGTTTTAGTAGATATTAGTTTAGAGTACGTACGCATTTTTCTTATTTAATTAAGTACCTAACTTAGATTAGTTTTCATCATAAATAGTTTTATTTAGGTAGGTATTTCATTCTCTGTTTTATTATTATATTTAACTTTGGTATATGTATTAGGTAATTATAATTCAATATAGGTAAAGTAGGTTAGTTATTAATTTTAATTCTCTAGATTTTAATATTCGCAATATATAGGTACAATATAGTTACCTACCAGGTAGTCTTAAATATTTATTTTTTTAATACGTTTATCGCGAGCGAAGCCGAGGCGGCGAGCGTTCGTTCTTATTGACACTTTATAAAATCGCGAGCGAAGCCGCGGGCAAAAGCTAGTCCTAACTAATATTATAAAAGCGAAAATGGGTTTGTTTGTTACCTTTTCACGCCTAAACCACTGAACCGATCATCCTGAAATTTTGCATATACGTTGTCAAGTGTACAGAAACGGTCATAGGCCACCTTTCATCCCGAAAAAAATTACTGTTCCCGAGGAAAACAACAAAAACGTTCTTATGATAATAGATGGCGCCACGTTTCTTTCTAATCATGATTGAATTATATTATTACCTACAAGCATAATACAACCCGGATTGATTGTCAAATTCTAAATTAACGCAAGCGAAGCCGTGGGCGATAGCTAGTTATTTTATAAATGTATATTAATTTTTTAGAAAAGAAAATTGTAAATGTTCATATAAACATTTTAGTATCGAGCCCTTACAATGTGCATAACAGTAATAGAAAAATATCCAGTAGTAAGTATATTTATTTTTAAAAATATGTGATAATAGGTATGTTATGTCAACTATCATTGGATTAGTTCAAATTTCAGAGACTGAATAAATAATATGTGATTTAAAAATAAAAGTGATTATGACTAACATTTTTTTTCCTAAGAAAGCATGCCCTTCTATGGAAATTTCGGTTTCGGTCGAAACTGAGACCGAAGCTGAAATTCGATTTCAGTTTCGGTCGGACACTACATCCAGAAAAGAGTAGTTCCCGAGGGATGTAATACATATAAAATGTTTAAGTATGTACCTACCTATATTCCACTGATATACATACTCCGCATAGTAAAAATACAATACGCTGACAATATCTTTCCTCGCGAAGTTTTGTGAATAAAGGACTTGTGTGTGCCTGCTCGCGCGCGCGTGTGCGACTGTGTGTGTGCCACCACAACCACTTGTAAGTTGGGTTATCACCTGAGTAGGTAGATTTAAGTAGGAGGAGTGTTTGTGCATTGTTTAATCATTAATTGCCTGATACTCGGCTCTAGATATATGTGTAGACCTTCTTTGCGCACTAACCACGGTGGCCTTATGGAGGCAATTATCTGTTTCAATATAATTTATCAGTAGTGTGAGGATTGCTAGTGCAAGTAGCACCATCTAGTGGTGGGTCGTGGGTGGTCCAAAGAGAACTTGACTATCTTGTTTTAGCTCTTTCTCGCATATCACCACTCATTTACTAAAATTGGCAATGGACAAAAGAAAGAGAGATGTGGCATTTCTAAAATTGGTTAAATCCTCTATTTTATTAAATACTAGCTTTTGCCCGCGGCTTCGCTCGCGATCTGTAACTTTTTATAGTTGATTCCTAGTTTGGTAAGTAGCATAACGGTCGAATAATATTTTAAATAACTTTCATTCGTAATACTTAGTATCTAGTTTATTTCTATAGCATATGCCCCCGCGGCTTTGCTCGCGATTAGTTTATGACTGGCCTCATAGCCGGGACGGTCAACAAAAAGAGTAGCAGGATTACCGATAGTGACGCTGGCGTTGATTGCAACAAATGCTCACAAAGATAATCGTGACAGAGACGACAGATAGTCACCGCAGGACATCAATTGAGAGCTTCAGCATACACAACATTGTCAGTGAGCCCATCCGGAATATGAACATAAAGGTTCCTTGGACTGCTCACACGGGAAAGAGCGACGTAAAGTTGACTATGTGAAAAACAACTCACGCTAAGATCTACGCCAGCACGGTTCAAGCCAAATTCGACCTACGGCCCTACATTTACAGCGCAACGTTAGTGAACTGCGGGTGACTTAAAAGGGCGACAAACTTATTATTTGCGGTTGGTACAGTAACCGTGTCTAGAGATAGAACCGCAAAATTAAGTTTGTTTTTTATTGTATACTTTTCCGGGATAAAAAGTACCCAGTGTGGTGCCCAGGATATTAAAGTATAATAATCCGAAGTTTCATCGTAATCGAACTGGTAGTTTTTGCGTGATGCTTGAACAAACAGACAGACAGAAAAAAAATTTTTTTTATCACATTTTTGGCTTCGGGTTCGATCTAGTAACACCCCCTGCTATTTATTTTTTTAATATTTTCAATGTACAGAATTTACACGTCTACAGATTTATTATACACCGTGAATTTGTAGTCGTTTTGGAACCGAAAATCCTATACTCTATATCAATCATAGAATCGATAAAAGTGATTATTTTAATAAAATAAAAATATATTTATTTATAAACATTAAATTTAATGTCGTTTACGAAAAATAAATGAGAACTCGTGGTAACGCCACTCAATTTCACGTACTACGATTACGCGTGTCACTACGATCGATATCATTCATGTTTAACTAAGCGGTAAAACATTTGCCAATAACAACACAGAAACCGCCGCGCCCGCACCGCCCGCCAATCCGCGTTCACTAACTACCCTAATGTAGGTACCCCAGGCGCGAGGCGCCTAGGCACGGCGAGCGCTCCCGACCCCGCACCCCGCCCGCCCTTCAGTACCGCGGCAACCGACGCGCGAAATGGTTGCATAATGCATTGTTTATTATCACGCGAAAATTACATAGTCGTCAGTACGAAAACTCTTTGACTACTTGGTTCAGCTGTATGCTGTTGCCAATTACAATTTGGAAGAGGCCAGACGGTTGTACTCCCAGCTGAAGCATTTGAATGTGCTGCGGCTACGAGGGATTGAAAGTCCTCAAGTTCCGACCACTCCCACCATCTTAGCTGCAACTCAGCGCCTTCTCGACCATGGACAGTTCCGTACGCCGACTCATGCGCAAGAACGAGGACTCCTGAATGATCCCCGGAGATCGAAGAGGATATTAGAGCGGGATCCGCGGCGAAGCACGAGAATGGCGGCTCGAGAATTTAATATTAGCCAATACTTTGTATGGAAAACATTAAATACTAATAGATTACACCCTTATCATTTTTGTCGGGCTCACGTAATTAACAACAACGATGCACCAGCAAGGATCGCCATGTCAGTGCAGTGGTTGTTAAATAATACGAATGCGAACATACTGTGGACAGATGAGTCATTGTTTACTCGAGTGGGACTGTAAAACGCTATAATCGCAACGCTGTAAACCCTCACTTAATACAGGAAGACCACCTCCAAGTGAGGTTCAGTGTGAATGTTTAGGGCGATATTATAAACGACCATTTAATAGGGCCTGTTTTTATTGAAGGTCATCTAACGGGCAGCTCGTATTTAGAAATGTTACGAACTAATATCCGAGCTATTGGAGGAAGTGCCGTTATCAATACACGATATGTATTACTAGCACAACGGCTGTCCCACTCATTATGCAAGTGCAGTACGTGCCTATCTCAACAATCAGTTTGGTGATACGTGATACCTATCACATAGGTACACGATAGGCCGCGGTGGTCTTGGCCGCCGAGAAGCCCAGACAAGCCTCAATGTCGGAAATAAAAAGACTTGTGTATTTTCGTGAACGTAAAGTCGTGAGGAGCTACGTAGTGCAATAGTGGACGCCTTTAATAAACTGTCCATAGGTATGTAAGTTAATTATTTTGTAAATAGCTCCAATTTTTGAAATACGCCCGAAATACTCACAGTTAGTTCACCTGTGTTTATTTTTATTACATAATAAATAAAGTTAGCTATTTATCGAAAAGTAATGTTCAGATAAAGTATTTCCGACGGTCCTAAGCCCGTGTAAAGTATGAAGGAGAAATTGGAGTATCCATTTACGTATTAATTGTGATGTTTCACAATGCAGAAGTTACATAGTAAAAGAGAAAACGTATTGCCTCGTATCAGCTGATTCTGAACTGTGATATGCCTATTATCAATTTCGTCGCTATTGCATTTACCTAATTTTATAATACTTGTGTAGCTTCACTAGTTTTTAAATTACGCATAGGACTCGGTCGTGGTACACGAGGTTCTGGATAGGTATCAGCTGATATACGTAGTTACCTATCGTGCGTCGTTCATAACTTCGACTGTGCGCGGCGGCGCGGCGAGGCAACGCGGCCGCCGCGACGGTGACGTATGCAATGCGTTTGTGAATGAATTGTCCGTGCGTTACTACGATCAAACTCGAATAAGTGAAAAATATTATTTATATTCCAACTTTTTTACTATACACAGTACAATTATTTTACTATTTTTTATTGATACTACTAATTATCCTAAGTTACCACTTTTCGGTTCCAAAACGACTACAAATTCACGGTGTATGTACTTATAGATATTATAATATACCTATGTAAAATTTAAAAACAGAGGGCAGCCACATCATTTCGTGTCTTAGTACCTACTACAATCAAATCAAATTATTAATCTAAATCCCAAATATTTACATGAGATATTTCCGTGGGTAATGCCCAAAATTGTTATCTTGTATATGGATACCAGTGATTAGATTAACCAATAAATGTTTTAAATGTAAGGATCGAAAAGTACTAGTTATTATTTAACTATGCTATAAATCACAAAGCAAACACAACACACCCATGCCCTCAAAATATCGTCACAATCACTGTCACATATTCACACTATCATCCACATACATGTGTACTTATTTTTTTATGTATTTATCTATAAATTACTACATTACACATTTTTATCATTAGCAGTGGCTCCCGCACTAAGCTCAAGGCTTAGATCGCGGTAACCACACGTTATACATTAGTCGTTTAATCATAAGTATGCAGACATTGGTTTATTGAAAACAAATGAAAAATAAAGAACTAAAATTAAATTTCTAACAAAATAACGGTTTATTCCCATCCAGTAACACCCAAACGTGTAACAGTGTTACTCGATGGGAATTTTTTTGTTCCAACGAGTAACACCCTAATTTATTGATGTTACTGGATGGGAATAAAAAGTTGCAACGAGTAACAGTGTTACTCGTTGGGAAAAGGCGCGGGTAAAGTATCCCATCGAGTAACACTATTTTTGTTTTTATACATTATTTCATCATTTGTTACAATCTAGTAGTATTATTATGATTATACTACTTAATCACAGTTTTGTATATATACATATACTAATATTATAAAGCTGAAGAGTTTGTTTGTTTGTTTACTTGAACGCGCTAATCTCAGGAACTACTGGTCCGATTTGAAAAATTCTTTCAGTGTTAGATAGCCCATTTATCGAGGAAGGCTATAGGCTATATATCATCACGCTAAGATCAATAGGAGCGGAGCACCAATAAAGAATGTTTCAAAATCGGAGGTTATTTTTTCCTTTTGAGAGCTTCCGCTGCGTGCGCTGCGTAAACAGTTAGTTTCGCAAAAATAATGTATGACAGAATTGTTCCCCTTTAAAAGTTCTAAAAACAAGTCCGCGACAAAATATGTCTATCTTTTAAGGTTGGCTCACTATAACCATTTTTATGCTAACGAAATTTGTTCTAAAATAATGCATTATTTGCGAGGGTATTTTTATAAACATGATATTAATCCTTATCCAAATAAATACGTTATTCATCACAAGTATTTAATTTAAAACAAAATTGCCCTTTACATCATTCGATTTCAATGAATATCTTAGGAGATATCGCAGTTTTAAAATAATATTGCAGCAAAATAATTACCCATTACAGACATAGTACAAACGATGTTTCTCCTGGTTTATTCTGCGTGATTACTACTGGTTCAATTTGAAAAATTCTTTTAGTGTTGGATAGCCTATTTATCGAGGAAGGCTATAGGCTATATAACATCACGCTACGACCCACGGGGGCGTCGCAGTAACGATAAACGCGGGTGAAACCTTGGGAACATCTAGTGAGATATAATTCTTTTATTTATCATTGACACAAATATTTACATTATTAATTTTAAAACGAATTAACCTAATTAATATATATTTACAAACGTATTTGTATATGATAGATTTGAAGATATAACAGGACTACATAACATTATAAGAGATATTTTAGTAGACATAAAATATTTATTCGTTACGCAGAATATGGTCACACTTAAGTTTTGTTTAAATAGCTATTCATAATTCCTCGAATAGATGACCTGTTGCATTCGACAAAACCCACTTCTTACATGACGTCATTAGATTTAAAATCTGGCTACTGGCAAATCAAGCTTAGAGAAGAGGATGAGGATAAATCAGCTTTCATTACACCCTTTGGAATTTATAAATTTAAAAGAATGCCATTTGGATTACGTAATGCACCTGCTACCTTTTCGGCGTTTAATCGATAGATTCAAAGTAACCCTGGAGCACGTTACCATGCTGGCATATCTAGATGACCTTAGAACCTTTGATTAACATATCTCTGTTTTGAGGGATATACTGCAAAGAATGAGAGAATATAACTTAACCGTGAAGAAAGAAAATGTAAATTTTGCTGCTCGTCAATTAAATATTTGGGGCATATTATAACGCCGAGGGGCTTGAAGCCTGATCCGGATAAGAGAAAAGCTATCTTAGACAGACCAAACCCCAAAAATCTTCAGCAATTGATATCCTTCTTGCAGATGTGCTCCTGGTATCGCCGATTTATTAATAATTTTTCAGCAATTGCCCAGACACTAACAAAACTTACTAAGAAAAATGTTCCCTGGGAATGGAATCCAGAACAAGAAGAGGCGTATACGACTCTCAAACAAGAGTTAATAACCGCACCGGTTTTGCGGAAAGCAGATGACACTAAGCCTTTCGCATTAAAAACTGATGCCAGTAACTACGCGCTTGGAGCAGTTCTAGTCCAGGAAATGAAAGAGGAGGCTCGGCAAGCCTATGTTGACCGACATCGGCGCCCTCATCCCCAATATAAGCCAAGAGATTTAGTTCTTGCTAACTTACATCCTGTGAGTAAAGAAATCCAGGGCGTAACTGCTAAATTCGTACGTCGTAGAGATGGACCATATATAATCGTAAAGCAACATGGTCCCGCTTCCTTTAAAGTAGCTTCTTTAGATACACCTGATATCCCATTCGGTCTTTGACTCTGACTCCTTTCAAGAATGACCATTCGAATACAGTCTGAGAGCCTGTGTGGCCTCTTAGGATAAGAGGCCGACCAAGAAAACAAGTTGACGTCTCCACGTCAGTTTCAGGAGTGAAAAGAGGACGTGGACAACCTAAGAAACAATAAATTTTCAGTCCTTCTCGTCGAGACGTCTTCGAGGACTGAGGGGGAGAATGTAACAGTCCTACTGATTTAACCTTCTTCATACGTTAAAGTGTAACTAGTACGCCGTGTATCCACTAGATGGCGCTGTACTGATGACGTTAAGTTTTAGAAGTCGGTGTTAAGATTCTCCGCGAGCTAATGATCTTCGTAGAATTAATTATTTTATGGAATCCAATCTGGAATGCATTCGGGGTCGACGTCCTACTTGGAATTGATACTTGAGACTTCCTAGACATCGAATTAACCCTTTCGTCCTCCCGGGGAAAAAGGGTATAGTGCACCTGTGTAGTAAACTAGTTACCTATATTTTTTTATAATATATCGGTATTCCGCCAAGTCTACCTATTAGTTATTTTTCCCTCCTGGATATTTCATCGTTGTAACGAAACACCGTTACACATCTTTATAGCGCACAATTAAAATTATAGCTGTTCCACCGTCTCTTATACGACATATTTTGAGATTTTGGTACTAGTATTACATAACGTTTTAGGAGATATTTCTTGTAGGTTTGTTGTTGTTGGAGCTCCAGACATAAAATTATCTCTTACAATGTTATGCAGGCCTAGTAATAACTAAAGTTAAGTCGAACCATCTGCGTGAAAACAAATGAACAAATCTACTAAAAAGATCTATAATATTGTGTAGTCCTGGTACATCTTTAAATCTATCATATTATACAAAACTGTGATTACGAAGTACCTATAATCAATCTATATTTATAAAAGAAAGTCGTGTTAGTTACACTATTTATAACTCAAGAACGGCTGAACCGATTTGGCTGAAAATTGGTGAGGAGGTAGCTTAGAACCAGGAAACGGACATAGGATACTTTTATCCTGTTAAAAAAATAATAAAAAATTACTTTGTTAAAACATTCGAATATTGACGTGTTTCCATTTTATGCTTGCCTGGTACTTGAAGCAGCCAACTATGAATAAATCTATATATATATATATAAAACTTTTTAGCAAAAAAGAAACCAACTTCCAAAAACTCCCTATTAGCCCTAAAAAGTATAAAATAATACTAAATCGAATCTACTTAATCTTGAAAATTGAACCTATATAACCTAACCTACCTAACCTATAACAAAATTTTACCATTTTTGGAGTCGGTGCCAAGCCAAGTTTCTTACGCGTTTCGATTGATATTTTATTTGTATTTAGTAGTTCGTATTAGTATTGTTGTCATCTATCGTGTTGGGCTTGGCACCGACTCCAAAAATTGTTAAATTTTGTTATAGGTTAGGTAGGTTAGGTTATATAGGTTAGATTTTCAAGATTAAGTAGATTCGATTTAGTATTATTTTATACTTTTTAGGGCTAATAGGGAGTTTTTGGAAGTTGGCTTCTTTTTTGTTAAAAAGTTTTTATTTTTGTATTTTTAGTGACAAAATTTTATATGTAGGTATTATAAAATATGGGTAGATCTACTAAAGACGCTGCTCGTATGAGAAAACAGCGCCAAACTGAAACCAAGACTGAAAGAGGAAAACGCTTAAAAGCAAACAAGGAAAGAAAATCTTTAAGCATTTTCAGGCCTGACCAGCGCGAAAATAGATTGTCAAAAATGAGATCCTATATTTTACATAGGTTAAATGACGAAAATCAAGAAAACTATAATAATCGTCTTAGTTTAATTCGCACTCGTTTGGCTAACGAAAGTCAAGAAGACTACGATCATCGTCTTTCTTTAATCCGCAACCGATTAGCTAATGAGAGCCAAGAAGACTACGATCATCGTCTAACTTTAATTCGTAGCCGATTAGCTAATGAGAGTCAAGAAGACTACGATCATCGTCTTTCTCTAATACATGCTCGTTTAGTTAATGAAACTGTCGAGCAACGATCACAACGATTGAGCGTGCTACGTGCTCGTTCCAGTCACAGGTTGCTTTATGAAACGCCAGAAGCCAGAGTCGAAAGATTAAATTTGGTTCGACAAGCGGTACGAAATACAAGAGATATAATATTATAAGTGCTGAACAATTTTGGGAGGCGATCAATATTTTTGCAGACATACCATGTGCCGTATGCAGTAAAGCTTTGTATCCACAACAGCGTGTGAATTTGCTGACTACGAGATACAGCTCGATTTTACCTCCAGAATTGGTATCGGTAGGTAAAATTATAACTTGTTCTCGTTGCAGTAATAATATTAAGAAACGTAAAACGCCAACTCAGGCATTTTGGAATAAGTTGTCTGTTGCTGCCATTCCACAAGAATTAGATAATTTAACGGAAATCGAAAAACGATTTTTGTGTAGAGTAGTACTTAAAATGATGAAACTTCAAAACCGTTTCAGTCAGTATTGGTGCAAAGGTCAAGCAGTATTATTTGCTCAAGACGTTGAAATTGCGAAACAGTTGCCACTTCGGCCTAATCAGGCTGGACTAATTTTAGTTGTGGAAAGCTTAGAAAATATTCAACGTTCCAGAGAGTTCATTATTGATTTAAATAGATTAAATAGAGCTTTAAGCTGGTTAATCACTAATAACGCTTTGTACAGTAATGTCCGTCTACATTTTAGCAGTAACATAGATATTACTGAAGTTGTGCAAGTAATTGACGAACCAACTACTTACCGAAATCCGGAAACATCTGCATCAGTTAATCATTACACAATTTTGAACGACGATGTAGCTATACTTAGGGGTTCATTTCATCAAGGAGATGAAAAATTTAGTTTGGAATCTCGTGGGAGGCAATGTACGGCAATTGCAACTGTTTCTTGTGTAGTGTATAAATCAAACTTGAATACGAGTACTATGTGCTTCTAGTCGCAAAAAAATATGTAACTACTACTAACTTTGATAGGAAATGTGGTACCCTGATATACTGAAACATTTTGCGTAACCCTTTCGAGTGTACAGACGTGATGTTATTGTGTGTGATTGCGTAAACAATGCATATTTATGCGAAAGCAGCGATTGCGTTTGATTTGCTGTCATTTATTGAAGAGTTCCGTTGTCTGTCTCCGAAACCCATCATCAGATCTATATGAAATTTAAATGGGACCATTTCTGAATACCCTTTCGTATACAAAAAATAATTTTGCAAAACTGTCCATATTTGACGGAGTTATGCCCGAACATACATAAAAAAAAACATACAAACATCCGAAATGAGAACCTCCTCCTTTTTTGGAAGTCGGTTAAAAAGAAAGTCGTGTTAGTTACACTATTTATAACTCAAGAACGGCTGAACCGATTTGGCTGAAAATTGGTGGGGAGGTAACTTAGAACCAGGAAACGGACAGAGGATACTTTTTATGCTGTTAAAAAATAAAAAAAAACTTTGTTAAAACATTCGAATATTGACGTGTTTCCATTTTATGCTTGCCTGGTACTTGAAGCAGCCAACTATGAATAAATTCTATTAAAAGAAAGTCGTGTTTCAAATATTTACATTATTAATTTTGAAACGAATTAACCTAATATATATTTAAAAACGTATTAAAAAGGTAACATAATTACAAAAACACAAATATTTATACTACTAAATATTTACAGAAAAGGTTTAGGCATCGTAGAATTCTTTAGCATCGCTGTCAACTGGTAACGTGCCCAGAAGACTGGCAGCATTGCCACGTTGAATAGCAATGCTGATTCTTTGGGCCAAAAAAGACCAGCCTTCTGATCACGCGAAACGTCGATCAGGCGTTTTGCGATCTCCCTGTACAAAATACGAGCGCTCGAACCCCATGAGCCTAGGGTTTCCACCCCAAACGGCTCAAAAATGTACTTTCCGACTAAATTACTATATTTGCGCCGTTTGAGGGTTTCCGCGGTTGCAGCAGCAGCGCCGGCATATCCCTCAGTGCTTGGAAGATGTGATGGCGCAAGGGTGTCAACGCACGTTGCGTCCCACACCAAAGGCCTGCCCATCTTCCAAGGCAACAATGACATTCCGTCCGGTCTCTTCCCATCGTCGCGTACCAAGCCATTGGGTTCAAGTACAGCTGGAACGCCAGCAGTGACAACAGCACGACGTATTATGTCATTAAGATTAGCATGGCGAGAAATTCGACCAGCGCTTCTGCTACAAGAGAGTCCATGGTGTCCGAGGCTATCGACAGCTTCTCCACAGTGACAGCAATGCGGAGAAACACACGAAATACCTAAACGGAGGCAAGTGGCGAGGCGGAAAGTGGTATAGTCCAACATGGTACCTATATTGGACGATGGAAGCGCCTGAAGCCAAAAACCAGATTCCCATTCTCCCACAGCCAGCAATCGAGCACGCTCAGCAGCATTGGAAGATGTAGAAAAAATCTTTTCTCTAACAGAGTTGCTAAGCGGTCCGTCCCACTGCCGCTGGGAGAATAGCTTGGTTGGCAAAACAGAATTCGGACAAGCCATTTTCCAGGCGTTCACAGCGTCAGGTTTGCACAGCACTTCTGAATTAACCAGTGTGGGTCCTAAAATTTTCCTGGCTAATTCTTCCGTGCTGTGAACCGAGGACAGGAACGCCGGTAAACTAACATCGGAAATTTTGCGAACGCCGAGCCCACCAAGACGAACAGGCAGAGAAGCCTGTAGCCAAGCTCGGTCGTTCAAATCCACATTAAAAATATTTTTTTGAGTATTTTGAATGATTTTATCAATTTTTCTAAAGGTACTAAATTTTTCCAAATCTGTGATGATCTTAACGCATGCGTAAATTTGGGAACAAAAAGGCAATATCGAATAATTGTAAAAGCCGAATGAATATTAATTTTGAGGAGGCGATCTGAAATTTTACAAAAATGTTGTATCTTCTCATCTATGAAGGAATTAAAAGCTTCTTCAAAGACTGGTGACCCAAGGAGGCGAAGAGAACTTTTATCCATAATTTTGATGTTTGGAGCCAAACAATTAAATTTTGAAAGTAACAAATGTTTGTTATCGTTTTCAATATTGTTTAAAAAAGTTCACATTTACCGGTATTTAATTCCAAACCAATAGATGCAAATTTGTCTTTAAGAAGGGCCAAATCCTGTAATATTGTATCTGCATCGCCTCCGAGAGTCCCATCGTCTAAATACCAGACCTTAAATTTTGAATTTATCTGCGGAATAATAGGTGTATTGCCAAACTGAAAATGACCGGTCCAAGAGGGTCACCTTGTTGACATCCAACTGCAGATTCTAAAAGATTATCCTTGTATAGTAATTTTGTAGGGTACCTGTAACATTGCCAAAGAAATTTTAAAATTTTGGGTGTTTCTAATTTTGCCTGTGTCAACAAGGTGTCCCTGTATACTGAATTGAAAGCATTTTTCAAGTCAACCTTGAGAACGACAGACATTACCACAACTTAGGTACGTGGAAAGGGCATGTATGGCAGCCTCACAACCCCCTTTGGAACCAAAACCTAATTGAAGGGGTTGAAATTTTTTAGATAGCTCCTTGTTATAATATTCACAACATATCTTGGCTGCCATACGCCGATATGTGCACCCCATAGCAATGGGACGAATACCACCATCCCTCTTATTAAGAGCGCACAAGTTGGCCCCATACAAGATGTCAATGATGGCATCGTCCACACTGTCGGAAAGCATTAAATTCATCAGAGCGGTAAGCTCGTTCAAGAGCGCGTCGCCAGCCTCCCCGGCGCTCGGACACACAAGATTCTTAAGATGCTGTGGTGTCAGAGCGTCGAGCCTGCCTGCTGAGCCACTCCGAAAAGAGCATACCGCTGCGAACACGTCCTTGGCTGTAGTGATCAGGTTTTCTGACTCCCTGTCAGGAGCATCAGGGAAGGAGAGACCATCAACCGGCGCTGGATGCTTCCTCTTCAGACCTGCAAGTGTGTCTGGAGAGTAAGGCGCCATCACATCACTACTAAATAAAAGCCTAGACGCGCCCCTGATATCGCCTTCCCTTAATTTTGATTCTACATATTGATATATGGATTTATTTTTATTGGAAGTAAATTTTGTATCAAATGGTTTGGCCGAAACATAACAATTGCGTTTAATTTGTGCAGTGAGTGAATTTTGGGATGCCTGGTCTTTTTCAATATGCAAAATCCTATAAGGGAAAGACAATAATTGTTCCCAAGCCGGTTTGAAGTTCTCCCGGACGACAAGACCTATGCAGTCTCCCAATTTTTTGGCCACTGAAGGTCTCGCGCCTGGAGGAACTCTTTTTAGTACCGGAACGGAATTTTTTAAAATGGATAGTCTTTGCCAAAAAGGAATTTGAGTAGAGAATATTGGAGGACAAGATGATGATATTGTGGGGTTGGAAAGCACATCTTGGTTTTTATGTACTTTACCAAGTCATGTTAGTTACACTATTTACTAATTGGTGGGGAGGTAGCTTAGAACCAGGAAACGGACATAGGATACTTTTTATCCTGTAAAAAATAAAATAAAAATCTTTGTTAAAACGAGGTATAACAAAACGCAACTGACATGGAATAACAAAACGCAACTGACAGCAAAACGAATTTATCAGTCAACCGTAGACAGAGAACCAAGTCAACACATCAGTCTAGCCGTTTATTTGTTAAATATTTTATGGAAAATGACATGGAATAAATTTGACATAAGGACAAACCGGAGAAACGCCAGGATTGTGCTGCCTTAGTGGGAAAGTGAAAGAATATTTGAATGATCTTTTTTGTGTGTGTTCAAGGGATTCGAGGATGGTTTAGATTCACTAAGTTACTTAGTGATTTTGTTTATTTTTCGACATTTTAGTTTGAGTGTATTATATTAATTAAGTGTGTTTCGTTATTTTGACATTTTAATTTTTTTGTACGGTGTCTTGATATATAAGGTGTCGCATTTCAGTGAATATTAAGTGTATTATATTCACATATAAATTACGTACATAAAACAATGCCACGTCTTCGTGGACGAGGAGAAAATATTGGTCGACAGACTCAGAATTAACAATTACTCCAGAACCGTCAGTTAAATAGATCGGCAGAAGACAATGAAAATGTAAGAAACCAGGCTGCAATCACACGTGCTAATGAAAGTCAAGAGCAACGCAACGAACGCCTCGAATGCATTGAGACAATGACTGGCCCGTCAACAAGTCACCGACACATTCAGAACACGTGAACAACAGCGTTTGCAAGTGTATCGCGCATTGACACGTGCATTATTTCTTCGCCTTGCGTTTGAATATGAGTCGGACATCAACTATTCGTCACATTCACAAATTGTAATCGGTGCTATAAACAAACAATGCCAATACTGTCATGCACTTAAATACAAAGGTGAATCGGCCGGTTTCTGCTGCGTATCTGGAAAAGTTGTATTGCCACCATTGAATTCGCCGCCAGAACCATTGAAAGCACTATTGGCTGGAGCTACATCTCAATCTAAATTGTTTTTTCGTAAAATTCACAAATTCAATTCGTGCTTTCAAATGACATCACTTGGAGCAACAAATATCGTGCAGAATGAGGATGGTCGCAATTTTCAATCAACGTTTAAAATTCAGGGCCCAGTGTATCATCAAATTGGTTCTTTAATGCCGATGTCTGATAACGATCCAAAATTTCTGCAAATCTACTTCATGGGTGATGAGGAGGAGCAAATAAATGCACGCTGCCAGTACAACCATATCGAGCAGATGGAGGAGCGAGAAATTGTGGGTATTTTAGAACCGTTTTTACACAATCACAACCAGTTGGTCCAGTTGTTCAATACCGTTTCAAACAGACTGCAAAACGACAACTATACAATCGTCATCAAAGCAGACAAAGTACCATCTGGGCAGCACGCGGGCCGATATAATGCATCGACCATTAATGAAGTTGCAGTTGTTATGGTTGGCGACGCATTTGAACGTCGAGATATATGAATCCAACGCAGAGATAACACAGTGCATACGATTGAAGACAATCATCGCTCATACGACGCTTTGCAATATCCATTGATATTTTGGGAAGGAGAAGATGGATATCATTTAAATATCAAACAAACAAATCCAGCAACAGGTACAATCTACACAAGTCATTACCTAATATGATAATAATAAGCAATGTTCTTGAAGCTACAATTTTGAATGGCAAATTTGAAGGTGAAGTTGTTCTCCTGCCACGATTCCCAATGATCCCTTCAGACTCACCCATTCCATTCAGACGTCTGCAATTTCCAATTCGCTTGGCATTTGCCATGACTATTAATAAGTCACAAGGTCAAACAATGTCGATTTGTGGGATAGATCTAGAAAATCAGGTCTTTTCACATGGCCAATTATATGTGGCGTGTTCTCGCGTTGGAAAACCGTCAAGTTTATTCATTTATACTCCTCAGGAATTGACTAAAAATATTGTTCATCAACTGGCATTAAGATAAAATTAAACAAACATTATTGATTATAACGAATTGTTTTTAGAAAAATGGATGTTATTTCAAAATAATGAATAACAAAATTATTATATTATTTGTCTTACATTTCTTACTTTGTTTAATATTAATATCCTAATCGCTTGGTATATCATGCAGGACAATGTCTGTCGGATTCGCTAGTTAATTATAAATAATACTAATAGATTGGAATATACATATTATGATGAAATAATGTATAAAAAAATAGTGTTACTCGAGGGGTTGCTTTACCCGCGCCTTTTCCCATCGTGTAACACTGTTACTCGATGCAATATAAAACAATGTTACTCGATGGGATACTTTACCCGCGCCTTTTCCCAACGAGTAACACTGTTACTCGATGAAACTTTTTATTCCCATCCAGTAACACACTTAAGGTGTTACTCGGTGGTACAAAAAATTCCAAACGAGTAAAATAACATTCTAATGAAATCAGTGCCGGATTAACCACGTAGCAAGAGTAGCAATTGCTACGGGCCCCGCGCGAAAGGGGGCCCCGCATATTTAAACCCACTCATCTCTACCTGAGCGTAATTTTTTGAGTGAAACTAATTACTTAAGATGTGGTACCTATATTGAATTTATTTGATGTCACAAAAACGTGAAATGGTACAACTTTTCCTACTAAGACAATCCACGTCAGACAATCGGTAACCGACTATTTCCTTGGTGTAAATAAAACACCGAATTTCATACGGTAAACGCACAAGTTCCACAAAAAGTCGCTCGTGTAAATGTGTAAAATTTCAGTCAGCTCAATAATCAGCTCTACAAAAAGTCTGACGTATGCAAGCACTCTTACCCGAAAGAATTTGGTACGGGCCCCGCGCTTGCTTAATCCGGCACTGAATGAAATGGAAATATGAATACAATAATTTTGGAAATAAGAAGCGAAGTACTGTTAGTGGTTGTAATGTGATAAAAATGTGTAGGGTTTGATGATTGGTGTGAATGTGTTTTGTGAAATATGTACATAAGTGTGTTTTTTTTACTTTATTATGTGTTTAATTTTACGTTGCATTTGTTTTTAATTTTAGAATAATTTATTTATTTAACCTTCTATGTTGGCACCTAAATCACAAACTTGTGTAGTTTGGGGTCAGGGTAACGGCATTTCGCAATTTTTTTGAAAATAATGTAACTTACTAAGTTACAATTGACTAGTGACCAAAAGCCATTGCTTCATGACATGTAGACATTTATTTCATAGCAGCTATCAGTGTCATTGTGACAATAATAATTGACATGAAGACATGATGTATTAATTATGTTATTTTCAACTATTTGGAACTGGCAAGGATTCCGAATTTAATAGGATAAGTAAAATATAAAATATCATACAATTCTTCCAAATGAACAATTGTTTCTACGAATAAATGAATCCAGTATCGCCGTAGACTATTAACATTATAATGGTTTTGCGATCAGTAGTTTCTATGTTATTGTTGCGACCTACGAATATATCTTCTAATATTTTTAAATGTACACCTATCGTGTGTAATCGTTTAATGAAAACGCAATGTTGTACAACTACTACTCCTGTTATGGTTCCAATTATTACATATAGTAGTAAAATCAAAGAAAGTCTGAAAGCTGGTGAGGATTAAAATAATTATTCTAATTGTGTGTTTTGATTATGCATAAAAGGAACGGTACGCTCTAAAGTTAAAAAATAAGTGTAATGATTATTCTATGTTTAAGGGTTTGATGAGTCCAAAGCCAAAATTGTTTTGTCTCTCAATTTCCAATCGCCTGAAGATGCTTTACCTTTCTATAAACTACCAATGAAGTCTTTAATTCATATATACAAAACAACAAAAAATGATGAGGCTAATGGATATTGTAAAAATAGACTTTATTATATTTCTTCTCGTATCAAGGTAATCATTTTATAACATATTCATTGATATATAGACATTTATATTTTATTAGTGATATAATAAAATCATAATTTCAGGTGCCTTCTTCAGTATTGAGTGAAAAACTTGCAAAAAGAGTTTTTGTATACAGCTTATCATTTGACTGGATAGAAAGAGCACTGGATGCATTGCTCGGTAAGATATAGTTTCATATGTACTCTTAGTTATAAGTAATTAAAACTTATATTGTTGAAGAAAGATGGATATTTAGGTGATGACTTTAACAGAAACCCTTTGAGCTACCCAATTACCAATATTGTAATTATTGAAGGATATTATGAATCTTATTTTTTTAATAATTATATGTACAATGCATGCTTTATGTGTGGTGGCACATAGAGTTATATGAGCTGGCAACTGACCAGAAGTTTTATATTCACCCTAAAGTGTACTAAAGAAAAATCATCCTTCTTATAAAATAACACATATAGTTATTATTATAACTGTATACATTTTTCTAACATATTCCTTTCAATACTATCTTATCTATATCCTATATCTACATTGTATTAATACATGTAAAACATTTCAAAACACATAATATTTACAACTGTTCATTTACCTATTCATATGCTTGTAGATATGGCCAGTTACACAGTGCCTTTATAATTCAATATGGTTAAACCAACATGGTAATCAAAGTTCCAAACTTCTTTATGTATTTATATTATATTATTCTGTAGTTATGACTAATATAGAATTGCTTTTTACCTACTACTGATGTCAATAATTATAATAATCTATTTATAGATAATTTTGAAATCTCACAATTTTTGTTAATTGATTTGTGTCTGACTCTACATTTCTGAAATTGCTAAATTATGTAATATATGTTTGTCTAATGTGCACTTTTAATAAAATTTCAGAAATGGGTGTGTCTGGTGATCGCATAATGCGAGATTTGTGGGTACTGAAATACCATCACAAAACAATTTTTGAGAGACTACAGACCGTCAGGATGATGGGCATTGAAAATTTATATCCTTGGATGGTTAGGTGTTCTGAAGATATACTAAATAGGTGTGTGTTCTGTTCAGTTCCCCATGAGTGACCCCGTTTTTACAGTTTGAATTTTGCAATAAGGTATTATCATATACATATTCTCACGCCTATATGTCCCCAATGTTGTACCAACTGGAATCAAATTTTCTCGCTTCGCCGTCGAGACAGTTTATTATTTTATATACCATTATTACTCTTTATGAAGTGGTACCTGAAGAACAATATTATACTTCCCAAAGACACTTGACAAAACATATCATGATGGTGTTCCTCAGACTGACTAACAGTTGGCGCAAAGATAGACATTTTCTCATAACAAGACAACTCCCGCACTAGAACAATTACTGTGTCGCGGGGAACAACCATTTGTGGATCACACAAAGATTTGTCCCGTGTGACATCCGACCCCACAACACTCGGCACAATAGTAGTGGCGAGGCGACCACTTAAACCACTACGCCGTCCGTGCAGTCAAAAGTCAGGTTCGTTCTTACAGTGACAAGCACGTTTCGGCTGCCTCACCTGTAAACCTCTTAATGCTGCAAAGAGCCCAGTCTACCTTCCTAGTGCTAAATTATAAGGTGGCACACAAAATAAAGTTAGGTTAGCGTATTTTGAAAAAAAAATCAGTGGATAATAATTGGAAACTGGTTAAATATTGTTCAAAACATTGCTAGGAAAGTCGGCAAAAAAATTTCAGCATTTCATAGTTTAAACGAATATTGCATTTTCTTTTTCAGATTTGTAACTATATCACAAGAAACAAAACACATTTTAGGTGAAAATAAATCAACGCAAATTTATTTAGCGAACCGATTGAATACTTCCATTGATGCCATAGAGGATATGTGCTTTAGAATGCCTGCACTAAAAACGATTCGCGTTACTAAAGTTAGTGATAAGCTTTCTGTTTAAAAGTATGTTTTTATATGTTATAATTTAGGTTACTTAATGCAGTCTGTTTTCAGGTGAAACATTTCCTAGATTTCCTAATAAACGAGGGATTTATGGTGGAAGATATAGCTAATAAACCCAGAGTGCTATCTGCTTCTCAAAAAACCGTTAAAGAAAGATTAGGAAAATTACGTGAATTAGGAGTAACACAAATTAACTTGAACGTACTTTGCAGAAGTAAAAAGGGTTTCAAAAGATATGTTGATTCCATAGAATCAATATCAAAAGAAAGTAAGTTACTGCCTAATATTTGTCTTATGCTAACAGTGTCTTAAACACTTTGTTGATTCACAGAGCACATTTACTAACTACTACTGCTTCGTGGGATAAAGCTCTTATGCCTAACAATCAGATTCTTCGTTAGTAAGTGTTCATTTAATAGTCTAGTCAACAAGTGCTTTTCTGGTCAACTTTTTTCAGCAGTGTCGGAAAAATATGAACAAGCTGTTATTCGATTCGGAATGACATGTAGAAGATTTTTGAAAAAAATCAAGATCCACTTGCAATAACTGCAAAAGTTATAAAAAATTAACTACAAAAGAACAAGGGCTTTAGGCACATCACTAATTATCACACATAGGTACTATTGAATGTTATTTCCAAATATTCCTAAAATGATTTGGATAAAAGGTAAACGTACATGATCCTCCACTGTCTCATAAGGAAACGTCATTTCTTGCAACGAGATAGCGCGTTGCAGACTGTATAATTATATTCTGTAAAGCTTTCGTCTTGTTCTCGTTAAAGACAATGAACCTCGTTAAATGTGCTCCAGATCACGACTGTATGTTATGAAAATACGTCTGAAGAAGGCTTAGGTCCTGAGAGAATCTTAAAATGTAAAACTCCTGTTTAACCTGTTCATAAATACCTTATAAGATTTGATCACTTAGTGCACCTTTTTATTGTATGAGAGCTTATTCCCTAGAGCTATAATCGCTATTAATTAATTTCGTCTTCATACCGCTTCTTTTTGGGAAGAAGGGCCAGGAGGGCTACTATAATAAATGAGCATTCTAGCATGGGGTACAACGTCCGACAGTTTTGCTACAAGTTCTTTAATCCGTCTAGTTTGTTTAGATTTTAGAGTGGAGTACGTCGTTGAAATCCTCTTTTAAAACTCCCTCTTAGTAAGCTCAAGTTGAATGGACACCACTTTTAATAATGTGGTTAATGCGGCGCGCGGCGGACAGAAGTAAGCTATGGATGACGTCCGAATCACGTCGTATAAATGTTATATTCTCAGTACCTACTTAAACTAGTGCGAATTTATTTTCGCACTAGGTGTGCTAGTGTGTTAGTGTAAATTATAATTTAAAATTGTTGTGAAAAATCAATTTAATATTTAGGTACCTATGTAATTCATTATCAATCACATAATTCATTATCAATCACATAGAAAATCGTTCAATTTTCATTTTTCTATTTTAGTTCAATTGTGCATACCACTTTTACATATGTGATAACATTGCATAGTGTGCATATCCCCAGCAAAATAATGTCGAAAATAGTAACTTAGTTGTCCAGCTTCTGTAATTTTTAAATTTGTTACACGTATAGTTTTTTAGTTATATCACAAAAACATTTCCTGCTGGGGAAACGTTACCGCAGCCAGACATTTTCTTTTTTAATGGGAATATTGAAATAAATATTAGCTAAATAATTACCTAGTTGTCTAGACGAGGTAAATGTTGCAACTTATTTCGTATTTGTTCTTTCTTCGGCTGCGATGTTATCCGAGATCCTGCTGGAGTAACGCTTGTGCGTTTGCTGGATCTTTGAAACGGTTAAGCGGATTCTAATCATCTTTTGTACATGACTTCGTAAGAATTAATTATAATTATTAGTTGGCAATAAAAAAACAAAAATAATGCACCGTTTAAAGGTTATTTAATCAATACGTCCTAACACTTTGAATAAGAGCTGTAAAGACTTACTTTAATCGTTATTTTTCGACTTGTAACTGCCTTCAAATGTATATGGAGTTTCATCAGTATCCTATAAGTAATTAACAACCTATGATGAAATTTAGTTCTCCACGTTCACGGAAACAATGCGCGCGGAATTATTTGGCCACCGATAATCCTGTAGGTATGTGGATAGGTATATAAACTGAATGTTACATCAATAATTAACGAGATTAAAATAAAAATCATTAGGAAGTGTAAGACCGTGGTAACCCGACCATGTTAGATGGTTACAAAAAAGCGACCGCTTAGTACATTATGCTATCTTCTAAAATGTTTAGTATAATACACCTTAAAAGTTCGGTACAGACTCGTACACTGTTATATACACAACAATATTTATTCATCATTATTATTTATTTTAAACATTTTATTATTTTTCGGCTACTTATGTGCACGATGGACATACTTACTAAAGGTGGCGTTATTGCTTGAATTTATTCAACCGGTAATCGGTAAACGATATTTTGGATATTAATAATAACGTTTACTTCAAATGAATAAAAACGATTATAATTTTTTTTAAATGTACAGTGAAACTCTATATAACAACACTCAAGTGACTGTGCATATTTTGACGTTAAATGGAGAGAAGAAAAATCTGTATTAGAAAAAGAATTTTTTTATTTCAGACTAGTGTTAGTAATTACATAAAAAACAATTCTTATTTGAACGATATTGTGTATAGTCCATTATTTTCGTCAGACGTTTTTTGCTGCACCAGTACTTTTGTTGTATTTTTTTCAATCCATGACTCCTACTAACAACGGTCTACACGTGCAAGCAATCCCAATTTGTAAACTAAAGAACGGATTTCTTAGAAAGTTTGGTATGTATGATGCCGACAGTCGAGTTTATTACGGGCTAGGATAATAAAGCGACAAAAGAACGTACACAGCCGCGCAGTTTTTACTAATTTTGGCAACTTAAAAAGTACTTTTTATTATTTAATTGTTGTCGTTATTGAGAATGGGTGTAATGCTAAATAGAGTGTATCATTGTATGGAACACAAGCTAAACCAACCAAAGCAGAGTGATTTCGACGCTTTAGGGAGTATGTCGTTAAATCGAGTGATGTTACATGGAGTTTATACTGTATTTACATGCCACGAGTATTTTTATGGGGATCTTAAGCAGTCTCTTTACTTCAAATATTTGAAACTACCGGAGAAACAACAAAATATATGCACTGGCCCATAGATCAAATATACGTGACCATCAGAATGGCGAGTCACTACCCATATTATACATCGAAATAATTATAGAAAGTTGCTACCTAGATGCTACTAATCGTCATATAATTGCTACCCCCGTTTTTTTTAAAGTATACTAGTTTTAAAGGTGACGGACCATTCTGATATCAGGATGGCTGGTCACTTATCCAGTGAGAAGAAACTGCGCAAATTAACCGAGTTTTTTTAACCAATAGTTGCTACTAGACTGATACCTTTATATACTATTTCGATGTTAAATATGGGTAGTGACCCGCCATTCTGATAGTCACAAATATACCATAAAATGGTCGCTTTAAAAATGGCGCCAACCAAACTCGGCGTAAATCAGCCGTATGCACAGTTTCGCTCGCAGCCGCTTTACGACCGCGCTAGCAGTGTGACGTTTCACAATGCCAAAATGTGTAGTGGAAAAATGCAAAAATTATACTCTAAAAATGCAAAAAGGTATTGAGTGTCCTACTTTCGTTAAGTATAGTTTTTTTTAATGAAATTATGTATTATATTTTGATGAGTCCATACTTCGAACGAAAATATTTTCAAATATATTGTTTAAACAATATATTTGAAAATATTTTCACGTTTATATTCAGATGCGTGTATTACGCTTACGCACCTGTCCCACTCACTCTTGCGTGCATTACCCGTAAGCGAGAGCGAACCGACACTACTTTGGAACTGTTGGAATTGTTGCGACGAGTTTATACTTAATTGCTTTTGATATAAGGTTCATTTCAGAATAATATTTTTACTGTCTTGAGAGATTGAAGAAAATATCTATGATACTTGCCATACGTATTACAACACTATCATTAAGGCTTGATTTCCTCCTACGCTGACGTCGGTCGCCGACATCGGTCGAGCGTACGAATATACACTAGTTCTATGAAGCACCGCACTGCAACGCTGTCGTCAGCGGCAGAATATTTACTACGCGCCGCGTACGACGCGCATCGGTCTCGCTCGTCAGCGGCGCGTACGTCGGTCGACTGATGCGCTACGGAACAATAGGACCGCGCTCAGTGTGCCGCCGACCGCTCAGCCGTACAGATGAATGCGCGTTTAGCCAAAACGACTGTTCCGTACAGCGATCGGTGTTGCAGTGCGTGGCTTTTCTGTGTTCATACGCGACCGACAGTACGCGCCACCGACGCCGGTGTCCGACGTCAGCGTAGGAGGAAATCAAGCCTAATCGTAAGGTTTATATTAAGTTGAATTTAAATTAACTTTAGGACTATTTTTAAATAGTCGAACGAGTAAACATAACTATAATTTTGTACACTTCTATTCGTTGACATTATTTGGGTATGATTTGGTACGAGAACGTGCATCTATGGTATTGTTACAGCCAGTGCCATCGATATATGGCACTAGCTGCCGATAGGCACTGTAGGGAAGACTCGGCAGTTCCGTCAAATAATTTATTACAGCTCCATCTATTGACGTCTTACGGAACTACGTAGCCTGTCTATACGCGAAGAGTAGAGAGAACGCTGGCACATTCTCGAATCTTCGCACTGTTTACATACCGGGTATTGCCGTTTCTAGAAATCTCCAGAAACACTTTAACCGCGTATAAAAGGGCAAGGCTAGCGCTCGTCGAGTCAGTTTACAATCGTAAGCGGTCAAGTATTCATCGAAGCGAACGGAAGCGAAAATACCACCGAGTTTGAAGCAGTTACAGTGGAAAAGTGTATAAGTAGTGTGTGTAGTGTTTTAAATTTAATTGTGTGCTAGAATGAAACGTGTCGTGTTAGTCGGTAATATTGTTTACATTCTTATCCCTCGAACGCAGCACGTTATAGTATATTTGATCGAAGCACTGGCCCGCTAAAATAATAAATAAGTAAGTACATGTAGGTATGTACGAATCACCTGCCTGCAATGAATCGAAAAAATAGTTAATAGAAATAGTTTAATTTCTTTGAAGAAATATTGTAAGAAAACTAACACTGAAATAATTGTATTTTAGTTTGAGCTTAAACCGTCAGAGCAGGGGCGCTCCCCGAGGTTACCTCCGTAGGGACAGTGCATAGTGGTGTCGATGTAATGGTAAGGATAGAGCGTAACAAAATAATAACGCACTCGCTCGCACGATTCGCACGTTTAGGTTCAAAATGTCCAATTCCCAGAATGACCATATCCCAGAATGTCCACTTCCCAAAATGTACATATCCCAGAATGTCCATATACATACATACCAGAGGTGTCTATTTTACTTTATTCAAACAAAATTATATATATGGTGGATTAAAAAACCAACTGTTGTCAATCATATATTATAATCAAAAGAACTAGAAAGCAATTATAGAAATATAATAAAAAAATTAAAACCTGACTGCAAAAAAGTGAAAATTAAAAAATAAAAATAATAAAAAGTGCGTATAAATGAAAATTAAATAAAAACTGAAAAGAAAAAAACAAGTGCAGGAGTCTATCTATTAACATATAGACCGGCTTAAATCGTCACAATAATGGGTCTCGACTGTTTAAGTCGCTATGTTCTATGCTTTTGAATTTATTATTCGTTTTATTTGTGTATCGATCACGAAATTTTTGCCACGGTATCAGTTATTCAATAGCAGAGCAGGTACTCAACATAATATAGATAGACTCCTGCGCTTGTTTTTTTCTTTTCAGTTATTATTTAATTTTAATTTTTACGCACCTTTATTATTTTTATTTTTTAACTTTCACTTTTTTTGCAGTTAGGTTTTTATTTTTATTTATTTATTTTTTATTTGAGGTTTTTCAGTTATGATTTGTTTTTCTAATTATAACGTGTTGCATATGACGTTTGTGTATAGCTTTTTGGAATCCTTACTGATATAAGGATATCATAAAGTATCCATGGTTGCAGTTTTCATTACTTAAAAATAAATTAATGTGGTCATCAAGCAATCATTATTTTAAGTAATACAGGGATGTTATACCTTTTCGGAATCCTTGTTATGAGCCTTTTAATTTGATACCCATATTGCAGAAAAAGATGATAAAAAAAATTCACCTTAAACAATGAAATCTAGCAGCTCCCATATTTTTTTATGTCACCTATCTAAGAACACTTGAACTAATGACACGAATCTAACGATACCTTAATTAAAGAAATTCATCAAGTGGTTTGGAAGATATCAGGGAATAAAGAATATTACAAACAAAGATAGGCGCGAAAAACATAACCCTTTCCTTGCAGTCGGTTAATTATTTATGTTAAATAAACAAATGATAGGTAAATCTAAATGACAAATTTTTAGCAACTATGTATTAATTAATATGTATATAAATTTTCTAACTTCATTCACTTAACAGAATACCCCTGATAGGTACTCCACTATCAATATACTGAACAACAAAACTAACAATATAATGAAACCAAAATATCAAAGTCAGTAATCATAGTTATGTGTATTTGTATATAACATAAAATTTTACAGCCTCAATTAAAAACAGTGTCTAATTACATATATTTACATATATTCTGAATACGAAACTCCTGTTATGAAGGGATAATATTCTTCTGCAATTTACAATAACAAAACGCAGTCATAAAACATTATCATGTGGGTACTTTTTATAAAAATAATATCTGTCCTACCTACACATACGGGAAGTAAAAGATAGCTTCTATGATCGTTGTGCTTTATTAATAGTTTTTTATTCCCAACTAGTTTTTCCTAATGTGATAAACAATTATATCGTAATAAAGAATTATATCGTAGTGAAAGGTGAATAAACTGAATCAAGACTTTGAATTTGTTACCAATCAAAAAGGGACGGTAACTTTAATTTATAACGGCTACCGATTCAATAAAAATGTGAGTAATTCAAGCGGGTCAACATTATGGAGGTGCATAAATAGAAGGAAATGTAGTGCTTCGGTTACTATAGATGAGAAAAAAGAACATATTTTACGAACATCATCACATTCTTGCGAGAAACACATTGACATTACAGAAATTAAAAACGAATAGCATATTTGAAAAAAAAAGTATGTAAAGACTTAGGACCGGTACAAAAGATGTATGAAGAGTTTTACAAAAAACTAAAAAAGGATTTTCCAAGAGACCAAGACTTTAATACCTTCATTTATGTCTATTAAGAGTAGTTTATACCGCGCTCGAAAAAGATACTTAAACACAGATATATTAAGACATAACAGAACAGAGACCATTCAAATACCTGAAGCATTAGCGAAAAAATTTTTGATTTGTGAAGACGGTGTTGATGGTACCAACAAAATATTTGTATTTGCTTCTAAGGTTGCTCAAAAATTTCTGAAAAAGCCAGGAAATTACTTTGCGGATGGGACCTTCAAATCGGCGCCTAGACCATTCTACCAGATGTTTGTTATACACATGGATATATTCGGATGATAGAAGTACAAATGTTATTCCAGTTATATACGCGCTCTTACCCGACAAATCTGAGCAAACATATGTACGTTTGTTTTCACTTATCAAAGAAAAGCTACAAGTTAAAATTGCAAATTTTAAATGCGACTATGAAGCCGCCATTATTAATGCCGTTTCGTCGGTGTTTCCGGACACCAAAGTGACTGGTTGTTATCATCATTATAATGACGCTGTTTGGAAACAGTCCAAAAAAATTGGTTTAGACCAAACTAGGGAAGGACGAAATACGACTAGGAAGTGTGCGATGACTCCATTATTACCAGCTAATTACATACCTGCTGCGTGGAGATTTATTTTAGATGAGGCTCCGGAATCTGAAGAAATGAGCCGTTTTTGTCGGTACTTTGAAAATCAATGGTACCCGAAAAAATCACCTGAGCTATTGGGCACTGCAGGGCAGCGTCATAGAACGACGAATGCCATATAAGGGTGGCATCATCGTGTCAATCGCCGCATTCCAAGAAACTCGAATCTATATCTATTTTTATATAAGTTAAGAAAGTAGAGCAAACATTGGGATAATCAGATGGCAAATTCACTGTTCAAGAATTCGAGAAATACACGAAGATTACGGGATATTGAATTTGACAGACAATATTCCAAATATGTAACGGAACTAGAGAAAAATAATATAACCATAAAACATTTTTTTTCGAAAATAATTTACTTGCGTCTTTCCTTGTTTAAATAGTTATTTTATTTTATTAAAACATGCGATTGCTATTGGCGGAGGCCACAGAAACCTTTACTTTGTTTACAAGTTGTAGGTACTCTTAACTGTGATTATTATTTGATGTTGATTTTTTATTACGTTATATTGTTAGATTCGACAAGTAGAGTACCTATCAGGGGTATTCTGTAAAGTGAATGATGTTAGAAAATTTATATACATATTAATTAATAGTTAAGTTGCTAAAATTTGTCATTTAGATTTACCTACCATTTGTTTATTTAACATAAATAATTATATTTCTATAACTGCTTTCTAGTTCTTCTGATTATAATATATGATTGACAACAGTTGTTTTTTTAATCCACCATATAATTTTGTTTGAATAAAGTAAAATAGACACTGGTATGTGTATGGACATTCTGGGATATGGACATTTTGGGAAATGGACATTCTGGGATATGGTCATTCTGGGACATGGACATTCTGGGATTTGGACATTTTGGGATATGGACATTCTGGGATATTGACGTTTTGCACCCTCTGGACATTTTGGGAATTGGACATTTTGAACCTAAACGGATTCGCAGCGTTCAACTTCTAATAGTTCAAAGTCCAAACAGTCTAGGTTGATGTGTCGCTGTGTTTACTACGCGGTCGCTTTTTTGTAACCACCTAGACATGGTCGGGTTACCACGGTCTTACTAATGACTTTTATTTTAATATCTCGTTAATTATTGTATGTACTACGCTGAAATTTTACTGATATAAAACTGATCTAACCAACTAATTATTTATTGATGTAACATTCAGTTTAATTATTTATATCCACATACAGTGTTATCGGTGGCCAAATAATTCCGCGCGCATTGTGACCGTGAACGTGGAGAACTAAATTTCATCATAGTTTGTTAATTATTTACAGGATACGAATGAAACTTCATATACATTTGAAGGCAGTTACAAGCTACAAAATAACATCATCCCATTAACTTTTACACGATTCATATGCCATACCGCCATACATTCTACTAGTGAGCCCGCTAGCTGGGTCCTCAGTATTATAGATGCGCTGGGGTGAGCCCATGACGTGGGTCTGTGGTATATACAGCAATTACTCGTAACACAAAATCCTCTCGTTAATAGGAATATAGTCATAGTTCTTCTAGATATAGGATTTCTGGAAGTTTTCTAGTGCCGTGTTCAAGTTAGAACGTACATACACTAAGATATGGGTAAGTAAACATATTTTTTTATATTCGTCGTTATCACGAGACATGAATCGTCAACCTTTTTAAAAGATAATTTGTACTTGTTTATTTTCAATTTTTTCCTAAACCTACATTTTTCACCCTTTTATTTACTTATTTTCTTTTTACTTATTCTTTTTTCAGATCATCACAAGATTACCAAACGTCGTAGGTAATACTTAATTAACGAAACGCAAAATGTTAATTCCGAATCTCAGAATATGTGTAAGGATTAACCTCCGAGTGTTGAGAGAACATACGAAAAAGAAATTGAAACTGCCAAAGGAAACCAGGGTGTCAACAGACAGCCAGAAGAGCTGTGTATCACAAGATGAATTACCTGATTCTTAACCTTTTACGATTTATCCTATTTTAGAGAAATTGATAAATTATTGCTCCTTGAACCGACGGGCGTGTATGAAGAATGTGATGAAATTGAATGAAGCCAGAGAAGTGTGTCAGGATCGTAGCAAATGGAAATCCGTAGTCTCTGTCTACCCCTCTGGGAAACAGGCGTGAATGTATTATAAATTATTTATTCACGAGTTGGTGGTACGACAAGGAGTAAGCCAAAAATACCACTATCGCAACAAGAGAAATGGGTACTATGAGGGAAGACGAAGATTGCAACAAGAGTGCAGAAAAGCAATTTCAATGTAACGAATATTTTTAATAAAATTGGATCATTAGTATACTATTTTTTTTAAGCTAATAAATAATAATAACACTAATTTTTTTATTATTTACGCAGTTTCAATAAAAATTATTCGTACAACTTCAAATCATCGATATTACATTTTAATAAATATAAATTTTATTTGATAATTGATTAAAATGTTCTTAAATTAAGTTGATTTTGTGAATAATATTAAAGTTGTTATTGTTGACCAGCCCTGTTATACAACCCACGCAGAGATTCCTTGGCATCTAGGAAGAAGTAAAAAATAAAACATAAAAATATGTTTAAACCTAAAAACCAACACCTACACTTGGAAGATCTGTTAAATATACTGTAGTATTTTATTTTTTATTGTGTATTTGCAAAGAAAATACATTTTAACATGAGACCTGGGTTCCTGAGCTCTCACATGCGGCAATAGTGGGCCCACGACGTGGGTCCAAAGGCAGTGAATGTGCTTACTTTAAAGCTCTTATTCAAAGTGTACGTATTGAAGTGTTTTTATATTTAATTAAATAACCTATAAACGGTGCATTATTTTTGTTTTTTTATTGCACAACTAATTATAACTAATTCTTATGAAGTCATGTACAAAAGATAATTAGAATCCGCTTAATTGTTTCTGAGATCCAGCAAACGCACAAGCGTTACTAGAGCAGTATCTCGAAAACTTCGCAGCTGAAGAAAGAACAAATACGAAATAAGTTGCAACATTTACCTCGTCTTTAGACAACTAATTATATAGTTAATATTTATTTAAATATTCCTCCTATTAAAATAGAAAATGTCTGGCTGCGGTAACATTACCCCAGCACAAAATGTTTTTGTGATATATATCTAAAACCGATATGTGCAACAAATTTAAAAATGTGGGCAACAATTACAGAAGCTGGGCAACTAATTATCTATAACATTTGAATTAGGTACTTTTTCCGACATTATTTTGCTGGGGTAAATGCACACAATAACATCAACAGTGCCACTTACAATGCACAGCTATGTAGAATTTAGGTAGAAAGATTTATTAGGTAGCCATATAACAGACATACAGCTTACTGATATCAGTCTGTTACTGTATTATGCTAAGTGGAATATAATTTATGTGATTAATAAATTCCTTTTCTTTCAGACGACAACAATGCAATTTCTTCATCATGACATCGGGAAAATGACTAAAACTAAAATAAGTAGATCATGAGCAAAAGTTTGTTTGATTAACCTTCAAACTTATTTATTGTTATAAAATATAAAGTGTAGTTTTGGGAAATAATAGTTTGTCAAAAGAATCAAACAGAAGTACATAAATAAATAAAACTTGTATATCTTGCAAAAATCATGTTTTGCTTTATTTAACTAATCCTCTCACCCAGATCAATAATGAGTAGAGATGTTTGTTTATTGGTTTAAAGCTTCGCCCATAAACATGCTTAGCTAGTCCTGCTAGAATATCTATTTGGTTACCAAAATATATAATTTTTAATTAGCTACCACTGTTTTGTATCATTATTAACACAACTATATGATCACCAGTCAATAGAAACAATTCATTAATGAGCTCATAAAGCTCCCTCAAAGATAAATAAAATGGAAAGTTAAAATGTTTGCTTTGATACAGTTCATGTTAAATAAAGCACAATTATCTAGTAATAACTAATAATTAAAATGTTTGTAAGGTATCACTAAATTTTATTTTCATATACATATTTTATATTATGGAATCAAGTAACCCCATTTGCAGATTAATACTATTTCCAGTGCTAAGTCTGATTTAACTGTGGCAGGATGACAGGCAAGCCATTCACATGACATATCCTGTGCAAGCTGTGCACAAAATTCAAACATACTTAGCCCATTTTTACATTATAAACAATACAATTTAACAACACCACCATAGAATGATACAGCAATTAGACCTATGAGGTATCACAGGCAGGTTTACACAACTGAACTTTATTTCTAATCCTATATGTAAATTTTATGTTTTTTAAAAGCCCTACTGCCAATTTTATTTAATTAATGAGTAAACTGCACCACCATCATATTATGTTGGTAAGTCCACATTATAAAATGGTGACTAAAGCTGACAACTGTCATACAATCTGCAACAAAATATATTTGGAGGCATAGCACAGTTACTCCCAAATAAGTCAATACACTGCACACATAGTCAAATAATTCTAGCATTCTGTGAACTAAGTATAACAGTATAGTGTATACCTACT
This sequence comes from Catocala sponsa, assembly GCA_963564715.1. Classification (NCBI taxonomy): domain Eukaryota; kingdom Metazoa; phylum Arthropoda; class Insecta; order Lepidoptera; family Erebidae; genus Catocala; species Catocala sponsa. Next base: position 17,167,162 of record OY751331.1, read on the forward strand.
TAGTTTCATTTACATAACCTATGATAAAATTATATAGTGTGAGGTTTGAGTAGAAATCCATAAATGTGAACAATTGAACTACTGATGTGCACACTGCACACCAGGGCCTGAGTGCATGTGTTCTTCATCATCACTGGCATAAGCCTCCTGTCGTCCCTTACCACCTTCACTGTTGGTACACTCAATCAAGTTTACTTCTTCCACATCTTCTCCAGTTGGCATAACAAATGCTGGGCGAGGGGGTAGCACAGATTCTATTTGTTTCATCTGTTCTTCAGTAGCAAAATTATTTTCAGGGAAAACAACATCAAATTTTATATATAAATTACCTTTCTCAAAAGGATTTTTATATTGAGGCATGCCCTCACCCAGTATGCCTTTCAGATCCCCAGGTTTGATCACTTCACCTGGAGGGTGTCTCACAAGTAAGTCTCTGCCATCTAAATGCTTAACAATAAACTCAAATCCACACAATGCCTCAGTTAGAGAGATTTCATGCACCATCAAAAGATCATTGTCAGTCCTCTGGAAGACATCATGAGGCTTTTGTTGCAACACAATAATAACATCCCCAGGTTGAGTGTCAGGTTGTTGATCACCTTCTCCTTTGAACAGGATATTCTGCTTGTGTCGCATACCTTTATCAATATGCACCTCCAGAATTTTAGTTTCATTTATAACTTTCTTACCTTTGCATTTTGGGCATTTATCCTTATCATTGATTGTTTCGCCCAGACCATGGCAGGTTGGACAACGTGATTGGAATTGACGGGTCATATGTGGCGCGATCTGTTGATAAGACACTTTTATACCTTGGCCATGACAATCCTTGCAAGTCACTACTGACCCTGGCTTTCCACCGACACCTTTACAAGGCCCGCAAATCACATTTTTACTTAATTGTAACTTGGTAGTTTTACCCATGTACAAATCCTCTAAAGTGACATTGAGAGGATGCATTGTGTCTTCTCCACGAGCGGGGCCTCGCCCTCTGCTACCACCTCCCATACCGAATATATCGCCGAAGAAATGTCCGAAGAGATCATCTGGGGGGAATCCACCGCCTTGGCCACCCTCTTGTAGACCCTTCAACCCATATTTGTCGTAAATTTGTCTTTTCTTGGTATCCGACAAAACTTCATATGCATAGCTTATTTCTTTAAATTTATCTCCTGCAGCAGGATTTTTGTCAGGATGAAATTCTTTCGCAAGTTTATGGTAGTTCTGAAATTGAAAATATGATGATTATGACAATGGACTAAAATCATGCAATGAATAGATGACATTACATGTGCGATGTAATCATTAAATTTACTAGTATTTGTGAACTTACTCTTTTAATTTCAGAATCGCTAGAACTTCTGGAAACTCCCAAAACTTCATACAATTTATTATCAGCCATTTTCCCCAAGATATAAAGGAAAGAAAGAACGAGGAACTATGCTGTGAATAATGTGCACTAGGAAAAGATTTTTAATCTTGTAAGCACAAAGGTCGTAACTTCATTCAGCCAAATACTACAATCATCTAGTTAGTCTATAGTACATAGACAACGTATAAAGCGTACCATACACTTCATCCAACATATCGGCAAACATCTTGACAGACTTGTATGATACTTTAGTAAAAAAAAGATAAAATATTGGAAACAAGTTGGTCATAATTTATGTTATTTTATTTTATGTCTGTACTGTGTATTATTAAGCACGGCTGGCATTTAATCCACTTTTGCAAACGTAGTGTTAGATATTACTGCATAATAAATTACTGCAAAATCTACAAAAATATTTACCACTTATTGCATTCCGTCAGTGATATAATAGCATAATAATAGTATTTGTTTTTCTATATTCTTTATAATTGCATCTCTGAGCCCTGTACCTTGAACTATTTATCGAATTTTGTCTACTACAAGTTAGCCTGTGTTGGCAAATTTACATATTCGGCTTACACCATATTATTATCATTGTCTATATAATTTATCTAGTCAAAAGCTAGGATTAAATACCTAAATATATCATAATATAAGCAATTTAATTGCTTTGTTTTCGATATAATTCCGGCGCAAACAAATTAAGTTATATGAAGTTTTGTCATATTACGCCATTAATGATGAGTGGTTGTTGTTGTTGTTGTTGAGTGGCTTGTTGTCGTTATTTCAAAGAGTAAAGTAATAGGTACATAGGGAACGTTATTTCTGCAAATGCCGACAGTTAAACACTTACATGTATAAAAAAATAGATATGCTAATAAAATAAAATGTCTAAGTATGTACATATTTTATATGTGTGTCACTATTTTTATATGAGTAGGACATACGTACAATTAGTATCATTATTCTGGAGTCTTCCTTTACTCCAGGAGAAGAAACCGTGGCAATAAGGAGAGCTTACTATTTATTGCAAATATGCGTGAAGACAGCCACCAAAGCAGTGTAAATATAATAATGTGTATTGCATTACTGTAATTATTTGGTACGGCAAGAGCCCTCGGTCTATCCGTACGTAACCTAAACTATTTTTAATTTTGTTTCATCAAAAAGCCCAAACGGGCTAGACAATTTGATGACATATTAGGGAATATTCCTCCCTTCTTCTTCGGCCTCCAATTTGTTTGCACACAATTAGTCGAATTTGAACTTATTGCGAGCTCATTGACATACCTATAACATTAATTTAATATATACCTACATAATTATGTAACACTACAAGATAATATAAAATATTTCTATATTGATTCGAAGGGGATCGCGTTCAATCGGTTGTATGTTATTAGTTTAAAAAAAAGACATCCCCGTTACAAACCTTTACAGTAATCGAACTGTACCTACAAGTAGCGATTAATTCATTTGTTACCCCGTTTTGCCCCTGAAACATTTCTCCTATAAGTAGAGAATAGAAGAAATATACGAAGATACCCTATAGAAGAAATATACTTTTAATTCAAATTCAAATTTACAAATTCAAACTTTATTCATAAACAATTTTCACATTGTGTTTGAATGCATAGTTATAAAAATATTTATACCTACAGTAACATATTATAATTATTCCAATTCCATGACATTAAACATTACACATACACCATTAAATATGCTATTTTAATTTGTACAACTTTTCATATTCAAATTCAAAAGCAAAAATATTTACTGTCAGTGGTAACTATCTATACGTATATTAAGGAGAAATATATTATGTATGTGTTGCTGCATCGCGACTCGCGACGTCAAACACAGTCGTCATAGTTACTAATTTATTTACATCTAAAAGTTCGATTAAGCTGAGCTTCGAAGACAAGTAGGTAGGCACCGCCTGGAACGAAATCGATTCACTTTATTGTATTGACTTTTTGAGTGCTACAAACCTATTAACCTTGCCGCTATTTATAAATAATAACCACCGGCAAAGCACAAATATGCAACGATTTCTTTGTTACGTTTAATTGAGATGTTAACTTTCTATTCAGGATATTCAGTACCCTTTTTTTTTACGTGTGGTAATGCATTGACGCTTACCCCATTACCCCTCCGCGGGGTCGGGCGGAGGGGTTATGTCGGACTCACCGGGGTAAAACAGAAAGATGTTGAAATTATGATGATGGACCTCCCGGAATACCGACTAAACCTACCACGGTGATCCTCGACAAAACCGCTATCGACGGGGCCGCGCGAATCACTGGCACATGCGTTCGCGACCCCGCCGAGGTTTCGGCATGCCGCCGCCGCGCCGCCGGTTGTATTTCCTTAATTTTACACCGTACCTAGTCTCATCAACTGTTAGCAGTAAATATAAGTCTATAGATTTGCCCGGCTATAAAAGCTCTTAATTAACGTTGACCTTCCATTCCCAACATTACCTTATTGGGCGTTAATGCGGGTTTTGCCACAGTTTATGCAGCTTATTCATACTTTGTCCACGATCTTTCCCTCACGTTCTTGTTGTAACTGATCCACTTAATATCACCCGTGATCAGTATTTTCAAAAACAAAAATGAATTACGAATGAATACGTGGTTTACAAGGTTTCATTTAGTGAGTTCGTGTGGTATGCATAAATCGAGATTTTTTGTATACCCAGCCGTTTTTAAATGAGTCATCTCATAACTGTTGGTGGTCAATGGTCACTTCTTCGGTAAAGTAATCTATACTAATATTATAAAGCTGAAGAGTTTGTTTGTTTGTATGTTTGTTTGTTTACTTGAACGCGCTAATCTCAGGAACTACTGGCCCGATTTGAAAAATTCTTTCAGTGTTAGATAGCCCATTTATCGAGGAAGGTTATAGGCTAAATATCATCACGCTGAGATCAATAGGAGCGGAGCACCAATGAAGAATGTTTCAAAATCGGAGAGTATATTTTCCTTTTGAGAGCTTCCGCTGCGTGCGCTGCGTAAACAGTTAAAGTTTCGCAAAAATTATGTATGACAGAATTGTTCCCCTTTAAAAGTTCTAAAAAAAAGTCCGCGACAGCATATGTCTATATGTCTATCTTTTAAGGTTGGCTCACTATAACCATTTTTATGCTAACGAAATTTGTTCTAAAATAATGGATTATTTGCGAAGGTATTTTTATAAACATGATATTAATCCTTATCCAAATAAATACGTTATTCATCACAAGTATTTAATTTAAAACAAAATTGTCTTTTACATCATTCGATTTCAATGAATATCTTAGGAGATATAGCAGTTTTAAAATAACATCGCAGCAAAATAATTACCCATTACAGACATAGTACAAACGATGTTTCTCCTGGTTTATTCTGCGTGATTACTACTGGTTAGATTTGAAAAATTCTTTTAGTGTTGGATAGTCTATTTATCGAGGAAGGCTATAGGCTGTATAACATCACGCTACGACCCACGGGGGCGGCGCAGTAACGATAAACGCGGGTGAAACCGCGGGAACATCTAGTGTAATATAAAAAGTCGTAACTTTAATATAACAAAACATGTGCTCCACTTTTCACCTATAACATTGACTTTATCTGTAACTTAAAATTGCCTGACTGAAAACACGTGAACCAATTTTGTGCGCATTTTCCTTTCATATAAAAACTCTTAAATGTACCATATTTCTTCGTTAGAGAAAAAGACCTTCTATTTGCAAAAGATGACGGTAGGTATAGTTTTTATAAAATCTACTATTCGTACATATCGAGTATCTAGCTAAATACCAAAGGAAACAGCCAGAAAGATTTGGTTAGGGACGACTTTATACATAGGAAAAGACTTTCTTCCCACCTAAGGGATTTGGTGAAAAGGTGACCTAAGTAAGATGAATTTAATCTTAAAATTGTTGCATAGTAATAATTTTAAAATACGTAGGTATCGTACAATAGTCTATCAATAGACTTTATCTCCGAAGAGGTAGGCAGAGGTGTATTACACCTACAATGTTCTTACTCACGCAATTGGAGCATGCAAGCACAATCCGAGATCCTGTGCTGGTACTGAGTAATTCTTCGCAATAAAACCTGAAATTTAACACTTGGCCCGACCTAAGAACGAAACCCGAGACATGGATGAGAAGCGCAACCTGTTGCGCCACCGAGGCAGTTGGTCGGTGTAATTTTTAAATATTCTCTTATAAATTTTCCTCTAAGAGTTAATTTGAAAATTAGAATTCGACGACAATGGACACGTTTCCACAAAAAGAGTTCCTTTTGATACTCAGTAGGCGACAAGATTCTTTAGTGTTCTTAAGGCAAGTATTTGAGGAACCATAATATTTTAAGCTTGTTATAAAACCTACTTTGTCCTATTATATATCCATAGTTTCCTACAATCTTATCAGGAAGGTAATTATCTACTGCAATACTTCTTACGCCGTAGACTATATAACTTACTAGCTTCTGCCCGCGACTTCGTCCGCGTGGAATAGTTACTTTGGACTAACGCTAACTTTAACCCGCGACTTCGTTATCATTATTTTGCTGCGATGTTATTTTAAAACTGCGATATCTCCTAAGATATTCATTGAAATCAAATGATGTAAAGGGCAATTTTGTTTTAAATTAATTACTTGTGATGAATAACGTATTTATTTGGATAAGGATTAATATCATGTTTATAAAAACACCTTCGCAAATAATGCATTATTTTAGAACAAATTTGGTTAGCATAAAAAAGGTTATAGTGAGCCAACCTTAAAAGATGGCATATGCTGTCGCGGACTTTTTTTTAGAACTTTTAAAGGGGAACATGATTCTGTCATAAATGATTTTTGCGAAACTTTAACTGTTTACACAGCGCACGCAGCGGAAGCTCTCAAAAGGAAAAAAAATACCCTGCGATTTTGAAACATTCTTCATTGGTGCTCCGGCGAAACTTTAACTGTTTACGCAGCGCACACAGCGGAAGCTCTCAAAAGGAAAGAAAACCCTTCGATTTTGAAACATTCTTCATTGGTGCTCCGCTCCTATTGATCTTAGCGTGATGATATATAGCCTATAGCCTTACTCGATAAATGGGCTATCTAACACTGAAAGAATTTTTCAAATCGGCCAGTAGTTCCTGAGATTAGCGCGTTCAAGCAAACAAACAAACAAACTCTTCAGCTTTATAATATTAGTATAGATTTGAGCAGCGCAGACCAGAGACATATTCTAATGCTATTAGATCAGACATTCTAATGGAGAGGTTATTTGAGTGTAAACTCCTAAGGTTAAGATTGATAGTCAAAGTGCTAACTATTGCACACATTTGGCATACCTACTTATTTTTATTAGAATGTGCCATAAATTGTGTAACGAGATGTAATTTTATACCAACGACCAAGGATAATATACCTATGGCGCAAAGCACAGACGCGTTAGCGCGGTGCCAAGCCTTCCAGAAACTTCTATATATAATAACATAAGGTTGGTTAACTGCGATCTATAATAGGATGAAGGTGCTTCCTAGTCAGACTGTTCTACTTGAGCATGATTTATTATTATAAACAAGTGGACAACATAACCGTATACACCAAATCGTTGTACAAGTTAAAACTTACCTATATCTAACACTAGATGTGCACCTGGTTTCACCCGCGTTTATGATTACTGCGCCGCTCCTGTGAGTCGTAGCGTGATGTTATAAACGCGCTAATCTCAGGAACTACTGGTTCGATTTGAAAAATTCTTTCAGTGTTAGATAGCCCATTTATCGAGGAAGGCTATAGGCTATATATCATCACGCTAAGATAAATAGGAGCTGAGCACCAATGACGAATGTTTCAAAATCGGAGGGTATTTTTTCCTTTTGAGAGCTTCCGCTGCGTGCGCTGCGTAAACAGGTAAAGTTTCGCAAAAATCATGTATGACAGAATTGTTTCCCTTTAAAAGTTCTAAAAAAAAGTCCGCGACAGCATATGTCTATCTTTTAAGGTTGGCTCACTATAACCATTTTTATGCTAACGAAATTTGTTCTAAAATAATGCATTATTTGCGAAGGTATTATTATAAACATGATATTAATCCTTGTCCAAATAAATACGTTATTCATCACAAGTATTTAATTTAAAACAAAATCGCCCTTTACATCATTCGATTTCAATGAATATCTTAGGAGATATCGCAGTTTTAAAATAACATTGCAGCAAAATAATTACCCATTACGGACATAGTACAAACGATGTTTCTCCTGGTTTATTCTGCGTGATTACTACTGGTTCGATTTGAAAAATTCTTTTAGTGTTGGATAGCCTATTTATCGAGGAAGGCTATAGGCTATATAACATCATGCTACGACCCACGGGGGCGGCGCAGTAACGATAAACGCGGGTGAAACCGCGGGAACATCTAGTTTAAAATAAGGTTAGTGCACGAACAAGGGGCGAGTTGGCATGCGCCACTGTACGTGCATAAGGTACAGCTAGTAACTGGACTTTGCGTGATCTAAGTTTTATTTTAGGTACAATGGGGACATGTTACTAGTTACTAGTTCCGGACACACATTTACCACGCAAAGCCTGGCAAACAAAGGTAAGTAAGCAGGCATAAAGCAATGCCTTACTGTGCTTATCTGGAATCTGGCTTTCGTTATACTGTATTGGGTAATAGTTAGAAAGAGCAAAGGTTTTACCAACTCTTGCCATAAGGGCCAATAAAGGCCTTATGCAAATATCTAAAATAAAAATGAGGTTAGAGAAAATTAATTATCCCATAGCACTTATGATGACTTGAGATAGGTACTGAATATCTTCGTGCGGTCCATGGCCCTTTATGGGGCCCCAGTTTGGGGAGATAACCTAACGGCCCGTAATATTTCAGCACTTCGTGCGCCTCAGCGTGCAATGGCCGTCAGGTTAATTAGAGGGTACCGCACGATCACGTTCGAGGCAACGAGCCTTCTTGCCGGATCGATGCCCTGGGACCTGGAAGCGGCGCTTCTGGCGTCGCTCTACCGTTGGCGTCAGGAGGCGCTGGCTCGGGGCGAAGGACCAGCTTCTCCCGCTCTAGAGGCGGCACGGTCCGAGCTTCGCCAGGTCCTGGTGGAAGAATGGAGGAATCGACTTGTGCACCTCAGTGCCGGGCACGCCACAATCATGACGGTAAGACCCGTTTTTGAGGAATGGCTGGAGAGGCGGCATGGCGCCCTCACCTTCCGGCTGACACAGGTAATGACTGGTCATGGGTGTTTTGGATGGTTCCTATGTCGTATAGGCCGGCAAGAGACGCCCAGTTGTCACCACTGCGGCGACTGCCGCGACGTTGTTGAGGACACGGCGCTGCACACTTTGGCGGATTACCCCGCCTGTGCATCGCAGCGCCGTGAGTTGATCGCGGCAGTCGGATTGGTTGCCCTCTGACTTCCGGCCGTAGTTCAGTCTATAGTCCGGAATGAGAGGTCGTAGAACGCCGTCGCCTCCTTCTGTGAGGAAGTGATTTCCATCAAGGAGGCGGCGGAGCGGGAGAGGGAGCGTTTAAAACCTCTCCCCAACCGCAGAGCCGGGCACCGGAGGGGGCGAGATGACCTCCAGCCACCCTGAGGTTTGACCTGGGGGTGGTGGGCTTCGTGGGCCTGCCCGCCATCCGATCAGCAACAGGTCCGAGAGGCGGTGTGCGTGTTCCCACACGCGCCTCTATGTCGAGTCCGTCTCCCCTCCAGGGGGGAGAGGGGGACAGTAGGGTTTAAAGTGAGAAGTGCCAATGGGTAGGTCTCTTCGTGTACTGGCCTGGTGTTTCATACGGCGGCGTTAATAAATAACAAGAAAGAAGTTTTCAAAATCTACAACATACAACTTTAGTCACTCATCAAAATTTGGACAAGCTTGGCTCTTTAGTATTCTTTTGGAAGTGTAACATTAAGATAAAGAGAGAACTGTCAAAACTAATTGTACCAATTTTCAATGAAAAGTAACAATATTTCCACAACAAAAGCAACTACAAGTTATAGATGAAAACAGCACATAATTATAAGTAGGTACCTATAACTAGAGATAATTTAACGAAAACAAAATAATTATTTAATTTTTATAAAAAATACATTTAAGCTGTTCCTGGCCTTTATATTTAAACACTTCATCATTAAAATGATGCGTTTAAATATAAATCACCTTCTTAATTCAAAAAGTACATTATTTTACAAAAGAAAGTATATTATGCGTATTTAGTATCTAAGTAGGTCGTACAGCCTCCTTCATGCTAATTAATCCAACACAAATCATAGCATTTCGAGTAAATTAATGTAAGTTGCAATAAACATGTTTTTATTCAATGCAATGCCAGTTTTACGAAGAAAGTATTGTGTTCATATTACATAGACAATTTTAATTGTTGGTATTTTCCTTCTATCCTCAATAATTGGCCAATACGTTTCATTGCTTTACGATTTAAAAGTTGCATCATCTTTATATTAATTGATGGAAATATGCACGTGTAACAGTATTCTGTGGTCACATTTTATGGTGGCGATGGCTTAGTGAAACCCTGTGTCAAACAAAAACTCTAAAAATTTACAAAATGTGTTAGTTTTCACTAGCATCCCATATGTAATTAGTTGTAACTATGTTATTATCGCACCTACATAATTACCGTAATATACTTAGTTGAAGAATAGTTATATAACAATAATTATACAAGATACCATACTGGCTACTGACATAATAGGCAGGTCATCATTAACATTTGCACTGGACAGGATTCGTTGAATGTACGTTTCACAAAACTGAGGGTGGTGGGGATGTTTCTAAACTAGGATGATAGTGAATTGCGGTAAGCTATTATATAATATTCAAGATAATAGCCTCGTGTAATAGATTAGAGTGCTATACCTCCGACTCTGGGTCAAGATGGTAAATTAGATCTTATGTAAATTACATGATTTTTAATCAAAATTTGAACTCTCTGAAGTACCGATAATGATACCTGTTATGTTTTTCGTAATAAATTACGATATCAGAAATGGTCAGTTTGTATTTTCGCTCGTCACATTGCGCTTATGTATGCAGGAACCTGAAGTCTCAAGTTTTATTGTTGGGTATAGTGTACATAATTGAGATTTTCCTGTTAAAATTCTTAATAACAGCACGCTGTCAGGTAATGTGCTTGGTAGACTAATTATCATGTGGGACTCTTGGTATACTATGCCTCTGCATACCCTTTACATAGTCTATATAGGTATGTGTGTATCTTATGATGACGTATCGCTTGCTTATGAATAATGAAAGCAACCGTCTCTACTGCTGTATAGCTTCCTTGTTATTTTCAACAGACTACGTCAGGAATGACTATTTAATCTCACTTTTGATTTTTAAAATGTGTGTGCTAGTTAGAGGGATTTACTTTAATAAAATCTTAATATCATCTATTCTATTCTCATTATTTTCGAAGTTTGCAAAGCGAATGATCCAAAATAAATAGCAAATAATAGAGTTTATTTTAAGATTACAGGCAGTCTCTAACTAGCAGTTTTAGGAGATCAGCAAATAATAATTACAAACGAACTTAGTTATGCGGTCAGTGTCCAAGCAGTGCGAATTTATGAATTTAATTAAATAGCTTTCTATACGTTTTGTTCTAAGGTAAGGCGCGAGACCGACTCGTACTTGACCGCTGTTTATAAGCATTTTCATTTTATGTTTGAATAGTATAAACTATTCTTAGAGAATTTATCGGCTGATAAGACGGGGACGTCACGTGACCGCGATGACGCAACAAATGGAGGGGAGCGTTCGTGTTGAACGCCCATTCTCATTCCTCTCGTCACTTTTTCTCGGGCGCTCGGTTGCAACGGACGCGTATTAGATCGTGGCTATAAAATATTTCTGTATAACAGTTTATTGGAATTGTGTGATTTTTGTTATATAATTCAAATATATTCCTTGTCGGTAGACGGTGACTTTTTTTTTAAATCAAATACACTTCTGTTCAATAAGACTATAATAAAATCATATCATATACCCAAGAGAAGTAAGTTGTTTGAATTTTACCTAACTGCGCCAGAAGATTCTGGTTATTTTTGTTATACTTACCTTCTATTACCATAACAGTCCAACGATTATTAATAATTAAGGTTTCCTTATATTCCTTTAAACAGTGGGTCTAAACGTATGCTAGCAGCAGTGACAGGCTAGTGGGAGACCGTTGGACTGCTACGCAGAGATCTCAAGTTCGATCCCAAGGCGCGTATCTCTAACTTTTCGAAGTTATGTGCGTATTAAATAGTTTACTATCGCTCGCTTTAACAGTGAAGGAAAACATCATGAGGAAACTGCATGTATAAGAGTTTTCCATAATTATTTCGAAGATATGTTAAGTCTGCCAACCTGCACTTGGCCAGCGTGGTGGACTATAGCCTAACACTTCTCGCACTGAGAAGACGTGCCCAGCAGTGGGACAGCTTAATACAGGACTGATATTATTATATACATTATTAACAAACGTATGAAGATTATTTTTGGGAAAGTAAATGGTACGATCATTATTATCGTTATCATAATTATCATTATCATAATTATCAGCGTGTGCAATGTTTTTGACGCATGATGGGCGATTACTGAAATCTGTTTTGCAGTCGGATTTGTAGTTTGTTTGTTATTTGCTATGGGGCTCGCCAAGCATTTATGTTCCCGTTGTTGAAATAAGCAACCGTAAGACTGTGACAGACAGCCTAAAGATGGCCTTCAAAACAGATATAAATCATTCTACATTAGTGACGCTCAGGCTGAAGATCAAACTACAAAACGGGTACTTCCGTTTGACCTCGAATTTCGCAGAGTTGCCATCCTTTTGTCATACATCTTAATATTCTTGATCTTGAAAGGGAATGTAATACTGAATGTCGAAGTTCAAAATAGCGATGAACGGTAGCCCTAAAGTACTGAAACGCGACTCACGTTAGTGCACCACATCGATACACATAATTTCGAATGTTTTCCACCGCGATGCACGTTAGTACGAAAGTATTCCACCTCGATTTACACATTGTCGAATGTATTCCAGCGCGATGCACGTTAGTGTTAGTGCGAAAGTCCAGTAAATGCGAAAACATGCCACGTAGACACACATTCTATTCTCTGCTAACTCGAAGGCTACAATTACGAACTTAGGCTTCAGATCAATTTTTAGTTCATTAAGTGCGTATTTTAGAATGATTTCCAAAGAAATTATGTACAATTGTTCGCTTTTATTTAAAAATAATCCGTACACAAGCGTTAGTACTTGTATCATCATTTTGGTCAACAAATTCGAGACATGGGATTTACGTTGTCTGTACCTCGGAAAATCCCACGCGTGAGTGAGTTGGTAAAAAGAAATTAAAAAACCATTTTTTTTTGTTAACAATAATTGCAATGGAATGCTTCTATATCATGGACTGAGTACATACTTTTCGGGAAAACAGTGAATTAGATTCCATGGTGTATAAAAACTAGTGTTGTTCTGATACCTACTAATTTAAGTTCCTGTAAATCTATAACTTTACACACTTTACACAAAAACATCGATTCGTCGATCGTCGATTAACAGTAAACATCGCTGTGTAAAGCAACAAGTAGCATGTTTTCGCATTTACTGGACTTTCGCACTAACGTGCATCGCGCTGGAATACATTCGACAATGTGTAAATCGAGGTGGAATACTTTCGCACTTACGTACATCGCGGTGGAAAACATTCGAAATTATGTGTATCGTGTGGTGCACTTTCGCACTAACGTGAGTCGCGTTTCAGTACTTTAGGGCTACCGTTCATCGTTATTTTGAACTTCGAAACTTCAGTATTACAGTCCTTGAAAGGCAATATCTAAATGTGCGCGAGTTTTAAGAACATTACACGGAGCGTCGTGTCAGTCGTGTGGCATAGATAGAGCGGATCCTCAATAGGTATGCAAAACGGAATAGTTTTAAAATTTATCTTACCCAAATATCCTTTATTTGACCGGATTCGCATCTCTATAAAACCTGTTTCGGTTTCAGATTACCGCTAACCAATAAAACGGCTTAAACATTATCAGCGTACTTACTTCGATAATTGGTTAGAAGGTTTGAATATGAAGGCCCATAATTTTGCAAAATGTTATAAAGCGATTTTATTAATAGAATATTGCAAAAAACATCGTGATGTAATGTATTATATATTTCGTTCTTTCTGAGACGATTAATAACTATATAATAGGTAATTAGTAATACCTACTTGTCCAGCCTTATTCCAAACTAGCTTTTGCCCGCGGCTTCGCTCGCGATCTGTAACTTTTTATAGTTGATTCCTAGTTTGGTAAGTAGCATAACGGTCGAATAATATTTTAAATAACTTTCGTTCGTAATAGTACCTAGTTTATTTCTATAGCATATGCCCCCGCGGCTTTGCTCGCGATTAGTTTATGACTGGCCTCATAGCCGGGACGGTCAACAAAAAGAGTAGCAGGTTTACCGATAGCGACACTGGTGTTGATTGCAACAAATGCTCACAAAGATAATCGTGACAGGGCCGACAGATAGTCACTGCAGGACGTCAATTGAGAGCTTCAGCATACACAACATTGTCAGTGAGCCCATCCGGAATATGAACATAAGGGTCATTCTTCATAACACGTTTTTCAAGTGGCATCACCTTAAAAGAATAGAAATCGAAAAGTCAGCGAGCCACTTTTTTTTTTCGGGAAAACCTTTAATCCTCTTCTAACTGGGTTATTGATTTTATTATTCAATTATCTTTATATTTAATATCATAAAAAAAATCAAATACCCCCATTCTTTCATTTTCGTGGAGTGTCCCAAACCCCGATCTAGTCACTTAGTAAGTTATATATTTTAAACTAAATGGTACATGCTTACCAAAAAAAAAACACTAAGTCCTAAGAAGAGACAATGCTATGAAAAATTTGTCTGTAGTTCTAAAAGACTTACATTATCTAGAAAAAACTAAAATGTAACTGTCCCGGGGTAGTTACTGATTTGCATGGATCATTGTAAATTCACTTGCACATCCCTCTACATGGCCCGATGTTGCGTCATTCAGATAATTCCCGTTATAAGTAGTCGCGTTTCGACGGACAGTAGATGGCAGTGTGACGACGCGTCGCGTTGCCGAAAAATTAAGGTAAGAACCTCGTTGCGTGGGTATGGTTTCTCAAAACTTTGATTTGCGTGGTGCAATTTTCTCCTGAGTTTGTGAATTTATTTATGGGATAAAATATTGTAGCGAACAAATATAAGGTAACGTAACTATAATCAAAACATAGTTTATTTGCTTAAAAGGATTTTATATATTTTTAGAAAAAGTATTTATTTTGATTTTCGTGGTCGTGATTTGCATGGTTTACATGTTAGTTTTGACCCACACAAATCAATTATTGGCCATGCAAATGAAATAACTTTGAGTTTTGTAATGGTAGTACTAGAGCTTTGATCTCCTGTCTTAACAACGAAGCCGATGAAAACTCGGACAGTTCCAATTATTCAATTGTTTAAGAATTTTTAGTAATATAAGCAAATGATTGTGATAATTGAAACTGATTATGTTCCTAACAAATGACTGATTGTAATAAGATAAATTTTAATTTTTTATTATTATATAAGTGTTATAATATGTTTGTAATGTCTTTAACAAAGAATAAATAGTGCTTGACTGATTCTAATATAAATAAAATGTTTTAGAAAATGATTTCTGTGTTAGTTACTTACTTATTCTTTTACCTGATATCATAATAACTTCTTTTAAATATGAAGTAAATAATAACGTATTTTAGAAAGTTAAATTAGAAAAATATCATCTTCGTGGGATGTTTTGTGATTTGCGTGGCCTCAATTTTTTTAAACTCGATTATCTCTGTAAGTATATCGCTCTCTGAGGTGCCTCTTCTATAAAAAATATTACTTTTACGTATATTTTAGATATACAAATCGATTTCTTAAAAAATATTAAATTTGAAAATTGCCACGCAAATCGCCAAAGAATGCCTTGCTCGAAGAAGCACCCATAAAGGTTCCTTGGACTGCTCACACGGGAAAGAGCGACGTAAAGTTGATCATGTGAAAAACAACTCACGCTAGGATCTAAGCCAGCACGGTTCAAGCCAAATTCGACCTTCGGCCCTACATTTACAGCGCAACGTTAGTGAACTGCGGGTGACATAAAGAGCGACAAACTTATTATTTGCGGTTGGTACAGTAACCGTGTCTACGGATTGAACCACAAAATTAAGTTTGTTTTTTATTGTATATACTTTTCCGGGATAAAAAGTACCCAATGTGGTGCCCAGGTTATTAAAGTATAATAATACGAAGTTTCATCGTAATCGAGCTGGTAGTTTTTGCGTGATGCTTGAACAAACAGACAGACAGACAAAAATTTCTTAAATCACATTTTTGGGTTCAGTTTCGATCTAGTAACACCCCCTGCTATTTTTTTATTTTTTATTTCCAATGTACACAATTTACACATCTACAGATTTATTATATGTACCTATACTTAGATGAAGAAAATATTAAATTTTTTTAAATATTTGCTATAAAATCTATTTGGTATTTTGGCCACTTTTAGTTATTTAAACTAAAACCACACACTAATGAAGGCAAGTGATAATTCAAGTACATTGTGTGTAACATGGATTGGAGTGTAAAGCCGAGTCATATGCTTACTGCAACGACACGTTTAAGTGCAGTAGTACTTACTAATTATCGTATATGTTAATTAACTGATATTTATAGTAATGTAATGGCATAGGAGGCTACGGTCCAACGGTATGCAGTTATCGCCGTTCATAGACAGGGCTGTGTTACCGTTGCTGTAACAAATCCAAGGCGCTAACCAGTTTATATTGTTTAATAACCAGTTATTAATAGATATCAAATCAGGTGCGAACCCCTGTCCGGCAATTACCGTTTCCGACTAATTAACATAGAAATAGAAAACCTACTTAATATCTTAATAAGACAAGGTTCGGCCTACTTCGTAATTTATCTAAGACAGTCATCATCATCATCATTTCAGCCTATTGCAGTCCACTGCTGGACATAAGCCTCCCCCAGGGTGCGCCACAAGGCCCGATCTCCCGTTTTCGCCATCCAGTCACCTCCAGCCACCTTTTTCAGGTCATCGGTCCATCTGGCCGGGGGGCGTCCTACACTACGCTTGCCGAGTCGTGGTCTCTAAGACAGTGCTCACCTCTAATTATATTCTTAACGCTATAAAAAGAGTATTCCATATTCCTGTTTTACTGACTACGGAAACAATAAAATTATTTATTGATTAAGATTTATTAAATAACCTAGTACTTATTTTATACCCAAAATGAAAGATGCCTTGACGCCTTGATGAACGAGACTTTCAAAATGTTTCGCGATTCTGGCATATGGGACGCTGACGCTGCTTATGTTTTATCTACTTTTACTTATTGAAGAGGAGGTCCATGTCTGATAGCACTAATACTTAATCTATACCTACAAATAAATAAATTTGAAGTGTTTGTAATGTCAAAATAACAGCTTTTTACTAAATGCATATAAAAGTATACATACTTAACGTACATAAAAAATTTTTTTTTACTTTTTGTCTGTCTGTTTGTTCCAGCTAATGTCTGAAACGGCTGGACCGTTTTGACGGGACTTTCACTGGCAGATAAGATAACAGCTAACTAGTATAATAAATTAATAATATACTTTCTAGTACCAATAATATTTAATAATCGGCATAATTATAATATCCCAGACTGTAATAAGTTAGGTACCTACAATTTGGTCTATAGATAAAAAAAATATATTATATTATGTCGATTGTCTAATAAGTTTAAGGATCTACCTCTTTGATGTCCGAAGATTAGTGTCATTAAGTGGTACTTACATAGCGAAAACATAAACGTTTAATTACAGACCATTCCAACGACTCGTGGTAAAATTACCACTACACTGATCGTTTGATCCACACAGATAAGCAACGCTCGGGGTCAAGCCCATACGATTACGCAGGGTCTGGCAGGATCAAAGGATATTATTTTGTTGGTCAATAAATATTTAGTAGGTAGTAGTGGTTACTTATTTGTTTGCATATTCACAGCGTATTTGATTTCTATGTAGTTAATACCGTTGTATGTATAATATAATGTGGGAAAATGTGCCTCCTTCGATCAGAGTTAGGTAGACTTCTTTAAACTAAATAATTAAATGAAAATGTATTAGGTAGGTATGAATATTCGCATCTTACATTCACATCTCACATTCAGTCAAGTTGCACTATTTGTTGTTTTGGATTAAAGAAGTCAAAAAATTATTGTGCTCATAAACCATTTATAAGGACTGCTCACAGCACCAAATACTTTTATTCTAACCGACTTTATTTTATAAAGATCAACAATCTTTATATTATTTACTTTATTAATTAATATACGAGTATAGCTCAGCGACACGACACGGTATGTCTGTGACGCCGGTATCGACTATGAATCTCTTGGCTAAAAATCACGTGGATTATTTCGGTCTTGGTGCGGCTGATCAATTCAGATTTGGCTCAATTACGGTATTTTATAGATCGGTACTCAAGGTCGGTAGGTACTCGGGAGTGAAATTATTTATCACAAGCTGGTATTGGCCGTCTTTCCAGTCGGATCTTATATCGGGGTATTGTGATAGATAAGAAATTGCTTAAGGTGCTTGTACAGGTTGCGCGGACCACATAGATCGTCAGGGTCTCAATAAGGAACTACGAGTTTAAAATGGAATTAAATTAACTTAAAAACTGATTGAAATTATTGTAAATAAATAATTGCACCGTAATTACGTGTAACAATGTAGAAGACATTCTGTTCCATTGTAACCGTGGGAGCTGTCTCACAATTTTGTCATGTCGGCAAAATGTCGGTGTAATTACAACGGTAACAGGCAACCGAGTTTCCTTTTCAAATTATAAATACCGTTCGGGGACAACACCAAAGAGCTTTTGCAAATATTATATAGATAGTGACTAGTGTTACGTCACCTTTGTTGTCTAGATTACGCTAAACTTAGCCAACAATCCTTTCTATTCCTATAATATTATACAAAATATTTTTATTTGCATTTTGAGCTAATAGTTCTATTAGGTACTTAATATCAAATTAATTGCATTGCTTTCATAAAATTGAGCGGTCACATTATTGATGCAGAATTATATCCGATATCAGTGTGCATAGGCGAACCAAGAAACATAGTGATTATGTGGATCTAAGTTTAATCATAGGTATAATAAATATCTACCGTTTAACATTAATATGAACCACCGATAAGAATATAAATAATAAAAATAGCCATAGAGCAAGAACTCGTAAAATATATAATTACTAGCTGTGCCCGCGGTCTCACCCGTGTCAGTGGTATTTATGGTTACTGCGCCGCTCCCGTGAGCCGTAGCGTGATGTTATATAGCCTATGTCCTTCCCAGGGTCTCAGGCTATCTCCATTCCAAATTTCATCAAAATCGGTTCAGCGGATTGCGCGTGAAAATGTAACAGACAGACAGACAGAGTTACTTTCGCATTTATAATATTAGTAAGGATGATAGAGATATTCTTACCTACCTATGTACTTCTGATAATCAATATACTTATTCTTAAGAATGCACCTGCATTACTGCTCATACATGCTTACTATTATAATCTGTAGCTAAAAAGATAGTCAGTAATGCGAATAAGAAAACATTTTTTTTTCCTTTTTGATACTTTGTTGTGTAAACTTGAGAGTTAATATGAGTATTCTAGAAATTTTACAACGTATTGTGTGCTTCTGCGGAGCGCCCAAGAACTTTGAATCAAATGGAAAATAAAGGATTGGGCCAAAGTTACCTATTAACTTAAATGAATATCTAATTTGTAATCAACAATAATAATAAATAATAATATATAATTCATTTTATAAATGTGAATGTGAGTTTGTTTGTTTTTAATTTGTTTGTTACGCTTTCACGCCTTAACTACTCGACCAATCGAGGAAAAATATACGTATAGGAATAGGTTAGTAATTTTTTCATTAATAAAAGCTGTACCCGAAGGATAGAAATTTATTGACAAAATGTACCTATATTAATGCGAACGAAGCGCGGGTAAAATCTAGTAAGTAATATAACTTTTTTGGAGTCAATAATTTTTTATGATGACTACTGCTTCTTAAAAACAAGGCTGTTGAACATTATATATTTATTTGATTATAATAGATATCTATAAAGACTCACGGAATGGTATAATAAATCTCTGTCAAGGTTAACATGGGCATTAATGTAAATAGGTATAGATCATCCCTACAACAACCTTTTTATAATCTTTAAACAACACTTCGTAACTTACCTGTATCGCAAACTGAACCTATGTAAAGAAAAGAAGCGTTTATTTAATCACTTAAGCATACCTACTGAAGTTCACATGTGCTAATCGGCATTGACCTCTATTTTTTTATTGATTATGCAACAAAACACAGCACAATTAAGCTTTAAGACAAACGGAATAGATCATAGAAATATAAAAAAGATTGTTTATTATATCTATGGAATAGATATATATTGAATCGCACTTACCTAACCTTTTCGCTGTCCCGTGATAGACACAATAGAAAATCTTTTGTTATAAGTATCCATCCAAATATATTTCGAACAAATGCAAGTGAATATTTTGACTTTATCTAGCCTAACCTCACATCAAAATAACTTCTAAGTCAAAGTCAAAAATCATTTATTCATTTAGGTCACAAAGTAATACTTAATACAGTCAAACTATAAGTTAAGTTACTGAAGCTACATTTAGGTTAGTTGCTAGGTTAGCTTTGTGGGCCAGGTAGATTAGCAAGTATTTCTGGTTAATGATATTAATTTTAAACAATGCCAGTAAACCAAACCAAGCTCCAGCTAACACACTCCGCGTACCTCACGAAAAGCTAAACTATCGCGAAGCCCGCAGCTAGTCATATATGTAATTCATCGGACATGTAACCTGTTAAGATACACCTGAGTGTAGGATATCTAGTATTGTTAGTCTAAGTATAGATCGACTATATTGTTGTGAGGTTCTAGGGATTTACTGTTAGGTTACTTTGAGCTACAGTACGGCGTTTACAAATGCGCTGGACGACTATGCGCCTTTTACTATGTTAGGCATAAACCATACATAGCTGGCAAAATTGGACTTAATAGGTGTAATTCTATCCTATCCATCCATAGATATACAAATGTTTATGAAGATACCTATCTATCTATCTATGGAACAGTGCGGTAAGGCCAAATTATTTTAGACTAGACTTTGTCCGCGGCTGCGCTCGGTTTTTTTAGATTTGGTCAATTAATATCTATACCTCGAAAACTATACTTTATTTAAATGAAAGGTACCTACCGTAGGTATATCCTTTTTTGTATCCCTGACCTATCCTTCCTGAGTGAAGGCGTGAAAGCGTAACAAACAAACAATCTCACATTGGGTTTTATAGTAATAAGTAAACAAGTAAGGATTAAAAGGTGCAATTCTGCCTATCGCTCCATGGTTATACAGACGCTAATGAAGATATCTCTATGTATGTCTATTTATGGAACAGTGCGGTAAGGCCAAATTATTTTAGATTTTCATGGGGTATTAAAGTTAATAACTTAAGTGTTACGCAAGCAGATACCTACCGCATAAATGCTGTAACTTAGTGTATAAATGGATAGTAAGAACATCTAATAGAAAATTGATGCCCGACATGTGAATGTGCACGTAAAATACAAGGCCTACAACATTCACTGACTTCAGTGTAGACTGCTGCTTCACTTATTGAAAGGTAAACACGTGTTAGTTAGTCTTGTGACAGGTCCATCTTTACAAGGGCATTAAATGCCTTTGTTGTCACATCTTTGTATACACATCCTCATCGCTAATAAACCTAAATGGACCGCGACATTGGTTTAAAGCGACACGTAGGTCACCAAGACAGATCGGTTTTGGTATGCGGTTTGATTCAGTAACACTTGATATCTAACAGTATATGTAAATAAACACGATTCGTATAATACTAAAGAATTTAAAGAAACTACTTACATCAAAAAAGTATGTAATACTCTACAAATGGAAGTATCCTATATGTAATAGTATTCACACATTTACTTTGTCTTAAGAACGTATACGTCCATTCTTGCGTGACGTCACAGAGTGAATATTTATGACACCATCTGTGAAAGTTCGCCCCGAGCGGCTTGAACCCGCGTTCTGCAGTGACACTACGACGAGTTCCTTCCTTATGTATTTTTAAAAACCTCGTAATAGGTACATACTTTGCCATAGACCAGACACAACTAGACCCAAAACATTACTTGTTGTACCGTGTTTGCTTACTTCGAAAGTGATATGAAAGTGTTTGATTTATGAGTTAATCAAACAAGTTGTTTTCATTCTTGCATAACGTTTTGTGTTACATAACTTCAGAAATTAATTGTGTACCCTAATGGGTCCGCGAGGCGAGTGTATTGCTCCTGCATGCCATTATTACATTTCACACCCTAATAAGGTAGGTAGTAAGTACACTACTGGAAAATAATGCGTCCTGTCTCTGTGCGTGGCACTACCTACCATGGCTACCATGTGTTTTGTAGGACCGAACATTTATAATTTCGTATTAGACACAGATCCTTATGCTATTAAATACATCATTTAGTGATTGGCAAAGTAGATCCCGGATACCTCACCCGATTTTATTATATCTTTATGTAATTGATTATTATTATTAGCCTTATATCGTATCGAAAAACCTTCAAAGGTCTTGTATATATATAAAGATAGAAATCTAAGAATCATATTTATCATACAGTGCATACCTACTATCTGCCGCACTTACGAAAGTTTTACTACGACTCATTTATAAGATATAGGTACTATATTAAATCTTTACTATTTAGTAAAGATTTAATATAGTAAGTAATGAATGAATCACTCAAGTAACCGTTAACAGACTTTGAGCGAGGTTTTACCATGTAGTAAAGCTTCAATTTGAAAGTTCCAGGATAATAAGTAGGTACTTAGTTAAATAAAAAATATAGCTTGTCTATGATGATAACTCATAGATTATAAACTCATTGTCTAATAATATACCTATCGCAATGATCTCATTGGCCGCAGCGGCTGCTGGCCGTTTGTATCCATGTGTGCGCACTGATGGCCGCATATATTTCGCTGGCCGCCGCGACCTGGCCGCTGCGATCTGGTCGCCAGTGCGCGCCTGGCAAAGAGTAAAGTAATACATAGGGAAAAGAGAGCCCTCTTATGGTCAATTTCAGCCAACCCTATTTGAAACAGCGACATCTTTTTATTATTTTTTATTTTTTTTATTTTGCTCGTCAAAATGACCACACTCCACCTGTTGGTAAGCAGTCGTGGGGTCTAAGAGCAGTGGCCTCCACAGTAGCCGAGGCGATGTTGAGGTCTCTACTTTGACGGCCTGAGAAGATGCTTTTTCACGCCCCGCTTAAAGAACCCAGGATTGAAGAAAGAAGGAAACACGTGCCTTGGCAGAGAATTCCATGCCTTGGTCGTTCGGCAGAGGTATGAGGACCCAAACTTTTTGGTACGCGCTCTAATCGACTCTACCGTGTAAGGATGGCATCTGAGCCCAGCACGCGTTGTTCTGGATAGGAAAGGGGAGGGCGGGATAAGGTGGAATAACTCTTCAGAGCACTCCCCGTGGTATATTCTGTAGAAACATGCCAATGAGGCAATGTCCCTACCGAGTTGCAGAGGTTCCAGTAAACTCGTGACCTCTGGATCTCCGATGATACGGACAGCCCGCCGCTGTAACCGGTCGAGAGCGTCCAGCGAGTACTGCGCGGAGCCATCCCAAAGATGAGAACAGTACTCCACACAAGGGCGCACTTGTGCCTTATACAATAGGCACAGTTGCCCAGGCGTGAAGAACCGACTCACCCTGTTCAGAACTCCGAGTTTTCGCGAAGCTTGCTTAATGACGCTCTCGATATAGGTTTTCTGATTAAGGGAGCGGCAAAGATCCATACCTAAGATGGAGAGGCTGTCACGTATCACCAGTGGAGTGTTCTTCAGAGAAGGGAGGGGAAGGAACGGAGACTTTTTTGTTGAGAACGCGCATGCCTGGGTCTTCTTGGCGTTGAACTCGACCAAGTTCTTGGCACCCCATTCATAGATGCGGTCCAAGGTCTGGTCAAGTTTAACGACAAGATTCTGCCTTTTCCCCTCAACCTCAGCCTGTTTGGCCCCAGGTTGTCCGAGATATCGCCTATGCACGGTACTGTCGTCCGCATAACAATGTATGTTGCCGAGATTACGTAGGGGATAAGACAGAACCCTGAGGCACTCCTGCATTGACCTGCATAAATTTGGAAGCGCGACCGTCGCAAAGGACCCGAATACGACGCTTCTGCAGGAAACTTGCAATCCAGGTGCACAGTTGAGGGGGCAAGCCATAGGCCGGAAGCTTAGAAAGAAGAGACCGGTGCCAGACTCTGTCGAAAGCTTTGGCTATGTCAAGGCTGATAGCCAAAGACTCGCCGTGCTTGTCCATAGCCTCACCCCAGAGGTGCGTGACGAACGCTAGAAGATCACCCGTTGATCGTTTAGCCCGAAAGCCGTATTGGCGATCATTGATCAACGATTGATTCTCCAGGTAGCGGACAATTTGGGTGTTTATAATCCGCTCGAACACCTTGGAGAGCACCGAGGTGATAGCTATGGGTCGATAGTTGCTTGGCTCGGAATGGTCCCCCTTTTTGGGAATCGGTTGAACGTTCGCCTCCTTCCAAGCCTCAGGCACAATGCCTGCGGCGTAAGACGTCCGGTATAGGCGTGTAAGCGTGGGAGACAACTCCGCTGCACATTTTTTAAGGACCACAGCTGGGATGCCGTCAGGTCCACTGGCTTTCCGAACATCGAGAGACTGCAGTATCGCACGAACGGTTCGTTGCCTGATACATATATCAGGCATGGTGTAGCCGCAGTTGGCAATATTAGGCGGCTGCGAACCGCAGTCATCGATTCGGGAGTTGGCCGCAAAGAGATTTGCAAGCAGATCTGCTTTCTCCTGCGGCCGATGAGCCAGTGATCCATTCAGATACCTCAGAGGGGGCAGCAAGGTCTGGCAGAAGTTGGACTGCACGGCTTTGGCCAGGCGCCAATAGCTACGACTGCCCGTAGGATGCGCCATGAGTTCCTGGCCGAACCGTGCGACGCGCTGGGCATCCGCTCTTAAGTATGCCCTCTTGCAGACCTTTGTTGAACGCTGCCTTCAGGTGATCCACGTTAGGGTCGTGAAGAGTGCGAGCCCTGGTCCAAGCGCGGTACGCTGTCTGTTTGCGTTCAACAGCATCAGCGCATTCACGACCGAACCAGGGCCTTTTCCTGCCGCCGCTCGTGACATCACTGTATGGAATACAATATTCCATACCCAGGATGATTTCACCAGCGACAGCAGTAGCGCTCTTTGATGGATCCCTGTTCTCAAAGCAGCGTTGAGCCCAAGGGATGGATGCGAAGTACTCCCGCATTTCATCCCAGTCTGCCGACGAGTAGTGCCACAGTCGTCGTCTTGCCTCCTCGGGTCGTCGGGGCGTAACAACAACAGCTGTGGCACAAACCAGACAGTGGTCTGAGGTGCCCAGAGGAACACGAATCAACACACTGTACCGGTTCGGGTTACTCGTCAGCAGCAGATCGAGCAGAGAGGGCGCCTGACCTGCAATGTCTGGTATCCGGGTGGGCTGGAGTACCAGTTGAGACAGGTCATGCGTGAGAGCGAACGCATGAACAGTTCGTCCCGCGTGGTCTGTTTTGGGAGAACCCAACCAAGTCTCATGGTGGGCATTGAAATCTCCCAAGAACACCAACTCAGCGTTCGGAAACCGCTCCTGCGCGTCGTCTGCCGCCTGACTCAGGTAATTGAAGAGTCGAGTTATCTCAGCGTCTCCTGAATGGGATCGGTAGAGGCACATGTAGATTTGGCTGAAAGAACCATGATCTACGTGTACCCAAAGGACAGAGAAGGGTCCTCTAGGCATTGTAGACGGCGCCAGCAAATATCCACCCTAACAAACAAGCATACCCCGGCTTTCGCGAGGAAACACTCCTCTAGCACGTAGCCGGGATATTGCAGGTAGTTCGTGTCTGCAGGACGGTGTATTTGTGTCTCCGTTAGAAAAAGCATTGCCGGCCGAGCCGTCTCCAGGTGGTGATGGACGGCATTAAGGTTAGCGTGGAGTCCTCTGATGTTAATAAACTCCACGACACAGGAAGCAGCAGTGGGGTTACGGCGATTGGCTGCTGTTGAACGACAATGCTTTGTTCGTACTGCCATAGAGTGAAAGGAAGGGGAAACGTGAAAAAAAAAGAGGCGGCTATTCTCGCAGCAAAGTGGGCCAAGGCGCAGAGCAAGTTTTGTCATATAACTGTATGGTATGGCGATAGCCGATCCGACGGACGGAAGGAACCCCGTACCCTCCCGAAAGTGATCGCCGGGACCCACCCTCCGGTCACCATCCGGCACGACGAGCCACCTCGAGATTATGCGCGGCATGATAAGGCAGCCAACCTAGTTGGTTAGACTCGGTTGGGCCTCTGGACTATACCGCGGGCGGCCAGCAGAGCACCGTTTCTACGGCTCTCCCTGGGCGCCGGGTCGACTCGCGCCAGCCACAAAATGACTCTACGGATACTCTGCAGGCCTCCGGCGCTCTCATTCACCGAACGAAACACAGCAGTGAAACACTGTTGTTTCACGTCGATTTTCTGTGAGAGGGTAGTACTTCCCCGGTCGAGCCGGCCCATTCCTGCTGTAACCCGCTTGGCTCTACTACCTGAACTTTTGGCCCCGAACTAGTCCTTCTATACATAGCTATAGCTATTCCGTATTCTGTGCCTATAGCTATTTATATTATGTATTACTAATCCAGAATTCGTATTTTAAATTGTTTTGTATCAATCGTATTTTTGTAACATAAAAAATATGCAAATAAACATTGCAAATAGAACAAGTAGAATGTTACAAAAATAGATCCAAACAAAACAATTTAAATACAATAAGTAAGTATAGGGTGCATATCGTAGTATAAGAATAAAACAACAACAAATAACATTTTATTATGTTTATGTTTATTAAAATATAACTGTGCAGCGGACTCTAGGTTCACAGTGAAATGCGCAGCATCTCGGCATTTTTGTAGTTGGAAAAACCGCACAACACTAAACACTAAAAGCGTCACTATCGCACACTGATAACAACAGTTTTCGATGGGAAGATTAATTGACACAAGGTGGAGGAATACAGAGCTCGACTCAACGCACTTACATAAGACCTTCACAGCCGAAAAATATGCAATATAGGACGAAAAACTACAAACGTGCGCACGGGCAAGATGCAGTCGCCATATTGTGACTGACTTACAAATCTAATGTTTGAATCATAGTCTTTAACCGACATATTTACTAATTTATATTTTATGACATTTTATGATAAAATTACAATGAGAATAAAATATGATTCTAGATAAATTAAAAATATAAAAGTATAGATAGGTAAGAACTGACACTAAATAATAAATTAAAAATTTGTTCAAGCGCCATCTTCTGCGATTGATTTACAGCACAAGTACGGGGCCAAAAACACAGATGTCAGTCCTATCTTTGGATATAGGAAAGGTATTGGGCAGTGTCCCCCCCTGGCGCCTGGGCTATGACTTATTTGAGATCAAACGTCACAGATTCGTTGAGCTGCAATACTTTGGGTACTAGTATAGTATTATACTGTGCTTTGGCTAAGCTTTGCCACTGCAATTTATTCAACATCAAGAAATTAGTCAACAACTATCTTAAATCAGTTATCAAAAATACGACTATCATAACAAAAGGAGGTATGCAAATTACGGCCTTAGTGGACAAGAATATAATTTATTATAAAAATGTCTCATAATATTTTATTTGTCGCCATCGTTTTCTTTTAACCGAACCTAGCGAGAAAAAGGTTTTTTTTTTTTACATTTTATTAATTTAGTAAACCATTATGGCTTGGGACAACATCGCCAGTGTTGAACAAAAGGTATTTTTTATAAGAAGTGAAATTATTACGAAACATTATTATATTAAATTAAGTTTTTACTAACACAAGTAATAATATTACTTGTGTTTGTAAAAACTCCACATATTATGCGGATTAAACAGGGATGTAATAGTATCAATTTATTAATGTTGTGATTTATTTTACTAATCAATAGATTGACCAATTCAACGTAATGGCATTATTCAATATGTGGTAGTGGCAACACTTTTCGTTGGGCACTCGATCTTCATTGTCATTTATCATTCGTGATGTGACAATATTATGAGAGAGCTATAAAGTACAAATGCCTGGATTTTAAGAGGCAAAATACAATCCAGGCATGTAAGTCGTAAAGTATATTATGTGTACATTTTAATTGATAACAGCATTACTGTAACTGCATAGTAGGCATAAGAACAGTACGTTGCTGTGCACATATACATATAATGTACCATCATATGATATTTATGTTGGGCAAGGTTTCAAAATAATGTAGCACCTCCTGCACCACACCTCGATAGTATGTTTAGTCATAATGAAGGTAATGTAGTGGTTGGAGACTAATAAACTAATACCAAAATATACTATTGTTTACTTTAGCCTTTGTTTCTTGGACTATTAATTAAGCTTTAACAATAAATGAATTGTAACTATAGTTATTTGATGGGCGCTTGCTTTGCAGAGCGAGCACTGGCTACCAGAGTTCAGTTAAGTAACTAGTTTTGCCCTAGTGAGCTCTGTAAACCAGCTATATAAACTTATTCTAGGTTTTTAGACAGAAACAAGTATAATTAATACATTCATTTTGAAACAATTGCTTTGTGCCAAAATATCACCGGAGCAATTCTGTTCATTTTGGATGCCTTATATAGCAGAAACCCAACTAGATAGCATGTTGAAATTACACAAGGTTATAGAATACTAATAGTTCTTCGTAAAACATACAGTTTTATTTTTGTCCATACGAGGCCGAAGTTGTATGGGTTTGTTGCATATCTCCTTTAGGTACGTTTTAAATAGTCTGGTTAAGTTCGGATGCCGGCGTCCTAGCGTTGGTTGAGAGTACTAGTATAGTATTATATTATCTGTGGTTGAGAGTATAATTATTATTATGCTTGTTTCGGATGCCAACCAGTAATTCAATATTTGACATGTTTGCCTTCTTAATTTGGTGTTGAGTTGATTAGATATTTGGACTATCAAACGGTGCTGCAGCCTTTTTAATTAAAGGATACAATTTTATACATGTCATTAGTTTTAGTTACCTACCTATCTACTAAAAATATTTATCACCCTGTCACAGAAATGGACATAGGCTACCTTTCATCCCGACAAAAAATTACTGTTTCCGAGGAAAACAATAATAACGTTCTTATGATATTATAATAGATGGCGCTCTACGTGTCTTTCGAATCATGATTGAATTATATTATTACAAGCAGAGTACAACCCGAATTGTATTGTCAAATTCTAAATTAACGCGAGCGAAGCCGCGGCCAAAAGCTAGTCCTAACTAATATTATAAAAGCGAAAATGAGTTTGTTTGTTTGTTTGTTACCTTTTCACGCCTAAACCACTGAACCGATCATCCTGAAATTTTGCATATACGTTGTCAAGTGTACAGAAACGAACATAGGCTACCTTTCATCCCGAAAAAAATTACTGTTCCCGAGGAAAACAACAATAACGTTCTTATATTAGTAGATGGCGCCACGTGTCTTTCGAATCATGATTGAATTATATTATTACAAGCAGAGTACAACCCGAATTGATTGTCAAATTCTAAATTAACGCGAGCGAAGCCGCAGGCAAAAGCTAGTTTTATATAAATGCAATCGCAAATTCCTAATGGTATCTCAATACTCTTACAAGCTCTGCTATAAAAATGATTTCTCAATCTACACATTAAAAAATTATATTTTTTATCAATCACAAGCATTCTTAACAGTTAGAGAAATCTGGAATTTACTTGACTATTACTTAGTACAAAATATTTAGTAGTTTAAAAAACTCAATGAAACTAAGAAGGTTATATTGAGTTAAAATTTATATTTATGCCTGTTTGTTTAGTCAAAAGACTAAACAAGAATGCGTATGTTATTACAACACTGTATTGTTAAACCGTTGATAAATTATGATTAGATAAAGCTTTCCCAGACCGTCGATTTCCATTACTTTATCAGTTTAGGTAAGACATTCAGATAATCATCTACGAATTGTTTAAACTTAATCTCAGGAAGAGTTATTACATAAGCTTTATAGAGAGAGATCGAATAAAGATTAATATATTTTTATCATTATTAGATAGAAAAGTCGTCATTAAGAAAGGAGGTACCTACTCCGTACCGTCGCGGTCGTAATGTATATTTATTGTTGACAAGTAGGTACCTATATCACAGAATACACATACTAAGTATGCCAATATGTTGAGGATTTTGATTTTGTCACATAAAAATAAATTGCTTGATGTATCGAATCAAGCAAGCAATTTAAAACTTATGGTGCTGACTGTACAACATACGAACCACTATGTTTGCTAAAAAGAAAAAAAAATTAAGGTGGTCATATTTATCTAATGGTCCCAGCACTCCCAACGAACGTACACAATTAATGTTTCTGTCAGCTAAGAAATGAAAACATATTCACTTAAAAATAAGAATACATAGGTATTATAGACGATCTAGTCTAAAACTCTGGACCAAGTAATTTATTATGTCATTAATATTAAAATAAATTTTGATGGTAAATCTTTCAATTTCCATATGGTTCATTAAATTTTAAACAAGGAATACGATCAATCACAATTTTAATTATTTTGAACTCCCACGGGAAACCGTGTCGACACTTAAACCAACTAAGCTATGTCCACGGTCCCAAGTCAGGAAATGAAATTTGACTCTACTTATATTTAGTATCTAAGCTATGCATCATTTACAAAATTGTGATTGAACTATTAATCTGCTTGCCTGGACTTATTGCAAATAAATATGAAGTAGGTACTATAACAGCAGCAGACGTCTCAAGTAAATTTTTTGTAACACGTGAGATTGCATTCTCATGATTACAGGAACGACACGTTTAAATGGAAAATTAATTATGATGTAGCGTTATAGACATGGTAATTTAGTTTTAAATATTAAAATTATGCATTCAAACGTATCGTTGCGATAATCGGCACTTAAAGTGCGAGATGTCTTCCCTAACGTGGTATATAATATATTACCTCAAGGGCCGCAATCGTGCATGTATACTGACCCTTTCATACATTAATTTATACGTCAAAATGTCCTCCGAAACATATAATTATCACTTGACGCGACGAGAATACTTATACAGACCTATGGCATAATGACCTCCGCTTCCTGTCAATAATTAGTAAAGCACAGATAGTTACGTGAAGTTTGCATACAAGGCAGTAATGTTTATAAGTCGTTACTGTTTAACTAACTTAAGAAATTTTACATAGTTTAAACGTCATGATAGTTGTATGACATGTCAATTTACTAATATTTAATAAGCGGTCAAAATAAATAGGCTGGCCACATACATACGTTTTCCGTATTAGATTTCTGAATTCGTTTTCCATGTTCGGAGCTCCGAATGCATGGAATCAATATAAAATACACTAACTGCCGCACACGTCCGCTTTCTCTCCGAACGGAAAAGATTCCGTATGTACGTTTCGAATGCAAACCCGTGCGTTCGGATAAACCATTCGGAAAAAACCTAATGACGTCATGCGGAATGCAGCCCTTGCATACATTTTGTTTGTGTCGGCGCACACGTTCGGAAATTCTCATTCGGAACCGCGCCCGCGCCGCGCGCATCGTACGTACGTAAACGATAGTTATAATGTGTGAGCTAGAAACTTTAATATTGTCTATTGAAAAATACCCTTGCTTGTGGAATATACATGACAAGGACTACCACAACAGAGATATAAAAGACTAGATGTTCCGCGGTTTCAGCCGCGTTTATTGTTACTGCGCCGCCCACTTGGGTCGTAGCGTGATGTTATATAGCTTATAGCCTTCCTCGATAAATAGGCTATTCAACACTAAAATAACTTTTCAATTCTGACCAGTAGTTCCTGAGATTAGCGCGTTCAAACAAACAAACAAACTCTTCAGCTTTATTATATTAGTATAGATTTGGCCTGGGAGCAGGTATTTAAAGAGGCAGGCAAGACCTAGTTAGATTATTAAATAAAAGTTCAAAGGAGACCGTCCATATTCGGCTTGCACGTGGACAATCGTCTTATAAACAAAGTAAAATGTTAAAAGTTTTGTTTAAATATATAATAAATTTTACCCCTCTAGGGGGGAGTTTTGTCAATTCCACTTACATAGATCATTTTTGTTTGTAATCAGGACCCAATATACCAATTTTCATACTTCTAAACCCAGAAATGAGAAAATTTCCATACAAACTTTACCCCCCCCATTTTACCTTTTTAGGGGGAGTTTTGTCCATTTTACCTACACAGGTCATTTTCAATTATAATCAATAACTTGTATACCTATTTTTATACTTATAAGTCCAGAAATGAGCAAATTCCATATAAACTTCACCCCCCTATTTCACCCCCTTAGGGGTGGAATTTCAAAAAATCCTTTCTTAGTACACCCCTACAAATTAAAACACACATGCTCTCCAAATTTCAAGTTCCTACGACCAGCGGTTTAGGCTGTGCGTTGTCTCTAAGTCAGTCAGTCAGGACATCTAGGAAGATGATATTTCTTTTATTATTAACAAATATAATCTATATATATAGGAATATATATAGAGTATATTTGTTAATAATAAAAGAAATATTAGTATAACTTAAAAGAAAAAAAAATTATTGCAATTACTTCACTAATTAATCGAAAGGAACTTCATTCCATCCGGGTGTCTCTTGACACCTCTCAAGTTTTTTTTTAGTATGCTACAACTCCTGTCAACAAGATGTTGCAACGTTAATACTATATGTATATTACTGACTTTACAAATATAAATAGAACAACAATACATATACTTAATATGTAATATAGTTCAATCGAGTACTAACATACCTTTAGGAAAATTAATGAGAGATTAAAGAGATGAATTTCTCTACATTTAGCGATAGTTCATGAACACTGCCCTAAATCAGAATCACAATAAATCTTATAAGTCCGGTCCCAAAAAACTGACATTATTTCATAAACTGTAGAATATACTATTGCAATTAATATAATTATGTACTATGTATATTTTATCAGAATGATGAATCCTTTTACTTTTAACATCAAACCTGTTTAATGAATCAATACTACGTATATGTCTAACGCCTTACCGAACCGCATCCAACACCTTAAAAGTTACAGATACAGTTAATGAATACAAAATCGAAAAACAAAAAGGAACGGGCCACGTAACGCGCTATAAGCGAAAACGCGCAACACTTTACCTTTACGTTGCGCTATGTCGTACACTTGTATCTAAGCTACGCTCAAGTAAGTAATTCATTAAGTAGGGGTCCCAATGGGAAGGAGGCGGTTAAAAATCTCTACATGTTCTTACATCGGAAGAAAGGCGGCATGCGGCAGGGGAATTTCATACTATTCACATAATTTCGTTTAAATATGTTTGTTTTATTTAATGTTGTTTTATTATTGTTGATAACTGTTAAATATTGTTATAATTGTTTACTATTGAAATGCAATTGCTAATAAATCATCGTCCTCCATCGACGTGCGTTCACTACGCTATCACTATCCGTACTGACAGTATACATTCCGAATGAAAAAAAACTAACGTGTGCGCTAGTCTCACAGAATTCCGAATCGAGATTACGTGTTAGGAAATCGAATTCGGAAAACGTATATATGCGGCCAGCCTAAGACAATTAAAAATAGAGTTCCAATCTAAACTCAGTGTAATAAATATCGCAAATAGAAATAGTATTCTCCTAAATTTAAACAAACGTGAATATAAATTGCTTTTCAGTTCACATTTGACATGCATTAGAGTAGATAGGATCTATTTCAAGCATATTTTATTCCGATTACTGGTCCTCAGATATACCTTTCACTCCGTCGTTCAAAATTCGTTTAATAAACAAAATGTCCCAATTTTACAGGATATATTCCTGTAGAGATATCTTCATCAAAAAGAGTAGTTTGCTAGGGTATCTAGATCTAGGTCCTACTACTGTTACCTTTTAGGTTAGGTTCCGTACCTTAAAAGGAAAAACGGAACCCTTATATGACTTCACTTTGTTGTCCGTCCGTCCGTCTGTCTGTCTGTCAAGACCCTTTATCTCGGAACGCGCGTGTAGGTATCGAGTTGAAATTAAAACGATATACTCAAGTCTACAGACTATTGAAGCTGTGAAAAAATCAAACTTCTAAGTTAACGTTAAAAAAGATACGGCCGATTGTGCCGCTAAAAATGTATAGGTATTTAGACACTCTCAAGGGAATCAAAATTTATAGGGTATTTTCCGTTGATCTAGAACTATGAAATTTGTCAAGTAATACCGTCTTATACTATAAGTGTAGGGAAAAATCTGAAAACTATATATTTGTAATTAAATCTTAAAAAAACAGGGTCTTTATGCAAGGAACGGCCAGACGGCGCGCGGCGGCCCAGCTTTTGAATTTTTAACCGTGTCATGTGGGGTAGGTATCGTATGAAAGGGCTTCATTGGCACAAGCTTAAACAGATTTTAATTTTCGATTTATGACGAAGAATGAAAAAATACCTTTTCCCTTTTTTATAAGTACCTATAGTTAGGTACCTAATAATTTTGGTGTATGTAGCACCTATTAAATTTGATATTTAAATAAATGAAAAACTATTTTCGATAATATGTAAGTACCTACAAATTTTTTATAATACCTATGTACCTACAAATTTGTACGGAACCTTTGGTGGGCGGCTCTTTAGGTAACTGATCCCGCTCGAACTGGACCCGCGGGATCAGTTAACCTAATGTATATTTTGAATTGGTCAACTGATCCCGTTTCATAATTTTATAATTTGTACAAACACGGAGAAAAGTGTTATACATTAATAATATTAATATGACCAAGATATTAATTACTACGAAGCCGAGACACATCGCACCCATGTCAAGTACATTAGGTACAAGGTCAAATAGTCCTATTGTGAGAATATGAATACCTGGATTCAGCCAATCACAGTTTAAAAACCTTATCAGTACCTGCGGGAAGGGATAAGCGCACGTGGGATTTATTGTTTCATTAGTCATTCGTTACCCTTGGTGTCAAAAATATCAATTTCTTATTATTTTGTGACAGTGAGGTGACAAGTGAAGTGATATTTTGCAAAAACGTTGAGTGGGTAAGTAAAAATAATTCAGTTTATAAGGTAACATTGATGTATAAAAGAAATCAATGGGTAATTAGGATAAATTAATGGACAAGTTTGTATCTAGATTATAATACTATTTTGAGAAAAATAACTTTATTTTTCCTAATAAATTTACGCAATAAATATAGGTACCAATATATTTTTATTTACTTAACTATTTATTCATACACTGTTATTTATTGATTTATTTTAATATTTATTTAGACACCAACTCCCTCAATATGGCCACTGCCGAAAATCAGCGCTGTTTGGCGCCCATTTTGTGGCCTATTTTTTTACGGTTTTAATTATTTTAAGTTTTTTTTTGTATTGTAGCTTTAAATTATTTAAGTTACTAGACTTGTAAATCAGGCCTAGGAAATAAAATACTTTTTCTTTCTTTCTTTTCTCTAATAAACAAAAAATGAATTTCTATAGAATGTTTTGATTATCTTAGTTCTAATTAATATATTTTGTAGAATCGTCAAAATTAATGAAGACGGGCCTTCAACATCGCGTGATAATCCACCCCTTTATGTCAGTAAGTTCCTACTACCCAACGGGGTGGTACAAAAGTTAATTAGGAAAGGCTATGAATATGTAATTAGAAGAAGAAATAAGGATGGATCAATTTTGTGGCGATACACAAAAAATATACCACCATGCTTTGCAACGATAAATACCAAGAATGATTATAATATCTTAATTACTTAAATAAATCATTCCCATGCTAGTGGAAGTTGCAGATATTGAAATATCAATACAAATGGACAAGTGCTCGAAGGCTGTTCAGAAGAATTTGGTAGACCCAATATCTAAAATATCCGAAGAAAGTATGGTTACGCTTATAGATCGAGGTATAAAATATATGGTTAAAATTTCCCATCCCTTAAAAATGTTCAAAAAACACTGTACAAGAAAAGAAACAAATCAGTTGGTGCAAAAAAGTTACTTACACAAAAGTTGTTGATGTTGAAGTGCCTAAAAATATAAATGTTTGTTGTTTGCTGACTACATAGATACTGACAAACGTATTCTAGTATTTTCTGACGAAGTAATGAAAAATTACATGAGAACATGTAAAACATTTTTTTTATGGTACATTCAAAACTTGCCCCAAAACATTTTACCAACTTTACACCATCTACGCAGACCTCGGAAGCAATGAGGATTACGTAAATGTCATTCCAGTCATATGTGCTCTGCTACCAGACAAAAAAATTCCACTTATGAGCTTTTATTCAATTTAAAAGAAGCCAAATATGAGAGTGGAACCCGAGTAACGTGACGATGGACTTTGAAGCTCCAGCAATATTGGCGCTCCAAAGCACTTCCCCAAACGTGAAAATACCTGGTTGCTATTTTCACTTCAGTAGAAGCTTCTGGCGGAAAGCTAAGGAGCTGGGTGTATCGAAAACACAATTGGGCAAAATTCATGTCAAACTTTGTGCGGCCTTGTCTCACCTTCCATCAGAATTGACCGATGAAGGTTGGCTGTATGTGGTGGAGGAGGCGTCTAATAACACCAATATCACGAAATTCAACGATTATTTCGTTAGAACTTGGTTAGAAGACTCACCACTTGTAAACACTTGGTGCACATTCCAAGAATTACATAAAACTAACAATGTGGTAGAAACTTGGAACGGACACATAAAAAAATATTTTAAAATAAGTCGAATTTTGTCCAATTGTTAAAGGGTTTAAGAAGAGACGTGGCTAACTTCTCTACCGCGCTAAAAAATCCCACCGGTCTCAAACTTTCAAAGAGGTTGCCTGAAACCGTCGAAAAGAACAAAAAAATGACTACGCCATAAATCAATTACTTAATGTCCAAATTAGTATAGGGCATGGCTTAGAAAAAATTGATTTTATCATTCCTTTAGGCACTGATGAGATAAGTAATTGTTATTATATTTACTTATTCTTTAAAGACTAATTTACAGGGCTAAACGACATGATTTCCTATTTAGGTCTATTTTATTTAATTAACTTGTTGATTTTGAATTGTAAACAACTGTGATTCTTAGATTATTTAGTTTTATCTTTATTTTTTTTAATAACTCTAAGTAA
The DNA here is from genome assembly GCA_963564715.1 of Catocala sponsa. Lineage (NCBI taxonomy): Eukaryota > Metazoa > Arthropoda > Insecta > Lepidoptera > Erebidae > Catocala > Catocala sponsa. The sequence continues at coordinate 17,204,032 of OY751331.1, forward strand.
GCAATTATTCAGAAAACAGCTGTGATTTTTACATTTGACTCTTTTTTGATTTCTTATGTTTTAAATACAGATAAAAACGACTGTAATTTTAATTTGTTGTTTATTTTGATTATTTTGAATGTTGATCAAACGATATTTGTTGTTTTTTTGTGTTTTCAAATAGTTTAGTATTGTTATTTTTAACTAGTCTAAGTAATTATTAATGAAACTACTAGATAAGTAAGAAATTTTTATAATGTATAAACATGTGTTACAGACTGATTTATAGAACCAAATTGAAACGAATATTATTTCCTATTAAGTTTCATTAGATACCTATATGTCCTTGTTGATTTTGAATGATATAAATTAAAGATGACTGTGATTTCTAGATTATTTTGATTTGTTTTTCATAGACCCATCCACTTTCCTGTGCCAATCATTGTGTGCTGAAGCTTAGCAAAGACGCGAGTTTGCCGCTGGGCAGCGAATCTTTTTTATGCACCTGTGAGAGCGAGAAAGCATTATATGGCCACTATACACTTTGTTTCTATAGTACTTCTTAAAAGATTTCCGCACGTCTGTACACAAATTTGAAAATATACAATAGAGTTCTGCCTAATTTAAAAGCGGGTCCAGTTGACAAAAGATAAATAATAAAATAATGTGATGGTAATTGCCAATTATATTTAAAAACAATCGGACTTGCCTTTTAGTTAGTAGTTAAAATTATTGATATCATTCGTTTTTCCATATTATTGTATCATTATTATGTATGCACATTGACTGATGAAGATGTCCTTTAGGTATATATGTATGTTTCCTTGAGTGTTAAAAGTTCAAAGACTAAACCTATAATATTATGACATTTGTAGCATAAAAATACAAAATTAATATTTTCTTTAAAATATATTATTATTACTCTTACATCTACATCATTGTGACCTAATAACGTCTTATTTCTAAACTGTTGTTGGTTGTTGATGATGTAAAGGATAAAGGTAAAGAAATATCATGACACTTATTTAAAATTCGCAATTTCTAGAATACAATTTTGTAGAAATAGTAAAAGGTGGCGCACAGCTCGGTACGAGGCATGGCCCACCAATAACCTCTCGGTATGGTCATGTGCTCAACAGAATACGCCGGAATTACGCAACCATACGGCACTCAACGCTCATCTCCTCTAAGCCTTTCGATAATAACCTCGTGGGTAATTATCTAAGTCGAGGATATCGCTGGTGAGGTTTCGAGAATATTACAAGTCAGCAACTGTGCATTTAACCTCCAACGCAACATTTATGGACAAAATGAGATGAACATCGCGTATTTTGGTACGATGCATGCATCAGTTTATTAGTATATACGCAATTGCACATGATTACAATACCTACAGCTCTGCCTCTACAAACAGCATTATCATAATCTACTCAACCAGGATCTGTTTTCACAGCTTGTTGGTCTTCTAAGATGTTTATATTACAATTCAATAAATATTCAATTAGTGATTAGCGGTTAAACATTTTGCATAAATATATTGAACTAAATATTGCAGTTATTACCATGTAATGTATTAGGTAACAAACACTTATATATTTTATGAAAATAGTTACGTCAAATTTAATATTTTTAAATAAGTACATAACACTCTACATTCGTTCAGCAGCCTAGCATTTTGATCAATGGAACTTTCTCGTAAAATTACTACTAGTACAATAGGTTAGGTAAGCACGTGAAATATCTCCCTCCGTAGATATGTAGATGGTCTTGAACTTCATGATCGATATATTTTTCGTAATCAAATAAACGAATCGATAAATTATTAATACGAATCATTTTATATAATAGCACTTATACAAAGTACCTATGTTTTATTTGACTTTCACTCGCTGCGGTGCAGTTATACTTAATAGATATCTACTTATATCAAAACAGAGTTACACGACACGACCTCGCATCGGATGCTATTGCATTTGTGTATTGCACAAATGCAATGAATGTTGCATACACATAAATCACATGTTTAGGTTAATAGTTGCAAAATATAAGTACCTATACATTTGTCGTGTGTAAACTGTAACTTGTATTCAATTACGAATAAAAATAATTATCAAAATCTTCTCAGTTTTACTCACGCATGAATAATGTCGAAAGGTCATCAATCTCATGCAGCAATTAAAAAAGTAATTTACAAGTCGTTTCTTTTTTGGCATGTATACACAAAAAATCTTATATAAGACATATTATGTCCATCCATTTGTAAAACAAGAGGAAGTAAAATAAAACACGTAAGTTTAGACTTTAATTTTTAAGTTTAGAATTTACCGTGCCACTTTACTGGTCAAAAATTCATAGGTACACTCTTCAACGTCTACTAAAAAGATCATTTGCTTTTTTGCCTTCAATTTTGTATTAATTGTAGTTATATTTATATTAAAATTAAATTAGAGGCTACAATAATCATATGAAAATATTAATATTACTATGTTTTTCATTATTTAAGTTAAGAAATAAAGTATTATGCAAGATCATTACTTGCGGAACTTACAGTCAGTATGGAAGCATTGTCTGGTGGCCAAGAACTAAACTAGCTACATGCAGGACCACGCTGTCAAAGGTGCAGCGATTGGCCTGCATGGCTATAACAGAGGCGTTCCCGACTACGCCAACGGCAGCGTTAGAGGGCCTGCTGGATCTAACGCCGCTACACATTGTTCTGGAGTCAGAGGCGATAAAAGCACTACATAGACTATCTGTGCATGAGCTGTGGAGTGTCAACATGCCGGTAACACGACACACAAAATTGGAGATTTCAAAGGATCTCAAAAGGATTATGAGTATGGGATGCGACAAAATGCAACCATTGCACATATTCAAAAAGAATTTTAAAATAAAGGTCCCCACGAGGGACGAATGGAGACAAGGTCAACAATCCTCTGACAAGGGTTGTCTCAAGTGGTACACTGATGGTTCCAAAATGGAAACAGGATCAGGCGCTGGTATCTATGCCAACGACTGTAAGGTGAGCTAAAGCAAAGAATATCAACAGTGGTATCACTGACAAGACTGTGTATGTTCTCAGTGACAGTCAAGCTGCTCTCAAAGCTCTGGACTCGTGTAGGGTGGACTCCAGACTGGTCCTGAACTGTGTTAAGATCCTCAACAAACTTGGCAGGAAGAACGCAGTCAGACTGGTGTGGATTCCGGGGTATGCAGGGATGCTGGGCAATGAGGAGGCTAATAAGTTAGCCAGAAAGGGCTCGGAGCAACTGTTTGTGGGCCCCGAGCCATTCGTGGGACTCTCTGAGAGCACCGTAAAGGCAGCTTTGAATGCACATGGCAATGATAAACACAGGCTAGAGTAGATGGCCCTTAGGGGTCTGGAACACTCCAAGAAATTCATTGCAAACGGAGCCACAGGCTTCACCGAGAAGTTCTGCGGGTATAGCATGAGGCAAATGCGCCTGCTAACAGGAGCGTCCATTTTGGCATTAACGACTTCCTGTGTAGATTGAGATTGGCACACATTTCGATCTGCAGAGCCTGTGATGAACAGGACGAGTCCATAAATGCAGTACATTCATAAGGAGATAGCTAAGGGATAAATCTTGGGGCCGACACAAAAGATCCCACTGGGTCGAAGTGTCGCCGGTCTGTACTGAATGGGCCCCACACACGAGATAAGATAAGATACAGTCATATAATAAAATTATCTTTCTTCTATTAAAAATACAACTTTTATTAAAATATATCTCTCGCACTAGAACTAATGTGTGTACCCGTGCCACTTTACTAAAATTTAAACAACGATCACAAAGGATAGCTATTTGTGGGATTAGTTTGGAATCGAATCAAAAACACTCGGCCCGGTAGCAATGGTGATACAACCACTTAAACCACCACGCCAAAGACTGGCGCTAACGGCCTACAACTAAATTCGTAAGAATTGTGTATTCGGCGAGGTTCTCCTCGTGAATCTAAAAATAATCTGAAAGCACAGACACTTTTAGATTATTTTAAACTCAATACCCTTGATGCTCCAAATCCAAAACTTAGGTAGCTATTTACAATTACTAATTTATATAGGTAATCTAAGTTTATGTAGGGGCCGAGTCTATTGCTATTTACCAGGTAGGTACACTACTCAAAATTGTGATGCTATTGAGGTTTCGACCTAGGCAAGTAGTTATATATACAGAATGATTTTGAAATCGTGTAATTCCTTTTAACCACGTATTCTACTAGTGATATAGAACAAACCTGACCATATTTGTTTTTATTATAATTATATTTTTGGATAAATTAATGTACAATGTTAAAAAAATAACATATCAATAATTAATGTCGTAAATAATAACAGGTGGTCCTTTTTATTGCCCCTTATTATTTACGACATCAGCTGTTATTGTTATGTTATTTTTTTAAATTAGTAAATCATTAAGATTGTTTCGGGTGGTTAACATATGACTATCTGAAACCATTTCACGAAAAAAATCGGTACATTAATTTCTCCAAAAATACTTATAGTTCTAATAAAAAAAATATGGTCAGGGTTATTCTATATCACCAGTAGAATACGTGGTTAAAAGGAACTACACGATTTCAAAATCATTCTGTATATTATATACTTATATTTGCAACGATTAACCTAAACATGTGATTTATGTGTATGCAACGCCAACGTTCATAGCATTAATTGTCAAAATTTTGTAGGTAGTAGCTACTCTTAGTACAAAGAAGGTAGCCTATTAAGAATGTAGCTAGGTTATTTAACCTAGCTACATTCTTAATAGGTAGAGTGATTTCTGTCGGGTTATATCGTCTGAAATTGAAATACTTACTGAGCATAATATGTAAGGAGGTACTTTAATACAATCAATGCCATATTAATTAGCTGGAAACGTAATTTAGCATTTCAGCATTTTTCACTATATGTTTTATAGTGATATACATATATATAATATTTCTAATTGAGATTAGACTCCAAATAACGAGCTCAATAAAAACTACTCGCATTATGATGATGAATTTGAATTGCACAATTGTAACGAGTATCACTTAAACTATAATCAGTGCTGTGTTAAGGTTTAAATAAAAATGTTCTATACTACCCCACAACAACTAATTCTATAGATATATCGTCGCAAAATAACCTCTGAAATAATATCGTGTGTAGACCTAAGTATCTAGTGCATGCAGCAATAAAAAGACTTGTGTTTTGTATAAAACGTTGTTTTTGTCTAAGTACATAAAGAGATTAAGTACAATTGAAAACTGTTTCCAAGGTCCAAAGAGTCGATACTTTCAACAATACATTAAATATAGAAGAATAACAGTATAAAAAAGTTATAAAATGCGATTCTAAGCCAAATGCAAATTAATATTGATCTCAAAGCCGGCTTTTGAAAGTCATCCTAACTTTCAAATAATATTTAAGTATATTATTTAAGCAACTTTGCCAATCTTACTTATAAAATAAGTCCGTTTCTGCGTATTAATTATCAAACACTAGCTGACCTGCGCGACTTCGTCTGCTTCACATAAGATAATTTTGTCCGTTTTTTTAGAGTTCGAAACAACTCTTATACAACAGCTTTGTCCGTCTGTTATACAACTTTTAACCCAAGAACCGTAAGAGCTAGAGACTTGCGGTCAACGGCATTCGATTCAGCATATTTGATATACCCCGAAATGACTATGACCTTTGACCTCTGACCTCAAGGTCACGTGATAATTGCAATTTTTTCGAAATCTATGATTTACGGCAATTCATTGCCGTTTCATACTTGTTGCAACATTTTCCATTGATGCTCCGCTCCTATTGGTCTTAGCGTGATGTTATATAGCCTATAGCCTTCCTCGATAAATGGGCTATTCAACACTAAAATATTTAATCAATTCGAACCAGTAGCTCCTGAGATTAGCGCGTTCAACCAAACAAACAAACAAACTCTTCAGCTTTATAATTTATAATATTAGTATAGGTAAGAGAAATATTGCTATGCATTCTGGTCCAAAACTAAATCTTTTCAGGGCTTAACGAAATGCATTGTAGAAATTAGTTAACTATTATAAAAGTTGACTATTATATTTAATTTGTGTTGTAATTGTGTACTAGTATTTGTTATGTAAACTCACTCGTATCCGGATTCGACCTCCAGAAGGTCTTTGGTTTAGGTTCTGTATGGTGAAGAGGTGCGACGAAGCGGGTGGGTCTTCTCTGGTATTGGAAGTGAAAGTGAATGAATGTCGGAGGCTTAATTAGAGAGGAGTGCTGCGGCTGCGTCAGTCCCTCCGACACCGTCGCACTATACACCTGTGCATCGCGTACCGACTCCGTCGCACGCGCACCCGCTCGTCCGCACGCTAGCGCATCATCCCACTTCGTCCGTTCGACATAATATCTCAAAGGTACGCGTTGCCTTCATCGACGCTTCAAATTAAGTGAAACCATATAATACTTTTTAAATTAATGTGTGTGTATTATACTAAAAAATATTCAATTTTCGAGAATAAATCAATAGGCCTTAGAAGCCTCTTTGCACTGTGAAATTGTGTTTTTCGCGTTCATGTACTTATATGAATGCTTGCAATATATGAAATAACGCGCTTATACATTAAAAAAAATTATACATCGTGGAAATATACTATTTCAAAGAATTAAATACTGACAAAATCTCAATAAGCTGGATGCAAATGAAGCAGGGATCAAAAATATCAAACAAGTTTTCGCAGTGGACCAGAAAGCTTCGTCGTAAAACAATTGAATTAATAACTTGATTGAAGTATAGTTTGTCTTTACTTAAATTATATGATACCTAATTCTTAAATTATTATTACTTCAAATAATAATATAAGTATTTACCGTACCATTCATTTAACTAATACAAACGTTAACTAAAATTACATTTTATTTACAATACGTAATAAATAAGTAAGCAACACTCATGCTGTCACAAAATTAATTGTAGAAAGAAAGTTACACAACTTCTTTCTTACAAGTGCCTGTCTATTCATACTTGACTCATTCTACAAACAAAAACTTGTAAAAGCTTACATAACGAATGGCGCGCCGTTTCCATTTTTCGATTATACGCGTAAAGTCGTGACATAAAATATACGACGCGACTTTCCGTCACTATAAAATGCGTCCCAAATCGACGATTTCTCGCACTGAGTAGGTTTTCACGCAAACATTTAAACTCTCAAGAAGGAGGTCAGCGAGGCGGGTTTTGCTTTCACAAATACAACAAAATAAATTCATCTCACGTATCGATTGTCCTCGAGCATTCGTGCTCTGCATAACTAAAAGAAAGCGAACTTGCAATACGGGCTCACCCGTGACCACTTTCGTCAAAACGAGCGCCCGACAGCGCTGTCAGTACCACCAGCTGAGCAACGACGCCGCGCCGGCCACTCAAGGCACTTGGGGCAGCGCTCGAGAAACATCGCCGCTGCGCCAGTCACGTCGCGACCACACCCACCAGATAGCCTCTTAATTGCCACCATCAATTATACCCTTCGTACATAATTCTTACATTTACAGACTACTAGATTTATGTCAAACTGTCACTACATGATTATTTTGTGCTATAGATGAGCCGGCACGTCTGCTTGGCGGCTGCCGCCTTCCTGGTAGTACTTTGCGTCGCTGATGCCCAGAGACGTCTAGCGTTACCAGACCCCAGGAGTTGTGCGAACAGTAAGTGCAACTTATGCTATGTTCACAAGTTTACGGTTTTAAGAAACGATACTGATTTGAGTCTCACACGATTTAATAAGTGTATCGAATGCTGCTTTTGTTTTTGTTTATACGGTAAGCCGTATCAGTAAACGGATTCGTAAAAACGCAAAGATGTGAACCTACTGTTATTTGAAGTTTTTTAGTTTCAACTTATAACACTGATATAGGTAAAATGCCTATAACGCTATCAGTGATTCGGTTTCATTATTACATTAAAGTTACCGTCCCTTGATGCCCGTTGTTAAAGTACCTACCTAACCCACATCCAAATCAGCTCAGTAACATATCATACAGGATTTCTTTCGCATTTATAATATTAAAAAGGTTCATAAATATTTTCATGCAGACTCTAACGTCAGTGAAAATCAGGATTCGATAAATCAACAGTTCAAACCAGACTAGTCATTATCAAACATTATATGTATTATAAAGTATGTATTCAATAGGCTTTCAATGTTAGGTGGGACATAAGAGGCTTGCGTTGGCGTGTGCTATTGTGAGTTATCTATCAAAGCACGTCCGCACGAAGTAGACAGCAAAATCTAGAACACGATTTGCACTCCCACGCAACGCTTGCTGATGCAGGATTAACGGAAAATAGTAGTCAGGTATATCATATTACGTTTGAGATTTCTCAGCTGGATATGCCTATATGGATTAATATTGAACTCTAATGAAATCGAGTTAAGAATAAGATGAGTTATATTTGGTCATTAGTATAATTCTACAGCTATTACAAAGCCTTGGAAGATTGAGGATTGAGCGTGGAAAGAGAGTCTTCAAGACCTCGTTACCACTACTTGTCTTTATAATTAATCATTCAACGAACGGATACGAAATTAAGCGAAGAGACTTATCATTTCGCTTAATTTTTAACATCAAGGTCTTAACCTTGATGGTAATAAGATCCACGGATGCAGCAGTGGTTTAAATGTTTACCTCGCCACTGCCAGTACACTGGGTGTTGTGAATTCGAATATCACACGGGATAACATTTTGTGTGATTCTCAAAAAGTTTTCTAGTCTGTATTTTCTTTGTGTCCTTTTTTCAATTTGTCTCAAGGCGCAGTTATGTTAAAAACGAACCCAGGCTACGATAAAACATAAATGGCAAATAATATAAGACGCTGTGACATTATTATTAATCTTACGACGAAATTACTGATTTTATATAGTTTGCCAATTACTTACCCTGTTGTCAGTAATGTGATATGAACATACAATTCGGTTTGGAATACAGTTACTTCTTCCTAAAGCTTACTTCCCAAAGTTTGTATGGAATGTTGCTCCGGGTTTACTCTTTGTGTTCATTTTTTAATGTTTGTTAAGTCCTTCGTCCTTCCTTATACAGAGCATTCCCTACAGCAAATGGTCATTTAAAAAGCTATAATATATAATTTTGAAAATAGCAACAAAAAAAAATTATTGTTTACCTAGACCACAGATAATATTATAGTACTATACTAGTACCTAGACAAAGATAAAACACCTAAGTAATAACATTAATGTGAGGTTTCTACTGACAAATGCTGCGGTCCCGCAACTAAATTATTTGTTAGGCTTAAGTGCATTGAATCAAAATTTATTTATTTGTGTTTTAACGACATGCTACTTATAAATAATAATTAGGTAAATAACTGTTTGTTCATCACGACTTATGTTTTACAAACATTCTTACCAGTAGGTACCTGTCTGTGCGTTTGTGCACGCATCTGTACAAGAGCTGCTCCAGTTTAAAGTTAATTTTCAGTGTCGTATTGAGTTATGCTTGGTTTGGCATTATCTTCTTTATGTTATATTCGAACGGGTATGATTTACGTTAACCATTCGTGCTTGTGAAATCGCAGGTATCGATTTTATTAGAGTATCTACTTAGTACATGCTTGCATAAAATCTGTAATACGCAATTTGTCAACTACAGGGTAAAGAGGTAGATAGTATATAGTAGGTAAGTAGGACAAACTTTAATCTTACAGACACGCCATTTTAATTATATTTTAATTTCCTTAGCTGTAATTGATGCGAAAAGAGGCAACTGCAATCTTGTCAATTACTGGTATTATTTTGTATTACCTAATTCTTCGCACTAAACACCTAGAATATTATTCACTGGCAGATTTCATTTCAATTCCACAAATTACTACAATTTTATGTATGATCACGGTTTACCAGAATACGGCACCAAGGTAGTAACTGGTGGATTACCTTCAACGTGTGTAATGATTCTCCTTTTATGCAATGAGGATCTTTAATCGTTTGGCTCAATGTACATATGTGCCTTGGCACATACATGTTAGTAAATAGGTACTCGATGATCTTTCTCAATACCTACCTAGTACCTGGATTTATAAGTAGATACAGCAACTTAAAATTGGAATAATTAATTACTTACTTACTATTTTATATACTTTTTTGATATATATTCAAAAAAGTTAGTATACAAATCATTTGTTCTTATGGGAAATAAGCGTGTGTTTCGCAACATAGGCCCCGCATCGAAGGCGTGGCGCCTCCCATGCGATGTCATTTGGGAGCGCACTCGCAAGCACAATCGAACGATGTATTCATTGCATACTCTCTCACAAAGCGAACAAAGATTCTTTGTGTTAGATTTATGCGGCTACGTATTACGTACTACATACATACTCCAAAATACCAAGAATAGCTAACACATTGCGCCAGCGTTTTAGATATTTCAAAACAAGAATACCTACCTATTTAAATTTGATGTGGTTATTATTTGCCGTTGAATAATTTTGCAATAAAATATAGTGAAAAGTTGAAATAAGTTTTTGTTTCACGACTTTCTCTCTTCAGAATATGAAATAACAATGCTCGTTTGCATGTAACACACATTCATAGATAAACAATAATTACATGACTATTATGCGCCGCCACGTTTTTAAAGTTTGGACAGTTCCTCTTAGCCCACATCCTCAAAACTTACGTAACCGCACTTCGACGAAAAGTAACGACTATGGAAATATTTACCAATAAGCAAATGTATGATTTTAATTTATCTATCTATTCACGCTCAGCCATTCACCATTACGTAAAGTCACATTCCTAAAATGACGTTATTTTCCGGAAGATACACAAATGGTTCCGGTAGATATAATAGTCCGTGGAGTGATATTATGTCAATATTTCTCTAACTTTAATGCTAGGTACCTATTTGGTAATTGACAGCGTGAAAAATAAATATCACACGTGAGGACTTTCTACTTACGAAAGATCGCTTCATTTAACGACCTGACGATGGGCTCATTTTGATTACATACTCCGTAGTCACAGACGATAATGTCTCACATTAAAGCGAGAGTTTAAATGCCCACGCACAACTTAACGTGTTTAACCTAACTTGCTTTATTAGGCTATTGTACGCAAATTACCCTGATTTAATCAAATAATTTGGCAATGATTTTTGTATAAATTAGAATTTTTGATATGCTTCAGCGGCTTTACCAACCGTATAATTTAGGTAATACTTTACGCAGATATATAACCTTTTAGATGTACAGTTGTAAACAGCTAATCATAATAATAAATATTTATAAAAGACAGGATATGCCGAGGAAACTTACATAATTATATACTTTTGGCACCTAAATACTACTAATGCTACTGCTATGTAACTTACATATACTTTCTTTACTGTTATTTGACGGTAAAAATATTAAGTATAGGTTATTTTGAATATTGCTAGTCAAAACAGCATTTTACTTAAAGTTTTAAAGCGGCAAAATAACATAATATTATGTTGTAAGACTAATTAATGTATCTAATCATCTTTTAGATATAGATACTTATTTCATTACATTTAAAGAAACTTATATTGAATTTATACCATATCTTTTATTAAATTAATAGAAAACTACAAACATCACATGTATTTATTATTACTAGCAGTCGCCCACTGGTCAAAATTCGACCATAGTTAGTTAGTTGGACGTGTGTTATCCGCACTTAGCCCTACAATTGGGCCATTGTGCGTAAGCAACCGACGCGAAATATTGTTCGGTTACTCATACCACCTCAGCTTCACCCAGAAAGATAATAGGGGACAGTACTTTATCGTTTCTGGACTGTTTAAAAGTTTCGTCCATTGGTTACTCACGCTTTTACAATGTAGGAGCACGTGAGCCGGTGTCTCCTCGGTTTCCATGCAGCCTCTACATAAGGGACTGTCAGTGATACCGATTTTAGCAGAGGCCTGTTATTATACCCACTAGGTGGCGTAGGTTTTTCCTTGTGGAACGTAGCAGTTTGCGTAATAGATGTTTGTCTAAGCATGGAAGGGCTTCCTTCATCTGTCTACATTCCTCTGTTTCATTCCACTGTTTTTCGTGTAGTTTCGTGGTTCTATCGCATAACCATGTTTTGAGGTGGCGGAAGGGTATTGGGACAATTGGTTCGGGTCCTACCATTTTGGTGTCCGATCCTCTCTTTGCCGGTTGATCTGCAGCATCATTGCCAGAAGAGTTGCTGTGGCCGCGTATCCACTGCAACGTTACCCGATTTTTTGTTGCAATACTTTGCAGCTCTAGATGACACTCCAAGATGAGTCTACTGTTGAAGCAGTTGCTCTTAAGAGCTTGTAGTACCGCGGCACTATCTAAGATAATGCGTATTGACTTATCGCATATACCCATTGATGTAACCGCTGTTGCAGCCCGGGTGATTCCAACATATTCTGCCTTGAAGATAGTGTTGAGGCTTCCCAGGGTCGTTGAGTAATTGATGTTTAGGTCGTGGGAGAAGATTCCGTGACTCCTGTTCCTGATTTTGTTTTGGATCCATCCGTGTATATTCTCACTTCATGTTGCCAGAGCTATCTTTAGATTCCTCATGAAGTTGGATGTGGTATTTTTTGTCAAAGACGAGTCGTTGTAGGCTTTGTAGTTTGTGTATGACTGTGTATAGAAGAGTGCGGGGCCACCAAACTATGGCGCCATATTATATTATCATGGGGCGTATTATGATCCTGTAGCGCCATAAGGTTGTAGATGGTTTGAGGCCCCATTTTCTTCCTATTAATCTTCTCTGCATTGCCAGAATGTTGTGCATGCTTTGGCTATTTTCGTATTTAGGTGCTTACTCCAGTTCAGATTATGGTCGAGTACTACGCCCAAATATTTTTATTAAATGTATAATATTTTACGCCCAAATTGCGCTAGGGTAAGCTACGTTCCAAATAATTTTGGCATGTTGGTTAACTGACTTTTCCTTTTATGAATGAAAAGAACCAGTTCTATCTTAGTTGGATTCACCGTCAGTTCATGATGGTTACACCATTTTTCCATGATTTTGAGGGCTGATCGCATGCGATTACAGATTATGTTTTCTGAGTCGCCTTTGATCAGAATGGTTATGTCGTCCGCATAGCCGACCGTGTAGTAGCATCTGCTGTTAAGGCGTTCCAACAGGTCATCTACCACGATGTTCCACAGTAGCGGGGAGAGTACTCCTCCTTGGGGACAGCCCTTCGCTACTATGCCTCTCATGGTAGAGTTCACCGTGAATTGTATCGTCCACATCTTTAAAAGTTGATCGATCCAGCCACTAGTGGTTCTATCAAAGCCAAGCGTGCTAAGTGACTGGCTGATGCTGTTGAATTTTGTCTTGTCAAAAGCTCCTTCTAAGTCAATGAAGGCCCCTAGTGAAATTAATTTGTCGGATAGTGCTGTTTCTATTGTTCCTATAATTATCAGAAATTCGACCATAATTGATTTAAATTTTAAGTTTGATCGTTATTAAGGTTTTAGTGTCTATAACTTTACCCTTATAATCACATAATTATCATCGATTATTCATCGATTTCTCCAAGGCTATACAGGTTAATTTACCTATCTTTTTCAAACAAATTGACGATATTGCTAAGCTTGCTACTTTGTCTTCTTTTTTCTATATATATATATATATATATATATATATATATATATATATATATATATATATATATATATATATATATATATATCATAGGCTCAACCTTTTGCTTGCAACTAACATAAATGTAAATTCAGTAAATGTAACAAACTCACTAACCCTTTTGACGTTCATAAGTGTTACTTTGTGACCTAAGTGAATAAATGATTTTTGACTTTGACTTTAACTTTGACTTTCATACTTCTCAATCCGCGCAATTTTCAACTTGATTTTTAATAGATAGCGCGGCCAAAATAGTCAACCTTGTTTGAGACATTGTATTATGTATTACATTGTAGTATGTATATTGACAGCAAATAAGTTTTTATCAATTATTTTAGTACCTATAGAAAAACTTCGTTCGCCACTTGCAACAGCCACTGGTATTGTTAACAGAATACGCAGCGATATCCAAATGTCGGGATTAACTCTTGAAGATTGTGTTATTTAATAAAGTTTAATGTTTCGACAGTAGTTGCCTGACTAATCTTCGAGATAGTGTTGCAAACCTAAAATTTTATCGCACAATAAATCTCCATCAATATCAGATTTAAAATCGACCGTTAACTTTTCTTGCAGTAAAGAACAATGTCGCATTAGTTCTGCTTTATTTTGATAATTTTTTATGTCAAACATGAAACTCCATGTGATAGAAAAGTCTTGCATCTGTTGAAATCTTTCTTCCATAGATATAAGCACGGTGTCCAGAAGAGTATTAAAAATCTTCGCTTTAAACTTTTTCGATCACTTATTGGTTCATCAGTAGCCTCTTCAGCCGGTCTACGTTTGATGCGTCTTTAGTCGTGTTTGTGGTATAAGAAATGGCTGCGTATCAAGTTAAGATGCTAATTCAGATGCTGCTACAATAGCTTGTTTCATTCGCTCTACCTATGTGGACTTTCCCGACTACAAAATGGAAAGACATTTTAACCGAGACTAAATGGGCGTATTAATGGTACCAATTATCTTAATTTTGCTACCTCGCAAATACCTAATAAATAAATAATTCGTAAGTAAGTTATTGATAAATGATAGGTAAAAAACGTACAGATTTTTTAAAAAGGTTTTTGATTTGTTTTTAATCTAACGAGTACTTATGTAAAAAACAAAGATAGAAAGTATGTAAAGAGAGTTGCAATTTATCGCCTGTTGCCTCTATTTCGTTTTACATTATTTAGTGAGAGATACGACAAGCGATAAAATGACAGGTCGTGTTTGTTAGACATAGAATCAAAGAGTAAAGTAAATACTCATACCTACCACGATTCATACTCACTCTTACGAGATAAGTATATAAAAGTTAATACGCTGAGTGTAGTTTTCCTTTAGATCGATAAAAATATGTACCTATTTTAATTAAGTGGTTAAGTTGGGGTGCAGCGAGCGGCGCCCTGTAGTAGCTGGCGCCCCGGGCAACCGCCCCGGTCGCTCCCCCCCCCCCCCCCTCCCCCTAAAGCCGGCACTGTATCTAATAATAAAATTGAATGTTAAATGAGTCTAAATATAAAGAGTTTCTATTTAAAAAGCTGCCTATTTAAAATTAATAACGCCTAAATTGCGGTTCAAGCAGTTAAAATAGTCCAGTAGGTAGTTAATTAACTAGATTCTACATAGTGTTGAGAACTAAGTAGATACCTACACATTTTTAATCTAAAGAAACTTATTTCATTAGACTAATATCCATGACTATCCAGACAATATGGCAAACACATTTCTGATATATAATAATAACAATAACTCTAATAAACGTATATACTTAATTACTTAACTACATAAATTCGCCGCAACGCTTGTGTGAATTAGGACAACGCAAGATGTCGCAAACGGCAAACTTGTGAACGACAAGACGTTTTAGATAAACACCATTTCGAAATGTTAAAGTGACTACCTCGGTACCTAGATCTGTCGTCATTGACTGTTCAATAGGTGACATGCTTTGTTCGAAGTCGTTAGTGGTTTTGTGACTTATACCCGAATATTGCACAATGACAGTTCGTGTTACACATGTTACGCACCTACTTACCCTCATATTGGCTTTTACAGAACTCTCATTTCGTAACTCCGTATAAGCATCTAAATGGTTATCTTTTATTTGTACAGGAGTCCGTCACTCAACGTACCGCGATGCTCGAGGAGTTCTCCACTCATACTTCTTCAGTTGGGAGCATGCACCTACTCGTAACCTGGAGGTGGATTGGCTCGACGCAAGAAACATTTGCCGTCGCCACTGCATGGACGCCGTTTCGCTGGAGACTCCTCAGGTATGTCAAAAATGCTTTTAGATTATGAAAGTAATAGCCAAACTCACTTGAAAAATGCTAAGAAGCCGTAGGAGTCTATCAGATGAATCACGTAACTTGAACACCATTAAGAACAATTGTATCAAGCAAATCTCAGCAAACGTAAAATAGCCTTGAGAGATAATCATCTTCATTTACACACATTATTATGGTCATCTGTCTGACACGCACAACTGGGTCGCTCGTGATAATATGTTCTTTTCCCCACCACAGTTCACCTGCAGATTGTATAGTCAAGGCATTTAGTGTCTTGTTGCAATTTAATTTTAAATAGCAATTTGAAATTATTTCGTAAGGATAAAGTGCTATACCTGTTACAAAAACGTATTTCACAATAATGATGAATCTTGAGAACGGAATGGTAGATACTCAATGTTAATAAAGCATTGTATTGCGAAACGTTTAATGATCATTTCTATCAAGAAATCCGTTGCACTCTTTAGTTTAAACCAAGTAGGTACGATTAGGTTAGTAACTATAGTAGGTAGGTACATGCAAAACGTGATCTTGATTCGTTTCTATTTGGTACTATTAATAAAATTGCAGTACAAAATGTGTGAATTCTTCAGTAGGTACTTAACTTATTGTCAAATCATTCATAGGTTTATCTAATAAAATAATGCGTGCAATCTTGTTATGAAACCTTGAAAACACTTCATATTATGTCTAGCACATTGTTATAATACCTATCTATTGTTAACTTTCATCCGGGTAACTTATCAATGGTAAATACGCAAGTTTTCTCTAAATACTTCCGCTGCGTCGTAAGATGGCAACGAACGCAAACGCCTATTGTTTTGAAAGCAGGCGTAAATGGCTTCTCTTATGTTTACTTTGGTGACTTTTTCTAGACCATTCAATTTAGCAAAAATATGTATGTACGTCCGGAATTCACTTCGGATGATACAATAAAACTACATTCATTGAGTCATTATTCTGCACTCATCAATATTCATTAGGATAGATTGATTCGATTTGTAGAGCGTTGAAGACTTCGCGTGAAAGGGGTGCAATGGCCGAGTGCGTCACGTCGAGTGCGCAGCGTTGATCAGGCCGCAAGTAGCACGTGGCACAAATACCTCCCGCAGCCGTGTTGCCCACTTCTTGTACCGGACATACACAAGACGGACATGGACTTCCCGCCACTGACATTAACATACATAATACCTCGCCTGGTACCTACTCTAATTAACTACCTATGGTGTTGATACAGCTGTTTACTTAGGTAGCTTTTGCCGTTAACAAAAACAACTGCGCTAAAAGTCATTGACCGCAGCCGTGACACTTACTTCCCTTATACGGTAGATAAAGTAGGTGTTTTGCGAGCTCCGCATATTTCACCGGTCATCGGAGGAAACCAGAACGACAATAGCTATCGTGACACAGATACTCATATGTGAACGCGCGATATGGAATGTGCGTGGACACACCTATAACTTCATTTTTAGTCCTCATTTACTATACTGATTTATTATATTTATGATTTATAGGAGAATGAATTCGTGAAACAAAGGATTGCTCGCGGTAACGTTCGCTACATTTGGACTTCTGGCCGCAAGTGCAACTTCGCTGGCTGCGACCGTCCCGACCTTCAGCCTCCCAATGTGAACGGCTGGTTCTGGTCCGGTTCTGGCGCCAAGATTGGATCCACCACACAACGTAACACTGGCGACTGGTCTTACACTGGCGGATACGGTCAACCTCAGCCCGACAACCGTGAAGCCGCACAGGTCAGTCACACTATACAACCTTTATATATGTACATACATATTGAATAGTGAAATCAGCATAGGTAAAGTTGCGATTTCAACGTTGATATAAATAATGCATTCTATGATCATGTTAATGGGCCGTCGGCGTCGCTTTAAAAACTGCTGATTTAAATTATTTCTGTCGTGCAGGGTAACGACGAGTCGTGCTTGGCGATCCTGAACAACTTCTACAACGACGGCATCAAATGGCACGACGTCGCCTGCCACCACGTAAAGCCGTTCGTGTGCGAGGACAGCGACGAGTTGCTCAACTTCGTGCGCTCGCGCAACCCTGGCCTTCGCCTATGAATCCTCAATACTACTGCACTCTCGCCCTCTAGTATTTTAGATGGCTGACATTGTACAAAACAAATTGTCTATCATTATTAAGTTATTTATTAAATTAACAAATTGTTTACAATTTGAATTTTACTCAATGATAGCCATAAATCCCCTAGATGACAAGACGAAACAATGCCGAATATGAACAAAGGATCATTAATAGCTCTCATAGCCTTGAAAGACTACCTGCGATACCTCTTTATCTCAGGTATTGTTCTCTTTTTAACATGACTGGTCCAATTTAAATAAATAGGCAATAATGTTATTGGCCTGCCATTCATTCGATAATCATATATTATTAATACTTATAATTATCATCATTAGTTGTCAGTGTAAATACTAATATCACTTTTAACAGGTTTGTTGGCTTTTTAGTCTAGTAAAGACAACATTTGATGGTGGTGCCTACACTTAGTCATGCGGTTTCATAAATGGCTATCTTTGATTTACTTTCGTCAGTCATCCAGACACGTACCTAAATTATTTCACTCTATAAAATAATGTAAAAAGTATTCTTTCGCACAAATAATATTAGTTTAAGAATTAGACGTAATAAAAAATATACTTAATTGTTAAAAGTATTTTTATTGAAATACCATTGCATAATTCAGTCGTAAAAATAAACAATTTCTAAATAGTCCAAACCTGGAAACATTGAAAAGATAAAGGTGATTTAGCATTTATGCGGGCTTTCAAACAAAAACAACAACTATCAAAGTGAAAACCAACGCGGTTTTTAGTAAAAGTTTAAAAATTTTTACGTTCTGTTTGAAAGCTAGCATCACAAAATTCGTTAAAATTATTGACTGTGATAACAATAGGTCGCCTTAAAGTACTTAACAGAAACATTATAGAAGCTAAGGCAACAATTTCGTTATTTCTTAAATTAGAAAGTTCATGCCAACTGATATATTACTTTGATGTACCTAGTCTAGGCGAAGACGTTTTCTTTTGTAACAATACATACTACACAGAATATAGTACTTTTGTCAAGATGTCAAATGACAACTTGGTCGTCAATATGAAATTACACAACTCATAAACCAAAATATTACAATTTGTTTACAATATTCCAATTATGACAGTTTAAGAAAACGAAACATGCTAAAACCAACTTCATTGTGTTGATGATACAGATGGGGATTGCAAATGTTTGCAACACACATCCACTCAACATAATGGCAGTTGCGCACTCGTAGTTCAAATCCTTAATCTATTAAGTCCTGCGTATTAGATGTTGTTCAAAAAGTAACACAAGTGACATCCTAGCCTTCATGTCCAGTGTTAGACGAGTCTTCATTTATGAAAATACATTGTATGTTCAATATGTTTTGAATGAGAAATAACAGCTTCGCTGCCAGTAATCTTAATATTTTAATTACAATTTAATGCAATTATTAAAAAGGAACCAACTTGTTTTTACAGCGGCTTTAGATATTAGTATAATATATAAATAGTTCACTGCTAATACCTAAGATAGACTGATTATGGATCCATTGTTTATACAATTAATAAACTAAGAACAAATTCACAAGTTGATTGAATTCTCATAACAATACAAGAAAATACATAAAAACAACACAACTATAGGGAAATGGAGGTCAAGACACAATAAAAAATAAAAAAAACCTACTCGATTCAATTCTACGAGCTTATAAACCATGTCATAATCATAATAATTATGAGATAGGTACCTAGAATTAAAACTAGGTTTGTAATCTTAATATAACGAACATAGGTACAACACAAAAAATATCAGTTTCACAATACCACACATCTGTTTGAAACCTCCTTTTATTTTGTGTTGAACTACAAACCAATATTGAACCGTCACATTCGCAACTCAAACAAAAACGTGAGAAATTGAACTTTATGTAATAGATAAATTTTATTACAGGTTCTATTATGATTATGTCTGCTACATAACCTTTAAAATAACATCGATCATTATGTGATGCAAGCTATTAATATTAAAATTTACATAATATGGTCTGCATTATAAATTAATAAGTAATTATCTAAAGAGCGCAAGCTGTTTTATAATGGTACAATGGTAAAATCAATAATCTGTTGACCTCCGGATGTTCGATAGCGATATCAGCAACAGAACTTGTTCACGTTGTCTGTGGTCTAAACTCTGAACCGAATACATGTTATATAGTAACTTTTAAGTGCGTCGCCAGCATCGATTAAATATACCATAGATGCACGATCGTCGCTCGAAAAACGGCCCCAACGAAACTGTGCATAAATCAGTCGTATGCGCTATATTATGCACCTGTACCACTCACTCTTGCGTGCGCTGCCCGTAAGCGAGAGTGAATCGACACCACTACTAAGGTGGAGACTGTACCATATATACTTAGTACGCTTGCGTATCGCGAGTAACACGCTTAGGACGCTTTACATTGACGCGTTTTAACTAAACTGTTACAAAATGTTTCTCAATAGACGTTCAATGGTTATTCCGGTTTATTTCCTGGATTGCATAATAAATGCAGACACTTATAAGTAAGTAGTACTGGTCAGTGCCACATATTAACGCGGTTTTTGTATGAGAATGTGCATCTATGGTATATTTGATCGAAGGTCGCCAGTGTACTAGTTTCTTAGACATTGGCATTTCCCTGACAAGTCGGACTGAAAACAGTCATGAAGAATTTTGAGTTTAAACAACATACTTGGGTGTGCACCAGAATTTTGGGGTGGGTATGGCATGTCTAACCTCACCCTTACATACACCAACAAGCATAGATTCCCGATATGATTACAACAAAGTTCCTGTGTTTTAAGGACATAAAGCGAACGTGAATCTATGTAAACACATTATTACTATCCTTTGCAATTTCATGAGATAAAGATCTTAGATTCCATGGAAAATTACTTGTAGGCATGTATCCTAAGAGTCATTTTCCATTACCAAAATTACAAACACAGCCTTACCTATATTTTATATTATCTATATACACTTAGCTTTAGTCTATCAGTCAGTAAAGCTGGCACATACAGGTAGATAATAACAGCAAACAATCCATTATTAATAGCGACTCAAACTTAACTAAACAATTGTCAATAATGAATTAAAGATTTTTAATTTTCGGTGCAAAATAAACACAATAAATATACACACAAACCACACAAAAATTTAAAAATATTTACAAGTTTTTGAATTACACCTTGTATGCATACGCTAGTCATGTTACTCTTCTTAGGTAAAATTTTCATTTTGTTACAATCACTGATATTCTTAAAATCACAAAGTTTCGTCTACCGTCAATCAAATTAAACTACATCAACATCAGCAACTAAAAATAATGATTTTGTTTTATGAATATTATGAAGACTGAGGTAAATGTTAAACATATAGAGACTTCTATTTCAATGTTAAAATATCTAAAATATGATATATGTATTTAACACATAGATTTTAAATATTATTCTGATAATAATTAAATATCACGATGATAACATGAATCTTGATGATACTACTTGTACATTTGGTAATAACATTTTATAAATACCTAAACACGCCTACATGATCGATAACAATATCACGTCACTCTAATTAAACAGACTCATATAGAGCAAATTGAGTAAAGTAGAATATAAATTAAATTGAATACTATCTAAATTATAGACAATATAGTACTATGATGTAGAACTATAGTGTGTCAGTCTCAAGGCGGTGGAGAGCAGGTGAGCAAGTGAGCAGGAACTAACTGGCCAGGCATTTGACGTCGTCGAGTATGGAGGCGAGCAGGGGTTTGTCTCGGAGCGCGGCGGCGAGTTCGGCGCGGTCCCACTGAAGGCGCAGACGCCGCGCGCGCGCGCTGCCCGCGGTGGGGCCGCCGCCCACGCGTACGGCGCCGCGCGCCTCCAGCAGCGAGCACGCCTGCGCCATCTCGCCACTGTCCAGCGGCGCGATGTTGCGCGCGCCCGCCACCCTGCGACACAATCACGCGTTATTAGTAAACAAACTCAACTGCCAATCCGCGTGATGATTGGGAACAATTTATTGTGCGAGAGAATGCACTTACTTTTTATATACGTCATGCAATTTTCCCATCGTGATATCCTTCACTTTTCCCTTCGTGAGCATTAGCATCAAGCTGCATAGAATCAGTTTCTGTTGCAACGGAAATCCATCGTCCACGTCCGACTCGATCTTTCTAGACCCGCCGTAGACGTCGTTCAGCACGTCGAGGACCTGTTTAAGTTCCACAGTCACCGTGGCGTCCTTCATCATGTCGCCGACGGATCGATTGTCAGAAAATTTTGTTCTCCTCGCGAGTTCTATCACTCGCCGACCGATATCCAAAGCTCTTCTCATATCACCGGATATGGCGGCAATTTTAGCTGATATAAAAATAAAACAAATCATTCATAAATTATTTATAGAATTTAAGATGGTGGTAATTTGCAATAGAAAATAATCTCGCAGTTACAAGTGTCGAAGTCCAGAAGAAGCGGCGTGTTCCATCTCAATCGAGCCCACACGAGGCGTTTAACATCTACTCAATATAGAAATCTTCGTGAAACGTGGAAGTATTTTTAATGCCATGCGTAAAGTTTAACGATGCCGCATCTAATACATATTAATTTATTTCGAATGAACACAAATTACCTGCGAGCATTTGTAAGGCGACAGGAGAAAACACGTTAGTTTTGTCTTCACTGGCGAGCACCTCGGTGAATATGTTGACGATCTGCTCCTTGGTGTAGGGTGCGAAGTGCAGCGTGTGCGGGCGCAGCGCGCAGCGCGCCTGCAGGCGCGGCAGCGCACGCGCTGTCAGGTCCAGCGCGTTGGCCACGCCCACCAGCACCAAGCGCGCGCCCGCCGGCCACGAGAATATCGTGTACAGCACCGACTGCCGCTTGCTGTCCAGCTGGTCTATCTCATCTAGTACTAGAAGTCTGCAATAAATCGTACAATTTTCTTTAATTTTATTTTTAACTAATTCACTCTTACAAATTTTATAAGCATTGAATTTTGATCTTAATTTAGGCAAAAGTTCGTTTAGAAAGTTTGGTAAGGCTAGAGTGGATATTATGAATATTAATAAAAACACATTTACATGAAATCTTAATCTATTGGTTTTGCGAATATTTGAGGGATACAAACGTATTCATAAAACACGTTTTGGTATTCTAAGTTATAAGTTTTACTTATTTTTTGTATAATATATTTCATATTTTTGACATCATCAATTGCGTACTTTAACCTAAAATAATACATATTTACTACATACAAAGATCCTACTCACATCATTTTATGTTTTTTCTTAAGATACTTCTCAATAGCATTGTAACAAGCTTTTTCGGTAGAGCCGGCAGGTTGCAGCTGAAGTTCTTTGCAAATCCTGTTGTATATGCTTGCGGCTGATTTCATCATTGTACAATTTATGTATACTTGTTTGTATCCTTCTCTGAACTGTAAATATAATTTAATTTAGATTAAAAATATATACCTAACCATAAAACATGTTAGTGCCGTATTCATTTTCCGACACAAAAAATATCAATATGGATGTAGGATTATGAAAATAATAAATCTATGCCGAGATTAAGCATGCTTTTATACACATTCCGTAACCTTAACCTACCCTTGTCTCTCGATCGCGTTAGTCTTTAGAGACAGTAGTACATTGTATTAAGGGTTTTCACAGTTCTCACCGCACCTCGACTTTGAGCGTCGGCATGTTTTCCATACATACATTTAAAAGCAGTATTTAGAAGAAATTAATGTCGAACTAATCAACATGTCTTAATGAAAACATGCATGTGATTAAACGTGCCGAAATGCGTCGAGTTACTAAACTTATAGTAGACTTTCGCTTACTTATTTTGAGGGTCCAGCGAAGAAAACTTCGCTTGAGAAGGCGTTCGCTCTACTTAATCATTATTTTGTGCAAGAGCACGAAGCGAATAATTAAATAAACAGATGTAAATTTGCTTTCACGCATAAGCCTTTACTAATTGCATTCAATTGTAATTAATGTTAAACAGATTTACAAAGAAATAGATAAATATTTAAACTTTTATACCTTGGGCAAATGCAATATATAGGACAAACTAGCCGTCTTGCCGGTGCCTGGCTGTCCAGATATGTATAGGGATGCCGACTGTTCCTCTTCTAGGTGCTTTGTTAAAAAGTTTTCTAACCATTCGATCTCTGTCTCTCGACTTGTAAGAGGTTTCATATACATATCACTGAAATTAGATTTTCAACATGTAATTAACACCATAGGTACTAGGGTACTACGTACCTACTGACGCTTCATTTCTCGAAACAATTAACTCGGTTATGAGTAATTTTTTTATGATGTGTAGTTTAAGGAAGGCTTTTGGCTCAAAATACAAGCGTATTTGCGTCTAACAGCTAGTATTATATAAAAATTCATTTACCTGTTGTTAGTAAAATCATTGTCTAAGCTGCTTTTTGATATCTTCAAAGCTGAACAACCTGAAATATATATAATTATTATTAAGTTTTCATAAGTACAGTTACAATAAACATTTTTGGTTTAAAAAGGTTCTAATATGTTTTACCGTCGTCTAAATTATCCTTAAGCTTATTTTGCAAGCGCCTCTTCAAATTTCTTCCTTTATAATTTTTGTCAATGTTAAGTATATCTTCATTTTCATTTGAAACAATTTCATCATGGTCGTCTACATAAACTTTTTTACGAGATCTGAAGGGAATGGTTACCTGAACTCCAGACATCTGTAAAGAAACAATATACCTACTTAGGAAACTACGCCATATAAATAAAATAAAAAAGCATATTGAGTGAATGAATACCTTGTCGATGTGTGTGTGTTGTCGCACACAAGGTTATATAAACGGTGCGAAATGGTGGTTAAGAAATAAAACTAATCAAATTTCAAGTTGGCCAACCAGATATTTATTTTACAACTTAAATTATATTTCCAACATACCTTTTGCGTAAAACATATTTCATTATAAATACATCTAATTATTAAAATTGCTTTGCATCATTAGTTATTATACTGTTATGTTACATTGTTAGATAGAACACTGTTCAAATTAATACAAGGAAAGGACAAATATTATCCTAAGAAACTATGACAAAAGTACATTGTGCAGCCCATACTTTTTAATTGATTTGTCAAATGATGTATACTCAACCACAATTTTCCTAAAAATTAATTGAATACAATTTAGTCACTTTCGATTCGATTTCGATATTGGAAAACCCTCAGCCTATTTTGATCATACATCAGCCCCTTTAGAAAGGTAATACATGGTTGACAAAATATAATTGTGTACATCAAATTGCATTATTGACAGTAATAAATTGATCTAAAAACATATGTTGAAAATAATTAATTACTAAAGCAATACATAAATACATACATACAGTCACGAGCATAAGTATATTACTATGGGCACTTTGGCAATTATATCTGACCCAGGAACGAGTTCAGTAATATCTGTCTGTACGAACGCAGCACAAACATCTGATCGTTCATAGGCATCATATTAAAGTGACAACTTCCCAAAGCAAAAATATGTGCTGTTTACTAATTCTGTGTTTCTGTCAGCATTTGCATTGATTCCTCAGTAACGTGTATATATAGATGGCAAAAATCTGACATAATACTATACCTATATCTTCCATTTTATTTTTCATATTATTTTTGAGATTATAAAATTATTTTTATATTAGATATATTTTGATACTATACTTATATATCGACAAATTAAAAATCAAAATTCAATTATTATATTTTTGTGGGTTTTATATTTTTCATTTGACGCTGCCATGTTTTGGTGGTATAAATTCAGTGGCGTTTGAGATGAGAGATTCATAAATTCATACACTTGTCTTTAAGAAATTTATTGAGTCAACTCAATAAATTTCTTAAAGACAAATAATTGAATAAAATATTATTATAATGTCTTATCATCAAATGAAAAATATAAAACCCACAAACATATAATAATTGAATTTTGATTTTTAATTTGTCGATATATAAGTATAGTATCAAAATCTATCCAATATAAAATAAATAATTTTACTATCTCAAAAATAATATGAAAGATAAAATGGAAGATATAGGTATAGTATTATGTCAGATATTTTTGCCATCTATTTATGCACCTTACTGAGGAATCAATGCAAATGCTGACAGAAACACAAAATTAGTAAACGGCACATATTTTTGCACTCCAAAGGGGTATCACATTATTTTGGAACTAATATCGCCATATATTTTTGCTTTGGGAAGTTGTCACTCTAATATGATGCCTATGAACGATCAGATGTTTGTGCTGCGTTCGTGTAGACAAATATTATTGAACTCTTTCCTTGGACAGATATAATTGCCGATGTGCCCATAGTAATATATTTATGCTCGTGACTGAACATAGATTCACGCCTGTTTCCCAGAGGGGTAGGCAGAGACTAAATAAATGTTTCTTTTTTGCAGCTTTTTACATAATATATTTTTGATAACCATGGCCTAAACAAACAATAAACATAATTTCATCAGATCTAAAAGTAAAAACAATATTGGTCTACAGTTTTCATTTGATCATTTTTATATACAAAACAACTTATCAAACGACAGGAGAGTAAAACAAACCAAGACCATTAAAATTAAGAAGCCTATAACAATTTTTTGTTCAGTAAAGAACTACACAGATGCCAAATGGAATTCATTTGATATTACTTACTAATCAATTTTTCATCAAAAATATTATGCTATAAAACAACAAACTGTAGCATTATTAGTAATTAGTAAATAGTGCATACTAATAGGGAAAATAAATATGGTTTGCTTTAAATCATACTCACGATTATAAAAGAATCATACTTATCTTGTTGTATGTACTTATGCATGAAACAGATGAATTGCATATCACCACAAACATCATCAAAGGATTATAAACTATCTATTGCCGAAGAAGAGAATAAACATTCCTGGTTGTTATAACATTTTGCACTCTAAAATGATGTTAAATGGCAGGTCACTATAGTGACTGCTACCATATGAAATCTTCCAAACACTCAATAGGCGCCTTAGATTCAAGACCAGAGGCGAATATTATACTAGCAAATACGTAATATATTGTGTCATCCAAACATGTCATATTACATAATACAAATGTTATAATTTAACATTGACATTTGACTGGGCTGCGACATGTACATGATATACCTAATACAATATAATAAAATTAAAATAATAAAAGCACTATCACTCGCAAAGTGAACATCACTTGGGTTTCCTGACCCTTACTATGAAAATAGTGGCCATTGAAAATATGTAGTCTACTGTTTCTCCTTATTAAATTCATTTTGAATTTGATGAGCCATATTTGACCTCTTGTACATATCAATTTGTCTTTGAGCCCATGCATTCATTTCCATTTGATGTCTTAATTGCATTATGCTCTGATGATGAGCCATAATATTTTGTGGACGTGTTTGGGACATAAGAAAATCAGCTGAAGGAGTCATATTTGGAGTTGGTTTTAAATTTGTTGGAAGGGGTTGCCTGATACCGGATAGTTTGCTTGCTGCTGGCATAGGCTTGGATAAAGATTTAGAAGGTCCTGGAGATACTTTTGTGTGATCAGTAATTGACGAATTCATACTAGAAATCTGAGTACTTGTTATTTGGTTTGATTGATTAACATTTTGTTCAGCTGTAGAACCGGTTGCCTGTTTTTCTTCAGCAATCACTAATTTTGGAGAAGAGCTAGGAGATCGAGTTTGCGATCTTGGTGAAGGCTGAGCTGTGCTTGGAGATGTATGAGGAGCCATTTGATAACTTGGTGATGCAACAGAAGGGCTAACACTGCTTGTTGTTTTTAAAGAATTAGGCTTATTACTTGGCATATCAAGTCTACTGCTTAACTGTGATCCACCAGGATTCGCTTTATCAGATTTCATTAAATTAATGTTAGGAGCAGATGGGATTCTGAGAGGATTAACACTTGCAGCTAGTGGTCTGTTTGCAATTCCAGGAAAAACATTACTTGGTGGCATACTAAGAGGCATTCCCTTGCTGGGCAGATTTTGTTTCTTCGCCAAATTATCTATTGATTGCATAGTTAACAACTGATTTTGTATATTATGAGGAGTAGATAAATCAAGAGCAGCACTTGGTTTATTTTCAAGAATAGGCATACTGTTGGTACTAGGCTTATTTACTGGTGTATTGGGTTTATTTGCAACATTAAATGATTTTGGCGTAGCTGGAACAAGCTTGGGCACTTGAGCTTTATTCTTAGGCAACTTGCCTTTTTTATCACTTTGCAGACTCTGTAGCTGTTGTTCAAATGTTTGCTGAAATGTAATAGGTGCAGAGAAATTGCCACTTTGTTTGGCTAATTTAGTATCAGCAATAGGCTTTAAATTAGGGATTGGGCCTTTAGCTGAACTTGATGACTCAGATGATTTAGCAGCAGGTTTTGTTGGTGCTGGAGAGGCATCTGATTTACTCGGTTGATTTGATTTAACTTCAGGTGTATTTTCAGGTTTGCCTTGTTTCTTAGTTTCAGTATCTGGTAATTTTAATATTTCTATGTAGTTGTGCACTGGAGGACTTGGAACTTTGTGTGTACTATTACTTACACCAGTTAAGTTTTTATTCACCACGCTCTTCTTAGGGTCAGCAGGTGCAGTTTCAGTAGGATTACGAGCATCTAGTTTTTGGTCAGTTAATGTAATGGATAGTGAAGAAGGAATATTAATGTTGCATGAATTAAATAAAGATTTCAGAGGATCACCAGATGGAGGTGTTCCTGGTGGAGTGCCAAGTGAATTTTTCACCTGGGACAGTATTTTACTTCGGTCACATGTAGGATCACTGTTATTTGCTAAAAGATCCATTCTTACTTTATTAACTGGTTGTACTTTGTTTTGAGATAACTGAGACATGGGAACACTAGGTTTCAAATCTGGCATTTTCTTAACTGTTGTTGGCTTTTGTACTTCAGGTGTCTTTAAATTCGTGGTAGATCCTACAGGTTTAGGTATAGGCAATTTTAGTGGAGAAACAGTCTTCTGTTCTGTTGGAGGTTGCATTGCAGTAGGCATTTCATTAGGTGGTTTGCGTTTAGGAGATGATATACTTGGAGAGCCTGAAACTGTTCTTTTTACACCAGGGCTTTCTTGATGTTTGACAGTTGCAATTTGTTGCTTAGCATCTCTTGTAGGGGCTGACATTGTGGATAGCAAATTCTGTGAAGCTACAGGACTTGCAGAAATTTTAGTAGTCCCTTCACTTTCTTTTCCTTTTGTGACATTATCGACTTTATTGCTTAAATTGGCAGAAAGGGAATTTGTTGTACCTGGTGTGCTTTTAGCAAAATTTGGCAATTTTGCTTTCTCTATTTCTACTCTTAACTTTTTCAGTTCTGGTGTATTGGGTGTTGCCTGATATTTCCGTTTAGATGGCTCTCCCAATTTCTCATCTATTTTTGGTGCAATGGGCTGAGTCTTTGGTGGAGCCTCATTAGTTGCAGGTACCTCATCAGATTTGACAGGTGAAGTTTTAAGAGGCATACAATTGCTTTTCGCAGTAAGCTCAAAAGAATTCAGAAATTGAGATTTCTCAACTTCATCATCATTTTTCTTGGAAGACAAAGGTTCCGAAGTATTTGTCAAGGATTTATTGCCATCCGTTTCATTACTTGATTGTCCAACAATATCACTTAATTTTGCTGTATCATTAACTTGCTTCGTATTATCATCTGGCATTGGACTATCAGTTCCTGATGATGCCTCAGACCCTTGATCATTTAAAAGCAATGCAGGACTACTAGCATTGGTATCTTCAGTTGGTGCTGGACTTGACTTTCTTTCACCAAAAGGACACACTGTCTTCCTATTAATTTCAAAGAGTCTATTCCGAATTGCTACATAGTCTGTAATTTGGTAAAAAAAGCGCATTGGTTCATTTCTCTTCCAGTTATAAATGTATGCAATGTCCATTAGTGTATAGTAATCTGGTAAAGGAACCCGCTTATATAATACATCTATAGCAAATTGAGTGCTATCAATATCAAATTTCATACTCAAAAATTTTTTTAAGTGACTTATGTTAACAACAGCAGGACATTGCAAATATCTCCTTGTTGTTGTTGATCCCGGTTGAGTCTCACTGCTATCTGACGACTTGCTTGATATACTGTCAGTATCTGTGATATCACAATATTCTAAAGAAAAAGATATCACATCTTCTGGGCTGAATATTATCCTTTCAGTGTCTTCACCTCTTTGTTCTGGAGTGGCAGATGCAGCAGGACCCGGCCTAGAGGCATAGAACTGCTGACGGCGTTCCATTTCTTTTTGAAAGAGTCCTGGTACAAGTTTGTAAACTATGTCCTGAAGTGCTTTATCTAATTTTATATTAGGTTTAGCAGAATTGATCATCATTTCGCAAACTGGGCAGTAGCTTTTGGCCTGTAAATGTTTGATGATACAACTCCGGCAAAAAGAGTGCAAACATTCCACAATTGTAGTTGCGTCTATGTAGTAGCCCCGACATAGTGGACATGTAATATGTTCGTTTACTTCACCCAGTAAGGTTCTCTGGGGTACTACCACAGCATTATTCTGCTCTGCCATTTTCACGACTTTTTTATCGGATTGTTTATTAGAAGTAACCATCTTTAGAATGCAGCTTTACTATATAAATAATATATGGGAACACGTAGCTGTTATCGTTACGGCTGATGCCTGATACATAATTTCACGTATTTATTAAGTAACCACAACCACACTATAAACACACTGTTTCTATGTAACTAGACACATTTCAATTATTGTAAAAACAATCAATAACACTACAAAGCAAAATCTTACAACGAAAAGTAGACAACTCAACTTCGCATCGCTAATCGCCATGCGAATGGATCATGTTGGTAACACTGTTTTATTTACTTCTTAGCGAAGGAACTCTGGATATATATAAAACAATAACAAGGACAAAGAAAATTTGAAAAATACTAGATCACTTACTTGCAATTAGAAATCAATTTACTTAATTTCGAAGAATCAGAGTCACACACAGTATCACAGAAAAAATTGGCGCGAATATCTGGAGAGCAACTAGTCAAATGTCAAAAACCCAAAATGTTTAATTTGTAGCGGTTGGTAGTTGGTAGCTATAGCTATGATTACATGTTTTTAAAGTTATAGACTAGGTCAAAACGATAAAACTATGAGTTAATAATTAAAGTACCCACAAAATGTCTGACTTGGTATGTATTTATCTTCTAAAGTTGATTCACAATAAAGATTTTGTTATTTCCATAATATTTATAAAACATAACCCGACTTATTTTAATTTTTTTAAATTATACTAACTCAGTTTTAATTAAACAACGACTAGTGACTTCCAGCTTTTTGCGGTACTAACTAAGATAACGAAGTTAAAAATTATCTTTTCCATAATGTAAATTAAATATATATTTTAGAAGATATATATATATAGCAGAATGAACTTAAATCACGCTCTTCAAAAAAATAATAAATTGTGCGAAGCCGGGGCTCGTCACTAGTAAAGAAATATAAGGCACCCCTAAAAAGAAAACCCATAATTACGACACGATGACAAACTAATAATCAACAATCACTGAATGTAATTACTTTTTTTGATTAGTTTTGAAAATCTGTAATTGTTAATCATAATCTTATTATATTTTGTTCAACTATTAGGTACATAAAATTTTCTTAATATCAATTTTTCAAATATTTATAATCTCACACCTGTGTATCATCGATGGAGTAACTGCTGCCAGATCTTTTAAAGTGACACATATTTGGCACCAAGACTATTGGCGTATAACCAGCTTATTTCCAGATTTCAGGCTACAACTGAGAATTGCTTTATTAAGTAACCGGCAAACACGTTTGCTGACCCGGAGATAGAACCCGTGACCTTATCGTCCACAAACTTAAACAAAATTATTATGGCGGGACCAATGTGGCAGTAAAATCAATGTTTCTTTACATATTACCTACACAGTTTATTACTCTTATTAGTATAATGTCTCGCTCCAAAAGAAAAACATCAACAAAAAACCATTTATTAATTTAGATCACAAATTTTTTTTAGATTTCTTTTTTACATTTACTTGTGTTACTTTCTAGATTCAAGCAATAGGTTGAGCCAATGAGAAGTAAATACCTGCAAGAAACTCACTGCCACTCTATTAAATCGCCAACAAATTATAATTTCAGTAGTATTTCACAACTCATTTCCATGCCTGGCATGAATACGACCAAACAAAACATGATATCCGTTTAAACCAGAGGATCCCAGTCTATTTTTCTCAAAGACCACTTTCAAAATTTAGCTGATTCCGGTGGATCCCCTGCAGCTAAATTTCTACCGTAATCCTTGGCATTCGTATTTATATTGGTGAAGAATCAAACTTTGATCAAATCTCCTTTTTTTAGTAATTCTCTACCGAAAAATCGGTAGATTCGAGACCACTGGTACTGAATATGGAATATGCAAGTTTTTACAACAGTCGCTGAGCTTCTTAAAATATAAACTGCCGACATTGATAGGTGAAGTCAAGCCAACATTTTAGTTCTTCACTATCGAAAGCAAATAAATTTTCGTGGACCCCCACTTACGACTTGTGAACCCCCATTTTTTTGTCACGCCAACGTAGACCTCCGTCGAGTCTTCCGTGGACCCCTGGGGTCCACCTGGACCACTTGGGGAAATAAGGGTTTAAACGCTTCTTTAGCCTGCGTTCTTTCAGGGGGAAAATCCAATTTAATTTATTCATAACTTTTTGAATTATTACATTCGGTAATAGCTGGATATCTTGGTATTGATGGCTATTTAACATAAAGACATATCAAATTAACGCATCACAATATATTCTTTTAGCGGATTGATATATCAACTTATGTTCGCTCACAAAAATAAAAAATACTACTGCCAATATATTGATATATTGGTTTATCAATTTATACTCGCTAACAAAACAAATACGAAACAAATAATCTCAAATTGTACAAAATGTACATTGCTGTTTTAATAAAACAAAGCCATGATTATCTCCTAGATACATCGTTTTTGTAATATACATTTTCTGTGGCGAATTCAAATCTGCATGCATCAGCAAACCAGTTAGTATTATATTATGTATTTCAATTTGTGTTGGAATTCCAACACAAATTGAAATACATAAATCGAATATATTGAGTTATCCTGCTATGGTCGCCTAGTATCGCTTATATTAACTATGATATAATTATGTAAGTATTGCGTTCAAAATCGAATATCTTTAGTTATTAAATTAAATCTATAAAAATCTAGTATAAACAAAGCTGTCACCAAACCTTTGTAAACAAATGCAAAGATGTTTAGTTATTGTTGCACGCACCTAATTTTATGATATTAGTATGAATTATGGAAGGAGTTTCATACTCAATGGTTTATGGAACAATGCGCGGTGCATACGTACTAAAATAAAAATAGCGCGAAGATTGTCATTTTCGCTGTCGCTAATAATGTCATTTCATCGTCAAAACCTCGGACCAATTATCACACAGTCAAAACTGCTCGAACTAACCAAAAAATCTACGTCGAATCCTTTTTCTCTGAAATAATACGCCAAATTATTCCAAGACCAGAACCTCTCTTTTAAACAACACCTTGAAAGATACGTACAATACATGCGACGTTTACCATGCTAAAATTAAAGTAGCAGATGAAGATTGCAAAATTATCATAAAAGCGGCATTAGCTGACAAAGTTAAGCTGGAAAAATGTAAAAACGTTTTTTAAACGTTTTTCATTATAGAATGAAAAACGTTTTAATAAAGACGTTATAATAAAAGAATCTTCAATTAGAGCATTTGCATTTGACCTCCAACAATGCCTGCAACGCCTTATTTAAAAACTTCGGTCTCCTCTTACAAACGCTTTGGTCATTTAATTTAACCATATAATTATGACCTAGGAAACAACTCAACAACCTGTTATAAGTAGGATGAGCTCATAGGAGGTTGAGAAACGAAACAAATTGCATCATATATCATGTTTCAATTATGCCAAAGATTACCACCCGATGTGAAGGAGATCATTTTCTACTCTGACACATGCGGAGAAAAAATAAAAATAGCATCATGGCCTTTGCAATAATCACATATTTCTCATAAGTGGACATGCTCACATGGACTCAGACCACGCAATTCTCAAATCACTTTAATGTTGTCGTAATGACTGAAAGATTCTGCCGATTTTTCAGAAACAAAATCCAAGGGAGGTTCTTTTCCTGTAAAGAAGAATGATGCATCCGATCAAAGATTTCTCTGCCAACCAATTAACTTCAGAAGATCCATTAAATCTTTTTTCTTTCGGCAATGATTGTCAGTGGCTCCTTGGAAATTTCCTTCAATCTAAAAGTTTCATTACCACTCCACGGTATTCCTCGACTTATCCGCAATTAGCGGGGCCGCACGTATCACTTTCACATGCAATCGCGCCGTATGAAACGGCAGGCAACTTCACAAATCTAGCTACCATATTTAGAGAGATATTTTATCCCCACTTATCTACATTACTGTAGACGAAGAACACACAACTGAGAGACCCACATAGAAACACGCATGCCACCTCTCGGACCTGGAGCTTATGGTGGGCAGGCTCCACGAAGCCCACGATCCCCAGGTAAAACTTCATGTTGGCTGTAAGTCGTTCCGCGTCCTCCGGTTCCCGGTTCTGTGGTTGGAGAGAGGGTTTAAGCCCCTTCTCTCCCACTCCGCCCCCTCCTTCATAGAAATAAGTTCCTCATAGAAGGAGGTGACGGCGTTCCACGACCTCTCACTCCGGACCATGGACTGAACCACAGCAGGGGACGAGACGCCAACCATTTCAACTGCCGTGACCGTGCCGTGAGTTACAGCGCTGTGACGCCCAGGCGGGGCAATCCGCCAATGTGTGCAGCGCCGTGTCTACAACAACATTACGGCAGTTGTCGCCGCAGTGGTGACAACTGGGCGTCTCTTGCCGGCCTATGACACGCAGGAACTGGCCCAAGCAACCGTGGGCACTTGGGTAGTCTTTACCTGTGTCAGCCGGAAGGTGAGGACGCCATACCGCCTCTCCAGCCACTCCTCAAAAACGGGACTTACCGCCACGATTGTGGCGCATGTACCCGATGTACGTCGCTCCTCGAACCCCATGTTAGATCTTAACACGAGTTTAGGGGAGATCAAAAATGACTAAAATAATCCTTACATCATCTTAATTAATAAAATTACCCTTTATTTGGTAGGTATGTTTTTCTTACAAAATTAGTGAATAACTAGCTGGTGCACAAATTGATAAGTCTGATAATAAAAATACTGTTATACTTTAAGCGTATTTCTTATTATTATTCGAAAGATCACACAAATTTATCCTTAAATCAATTCAGACATGCAAGTATAACACTTACTCGATTTGTCATAATATGTCAAACTTTAAAATTGCGGCCTTGTAAAATCGCTATTTTGGACATGTTAACATATTCACGCCGGCCACGGATTTATGTTCCAGGTGTTGCAGTCATTATGCCATTTATTACAGACCAAAAAACATTTACAATAATCTGAATGAAGCATTTCAAGTTTAAAGTAATATTTAGTAGTACCTAGTAGGTATGTAATTTTTATTATACTTACACCATCTATGGTGTATATATTATACATATATTACATCTAGTATCGGTAAACTTACACTTTGTGACAGCTAAAAAGGTAGTTCGTAACCGAATGTAATTAAAACAAAATTTATGTTAATACTTGCAATGTTTGTTGGAAAGAAAAGAAAGATACTTTAACATCATACTATATGATACGGACCTACTATGTAACTTAGCTTATTTCTTTTGTTTAAGTTGTGAACATCATTATTCTTATTACATAAATGAATATTCTGTTTCATAAACATAATATTTGTAAATATATATTTGCGATGCAACGGTAAGTAACCTATTTCTTTAAATCGCTCTTTCAGGGAAAAATTATTATAAATCCTACGTACAGTTGCCGGCACGTATCTTGGCAAGGTTTTGGCGTAGTGGGGATAAGTTTGCGCAGATCGACACGGTGCGGGAGGCAGGGTTGACTGAGCAACCAATCACGCGCCCGGAACGATGCTGTCTAGTTCCCCGCGCCTGCGTGATAACCAAAGAGACCCAAAATACGAGTTCTGCGCATCTAACAACTCTTGCTTGCCAAGTTACGTGCCGAAAACTGTACCTACTGAATGCTTTTGAAGGATGATTGAATGAAAATTGTATCAATATTATAAATAGCTATAACAACAAAAACTGTTTTTTGTTGTTATAGCTATTTATAATATTGATACAATTTTCATCCTAGTTAGAACTAGCTACCTTTTTATAACTATAAATACACTCGCGGGCAACTTAATCGAGCCACCCACCACAGCATGTTGAGGTATGAAACCCACGGTGCGCGATGTAGATTCCCACCTCGTCGATATTTCTTGTTTATAAGTTTGGTCCCTCATTAATGGTATACTATCGATTCTAATCCAAATATATTAAATGATTTTTATTTGTTGAAATATCAGATTAAGTATAATTTCTCTGAGGTTAAAGTTATAGCACTTTTTTCCGTAGCATATTAAAAACTATGTATTAATAATTATAAAAATACTAGCATTTGCCCGCGGCTCCGCTCGCGGTAATTTAGAATTTGACAATCAATTCGGGTTGTTCTCTGCTTGTAATAATATAATTCAATCATGATTCGAAAGACACGTGGCGCCATCTATTATCATAAGAACGTTATTGTTGTTTTCCACGGGAATAGTATTTTTTTTTTGGGATGTAAGGTAGCCTATATCCGTTTCTGTACACCTGACAATGTATATGCAAAATTTCAGAATGATCGGTTTAGTGGTTTAGGCGTGAAAAGGTTACAAACAAACAAACTCAATTTTGCTTTTATAATATTAGTTAGGATAGGATTGATAAAAATCCTTAGTTTTACAATTACATCTTATTATGTAATATTAACATACAAGTTACAATAATTATAGATTTGCCCAAAAAAGGTTATAAACTGTGTTTCGAGCGGAAAGTACCCTTTGTTCCCGTTGGGTAACACCAGTTTGTGTCACACTATTACTCAATTGGAAAAAAAATCCCGAAAAGTAACATTGTAAATCCTTGCAACAAGTATGCAACAAGGTTACATATCTGCACGAAATATCTCAAAACAGTTCCAGAACTTCATTGTTTAGGTGAAAATTAAATAAAATCATTCTTATCCAAGATCTTTTAATAAAATTGTTTAGGGGTTACACATTGTTCTATTCCTCAGTTCTATGGTAGAACTAATGGGAGTTTTGTTTTTGTTTTTACAATTAAAGGGCAGCAGAAATTAAAATATTATATAAGATAAATATAAAAAAAAGGAATACAATACAATTATACATTACAGTTTTTAAATGTTAGGTTTTAGTTATGTTACCATACTATCGCATTAGGTTATGAACTTGTAATGATAGATTAATAGTTAGAAATAAATTATACATAGAAACACCCAGACCAAGACGATCATCCATGTCCATGCACACAAATGTTTGACTTGTGCGGGAATCGAACCCGCGATCTCAGGCGTAGGTAATGGACAATATTAATACTCAGACGCTAGCGCAAATCGAAATCCAAACTTGTAAAATATAATATTTGCGCCGAGATAAACTTGCTCAGAAAATAATATACATATATATGTATTGTAAGGATAGAGCACCTCGTTCCGTTCAGCGTGATTGAGACCAAATAACAAATTATACATTATAACGCATTCTCTCTCGACTCGCAGCGTTCAACTTCTAATAAGTTCTAATAGTTCAAAGTCCAAACAGTCTAGGTTGATATGTCGATTTGTGTACTTACATACAATGTTCAGTTCAATAAATTACTACTACTACTACTACATTATAGTATCTTATAAAATAAACTAAAGGTAGAAGTGTAAGTTTTATATGTATTTGAGTAAAAAGTAATAATGCGAAAACATAAACATGGTATACTTTTTTAAATTTTACAGCATCAAATGTCGTATACGATTGCTTGGATGTTTTATAAAATTCACTGTAAGTTTCACTTTGCGTTCTTTATACCGATCGTATATTTACACTATTACAAAAACATATTTTCACTCGTACTCTGCTCGTATCGTTTCTTTATTGATTCAAGTCATTAAAAAGTAGTACAAATTATTGATTGCATATAGCAACATTATACCCCAGCCCCACTGTCATTTACCAGATAAATTGTTCCACTCTTTCTTTTCGTTATACGGAGTCCTTAGCACGACATCGATTCTTGATCGTAAATTATTAGAGCAATCACGTACTCTTTTTGAAGTAGAGAAGTACAACTTCTTTCCTCTAAAACATGAGAGCTAAGGTAATTAAATATTTGTAGCATTTAAATTCGTTTCTGCGTTAATTTTGGATATCATGTATTGTGTGGAACAAAACCGCATTATTAAGTGTTGTGTGTTTACTTGTTCCAGTGGCGTAAGAAGCGCATGCGAAGGCTAAAGCGTAAAAGGAGGAAGATGCGTGCAAGGTCCAAATAGAATGGTATGTAGATTCATTATATCTTATTTTTATGCCGGGCCGGATTAACCTCTAAGTTTTAAGTTAATGTAAATCGACTTGTTAAACGTTGTTCTGCTTGAAAGGAGGTGTTTTTAAATCACACAGCCCATTTAAAAACTAGTCATTTACGTCTGAACATGTGCTATAAGTTTCGAACAATCAATTAAAATTTAACTGTTCTGTAACCTTAATAGCATTCTTCGTCTATCCCGATTTTCTCTAAAGAATTATTTTCATAAATTAACTCCTAGCCCTCTTAAACCATGTTTTGCAGTATGTTCTAGCTAGCAGTAGGTTTTGAATAGTATAAAAAGTTATATACGATTTATCATGAATTAAATTTGATCAAACGTGGTTTGAGGATAGTAACTTAAACACAGCAGTTCGGTCTCATAATCTTGCCATATTCTGTTTTGAGTAGTTCCTCAAGAAAGGTTATCATCAATCTATGCGCGGTTGTTATTTATTATGAGGTTATGTTTATTCGTCACATTGAATAAGATGCACATTGTTCAATAACCTACCAAAATCTTGCCATACTTTGTTGTCAAACATAACATGCTTCTTCTTGTCAAGGTTAGGTTCCAGAAAGCATAAATTTATTAAAATGTTCTCTGTACTATTTGTCAGCAATTTCATAAATTTGAACACATGGCAAAAGGCTTATCTTACAACTTATAATTTTATCTTTTATTATTATTAGGCCACATGTAACTTTTGCCCAATACTTTACACCACATGTGATTAAATTTTGCTATTTATAATGAATGTTAACAAACTTTTGTACTTTCATGAAAACAGTTTATCTTTAATTAACAGTCATGCATGATATTGAATTCATGCTATATAACCTTTTAACCGCTTACGTCGGATTAATCCGACAAATATTTTCGTGTCCATTTCGCCAGCGTCGTATATTGCCGACCAGATACCACAGCTCATTTAATCTGCTTTTTGATTTAATTACGGTGTTATCTATCAAAAAAATGTTTATATTGTGTAAATGGATACTTAATTAAGTAATCACTTACAATTTAATACACTTTAGTCTCATAATTAGAAGTCCTAAAATACGTATTTATTTTCGATTCACTGTGCCGGGCACTGGGGGCACGAAAACTGTTATGAAGTGGAGCGGTTAAAAGGTTAATAATATAAATCAAATTAAACTAAACATTTCATTGATGAAAGAAACCTGCAATGTCTTTTGTCAATGAAATATTTAATTAAATTTCAATTGTATTTAATGAAATAAAATTAATCATTTAACAACTTGAATTATTATTAAGAATAAATAAAAAGCATTGTCTGGTTTCTAGAGGCCGAGTTAGATAAGTGATTAAATTTTAGTTATTGTTGGTTATACTGATTAATAGTGAGCATCCACTTGTATTTAAAAGTATATAACATTAGGTTTATTGCAAGATTTATTTTTACCCCTCCTAGGCAGTCATTCTCTCAATATGAGAGCCATGCAAAGAAATGGGGGGCATATTGAATATGATATCTCCACCCTTATTACACACATTGTGTTAAAAGGACTATTAAATATCACACATTTATAGAAAATAATATATGTAATTTTTATTAAAATACCATTTTGGTTTAAGATCTTATTTATTATAACCAGTGATCGGAATAGGTAGAGCAGAGCTAATGTACCTAAAGTTCAAAGAACAGAGACAAAAAGTGGCAACTTCCTTATGACTAAAAATATTATATTTTTAAACAATTTTAGCTTTTTGTTAAATCTAAACAAAACTAAACTGTATTTGATGATATCCTGTGATTTACAACTGCGAACTCAAAAACCGTTATCCCAAGTACTTTTTTGTTATACCGTTCAGTAACACATTATGGTTTTACTTTGTTAGAGTAGAACAAACAAATTTTAAATGTTGGACCCAGGTGTTTTATTACCTCTTCTAATATTTGCCTACTAATTGTTTATTTCGCTTAACTGTGCTTAACTAAATACATTTAGAATATAGAAATATTTGCTACTAAGAATATACGTAAATAACATAACTATTGCACTAGTGCCTATCTGGCTATTTACCGAGCACCATGTCAAATATAGGTGGTGCAAGATCCTCAGGGAATATACATTTGGAATTTATTCAAAGAAATGGTGGTGTTGTTCTATATCATGCAGGGCATGAATATATTACACTTAGTAATCATATTTAGGGCAGTATTAAATACAGATATTGCATAGTAATTAAAATTAAACTGTATTCTTAATATAATTACTAAGAATATTATGGTTTAGTTTTGTTTAGATATAAAAAACTAATAAATATTAAGTTTATAACAAAAAAGCTAAAATTGTAAAAATATAATATTTTTAGTTGTAAGGAAGACTGCACTTTTTGTCTCTGTTCTTTGAACTTTAAGTACATTAGCTCCACCTATTCCGATCACTGATTACAACATAGTATATTAAACATACCGGTGTTAGAATATATACTATTATAAATAATCATAGATGTTTTTATCTTTTCAGGTACATGGGTGGAATTATTTGTATGTAACAATTAAAACTACTTGTGTGTCAAATAAAAACTAAAAAAATCTTTTCTGTTTTATTTTATACTGGCACCAAATGTTTGTAGGTAAAACTGATTTATTCCAATTTGTATATTTTTTGAATACTGACTAAACTGGATTCCAAAGGGGCATGCCAAGACGCCATAGTAATTTGGGCCCACAGTGCACACCTATAAAGGCTAATGATAATAATAATAAGCAATGCCAATAATTAATTAGCATAATAAGTGATTTACAAGAAACTTGGCATTTTAAAGTTATCAAATCTTATACCCCGTCAATACAATTTATATTAAATGTGTGCTATTGGATCATAAAAAGGTCAGTTTTCACCAAATTTCGAGAAAATATATTCTTTTTGCAAAAGACAAAAATAAAAAACCAAAAACTTGGTTATTTGAATTTTCACATAAATTTTGAGGTTATGTTGAAAAAGTGTAAATACAAAAGTTGTAGATCTTTTTATTACCTACAACTTTGCTATTTAACTTTTTTCCATAGGACTTCTAGTTTTGCCGGAAATCGAGATAAACCGTTTTTTACCCTTACTCCCCCACCCCCCATCCACTTCCCGACCTCAGATCGCCCGTAAATTATTTTTCCTTCAATTTTTGTTATATTATTCTCTTCCTTTTCCAATGTTTCATCCTACTATTATTTTTTTTTGGTTTAATTTCAAAAATTATCGACCCTGGTCTATAACCTTTACAATGGAGTTACAAAACAAGCAATGATATTGATATTTACGTTTTCCGGCGTCATCTATACAAATAAATAATGAAGTGTCTGTAATGTTAAAATAGCAGTTTCTTATCTAATGCATATGAAAGCATATAAGGTACATATACGAAAACATCTATTATTAATTTTTTTCTGTCTGTCTGTTTATTCCGGCTAATCTCCGAAACGGCTGAACCGATTTTGACGGGACTTTCAATGGCAGATAGCTGATGTTAAGGAGTACTTTGATTTTAGAAAAAAATAGGGTTCCGCGGAGACAAACACTTTTTAGTTAAAATCTATGCGAACGATGTCGCAGGTAACAGCTAGTCTTAACTAATATTATAAAAGCGAAAATGAGTTTGTTTGTTTGTTACCTTTTCACGCCTAAACCAGTGAATCGATCATCAGGTTCAGCCGTTTCGGAGATTAGCCGGAAGAAACAGACGGACAAAAATTTTAAAAATAGATGTTTACGTACATACATATAGGTATCTTATATACTTTCTTAAGCATTAGATAAAAAGCTGTTATTTTGACATTACAAACAGACACTTCAATTTTATTTATTTGTATAGATTCCCAAAGATTTGTTGAAAGAAATTTGGGAAAAGGAATATCTGCGGTTTTCTTTTTTCGATTATGGATATAAATGGTAATTTGTCTTTATTTGATAAATGTTTCTTCTGTGCTCTCTCACCTTATAAACATCCTTTTTAACAGACTTCTAAAAAG
Organism: Catocala sponsa; assembly: GCA_963564715.1. Classification (NCBI taxonomy): domain Eukaryota; kingdom Metazoa; phylum Arthropoda; class Insecta; order Lepidoptera; family Erebidae; genus Catocala; species Catocala sponsa. Next base: position 17,246,712 of record OY751331.1, read on the forward strand.
GAGGAGGTTTCTCAATTCGACCTTATATATTTTTTTTTTGTGTGTCCGCGGATAACTCCATCGTTTATAAACTGATTTTGATGGTTATTTTCTTGTTGGAAAGTAGATATCCCAAGGGTGGTCCCATTGGCACCAAGTCAGGATCTGATGATGGAATTCCAGGGAAATCGAGGGCAACCCTCAAATGTTATAGGTAGTAACAATGTTTTTCATATATTTTCTAAAGCTATTGAGACATTTGCGTATGGTCATCATCATTTCATGACGCTGAGCTGATGAAGGAAGGTACAACTCTTTAACAGTTAGGAATTAGGTGATTTCTTGTTCTAGAATAATGTATAGAGACTTGTCGATATCGATAATTGATTTATCTGGAGACAACAGAGTGAGTGCTAGAAACTAGAAGTATTAATATTTTTAACCGACTTTAAGAAAAGGAGGAGGTTGTCAATTCGACGCGTATTTTTAGGTATGTTTGTGAGGTTTTAGGGGTAATCTCTGGATCGACTGAACCGATTTTGAAAATTCTTTCACCGTAGAATCCTACATTATGCCTGATGGACATAGGCTACTTTTACCAAGGGAAAACCTAATTAAACGCGGGCGTAGTCGCGGCGTGGATAACTAGTGTGTAATGAAGTTGCATAAGATATAATTATGATAATACACATTGATTTGATCTTCGGCGTAAATATTTACATTATGTTCTGTAGAACCGTTGACGTCTTTATCCTGATTCATAATGTTCAGTGCTACAGCCTGAACCAGAGCTTGTTGGATGACTTGTTCGGTATGGGCGAATTATTGTTCTACAGATAAATTATGTAGAAGAGGCCTTAACTCTGATTGTTGGCGTAAGAAACAACCTTCAGGTGTTTGGCCCCTTCAATGAGTTCATTTTCACTAGGTACAGTGTGATTGTGACATACAAACAAAGTGTAATCAAAATGCTTCTGTCACTATTTAAAATGTAGTAGCGAGTGCGTAGAACTGCCGCCTGATTTCTGATTCGCATTCTTGTAATATCGCGCAATTGGATGTATTTCGTACTCTCGTTTACTTGATCCCTTAGCTCAACACTACGCTCAACATCACCATTATCATCGTCCTAAAATGTACTCGAAACAGTTTCGTAACGAACGGCAAATTCAGCCAAACTTATTAGATCGAGTCTATGTTCGCGCTGTTCGGTAATCTCATTACTCAACCGTTCTCGAATAACACTGAGACGATGTTCCCGCTGTTCGGCAGTCTCATTCGTCAATCGGTCTCGTATGACATTTAAACGATATTCGCGCTGCTCTGGAGTCTCGTTAGCCAGTCGGTTTCGTAAAATAGGTACTTAAACGATGCTCGCGCTGTTCAGATGACTCGCCACTCAAACGCTCATAAATACGATTGAGTCGACGGGTTCTATCACTTTGCGATTCCTGTGACAATTGAGACTGCATGGGTCCTATCACTTAGCGATTCCTGTGACAATTAAATTGAGAACGTCTGTAATTTTTCATCTGAGATAATCTAGCATGACGTGTCAATGGTGATTCTTGGAAACGAGATAATTATGGCATTCCGTTTGCAATTTTTGGATAAACATTCTTTATTTGCTTCAAACGCTTCCTTGTCTCTCTTTTCCCTCATGCGGGCGGCACCTTTAGTTGTTCTACCCATGATCCTATAAATTAACTAAAAATTGAAAAATAAACAATCTTTTTAAAAAAAAGTAAAGCCGACTTTAATAAAAAAAACATCAGCACTAAAAAACGAAAAATGAATAGACAATTTTTGTCTAAATCTACAGACTTCAAATAGACTAGTAGGTACCTAGCAGGTATAATATGATATACTTTATTTAAATTAATAGTTACGAGATTTAGACAAAAATTGTCTATTTATTTTTCGTTTTTTAGATCTGATGTCTTTTTATTAAAGTCGGTATTACCTTTTTTTTTAAGATTGTTTGTTAAAGCATAAAAATTGATATAGTTGATTGTCCGCATATTATCAGAGGTTGCAAACCGTTTTATGTTTTCATTTCTGTATATTATATGTATATGTATATTCTATCACATACACATCACCATCTAGCCCAAACTAAGCAGAACTTGTACTATGGGTACTAGACAATGGATAAACATACATATATACTTTTTTTTGTAAATACCTATATATTATACATAGAAACACCCAGACCAAGACAAACAATGATTATTTATTATATTTAGCGGCAAACATTGTCACTTATGTCACAGCGGTTACAGGTGGACGTTATATACACTGACTTTTGCAAATGTTTCGATCGTATAGATCATTCCATACTTAAGCAGAAACCGTTACACGCAGGTATACGTGGTAACCTGTATAGATGGTTTTCGTCATATGTTGAGAACAGGATGTGGTTCTGAACGGTTATTAGTAGGCATAGGCAGGTATAGTGCGAATTGAAAACATTCATTCATAGGTATCTGTTATTATCTGTGATTGTTTTAAAATATTTTCAAAGAAAAGTGTAAACTACAACTAAAATCATTCACTTAAAAAATAATGAAAAAGTGCCATAAAAGCAGAATTGCTATCTGTATTTCTTATCTGTAATTGTTTTTTAAGTTTAATTAATGTTTTAAAATTTCTACTGAAGTGATTATTTTACCCGTAAATAAAATTTACTTATGAAACATGTAGTTTTTTTAACACTTGTGTACACATTTGTACTAAATTTGTAACACTATCCTACATATTTAAAGAGATAGCATAATGTACTACGCGGTCGCTTTTATGTAACCACCTAAACATGGTCGGGTTACCACAGTCTTACACTTCCTAATGACTTTTATTTTAATATCTCGTTAATTCTTGTATGTATTACGCTGAAATTTTACAGGTATAAAACTGAACTAACCAACTAATTATTGATATAAAATTTAGTTTATATATCCACATATAGGGTTATCGGTGGCTAAATAATTCCGCGCGCATTGTTACCGTGAACGTGGAGAACTAAATTTCTTTATAATTTGTTAATTACTTACAGGATACTAATGAAACTTCATATAGATTTGAAGGCAGTTACATGCTACAAAATAACGTTTAAAGTAAGGCTTTACAGCTCTTAGTCAAAGTGTTAGGATGTATTGAAGCGTTTTTATATGTAATTAAATAACCTTTAAACGGTGCATTATTTTGTTTTTTTTTTATTGGACAACTAATTATAACTAATTTTAACGAAGTCATGGACAAAAGATGATTAGAATCCGCTTAACCGTTTCAGAGATCCAGCAAACGCACAAGCGTTACTCCAGCAGGATCTCGAATAACTTCGCAGCCGAAGAAAGAACAAATTCGAAATAAGTTGCAACATTTACTTCGTCTAGACAACTAATTATATAACTAATATTTATTTCAATATTCCCATTAAAAAAGAAAATGTCTGGCTGCGGTAACGTTACTAACGTTACCCCAGCAGGAAATGTTTTTGTAAAATAACTAAAAAACTATACGTGCAACAAAATTAAAAATGTGCGCAACAATTATATTCTTAGTGGATTTGCGTGGACCTTTTATAGTGTGCAGTTTGAAACCAAGTACAACATAATGCCAAAAGTTTCACGTACTCCACCTCAGTCTGTGGTGGCTGCCGAGTCTGATGACTCGGAACGATCTAACGTATCGCAACGTATGAAGCGAAGACGGGAATGCCTCTCCCCTGGCAATAGCTTCGACCAGTTTAAAGACGAGATTACTGAAATGCTACGATCTTGGAAGAGTGAACAAGATGCAACATTATCAAAGTTGGTTTCTGATATAGCTGACATGAAAATGCAATTTTTACAAGTTCAGAAGACCAACCTAGAAATTGAGAAGAATATCCAATTTATTAGTGAAAAATATGACGAGCTGATAAACAAAATAGAAGTTATTGAAAAAGAAAGAAACAATCTTAGAGATAAATTCAATAATTTGGAACAAAAAGTTAATGATATTCAATACGGTCCACGTTCAGCAACTATCGAGCTACGAAATATTCCTGAACAGGTAAATGAATCTCATAAAGATTTACAAAACATAATTATGAGCGTTGGAAAAGTCTTAGAAACCGACGTTCAATCGTCCGATTTGCGAGATATCTACCGACTACATGGGAAACTTAACGGTAATAAAACAATTGTGGCTGAATTCACCAATGTCTACACTAAAGACGCACTCATTTCTGCAGCACGAAATTTTAATAAAAATAAGAATATCTCTGAGAAACTACACTCAGAACACCTTGGTTTCGCTGGTCAACGATCTCCTATTTATATAGCTGAATATCTCTCACCAAGCGCAAAAAAGCTTTTTTATCAGGCACGTGCATTTGCCAAAGAAAAGGAATACAAGTTTTGCTGGAATAAAGGAGGAAGAATCTTTTTACGTAAAGAAATTGGTAAACCACTTTGTTTAATAAATTCTGAGAAATGTTTAATCGAACTTAAACTTCAACAATGACTACATTTTGTAATTATGCTAATAGATTTGTACCCGTACTTTGTTCTGCACGATTTATACTTACATCGTTCTCAAAGTCTCTATAAACTTTCAATCTTTATTTTGCATGTTCTAGTATCCATAAGTTTTGAAAAATCACTATACACTATCATAACACTATATATTAATACAAACTCCATTATTCTTAACCCACAATCAAACACTAACACGGTCAATATCATTCATACACAAGTATACAGTACATTCAGGTATATGTATACCTGAATGTGAGCGAGTGTATATATTTGTGTATAAGGCATGTGCCTTATACACAAATATATACACTCGCTCTCTGCACATGTTAGAACTGCAGTTGATTCCATAATTATACAGTTCAAGCGTATCACCTTTGGTGTTTAAATATCTTATATTTTAATAATGGTTAATCTAAATCAGTTAAATTCAGATATTGACTCGTTCAATATCTCATCTTCATATAGTTGTCAACCTGATAAATGTGCACAAATATTAGACACAACAAACAAGCAGTCTTTAAAAATAATACATTTAAATATACGCAGCATTAATAAGAACTTTAACAGTTTTCATGCACTTTTAGCCAGTATTAAAATAAACTACGATATTATACTTCTATCCGAATGCTGGTTAAAACGGGGCTATCCGCTGCCGGTTCTTCCTTAAGATGCTGCTATATTCCTTGATATAGCAGCTTTTACACAAAATTTGTAAGCAATCAGAATGACAGGCTTGTTCTCTACGTTAGGAATAACATCACGTGCTCAGTCAGCGAACCCGTGTTCATTGACGGAAATTGTCTTATTTGTAAGCTCAATAACAACATAGTGTTTGTCGGAATATACCGCTCGCCATCTTATAAAAATTTAGACAATTTTTTAAACAGTCTTGATGGCGTTCTCGTTTCAATAAAAGCCTATGCGGATATAATTCTAGCGGGAGATATGAACATTGATATTAATGCTGGCAACATTAATACCCGACAATCCAACGAATACTTAACTCTGGCCGCTACTCATTGTCTAATGCCCACACATTTGTTTCCTACTAGGCTAGATAATTGCTTAGACCATATCTTACTCAAGACTAACAATAGGGCGACTACCATAGTAGTAGAAACAAGTGTGACAGACCATTATCCAGTGATGTTGTGTCTGAATCTTGGAAAGGTCCGAGATAAGTCTAACGCCTATAATACGTTTGTGAATTACGCAGAAATAAGACACGCCATTGAAAATACAGACTTTGGGCAGGTATTATGGACTACGGACGCAAATCGCGCATGTAATGTATTCATTAGCATTCTTTCGTCAATAATAAAACTTAACACCAGAGTTTTAAAGGTTTCATCTAAATGTCGTATTATAAAACCGTGGATTACGGACGGTCTATTGCTTTGTATTCGCAACCATGATCAGATGCATATTAAACTTCGAAAGTTTCCGGACAATATAGTTCTAAAAGTTACTTATGTTCGATATCGTAATTTTTGTAATGAGTTGCTACGTAGACTCAAAATAGCGTATGAGTAACGTGAATTTTCAAAAGCTGAAGGCAGCCCCAAAGCCACTTGGGATACTATCCGTAAGATCACGAATACGCAGCAGGATAAACGTATAGCATTGGAACTACTTAAAACCGAAAATATCCCTAATCAATCGGTAAATTACGTGAATTCTTATTTTGCTGGGATTGGTGGTGACTTGGCTAATAGAATTTTATCATCAGGTCATATTCATAATCGAACCTCGGTATTACAGGACAGCTCATCGCCAGTCAATTCTTTAGTTATATTACACGTTGACGAAACTGAAATAGAACGTATTATAATAAATCTACGCGAAAACTGTGCAGTGGGTTGGGATGGCATCTCCTCAAAAATATTAAAATCCTCATTGGCCACTTTAGTACCTGTAATTACCTACATCTGCAATCTGTCAATAGATACTGGTATCTTTCCTTCAGCTCTGAAAAAAGCTGTTATAACTCCGGTATACAAGAGTGGAAATAGAGACAGTGTAAACAACTACAGGCCAATATCGGTACTACCTGCACTTTCTAAAGTTCTAGAAAGAGTTCTAAATAACATATTAGTTAATTTCCTACAACAAAATGAGATTATCTCGGCAAACCAATTTGGTTTTCGCGTGGGAGTGTCTACGGATGATGCTATGATAAGTCTTACTGACTCTATAGTAAAAAATATAGATAATAAGCGCAAATGTGTTGGGATATTCTTAGATCTATCAAAAGCCTTTGACACTGTCTCTGTGCCTATTCTTGTATCAAAACTGGAAAAAGTCGGAGTGAGAGGTATGGCCTTGGACATTTTCAAAGATTACCTGACTGGACGCACGCAGTGTGTAAAGATAGGTGGTTTTACCAGCGGAGATAAATCGCTCCTGTATGGTGTGCCACAGGGCAGTATTTTGGGCCCAACTCTCTTTCAAATATATGTAAACCAACTTTGTCAACTAAAACTGCCAAACTGCGAGGTGATTGCATATGCAGATGATACCGCTTTAATAATATCTGGTAAAGATTGGGCTGAAACTAAAAGTAATGCTGAAGCAGGGCTCAGAGGAGTAATGGATTGGCTTTACAGAAATCTTCTTACAATTAACCTAAAAAAAACAAAGTTTATGACTTTTTCAAATTCGGCATCGTATGGTCCACCGCAAAATTTCGTTCTGAGAGCACATGCGTGTCACTTTGTTACTCTTAGAAATGATTGTTCATGCGTTACATTGTCTCGAACCACTGAAATTAAATATCTAGGGGTGCAGATAGATCAATGTCTAACCTGGCAACCACATATAAAATCACTCGCTTCTAGAATAAGAAAAATAATCTACATCTTTAAAAAATTGTGTCAATCAGCAAATGCACACACGCTAAAGATGGTCTACCTTACACTATGTCAATCTCTTCTAACATACTGTGCTGTGGAATGGGGAGGAGCATCAAAGACTGTATTTGTGGAACTCGAAAGAGCCCAAAGGGCAGTACTGAAGGTTATGGCATCGAAACCGTTTCGATACCCTACTACCGACCTCTACAAAGAATGCCAAGTTCTTACTGTTCGGCAACTTTACATCCTTCGCACTGTATTAAGAAAGCATAAGACGTTGAAATATAGACCGGAACAATTAAAAGATAAACGCAAAAGCCATATTGTTTGTAAAGTAGTAAAGCACAGAACGACTGCCGCGAGCCACCAATACTATGTCTTGAATGCACGCCTATACAATAAAGTCCATAAAACCTTGAATATTCACTCACTGATTTACAGGGAAGTCAAATTTAAGGTGACAAAATGGTTGATGTCACTTGACTATGCCTGCACTGAAACTCTTTTAAACAGTATGTTTTGCACACAATGACCCATTTCAACATCACTCTCCCAATACAAATTAAACAAACACACACGCGAGTCTACATACCCTAACATTTAAATATATACATAAACGCACACGCACATACACACACGCGGGAATACACATACTCACATATCTACACCCACCCACACATATACACACACACACACCCGCCCAGACACACACACACACACACACACACACACTGAATTAATATAGATTCTGTATCTTAACAAAATTTTAAGTGCTATGTATGCTTCGGAGGAACACTGACTCCCACAATACAGGTTATTACCTAGTTTGGGAAGCAGCGGTTTTAACATTTTGTTATTAATTTGCCAGTTTATATGTACCTTTTAAGAATCTATGTACATTGTGCCTTATCTGGTATGGAAATAAATTATTATTATTATTAATTACAGAAGCTAGGCAACTAATTATCTATAAAATTTAAATGACTATTTTCGACATTATTTTGCTGGGGTAACGCACACGTTTTGGACACTACGAAGATAAGTAGGTGGCAAACATCCAACTCTTAGTTTGAAATTTTAAATTAATAAATCGAAGTCACATGATACTAATAAATCAATAAATATTATTATGAAACAATAGCAATATAATTGTAATTTTTATTATATAACTAAAAATATTCGACAATTCATGTTTGACCAGTGACATCTATCGTGTTAAATTGCATAATATTAAGGAACCGAATAGGAATAGTTCTTAATTTGTCCGCTTTTGCACTGCAATCGCCTGTCAAATGTAGACAGCTATTGAAAGAAGATTGACGTTGCGAAAAACTATATTTCTACCATTCGGTTACAATACGAGAAATTTTTTTTATAAGATGTACATATTTTGGTGGTTATTAAAATGTATTAAAATAAAGTATAGGACTTATATATTCTATTATCGCATTACTAAATTTCCTAGTATCAATTTGAATTTGTAAGTCACAGAACTCATAAGCTAAATTCTACTAATAATATAATAATAATAATAAAAATAATTTATTTTCACACCACAATACAATTGAAGTAGGTACATTTGATATCATACATAAATTTAGTTGACGTAGAAGTACTGTGGGAGACTGGTGCCTAAAGTAGATGGAGAGTCTGTGTTTCAGGACACCAGGTCCCCACCTCACGGACAAGTTGCATTAAAAAATAATAATCAAAAAATACGAACAAATACAAGTTACTGGTGCGGTATACATTTTTCTTTTTTTTATGTTTTACATTATAATTATAATTGTATTATATATATTGTTAGTATGAATGTTATTTGGTGTACACAAGTTGTGTGTTTGTGTGAGAGGGTGTGTGAGTAGTGTGTGTGTGTGTGTTTGTATGTGTATACATAGATACATATTTTATATGGTCACGAATTTGTATGAGTTATGCCAGTACAGATAATATATTTTCCGTATCCTCATAGCTCAAGCCCTGCAGCCAACAGCTTACCTTCATTTTGCACTTTATTTTGGTGAGGTGGTATATTGAAAGTGTCTTGTTTACTTTATTATAATGGTAGCCACCAAGGAAGCAAAAGAAGCGATTACAAAACATGGTGCGTTGCTTTTGTTGCCGATTGACAGGGTTAAATCGCCTTTTATTCCGCGACAAAACCGGGTTAAAGCTTAGGAGTCCATGCTGCTTTAGAATCGTCTGCAATATAAATAGTTGTCGTACTGTTAGGACCCTTGCTTCTTTATACAAGAGCGTTGTTGCATACCGAAATGGTCGGCAATAAGACACTTTCAATATGACCCTTTGCGCACGTTCAATTTCCAAAATTGTGTGTTTTGGAGCGCCACCCCAGGACGTGATGCAGTATACTAGTAACGACTGTACAAGAGCATAGTAAACTGATTTTCTTAATCTTTCGTCTGCTATATGTCGCAAGGTTTTAAAGACATATATCAATTTACGCAGTCTATTACTAAGAGTACTGATGTGCTTATGGAATCTTAGGGTATTGTCTATTATTACACCTAGGTATTTTATATCATCTGTATGGTCTATGTGACTGCAGGAGCATGTATTAATATTTTGTTTGGAACATGAGTGGGCTACAATGGAGTACGATGACGGTGTTAGTGTGGTATGTAAGTTATGTTTTAAAGAAAATGTCATGCATTTGGTTTTTCCCGTGTTTAAGGTGAGGACATTATTATGAAGCCACTCTGTTACAACGTTAAATCCTGACTGGGCAAATGCATACACCTCACGCCATGAGCCAGCACTAAACAGCAAAGCAGTATCGTCAGCGAAGGTTATTATCTTACCTTTCGGGATGGTAAGCAAGCATATTTCGTTGATGTAAATGAGAAAGAGCGTTGGACCTAGCACGCTGCCTTGTGGCACGCCGTAGCTTACGGTACACTCATCGCTCAAAACATCACCAATTTTGACGGAGTGGGTTCGCTGACTTAGATAGTCCTCAAAAAGTTTTAACTGGACACCCCTGATTCCTACTTTTTCCATCTTGCCCATTAAAATGGGAACAGAAACCGTGTCAAATGCTTTGGCAGGGTCTATAAAAATTCCCAGGACCTTTTGCCCACCATCCAAGTTTGATACAACATAATTAGTCAGATCATGGACAGCATCAGATGTGGATTTACCAACTCTGAATCTATATTGTGTAGGTGATAGAATGTTGAATTTTTCTAATTAATCCACGAGCCTGCTGTTCATGATCTTCTCTAATATCTTGGATAGAGCAGGGAGCACTGCTATAGGCCTGTAGTTGGTGACATGACTTCTGTCCCCATCCTTAAAGATGGGATGAATTATTGATTTTTTAATAGCGAGATTACAGATATATGTTAATAGGTAGTGTTTTAGTTTAACTGGTAGGATGGCTGTGACGTATCTACTTACGAATGAAAATAGTTCCATGTTTAAAAAAGAGGGCGACTATGTCGAAGTTTTTCTTCAATGTAGGCAAGATTCCGACCCATGCCCATGTGCTCAGGTGTAGCCGCAGCTTAAGTCAGAATAAGTGCGATAGGTTATTCACCGTAAAACAGGCTTGGTAAATTGAATGTGTTTTCGAGCTATATAGTGTCTGCTTGCTAATATTAAATCGGCCTAGAAAATATTATTTAAATACAAACAAAAGCGCACGCGTACTTGATTTTTTAAGGAAGATGATGTTTTCATAATATTGATCAAAAGTTCATTGAAATTAAACAAACTTTACACGAATTTTTTCGCGTTGTTTATTTTTTATAAAACTCTATTATTACCTAATTTTGAAACTTGAAACTACTACTGTTAAACACTTTTACTAGGCACTGTTTACTTCAATTTAAGCTATTTATATTATTATACAACTATTTAGATTTAATTTAACACTTTCCCCGACGCCGACGACGTTTCGGTTGCTTTTCAGCAGCCATGGTCACGGTCATGTATTTTTATCATTGTAGAAACAAAAAATATATGTATATTTGCGTTATTATCTAGCTAGACATAAAACATTATTATACATTATATTTTAGATACCTATTTAAGTTTATGTTTCTGTTCTGTTTAAAATTGATTTTGATTTTAGGATTATAAAAATATAGTGATTTATGATTTGCATTATATAAAGTACTGTGTTCTTGATAAGTGTTCTTATTTACTAAAAGTGTAAATGTATAAAAATTTGCATGCTGTTTAAATATAGCGAATTGTGCTCAGCGCCTATAATTATGTACTTACCACCTACTTTTGTAACTACCACATTTTACGCAAATAAAATATTATTATTATTATTACTCAACTTATGTGTGATTTTATCCTAAAGATTTAAGTAATTAGGTAAGGTAATTAATATAATTTGTGTAAGACAGAATTTTTTAATAAAATGTTTTAATTATGCTCATTTCATTATTTATTTTTACTAACCTGACCAACCACAGAACTTCTTTGTTCGCGACTGTACTAACGAAAGAAACATATTATACTGCTCATTTAAGATGGTGAGGCTTATATTATTATATGGTGCGGTCACTTTTACGTAGCCTTTATAATTTGGCCGGCTTATAGAAGAATTGCTGACACATTCTTTTTGTTGATATAACTTTTATAATAGTAGTAATTTAAAGCTGAAATTAACAGGATTGTTTATTGATGAAACTTTTAATTAGTTTATAGTACTCCATGTTTCCTTGTTTTACGGGAACTGCGTATTCGATCATTTAAATCTGATTATATAAAATGTAATTAAATTTCTTTGTATCTTCATATTGCGTAGAGTTGCATAATCTAAATTACTGTCGTTATAAAGGTGTACCAAGGGTAGGTACATGATACAGCTTTTTATTTAATTGGTTTACTTGCAAATCCGTTTCTTTCTAAATTTCGGCACCATTTAATTACATTGGTATTTATCAAACAAATCAAAAACTAATGTTTGAACAAATTTGAACAAATTAAGGTCAATTATTGGTATTTTTTCAAACTTCTATGTTGAGCAGTTTTTGAGATCTGAACAATCCCAAAACGTTACCGCAGCAAAACCTTAAATAACTTTAGAACCACAACACACACAAATTTTACTGTTCACAAACATATTTTAATACGCAACAAAAGCTATCTATTCATGCATTTAATTCCGGGCTGAAACGTTTTTATGAAAAAAAAAATTGCCAATGTAATGTTTCAAACATTACTGCAGCAAAATCTGTTTTTCTCAAATAACTTTAAAACTACCACTTGAACAAATTTTGCCATTAGTGAACAAATTAATATTCACGATGAACTAATTAGTTGCTATACTCTCACCTCTCTAAAGCATATAAACATTTTGCTGCGGTAATGCACACGTATAAAACTGAACTAATCAACTAACTATTGATATAACATTCAATTTATATATCCACATACAGGGTTATCGGTGGCCAAATAATTCCGCGCGCATTGTGACCGTGAACGTGGAGAACTAAATTTCGTCATAATTTGTTACTTACAAGCTATAAAACACAGCTGTTATTAAATTACAGCTCTTATTCGAAGTGTTAGGACGTATTGAAGCATTTTATATTTAATTAAATAACCTTTAAACTGTGCATTATTTTTATTTTTTATTGCACAACTAATTATAACTAATTCTTACGTTTATACGTACTATCCTAAGTCATGTACAAAAGATGTTTAGAATCCGCTTAACCGTTTCAGAGATCCATCAAACGCACAAGCGTTACTCCAGCAGGATCTCGAATAACTTCGCAGCCGAAGAAAGAACAAATACAAAATATGTTGCAACATTTACCTCGTCTAGACAACTAATTATATAGCTAATATTATTATATTCCCATTAAAAAAGAAAATGTCTGGCTGTGGTAACCTTACTAACCTTACCCCAGCAGGAAATGTTTTTGTGAAATAACTAAAAATCTACACGTGCATCAAATTTAATATAAAATGTGCGCAACAATTACAGAACCTGGGCAACTAATTATTTATTTATAACATTTAAATTACTATTTTCGACATTATTTTGCTGGGATAAAGCACACTAATTCGTAAACAGATTTCCAGTTTTCGATGGTGGCTGTGCCAAGATGAGCCATACTACGTATTGCTGATATAAAAGTGGAGGCATAGGTACATGGTCGTTTGATAGATGCTCCCATTTAACGGCCTTTTCGCCTTTTGCTATTGAGAATAAGATTTTTAACGGTCTTATCTATTAAAGCGGTTAATTTGAAAAATCTTAACACCGAGTAAAAACAATGTGTCGAATTTATATGCAATATTGGTACGAATCTGTCAGGGCAGTAGCGAATCGAAACATAAAATTGGTGAATGTCAGCCATTTTCTAAATGGTAGGTACCTACCTATATTTCGCATAATTTTGTCTTAACCCTTTTTAAAAGGTCGGCATCAGGGGCAGGTACGGTATTCGGGGCATCCACCCTATGTAGTTTTTATTATTTATATTTTCAATCTATGATTTATTTTTTATTCTAAAATATCTGTAGGTACCTATTTATTATGTATCTGTTACCAAATTAGTTATTTTGATATATTTATGTTTAGACAAATTTTATTTTATTTAATGAGAATATAAATCCCTTTCGAACCTAATGATGGTTCGTCTTACCGGAATCAAGTGGGACAAAGCTGTTTTGTGTAGACCTGTTCATAACATAATTTCATCAGATTTTCCTAAATACCATCCTCAACCATGGAAATTAATGGTAAGTAAGTCAATCTAGTTTCTAGATAGGTAACTTAGTAAGATTTCCTTAGTATTTATTCTGCTCAGACTAACCACGGCATTAATTATACGTACCTACGATTAGGAGACGTGGATATATATCGTTCTAATAAATCTGTAGGTATGTATGTACCTATACTTATATATTATTATCATTCCTATCTCCTGGATATTACAGGAAGGTAAAGCAAACATGGCATGGTTGTTATCGTACGAATACCAAAGAATGTGGTTTGAAGAGAGAGAGGCTTGGAAAAAGCGAATGTATCCTGAAAATATAACCGTCAATATTGATATTGTCAAACGATACGTAATGAGCTTTAAAAACAATAATGAAACAGCTAAGCCTCCGGAAAAGAAGCTTTTTAAAATGAAAAAGTACGTATAGCGATTCATAATTGTGTAGGTACAATTTACTCTATTTATAACAAAAATAACTATCCGAAACATTTCGAGATAAAGTTTGGCTTGAAGCAAGTAGGTAGTTTTCGAAGATTTACTGAAAGAATGTGGTTAGGTACTTACCCAACTAATAATAAGGATATTAGGTATGTAACAGTGTGATGCATCGATTGTTATCGATGTTTATTTTCAGATTTCAAGGTATTGGCGGCAAAACTTCTAATAAACGCCACACACCAGGTGGGGATAAGGAAACAAATTTTGAGAAGGCAACAGCAATTGAGAAGTGACGCTATTATTTGAATGATAATCAAGAATCTGTGAAACTCACCGAAAATTTCAATTAGTTTAAATTATTGGCTTATCCACATAGGTACCTATACTTACACAATAAAAATACATAAAAACTAAACATTGTTCATTTATATAAGCATGCTACAATATTGTACCTGGTGTGCAAAACTTCTTTGTTTCGTTTTCTCTCTTTACCCTTTTCACAGGTGATGGCACAATTGCATTTTGCTCAATAGAGCAGTAATATACTTACTCAAATGGTAACGTTTTTGTGTGAGTTACCGCAGCAAAGTGTTGAAAAATTTTGTGCTTTAGAGAGGTGAGAGTATGGCAAATAATTAGTCCATCGTGAAGAGTAATTTGTTCACTAATAGCAAAATTTGTTCATGTGGTAGTTTTAAAGTTATTTGAGAAAAACAGATTTTGCTGGGGTAACGTTTTCGGATTGTCCAGATCTCAAAAACGGCTCAACATAGAAGTTTAAAATACCAATGCAAATAATGTGTTTTTCTCGAATAACTTTAAAACTACCACTTGAACAAATTTTGGTATTAGTGAACAAATTACTCTTCACGATGGACTAATTATTTGCCATACTCTCACCTCTCTAAAGCACAAAATTTTTCAACATTTTGCTGCGGTAACGCACACAACGTTTTTCGAGATTGGTAGTTCGCTTTGCGCGAGTCACCTAGTACAAAACTAAACCAGATATTTTGAATGTAATTTATTTCGGACTTTCGTCGCGCAATCTTTTTTCTTGCTGTAACATTTTTCTTTTATATAAGGAGTTGAAGTGAAATAAAACGTATCTAGTTATCAGGATTTTTATTTATAGGTATGCCATTATTATGAGTTTAATGAACAAGATTAACTACTGAGTGTCCACAAATCTAGGTTTGTTATAGTTATAAGTTGGTACTATGTAATTAAGTATAAACGTTAGAATTCTACCCAATTGAACACAGAGAAATATCCTAAAATGATGGATAAACAAATCACACATTATATTCTTCATATCTACAAGAGTATTATAGTAAATATGTTCATTAGGTACTGCTTTATTACGAAACAATTATTTAATAACATCTTGTCCCTAGACGTAAAAAATACAGCAATGCATTTTTGGTTTAAGACACCTAAATCTATCTATTAATTCACATTACAGTACAAGCTATTACATTTATATAAATAATAAAAACACATACATCGTTCTATAATATTGGCGATTGTTTGGCAGGTTGTTGTCATTTGGATATAATAAAATTAAGTTTCCTTTTTATTAATTTTGCCATGGTTATCTCTGGTTACCTCCTAGGGGCGATTTCATTTTAAGATTCCGAGGTAGTTGTAGTTATTTTCTAGTTTTATTCATTATTAAATTACATATAGCGCAAGATCACACTCTTCACATGTGGGGCTAACAATCAAAAATTACTTAACCAAATCAGTCATTATATTATAATAATTAGGTACTAACGGTCTGAGCGCATGGAAAATTATGCAGTTTAGTCACTAGCAGATATTATATCATGTGCCAGACAAAAGGTGTTGTGATATTTTTGACAAGATTATGCATTTGAAGAAGCTTGCAACAAATTGAATGAGGTGAAAAATAAAACAATTTTTTTGCCAAATCCAATCACACTTTTAGATACATTATTTTAATGTGGAATGATGTATATCTGATTAGCTAGAACTATTATGTTTTCAATTCTATAAAGTACCTACACATACAAATTAATTTATGTATAACATTAACCATTAAATGTTTTGTTGTTTGTCGAAATTACTTTTTAAATAGGACATGTGACAAAATTAACCAAACTGAAAGCTAAAAGCAGTTCCTGGGAAACCACCACCTGAATGAAAATCGAAATGCTGTCCTCCACCACGATTGCAGAATGTTTGGAATATCACATTGGGGTCGATATCTGAAAGAGAAAATATTTATTAATTAAAAATTCCTATTTTTGATATGGTCTTAGATGTCACTACTTTTAGACCAATCTCTAATCGCTCTTAGCCTGAAAAACACTCACTGCATGGCTTTAGGAATTGAACTCAGAACTTTGCAATTGGTCGTTGCATAATCCTAAGTGCATAAAAGCTTTTGCTATTAGACCAACAATAATTTATTATTATTTTGAGCATAACTAAGCATTTTAATTTTATTCATCAATGAATAATGTATTTTTTTTTTAAAGATAACTTCTGCATTTGAATCGGTTCCTGTATCGTGGAGTCTGTACAAACATACAATTAATTATATATATTAACGAGCACTAAGGACCCAGATTTGGAACAATCCTTTATGGTGCACACGAATAATGAGCGCTTGAATTTACGGCTAGAGGTGCTAGTGGATGGTATCTCAACAGTAACTGTTAAAACCGACGATTATTACCACCAAATACAACAGCATCTATATTCACCGGTACATCTATCGAGTTTATCGAACATTGTGACCGATATGTTTTTAACTAATACCAAAAATATTAAGGTATAAACTCAGTACAAAAAATTTAACTCGGTTTGACAAAATCTTTACGAATGTGCGAACATGTGCTCCACAATATTAAACAACGTGTCCCAAAATTCAACGATAAGCGGGCACCAAAAGGTGTACCTACTTATGACTACTCGAGAAAAAAAAGCGAAATCCTTAAAAAATGGACACTCCTTGTTATATTTTTTAGTACCATTGCTCACAATTTTACAAATACTTGTTTGTTTTTGTATTGGCAACGTAAGTAGCACTAATATCCATCACAACCGTTATAAATCCCAGAATGCCTGTAGTTTTTACACAAAAATCAACCAAAATTATGTTTTTTTCTTAAATTATGTAAGATTTTGACTTTCAGTTCACTTTCACTCATCGTAGTGAAAAAAAAAAGTATTGACACTACAATTGCAAATATTTTAAAAATTGGCGCATATAATTACGATTCCAAAATGGTATAATATTCTAGGCAATCTAGCCACAAAAATATACATAAGTACATTTTCTGAGCATCAACCATATTTAACCATAATTGTAGCAATGGTACTTAAATATATCGTCGGTCCAGTGGTAAAGTAGCCAATCTGCCATTTTGGCGTTTTTGAGTTAAATATATCAATATTAATGTCTTAATAATAATAAATGAATATTTATTATAACACATACATTAAGACATTTATTTTTTAATACTAAATCTATAACTTCAGAAAGATACGTTAGGATTCAGATTTACAGAACCAATTTCAATCTTCTTTTTGCTCTCCTCAAAAAAGTGGTTTTTGCAGATTGGCTACTTGACCATTGGACCGACGATATAATAAGGGGTGTCCATTTTTTAAGGATTTCGCTTTTCTTTCGTAGGTAATGAAAAAAAATCAAGATGGAATTTTTTCTTTTTTTCCTCGAGTTCATAAGTAGGTTCCACCTTTTGGTGCCCGATTACCGTTGAATTTTGGGACCCGTTGTACATAACTAATATTTTTTTTTAGGTTTGAGATATATTTTATTTCTCATAAGAATTTACAATAATTCACTTACATGAGAAAGTTTAAACACAACAACAAATTATAATCCTATCCTAGGTGTACACTTAGATATTCAAGCACTTCACTCAACACATTCTATCGAAAGTATACATTTTTAAGTTATATTTAATTCTGAGGTAATAAACATACAATATATAATATGTAGGGTACTAGTAAAAAAAAGCTTACATACACAAGGAGCAAACAATGCTTGGACGCGCACATTACACAGATCGAGCGTACCTTGAAGCGACATGTGAATTAGTGAACTAAGGTGCGCTCAGATTAGAGGTTAAATAGTATTTTAAGTGTTTTTTAAAGGTAGGCATTGACTTTGCTTCTTTGATATTTTTCGGTAATTGGTTATACAATTTAGCACCTTCGTACATTAAATTTCTTTTTCCATAATTAGTTCTTGGGTGAAAGAGGCAAAGGTCGTTTGCGCGTCTAAGTCTAATTTTTTGTATTTGTTGTTTCTTTGTAAATGTTATTTGAGTATGAATATCTTCATTTAGTATTTTTCTTATTAATATACAAGTTTTATATATGTATGTTTGAGTTACATTTAATAATTTTGTTTCTTTATATAACATATTTGTTGGTGTGAGGAATTTATATTTAAACAGTGTTTTAATTAATTTATTTTGGGACCTTTGTAGTGATTCTAGATTTGTTTTTGCAGCGGTGCCCCAAATTTCAGTCAAATATTCTAAATGCGGTTTTATAAGAGAGTTATATATATTATATCGAATTCGGTGCGGTAAACATGTAACCATACCCCGTAGGGCTCCAGAAAGTGAAGTTAATTTAGTTTTTATTTTAGAAATATGTGGTTTCCATGTTAAGTGCGAGTCTAAGATTAGTCCAAGGTACTTCTCATTATCAACTTTATTTAAAATTTGGTTATTTATCTGCAACGGTGTGTAATGTGATATTTTTTTGTTCTTTGCTGTAAATATTATATAGTTTGTTTTTGATATATTAATAGTTAGCCGATTACACTGAAACCAGATATTTAGAAGATCTAGATCATTTTGTGCGTCTTTAATGATTATAAATGCGAATGTGAGTTTGCTTATTTGTTTGGTTGCTTGTTTACGCTTTCACGCCTTAACTACCTACTCGACCTATCATCATGAAATTCTACATTCTCGTTGTTACTGGAAACGGATATCTTTTATCTAGAAAAAGTATTGTTTCCGATTTATTGAACGAGCGAAGCCGCGGGCAAAAGCTAGTATAATATATTTCGCATTCTTTATAATACATATGTTTATTATACATATTATATTAAAACTAATGCGCATGTGAAATGCTTAGATTTTGTGAGAATATCTTCTAGTCTATTAAGAGTTGTGATAAAAAAATCAATGGAAAAATATGTGTACATAGGTATATACTACATTTCACGTAAAGCCAACAGTTAAAGCTTAGTTGTCTGTATAAGCGTAGTTATCGAGTATGTTATGAGTTGTACGAACCTGCCATGCTGGAGCCGTCATCATTAAGATCTTGTCCAAGATCATAGCGGGCGCGTTTCTTCGGATCGCTGAGGACGCCGTACGCTTCACCCACCTCTTTAAAGCGACGTTCTTGTTCTCGTCGCTCGATATCAGGTGCGCATACGTGTCTGTCCGGGTGGTGGACTAAAGCTCTCTTTCTGCAATGTTACAATTTATTATAAATATATAATATAATATAATATTCTATCTCATATACACAACACCATCTAGCCCAAACTAAGCAGAGCTTGTACTATGGGTACTAGACAATGGATAAACATACATATATGTATACATCTTTTTTTGTAAATACATACATATTATACATAGAAACACCTAGACCGAAACAAACATCCATGTTCATGCACACAAATGTTTGACTTGTGCGGGAATCGAACCCGCGACCTCAGGCGTGGCAGTCGGTTACACTAGCCGCTACGCCATCGAGGCCGACAATGTATAGGTAATGGGTACTACATGCGGTAAAAGATAACCAAGTTATTTTATAAAATGACAAATTAGACCATTAGATATATTATATTATTCATACATCATTAAATTACATTAGGTGATGATCAATTGTTTACTTGGTATGTTATCAAATAGGGGGAAGGACAGGGCATTTACTTTAAGCATACATACATGATATCATCGCAAACCTTGAATAATTATTCAACAACAAAAACTTATCAATTGTAATTGATAAGTTTTGTTAAAAATTATCAGTCTGCTTTATCAATAAAATTTTTATTTATTATGATTGCTTGAAATTTGTATTACATATTGCTTGTGTTAAAAGTGTGTACAAGTCTGTAGTGCAATATGTGGGGATTGAATACACAACCTCCCTATTGTAAGTCCATGCTAATGTCTTAACAGGTTCATTGCCGATGTCCAAGCTAGTCAAATCAAAACTTGTCACCCGGGATCCAATTTCTTTTTTGTGTTAAATTTGTGTGTTTATGTAGGTTTTTAGTGCTTTCGTATATTTTAGGTTAGATAGATTTTGTTCCCCTACCCCTTCTAATTAATAATACCCGCGCGGAATTAGCGGCACCGTATTGAAATTACCGTCTGACTACGCGCGATAATCGTTTGACTCCGCGCGGAGTTTTCGGCAATGAACTTGTTAATGCTTGGGCTACAGGAACCTCATGTATATGATAAATAAATCCATTATTATATTACCTATAAGCTTTCTTAATTTCGTCCTCAGAAGCGCTTTTATCAACTCCAAGAATTTTGTAATAATCCTTGCGCTTCGATTTTTTAAGCGCTAACTTAGCTTCGTGCAATAGTTGCTTGTTTTCTTTGCTCTTGTCAATCTTATATAGTTTTTCGTAATCTTTGACGGCCTCCTCAAATTCACCGAGCTCAGTATAACACTTAGCACGTCTCAGAAGAGCCTTAACATAATTTTCGTCAAGTTCGAGGGCAGCTGTACAAGCCTCAGCGGCTTCTTTGATCTGGTTTAATTTAGCGCAAACTGTGGCTTTGTTAAAGTATAGTTTGGCATTGACAATCTTATTATTTGGATCAATGGTCAATGCTTCATTGTATAAGCTCAAAGCTTGCTGCCACCTACCCATTTTAAACGCTTCATTGCCTGAAACATTATACAGTAAAACATTAAGTAATGTTGTGCAAACTATGATAGAATTGTGCAATATGTTATCATAATGTTGATAACAAAGTTATGTATAAAGCCTTGTATAATTTACCTTCTTCTTTTTTTTGTTTAAGTAGCTTAGCCTTTTTGTAAATTTCCATAGCTTTTTTGTGATCTGGGGCAAGACGCAGGACTTGCTGAAAATGCTTAAATGCTTGTTCATCTTTGTCCTGAAAGATAATAATTTAAACAACTTTAATAATAATTTGATTACATATATGTATAATGTATTCACTTTTATAATATTTATTATTTATGAATAAAACAACATACTTTGAACCTATTTGTGGTTTCAACAATATACCCGCGCTTTCATCCGCGTTTATCGTTACTACGCCGTCCCCGTGGATCGTAGCGTGATGTTATATAGCCTATAGCCTTCCTCGATAAATAGGCTATCCAACACTAAAATAATTTTTCAAATCGAACTAGTAGTTCCTGAGATTAGCGCGTTCAAACAAACAATCAAACAAACTCTTCAGCTTTATAATATTAGTATAGATATGTTGATTTTATATCCTCACCTCAAAATATAGGCACAGACCACGAACATAGATAGCCTCAGTGTCAAAGCTGTCAAAGCGTAACGAATCATTTGCAATTTCTTGAGCTTCTTGACAACGTCCAAGCATAGCCAAACATTCGGCTTTTGTGAGTTTCGCTCTGAAAACAAAACAATCTTTGTTTTATAGACAATCGCATGTTATTAGCGAGCGTCGGAGAAATCCGTTAAAATATACTACAGGATACTGCTCTGTGTACTAGATCTGTATTTTTTCTTTTAACTTAGAGTATAAAAATAAAACTTATTATAAATATGCGTATCAAACGCATATTTTTATAGCAGGCATTATGAAATTATCTATAAATTTAATGTAGAAAAGCTTAAAACGCAATGCCATTGTTTAAAAATGCCATCCACATATTTACAAAATTAACAGCTTATTTTTATCATGAGCACAGAGAAATAGTATTTATTGTTCTACAAACCAAATTTAGATGTTCTACCAATATCTAAATATGTAAACTTACTTGGTGCAAGAGGGGCTGTAATCGAGACAACGATCCATGCAAAATACTACGCGGCGGTAGTCGGCAGCCTCCATGGCGCGCTGACCCTCGTCATGCAATTTACGCAGGGCTTCAAGAGCTCGGCGCTCGCTGGCCGCGCACTCTGCGCCACCTAACTCCGCCGCGCGACGCACGGCTTGTTCACCACCGGGCAAGTCTCCTACAAAACAAACCCAAAATTATTCATTTACATTGAGATTTCACATCACAAAATATAAAAAAGATGACATTTAATTATTTCTTATCCTAATAAGTTGCCAATCTGGTAATATAAATGTACTAAAAGGCCATTTTGCTTCACAGACTTCATACATAAGCATTGTGCCAATAGCATATTCATAATCAGAAGTTTATCAATATCATACATAATGCAAAATACCCCAAAGCTCATAAGAGTCATAAGTCAAGTATCAGTTTGCATAGCTTTTAACTCACAAACACAAACGGCAAAATATACCCTGCGGTCTAGACTCTAAACTGTGAAGTGTGAGTGTGAATCACAATTTCCAATGCATAGAATTGTGCAGAAAGAGCTCATTTGCAAAGTCACTGCTTAAATTGCTTAAGTATTGATACTTTTTTGAACTATTGTTATAACAGCTGACAAATTTATTGTAATTTTATTGGATACACTACATTTACATATTTATTTATACAGTGCCCTAAGGTTATATGTAATGAATTTTATTATTATCATATATACATACACTTCCCACATAGTGTTGCCCTAAATAATACATCAAAATCTGTAAGCAGCAATTACTGATTCTCTTAACTTGTTTTAAATCTGTTGTACCTCTTCTACTTAATACACCTTTATAATAATTGTATAGTATTTGGTTTAGTATTTTTGACCTGTACTGTAACACAGAATGTCTTTGATTTTAACTTCTTTTTTTTATTCTTTTTCCTGGATTAAGGGATAGGCAGTGAAATCTTTCAAGGAAATGCTTCTCAATTACTGTTAATGCCTATTCTTTTATACAATTACACAATGTGTCCTTCAAATCCCTCTCACTACTACATCATACTAATGCATTTTTTATACAATTAACATTAATGCTAATTGTTGTGCCAGTATCATGAAAACCCCAGGCCATTAATGTACTGAAGTTTATGCCATGTGAAGTATTTGTATCCTTTCACTGGTGGTATTTACAAATCTGATAACCTCAAAAGGAATTTAAAAGGATCTCATATATGAAGGAAACTCATAGCTGGGATAGTAATTTTGTTTTGTGGGATCTAAGCATGGCCAGATAATTGCAATATTCTTAATGTAATTGTAGACACTTGTTGAAAATTTTAATTTATTTTTAATGCATACCTAAGCATATTATCCTTGGCTTTTAATTTTGTTTTTGTGTGTGGCCCGGCCCTATTGTTAAACAATCATATTAAACTTGTAGTTTCTATTATAGAGATATAGATTACCATACACTGTAATATTATATTAATTAATATATTCATTTAAAATATGACTTTACAAATCACCGGAGACAAGATACATTGAAAATAGTGTGTATGGACTCCAGAATACAAACACTGGCTAAGAGATAAAGATAAATAGGCACTTTTATAATAACTATACCACCATACTTAGACAATTTTAAATAGAAAAGTGTAATTACCTAATGCAATACAACATTTTGCCATACGGATATAGCCCTTTGTAAAGGTGGAGTCCAGTGAAACAGCTTTCTGAGCATCTTCCAAAGCTTTCTTGTACATGCCCAGCATCATATAACATGCAGATCTGTTGCCATAGTAAGCTGCATTATCTGGGCACAGTTGTATAGCTTCATCATACATAGCCAGGGCACCCTTGTAGTTTTTGAATTTGTATAAATGATTACCACTTTCTTTTTTTTCTTCAGCTAGCCTAAACAAAATAATTTTATAGTATTAGTAGTCGTCTCAATTAATAAAAAAATAAATAATATCAATGTGAACATCAAAATGGTGCACAGCTGATTGAATTTATGAATGTGCTTATAGATTAAAATCTCAATTGTATAAGATTATTAGCTTAAATCGCTATTAAGATAAAAACGAATTTACAATTTAATTTAATTAAAGTCGTAATGCAAAACATAATAAATATGAGTCTGAGTAATTGCATTTCCATGCACTCCCACACACAATCATGCTATTGTACTTTATGTAGGTCAGATGGCAAAGCTCCTTCAACTTTTCTATTTTTATTAACTAGGCTTTCATTAAAACTACCTCCTTTGAAATGAATTGAGAAATTATAACTTGATCAGTGTTACGAAAACATGAAGGACTTTAGCATGTTTCATAAGGAAAATTGTCTGTCTTGAGGCAAAAACATTTACCTTTCAGGACTTTTCGGAACTAAACTATCGATGGTTAAATCCAAGTCCACCACATCTGAGTCTGCCATTGCTGTATTTTTCAAAATTTTCAAGTAAACTGCAATAATCCAGGAATTTTTGCCCTCTTTATTTTGACGACGAATCCACAAAAGAACTATCAAGGGTTACCATGTTTAGATTTTAAAACCATAGATAAGACACACCATTAACCATATTCCGTGCCGTAAACTATCAACAGTGGTCAAAATCTAGGGCTGCGATAAATAACTTATTATTCTACTAGCTTTTGCCCGTGGCTTTGCTCGCGTTAATTTAGAATTTGACAATCAATTCGGGTTGTACTGTGCTTGTAATAATATAATTCAATCATGATACGAAAGACACGTGGCGCCATATATTATCATAAGAACGTTATTATTGTTTTCCTTGGGAACAGTATTTTTTTCAGGATGAAAGATAGACTATGTCCGTTTCTGTACACCTGTCAACGTATATGCAAAATTTCAGGATGATCGGTTCAGTGGTTTAGGCGTGAAAAGGTAACAAACAAACAAACTCATTTTCGCTTTTATAATATTAGTTAGGATTAGGATAGGATTAGGAAGTTAGGATTAGAATTATTGAAAGCGTTAACAGAATTTGCGTTGTTACAACAAACGTAAAAGGTTTTTACATTATTAGTGAATTCTTATAGTTTCTTTCTAGGCAAGACAAAGGAGTTGTAAGACGCAATTTCATTATTTTAATTGAGCTTTTGGGCCATAAAATATCTTATGAAGATTGATTTTGTTCTTTTTCGAGTAGACTCATTGAAGTATCTGTTCTTATCATCTTGACATATGATGGCACTCAAATATAATCTTTGACAAAACAACAGTGGCTGAAGATTAAGGTCCGCCAGAGAACGATAGAACGGACTGTTTAAGGTATCCAACTCATACTAATATACTCATAGATCAAGATGGGAGTTGGGAACATAACAATCCGTTTCGGTACAAACAT
Source organism: Catocala sponsa (assembly GCA_963564715.1). NCBI lineage: Eukaryota > Metazoa > Arthropoda > Insecta > Lepidoptera > Erebidae > Catocala > Catocala sponsa. The sequence goes on from OY751331.1 coordinate 17,272,625, forward strand.
CACGGACGTCATTTGAAAAGCTGCTATTCTAAAATAGAACTGGGTTGGACATATCTGTCGCACGGTCAACAACAAATGGGCAAAATGTAGAACACAATAGAACACCCTGAAATTGCAAGTGACATCATGGCTGACACAGACGAACTTGACGAGATGAGCTAAATTCCATTGGAAAAAATTGATCTTTAACGATGTTTTATCGGTTGTCATTCACGTTAAAATCACAATTATTTAACTTTCTTGTATCCTACGCACTTGATACCTACGTAGTATCAATGATTGCCAATGGGTGCCAATGATACTTGATACTCAATACTCCAGTGTAGGTATAGAGTGCTAATACCTTGATTACTTTATGTACCCAATGGAGTGCATAAAGTAATCTAGAAAAAAGCACTCTTTCTCTTCGAATATTTTATCTCGTACAATGAGGGTAACTCAAATAATAATATTTTATTTTGCCACTGGAATAGTAACGAGTGCAAGTCAGCCCGATATTTATGTCAATGGTTAGTTTAAATCATGTTCCCAAAGTCCCCAGGGGTCCACGGGAGACTCGACGGGGGCTACGTTGGCTTGACAAAAAAATGGGGGTTCACAATTCGTAAGCGGGGGTCCACGAAAATTTATTTGCTTTCGATAGTGAAGAATTAAAATGTTGGCTTGACTTCACCGACTGTTCGACAAGCTCAGCGACGTTACTTGTAAAAACTTGCATATTCCATATTCAGTACCAGTGGTTTTTTGATTTTTCGGAAAAGAATTACTAAAAAAAAGGTCAGACCACCGACCGTGACTCCCGAAAATTTCTAAATAAAAAGGCCAGCCCGTAGAGATTTGATCAAATTTTCTAATTGCATGAACTTGTCTAGCTGCAGGGAGTCCACCGGAACCAGCTAAATTTTGAAAGTGGTCTATGAGAAAAGAAGTCTAGGAACCTCTTAAATGTTTCATTTTAAACAAAACCATCGAGATAAATAAGGTCTCTGGATACGTTATTTATCTCGGTCAATCAATCTATATAGGGATATTAGGGACCCATAATTTCGAAGGAAAAATTTGGAGACCTAGCATTACGCAAGTACAAGTTGTTTAAAACGTAGTGGTATCACAGTTAGAATACCTACATTTGACAGGTTATTGCAGCGCAAAAGCGGACAAATTAAGAACTATTCCTATGGTTCCTTAGTATTATGCAATTTAACACGATAGATGTGACTGGTCAAACATGGATTGTAGAATATTTTTAGATAATTAATAAAAATTACAATTATATTACTATTGTTTCATAATAATACTTAATTAGTATCATGTGACTTCGATTTATTCATTTAAACTTTCAAACTAAGAGTTGGATGTTGGCCATCTACTTATTTTCCTAGTGTCCAAAACGGATTTTGATATTTCTGACATATTATCATAATACAATTAAAAATTTCACAACGTGGCCACGAAGTATTAATCTGTAGCTGGTGTCGCTCAATAAACATAATTTTATCTGGAAAAATTACCTATGATGGTGAGAATTAAATAAAAAGTGGAGCTCAATCGTACTACTGTAAGCATAAATCTATTAAATTAAAATAACGCCTTTTCCAATTCCCTCTTTATATTTTTTGTTTGTGAACCATTCATTTCTGTAATCAATAAAGAATTGGTATGAATAATAGCTGTTTTTATTTTTACCTTAAAGTAAACACAATTTATGCATACCTATATATACATAACATATAGCACAATACACGATATAGCTACAAATATACAGTGTGAGTTTTCATAAAGTGCACATATGAAAATGAGTGAAACTAGACATAATTTTATCGCTAGGAAAAATAAAAAAAATGCAATTTTCAAACAAAGATGCACGTGGTGGCGGCAAGGTCTTTGTTTAGCCCTTCGTAAAAACTGTTTTGTTTGGGATACAGGTGTGGTTTTTATGTTGTTTTAAAGCTTATTAGGTACAGATCAACGTTAATTAATAAAAACTGAGAGCAATGGGGACGTTTTCTTGAGATTTTTAACAATGTTTAAAAAAACATTGTACGAAACTCAGTTTTGGTCTAAAATGTTCCTTATTTTTATGCCACCGGTATTTTTTTGGATGTGAATAGTATACCGTCGTTATTGTCTACACAATGCGTATTATTACTGTTTTTGTTTCAACACGATTAACCACCTGGTTCAAAAGTTACAAGGTTTTCTTGGTACAAGGTCCATAACTACTAAAGAAAAAATATAAATAGGTATAAATCGAAGAGTATTATTTTTTATTATTTATCCTAGCGATAAAATGATGTCTAGTTACACTCATTTTCATATGTGCATTTTATGAAAATTCACACTGTATAATTATATATACAAACACAGCTATCTTTATGTAGGTACTTGCATATAGTTCTTAGAATCAAATAAAAGAGATTAGCGTGTGTTGAAAAAGAGGTGGCAAAATTTTTGCTTGAGTGGGCTCTCTATTAACTATGCTACAAAAGGAAATGGCAACACTACACATGTCAGCAATTTGATTGATTCGCATCAGTTTCTAATTGTCAAAAAACTTGTTTCGTGTACCGTCGCTCGTGTTGTGTTTGATAATCGTAGCGTTTATTAAGCTATTTACTATTGAATTGTGTGCAGGGTTGTGTTAGTTTGTGTAAAGTTACAAGTTCTAACAGATGACACGAAAATGGAGGATGAAGTTCTGCCTGTAAGTGATGTTTTGCATAATAACGGCGATATCGAATGGCAACCGCTGGCTCTCACTTTAGTTGAGTACCCAAAAGGTAAGTTATCCGTATTATTTTAGTAAGTCTAATCTCATGAAATATCAGTCAATTAAATTCGTTTTATTTTCAGGAGATTGGCTTGGCAAGTTCTTTGCATTGATAAGCCTGTCCCCATTTGGAATTGGCGCTGGCTTTGTAGCACTAATTTTATTTCGTCGAGATCTTCACACTGTAAGTAACGTTTTTTTTTCTATGTGCTAGTTATTCTGATTAGTGTATCCGTATATACAAATTCTTACACCTCTATACCCAAAGTAATAGGAAGAGGTGTATTACACACATATTTCGCCTAGTATATTTTAACTCTCACGTAACAGAGGGCGACCGCCTACCAGGCGCAGTTTCAGACTCCGTGCTTATAATAATTTCTCGATTAAAAACTTAATAACACTGCCTGACTCTGAGATCGAACCTGAGACGGCACGGCAGTGACATTCACTACTGCTGCGTCGCCGAGTTTTACAGTCGGTGTATTTTGAGATCAAACTTTACAATAATTATTGTTGTTAGCATAATCTATACTGAATATTATGCTATCAAGATTAACTGTAAAATTCTTATTTGTAATAATTTAATTGACTTTTATTAGTTATCTTAAAATGATTTTTCAGATCGCCTTTTTCACTGGCACATTGGTGAATGAAGTACTGAACATAATATTGAAACACATAGTATGTGAAGCCAGGCCACTGTCCAGAGGAAACCTGTACAATGAGTATGGGATGCCATCATCTCATGCCCAATTCATCTGGTTTTTTAGTATTTATGTTCTGTATTTTGTCTTAATCAGGTAATGAACAATTTTATTAATTGTATTTCATCTGTTATCTGTATAATGATCACATCAAACTATCAAAGATATTTTAATATGATTCTAAAGCACTTAAGACCTTGGTACGTACCATATTTTTACAGCTAATATTATTTTTAAGGCTAACAAAAATGTATGCTGTCTATGTATCTTATTATTCTGAGTATGGATTAAAAATGAATCCATCCATCCAAAACTTAAGTGCTTTGTCGGGGTAGCAATCTCCATCTTTCTCTGAAATATGAATAACATTATTATATATTTTATTAATAAGGATTTTTAAAGTTTTTGGTGGTGTAGTAAAATTAAGTATCTCTCATTAATCTACTAAGCAACTGTGTATTTTTAATTATAATTCTTACTCTCCTTTTATTGATCTGAAAAACAAATTATTTTATTTTGATATCTTAGATTTATTATATCTGCTTACTTAAAAAAAATTGATTTTGTAATGTGGATGAACAGTACAAAAATGTTATTGTTATTTCAGATTACACCACATAAATAACAACAGTATCATATCTGCCCTGTGGAGGGTGGTGATTGTTGGTAGCTGCCTGTTTCTAGCACTGCTAGTCAGCATTGGAAGAGTGTATCTCCACTATCACACAACCTCTCAAGTGGTAGTGGGAGGAATAGTTGGATTTATGTTTGCAACACTATGGTTTGCAATAGTACATAGAGTTTTCACTCCACTTTTTCCACAACTTGTATCATTGTAAGTATAATATAAATTGTACATAATCATCGTTATAATTATTTATAATAATAATTATGATTAAAATGTGATACAAATAAAATTTTCAGAAAACTATGTGAGATGCTAATGATAAGAGACACGACTTTAATACCCAACGTGCTGTGGTTCGAGTACACGACGTCGCGGCAGGAGGCGCGAGCGCGCGGGCGCAAGATGGCGGCGCTGAAACCGGCGCAATGACGGTGCGTGCTGGCGCGCGGCGCCGCCCGCCCGCGCGCGTGACGTTTGGCCGCCGCCGCGGCGCTGGCGCTTCTCGGCGGCATGCTGCTCACCAAGTCTGAGCCGGCTCGCTCCCTGCTCCCCTATTGATCCACGTCTTCTAGTGTTTCATGTTCCCGTTGACTGTGGTGACTTCTAGTTAACTTAAATGTAACAGATAATGTTGTAAACCTGATGATGCAATAATAATTGAGTTAATGTTATTTCTAATGTGTAGTGTTAATGTTTTGCTAGAGTTGATTTGGTGTGTTTATTGTTCAGATGAAAATTTTATCATAATTGTACCTATATGTAGTTTATATTACCTACTGAAAAGTATACTTAATTGCTAGACCCGAGCCTCGATATTTATAAATGCGTATGTCAGAATGTATAGAATTTCGAATAGATTAATACTATATTACAAAGAGTAACAATCACGGTTGTGTTATAGTGTAGTTATATTTATATGCATTTGTACGTAAATACAGACCGAATAGTAAGAGTAAGAATTTAAAGTTTAGAATGTATTCTCAAATGTAAAATAATAATATATAAATATTCATTCATTAATTCTTAAAAAGCATACATATACAAGTTAGTAGTCCAGTTCATTGGATTATTAATAACCTGTACATTTTCCAAAAAAAATTAAATCATTTACATATATGCATAGTTTAATATCTGGGTAGTCATTATGTTGTACCTATTTTTGTTTCATAGGTTTGATAATGATTCATTGCTGTGTTATAGACTTACAAATTAGCAATGTAATTGTGAATATTCTGCTAGATACGATCATCACTAACTGTTATGTATAGATCACATAACAAGTCTTATACATTTGACTTGTATATTGATGAAGTTTTTTAAGACATTTTATAAGCTAGTGTGTACAATATCTTAGCCTGTTCTGAACAGGCTAAGATATTATTGTTACGCTTATTAACGTTGTGCACAATTGCATTCGAATGTGTTGACAGTAATAAAGTAAAGACACATACATGCTATGCTTAACTATATTCGAATGCATCATTGCGCATCACTAACGCTTATCAATTTCTGGCTCTGTATCAATTGACGTAATTTGTGACATAATAATCAATATCTTAATGTTTCATACAGTGCTTAATATTTTTTAAAACAGCCATGATTTATTATAAGTCTACTGCACCATAATAATTGACTATACGACTTTTAGCTGCGTAAACCCATAGGGTCACGCTATTATATCCATAAATATGTCATTGATAGCAAGGTTTTATTTTTTAAAGTAACATTTTGTAGTAATCAGTAACTTAAACGCTCACTATCTCGTGTCTGTATATTTCGAAAAGGGTCAATCACAAGACATTACACCTGGTTTCTATACCTACGCCAAATAGGAATTGTTATAGTGATAATTAGTAAAATGTACAAATCAATAGTCTGGTGGGTGATTTTTGCAGAAGACATAATAATGGTTTATGTAAGCCATTTATTGATCGCAATTTAAACAAATTGTTTGTGGTAAAATTAAATTGGGCATAATTAAATATGACAAATAAAATTAAATGCACTTTATCATAATGTTATGCATTGATAAATTATCACAAAAACGGGACGTAATATTTCTTTATTACTTTATTAGTTTGAAACGGTATGTTACTATAGTACATGCACACTCAAAATATTTATTATAATATCTATACAAAACTGGTGCAATTCAGACGTGTAATCCAAACGTATATTATTTAAACTGTTGCCTGTTGTCTATAATATTCAATATTGGTTGACAATATAGTCTTATTATACTTATACATAAAATAAATATTATTAAAGAAACCAGGGGCCCGATAAAATATTGTTATTTTACTGTTAAATATAAATAGTAATATTATATTAATCTTCAATCTTTTTGGTGACTTTAACTATAAAGCAGTGTTTGCTTGTATATAATGTATATTTGTATATACTAAGTGCTATTGAGGTGGAGATAGCAACAAGAGTGCTTGTTCTAGATTCTAGATTAACTAGGTATCACATGTTACTCTTTGACCGCCAACAAGATACTCTGTAACCTTTAAATATAAACAAATTATTTGTTAAGTTGGCGTGCAAAGAGCCAAAGGATTGATTGCTGTGAGTAAATTGATGTATTGAATATTTTATGAATAACTTAATATATTAATATCTCTATAAAAGCCTTTAATAACCATCCAGAAACCAGCTTATGATTTATACAAGAGGGTATAACATTTTTATAGAAATTTAGAATGGAGCACGCAGACTAATTAAGTACTTATATGCTTTAGTATTGCCTTTGTTTTCTACCGAATGAAATTGGTACCTACATTAAAAACATAGTTTTAAGAAGTAATATCTCGAGTCTAGACTAGACGAAATCATTTGGTTTATGGATGGCATCTTGAAGTCTTATGTGTGTGATATTATTTTGCCCTGAAATAGAGATGATTGTATTTTTGTAATACGTTAGTGAACGACTAGCTGATTTCGTCAATAGAACTTAGCTCTTATTATAAATGTTAAAATAAAATCTTCGATTTTTATACAACATGTAACTAGAAAGATATAAGGCATATATATATATATATATATATATATATATATATATATATATATATATATATATATATATATATATATATATATATATATATATATTTCTTCTTAACAAATGCTTTTTCGTAGTCAATTCACAATACACGTACAATTATAAAAATCATAAAACATTTGTAGCTATGCCAATATCCGGGCTATATAAACAAAACATATAGGGTCTAAGTATAATACAAATAATTTAAACAAAGTTTTTTTTATATTATCTCATATTATGAGAAACCTTTCTTTGGTTACATGTTGTATATAGCAGAGGCTGCCATGAAAGTTGCTAATATTTCATATAATATAAAAACAATTACCTACTCGTAAAACAATAATTACAAATAGCAATATATTTTATAGCTATACATACAATAATCGATTTTTCATGGATTTTGTTTTCATTGTACCTTTAGGTAAATAAACACAATTACATTATATACATATAATGTTTAACTGTACTGTATTATGGTTATGATATTAAAATTTAGCAATTTAGTCCTGAATTTAATAAATGTGTGACTACGATGTGCAGAATTGTGTTCGAATTATATTCGATTGTAACACTATACATAAGTAGTAAGTACGTGGACTGACCGACCGATCGAATATGCTTTAACTACTCTTATGAACTAAGAGTAGTTATGCCTTTGTGCATAAACATACTCGATCGTTCGGATGTAATTATGCACATCAATATTTTTACAACTTAATAATTTTCTTTATGTCATTGTTTGATAACATTTAGTATTTTGGGTGTTTAAAATATGATTCCTAATTACGTTATAGTTAAAAAGTATTTTATATTAATTATAAGCAAGCGATGCGTGATTGTCACTATGTACAATTGCTTTTTCATTCGAGTTTAGTAGTAATTCAACCGATGAATGAGTTGCGAGATAGCTGTGCGCTTGGTTCAAACACGTGGATGTCAACTACTTACAATTTTATACATATGGTGGAATTATTATTTTATATTTAACAACTAACTAAAAAAATAATGTATAAGGCCACTAATTAATTGAACCACCTTTAAGGTTACAAAGAATCATTATCAAATTATAAATAATTAATAAAATAAAAAAAAGTAAAGATACCCATTAATATTCGAACTCGTGATCCAATACGATCCGATATTGCCAGTTATACCTATTTGTTACTTCTGTGCCTACTGGAGTTAGTATAGAAGAGAGAGAGAGAGATAACGATTAATACGTATATTGTATATAACGTATAAAAACATTTCACCAATTTACACTGCACACTATTCTTAAGCACGAATGACGAATCAACAGCCAGAGCCTTTGCTGGTCACTTTAGCCTCTAGTAGCAACAACTTACACGCGTACATATAGTAGGGTGTACATGTGCACCTCTGTGTCTCTGTGTTCTGTATTATGTACGGTAATAATATCTAGTATGTACCAGTGTGCTGGGTCATTAGGGTCACTTCACACCGAGACGCGACGCTGCTCGCACATTTTAATAGAGCTACTCAAAATATACTTTATTTACTACACGAAAAGATACACATTTCATTGTGAGAATTCAGAATACGTTGCACAACGCAGCACTGCGCCTCGAGATGCCTCGCGGCGTAGCGCAACATATCGCGACGCAGCGGTGCATCGCCGGTACGCGCTGCGTGCAAGAGCGGTGCTGCGTCTCGCGATGCCGCGCGACGCCGCGAAACGCAGGCGGAGGCCGCTGTGGCACGCTTGCAAATGGTAGACTGCGGGTGGACGCGGGCGGTACGGTCGCCCGCGGTGAGTAGACACGTTCCGCTGCGCCCCGCGGCGTCTCGCTGCGCAGCGAGGCGTCGTGCTGCTACGATTATACGATGCGCCTCGCGACATTGCGATGCGTCTCGCGGCGGCGCGCGGCGCAGCGCGAAATCATTGGCCTCTTCGAGTGTCGTCGCGTCGCGTCGCGTTTAGGTGTGAACTGACCCTTAGGTGTGGTGCTATATACAACGCTGCACGTTGCGTTCACCTCTTCGAATTATATTTAACGACAAAGCATATGCCGATAATCGAATTGTAAATTTCCTTGAATTGTCTTTTATTTTGTAACAATAGCGCATCGCTTCTATTAATCACATTTTTGCTCATGTGTTCGTAGATTATAAGATTTATTTTTTTAATAATGTTGTAGTCAGATTTGTTTCTATTATGCAGCTAAAATTCTTATTATTAAACATAACCAATATGGATGCGAGTCACTGTGCCTCAGATATAACGCTTATAAATTTAAGCTCAAATTATAGATTATAAACTAATTACCCATGTATATTATATAAATATGTGTTAAAGGTCATCAGCACAATTAATTCTGCAAATTGATTATTGCTTTTATTAATTATACTGATGGTATTTTATTAAATAAGACAATTATGTTTCACAACTTATTTATTTTATGATCTTAATTATTTATAAAGTATTAAATAAAAATCATTGGTAAAAAGCCTGATACCATAAAGAATCTCTTTGTTACTTCGAGTCAGGTATTATTTCTGCAAATAAATTTGTATTATGTTAAAATGTTGTTTCACCAAACGTAACAAAGACGAATATAAAGTATCCTAATAAAAATTAAAACCTGTAAAATACATTTTTATTATAATACATTTTAGCTACAGGACATAATTATTATTAGGAGAGTTCCTATATATTTGGCATTCGTACTTAGTTTATAATTTGTAAATATATTTTTTATTTGTGTTGAATTGTCATAATATCTACCTAGATATTGTAGTGGAAATTTGGGCCAAGAAAAATAAAACAAGGAATTAAAGATACAGTATGTATTATTTTTCATTTTGTTAATAATTATTATCGTATTCTTAACATTCGTTTCTGCCAACTCGCACATGGTCAGCGTGGTGGAGTATGGCTACATCTGACATCGGAAGAGGTCCGTGCCTATCAATAGGGCAGTTTATAATAATATACAGGCCGTGTAGACTTAAATACCAAAAAACACGAAAAATAATTAATTTGACTATTTTAGTAAAAAAGCTGTTTATCATTATTATCAAAGCTATGGCAGTATGCAAGACAAGACTATAAGTTGTCCAACATGCAAGTAAATACCAGAGATAACAGGAAAACATTCACCAATTTGAAACGTTTTAAAAATGATCAAACACTTTTGTACCACATATATCTACGTTAATCGTGGCTTTGTGCTGCATAAACTAGACAATAATAGGGCGATGATAGCAGCAAAACTACGCAAGTACACATATAATTCAAGCGGTATGTATGTGTTTATTTCTTAGAGATAAACAAGATAAAAATGTACCTAAGTACATATAAAATGTACCTAAGTACATATTTTTTTTCATTGAGCTTTTACTGATTACTTGTGGCAAGCCTATTTCAAACAATCCTCGTGTCAATACTTAGAATTCGTAACAAATGAACGAAATTTGGGTCATCCAAGAGGTCGTGGCGAGGTGACTACTTATTGGCCATAGTACTTAAGTTCGAGTTCTAATTTCGCCCTTACTTCGCCTTGCCAACTCACTGTGTATCCCGCTTACACATGAGACCTAGCGAAGGCTAGGACCAGCTAGACTCGGGACTATTTGTGGATTGCACTAATCTTCGTCCCGTGTAGGTAATGATCGAACTGATAACATTCGATGCAGTGTATAGCAGCAAGGTGACCACATAAAGAATTGTGCCATCCGTGCAGTAATTTGGGTTTGTAATATTCATGGCCTTTCGTATTCGTTATTTACATAATTACCTGCTGTCGTTCTTTTTCATTTAACAGTTGAGAACTGGATTCCGTAGGCAGCTGATTATTGTTGCTAATTTGTTTCTTTTTCTTCTTTACCTTGCTTTTTTCAATATCTTCTGTTACTTCACTGTCTGCTTCGTAATCACTTGAAATACCTTTTTAAATAGTTTAAGTTGTTATAAGTTAAAGGTAAGGTACACACGGCTACACATCAAGTTAGACACCCTATATACGCATAACCACGCTACATACAAAATAGAGTGTTGCGTATGTATATACGCACAATCAACATATAAGTTTATTAGTAACCTGGAATCGATCGGAGCATCATACGTCTAGCTGCGCCAAAACTAAGCGACGCGCGAAGGCGATCGAACGGAGCATCATACGTCTAACCGCGACTACCCGTAATACATATTAATCTATGACCGCGACGAAGCCAACTGACGAAGTAAGCGACGCGCGAAGAGGCCATTTGTTTTTATAGTGCCAGTATTTATGCGCTCGGACACACGCCCAAGAACTCCTCATATTTTGTATACTTTTTGCTGATTGGTGTAAATGATTTTTGTAGACATTAGTACTAGCGTTACTTGTATGTACAATACAGGGATATAAGAAGGCGCAAAAAGTGAAAATAATATATATTGTCAGTTGAATCAGTCTACGCGTTTCATTATAACCCTAACGGTTACCAGCTACGGACCTGGCTTATGCCCGCCGGCTGTTAATGCGTTAAAAGAGAATTGTCGGAAAGGGACAGTGCATAGTGGTGTCGATGTAATGGTAAGGATAGAGCGTAACAAAAATATAACGCACTCTCTCGCACGATTCGCAGCGTTCAACTTCTAATAGTTCAAAGTCCAAACTTAACAATCTAGGTTATACTCTGTACTCTGTGGTCTAGGTTGATGTGTCGCTGTGTGTACTTTAAACATTATATTACGAGTATATAGGTAGATTGTTTGGTAACATATTCCTACCTAATATTAAAAGTTTCAAGTCGGTGGCCGGTGTAACAATTTGCTCTTAGGTACTCGTGTAGCTAATAGTTAAGTTTCGGGATAGGCAATGTTTTATTGGCGTGTTAGGAAATTGTCAGTAGGACTAAGTCTAAACCAGCAATACAATGGTAGGTTAATAGAAATATGCTCGTTCGTGCGATATATGGCTCGTGTAGTAAGCGGTTTATGGTAGCTGCCAGTGTTGCAAGCATCCGTAGAAACGACCACGCGACTTCTTCGTCGTTTGCGCGTTGCCAAATCTTCATAAAAAAGCTTTCTGTGTAGCCTGCATATAATAATATAACATAGGTACAAAGGTTACAGGAGCAACTCTGCTAACAACACACCGCCTCCTGACTTCGCTGCTATCATATGTAGGGATGATAGCAGCGAACAGCCTCCCTACAGATGTCTGGTAGAGATAAGTGGAGATTACCCGGTGCCCTTCCTCTCTTAAATATCTATATAATATGTAGGTACCTATAAAGCTTGTTGAGAAGTAACTTACAGTTACTACGTAGTCCAGACTGTAAAGAACTATATGAATTGGTGCTTTCAGTTAGACTTTTCATCCATTCCTGAAATAAATAAGAAAGCGGTTAGCCCATTTTGCATGCGTGGCATCGAGATTTGTTGGATGTACCTATTTTGTTGCTGTCAAGTGGATTGAGCTGGTAATCCACCTGTAGTATCTTTCGTGGCTTCCATATGATTGTAACCAGTGCCGGCTTTAGAGGAGGGGGGGGGGGAGGTACAACAGGGCGCCGCGCGCACCAGCTCAACTTAACCACTTAATTCGAATACCTATTTTTATCGATCTAATGGAAAACTACACTCAGCGTATTAACTTTTATAGACTTATCTCGTAGGAGTAAGTATGAGTAGGTATTCTATGTCTAATTTTTATTCTATATCTAACAAACACGACCTGTCATTTTGTCGCTTCTCGTATCTCTCATCATTATACATTTTTGAAGTAGCTATGTTTGTGAGAAATAATCCACATTTATTTCCTAAGCTGTCTGACACAGTCAATCGAAACAGGCGTGATAATAACAAATTACGTATTCACAAGTCAAGGACCGCACTTATGCATAAGAGCATAATTTGTATGGGTCCAATTATTTATAATAAAATTCCAAAAGAGTGGAAACAGAAAAACATAAATGTATTTAAAAATCTGTTAAAGGCCTTTTTGGTTGACAAGGCTTATTATAATGTTATTGTTTTTTGAATGACTTTTTGTAATACTATCATAATCATAATTTCGTTACATATCTGACATTTGACAATTATGTGACTACTGACTTTATTAACTGAAATTTTATCGTTTTAATTTTTTACTTTATTTTTGACATGCATATTTTATAATTTTAATGATATTAGATCTTTATTTTTTAATTTTACTTGCATGCATTATATTATGAATATTATTAATACTTAAATTTATTTTCTTTTTTAAAATGACACCTTTGAAACTTTATGTGCGTCAAATCAATTATTTTTTAACATAATTTTGAATATTTGTATACCCTAAGGGTAAAACATGATGAGCCCCTAATACACTATAACATCATGCATTTTATGTAAATGTACTCATGTTTTATACAAATAAACTAATCTTTATCTTTATCTTTAACCTTAAAAAAGTATCTACCCTGGCCTGTCCCTTGACTATCTCGCAAAGAAATCTGTGTAATTTAATACATTTCTCATTGATTAGACAGTTAAGCATTATTTATTTCATAAAGAAGTGTTATTAAAAAGGGTAAATATTAAAAAACAAAATCAAATTACTTTCATATTCTAGTAAAAAAATACGCAATTTTTATCCCTCGTATTTTAAGTATCTTACCCTGGACGTATTAAGTCCGTTAAAAATGTCGATAAAGTACTTGTCGTTACAAATTTAAATCTCAGAGCATTGACTTTGATGTGAAGTTAACAACAATAGTTTGGGGATACTCAATGGGGATATGTCATTGATTATAAAAAATATTAGGTTATATGTTGACTCTGTTCTAATATTAATAGAGACGCTGTTACTTTTTAAAAATAAATATATTTTATTTGGTTTAATATGATAATGCGATTGTATATATTATTTATTACTAGACTTGTTTTATTACAAACCATAATAGTATTCGCTTAATATTTTTTTGAAATGATCTCTACGGTTTCCTTATAGTGGGATATTTATAAAATATATCTACATACTTATGTTGTTTTTCAGCTTTCCTCGAGATCCCGTGCGATGTGCAAAATGGATATCTGTCATAGCACAGCAACGATCATAAGCAAGCACAGCAACAACAACACTTATCATAATTTTTGGGGAGTCAGCTTATATTCTTCAAAGTGCCATATTTACAAATAACAATAATGTAAATAATACTAATAAATCTATTATCGAGAGATATATCAAGATAAGATTGCATTATAATATAACAAAGAAAGATACGAAAAAAATTAAAATTCGTCAAAAAGAAGATTATACAATAAAATCATTTCTTTCAAGGAAATAAAAATTTTATTATGTCGTATCTTTTCAAGTTTGAAATCTTAATTTTCTCTCTCGTTTTATCGTTTTATGTTACTTTAATTTGTAAGTACAATCAGTCGCGTAATGTTCAAACATGTATAATTTCAAAGCCGGGCAGCCAAGTATATGAACAGCAATGAAAGATACTCGTAATATAATTTACGTGCGTATTAATTATCTATTACTGTTATATATTAAGGTAAAAGTAAAAACAAATATGTGTTTAAAACACACATTCACATGCATTTTATAAACTCTACATAATTACGTCAGAATATAAACTTACATTAAATTTTTTTATTATAGTTGTGTTGAAGAAAGAACAAATTAATATTGCACAGAATATTGCACAGAATTTGTAAAAACAGTATTCGACTCCATTCATTCTTGCGAACTCTGCTCGTAAAATTTGATTACCTTTTTTAGATAGCCTTGTATATTCAACTTAAAATTAAGGCGGTAAGGTTTAATTTGCATTACTGAAACTTTATATAGTTAATACAACTACCTATAAGCAACTGAGGACAGTTTTAAGCGTAAGTTTTGTATGGGATTGTGTATCTAGGGTTTTTATATATCAATGGGATATGTGGAATAACCCGTTGCTGAGTACTTTATCGTGTTCCTTCGTTTTTTCTTAACAATATTATACTCTTCTAATTATGTTAGTTTTTCGGTGAAAATGCACTCACTACCGTATTTATCTTACCTCATGAGATGCCAGGGTAGAGACCATAAGTCCAGGATAAATACGAAAGTGGGATATTAGCGGCGCCCGCGAATAAAAAAAGAAACTTTTTAAATCTATCAAGTGGGGTATGCAAAATAAAGGGATTTAAATGAACATTACGAAAATATATACAACTTATATGTTTATGCAGTCGGTTGCTTTTTTGTATTAATAGATAGTTCACTTTTACGTATATTATCTTACTTTAATACAACACATATTTGGTTTTCTCTGTGTTTTATACGTTGTTTGATTTTAGAAATGTTTGTATAAGTCTTTCATGACTTTTTAGGTCCCCGAAAAAAATTAACTTATGAAGAACATCTAGAAAAAAAGCGTTTGGCAGAAAGACTGCGATACCAAAGTATAAAAAAAGACCCCGATAAAATTCTAAACAAAAGGAAAAGGACAGGAAGAAATATGAAAGAAAAAGAGGAAGGAACTAATAAGACTGTTAACCAAATGACACCCAGAGAAAAACGAAACGCTAGAAAGTTATGGAAAGAAAAGGCAAGACTGCGGAGACAACAGCGCCTTGAGTTGGTTGCGGTAGTCGGAATTGTTGCCTTCTCGCTCCCAGCCGTGGTTCAGTCCATGGTCCGGAGTGAGAGGTCGTGGAACGCCGTCGCCTCTTTCTGTGAGGAAGTTATTTCCATCAAGAAGGCGGCGGAGCGAGAGAAGGAGCACTTGAACTGTCTCCTCAATCTCAAAACCATACGCCGGAGGGCGTGGAGCGACCTCCAGCCACCATGAGGTTTTACCTGAGGCTGGTGGGCTTCGTGGGCCTGCCCTCCACCCGATCGGCACCAGGTCCGAGAGGCGGTGTACGTGCTCCCACGCGCGCCTCTGTGTCGTGTATTCGTCTCAGAGGCGCTCGTCACAGTAGGGATAAAATTAGATTAACAAAAAGGGTAGGTCTATTTGTGTAATGGCCGAAGAAACCTTAGCGGGGATGCGATTGCATGTGAAAGTGATTCGCGCGGCCACGCCGACTGGTTATGTTGAGGAACACCATGGTAAGTTTAGTCGGTATTACCGGGATATCTTGCCCTGGTGAGTCCAACAGAACCTCTCCGTAGCTCCGCGGAGAGGTATGCGTCAATGCGTGCCCCCACGTAAAAAAGAGATAAAAGACTTCGGAGCCATCGTTTAACACTTCAATATATTAGTAATATAACCTGTAACCCAAAATAAAAACTAAAATTATCTTTTACAATTTATGTACCATTAATAATAATTTACTTTGTTTCAAATAGAAGCTCTAAGAAGTTTGGTTCTTTTTAAAGAAAAAGTAATTATTATTATGTTATTTTTGTTTGAGTAGATACTAAGGAATTTTGTTTTCTAAACTTAATAATTCAAGTTACATTAAAAGGACTATGAAGATTTAAGTCTGATTTTATAATAATAAACTATCATAAAAAAATATATAAATAAAGTAGATTCTTAAAAAAATAATGATTTTATCTCCCCTGTATCCTACCCTGGCCTTCAAGTCTCTACCCTGTATAGAGTATCTCCTCTGGTCCCTTAATTAAGAAACATGTTAAAATGAATTAATTGACTGGCCATCTTAAAGTAGTATACAAAATACTAGATTACATAGTACAACATCGGAAAAATACATTTTTAAATATTGATATCACGCCACCTTTCCTAACATCAGACAACCTCTTAACGTAGAATCACCCATAATATGGTGCAAATTCAGAATAAATGTTTTAATTGTAATGAAATAAGTAGGTATAATCGCGATTATTGTCGTACTGGCCAATCTCGTGGCGGTGGCGTAATAATAGCCATAAAGAAAAGCATATCTGCTATTCCGCAACCGATATTTTATTCGATCGCAGTGAATTTACGATATCCTAACACTAGAAGCTACTTTAAATTAAATGTGTGTGTTATTTATTTGTGCAGTGAAAGTCGTGGTTATTCCTTCTCAGAACAATTAATAAATTTTCTTAGTAAATTGAATAACTCAGTTTTAGATAATCCGGATGATAAGTCTCTTATTGTAGGCGATTTTAATTTGAGTGGAATTTCATGGCAGTTATCAATTAATTTACTGTTACCTACGGATCTTAGTAGTGGTGACGAGCATATGTTATTAGACGAGTTAGGTATCAGTATAACGGAATATTTAACTTCTACGGGAGAATTTAAGACTTTGTTTTGTGTAACGATGTAGTGACTGTTAGTGAATGTTTGTCGCCCTTGGTACCTGTTGATAAATATCACCCCGTTCTTTTAATTGAAGTGAGTTTTGTCAAGTACACTCACTTAATTCCAGCGCCGCATACCCGCTATCTTTACAATAAAGCGGACTTTGATGTAATTAATAATGAATTATCGGCTATAAACTAGAAATACTTGTTTTCGGATCGTTCGCTTGAGGACTGCATTAAACTTTTTTATAAAATCATAACAGCTACCCAAAATAAATATGTTCCATCAAAAAATGTGTATTATGACTCCTTTTCAGTCTGGTACACTAAATCATTAAAGCGTTTAATTAAAGAAAAGTACAAGTATCTATGTAAGTTCAAGTTGTATGGTAGGCTTGCTGATGAACGTACGTACAAACTCTTACGTGATAGGGTGAAAAAGCTTGAAGAGGAATGCTATTCTAATTATCTTGCATTTACTGAAGCGTCTATTGAGAATAACCCCAAATACTTTTGGAGTTTTGTTAAACAACGAACCAAGTCCAACTCAACTCCTAGCTACTTTAAATATGGAGATGTAACAGTTTCTTCCGCTGATGCAATTTGTAATACGTTTTCCTCTCATTTTCATTCGAGCTTGCTTGGTCCCACTAATAATGAATCACAGAGCTTCAGTTCTTTATCAAACTCAAATGCCTTGTCTTATATAAATTCAATTGTAATTGATATTGAAACTGTCACAAAATTATTAAATAATACCGACCGATTTACCCGCTGGTCCTGATCACCTGTCACGGAAATTTATTATAAAAACCGCTAGAACTATTGCTATTCCTGTTTGCCTACTGTTTGAGAAATCGCTCACTACTTCTACTTTCCCTCAAATCTGGAAGTCTGTGTATATAACGCCTGTGCATAAAAAAGGTTCGAAAAATAAGATAGAAAATTATAGGCCAATCTCTAAATTATGTATACTGGCAAAAGTCTTCGAAAGAGTTGTTTATGATCAAGTTTATGCCGCGATCAGAAATTCTTTTAGCCCTTCGCAGCATGGTTTCTTGCGAGGTCGTTCCACGGTATCAAATTTGGTTTTGTTGAATGACTATCTCCCTGAAAGTATGGATGGTGGGGCACAGGTCGATGTCGTTTACACTGATTATAGTAAAGCTTTTGATAGGATCGACCATAATATTCTAATATCTAAACTTTCTGGCAACGGCATAATAGGTGACCTTCTCAGATGATTTGCCTCCTATTTGGAAAATAGATCTCAGGCGGTCGTTGTAAGTAACTACATATCTAGCTGGGTTTCTATTCCTAGCGGCGTGCCGCAGGGATCCTTGATCGGCCCTTTGCTCTTTATTATATATGTAAGCGACATCGACTTTTGCTTCCTCAGTTCTGGTCTTCTGTCCTTTGCTGACGATATGAAGATCTATTCTAAAATATCGACAGCAAAGGATATGGAGGCTCTTCAAGCAGATCTGTCACGTCTTGATGATTATTGCAAGGTTAATAAGCTTGACCTTAACCCAGCTAAGTGCTCAGTAGTGACCTTTACCAGGAAACGATTCTCACTATTAACTTCTTATGCGCTAAAAGGTTAAGTGTTACCGAAACAAGATGAGATTCGAGACCTTGGAGTCTGCCATGATGCGAAACTGCTATTTGATGTGCACATTGAGCATATTATCTCCAAAGCCTCGAAAGCACTTGGTTTTGTCATGAGGATGTCCAAGTGCTTCAAAAAAGCTAAAACTTTAAAAATATTATACTGTGCGTCCGTAAGGAGTCACCGTGAATATGCCTCTCAAATTTGGAATCCGTGTTACCATAAATACATTGATCGCATAGAGAATATTCAAAAACGTTTTATAAGGTTTCTATGTTTTCGTCTAAAAGTGCCGTATAGTTCAGATATTTACTTACAATTATGCAAAAAGTTTCATCTTCAGCCACTTGTACATCGTCGTCAGTTGGCACACTTTTCATTCATGTTAAAGATCATATCCAATGAAATTGATTGTCCCAACTTGTTGCAAAAATTGCATTTCAATGTACCTCAAAGATCGGTTAGATTCAACCCGCCTATTTCTATCCCGTTTTCATCTACCAACTACAGACAAAATATGGTGCGAGCAATCAAGGATTTTAACTACATATGTAAGGAAAACTCTTTTGACCCATTTAATACCAAAAGCAACGTGGAACGCGTGCAGCTGAACCTTAAATTCTTCAAGTCTTAGTAATAAGCTAGTTCTTTACATTTCATATCTTAATTGACTCGTAAGTGTGCTTTTCTATTGCTATCCGTGAGAACCTGTAATTGGTTTACTACTTTATATTTCAGTTACCTTTCTTTATTGTTATAGCTGTTGGTTTTCCAAATGATAAATAAATAAATAACTAAAAGGGCGCCAAAGGCATGACTCGCCCGGGGCGCCTAGATGGCTAAGGCCGGTCCTGATTATAAGTAATAGACGGGCCTGTGCTAAATATGCGAAATGGCTTAGCTACTTATATTGAGGCTAAATGCGAGAACCTTGCACTATCATTCGGCTTCTAAAGCCCATCGATGCATAAGCTAGATACACCAGACGCATGTTCATCCATATACATGGTAGGTACATGGATAATCATGGCATTTTTATACAAAGTGAGTACATATTTTATAGAAATATCATACCTTTTCAGGCGGAATCAAACGATTTGCTTTTTTCATGAATGTGAAGTTAGCTTTTTGGCCGAGATCCACTAAATGCCGTGTAACTTCTGTTGTGGACATCACCCTATTCAGCATACCTTGTAATGTTTGTGGGTCTTTGTCAAGTAAACCAGGAAACATAATAGCCAATGGTTCCATTTGAGGTCCATCTTCGCACTCGACCTAAAATTATATGTTGGTATGCGACAGATTTGGATACTTAGCATTATTCTTATGTTTTTATAATAATAATTAAATTTACAAGTTGTAATACTTCCTCCTCGTCAGAAACGTTACTTGTCGATTTTGATGCATCCGACGGAGCTGATTGTACTATATCTACCCATTCAGAGTCTTTAGCTAGCAACGGACACAGAGGCTCAGGTCCCTGTTTAACGTCGCCTGGTCTTCGGGATTTTTGTCTCTGTAATAAAAAACACCGCTAAAATTGTTACAGTTGAAATACTAAAAATATACCCGTGTATTGATTCCAAATGTCATAAACTCTTTTACAAAAGACTGAAAGTAGCTACAGTATTATGAACGCCACAAGAGCAACACCGTCTTAGACCATAACGGGGCCCTTGGGCACACAAAAATTTGGGGCCCCGTTGGAAAGTAAAAAAAGTTAAATAACTGGTACAAATCAAAAATATATACAAATATGTATACATATGTTATTAATTAGATAAGTATGCTGGTGGTTTGAATTGGTTACGATTACGACAGTGCTTTCTTTCGGGATTTCTGTTGAGTAAAATCTTCTATTATATCTTCAGTCTATTTTTTGAAGGATATCACTTTCTATGCACATAATTGACAAATTAGTTAGTCGTTCTTGTAACATAGATGTTCATAATTCATTTTTAATTCTCTTTAGCTGTGAAAATGAGCGCTCCTTACTATAATTATTAAGCAAAGGAACATCCTTGTAGCAACTTCAACATTTGGAAAAGTTTCTTCTAATTGATCAGACTTTACCTATTAGTTTATGTGAGTCTGAGATACTCAAATCCGCTGATTCCTTGGCTATGTTTTTTAAATACTGCGTTAAACGAAAACATTCTGATTTGAGCTCAGATGCATTAAACAGTTGAAAATTTCGTGTAGACACGTTTATTCCTATAATCGATACATTAACTGCACATTTAAAAAATCGTTCGGCAGCATACCAAGAAATTGACAATCGTTTCAGTTTTATTTGTCAATTAATAACAATCGATTCTGGTGAGTTGACAAAAAATGCAATGAATTTGAACAATTCTATCACGAAGACATTAATCTCTGATGGTCCTTAAAAAAAAGTGTCATGTGTGCTGCGAATTCATTTTCTTACAGATTTATCTTTATAGTCAGCATTTGGATATTTTTCTTTAGCAGCCAATCGTACTGATTGAAATTATTGCGTGCGTTATTGGCATAAGCAATAAGAGATGCGTAAAGTGTTGTTGCAACGTCCATGGTCATAGTGCTATTCTGTAAGGTCAAGCTTGTTTTGTTCATAATTCCCAAAAGATCATTCCATATCTCCGTTAGAAGTATAGTATTAAATTTTTCAATAATTTTTGGCTTCGCTTCTTGTTTCTCCTGGTTGATTTTTGTCACTTGCAATTGAGGACAAAGCTTCAGAAATATTTAAATAACTATTTTCCAAAGCATTAATAGCATTAGCACGTGCAGACCAGAATTGAATGAATGTAGACTGAACTGTTCTCATACTCGATAAGTTACTAGGCTTCCAATCTTTATATCCATACGGAGAACTAAAATTATAGCCAGTACCAGTAATAGTAGTAGACGGCAGCAATAACAGTACACGGATTTCTTCGACGGTGAATAAAGCAGCCATTTTCTTTGTAAAGACTCACCATTCGTGACTTTACGGATAGAAATATTTTTAGTAAAATATCTAGTTTTTGTTGTACCGCTTGAATCTGGAAAACTTGTAGACGTTTCGGAGAAGTCACAATTTTTGTTATGGAAAAACTCCCTTTTCGTATCCAAATATCACATAATTCTTCTGTTAAAATTTCATTACAGTACGTACCAGGATCAGGAGATATATTTTCCAAGCTTGTAGTTATTAACTCACAGTAGCTTGAGGTAGAGGGTTCAGCATCTGATGTGTGTTGGTCATTTTTGTCACACGTAGGATCATTTTCCCGTTGATATTCAGAAGTATTTCGATCTTGAGGTGATGAGGGTGAAGCATTAGTCAGTACTTGTTTCTTCAACCGTAAAAAATGAGTTTACGAAGTTTTTTAATTATTTCTTTATGAGCTGCAACTTTGTTTCTTTTTTGTGAACCACTTAAATATGTTCTTTTCGACATAATAAAATGAACAAATATAACACGTCTATTATCTTAAATAATTTCTATTGTTTGACACTTTGGAGAATCCCCCAACCATATATTATATAATAATAATAAACCCCTCTGGGACAGTCGTTATCTCCTCATGAGACTAACGCGATATCGGAGGACATAGTATACCTACTAGCTTTTAAACTACCACCTTCGCCTTGTGATATAAACAAAAAATGTATCACCAGGTTAAATAAAAGCGCACAAACCGGAGGGCAGCTTGTGTCGAGCTGAATGTGAGTGGCGACACTGCGGTCCTGAATGCCTCAGAGAGTCGGTGAGGGCCTCGTCCCCAGCTTGCCGTTACTGGTTGGCTGGGGTGGAACTTCAAGAGCGCCTGTAGAACTCTGAACTCTGGCTTGCCTTGATCGGCAGGTCAGAGGAGGGCCGCTAGAGCTACATGCTTGGGCGTGGAAGTGTCATTTTAAAGGGCATAAGTTCGGGGAAACCCGCACCGGGTCTCCGTTTTCACGAGACCCGTGATGGTGAAACCGGCGCCGCTCCGCACGACACCGCTAGCCGCTCGCAACGGTGTTGCCGCTGCTGCTGGCTTGTATGCCTATCGTGGCTATTCAGGGGGCCCATCTAGTGAGTTGGTGAGTCACCGTCTGTCCATTCGACTGATACTATTAGAGTATTCAGGTAAGTATTCAGGGCAGACGTCGTTTTATCATCCATAGTTACCAATATACCAGTCCATCAAACACCCATACCCATAGCTCATATATTAGCATCCATACGTAGCAATAGTCCTACGCCTGCTGCGGCTAGTGCCGCTGTAGGTGTTCCATCCCACCTTTGATTAAAACTCTCGAAGGGCCTCTTCACGTTGGACCCATGTCTCCGTGTAAGCCTCCCAACGGGTCGGGTATTTTCCTAACGTATTAGGAATATACCCGTGAAAGAGAAACAAATAATAATAATATAATAGTAATAATATTCTACCACATACACACAACACCATCTAGCCCAAACTAAGCAGGTCTGGTACTATGGGTACTAGACAATGGATAAACATACATATTATAAACCTTTTTTTGTAAATACTTACATATTATACATAGAAACACCCAGGCCAAGACAAACCTCCATGTTCATGCACACAAATGTTTTACTTGTGCGGGAATCGAACCCGCGACTTCAGGCGTGGCAGGCGGTTACACTAACCACTACTGGCGTACTCGATGGCTCGAGTAGTTTCTGCAAATTTGACGTTGCAATCGAAGTGGTTTGTGTAAGTGACCGCGAGATGGTGTGGTTAAGTAGTTTTAGTTTCTAGGTACATTTATGGTATTTTTTAAAAATGTAATTGAAATGTTCACTGTTTAAAAAAAGATTTAAAAAAATGTTCTGGTGTCCGATTGAAATTCGTTAAGCTACTACCTATTTTTAAATGACTTCAAAAAAGGAGGTTTCTCAATTCAACCGTACATATAATTCTTTTTTATGTGTGTTCGCGGATAACTTCGTCATTTATGAACCGATTTTGATGATTATTTTTTTACTTGAAAGCTGGTGCTTTCCATTTGGTCCCATTTAATTTTGATCAAGATCTGACCATTCGTTTACAAGTTATCTTTAATAATGCGTATTTGGCTACATTGATGGTGTTCTCATTTTTGGCAAGAACAAAATAAACTACTGTGCTGTGTAGGGTGGTTTGGAAGCCCTTCGTAGTATTTCGAGGTACTCTAATTTGGTGATGTTCTGATGAAGATCTTCGGTTTTATACAACGGAATTCTTTGATAAATGACAGCAAATCTGCCGTGATTGCTACAATCACATACATAATTATGTACCTATTGATTACACAATTCCAAATTGGTTATTGATAGCATTTCATAGTATGAAGTTACGTGCAACTGTTAAACTCAACAAGGTATACACAAAAAAAAATATTATTTCTATAATACAACTTTTAATATGACGCTGAAGCCATTAGGCACCGGAACCCCGGAATAAAACATATCATCCCTGTATTTGGAATTATGAAAAATTATATATACTGATTTGAATAATTAAATTATTGTTATTTTTGGAGTTGATGTCAGTCGCCTACGCCGCGTGCTGCGTCTATATGTGTAATTGTGCATGCCAATGTTATGTTATGATTGGTAAGACATCTCATGTTTAAGTAGTTACAAACCTACATTGGCTGATACCGACTCCATTAATAACAATAATTTAATTATTCACAAGAATATGCAATAATTTTTTAACTTTTTAGTACATTTTTTGTTGTAGAATATTTGTTTTTGAAGTCGGTTTTCTTTTTGTTCAAATTTTGTTTATCATATCTTATCCTATTATCAATTTGACCAAAAATATTCTTGTAGCTGTAATTATGTGAATACATAGAGCGGCCAAAAATCAAAATAAAAATTCTAGGCTAAAAGGCCCGACTAGAAAGCTTAGATGGTGGCAAAACGCGGCACTACATATTTTCTATCCGGGAAGTCTGGCAATAGGGACCATGCATGATGATGATGACTTAAACGCCAACTAGTGACAAAAGTATTTACTAATCGGGGGCATCTATCAAGCTATTATCTTATCTTCACATCGACCCAGTTCTTCTTACACATCGACCCAGTGGGATCTTTTGTGTCGGTCCCAAGATTTATCCCTTGGCCATCTCCTTACGAATGTACTGCATTAGCCGCAATGTACAATTCAGAGGGAGAAGCCTGAAGTCTTCAGGCTTTGGATATGCCAATCCTATCACACCCATCCTAAGTCCAGCCAACGCGTCGCATTCACACAGTAGGTGTGATATGGACTCGTCCCGTTCACCACAGGCTCTGCAGATCGAATTGTGTGCCAATCTTAATCTGCATAGGAAGTCGTTGGTGCCACAATGGCCAGTAAACGCTCCTGTGAGCAGGCGCACTAGGCTCTTGCTATACCCGCAGAACTTCCGGGTGAAGCCTGTGGCTCCGTTTGCAATGAATTTCTTCGAGTGTTCCAGTCTCCCAAGGGCCATCCACTCTAGCCTGTGTTTATCATTGCCATGTGCATTCAAAGCTGCCTTTACGGTGCTCTCAGAGAGTCCCATGAATGGCTCGGGGCCCACAAACAGTTGCTCCGAGCCCTTTCTGGCTAACTCATCAGCCTCCTCATTGCCCTGCACTCCTGCATGCTCCAGAAACCACACTAGTCTGACTGTATTCTTCCTGCCAAGCCTGTTGAGAATCTTAACACAGTTCAGGACCAGTCTGGAGTCCACCCTACACGAGTCCAGAGCCTTGAGAGCAGGTTGACTGTCACTGAGAATATACACAGTCCTGTCAGAGACTCTACTGTTGATATTCTCCTGAGCACAGGCAATTATAGCATAGGTTTCTGCTTGGAAGACCGTTGCATATTTGCCCATGCTTTGGCTCCCCTTACAGTCGTTGGCATAGATACCAGCGCCTGATCCTGTTTCCATTTTGGAACCATCAGTGTACCAGTTGAGACAACCCTTGTCAGAGGATTGTTGACCTTGTCTCCATTCGTCCCTCGTGGGGACCTTTATTTTAAAATTCTTTTTGAATATGTGCAATGGTTGCATTTTGTCGCATCCCATGCTCATAATCCTTTTGAGATCCTTTGAAATCTCCAATTTTGTGTGTCGTGTTACCGGCATGTTGACGCTCCACAGCCCATGCACAGATAGTCTATGTAGCGCCTTTATCGTCTCTGATTCCACAACAATGTGTAGAGGCGTTAGATCCAGCAGGACCTCTTATGCTGCCGGTGGCGTGGTCGGAAACGCCCCTGTTATAGCCATGCAGGCCAATCGCTGCACCTTCGACAGCGCGTTCCTGCATGTAGCTAGTTTAGTTCTTGGCCACCAGACAATACTACTATACGTGACTATGGGTCTTATCATCATCACGTATAGCCACTTGATGACCTTGGGCTTTAGCCCCCAGGTTTGCCCATAAGTAGAGCGAATCATGCCGAAGACCCGCTGGGCCTTCACTATGACTTTGTCTACATGAGGTTTCCACGTTAGCTTGCTATCTAAGGTCATGCCTAGATTACTTCACCTCCGTGAACCATTGTAGCTGCGTACCATAGATGGAGAGAGTTCCCAACCCCGTGAGATTCCTCGTCCTAGTAAACGGCACGAAAGTAGTTTTCTCTGGGTTGATCGATAAATTATTGCTACTACTAACCATAATCAGGGCCTTCTGCATGAGACTACATACCGTACTCGGAAATTTTCCATTTACGAGTATCACTAAGTGGATGACTTAGTGATACTCGTAAATGGAAAATTTATATTAAAATTTATACATATCCGACCGTTAAGTACGGACCTTTGTTGAGTTGTTCTAGGAGTGAATTGACTACCAAGCACCATAAGAGTGGTGAGAGTACTCCACCCTAAGGGCAGCCCTTGGTTGTCGTAGCATACATTTCATCTCCTAACAACTCAGACCTAATGATTCTACCCCTGAGCATACAATCGATCCACTTGCAAATGGTTGGCTCTATGCCGTGATTTGCCGATGCCACACTAATGGCATCAAAGGTGGTCCGATCGAAGGCTCCCTCAATTCCAGGAATGCAGCAATGCATACTTCCCGGTTATCTAATACATGTTCTGCCTTATTTACCACATCAAGCTATTATATTGTGTATTTAGTCATTATTAATTAAATAAATTTAAATAATTTTTCGAATGTCTTTATCAACAAAAGGTTTTTGCATCCATGGATGTACAAACACCTCACGTCGGAAACGTGGATTTGATTTTCCCTGAAATTTTATAGTTTTCCAGAGAGCACAATTGGTGTATACTTAGTGTAAGGGAATATTATCACTCTTTCGGAGCCCCCGTGACAATATGGGCCGTGGGCACTGGCCCCGTGTGCCCTTATGTTAAAGACGGTATTGAATATAGGCGGTATTGAATATAGGCGGTATTGAATATAGACGGTATTGAAGAGATATGATTGTGGGGTGAAATATACGCAAGTGTAAACTTATGAATACAAAAACTTGGTGCAAACTTTTGTTAAACTGCAACGTCATACCTACATCAATTCAGTGAATACATATTCTGATCCATATATCTACAACACCAATATTTGTGTAGGCTCTGCAAAAATGTCGACCACAGATGTTAGGTTTCGAGTCAAAATTGTAGGGTTGTACTTTAGCCATGGCTTTTTAGGGGCCTGACATTGTCTGGAAAACAACCCTAGATACACCAACGCTCTGCGATCCAATTATATCACGCAGGTTCATATATTATAGCAAAGTAGCGCCTCCCTAATAGTTTCTTAAATCAATAGTGTCCATACGCTTCAAGCAGTTGAAGACATAATTAAACGACACGACAAATCACAACAGCTGTAAAATTTAATTACACAAAAACAGTAGGCAGGTTAATGAATTTGTGGCGTATGTATATACGCACAAGCAACATATAAGTTTATGAGGAACCTGGAATCGAACGGAGCATCATACGTCTAGCCGCGCCGAAACCAAGCGACGCGCGAAGGCGATCGAACGGAGCATCATACGTCTAGCCGCGACGAAACCAACTGACGAACTAGCGAAGCGCAAAGAGGCCATCTGTTTTTATAGTGGCAGTATTTATACGCACGCACACACGCCCAAGAATTCCCTCGTAAATGTTAGAATTTTGTTTACTTGTCGCTGATTGGTGCAATATAACCCTAACGGTTACCAGCTGCGAACCTGGCTTATGCCCGCCGGCTGGTAATGTGTTAAAAATAAATGAAAAACACTTATCGCGCAAACTATTGCATTTCAGGATAAACCTATAACATGTATCTAATAAGTAGCATAGTCTAGTTAGCATAGATAATAGCAGCGATAGCTCAGTGGGGAGACCAACAGACTGCAATGCAGAGAGTCTCGGATTCGAAGCTACGTCACGCAATTCTGACTTTCGGAAGTTATGACTTTTCGAAATTATGTGCGTATTGATTGACAATTATCGCCTGCTCAGTGCCTCGGAGAGCACGTTAAGCCGTCGGTCCCGGCTGCCATGAACATCTATGGCAGTCGTTATTGAGAAAGTCAGTGCCCTCTAATATCCTGACACTGGTCTAGCCTTAGGGTATCGTTAGCCTTCGGGTTGCGAAGGTCAGATGGCAGTCGCTCCGTGTAAGAACTGATATCCAGTCAAATCCGGTTAGACTAGAAAGCCGACCCCAAGTGACTTGGAAATAATAAAGGCTAAGGGAGAAGAAGAAGTCTAGTTAGCATAGACCAGTTTAAATGGTCCGTGCTAATTGACATAATAGCATGGCATTATTTATAACTTTATACGGCCTCTATTCGCGTGAAATTTGAATAGACACCAGCTCATTTGTACCTACTTGTAATACAATAGGGTGAGAGACCGACAGGCTAAGCTCAACAGTTCGGCAACCATGACAGAGGTACTAGACAATATCAGTTACCTCCTGGTGTTCTGAACCAAGATAACATGGTATAAATAATTGACACTGTTTATACCGTCAACCTATCAACAAATAGACACCGGATCTTGTCCAAATTCACAAATAAACGTCTTCACGGTTGACTTAAACATTCGTAAATTTTAGCATAGACGTCCACAATGTTATTCAAACCCTATCTCTTAGAACACATAGCTTGCATTAATGTATAATCTCAGTGGGGTCTTATTTAACGGGACGATTTTGAAAACTTCACCCGATATCTGGTAATTTATTTCATTAAAGGTTTATACATCGGTACCTATTAAGTAACGGTAGGTATAGGAACAATAGCCCAGTAATGCACAAACATGCCCAGCGTTGTATTATCCCTCTTGTCTTGCAACCCACTTCTATGCATTCAAAATGTCGTAGTGATACTATGCGATTAATCGCGCACATATATCAAAGATTTAAATCATCTAAGTATATAGTACATATTTACATAAAACGATTCATTTCTAATATATTTATTTTATAGCTATATTACATACGGAAGTCCCTGGATTTGTAGTTGTTATAGTATTGTGTTTAGGTTTTTTATATTTCTTGTTTGAATCACTACTCATTTTGTAGAAACCATATTGCTATGTGTGCATTAAATTGTTTATAAACATATAATTCATGATTGTTTTGACATTATGTAATGAAGTGTGCAGATTATATACAAATGTTTTCGACTGAGGTTTTGTATGAATACCAATGAGATAGCAACCTAACATCCACCCATATAATATAGCATGTAACATAAAGTTATAGTGATATTTTTGAATCGCCAAATTTTGATGATGTAGTATGGTGATCATAAGCTAAATATATGTTTTGAGTGTTAATCTATATTTTTAACACGCTTTTATTAGCTTGGTATGTAGGTATGTATCTATGAATCTATGTAACGGAATCTTTGAACGTGATTTGCACCCCTTTCAAACCGACGGATTGATTTGAAACTTTGCACACATAACAAGGACCGATGACAATACAATAATTTAGAAAAAAAAAATGAAATAATAAAAACACGACTTAACTGCTGTACTTAAGTGTGTGTTAATAATTAGCTAAACATAATTGTATTCATTCAGTTCTGTGTAATAGGCACGTGAAGAACAAGCAAAGCAGGAACAACAACAGTGGCTGCTATTGCAGCAACAAGGTCTAGTAGGTGCCGAAGGAGCTCAACAGCCTTATATGCCACCTCCTCCTGGACCCAGGATGGATGATGAAGAAGATGATGACTACTCATAGATATATTATGCTGTAAACATTGCTAAAACTGTCCATTAGGATTTCTTGTACAACTTAAAGAATGCCTGTAATGTAATAAAAATACCATATACATGTGTGATATACTAATAAAATGTTTCCTAATCAATACCCATTCAAACCTTTTATTTGTGACTAGCAACCCGCCCTGGCTTCGCACGAGTGGTACAAAATCTTAACGACTTATACACCTACCTTTCTCATGAACCACTTCGTCTATTGGTGTAAACTGCATGAAAATCCGTTCAGTAGGTTTTGAGTTTATCGCTATCGGATCGGATCGGATTAACCATGTTGGGGCCCTTAGGTACAGCAATTGTCGGGACCCCCTTTCAGCCGTTTGAAGATCATCAGCCCTTATGAAGTTGATGAAGGGATGAGAGTAATAACATCAGCAGCATCACTTGATTGATGCTTAACTTCTCAGGAACTTACAGTAAAATATTTATATTAGAGCTTATTGAAATGGTCTTAACCTATTTAGGTTATAAATAAGTGATAATCTAGGTCTCATCAGGTAAAGTACCTATATGAGACACCGTCTCACGGTCTCATGATGAGCAGGAAAGAAAAATAAGTAAGACGCCGGTGTTTTAATTTTAACTTTATTCTTGTTAAAAAAATTGCAATAAAAAACCATAAATGAAAGAAAGTCTCATGATGAGCAGGAAAGAAAAATAAGTAAGACGCCGGTGTTTTAATTTTAACTTTATTCTTGTTAATAAAATTGCAATAAAAAACCATAAGCGAAAGAAAATAGTTTGACAAAACTATTTTCTTTAGTTCATTGTAGGTACATTAAGTTTAAATATTAACTTTTTAGATACCTACAAAATCGTTTATAACATTTTAAAAGTTCAACTTTTCCCAATACATTATTTTGATAATACAATGAATTTAAACGGGTCTATAACATTGACGAGTGAAAAGTGAAAACAGATATTTGTTTTAATTTTTTTTTAAATCACGTTCTCCAGTTGCATTTCATATCATCAGTCTTTTGTATACCTAAGTACCTATTTGCAATGCTATCATTAATTCATTACATTAGGGAAAGTACCTACCTACCTAAATTGTTGTAATTTCTAATACAAAAATTAATTTAAACGATTCCTCTTTTAAAATCGTCATAATATTGTCGGCTTATAGCAGAAAAATCACACTCGAAAGTGTTGACATTCTTTAGGATAGTAATATGATGCCATAATCCAATGTCATTCTGGTTATTCTGGTATTCTACATTTAGGTCCACCTAATGTAGGAGGAAAATGAGGCTGAGGCCGTGGTTCAATTAAGACACCAAAACGTAGTCCACTACGTTTTGGTGTCGTAATTGAATCACGGCCTCAGCCTCATTTTCCTCTACACCCGCTGAAGTAATCGTTTCATGATCCTGGTCAGTCTGTTCAGAACACTCGCAAGGAATCTCTACTGGGTCCGCCGCCATAGTTTGGCTAGCTGACGTACTTGGAGAAGGTTGATTTTTTGTCGACTGGCCGCTGGCGACGTCAGACTTTTTGTAGAGCTGATTATTGGGCCGACTGAAATTTTACACATTTATACGAGCGACTTTTTGTAGAACGTTTTGTTGTGCGTTTACCGTATGAAATTCGGTGTTTTATTTACGCCAAGGAAATAGTCAATTACCGATTGTCTGACGTGGATTGTCTTAGTAGTAAAAGTTGTAACGTTTCACGTTTTTGTGACATCAAGTACCTAAATTCAATATACCACATTTTAAGTAATAAGTTTCACTCAAAAAATTACGCTCAGGCAGCGATGAGTGGGTTTAAATATGCGGGGCCCCCTTTCGCGCGGGGCCCGTAGCAATTGCTACTCTTGGTACGTGGTTAATCCGGCACTGGGGCCCTGCCCTTAATATTTAAACTTAATGTACAATAAACTTTTGCAATAAAAACAGTTTCATCTAATATACATGAAAAGTACTCAATCACTGCCCACACCTGTCTAGCCTATGATTCCTGCTCTTGTGAACACCTGGAATGTACGTCTTATATCAAGTATCTCGGTGTTATACCAGACAGCGCTCTGACCTTCGATTATCACCTAGATATCCTTATATCCAGAACTCGGAAATTAATATCCATATTTAAAAGATTGCGTCACATAGTCGATATAAAAGTAATTAAAATGGTATATACGTCTTTTTGTCAACCCATATTGTCATACTGTATCTCAGTATGGGGTGGTGCCTGTAAA
Source organism: Catocala sponsa (assembly GCA_963564715.1). Classification (NCBI taxonomy): domain Eukaryota; kingdom Metazoa; phylum Arthropoda; class Insecta; order Lepidoptera; family Erebidae; genus Catocala; species Catocala sponsa. The sequence continues at coordinate 17,304,986 of OY751331.1, forward strand.
ACTAAACTGATAAAGGTAGAAAGAGCACAAAGGGCGGTCTTTAAGGTCGGCCATTCTTTGCCTTTCCTATACCCTACTAAGGATCTGTACCAACTATCTGATGTCCTGACGGTGCGTCAATTGTTTATCTTAAATATTATATTAAGACAACATTCCCTTCTCCCTTATGACCCACTGCGCCCTAAAAACGGCTGCAACACAAAGTTGGCTCATTGCTTGGTAGCCATTGGTCAACTGCTTTTTCTGGTAGATTTTTTGGATTCCTGGGCAGATTCCTCTATAATAAGCTGAATGAGAAATTACACATCTATTCACTACCCAAACACCTTTGTTAAAAGAAAACAACTTGTTGGCTAAAATCCCTTAGCTACGAGGAAACGGAAAGTTTAATACTTTTCCTACCTAACAATTTTAATTACACTGCTAACAGAGTTATTAGCTTACGAGCTGTCTCTGATCCCAAGTTAACTATACTGCATTGTCGTAGGGTTAACACACACAGCACTTACACACACGCACTCTCATCCACACACACAGACTCACACACGCACACACATATATCTACACTAACATTCATACACACACACAAGCATACATACTCATCACATTCTAGCATGATTAGAATTATGTCTTTTTATTTACACAGAGATGAGAGATGTATAGAGACTCTTTATACATCTCTCACCTCTGAATACAAACCAACGTGGTTGCACTTACTCGAGCTACGGCTTATCTAGAGTTAGGAGAGGCTGGTAATCTGTCATACAGGTCCTCCTAGTGCAGATACCAGTCTCTTACACAGACTCACCAAATCGATCATGTAAAACATAGTTTATGAACTGATTTTTATTTTTTGTAACCATTCTGTGTGAGAGAGAAATAAAGAAAATAGTTTTGTCAAATTATTTTCTTTCGTTTATGGTTTTTTATTGCATTTAACAAGAATAGACTTAAATTTAAAACACCGGCGTCTTAATTTTCTTTCCTGCTCATCATGAGACCGTGAGACTGTCTCATATACTTTACCTAATGAGATCTAGATTATCACTTATTTATAACCTAAATAGGTTAGGACCATTTCAATAAGCTCTAATATAAATATTTTACTGTAAGTTCCTAAGAAGTTAAGCAGTAATGCTGCTAATGTTATAACTCACATCCCTTCATCAACTCGATAAGAGCTGATGATCTTCAAACGGCTGAAAGGGGGTCCCGACAATTGCTGTACCTAAGGGCCCCAACATGGTTAATCCGATCCGATCCGATCGCGATAAACTCAAAACCTACTGAACGGATTCTCATGCAGTTTTCACCAATAGACGAAGTGATTCATGAGGAAGGTATAGGTGTATAATTTGTTAAGATTTTGTACCACCCGTGCGAAGCCAGGGCGGGTTGCTAGTCACAAATAAAAGGTTTGAATGGGTATTGATTAGGAAACATTTTATTAGTATATCACACATGTATATGGTATTTTTATTACATTACAGGCATTCTTTAAGTTGTACAAGAAATCCTAATGGACAGTTTTAGCAACGTTTACAGCATAATATATCTATGAGTAGTCATCATCTTCTTCATCATCCATCCTGGGTCCAGGAGGAGGTGGCACATAAGGCTGTTGAGCTCCTTCGGCACCTACTAGACCTTGTTGCTGCAATAGCAGCCACTGTTGTTGTTCCTGCTTTGCTTGTTCTTCACGTGCCTATTACACAGAACTGAATGAATACAATTATGTTTAGCTAATTATTAACACACATTAAGTACAGCAGTTAAGCCTTAGAATTTAATAGCTGAACAAATACTATCGTGCATTTTAAACCAAACTCTTTGCTGACATAAGTCATTTGTAATTACTAGTACCTATGTAAGTAAGAAATAGTTAAACATTTAAAACTAAATGCTACCTTAGTTGTTAGTGCTAACTAAGTTCATATAATATTACTGCCATTGATGAACTTTAGTGCCTCAAGATCAATCCACATTATTATATGTAAATACTTTTTATCGGCTGTAAAATTTCAGCAGGTAGGTTTATTCCATAGATAGTAACTAAAATTAGTTACAGTTTTCGGCACGTAACTTGGCTACTCATTGCTTAGATAGATGATAGACATATGCCTATCATCTATCTTAGCAAGAGATTTATAAAATACTAGCTTTTGCGAAAGGCTTCACCTGCGTGGTACCTACATCAATAAAAAGCCTATGTCCTTCCCCAGGTTTTAAATTATATCTGTGCCAAATTTCATCTAAATTGGTTAAGTGGTTTAGTTGCGAAAAGGTAACAGACAGACAGACAGAATTACTTTCGAATTTATAATATTAGTAAGGATCATTATCTTATCATTTTATATAATTCAAACATAATAAAAATTACCTTTGCAAAAAGTTCTTGCTGCTGCCTCAATAATTCCTCTTCAGGTATGCCTAGATTTTCAAGTCTAGTGCTTTGCCTTCTTCTCTTTGCAGCTACAGCTTTACAATCTTTTAGAACAGCCTCTGCTTCTAATGTATAGTCACCAAAACCTAGCCTGTCCAATGCTGAAAATAAATATTTTTATGAAATAAATGCTAACAATGATACCATCTAATCTGTATGATGAAAAATAAAATGTCAATATTTTAGTTGTCATTTTTTATATAGAAAAGAACAGATGACTGTTTTTTTCATAAATAAAAATATGTAGAAGTGGCAATTTTCAAATGGAAGTGTTTATCACTAATTAAATTAAACATTGGAATAATGTGCAGACTATTTTTAATTACCTGTGAGTACATGTTCTGCGTTGATAGTTTTCTTGTTGCTTTGATTGCAAACTTCGTTTGCTTCTGAGCTTAACAGATGAATAAACTCTGTACAGCAATTGAGAATTAATTCTCGAGACTCAAAAGCTACACGTACTGAGGGAACTAATTCCTTTATCATTTTATTAATGCTTGCTCTAGGAAGTGTTAACTCGTCTTCTTCTGAGGGCGGTGGACACAGTTCTCTTTCTGGACTACCCATTTTATTATAAACTTATACTTATTATTTAATAGTTCCTTACTTCGTACTTTAGTGGCAATTAATGTAAATATAATAGGTATGTACACAAAAGAAAATATAGATAACTTTTACAGCTTTTCACAGACGATTCTCCTCTGAGATTGACAGAAGACAGAAGTGACAGATTTTTCTGAATATTCTCTATGGCAGTCAATGGTCAAAAGTAAAGATGAAAGTCGACGATAGAAAATATTGTTGATTGAGACAGCAACTCATTTGAGTCATTATTCAAGTTGCTACTGTAATCTAATAAAGTTTCAGAATTGCCTGACAATTCTACTATAAAATTCATTTTGTTGTCGTGCCAACTTTAAAATGATCTTTATAACAAAAATGCCATAATTAGGTGTCACTTGTGCATTGAGGTCGCCCTAGAATAGATCCTTTTAGACACTTTGGTCTAGCGAGTAACGAGGTAATAGACTCTCGCACGGCCGTAACCAGGGGGAGGGTTTGGGGGTTCCACAGACCTATTAAATTCGTTTATTATGTCAATGGGAGGTTCAAACCCCCTCCAGAAAAGTTAATAAGATATTAACATTAATAATAATAATAATAATAAATTTTATTTCAGAATTACTTCCATATTTAGTTAGTAACAGTGTTCTTAACCTAGTGTTAGTGGAAATATTTATAAACTTAAAAATAACATTCACAAAGGTAACGTGTCAGGCGCTTGCTTTCGCATGTAGGCCTATCCAATGCCTGATCAGCAATGAGTCCCACCTGCCGGCACACGCGGTCAGAATGGCGCTGGGGCCGCCGCGCACCCGTGCCATTAAAGACGCACTTCGTTTGCGTATGACGGCGTGAAAGCCGTCCACGCTCGCCTCCGCGAACATACTACTCGCGCTACAGTACCGCGGCAGCCCCATCATCACCCTGAACGCGTTATTATATTGCACACGCAGGGCATCGTATGTCCTCCGCGTGTACTTGACCCACAGACTGCAGGTGTAAAAGGTCTGGCAGAAAGCTCTAAATAGCGTGATCTTCACTTGTTCAGTACACCGTGCGAATCTGCGTGCCAACATGTTACAGCGAACAGACAACGCCCTGCGTTCCCTCTCCATATCCATATCGTCTTTAAGGTCCTCGGTGACCCAGTGGCCCAGATACTTGAAATGAGTGACTTGGTTTAAAGGTGTACCATAGAGTAAAACGGGAGGTACCGTTTTGACCTCTTTTTTAGGTGATTTAAATACCATAACCTCACTCTTTCTCACATTGTATCGGAGCCCATGGGCCGCCGCATAATCTTCACATATGCGGAGTAACTTGCGCAGTGCACCGATTGAAGGGCTAAGCAGAACCATGTCATCCGCATAACTTATGTTATTTACACAGACCCCTTCTATATAACATCCGATGCCGGTGCTGCTCAGCTCTCCAATCAGGCGGTCCATATATAAATTAAATAACTTCGGTGAGGTCAGCCCCCCCTGCCTCACTCCACACTCCAATGCGTAATCTTCCGACTTACTAGCCGCCCACCTTACAGCATTTTTCTGATTTTTGTACCAGTACTCAAATATAGATATAATTTCAGGGGGCATACTAGTGTCTTGGTACATTTTGGTCCACAACAGGTCGTACGAGACCAAATCGAATGCCCTGGAGAGGTCCAGGAAACATGCGTATACTGGGGTTTTACGAGCGGAGTAGTATTGCACAGTCTGCTTGAGGCACAAAATCGCACTTTCGGTAGATAGACCATTTCGAAAACCGAACTGGCCATCATGCAGTTTTAAATGTTTTGTTAAATGGCCGTCAAGCAGACTGTCCAGTACCTTCGCTATAACTGTGGCTAAGGAAATAGGCCTGTAGTTAATACTGTCCGAGACATTTCCGGTCTTATTTTTTACAATAGGGACCACAATGGTATACATCAGATCATCAGGCAGGTAGGCATGGTTAATATAAAGATTAAACAATAGGGCCAAGACTCTAGGCAAGTGTACCCCAGCAAATAATAACAGATTGCAATTTGCAGTGTACGAAGTTTTTGTCATTTGTGTGATGAGACTTGCAAGTTAACACAGGAGTAAACACTTGCGTTATAAACACAACAGTAAGTAAATAGTAATAAGATTTTAATTAATCCTAACTATAATATTATAAAAGCGAAAATGAGTTTATTTGTTTGTTACGTTTTCACGCCTAAACCACTGAACCGATCATTCTGAAATTTTGCATATACATTGTCAGGTGTACAGAAAAGGACATAGGCTACCTTTCATCCCAATAAAAACTACTGTTCCCGAGAAAAACAACAATAACGTTCTTATGATAATAGATGGCGCCACGTGTCTTTCAAATCGTGATTGAATTATATTATTACAAGCAGAGTACAACCACAACCCGCATTGATTGTCAAATTCTAAATTCATGCCAGCGGAGCCGTGGGCAAAAGCTAGTCAATTATAAACATACAGTAGAGGAGTAAAACTGATCGGTTATTTTTTAAATTAGGTTATAAATTTGTCAGACATATTTAACGGATTTTATTCAAGTTAAATTAAGATATATTTAACGGAGATTTTATTCAAGTTAAAAGAAATTAATGAAATATCGTAACAAATTGTCCAGATTACTTTGATACGAATCATCTATACGAATAAAATTTAAAAAAATATCTAAATTGTTTTTCATAAAATTTGTAAAACTTAAATATTACCTCTTAGTGTTATTTATTTGTACTTAAGGCATTTTTTTGATTTTAGGGTACGGGAATATGGAGAAAACAGCAGAAAAAGTGATAAGCTTAAATGTATAGACTACTGGAAAAAGTGGTGTGGTCAAGCGGCTTCCCGTAAAGAAAAGAATTTGGGACCAACAACTAGTTTGCACACCGACAATAAGATTGTGATGACAAGTGAGCCTTCGACCTCAGTTGCAGTATCGAATGTCGAGACTGAATCGGTGGTGCCGCCAGCGCCGTGTCATGCCTTCGTCTACCGAGCCTACATTTAGCCTAGAACCGACCAGCAGCAGCACCAGCTCACCTGTTACGTCATCTTTTCATTCTGTAGCTAAATTGGCCCAAATTTTAAAAGAGCCTTGGACCCCACCTAACTATTATAAGTTTCCCATTTCTACAAAACAAAATTTGCGCTTCCAAATGAAATGGATGGAAAGATTCCCTTGGTTGTCATATTCTGAATATAAAACTGGAGCATACTGTAGAATTTGCGTCGTAATGAGACGTTCGCTTGATGAAGGTAAAGGGGGCCATCAGCAGGTCGGCCAGCTTGTAACTGAGCCTTTTTGCAAGTGGAAAAAGGCACTAGAAATATTTGAAACTCATGCAAAGTTAGGATATCACAAACGAAATTCGGAGCTGGCAGATAACTTCCTTAAAGTAATGTCTTCTCAGGCTTTTTAAGTCGATGAGCAGTTGAATGCTTAGATAAGTGCAATCAAAAACTATACCCAAATATTTACACATTGTTGCAAATATTGGCTACCATATTATCTGTTTCGACTGCTACCCCAGAAAGAACTTTTTCAAGCCTGAGGAGACTAAAAACTACTTGCCGAACACAACGAGTGAAAACAAACTGAATGGCTTGGCTGTGATGAATATTCACTATGGGATAGAAATTGATGCGAATGAAGTAGTGGATATATTTAAAAAGAAAAACAGAAGATTACTGTTTTTTTTACATCTTTCATGTTTTTTTCATACACTTTTAGTCGTTTTATTTTCTTGAACCCCTCTCCCCTTGATACTAAAACCTGGCTACGCCCATGGACGCCCGTCCTAAACTTGCAGCGCTCTCAATGCTTGTATGGACCTTAATTCTTCCCTCATGAACTACGTTCTCTGACCCGCCCATCCTGGGTCAGAGCTGCTGGGAACAGATTGTAGTAAGCTTCCCAGCTGTTGAAAGATAAATTCTTTGGTTCTACTGACAATATAAAATAAATTGACTACGTCAATAAGTATTCAGATCCGTCTTTGTCTTTTCTTTGCTTCATAGTTCTTCTCGTTAGAGTGGTTTCGAAGGGTGCACTTAGAATCACTTATTATTCTTGTCCCAAAATAGCTTATCTTCTTTGTGTATACGGAATTCTCGTCTTCTCAATAAAGCTTTTCTCCTAAACTTGGCATTTAATCTATAGGTTTCTATGAAAATAATGATTTTCATAGAAACCAGACTAATTTATCTTATGCAATGTAAATTGATATTGTCTTCCCTTCGTTTTTTCCACAAATCAGTGCTTTTTACAGTTTTATCGCGTATACTCCTTTCTAATCTTTTAACCCACAGATGTCTGTGCGTTAACAACAGTTTTAAACCGACTTTTTATGTTTACCAGATACATATTGTATTATTCATAATGTAGCCCAAAGAACTATCGGTGAACGTTGTACTGCTTTAAATTATTACTCCGAGGCCCTCAGAGGTACAGCTCCGAGACCCCGAACAATTTTTTTTAACATTTATTTAGCTAGGCGCAATGAGAAGTAGGTAGAAGAATAGAAGTAACAGGTATACTAATCTATGAATAGAGTACGTACCATTGGTAGCAAACCTGCTGTGTAAATTGTCACTGTCAAAACGAAGTCAGAAACACAGACCTGTCAAATATGCCAAATATTTTTTCCAGCAGATGCCTTTGTGCTGCTTGTCAAATTGTACAATAATTACAAATTAAAATATCTAATTCGCGGCATATTTTATTATTTGTTCAATCAATTCGTAGGCACATTACTACTACTATGGTTTTCTATTTTACAAGTAACGTAGTAGCTCCACCAGTTACTCTTTTTATGGGTGCTGACAAACATGAAAGTAAGGAAATTCCGTCGCGATTCATATAACCTGATAGTTTTCATGCCGGTTAATAAATTGCCTAATTTTGCACATTTTAATCGCGAACTAGTGTTTGATTGATACACTAATGTTGACTTCTGGTTTGCAGATGAAGATTTAATTAAGTGGGGTTGGCCGGAAGATGTTTGGTTCCATGTAGATAAAGTTTCTTCGGCTCACGTATATCTTCGCTTGGCACAGGTATTATATTTGTCAACAAAATTTTTGTTTAATTTATCCAATGAAATCTTTAAATATCTGAAATTCATAATAATAAATGGCTAATGACACACCAATTTACTGTAGATTAATATATGTCAGAGATATTAGTTTTGAGAACTGTGATGCTGTATTAAGCTTTGCTAGAGATTTTCATTAAAATAAATAAATTTAAAACCATTATATATATAAACAACTGCTTTTTTTCAGGGTCAAACTATAGATGACATACCAAACTCTGTTTTAGATGATGCTTGTCAGCTAGTCAAAGCTAATTCTATAATGGGAAACAAAATGAATGATATTGATATAGTTTATACCATGTGGTCAAATCTAAAAAAAACTGCTGGAATGGAGGTATATTTATATTTGTAATCCTACTAATATATAAATGTGACAATTTGTCAAGATGTTTGTTACTCAATTAACTATGGATGAAAGATTTGAAAGAAACTTGGCAAACATTAAACATATCACCAATTATTAACATCAGCTTTTTATCAGGCACAGGTGAAGCCGTGGCAATACTAATAATATTATTAAGCCTGTTTACAACCTGCTGGGCAATGGCATCTTCTCAGTATGAGATGGCTTAATTTATAAACTACTATACAGGTCTAGTGCACAATTAGAAGTCTCAGAAAGTCAAGAATGATAATTAATTATTAGGCACATATCTTTGATAGTGAAAGGTGTGTGTTCAGGATCTAACTCAACACCAGAGGGCTTGTGTAGCTGTCCAATATCTCCTAACTAGGCTAATTAATTATAAACTAATCACAAATAATTTTAAACAACTATATAATACAATAATGGATCATATTTATTTTTACAGGCAGGGCAGGTGGCATTCCATAAAGACAGGGATGTTAGAAAAGTTAGAGTTGCCAAGAGATGTAATGAGATTGTTAATAGGTTAAATAAAACTAAAAAAGAAGCATTTCCCGACCTAAGGGTTGAAAGAGAAACTAGAGACAGACTAGAAAGAGAAGATAAGAAGAAAATTTTAAGGGAAAAGAAGGATAAAGAGAAGGAGGAAGAAAAAAGAAAGAAAGAAGAAGCAGAATTAAGAAGTTACTCAACATTAATGAAAGCGGAAAATATGACAACCAATTATGATGGCAATGATTCCGATGACTTCATGTAACATAAAATAAATAATGACACAACTTTGCCTCATTTTAATTACCAATAACTATTATCTAATTTTCAAACATTGTTTGTTTCATTGATTTCACTGAAATTAGGCACAGCAATAACTTAAGACTGCGCCGAGCGAAATGTGCCAAAACAGGCGGCGGTCACATTTAAGTGAATTAAATCAACACTTTTTGTTTAACACATATAAAAAATATAGATTTACCATAACAATGAATGTGTTTACAACTATTCCGTGTAAAAAACTTAAAATAATATTTTCGCCTACAAAATTACGTAAATTTGCAAAAACGTAAGCTCGTGTTACGTGATTTTTAGATTATAACAGTAGAAATCTATCCACTTTACAGCTTAAACGAAACATAAATAGTTATATTACAATTTGATAAAGACACATCAGAAAAGCACTTCAAATTCTCCATACAATTTTACTATGGCGGCCGCACGTCGATTTGAATATGCGCCGCACGAGCTCTGTTATTATCTGTCTTATGCTCGGCGCAGTCTTAAAGCACAGGGAAGAACATATCAGTATTTTTTAAAACATGCACTAGTTGACATAAGTGTAAGATCATCAAATAACTTTCTATAATTACGGTAAGGCGCAGCGCCCACTATTGGTGCGGCTCGGTACAGCTTGAGCGCCTAGGGGCGGCTTCGGCGCCCGAGGGCTGATTCGGGCGGCTTTAGGCGCCTGAGAGTAGCCTCGGCAGTCGTAAGCATACCTAAGGACGCCGAGGCTGGTTTCGGGTAGCTAAGGCAAAACTAAGAATAGTTCGGGTAGCAGACACGTCGCAGAGCAGTCGTAACGTTACGTGAAAACAGTTGTGCGTGTGTATCTATAATGGTGGATTGGTACTTGGTTCTCATTGTTCATCTTGCTGAAGAGGAAAAGAAACTTGGAGCCTTAAGGCAAAAAAGAAGATTTTGGGTGAATTAGCTTTGGAAGCAAAGATGTACTTTCGGTGAATTTCATAACTTGTTTAATGATTTACGATATGACGTTCGCAAATTTTACGATTACTATATGATGATTGATGAATTATGAGAATTTTTAAGCCTTGGTTACTTTGCTCCGTCCTTACATAATGAAAATAAAACAAACCTATATGTCTAATTAATGAGGCTGTTGCCGTTTATTTTCCTCTGGGTGTTGCCAAGCTAATGGAGGCGCGCGCGGTGAACGTTATGACAGTTCTGCGACGTGTCTGCCACGAAAATGCCACCCGAGCTACCTACCCGAAGACAGCCTGGGCATCCTTAGGTATGCTAACAACTGCCGAGGCAGCCCGAAGCCGCCCGAAGCCCCCGTAAGGCGCCCGAACTGTACCGATGCCCATCGATAGTGGGCGCCGCGCCTAAAGGTGTGTTTACGCTGACAGACAATAAAAACAAGCCGTGGTGGTACAGCACCAGCACTGCTTGTTTTTAATCAGGTCAATTTATTTGTCTGCCATTTACCAGCAAAATCTGGACAACAGCTGCCAAACTAGCTTGTATTAAATGTTTTCCAAAATATGAATTTGTGAGGGGTAGGGTACTGTTACCCAATTACAAAATTAACTAATTTAATATTTTTGTGCTAAGTTTATTCCAACTGAACTTAAAGAATCAATGACCCAGCCTGGGTAGTTACCATCAGGATAGTAATCAACTATAAATTTTCTTACAAACTGTGGGAAGGTCTGGTTTTCAATACTTTCTCTCATACTTCTCATAAGCCCCATCTGTAAAACATAATAGCAATCAGTCCATTGCATAGTCTAGTAAAAAAAGTGTGATGGCCAGTACATTCTCTACTTTATTGTAACGGCTATAATAATATCTCATCAATAAATCTTATGACTATAAAATTGTTGAGTGTAATCAACCCAGGTCAATTGGCTGTAGGATCAGTCTTTCCTTTTGTGTTATTTATTGTTTACTGAAAGAAACCATCATAGTAGTGACTGCTCCTTCCATGTATGTAGAGACTAAAATTAACTGCCTGCAGCAGAATTGCTCAAGCACTATGATATGTACTTCAAAATATGTTATTTATAGCAAGCACATATCCAGTTATTGTTTTTGCTCTTGGTATTGACACCAGCAACATGAAGCTAGAAAAGGTAGATATATCCTTATATTATGTACTTATATATAATAAGTTTATATCATTATATACATAGTTAAATGCTTCGTATGTCCTTTCTAGTATACAATACTAGAAAGGACATAAAGCCGAATATATTAAACTACATCGAACGAGGCAGATCAAATTCACTATCAGAGATTTCAAAAAACTAAATACTTCCATCGATACCCGGTGCCGAAACATAACTAACTCTGCAACTTTATCTACCCAACTAATAGGAAAATACACCCCAAGCCGGCTGAACCCCGTGGGGCAAGAAGACCACTACTCTCCAACTGATGTACGTCAACGTCAACATCAACATCGAATACAAACATCGCCAAATAATTTAACATTCATAGCAACTTACAACACTCTGACCCTAAGAACCAACGAAAGTTTAGCTGAGCTTACCCTAGCACTCGAAAATGTGAATTGGTCAATTATGGGTTTAAGCGAATTCAGACGCTTAGGAGAAAATATCGAAGACCATGGCAACTTTGTCTTTTACTACAAAGGAAATACCCCAGGGCAGTATGGCACTGGCTTTTTGGTAAAAAAGGAATTAAAGTCCTACATTGATGAATTCATCGGCAAATCAGAACGAATTATAATACTCAATTTGAAGCTCCCACCTAGTAACGAAATGTGGTCTCTTGTACAAGTATACTCTCCCACTGAGCAAGCTAGCAACTTAGACATAGACGCTTTCTATTCTAAACTCGCAGACGCAGTGAAAAACCACGCACATAACAACTTAATGGTGGTGGGCGATTTAAACGCCAGGACAGGATCTAGAAGAGAAGGAGAGGAGATGCTATTTGGCCCATTTTGTACAGGTAAGAGAACCAGGAATGGAGAAAAAGTTATACAGTTTGCACTTGAACATAACCTGAAGATACTTAACACTGTATACAAGAAACGTAAACAATAGGTGGACATAGATCTCACCCGACGCACATACAAAAAATGAGATAGACTACATTCTTACCAACAAAGCCAACCTGTTTCAGGACTGCAGTGTCGTTAGCAACATCAATTTTAATAGTAACCGTAGAATGATCAGAGCCAAATTACAACTCAAAGATAGTAAAACTAAACCCTTTAAGATAAAACACGTTAATAATATACCACTGGTGAACCCCGAACAATTAAATGCAAATCTAACAGACTTCATAGAAAATACAAAACATTCGAATATGAAAGAAAAATACAACGAATTTAAAAAGTGTCTGAAGGCAGAAGAGGAAATGAATGCAAGTGTAGAGAAGAATAAAACAACATGGCTAACAAACGAAACTAAAGAAATGCTGAAAAACAGAACCAAATTAATGTCTTCAACTGAAAAGACTGCAAGCACTAGATAAGAAATAACAAAGTTAAGTAACCAAATAAGAAAGAACATGATAAAGGATCGGCGAAGACACAAGTATGAAATACTGGAAAGATGCATTGAGAAGATTGGTGGCATAAAAAAAGCAGCCAAACGGCTAAAAGAAAAAATCAACTGGGTACCCAATATGGTAGACAAAAACCGCAGACAAGGCGTCATCATCTCAATAGCAACAGGCTTTTTCAGAGATTTGTACTCTGGCAAAGATACCAATCAAGAAATCAACCTAACTAGGGGAGATGACGTACCAACAATAATAGCTGAAGAAGTGGAAAAAGCTGAAAACTCCCAAAAAAAAAAGACAAGGCTGCCGGCTCAGACAACATCAACAACGAATTCCTCTTAGAAAACAAAAACGCCATTGTACCAATCCTTACATACCTGTTCAACGAAGTGATACAAAGCGAAAACATACCAGACCAGTGGACAACTTCCACAATAATACTTCTACACAAGAAAGGTGATAAAAACAACATAAATAACTACAGACTAATCAGCCTGATGTCTAACGTCTACAAAGTATTTGCAAAAGTCATCCTAGACAGAATAACCAAATCACTTGACGAAAATCAACCAAGAGAGCAAGCTGGATTCAGAAGCGGTTACTCAACCATAGACCATATCCACACAGTGCGTCAACTATTCGAGAAAAGCAAAGAATTCAACATACACATCTACTGCTGTTTCGTGGACTATTCCAAGGCCTTCGATTCACTGGAACACAACAAGATATGGGAGGCACTTCTGAATCAAGGTGTAGAAAAGAAGTAAATTAGCATTCTCAAAAATATATATACCAACAGTAAAGCTAAAATAAAATTAGAAAGGGAAGGAGAACAAATAAGAATCGAAAGAGGGGTCCGCCAAGGAGATCCAGTATCGCCTAAATTATTCACAGCTGTGCTGGAAGAAATATTTCGCCAGCTGGACTGGGACAATTATGGGTTTACAATCAATGGCGAGAATCTGTCTCACCTGAGGTTCGCAGACGACCTTGTGGTAATATCAACATCAAAGGAAGAGCTTCAGACAATGTTAAACGACCTAGAAAGAGAGAGCCGCAAAGTAGGACTAAGCATGAATACGGAAAAGACCAAGGCCATTACAAATGGAGAGCAAGAACCTATATATGTAAACAACAACGAAATTGAATATGTAAACGAATATGTTTATTTGGGCCAAATAATCTCCACTACAGATGTAACCTCAAAAGAATTGATAAGCACATAGCAAACGCCTGGAAACAGTTCTGGAGCCTGAAAGAGGTGTTCAAAAATAAAGAAATGAGCATGAGCATAAAGCGTAAGCTGTTCAACATATGCGTACTGCCCGTACTCACATATGGATGCCAAACGTGGGCTCTCAAAAAATCGCACTACACGAAACTCGAAACCTGCCAAAACACTATGCTGAGAAGTATGATGGGGAAAAGACTGAAAGACAAAATAAGAATTACAACAATTAGGAAACACACAAGAACAAAAGATGTCACGACAACCATCAAAAAGCTCAAATGGAAATGGGCAGGCCATACTATCAGGGGAATAGACAAGTGGTCGAAAATATTGATGAACTGGTACACGGGCAACAGAAAAAGGAAACGAGGCAGACCACTCAGGCGATGGGTCGGCGAAATTAAGGCAGTGGCGGGCGGTACTTGGATGTCAATAGCCAGAGAAAGAGAACAATGGAGTCAGTTGGAGGAGGCCTTTGCTATGATAAAGCACACAGATATTGCAACCAACGAAACAACTAATGCACCTAACCATTTGTGAAATATCTGACAGAAGGCTTATAATAATAATAAAAAAAATAAAAAATTGTTATTAATCAGAACTGTCCATGGTAAAAGATTCTCAAGGTGTCTTGAGAGTCTTAAGAATCGTTTACCATGGACAGTTCTGATTAATAACAATTTTTTTTTATACTTCAAAGGTGGTACTATAAGTGGTCACTGTAGCCTATGGACGCCTGCAACACCAGAGGCATCACTTGCGCGTTGCCGACCCTTTTAGGAAAGGAAGTGGGAAGGGCGAAAGAGGGTGATTGGGCCTCCAGCACTCTCACTCACCGAACAAAACACAACAGTAGGAATACTGCTATTTAACGTCGATATTCTGTGAGAACGTAGTCCTTCCCCGGTCGAGCTGGCCCATTCATACTGAAAGCAGAGAGGCTCTACTACTAAAGAAAATAAGATTAAGCTAATAATAAATTACCTGATAAGCAATGTTATGTACAGAGATCAAGTGACATGCCACAGTTTCGACAGTTACAATGCTGTGGAGATATGCTCTGGTGTAGGTTTTACATGTAGAGCATGTACAATTCTCATCTATAGGACTCAAGTCTGCTTCATACTGCTTCTGCCTCAAATTCAACTGGCCTTTAGCTACAAGAGCACAGCCAAATCTCTGCAAACAAAAGTCATGACATGGATAGTAATACTTTTTGTATTGACATACACATTTCAAATGCTTATTATTAAATTAAACTTGTCCTACTACCCTTGGAATATTCTCCAAATGTCCCTTTTATTAGTATAATATTTGGAGAGTATTCCAAGCTTCTATAAGGACAATTAAAAAGTTGCCATATGGAACTCACTTAGCTACTAATGCCGCGGCCACACATTGGATTCAACTTTGCGTCCAAGCTTGACTCTAATTTGGAATGGCCAATATTGAATCAAACTACTGCACCACACACCACAGATTGGCTTCAATACCAACTTTGCACCAAACACTGGAAATAGACAAGCGCGGACCTTGTTGTTCAGTTGATGCAGAGCAGACTATGGACGATGACTTATTTGCACTAGCGGCTTACGCATATGGTTTAGGTTCATATGCTTATTATTTGCGATGGTGGATGATTAAAATGACCATTGTGTGGCGCGCCCGCGACATTCTGTCCAAGATGCCCGTGCGCACTCCCCTTCCAGTCCCCTCGCCTTTGAACTTGTTGAAAAAACCGACTCTTTGCGCATAGGTGTTGGACACAGGACGGTGATTGGACGCAATGTTCATTTTGTATCAAAGACTGATATTGGAGTATTGGCCACAATAAGCTAATTGATACAAATATAACCAATGTGTGGCTGCGGAATAAGCTAAGTGAGTTCCATATGACAACTTTTGAATGATTTATTTGGTTAATGTAATAAAAAGACATATAACACATTTAAGACAGATAATATAGCTGTTACAATAAATATAGTTACTGACCGCAGTGCGAGTTGGGAAGACACAGTCAAACATATCAACTCCTAGAGCTACACATACTACAAGATCTATGGCCAGGCCTACTCCCATCAGATATCTCGGCTTGTTTTTATCAAGTATCCCAGTTCCTAAACTGACCATGGGCCAAAAATCATCTTTAGCTTCTCCTCCACTGAAAATAAAATATACATACATACATAGTTTCATTCCCATATACCCAAAGGGTTAGTCATACATTGTGTCAGCTAACATTTAATGTCATAAGGGGCAAGCTTAACACCAAATGGCAAGCCAATCCACCTTTACATAAGAATTCTTTTATTCAGGCATTATTTATAGTAATTTATTAATCAATCGTTCAGCCATAATGTACCACTTCATTAAAGAAATATATAAGTTCCTACAAATATAAAAAAATGAGGTTAGGAAAAACTTTAAGGTTGCTATGAAGTACATTATTTGCACAGTACCTTGTCTCTCCTCTCTACTGGTACATTAATAGATTACTGCAGTATGAATAACTTCAGGTTCTGAATTGCCATAAAGATGTGCACTAGCAGACTTGACATACAAACAAACAAATATTTACCTCAAACCACCAATTGCAAATCCATTAACATCTTTAGTCATATGATCTTTGGCACTCTTTTCTCTTAATTCTTTATTCAATAGCCCTTGTACAATAGGAAATATGCTTTGTTCAGTTGGCCTTTTATGAGCACTCAAGCATCTATCCAACCATCGACTAGTCCTTTCAGTGGCTTCCTTTATACGATCATAGTCTTGGAATGTGGTTTGTACAACATCATCCAGTTGCATAATTATATCTGCCCCTAAAATAAACAAATTGTATTATTTTTCAAACATATAGATTACAGGCAAGTATGCTATGTACTCTCTTCTTAGATTTTGAGAACCTGACAAAGTAATTCCAATAAAATCAAATAACCATGTATTGATTTCCTGCCCATCAGTTGGTTTTTCTGCATTGAATATGTTGGCAGCTCAGCAATACTTATATTAAAGAGTTGGCAGCCAAAAAGTGAGACCACCAGTATCCTTAGAATTTAAGTATGTATACGTTAAAATAAAAAAAAAGGCAGTTTGTTTGTTTACCTTAGCCTACCACACACTGACAGAAAAAGGGAGTTGGTAATTGTGGCATTTTTGTGTATTGTTCAAATTAATATTCAAACTCATGCATTTCTGTAATTCATAAAATCTTTACTAGTATTATAAAGCTGAAGAGTTTGTTTATTTGGTTGAACATGCTAATACCAGGAACTACTGGTTCAAATTGATAAATTCTTTAAGTGTTGGATAGCCTATTTATCGAGTAAGGCTATATGCTATATAACATCATGTTAAACCAATAGGAGCAGAGCATCAATGAAAAATATTGCAAAAACAAGGAAACTTTCTTATGTGACGCAGACAAAGTTGCTTGGGTCAGCTAGTTTAAACTAAAATAAAAGTAAAAATCCCCCTCTGCTGTCTGTGTGGTAAGCTGTATGGTGGCAAAAATCATATCCTACTCTAATTAAGAGAAACACATAAATGTTTTTAAAATGTTACCTATACAATTTTGGATTTCAATAGACTTCTCTGGTGTGAGCATTATTTCTGAGTTGTCATAAGGTGATCTAAATTTTACACCTTCTTCAGTTATTTCTGCTAGTTTCAAAAGAGACACCATTTGAAAACCGCCTGAATCAGTTAGAAGTGCTCTATTCCAGCCCATAAAATTATGCAGCCCACCAGCTCTTGTTAACACATCTGTGCCAGGGCGATTGCCTAAATGATATGTGTTGCCTAAAATTATTTCACAATCTAAACTCTCAAGCTGATCTGGTAAAAGACCTTTCATAGTGCCCTGAAAAGTTAGAAGCCAATAAACATCAATACATTTATATATTTTGATCCTAACCTGTACTCGTGTGTACATTTTAGGCCTTTACCAACCTGTGTGCCGACAGGCATAAAGACTGGTGTTTTAACTTCATAATGGGGTAATTTCATCAAACCGGCACGAGCTCTTGTCACTTTGCATTCGGCATTCAAATGAAATGATAGTGCTATTGGTTTTGCACCCATGTTTGTTAAACAGAAATCGGATTTATTTTGGAACAAGTGCGGTGATGCAACAGATTTATCTAGACTAAGACTGAAACAAGGCACAAATACGTCCTGTCTGAATAAAACAAGTAAATATTACTTTTTATTACTAAACATCAAAGGAAAACGTACAACTACGTTAAAAGTTAAAAACATTACGATTAGAGCGGTACCTCCTCCTATATACAAATGTACTCTGTGGCGGTACCTACGTTCGCGGTTCGACATTAATTTGACATTTGACAACGACATTTTTTTTTTTTTATACAATTTAGGTGGCAAACAAGCATACGGGCCACCTGATGGTAAGTGGTCACCGTAGCCTATGGACGCCTGCAATACCATAGGCATCACTTGCGCGTTGTCGACCCTTTAGGAAAAAAGAAAGTGGGAAGAAGGAGTGGGAAGGGGGAAAGCGGGTGATTGGGCCTCCGGCACTCTCACTCATCAAATGAAACACAACAGTAGGAACACTGCTATTTCACGTCGATATTCTGTGAGAGGGTAGTACTTCCCCGGTCGAGCCGGTCCATTCATGCTGAAATCAGCGAGGCTTTACTACTACTTTGACCTTTGACATTATGCAATTTATAGATAGGCTTACAAGCTTACAAGCCTAGAGTGGTAAATCCTTGCATGGATGGAACCATAGAGCATTAAACACGGAACTAATGTTCGTCTATTAGGTCCGTCCATGCAAAGATATTAGTTTTACAATATATTTGGTTCCGTGAATGAGACTATTAAATATAAAGTTCATTTTTGGATAATTCTGCGATGAAAATCTAGCAAAATGACAGAAAATATAGCTGTGCATTTGTTATTTGTCTTCACAAGCCTAGAAAAAATCTTTTAATAATTTAATAAGGTTACAATTATTACTGTCTCATCATCATCATCATCAGGCTATAATAGTCCACTGCTGGACATAGCCCTCCCCTAAAGAGCGCCATAGCTATTACTGTCTGTAGTAGGTATATTTTGGTTACATCTTAGTACAAAAATAAAATTTTGCTACTACAATCCTAAGCATTGCCAATTACAGAAATTCTCCATAAAAGAAACGTACATATGATATTACATATTTATTTTCATTTAGTACCAGAATAATAATTTAGAATTATTAGTAATATTGGGACATGGACATGCAGCATTTTTTAGTCGATCCTGGCGCCATCTGTGTTCAGAGACGATAACTTTTCATACCTATTATTTCTTCGGATTTGCTTCTACAAAATAGAATTACAGACTTTATTGCTATCAATATAAAGATGAGTTTGGAGGTAAATTTTTATTTGCAAAAAGTAACCATACAGTAGTCTGTAGTATATTGTACAGATGAAAGATTATAACCTATACATGCGACTTTCATGTGAATTCGTTTTACATATTTTCATGTTATAGTTAATGTGTATCGTGGAAATATATTATGTTAATATTTAAACGGTGTAACTAGTGATAATTTGTGTTTTTGGGTAAAATAAAGATTGCATTCGGTTTCATCAGTTGTTACAAAAAGATCTGGAGCTGGATATGTTTGTAATTGGTGTTTGGGAGTGTCGGCTTAAACGTGAGATTATATAATAAATTCCTGAACTAAATTATAAATCCTTAACTATAAAATAAGTAAAATATTTTTTTTTATATCTTTTATTGCAAATATAAAAAGGAATGAAGAATTATACAAATGTGCAGAGCAGTGGTTCTAGCCAAGTGCGAACACGTGTGATTACTGATTTTGATGATCATGGTTCGATCCCAGGTTTTCAGATACAGTTTTGTATCATTTTTGTTTTATATTTTTTTATTTTTACTACGTATTCTGTTTTAAATATTAGATGAAAGATATTAATTACGTCATATTTAATGTTGTAATTTTTAAGGGATTTTCTTTTTGCTAGTAGCTACACTATTAAAGCATAATTTTAGTATGTAATCAAATAAATGAAAGTAAAATAATTTGTCAAAATTCTTTTATGGATTTAAAAAACGAAGTAGTAAATATATATATATATATATATATATATATATATGTATAATATAAATAAAAATATACATATGCAAGTAGGTATGTGTATTATTAGTACCTAAGTACCTATTTTAATATAACACTGAACTATTCTACTATCATAAATCTATGCTTGATTTTATTACAATAACTATACTCTTATACATGCTCGAGACTGCAGTGCCAATGAAATTATTTTATACTTACATTGCCTTAATATTTATAATTGCATGCTAGTAATTTTATACATTTGTTATAGGGTAGTATTACAATAATTCTCAATGATATTCACTATAAAACGATCACAATGGATACAAAAAGCTTGAGGCATCATAAGAGACCAAAAAAAATTAAATCTGGAAGTAAGAAAGCAAATTCTGATGTACTTGTGGTGCCTCCCGATATTTTGAAAAAGCTTGGCATTAGTATTGGTAGCACAAGTACCACTCCACCGATTTCAAATAACATTATTGCAGCACAGAGTAAGTATTTTCATATGTATTGCTAATAAGCAGTAGGTAATAGGAATATAGTAATTGATTAATCTCTTTTTTAGGCACTAACATTGTAAATAATGAACCAAAAGCAAATACTCATACAACAAATTCGGGCAAAGAATCAAATGAATCATCTTTTTTAGAAACTGCAAATCTAATGAAGAAATCAGTCTTTTTGAGCCCTACCTTCATTCCCACAGTAGCTAATGTGATCCCTGGTGAAGTTGAAATTTCAAATAATAAAAACACTGTTGATTCTGTTGTATTGAGACGTAGCTCTTTGGATAACACAGAAGTGAATAAATTTGCCCCTGAAGAAATCATTGCTTCTGAACCAAGTTTGGAAAATTGTGAAATTAACAAGACTGGTGACTTGACTATAAATGGAGTTTTCACATCTATTCCAAATGTAAATGAGGGCTTTACACCAAGCACAATCACAAAAAACCAACCCGAAAATAATCTTACTGGGGCAGATACAAACATACCGCAAGTTGCATATATTGATTGTTTGAAAGAAATATTAGTACAAGAAAATGGCAATAGGAAATCTACAAAAAAGAATGTTGATTGTGATCACCTAGTAAATGGACTTAGTACTTCAGGCCCAAAGACAAATGTAGAATATGCCCAATCTTGTGTGCTAGATAATAAAAAAATTGTTGGTCATATTAAAAGTAACAATACTGTTATTTCTTCAGAAGTCAGTGCAATTCAGATTAATCAGTCACAAAGTAAACATATATCTCTGAATAACCTTCATACATCTTTAGAAGAAAGTGAGATTCAGGTAGAACCGACTGGCAATGCAAATATGTTTATTTATTTGGAAGATAATACAAATCAGATAGAAAAACCTAAGAATAGTAATGTTTCTTTAGAAAGTAGTGCATTTCCTGTAAATCAATCTAAGGCTGAATATAATATTAATTCTGTACATGCAAATGATATACAGATAGGACAGACTAAGGCTGAAAGTAACTGTTATACTTTAGAAGAAAGTAAGATTCAAATAGAACCAACTCAGTCTGATAATGGTAGTAAATGCTTAGAACGGAGTATAGTTAAGATAGAAACAACTGTAGCTAATAATTGTGATTCTTCAAAAAGAAATCTGACTTTAGGGGGGAAACAAATTCAGATAATACAGTCTGGAAATGAATTTAATACTTTAGAAGAAAGTAATATTTATATAGAACAGATGAATCCTGAAATTAAAAGCAATTCTTTAAACGGAATTAACATTCACATAAAAGAAGCTGTAAGTAAGCCTTGCTCTTTGGAACAAAATGTAATTCAGATTGAACAAGCTGTAAATAATCAGATTTCTTTAGAGAATAATGCAATATTGTTAATTAACTCTGAGCCTAAAAGTAATCTGATTTCTGTGGAAGAAGGTAAAAGCCAAATGATACAAAGTAAAATTGATCTTACTTCACTGAAACGAAATATGATTCAAATAGAACAACCTGAAGCAGAAAACTCTATTCCTTTAGAAGTAAGTGCAGTGGCGATTGTGCAAGCTGCAGAAGTTACTTTTGTAGATAAAGTTGAAGTAACAAATCGCCTTATTTCTTATGAAAAAAATGCAATTATGACAGAACCACTGAATAATTTAAAGTCTTTGGAAAGTAGTGTTATTCAGGTGCAAGTAGCAGGTAATAATAATGGAGAGATTTCCCTGAAAGGCACTAATATTACGCAAAATATGTGTAAAGATTATTTAAGTGATTTAATATCTAAAGCTAAGCAACATGAATTTACAGATATCAAAATGAATTCTAGTCTGGAAGAGAATAGCATGTTCACTTCTTTTGTAAATATTAATGGAGACAATTCAAAATCTTTGGGTAAAGAAGTTGTTTTTCAGGTAAAAGAACATGCCATGGATTTAACTGACCAAAACAATTTTTCTATTCATGGCTCCAAAAAACCAAATGATAACATTGATTTCAAGGATTCAACAAGACAAAATAAAGACAGTTTAAAATCCAGCGGAACCACAAGGTATTTATCTAGTGCCATTACAAATTCAGATATTAATGCACCAGTTAAAAAAATTATTCAAAAAATAAATATTATATCTGAAGAAATTATTCCTGCTTCAAATCGTAAAGATTTACGCAGATCGCAGTCGCCTATTATAAGAGCTTTAACACCTGTACCATTGAATACGATTATTGCTTCAAAAAAAGCAAATGAAAATATAAAGCCTTGTATAGCAGCTGCAAGCAAAAACAGTCCTGAAGAATTGTCTAACAGTGCGTTGCTGGATTCAGAAATGAAATTAGGCAAAAATGACAGTATGCTTGAAACTAAATATAGGCAAACATACTTAATGACTTTGCCTCCAGAAAAAGCTGCTTCATTGAAGATATCAAGTAGAATAGAAGAACATTGTGTTGTAACTGAACATAAAAAGGCAGAGACCTATGGAACAACTTTGCATGAGCATCCCGTAATAGAAAATGGTGATTTAAAGAACAATAATGACAAATTTGGTACTACGGTAATTGCAGCCTCAGTTGATGGTGAAACTAAGAACAGTAATCAAAATTATATCTCAGAAGCCGAAAATGTTTATAAATATAACAAAGATAAATCGAACAATCAGATCAAACGAAATCAGAAATGTAATGGTGAATACCATCTTACTTATGGACACACACAAGAAGATGTAACTCAAAATGGCATCTATATTAATAATAAGAAAAAATCAGTAAGGCATAATGATAATGAAAAGGGTATTGATACAAATACACATATTGTTGAGGAGTCTATTAGTAAAGACAACGCCAGCACAAATAAAGAAACAAAATTAGATAATAGTGAAGAGGTTGATTCTAATAAAAATATGGATATAACAAGAAAGAAGAAAAAGGTAGAAGATAAATGTGAACAAAGTGTTAATAGCTCAAAAGACAAAGCATTTTGTGAAGACCAGCTGAATAATATTTTAAAGTCTAGTAAAGATAATAGTGCTGCCAATTCGCATTTGGATAAAGTTAAAGAGATAGCCGAATACATAAAGAAGTTTGCTCATATATATAAGGAGAAAAGGAAAGGGGTTAATAAAGATGTTAAAACGGTAACTAATAATAAAAAAGAAATGATCAATTCGAAATCGAATTTGATCAAATCAAAATTATGCATACAAGGTGTGGAAAAGCCTGGTGGAAAGAAAGCTGTCATAGAGGCCCCTAGTGAAATCAAACTTGTTAAAAAATATAGTGGTCAAAAGAAACGGGTAAAACCATGTTCACCTGTAAATATTTCAGATAATAGTGAAAACATGACTTGTCATATAATTGATACATCTCATATTGATCTAAACGCTGTTGACATTACATCTTCATACAAAAAGCAAGATTTTTGTTTGTGCTATGATTTTGGACGTTTCGATCTTTCTGATAATTTATATGAACACATACATTTTTGGCTTCATAACGATAGTTCTGATTTGGAATCAATACTCAGCATTTATAATGATGATGAAATTATACACAGTGATAGAACCGAAAAAGACGACGTAAAAATAACTGAGATATCAGTTAATAAAACCGAAACCACCAATATTTGTTGGAATTATTTCGTGAATGACAGCAATGAAAAAATAAAAATATCTAATAAAATACAATCAAAAGATTATTGCATTAAGGATAATCCGGAGAAAATTGTTATCGAAACACCATGTGAGGAAAAATGTATTTCTAAAATTGTTAGTCTTAGCCATTTGCTCCATGTAGAAGACGATCCCAATGATGGAACTCGCTGCGATTCTGATAACAAGATAGAAAATTGTGAAGGTGAAACTAGTAGCCATAAAAAGACATATACAGATGCTAATACACAATTAGAAGGCGAAGGGAATGTTACGTATAAAATAATAACAATTATTGAAACAGAAGATGATGAAAATGAAGTAAGTACATTATAATTCTAACTATTATTATAAATGTGAAAGTGAATGTAAGTTTGTTTCTGCTTTTGTTACTGTATTTCACGCCTTAACTAGATGATATATATATATATATATATATATATATATGTCGGAGACAGTCATTAGTACAGTTACGAAACGCGCTGCGAGGGTCGAGATATGGCAGCACTGTTGCGATGACGGCAACACGCATCTCACTTCGTGCTACGACAGAGCCTACATAAGAGAGGCGCACGCTATATTCGACGGATCTTTCTACCGTCGTCGAGTGCGGACCTCCTCGCTAGGAACTGTCATTCGTTTCGTGCAAGACATTCGTATTAATTTATTGTGAGGACAATAAAAGTGATCAGTGTACATGTATTGTTTTAAGTCGATGGTGTTACTGACGCGCACTCTATATCCGACACACATATATATATATATCATGTAATTTCGCATAAACATGGTCAGAGGAACATAAAAGGACATAGGGTACCTTCCATCTAGAAAATAATACTGTTACTAATCTAACCTTACCTACATTTACGCGAGCGAACCACGGGAAAAATTTAGTCTACATAAAAGTTTAATTTTGTGGGCGGGGCTCTGAAAAATGTTTTTATTTAAATAAAAAAAAACATAATTATGTTAGTTAAAAAATCTACAGGTATTAATGAAAAGTGATAGTATTTTTTTAAAATTAGTAGATTAACTACGAATGACGCGTCCAGAGTTCGAAAATTTCCGACTGCATAGTTATGAGATCTTAAAATGCAAAAAATAACAACGACATCATTATGAAATCACAAACATGGGACTTTTCTTCTTGCTTTTTATTTTTTGTAGATAAAGTATTGATGAAAAGAAATAGCTTTATTTTATCCAATACTACAATTAGATGGACAGTCAATTAAGAAGCTTATTTATGTAGTAGTCAATATATTTGTAATATTTTCATCAGTTGAACTTAAGTTTTATAAGTATTTTATGTTGCTGATCTTTGCCAATCTGAACAACTTTCACATTGATTTTTAAAAGTAGACATATAACTATAACATTTACATAATTGCAGAGTGCGGCTATTACAGTTCCAGAATTAAATGATAAGCAAAAGACAAGTCATGAAATATGTGATCCCTCAGAAGAACCGGTTCAAGTTTCTCCTGGTAAAAGTACAGGATCAAATGCGGAACAAAAAGTTAAAAGTACTAAACAGGTGTGTTAATATTTATATATTTTCATGTACATTAATATCACTGGATTTGTGAAAGCCTAGAGTGTCTCCATTCGGTTGAGGGTGCGATTCCCACGTTTTGCACTACTGACGTAAACCCATTCCTTTAGCTGGAGGAGATATCAAAAATATTAGTAAAAACAATATCAAGTGTCGCTAAAACACAAGACGAAATTACTTCTCATTTAAACCTAAATCTCCTAAGTAAAAATACTATAGTGAATACTATTATTTTAACATAATTATATCGATAGGTTTAGACAGTATGCTAAAAAGCGATTCCATTTGGGGACTTCCGTAATAAAAACCTTTTCGCATGCACGAGCGGCACTGTAGGTATATCGAAATCTTTGGTTCAGCAATACTGGTACAGCTTGACACCTTAACACGCAGAAGAAGTTAATTTGGCTTTAATCATTATTAGCATGATTTTAGCCACCAGAATCGTTGGCAGAACAGGCAATTCACTGTTAATTAGTCATGTCATCCAAACGTCATTTCGGTCTCGGCATCAATTCTCAATGGAGACTAGCCAGCGCATGTGCACGTGTTAGCAAACACAAGTGCGCTCTCTGTTCTTTTACTCTAATACCCGATGGTACCGCAATCCCACACTGCCGGAGAGTGATCAGGCACATCACCGTCAACTTCTTAACTTCAGGCTGCTATTAAAAGTCTTTTAACAGAAATACCCAAAATCCTTTTTGTCGTGAACCAGGCAACGCATTTGAGACCATATCAATTAGTTATGTTTACATGATTGCAGGCTGCAATTGATTCTCAAAATAAGAAAGAGCATAATGTTGAAAGTAGACACAAGAAGATTGGTGATGATAAACAAGAATCATCTAAAGGTAACCCAAACACAACGCCAAAGGAAAAAGAAGCTGTATTTGCCCAAAATTCGGAAAATAAAGATAACCGGGTATGTGCTCAGGATTTACTGTTTATTATTCTGTAAATTGCAGCGATATATCATTCCTCTCGTAATCCTATCCTAACTTCCTAACTTCCTATCCTAACTTCCTAACTAATATTATAAAAGCGAAAATGAGTTTGTATGTTTGTTTGTGTGTTACCTTTTCACGCCTAAACCACTGAACCAATCATTCTGAAATTTTGCTTATACGTTGACAGTTGTACAGAAACGGAAATAGGCTACCTTTCATCCCGAAAAAAATTACTGTTACCGAGGAAAACAATAATAACGTTTTTATGATAATAGATGGCGCCACGTGTCTTTCGAATCATGATTGAATTATATTATTACAAACAGAGTACAACCCGAATTGATTGTCAAATTCTAAATTAACGCGAGCGAAGCCGCGGGCAAAAGCTAGTATTGTATAAAATTAAAGTTTCAATAATGATTATGCTCGAATTTCGATTACTAGGCGAAAACTACTTTATATAATATTAGCTCTTGCGCGTGGCTCCGCCCGCCTAGTACCTATACATAATATATAAACTGTAGCCTATATCCTTTCCCAGGTTTTAAACTACCTCTGTATCAAATTTCATCCAAATCGGTTGAGTCGTTTAGCCGTGAATAGGTAACAGACGGACAGAGTTACTATTGAATTTATAATATTAGTAAGGAAGTAAGGACTAGCGTTTAAAACACAACTCACACCATACTACACTTTTCCACTGTAATTGCTTCAAACTTTGTCGTATTTTCGCTTCCGTTCGCTTCGATGAATACTTGACCGGTTACGATTGTAAACTGACTGGCGTGCGCGTGCGCTCCATTTATAAGTGATAAAAAGCGTTTCTGGAATTTTCTAGAAGCGCCATATACGGCGTATAGCAGTAGGTACGAAAAAGTTCTAGCGCCCTCTCTACTCTTTGCGTACTAACAAGCTGCGTAGTTCAGTAAGACGTCAATAGATGGCGCTGTAATAAATTATTAGATGGCCGGCGTGCTTCCACATCCGCTTTCACAGTGCCGAGAGATGGCACTGTCTATAACAATATGATAATATGAAGTGACAAACCAACAAGATAATAGAAACCTACATTAATATAATTAAGCGTTTTAGCGTTTCTGCTTCCATGATTTTATGTCTTCAAGATGGATGTTCTTGTAATAAACTCTTTGGTTACGTTAGAATGATTGTTTGTGAATCTGCTCGAACTATCCCAGTCATTTATTCAAATGACTATAGAACAAACACATCAAGAAAAAGTTTCAATAGGCTATTTGATCTTTTCTTTGATTTGAACAAAGGTAAACTCTAAACTGATCTAAAAATGTAATCAGATCATCAAGGTGGTTTTTAGAAGTCTGAACACGCACGACTATAGCGTCAAATCATTATAATATTGAAGTAATCAATATTCTTGAATAGGCAATTGGGCATGTAGAATAACAAGTGTGTTGTGAGAGCTCATTACCAAACCATGGCCAGCCAGGCTCAATTCAACTATTCTTGGATCATATAAGTTGGTTAGGACATTATAATTACATTTTGTTACTCATGTAGACCGTTTAAACATAATAACGTAATGTTACAGAAACGTGGTTTACCCGAAAAGCAAACCATAGATGCTACTACCAGTGAGGAACCGACTCAAAAGAAGAATGTTAAATGCGGAGTGTGCAGCCGGTTAATGACCGAAAATAAATGGGAACGGCATGTTGTCAATAAACATAATTACATTGCCTGGAGAGCAGGTGATTCATTGGTACGTATTTATGGAAATAAGTATGTAACTAAATAAATCATATACCTACAATTTATGTCTATTTTATATAATTTATGACGACAAAAGTGGTATCCCTGCCTCAATAAGTGCCGAAAAGAATGCGCCTATGTTTATAAATTAATTTTGAAATATAATAATATAAAAGCAATTTTTCTGTTCCAGAATTTTGATGATCCCGATTTGTTAGATAAATTACAGCAAAGATTAAAGGATGTTGGCTCTCTGAAGTGTTCTATTTGTAATATGCAAACAAAGAAGTATAATAAATTTATGTGCCACGTCAAAAACTGTTTAAACCTAAAGGTGTGTATTTCTTGCTGTATATTTAGTCTTATTTATTTATTCCCTGTTATCCCTCGGAAACAGTGCGTTTTATTCGATGAAAGGTACCCTATGTCCTTTTCTGTATCCCTGAAGAGATGAACGCGAAATTTTACGATGATCGGACGAGCAGTTTAGGCGTGAAAGCGTTACATACAACCGAACAAATAAATGAAATACTCATCGAATAGTGCAGTGCACGCAACTTTTTTATACATATTTATATCGATCAAATATACCATAGATGCACGATCGTCGCTCGAAAAACGGCCCCAACAAAACTGTGCATAAATCAGTCGTATGCGCTATATTATGCACCTGTACCACTCACTCTTGCGTGCGCTGCCCGTAAGCGAGAGCGAATCGACACCACTACTACGGTGGAGACCGTACCATATACTTAGTACGCTTGCGTATCGCGAGTAACACACTTAGGACGCTTTACATTGACGCGTTTTAACTAAACTATTACAAAATGTTTCTCAATAGGCGTTCAATGGTTATTCCGGTTTATTTCCTGGATTGCATAATAAATGCAGACACTTATAAGTAAGTAGTAATGGTCAGTGCTACATATTGACGCGGTTTTTGTATGAGAATGTGCATCTATGGTATAATTTGATCAAAGCATATTTATCTAAAAAAAGAAATTCAATGCGCCGAAAACGTAGAATGCTATAACTATTTATTTATTAAATAATTTTATTTATATATTAGCGAATATTATTAAATAATGTACATTAAAATGATTATTATAATTAACTTATTTTAGGACACCAGTTCTAGAAGGACATCGACTACAAAGGACATAGTTACATGTGGTGTGTGCCACCAAAACGTGCAGTATTTATCATGGATAGACCACATAGGAAAAGTACATAACTATCTAGCTTGGATCAACGGCCAAGAAGCATTGGTAAGATATTTCTGAATCGAACTAGTTCAGATCAAATAAAAGAGCTTTAGATAATGTATCGTCTTTAGAGATACGGATGTATATTATTATATCTATATGACTTTAATATTCCCTCATATCAATCCTGAAGAATCGCCTTTTCATAGAAGAATGATAGCTTTTTGCCCATCTGGTGGTAAGCGGTTAGTATAGCTTATGATCGCTTGCAATACCAGGGGTATTACTCAAATCTTGCCCACTTCTGGTAAAAAGCACTTACCGGCCGAAAAGCAGTAACAATGTCCAGTACTTGCACCGGCTTCTCGTAAGAAGGTAATACTTTTCGCAACGTGCCGGTAATACTTTTCGCGATGTTCGTAATCTATCTAATAAGGCTATAATCTAAGAAGGCTATCATTTTAGAAGGCTTTTTACACAGAGGTATGTAAGATGTCGTCGTATTGCCTCGTGTCGGTGATGAGGTCATTAATTCCCGATTACATACTGAGATTTTCTGTTTAAAAAGACTTTTCCTAAGCCGGAAATCAAAGATGGCATAAAACGATCAGGAGTAAGCTTTACTGTTTGTTCAGTTCCCATCACTATAGTGTTATTAGGTTTTCCTGTCCGATCATTTTCAATAGAAATACAGTGTTGGGCGAGTTGTCAGGCAGCAATAAGTTTAAGACGCCATTCCCTTCTGGGTGAGACCTAAAAACACAGCTGGCGAAATGTAGGTGTAATACAGTTCTAATTATTCCTTTGTAGATTTATGTACGAGAATACAAATAAAATCACATGTATTTCTATTTTATAGAACGTTGATGAAGAAATTGAAGTAGTAAAGCATTTGCAGAACATTATTAGGGTCAACGGATGTCTCACCTGTTACAAGTGCGGCTTAAATCGTAAACGGGCCAAGCTTTTCTTATCGCACATCGAGACCTGTGATGGGAGTCAGGTAAGATTCGTAGTACAATCTATTGGATACTGGCTAATAATTAAGAACCATTTTGAGCATTACTAATGCTACATGAGGAAAAACTTCAGTATACTAGATACTGAGACCCGCTTTACTTTTTTAAAGGTCTACAAGCAGCTAAGCGATGCTAATGCTCGATGTTGTCGAGATCGTGTTCAAGTCTTGCTTTATGGATTGCCTTCTCTTTTTTATAATTAACAGGCTTAAAGTTTATGTTTTAAATTTGATGTATTTTATGTAATAAAAAGCAGTTGCAGTATGACATGGTTTGTCTAATCTAGTGAAAATGGTGGATATTAAGAATGAGTATGGGTTGCAGTGTTTGCAAAAAAAAACATTCTGAAATAGCCAAAGCAAAAATTGTGTATATTTCTTTCGTTTTCTTCTAATATTAATCAAATTAATTACTGATAGATAAACTATCTGCTAGTCCGTTTCCGTGGATTCAGCAATAAATTTCACATAGTCAAAAGAAAATCTTTGGTGTGGTACACTTAACCCTACATTACTACTCATGTTGCGACGTTCAAAGAAACTACTCATACGCCCGCGAGGCGCATCATATTGACTAATGATTTTATTCAAAACCTATAGGTATGATTGATATGTTTTGAGTATTTACATAATTGTGTATATTACTAAAAATAAAAAAGAACACAATTTTAAATAATACTTACATATTTTTATTATAAAATCTTTAATCAAATAAATCTTAGGAACTTAGGCAATTAAACAGTCTTCTCATTCAAATAAAAAAAAAAACAACTTAAAGTATACAATTGTCTTAAAAAATGGTAAATTATGAAGTAGTTAACTAAAAAAAAAACTAACAAAGAAACAAAAACAAATTTAGATGCATCCGATACATACATGAACTTGATGTTCGCCGCAGATAGATTTTTCACACTTGGCGCACGTCATTTTGGACATCCTCTTCTTTTTAGATGTACAATAAGAGCAATATCTTCTTTTTTTCGGCGGTGGTGGACCCTCATTTTCTACAGAAGAGTCATCGGAAGGTTTTTTCAGGATGATTTCGATGATATCCCGGATATTGCGTTTCAACGTAGGTGCTTCTAATCTTTTTTGCATCCACTCAGTAGTCAACTGCGTGCTAAGTTTTTTCATAAATTGTCTTCGACTCAGGGGTTTTTAATTTTTTGTTGATATATTATGACAATATAGAGTAAAGGAATGAAAATAAATGTAAGCAAGACGAAAGTAATGGTATTTGAAAAGGAAGAGTGCGTGACGATGTGTAATGTTATGATTGATGGAGAAAAAGTGGAGCAAGTGAAAGAGTTTGTATATTTGGGTACTTTGTTTACAAGGGATGGTAAACATGACGGAGATATTGAAAGGAGAACGATTGCTGGCAACAAAGTGAATGGAGCCCTACGCGCTTTTATGAACAGTCGAAATGTATCTGAAAAGGCACGTTTGGCTGTTCATAGAGGACTATTAGTGCCCACACTTATGTATGGAAGTGAAAGTTGGGTATGGCAAAAGAAGCATGAGAGCAGAATAAATGCTGTAGAAATGAGAGCGTTGAGAAGCATATGTGGTGTGACTCTGAAAGATAGAATAAGAAATAGTGTGATTAGAGAGAGATGCGGCATGAAAGTGGATATAGTTACAAGAATAGAAAAGGGTATGTTAAGCTGGTTTGGACATGTAGAAAGAATGGACGAGGAACGACTGACTAAGAAAGTTTATAAGGCTAGTGTGAATGGAACTGTCGCAAGAGGAAAACCTAGGCGAACGTTTCTCGACCAGATCGGACGCGTTCTGGACAAAGGCCAGGTTAAGAGCTCCTTAAACCGACGGGCGTGTATGAGGAATGTGATGAAAGTGAATGAAGCCAGAGAAGTGTGTCAGGATCGTAGCAAATGGAAATCCGTAGTCTCTGCCTACCCCTCTGGGAAACAGGCGTGAATCTATGTATGTATGTATGTATTATGACAATATATGACATATGAATTCACGAAAGATATATTTAGCATGTTATATAAAATAGCCATTGGCAATCGGTTAGTCTTTCTAGAGCATGACATAGAGGAAGTCATTTGGTCCAATGTATCTACGCCACCTTTGGTCTGGTTGTAGAACATGATCATCTCCGGCTTTCCAGTTTCATTATTTATGAGCTCCTTTTCGTCGCACGAAGATAACAGGAACACCATTTTAGCTGGTTTTGGTTTGTAGGAAACCAAAGTCAAGGGGCCATCATAGGCGAACATGGATGTACCAACGGGTCGACGACGGGTGTTTTTCATTTCTTGAGGAATTTCCCGTTTGTTGGATCTTATCGTACCAACTAGCGTGAGTTTATATGGTTCAGCAAGTAGTGATTTGGCCAGCGGTACAGACGTGAACCAATTATCACAATATGTTAAGTTACGATTAGTACCATGTATAGGACGGGTCAATTCCTTTACGTAGTATTCTCCCTGAGGTAATCCCCCGGTGTCGGTAGCTCTTCCAATGTATGGCAAAGCGTTAAGCATATATTTCGAACCATTGTCACATATCATAGGTATTTTAATTCCGTACTTGTTGGGTTTGTTCGGAATATACATTCGAAAGGGGCACCTGCCTCGAAATCCAACCAACTGTTCATCTACTGTAAGGTAGTTTCCCGGTGTGTAGTTAGACTTGCACTGCTGTATAAACATCTCCCATATCTTCCTGACTGGGACAAAGGGATCTTCTTGACGAAGGGCAGGACGCAAAGTCTTGTCATCCATTCTCAAACAACGCGTGAGAAAGTTGAAACGCTCCCTGCTCATCACTGCTAAATACCTAGACCCTGAAAAGGTGCTATCAAATAGCTCAATTGTACTTAGGTGGTTATCTTTCATTGCTGCAGTTAGCGTCAAAATACCAAAATAGGCTCTAATTTCTATGGAGCATGTATCTCTGTAGGTAGCGTGGGTATTTCCAGTAGGTCTCTTTGTAGATATTTCCACATTTGTCCACTTCACTATCTCAGCAACAATGTCTTCCGTAATGAATAAATCAAAACACAAACTGGGCTCAAAGATATTTCTACACATCCTAGTAGGGCCTCTAGAAGTGTGCACAATGTTTCTAGCAGTGGTTCTACCGCGACTTTCACCTTTAGAGTACTGGTTTTTGCCCTTCAATGTTCGACGCGCCGGGACAAGGATACGGTGATCAGAACTGGATGGCTCCAAAGTCTCACTATTTTCTGGGACTAAAGATGGCACAGATTCGTCAGCTCTTCTGTCACTGGAGTTCTCTATAGTTTCATCTTCAACGTATCCTTCTTCTACATCGTCCTGAACCTCTTCATCGCTTACGTGATCTTCAGTTTCAGAGTCATCTCCCGAAAAGTTATCATCACTATTTTGGTCGCTTTCTTCTAGCCAATTAACTATTATATCATCCATAACTCTTCTATTACTAGTCATGATGTTGAAATTTCAAAACGTACCTAAAAAAAGACAAACCACACCGGTAGTAACTAATAATGCAAATAAAACACTAACAAAATAATTTGATTAAGATCGCAAAACTTACATATTAACTACTCATACGTCTTTGGAGCGCCAAGGGTAGTAATATCAACAAAACTAGCACACTTACCGAAACGCAACTACCGTCTTACGACACGTGCTGGCGATGACTGAGATGTCCTTGAACGTGAATGCCATACGCGCGAATGATAAAAAGAGAGAGCAATATATCAAAAACTCGGGCGCCTTTGCGACGTAGAGTAGTAATCTAGGGTTAAGTCTTTACATTATAATACTGAGCGTGCCCATTGAAAAGCATATTGTATTCTTTGAAATATCCATAACCGTTTTGACTCTCTAGAAAATTAAACATGGTTGAGAATGTTTCCACTTTTCTGTTGATTTGGTTTTTATTATATCGACGTGAAATAGCAGTATTCCTACTGTTGTGTTTCGTTCGGTGAGTGAGAGTACCGGAGGCCCAATTACCCCCTTCCCCCCCCCCTTCCCGCTCCTTCTCCTTCCCAATTCCTTTCCTAAAGGGTCGGCAACGCGCTAGTGATGCCTCTGGTGTTGTAGGCGTCCATAGGCTACGGTGACCACTTACCACCAGGTGGGCCGTATGCTTGTTTGCCACCTAAGTTGTATAAAAAAATAATAATAATTTACAGAGTTATGTCGATGATTCAATAATGAGCGTGGATGTGAATTCTACGATGCAGTCTGAAGACGGTGAACCAGTAACCCGTGATAAGAAGGTTGTGACTTGCGGGGTCTGTAAGGAAGAAGTGCCAGTTTTGCAATGGACCGAGCATATTGGCAAGGAACATAATTACCTGGCTTGGGAAGATGGATCAACTCCCTTGGTAAGAATGTAGGGGAATTTTTTCATCTCGATCATGTTTACTTATTTGATATAACTAAAAATATCTTACGATATATTAGGATATCATATGATCTTAATAGATGTTATATGTAATTGTGTCCTCACATCTACCCACGTATTATATAAATCATCTTTGGATGAATAGACGTACAATTCATACATTACACATTTATACTTTCGCCTTGCATGATTTATATAACTCAAAACGGGTATAAACGGGATCATGCTAGGTATTTCAATACCTTTTGTAAATGGTTTGATGCTTAGCCCAGGATGCACTAGCCGTGGTTAAAAGCAGACAGACAATCCGCTTGTGATCACGGCCAGTGCAACCCTGTGACGACACGGCCATACGGTATAAATATCGAGCATGATGGCGTTAATACCAGTTCAGTTATATAAATCGTACATTAAATACATTAAAACCGTTTTATAATTATAAATTTGATAAGTATATTGTGCTATATTATATGTATATAACAACTTCTTTTTGCTATCTGCAATTTCTTTTCACGGGTGGTATATATGCCCTGCCTATTTTTGTGCTGTGATTTTTGAATTTTGATCCGGCGTATTGGTTAAAATCTGTCGCATTTAGCTTTTTGTGCATAATTAGCACATACAGTCACAATTTGTCACTTCGAATATTAATAAGAATTGTTATGGTGATACGAGAACCTTTATTTAGCCTAACCCGACCGTGACCCACATAAGTGATAACTTGTCTATTTTTCATCTATATTGATATATCTACGTGATATTGTTTCAGAACGTAGATGATGAGGAAGCGGTGTGGAACCACTTGCAACAGTTTATAAGACATAATGATGGGTTAATTTGCTATAAATGTGGGTTGAACCGCAAACGCGTCAAGTTGTATCTGTCGCATATTAAAACTTGTGATGGACAAGGGGTAAGTAAACATAAATAAACCGGCGTAAGGTTAAGGCGCCGCGAAGCAGACTCATGGCTGCTTCAAAACTTTTCTATACTTACTAAGATTATATCTGAAAATGTGAGTTTGTTTGTAACGCTTTTACGCCTTAACTACTCGACTTTGTCAGGGGAACAGAAAAGGACATAGGGAATTTTTACTACGTATTCGTACCTTTCATCCAGAAAAAAGTACTGTTACTAACCTAACCTAAAGTAACCTACATTTACATGAGCGAAGTCGTGGGCAAAATCTATTAAAAAATGTTTGAAAGCGGCGCGTCGTGTACAAGGCTAACAACAGCGATCCAAGCGCAAGGTAGAGGCATGTCGCTTGTTATATAGTAATTATCAAGAAAACCTGTTATTGCAACAAAATCGAAGTGTATGACACACCTTGCCGTGTTGTCGCCTTTTCTGTATAACTTACGCTTTAAAAGAACTACGCTTTAACACTACTTATGAAACAACTATTAAGAGTACTCTATCTTCATATAATAATAATTAACTGCATGGATGGCGTACTTAGTGGTTTAAGTGGTTGCCTCGTCACTACCACTGCGTCGAGTCTCCTGGGTTCGAATCCCACGCGGGACAAAACTTTGTGTGATCCAGAAATTGTTGTTCCGAGTCTGGGTGTCCTTTGTGTCCGTTATTTGAATGTTTGTAAAGTACCCCGCGACGCAGGATATATTCCTAGTGCGAGAGATGTCTTTTTTAAAGAAAGTAAAGAAATATGAATGTTTCGTTGTTACAGGTCAATTTGGATGAATCAGTTTTAGAAGAAATCGGTTCAGAGCAAGATCCAGATAAAAAGAACTATGAATGTGGAGTGTGCAACGCGAAGGTATCAGTCTCGGAATGGAATGAACATATTGGTAGAGAACATAATTATTTGGCCTGGAGAGTTGGGACGACTCCTTTGGTACGTTTTTAATATGTTATACATACATTTTTATTACATAATATTTATTTACTCTTGGACTGCTTCGGTGACGGTATGCAATTGCTGTGCATGAGGTTTCTCGTTCCATTCCCAGGTTTGGCAAAGTGTTATTAGGTATAATGTCAATACATTTCAATAGCAGCGCGGTATCTGGAGCTGTGCCCGGTAAATAGCAATAGGCTTACGTGGGACCCAAATCATAGTTAGCGGATTGTGGAGAAGAGGGATGACTCTATTGTCGTCTATACCGGGCACATTGCCAGATTGTGTTATGCTAGCAAGAACACGCAACAAAGATACCAATTTAAACTTTGCTCGTCATGGAAACCAAACCCGTGTCATCTTGATCGTATGCCACAGGCCAGCGTGGCAGATATAATAAATCACTTAGGTGTTTTGTTATTAAATAGGTGTCGGAATTTAAAATTTTGTCTCATTCACTACTACCTCGCCACTGCCTTCGGTATGTCGGACTACGAACTGACTATTAATAATGGCGAGATATGATTGTAGTATCTTCTGCCTACCTGTTCGGGGTTACTCACAACTATATTCCTAAAAAAAGGTATGTTAAGTTGGTTTGGACATGTAGCAAGAATGGACGAGGAAAGGCTGACTAAGAAAGTTTATAAGGCTAGTGTGAATGGAACAGTCGCAAGAGGAAAACCTAGGCGAACGTTTCTCGATCAGATCGGAGGCGTTCTGGACAAAGGCCAGGTTAAGAGCTCCTTGAACCGACGGGCGTGTATGAGGAATGTGATGAAAGTGAATGAAGCCAGAAAAGTGTGTCAGGATCGTAGCAAATGGAAATCCGTAGTCTCTGCCTACCCCTCTGGGAAACGGGCGTGAATCTATGTATGTATGTATGTATTCCTAAACGGGTAAGCTATGTCAAATTGTTAACCTTTTGAACGCCAGAGTATAAACGCATCGCCGTACCCCCGACGCCAAGCCACTTTTTCTGTAAAATGACCTTCAGAAGTATAGGGATTCCAAAACTTTATCGAATATCAACTGTGTTTTTATTTACGTCTTAAATTTTCTAATAAACCCTACTCATGACACTGATATTTATTTAACCACAAAAGTAATATTTTATTTAGTTTTATTGTTTATTTTTATGTTAAGGTGCGACGTATTTTTTGTCATACATATGTGACGTTGGCGTTGAGGGCAAGATTTCGTTTGTTACGTATATGTGACAATGGCGTCCAAAAGGTTAATGATAAACGTTATATGTTTTACTAGCGACCCACCCCGGCTTCGCGCGGTAGTACAAAATCTTAACAAATTAGAACAAGGTAGAACCTTTCTCATGAATCACTCTGTCTATTGGTGAAAACCACATGACAATCCGTTAAGTAGTTTTTGAGTTTATCGCGAACGGACGCGGTGGTGGCTTTGTTTTATAATATGTAGTGATGTGAATAATTTAGAACTTACTGCTTGATTCCAGGACTTAAACGATGAGGACGCTGTTAAGGAGCATTTATTGGACATAATTAGAAACTGCGAAGGATTGATGTGCTACAAATGTGGTCTTAATCGCAGGCGGGTTAAATTATATTTGTCACACGTGCAAAATTGTGACGGCGAGGTAATTTATAAACTACTTAATACTTAACCCTAATGTATGTAAATTTAGAAACATCATCTAGAATAAGAATTATTTAAGTTATTAGTGGTATCGACACTAAGCTCAAGGTATATCGCCGATACCTAAAATCTTAACATTAGACTTAAACTGTGTATAATTTCACATGTATTATGCCTATCGTACTGGTGTACGTTTGTGATGGAATGAAATCATCTGAACTAGAAGATTTAATTTTTGTTACTTTCAATTATACTTATTTTATTCTACATGTTACTAAGCTGTGACTTTCTTTCAATAACAAACCAATAATGTTTTGCTGTACTCTGGGCCAAAATAGAACAGTATAATTTATTTCGTCCCTGTCTACGACTAAATACAAGTTAACTATATGTTTTACGTCAACTTTATGAAAATTCCAGCCTCGCTTGGATGCATCGACTAGCAGCATCAATCTGAACTCTACCATCAATCAGAAAGTGGAAATTACAATAGATGGCACCGAGAAGATTGTTCAGTGTGGTGTGTGTGATGAGGATGTTGCTATGGTGAAGTGGATCGATCATATTGCGACGGAACACACTTACGTGGCTTGGATAAAGGGCGAACAGCCTTTGGTAAGATTTAATGCAGTTTTTATTAGTAAAGTGGTATCTATTATGAATAGGAAAGTAGGTGTTACGCGTATTGCGATTAACAACGCCCCGTATTTTCTTTTAGTATGCGGCAGACTTAGTCTATCCACTTATTAATTTAGCCGCTAAGGGAATTATTATAAAATAGTATCAGCCTACTATTTACTATTGTTCGTAAAAGACCTTGAGTTGAATATTTTGTCTTTTATCCAATGGCAAATAGTTGAACAAATAAAAGAGTGAGGCCTATGCTCCATAATAGTACAACTACAAACAATTTTTTTTTTTATTAGGTTGTCGACGATGAAGATGCAGTCAAAGAACACTTACATATAATTGCTAGACAAGAAAATGGTCTAAAATGTAACAAGTGCGGCATTATTAAGAAGTATCCCAAATCTTTTCAACATCACGTGAAGGAATGCACTGGAATTTCGGTTAGTTACCCTGGTATCTTTTATTGACAACATTAAAAATATATATTTTTGAGGCATTTCAATACCTGATGTATGACCATAAATAGGTAGCTTATTTGACAAACTGATGACGCCGTTTGTCGAGGTAGCAGGTTCAATACTCAATATCGTTATTGCACTCCATATGTTATTTATAGGTTCAAGTCTTGCTTCATGGCTTATCTTCTCTAAATAATTTACTACTTGAATTAGGTATACATAATACAACGTTATTCTTATTTAGTACAAAAGCCGAAACACCCCAAACATATTATTATAAGAACAATCAATAAAACAAAAAAGAAACAGAAGTAATAAAACCTCACTAAGGTATCAGCTGATATAGTTGCATCGTTGTCCTCGCGGAAATATTGTCACCCAATGCGTCAATGACCGCTCACTGCTCGCGCCCGGTAGGTATCATACACATATGATGATAACATATTTTTCCATCACACTTACAGGCTTTGGACTGTCAGAATGGTTAACAGATAAGTATTTGGTAATTAAGAAAATAATAGGTAAATAAACAAATGTTACAAATAGGTACATACAAATATTACATACGATTAACCATTCTGGCGTGTTTAAAAATGTTAATCACTAATATTTACAATAATTAGGTCCATTTTAAACGTATAACCTTTGATCAACAATACAACTAGATATCGGGTCACGTACAAAATCAAAGCTAAATGCTGTCCGCGTGACAATACGTATACATAGCTACATTTATTTACTAACAAACGGAGAGAAAAGTTAAAACAGTTGTAAGTTCAACATAATTACAAGCATGGCACCTAGTAATAAAGTCACAAATCTTCAAAATATTATCTAATACTTACGATCATCCGTCACATATAACATTTAGTGTGAAATCAACCTTAAGACTGCGCCGAGCGTAAGACAGATAATGACAGAGCTCGTGCGGCGCATAATCAAATCGGCGCGCGGCCGCCATAGTAAAATTGTATGGAGGATTTGAAGTGCTTTTTTGATAACCAATAACTTAAATATTTGCGACGGACAAATTGTAAATAACTATTTGTGTTTCGCTTAAGCTGTAAAATAGGATATATTTCTACTGTTATAATCTAAAATTCACGTAACACGAGCTTACGTTTTTGCATTTTTCGTGCTAATTTACGTAATTTTGTAAGCGAAAATATTCATTATTTTAAGTTTTTTACACGGAGTAATTGTAAACATATTTATTGTTATGGTAAATGTATATTTTATATTTTTATTAAACAAAAAGTGTTGATTTTATTCACTTAACTGTGACTGCCTGTTTTGGTACATTTCGCTCGGCGCAGTCTAAACTGGCGCAGTCGCAACAAATAAAGTACTTTTGCCCGTTATTGCCTTCAGAGCTAGTACAACGTTTTGTTTAATTTACTTTTGTTATAAAAGTTTGTGCGTGTGTTGGCG
Source organism: Catocala sponsa (assembly GCA_963564715.1). Classification (NCBI taxonomy): domain Eukaryota; kingdom Metazoa; phylum Arthropoda; class Insecta; order Lepidoptera; family Erebidae; genus Catocala; species Catocala sponsa. The sequence continues at coordinate 17,346,004 of OY751331.1, forward strand.
AGCCTTGGCCAAATATTTGTAGCGGTGGTTGAAAATCGGTAATTTTGTTAAAATTTTGATATTATTGTTAGTTTAAAGCTTAAAATATAACTTATTCTTCATGTACTTATCGAAAGTAAGATACTCCGGCCGTTAAGTTGCTTTTTCGGGCATTATTTATGCAACTTTTGAATACAGATTGTGGCATTGTGAGATGTGTTTACATTGGCTGTGTTTCAAGCGAACTGAACAAAATAAGAGCTCACATCTCAAGTGCGCTGTTATTTACCGAGACGTATTTTTTGCGCCGACCCGATATCTAGTTGTATTGTTGGTCGAAGCGTATAACAATCAAATCACACTCTTTACCCATACTGCAATAATTGTTCAAAATGTCCACCACTCTCTCTAATGCACAAACGAGCTCGTTTACACAGATTGCATTTTAATTGTCTAAGAACGAACGAATTTGCCCTAATAGTCACAAATACACTCTCAATTTGGTTTTCAAGATCATTTTCGCTTTGGGGATCTGCTTGATAAACAACGTCCTTAACATGACTCCAAAAATAAAAATCCAGCGGAGTCAGACCGGGCCACCTCTGCCAATCCAGTGGTCTCCATACTCTTCGTAGAGATATTCACGCACTTGTCGCGAATAGTGAGCTGGAGCTCCATCGTGTTGATAGTAGAGCCCCTCACAATACACGTCTAGCAGCAGCTCTTCTAATAAATCCGGTAATGTGGTACGTACAAGGTTTAAATAACTTTGACAGTTTAACCTCGGCAAGTAAACTGGGCCAATAACTTTGTCGTTTACAATACCCGCCCAGGCGCCCATACATTTACCGAGAAATGGTGTTGATATGAATCGGACCTCACTAAATGTGGGTTTTCATCAGCCCAGTGGTGGGTGTTGTGGGCATTGTAAAGCCCGCGGCGGGTGAATGTACATTCACCGGTGAAGAGTTTGTTGATGCCACGGTTATTGAGCAAACATTCATAAGCCGCCAGGATATTTGATGTAAGCCAAAGTTCCGTTTGGCGGACCTTACGTGACGATAACCAACACGCGTATCATTTTAGAAGTGCACAAGAGCTCGGCTTGACACAGCTGGCGGCGTGTGTAGTGCTGCTCACTGGGTTGGTAGAGAAATGCTCTAAAATCTGTTCGTGACTGGTAGTTGAGATATGATCTACACCTCTGTCTGCTACAGTCAGCGATCTGAATTAACCGTAGCCCTTCAGACGTGTAGCCCTCAGTATTGTATTCCATGAGACGCGAATCCCAAACTGCTGTTCAAAACGTCTCACAGCTTCTGACGCATGGTCATTGCACACCGCGAGAGTACGCACCATCTCTGTATACTAATAAACATTTTGTAGAAATATCACAACAGTCACAATACAGTTTCACAGTTCACAATACAGTTTCATGAGTTATGTGCACACGCCACGAGTTGAGTGCGAGATGCGCGCGAGAGGGTGATACGAAGTCACAGCAGGGCAGTTGCGCGCGTACTGAAGGAAGAGCGAGGGTGCGGGCTGCGGGCGCGGGTGGTACGTCCCGTAGGACGAGACGGGGGTGCGGATAGCGGTGCAGGGTGCACACTTAAAGGGGAATTCGCAAACTATGAATGATCTAAGCATTTAATTATGTATACACATACATAATTAAATGCTTAGCTTAAATCGGTGTATACATACACATGTATACACCGATTTACGCCGCTTGTTCGATAAATGCTTACCGGCCGCCGGCCGGCCGTTTTTTACCTAATAAATAGTGTGTCCTATATTAACAAATTTTGATAGATATTTGGGATAAAATATAACATGGTTTAAAATCTATTATAATCGATTCTATTGCTGACTAGCTGTTACCTGCGACTTCGTCCGCGTAGATTTTAACTAAAGAGTGTTTGTCTCCGCGGATCCCTATTTTTTTTTCTAAAATCAAAGTAGCCTATGTTACTCCTTATAACATCAGCTATCTGCCAGTGAAAGTCCCGTTAAAATCGGTTCAGCCATTTCGGAGATTACCCGGAACAAACAGACAGACAGACAGAAAGACAAACATTTTAAAAATAGATGTTTTCGTATAGGTGGTACCTTATATACTTTCATATGCATTAGATAAAAAGCTGTTATTTTTACATTACAAACAGACACTTCAATTTTATTTATTTGTATAGATTCTAAACAAACTATTTTTAGTTTTCGTATTATGTAAGAGTTATTCTTATTTCTCTTATATACAATATGATTTTCAAAAGCTGTATCGTGCATTGTGGCTTTATTAATAGACAATTGAAAAAGACGTGTGCCAAAAATAGAATAACAAACTATTTCTTCGATTCCTTTACAGAGTGCTGACGAAAGTAAAATAAAAAATGAACCCGAAATAAGTTCATTTGATGTGAGTGACGTAAAGACCGATACTGTAATGTGCGGCGTTTGTAATAATGAAATAAAGAAAAATGAATGGTTGGATCATATGGCTCTTGAGCACAATTATATCGCCTGGCTGGTTGGGAGACCACCTCTTGTAAGTACTAAGCAATACTTTCAAAACAATATTTAATACCAAAAATCTAATGTATAAGTCAATCGATAAAGGTGACAAATAGTCTAAACCCAACACTTAGTGTGTTTCATTAGGTCAGATTCAAGTTGAAATGTAGCATGGTTGTAGCAAATACTTGTTATTTGCAACTATATCTAGTTCTCGTTAAATACTACTCTATCTAATATTATAAATTTGAATGTGAGTTTGTTTGTAACGCTTCGCTTACACACTTTACTTGCTCGACCAACAATTATCAAATCACTTACACGTTGTCAGGGGTACAGGAAAGGACATAGGGTAACTTTTATAATGTTTTCTAAGGTTCTGTTGCGAACTGAGCGAAACGAGCACTTTCTCAGAAGAATTTATTTCGAACTGCATCCGTAACGCTTACGTTTCTACATATAGTATTCATAACTTATAACATCCAGAAAAAAGTATTGTTCCCGAGCGAAGCCGCGGGCAAAAATATATGGTTGTGAATGTTACAGGACCTAACTGATCCGGCGATGGTACAAAAACACTTGATAGAGGTATCAAAGACGGTCGGAGGATTGAAGTGTAACAAGTGCGGCCTCGTAAGAAAGTACGCTAAGACTTATCAGCAACATATCGAGGCCTGTGGTACTGATGAAACTAGTACTAAGATTTACGCTGCTATTACTGGCAAAGGTAATTTGTGATATTCTGCCTACTTTGTTCTTGAAATGTGTAGGAATAACTTAATATTTAAAATAAATGTATTGTTTTAAATGATAGTGGTTTAAGTGGTCGCCTCGTCCTTGCCACTTCGCCGAATGTTGTGGATTCGAATAAACACGGGACAAATATTTGTGATCCACAAATGATTGTTCCCAGTCTGGATGTTCTTCTTGTCCGTTGTTTGAATGTTTGTAAAGTGCCCGCGATACAGGAATAATTTCTAGAGCGGGAGACGTCTTTAAAATAAATAAGGGAATAGTTCCTTATGTGTGATCAGAATGTTTAAAGACTATTACTCATATAGATTATTAAGACAATCTATGTATGTGCATAACAATGTAATAAAAATAATTAAATTAAATTGATAGTTCACTATTAAGTAAACTGTGAATAACAGTGTGAGTGCACATTTTCTTAAATGTAAATGCTATGCAAATTTGTATTATATATTGTGTAACTGTTAGTTATTCCAAATAAATAAATAAATTAAAATAAAATAACAGCTGTTTTGAATGTCTATGACTATTGACTGTTGGTATCGACGATTTTACGTGTAGTAAAGAGAGTTATAAAGTTTATAAGTATGGCGGCGGGCATATTTGTTATCCTTGCGGATCATACCACATGTGCTGTTGCACATTTTGTCATAAGCCGCTCAGAAGTTTCCTCAAAACTAAAGACTAGAGTTCTGCCAAAATGGTTCTCAGATGACAGCCAAACTGACAATCCTTCTTGCCTGCTATAGGCAGGCCAGGATAACTGCTTACCATTAAAAAACTAACTATTATAAGGAATATATATCAGACAAGCTATGCTTTCTTCCAGGTCCAGTGGAATGTGCGGTATGTTTCGAAAAACTGGACCCCAGAGATTGGCGTGATCATGCTATGGAGAAGCACTACAATGTTGCTTGGATCGTCGGTGCCACGCCTATAGTAAGTAATTTGATCTATAAATAACGCCAAGGGAACCTTGATAATTTTCAACGACATATTAATAAAGAACATCATCTAGGTCAAGCACAATAATTTCTTGTAGTAATGCACACAATTACATTTGAAAAATATTCGAATACACTTCTGTACAACGCCTATATCTGCTTTGTAAAGTCATGGACGCAGGGCACGCACCTAATAATGCTATCAATATGCCGTAAACATTACATTTTCATTGCATTCTAATCTAATTCGGGTGCAGTTATTGTGACCACCGCTAATTATTCGATCTCATTTTGATATATAATGTGTGACTAAAGGATCTTCTTAATGAACTTTTTAGGAGATTAACAATCCGTATGGGGTAGAGCCATATATAAAGGAGTACCAACAGAGGAATAATCATAAATTGGTCTGTCAAACTTGCGGTATCAGCAGAGTGTCAGCTGTCGGCTTCTACGCACATATAATTACTTGTGGCAAATCGGAGGAAGTAAGTTGTAATTTTTTTGTAATTATAAATTTATATTTACACACGTATTAACAAAAGCTAAGTAATTATTAAAATACTTATTAGTAATTAACATACTAAAAATATTTACAAAACTGGTTTAGGCGTCGCCGCGTCGTAGAATTTGTCAGCATCGCTGTCAACTGGTAACGTGCCCAGAAAACTGGCAGCATTGTCACGTTGAATAGCAATATTGATTCTGTAGGGCAAAAAGACTAGCCTATACAAACATATATTTACAATCCTTTTAATTACTTCCTGCAACCTAACATAATTATGTTCAGAATTATTCTATGGATAAACTACACAAAGTAATTATTCTGCAGTTATTACCATTGGTCTAAATCAAACATTATAAATACTAATTATTGTTATCAGGAAACAGAAATGTACAAAAGTGTATGTGAGATATGCAACAATAAATATCTGCGTATATACAAAAGCCAGCACATGACTATGCACCGAGAACAGGAATATGCACAAGAACGGAAAATACTGATCGCTAAGGAAAAGGCGCTTAAAAAAGAAGAAAGCGCGGGCATGCCCGTCGAGATTGTTGGCGGACGAAGGAAGGCTGCAGAGAAGTAAGAAATACTTCATTACTTGACATTTCGAAATGAATATTTTATTTATGATTGTGTTAGACTAAGCTCGTAATGATTTCTTGAGCAGTCGTTAATAGCTATCTGCTTTTGTTATGGTAGTAGTAAGGATATAATCTCACATTGAGAAAAGACCCGTCCTCAGCAGTGGGACAGTTTAATACAGGGTTGACATCATTATTAAGGATATAAAGGTCTTAGGTTACTCACTAAAATTCATAATTAAATAAAAACGTTTTCTTGAATAAAATGAAAGCCTTTATTATTCCCAACTCACTTGGGGTCGGCTTTCTAGTCTAACCGGATTATACTGGATCAGTTTTTACACGGAGCGACTGCGATCTGACCTCCGCAACCCGAAGGCTAGACCAATAATAATAATAATAATAATAAATCGTTTATTGAACACAGTAGTTACATACAACGTAAGCTTAAAAGGTAAGCACAAACATTGACTAATGATATAGGAGGTACTGAAACTGATACCCAAACTAGGCAGATAGCCTGTATCTTGGGAAACAGTCAGGATATTAGAGGGCACTGACTTCCCAATAACGACTGCCATATATGTTCATGGCAGCCGGGACCGACGGCTTAACGTGTTCTCTGAGGCACGGAGCAGGCGATAATTGTCAATAAATACGCACATAATTTCGAAAAGTCATATAACTTCCGAAAGTCAGAGGTGCGCGACGTGAGTTCGAACCCGAGACCCTCTGAATTGTAGTCTGTTGGTCTCCCCACTGAGCTATCGCTGCGCTTAATCTTAATCTTCTAATAGGGTACTCCATTCAAACAAATATCCCTTTATTCGAATTGTCATAGCATTACTATCTTTATTTATAGTCGAGCTCCAGTCGAGTCGAGCATAGCTTAAATTGCTTTTGTTTGTCTTTATATATTAAATTCCTTAAAAAATATTTAACTGGTGGTTAATAAAAGCTTTTCTTTTTAGGGCAAAGACTGTGATAGAAAAGTATACAAGCGCTATAGGAGAAGTAAGTATTTACTTATATTATTGGCAATACTATAGCAAGATTACATGTGTGGCGCATTGGTTTAAGTGGCCGTCTATTTATTTATTATTCGTCGAGGCCGTGTGTTGTGGGAGCACTCCACATACGGGACGAGAGTTCGAGTCTGTTCTTTGTGTCCGTTATATTAAAGTTTTATTTTAGTTTACAATTTTAGGAAAACTTACAGCTAGTATATATAATAAACAGAATTGAGCACGAAAAATGAAGGCCAATTAAAACTTTTCACAGATAACAGAGACAAATATAAATAATGATAGATATAAGTAGACATTTTGACTTGTAGTATAAACGATAGATACAGGCAAGAAATAAGAAGGAAAAGATAAGGAAACATTACATTGCAACAGAGAAATCGTCAATCACCAAAGAAAGTGGCACATAAGATTTTTTTTAAGTTGGCTGTTACTATTTGTGAATAAGTCTATATCAGCACTCCGGCACGCCGCATTGAACGTACGACTCGCTCGAATAACAAATGAGTTTTGTCTATAGATTGTATTCACTGTTGGTGTGTGCAGCAACTGTGGTTTGCGCAGAAATGCGGATGGCACTCGCAGCCCTATTTTGCTCAACAATTCGATATTATATATTGTTTATAAGGACTCCTGCGATAAAGAGATAATTCCTAGTCTTTACTACAATAACATAGTTTTTACGTATTTTCAGGGTCTGCATTGTTCCAAATGCGGATTCTCAACTGACGTTGAATCGGAGATGTCGAATCACGTGTGTGTTGAAACCAAGTATGAAGGCAGTGATTCAGACGAATCGGTGGAACTGGATTATATTAGCGATGACGACGACGAAGACGAAGATTCTGATATAGATTCCAACATATCGGACGAAGAACGCGAGGCACTGTACCAGGAACAAACCAAGTCGAAGAAACATGGTGACTCCAGTAAGTGTTTTTGTATTGGATAATCTACATGTTAATACTGGTGATATATTTCAATTTTAAATGTTATTGCTTATAAAAGGTTATAATAAAAAAAAAGGTCTTATAATTAGGTTTGGTTACAATTAGCCCTGTAGGGCACAGCAACAGTAGGAGAGAGATAGAGCAGTTACTTCTAAATAAATTACTTAAAATGTTGTTATATCAATCGACGCTTCTATATCTTAAGTTAGTATTGTTTCATCCAAAATTAATTAATGTTCAATGCATCTAAAATTCGAAATATAGCTAAATTATAATGAAATATAGCTAAATTATAACGAAATATCTGGTTGTTTTGTTATAATTTACTACGTTTTGCATTTGCGCAGTATGGTCGTTCGTTTGTCAATGGAAATCAAGTAGCATATTTTCTTTGGTTGTATCTTCTTGCTCAGTAAGAAATCTTCTACTGTCTACCGTAATAGACTCCTATCAGTAGTACCTTTGTAGCACAGAAAACCTTTACATATACCTAATTCTATTTCGAAGAAATGTTGCACATGTCTATTATACGCAAACTTCCTACGGTACTTAGGAAAAAAAGAATAGATCATTTGCTTACAAAAAAATCATATTTTATAAAGTTATTGTTTTATAATTTTCAGGCGCAAGCAGTAAAATACAACGGTTGCCTTACCAGGTTAAGAATCTTAACAGTTACATGAGAAAAAGTGCTGAAGAATTGTAAGTCCACATTGTACATTCCTTTGATTTCGCCGGTTTTGATTTTCTACCAAGGTGCTCTTTAGTACCCGGACTTGATTTATAAAAAAAATATTAATTTATAAATTTCCTATAAATCGTAAGAAGACATTCTGCTCCTAATGATTTCAAGTGCTTTCAAATTATATTTATAGATACTCATAAATCTATATACACAATCAAATGAATAACATAATTATGAGTTAAAAATTACACAACATAAGTCAGGACACTTAATAAGTCTATTTTATGACTTTCTGGGAACGCCCCAATACGTAATCAAACTGTTGTCTAACTAATGAATTACCAAAATATTTACAATCTTATGTATTTTCCAGTGTCGAATTACATCTGACCGACAAAGATCTATTTCCTCAATGGCGCGATTTGGAATACGAGATAGTTCCTGAAGACGAGGTACCTAAGTACATGCCACCGTTAGAAGAGTCCTGTAAAGTGAGGCATTTGGACTCGGACGACTGGGTGACGTACAAACGGTTCGAAGCTATGGAACAAAAAGGTAAGGACAAATTTAATAACATTATCGAGTCAAGTATGCCAGTAGTATTTCTAACTGTTAGTAAAATCGTCATTTATGCGAATATTAACATCACAAGAGAAAATATAATTATATTGCCGGACTGGGAATCGAGTAAGGAATAATCAGCAATAGAACTGGCACAAGATAGGAAGCAATGGCGTAGTTTAATGTCGGCGGTTAGGACTCACTTTGGTTCGCTGAGCGAAGCAAGTAATAATATAATAAATATTCTATTACATACACACAACACCATCTGGTCAAAATTAAGTAAGCAATAGAACTTGTTATGTACATTCGCATCCAACCATTTGCCACAGGACAAAATAGTCATGTGACGACGTCGTCGTTAAAATTTTGACTGCACTATGGCGTAGTGGTTTAAGCGGTCGCTTCGCCGGTAGTGTTGTATCTAGTGTAGTTGGTTCGATCATAACTCGGGAGAAAAATTGTTTAATTCACTGATAGTAGTACGGAGTGTGTTTAATATTTAAGTCTGATGTTCGAATATCCGTGACATTAGGAATTATACTTAGCAAATATTTATTATGTAAATATATATAATGTAAATATTAATTTCCAGATATAATAACAATGTTCACGGGCGCGTGTATACAGAGCATACGTTGGGTGCCGCCGCATGTAAGCAATGACTCGAGTCCGGCACAGGAGTACCTGTCGATGGTGACGCACTTAGATTCAGATATACCGCGACATTTCTGGCACGACAAGCCAACGCCCACGCCTGCGCTTGTGCAGATTTGGGACTGCGGGCACTTGATTTCGTGAGTATTGTACCAATTAAATATCGAATGTGTCGTTTTAAGGTTTTGAAACACTCTTCGATCATCTCCGTTTTGGTCTTCGTTGGATCATAATAATGGAATTTAAATTGGTGCTGGTATAAGTAATTATATGAGAGCTTCGTTCCATACCAGATATAATATAAAGTTAATGATATACTGCCAATTTGCTTTATAAATTACTAGTCAAACTCAAAAATAATTTATTCATTTAGGTTACAAAATAACACTTATGAACGTCAAAGAGGCTAGTGAGTTTATTTCATTTACTGAATTTACATTTATGTTAGTTGCTAGGTTGAGGCAAAAGGTTGAGCCTATTAGAAGATACCTGCAAGAAATCTTAAGGCCACCCTTTTAAATCGCCATCAAATTACAATTTCAGTATTTTACAACTCATTTATGTACCAGGTGTTGTAATCATTATGCTATATATTACTGTCCATATAAAACTAAATTTAAAAATAAAGGAAAATTTAATAATACTGTTACATCCAGTGCCATCTCTCGGCAATGTGGGGAAGACTCGGCAGTTCCGTCTAATAGTTTATTACAGCGCCATCTATTGAAGTCTTACTGAACTACGTAGTTCGCCAGTACGAGAAGAGTAGAGAGAACGCTGGCACATTCTCGAATCTTCGTACTGTTTACATACCGGGTAAGACGTTTCTAGAAAACTCCGGAAATGCTTTAACCGCGTATAAAAGGGGAAGGCCAGCGCTCGCCGAGTCAGTTTACAATCGTAGGCGGTCAAGTATTCATCGGAGCGAACGGAAGCGAAAATACTACAGTGTTTGAAGCAGTTATAGTTGGAAAAGTGTAGTGTAGTGTTTGTCATGTTTTAAATTTAATTGTGTGTTAGAATAAAACGTGTTTTAGTCGGTAATATTGTTTACCTATATTCTTATCCGTCGAACCCAGCACGTAACAATACTATTCTTATTAGTTCAAAGTAAAGGGAGTTAAAATGCTTGAGTTAGCTAGTGTAATAGGTAGGATTCGAACACACGACCTCTTAATCGATAGTCTTGCCTTCTCATTTAAATTTATACCTATACCAAAAAATAAATAAATAATAGTTTCGGATTTTGCTTCTATCTACTCTTACGGTTTTACGAATCGGTTTGATGATACGATTTAGATTGACACTAGCGTTGTAGGGCAGTAAAAACCTACCCGGTTTTGATTAAACTGATTCGTGAAATCATATTAGTGTGTGTGAAAGTAAAACATGGAGCAAATATTCCATATATTTGTATATATTCGTATGAGGAAGTAAAGTATGTCTGTATAACTAACAAGTGGTAGTGTCGACCTTACGAAAATTGAAAGATTAGGACTGGGTATAATCAAACCAGCAACTGCTAATTTGTTACGAGACACATTAATAGATTAGATGACAACATTTCTAAATAATACCATTAACCTAAATATAATAATACCTTTAACTTCTCAGTGGTATACCAGAGTTCGTAATGGGTTTGGCGCTAGACTGCGGTATTATATGGGCGATTGATTGGTGTCCATCGGGCGCGCGTGATATCATAGACCCAGAAGAAAAAACTGATGCAACTCACAGACTGGGTTTAATCGCCGTCGCTAGTGCGTGCGGCTCCGCTTATGTATACGCCGTGCCTTATCCCACTACTTTACAAGAAAAGTAAGTATTCATGCGTACTTACCGTTTATTAAATGTCTTATATTGTTGTATCTTGACTATAATATATGTGTAATTTTCAGGGATCAACAGTTTTATAAACTGAAGCCCATTGTTGAAATGAGATTAGCGATGAGTACGGATAGAAAAGTTTTTCAAGCAACTGCTATTAAGTGGTCTTCGGTAAGTAAATATGTATCCATATACTATATATGTATTGTGCGATATTTAAACAAGGTGTATATATATATATATATATATATGCCTGTAATAAACAGCACGGACGTGTGCTCATTGTGAGAAGGGTTAGGCCATAAACCACCACGCTAGCTAGCTAGCAGATTTAATATATTTTCGAGAACATAGTGGGATACTCTCAGACATGCAGGTTTCCTCATGATGTTTTCCTTTAATGTTAAAACGAGCGATACTTAATTATTTAATACGCATATGGCTTCGAAAGTCAAAGATGCTCGCCTTGGGTTCTAATTCGGTAATATGCTAGTCACAAATCACCAAAAATGATAGCTTTATACTAGACGCCGTGTTTGCCATCCTAACTAGTAATATTATAAAAGCGAAAATGTGTTTGTTTGTTTGTTATCTTTGTAAACCACTGAACCGATCATTCTGAAATTTTGCATATACATTGTCAGGTGTACAAAAACGGACATAGGCCTTTCATCCCGAAAATAAATTACTGTTACCGAGGAAAACAATAATAACGTTTTTATGATAATAGATGGCGCCACGTGTCTTTCGAATCATGATTGAATTATATTATTACAAACAGAGTACAACCCGAATTGATTGTCAAATTCTAAATTAACGCGAGTGAAGCTGTGGGCAATAGCTAGTATTTAAATAATATACAATTTAAAAGTGTCTGTGCCAACTACAAATATGACACTTAAATCGACGAATTGACGACGCAGCCTGCGTTCGGCGCTACCCGTCACTTCACCATATTTAGTTATAATAATGTTCTAATTGTACGTTATATTTTAGCAAAAAGGACACAATCATATAGTCGTCGGGTACTCGGATGGGACAACGGCTTATTATGATTTGAAGAATGGGTCCCCACTGTTACAATCCAAAGAAAATAATATCACAATTTTATATCCTTACTACGACGAGCGCGCTCAAAGTATGTGTATCGAAGGTAAGTTCAAATAGCGTTTACTGTATAGTAATATTATTATTTTTTTTTACACGTGCAGATCGTATTCGGCCACGTCGACTTGGAACTCATTATTGAGAGCTTCGTTGGTGTGCTCTCAGGTGACTGACATAACCGATTTTTGCCGTGAACGTGCGTCCGCAATCACTGGAAGTCAGCACCCCTCTGACATAATTGTAATGTATGGCCACAGGTGGTCGGGCCTTGAGCTCGTCCCGTTTGGCATCGAGCCCTTCTTTCTGTCGCCTTTCGAATTCGAACATCTTAGTGTGCACAGTGCTCCTGCATAGGCCTCTCCGCCGCCACTGCCTCCCACTGCGTCGGGTCAAGATCGCAACGCTTCATGTGTCGATTGAGCACATGTTTGTAGCGCAGGAATTGGCCGTCTTGTTTTCGTTTCCCATCCTGTAGCTCTGAATAGAAGATGCGCTTAGCCATTCTGTCGTCAGACATCTGGGAGACATGGCCGCTCCATCGCAGCTGCCGCTGCATAAGATATGCCTCTATTCCGCCAATATTTGCTCGTCGTAGAACTGCCGTATAATATTAGATTACCCGGTGAACTTCGTCTCACCTAAATAAAATTTCCATACAAAATTACGAATTTAGGTATTTTTGGTTTTTCGGCTGTTCCTCAAGAGTTTCCTTAATTTATTTTTTCAAACCAACCCTGTACTGAGGTTAACCATTACACAAAATAAATTATTCAAATGACTCGAACCATTTTCGTATATATGCGCGACTAACGCACGGCAATGATTTTGATATGTATGTAACATCGTGCGAGTAACGTACATATATACATCCCTTCCACGTTTACGACACGTCAGCACTCATTCCAGAGCTTGAAATTGAAATACTTTAATCTTGTATTTAGATTAGTACTACTTAAACTATCAACATTTATCCAGGTAGTAAAAGATAAAATTTTATAGGCAATTTAGAAATCATAACTTATGCTATATTTACATGTCGACTTTGTTGTCAGACGCCGTATTCAATATTCTGTGTGATAACAAGTTAATATATTAATATTGTCGATAAATTATCGTATATCAATTAAAGTAATAGTGGTCCTATAACGCAGCCTTGCGGCATCCCATGTACGCTAATTACACATTTTAGAATGTTAAAATAAAATAAAAATTACATTTAGGCTATGATATTTTAAAATTGCCAATGTATTATTTATGATTTTAACTAACTTTACCTATTATTGGTGTAACTAATTTTGCATTATCCAGATTTGCCTAAAATCTGGACTTAGCAAACATAGTCACAGCCTTGGTCAAGTACAAAAATAACACATATTTCTGGTATTAAGTCAGTGTGTTTTGCTAATATGAATTATGACAGACACTCTCTACGATTCAACAAGACCCGAGGCCCGGCTATCATAATTTGAAAGCCTCGGGGTGTTGCCAGTGATAAATCCTGCTGAAGTTGACCTAGAAGACGTCGCTAATATGTCTTAGATCATATCTTGAGCCGTAAATGCATGCTTTCGTCCCAATGCACATATTATGTATGTCTATTGCTTTGCTAATATCTCGCACACACCGTATCCTTAGGTTTCCTGAGGAGGCAGTCTGCTTTTAGCAGGGCGGCAAGTGCGATGCTCCTTGTACTGATAGCACAGCATTATCTCGTTAAAGTACAGTGACCGCTTATTCTCTGTCGAGTGGTACCATTCCGGTAGTAACAAAATTTAGACCCGGAACTAGATTAGGAAATAGGTCAGTTTCAGCTATTTTATCATTTTCATTATTGAACATAATTTACTAGTGAAAACTTTTAATTGCTCGTATCTATGTTATAAATATGTATACTATACCATTTTAGCTGTAAGTTTTCAAAAAATAATAAAATAAAATATATTAAAGTTGATAAGCACTCGAGATGTGTCATCAGTTCACAGTATTTAATTCGCTACTATGCTTAAGGGCAGATCCTTCCTCTACAGGCAACTCAAGTTTATGATATAGCGTTTCCACTCACGAACCTTTCGGTATATAGTGAGAGCCACTGTACCTTCCAGTGCCCGAAAGCACCTTCAGAGACTAGTTATAGACAGGTCTTGTCCCCAAATCCAAAAAGAACCTTATAAGGTATTGTCACCAATCCAAAATCCCAAATCGTGAGTGGTTCCGGTTATCGTAAGCGAGCTACCTCGTGCCCAAGTGGCACTACCTATTGTCCAGATAGGTATCGGAGCAATAAAGCCGCTAACCACTCGCGAACTCTGAGAGTTGCTAACGATATCCTCGCTGAGGCCGACGGAGAAGCCGCCTCCCATATCTCCAGTATGGTGCCGGAGCTGTAAGGCACGCTTACTTCCCGACGTACATCCTTGCATCTACCCTTTCAGGCCTACAAGCCGGGTATTGCCCGAGTCATCCAGCTATGACTCTTACTTGCTCAGCAGGCAAGCGCCCGGGATGTGTTGTGGCAGTGAAACCACACTGCCACTTCGCTAAAGACAACTCTGTGCTTCCCGCGACCGACTGGTTCGCACTAGTCGCGCATGAGTCCGACGCTCGAACGCCACGTGCTTGCTGAGCAACAAACATGCCGCCCTCTGCGGCTACCCACATAGCCACTACGAGTCCAACCTCAGTGTCAGGCACCGCGCACTCTAATCAGCGGCCGATAGAACACGCCTTTCGAGGCGCAGTGGGCTAGCCTGACCCCGTAGTACCCTGATCCTAAGGACCCGTACCTAGTTCTCACCCCGGAACCCTATCTACTCGGGTCTTAAGGGATAGGACTTAAGGGCAGTCGTCGTGGTCCCAGTGTTCCTATTGTTTTCGTTTGCTCGAAGCAATAATACAAGATTATTGCTTCGAGCAAACGAAAACAATAGGAACGGGAAGACATTCGGATGTTACGCGCTTGCCGGGGAACCTTTCATTCTGTGACCCACTAAAGAGTTGGTTATAGGGACGTTTTTACGTTTAGTGAGTTTTGCTGTTATTTACATAATAGTTAATTAATTTGTTACCCAGACGTGGACGTGTTTCCGACGCTGGGCGCATGGCAGGGCGCGGGCGGTGGCGCGTGCGTGGCGGGCAGCGTGGGCGGCGCCGGCGTGAGCGCGCGCGCCGCCGAGCGCGCCGCCTCCACCGCGCTGCAGGCGCACGCCGCCGCCGCGCGCGTGCTGTTCCCGCCGCACTGGCCCGCTGCGCTCATGGCCGGCGACGACAACCTCGGTACGTCACATTGCTCCTAGTTAGCGTGAGCGCGCGCCGCCGAGCGCGCAGCCTCCACCGCGCTGCAGGCGCATTTTATTATTATTATCATTTATTTTTATAAATCTACCTCGTTGAGGGACCCCTTAACAGTTCGAACTTTTATGCGCAGTGAGCCAAGCGATCAACGAGCTGGAGTGGTACGGTGGCGGTCGGCGCGTGGGCGGCATGCGCACGTGTGGCGGGTGCGCGTGGTGCGGGCGCGTGGCAGCCGCCGCTGCGCCGCTCGTGCGCCTCATGCGTCCGCACCCCGCCTACTGCGAGCTGCACCGCCAGGTACGTATATGTGGGCAGTGGAGTGGCGTCGGCGCTGGTGATGCATTAAGACGTTCCATTATTCCTTTTCAAAATTTCCACTAATTTAATAATTTCCTTAAAATTATGTCAACGTATCAATATTACAGTTTTGATTAAAATTATAATTTTCAGGTTATAGCGACTATTTACATGGTTCCGTTTGGCAACAAGAGAAAGAGAAAGAACGATGAGCTATCTATGATAATGGAGCCACTTACATATAAAGATGCTGTTGCGAAATATGGCATAGAGTTCAAACAGATCGTTGCCAAAGATAAGGTAAGTTGTTTTATAATACAATTATATAATGCTATTCAGTAAAAATATTGTTCCTAGAAAAACACTTTTCACGACAAGGTCAATAAAGGTCAATAACATAGAATTATCAAATAGACGATTAATCGATATTTCTTTTAATATCATAGATGCGTGACCATTTACAAAAAGGTACAATCTCCAGAGCGCAGAAATCACTGCCATCATCCATTCACGACGGTTACTGACTGTCCTGAACATCTGTGACAGTCATGATGTTACGACACTACTCACAAAAATCCTACATTATCGTTGTCTTCTCAGACAATCTATTTACCGCAAAAATACAACAAAATACCATTGGTGAATATTTTTTGTAGGGCGGAAATACTTATCATGGTCGAACTACGTCTTACGTCTGAACTAGTGATGCTCATAATGGCATCCGAATTATATAAAATATTTAATTTTAATGTACCTAATATCTGCATGGTTAAGAAGGCAGCACGTCCTATTTATAGCAGATAAGTGCGCTAATTGATATATAAATCGTAAATTCGAAATCTGTAAGCAAATCGAAGTGTTCGAAACATTGATAAATAATTATTGGAATACTTTCACTGTCGACTTTGATTGATTATTTAATGAGGTATTAGCCCGGCGATGTTTACATTTATGACTAAATTCATAAATGTAGACATCGCCGGGTTGCAGCAGCAGCAGAAAAATATAAATAGGAAAACCTAAAATACTTTATTGTGCACATCGCTATTCCAACTGTGTTCTATCTTGTTGACTTAAGAAGTTTTTATTTTTTTGTTGCAGCACACTCAACAGAGGCTGTCTGGAATGCCGCGGGAGGCGTACCCAGAAAGGTTCCCGCTCTCCGACATTACGTCAATGGCATTCTGTCCATCTTCCAAAAACCACCACAAGTTGGCCGTGGCCACGCACGCCGGCCTCCTGTTTATCATAAATGTATGATAATTTTATATAAAACAGTTGTGTAGAGTCCATGTCAGATGATTCTATGTTGAAGTATAAATGTTAAAGTATTGAAAAACTGTTTTAATCTTAAATAAGTTTTATACATATTAAATATGATGAGTTCATGAATGAGTATGATATTACAGTTATTTTAATAAGATAGAATTGCCAGTGGAATCATCTGGCATTAAATGTATAAAATATATAAAATAGCTTCTAGCTAACTTCGATGAAAAGTGTGGTCTATAGAGTGAGACAAAAAGTAAATTGTGTAATTCCATTGTCTTCGTAGACCATTGTTTATAGCGATGTATTTTAAAGAATTAATATATTAATTATATAATATTTAGTGAAAGCTAATTTATTATTAGAGTATATAAAAATCCACCTTTTAAGTTATAAGTAACATTGCATCTTTATGCAAGTACAATACTATGTATATAAAATTTAAACGCCAAAGAAAATAACCTATTTAATGGATGACAGATATACTTGAAGAAAGTACGCTTTTATAAAAGCTTTCATTTTGAATTGGTCACAATTTTTCTGAAGTTACGCTATGACACAGTCCATTGTAATTATTATACGTAATATTTAGGAACTGTTTCTCAAATCACGATTAGTCATTTAGATCACATCTGGGCGTGTCTTTCTCTTTGTGGAAATAGCAAGATCCGGCTATGTCACTCCCTATGTAAAGATAACTATAAAATAAGTAAGTATAATACACAAATATGTACAATACAGGATAATAATATGAGATCAAAATTTGAAACGCAGTTTCTGTATTACAAAAATTGTCTTTGTTACAAATAGTAAAAAGCATAAGACAATGAAATTCTATTTCCTTTTCTTTTTGTTTTTCTGTTCTGTTTACAAACTCTTGTTACTACTGCTGTCATTCGTTACCAATGAGTTATTGGATTGGTGGTACGTTAGTTAGTAGTAGAAATTGTCTTAAGCTTTATTATTTGTTACAAAAAAAGGTTTGGTGTTGGAATATAGAAATCAGAGGTGGGAAACGAATCAGATAATGATTTAATAAGTAAAAAGCGGAGAGTAGATAGTTTATAAATTCAAGTAAGAATGAAGATTGCGTTGTGTGGGTATGGAGCTAAATATGTAAATATTTAGATCAATCAAAATCGATTGTTAGGAGTTACAGTAGTACGTAGCTGTATTGAAGTTAATGTTTGTTAATGTTTGTCATACTTAACCGCCTTGGGAGACAATTTTTATACCTATAACATACGACAATAGAGATTATGAACATTGTCTATCTAGGTGGTAAATCAGCAGCATATGATGCAATGTAGGTGCAATAATTAACTAAATGTATGAATGTGTTGGAAATGGAGGATGAAGGTAACACGGATCAAGTGCCGGGAACATTAGTTACTAATAAATAATGTATATTCTTTTATTATCCTGTATAATATGTATATAGTTTCGTTTATTTAGAATAATAAATAACAAGTATACTTTTTAATTATTATATGTTACAGTTTATATTTATATTATTATGTTTAGTGTTAAAGTATCTACAGCACCGAAGATTGTAATATGATAGCAGTTTTAGCCTTACTCAAACATACTTATGGCCAATTCCACAACTATCACGTAACAGTTATCCGGTAGATAAATCGCATGTTAGGTTCATCACTCTTGTTGTTGTCTTGTTGGGTTAAAGAAAAGAGATGGCGGAATTTTTATCTTATAGATAAATGCTATTTGGAGATGGTGGAACCCTTAAACATGTTTTAGTTACATCTATGTGGAGCGCCATCACACATTTAGAGCTAAAAACTGTATCAGACTGATTCATCAGTCAGTCAGTTTTTAGTGGAGTATAGGTATATTATATGCGAGTGTTCACACTATATCTACATATACCGTATATTTTTCTCCGTATCAGCAAACCGGTTCGTGAACGCACGCTAAGTCCTGCGATGTTATTCCATGTTATCGCTCGTATTCTTACAAGTTGAAGGCATGGGAGGCAGATCGTTATTGCGCTTACATATTATCTGACCTGGCCTTTGTCCAGAACGCCTCCGATCTGATCGAGAAACGTTCGCCTAGGTTTTCCTCTTGCGACTGTTCAAAGGCCAGGTTAAGAGCACCTTGAACCGACGGGCGTGTATGAGGAATGTGATGAAAGTGAATGAAGCCAGAGAAGTGTGTCAGGATCATAGCAAATGGAAATCCGTAGTCTCTGCCTACCCCTCTGAGAAACAGGCGTGAATCTATGTATGTATGTATGTATTATCTGACCATTTGTCAATTCTTGCAAGCATGCTAAAACCAGCATCATAAGTCTATAAACATAAACAATAATGGTTTGTCATAT
Source organism: Catocala sponsa (assembly GCA_963564715.1). NCBI lineage: Eukaryota > Metazoa > Arthropoda > Insecta > Lepidoptera > Erebidae > Catocala > Catocala sponsa. The sequence goes on from OY751331.1 coordinate 17,365,299, forward strand.
TCTTGTGCATCAGTAATGAATATTGTTATTTTAATTACAATTTATTACTATAAAGCAATAATACGAAATTTTCATTTATAAAATAAGTACTGTTACAAATTTATTTAATGTTTAACTACTTTTTCGTTGACTGTACAAAAGTATGCGCATAGTACGACTGAACTTGGTTACGGCAACGGTTTTAGTTTGGAATAAAGGCTGCGTAGACTTACTCATTAAGTATGCAAATTGTTTTAATTACATACATGTAAAATACGTATTGATTAAAGGTCCAATTCACATATTAAAATATCACAAATGGTTTTCACCTAAATTAAAATAAACGTCAAATCCGAACTTACAATTCGGTTCACATTTGACTATTATTAGACTAGTTTGGAATTTTATATTGATCTATTTTTTTTTAATAATATTTTATTATACGAATATAATACGCTTCAGGAATTTTAACGTTCTAAATACAACTTCAGGTTTACAATAGATGTAAACAAATTTTACAATTATGTTTTTATTTTTATTGGCTGCCACACTTATTTTAAATTGCTAGATATTGGCACTGATTTTGTCTCTGTATATTTTGCCATACAATATAATAATATAAAAGTGTATTGTAATTATTTATGTAAAATGTTAGTGTAGTTAAGCTAGTTGTAATTTATTTATTTTAGATTATAACCAGAGACTTATATATCGGAATCTACAGTGATATTATTATTTAACTTCCTTGTATATCTTGTTTGATTGTGATATGCTTACTTGCAAATAAACTTTCAAACTAATAATGATTTTTAATAATATCCTTTTGTATGCCAGTCAAATGATTATCATAATAATTGTTTATATTTGAGAACAGTTTGCTTAGGTACTACTAAAGTGGCAAACAAGCATACGGCCCACCTGGCAACACCAAAGGCATCACTTGCGCGTTGCCGACCCTGTGAAAACACCCTTTTTTAAACCCCATATTGTAGTCTTGTGGAAAAAGCTTGGCAGGGAGTTCATTCCACAACCTGAGCGTCCGCGGGAGAAAATTCCTTTGGAACCGCTTGGTGCGACACCAATTAGGCTGTAAGGCGTGAGAATGAAATCTCTGCTGATGGCGAGCGGTCCGATGATAAAAACAGTGCATTGCTATCATAAAAAAGACACTTAAAATCATACAAACAATCAATAACGCTTACACTTCCGAAGGGACAGGCAGTGGTGTAGCACACCCATATTAAACCAGCTGTAGCATCCATGTCACGATTTACGTCAGACCTAAAATCCCAGTTGGCGTGTCTACTTCCGTCCATCGGACATACCCTTTTGACTTCGTGTTAGTACCTACTGAGAATCGCTTGTAAGAAACGCACAATAACACCGTGCTCGATTCGAGAATCGAGCCTAAAGCCTTTTTCATTCTTCTGGTTTACCTCTAATTGATCAGTAAAACTAGTAACAAAATTTACACACATTATTTCGACATTGTCTTTTACCCGTATAATTGTCCTCATGTAGTATTGCAAATGTATTTCTTATATGTTAGTACGAAAGTGTGTTTGTTTACTTAATCTCGATTCTCGTCAAAATGTATTAGATAACGTCAAATGCGCGATTTTATGCTAACCGATATATAAATACAAAAGTATGTTTGTTTGGTTTTGATTCATGCCAAATGGAACAAGATAATTATGAGACTTTACAGCGATAGCTGAAGAAACAGACAGACTGATAACAATACTATAGGTTGTGCGCTGTGTCTTTGAACATGCAAGGTAGGTATCATGTTGTGCATAATTTATTGTATTCGAATCATTCTAGGGCAATTATTACTAATTTTGTTATCTACGGATGCTCGTTAATACTTAACTGATTATGATTATTTGACTGCACGGATGGCGTAGTGGTTTAAGTGGTCGCCTCAGCACTGCCTACGCGCCGAGTGTTGTGGGTTTGAATCTCACACGGGACATAAAATTGTGTGATGCTCAAACGGTTGTTCCGAGTTTGGATGTGCTTTGTGTTGTTTGAATGTTTGTAAAGTCTCCAAAATATCGCGGATATAGGAATTATTCCTAGTGCCGGAATTGTTTTTCAAAATAATAAAAATATTAGCATTGGCTAAACTAAGATTACTGTGATACTTTATCCTTGAAGGATTATTACTTTCAAGGTTCTGTACATCAAAAGAAAAAAATGGTATCTATCCGGTCCATTAAGGTATCAAGTCGAAATTAATATTAAATACTTAGTATTTAATGGCCTTAGGCTACGGTACTAGACTGAATCTTAAAACTACTTAAATCATAAAAGAGATACCAGATCTATTTTATCATTTAAGCTTCTAAGTCAACACAATCAAAAGAGTCACAAATTTAAAACCTACTCGCAAACTCACTTATTAAAACTTAAAGTAACTTCCTGTTGACCTAGAATCATGCAATTTAGCAAGATGGTCAAGGTCTCACAGCTCCAGTAAAGGAAAACAGTGAAAATCGTTAATTTGTAGTTAAATCACATATTTTTGTGATTACTAATTTACATTTGTTGTTGGAGCATCGACCGTGATATGGAATGATGTAGGTATGGAGAACCTTATTTTACTCTGCAAAGTTATATTTTTCGGTGCTTGTGTACCTACCTATAATTTTATCATATCGGCAAGTTTATTTGGTTGGTGGAAGTGTGTTTTTACCTAACTTATTAGTTATTACACTGTTATAAGTACCTACCTAATAGCTCAGAAAGGAATTTTATTCCCTGGATTCAAAATACCTATGTACCTATATTTTAAATACATAACACAACAAAGGTTGTGTGAAACCATCAGAGCACCTACCTACGCGAATTTGTCCGGGTCTTCAGTCGACGTCGCGTCGCTACTAACTCGATTACCTTATATTTAAATTGTACGAGGTCAGAATTTCAAATCTTTTGTTCTGTTACGATTCATTCTATTTTAGACTGACCTTGACTTTCGTATATGTAACCAATTTATAATAGAGTAGGGAGGTATCTTTAGTATCAAATTTGACCAGCCAATAACTGGATTAGCATATTTAAATCTCGATATTTATCACCTTAATAAACTTGCTACTCAATTGTCGATTGAGAGGTTTCGGATTTCATTCTAAAGATTATTTAAATTTTATTTCAGTGCAGCTTTCTGCGCTCACAGATAACGCAAAGCTTCGTGTCAGTGATCTACAGAACATTTTTAAAATGGATTTGTCATATCATCAAAGAAGACACTGATAAATAAACATTATATAAACAAGGATTGCAAACTTCAATATATTCAGAAAATCAGGCACGTGAATTTAGGTACTAATTGACGACCTTGATGGCATAGTGGTTAGTGTAACCGACTGCCACGCCTTAGGTCGCGGGTTCGATTCTCGCACAAGTCAAACATTTGTGTCCATGAACATGGATGTTTGTCTTGGTCTGGGTGTTTCTATGTATAATATGTATGTATTTACAAAAAAAAAGGTATATATGTATGTTTATCCACAGTCTATACCCATATTACAAGCTCTGCTTAGTTTGGGCCAGATGGTGATGTGTGTATGTAGTAGAATATTATTATATTTTTATTATACCCTTCCAATAAATTTTATCTCTTACGAACTGATAATATATACACAAGATTATTGGGTAGATATTTAAAGTATACCTATAAAACAGAGAGCGAGCACATCACTCGCGGCCTGAAGCACTCAACGTAAGCAGCTTGCAATATGCAAATGAACAGTTAAAAGCATGTCCATTTGCATATATTATGTAGACAGCAGTTACGTTTTGAGCTGCAACGGCCATAAGCAATTGTTTTTACAATGATGTCTGGAATATTATCAGCAATTAACAGCCTAAATCGGTTTTGGCGTAGGTTAGGTTACCCATTTATAAGGTAATTTCTTGAACATCTTTTTTATCAATCTCTCTACTACTATACTGTGGATTATTCGATAGGGTTCACAATGAAACCTAATTTTAAGCTCTATCACCTAAGAAAACAATGTGATACGCATTAAAGTAGGCATTGAGTGTGGCTGAGCTAAAAATAAAAATATATAAAATATGCCTATCTCATTATTATAATATCATAGTTTGTCCTCCTTAAGGGTCATACATTAAGCCGTGGTGCCATTGCATCGTTATCAATCATCTATAAATGAAAATATTTTAAATCTTATCTTATCTCTTATCTATTCGTCTCTGGGTTTTACTAAAACATATGTCAAGATTGTAAACTTTGAATCACTTTGTTTCTCTTTGGTTTCGGTTGCGTGATATTAGCAGGTAGGAACACTGTCCTTCGTCCGTATTTCCCAGGATCTGTCCTAGTTAGCGAGGTCATCTGAATTCCATACGGACGATGTTTTATTTTCTTATTTAATCAGCGGCGCATATTTTTATGTCGATATTTACAGATAAAACAATGAGTTTTAGTGTATAAACAGTCGCTTTACATAATTATCCTTGCACCCTAAATTCACGAAATGTCTGCTTGTTCACATACCTGAAGTTGTGACATTGTTGGGAATTTACCGGTCTCCGTCCTTTCGTGATACCGATAACTTTTTAAGTTCACTCGAATCTATAGCGTCTACGATGCCTACGACACAATGCTCTATCGTGACCGGAGATATAAATATCAATATAAAAATCGGTGATAACTGAGCGGACTATCTGTGCCTTATAGCTCAACTTGAGTATATAGTGGCAATTAATTCCCCAACACGAAATGATGCCATACTTGACCACGTTTTATAAAATCCCGTGCTGTATCTGAGTCTAGAGAAATATATAATTATCAAGTTAAAAAAAAATTAACAATGCAATTGCGGAGCTGGTCCTGCCAATATTCGGCAGAATTCTTAAGAATAATAAAATGATAATCTCATTTAACTGTCTTAACTTTCTAAATAATCCGTAAAACAATTTTACTTTTATTATTGTAACTGTATTAACTGTGTTTAGATTATAATATAAGTACCCACTTAGAACTCTGTACCTATTTTAAATTTTGTTAATTCTCTTGTAAAACCTTCCACGAGAAAGGCCTAGCCTAGTGTGGACGGTTTTTGTCTACTGTATACACACAAATTTTTCTTGGCAATAAATGGTATATTCATTGATATTAAACTACTATATATTGATTTTATCGCGTTGTTTATTTGACACTTTATTACAAAATTTTGAAAACTGTTACACTACTATTGCTATGCTATTAAACTTTACTAATTTTTAAGCTAATTAAATTATTGAAACTATTAAAACTATTTATACTATTACTATACTATTATACTATTTATAATAGTATAGTAATAGTGTAAATAGTTTTAATAGTTTCAATAATTTAATTAGCTTAAAAATTAGTAAAGTTTAATAGCAATAGTAGTGTAACAGTTTTCAAAATTTTGTAATAAAGTGTCAAATAAACAACGCGATAAAATCCGTATAGGTATAGTAGTTTAATTTCAATGAATAACATTCGCGTAAACAGAAGACAATATTATGTAAATGATATAATATTAAAAAAAGAAAAAAAAAACCCTAAAGATGCTTAGTCGAGCCAATTAAACTATTACATAATCCTTACTGTTTTCCAAAAGTATATTATTGCTTTCACAAGTAAAATGTACTTTTTTTAGATGATTAATGTTTTCCTCCAAAATATCGTCTACCTAATCCTAGGGCTAAACAAAGGTAAATTACTATCTATTTACATTGTTGCTGATGTTTTAGGCATAACAATGTCTCTCTTTAATGAGAGAGAGTTTATATTTGATGACAGACAGACAGAAAAACGTCGCCACATCACTACATACGATTTAAAAAGCATTCATAAATCTCTTAAGAGCTAGGTACTTTCCATTATACAATTTAAAATTCAATTTGTTCTGTTTCATAAACAGACTACAAAGGTTTTTTGATACTTCTACATCTACATATCTGAAATGAATCGTACGATATTCTTTGCTATTAAGCTTCCATATTTTTTGCCGTTACGCGGCTTATACAAACATAAACGAAAACCGTTTATATTGGTGGCTGATCGTGAAGATTCGGTTGCCACGTCCGGCAACATACAGGTTGTCCCAGAAGATGTGAATCAAATTGTAACGGGAGATTCCTTAAGTAAGGACCTTTCTAATGTGCTAAACAAAAAAATAAAAAAATTATGTTGTGTTGTTGGTAAAACGTACAAGATTTTCTTTGGTGCAAATAAAATACAGCAATATAATGCCCGGATTTTAAAAAATTACGTCAGTTTAAAAAAAAACGTTTGTAGTTTAATGAATCAATCTTTCACAAATAATAAAAGTGAAACAAAAATGAAAATTAGCCATAAACGAAGCATCTGTAGTTAAGTCTGAAAACAATCATACTCTTTTAAAAACTTTGTTTTTTTTATTTTAACCAAAGGTCATACATTTTTTAATTTTTTTGGCACATTTGAAAGGTCCTTACCTAAGGAATCTCCCGTTACAATTTGATTCACATCTTCTGGGACACCCTGTATAACTGGGGTTTTTCTATTAGAAATAATCCATGGCGGGCCAGAGTCTGGTAGTGTGCTCAGTAGACGTCAATAGGCTCACTCTTTGCTACGTAGGATCTAAAAACACAGCTAGCAAAATTATTCGTGAGTCTATGTAAGTATTTTTTAATGTTTTATGGTACGTGGCTTCAAATAAACTATTATAGAATTGGGTTCAGACTATTTGGCTACTCTTGTAGTAGCCCACTAAAAAGTTTATGAAATGTATTTTGTGTCAGGCTAATTAGAAATCAATTTTCAAAACGTAAGATTGATATGATCGAGACTAAATATAGATCACATACTGAGCTCTCTCAGACCTAAATCCTAGACACTTATTTCAAAATTGGGTTTCGAGAAAAGTACTGCATTCGATTTCAATTTCTATAAGTAGACACCAAACATTAATGAGAATATTGACGAAAGCTTTCGGTTTGAGTGCACGGGTGGCGCAGTGTTCACGTCGTCACTACCAGTGCGCCAAACAGTTAGATAATCCATATAATATTACTAGCGAGTATATTTGTGTCCGTTATTATTATACTTGTAAACTTTCCCGCGATAAGGATTAGAAGTTATCTATATATAGGTAAGTAAAAGAAATATAAAGACGCTTCGTTAAACTTTCAGCCTGTTCTTGTAGACAGCTAGTGTGTACATGACTTTTATGTGGCATTCATTAGAATTTCTCCTTGCAACTACATAGTCGTCTCAGACACATTGGACATCGGATGGTTATTTTCTTTGGTTATTTTTTCACCACATTATAAATTTGTGCGCACTGTGCACAATTTGTCAATGAGGTTTTGAAAGAAAAGCGCTAATAGCTAATAAATACACTGTTGTGAATATAATATGTAAAGCTCTGCTTCTATCCGCAAGCCCCTGACAACTCGGTTCAAAATTAAATCTCGTGGTTCCTTAGCCATTGACCATTTACGCTCCATAAGTTGTGCATATGCGCTGTATATAATTTTATATTTTTAATAAAATTATTGAAGTGAAACTTCTTTATCGACGTATGGGAGAAATTTTGTAGCAGTGTAAAAAAAAATCGTCACGTTTTTCGGTTACGCGCCATGTTGCTTTTTTATCAAAGTTTAGTATAGTGACGTAAAGAATATAATGTAATATATTTATAATAATAACAACAATATATTAGTTTTGAAGTTTGGTTTGAAATAAGAATAACAATATATTAATTTGAAAGTGATAAAATAAAAAGACTTATTCAAATTTAAGTGAATTTACATGAAAAGTGAAAGTGATTATATATTTCGTTTTATAAATTCAACACGTATGAGCATGATTTTAATATTTATTTGAGGTTAACCTCACTTTTTGATTGTAAGTATCAGTGAATGTATATAAATCTGTTAAAATTAGCAAGTATTAATAAATATGACTGTAAATCTAGTGAACATTATTAATTCTAAAAACAATAAAAAATATAAATTAAATAATAATTTAAAAATAAAACAAAACACGATTAGAAAATAAAAATATGTATACGTACATCTTTTTTAATTATTCGTTTTTAATGATTTATTTATTCATTTTTAATTTTATAAAATCGTTGCATTTCTACAAGATTAACTGTCATCATATAATTGTATTACTTTGAAAAGATAATTCCAATTATTTATTCATAACTTGTGTAATTGATTAAGTCATTAAATATCTGCTTTGAATTATTTTTATTAAGTTATGAAATAAATATTAATATTAAAGTTAGTTAAATAATTTTTGTTAACTAATTAACTAATTAATGTCGTAAAGAAGTTTCACTTCTTACCTGTGTACTCTGGTACACACACACATTTTTTATTATAATAGTAAGATCTGAGATTTTCTTTGTCCTGCATTTGAGATTTAGTTGATGGCAGTACTATCTGATCCTGAAGTTCACGTTCAGAATATTTCATCTATACGTATCTTTCGTATTTTAAGATAGATACTGATAAGTACCAAATTTAAAAATGTTTATCTAAGAATCTGTTTATACGTCAGAGGTTGGCGTAAAAACGACTAATAAGATATATTAGTCGTTTTTACGCCATATAAGATAAGATAAAATCCTTAACCTCCTGTATGCTTCGCCATCAAATATAATAAGATAAAAAGGTATATATGGCATAAAGGTTGTTGCTTTGAATAAAGGGGCCAAGGTTGCAAATAAAAAAAATGCAATACATGGAATTACAAACTCTACTGTTTTTTTTATTAATTTATTTAGCACTGTATTCCTTTTTTTTTTTTATTGCCATTGGTGGCAGACGAGCAAGTGGCCCATCTGATGGAAAGTGGTAACCACTGCTCATGGACTTCAGCAATGTTAGGACACAGCAAAGCCGCTGCCTACCGTGAAAGAAGAACTCTCTTTAAACCTCGTTTGAAGACGGACATATCATAGCGCTCGGGAAACACCGAAGCTGGCAGTTCATTCCAGAGCTTACATTAGCTATACGTGGGAGAAAAAAAGTTGTGTTCTAATGTTCTAATGTTTAGAGTTGTGTTCTAATGTTCTTGATAAATAAAATTGCGGGCATAGTTAGTATAAATTAAAATGTTATGTATAGTCTTGTTCACGTACGCTTTCTATTTGAGGTGAAGAGCAGACCTTTTCAAAGAAAGGTATTGTTAACGTAGCAGGTAATAAAAATAAAAGGCTTCCATCTAGCAAAGTTCTTATAATCGACTCGTGACCTATGAGCGACGTTTGTTTTCTTTAATTTCCTGTTTCTATCTTGGTTGAACAATTTCAACTCACCTTTACTTTTTAAATTGAGATATTGCGACAACATTATATAGAATAGCTCGTGTTCTATTTCTACAACAAGGCGCTCTTATACATGCTTTTTTACGAAAAAATAAGGATAAATGCTGTGTTATTTTATACAATATAATCTTATTTACGTTCAAGGATAGGTACCTACTCATTCTTCACGGGCATGATGCTGCTCAATAATTTAAAAAGCATTGTATACAAAAAGCATCGTTGACTTTGTCGGCAACATTGCAGAAACAAGAGTTTGTCAGCGTTTATTTTATCGTGGCTGTCTCGTATCGCGTCTCGCACGACTCCGCAGTGGAGCGAACGAAGCGAGGCCGACCAGTGAGCCAGTGAGACATAAGCCGTTGCGCGTACGGAACGCCTTGTCGACCATTCACGACTGCCGCGCCAATTTTCACGATAACGCTAATCTAATTACTTTTTTATTCCACACATTAGTAAATTATATTCTCCTTTAATAACCTGAAATTGATATAATCAGACTCTTAATTTATTTATTATAATTACTATGCTGTGTTTATTTTGATTGGAAAACAAAAATATGCATTGAGTTGTAACCAGTTCAGACTTAAGTTTTTGTAAATCAATTGTGACTTTGACTTTTTGAAAATGATGATGGCCAGTGCGAAGATGGTGAGGGACTGCAGCTCAGAGCTGAGTTCGGACGTGCGGTCCCTGTCCGTGGCCTCCTCCACTGAGGAGCAGGACTCTACCACCACGGAATCTGAGTACACAGAGGAAGAAAAAGAATATGAACTTGAAGACCTTCAAATATTGAAAACTATTGGTAAGTACATGAATTTCAATCTTCATGAATTTTTTTCGGTTTAGTAGTTAAATTATTGTGTGGAAACAAGTAATTCAAAAATAAATTTGTGTCCACTAAGTTTTAGCAAATTGTAATTTGGTAAATAAAATTTTGTTGGATTTTTGGCAACGTTTACATCTTAACATATAGGGTACAAACATTATATAGACTGGCTGTATAACTTCGAACATGTCAAGGGGTTGCAGGCATGATTTATATACGTACCCTTTATTTAGCCAGCTATGTTTTAAGTCCTGCATAATAGAGTGCGAGCAAACTGTCGTCAAGAAGATGCATTTTAAGAAGTCATATATTAACTGAGATTTATTTAACTCAAAAATATTACCCAAGCTGGGTCTCGAAGGTCGGACCTCACACCCTAACAGCGCAACCTTATGTGACGGTACCAACGAGGTAACAGGTATAATTATTTACTTTTAATAAATCTGGAGCAAAGATAGAGCAAATGTATCAGTGAGTTCAGCACACTGGAAGATATCTATTAATAGTAAAGACTCACATTTAGCTAATTTTACAAGATAGTCACCGATATAGTCAAACTGATATGAATCATTGCCACTGCCCACATGATAGATTAACATGACGATGTAGTTTTTAGCCAAACATATTCAATTTATTTTTCCATTTAACTGGTAACTGGTAACTGATTTACATTATTAGCGATATGTTGTTGGCATTGTTGTAGAAAAAGATCAATCTTTAATTATCCATCGTTACCTCGTCTGTTATTATCTGTCTGTCATTTATAATGATTATTAGAGAAATGCGGATACGAGGTGATGGGAATGTTATGATAATATGAGCTATAGATGAGTACGAGTGTTTAATAAACTTTTCATTCTGATGCGCACGGAATTCATCGAGAAAGTACCTACTCCATAACTCACTAATTTGTGTTAATAAATTATTTTGATGGTTATACATCGTGAAGTCACTTTTTTTCGATTACTTTCATCTTTCAGAAATCCTCTTGTCGCAGGGTGCGTAACAATAATCGACAAAGCGGAAACAAAGAACATTTAGACTCGGCGCGCCACAGCTATCCTTTGATTAGTAATGTGCTTAATTGCATTCGAAAAATATTCGAATTCATTTACGCACAACTTAATACTAATTGGCATGCAGCGCACGCACTTATAAAGTGTTGTCAAAACATACGAATACCTATGATTTTAATGGAATTGTGCATGTTACTATAGTGATTTAGTTGGTCAACTTAAATCACTGCACTGTACGTCTCAGTTATTAAATGTTCACAATTTCCAAAGAACTTGTACAGATTTAGAGACAACTAATTTAAAAAAGTGTTATTTATGTACCTGTAATAATTCTATCACTTATCAAGTATTGTGTCTACCGTTTAATATACGAGAGGACGAACCTTCGCTCGCCAATGACAATATGTGTGCATTTAAATCACAGACCAGAGAATTGTGATTTAAATCAAACAAATGAATACGTTTATTTTATAAAAAGAGTATATTATTTTTAAATTTTGTTAATATATTGCTGCACACATTTTACAACTTATTATATTTTTTATCACATGTCTTTAAATGTTTATTTTAAAGAACTAAACTAAAGTTTTTGACTAAGGAAAAGTCGTGAATATTTATTAAGTATATTATCATTCTAATATAACCAATCGTCTGTTAAATCGGGCCGCTGAACTGTCCGATTCAACTGTTCATCGCCAATCAATGTACCTATAGAACAGATGTTACAAAATTTGCAAATCTTACGTCACGGTTATAATTATTGTGTATCCATAACTTATATTTTTCGAGATTATTTTCATTTGGCAAATTACAAGATCTAATAAAATACAAAAGTTGTTTCACCAAAAATAATTCGCCTGAACTGAAATGAAAATGTATAGCGAATTATATAATGGGTATAAATAATGTGCGTAACGTAAACACATTTATATTCTATAGTTACGTTTCTACTTTACCGGACAGTTTTAAATCGCTTTGTTTGACTAGGACAATTGTACGACTACTGTCATTCTTATGTCGTCAGTATTAAGATTATCACAGGGATGCGCACTTTCAAATATTACCAATTTAAACATCAATATTTGTGAACCAGATTATGCCCAACATGGACTTTCATAATGTGATTTAATTGCTAATTAGAAATAAACCAATTAAACAAATTGCCAAATCATATTACCAGATTAAAAATATCTGAATTAGCAGTCCATAAGAGTAAGCTAAGGAAATCGAGTCATATTAGTAATTACTAATAATTACATTTTAACCCCGAGACCAGAGTTGTATCGTTCGAACTCAGAGGTTCTAGGGTCACCCGGAGTGGCAGCCCTATTAGCGCACTACGACTCTATGATTAATCAAAACGCTTTTTATTGTCTGTTCATGTAGTAGTATTTCAAAAGATGTCATAAGACTATTTTCTTGTCCACTATAAAAATGTTCATCGTAATTTATAGTTGGCAATATGGGAATGAACAGGTTTTTTACGAGTTTCTTTTACCAGTCTCGAGAGAATATCGAAAGCTCTTTTCGTATCTGTCAGTCCGTGATGGATTGTGTGGAAATTGTGCATATAATACATATATATCTACCTACGGCTATATTAATGAGAGGTTGTATGACGGAAATTTATGAAGCTGTAGCCTAATTGATGCGTAGAGTGTTGTCAGGAAAGTTTTAAAATTCTGTTTATAAAAGCTGATTTCGTTATGTATTTTGTACGACGTTTTGTTTTTCTTTTAACAGTGTCTTATTCTAAATTTGAATGTTGTGCATTTGTCCTTGGTTGATGTGATTGGAATACGATTACGCGAGTCAATAGTATACCTACTTATATTTTATTTTATATACATATTGATTTATTAATTATCAAGGACATGATTATGTGGAGTCATTGTGAAGGCCTCCGAGTTAAATTGGATAAATTTCGGTTAAGCTACATTAGTTCGATTAATGTAATAAATATATTGCCAAATGTTTTTTTAAAGGAGCTCTGTTTCGTAACACTGCTTTGTTCTCACTCACCGTATACTGTCCCAGTTCAAAAATAAACCATATATTATAATCGTTACTTTTATCGGTGATCGTTATTATGAGCCAAAATAAATAGATCAAGGACGAAATGACAACGTAATTATCGATATGATTATTATCGAGGTGTAGAGTGTATGCAGGTGATTACAGAGTGGCGTGCCCTAATTCTAGGTGTGCGAAATATGGGGCAAGGTCGCAGAGGCCGGGCCTCGGCACGACCCGGTAGGATCACGGCCGTTGTATTGATGCTTCCTATTTTCTTTGCAATACGATTCTAGTGACTGTATAGATATTATTGTAAGCGAATATTAGTTTTCAAAAGATATCAGACAAAAACTACATGAATATTATAAGAAGCTCGAATATAATAAGTCATATTTTAATTCTTATTCTTGAACATATAAATGCATATTTGAGTGATCATTTAGTATCAATAAAATTAATATTTGATATTCGTATAAATTTATGAACTGTGATAACCGGAATATGACGCTATTTCATGAATTCTACTGCCTACCTGTTGACCTAGTTCCATAATTAATCTACCTACACTATTAAATGTAAACCGCATTCAAAACATGCAATATTTGCTTCTTAAATAATATTATACTCAAGATGGTATAATGAAACTATTAATATCGATAGCGAAAGTACGTGAAGCAATAGCACATTGAACATGGAAATAGCCATTTTAATTAGTATTCTGAATGGAGTCTAGAGATTTGTATTGCACTCATATCGTTGGAAAACTCTATTACACATAGAAACACGATTAATATACTTGGCAGACATCTTTGCACGTACGACACGAGAAAAAAGGCAATAGAACTTCATCGTTTCGTCCTCGTAAGGAGTCCGGTAACCAAATATGGTTCCTTCTAAAATTGTTAAGTAAAACGTTAACAATAAAAGATGAATACTGGATTCTTTGTCCGAAACTAACAGTGCGGGCAGTATTCCAAGCGCTATCATTACGAGGTGAGAACAACATGTTCAGACTAAAGATCGCTGTGGTGCATTATTTTGAGTGAGCGAAGTAACGAACGCAAAATAAAGGTTTCTGCTCAAGGATTTCTGTATTTCGTTACAGTTTCTCATTTTACCGTGTACTGTGAGATGTGCGTGTGTAGGTAGACAGCTAATTGTGGAGGGGAAACAGAGCACAAAAGTATGTTCGGTATACAGAGTGCACAGATCTAGTTTGTGTATTATCCTCGCGGTGCCATTCGGTGCTCTAGTTACTGGGATAACGACTCCATCACGAGTTACCCGTCGCCGCCGCACACCAACTCGACGGTTTCGAATCTACCTTCCATAACATGAAATATGACAGATAATAACTGCAAGGCGCGCGGACGCGACCTGGATGTCAATGCAATTTAATACCTATCTTTAGTGTCGCAACTTATCGAAATTATAACATTTTAGACGGAAATGGATATACATTACAAAGAATATCTGAGAGATGAGTAAGACGGATGTACTTGATGGATACGTACGTTTGCAAGCCGTGTAGTAAGCGTTAGTTTTAGATGTATCGTTGCGAGACGACTGGTAATTCTAAACGAGTAGCTAACAGAGGAGAATTCATTTCTGCTTATGTTTACGCACGCGAACAATTGTTTGTCACGCGTGATTAACAACAGATATGTGGGTTAGTGTGTCGCGTGCTCAACTGTGCAAATATCAAGATAATATATAAAAATAGTTACACTACTTATGTCACATGCTTTTAGTTTTATAAATCAAATGCTATAAAAATCGCTAGCTTTTTATACAATAAAATTTAATACAGTACAGACTTATAAATTACAAGAGGTCGTATATATGCGTTCGTTTATTAACAGAATCATAATGTTCGTATTTATAGAAATTCATATTTCAAAGCGAAATGTGTATATTAATAGTAACTTTAGTATTTATATGCCGTATTATTAATGGGTACACAATATAATAGGCGTGAAATCAACGAAATGAGTCGTTCCCATAGCTCATTCGCGCACAATCGAAAGTAAGTTAAGTTACCTGTGCTCGGAGTCAAATTAAGAAAAGAAAGTTGTTTAGGAACAATGCAGTTGTCGGGGGCGCGGTGCGGTGTGGCAGGGCTTTGGTCAGACGGATGTCCAGAGGTACTGGAACCGGTCCCATCGTCATAATATGTCTCCGAATAGCCACCACTGTCCACCACACTGTGACGAGGGAGAAGCATTTCTCTATAACAATAACTATCACACATTACATAAATAACTATGTCATCTTTCGTTATGTCTCATGAGATATTATTTATTGTTTATTTTATGCATCATAAAAGCAATTTCTTAAGACATTATTTGTTTGTGTAATTTTCTATGAGAATTGTTGGCTTCGAGTTTATTTTATTAAAGTGAAATCGTGATATATTATATCAGATTTTTTTAATAAGAGTTACTCCGATTTAAATATTTTTGTCTAATCTTTCGAATAACTGTTCGTCGCGCTATTGAATTAAATTGGAATATTAATTCGCACAATTTGCTAGAAGATTGGTTCACCAAATTGATTTAACTTTTTTTAATAGGGAAATTATCGTATCTACTTTATTGTTTCTAGAGCAAAAAAATAACATGTTAATTAATGGATGTTTTTTTGATGTTTGTTTCAACTTTATTTTTTAATTTTACGATTGTAATTTCTGTATATACAGCTTTCTATTATATTTGGTTTCGTTAAATTCAAAAGTGTTATTAAATAAGTGGTTCTTTAGTCATTAACCTCTCTGAATAATGTATGCTCTAGCCACCATGGAAACGGCAAGCTACGATGTGGCGCATGGATGCATCGACCTTGACCGTTTTCCACAATATTTGTTTTATGGCTGACCTTATTATTAATAATATATCGGAACACAGGGATGCGGGCAGTCGAGGCCAGTAAACACTTGTGGCGGTTCTTGTTTCTGAACCGTCTTTATAACTAACTGCCTTTGTAATCAGTTACCTTTGTAGTCGAGGCGTAAACAAGATAACCGACAGAGCTATTGTAATCGTACTAAATGCTTTTCGTATTATAAATTATATTTAAAAATACATGTTTGATCTGTGCGCATTTCTACACCTACTATAATAGTAAAACACGTTATTTAAACTTGTAAAAAGATTTGTTGGCGATGCGAGTGTATCAGTTCGGACTTTTATTATCAGTTAATTTCTACTTCTTTGCCAACATTGTTCTCGTTTTACCTTTAAGAGTGCGTAAGATATATAAATAGATTAACTAGTGAGTACATAGGCCAGATTGTACAATAATGTTATTTGTAGAATATGTGTTGAATATGTTTCTGTAAGATACACATGTACTTTCTCTATCATGGTTGCACGAGGCGGAGGGGCAGCCGTGACATTGCGTGCTTATCGGTTGAACGATAGGTGCACAGTAAAATCTCACCGGTGAATAACTAATAGGTACAATAGCTATTCGGAATTACAAACAATGGATTTGTGCAACAATCTGCTTGATAAACATTTCGCTACTTATATACGCTTCAGTATAGCTATTAGTTTGTTTGAAATTGTGATCGCACTCTTTATTCTTTTGGTACAAGCTTATCGGCTTTCCAAGATTAATTAAATTTTTTATAAGGCAAACGTTAGTATTCTTATACTGCGATATATCAAAGCGTAAGTAGGCTAAATACTATTATGTATTATTTGTGTGAGCACTACATCACAAAAGCACATGTTGCTGAAGGCTAATTAAAACTAAAATTAGGTACAAACAAACGCGTAACGTAACATTCGAATCGTCGGCAGACAGGTTTGTTTATGCAACATCGCGTAATCAAATACGATTTTCGGCACAGCGAAGAGCCTGCCGAGAGATACGAAAAAAGTGAAATGTACCGTAGAGTCAACAAACTCGAAAGTGGAGAAGCGCAAGCGATTTAAGGCGAAGTGAGTATTTGTTGGCGGCAACTTGATTGCCGACAGATTTCACCACTGCCTATTCCCGTATATCACGACAAGGCAGGCGTGCTTCGTCGATTTAACTGGTTGTAACGTAACAATAACACAGAATATTTAACAGTGAACTACAAGTACACTGATTGCGTGTCGGTTGGTAGCTATAATTAATGATGTGTGACCTGCCAACTACAGGTCAAAGCATATAAGTTGTTGACTAGTTATAGTTTATTGGACTACCTTGGTATACAGCGGTAGGGACTAGGGTAATGACTGCTGTACATGAAGTCTCAGGTGTGATTCTCAGGTCGTGCAAAGTATTATTGGAATTTTATTTGATTAGGCTTCAGGACCTGTACTAGGTAGATGGCAAAATCCTGGACATCTATGGAAATGTGGGTGTAATTCATCTTACCTCTTAAGAATATAGACGAAAGACTACGTATATTCATATATTTTATTGCAGATTTGTCTACCAAATTAAACATAGTAAATCAATTTTGACCTACTTGTTAGTGTTTGTTTTAGAGTAATTAATTACGATGACATTCATTGCGACTTTGATCTTACAGCGGGTATCGCTTAGGACTGATGTGTTCTTAGAATGCAATATACATTTTTAAGCGTTATATCAGTGTATATACGAAACAAAGACATTATACTAAATTGATA
This sequence comes from Catocala sponsa, assembly GCA_963564715.1. Lineage (NCBI taxonomy): Eukaryota > Metazoa > Arthropoda > Insecta > Lepidoptera > Erebidae > Catocala > Catocala sponsa. The sequence continues at coordinate 17,383,090 of OY751331.1, forward strand.
ATAAAAACTTCATTTAAAAAAGATGAGTACTCATTACGGATGAACTTCTTTAAGTGCCGGTCTGATTTAAAAGTATATCAACAATGTTTTGAGTAACGGAACTTGGTTGTTGATGCAGCCTAACTAAAAGATTAACTAGTAATCTATTTCAAATAAACAAATATAAGCGGTAGTCTAAAGAAGAAAGTGCATATTTTCCTTTTTTCCAGTGAAGTCGACCTAGTTGTAGCACGCGGGACGCGATGCTACCTAAGAACTCCCACGCTACTGAGAAGAGCTCATTTACTGTTTTAACAATTTAATAAAACGTCAAATACGACGTGAGAATTGAACAGTCTGTGTAATTGTTACGTATTAAAAGTATTTACGTACCTACTCTGTTTACAGACGTTCTCAGGACTGCATAATATAATTCTTTTGTATTTTACTTAACGAGGTATTTAATCGCTTTATTTTTGAATAGGTGTAGATAAGTGTTTATATAGTTAATTATATTGTTGTAATTAAATCATTATCAAGTTATCCTATAGTTTTGTTTTCAGACAGGAAATAGATATTAGAATTTAAAGTGCCATGCCCAGGATAGTATATGTTATTTAAAGCCGCCATTCAGATTGTATATTTTTCCTCTAGTTGTTTTAAAGATCTGGAATAGCTTAAGAAACGTTAACTCTTCTCAAATCAATAATTATAATTCTTACGCTGTCTCTTGTATTAGTACTATGCAGGTAGTACTCACTCATGCGTCAAAACTTGAACATTTATTGACGGAAATTATTATATATAACAGACTTTAACTGCTAATAAATACACGGACTTTATGGCTAGTATAATGGATAGTTAAATATTTGCATGCAGTGTTTTCTATAAGTTATATTATTTATTTACCCTTCCCGTTACTATTATGTTTTGGCTATTATCTCTTTGATGTATGATGGACGCCATAAAACAATGCTATAAAATATCAATAATATTATTTATAGACATCACGCGTTTCATCAAATTCGTCGTTATAATATGTAGTAATGTTTTTCTTGGAACGTTTATGGTATGAACGGATTTGAGTTACGGCCTTTCATATCGGCCGTTTCGTACGTCACTGAAATCCAATAATAAATGTTTAAATGAAAGAATTTTCAGTTAAAGTTTAACCGCAGTGCTCTACTTATATATAAAGACCCACAGATTGTTCTCGAAATATTACTAGCAGAACCTTAAAAGTACTGTGCTATTCTATTATCAAGTGGATATGCCATCTTTTCTTAGAGTGCTTCTATTAGTGCGAGATTATCTAAAATGTGGTCATCTAAACGTATTTACATCTTACTGCGATAACCGAAAATATATCCGCATGATTTTATTAATGTTTATAAGCGTAAAGGCTAATAACGTGCCAAAAAAATACCAAAGATTACGAAGATAAATTGCCGACTTAACTCAGATTTAAAACCAAACCGAATAGTTAGGTGGATACTTATTGTTTTCTACTGACCTTTCGTCCGACGCATATTAACATGAACATCAGAATATATGTTTATTATCTTAACAAACATAGCCAGCCACGACTTTCTTTAGCGTGGTCGTCGGCGGGCTGACGTATACGACTTAAAAGGTTTATCGATGAGAGAGTAACTCATCGTGCGTCAATGCTTCGCTCAAATCACATGCGCGATACACCAGATAACTTTTACGATATCTAGATTATAGTTTCAATAACTAAAACTGTATATTTAACTTTTGTTATGAAAGATTATTGTATAAGGTTGCTGCCAAAACGTGCCGTCCGCTCGGAAGTGAGCGAACAACATATCTACAATGTTTAAAGATTTTACACCATCCACTGACGTCATGTGTATCATGCGAAGTACTTTAATATGTTTGTTATATTGTGTCTTCATTGTTATAGTTTCATATTTGCGGTTTTAACAAATAAATTCAATACACATACATAATATTATGAGAATGTCGCGGTTGCTGCCTTTGACGTACTGTTATAGGTAACGTCTCACACATTCTCAATCAATAAAAAAATGATGATTCCTTATACAGCTTCGCAGTCATCACATATTTAAAAAATACTTAAGTTATTAGTTAACCAAGTGTTAGTAATTTTTAAATACTTTGTTTTTGTTATTAAATTTACTTCAATTATTGTAGGCTTTCATTACTTACTTTTTATATTTTCCAAGGCAAGTACAGCGAGAGACCCATATTATTGACTCATATTGCTACTAAGAATTAAGCTATAATATTACTCGACCAATGAGGTTATAATATTATTACCTTTTTTAATTTGTATGCTGATTACACATACGTTGTGTATATGTAACATAAAAATATTATAAAGCTGAAGAGTTTGTTTGTTTGTTTATTTGTTTGTTTGTTTGTTTGCTTGAACGCGCTAATCTCAGGAACTACTGGTCCGAATTGAAAAATTCTTTCAGTGTTAGATAGCCCATTTATCGAGGAAGGCTATAGGCTATATATCATCACGCTAAGATAAATAGGAGCTGAGCACCAATGAAGAATGTTTCAAAATCGGAGGGTATTTTTTCCTTTTGAGAGCTTCCGCTGCGTGCGCTGCGTAAACAGTTAAAGTTACGCAAAAATCATGTATGACAGAATTGTTACCCTTTAAAAGTTCTAAAAAAAGTCCGCGACAGCATATGTCTATCTTTTAAGGTTGGCTCACTATAACAATTTTTATGCTAACCGAATTTGTTCTAAAATAATGCATTATTTGCGAAGGTATTATTATAAACATGATATTAATCCTTATCCAAATAAATACGTTATTCATCACAAGTATTTAATTTAAAACAAAATTGCCCTTTACATCATTCGATTTCATTGCAGCAAAATAATTACCCATTACAGACATAGTACAAACGATGTTTCTCCTGGTTTATTCTGCGTGATTACTACTGGTTCGATTTGAAAAAATCTTTTGGTGTTGGATAGCCTATTTATCGAGGAAGGCTATAGGCTATATTATAACATCACGCTACGACCCACGGGGGCGGCGCAGTAACGATAAACGCGGGTGAAACCGCGGGAACATCTAGTGTAACATAAAAACTTAATACTATCTTATAAAAATACATCGCATCTTCATCCATTCATCATTTGGAACTTACTCTAGTTTATCGTGATCTTTTATAAAATTCAAATAAAACCTATATTGCAAGTAATGTGAGACTGTTTGCGTTACTTACGCTTCGAAATAACAAAATGTTCATAATTTCTCTATTTTTTGTTCGTATATTTAAATCAGTTGGCCTTTTTGTACCACAAATAAACAGGGGTATTAGGCCTAGCGCGCATTGCCTTGCGTTTTTTTAACGCATAATCTGTGAAGTATATAGTGTTATATAAGTGCGCGCATTGCGGTGGAATAAACGCAATGGGTAAAGTCGTCGTTGGCCTCCCACTGCAAATTTGCGGTGAATCTACCGCACATATTTTTGTACCGCATAGAGATTTAAGAAGTGCCGCGCACTGCGGTGAAAAAAACGCACTGAGACACTCAGCCAGTTGCTGTTGGGACGCGACACAGATATATCATTAACTGGCGTTTCTCCGGTGATGGCGAAAAACTTTTTTGGATACAAACGTAGATCGTTATATCTTACGAAAAAAAAGCCCTTCATAGGCCTTAAGGCCGTCAAGGCATGAACCCAATACCGTATGGGTACCCTTTTTTACGCAATAATAAATATATACACATAGCAACTCTTGTATCGTAGTCCATAACGATGACGTGCACCACAGCTGAAGTTCGAATGAGACAACGTGCTTTTTTTCGCTGCAGTGCGCGGCCCTGTGAATGCATTTATTCTACCGCACGGTAGAATAAACGCACCGCGTTCCATCGCAAGGCAGTGCGCGCTAGGCCTTAGGTTAAATAGTCATTATAGTCGTTATAAAAAACTCGTTGTTGTCTAGGAAAAAAGATATATTCGTGGTAGATATTTTTAGGTGAGTATAAAAACTAGGTTTCTTTTTTCTGCTCGTCAGTTTCTTGAACAAAGATTCTGTTTTATCGTCAGGGACATCAGAAAGAATCCTAATCAAATTGAGAATTTTATTTCTGCCGAGATTTTTAACTGTGTTGTCAATGTATTTTCCGAGTTCTTTGTGTACCTAATTCATAAAAATAAAAACAACAATTTTTGCCAGCTGTTTCAATGAGAGACATTTATATATAAATAAAAAGTGGATAGGATACTATAATGATAAACATATACATATAAGAAAAAAATTCAAATGATTTCTTTTTGCACAGCGACAGGTAATAATTTAAAACATCTTTATCGGAATACGACTTACTAATACTCTAGTACGTAGCGTTTTTTTTAACATAATAAAAAAAACGCTACGTTCAAATTTCAATACAAAAGAAACTGTGTACAATTGTAGTTACAGCTAGAAATTATCATTTCCCGTAGTTTTACACTACTGCGGTTGATTACCTACGAATTACGTGTACTTACTACGATCAAAGACTGTTGAACCATCTGAACTTGCTCTCCATGAATATAAAACACCCTTTATGTCCACTCGCTTTCAATATTCATTGCTTACCTACAATACATTACCATACCGATTGAAACTTTGATTAAACCTTATTTTCTTAATAAAACCTGTATCGAACAAAGGATTTACGAAAGCTTTTAAATATACACCTTTCGAAATCCTAACTGATATTATAAATGCGAATGTGAGTTTGTTTGTTTGTTTATTTGTTACGCTTGTACGTCTTAATCAATTATCATGAAATTTTGCATACGCGTTGTCAGGGCTACAGAAAAGGACATAGGGTAATCTACATCCAGAAAAGGTACTGTTCCCGAGGGATAGCAATGGCTTATGTTTAACTTATCACCAGATATAGTAAAATATAACGGTCAAATATAGTAAATGATCAACAAAAATAGTAAATGATCACCAAAATTAAAACCGCATTTTAATACCAAAAATATTAATTGCACTGCAAAAAGATCAAAATAAGTCGACGGAGCCCCGCTTCGCGGGGTCCTGTTTTTGGGTGGGTTTAAGAAGGAACCTAACATAACCTAACCCTTCCGAGACAGCGTGCAGTGATTTGAGGCGTATAGGTGCTCGTTATGATATATTTAAGTAAGTATATTTTAGTGTGCAATTACTATTTTTGGTGGTCATTATATTTAATCCCGATTGCAATTTATAGGCCAAGCGAGCGAAGCCACGGACAAAATCTAGACTATCTATATATTAATACGTGAAGCAAAAACATTGTATCCCTTTTTACGAAAATTGCGGGGACGGACGAGTATGAAATTTGGTACAGTTAAAGTTTATATGGAGGAGGAGGGGCCAATCCTAATATTTTTATAAAATATGCATTAGAAATACATTAAATTAATTAAAAAATACTACACGCACACCTTCATGCATTTGACACACGCAGTCGAATCGCGTTCGTATTATTTCGGCATTGTTCGTTTGACGTCGTACAATTCTTTGTAACTATGGTTACCTATACTTTATTTATATGTAATAAAGAAAAATAGAAAACAAAGTAGCAACCTTAGGAATTTTGGTCAAATTTTGACCACTAGGCGACCGCCAGTTATTATAAAATGTCAAATGCATGGCAGACCATTAGATACAGTTGTTCCTCATATTGTGCGAGCAAATATCTAAAAATGTTTCGCGAAACATAACAACAAAGTATTAAGACATGCTATTCATTGCCAACATAATTTGTTTATTTGAAACAGCGATATTTTACGTAGTCTAGTATTTAACAAGTTGTAGTTCATTTATTCGTACACACTTCCATCATAAATGTTGTAAACATTTGAAGGTTTCACGATTTAACTACTGTTTTTCTTTAAAAGAACAACTTCCGCGTTATGAAATCCCTGAATCGCGTGGGGTTTTCCAAACATTGTTATCACGGACGCTAAGAATACGACTCGGAACTAATATTTTTGTTCCGTGGGGGGATTGAATCAGGAACACATTGCATTGGTTGTTGATTGTTTGTTACATGATCGTTCTCAAATCACCGAATTAATTGTTTTATTGTATTTACATAATCGATTTCGTTTCTTGAAAACAAGGAAGGATTAACGATGTTTATTTTTGTACAAATGCAAGCAAGGGAATGGAGCTAGTCATTGTTTGTATGTACTTATATGATGCAGTAATTAATATTTGTCGTGATGGTGTATTGCACGCAACAGGAGAATCATGCTAGAGTTTCATGTTAAAACCTTTGCCTTCGTCACGAACTCGCTTTGTATGGCACAAAAAATATACTAGTGTAAGTGTTGCTAAACGACTTTAATTAATCTTTGGTCAGTGTTAAAAATTAAGATAAGGAGGCGGATTTTAAGTAGGTATAGGACCCAGTGTTACATTTGCAGAAATGATTCGGTAGATTTAGCACGTGGAGACACTAGATTTAGATATCCAAATACGATTAAAAATGTTTATTACCAACAGCTGGTCCCAATATTCAGTCTATTATAGTTTTCATTGTTGAAAATGATAAACGTTTAAATAGATATCAGGTTGTGTTTTGTGTACCGAAAGGCGTCGTTCTCATAAATGAGGTGTGTGTGTCCAGTCAATGACTCCTGCCCAATGTATAATAGATAATAATTAATGAATATTCAGACTACATAATATACCGATACGATATGTATATAATATAATAATATATAATATTCCATCACATACACAAAACACCATCTAGCCCAAACTAAGCAGAGCTTGTACTATGGGTACTAGACAATGGATAAACATACATATATATATATTTTTTTGTAAATACATACATATTATACATAGAAATACCCAGACCAAGACAAACATCCATGTTCATGCACATAAATGTTTGACATGTGCGGGAATCGAACCCGCGACCTTAGGCGTGGCATTCGGTTATACTAACCACTATGCCATCGAGGCATATATATATATATATATATATATATATATATATATATATATATATATATATATATATATATATATGTCACGATTTTAGTATACCATATAAGTATAATCTAACATAAAACTGTCTCGGCGGCACTACGGTTATTAATACAGCTACCATGCAAGAGGTCCGAGTTTGATGGCGAACTGATATTCTCTTAGAAAGTGTCAGTACCGGCACAGAGTTTGGGACTGTAGGTACCCGGTACGACAATATACTCGCTTCGCTCGTTATTACGTGGAGTCTGAAATCATAGTTGGCGAAATGTGGGTGTCATACAACTTTGCTTACCTCTTCAGATATAGAGGCGTATGCCTATGCTCGTAATAATAACATTTTGCAATGGTTGAGTCAGCGTATTCGCCTTTTAAACTATAGCTATTTGATGTATGCACCAGGCTATCTATGATAATTTCTTTTCTATCTATCAACTATTCTTCGATTTCTACACATCCTTCAATTACAGCACTTTAAAATTCAGTTATCTAGCCTGTATCATAATCATAAAAGCGTAAAATAGTTTTGATGTTTTACTTTAACAAGTGTAACATTATCTGTGCAGTTAACGTGTCACACTTAGCATTTCGCCTTCACAAGTATTATAGTGAGGTTCCGGTTTCTGTAGCAATCACAATGGTTTGGTAATACTAAACTGTGGACGATTGTTTTGTTCAAGGATTTGTAACTGTTCACAAATGGTAGGAATACTTTAAGATCAAATTACACTGACGATTAACTTTACGTCAACAGCTCGCACACACTACAGGCAGGGAGTAATGTTTAACGAAGACCTTTCAACTATTAAATACTAGATTACCGTGGCTTCGCTTCCATTACTGTAGATTTTGTCGATAAATTTCTATCCTTTGGGTAAAGTACTCTTTTTATGGATGAAAGATACACTGTGTCCTTTTCTGTATCCATGTATGTAAAATTTCATGATGATCGGTCAAGTACTTAAGGTGTGAAAGCGTAACAAACAAATTCACATACGCATTTATAATATTACTAGATTTTACCCGCGGCTTTGCTCACATAAATGTAGGTTAAGTTACACTAATTTCATGATAATCGGTGGATTAGTTAAGGCGTGAAATCGTAATAAACAAACAAACTCACATTCGCATTTATAATATTAGTCAGGATTAATATATTATTATATAATATTATTGTTAGAATGTTTCAAACGACAGTTATTTAATTGATAGTTTGTTTTCAAATCCGTTCGAAGACGTTTTACAATTAACCAGTTGTCGCCCGCGGTTTCGCTACGTTTATAATGACTGCTCCACTCCCGTGGCTCGTAGCTTGATGTTACTTATGTTTGTTCTGGATAGATCTTTAATATTAAAATAAATTTTTAATCTATCTAGTTGTTTATCAGTTTATTTGTTACAAACAAACATGCCAAATACAAATCTTCGCTCTTATAATTATAGTATAGACAACATTTTCTATTATTTATAAAGAATCATCACCTTCCGAAATCACTAGAATAAAACGCATGCTACGAATATCATAAAAGTAATTAATAACTTAAAGAGCAATCACGTAGCTATTACGTAATGCGGTAACCCCCACTATATAGCATAGCCACTTCGGTTACGGTAATTAAAACTGTAGTTAATATCAAGAAAACTAACTGCTTCGTTGGTGCATAAATTTGCGTTTACGCTTACGACTGATCGTAAAACCGACTCCTAGCTTGTGCAATGTTAATAAATTCAAATGCTATTAGGAATTTCCTTAAAGAAGGAAATTCTTACTAGCATTATGGAGGATAAAATTATGCTCAGTATATCACCAAATGCTAGTCCGTATTTTGTGAAATTTAAAGCACTCCATGGTTCTCATCCCTTTCGAAAAGATGCAGGTGTCACTGTGTACAAATGTAACAACAAAAATAAATACCAGTTAAGTGCGAGTTGGACTCGCAGACGAAAGGTACTATAGTAAAATATATAATACTATATTTACTGTTAAGCGGCAATGGAAATACGCAGTCTGTAAAAATTTCAACTCTCTACCTATTACGGTTCATGAGATACAGCCCTCTGACAGACAGACGGAAGGTCAGCGAAGGGCTAGTAATAGGGTCCTGTTGGCACCCCTCGGGAAAGAGACATTAAAGATTAGTTTTAATGAGCCATCAAATTACATTAGTGTATTATCTGCCCATAAACTTTATTTATGCAAACATTACATTAATCCATTGCTACATTGCCGTATGATATTTTATACACAATAATTATAGTCATATTATGACATCACGATTGATTTCTGGGGATGGGATAGAATAGATTAGCTTCTTGCTGTATACGACTGAATATCAGTTATTTTTTCGACTGTTTGAGTCTTTCTGTTATTTGAAATAGAAGAATCTATTACCATTTAAAGAATACAATTTGGTACTTTCTTCGCGATTACCGAACTAAAATAAAGTTCACCTTCTGGTTGATGTTCGATGAGCCCAATAGAGTTATATAATAACAATACACAAGTGACGATGTACGATTCGGGGATTAACCATGCAATTGAGAAGAATAATGCATTTTAGGATAAAAGAGAAAAAAATTACTAGCTATTTAGAGAAAAGAAGAAATATTAGGTATGCTTAAAAATATTGTTCTATGCTAGTAAAAATTGATAATACATTCTTTTATATACTTTGTATAAATACAATGTACACATATACGTCCATAATTATAAAATACATACAGTGTTAAAAACCTTATTATACTTTCACAACTGGTGTTTAAAAAAATTTGTAACCTATTTTATTTACGGTACGAAAATTAAGAAAGATCTATCTGTAAATGATAAGTTGTACCAAAGCTTACACTTTCAACTGAAACAAACAAAACACAAATTTAGTAATTTGTGGTTTGTGATGTTATTGTAACTTTTTAGACGCAACGTTTTATTTACTTTTTAATATTCATGGTCGCAGCGTAGTGATATTGATCGACGAACATGAACACTGCAAAATAATATGAATTTGATTACAATTATCTGTATTATAATCTCAGTAAAATAAAGCTAAGCTTGTCTAAGTTACGTAGCCAACGATACATAAAATATCTAATGAACACTTTGATTAAGTAACATAATATTAATACCAGTCACTAATAGCCACGAATAATGTTTTCTGTAAAGCTTTAGATGTTATGAAACTAATTCAAATTGCGGTCTTACCCGACATTTATAATGGGCGGTAACATTGAGCTGTAATGTGCTTTATGTCGGGGCAACATTGTACAGTCATGCACAGGCGCTCGAAGGCGTTCCGCTAACTAGTTTACAAAATGATTCTTGTTCTTATGTCATCGCACGTAATTCTTGCCTCAAGAATGCCTCTGTTTAATAAACTTGAATATCACATTACTGCTCAGCGACTGTGCAGTTATTTGGTTGTAAAACAATGGAACACTGGTTAATTTAATACTGCTCGTGTTCTATATACTGACTTTTTTCATTTCTTCATTATCGTATCAAGGTATTGACAAATAAAAATTCCTACGTGGTGTTAATGTATTTATTAAATAAAATAATTTGTAGCGTCTAATCGAACATTTGGCAGAAGTTTTACTCAGGTTCGCTTTAAATTACATCTGAAGGACGAAAGTCGAAGTAATAAAAAATGGTAATGATGTTTTTTCATTAAAATATTACACGTGTTTTGTAAGTTTACTCGTGACATGATACGTAATTAAATAAATATTCGTGTTACTGAATTAAAATAAATTATAAAATAAATGTGACGGATATATAACAAACTTCCTCAATATAAAATTCACGAGCTTCATTTGTGGTTCCTTTGCACGAGTTATTTTTATCGGAAATAATTAAAAACAATGATAACGATTATTTTACGGTTGAAGTATCGTTTAATAAAATGTGTAAATCTGTGACATGGCTATTTGGTTCTTAATCATTTATTGTCTGAGCTGAGCATTCGCCACTTTCAGAATTTAGTGATCGGAACGTACGCTCGCTTTAACCTTCGTTTGTGAATTGTATTCGTATCTCTCTAAATTATTTGCTCCAGAAATTATCAAATGCATATTTTTAATTTATTCAAATATGTCTTGCATTTCCTTGAAACTTGTTTTTAGAACATCACAGTTAATTAATATCAAGAGACTTCTTGAAGTCAATAACCTTACATAACATATACCTACATTATTTACACATACTTGTCAACTTTAAAACATGTAAAATTTTCGCGTCACATAAATTTTTTGTCGACTCCTACGCGCACATGTTTGGGGTGAGCCGTTGTGACATTTTGCTTCCGACATATTATTCGAGACAGAGTCGTATTTACACGCCTATATCGCGTAAGAAGACGTGCGTACCATAAAGAAAATCTTTGTACATTACCCACTAAAGTTTAGTGCGTTCATTCATAAATTAAAGTAATGGAACCGGTGACACTTTGGATTTCGTCCAAAAATCACAACTTTGACTTTCATCCTTGACACGAGGTAGACGGTTACATATAGTGTCGTTTATAGTTTAGTACGTGAGCGCAGTTTATTATAGGCCAGTGTATTCTAATAAAGCGGCACTCATAACGAGCTGACTGTGACTAACGACAACGTGGTTTCTCAGAACGCACAATATGGTCGCCGTTGACCACTTAACGAGACGAATAAATGTTTACGTCAGTGCACCCATTTTTTTTGTTACTTTCCAGAATGTTACTTTTATAATGCCATTATGTTATATTTAACATTTCTTGTTATACTTATTCGTTGTTCCGAATTCGTGTCAGAATCCGCTTTATGGCTTATTTTAAATATGGTACCAAATTGTGAAAAATTTTCTTCCTTAAGTCTTTGATGATATAAGTAATGATTGACTGGCATAAATAAACTCAATTTTTGTTGCTAAGAATTGAACACCAATTAGATGAAATGTGACTTGAGACGACTTGAGTATTGTCTGTAGATAACGAGTTGTTTGAATACCATTAGTGGAATATAATGCGGTCTTAGTCAGTCAATATACAACGAAATGATGCTTACCGCCCACACTCGTTTTGATGTGAAGCGTAGTTTGTTTGTTAACTCAATATATGTTGCCCTTTATTTTTGTATGCTTAATTACTTCTTTTCTGTGGATATATGCCTTAGAAGCAAATATTTTAGAATGCAAAGCCGCTGAAATTTCTTTCTACAGAATTAGCAGCGTCATGATTGGAACCATGTGTTCCATGCGCACTCAACACTGCAGTAACGCGGTGAGCTTTATGATCACAATAATATAGATTAGTGACAGGTTGCAGGCCCATCGTGGATATTTTCCAGTTACCTTTTTACATATGAAAGATAAATACAAGCCAAGAAATGGTTTAAGGTGTCCATATAGATACCTGAAATTATTTCTTCTACATGTTGTCACGAATTTACGTGGCTTAGCTACAGACGACAGACGACTCGACACTTCCCGTAGATGTCGTAAAAGGTTTATATACTTCCTTCAGGGCTGTTCCGCTTATTAAACTCATCAAAGACGATTCGAGAAACAGTGGATTTCTTTTACCGACAACAAAATGCGAAAAAATTTGTTCCTTGAGTTGCGTGCCAGCTCTTTTTTATGTCAAAGACATACAAATCTAAAATCTTAAAAAATTTATAAATTCGCAGTGTAAACTATGAACTCATTTTAAATCATGTTATAACAAAACACGATATTAGTTAGTAAATCTTTATAATAACTAATAAATGAAGTGTAACGTTATTTAATACCCACTGAACTTGTTTTTATGTGATGTTTTATGTTACCTTCGGTCGAAGGTCTTCGTAGGTTGGCCTGTCAGGACGTCATCCACCATTTGTTTGCGACCGCAAATATTATAACCGATAAAAGTATTCTATATTATAAATAGTAGTGTGTATATTAGATATGTGTAGACAAAAAGGGGCAGCTGTGGGTTTACGTCACTCTTCCAAAACATCTCTGTGCTCTTGTTCTTTATTATAATGATTTATTTCAAACTAAAATGTGTTAAACAAATCTGCGAGTATCTAAAACATATTAGTGATTTATTATATTGTTACGTTAAATGGCAGCCGCTGCTAGATTAAAGAACTTTAATGACCGTTACGTATATCTTGTTATTATGTTTACTTTCAAAAGTATTTTTCCAGTAACATACTCGTTGACATTTATGGAATTATAAACTAATTTGTTCTATATTTAGATGATACGTGTGAAGGTTAAGGACCTTAGACCTAACAGGTAGAGGAAGAGAAAGATCTAACGCTGTATCGAATCTCACGGGTAAGATAGCAAATTTAAGATATGGGGCAACAAACCAATAAACTATCTGACCAACTAGCGAAGTGTTGAGGCGTTGTTTGAACTTCAAACGTCTTCTTTTACATTAGAAGTTTAATACGCGGTTGGCAGCGGACATAAGTTTTGTATCAATTTGTGGGGACATTTGCGTCAAAGGTGACTAAACGATTTCGACTAAGACGGACGCTATCTAGGAAAGTAGGAACAGAAATACGAGCAGTTAAGTGTTAATTCTTTATCCTGACAGATGCCATCGCAGACACTCGTTCGTCGTGATAATAATTGCTTAAATTTGACTGTCTACAATTTGGAGATTTGATTTATCACTGAGTCGAATCTAAAAATAGTATTCCATTTAAACTTCAGTGCGAACATGTAGTTTAGACAAAAATAGAACCGTATACCAATTCACTTCCGTAGTGTTTAATCTCGATTTTAATTTGATTGTAACTATTTACAGAGTAACTAACAAATCGATCGGTTCATCTATATTTAGGCGACGGATAAAAAAAAAGATAGGCTATTCATCTCTATAGAAACTTTGTATTGGAAAACTTGTGATAAGCCACTCAATCTGCCGATAGCTGTATATAGGGCCCTTCATTATACCGAGGTCATCGATCCATCGCTGGAGGAAACTTCTCATAACCGTAAGGCTTGTATGCGATGATGATATTTTCCTGTTGGAGATAGCAATGTAAATGCCAGCCTTAGACGATTAACACACGGCACCGCGCACCGCCGCGGTAGGCGGTGAAGCGGATCTCATGTCGCATTGGCCTCTACTAAATCCGTTGATGCTTAACACACGTACACCGCCGGACCGCGCGGTCGAGCGGTGCCCTTTCGGTTTACCGCCAACGCCCTCCGCGGCGGTGCGCGGTGCCATGTGATAATCGCGTTAAATGCATGGCTTTAGTAGATTAAAATCTTACAAACTATATTTTTATGGGGTACTAATGTTGGTTATAGAGTGATAGAAAATAAAATATATTGAAGTAAGTTTATTGCTTGTATAATTAACTTGTCTTGAGTGAAAAGGAAATGAGAAATAGCGCAAGCAATAATTATGATGAAACGTACGTTACGTCTGACAACTTGACAGCGGGAGTATACACTGAAATGAGGAATGTAGGTAACACATGCACTTCACCGAAATTGGAACAAGGCTCAAACCCAAATAAACTTTATTATTATGGCTGTAAAATGAACCAAAATATTTTCAATGATCCGGTCAATATTTACACGTAATATTTTAATATCCAGGTTTACAACGACTGTAAAACTGGGATACACCATCGAACGTTAATGAGCCGTATATTTTTATTGATGGTTAAATATGAATATCGGTTACACGTTGCTTATATAAGAGAATCGGTGGGCAGGTTGTTAACCTCTAAGTAATTGGTTAAACACACATATTTGGCTTCTGTAACTTTACAAAGAGTATTTAGTCAAAGGCCTAGCTTTGTGTACAATATGTATTTTAGATAATACGAAGATTTAAAACTGCTGTTTGCCCGCGCAACATAAATGTGAAAGTGTTGGGTACAAGTGTTTTCTGACATGAAAGAAGACGAAAATAACAACTCTATTAACTAATAATTGATTGTTTCCTGCTACAAAATCTAACATCGGAATAGATAATTCTCACATATACACAAACAACGATGAAAACTAAAGGTTTAAATGCTTTTGACACGCGTGACTTTTGACCCGTTTTAACTAAAAGTATTGATCTATTTTAAGTATCGTGAAGTCTTGTATTCGTTGTTTATAATATAACGTTTCAAATATAACTTATCCATGATTTTGTATTGAATTTAGCCAATAACCTTACATTGTCTGTGTTTGTGTGTAACGACACGACCTTTAAAATAAACTCGATTATTAATAGTTAGACGATTCACAAATTGAATTGCGTGATACAATTATATTTTAATTGTGTGTCCCTAAGTAGCTGTTTATTTATAAGGATTGGGTGGCAAGAAACTGGTTGTGGCCCTGATATTGAAAGTTATTAGTCCGTTGCGCAAGCACACGACAACTTTTTATATAACCTCATATCCATTAATTTAGATGTCAAGCGCAGTGAAAACTATTATATGTTTTCTTATTTAAATATTAGAAAGTTAAAGGGCCACGGACAGGGCCGATAAAAATTTGACGGGATCATTAACAAACCGTGTTTTTTAATGAGCTACAATTAAGATTTATCTATACATATGAATCGATTGAAAGTAATCGAATTGATTAATAATGTAAAGGTGCTATGATGATGTGTGAAAGTGTAGAGATGTGCAAGAAGTAAATGAGGCGCCTACATACGCAACATTACGGAAATGCTCATTCTTCCCATCACCTACGGACGTAAGTGACATATCAAAATAATTGCATATTCTATTTACGATTTGTCGCAAGTGTCATTGCCAAAGTGGAGTTGTGTTTTCATCTGGAAGCATTATTTATCAGCACTACGTGGCCACCTGTGCCGTGTCAATCATTGATTGCGTAATATTTTAATACACTTACTTGTAAACATATCTTATTATATACATATACTATTACATATGGGTATGTATTACGTAATACAAATTTTTATGCTTGCTTGACTGTGTTCCGGTTGCTTTAACTCCAGAGCCCAGCCTACTAAGTATACATAATCCGTATAGCAACTTCATATGTCGTATGCATAGATATCACGTTAGTTTGTTTTTGATTTAAAAAATATCATTCCAATAATCATATCTAATTTTAAGTCACTCCTGTACTGAAGCCAAGTGCCGAGCTTGCAATGTTACGTACGTTATTGAATTTATTTGACATTTTATGAAACTAACACTAATCAACATATCAGATAAAATGGTTGAGACGCATCGTAGGCGTGGATAGTATAATAAATGGACATAAAATATATTATTGGCATATAATTAGGGTAGAACGTATAACACAGTGACGTAAAAGTCCATCAGTCAGCGACGGTGCCGGCGCTGTGCGATATGCTCAAGAGTGAAAGTGGTCAAACCGCTCACGGCGTTCTGGACGAATAAATTAGTCACTGCCCTTCACTGACACCGCCGATACAAGCATCTAAAACGTCACTTGTATTAATTTAATGTAAGAACATTATGTAACATAAATGTCACTGCTACATACTTTTTGCACTATCGAATGTTTTAGTTGTTGTTTTTTAAATTATATCACGATATCAGACGTTTCAAAATACTTGAGTATCGTATGTGATAGGCAGATACAAGACAGTAGACATATGCTTTAGGTATCTCAATTGTTTGAGCACAGCCTCTGCGCACACGCTACTATAGTGACTTATTTTTATAACAGTTTTGAGGATGTTTATTTCCAACCTGACCCTTGTTTTTTTACGGTGCTTTGAATGTCAGTGAAACAATTTATTTCGCCGGTATATTAGTATAACTTTTCAACAGTTAAAAGCATATCTGTCATCCTTCGTTCCTTTAAGATCAAACCTTTTAGAAAAACATCGGCATTTAAATATATCGTATTCATTTATAACGTTTTGTTTATATCGAGAACAAGTTTTCATCATAGAGCCTTGAGATAATAAATAGGTACTTGAAACGTGATCTCAAAGGGCGTAGGAGAGGTCAGGATAAAATATATTATGGATTTCATATGTATTCCCGAACGTTCAGATAGCGATCATTCTGTCGAGCGGTTGGCTCGGCTAGACGCGCCGCCATTATTGTATGCAAAACTATCGTTCCCATCGATTCGTCTACGACACGCATAAATACATATTATGCAATGTTACCATAATTTCCTACTTTATATACATAGATAAAGTATTTAAGTGTATTATTTTGGTTTACATTCTTCAAAACTAGTTAGGTTTTGCAGCGTTTTATATTGACATTCACTGTTCACAGTACCTCGTAGCTCTATGATATTATGTTTATTGAGAGTTGTCATGAATATATACGTATACCTAAATTAACATAAATATGTACCATTATACATAAATTAAAATATAAATATTATTGTAGTGAAAGCGTCGGTTGCCATTTCCCAAGTTACTTCTACTACTGTACATAAGTAGTAAAACATGTTTTCTTTTGTCAGATCTCATAAATTAAATGCCGACGATTCATATTTTTATTAAACCCACGATTCGTTTAATGTTATTGAAAACATATCGAATAGGTAACTATATCCTTAATTATTTATTAGATTATTATGTATAAGAGAAACTGCCGAATGCTACGATTAATTGGGCAGTGTTTTAGATCTTTTGTGCGCAAAATCTGGAACTGTAACAGCCAAACATAACCAGAGAAATGTGGGTGTTACGAGGTTCCAACCTTTTGTATGTGAAAAGAAAATACTTGACCCTAGACCAGTATTAGGGGATAAGATAGATATTGTTGAAATCATTTTTGTCAAGAGATTCAACGTGACCGTGATTTACTATGTATAGTGAACGATGCAAAGTAAGTAGGTACATACATATATCAGGATCGGGGTAAGTGCAATTCATAGTTTCTACTTCTCTCCATAGGAAAGAGCTGAAAGTTCAATTCATTATGTTAGGAGGAAAAATACAGAACTCCGACTCTATTCATATAAAATGGCCTGATTTTGCATCAGAATATACTTTATATTCTAAACATATATCTTGTTACAATCGGTGTTCAATAATGGATCAGCTGAAACGGTGATGATCATTTAAATAATGTTCAATATTAAGCTGTGTTGTAACAATTGGACAGTTAATGGGGATGAAATTTAATCACAGTTTACTAGGAATGCCTGTTTAATGCTAAGTCAGTGTCGCAACACAAATAAATCAACTAGGGAATAATACTCGGTAACGATAATCGGTTTAAACGGGTCCGCCTTTGAGGCCGTTGAATAACTGAATTCTAATCTAACCAGCGCCGGTAGGTACAACGTAAATAAGATGAATCAGAGTTCGTATTGTTTTAGAGGTTTCTGCTGAGATTATTGAAGGCAAATCTAATCCATGTTTCTGTAAGATTAGATTTCATACGAGACAAGTAATATATTTACAAGAGAAATCTTATTTTTGTAACTGAATCATCCCTTTCCGAGAACATGGTGCGGGGCGTTAACCTCATCTATATGTAGATATAATTTTAATGTAATGAAATATGAATGTGTTTGTTCGTCGTGCTCTGTGTAATGTGAGGTGACAGCGAGAATCTAGATAATGGAGTGGTATCGATAACAATACACACTCTTTTGACAAATAAAAGTGACGAAATCTCTGTTGAATCACTGTTGAACACAGTATTTGCAATAACAATATTAAATAAAGATACATGTCTTCGTGTAACATAATTATACATATTAATAATAGCACTACTAGAATTGTTTAACAGAAAAGCACAATGAAAGTTTGATTCAAAGGCAAAGTTAAAGTCAAAATCATTTATTTACTTAGGTCACAAAGCAACAGTTATGAACGTCAAAGATTAACTTGAGCATCAAAGCCTTACGACCGAAAGCAAACATAAGAGCAAACTTATGCTGCAGGACAACGGAACAGTCCGAACGGAATAATTATGTTATTAAAAGTAGCGACATATAGGTCACATAGAATTTGATGCAACACGTAAAATAATAATATTAAAATTTACGTGTAACATTAAAAGCGTGTTTCCTACGCGTCGACGATTATTTTATGGCTCCTGTCCCTATCTTCCGAGAAGCTGGCCAGAGCCTTGCGCAACGGGCTGCAGAAAATAAGTGCGTAGAAGATGCTCACGGTACGTCATCTACGCATTAACTAGTGTTACGCAAATTATAACCCGTATTTAAGAACACCGGCCTTCTAACCCAAATAGTAAGTTTCAGCACCGTTACCGCAGAGTAAACATTTGTTGCCTACTTTGAAATTGATAGTTTGTCTCATATTAGGAGCACCGTATCCTATTACTATCTAGATTTATGTTCAATGTTCAAGTGCACTTCTCGGAAGAAAGTCAGCGGATACAGAATATAATATCTGTTTGGCATCAACTGTCAAGTACCTTCTTCAACATTATTAGAATAGAGTGTCAGTTAAGACGATGCAAAATGTTGTGATCTCATGTTACCTAGGTACATTAAGATTTGCTGTTAAAGTTTTCTCGTTTCAAATCTTGCCAAGCAACAAATCATCTTGTAACGTGATAAGTATTTTATATGTTATCTGGACACCTACCTAATGCATATACATAAATATATGACTACATGGATGGGGTAGTACCTAAATTGGTCGCCTTGCCACTGCTTTTAAGACATGTGTTGTGGGTTCGAATTCCAAACTGGATAAAAATTTGTCTGATCTACAAACGGTTGTACCGAATATGGATGTTCTCTATGTTAGTTGTTTGTATGTTTTAAAGTCCCCCGTGAAACAGGGTTATACATTAAACACAGTACAGTGGAAGACTCCTAGGTAGTAGTATATAGATAAATAAACTATAAACACCGATGGTACATGACTTTCTGCAACCAAGATTCTGAAAGTAATTCTTATGACAGGATAAACTACTTGTAGTATTGTTATAACAAAATAACAATGATGAATTTTTGAGGCTTAATTCTCTCGTGAGAATAAGATCGCCATAGAGAACACTTGCGAGATCCTAGGACGATTGAGACACAAGTTACCAAACTTGTAATGAAAAAGAATTGACATGTCTTTTTTACAAAATAAATTAATGTGACTTTCATAAACCATAGCCATCATTTTGATTGACAATGTGAACTAAATGGGACTCTTGTATCGTATCAACTAACTTCATCATCTCAGCCGAAAGACGTCCACTGCTGGACATAGGCCTCCCTCAATGTTTTCCACACAGACCGGTTTTAACTTGTCTAAAAAAAAAACGATATGAAGCCTTTTTAATGTCCGTAGTGTAATAGGTCTGTAGTATAAACTTGACATGATAGTTTTTCTTTACTACAATGATTTAACTAGTGGTGCCTACATAATTTCTATAATTTTTTTATAAAGGCTCCTGGTAGAATATGTAAACAAGCAAAGTTTTTATACTTATTTAAAATTATTGTAGATACGATTCGTACTATATAATATAGTAGTTTGTTAATAAATAATAATATATTAAAATTTATTCGGCTAAAAAAGAGTACAATAGTGGACTTAAATCAACTTCAAATTAAATCTTAATATCTAACAATAATTCAATGCCTTAATAAACTAGTTTATAACCAAAATAATAATTATAGTAATCTGTTAGGGCAAGAAAGGATAATTAAACATCTTTAAATTATTTTAGCTACTTGCCTGAACTAGGTTAGACCTGTGTTTCAGGCGATCACTTGTCTATCTATATTAAAAGTGGACATTTATTTAAGTATCTTTTTTAACAATAATATAACTAAATATAAACTTAAGCTAAAACTGCCTGTATACGTACAAGCAATTGTGACATACAATAAAATGCTTAGGTACCAAAAGTATAATTACATCATTTTAATATTTGTAACAAATTCTCTGTGTCTGCATAATTGAGTTTAGCTAAATATTCCGTTATCATAACATTACAATTTTTATTACTGACGCTGTATATACTTAGCAACTTATTAAAATTATTATACAAAAATGGACCCAAGAATATATAAAATCTGTTAACAAATGCATGCCTAGTTTGAGATTTGTTACAAACCAGGTATTTCTTTCTCTTATCTGAAGGTATAGGGATAAAAGGGATTTCAGTGTGCTGTTTCAGTATCGTGTGTAGAATAAATAATATAATATAATAGTTGCTGTTTAATTGCTCTGCAAGTAAAGTCTAAGTAATGTTTACAAAACGCGTGTCTAAAGAAACCTTACATACATGTTACACATTACATAGATTTTAGATAAGAAAAATAAGAAAATGTCTACCGTTCTCCATCGTGACGTTGTATGAACATAACATGTTACCTTATATGTAAAGAAATTATTAGGTTAATTATTGGTGATATTATAACCTACTTCATTTATGTATTGCGGGCGTTGTTCTATCGACGTCTCCAAATATTGAGACGAAATACTATCAAGTATCTTCGGTAAGAACTAACACATGCAAATACATATTTCAATAAATAGGATCATTTGGTAAAAAATTACCTTGACTAGTGTAACTAGTCATGTCCGCGTCCACTAAGGTGCACCCGCGACGTTATTTATGTTTTTGCAGACATTTTGTCGGTTCTACAAAGAGGATTTAAATAAAATGCAGTTTCGATTTCAAGTTGTTTTTTGTTTGTTTTTTGGGGCAATAAAACAGACAATAACTTTTAAACTTTCGCTTTGCATGATAATTTATTGAGCTTTTGTAACGGGATTTAACGCGATCATGCATATTTTTTATCTTTAGCTGATTGACATTTCGACTAGGTCCTAGACCCACGGAACGTAGAATATTGTCTGTTCTTTGGTTGCACCCAAAAGTAAATAATATTTTCAAAGTCGTGTTTAAACCCGTCACGAATTATTGTACACAAGCAGACTGATGAAAACTGTGACAAATTCTATGATCTGGCAGATATTAATTGCAATAATTTATTATTTCTTTTACAAAACGAAAATACTCAGTTTATATGTCATTTAATTTAATGTATAAATTAATGTTATGTAGTGAAAGCTGACAAGATAACGTTTATTTAAATAAACGACTAACTATGGATATTTCTATATTACACAGATAATATATCAGCTAGACTTAATCCAATGATATATTGTATTTTAAAGTTTTATAATTTATATACAGGTTGTTCGGTAATTAATGGATAATCTTGAAATATCTTATAGTAGAACTGATAGCCGTTTAGAAAAAATATGAAAACAAATCTATCATAACTACTACCTGAGATATGATTTCTTTTTTAATTACCATATTTAACTTTCGTGTACACTACGGCCATAAGAAGGAATTCCATCGGTTTTTTGTTGTTTTATTATTAAACACTAATTATGCTAATAGATAGACAGTCAAAAGTATGACTAGCTATTGCACTTTTTAATATTTTTTTATTTTACTTGTTTTTTTCTGAACGCCCATCAGTTTTACTATAAGACATTTCAAGGTTATCCATTAATTACAGGACACTTTGTGATATACAGTCTCTTAAAAGTCTCTTAAAAGTTTCAACTTTAAAGGGGCTGTAGTTTAAAACTTAGATAAATGATACACGTTTTGATGTACAACAGAAACAATCACATTTATCAATTTCACATGATAACCTTTCAGTGCGTAGACTTGTATGTACGAAAACGTATAAGTTTGTTCGTATCATATAACGATGACGCGTGTATACAACGCTGAAAAGACGTCATAGTCACAGCTAACACTGACGGGTATATGTAAACATATAACGTTTATATTTAAAGAGAGACATGACATAGTGGGATCGCCGCTTAATCTTGTATTTACGTCAAACTACAGCAGTCGGGCTGGGGAAGTACCCAGTACTTCCCTAAGTTCTTTGAGTGCCATTTTCAATCTGCAGAGGGATGACTGATTGAAGATTACAGCTAAGAACTTTGTGTTGTTTTCTGCGATGTGTAGGAATGCAGGCTTCTTGAAGAAAGGCACTAAAGGACTGTGGTGTTAGTAAAGAACCAGTGCGATCTGGCTCTGTTCCTTGCGTTTGCAGTATAGCAATTTTTTTAAGGCTTGACGACTCTTAGTTTATGTTACTATACTTTAAAAAAAGCCTCATTTATATTTTTAGGTCTAACGCGCACATCGAATAAACACAAGTTTTTAGACACTGTCAAATATCCAACATGTCCAGCAAATATCATTGGAATAAACGTTACAACAGTTAATATTGAATATGTCACAAATTATACGTGACATGATGCGGTACATCGTAAATAGATGATGTGTCATAATATGAAAGTTGACTCAAGTATACATGTTCAAGGCGAGGCCAAAATAAAAAATAATGTAGAGACTTTATTAGTTACGAGCTTCACGCGATTTGATCTTTAAAAAAGTATATTTCTTTATGAGTTTCAAGTACTGAACACACTCTATGCTGTTTTCAGTTTGATCTTGTGTTAGTATCGACCTATTGTGCAAATAATTTTAAGATAATATTATTATGAACTTCTTGGTTTGTTATCCGAAGGATGGCTTTCGTCTCTTTTGAGATGCAGTTACATCGACATTATTTACTTACCTAGCTTATTGACTTAATTAAATGTCTGAATCTGCCATATCATGGATATCATCTATGTAATTTTAATCGATGTGCTAAAAAGTTCTACGGCTAACCGCTGCCCTAATTATAAAGATCTGGCCTAGAAATATAACATAGACCGTGAAAAATGAATCGGCACTATAGTGTGAAGCGGCTATAAAGCTCGAGAAACAGATGGTGTTCAACTATTTTAAGACGGTAATATCATTAGTTTATGATCGAAGTTCAACAGCCTATTGTTCCGACTGCAGGTCATTCGTGACATAGATATTGAATTTGATCGCATGTTAAACTACACCATATGAATATTTAACACCGCCATTATTATAAAATTGTTATAATTAAATAGCTTTTGTATATTTACTTATTTTTTACTACATTCGCGTGAAATATGCCAAACTATATTCGATAAAAAACAAAAGGCCAAAGGTCGTTTTCCGAATGTCGAGATATGAGTCATGCTATACTTTTTTTATTTCATTTTAACCGATGAAGACATGCGTGCATAAATATCTGATATTATTTTAAACCTGTAAATTTTTGAAATGCCAGATATAATTGAAAACCTATTGTGTCCGGACGCCGGTGTGCCACTCCGGCTCTATGTTAATAATATCTTTACTAAATCTAAATAAAGACGTTTACTTTAAACTCTTTTTTATGATAAATGAACTTTAATAAAATTAAATGTAATGCATGTGTTATTTCTCTTTTCGATAGTAACTAACACTGGCATAAGCTAACCCACTGACTAATCTCAACATGAATCACTTGACCCATCTTTAGCAACTTACAAGAATAATTGTTTTTGTTGTTTCAATACCGTAGTATGACTTAGTTGTTGTTGTTTGCGTATTACTTTTATATAGAAGCCATAACTTTAAAAGTGTAAGCCAGTTAGAAGAATTACATGTACTTGTTATGAAACTTATTTCTATATTTTATCAGATAATATCGTCATAATATAACGGAACTTATTATATATTATCCGAAATTCATTCCGTAAAATTGTAGTAATAGATGTATGAAACAATAAATACTCATTCCAATAAAAGTCGTAAAGAAATATAGGCAAGACCTGGTTTTATCATGGCTCTGCCTGCGTACTAAAACTATTTTCTTAGGGAACGAGGAAATATTTAAGAAACTATAGTTATTATAATATGACATTGATCTGGATGGAGTTGCGTGTTTACGTCGCAGCACGATATTTTCAATATACTACGCAGACGACGCTGTTAGTGGCAGCTATGTCGACTTCAATCCATTAAGATAAAAATGTATACAAACCAAATTGATGTTAAATTTGTTAAATTTATCACATAATTACTTACTAAATGGAATAAGTAACACATTTATCCATATTTTCAACATTTTCACATGATATCTTAGCGAATTTTAAAGCAATTGGCGTTTGATTAATAAATAATTATATGATTTGAAAAATTTTAGACGGAATCTGAGGTTATTTGTCAGATGAAAAAATATCTATAATTTATGATTGCATAAGGCTGTACGACAAAAAAAAACATTCGTAAAATATTTAGTTAGTTAATCGAAATTTGTTTAACAAAAAGAAAGTTAAAATTGTTTGCAATAAAATACACGTTATTTAGAAGAATTTAAAATTTAAATTTATCTGTCAATAATGTCAACTGCGGACATCGAATGATGGCCACAATTATAGCGTGATAAGATATAATTGTAGCAGTGTTTATGTCATTTCTAAGTCTTTCGCTGCATCAAATCGAATGATTCGATTAGGTAATTAATTGATTTACAATTGACGCTACAATTGGACATCACTAAATGTCATGTCAATGAACCGTTCTATTATTACAATATCTTTGAATACTTTTTGATTTTATTTTATTGAAATTGACTATAGTATCATACTTGAGATAATCTACATTATTAGACTCAGCCTATGTGGAAGCATAGGCACATTAGGCCTGTATTTTTAAACGCATGAGATGTCTTATAATCGAGAGAGTTATTTTCGATCTTGATAAGTACTTGATTGAATATGACAGATAAGTTATAGAGAATTACTAAACAGGAGCAGACGTACTAGTGCATGCATAGTATTAAAATTATAAGGGATTAGATATGGTGAAAAGTAGCCACTTTGCCTTATATACACCGTCTCTAAATTACCTACGTTCTGAATGTACCTAAGACGCACAGATACCGCTAACGGCATTGATTGAATGGTTTACGATACCTTACATTATCTTCGGAATCAACTGAGATTACGTCAAT
Organism: Catocala sponsa; assembly: GCA_963564715.1. NCBI lineage: Eukaryota > Metazoa > Arthropoda > Insecta > Lepidoptera > Erebidae > Catocala > Catocala sponsa. The sequence continues at coordinate 17,408,852 of OY751331.1, forward strand.
GTGTCGACAAACAGCCTGAGTTCGCGATCAAGTTCGAATTGACTAGTTTACCTTATTACAAATCAAAAAGATGATATCAATGTAAAATTATCTTGACCCCGGTTTCTGAGTCTTCTCAAATATTTTTACAGAATCTAACTTCATCAAACCGCTATCAATTATTCAGCATTAACTTAAGTAAGTTATGTTAAAATACCTATTCAAATGTTATTACAGTTTAGTAAACTACTTAAAAAACAAATAATTTTTTAAGTATTACCCAAGTAGAGTTTGAGTCTATCTCAACGTGTAATTCTCAATTCAGAAACCGAGGTAAGGCTTCTATTATAGATAATAGTGATTAAAGCTTATCACATATTTATAGAATGTCTAACATAATTATTGCAAATACTACTAGGCTCCTCTTTAGTTATTTCGACTGTATTAAAAGCTAATGTAAATTTTTATAAGTAAATATACCATATCATGGTGCAAAAATAATCATTGAACTACTCTGCCGACGTTGGTTTGATTTTGGAATACAACTCTACTTTAATACGATTGTTAGTAAAATATAATATACATTTGTTATTATTTTGTAATATTATATCAAAATTTCGGTACATATTAACATATGTAATGTAGCAAATCACAATAAATATACATTTAAATGTACAGCATACTTTTTACAATTTTGTGTCTGTACTGACAATAGATGTGCTACCCAAACTTTTACCATGATCTTAATCGCCGTGTCAGTATTGTGAAGGCCGTACTAACATCTGGTGAAACTCGGATACAAATAAACGAACAGTTGCATCACGAAGTTATGTATGTGCACCTACATAACTTTATATAACATATATTCTATAAACACTGTGTTATCAGGATTGAAAAGGTCAATTGCTGGATCACTTCTTACAAAAACGTAACGCAATGACACAATCATGGGACTTCCCATCCAAACGTCTTTATATTACCGAATTAATTTACTAAAAGCTCTATAATACTCGAAAGCCAAATACTTACATTTTAACTCAGAGCCTTAAAAGAAAGTATGAGATTGCAGATTTTCCTTATTTATTTTCCTGTTAGCCGTTTCTAAATGATATAAAATTCCAATATTATTTAAAAATCATTATCTTTGTTTATATTTGTGTAGTAGTAATATGTTTCATTTTGTTTATCGAGTCCTAATTGGGGCTATCCGAATGTGTGTAAATTGAAAAAAGTCGGATAAGTGACTGGATACTGAGAGATGGATAAAAACCAAACACAAATGTTTGATTGAGTTTTGTTTGCAAGTAATTTATTTTTCAATTCGTTTATCAAGTACCACGAACGCATTAGGCATATTTACAGTATGATTTGGTTACAGTATTGAACTGGGAATCTCCGGGAGTGATTCATTTATTTATTGGATATAGTACTCAGAAATTGTTTTTATCAAATAGTTCGAGTCTTATAAAAGCAAATCTGTAAAACGTAGGCAAAGGAATGAGCCAGGCAATTGGATTGTACCAGAGTAGCGCGCTTGTGTATTGCGTTCCATCGATATGAGAGTTCCAAATTTATTTATTGATGGTAATCAATTTTATGTGTTTTGGTAACAGGGGAAGAATGTCACTTGGACAACATCAATCGGCAACAAATTGAATGCTCTTATATAATATACACTTTTCATAGATTACATTTTAGTTGTATAGAGCATATTATAATCAGATCGCATACTAATTTTCTTTGTTTTGTTGTTACAGGTACGGGCACGTTCGGTCGCGTGTGTCTGTGTCGTGATAAAGCTGCTGATGAGTATCTGGCGATGAAGATACTGTCCATGGCCGATGTCATTCGCCTCAAGCAAGTCGACCACGTCATGAACGAAAAGAGCATACTCGCCGAAATAAATCATCCTTTCATAGTTAACTTGTAAGTGCTCTCCTCTAAGTATAGGTATATAATTTTCCTGTCCCGTCAATCATGTGCATCTAATTAATTTTCTTGGTGTTTATCCAAAGCGTCTAGACAGATGCGACATATCCAAAGGGTATCATTATTTTCGTGGCATCATAACAACGATGTTTACCATTGAAACACTGGTGGACGTTTAATTGAACGCGCATGGGTGCAAGTGACGCATGACAATTATATAGTGCCGCGAACGTCGGCATTCAGCCAATGTTATTATTTACTTTTGTATTCATTCGAAATGTACCTCCTTCCAGCGCATGGACTAAATGATTTACAACAAACTTAGTCCATTTCTTTGTCTCATTTGCAGTTGTTACTATTGTATATCAGCTATAACGTTATTATTACTTTCTTTATTAGTTTTTCAAGATCGGTTGACCTAAATAACTTCTGTTGTTGCCATATGGGCCTCTTTCGTATCAGATTTATTTGACCCAATAACGTTTAAACGTAGGCTAATACGATTAGATTATTTGTTATTATTTGTAGTACACATCGGCGTGTTCTACTTTGTCGTGGGAATTCTAGGCGCCGTATTAGCGCCAATTGCGAGAATGGCGAGGCGACAAATGTCATACGCGTGCTCTACTGATGACGGTATGGCGACTATATGCATGACTCTTGCCATCACTACAATGACATTCTACGATTCGTTTATTTGTGTACGGATCTTGCCCATATATCAATTTTGCATTGACGCTATTTTTCATTCCAATCATTAATTTAAGCCAACGTACAACGCCGCTAAATGAGAGTAATAATTATTACTGACATGTTTTCTTTAATGATAAACAAATAAACAAAGATGAAGTCTGTTATTTTACCAAAATGTATGTGCAGATTGGTTTAAAATTCTCTGTCTAATTGAAACACAACATGACAGTCTTTTGAATGTTCACTACGTGATAGTTAGTGTAGTATATTCTTGGCACGCAACACTAACTGCAATTAACCCAGCGGATACTATCTAAGTTGTTATAAACGTGGACTTCCAGTTGCCTTGAACTTGGCCTTGTTGTCTAGTAGTTGATGACGATTATGATATATTGCAGACGGTGGTGGACGCATGACGACTCGTGTATCTACATGCTCTTCGACTACGTCTGCGGCGGCGAACTCTTCTCTTACTTGAGGAACGCCGGCAGATTCAGCAACAGTATTGGTAACTACTTTTTTACTTTATCACCGTATTTCATAGGATCACAGAGCATGGAACAAAATCACGCTCGGAAACAAAGTCACGCTCGGGAAGGGGCCCATAGAGATAAGCTACGCGTTCCCTGTTCTGTTCATAGGCTTAAAACTGTCTATTGTTTTCTCGTCACAACATTGCTATTTGAATTTTACAATCGACAATTGTTTGGTGACCCTGAATATTAAAACTGTTAGCATCACCCGATGTCCTCCACCTTTGATGACAAGATTAGAAAACAGTAAGAATTTTGGTTATTAATCGATGTAAATAAATAAACTGGAGCGGAATAAATAAATAAGTGTTGGAGAGACGCCAACACAAGGCAGGCAACCGTACCGTGCGGTACGATTTGTGCGCACGATGCTCCGCAATCACCCACGATGTCCACTTTTTCAAAGATTTTATCACATCGTTGTAACATATATGTATATCAAATCTTATCTTTGTACTTTAGACAATAAAGCTCAAAGTCGCGCCACACACGTGATTCTTGCCTCATTTCAGACAATCGTTTGACGACGGCTACCAAAACATATGCATTAAATTCACCGACAAATGAAATTGCGTTATATGTTTATTTGAACAACGTCGCTAAATACGAGTTACATAATCGGAGTTATTAAATAATGATACTGTTCGGTACGGAAATACGTAGTTATATTAGTACATAGCCATGTAGGTGAGCAAGAATTGTAAAATTAGAATGGTTAGGTTTTATTTCTCCTTACTTTTGCACGCTGCACCTTTACCATTAACATACGATTGTATTAAAGTCGTAAGAATTGAGATGTGTAATTTATTTTGAATTACGAATGTACCTAACCGTAAATTATAATTCGACCGTTAGTTTTATACATTTATGGCGGGATGATATCAACCTTGTCGATTTTATTTTTGGCAAAATTTATGACGACCATGTTGAATAACTATCGCTGAATTAATTAATAGCTAAAATATGTAATTTCGACACATCTAATACAAAGTGAAATTATAAATATATGAGAGAAAGGCTTAACAAGTCGTATATCAAAATTACAGCTAGTTTGTTTAATTACTCTGTATGCTGAGCCTGGCGTAATGAGTCGCGGGGACGGATGGAATAAATAGATACGTACGTGTAGTGGAAAAGAGTTGCAAACATTAAAAAAATATACAGCAAACGACCGCCTCGTATATCTGGAGAAAAGACAAGACAGAAATAGGGGCTCATGTGGGTTCAGTGACGTGCAGAATATACGAGTAACTGTCGGGCTTCGCTCTAGATTAAATAATAATACTTCGTCTTGGGTGCCGTGCGGTTTGAAGGTGCTTTAGCTCGTTATTCATGGGTGTCGGTTTAGTACGATGACGTCGAGATAATATAGCGGGCTGACAATAAAAATGTCTGCGCCATTTGGCGGCTGCTGACTGCCGATGAGCCAGACAACATGACGCCCGTGCCACCGCGCCGCCGCGCACCGGCCGCGCACCGGCCCCGGCGCGCGTTCTTTCACGTGCACTGCATATAAGTATAAATTATCTTCTGCACACATAAACGTTCTCCACATTTGTTTATTAGTTGTTGTCCAATAATTTACTATATATACAATACAATGCACTAAAGTTAAAAATAGAAAACAATAACGAATTCCAAATTTTGCCTAAGATAACCTACATATTAATTTATTTCGAGACTTCTCTAGAATTAGGTAGTACCTACATGAAATCAATGAGTTTATTATATATGTTCAAAAGGTAGACCGAGATTAAGAAAAGATAGAGAAATAGAAAACACATTGAGATAAAAAGATTTGAATATCGGAGTTTAACTTGTACCTTTGTATGTAGTGTATAAGTTTGTATGACGAATAACAAAAACATAAGCGTAACCGACAAAATAAGAATTGTGCCAGCGAGATCCATCTGTTAACTAAATTGCTTTTCAAAGCAGAAAACATACTTTATCCTGTCTACAATTTGAGCTGGCTGGTTTAAGTGAATGCTGTCCTAATTTAGAAAAGAAAAACAAATTGAATTGCTTTATATTTTAATTATTTTCAAAATTGGAACATTTATGTTAATTTAGAACGTCCTAACCAAAATTATAAATGCGAATGGGAGTTTGTTTGTTTGTTACGCTTTTACGCCTTAACTACTCTATCGATCATCGTGAAATATCGCATACACGTTGTTAGGGGAACAGAAGAGGACATAGGGTACCTTTCATCCGGAAAAAAACATTGTTCCTAAACTAATCGAACCTACATTTACGCGAGCGAAGCCGCGGGTAAAATCAAGATGGTTATACGAGTATGTTTGCTTTGCACTTTTCTTTGTTAATAATGAAGTTGGTGTTGCACGATCAGCATTGTTTGGGCGCGTTACTCATGGCGTGATGTCATTTATTGCCGACCGCTTAGACTCCATGTTTGTCATGGTTCCGCGTGGTACCATCAACCATGTCGCCCACTATCGCTTTCTTTAAAGGCATTGGGAAGATTATGTTTTTGCCTTCTAAAATTCTCGACACGTATTTAATTAATATGTAAAATACAATCTAGGCCCACATTTCTTTTGTCAAATTAGAATACAGTGTTTATTCACAGCGCAATGTCTGCAGTGTCTGCACGTAGTAAAATATTATTTACGACTGTTTTAATAGGGATTATCTTTTTTAATGATTTGTGAATAACAGAACTTGCCTGCAAGAGATTTTTCATTTCACAAATAACACGGGCGCGAAGTGACGCCGCGCTTCGTCCAGCTGGCATTGACTTTACGAATTATAAAAATAAACGTGATTTGGCTAATCCTGGGATATATCTAACATGTTTTACTATTACGTAAATACATGTAAGTTATTGATATTATTATATACTGAAATTATTTGAAATCTGATAGTGGATACGGTTGACGTTCGAAAAATAAAGAAGACGTAAAAGACTTTAATTTATCCGCATAAAAAAAACACATTTTGTTGAGATATATAAAATTATAATTATTGAAATTAAACTACTATATACGGATTTTATCGCGTTGTTTATTTGACACTTTATTACAAAATTTTGAAAACTGTTACACTACTATTCCAATTTTTTTAAGCTAATTAAATTATTGAAACTATTAAAACTATTTATACTATTACTATACTATTTATATTTATTTTTACACTTTCCCCGACGTTTCGGTTGCTGTTCACCAGCCATGGTCAAATAAACAACGAGATAAAATCCGTATATAGTAGTTTAATTTCAATGAATAACATTCGCGTAAACAAAAGACAATATTATAAAATTATACTTATCAATAAAACGTAAAAAAATGAACACATTAGTCTATCCCTATCGTTACGGTTGCGGTTGTAATAAAAACTACTTTATGTTCAATAGTGTATGTGGTAGTATTATAATTTTACTACTGGCAATTATGTTTGTTAGCCAACAAGCGGGAAATGCTTATAGTCTAGCCTAAAAAAATTAAACGATGTCTAGATCTTAATAAATGTTCTTTACATAAAGAATATATAATGACTTTGACATAACTGATCTCTGTTACTCCATGATATATTTAATTTGCTATTTTTATGTTATCTACATTTGGTTACACAATTATGTATAATACTCATATTCAGACTATAAAATATATAATAACAATAACGTTTTATAATTATTTGCTGACGGCTATTTTAAAACTTGTCTTTCATACAAACATTAAATTATTTAAAATACTATTTTGCATATACCTAATCCTGCGTAACTACTTTTTTAATTTCTCCTTTATATGAACGTAGCAGATTTTGAGGTCATGGTTATGTTTAATTATCGATTATCCACAATGAAAGATGCATAATTATGACTACGCATCTGAATGGTTTCATTCACGAAAGTCTTATGCACAAGCCTATTTTATCTTTCAAATTGCGGCGGCACACGGATGGCCAATAGATTTTTAATTATGTCTGGGATTCTAAGTCTTGACAGATTAAAAGTCTTGTCTAAAGACAAGTATAATAACACGAATATAAAGTTGTTATTAAAATGTGTAAAACTTATCTCTAGTTATATAATAGGCATAGGTACATATGCCCCCTCAGAATGGATTCATAGAACACTCAGACCCAGTACAGCTACAGCATTTTTGTACCGTGTGGGTTTTGAATCCGAGCAGCAACACTTGGCAAATTGGTCATGACGAGGTCATCACTTAAACCACAGCGCCATGTAGTCATTACACCTGCACAGTTCCTTTTGATGAGAAGAGTTGTTTACTTTTCAAATAATCTTTTACTCGTATATCTATCTAATAGGCAAAAACTAATCGCTTTATAGTTGTTCAAACTATAAAGCTCATTGATGTCTCTACCAAAAAAAGCTCATGAATTTTTAGACGGTCTATAAAGTGGTGGTGAACGAAACTGTAAAGTTAGATTGAGAGATGTAAACAAGAGAAAACAATGGCGAGTCTTATAATTTATGGATATAAAGTGAATGGAAAATAACAGCTAACCGCCGTAAATCGGTGAAAGTGTTGTAGGCAAACAGATACCTATATTAGTTGCATCTTATCATCCATTCGACGCCACGTAAAAACATGAATACATTAGAATGTTGTTTTTATAATAAATCATGATAAAAATAGGAAATGACGCTGTCCCAATGATATAAATTGGCAAGAATTAATTGATAACTATCAAATTGAAATTACGTATACCATTTCTTGTTTATTTATAGATGGCTATTATTGTTGCACGTAGTAAAATCAGAAAATAGAAATAACTTCCGTAAACAATAATAAATATACTTATTTGTGACTAATAATATTTATAATAAAGAATACACTATAAACATTGCTGGAATCATTCTGGACAATTACTATTTGTTAAAATACATCATCGGTATAATGGTGCTTCCTATTCTACACTACCGGTATTATTTATATGCCAGTCTGAATAAGCATTTACAATAAACAAATAAATGAAGAGCCAAACAATAGCAAACCACGGTATCTATTTGAAAAATTTAAAGAGCGTGCGTCCGTGACGGTTTTCTGCGGATCGCAAAGAACGCAACGCATTTGTCAAGTAATTTTAGTCAATGTACAGCACCTGTATAGAATGATATAAAAATGTATATACCTAATACTGTAAAAACAATAACTATTAAAGTCCGTAGAAGAAAGCAGAGTTTACAATATAAGGAGGTAGGAGCAAAGTTATTTTTAAAAACAATTTCATTTGTATTGTGGCACTTGAGTTGTGATTGCTACGTGAAAACTTTTATTGTACAACATAACACTTCTCGTCTTTCTTGTATGTAACTGGATCGTTATTTAGTAGGTTGAAGTCATAAAAAATCAATGCATTTTAATGTTATCTTCGCAGGAAACTTCTACGCTGCAGAAATTGTGTCAGCGCTGGAGTATCTGCACGCTCGGAACATCGTGTACCGAGACTTGAAGCCTGAGAATCTACTGCTCGCCAGGGACGGACATTTGAAAATAACAGACTTTGGATTCGCGAAAAAACTGACTGATCGAACTTGGACCTTATGCGGTACCCCCGAGTATCTCGCACCTGAAATTATACAAAGCAAAGGACACAACAAAGCTGTCGACTGGTGGGCCTTGGGTAAGTACCGAAACTTTATTTATTTTATCCATTTTTTATTGTAATTTTGGATAAATCACGTAAATAATTATATTTTCGTGCCGACTTAATTAGGTTTCTGAAAACAAACGATATTTTATCGTTCAAAATGTCATTGCGGTAACGTAATGCAAAACGGAGGCCAGTCACGCCATCAAACTCTTTGTGTTCGGGGAAACTGTAATAGTATTTACAAGCTGGCTGCCACGATATTAGCTGTACTCGAAGGAACGAAAGGTTAAACCTACCACTATAACAAAAGCTAAACAATGTTGTAAGTATAAAGGGCTTATTGAACGGAAATATGCGCATAAATTACCATTTGCTTACTACATAGTTTGCAGCATTTACATTAATTGTTAACTAAACTCTTTATTTTGTAATCATATCTATGTGATACTTATGTAATCTAACCCATGGCATGGTAGAATATAGATCTCTCCCCATAGAAGATAGTTTAGAAGGCTGCAAAATGGTTCTACGCTGATTTAAATAAGTGCTCTTCTCGTTGAATATCAAATCAATTGAAACTGCATAAAAATTAAATCGTCTGGATGCATTAGAATTTGGATTTGATTACTAGACCTATTTGAGATGAATTAATATTAAATTATATATTTATAACTTGAAAGCTTGCAAAATAATAAGCTGTTGTGTCAAACATTCTAATGTCATCAATTATTATAAGTTTTACAGCCGTAATGCATATTATTTATGGCTTAAATTGGAATGGATTAAGAGAAATCCAGTCTCGCTTTAAGACGTAGACGCTTAAATACAATATGAATAGTATATCTTGCCCATTGTAACAGGTGGCTTACAGAGTCCAAGGCCTTTTCAGGATTGGGGAAAATGCAATGCCAGTTTAATAACAGTGTAAACCAGGAAATGTAGTAGTGTGATTAGGTTGCTTATTCTGGCGGGATTGCGATACGTTGTAGGGTAACCACAATACCTATATAAATATATAATAATATCAGCCCTGTATTAAAGTATCCCATTGCTGGGCACGGCCCTCTTCTCACTGTGAGAAGTGTTAGGCCATAGTCCACCACGCTGGCCTAGTGCGGGTTGGCAGACTTCACATATCTTCGAGAACATTATGGAGAACTCTCAGATATGGAGGTTTCCTCACGATGTTTTCCTCAACCGTTAAAGCAAGCGATAATTAACTATTTAATACGCATATAGCTTCGAAAAGTCAGAGATGTGCGGCTTGGGTTCGAACTCGAGACCTCTGCGTGACAATCCAACGGTTTCCCACTAGGCTATCGTTGCTTTATATAATACTTATATTGTCACATATATTTTCTCTTCTTCATATCATGTTATATATACCTATATATATATCGATTGGAAGTGACGATTGAAACTATCTAATTAACTATCAGTTGTGTGTATTTCTAGCACATAGATTTTTTTGCTACTTAAGTGCTAAATTATATAATAAGGTAATTCGGTTGTTATCAATATACCTACTCATTACCTAAAATAAATGCAAATCTTTAGTTATGGAGTGGTTACAAAATCTAGATTATAACCTTGTAGTGAAACTAAGCACTTACATACCTATATAAGCAGTCTCACACACATACACAAACACACTCGCTGACACACACAGCCACACACACACATACACACACACACACGCACACACACACTCACACACGCACACACACACTCACACACATGCACATACAAATCCAGGGTGGCACCTTTGTTTAAAAAGTTTTAAATAATTTAATATATTTTTTTTAATTACCCTCATATTTTTCCTTACTTAATATTGTTTTTATTGCTTACTAATGCCCCTGCCTGCCGTGGGGTGAGGACTTAGTGATCTGTAATACAGGCATTTTTTTGCCTAACTCAGACACACTCACACCCTTTGTAGCGTCGCCTCGTTTCAACTAATTGTTTATATATAATAAGTACGTATGTTCATATTCTTTTGATTGATTGTCTCCCTAATTGGGGTAGTTTGTGAGCCAAGTCTTGTACTTATATATGTAGGTATTGCTAGTTGCTTGTATCTGAGTACGTTCTCGTACTAAGCGTAATTGGCATCGTCACATTATGGTAAAATTATTTTATCGTATCGTGTAGCTATAATATCTCACAGACGTAGAAGATTCTAGAAAACCTTTTTCTGGACTAAAACCCTTTTTCTTGATCAGTTCTCATGTCTGAGGATCGTGAGCCAGACAAATCAATGGTTTGATATTTTATCTCTAACGACTGATGACACGCCACCGCCTGGTGAGATTTAATAGAGGTGGCGGACATTTTTATTTGATCGGAATATAGGACTGAGTTGATAATAACCAGTACAAGTATAGCGTGTGGCAATTTCTAACTCGGATACAGTAACGATCGAAATTAATAATCTAACTTAAAAATTTCGGACGATGAACAAATTTTGAATTTTAAATTTCGACTTTGATCACCAACGGTCTATCAATCAATCCATGATTGCATTAGAGACTATTTAATCTCGTTGATGTTACATCAATTACAGATCGCATAAGGCTTTTGCAACTCTAATAGTTGCAAATAAGCCTATGAGTGCAATCATACTGTTGCACATACTCGTTGCAGTGACCACGAAGAGTCACAAAAAGTGCAGTCGCATTTAAGGAATGTATAGTTTATGTTAAGACTTTCTGCCTAAGTTGCCTTAGATGATTTTGAGTCAGGGACAAAGTTATTGCGTTTTTCGTAAAAAAAATCTCATTTGCAGCATTGTATCAGAAACTGTGCTCGGTAAACGGCAATAGACTTGCCATTTATTGCGTGGGACTAAAACAGTATCTAGCAAAATGTTGATGTAACACACTTCTGTCTTTCACCTCGGGATATATGCGTGAGACTATGTAAAGATTATGACTTTAGAGTAGCAGAAATTACATCCAAATTAAATGGTTTGTAACTAAGAAAAATATTTATTGCTTGATATTATCGACTTGAAACTTTGCCGATTCTACGAATAACGTTTTAGCAAGAGCAACTGACATAAATTAAGTATATGTAATAAAAGTCGCAGAGGTTGATGTGATGTCACTGCGATTACTATATAACATGACAATTAAGTATACTATAGTAAAACCGTAGAATGCCGATGCTATTAAAGATATTTAAAAAAAATTACCTGTGTCAATACATTTTCTTCATGTCAGTTTGTACAAGCTTTACGCGATAATCACACGAATTATAGCTTGAAGTTCAACTGAAGATGTCAGCTAGGTTTCATCGAATTTCGTTAATGCAAAAACTAGAGTTATTTGTAGCATAGGATAATTTTCTTTCGTGTTATCAAAAATCCATCCAGAACTGTAAACAAATTATGGTTAAAAGGAAACCTATCCTTTTTTATTTAAAAGCTGATAAAATAATGTTTACTTTTTTACAATACTTTTAAATTTCTTTACTGATCTTCATATACTTTAATTGATGTAAAAAAAAGTTGGCAGCCATAGTTGTGCTGTAGAGTGTGATTTGCGTATATGACATTTCTGGCGAAGAGTATCCACATGGATAAAGTCGCAGGCATAATCTAACGTACAATAATAATATCAACTGGATAATTATATCGCGAATCACAAGACTATAGGGTAGAAAGGTAATTCTCACCCACATTTTGACAAGAATGGTTTTAAGTGCCAAGTAAAAGGCCGAGCTTGTTGCATGTCGAGATTGCATTTTTTATATTGTCATGTATGTCTAATACATAGTATATATATTCTAACCTCGGAAATTCTACCTTTAACCTCGGAGCATTTTAGCATTTATTTTGAGTTTTATGATCGCCATTAAATATTGCCCATAACATGACAAAAAGGTTTATTATTATACCTATAGGTACATTACAAATCACTTCATATTTTAAAACAAAATGCGTCTGTTCCTACCCGTTCCTACCCTCTTCTTACCCGTGTAAAGCCAGGGCAGATCGTTAGTATTAAATAAAACCTTTGTGTTCTATCGTTTATATAAGACTAATACTAAGATCCCTAATAGAGCATAAGACACATCAAAATAGTTTTGGCTCGTGTATTATAATGTGTATAATTTAAAGCATTAGTTGCTATTTTAATTAAATGTCACATTAATTAAACCGTTGACATTAATCACGCAATCAAAATTGATTTTACGACTATCACATCGCGTTTCTTAACGTTATATTATTTACAGCTCTTTGAACATATCACTTCTTAATTATTGTCGGTGGTACAGCTGAGACCATAATTGACAGCCAGATTTGTTTCTTATGCTACTCTTGCATATTTATTTGATATATAGCCTATTATAAGTTATCCTAACCCTGTTTCTAGACCTTTCGTGTGCCCTTCACACTATAACTGTAGTGTATAAAGAATACACTTCATAGTAGAGTTTCTAGTCATTGTTTTGGAGAATAAATATATCGATTGAGACAGAATGCCATGATAAATAGTTTAAACAGGACCTTTAATGCGAGCTATTGCTATCCACTGGCCAAAGTTCAAAACGCACGCCACGCCGGCCATGAGAACTTCCAGACAGAAAAATATAACATTCTTTATTATCTGACGGCCACTGGGCCAATGATACTGTCTAAAAACATATCTGATGTCATATTAATAATTTTATTTATTTTTATTCCAGGTGTGCTCATTTACGAAATGTTAGTCGGATACCCTCCTTTTTACGACGACAACCCGTTTGGTATCTATGAGAAAATCCTGAACGGTCGCGTAGAGTGGCCTCGGCACTTGGACCCTGTCGCCAAAGACGTCATCAAAAAACTGCTGGTGCAAGACAGAACCAAAAGACTCGGCAATATGAAGGTTTGTTTGTCTGTTTTATAAAACTTATGGAATTTAAATGTAATTTTACGAATATACAGTACTCTGACGGCCAAGTTGCATTAAGTATCAACAGTAACTATTACTTTCATCGTTTATTCGGTAGCATACATAAACACACTGAATATTTAAAAATATTAAATAATTTTAATTAAATCTGTAACTAAAAAAACTAAGAGGAAGGTCTATGAACGAGGCACGTGTCGAGTTACATATTTCATAACTGGCTATGCCGTCACTTCTTATTAGTCGGGTTTTAAATTGACATTTCTTGCGAAATGAAAGTATATTTATATGCTCTATAATTTAAAATAGTTATGATCAATCGACTAAGGTGGAAATCTGAGATGAATATAGGTTTCAGCTAAGTCAGAGGTATTTATAATTAATGTAAGTAATGATAAAAAAAATTCAAAACCATATCAGGCTTTTTGTGATGTTCTAATAAGGAAAAAGCATACAAAAGAAAAGGCACTTTGCCATGAATAAAACTCTTTTGATAAATATATAGGGTACGTTTTTAAGTTTGTACAGATATCGATAGGATATTATCTACAAGTTGCCACAGCTTTAGGCAAATTTAATTACATAATATGTTTCTTCACTAGAAGAATTACTTGAGTGTCTGTCAGTTAAGCCGCTTTAGCGGGGCCATGTTAATCCGCCTGGTATGATATTGCGTAGCAGAATCATACGTCACTAATAAGATGGCTCGTTAGAACATGTGCCGCCGCCGCCGCTGCAATCCCGCTCACGCGTTCTATTTCCACTTTCATTGAAACTCTTTTATTATTGCTATGATCTTCTGGATGTCACGTGTACTTACACATGTTATATTAGTTATTACTCAAATTAATTGGAAACTTGCGAATTTCTGTATATTTGCCAAAGTGAATTAGGCAAATCAGCTAAGGTGTAATGATCATTATTTTAATAGCTTTTAGTTTAATATCATGGCAAGAATCTTTGAATGAAAAATATTTTTACATATGATCATCAATTCAACGTGTTTTGTCTAGTGACGAAACGTTATTTAACAGTTATATGAACAGGAAATTTGTTTAATTTTCTTTTGAGCGCTGTCGTAAAGAAACAAATATTTACGGTGTAAATACGACATGATATATTTGATATCACTTGTTCACGATACTCTTTTCTAATATGTTGTTCTGTTCCAGTCGTTATAAAACGTTTGATTTGTGGGATACGGCTGCTGTAAGTTGACGCAAAATGAAAATACTTAGCCTTGCGCTTGACCTGTTTCAGCAACAGACGGATCACGGAATATATGTACTTGCTGAGCTCTTTGTGCGAATAAATTTGCAACACTATTGCAGATCTTCATCGCAGACTAACTGACGTGTTGCCAAGTCCTTATTAATTTTGGTAAAATTATGTGACAATTAAATTGAGATTTTGGCAAATGTTTTCCCACAATTACCTACCAGCCACTTAATTTAAATGTACATACGTAAACAGAGTTTATATGTACGTAGAGCTAATGCAGCTGGTTTACTTTTTAAAATTCTCCACTCTTATACACTCTATATTTCAAGTGGATTGTGTCTAAAAAGAAAATTTATGCGACTTTTGAAGTTGGCTGTATTCCAGCTGTTTCCATATATAAGTTCTAATCTAAAACTTGACACATTGTATGTAAAAGATTTTTTAATTCCCCAAATTTACCGGCCATTTTTACTCTGAACTAGACATCAATAACATTAATGTATTCTAATCAATATTTATAAACGGCATTTAACAAGAGACTTGGGCAGCAGATTTTGGACCACTGAATAAAAACATCCGAACTGTTAATTGCATAATTTACTGTACGATTGACATAAAAAGTTGGAGCGGCCTCAAAAGTCAGCTGAAAAACATTGAAAGTAAAATATATGAAAATTAAATTGAGTTCTAGGCAAGCCACATTGTTGATTTTTATTTAATTTCGGTCGTTGTGTATTATGTTGTCACCATTGCGCTAAATAGGTTTCTCGCGCGATGCTCATTTAGTGGAAAATAAAGCGCTCAGAGTACTAACGTGTTTGAAATTTTGAACCGAGTCACTTGTTACTATGTAATATTTCTTAGTACACAATACACAACGAAAGCTTTTCTCGGATGCCATAAAGTACAGAAAGTTGTGAGTATAGAAAGCTGACGCTGCTCTTAGGACGCTTAGCTATGTTATAAATATACCTTTTCTGTGTGGTCATGGTTAAAGCGAGAAATCGGGATGCGGCGTGCCCAATAAAGTGTCGTCGCTATCACACTGAGAATGTATTTTTAAACGGTTGCAGTTAGTGGTTGGTTGTTTTCTCCAAGCTTTTTGCCGCGGTTTCGCTGAGATGTTTAGAAAGCCATCAGTCAGGTGGCCGCCGGCGACATCAAACGGCGCTGCCAGCCACTGACTTATGTCTCGACGCAAATACTCCACATTACCGATGTACTGGACACTACTTGCTGTTCGCTACGACACTCCGAGCCGTATGACACGCGATTACTGCCAACCGCACTACAATTTTAAATAGAAAATGTTTGTTTGAACGCGGTTCTTATACTGTGTTCTACATAATCACAGTCTATATAGATAGATGCTTAGATGGATATATTTGCTTATCGCTTTCAAAATCAGAGAAGATAACGGTATCACATTTATTCATGTGATTGTTTTATAGTTTACTGTATGCAAATTTACTGAAAGTAAACAGGTTTGAAATAACAAAACACCGATTTTATCTATGAAGCCGGTAATTATGACACACGGGTATTTTATATTGGGGTAATGGGTACGACATCGTCACTGCAGGTTGGGACGAGTTATGGGACTATTCCTGCTGGACCACGATGATATTAAAGCTGGCCCGCTTGGCATCGCCGTACAACAATAAATTAAGCTCCGATATGCTTCACTAACTCTAAATCTTAGAATTTACGATGTCTAACCGTTGAAGAACGTCGCGAACGCCAATAATAACAAAGTTGCTCTAATTTCGGCCACCCACAAATGCGCATTATACTCATAGTCAATATTGCTCTTATGATTGATTGATATTTTACTGATACAGATCGTATACGTTTAGATATTCAGTGGGTTGAATGATGATCTTTGTGCTTGTCTGCATCATGTGTTTATTAGTGTTAACATTGTTTATTTCTTCTGCAGTGTGGCACGGAAGACGTTAAGCGGCACCGATGGTTCAAGCACATAGACTGGGCTGATGTATTTATGAAGAAATTACAGGTACTTATAGAACATTGTGTTTTTATTTGTGTCCTCAAGTGTCTATTTGCACAATAATATTTTTATTCAATTTATTGCTCGTCATAAGTACAGGAAACATGTAAAGGTTGTAAATGAAGGTATTTGCGCATAAGATTTAATTGGGTCGATCGTTTTTAACGGTAATTAATAGGTATATATGTAGTTTGTTGAACAATCGGATCGATGCGCAATTTAAAAATTGATTTTAATTAGGCCGCGCGTGCCGCCAGCTTCGGCAAAGTTTACATTACCTGATTTCAATTCCTTACGTTAATGCTTGTTTACGGTTTTATAAAAAAGAAAATTGCTGTACAACGGAAATAATTGTTCTTTAAATGTAAAGCCTGTACTTCGAAGATTTCCTTTACGGACTCTGGCTATTATAGTAAATACCAACCTACCTACTAAAGAAAATGAGGTCTCCGCCACGTATTATTTACTTATTTCATAATACATGCCAAAAATTGTGGTTCTGAACCAGTATTGTTTTTGATTTTGCATTTACTTTATTTAGGTATATTTTTATGAAAACTTAGAGTACACACATCAGGCATGTACGTTCTAATCCAACAACGCGAAACAACTAAACAGATTTGACTTATTATTTTTGATTATCCACAGCCACCAATTATACCAGCAGTGTCATACGAAGGCGACACCTCCAACTTTGACGAGTATCCCGAGACGGACTGGAAGGCGGTGCGCTCTCTTGACTCCGATGAACTTAAATTATTCGCCAACTTTTGATGCTCTAAGTGAACATCAACGGTCTTAATAAGTTAATAGTAAATATCGCAAAAGCGAGGCTACAAAGTCGCCTAAATAATGAGAACTACTTATATAGAAAGTATTTTTTCATAATTATATTTAACACCTAAACTTTAAGAGTATTTTTGTTAGATGTAGAGGCAAGTTGGTGAGTTCATAGAAAACCGTCCGTATAATTTTGAATAGAGTAGAATGATTTGTATTATTGAATAACATATTCGTTGCGAAGCTGACTGCTCAGTTAGGTGAGAAGTTTAAAACTGTAGACATCTTGTTAAATTTAATTTGACAGTCCATTAAGCTTATTTAATCTAGAAAGCTAATCGCAACGACAAGAGTTCTTTACGGCAACTTAAAGGATTCGCATCCATATTTAATTTTAAAGACATTAAGAACATACACAATTAATATGTGTCATTTGGTATAGATTTGTTTTTCGTTGCTCAGTGCTTTATTTGCATTTTTCTGTTAATACAAAAGGAAAACATGACTATAGTCCTATTTGCCACTTGTATTAGTTAAAAGCGATAAATTTACATTATGATAAAATACCTATAATAATATGTCTGTATGTATAAGGTTGATATACTGATATTAGTATTATCTCTTGGATAGGCTGCCAAGTGACAAGTCTATAAAGATATTAAAGTTCAGTCAGTCAGCTAGAGCGGTGAAGTTGAGTATTTTCCCGAGAGCATTTAAAATAACAATCTGGCTGAAATGTATATTAAATTAAACATACTTATCTTGATTAAAATATCTTATATTTTTTGTTTACATACCTAATATCATTCAAGGTTCGGTGTGAGTGGTTGAGACTCTATGTTAGAAAAATGTAAATATTTATTTGTAAGTTTTGCATTACATTTCCAATGCTTTCTAGTTCAAATGTTAGAATGTAAGAGGTTACTCTAGGTTGTCAGCAATGACAAATAAATAATGTTTGTGATTTTGAAGTATGATATTAGTATTTTCCTTTAATTAACTTATCACTTAGATATTAATATTGTAATAAGTATAAAAATATATTTTTGTTTTCCAAATCCCTCGAGTATGGAGTTTGTAACGCCATCTAGTGTGTTAAGATTTAAACTGTCTGTGTTTAAATATTTTAATCAAATTTAACTATGTAAGAAGAATTATTGTTTCAAATATTTGTTGATAATAATATTGTTATCAATCGAAGATCTCACAAAATGTTTTTAGAGGAACAAAAAATGTATAATGTCACTATTGTAATCTATTTATTGTCATGTTACTGTAACTCAGGCCATACAGTATTCCTGTGATCTTTTTAGTCTTGACATTTGTTAAGACCATGTCTTAACAAATCTAACTTATTGACGTTAATTACCATGAAAATGATTGTGTCATAAATCAATACAGCCAGTAATGAACATATTAACGCATGTGTATCGGTCAAACCCGATTTCAGAATAAATGAATTACTCTAAAGAATTTGATTCTAGTATACTATTTACTGTACTTTAGATGAACAGAGTCTAGTGAGCATTACAGGAACATTACGCCTATATATGTAGCCTTTTGAAGGCAGTAAGTTTGTCATTTTACGTTTGACAGTATTACAATACTGTTAAAATCACAATCCTAGTTTGTTCTAAAATCGGGATTGTTCCGTAACATTTTAATTAATATAACAGGGTTGTAGATAAAACTAAAATTTATAAATGTAAATACACAAAAATAAATGTGTTGTTAAAATAATTGTGTTTAATTTATCCAATACGGAATACATTGGAAGGTAAGTAGCGACATCTCTTTGGCTCTATAAACATCGATCATATTTTAAAACCGCGGTAAAGTTTTATTTATACTATTATTATACCTACTACTCCTTGTGGTGCTAAAATATTATTGTATCTTGAAGCAATTAAAACATGATACATCTTGGCTCTCACTTGAGTTAGTATAAACAAACAATCTCGAGATCTAAACTTTAAAAATGTTTGGATAAACAATGTAGAGTTCAGTGATTGTGTTTATAAGCGCGTAACACGTAATAATACTACAGCCACTGGTCTTAACAATACATAATATATGTAAATACAGATATGATGTAATATAGAACACCACGTGACTTGGTGAAAAGTAACTATGTAGGAATGTTACAGTTTATTCTTTTGTTGGATAACTAACATCTATGTTAAAATAATTTATCGATGCATTCCTTTATTATATTTCTGATCATAATCACGTGTACGTATTGCGTAAGTAATGCATAAGATATTTATTATTCAGCTCATATCAAATAATCCAATAAACAAAAATCGGAGTGTGAGGATGAATAATTTTAAAGTTCACGAAATATACTAGACAAATGCTTAAAGCATTCTCGAAGCTGATTTAGATAAAAATTATTCGGTACTTTCACTCATTGAATGATAGATACAGTATTTTTATATCATCATCATCAGGCTATAATAGTCCACTGCTGGATATAGCCCTCCCCCAAAGAGCGCCATAGCGCCCTGTCTTCAGCTTGCCGCATCCAGCATCTGCCTGCAGTCTTTCGTAGATCGTCATCCCACCTGGTCAGAGGGCGTCCTACACTACGTTTGTCGAGTCATTTTTATATATTGTCTCCTTTGTTAAAAAAACTCACTGCACTATCTGATAGTATTACGAATAATGATCTAATTCCTAAAAGCGTTCAAATATACCAAACTCACAACAATGTGATGATTTTAATGTTTTTGATAAACTGATTCATATTTCCAAGTATGTATTCATATTAATCGTAACTTATATAATCAAAATTGTTAAGTGTTATTGTATGACCTCAGAGAGGCTATTCCAGTTACAGTGACCACCGCGCTGTCAGTCTGTCTGTCCTCAATTAAAATATGTTATTATAGTTCGGCACAATGTTATGCAATGATATGCCATGAGCATCCCATGATGTTATCTTAATAGTAGCTAAGCCATGATCATCCAAGCTCCTGTTTTCAAGAGTCTGGGCGTTGTTTCGGACATGTTCTTTGGACTGAACATCAGATACTTTGTTGTCCTGTGGTTCTGACTCATGTATATGGTCAAGGTACTACCCGCAATGGTTTTTAACCTTCACTTGGGAAGAACATCGTTATATATAGGCCTAGTCCATTAAAGTTTTAGCCATCCCTGTTTTGAAACCTGACGTACTAAGTGATACTTGACGTTCTACGTATAATGGATGTATTTTTAATGCTACATTTCAAAATGTAAAACATGACAGTAATTGATGAGGTAAATATTTATCAGACAAGATTGAGATGGAAACGTTATTGGGTACAAATAATCTATACTAATATTATAAAGCTGAACAGTTAGTTTGTTTGGTTGAACGCGCTAATCTCGGAAACTGCTGGTTAGAATTGAAAAATTCTTGTAGTGTTGGAAAGCTCATTTATCATCGAAGGCTTTATAACATCACGCTACGACCAATAGGAGCGAAGCATCAAAGACAATTTTAGTAAAAACGGGGAAAGTTCTCTTATGTGGCACAGATGAAGCGGGTCAGTTTGTCCTTAATACATGTAGAGCCGAGGCAAAAAGTCTGAACATTTTCGTGCTTATCACTGAGGAAAATCTACCTCATAAAATATATAACAGTACATCTTATATGATTTTTGTCTCAACACAGCTCTCAGCAATTTCCATTGATTTTTCAACGGTCTATAAAATAATATTTAATAAAATACGCGTCCCGGGTAGTAGCCAACTCTTTTATTTATGAGTTCACTGAGGACGTTGCCATTTGTGCTATCACCACTTCAAATTTATCTGTTCGTATTCCATGAGCTGTAAAATGATATAAAGGCCCACAATTTTCATATATCATCAATGTAAACGAATAAACACATGTAACCTAATAGAACGTTCCAGAATGTTGGATCTGTAGCATAAATAACTGACAAGGAATGATCTATCAATGGCAAGAGTATTTCTGGTAGTGACGTAATGAGTAAGGTATAACTTGCAGACATATAGTAAATAGTGGGAAACAAATGAAACACATATCTATCGGTATAATATAACACTGAACTACAGCCTGATAAAACACGGTAACAGCGAGTGGTATTGTATATGCGGATTACATTGGAGATAACAAATCGAAGATAATGTGCAAATATCGCTTTGGTTGCTGTAATTTAGAGTTGTACAGGTACTTAGTATTGTGGGACGTTTTTGCGATAAAATGTCTATCAGGGAATTGTCACCAGCTCTCGCAGAAAAGGCGCGCGTAGAATTGAACGAGGATCCAAAGAGGCTGAAGGATGACTTGCAAAGTATTAAAGATTGGATTGCAAAACAGCCTTATCTTTACGCCAGAACAGGTTAGTCATAAAGATATACTCGTATTTTCAATGGAAAATAGTTAAAGTTTCAAAATTACACGTATTTACAATTTCTACTAGTTGCTGAATGCCCGGTATATTATACGATTTTGATCGAAGTATTCAGTAGACACGCTAGTGTTCCTTTGGATTAAACTAGGTTTAATTTATTATACATATTATAAGTTATTTTTAAATTGCACAATTTACTTCGTACTACTTAAATATCTAAACGTGACTTATCACTATTAATAAATTTTGATAAGAAGTGCTATAAAATAGATTATACGTTGTAAGTATTTGCAAGTATCGTAGTTAGATAATTTAATGGCAATTTTCCATAAAATTACTTAATTGAAGCTTCCACATTCCATACAGACAATAATATTTTATGTTTCAAGAAACTTTTCCTTTGTTGGATACGTGATTTTGATGATAGTAAACAGGATTTAGGAACAATATAAACAGACAGCCAATTCTCGCAATAAATTGTCTAATAAACGTAAAATGTTAACTGAAAATCAATTTATGTTCACATTTGACGTTCATTTCAATTTTGAGGAATACCATTTGTAGTGAGACTGCATCGGAACTCTATTAAGAATAGATTTTATTACGAGCTTTGGCCCTGATGTAATTTATAGAGAATTGTAAAAAATTAGTAGGTGGGATAATTAAAACTACAAAGCCCAATTAATGGAATAAGACTATATCCATAAATATTTTGATCACTGTAAGACCTGTGCAGCCAAGTAGAAGAAGAGCCATAGTAGTGGTGACAAAGAACAATACCGAGTGTGGTCACTCGTGAAGTATCAGAAGAACTTAAAATCAAATTATGCACTCGCAGCAAATTTAATCAGAAGTATATAGGAGGAGCTGGGCAAAACAATTGTTTGTGCAAAGTAAAAGACAGACCAGAAAGTATAAGCACCACAAACATGAACATAAGAGGCCTAATTTTAAGTTAGCAGAAATGCCTAAAATCAAGACAATTTTCACTACTTGACACAAGTACAATTATAGCAGTATACGTAAATATTATACAGAAAAGTAGTGGCATCAAATGAGTTTGGTAGTTACTACGTAGATTTTATTGATAGAGAACAAACTTGATTTCAGATGACCAATGGCTGTTAGCATTTCTGCGCGGCAGCAAGTTCAGTTTGGAGAGAACTAAAGAGAAATTGGACTTTTACTATTCGCTCCGGTCTACTGCGCCTGAATTGTACCGCATTAAACACACAGACCCACTTTTTGATGAAATTCTTAGCCTTGGGTAAGTAATTTAGGGCCTAGCTTAGACTCGCTTAAGGGCTTTACAAGCATAGCAACAGGGAACGGAAAGACAAGCTAGATTTGGAACGACTATGTATGGCAATTATCCATTTTTGTGTCAGGCGAGGAACAAGGGTAACAAAGCCAACAGATCTTGCCAGCTTTGGTGTAAGCTACGTTAAAAGATTGGACAATGTGCTAACAGTTCACAGGAAGTCATTGATCATAATAATGAACTGTTAACATTGCCAAAATATATTGTGAGTTATACAACTTTTCGAATGCCGAAGATTGTAAATAGCTGCAAAACTGTTACTAAGTAGAACTCGATGCTCACTGAGCGCCTAGATTTTCGCCTATTATCTTTTATAGTAAGCCATACCATATAATTATATTATTATTCATAATATTTGTCTAGCGGAGACATATATACCCGAATAGGCAAGGTACTTTAGTACTTTTTCTTATCTATGGTACTACATCTGCGCCAACAATTTTTAGGTCTTACGTAGGTTAATGATAAATTTCTAACAGCAAAAACACGGGAATTAAACTGGAGATTCTAAAATCAGACGTAATGGTATACCACGGTACTAACGAGGTAATCCTTATAATTCCTAAATTAAATTTTGAAATTGCTGCTGCCACAAATATCGCTTAAAGAATTATAGTTGCCATGTTATTGTGTTAGTAGATATGTAGCTGAAATTAAAATAACTAGCAGTCGCCTAGTGCTCGAAATTCGACCAAAGTTTGCCTGTAAGATATTACTGATATAATAATATATATTGACATTATTATGTCATATATGTAACCATAGTTACGCGCTTCGACTGCGTGTGTCAAATGCATGGTTGTGTGCGTGTAGTGGTTTTTCATTAATTTAATGTATTTCTCATGCATATTTTATATAAATATTAGCATTCGTCACTTCTTCTCTGTATAAACTATAAGTGTGCGAAATTTCATACTCCTCCGTCCGCCCAATTTTCGTAAAAAGGGATCCAAAGTTTCGCTTCACGTATTAATATATAGATTCTGTCTGTAAAACTCGCTCGCGCTTTATTACGTGAAATGTTATTATAAGTGGCGTAATGTGGTGTGGGTGTCCGCCTAATCCAGCGGAACTATACACATAGGTGAGAGATATAAAAATTATATCTATTTTTGCTATACATATATATGCACACAAAACCAATATAACTTTTATTATACAAAAATGGCTGATGGTGATGACCATAGCCTAGTATCACTTGCAGGTTGTTGACCCTAGGGAATAGGTATTAAAGATAAGATGATTGGAATCCTTCTTTCTTCGAGCCTGGGTCTTTTGAGCGAGGCATGAAGAAGCACCTCGTTAGGTCATCAAAGTAGAGACCTCGACATCGCTTCAGTTGTAATGAAGACGTGATGTAGAGGGCTCTGCTTGTGGGCTTCGGAACTGCTTAACATCAGGTGTAGTGTGGCTAAAATGGCTACACTCCGACGATTGGCAACATTCCTAACTATAATATTATTATAAATGCGAATGTCGGTTTGTTTGTTACGCTTACACGCTTTAACTATTTGACCGATCATCATGAAATTTGGCAAAGACGTTATAAGGAGTACAGAAAAGGACATAGGGGGCAACATAGGACATACCTTTCATCATGAAAAAGTTACTTAAGTAATTTATTGACAAAATGTACTGTAACGCGAGCGAAACGGCGGCAAAAATCTAGTAAGAATAAAAAGGAGAACGACGGCGTCTTTCATTTATTAAACTTACATTATTCATGTTTACAGGGCTGTTATAGTGTTACCCAAATACGGAGGACCAGATGCACCTAGAACCAGTTTGGTACGACCGGGCAAGTATGATCCAAGCAAGTACAACATATTGGATGTGATTGCTGTTTCCAATACGATCATGAAGGTGAATATTTCATTAGCCCCACTCTAAATTTCTTAAGCTGCCTAGTTATATATTATTAGAGCAGCGATAGCTCAGTGGGGAGACCAACAGACTGCAATGCAGAGGGTCTCGGGTTCGAACCCACGTCGCGCACCTCTGACTTTCGGAAGTTACTTATATGACTTTTCAAAATTATGTGCGTATTGATTGACAATTATCGCCTGCTCCGTGCCTCGGAAAGCACGTTAAGCCGTTAGTCCCGGCTGCCATGAACATCTATGGTAGTCGTTATTGGGAGAGTGTCGACACAAAATATCCCACTGGGTCGAAGTGTCACCGGTCTGCACTGACTGGCCCCCACATAAGATAAGATAAGATATATATTATTAGATAAACATCCAGTGTAATACGGTTTATTATATACAGCGAGTAGATACATAAAGGCGAGGTCACATTTAGGGTCGTAAGTATTGGTAATAAATAGCATCGTAAACTAATAAAGCATATTATATTTTTTTAATGGTCATGTAAATCTTTATGGTCCAATATACAGGATTGTAAACACAGTTTGTAATGTCCCTTTTTTATTTTCTCTATTGAGTAGCAGCGCCTCGCCTGCGGCCAGACACAATCGATTTTTAATCATGGCTGGTATTCTACGTTTTGACAAATTAAATTTACATATATTCGACCCAATTCGGTAGTCATGTCAGCCTCATCAAGTCATTTCCCACAGTTAATTCTAAGTAGCTCGTCTATCCGATGAGAAATATACTGCATTTTATTTGTCAGGTTTTAAACGATATATATATATATTTTATTTTACCAGCTATTAAATCTTTTAAAACAGCATACCAATGATTCAGTTGTGGTTAGTACATGTGGTGTCTGTTTTGAGAAGTTTTGTGGAGCAGTTCATTTGAAGCGGTGGCTATCAATGCTCTGCTCTAAATCTGTGAAATATCATGACGTCATCGATTAGTAAGTTAAACAGTAACGACTTGTTTCAGATATTATTATTGGAAGACGACCACGCGATTGTGGCTGGCGCTCAAACTATTCTAGATTTAGAAGGGGTGACGATGGCACACTTTCTACAAATGACGCCAGTAACTATGAAGAAAATGGTTATTATGGGACAGGTGAGACCTGACTAGTTGGAGACAAATGACAAATGACCGCAAATAATAAGATGCATAAAGTATTACATCTTATAATAATTTATTTTCAGGAAGCTTCACCTTTACGTATGAAGGGAACTCATTATCTGAATACACCAGCTGGTTTTGAAACAGTATTTAACGCAATGAAATCTATGCTTAATGATAAAAATAAAAGCAGAGTAAGTACTGCTGTATTAACAACCATATTAAAAGAGTTATAATTAACTGTTTCTCAAACATAATTAATTATTGTTTTATTTCTCTAGCTTTTCGTACACAACAAAAACTATGAAGCAATGTATGAGTACATTCCTAAAGATATCTTACCGAGTGAATACGGTGGAAACGGAGGCAGTACCGATGAAATAACAGGTAACTAAATAATTAGAGCGTTCTTGGAGATGGAAAATCAATCATAAGTAGGTATAGACAGTATCATAGTACTCATAAAAACTGATTAAAATTAAAGTTGAATGAATTAATAAAGGTAATTTAGTTTTGGCTTCATTGTTCTCCTGTCTTTATTTTGTCACTTCCAAACTCACAAACCTTACCTATTATATCATCAAAGAACCACCCCTTTGTCTAAAATTTTAAATATATTTTCTAAAAAAAAAGCTTTAATTATCTTTTAAAATTATCTGCGCATTAAATAGTTAATTATTGCTTGCTTTAACGGTAAAGGAATACATCGTGAGGCCTGCATGCCCTAGAGTTCTCCATAATGTTCTCGAAGATATGCGAAGTTCGTCAACTCACACTAGGCCAGCAGCATGGTGAACGATGGTCTAACCCATCTCACTCTGAGAAGAGGCCCATGCCCAGCAGTGGGACAGATTTATACAGGGCTGATATTATTATTTATTTTTCAGATCATTGGAGGAATAAAGTAAAGGAGTTCAGCTCATGGCTCCAGGATGATGAAAAGTATGGTACTGATGAGACCAAGCGTCCCGGCAAACCCAAGACTTCCGAGGATATGTTCGGAGTAGATGGCTCTTTTAGGCAACTTGAGTTCGATTAAACAACACCAATGTTAACTTATCTACCGACTTTTATACACATTTTTGTAATAATAATATATTTCAATGCTTTGTATTGTGTGTTTTCTATGATAATCTTTGTAAGTAAAAACCTTCTATTCATGATGGTGCTGCTAACAAATAGTATCATCCCAAAACTTTACGTTTTTACGTGGCTTTATTAACGGGTTCTTCAAATTCTTGCCGAACCATTATTACTTATATTTAAGTTCAGATTGCAATTACAAATGCTTTGAATTTTAAAGGTAGTAAAGGATTTAAAGTGTGGCATATTTGTAAATATCTTTGAGAATACTTGAATTAAAAAATGATAATTCGTTATCCAATGACACTCTGTGGCTTTTAAAACATGACTTTTAATGTTGGAAGAGCGTGGTCGCAGATAAGGGTTATGTGAAAACAGTGATACAGTAACATTAAATAATCGTGACCAAATATATAAATATAGTATATGTAATTATAAATCAATAATCGATAGATAGAGACACACACTTGTGTAGCTTAATAGTAGATAGCTAATCAAAGATAATTTTCAAATACCACATTTAGTTGTTATAATTGTAGTGTTTTATAAGCCATTTGTGTTGTGAGACGTCTTTGTGATACAATGTCTGTCAGAGTACTAACTCCTGCTCTTGCGGAAAAGGCGCGAGTGGAATTAAACGAGGATCCAAAAAGACTAAAAGATGATTTGCAAAATATTAAGGACTGGCTCGCTAAACAACCTCATATTAATGCTAGAACAGGTTAGAATTTCAATTCTACTAAATTTCTTCTAACTAGTTAAATAATTCGTGTAACAAACATATTTCTTAATAGGAATAATTCTTATCGCGGGAGAATTTACAACCATTCAAACAATGGACACAAAGAACATCTAGACTCGGAAGAACCATTAGTCGATCACACAAAAGTTTTGTCCCGTGTGGACTTCGAACCCACAATATTCTAAATGTTTCAAAGTTCTATTTTTATTCATTCTTCAGACTAAACTTAATTTAATAATGGTTATATTCTAAAACGAATTAAAAACCTAAAAAACGTCACATTACGTTAGGGGTCGATAGTTTCGTGTTAAACCTATAATTTGTACCTAGTTATTAAATTGTATTAAACACGTACAATGGATTAA
Source organism: Catocala sponsa (assembly GCA_963564715.1). NCBI lineage: Eukaryota > Metazoa > Arthropoda > Insecta > Lepidoptera > Erebidae > Catocala > Catocala sponsa. Next base: position 17,437,344 of record OY751331.1, read on the forward strand.
AGTTATTAATAATGTTTGATAAGATTTCAGTTTCCTTTAGGCCTATCACAAACAATTAAAAACTTGGCGGCCGCCAGACGATAGCGTAATCGAAGATAGCTGACCTCTTTCGTAGTGATTCACTGCAACATATAAAATACTTATGGAAACTAATAACAAGAAACACCTTTTAAATAAGAAAATGTGTTAGATTAGTAGCAATCTGACAGGCTAGTTACACAGAATGTTGTGTTCATTTTAAACCGACAATCTTTCTTGATATTCCGCATTGCAGTTACTGCCTGCAGACGCGCTTACAAATATATCTACAATACACTGGATCATCCTTAAATATTATTCTATATGTAATATAATAATAATAATTGTTTATTAAGTTTAAGTTGACAAAAATATGAATAACAATAGGTCTAAAAAATACTTATAATAGGATACATTACTTTGGACGCCTGTACTAGGTTATATCTGTATCACAGGCAATAATTATGTGCTATTATAGTGAAGAAGAGCATTCTTAACAATATAATAATAATAACAAATATAGATTGTTCTATAATAAGTTACTATTAGTGTACCGGACGGACGAACTCGGGGCTGAGGTTACTATATGATGATGGTTACAAAACAACCGTCGAGTCGCTGACGTCCTGTACACGATGTGTAGACTGTACTATAGTGATGACTGGTTACGATGTCGGAGGCTCTGAAAGGCGTGTTGTTGCGGGTTCGATGTACGGGTCAGGATCAGGACTTTAAATGAATAGAAACAAGCTTCATAGTTCAGCTGGTTGAAGGCTTCTGGCTGGCTCCGTTCGGTTCTTGAGGCTTGAAGATGAGGTTTCTTGAGCACCTGCGGTCGATCGATACTGTACCGCTTAAGCCGTCAACTGTCGATCGACCTCCTAGAAGTCTATGTCAAAATACGAGCATCTGTCGAGACGCCTCTAGGAGGCGTCCGAACGACCTCTAAAAGGCGTCTAAACAGATGCGTATATTTAGCATGTTTAAATTATGACTGATTTATCTAACCTTAACAAAAGGGTATGGCAAAGACATAGGATGGCATAAAATCACATGCTACGTATATTAAACAAATGAATATCATTTATCTAACCTTAACAAAAGGGTATGGCAAAGACAAAGGATGGCATAAAATCACATGCTACGTATATTAAACAAATGAATATCTGTTCCTTGAAGTGACAGTTGCGCAAAGTTGCGGCCATACATTCGAGCGGTTAAGTACCTCTAATCTTTACCGTAACGAGAGCCGGCCAGAAACCTCGGTCAACAAGTTTATCTTTAATTATATATTGTACATATTTCTGCTTATAACTACGGAACTGTACTAGCTAGCGTGATGATACAAAAACTGCCGCGTAGGGCACGATAAGACCTATCTATTGATATCTGTTTTATCTATCGGAAGTTAGGTCTAGATATAGTTATTCTAGATTTTAGGCTAAAAATCTATTTTGCGGTAACATTTATATATAAAAAAGTGTAATAACTTTTTAACTATACTATTTAGGAATATGATTGCTTCAGTATGTTGTAGTGCTTTTAGTAGTGTACAAAATAAAAGACACAAGTGTAACCTTTTATTAAAAACTTAAGACCTAGGAACCCTATCATACCTAACTTGAGGTAAAAATGCATTTTATTGGCAATATTTATGCTTTAAACATGATATTCTTATAAACTATATAAAAGAAACATAATATTATGTTATTTACACTATTTATCTACACTTTTCAAGTCTATATATGACCTAATTCGGCACTATTGTAACGATAAACTTTATTGATACGTCACACTTATGTATTCACACTCACAATAACACGATTCAAGTCAATATTAACGTTGTCGCGAACAATTAGAATGAAAATAATAATACTTATTTATATAATTTTGTATTTAAATATTAGTTGACATATATAATGTTTATGAAATAAACATAGGTTATGTCTAATAATGGGCATCTTAGCTAACCAGTGTGAGGGATGAAAATATAAATAAACGGCGATCTAGGCACCCTCATAATCTACTTTTATGTACCTATATTCAGCTTGTTTTCGGGCTGGACAATCAGTACCGCCCGTTTTGTGATTGCTAGGCTTCTTAAAACGAAACATCTTCCTTCTTTGTACATTCGGTCATCGAATGTCCAGCTTCGGCACAATGTCCACACGTAGGGGTAACCTTTCTGCAGGATTTCGCAGACATACAGATGGCATTTGTAACATCTTGTAACAAGTGTAAAATCTCTCACGGGGCAGGACGTCCAATGTATAAAAAGTCTAGCCTGTGTGACTAAGGCTTTTCTTATGTTAGCCGAAACATAAATAATGTAGTTGCAGGTTGGAGCATCCTTCTTGCTCGATTTGTGGCTTAATTTCATTGAAGACAATAATGATTCCAGATCCATCGATGGAAACTAATCGGCTATATTTTGCTCGAAGAGACAGCAGAATACTTCATTTTTGGACAGAGAAGCGGGTACACCAACTAACACAATCTGTGGTTTACGCTTGACGTGTTCATCAACTGTAAGACCGGACAAAGAAAGTTGGACGGCCTGCTTCACTTGCATCTTATTTAGTTTCTGTGCTGATAATAACCTCCTCCATTTCTAGTTCTGCGAACCCTACGTAGTTGCAGCTTCATTTCCTCCGTACGAATAATTTTCTGTACAAGAGTTTTCGTTTCATCACTAGTCTTTAATACGTCACGGGGATATATTGCCACACAACTAAGATTATTTGGCCGGACGAAACTATTTGATCCCTTCTTAATCATGTCCGCATAAGAAACTTTTTCAGTAGTACAGGCATCCTGGATGGTTCTGTTAGATCGCACTTTTCTTGTAGGGTATCTACTGTGCTAGAAACTTGAAGCGCTTTCTGTTTTAGCGATTGGTACAGGACTGTCAATTGCGAGGTGCTATGGCCAATTTTTCAACACAGGTTTGATATTCTGATCTTCTGGTCCGAATTGAGTTCACTATCCACGGTAATGGAATAAACATAATCTAATTGCTGCTCGATAGATGACATCCATTTCTGGATCTCAGATGTAGACGCGATATCTGATATGATTTAGAGGGAGGCGAAGCCGCGTGACGCGCTAGGCCGCTATTATTACACGGACTACTTTCCATAGTATAATATTATATCATTTCACAAATAAGAGGTCATTGTTAACGAAAATATGCATTAAGTAGGTAACAAAAATGCATCACTCAGCAATGTAACAACTAAAGGAGGTCACAATTTATAAATCGTAATTATTAAATATTGTTTACGAGCACGTCTATCTTTGTCAGCGCTTAGATTTATGCTTAATGCCTAATGGAAGACTATTAAACTGCCACATAGAGGTCTTGAGTTAGATCCCAAAACACGCACCTTTTTAGACATTTCAATGTTATTTATTGTTAAAAATGTTGGTCTATTATAATATATAATATTTCATATAACTAGGCACACGAACACCTATGAAATTTGATATTTTTTGCGTTTCGTTTTCAATACAACACTTATTCATAGACTCTTCGATCACTGTAAGTTTCAATATATTCTAATGGTAACTGATAAGGACATTTTTGCTTGCTTTAAAAGTTTAACAGTATTTTTTTAAAATTTTATTTATTTAGGATCTCCAACAAAGAATATACATTGCAATTTACAAAGAATTTTTCACATAAGTACCTATTATGAATGTGTACTCCTTAAATTATAGGAGACCACAGCATGCAATAAAAGGCAAAATAACAACTAAGATTAAAATTTAAAACAATTTAAACATTTTTGTACACATCATAGTGTGGATTAAAATTGGCCCAAGATGCGATCCTTGCAGAATTCCAGAAGTTGCTACATAGTCACTAGAAGAGAAACATTTGTTACTACTTTAGATGTTCTATTGCCTAAATATGATTTAGGCAATAGAAATTTGAGTAAAACTCTGTCTATGCCAAGATCTCCCAATTTTTCAATCAGGCGGCAATGGTCCACTTTATCGAATGCTTTACTAAAATATATTGCATCTACTGGTATTCGTTTGTCGAGTTATTTAGTTGATGTAAAACATAGTAAATTAGTATTTGTGAATCTGAATTTGACGAATCCGTGTTGGTGTTCAGTAATGTGTTGCTTCAAATACCAACTTAGACGCTTGCTAATTAGTTTTTCGAATACCTTAGTGAACGTAACCAGCATTGATATTGGTCTATAATTCGAGACTGATTTTACTTTTCACGAGATTTAAATATTGGTATGACTAGCGCTTCTTTCCATTCAGTTGGAAATGTCCCTTCATAAATCGATTTATTATAGATAATTGCAAGAGGATTGACGAGCGCGTCTGCGCAGTGTTTTAAAAAAATTGGAGGAATAAGTCACTTCCTGGACCCTTTGTATCATTTAGCGATTTTAGATTTTTATACATTTCTTCACTGTCGCTCCTAGAGTTCTGGTTATTGTAAGAGTGTTTCTAGTTGTGAGACTTACACTACTTGACATATTGAAGACCGCAGCGAAGTTGTCTCTAAACAGGTTACATATTTATTTATTTACTTAATTAGAACGGCCGCAGGCTACTTATACTAATTAAGGACGCAACTATCATACTAACTTTTCACAATATTCCTTACACACTGACAGTATCTTCTTACATTCATCCGCAAACATATCACATTGAGTGTTGTCCATAAGGAGAGCGTTGAGTGTGGCGAGAGACCGAGGTGTTGGCGACTTAGCACGGGCTACTGTGCGACAAGCTGGTAAGGCAAACAGTTTGTGCTTTCTGCCGCGACGGTAATTATCAGGAACAAATATCCTCAATAGCACGTCATGAACTTCTGGTGCCTCAATTATGCCACGAAGGATTTTGCACATAGTTCCGATCTGATCTAACTGCCTTCTTACCTCCAGAGAATTATATCCTAGGTTACCCAACAGGAACTTTGTCGGATATAGAAATGGATAATGGCCATATAAGCGCTTGTAAAGGAATCTCAAGAAAGCCTTTTGAACCTTTTCTAATAGCAACGTATATTTTTTTTCATTTACACCATTCACCGCTCTTCTACCATAATAATGCATTTGTGCTGGATATGTACTACTAGATTTCCTCTTCGCTTTTAAGAATAACCAAAACACATAGGGAATTAAACTATTATAAAAGTTTGTAGACTATCGCGATTTGTACACATACTTAATATAATGCTAGACAAAGGGATAAAGTATTTATAAGGTAATAAATACCTATTGATTGCCCGACGTTTCGACCGACTTGCATCGATCGTGGTCACGGATTGACTGATGGGAGCTCAGCGGCGCCTTCGTGAAGTGCGGCTTTCGGCAACTACCCTCACTTAGTCACTATTATTTATATTCGCACTATAGGTATGTCGACACACAACACTAACGACGTTTTACTATAAAATGCATAAATATATTTATTACAATTGTTCATGCTAACTGGTGGCACGTTTCCTAAGTTACAGAACAGGAATAATAAATACGAAAGGGTTTGCTTAAAAGGAGTATACGTTTTTGTTGTATACCTCTTCTTAATGATAAACTTACATAAAAATATCTAGCGATAACGAGATCTTATTAAGTCTATCACTCATCCGATTAAGTGACACACGTTTATTATAATATTTGTTGAGTACAATTGCTCGTCGTTACCAATTATTTAGTGACAGTATGGGTGAGCCGGCTTGCTCTGGGAAGTTCTGGCGTGTTGCCCTTCTACTTCTTCCATTTCTCTCCTTTCATTTGATATTTATTTCCTTCGTGCTAAGGTTTTTAACTCGAATCAAACCCTTGGTATTGCAAGTGAATATACTCTACGGTAACTCGCTTACCTCTACGCGAGCTGTAAGATAGTTTATCACCATTCTTGTATAAAAAAAATTACAGTTGCATTTTCTATTGGATATTTCCTTATTTAAGGTAAACGTAACCGTGTCCAATTCGAATAACTTTGACATGCCGCAATCAAAGAGTAACAAGCTATCTCTTACAGATGACCAGTGGCTTATAGCTTTCCTTCGTGGCTGCAAATTTAGCTTGGAAAGAACTAAAGAAAAGTTGGACTTCTTCTACTCTCTTCGCTCCACTGCTTCAGACTTGTATCATATTAAGCATACTGATCCTCGATTTGACGAAATTCTTAGCCTAGGGTAGGTAACATTAGTAATTTACTTCGTTAAATCGCAAATTCATGAAGATAGTTTGTGAACAAAGCTGTTGATTTCCTACCATATTTGTTTATGATTGATAAAATTAAATGTATGCCAAAATTATTAATACTAATGTTCGCCGAGTGGTCTTAATTCGACAATATCACTATTGAAAATTCGAGGAAAAGGTACTTATATGAAAGTAACTGTTATTTGCAACTGTGAATATCTTTACTTGCTTGAAGATTCATGAAATATATTCGATATGCGTGGAATATGCACTGAGAGCTGAGAGGATATACCTTTTTTCTCTTTATATGACTTCGCATATCTAAGCAAGTCTTGTCCAGAAAGTACGACAATGCTGCCGCTGTCAAACGTGCAATATATTTTTTAAAATTTGATTTTAACCGCGTCGGTGTTGTTTTTGTTGAACAAAATAAAATACTTGACTTTGGCACTTGGCGTCTTAGAACACAAAGTGCCAGCAATTTAATCAGTTTTAATTATAAGAAAATATTGTATCACAGTATATAAGGATCAGTTTCATAAAGCTTAGACTATGGAAGAAAGTATGATGTGGAGGTGTATAAATAATATTTTTATATTACAGGGCATACCTCGTATTACCCAAGGCAGCAGCACCTGACGCACCAAGAACTTTCCTCATACGGTCAGGTCATTATGACCCTAACAAGTATCATATCTTGGATATTATATCTGTCACCACCGCCGTTATGAAGGTATTTTATTATGATGGATCATGAATAGAAACACCAGAGATAAAAGTATTTTATAAAATTTATAAATATTATCAGAAAAATATCTAGAAAGTAATATATTACTGATTATTGCCTTATGAACGTTATTAAATGCATGTTTTTATTAGTGTATAAACTTCGGTTATTTTGACCGCAACTAACGTTGTATGGTAGAGGTTACCCTCCATAAAAATAAATTAAAGATAGAAAGGCTAGCTGAATCCTAAACAATAAAAGAAATGCGAGTATGAGATTGTTTGTTACGCTTTTACGCCTTAACTACTCAACCGATTATCATGCCATTATCGCATACACGTTGTAGGGTTACAGAAAATGACACAGGATAATTTTCATCCAGAAAAAATGCCCTAGGCTGCCACGATGTATTATCATGAAATACATCGTGGCAGCCTAGGCCCTCCCCTTTCCTATCCAGAACAACGCGTGCTGGGCTCAGATGCCATCCTTACACGGTAGAGTCGATTAGAGCGCGTACCAAAAAGTTTGGGTCCTAATACCTCTGCCGAACGACCAAGGCATGGAATTCTCTGCCAAGGCACGTGTTTCCTTCTTCCTTCAATCCTGGGTCCTTTAAGCGGGGCGTGAAAAAGCACATTCTCAGGCCGTCAAAGTAGGGACCTCAACATCGCCTCGGCTACTATGAGGGCGGTGTGGAGGCCACTGCTCTTAGACCACATGACTGCTTACCATCAGGTGGAGTGTGGTCATTTTGACGAGCACAAGAAAAAAGAAATGTATATTATCTGCGCATTTTATTTTTCATTATGTTTCAATTTGTAATATTACATATTACTGGCTTGTTTTTTCAGATAGTTATGTTAGAGGACGATAATGCCACAGTAGCCGGTACACGGAACATCCTCGATTTAGAAGGTGTGGGAATGGGACACTTTTTACAAATGACTCCGGTCGCTATGAAGAAAATGGTTGCTATGGGGCAGGTGATACTAACGATCTTGTAACTCTGTTTAAACTTATTTTCCTTCGTTTTGAATAAGACAAAAATATTATTGTTATTAATGATGAAGAATAAAAACAACCTAAAAGGTAAAGAAAAAGGCTCACTCATTTCGTTTATGTGCTGTACGATATGTTGACAATACACATGCATGTGTGACATCAAACGGAATCTATCAATGTGCATATCGATTAGTTTAATAACATGCCTCTAACAAACATAATTATTAAAGTTGTACTTACATGCAAATTTTTACCACATTCATGAAGGTAATCACTATGTTCTAGGATGCATCGCCTTTACGCATGAAAGGAAGCCACTACCTAAATACACCGACGGGTTTCGAAACAGTTTTCAACGCGATGAAGAGTCTTCTCAATCAAAAGAACCAAAACAGAGTAAGTATTGCAGTATATTTCAAAAGGATTGGTGCAAATTACAAAACACGGATCTACTTACTGCGTGTCGAACTTCTGTTAAAGACAACAGAAATCCATCGGGACAGTACGTCGGCGCGGAGTGCAGGCAGCTGCAGCAGTTGGGCAAAACAAGTGTTAATAATTTTATTACAATGGATTTACGCCTAGTAACGCCTAATTCGATTCATTATTTAAAATACTCAATTAAGTTTAATAAAGGTTCTGTTAATATTATTTTTATAAATGTTACATATACATATTACATATACATACGTTTCGGTTGCTTCTCCCCGTGACCATGGCTGCTGAAAAACAACAGAAACGTCGGGGAAAGTGTAAACATAAATATAAATAGTATAATAGTATAGTAATAGTATAAATAGTTTTAATAGGTTTAATAATTTAATTAGCTTAAAAATTAGTAAAGTTAGTAATAGTAGTGTAACAGTTTTCAAAATTTTGTAATAAAGTGCCAAATAAACAACGTGATAAAATCCGTATATAGTAGTTTAATAACTTCTGAGAAATTTACTGAGTACGACGTTATATGTCTTTTTGTAAGAATAAGGCAAATAGATATAGAATATACCTAGAGTCTTCAATCTAGCTAGCATGTTCGGTGCTATGTATTGCACATTGTTTATGTTTTCAAACATATTTAAACTACTTTATTTTTCTAGCTCTTCGTTCACAATAAGGACTATGAAGCTTTGTACGAGCACATTCCAAAAGATATTTTACCTGTTGAATATGGTGGCAATGGTGGTACTATAGAAGAAATTACAGGTAATAGAAGATTTTTTATTATGCCTATTAGTGTAAGTTAAGTGTACTTAATAATTATATATATAATTCAACCGCCATTTAACAATGATTAGTTGTAACTAATCGAGTGGCATTATCGCAGGGTTAACTAATCAGTAGCTTGTGAATGCTAATTCGCGGACAAATGATTTCAATAAAAATTACTGAAATGCTTTAGATTTAACCTAAATTTATTCTTATTAATGTTCAACACAGTCCACAACTACATAGAAAATAATATAATTGGGGTGTTTGAGGTTGTGCGTTATATCTGTGACATGTTATATATATATAATATAGAAAGCAGACGATCTTAGATATTGCAGCGAATCTACATGAAAACTGTTTCGTCGAAGTTGTTTCACAATGTTATATACAGACAACATAGTAAAGTTTCCTTTTCCTTTCCTTTTGAACTTTAATGTTGTGTCCAGCTGTTCTTTTGGTACATGAATTTAAACTAAAATTTAGTGAATTATATGATTTTTATTGATGTATTATTAGATGAATGTCCCTGTATTATTAATGTATTATCATAAAATGTTAAGTAATTTCAGGTTATAATTTTGCGAAATCTGGTTTCCAAACTTTCTACCGGGTGCCGAATTTAGCTAGGCCTACTAATAAAAAAGTTGTTTTATTTTGTTTTTATTTTATTGTGTTTTAAGACTATTGGAGGAACAAAGTAAAGGAATACAGTTCATGGCTAGAAGAGGACCAGCGATACAAAACAGATGAATCGAAGCGTCCCGGCAAGCCGAGGACCACGGAGGATATGTTTGGCCTGGAGGGTTCTTTTAGACAACTTAATTTCGACTAGATTATCTTGTATTTTAATAAATAAATGCTTGTATTCAATAAGTTGTTTTATTTCTTGTACTATTACTTAATTAAGCCTAGTCGCATCGCTAATTTCCTATTTATACGAAAACAGTGTACCTACCACTGTTTTCAAATAAACTTTATCTGCGACTTACAACATTTTTTTTTCTGGCGGCCAGGCACAGTAGGTTTTAAATTATGTCTGGCATTCCAATTGACATTAAATAATTGTGAATGAATAAATCAATAATTGATAGAACGCGGTAACAGCGTATGATTCGTGTTTGTGGACTAATAGTAGATAACAAATCTAAGATAATTTTCAAATACCACTTTGGTTGTTATAATTGTAGAGTTTTACAAGAGAGAATTTTATGTGAGACTTGTGACATAATGTCTATCAGAGCACTCTTACGGAAAAGGCGCGATTGGAATTAAATGAGGATCCAAAAAGACTAAAAGATGCTTTGCTAAATATTAAGGACTGGCTCGCTAAACAACCTCATATTAATGCTAGAACAGGTTAGAATTGCAATTCTACTAAGTTTTAATAAGTCAAAAATAGTTTAAGGAACTATAAAATATAAATTTCTTATAGTATTTTTATTGATTGTGTAGAACAGAATTGGTCGCTTTCGCAGACTTTAAACCAGAGTCTATTGTTTCCATGACATCGATTGACTTCTTTGTATGCCATTAGTTTTATTTTTATTCTTCCTTCAGACTAGACTTAATTTAAAAGATTACAGTGAGTAAAGTTTCTACGAACATAATATGTTATAATCGAAAACGGAACAGAAACCTGAGAAATGTCATACAACATCACAGGTCGATACTTTCGTGTTAAACCTATCATCTGTACCTAGTTATTGAATTATATTAAATATATGTATAATAGATTAACGTTATTAATAAATGTTTGAAAAGATTAGAGTATTCTTTCTATCATAAACAATTAGAAAATTTGCGGCCACCAGACGATAGCGTAACCGAAGATAGATGACCTATTTCGTACTGATACACAGCAACGTATAAAATATTTATGATACCCAGTAACACCAAACACCACCGGATCGATGCGATCACGCGCATGTTTTACACTTACCTCTTAAATAATGAGATATGTTAGATTTTTAAGAGTCTGTCAGGCTAATTACACAGTATGTTGTATTATTTTTAAACCGACAAACCAGTTGCTGTCTGTGGATTCGCTTGCAAATATATCTACAAGGCACTCTAAGACAAGGATAATCCTTAAATATTTTCTGTAAGTAATGCCTTATGGAAGACTGTTGAACTGCCACGTAGAACACACACACACACAAAGGTGATGATCCCAAAACTTTACAAAGTTATGTATTATTAAATAGTTAATCATCGCTTGCTTTTATGGTGATGGAAAATAACATGAGTAAACCTGATTTCTGGGAGTTTTTCATAATGTTCTCGAAGTTATATGAAGTCTGCCAACCCTACCGGGCTATCATGTCGTATTATAGCCTAACTCTTCTCGCTCTGAGAACAGGCCCGTGCCCAGCAGTGGGACATTTAATATATAGGGCTGATGTAGCAAAATTACTATGTTTTATAAGCACTCTTAACTTTCTGTCGCCGGAAATCATGGTCATGTAAATTTGTGTCATGAAATGTCATGTAAAATCAGACAAATAAATTCCTATAAATGTAATAACATTTACTATAATAGTATATAATATTATATTATAATATTGTATAATAAGAGGATCTGATATTATTGTTTTATCAATATTATCGAACCAATTAATATCGGTTGGTACATAATTACCGCGTGCAATATAGGCTGTATATCGTTATTATCACTTATTCTAAACGATTTCCTTTGTGATATGATAGTACTTCAGGCGTTATTTCGGTTAGAGTATCTATCTATACCTATAGGTATATCTTAACAGAGAGTGGTCATCCATGTGAGAGATATTATAATGCACTGTAATGTGGGTAATCACAAGTGGGTTCTCTATTCCCTAACTCTCGTAGTTCGATAGGATAGTAAGCCGTTACGGCCGGGGAGAGATCAGGTGCAGGACCAACAGATCGGATTATAGCGGCTACTGATTTTCTAATTAAATATGATAGGCCTAAACCTGTAAACATTAATTAAAAATGTTAATCTAATATAATATATATTGTATATAACTAGGCATAAGAATAACTATGAAATATAATATTTTTTGGCTTGTGTTTCATTTTTTAATACAGCAATTATTCTTAGACTCTTCGATCACTGTAAGTTTCAGTATATTCTAATGGTAACTGAGGAGGACATCTTTGGTTTTAAAAGTTGTACAGTAATATAAACATAGGGAACTAAACTATTATAGTTTAAGGGTTTTGCAGGTATTAAAGTAGAATGATACGTGTCAGGTGCAGATACACCTGATTGGTACCATTCATAAGATTGATGTTAAAAAATATTTGCATTGTCTATTGAATATTATAGTATTTAAGGTATACGAAACATTGTTGCAGTTCAAATAATTATGACAAGTCGCCCTCAAAAGTTAGCAACGTGTCTCTTACAGATGACCAGTTGCTTCTAGCTTTCCTTCGTGGCTGCAAATTTAGCTTGGAGAGGACTAAAGAAAAGTTGAATTTCTTCTACTCTCTTCGCTCCACTGCTTCAGACTTGTATCGTATTAAGCATACTGATCTTTTTGTCGAAATTCTTAGACTAGGGTAGGTAACATTAGTAATCTATTTCGTTAAATCTCAAATTCATGAAGATAGTTTAGAACAAGTCTGTTGACTCCCTAACATACTTGTTTGAGATTGATAAAAAAATATATATCATTTATTATTTGAACTATGGCTTAACCCTTCTCACACTGAGAAGAGGCACGTGCCCAGCAGCGGGACAGTTTAATACAGGGCTGATATTATTATTATTCATTATTAATACTAATATTTACCAAGTGGTTTAACTTCAACCATAATCATTATTGAAAATTTGAGGGAAATGTATATGAATATATCTTTTAATATACTATAGCATATTTTGCTGATATCCATCTCTGGTATGTTTACTCACGACCCTTCATAATAAAATACGATTATAATGGCGCTGGTGACAGATACAATATCCATCATATGGTACTTGTTAGGGTCATAATGACCTGTCCGCATGAGAAAAGTTCTTGGTACATCAGGCGTTGCTGCCTTGGGGAACACGAGGTATGCCCTGTAATGTAATAAATATATAACTACACATCATACTTTCTATAATCCTAATATTCCTTACAAAACAGACCCTTTAATCGGTATTATATAGTAATGCGGACACTCTTGCACATTTACCAAAGCTAAACAAAACCTCCGCCCCCGCCCCTCCCTACCACACCCCGCAGTCTCTCGAATTTGCACCCCCGCCCGTTATTTTCTTATCAAAGGTCATTAGCCTCGGTAGCGCGGCGCGCTAGACTGTGTGCGATACGCGCAGTGTCCACACATCTCTGACTTTTCGAAGTCATGTGCGTATTTAATAGTTAATTATCGCTTGCTTTAATGGTGAAGGAAAACATCGTGAGGAAACCTGCATATCTGAGAGTTCTCCATAATGTTCTCGAAGATATTATTATGTGAAGTCTGCCAACCCGCACTAGGTCAGCGTGGTGGATTATGGCCTAACCCTTCTCACACTGAGAAGAGGCCCGTGCCCAGCAGTGGGACAGTCTAATACGGGGCTGATATTATTTATATTATTTTCTTTGCTGGTTACACAGATTTTATTTTATAAATTTTTTAAACGTTACGTCTGACCATAAATTATCATGACCTTAAGTACGTACAATGTTTAACCTGTCACACTGTATATATACTTATACATATTTAATATCACGCCTTCCTATTCCTGAGGAGACTGGTAGATGTATTACGCTTATAATATATTAGTGGAACTCTGGTATATCTTGACTAGTATTAACTATTGTTCAGGTACCGTTTTTGACTTTGGCAAACGTCACTGCAAAGTTATTAAACAAATAATATTAACTGGTTTCAAAAACATTGATAAGCAAAATATAATAATTATCCTTTTAGTTTTAACTAGGCTCTAAATAGGATCTAGCAAATACAGAATCGGTGCCATGGACTACAATAATCTTTGTTGGCTGTTTGTTTGGTACTGACTCCAACATAATTTAATTCGATTTATAACTTAGTTAGGACTTAAAGAATATTGGTATTTTATATTTTTGTTTATTTCTTATAAATGGTATTTAAAGTTGTTTTATCAATAAACATCGTCTTTAAATTGTTATTGCTTTAGTAGTGTTATTGTCGAGTGTTATGCTTATTACGAGGAAACAATAGAATTATAATCGCTGTAATATCGCTTATCTTTTTATATGTAAGGGTAAATTAATGATAATAGACGGTTAGTTCCTACTATATTTAAATATTTTTATGTTATTTGTATTCTATCACATACACACAACACCATCTAGCCCAAACTTAGCAGAGCTTGTACTATGGGTACTATAGACAATGGATAAACATACATACATATATGCTTTTTTAGTTAAAACATACATATTATACATAGAAAGACCAAGACTAATATCCAGGGCCATGAATACAAATGTTTGTCTTGGGCGGGAATCGAACTCGCGACATCAGGCGTGGCAGTCGGTTACACTAACCACTACGCCATCGAGGCCGCCAATTGTATAGATTATAAAAATATTTGTCATATTTTATTTGCTTTTCGTACAAGATTCTGATTTGCATTTATTTACGTAGGTATGCCTTTATACTTACTGCTTCATTTGATTAACAGAAAACAAAAAACAACGAATAAAATAATAACTAACAAATACCAACCCGTGTGTCGCGAACCTTACATAAAATCAACACGTATGCAATGGATAATACCTATTTGATGTGATGGCACGACCCACGCACTTTACACACCTTATCTATATATTATATAGAATAATCTTATTAACCCTATATAATATTTTTAGTACTTATGTATTAACTGATGCTATAATATTTTAATTTCTTTGTTATTTACTATCTGAAAACGATTATTAAAAGTATGGATGGATATTAAATAAATGTAAATCAGTATAATTCATTTTACCATAATTATTCCCAAACACGCTGTACATCTGTTATACGGCCGTATTTTATGAACCGTAGTTTTATTACTAGTACTATAACTATCAGTAAATCCGGAGATGTACTTAAATTATTTAAATGTATAAATATATTTTAATTACAGTATGTGTTAAGCACTAAGTACATATATTGATTTGATGGTCAAATTAATGATTACTAAATAGTAATAATAATAAAGAAAACTAAATGTAAATGGATCTGGATAAGTATCTATTTATCCAGATCCATTTACATTTAGTCTTTTGAGCCTTTTCATTTACAATTTTAGAGAGACAGTTTGTTTACAGCCTTATAACCTGACGGCTAATAAGTTAGAAGCCAACGTGCTGTTTAAAACATTTACACTAGATTATCTACTAACTAAACGACATGACAGTGATCTAGAACGTACGGATATTTCGTACTTTATTCTAATCTTAAGTAAAACGATTAGGATGTATACTCTCATAAGGTAAAAGATCTTCTCAGCTGGTACGGCAAAGAAATTTGAATATTTTTCACAGGTCTTACGGCACATACTATTCAATAAAAAACAACAATGACAGGTTGAATAATATTTTTTTTTGTCTCCATAAGCGTTTGTTGTCAATTGTCATCGTTTAAAGTAAAACATATAAATTACTGGTTGCGTGGCGCAACATTAGTTGATAGAATTCAGTTGTTAAGAAATCCGTTGTAGCAGCTTGAAGTTTAGAACTACGCCCGGTAAAGATCAAGGCTTGCCTTATATAAAATGGTATCTAAGGTTGTGGAAACGTGGATGCGATAGACCTCTGCCTTCCCTTTCGGTAATGTTTCCGCAGCACTTGTAACGCTCTTCAGTACCATCGACAGCAGAACTTATCAACTACCAGATAGAAGCAGTGTGGTGTAGGGACTCTACACAGACCAAGATAAGATATACGACAGGAGATGACATTCTTCAATCTTGAATCGTGCAAGGGAAGTTTACACAGAGAGTTACTATATCTTATCTTATCTTATGTGGGAGCCAGTCAGTGCAGACTGGCGACACTTCGACCCAGTGGGGTCTTTTGTGTTGACACTCTCCTAATAACGACTGCCATAGATGTTCATGGCAGCCGGGACCAACGACTTAACGTGCTTTCTGAGGCACGGAGCAGGCGATAATTGTCAATCAATACGCACATAATTTCGAAAAGTCATATAACTTCCGAAAGTCAGAGGTGCGCGACGTGGGTTCGAACCCGAGACCCTCTGCATTGCAGTCTATTGGTCTCCCCACTGAGCTATGGTTGCTCGAGAGTTACTATAACGTATATACAAGTTCCTGACATCAACCGCCAGGCACGATCACCCAGCTTGGTTATATCACACCACGTTCACCACAAGGTATATTGTAATAACCTTCTTACATACTACGTTATGTAGCCATAAAAAAATGTAGATATGTAAGATTATATATAGGCGTAAAAATATTTAGGTATGTAAAACTAGCTAAAGACAATAAACAAACGTCTATTAACAATTAGGTAAGCAATTAACGGTACTGATACATACTAAAGTCTGAAACCTTCACAGCATTTAGTATTTACATGCTCTCAAGGCTGAATTCGTCAGACGATAAAAACACGGTGTCTACTTGACTGACTAGTAATCAATATTAACCTATAGCCGTGTCTATACGGAGTTAATACTTATTGTTATACAGTACCTCATAAATGATGGTAGTGACCAGTAACGAGAGCTGTGATATCACTGGTTCATATTGGCAAGTTGGAGGTGTCATAACGCGATAGTGATAAGATCCGTTCTTTATCAGTTAGTCGATACACAGCCGGTGCAGACGAACGATAGGCACGTACGTACTGTTTATTACTGTACTTATTATTTTTGTTAGTTCTTATGTTGTATTTCTGAATGAACTAAATTTTTTTGTTTGTTTTGTCTAATTGGTTCACGTCAGAGTACATGAATTTGAGAGGTATACATTTCTTGTTTATACATTATTAAAAAATAATTTTATGTAGTTACTAGCTTTCGCTTGTGGTTTTATCCGCGTGGTATGGCACCAAAATATTGACAATGTTGCTCAAGATAAGTGTAGTTTTCCATTAGTGAAAGATTTATCAGGATCGGTTTAGTACTTCCAGAGATAACTCTTTACAAATAAACATACCATTTTCTAATCTTTTTATAATGTGAGTATTAATTTAAATACCGGCAATCTATATAAATTAGTCTGGTCTATCGCTTTTTGTATTAAAACAAATGGCTATAAAACAAACAACATAGATCTTAAGAATCTCTAGAAATACTATTTACTGTAGGAATATTACACAAGGCTAATTGGCTATTATTTGCTAGAGTATGTTAAACGATGACACCTGTAGTTTTTTTACATTTATTCTTATGTGAACATTTTTATATTATAGATAAATTACTCATATCTTTTCATACAGCCAATAAAATATGTTATTTTTGTTTACAGTTCTTATTAAAAATGGTTCGAGAGTTGACACCAGACTTGGCTAAAATAGCTAAAGATGAGTTAAATGAAAATCCGAAAACAGTGGCGAGTGATTTGCAACATCTAAAGGAATGGATTGCGAAGCAGCCTCATTTGAAAGCGAGAACAGGTATACAAACGCAATATTATAACAATACTAGCTGACCTGGCAAACTTTGTTCTGCCATATAAATTATTTCTTCACCTAGCGATATGAAATATACTTTACGACCTATTCTAATAACTACCACATATGCATAAAAATTTCATAGAAATCGGTCGAGCCGTTTCGGGGAAGAACGACCACAAACACCGGGATACGAATTTTTTATATATACCTATATATAGATTAACTTAACAATTGTTGGCATGCCAGACACAATTAAAAACCTATTGTGTAACTGTATATATTAGGTTATCCTTAAAACATACTCGTTGTCATAATAATAAACTGTGCAATTTGTGTCTCGACCTGACCAGTATTGAACTAAAATAAAATATAAAATCGTTTATTGGACACAAGAATTACATACAATGGTCTTAAGGTAAATACAATTCGTTTACAAGTTTTTTTAGGATAGGTACTGAAATTAAAAACCCAAACTAGGCAAGTTGCCTGTATCTTGGGAAACAGTGTTCAGTCGTGCAAGACGCAACTACATTAGTTAAGTGATCAGTTTTCCTTATTTTTGTTTGTTTAGATCCATGTTTGATATTTAAAGTTATAGTTATGTATTGTTACTTTTATAAGGCATCATATATTTGGTCTTCACTTGTCTAGCTGTATTTCCTTAGGTAACAAATGAAGTGCAAATTTCCAACTAAATCAATATTTTACTGTAAACAATGTCAACCTTTATCTACACATTATCAATTATACTGCTTATGAACAACTCTCTTAAAATATTTATCAAATTTGCCATTTAAAGATAAGTCGATTCCATCGAAATTCTATGAAATTTATATGTTCAAATGGAAAATAATCCTAAATAATAATAGCCTGCAAATATGTACATATCTACACATTATTAGGTTAAAGATTTTCGGTTCTCGAGTACCTACACTGTTTTTGCTTGTTTTGTGATTCTGGCTTGTTGAATTATTACTTATTCGTGGACTTACCCAGGCCTGGCCTGGTCTTAACTGGTCGTTTTCTTATGTCCAATCCATGCATAATTCTAGCTCATTTGCCATTTGTTGTGAAATTACAACCGCCATATACAATTGCTTAATACATAGATAGTAGTATAAAATACACCAATCCTTATCCTTATCTTTACTAATATTATAAATTCGAAAGTAACTCTGTCTGTCTATCTGTCTGTTTGTTACCTTTTCACGGCTAAACCACTCAACCGATTTAGATGAAATTTGGTACAGATATAGTTTAAAACCTGGGAAAGGGCATAGGCTGCTTTTTATTGATGTAGGTACCATGCGGGCGGAGCCGCGCGCAAAAACTAGTTTAATATAATATCGTAAAACAAGATTATCGTATTGTAGAGATATGGTGTTTATGACAAAGTTTTCATACATAGCAATAATTGAAAGGCAACATCAATAATAAGCGACAAATTCCATTGTTATTAAACTACTTTATACTTACCGATTTTAATTATTATCACTTTAAAAATTCTTCTTCTTCTTTTCGTGTGGTTAGTGGTCAACCTGTTGTCAAGAGTTATTCAAGCCGCCCGTAGACCTCTGACATGGCTTAACGACTGCTGTCAATTTGACAACAACCAGGACCGACTTTCTACCTGCCCCCAGAAGCACGGAGACGCTCAGATGAAATATCACTAAGCGGTCACCTATCTATAGACTGATCACACCCAACGTTGCTTAACCTCGCTAATCGTTTACCGATCAGTGAGTGCAACTGGCTATTATGAGCGCCTCACTTTAAAAATTACCTGCCTGGAAAACCGTGTATGTAGTTAAATTTGAATGTAATACTAACAACAGGTTCAAAAAGTTTTTATCACAGCCCCAAATATCGTTAGTTCTACAAAATTGTATTTAATTTCATATATGTTTGATAATTGATTGTTATATTGTGTTTTGGTTTTGCTTTTTCATTTTATAATCTTACAACTCGGATAATAACTGGTAGATATCATGATGACTATTCACTAACTCTTTGACGACGGCTGTTCTACGATGACAAGTATGTATCTTTTATACATATATTTTATTTAAATGTTTATTATATAAGAATATCATCAACTTATACCTAAAATATTATAAAACAGAAATAAAAAAGAATTTCGTCATAGAATTCCTCCGCATCATATTACATATATGTGTTTATGTATTGACACGATATGACTATATTAATAAAGAATCGCTTTACCCTTAAGAAATAAACGACTAGATTTTGCCCGCGGCTTCGCTCGCGTAAATGGAGGTTAGGTTAGATTAGTAACAAAACTCTTTTCTGGATGAAAGGTATGTCCTATGTCCTCTTCTGTTTCCCCGGTCGAGTAGTTAAGTCGTGAAAGCGTAACAAACAAACAAACTATCTCACATTTGCATTTAGAATATTAGTTAGGAAGTTAGGATTCCTCCGATGTCACTGCCTTTTATTACGTCGACATAAAACCTTAAATGGCGACATGTGTGTATAATACATCTCTGCCTATGCCTTCAGGGACATAGGCTTTAGACTATGTATATATGTGTATACATACATAGTCTGGCATGTAGGCTTAAGTATCAGCTGCCAAACAATCGGAATTAAGGGCACCCAAAGCTGTTCTACCTTTTTTTGACGTGGGGAAATGCTCCGGATGCGTCCTTCGCCACAAGGGGAGGCGAGCGGGGTTATGACGGGCTGTTCCGAGACTTCGGACCTACCGACTAAAACCACCGCTGGTTTGTATGAACTGAAACTACATCAGCGACCAAAGCAGCCACGAATCATTAGGGTAACGAACTGTAAGTTATATTCTTTTCACAATCAATTTGTAATCTTTGATAAGAATATAGGTCTACGATAATGGTATCTGTGTGTATTTCCAGGTATTATCTATGACTTAAGTGCAGCAGTAAGTCCTGAGTAGCCAACTAAAATAATCATAAATGGTAGTTCTCATTGTTTTTGTTCTATCGCTTTGTTTATTGTTGTGAATATGTGGCTAGTTACGGTTATCAAATTTGAATCTTGATGATATATGAGTGTCTTTGTTATAAATATTAATTATATTTCTTTTTATGCTACTATGGTGGCAAACAAACATACGGCCCACCTGATGGTAAGTGGTCACCGTGGCCTATGGACGCCTGCAACACCAGAGGCAACACTTGCGCATTGCCGACCCTTTAGGAATAAAAGGAAGTGGGAAGGAAAAGGAGCGGGAAGGGGAAGGGTGATTGGGCCTCCTCTTTTGTATATCTTTTACGTACGCTTGATGTAAATGAAAATGATTTTAGAGTTATCTTATATTACAACATTGTTCAACAACTGCGTACTTTGTTGGTGCAATGGTAGAGTATGTACTACTGAGCACGAGGTCACAGGTTCGATTCCTGGCAAAGGCAAAGTGTTATTGAGGCTTTTGTGAAGGACTACTCGGTAGTAGCACGGACCCTGAATCAGTGCTGGTAAACGGCGATAAGGATTGCGATACGTATTAACGTTGGACCTAAAAACATGGCTGGGGAAATGTGGATGTATTACTTACAACCCTTGCCTACAGTTCTATATATAGTACAGTAGTATAGTACTATTTCAGTTATATAGACGTGAGACCATGTAGTATGTATGTATGCATGTCGTGTCAAGGGTCGTATTTGCTCAACATTTCCAACAAGTAGTTTTCAAGTATTCTTAAATAGCTGTTTATATACATCTTAGAATTATTTTCAGCATCAATAATAATATATATAATATTCTATCACATACACACAACACCATCGAACCAAATCGCCCAAACGAAGCAGAGCTTAATAAAGAGTTATTGGTGCCAATTCTGTTGTCACAAAATTCTCTAAGCTTAACTAAAAATCACTAAAATTTAGTTTAGTCCTCTCAAATGACATTTCGTATTCTGAAATCGTTAAAAGTGACAGGACTAAAAAACATTTCAGTGATTTTTAGTTAAGCTTAGAGAATTTTGTGACAACAGAATTGGCACCAATAGGTCTCTTTGAAGTGTCCAAAATAAATCTAACTTTATTAATAGCTACTGTACTAGTTATATATTGACTATAAAACAAACGTGTAAATGTCCAGACACCAATTCTCGTAATAAAATTTAAATAGAGATCTTATCTAATTTTAGTTTCATAAATTTTGTAATGGTCATTCTCTTAAATAAAAATAAAAAAGATGCCATGCAATATGAACATAAATAGTGTGTCGTTTCAAACTTGTAATTTTTTTTTTTATCTATTATTTAATCTATACATCATAAAAATATGTATTTTAATTGTATTATTTGTTAACAGATGACCAGTGGCTAATTGCATTGTTAAGAGGTTGCAAGTACAGCTTAGAAAGAGTAAAAAAGAAGCTCGATTTATATTACACGTTGCGAACCACCGCTCCTGAAATTACCTTGAGGATTAAACCCACCGATTCCAAGTTTATAGATTTCTTTCGGATTGGGTGAGTATTTTGTTTTACAAACATACTATATGTTTTACAAAAGTTTATCGTTGGGATAACAATGGCATATATCATAGAATAAATAAGTCAACTGTCAATAAACTGTCGGCGGGACGTAAGTGCCAAGTGTTTTAATCTGTCAAGACTTAGAATACCAGATATAATTAAAAATCTATTGTATCTAGCCACCGGTGTGCCGCTGCGACTCAATAGGTTAATGAATGAGGAGGCAAAGCAGAAGACGATTTGTCGTATCTGTGATAGAAATTATTCTAGAGCTGTTATGTCAAGGGTATCCTCGGTTTGTCTTGCTTTTGAATCTGTCTGGTTGTATTCGTATTGTAGCCATACTGTACCATGCTGTTTGACACCCATCGTCGCTTCTACTGCTTCGTATGTATAACTGAGTGTCGTGAGACATGAGCGAAATTGTAGGTAGAGCAGCTTTACTGCACTGAGAAAACTGCATGATTTTACTGAGTAAGCGACGTAGCTGGATTGTATTAGTGTTTTACTCGTTCTGTACATGTTATTGGAATATTCATCGCCCCTACCATTACGTATATCTTATGTGAGCATCGAAAGACCTGACAAGTTGTAGGCAATGCGGCAGATTAACTGCATTGAAAGTGATTGCTAAATCACTTTTTAGGGTAAGCGAAGTATCCGAATTGTGTTCGTGTTTTACTCGTCCTGTAGCATGCTATTGGATTATCTACCCATCGTCGCCTCTACCGCTACATACGTAGACCTTAGGTAAGCATCGTAAGACTCGACAAGCTGTAGGCAGTGCGACAGATTTAGTGCATTAACGAAACGGTAGTTATGGTAATGTGTGATAAATTGAAGTGGTGCTCAGGTAAACATATACTTTACACTCAATACAAGAGGCTTATTATGGCTTTTTGAAGTGTTCAACTCAATAAAGATATAAAAAAGTTTACTAGCTGCCGTTATTTTTTTATAAAGATTTTGTTTCTCTTAAATAAATCCCAAGAGTAATGTAACATAAACGCACATAACTCGACGAAAACAATAGTTTTGTCTCTTTCGATGTTCTAATTTGTTATAAACATTACATATTATGTAATAACGCTAGTATGTACGTTGACGACACAGAAAGCGCTAAAATGGTGGTGTTGAATTTAAGCTAACTTTATTGCAAAACATAGTATTTATATTTTAAGACAAATATATTTTTAGTGTATGAAACAATGTGAACAATTAATAAAAATATAAATAATACACATGTATATTCCATATACCTTACAACATGCAGAAATCAGAAATGTTTAATTTTTCATTCATATAACACTTATGAATAAAAAAGTTTGACAAACTTACATTTATGAATATATATTTACATTTAAATGCCCGTTGTCATGTTCAGCAATGCAAGGCTTAGAGCCTATAAGAAAATAGAAAAGAAAGTCACGAAACTTTTCAGGTACGTTTACAATATTATTTATTTTATAAATCAAATCTTTAAGGAGCTTGTTTACTTATCTTTTAGAACCTGCTTAGTTCTGCCGAAGGCGAAGAATGACTTGTGTCCTCGTGTGCTATTGATCAGGGCTGGTGCATACAACCCCGCGACGCACCACGTGGCTGACGTGTTATGCATGCTCCACTATCTAGTACAGGTATTAATTTTTATTTTTCTTAGGGTTTTTGTCCAACGTAACATGCCAGTCTCAGCGTTTTTGTATCAGGATAAAATAAAAAGAGTAACTGCTAAAATTTATTTGACAAAACTTATCCGTACCAGCATTTATTAGCATTATTGTTTACGTTTCTTTGTATAGGAATTTATTTATTTAGGAGATTGGACAGCCAGTAATTATTACATTAATAATTATTCTAACAAAAGAAATACTAATGCTAACACTTAATGTATAAGTGTTTGAGGTGTCACATCATGCACCATTAAAGTATTTTGACGGTAGCACTTAATCACTAAGACACTGCATAATTTGAAACAAAAATAAACTTAAAATATATGCAATTAACTGTAATCAATTTATTTTAAAACGCTTGTACCAAAACTATAATAAAATGTATATAAATATAACCTTATTACAGTACCTATACAATATTTCGTTTTGCATGACGTTTATTAAGTTATATTGTTCTTGACGCTCTACATTCAAGAGAAATCTAGACAAATCCAAGAATACCGAATCTCTTGAATTCGTAATGAGGGTACAAACTATGTGACATTAGTGATATTCAAGAGTGTGGTCTGGTAAAAGTAAAAAAGTAAAAAGTAGATTGTCTTCTTCCCAAGTTTCAAGTTAACCTAAGAGTAAATTTAATATACGCTTAGCCACGAAAACGTATCAAACAGCTAAAAATGCAGATATACTTTTTACCCGACTACGGCGAAGCCAAGTTTGGGTATGTGTTTGTATGTAACCTAACTAAACCGATTTTAATGAATGAGGTATCAATATATTCGTTATAATGGCCCGACTGACATAGGCCATATAAATTTTAATTTCGTCCTTTTTAGACCCCTTTTATTACGTAGTCGGGTTATAGTTTTTAAACTTTTATAATACTTATGATTCTATACCTAGTACTGTTTTTAACTTTTTATGTTATATGCGTATTAAATAGCTAATCACTAGCTTGTTCAGTTTCTTATAGCTTTCCATAATATATATTTCATAATTTCCTATAGTGCCTTTTTCTGAGAAGAGGTCTATACCCAGTGGGACAGCTGAGAAACAAGGCTGATTGATATAAATAACACATGGATAAAAGTTACAAAATAGTTCCACTGTAGGCGAATCTACATTTGTTTTTAGAATCAAATTGTCCCGCAATGCGGAAAAACAACGAATTTTCAGAGTAGCGCTGATGACGTCATTCGGGTTGGCGCGTTCGATGTTCATGTATTTCTGTCCTACTTACTCTTACAGACCTATTTCTTACCATTGATTTGCCACAGGTGTCAATCATGGTAAAAGATTTTGGCGCGTTAATTCAACAAACGATTTTACCTTATTATTTGTAATAAATATAAGGTATACATGACGTAGAGTTTAAGGATTCATTCTTTTGTAGGTTCTAATCTAAACTATTGAAAGGAAATAGTATATATACACAACAGGATGTATGGAGCCTACAAATAGAACTTCGACAATACTCCAATAAAACTAAATGCTTAATTGCTTTAATGCTGGTAGTAGTAGGTGTAGTAATCGGTTGGGTTCGATTTCCGGGTCGGGCAAAGTGTTATATGGTTTTTATGTCAAGAAATCCTAAGTAATAACGCGGAGTTCGGAACTATGTAGGGTAGAGGGCTAACCATTTACCGAATACACCTCTACACACCCTTTTTGACACAATGACGTGAGACTATGTATGTACTATAATAGAAATTGGTATACTTTACTTTACAAGTACCTGCCTTTGACTATAGCCTCTGATTGGTGACATTATTAACTATTTAATGCGATATTGAACAATATTATGTTTTATTTGTTTAAGATATTGGTAATAGAAGATGACGTCGCTTCGGTATTGGGCACAAAAATAGTGGTGGACTACGAAGGCGTAACAATGACACACTTCTCTCAGGCGCCTCCTTTGTTGAAGAAAATGATTGCAGTCGCTCAAGTACGTAAATGTTTTATAAAATAGTATTATTTGGTGTCCCAAAACTGAAATTTTATATTTAATGCATTTTTTTATGTTAATGCTGTTATATGTGTTTAAAGTAAGGGTAAACTTTCATGCGACCTGAATGATTTTGAAATCGGTCGATTCGTAGTTAGTTAGCTGGCGAGATCGACAATGTTCAAATAGTCGGTTTAAAAAAGGAACAGGTCCCGATTTAGTTTTGTTTTGTATTTGTATATATTCGAATGTAGTCGACTGCATGGTTGGTGTAGTGGTTCAAGCGATTGCCTTGTCACTGCCAATGCGTCGAGCGTTGTGGGACAAACATTTGTGTGAGCCACATATGGTTGTGCCAAGCCTGGGTGTTCTATGTCCGATGTTCCAATGTTTGTAAAGTCTACGCGGAATTATTCATAGTGCGGGAGATATCTATACTAATACTAGCTGGTTGTCCTGTACAAAAGAGAAAAAAAAAGCGTATTTAAACCATCCTCGAATTCCCTTGAACACACACAAAAAGTTTCATTCAAACCGGTCCAGCCGTTTAGGAGGAGTTCACTGTCAACACACGTACAGAAGAATTATATATATAAAGATTATAAAGCTGAAGAGTATATTTGTTTGGTTGAACGCGCTAATCTCAGGAACTACTGGTTCGAATTGAAAAATTCTTTCAGTGTTGGATAGCCCAAATATCGAGAAAGTCTATAGGCTATATAACATCACGCTATGACCAATAAGAGCAGAGCATAAATGAAAAATGTTGCAAAAACGGGGAAAATTCTCTTATGTGACACAGATGAAGCGGGTCAGCTTGTCCTTCATACGTGTAGAGCCGAGGCACAAAATCTGAACATTTTCGTGCTTATCACTGAGGAAAATCTACCTCATAGAGTATATAACAGTACATCTTATATGATTTATGTCTCAACACTACTCTCAGCAATTTCCATTGATTTTTCAACGGTCTATAAAATAGCTAGTCTTTTAATAAAATATGACCAAGAAGGAGGTGAAGACTGACTACCTTGGTATTGTGGAGGCAGTAAATATGTATAATAATGTTAAGCATGCGGTCTCGGTTTCGATGCTTAAGTCGGGCAAAGCATCATTGAGGGTTTCTGTCAAGAATTTTTTACACGTAACAGGTTTATTCCTAGTTACAACAGTACCAACACCTAGCAACCTCTATAACAGGCCTCAAAAGCTGTCCTTTCCTGGGAAACAGGCGTGAATCTATGTATTCAATGCTTTAACTGGTTTTAATACAAATGTTTCAGGATGCGATGCCACTGCGGTTAAAGGGAAGTCACCACATGAACTTAGGTGCTGGCATTGATAAGATCTTTTCGCTGGTATCCGCATTTATAAACGAAAAGGCTAAACAAAGGGTAAACATGAGTTATTAAACACTTTTATTACTTATTTAAAAACTAATTTGTGCTTGTGGCTTCGTGCGTGTGAATCTCCTGAGAATCATATACAATCATTCGCGCGGTTACCCGCTCTTTGCTACGACAACATGTCGTACGAATGCGGGTGAGCGGGCGCCTCTACATAGAATAGGCAAGTTGCATATTAACCAACATTTCCATAAAATGGACATTTTTGTATTAACAAAAGAAATATTTAGAAAGGCGATTATTGCTAGCTTAAATAGCATTGAGGTTGAAATTAGTCATAATTATAAGTATTTCAATATAGCATGGCTTGGACATTACTTTACTGTATCTTTATAAGTTTATAGAGTAATCTGTGGAAACTTCGTGGATTATACAATAATTATATGTATCTTATTAATCTAGCTTATGTAACACTCATTATACAATTGCTGGTTTTCCCAAATAAAGAATTTAAAAAATTGCCAAGATCACTGTAAGCCGAGATAATAAGTCATATGTTTTTATCTTGGACATGGTCTTATGTTTGCTAAATTTCACCCAATTCTGTCCAACAATTTATCTACGCGTAATTGAGTGACAAATAATAGATCCCTACAACTTCACAGCCTAACTAATATTATAAATGTGTATGTGAGTTAGTTTGCTTGTTTGTTACGCTTTCACGCCTTAACTACTCGATCGAACATTATGCAATTTCGCGTACACGTTGTCAGGGGTACAGAAAAAGTATTGAGCCCGAGATATAGAAAATTGACATAACCTACATTTACGCAAGCGGAGCTGCTGGCAAAGTTTAGTATATAATATTAATAGAAAGATATTTTCTGATAAAATAAATATCCAATCATATCTTTCTAATGTGGCACTAAATAACGTCATTTAACTTCTCTACTTAATCCATCCGTGATTGTAACATTTAGGTAAAAGAAAATGTGTCTCGATCTTATCAAGGCAAGTGCTCGAAAGGTCAATTAAACAATTACCATAGCAGACGCTAGACTAGCAGTTTTATATTTTTGTCTACTTAGACTTTGTTTTTGACTTTATTACTACTACCACTTAAGTCATACAAATTTGCTCACTTTTGCCCACGACTTCGTTTGTGTGGGATACAAACGCCTGTATTTATAACTAGCTTTCCCTCGGGAACAGTAATTTTTATCTAAATGAAAGGTAACCTATGTTTTTTTCTATACAAATGAGGTGCTACGGTTTAGCAAACTACCAGTTTTAAACGGAGATACCATTGTGGCTTACTTCTTGTAAAATAGTGATATTTATTATAACCAGTCTATATAACCATATCTAGACAAAAAGAAAAAGGATCAGTTATAGACGCGAGCGTTCAAA
The DNA here is from genome assembly GCA_963564715.1 of Catocala sponsa. Taxonomy (NCBI): domain Eukaryota; kingdom Metazoa; phylum Arthropoda; class Insecta; order Lepidoptera; family Erebidae; genus Catocala; species Catocala sponsa. The sequence continues at coordinate 17,465,935 of OY751331.1, forward strand.
CGTCGACGTAGGATTAAAAATGAACTACAATAACAATTTATTTATATATTATGCTCTATTACAGTTGAAAATACACAAGAGTCATGAAGAATTGTTTGAATATTTCCCTAAAGAAGTAATTCCTCAAGAATATGGCGGGACTGCTGGTACCTTGGCAGAAATAACAGGTCAGTAATACACACGACTTAAAAAGTATAACGAAATAAATAAGTCACTTAAAATGAAAAAAGACACATAATATTTTTGGGTGAGCTTCTTATTTATGTCAAGAAATCTCTTGTGAAATTGGCCTTACTTTCTGAAAAACGTTCCAACCCACATTTTGAGATAATCGTGATTGAAGTTCAATCCCGTATTGCTTCTTCATACATGTGGGTTTGGGCTACTAAGTCATGATTTCATATTTAGAGTGATAGTAGAGCTACCAAATTTTTCCAGCTAGTAAATAGTAACCCCGTGACTAATTTGTTAATAATAACTCGATTTTGATCCGAGTGTGGGTTGGAACGTTTTTCAGTAAGTACGTTCAATTAATCTATCAACGAAATCTTACCTGATAAATGTTACCATAAACGCGACGTACCCTATCGCCTGTTGTGTCTTACTAAGTAGACTAATTTCTTTTATTAGAATATCTAGAACACTTTTTATCTTTTCTTTATGATGTATAATATATTTGCTTTATCCATGAATTTTCATTTATATATCTACTAACGTTATATTTAGTAAGTATGATACACTTTAATATCTTCAAGACACGAGCAATATACGCTGGTACAATCACGAGTATTAATATGTATACTGTTCAGTTCATGTTTCAAATACAATAGTCTGCACCTTGTTGTTCTGACTGCACCTACTTCGAAACAAATGACAATCTACATATTATTAATACGTGAAGAGGAAACTTTGTACCCATTTTAAGCATATTGCGCGCATGGAGGAGTTTGAGATTTAACATAGTTTATGTTTGTATGGCGGATAAGAGCATAAAGCCAACATTTATAAAAGTAAAACATTAAAAATTAAGAATTTAAATATTTTAGCGTATATTTAAATAATGGTGTTGCCAGTGCCTTGTTTATAAATTAGACCATTTGTGGGGATATAATTTTCGTTAAATGAATTACTATTTTTATATTATGGATAATAATAATTAAGCCAATTGGGCTACAAAACATTTTGATTAAGTAGTATTACTTTATAACACAATCACAATTTAAAATCGTACTAATTTGGCTAAGCATTTTATTAAATGAATGAGAAAAATGAACTATTCTGTAAAATTTACCTCCATCGCAATATGAACATTTTCAAAGCTTTTCTTCTATTTGAGCGTTGAAGTCATAAAATAATAAATATTTGAATATAATTATTAATCAATACAACTATCAATATTTACAGAATACTGGGTGTCAAAGTTAAAAGAGTATCAGCCCTGGATGCAACAAGAAGAACAATTCGGCACCGATGAGTCAAAACGTCTTGGACCTCCGATTGATGCTGACCTTATGGCTGAAGGATCCTTTAGAACACTTGATATAGACTGATCTGTAATCATGTTGTATCAACTTACTTGTAAACCTTATACTTAAAATAAACTTGCTGTGTATGTACTATTTACTTTATAAGGAAAACCTATATAAAGGTAGGTACTTATATAAAATAATCTCACAGAATAACGAAAGGCTTTTTTATGGTATTTAGCATTCACCGCACTAATATGTAGGAGTAGTCAGAAGTCTTGTTGTAGTTCATAAAAATAAATGCTTCATTGTAGATATTTATTGGTACTAGTTATAAATAATATAAATAAATATTGAGCTACGATCTAACTCAGTAGTTGCGGGAAGACAGACGCTAACTCAGTAGTTGCGGGGAGACAGACGCTAACTCAGTAGTTGCGGGGAGACAGACGCTAACTCAGTAGTTGCGGGGAGACAGACGCTAACTCAGTAGTTGCGGGGAGACAGACGCTAACTCAGTAGTTGCGGGGAGACAGACGCTAACTCAGTAGTTGCGGGGAGACAGACGCTAACTCAGTAGTTGCGGGGAGACAGACGCTAACTCAGTAGTTGCGGGGAGACAGACGCTAACTCAGTAGTTGCGGGGAGACAGACGCTAACTCAGTAGTTGCGGGGAGACAGACGCTAACTCAGTAGTTGCGGGGAGACAGACGACTACCGCGGCGCTGCATACTTGCGCCTGACTAAGTGTACACAATATAAAAGTAAAGCTGCTGACAATGTCGCTACAAATACAATCTTAACTCTTGTCGAATATAGGTTAGAAGTATATAAATCATAAATGCCAAAGACATTCAAATTTAAATGCGGTTTTATACCATAAAAAATTCCATACTTTATTGTAATATAATTGTTGGTAAATTTTTATATATCAGGTTTTAGCCAATATTTGCAACATCTTTCAAGTCATTTGTATGTCCAGATAACCACTCACAAGTTTATTGCCAGAACAGATGCAACAACCGGGTAAATGAATAAATAAAAAGTGTTTACAGGAATGCAGAAACGAAACTTCTTAAAATATTAAATCCATTCAACAGATTGTTTACAAAATAAGTCAAATCAAAACGAACAATGGAGCGTGCTAATAACTAAAACACATTGTTCTGAAGAGCGTAGGATTTTTAACATTTCCTTCGGTGGTAAAATTCGGTCATTACTCTCAGCACTTGTAGTGTTTACAGTTACTCTCATCTCGTAAAAGAAGATTAACAAATAAACACTAGGATATTTTTTAAGACATCAATCATCACGTAAACGTGCGACGCATTGTTTAAGAAGCCTGACCGGGTATTAGTAGCAAAACACATTGTTACACACACAGGCTTATAATGAGCGTATACACAGTTTATTGCAATCAAAATAAGTATTTAAAAGATTGATAATTAATTCTTTCAGGTTGTTGTTGCTTATACCACAAAAATATTTAGAAAGCTGTTTTCTTATACATCAAAATTTGCATGCAAGCATGCGGATGACCACGACCCCTACTGATGGATTTTAAGCAGTCCCTGTACCTATGGATGACTGTACTACATATATCAGGACATGCGCCATACGGACCATAGAGTATAGGAATAAATAAACAACTACAGGACTCAGTCATAAGATTGGGTATTACTATACTCATGGATTCAGTACATATGGCGTGAAAGGATACATAAATGCGATAATGATTATCATTAAATAGGTTTGAAAAGGTACCTAAATAGTTATATTAATTTTACGACAAGCAGTGCTCCTAAATGACAACACATTATATTTGAAATAGCATAATTACATCCTTCTTGCCGTTCAAGCTTTGATTATATATTTAATTATTGTAATATTATGAAATATTTCATTATTGAAATTAAACTACTATATTCCGATCTTATCGCGTTGTTTATTTGGTAGATGTCTCAATGTTCCACTGGAACAACTACCATCTTAGTCTCCCCATGACCATGGCTGCTGAAAAGCAACTGAAACGTCGGGGAAAGTGTAAACATAAATATAAATAGTATAATAGTATAGTAATAGTATAAATAGTTTTAATAGTTTCAATAATTTAATTAGCTTAAAAATTAGTAAAGTTTAATAGTAATTATAGTAGTGTATTTTTCAAGATTTTGTAATAAAGTGTCAAATAAACATCGCGATAAAACCCGTATATAGTAGTTTAATTTCAATGAATAACATTCGCGTAAACAGAAGACAATATTAAATATTTCATTAGTTATTTTATATTAAATATTGTAGAAAAGTGACCGCACGGATGGCTTAGTGGTTTAAAAGTTCGATTCCCGCACAGGACTAAAATTGTGTGATCCATAAATAGTTGTTCTTTGTGTCTGTTGTTTGAATATTTGTAATGTCTTCCGTGAGACAGAAATTATTCCTAATGATGAAATAATATTAAAAAAAATAAAAATATATTAGATTTTGACAATAAATTTATATTAATAAAAATAATTACCTAAATATATTTTATCAAAATTTATTCCGTGATTTAGATGTAAACCTTTAAAAGCAATGGATTACTTTTTATTCTTTGAAATGACTACTTTATACGGATTTCATTAAAACTTATAAATTTATTACATGAAAGCAGCAAGAAAGTAGGTAGGTAGGTAGGACAAATTATTATACCTATATAAATAAATTATAATAAATAAATAAATTACCAAATTAGACCAATTGCTTGCAGACAAACTCGTTTATACAAATATACGAGACAAAGAAGACAATGCACACGTTTAAAAAACATTATTAATCATTCTATGGATATAAAACGTAGGTGCTCATCGATATATCTTTCCTCATTTTTACAATTTTATTTTCACATTGACTCGTAAATAGCCATTAAAATATAATTAAAGTAATAATTACAATGCAATTAATAACAAATTGTAAGAGTTTTATCAATCTTAGAATAACGTCGTACGTACAACCAATGAACAAGACACAAGGCTCACTATCAAATGCAAAGTTCTAAATGATGATTCAAACATGTAGTTTAGTCACGACAGAATAGACTCATAATTGACATAGGTATAGTAATTAGTACGAATAGTAAGTAATATTCAATGTCGTTTAGATAGTGCTCTTGTGAGCGAGGAGCAAGCTAATACGAGAATAGGGCAAACTGTACAGTTACTAAAATTAACTTAGTGATTATACTACAAGGAAAGTTATCGTTTTCTCATGAGCGTAGTAAGGCTTTATATTGGAGTGAATTCTGTGTATTTTGTCTTGGTAGTAATCAGAGAAATTTGGTTGCTATAGGTAAGTTTAATTTTATTTACCTTCTAAGCGATAGTTTCTTATTAAGACTGCAGTAGACAATTAAGTAGTTTTAGTATTCTGTGAGCCATCAGCTATTTAATATTATTGTGATTTTGCATTTTCCAAATAAACTGCGTCGTTAGATCTTTGGCTACAGTTCGCACTGATGTTTGTGTGCGATCCAGAAGTCCTGGGTTTGTAGAGCAGTGTTATTGGGTTTTCTGTAGAGCTATTGTCAGTAATACACTGAGTCTAAAAATGAGCCCAGTACACGGCAATGGACTGACCCACTATTACCTGGGAACTAAAAACCCTAAGCCTCTCAGAGAGATATGTCTATACAATAGAATACCACAATTAGTATTTAGCTACCATAATTGTTGGCGCCTTTGTCAAAATTGTTGTGTTAATTACATGTTAAGTAAAGTAAACAACAATAACGCTATTTATAATTTTTATTTTCTTTATGTCGTGTAGTGTCTGTATATAGCCCCGTTCAAAACACATAAGTGATTTCTGTTAAAGAAATTAATTATCGGTGCTTTATTCTTAGAATTATATATCGTAGATCAATAAAAAAAGTTATATTGCCGATTAAAAATACAGGTCTGCGCGTTAATTGCGCATTGTTGTGTAATTAACGCGCAGCCCTGTATAAAAATTACTATAATTTTTGCCATATAGTGCGAAATGTGAAACCCACTATTTTCATTGCTATAATTAATTATTGGTAGCATATTATAAATACGGTGTTTTTTACATCTTCAGATAAAAAAGGCATAACCACACAAAGTGGCAATGTGAATTAGAGAGTATCTATGCTAATATTATTAATAGGTATAATAACGTTGAAGATTTTGTTTGTTTTTTTTTGTTTTTCTTGTTTAAACACGTGAATCTTTAGAAATTTTAGTCGAATTAAATGATTATTTTGCTTTATAGACAAATTTTTGAGGAAGGCTATATAACATTATCTAGTTTAATAATATTTATGTTCTCTCTAAATACAGACACAACTTTCATGTGACCTATGATCGTATCGGATTAGATAAATCTGTGCGAAAGTATTCTTTAGCATGTCTGCTTAAGCGGTCAGGGTCAAGATTGAGGTTATACAGCTATTTAAGGTTATCATATCGAAATTACAAATGTAATAATTGTCTATACGTGCAGTTTAGTACGGCGCGACGTAGTGGTTTAAGTGGTCGCCTAGCCAGTACTAGAGTTGTGTAGATTTGATTTCACGTCACGTCCAAAATTGTGGCATTCACAAATACTTATACGGACTTCGGGTGTTATTTTATTGTTTGATACGTTAAAAAGGTTATTTCTAAAGTGCATTTATTTCTTATCAGAAATGTCTCAGTAATGCCGCATCCAGTATGAATTATACTTATACCTAATGAATTAGTTTCTGCCCGCAACTTTACTCGCGTGAATCTCATGGAAATGTATAGTGAAATAATAAGGATCCTATGACATAATGTATTAGTGTACCAAGTTTTATCTAAATAATTTTCGGGTAGTATTTAACTGCACAGCAAAAAAATACTAATTGCGCAGCAAAAAAAGCTAATTGATCAGCAACTCATGGCCAGCAAACTTTAAAGAGATCAAACTAAGTCGACGGAGCCCCGCCTCGCGGGGCTCCTATTTTTGGGTGGGTTTAAAAAAAGGAACCTAACACTTCCGAGACGGAATGCAGTGATTTGAGGCGTATAGATGCTCGTTATGCTGTGCAATATTTGCTGACCAATTAGTATTTTTGCTGATCATTATATTTAATCCCATAATTTTCACAGCTAATGCGTGATTAAGTAATAAACATCCTAACATATTTATAAATATTAACATTTATTATATCTATTACTAGGATGCTGGATGTTTAAATGCATCTTTATTTATTCCTAACAAGATTCTGGCAATCCTAACGCTAACACCGCCTGTAAAATCTCAAATTTAAAAAACCGAATGTGTCTACCTATATCGAAACCAGTTTATTTTTAAAGAACTCTTTTATTGTATATATATATATTCATTCATAAAATGGTATTTCCGTAAAGGTAAGACAATATTTTAACAAAATGTATGAATATATATTTTAGTTATTGATTCCAAGGCTAGATTCAAACCCAAAGTACGCAGGAGTATCGTTATGAGTATAGATTTGGAGCAAATGTTTGACTATAGGAGGTTATATCCATCCAATATAATTGTAGCATGCCTGTTTAATTATTTGGACATAGTCCAGGATGTTAGCTATTATCACAGATTTGTGTATAAGTATCTGTTGCTACTATACACAGAAATTGGCACTGACATAACCGAAACCAGTTTATTTTTAAAGAACTCTTTTATTGTATATATATATATTCATTCATAAAATGGTATTTCCGTAAAGGTAAGACAATATTTTAACAAAATGTATGAATATATATTTTAGTTATTGATTCCAAGGCTAGATTCAAACCCAAAGTACGCAGGAGTATCGTTATGAGTATAGATTTGGAGCAAATATTTGACTATAGGAGGTTATATCCATCCAATATAATTGTAGCATGCCTGTTTAATTATTTGGACATAGTCCAGGATGTTAGCTATTATCACAGATTTGTGTATAAGTATCTGTTGCTACTATACACAGAAATTGGCACTGACATAACCATAAACAATACAATAACAGATATATTTCTGCCTAACGCAGGACAATCATCAAAAATCATCGAAAACCTTGCATTTGCACTTAATCTATACTTATAATAAAACTGTAGAGAGGTCAATTCTGTACATTGAATATATATTCAAAATTAATATTGGAGGATGAATGGTGATCGATACTGATGACAAAAATGCAATCAGTAAATTTATTGTCTGTCTGTCTGTCTGTCTGTCTGTATGTGCACGCATGGGTCAAAAACTACTGAAGGGATTTTAACCAAACTTGGTACGATTGTAGTCTATCCTCCTGGGCAGGTTATAGGCTATATAACATAACGCTAAGACACATAGGAGCTGTGCAGTGACGATAAATTTGAAGCAAGTCGGACGAAAATGCGCTTTCGAGCTCTTATCCTCGCATACGTTGATCATACACCAAAAGTATGTATTACAAAGATGATGGTCTTCAAAAGATCTACAAAAAAGTCCTTAATAGTATATATCTATCTTTTATAAATTAGCCACAATAACGCGTTTAATCGTTAGGCATTTCTTCAGTGTATTAAAATACATAAATATATTGTATTTCACATAGATATATCTTTATCAAACTCCCATATTCAAAAACTACACTTTAATATTAATATTATAAAAAAAAATATAGGAATCGGTTTATAAACACACAAGATATAGATGAAATAAAACTTCCAAATCTCGCCGCGCCAGTATGGGTACGGCTATACGGTTGATTGTTGTTTAACGCGCGAAATGGCCATCCGCTGCATTTATAAAAAGGCGGGGGCGCTCACGCGCCGACTTCACTCACATTTTGTTTGTTTGGTTGAACGCGGTAATCTAAGGAACTACGGGTAAAAATTAGAAAAATATTTCAGTGTTGGATAGCCCATTTATAGAGGAAGGCCGCTCCTATTGGTCGTAGCGTGATGTTATAGGCTATATAACATCACGCTACGACCAATAGGAGCGGAGCATAAATGAAAAATATTGCAAAAACTAGGAAAATTCTCTTATGTGAAGCAGACGAAGTTGCGCGGGTCAGCTAGTTTTAAATAATTTTGCTTCGTTTGTTTCTTCTGTCTTCTTTGTTCACTGTCTTGTCACCAATTTAACAGTGAATAAGATAAAGATGTGTTGGTGTATATACAGAACAAATAATACAGTTGATTAAAATATTACGAGTATCGTAACTTAGTGCTTAGCCTTCCTTTAACATCACATTGAGTTTTTGTAAACTAATTTTATTTTTGAAAATACTAAATGGTTGATGTAAATTAGCATTGTTTTATCTTAAAAAAGAGTAATAAAATTTAAATTTTATTTTATTGTTAGAGCAGTTTCTAATTTATTTTACCGATGATAACCCACAAATATTTAGTTTTAAATACCGCTAAACCAAAATAGCAATCCAAACTAATATTATAATTTATGCGAATGTGAGTTTATTAGATAAGATAAGTTTATTACTTCATAAGAAAAACAACTTAATCTAAGTACAAAACTAGGACTTAAGGAATACATGACAAACTGGAGACCCTGACTTGTAAACTAAGTATAGACCTGTATCTTAGGAGCCAGTGCTACCTTCTGATAGAAACATTAATATAAGCCTCACAAATGGTTACAATCATTGATATTCTCATAAATAGTGACAAACTATCTTTCTTTATTGTATAGAAGGAATACAAAATCTGCAAGTGTCTGCTTAATAAAGTGTGAGATTTACAATTAATTGTTTTGTGTCGTGTGTTTATGTGTGTGGGTGGATGTTTATAAGGATGTTTGAAATGAGCATATTAGTTTGTTTGTTACGCTTTTACGTGTTATCTACTCGACAGTACATGAAATTGCACATACACATTATCAGCCTTATCAGAGGTACAAAAAAAGACATAGAATACGTTTCATCCAGAAAATAAATAGGGTAAACAGGATAGAATTTTATTGGCAAAATCTACATTAACGGGAGCGAAGCCATAGGCAGAAATTAGTTTTAAATAAATATATTTATCTATTATATTACATATCCTTGCACAGATTACAAACTAATCATCGTTTTAATAACATTTCATCATAATCGCTTCAGTAATTAAGCCACGAAAATATAATAAATAGTTTTTGTAATGAGGGTTGGCCGATAAAGTGTTACTTTCTGATTCATAGTAACATTATAACAGTGTGAATTGCGTAGTATGATATATACCCAAATTATAGATAATAAATATAAAAATCAGTGAAACATCTCTAATATCATTACTTTTATGTATTTCTGAAGAAATATTACGTAATTATTATATTAAAAGTTATATTAATAATAAACACAAAACCTTAGGGAAACTTAAAAATACATATCTATGTATGTCGTCTTAGTTAAATTATCACCAATCGCTCAAGCGTGTTGTCTCGGCAGAGGTTTTGTGCAATAGTACTCAATGTAGCCAGTTTATCTTTGTGATAGATCACCTACATATATAATGCGTCGGAATATAGCTGAATACACGATTTTCACACTTGAGAAAAAAGAGGTTGTTGTTTCTGTAAAGGTGTAATTAATCTGTCAATTGCTGGAATGCCAGACATAATTGTAAACGAATGAGTCTGGCCGCCGAGCGTCGACGCGCCGCTGCAGCTAAAAATGTTAATAATTATAACCATCTATGAGCACTGCGATTTTTCAGTAAGAGTATAACGGCTTCTTCGATAAATTCTTTAAGTTTAAATAACTTTGTGTGCTTTGCCCGGGGTGAGGAGATTTTCACTGGGAAACCAGTGGTCTTTGTTAGCTGTACAGCAACTTCTTTATTGCAAAATCGGTAACGTGCAAAGAATACGTCGACAGACAAACAGGTAACTTTTTACCCGTATGTGTAGGTATTTGCCAACTTCATCATCTCAGCTGAAAGACGTTCAGTGCTGGACATAGGTCACCCCCAAGGTGTTCCACCCAGACCGGTCTTGGGCAGCCCGCATCCTACCGCTTCCCACAACGCTTAACAGGTCGTCGTGCCACCTTGTGAACATGCGTACACCTGCTGCGGCTTCCAGTGCGTGACCGCCACTCCAGAACTTGCCTACCCAAACAGCCATCGGTTCTGTGCGCTATGTGTCCTGCCAATGCCTCTTCAGCTTGAGATAAAAATGTTACAGATGAAGTCACAGTTTATATCCAATTATCACAACCACATTTAATGGTATTGTCAAGTGTAAGTATATGTGGATGTAATCCACGTTCCTATAAGGAGGTATATACGAAGGGTAAGAGATTATCTTACAGTGTTATAACGTTATCATCGTCTAGAGAACATAATTACTGATATCTATAATGATATTACATCCAGGTGTTCATACACCTGCGCTAAACAAATTACACAACAACAGTAATATATACATATATAGACATGTATAGATTATTGTTTGTTTATGATATACTAGCTTTTGCCCGCGGCTTCTCTCGCGTTAATTTAGAATTTGACAATCAATTCGGGTCGTACTCTGCTTGTAATAATATAATTCAATCATGATTCAAAAGACACGTGGCGCCATCTATTATCATAAGAACGTTATTGTTGTTTTCCTCGGGAACAGTAATTCTTTTCGGGATGAAAGGTAGCGTATGTCCGTTTCTGTACACCTGACAACGTATATGCAAAATTTCAGAATGATCGGTTCAGTGGTTTAGGCGTGAAAAGGTAACAAACAAACAAACTCATTTTCGCTTTTATAATATTAGTTAGGATTAGAATAGTTAGGATTATTGTTTAAATAATTTTATCCTCTAGACTGATTTTCGGTTAAGGCAGCCAATCTTAACGAAGTACTCGCAGAAGATATTCGCAGGTGATCTGCACAGGAGATAGTATAGTGCACAATCACAAGTTTGTGCATAAACAAACAAGTGTACTGTGTCTCTGTTCTCTAATTTCTATAATCCGATGGGACTGTAATGTGACGTGTCGACGGGAGAAAGAGATCGGGCGTAGAACCAACGAATTTAAGTGTTTGCCGTTTATTTAATGATAGAGATTTTACCATAATTTATGGGTATAATATGGCACAAATTGATACACAGACTATGTTTGAATGACATATCACGCGAACGAATATTCAGACAGAAACTAATATTTGATAAAATTGTAAACATACATTGACTGCGCATTTGTGCACGCTAAGTTTTACAATTGCTAAACCAATTTGGAAATGATTCAGCTATTTTCTAGTGATAGGTACCTATATTAAGTCACGCTAACAATTAATGTACCTATGTTAAAATTAAATCGCTGACCTATAAAATTATAAAAGTGCATGAGGATGTGTAGATTGTATTTAATAGGTAAGTCTGCGCGTTTGATTTCGCAACAGCTAGTTTAAACGTTTAATAACATTGTAATAAAAACTTTCGTTCCTTTATAATAAATGATTAAAGAATGAACTGTGATCGCCGACAAAATATGCTTATATAATTATTATTATTTGGCTGTTTTGTTTATCCGTTACTACGTACGCACAAAAATTATGAATGAATTTAGATAAATTGTAACATGAGGTGCTTTCGTACACCTCAATCGATTATTTTGTCTACTTTTTATTACGTATTATCTTCCTGTAAGAAAAAGAAAAATTGGAAATCTGAGAACAGTTGTCTCGCAATAAATAACTAAATATTTTAATTTATAATTCGGCTAAAATTAAAGCAAGTGAAGTTTCGGGCATAGCTAAATATATATTTTGATACTTTAGTGTAATCAAGATATAATATGAAGAAACAAAATCGTTGCGACCCAAAATACCGTCCCCTTTGATAGCTTTAGTATTATGCCTCTTGTAATAGTGTATAGACGACCCTTATGTAAGTAATCTAAATATAGAAGTATTTTAACTAATAGTTGTCCTCTTATAATCTAGATTTTGCAATTAAGGCAACGAGCCCGGTATAGGTACGAGAGTAAAGTGGTATTTAGGTTTACTAAAAGATCTATTAAATTCTTAGTATAATTCTAGGCCTCGATGGCGTAGTGGTCAGTGTAACCGATTGCCATGCCTGAGGTCGCGGGTTCGATTCCCACACAAGTCAAAGATTTGTGTGCATGAACATGGATGTTTGTCTTGGTCTGGGTGTTTCCATGTATAATATGTATGTATTTACAAAAAAAAGGATATATGTATGTTTATCCATTGTCTAGTATCCATAGTACAAGCTCTGCTTAGTTTGGGCTAGACGGTGTTGTGTGTATGTGATAGGATATTATTATTATTTGTTTCTCTTTCACGGGTATATTCCTAATACATTAGGAAAATACCCGGCCCTTTGGGAGGCTTATACGGACAGCATATTCGAATAAAATTATTCTGATCTCAAATATATAAGCAAGACTTTATTTAAGGCATTCAATACTAAGTTATGCTTTTATAACTAAATTATCAAAAAGTTAATAAAGATAGTTTAAAATTGTTATAATGTAGTAGGCAATATTCCGGCCAGCACAAAAACATTTGAATGCATTGGCCATTCCAAACATAATTCTTTAAGTAACCACATGCAAAATTGACGTGTATTCAATAATATAGCTATTATTGCTGGCCAATATTTGCAGCTACAAATTACAGAAAAAATAAAGTTACATACATATATAGAAACCACTTATTAAAAAATAAATCTGTGTGCTTAAAGTAATTCAATTCAAAAAATTTCTAGCGAAGAAGAAGCGAAATCCGAGAGGTGCATTTACTATTATAGGTGCATTATTTGTTATATATATTATACATACATAGCAACACGCCTATATCCCCAAAGGGATGAGTAAGTATTACACACACATTTATCTGGCTTTGGTTTGTGGTCTCTGTCTGATGCAGTATCTTTTCTGCTACTGCGAATTCCTTGTGAGAAAATTTCAATAATTATTTGCTCATTCATTACTGCTACACCAACGATGTAGGCACATTATATATTATTATCTATATATTATAAATAGGAAATATTAGAATTTTTGTTTGTTTGTTTAACTCAAAAATAGTAAACCGTTTTAAAATTTATTTCTTTCACCATTTTAATGGACCCATTTGTATATTCTTCTTTAATTTTATGAATTGTATATTACTTTTATGTCACATTCAAACACAATTGTATATTGTTATTGAATAAATGAAATGAAATGAAATGAAAAGTATTTTGTAAAGGATAATTATGAAAACATTTGTTAACTAAAGAACCTGATGGCGCGTTGTTGCCCGTGTTTGTCAGAAAGTCTTACATATTGGATGTCCAAGGACTATACAATATTTCCACGCATAAATAGTTCTTGGTGTGTCTTCTTTAATGGAAAGTGAAAATACTTTTGTTTTATTGCAAAAACAGGAATAAAAATCACCTTATATAATAAAATAAAATGCCAAAACTATTAGGTACAGTTAGACTTTATAAGCATTTACTATTCATGTAAATATATTCAGGTAAAAAAAAAAACAGTGACTTTTTATAACTTAATTAAGTTAATTTAGCTTTCATGAAAATTCATAGAATAGAAGACTCTAAGTACTAACTAAATGTGTAAGTAGTTTAAATTCAAATCTGTCTTTGGTCAAACTTAAGACCCAAACAACACGTTGTACATCGTAATTACACATTTTATTAATAGTACTTGGTTATGTATGTTTTATTTTTTATTTTGTAATTTGTATACTTTTTGTTTTTTTTGTTGTTTTTAATTTCTGCGTGTTTTGCGTGTGCCCTTATGTGCCAAAATGAATATTTTTCTTTCTTTCTTTCTTTTCTTTCATGTAAATTGGTAATTATATAAATATATAGTACCAGCTTTTGCTCGCGATTTCACTCGCTCAAAAGTAGGTTAGGTTACGTTAGTAACAGCACTTTTTTAAAAGAAAATAGACACTATGCTAGCCGCTGATGATATAGCTTGCTAATGGTGAAAGAAATAATTTTTATATAATTTAGGTTTACTATTTTTGAGTTAAACAAACAAACAAAAATTCTAATATTTCCTCTTTATAATATATAGATAATAATATATAATATGCCTACATCGTTGGTGTAGCAGTAATGAATGAGCAAATAACTATTGAAATTTTCTCACAAGGAATTCGCAGTAGCAGAAAAGATACTGCATCAGACAGAGGCCACAAACCAAAGCCAGATAAATGTGTGTGTAATACTTACTCATCCCTTTGGGGATATAGGCGTGTTGCTATGTATGTATAATATATATAACAAATAATGCACCTATAATAGTAAATGCACCTCTCGGAATTCGCTTCTTCTTCGCTAGAAATTGCCTTCAGCATTAAGTTTGTATGTCTAAGTTTACGTTACGTTCCGTTTAAAATAAATGAAGTAAATATAATTAAAATCTAATGCTTTTAATCTGCTGTTGTCACCGTGGTCTAAGCAGTCACCGCAATGCGTTGATCGTTATATATTCTGCTTGCGTACAATCACAAGCAAAAAATAAATAAACCAAGTTCGCTTTTTACAGACATACTTATACAGTGTGTCCGGTCATGGACTAGTGATATTCTAAATACTTATATAACAACTATTTTAATACACAAATACACTCTTCATTTGAGTCCAATCCACTTCCTCGATATATGGCAGCCATTTTATTTTATTGTTGAAAAATTCTCTATGTGTGTACAAAATAAATCATATCTCCCAAAGTTTTGATCATATTGAGATAAAAATTGGCTAATTCAGATGGCAATAATACTGTCTACCGTCTACAATACGAAACAATGTGTTCAAATGTCCATAATTTTTGAAAAACATATGGATCTCAATATATACCATCAGAAAATTATGTAAATTAACAAATTATTGTAAATTACTGCAAAAGCACCCCCTATAAGCCTTTTCATTTTTGTACTAATGCGACAGATGTTGAGCTAAGCTACATTACAATTTAAAATTTATTTTTGTTTGAACATAGCCTATGCGCAAGCTCAAAAGGTCTTTGTCGGAACTCTAAACAGAAAAACATAAAAAATACTTAACATTCATATTAGATTTAATTTAATGGGTTTACAATATTTAATAGCTAGCTGCAGCAGTTGCTCAAAGTCACCAGTTCAAGCTTGTAGACACGCTACGGTTCTTCAGCTTAATTTGAATGGTGTAACGAGAGTTTATCAATTACATAGGTACGGTGATTACATAGCTATCAGAATTCGACTAATTGATTTAGAATTATTGATTCACGGCTACGAATGCAGATTAATTTCGATCAGACTTTTATATATTATTGTTTCACTTGATTACAGTGCAGTATCTATTAATGTGAGAATGACTGTGCGTCCGCTGTCGCCTGCTCTCGTGAAGAAAGCTGAAAAAGAAATAAATGAGAAACCTCAAAGAATCGCTTCTGATCTCGCAGCTATTAGAGACTGGCTGAGGAAACAACCACATTTAGAATCTGTACTACCAAGTGGGTAGAATGTATTAAATATTATTTAATAGCGAACTTAATTTGTTTATGTATTAGATTTTATTTAATAGCGAACTTAATTTAAGTTATTGTCCGAATTCGCAGAATCACAAAGGACCAAGCTATAACAAATCGGTTCACTGCATTTGCAGTAGTTTGGCTGGAAAACGTAACAAATAACTCGGGGCCTATTTAATAAACATGACAATGACGGGTGACAGGTGACAATACGACAATTTGAATTTTTTTTGTATAATAAAGATTATCACAGAAATATTTGTCACAGTGGAAAGTCTACAAATATATCGACTTGTCGTGACAATTTGACATATTTCTGTTTAATAAACAATTTTTCTTGACAGGCGACAGGTGACAACTTGTCCGGGAAAACTTGTCAAATTTGTTTTATTAAATACAAAATTTTCCTCCCCTGGCGTTGATGCTATCCCCTACTCTTTTATCTGTAAATCGTCGAACACCAGCAAATCCTTTCTATTTAGTATCTTTAAGCGATTTTCACCTCTGGCGAAATACCTACCTCCTGTAAAACCAAGATTATTATTCCAATCCTTAAATCAGGCAAGGATCCAGTGGATCCTCTAGCTACCCTATCACCTGATTGCCCTATCTTCTGTGCTAGCCAAAATAATGGAGAATCTAATTAAGAACAGACTGGAGCAGCGATAGCTCAGTGGGGAGACCAACAGACTGCAATGTAGAGGGTCTCGGGTTCGAATCCACGTTGCGCACCTCTGACTTTCGAAAATTATATGACTTTTCAAAATGATGTGCGTATTGATTGACAATTATCGCCTGCTCCGTGCCTCGGAGAGCACGTTAAGCCGTCGGTCCCGGCTGCCATGAACATCTATGGCAATCGTTATTGGGAGTGTCGACACAAAAGATCCAACTGGGTGGAAGTGTCGCCTGTCTGCACTGACTGGCCCCCACATAAGATAATATAAGATAAGAACAGACTGGAACGGATTCTGGAAAGCAGAGGCCTGTTGTCCAAAAATCAGTTCGGCTTTAGAAAGGGTATGGATACCCTAGACAGCCTAAGTGTCTTTACCTCTGATGTTCACCTCGCGTTTTCCCAGCACAAGCATGCAATTGGCGTATTTCTTGACATTCCTGCTGCATATGATAGTGTGCAGCTTTCGTTACTCAGGCAGAAAATGCACGGGCTGAATATACCTGTGAGACTGATCAACAAAATCAGCAGTATATTAATAAGCCGTTGCATTTCAGTTCGCTACCATGGTATTATTCTCCCCCGACGCAACGTCTGGATAGGTCTGCCGCAAGGGTCGGTCCTAAGTCCCCTTCCGTACAATATATACACCTCTAATCTAGACCTTACTGTTTCCTCTTTCTGCAAAATTATGCCGACGATATTGTTCTCTATTCCGTATCTTCTTCTTTTGCTGATTCTTCTTCCCGTCTTAACTCCGCGCTGTACTAACTAAATGATTGGCTTCTAAATCATAACCTCTCCATCTCGGTGCCCAAGTGTAGTGCTGTAGTCTTTACTCGTAAAAGACACGTTCCCGACATAAATCTTTCGGTGGACGACGAAGTTAGCCCTATCAAAGATCATGCTAAATTTCTAGGCCTTATCCTAGACTCCAAACTTCAAACTTTCAGGCATACACCACCTGAACTACATTGTTCGGAAGGGCGAGAGGGGTGTGAATGTCATGCGGGCGCTATCTGGTGTCAGGTGGGGTTCCCATCCCTTTAGCCAAAAACTTTTATACGACGCTGTGGTTCGCAGTCATTTTGATTATGGCTGTTTTTTACTTGAGCCATGCAATAAAATTGCGTTATCCAGTTTGTGTCGTTTTTGTGGTAGCCCAAAGAAGAACCATCGCTCTAAATACCGGTCAATGGTCACATTACTGCTTACTTATCAAACCACTTATTTATTTATTTTTATTATCTCTTTCCACCCTGACGTTGGCAGAATCATCGATACCTATTCGATGAAGCCATTCGACACCGAGAAAAGGTGAAGTTGAACACAAAATTGTCATTACAGATGGACATATTTGTTGATTTGTCAGAGATTTTCGACAGGTAATCTCACTTAAGTCAAAGCTATGCTGCAGTTACATTAGTATCTACAAATAATTAAAAAACAATGCTGTTAAGGTCATCGACAGATAGCAATAGTAGTGAAGATGAATATTTGGTGCAAACTGCACGACGTGCGACGTCCCACATTTAAGTAAAACAAGAATTAACTATTCTCTCAATATTCTTAGAATATTTATAGAGCGGTTTCGAGTAAGTAAAACTGCCGTTGAATTCTTAATAAATAAAATTGGACATTAACTTCAGCACACGGCAAGTAGTTCTCAAATATGCATACTTACCTCCATACTGTGTTGTGACAAATATGTCAATTACCATGAGAAATAAATCTTAGATACTTGACAGGTAAAACCTGACAATTGTCGCCTTTATTAAACTGAGGTTTTTAGCCTGACAATTTTGTCCGTTTGTACCTGTCGCATTTAGACTTAATTGTCATCTTTATTAAACGGCACTTGTCGCGACAATTCAACTTATATGTTGAAAAGTGACAAAATTGTCGGATTGTCACGTTAAATAGGCCCCTAGTATGGATATTACCTAAGTGGCTTGGGAAATTAAGTAAAGTTCAGCTTTGCTTGTTGTGTTTCTGAAAGAATCTTTCTATTCATTAAATTCGGTTACCAAATATTTAATTAAGAATGCCTAGTTACAAAAAAATGCGGGTATAGATTGGTTGGTACCTACCTACCTCTTGTTTCTTATTTCGAATATCCGACAGCATCATTTGCAGTTACGTATCTTTTAGGTACCGTAGAATAATTAAGTATCTAATTATTATCACCGAACTAAAGTATTATAAAATTTATAAAAGACTGCACTGGATTTCATGTCTAAAATAAAAATGATGTAAGTAAAAAAGATAAAACCACGCCATCTGTGATTAGTCTACCAAATTATTATTATTCTTTTAGTTGTAATATTATCTCCGCACTTAATATTATATCAGCGCCATCTGTTTTGAGCTTCAATAAACAGAAACATTATTTTTATGACATGTACTGTGCTTACGATGTCATTGTGAGTTCGAGTTTAGTATCAGTAATATTAATATTGTATAGATGTCGCTAATGGAGTCATGTTTTGTATTTAATAAATACTATAATACTATTATCATGTTAAAAAGTAATATAAATTATCTAATAAGGTAATGTTATTCTAATAATATCACATTATATTTAACAGCGGATCAATGGCTCATTGCGTTTTTGCGTGGATCCAAATACAGCCTCGAAAGATGCAAGGAGAAGATGGAAATGTACTACACTTACAAAACCATAGTACCAGAATTCTTTGAAAAAAGAAATCCGCTCGGACCTAGAATTCAAGAAATACTTAAGCTCGGGTAAGGAATAATTATTTTTACCCCGAAGGGCGTCTAATCAATGTTGACTAAATGAGGAAAGTGGAGCAGAGGCTACTTCCAACTAAAACGCGGTTTTGGAAATTTTGTTGGCATTTACTTTTCATTTATTTTTGTACATGCCTACCAGCTCACTGATTCGTCTGCGGCCTATTTACTTTGTTAATTGTTAGTAAAAACAAATATGTACCTATTACAAAAGAAGCATATTAAATCATCAATTATAATGTTTCAGAAACATCACTCAAACTTATCTCCTTTTCGCCACCTTTCTTTTCTCTATTTGATGTTCTTTCAATATTTATTTTCAGATTTTTCCTACCAGTGAGGAACTGCCATAAAGCAGATTCTCCACGAACATGTATAATAAGGCTAGGTGTGTTTGATACTTCCAAAATTCACCTGGCAGACTTAATCAAAGTAGCTTTTATGGTCACCGAGATATTGATGCTCGAGGATGACAATTTCACTATTTCTGGTGAGGTAAGATAAGCTATGCATTAAATAGTCGAGTCTTTTGTTGCAAAGCGTCGTTTTTTCATTAATCTTAATAGACTTGTAGCAATAAGGCAACAAAGTATAATGAGTCAGTTTCAGTTGTAATAGTTTGTCGTAAGAACGCTTATTTGTCGGTATTGTTTTGCTGTTTCTTCTTAAAAATCAATTTAGAGCAACAATAGCCAGCGCCAATATTAGCCACTGGCAAAAACTGGGCAACACCAAGCGTACCTAATAAAAGATTTAATTACAGATAAAAAATAAATGGTTGATAATAGACTTGAAAAGAGTGACTTTTTTTATTGGCATCTACCAATAAAAAGTACAATGCAAATTTTACAAAATCTAACCTAAACTTGACTATGCTAACAGAACGCATAATTATTTAAGCGCGGGCATAATATAGTTACTTATTTAAAGTAAATTAATTTTGCCCGCGGCTTCGCTCGCTAAACTGTAGGTTAGGTTCGTAACAGTCCTTTTTCTGTTTGAAAGGTACAACAAATAATAATAAGAAAAATAATTTATTTTCATCATTTGATTTTAACAATTTGTTTCTCTTAATCTAATACATATATTTTATAAAGCGTTTGAAATATGAAAAGAGAATTCGATGACGACGTAAACTGTGCTACAGTCGCCAGCGCCTTCCACCCTGAGATTGTTACAAAAAATTTAATAGTTTAGGCACATCAAAAGAGAGAAATATAAAATTAAAATATAAAATTAAATTAAATTAAAATCTAAAATCTAAAACATTTTGGTATTGACTTCACTAGTACATTAACATAGTATAATATTTAAAAAGATATAGTTAAAAACTGTTACCACTCGAGTGATCAATCACCATCATCAATAAAGGTAATTACAAATAATTGTCAATGTGAGTTGGTGTGATTTGTGTGAATGTATGTATGGTTGGTGTGTGTGTAGGTGATGTGTATGTGTGAGTGTGTGGATGTGTGTGAATGGATGCTGTGAGTACGTGAAGTGTAAGGAGTGAATATGTTCCTAATATATGGTTATGTATAGGAATTTAATAGGTCCTCTGTTTGACTATAGTTCAAACCTAACAACCACTTACGTAGAGTATCCTTGCATTTATTGGTGGGTAGTGCATAAATGTTATTTGCTCGATTAGCCGCATTATACAACTTATTACTTATAACATAAAATTGATTTTTGGCAAGAGTTGTACGATGCGGAGTAACTGAGCAAACTTTCGTTTTGTTTCGCTTAGTAATTGCTTTATAGGTAATACTTTTATGCTTCCGGAGTACAGTAGATAATATAAAAAGTTGTCTGACGGTTAGCACAGAACATTCGGTGTACAGAAGACTAGTGTTGTACCTACGTGGTTTACCTAGTATCACCTTCAATATGGCCCTCTGTGCACGTTCCAAAGGCAGTAGTGTGGTCTTGCCAATACCACCCCATACCGTAACACAGTATTGGAGTAGGCACTGAGCAAGAGCATGATAAATACATAGAAGTGTTTCGATATTGGCAGATGCTCTGAGTTTTCGAAAAATTGGAATTAATCGCCTTATACGGGTTGTTAATAGTTTTATGTGAGGTAACCAATTAAGAGAGCAATCTATTATAAGACCCAGATATTTTATATTTGGAGTACGGGTTAGTTGAGGGCAACCGCATCCATTGTGTAGTTCACAGGTATGTGCAGTTATTTCAAAATCAGGAGGCGGCTGAGTGTTTGTACGGGGTGTAAAAGTAACGTATCTTGTTTTACCTATATTTAAAGTTAAGAGATTATCGCTCAACCTCATCATCACCTCCCTAAGCGCATGCTCTGTATGGAGTCGAGTCTCAGTCCAGTCCCTACCATGCACGATTAACGCAGTGTCATCAGCTTAAGTGATGATGTTACAGTTAGATAGCGACTTGGTACATAAACTGTTAATATACAATAAGAATAGAGTAGGGCCCAGTACGCTACCCTGCTGAAAACAAACAAAATCACATTCGCATTTATAATATTGGTTAGGATATACCAATGGTAATAATATAATTAATTAGAATAGAGGTGGTTAAAGAAAATATTAGCTTAACGATTTTATACTACGCACAAATTCGGTTCGAAGTATTGTTTAAATTATTAATATGATTAAATACAGTACCTACTTATTTTAATGGCCCAGTACAAAATGTTAAATTGCATTAAAATATACTTTAGGGTAAAGAATATTTTCGCTAGGAAATCTTTGGGTAAGGGTTGGTAAGGAGTGACTGAGGTATTTGGCACCGTGAGGTCCTGCGCGAGCAACATTGACACTCATTTTCTAAAATGATAATCAATGACGTGTCGACAATTCGATTGGCTGTTCCTAAATCTGTCAACCAATTTGTATTTAGTAATTGACATGCGTTTGATTGTCCGTTAGCAAATTTTTGTGTTGATCCGCTTTGAAACTATATGATATAGGCATTTAATGTGACTTCATAAAACATAAAATCTTTGTCTAACATGGTTCCTTTATAGATGTTTCTTATGAACTTTTTCAGGACCTTATAGTGGATCTAAAAGATGTTGGAATGAGTGTCATAAGTCAATTTACTCCAGCTATGGCCAAGAAGGTTACATCTTGCTTTGAAAACGCGCTTCCAGTACGAGTAAAGAGCAATCATATAATAAGTATTTCAAACAGATTTGAAACTGTTTACACGATATTTAAATCTTTTCTAGGAGAAAAGTTGAAAAAGAGAGTAAGTCAATACTTTTTATATAAACAATATTATTTACAGATGTGGACAGTTTTGATCGCCGGCAAGTCTAGTCATTTATTTTCTATAAGCAAAATTTACGAACTTACTGACTATCAAACGTTTGGGGGTGCTCTGACAAGACAAATTCAGAGATATCAATAGATATTATGTCGGCCTCGATGGCGTAGCGGCTAGTGTAACCGACTGCCACGCCTGAGGTCGCGGGTTCGATTCCCGCACAAGTCAAACATTTGTGTGCATGAACATGGATGTTTGTCTTGGTCTGAGTGTTTCTATGTATAATATGTATGTATTTACAAAAAAAAAGTATATATGTATGTTTATCCATTGTCTAGTACCCATAGTACAAGATCTGCTTAGTTTGGGCTAGATGGTGTTGTGTGTATGTGATAGAATATTATATTATATATTATATAAAGACTGCAACATATGTTATATTTGATCGGATTGATCTTAGCTTCTGTAGTAATATTTCTAAGGTGATTCACACTATAGGACTCAATTCTTAAATATGCCTTTACTATATACTATATAACGGGTCCACGTCAAAATATACCGGTTACTATATCTTGTAGAAATTTCATTCGCACAGAGAAAATGCATAAATCCTTTAATGCCTTTCTTCAAGACCCTCTGCGATTGTCACAAACGCAGGCGTCCGGCATCACTGATATCTTCGCTGATTTATTAGGCATTACAGCACATCTTTATGAAAATCTGGTACTTAGCCATATTCGTAACAGGAACACATATTATCTTCTGTATGTGGGTACTTGTCCAACCTATGTGTTTCGGGTTCGACCGGCCACTGTGATCTAACGTATACTTCTCCTGATCCTGCCAGAAAGGCCTTTTTATGACTAAATACGGAATATTTGCCAGCGACGTGCATAAATGCATTCAAATTATATGCCAATGTATGTATAAACAGCACTATACATCAGTGTGTTAGCAGCGAGCACAATAGTTATCGCATTATGCAGCATTGTATTCGAATGTCATTCGAATGCACGCATTACTACTAGGTATTTGGGTTCAACATAGGTCACACCTGCGGGTATTTAGAAGAAAGAGTTTATGAGTTATTGTATCTGTATTGCTTTGTTTACAGATTAAAGTACATAACAAAGACTATGTTTCTATATATAAAACAATACCAAAGAGTATTCTCCCATCCGAGTACGGAGGCAGTGATGGTGACCTACAAGAATTAACAGGTACTTTGAATAAAAGAATTTTAAAATACTTAAATAATATGTGTATATTAGCTTAGTTATATATTATGATTATTGCCTTTTTGAATTATTTAATTTTCTATAATTAAATAGTCATATTATAATTATTTTACTTGTAATGTTAAAATAAATTCAGACAAGATTTCGTTCGAAAACGCTGACAGAATGTTTTCAATTTACCTACATAGATACTCGTAATATGTATACATATGTCACTCAGCACAATTTTTGAAGAACATTCGCATTACTTTTTATTAAGTTTGATTATAATTTTGGCTTTTGCTTGATCTTGAATGTCGCAATTTTACACCATATCAATTTTGTTGTATCTAAGTCTCCTTCACATAACTAAGTATGCTACGTTTTAGCCAATTATTACGATATTGTAAAAATTACAAGCTTTAAGAATTAAACTGCTTGAAAGGAATTTTGCAACCACCATTCATGTTTAAAAATGCAGTAATAAACATGAATATGCATTAAAATAAACACAACATAAAACAACTTGTAAATAGCCTAACAACATAGACGCGATGACGGACAGAGAAACTCAGTCATAATGCAATTTTCGCAGATCACTGGAAAGCTAAAGTAGAGAGTTACCGCGACTGGTTCTTGCAACAAGAAGACGCCCGGTCCGATGAATCCAAGAGATCCGACGGCACTATCAAGAACTCCTCCCTAGTGTTCGGCATCGAGGGATCCTTCCGGAAACTTGAAGTTGATTAAACTACGGCGCTGTTTTCCTTAATGTTTATCTATACAAATAAATAAAAGTGTCTGTTTGTAATGTCAAAATAACAGCTTTTTATCTAATGCATATGAAAGTATATAAGGTACCTATGCGAAAACATATATTTTTTAAATTTTTGTCCGTCTGTCTGTCTGTTCCGGGTAATCTCCGAAACGGCTGAACCGATTTTGACGGGACTTTCACTGGCAGATAGCTGATGTTATAAGGAGTAACTTAGGCTACTTTGATTTTAGAAAAAAACATTGTGTTCCGCGGAGACAAACACTTTTTAGTTAAAATCTACGCGGACGAAGTCGCAGGTAACAGCTAGTATTATAATCAATTATGTTAGCCAAATATGACATTTATTGTTTTTTCGTATGCAGATTTATTTTTGTAACCATTTTCCTTTCCTACTCTACATTTAAAATTACTTTTTCTGCTAAAGATAGACTATCCAAGAAACTAAAACTATCAACCATGCTATGTAAAATTTTCAACTATTGACTTGAAGAACAAAAGGCATGCAGGCATGTTTTTAATTTGTCTGGGTGGTGTATAAATAAAATAATACCACAGGCTATAGTGTGCTTATTTATAAAATAATTAAGTAGGTGACTGGTGGGTGGGTGCAGTACAAAAGCAAACCTTGGCCTGTCAAACTCAAAGACTTAATTAATGCGATCTAACACTGCGATCAAGTAACCCAGACGATTGCATACTGTTTTCGAACACATCAACCGATGAAAAATAAAGCTTTTTCTAGAAACTGATTCGTGTTCTATTTAACACAAAGACAATGTGAAGGTTTCACAGGTTTATCAAGATCTAAGTTTAATATTTACTATGCACATTGAATAACTCGTATTCGAGGGCAATAACTTTCTACAATCAATCAACTGTTGCAGTGAGATATTATCGTACGTGTGAATAGATCGTAGGACCACATTATCTTCGCATTTATTATCATGTTATTTGTGTCCAACCAGTATTACCAGTATAAGTTGAGCCGTACGTTCCGCTTAGGTTGGACGGTGTACGTACATTATGCAGTGCCGCTATACGAAAGCGGAGCGCGGTGTGGCGCGGGCGCCGTCCTCAGTCGTGTTTAGTTATCAGTGGCGCGCGCGTGTCGCGTTGTGCGCAGTGTACAGTTTGATATGAACCCGACTACCTTTCCGCGCGGTCGCTTGTGTAATTGTGTGTTTGCCAACATTGCGCCATGACACAGGAAGAGTTCTGCTCCCGGCTCGACCACGAGCTACAATCATCCTCCGGGACTGCCTCCGACGAAGATGGTGTTATCATTAGAAAGGACAAGGCCAGCGTTAGAGATATGATATTACGCTTCGAAAGGACTACTATAGATAACTTCGGTGATTCTAGAGAATCGTTAGAAAAATGCAGGGACTCGAATTTAGGAAGTTTGACAAGTGTAGTTAATCCAATTCAATCCCATTTCCAACACTTGTGTCCGGTTACAAAGTCACAAGATAGAAATTCAAACGTTTCAGTGAATTCAATTTTATCTAATGCTTCGGAACATAGTTATGAATCAAGTTCGTCGGGTTTTATCTCTGATAGGAAATCGGGAGTGGATATGTTAGTGCCTCACAGACCTGCGCCGCCACCTCCAGTGCAGTTTAGAGATAGACATTCACCGGAAAGTAAATTGCTTGTTCCGGAACAAGAAACGATGCATAAAGAAAGAAGATATTCTTTTACTACGCCGTCATCTTCCCCCGTGGCCACAAGACGGTCACGACAGCCACCCGTCATTAGAAGAAAATCAACAGCCAGCAGTCAAGTGCATTCTGGAGAAAGACATTGGTCTTACGGTGTAACGCAAAAGGACATTGAAAGGATACTAAGACTAAAGCGGTCCGATCCGTCTGATAATGAAGAAGACTTACGAATTCAAGAATCAACTCCCGATTCATCAGAAAATGAAAGCAGCGATGATTCAAACAGTGATAATTCGAACAGTGATAATCAGAGTAATGGAAAAGAATATATCGTCAATATAGACGATGGTGCAGCGGACACATTGTCCACGGATCATTCTACAGACACATTAATAAACGAAGAAGAGAGTGACGTTCATAGTGAAAGAGGAGACGACGATTCCGTCTCCTCCCGTGAATCTGGTGATCGTGCTAATTATGACAATGTTAGTATTAAGTCTATATCGTCGTTTGATATGGTTCCGTATCAGAAGTATGACAGTATTACAGTGTCCTCGGACGAGTTTGGCTCTGAGGTGTGCCATGCGCCGGACACAGAGTTTCTCACTGTGAGTGCAGTGAACGAATGGTGTATATCCAAGTCAACGGAACCGGTATTGCTACCGATTGAATCGAAAAAGGAGAAATATCGCAGGTGAGGTCACTTGATTTTTTCAAGATATCGAGGAAAAATATTTGCGATATCGCAGCCTGGCTTTGTCACGCGATAAGTTATCTTTTAGCTGAGTGCGTACATGTATCGCTAACGGTCCTTTGTTTCATGATTTAGTAAAGTATGTTTATCAATAGTTGATATATTCATGGTCTAATCAATCCAGATCGCATGCAAAAAATGTAGAATGATTACTGCATACAAACATGCGTATGAGTTGTCGCCATGTATGAAGTTTCACCTTGATGTTTATTCATATGGTGCGGGCAAGTGGGCAGGTGGCTAATATACGTATACTATGACCGTTTTATAAAACATGTTGTTTGTTTTACCCATACCTATACACAGTTTAATGCGGCTAATAAATATAGCTTAGAAATAACAGGGTTATATTGATAGCCATGAATGAACTATTTATAAGACAGTGATGCCTTTAGAAATAACGAACAAAGTTTATGATATATAGATACGTTATAGTTTATTTACTTCTAGCCGGACAAGGTCGTCCGCATAATAGTAATCCGAAATAATCAATGTTACTCAAAGATAGCGAAGGTTGCCATTGGAGAAATATTTTTTTAATCGTGTTTTCATTAATCATGTACATAGACAAATGGCTATTTTTATAATATTAGTAGCTACAATAAACTTAACCGAGTTTGGTTTTACACGAGTATTTTTACCAAATATCAGGTAAGCCAATACGAAAATGAATGATCAAATCTTATTAAAAAATTACATGAGCATATAATATGGAAAAACCGAGTACGGAAAGAAATTCCTATTAGGTAACGATAATAATTGGATATCGATTTACAATTTGATAAAACGAAATAATGTTTTCAACTCAGTACACAATGTGTCGTTATTCTTGCTTGTGATTCATAAAGATTATTGTACTGTAGTATAACAAAAAGTATAATATAACATTTATAGCATTCAACGTAGGTAGCAAGGACGTTCTGTGTTATTGCTGTAGTGTAGGTATAAATATTATAATATCAGTTTATACTTTCGAAATAAACTGATGTTACTAATACTGACCGACAAAACGAGGATTGCCATAAATTTCTACTCATAGCAATCATTGAGTTAATATTTACAACATACGTACTAGAGGAGACAATTCTTTTAGATTGTTTTACATGCTCTCTACTCTAACTCACTGAACCTCAGGTCACGTAGCTTGAACTCAAATTGAATTCAAAACGAATTAGACAGTACCGCAATATACACAAATTAGGAATATAAAAAATGCACTCACACATGTTGTTATTACTGCAACAACATGTTTAAGTATAAATTTTTTTACATGGTTCAGACTATGTCAGTAAGAGAGCATGCACTCTAATGCGACATGCGTAACTTATACAAACAATTGGGTTGAGTAGTCTTGTTTACAACATCCTATCCTAACTAATATTACAAAAGCGAAAATGAGTTTGTTTGTTTGTTACCTTTTCACGCCTAAACTACTGAACCGATCATCCTGAAATTTTGCATATACGTTGTCAGGTGTACAGAAACGGACATAGGCTACCTTTCATCCCGAAAAAAATTACTGTTCCCGACGGAAACAATAATAACGTTCGTAGATGGCGCCACGTGTCTTTCGAATCGTGATTGAATTATATTATTATATATTATTACAAGCAGAGTACAACCCGAATTGATTGTCAAATTCTAAATTAACGCGAGCGAAGCCGCGGACAAAAGCTAGTAGTAATTATTAATATAATTATATCAACTTCAGTGTTTTGTTTACCGACTTCAAAAAAACTCCATTAATAACAATAATTTAATTATTCACAAGAATACGCCATTATTTTTTAACTTTTTAGTGCATTTTTTGTTTTAGAATATTATTTTTGAAGTCTGTTTTCTTTTTTGTTAAAATTTTTGTTTATTTGTCATAAACTTGTCTAAAAACATATATTTGCTTGAACTTGACCTCTGTTTCAACCACATAGATAAGACTGCTCTTCGGTCGTGAAGTCCCACTTTGCACTAGGTATATGTCAGGTTCTACTGAACGATTTTAGATGTGTGCCTTCGATTTTAACTTACTTCCTAAAATCGTATGCTGCAGGTACAAGTATATTATACGTATACCTAGTCAGTAAAAAAAAATTATAATAATAGGATGTTTTCTTTTGAGACCCATTATTATAGTCTAACAGATTCTGTTTAACTAAATACTTTGTTGATAAATGTAGAAATGTTGGATAATACTATTGGCCTAATCTTGTGAAACCATCTGTTAAGTACTCATTCTCATAACTTACTGTGCTTAAGCTGTTTAAATATACTATCACGTTGCAAACTAATTGTGGAAGCTCGTTATTGGAATTTATTGATCTTATTTGTATAACTATTTATATGTAGATGTAAACTTAACTAAAAAATTAAAAAATCTCATATTCCTTTTTTTTATAATCAGACATCAGAGGCACAACAATATATAGTTTTATAACAGTGTATTTTTTATATATTTAAATCAATAAATAAATAAATTACCAGTATACATATATGAACTAGTACACTTTATCTTTACTACTTATGTAATCCTTTAGTGTTTAAGTATAGAGGCATTTTCTTAAACAATTATAGGAGTGAAGGTAAACATAGAAGCAGTTGCGTTAACAACGACATAATAGAAGTTCAACTAAGTTTAAACACTTAAACTATTATGAAATTTGTGAATTATAATATTTGAACATCTGTTTTCATATCTAGGTTAATGAGATTTTCTTTAAGGATATTCTTCTGAGTTTAAAATAGTATAATAGATTTGTATTATTTTTTTATTTTTTTCCAAGCAATGAATCTCCTTGTAACGTGGGACTCATAGCTCGGAAAATTTTGGATTTATATACCTCAACTTAATCGTTCATTCGTTTTCCATTAAACAGCCTTACATTACGAAAAGCAATACTTATAACCTAGTGGGCAGAAAGATGTTGTGATTGCCTTTTGGTCGTAGACTGTGTCTAAAATGCTACAGATTCTGAAGTAACTTGTATATAATGGCTAATTGAATTATAGCTCTATTTAACCAAACCAACTGTAGACTGCAGTCTATGAGACTGCAGTTGGTTTTAACTTAAACTTAATAGAATATATTCAGCTAAGCGGACTATAAACAAATATTTTGGAATTAATAGTACATTATAGTCATGCGCTTTTATATAACTTCTATGTGTACACAGTAGTGGTTTATTTGTTGATAACTTTTCTCTAGATTATATGTATATGCAGATTTATACATTATATGTACAAGAATAACCAATACAATGTATTTCATAAAGCTTAACCCTAAGGACAAAGATTGAGAATCTTAATAGTAATAGTAATTCACGAAACTTTTGAAATTCCAAAAATATCTTAATTTCAACAGATATGTGTAGAATACTATCGCTTTGGAAACCTTATAATCAATTTAAGTAATCTTATATTTTAGTCAAAGATTACGCAAAGCCAGGCAAGATCTCAAGATACTGTATAGTTATTATAACACCTCAGTCTCCCATTGTCATGGATTTAAAAATGTATCCAATACCTAAATTTCGGCGATAAAACAGCAAAATTTATTTTTATAATACTATTAGCTGATCTGGCAAACGTTGTTCTGCCATATAATGGATAGGGATACCCTAATCATCTAGTGGTATGAAATATACTTAACGACCTATTCTCATACATACCAAATATACAAAAAAAAACATAAAATCTGTCGAGCCGTTTCAGAGCAGGGCGACCAGAAACATCTTGACACGAGATTTTTATATAATAGATTGTAGAAGTAGACATCCTTATTATTATCCTTCGCTAGTGTGAGTAAAGTTTGTAAAATTCTTAGTTATGTATGTATCTTGCTATATTGCAAGATGCAAATAAAGCTAAGTATGTAGACGTCTGATATTCGATAAGATGCGAGCAGTCCTATAGATAGCTAAAGGATTTTCCTTTAACATAATATAACATCGTGTAATAATATAATATTGCCTGTTATATTTTTTTGTGATTAAAATACAGATGTTTTGTTCTCGTACCTTATATGTATATCTTCGTGGTAATAGGTACTATATCTCGGGAAAAATGTTATTGGATGTTTCTGTCAAGAAATGTGCATTAACAGCCCTTAGACTGGTACTATACTTAGTAAACGTAGGCCTTTAGCTTTACTTTGTGCTTGCTGGTGAATTGTGGATGTAATACGCATCTGTCCACCATTGTGGGGATAAATATTTATGTATGCTTGTAAATTTTTTGTTATTTAAAATGCACATTATTTTGTTTAGATTTTGGATTCCTTTCGACTCTATTCTTTCCTGTCTTTATTTATTTATGTATAGATTTCAGTATATACTATTTGATTAGATGGACGTAAGTTCTTTTATAATAATCAACAAGTCAGGTGTTGCTTTAGAGGATAATGAATGCACAGTTTTACGATATTTTCCGTGAAAAGTATTATGTACCTACTTTAAAAGAAAATACAGATAATTTTACAGCATAGCATCTAAAATCTGATACAAGTGTTATATACTTCCATAATTTTACGTTATGTCAATCATGTAGAAAGCAAGTAAGTTAGCATTATTACTAACTTAAGGCTTGTATTAGAATAGTCATTAGCAGTAAATATCTAGTTTCATAGAATCATAGTTTCTTGAATAGACAGGCGTTTTTAATGAACTTTTGTTCTGTTAATTTTAGCTCCTAATTACGACCATTTATAAATAGTCATTACACTTGTATAGCTGTCATCATTGTATAATTATCACGAAGTCACCAGACTGAGGTACAAAATATACATTACCTCATCGGTCGCCCACAGTTTTGAATCAAATCTGCATTTGGAACAAAATCAAAATAAATAAATATCTTCATGTTAATCGAATGTTAATTGAGAAATGTCATTGGCTAGCGTTGATATTGATCTACAAGTTAGATTTGACCTGTACTGACTTGGAAGAGAGCACAGCTTCAGAGTTCTTAAGAAATATGTAAGGCGTGCCGCGTGATGCACACAGGAAAGACCGGGCGTGGACAATAGAAGGACGCGTGCGTTTGTAGCTGCGGACAAGCGTCCGCTCGTTCTTTTTGTGAATAAACGGTGCAATGCATACAGAGTCGAGAGAGCGAGGTCGTTGCGAGAACGCGTCGGTACCACTTCCCTGTACGCGTACCATCATATCAGTTGTTTTGGTTCGGTGATCTTTGGTGCTTAATATCATAATGCGAACACGTAACTAAAGTAACTCTGTATGTTTGTAAAGTTGCCACGGTCAAGCCACTTGACAGATTTGTTCAAATGTGTGGACAATAATGGTATGAACTGAATGCCTTAGAAGCGACATTTTAGAGATGGTTGAGTCAGTTCTTAGTTACTTTTAAGTTATGTCTGTGCTCATTAGTCGTTGCTAACTTGAAGATAGCTCCTAGTTAACTCTTAAGCGGAACGGTAGACTCTCGTGACCGCACGATAGATTGATGAGATTGTGTCTATAATGTGTTAAAACTAAATTATCGTCAATTTCTAGCAAAGTTAAAAGTAGGAATATAGAAAGAAAACTGTTCATTGCTCGATCGTGGGTGAAAGATGAATCAATAATTTCATACATCGGCTTTCTTTACTTAATATTGTTAAACATTCTTCAAGCAACGTCAGAGCAATTACATCTTCTTAAGTAGACTTAAGACTTCTCTGAAATAGAGAAAGTCATGCTTAAGTAGACTATAGTTGCAGGCGAAATGCTTCAAATTCGATGACGTCAATGTTTTTTGCTCGGTATTTGCTACATTTAGTTTCAGGCCCTAGGTGCCTAACAAGCTGCGGCATGCCTAACAACCGCCTACCAAGTTAGGTAGTCTTTAAGGCAAGCCTTAAAAACGATTACGATATTAGGGGTATTAATAGCGTTGACTCTCTTAAAATGAAGAAGGTAGGCGTTATTTACGAGTATGTGTCTAAATAAACACAAGTAGTACCGCCTACCTTTACGTCACGGTTATATCACATCGCCATACTTTCTGTGTGTATTGTACTTATTACGATCATTAGTGCCCATTAGAAGTAATTAGAAATCAATAGAAGAATTGTTAGAAGTTTGAACGGTGTGGTATTGCCGACATATTTTGATACGATTAATTACACAAATATGTATTTCGAAATTATACTATTATTTACTTTAATGACTTATTAATATAATGACCTTTGTTACTGGTAATTATACTAGGGCTGAATGGGTATTCACTAATACCCTACTGTGTTACAGTAATGGCTCTTGTACACGACCCTGGCACTTGCATATAATTATTGCATCTATTTTCTAAGCGATTGATGTGAGTCATCCGTTTAGGTGACCCATATCATCAACTCTTGCATGTAGCCCGCACGTATAGTATACCCATGTAGCCGGCACATATAATTTGTGTACGTAGCCCGCTTAAGCTAAATATGAATATATAATATGCATAGTACACCCAAAACACACTTAATTGGTATTATATACACCTTTTTTCACAATGTAGAATTATTTACATCTATCTGTTTGCAGACTCACAATGTTTATTTATGGGCGCATCCGCCATATTGTTATATCGACGGCTGGCGTGAAGCGTCCCTTCGCTTGTCGCCATAGACAAATGATGTAGAATGCTGGAGCGTTCGGAAACTACCAATTATTATTAGACACAAGACACATTATTTATTACACATATTTTCATTTCTAACATTAAAATATATTTTAGTATTTTCACATATATACAAGTATACATTCATATATTTACTTTTCATTTACATTAAATTTATTATGTTATTTGGCAAGCGTAGCTGTCCGTGGCCTCACTGGACTTATCTGAAAATCAACGCTGCACTAACTACCACGCACAGTGTTTTTTTTGCCCTAAAAAAGTCACATCCGCCTTTTATTGAATTTTCCTAATTAATAGTTCATTATAAATGCAAGAGTAGAACTCCCAAGTGACAAATTCGTTTGATTGATTTTTAAAAAAATCTTATAGTTTTCGTGGCCTTAAAGGTTTAAACACACAAAATAATTCGTACAAAAATACCTATATGTAATTGAGTTTTGTTTGCATTGAGGATTTATGAAGCATTTCTAGGAGCATATTATCCCGTTATTATTTAATCAAAAATGATCAAAGAGTCCACAAAAAAAATGTTTCACTGAAATCAGTATTTATTTTTTATTATTTTTTCTAGGTCGAAGTAGAACCTCTATCTGGTACGAATAGATTCCTTATAATAAGGTTTATCACCCACAAAAATGTGGTTTTCTAATTAGGCGTAGGTTTTGAGAAAATGATTTTAATGTACTGAGGTCAAATTTTCAACATTAGGGTTATCACAAGAAGGTCAATCAACTAATGTATAATTATGGAGCAGCATAAAATCAATACGACGATATGGTTGACGCACTGGTTGAGTGATTGGCTGCTGCACTGCTTGTCACGGGTTAGATTCTCGCAAGGCAAAAATATTTGTTTGGCATATAGGTATTAGATCCGGTAGTTTGTGTATGTGAGTTTATATGTTCGTAAACACTCCTACAATACATGAAAAATTGGTGCGAAAAATAAGGAAAGAGAGTCATTGATGGTTAAGTATACAGCAAATAAATTTGATATAGCACCATATTTAATCATTTTGGCTCAACCTACTACGGAAATAGCTGATTTACTTATTAAAATGTTTAGCTATCAATGTAGTCCATTGAAATGTTACAATTTAAGGACCTAATATTGCATTTTTTAGAGGACGCAATTTTATTTTTGGGACATGTGTGTGGGGAATGAAGATGAACTTCCAACTATGACTCCAATTTTAACTCCTGTCATTCCCCAAACCTTCACATTCAACGTTGAATTACATTCTGAGCCACAGCCTGGACCATCGAAGAAAAGTAGAATAGAATAGCTAGCTAATACCTGATTGAAAATATGATTATGTCGAGGATTACCTCATCGGCAAGATGTCTGTGGAGTGGGCCTACTAGGGATACCACGTAAAAAAAAACGCGCCTACAAACACTACGTCATAGGTGGCAGGGAAAATAGTTAGCAATGAATAAGTAAAGTTGTACGAATTTAACAAAAAATTTTTAAGAATGTATTTACAATAAAAAAAAGATCAATACTAAATTAAACATTTTGTTTCCATGATGAACCGGATTCCATGAGCATTGACGAACCCGGTCATTTTGGAGCGCTGTAACAGCGTTTTAAATGAATGAAATTAAAAAAAATATAGAGAAAATTTTTCCTCAAATGACCATCTACAAGATTGGTCTGAGGTATTTTTTTTGTAAAATGTACAAAAAAAGTTATAGAGCAAAAAAGAAAATTTTTATAGAAATTTTCTCACTTTTTTGCTTATAACTTCTTTAATTTTAAATTTAGGGCAAAAAGTTATATAATCATATTTGTAGGCAAAGCGATTTGCTACAAATTATGTCTTTACCAATTTCTTGTAGGACGCATAGTTTCCGAGATATCAGGTTTGAAGTAATATTTATCTGATGTAATTTGTAATAAACAGTAGTATGGCATGAGGACGCATACACTTACACTTTGTGACATATGAAAAGGTAGTTCGTGACTAAATGTAGTTAAAACAAAATTTTACGTTATTACTTATAAAGTTTGTTAAAAGAAAAGAAAGATACTTTAACATTAATAATATCAAATAACAATAGTAAATTTATAATATCAATCGGTAGTTTATTAAAAAAGCGTATACTGAGTCCCGCAAATGAATTGTGAACTTTATGTACCTATACGATGATACGGACCTACTAACTTATGCTTATTTCTAGTGTTTAAGTTGTCAATAATAATAATAATAAATGTGTTTATAAAACATAATATTCGTAAATATATATTGCGACGCAACGGTGAGTATACCAATTTCTTTAAAACGCTCTTTCAGGGAAACCTTTGATGAAAATAGGTAGGTGTGTGACCAACCAATTTTTTTTAATTTCACGTCAATATTGTTTTAATGTAATTTGTTTGTCTTATATCGAATATTGAAGATAAAAAAGCTACTGACTTTAGATAATAAAATCTACGTCACAAAAGGTCAAAACACTGACAACCCTAACACATATTTTTGGAAGGAATAAGGAACCAATCTATTTGTACCAGATAGAGGTTCTACTTCGACCTAGACCTAAATAATAAAAAAAAATACTGATTTCAGGAAAACATTTTTTTTGTAGATTCTATGAACATTTTTGATTAAATAAAAACGGGATAATATGCTCCTAAAAATACTTCATAAATCCTCAATGCAAACAAAACTCCAACATATATAGGTATTTTTTTACGAATTATTTTGTCTGTAACTTTAAGGTCACGAAAACTATAAGATTTTTTAAAAAATCAATCAAACCAATTTGTCACTTGGGAGTTCTACTCATGCATTTATAATGAACCATTAATTAGGAAAATTCAATAAAAGGCGGATGTCACTTTTTTAGGGCAAAAAAAAACACTGTGCCACGGTGCTGCAGCATTATGCTGAGATAAGTGCCATTTTTGGTCTCACACTGGCGGTACGATTAATATTATTATACAAAATTGTTCATTCTTGTTTTATATATTAATTTTTTTAAATTTTTTGTGTACCTAAAACGTTGGTTTTCTTTTTGTTATTTTTTTTATTTTGTTTTATGCCGGTGTAGAGGACAAGATAAACTGTTTTCTTTCTTTCTTTCTTAAGCCTTTTGCGTTGTATACACTTTTATTAAAAGCATGTTTAGCAGCACGAATACCATTTTAATGTTAACATTACCAACTAATACGCAAAGTGTAATGAATTCAAACCCCAATGGACAAAAATTGGTTGGTCACAAAATGATGATAGATGACATAGTTGGTCCGTGCTTGAATATTCTCTTAATCCGTTGTGTCAATGTTAGTATCCTTGCCTGAAATGCATTGTCCATCATGCGAGAGAGGTTTTCTTTATAAAAATCAAGGCCTAATACAAATCGTTGAAGTTGGATTGTTATGTATTTTCATCAAAATATTAAGAAATACAATTATCGATATCATTATTTATACGAGTAAACAACTTTTACTATAAAGCAAACTCAATAATCTAAATAAATAAACATAGCTCGTTGCGAACGTATCTACTCATCAGCCAAGTAGACACTTCAGTTTCGTATTGTAAATACATTTCTTTAATTACGATGATTTTATGGTAAACCTATTTATTTTGAGGTGTAGTACTAGTTTAAAATCCAGCCAATTATTATGATAAGTTGCCAAATAACTAAAACATCAGCTACCCAGTGTACTGATTTAATTTCCTACTAAAATAAACAGATTGGTATGTACTTCTGTATAAAATAACATGACATGAAGTTTATTTTATTATGTTTAACATGTTGCAGATACAAAAATGCGTTTAAGAAGTATGTACATATATTTCATCAGTAGTTTACGATTGATTTACTGTAAACAGCTCATGTCTAATGTTTCTTTTGAATTGTTAAACAATTATACTCATACTTAAGAGCGCTTCCAGTGACGTAAATGGTTTCTCAGGACGAATACATATGTATATACCTACATATATATATATATCTACTCCCTACCAGATTTTTAATCTCAGTAGCAGAACAGCATCTCTAATTTTGTTTCTGTAACATGCGATTAACAACAAATATGCTGGAATGAGTGTGTTTATGTTTGTTTGTAAACAATCAGACAAGAACGTTACAAATAATATACCTACGTTCTTTTCTCATTCAAGTGATTGCATTGAAATTACTCGTGAAAATCTAAGTATAATCTTCAATTCGAGATTGCAACTGTTAAGAAGAAGTTCTTCAAGAAAAGAGCGTACTCCTTTTTAAAAGGTCGGCAACGCATTTGTAACTCCTCTGGTATTGCGGATATCCATGGGCGGCGGTAATCGCTTACCATCAGGCGATCCGTGTGCTCGTTTGCATCCTATCTCATAAAAAAAGTACACCCAAAAATTTAAAACATGCGTTGCAGTGATATCTATTTTATCGTCTCCTAGGACGTTAGACGTGATAATATGCTAGGTTATGTAAGCTATTATATTTATACGAGTATCACGTGACCTCCACAGACAAAGTACATCAAGTGTTAGCGACCGAACATTAAACCTGTTGTCCATGACCATAAAGTTCGCGTACAGCATATAAATAGATATAGCTCGAAGTTCGTAATCCAATTTTTGTTAATTTTCTTTCTAGGATCCTAATGGGCAAATTTAAGCTCATATTTCTTGGAAAATGGTCGAAAGGTTCTGAAAACAAACCGATAAAATGTGATGGCTGGGCTTATAACATAATTTGTAGAAGACATAAAAACCATAGTTAAACTGGATACCTGTTTATTATAATGACGTTATTAAATTGATTACTGCGGTATATAACCACTAGAGTACTTTTGCACTTTTACTACTTGTTAGTTGCTTACTTCAGTGCGTTGTGTTTAAAACTAGCCATTTGCCGATTATGCGAAATCTTTGAATCTATAAGATTAGTGTAAGCATATATTTGTCCTAATTACCTTAGTTCTAGGTAGAAAAATGTGGTAATTACTTAAATCTGAAAATGTTAGTAGTCTAAAGGTTTGCGCGGCAGTTGCTTATCTAATTAATATGGCCGTAAACATGACCGCGTGAGTATGGCTAAACCCTCAATCAACGGAAAAAATTGAATTCAATATTTATAAAATTCATGAGTTTACTTATATAAATTACTAGCTTTTGCCCACGGCTTCGCTCGCGTTAATTTAGAATTTGACATTCAATTCGGGTTGTACTCTGCTTGTAATAAAATAATTCAATCATGATTCGAAAGACACGTGGCGCCATCTATTATCATAAGAACGTTATTATTGTTTTCCCCGGGAACAGTAATTTTTTTTCGGGATGGAAGGTAGCCTATGTCCGTTTCTGTACACCTGTCAACGTATATGCAAAATTTCAGGATGCGATCATCCTGAAATTTTTCAGTGGTTTAGGGCGTGAAAAGGTACTAAAACAAACAAACAAACAAACTCATTTTCCCTTTTATAATATTAGTTAGGATTAGGATAGTTAGCATTAGGATTAGGATTAGGATATAGACTACTATAGGTAGGTACTAATATGGACTTTTAATAGGTACTGCAAATATTGAATTTACTATAACATTGAAGTTATGTTAAGATTATTGAAGGTAAGAACCTTATAAACATTAAGGGCTTGTTCCACCACCTCCAGATAGCATTTATCTATAAGATAAAAGTCTTGCCATCTCTCTTCTTTAACCTAACATGAGTGAGACAGCATGCAATTTATCTTTCGGATAACTTTTACTTGTTAGTTGTAGGACTGGTCATTAATATGTTAAGGTAGCACCTAGAATGATTATAAATCATCATATGTACTTATACATAAATATAAACTTAGATTTACACAAGTAATAACGATAGAATATAAAAGTTTGTCTATTTACATGTGAATTAAATAATTGTAATTATCTATACTTATAATAAAACTGTAGAGAGGTCAATTCTGTACATTGAATATATATTCAAAATTAATATTGGAGGATGAATGGTGATCGATACTGATGACAAAAATGCAATCAGTAAATTTTTTGTCTGTCTGTCTGTCTGTATATGCACGCATGGGTCAAAAACTACTGAAGGGATTTTAACCAAACTTGGTACGATTGTAGTCCATACTCCTGGGCAGGTTATAGGCTATATAACATCACGTTACGACCAATAGGAACGGTGCATAAATGAAAAATATTGCAAAAACTAGGAAAATTCTCTTATGTGAAGCAGACGAAGTTGCGCGGGTCAGCTAGTTATTAATATAATAATTATTAGGACACAATATAACTATTGTTCACGTGCAGGTTATGACCTTTAAATACAATAATAATATGTTTATTGATATATATTTATAAGGCTGGCAACACACATATGACCCGCCTGATAGTAAATGTTTACCGAAACGCTTATAGGCCGAAATGTTTTGCAAGACTACGGCTATCATACGAAAAAATAAGTTCTGGATAAAGAACTTTTAAAATAAGGTACTTAACTAGATTTTGACCGCGGCTCCGCTCGGCTATATGTAAGGTTATGTAAATAAATAATAATAAATAATAATATTCTACCACATTCACACAACACCATCTAGCCCAAACTAAGCAGAGCTTGTACTATGGGTACTAGACAATGGATAAACATACATATATTACTTTTTTTTTTTGTAAATACATACATATTATACATAGAAACACCCAGACCAAGACAAACATCCATGTTCATGCACACAAATGTTTGACTTGTGCGGGAATCGAACCCGCGACCTCAGGCGTGGCAGTCGGTTACACTAACCACTACGCCATCGAGGCCGACAATTTGCCATCCCTCGGAAACAGTAATTTTTTCGGGATGAAAGGTACTATATGTCCATTTCTATACCCGTGATAACGTGTATCTAAAATTTCATGATGATTGGTCAAGTAGTTAAAGTGTGAAAACGTAACAAACAAACACACTCACATTCGCATTTATAATATTAGTAAGAATTAAGATTTTACAATGCTTAAAAAACAACGTCCATAGCACACTAAATAATATTGTATCATATGAATAGATTAACGCTTCCAGAACATGACAACGCCACGCAATAGCTCATCGTCTAATTCGGCAGGTATAGTGACGTCACTAGGTATATATTTGTATAGATGCGCGCGCGGCGTGGATGCCAAGGTTGCTCTCGTATTTACGTTTCGTTAGCATTCTTTATTTGTGTATAGGAATGTGTTTCTTATATTTTTTTAGACCATACTAATGCCGCATTCTCGATGCATGCATGCTTGCTTTACGTGAAATCGCGAAAAAGTATCAAGGTTGTATGCAATACTTGTATTAAACTATATATGTGTATAATCTAATCGATTTTGCCACGGCAAGGAGATAAAATACCTTTCGATATATTAATGTATATTGCTATCTATAATTTTGTAATGGTGCATTACAGAGATACTATGATATGATACGTCACTCACTTAACCTACAAACAGGTATACGTGTTTAAACTACGTTCACAAACGATGATGACGCAGTTCGAAAAGCGGCCCCACTTACGTCATAGACGTAGGAACGAGCGGTTTTCCCATATTTGCTTTCCTTTGATGACTCATAAGTGATAGAAATTTAGTATCCACTATAATACGTAATACCATAATTTAATACGTAACGTGGTAACGTTTCTATATCGTTTGTATTATTGAATTCGTTTATTCTTTGTTTGTTCCTTAGTATTTTGCCGGGTCGGGCAAAATCATTAGGTATCTGTCAGGCAATTGTAAGTCGCAGCATGGATTACATGGTGTCTAGTTCTATGCTAAATACATTTAATAAGATAATGCTTTTAATTTTCTCTATTGTACCATGACAAATATGTTTTGAATATATTGGGTATGAACCACGGTATGAACATTATTTTATGATATTATTGTTGCTTCGCAGTAATAATGTTTGACATTTCTACACTACTAATAGGTACATGGCTCAGAAAATTAATGGGCGATTATTTTAAATGCCAGAATAACTAAAGCTGTCCAACAGAAAATACACTTTGCAATTTTTAATAAATGTTACAATGGAAAAGAGGAATGACGATTGTGTTATATTGTGAAGTTAATGTTTATAATCCTTTTGCAATGTAAGCAGCCTTCTTAAAATTTCATCTTCAGTTTCGTTGAGGCCACTAAAGCTTCCCGACTGTCAAGGTACAAGATTGGCAACGTATACTTACCTACATATAATTATGTATAATAAGAGAGGACTATAAACGTTAACAACTGCTTACAATTAGACGAGCTATATGTTTGTTTCCCACTTTACTGTTATACAAAATATTGGCACAAATTAATTTTATTTAATTGACACAGCCACATTTTGCTATCTTTACTTTTTAGGACTTACGTAATAGTGGACGAGCCTATTATCGTCTATCGTCGGTTAGACGATAATAGGCATATAAATATTTCCAAATTCGAAGTCAGCGTTAAAAATCATTAATTCATTTGGCTCACAAATTAAGTCAGTTCATATATAATATTCATTATATTTTATACAATAAAATAATATTAATTTTTGTTTACAAAGTAACACATATGAACGTGAAAGTGTATAAGTTAGCGAGTTTAATAATGTTACTAAATTAACATTTAGGTTAGTTACTAGATACAGGCAAAGAGTAGCCATATATAGCATACCTATTACTAAATCCGAATTACAAAATAGTAGAAAATACCTACATAATATTACATGCTATGGATTAGAATTGCCTCACAAAAACCAACAATACTCGACTTGCTACAGCGCCTAGTACACATGATTGCATTCAACCTTAACGTTTATTAAGATTAAATGCAATCATGGTTATATATAATAACATTAATTATATTTTAAAAATATACGGGGTGACTGGTTAAACATTGTACATATATAAGGACATGATAATTTATGGTCAGACGTAACGTATAAAAAAGAGAAATAAAAATGAAATCTGTATAACCTGCAAAGAAAACCTTTATGAAAATTTGTATAAAATATCCATAAAATGTGGACACTGCGCACACAGCTGTCAAGGCTAATGACCTTTGATAAGAAAAGGACGGGCGGGGGTGCAAATTCGGGAGAGTGCAGGATGCAGTAGCTGGGGGCGGGGGCGGAGGTTTTGTTTAGCTTTGGAATATGCGCAAGAGTGTCCGCACATTAAGTTTTTATTGGGTAACTAAGTCAAATTTTAAGTACCTATTTTTTTTAGATATTCGTGTCCAGAATCGAGTACTGAATACCCTCCTTCAATATGTCCAGTCTTTTACCAATCAGCCTGTATAAGTAATGTTATTATATATACTTTCCTTTGTCGACAATTGACATCAATACATGTACATAAGTTTTCTCTTGGTGCCGTTAAATGATATATTAAATCTAACGGGGTAACATGTATGCCTGTACGGTATAAAAGCGTGAAGCAATGATTCTCTTGTACCTCATTTAATAGCCTATTGTATTTTCTATTAATATGAGTTTGATTTAAGTTATCAATAAAATGACTGCACTCTCAGCGGTTCTAGTTGCTTCCTTGACACTATCACTGCGCTAAGTGTGGCAGGTTCGATCGTGATATGAAAAATTGTATGCGTCATAGAAAGGTTTTAGGTTTTGGAGCTGAGTCATTTATTCGACCCCTGATGTATTTTTAAGTGAAAGTCGCCACCGTTGTCAATTATTTGAGAACGATACGAACTAGCTGAGTCGCCTCGGATGTACCATCCACTTATAGGAAGTCAGCGTATGAGTATTAAGCTACTGCGTTTCGCCCATGAGTGAGATTTCCGAAGGCTGACATGCCTACCCTTCGCATACCTTTTCCTGCATTCTATCTTACTTAATATTGCAAACGATGCACTTGGTATTGCAAACGGTATGACCGTTACGATTATCGTTTGCTATTTGACGACATGTATGCTCTACAAGTGTATAAATATGTTATTTTTTTAATGACTAGTTTTTATTTTAGGTATAATGTTTCTTTTAAAAAAGGCCGGTCACATGGCTCGCTAGTAGTGTACTTTAGTACTTACTGTAGTACTTTAAGCTTATGTTGACGGCTGTGCCTAGGACCATAGTTGATGAGATAGTCGATTGTCGTATTTGATAAAGTGTTATTGGATATTTCTATTAAGAAACTCCCAGTAGACA
The DNA here is from genome assembly GCA_963564715.1 of Catocala sponsa. Lineage (NCBI taxonomy): Eukaryota > Metazoa > Arthropoda > Insecta > Lepidoptera > Erebidae > Catocala > Catocala sponsa. The sequence continues at coordinate 17,509,710 of OY751331.1, forward strand.
TGAGACTGGTAGACGGTAGTAAATTCATCCTCTATTATGCTGTACTTAAAACAGAGTTGGTATAATGTGAGTGGCTGTAGTACAAGTCTGTTTATTTATTTGATGGTATCAAGGCGGGGATGTGTGTGTAAAAATAAAATATAATGCCACTTGTTACGCAATGTTGTTGCAATTGAATAAGATTGAAAATTATTAGATGTGTAAATTGCTATCAATCTTTATTGCTTTCATAACATTATGCCGTAACAGTTCCCAGGCTATCATATTCAAACGATATCGTTCGTTATTTAATACTTACTCGTTCTCAGCTACTGCTTTGGGACTTGTTATTAGCACAATTTGTAAATAAAGTACAACGATTGAGATATATACACATATCGCGACTTCAACACATTATTAAAGAAATCTGATCTCTAGATCGGATTTCTTTAATAATGTGTTGAAGTTTATCTCTGCATCTACCTACTGAACAGTAAACCTACCATGACACGTAGGTAAATGTCGAATTTGCAGGCCTGTTGGTACTATTAGTAGGTACTGTGAAACACATAAAGTAACGTTTTGATCATTCTACAGTGAATTGGTCTGAAAAACGGATTAATGTCACTTTGAAAAAAAGAAAACAAAGGTAAAGTCGCGTTTGGCATATTTTCATCCGAAGTTTCGGATAGACATTTTTATGGTAGATTTACAGATTCCTAAGACAAATGAATTTTCCAATAGAAAGTTACATGTACCATGATTTTTATTTTATTTTAATAAAGTTATTTATTTTAATGTCTTAATGACATACGATATAGTAACTAACTATATTAAAATACTGTGAAATATATTTCTTAACCGGCCAACGTGCGTGAATCATGTATTGGAAGTGAATGAAACAAACATAATTATATGTTAGGATCTTTCTAAATAGAAATCTGTAGGTAGTACCTGTCTACTCCTTCCATGAACAAGTTGCGTGACTGTCTATATTTTTTAATGTAGCTTTTTTACAAATACTTATATCAATCCGTCCGTTGCAGTCCACTGTTGGACATAGGCCTCTCCTATTTTGCGTCAAAACGGTCTTATGCCTTCCGCATCCAGCATATATGTATACATATATTTACTATATTCAAATGAATCGAATATTAAAGATTTTTAGTGATGATTGGCATGATAGCTACCAAAAAAATAATTGTATTTAACTTCTTTTCCTTTTAGGGAAAAGTAGTATCGAGTAGACCATGTGTAATATGGTTATTTTAGACATGGTATACTCGATAGATTAAAAAACTGTATAGTAGTATAGACAAACCATCATCACTGTGTAGTAATATAAAAAACCTCAATTAAAATGTAAGCGCCATTCTCTATTTTTCATTCTCATTCTCATTCTCTAGCTGCTATTTATATTTAACACACATCAGTTAAATAGTTATATTTATGTACATATATAGGTATATGTCTAAGATATACATATATTATGTCAACAATCATATTCAGAAATATAAACCGTAATCAAAGTTGGCCTGTCTCACGTGTGCCAGTTATGGACTATATTTCTTATCAGAATGAAAAGGGTCAGCCTATACTACGCTGGTCAGTTACTGATTGGCAAATAAGCATATTCTTAAAAAGATTATATGGAACTTTTATTCATACTAGCTACTAACTAGACACAATAAAGAGAATTGCTTCTCGTTTCCAAGGTCCAAACGTGGGCTAAAATATAGATTTTACACGACTTTGCTATACCAAACTTTTACCAAAGCAAATATTGATTTTAAACCTGATAACTAAAACTTGGCAAGAAGGCAATATCAGACAATCATTACCACATATATGACATAATATAAAAAATACAGGCATGCTTTCATCCGTGTACAACTGTTCATTTCCAAAGATTTGGAAAGATGTCTCATAAACTCACATATTGTTAGCTATATTAAGTACAACGTAATATACCCTTTTTCATCCGCCGGTGACATTTTTAGTCTTCGTGCATCTACAGGGAATTTCTTTACACTACACCTAAAAATTTGCTTGACATCGAGTAATGATGGCAAACATTATCGCCAAATTTTGCCACGTGATCAACGAGGAAGTAAAAAACACGTGATCAAACACAAGTGATTAAAAGAAACATGTTATGCGATAATATCCGATCCAGTTAATACATAGATGGATAGCTTAATACTGTTAATGGCGGTTACTTAACGATAGCTTCTACTTTCTTGCAAAAGTATCGCAATTTAAGGTGTACTTATAAAATGTATAAAATAATAATGCAATATTCCGTTATCGCGTTTATTAAAAACATTGCACTTCTTTGCAGTTTCGACGTAATTGCTGTATCGAATTCGATTTGTATAGGTTACGCCGACCTGTGTAACATCCCGGAATGCAATACTTGAAGTTGTATCAGATTTCATTAAAAGCGGTTCAGTAGTTTTAACATAATTAATGGCAAAAATGCGGATACAGTTTGTAATTAGGAAATGGTTTATGGGTTTGGTTCATTGTACTTTTAGGTTGCAGGCCTACACATACAAACACACACACACACACACATGCGCGCGCACACACACACGTGGACATATAGTCGCACACCACTTTCGTAAATAAACTATTTAGTAACTAAAAATTAGCACATATTGCAGAACGGCGTCATGGCGATCCAATGCATATGCAATATTATATTAAGGCATAGTTTTTTACTTAGATTTGAATATTTTTTAGGTAATGTTATCCATCTTAAACTATTAGTAGTAACCCAACGGTGTCCTGCGGGAATCAAACCCAAATCACTCGACACGGAGCCGGCGGCGTATCGTTTACGTGGGCATTTAAACCATTGCGCTACTCGTGCAGTTTAAATTAACCAACACATTTCTATGCAATTTACAACCGATGTAACCTAATTTCCTCGTTATAAAATCCTTTATCCTTGTTTTAAGATTGTTATTAAAAAAAAACCCAGCGAGATTAAAATTTGTTGGTAACAACAGAATCGAGAACAATATTCTGTATCCTACTTGATTTGTTATCCAGATTGTATTAACCAACAAAATACTCAATACTTACATTTAATAATGTTACTGCTCTGAAAATTTCAAGGTTTTGCAAATGAAATCGTGAAATATGATATTGCAAAAACATTTGATTTCAGAAACAATTTCTTTGTTTTATATAATACTAGTTTTCACCTGCGACTTCGCTCGCGTAAATGTAGGTTAGGTTAGGTATTTTTTCTGGATGAAAGGTACCCTATGTCCTATTCTGTACCCCTGACAACGTGTATGCAAAATTTCATGTTGATCGGTTGAGTAGTTAAGGCGTGAAAGCTTAACAAACAAACAAACTCATTTTTCCATTTATAATATTAGTTAGGATTGTCTATTAAGTTTTACACAAATGTTATGTATACATTGAAATTAAACAAACCTTATACGAATTTTATCGCGTTGTTTATTTTTTATAAAACACTATCGTTGTATTGTTTTAGTAAACGTTACTGTATAGTTTTAATTTTAAACACAAGTAGGAAGTTAAATACTTAGGAAGTTTACTAGATTTTGGCCACGGCTTCGCTTGCGTAAATGTAGGTTAAATTAGATTAGTAACAGTACTTTTTCTGCATAATTAAGGTATCTTATGTTCTTTTCTGTATGATGATTGGTCAAGTAGTTAAGACGTGAAAGCGTAACAAATAAACGAATAAACTCACATTCGTATTATTATATTAGTTGGGATTTATAATGTCCATCGTTTTTTATTGACAACCGTAGAAAATGTCTTGACCTATTTGATCTTATCTTATCTTATGTGGAGGCCAGTCAGTGCAGACCGGCGACATTTCGACCCAGTGGGATCTTTTGTGTCGACACTCTCCCAATAACGACTGCCATAGATGTTCATGGCAGCCGGGACCAACGGCTTATCGTACTCTTCGAGGCACGGAGCAGGCGATAATTGTCAATCAATACGCATATAATTTCGAAAAGTCAAATAACTTCCGAAAGTCAGAGGTGCGCGACGTGGGTTCGAACCCGAGACCCTCTGCATTGCAGTCTGTTAGTCTCCCCACTGAGCTATCGCTGCTTGACCTATTTGATAACATGATAGTGTTTTATTTTTAAGCTTGTTTTACATTCGTATCAATATGTCAGATTTGTCTGTTGATATTGTAGTTTTCCATTTGCAAAACTAATGTAGGTAATGGTAGGTAAACAACTTGTATTTTTTACATAACTAGCTGACCCGCCAAACGTTGTTCTGCCATATAAATTATTTCATAGCGGTATGAAATATCCTTTACGACATATTCTCATACCTACCAAATATACATTAAAAATTTCATAAATATCGGTTGAGCCGTTTCGGAGGAGTGCGAACACAAATACCGTGATACGAGATTTATATATATATAGATATTACACAAGTATTACTACCGAATTGGGCAGCGATATAATATATTTTGGCTGTAGTGATTTAGCGTGTAGGTGATAAATAGATATTCTTGTCTGTGTAATAATTGTCGAGTACCAAATGGTATTGCGCAGTACAGGCAAATTTGTTAGCGATGTAGGCACACAATTTCATTCGATTATATTCGAATATATTCCTTTATCACTCAAAGTAAATATAGCGTTATTTACAAACGTATTCGACTTTCATTTAAATGCAATTATTTGCACCACATTACTAATATTAATGAATGGACCGAGGGCCCTTCCTCAACAGGATTTAAGCAAAGTCCGAAATTAAAGCTATAACTAAATTATCTAAATATATTATATATACAAAATTAACATATATTATATAGGTAAACGTAGTAGTAGTTAGTTAGTTATTTACTTACTTAGTTTACTTACTTAGTTTTTAAATCTTGGACTTGGTTCTAATTGAGGTTATCCTCCATTGGGATAACAAAATTTGAGAGAATCGCAGCCCAACAACCTTCTATTGCGCACTTGCGATAGGTCTCATTGTGAAGATGCTGTGCTGACAGTAGAAGAGACTTTGGTTTTTGCCTCTTGCCCTAGCAGCATAGCCTCTCTTTTGAAGTTTTAGCAACACGCTAGTGACCCTTGGTATTGAAGGCGCCAAGGAGGCGCCTACCATAGGCGGTTCATATGTTTGTTTCCCAAATTGGTTGTATCATCTCAGCCGAAAGACGTCCATTGTTGGACATAGGCCTCACCCAAGGTTTTTCACAAAGACCGGTCACCCGCCACCCGCATACAACCGCTTTCTGCGACCTTTACCAGGTCGTCAGTCCACCTTGTGGGGGCCTACTCATAATGCGTCTTTCGGTAGTATAAATAATATAAAAGATTTCATCAAAAGTGGGATGTCTATTGAATTAGAACTATCTGGACATAAACTGTAAATTACCATTGATTGACATCACAACAAGGTTACGGTTTTAGCTCAAGGTGCCTATATAATTGTATTGCCATCAGATTTATGTTCATTGACACCATTATCTAACAAGTCGTCCTATTATAGCAGAACTGACTTAGTATTGTATCATGTAAAACAAACAAATGGATGTCACTTGTTATACAAATGAACTGTTTGAGTTTAGTCATATTATGTTTTCACAAGAAATCTAAATATAGAAGAGAATCTAAGGCTTGCCATATTAGTATGAGAATGAAATATAGCATACATACTGTATTTTGGTTTTGAGAATCTCCCTACAAAAAGATTTTGTAATGTGATGATAAAAAGTTATTTATAATTACTTATTCTACAGCCCATTTTACGAAAATATAGCGAGCAGCAACGATTTTTACATACTAGGTAGACTACGTACCTACGTGTGAAAGTAAGCTTAAAAGTATATTAAGCCCCCATAGAAGGCCAGTCTAATTAAAGCTAGTTAACCTGAGAATCAAAGGCAAGACTTTATTAAGCATTGTATATTTGGACATTTAGTGTTCTTACTTAATTTACAAATTGTAATAGTGAACTCTTTAAATAATATACACTATATTTATGTTATGACTGTTTTTATCTATAGTAACATATCATTTATATCATGGAATAAGTAATTATATACCTAGATTATAATATTTATTTATTTTCTTTAAGGATGTCCAACAAAGGCTGTACACATCTTATTCACAAAAGAAAAACAATTCAAGACGTTTTTGGTCTGTGTACTCCTTCAATTACAGGAGACCACATCATGCGTTAAATACAGCGTCTAAATGTGAAAGTACATATATTATAAAAATGCCTAATTTAAAAAATAATAAGATAAACATACAAGTACATGCATCAAAAAAGGATAAAATAAAGTTACAATTATAATTTTAGGTTTAAAAAGAAATCAAATTTAAATAGATACATACTCACATGCGAAACAATATTTAAAAAAGAGAATAACAAAAACAAAACCACAGGCTATTAAAAGCACAAAACATTTAAGACTCAAATATTAACATAGCATGTCTTCTATACATGCGTAAGGTATCGCTAATGTCTGCTACACTCGTTTTAGTAAGCATATTGTGTTGCCTACAAAGTCTTGGCACAGCAGCGTAGTAACCCAGGTTTGTTCTAGAATAGGGTACACTGAACAAATTATATGTGTTGCTTCTGGGGATACGAGTTGGGATATTAATAGTTAATGAACTCAATAAATCGCAACAATCAACATTGCCATTACACAGTTTATGAAAAAAAATTGCATCTGTTATCTTTCTGCGGCTTGATAGTGCATTCATATGATAATGTTTTAGCCTTTCCGCATAACTGTAAGACTCTTTAGCTATGTGATCGCTGTAACAAAGATGATAGAGGAAGCGTTTTTGGACGCTCTCTAAGCGCTTGCTATAAATATCATAGTGTGGATTCCAAATGACAGAATTGTATTCAAGAATTGGTCTAACTAAGACATTAAATAGTTTGATTTTGGTTGAAGATTTTTTAAACTCCTTAGTATTGCGCAGTATGAAACCAAGTGTTTTAAATCCCTTTGATGTGATATTTAAAATGTGAGCATCAAATTTCAACTGAGTGTCTATCAATATCCCTAGGTCCCGAATTTTATTCACATTATTGATTTCGATCCCGCCAAAGTAATATTTATTTAGGTGTGTAATCTTTTTACGGGTAAAGTGAATATGGTGACATTTTTTAATATTTAATTGCATATCATTTGTTTGACACCAGTAAAACAGTCTTTCCAAATCGGCTTGTAGCTTTACTGCATCTAAGGAATTGTGTATTGGCATAGTTAATTTAAGGTCATCTGCGAAAAGATAAAATTTTGAAAATATTAAAGCAGTTGCATTCACTGTCTCACTGCGCCACCACTAGCGGGTTGACCGACCTCAAACATATTTGGGAATACTACAGAGAATTCTCACACATGTAGAATATCTCATTATATTTCTATCACCGTTAAAGCGAGCATTCTAATGAAATATTTTGTTGGAAATCGCTGTCTTAGGATGAGACTCTACGCGGCAGCAGTCCATCGGTTTATTCACTACGCTATCACTGCTATTTATTTCCGACTATCTATGTATTAATACGTGAAGCGAAAACTTTGGATCCCTTTTTACGAAAATTGGGCGGACGGAGGAGAATGAAATTTCGCACACTTATAGTTTATACATAGAAGAAGTGACGAATGCTAATATTTATATAAAATATGCATTAGAAATACATTAAATTAATGAAAAACCACAAAACGCACACAACCATGCATTTGACACACGCAGTCGAAGCGCGTAACTATGGTTACATATATGACATAATAATGTCAATATATATTATTATATCAGCAATCTCTTACAGGCAAACTTTGGTCGAATTTCGAGCACTAGGCGATCGCTAGTTATTATAAATGTTGATGTTTGAGTGTAACATTTAAAGAATACTTTGATTTTTAAACGATTAAAGCGTGTAAGTACAATTAATGGAGAATAAGTACGCTTAGAACAGTTACCTATTTATGGATCATACAAATAACATGAAATGTGTGGGATTCAAACCCACAGCACTAAGCGCGAGGATATCGACAAGTCGACTGCTTGCCCACTATACCATCTGTGCAAGTTGAGGTTTAGATTTAGAATATTTATTTACTAGGTTGGGTAAATAAGGTCTAATGCAGTCGGTTAATGGAAAAACCAATATTCCGTCGTATCTGGTTAGAGTAGACGTCGACCTCAATACCCTCGTGAATATTATATTATTCCGGTTTCTAGTTTTATTATTTAGTAATATATACAAACATCGTTTTATATTAGAACATTACTTTCATTATAGTCTACTTCTGTTTAAAAATTTGGCTGCACGGATGGCGCAGCGCAGTTGTTACGATTCTGGATGTTCTTTGTGTCCGTTGTTTGAATGTTAGTAAAGTCCCCCCGCAATACAGAAAATAATCCTAGTTCTACAAATATATTTTCAAATGTTACAAGGAAATAAAGTTATTACTCATTTGATTTAAGTTGATACTGAACATTATTCGACATAAGATTACCTCTTACATGTTTTAGCTAAGCGCAGTTACTCGCAAAGGAATAGCGTCCGTAGTTTCTGTTAATAATTATTTCTAGTTAAAACTACCCTGATTTCAATTGCATATAAATAAGTAGATGATTGGTATGTATATTTAATCTGGGATCCAGCTTTCGTTTATTAACATCCTTTTTTTTTCTTTTTTGACGTGGGGTAATGCCATGACGCATACCTCTCCGCGGAAAAGGGGAGCGGAGAGGTTATGTTAGGCTCACCCGGGAAAAGATGGAAATTCCCGGGTACTACCGACTAAATCCACGACGGTGTGCCAACTCGCTGCCTTGGATGGTGGGTGAGTCGCTGGAACTGAAACTACATCAGCGACCCACCCAGCAGAGCCCAACTCAGGCAAGAAACGCCTGCGGACGTCAACTCCTCCGTTTATGAATATCCTAGACCAAGTGATATATAACATAACTTAAAGTTTGTTTGCGTTTATATATACATATAAAACAATGGTATCAGGTAGATGTCTATATACATAGAAGATCTGAATAAAATATATATTTCTTTATAATGGCTATAGAAGCCAAAACAATTGTTTGTAGAATTTCTGTCTCTGTCTATATTTTTTATAGGCGTATCACGCAAAAACTACTGCATGAAATTGAATGCGGTTTTAACAGCTGTATTGCTGGAGGTCTTACTTAAAATCTATAATTAAACTACTATATACGGATTTTATCGCGTTGTTTATTTGACACTTTATTACAAAATTTTGAAAACTGTTACACTACTATTACTATTAAACTTTACTAATTTTTAAGCTAATTAAATTGTTGAAACTATTAAAACTATTTATACTATTACTATACTATTATACTATCACGGGGAGACACGTCTCCCCGTGACCATGGCTGCTGAAAAGCAACCGAAACGTCGGGGAAAGTGTAAACATAAATATAAATAGTATAATAGTATAGTAATAATATAAATAGTTTTAATAGTTTCAACAATTTAATTAGTTTAAAAATTAGTAAAGTTTAATAGTAATAGTAGTGTAACAATTTTCAAAATTTTGTAATAAAGTGTCAAATAAACAACGCCATAAAATCCGTATATAGTAGTTTAATTTCAATGAATAACATTCGCGTAAACAGAAGACAATATTATATAAAATCTAGAAATCGAGTATTAATGATAAGGGTTCAGGTTGTGTAATACTATGTATTAATGAATATATGTATCTAGAGGTAAGTTTTATGTGTGTAGATCAGCTTCTTATTTCATACAGAGAAAGAAAGAGAAATGCCAAATTCCACGCGTATGAAGTCGCGGGGAAAACCTAGTTAATAATAAGGAGATATGATATTGAGATAATTTTATGTTTCAAAATATTGAAAATATTTTAATCTGCAAGTCATCAAAAGTATCGAAGATATTAATAATATCTACATTTATAAATTATTCATATAAACGTAGATAAAATGTTGTAAATAAAAAATAATTAAATTCATACAGAATTAGTTAAATTCCATGTGTAATATAAGAAATATGACCGCAGGTACTCGATAAAGACCTATTTAAGTGCTTACATTATTTTTAAGTAAAATCAAATACTTATACTTTAAAATTATAATCAAATTAAACTACTTTAAAATCTATAAATGAATAGTAGGTTGACTGAAAATATGTAAATACCATATTTATTCTGTACTAGCTTTAGCGCGCGGTTCCGCCCGCATGGTACCTACATGAATAAAAAGTAGCCTATGTCCTTCCCCAGGTTTTAAACTCTATCTGTACCAAATTTCATCTTAATCGGTTGAGTGGTTTAGCCGTGAAAAGGTAACAGACAGACAGACAGACGGACAGACAGACAGACGAACAGACAGACAGACGGACAGACAGACAGACGGACAGACAGACAGAGTTACTTTCGAATTTATAATATTAGTAAGGATAACTGTATAACTACATTATTTCTAATATTATAAATTAGTTACCTACTTAAATGGACACTTGTGGTTTTTAGTTTGCTTATTACTGATATTCTAATAGCATTTATGTAAGAGCAACAAAGAACAATGCTCGCTTTTGATGACCCTGATAATGACCTTGCCATCATAACAATAAATGCACTTTAAAACTCAATGACTGTTCGTACTTATGTTAGTTCACTCCCTGTTAAGCATTGTTATGTAAATAATTTTTTTTTGTGAATTATCTAATTATACATTTAAGTTATTATACCGACCGTTGGACTGACACGCAGACGTCTCGAGTTCGATCCCAAGGCGCGCTTCTACGACATTTTATTGTCAATGTATTGAATAGCTAATTTTCGCTCGCTTTAACGGTGAAGGCAAATAGTTCGCCATAATGTTGTCGAAGATATGTGAAGTCAGTCGACTCGCACTGGGCCAGCGCGGTAGACTATGGCCTAACCTTATCACAATGAGAAGAGGCCCTTGCCCTGCAGTGGGACAGTTTAATACAGGGCTGTTATTACATACATTTAAGTTACTACCCGCTATAAAATTATAAAAGAATAGCTATTAAATTATATATGTTTACTTACCTGCCACTTTGCCTGTGTGTATCTCAAGGGAATAGTTACCGGGATAAAAAGTAGTAGCCTTATGTTTGTTCAATTCAAGACATGGTCTATTTGTGTACCAAGATTCATCTAAATCCGTATTACGGTTTACGCGTGATTAACAAACGCGCCTAACAAACATCCTAATAATATCTTCACAAACATTCACATTTATCATATTAGTTGGATGGTAGGATTAGTGGTCGGGCTGGAGTCTGTTGTAACTCTTTGCTGATGCGATCTGGAATATCGAAATACAGATTCTATAATGACACGACTACCGTTTATCCTAAACCAGGATAAAAATGTCGTGGTATCATCGGTATAGCAGACGGTACCTATATTTTGAAATACTGTAGTAATTTTTGTTCACGTCGCAATATATAAGTTAGAGAAGTAATTAGGTAATAAATCTAAGAAAAATATGAGCTTGCCTAGATTTCCAACAGAATGCTCTATTTTCAGTTTTATCTCTTAACGTTCAAGAAGTAATCACGCAGAAAAATATTACCATTACTTTGCCAGAATCAGAGCCGTACTTGTCTGTCATCCGTTAGTGGCGATTGCGAAAATAGTTCCTCGCAGTTGGTATAATATATACTAATATTATGAAGAGAAGAGAGTTGAAGAGTTCGTTTGTGTGTATGTTTGTTTGGTTGAACGCGCTAATTTCAGAAACTACTGGTTCGAATTGAAAATTATTCTTTACAATAAATACCTATTTTCTTTTCAGGCGACTGACAGAACGAGTGAACGAACTAATACACACCGAGAACGTTTACGTAGAACGTTTAAGGCACGTGGTCGAAGACTACATACCTCACATGAGCCGACCTGATCTGACACCAACGTTCAGAGGTCTCAAGCCAGAGATTTTCGGCAACATCGAGAGGATATATAGGTTTCATTCTGAGGAATTCCTTCCTGCTTTGAGAGACTGTGAAAATGATCTCAGGAAATTGGGACAGTGTTTTAGGCGACATGTACGTATAATTCCAAACAGATTATTTTCTTGTTTGTAAAAAAATTTCAACTAATGTTAGTAGACAAAGTTTTAATTGTTCTATTAGTTAATAGAATTTTAGGTAAAATAGTATATTTCTTTATTCGGATTGAGTGTTTAAATTAGCATGACTTAAAAGTTACCTTGTACGTAAAAAGTGACAAATTATCTCAAACTCTTTAGTTGATCATAAAATTCATATTGTATTGATTAATCTTAAAAGGAAATGTCACTATCAATTGTTTAAATATTATTTCAAAATATTCAAAATTATTTTACCTCAAATATGTAAGTTGACCATGACTGCACTACACACACAATTTATTACGACTGCACTTAAATATTATTATCTTCAAATTATTATTGCTAATGTATTTCCTATACTTTATAAATAGAGTACAAGTTCACCATGAAACGTTTATTTTTCTAACTAGAGTAAATACTCAACGTAATGACCGATTAACAGCAAATCGTTATAAAAACATTGGTGTCACGGACTGGCGAGCGTGATTCTATGCCTTGCCACTTCATCGCAGTAATGAGACCGTCATTCTTCACACTTTTGATTAATAGAAACGGTTAAAACACGGCAACTTCGACTAACTACGGCTCTCACTTCGATGGACGAGTAACATCTATTAACGTGTCCGACGATTCTCCATAGTTCACCGAATTATCGCCACATTGCCCCTGCTCTCCGGTAGTTTTATTTCACTCAACTGTATTTGGTGAAAGCATGAGCATTTCACTCAAATTATATTGAGTGAAAAATCAAACATAATAGTGACTTATACTGACCGTGGTTAACGTACGTGACTAACGTGATATTTGATAGTCGCCGACGAGTTTTAATATAAACATGAGAGTTAAAGTATAAGCAAATAACACGTTTTTCAATTACAGGAAAAAAGGTTCAATCTGTACGTAATGTACTCTAGAAATAATAAGAGAGCGACGAGACTGGTATTTGAACACAAGCAATTTTTCCAGGTAAGTCTAGTTTAGACTGGTCATTTTTTGTGGCATTAAATTAGAACAAAAGGTGAAAGTCTTCAAGACGGCGAAGCTATTACAGTATTCAAAGATAATTAAGTAAATACTACCTTGACATAAAATAAGTTCGCTAGGTATTTCTATTTCTGCTTGATGTGATACGTTTATTATCTCTAATCAGCTTTGGTTATTCCCGGTAAGTATGAAACCGACAGCAAAATACACCTACACAGTTTTGATAAAATGGTTATAAATAGCATGAATAAAAAACATTAAGTTGTATTAGTGGCGGTCACAATTACGTTTTAGTGGCACGTAGAAGCCGTATGTCATTGCGGTTTTAATGGCGTATTAGTGTCGCGTTGCTAGATGATTTATATTACCGTAAAAAGTCAATTGATTGAAACATTATCGGTAGGCCGCATGCACGCATCGCGGCGGCGATGGACGATGGAGGTCCGACGTTATTTCCTCATTTCTGCGAGTTACGGTGTATGGCGGCCGCTGTTGAACAACCGCCTAACTGTTGGCACTACCGTTACACTTGCACATTCATAGGCATTGCTCGACCACCACCACTTAAAAAATGATACTCCGTTACGTATAAGCGGGCATTAATTATACAAATTAATATTATAATCCTCGCGTAACGAGTACTAATGTACCAATTCAAGATTTTTAACAACTTTCATTATTTTTCAAATTTCAAGTTTCATACTTTTTCAGTCCGAAGGCAAAATGTCGCGATATAAACGTCCAAGTCGAGTGAAAGTTTGTATTTTATTATTATAATTGTCGCGTACCATTTCCCTTCTGTGAACCTTCTCAGTCTAGTTGCGGATGTAATTCTGCTCCAGTTATTCCACAGCTCGATAGCGATTACATATCATTCGACCCAAATTAAGCATGAAAGCCGGTGAAAGGCTATTATAAAATTATATATGTTTACTAAATTTAATTTAACCGCAATCGATTATAGCTATCGATAAAAACTGAATCGATGTACAAATTATATACGCTGCAATTTTATTTTCCAGGGAATACAATTAAAATTAGGTGATCGATTAGATCTCTCGAGTTATTTACTCGAACCAGTGCAAAGGATACCGAGATACAAATTGTTTTTGGTTGATCTAGTGAAAACTTATACAAATTATGAGAATGAACGGAGTGAGTCTGACTCGAGAATATCGACGCTGAGCGTGGACAGTGACGAGACGGGCGGCAGCAATGGCGAGTCCTCGGACAACGACGAGACTCCGTTGGAAAGTTTGAAGTTAGCAAAAACTATGATTGAGTGTGTGCTAACAGCGGTCGATGAAATAATGGCGTTAGAGAATATTACCGACTGCCCGGTGAGTGAAACTTTGCCTTCGGTTAATGAAGTACCTACCTACTTCATTCATTCGTATAGTATTTCGCTTTTCATAATAACGATGTATGCCATTAGGTTTACCTGTGATAATAGTTATTATTGTGCTTTATAAATTCAGGGGTATAGTTTGTTGTTAATAAACATTAATTGTAAATTTTGCGGCACAAACCGGAATGTGACGCTAATGACTTCGAGTAGTTGTCAACGATGTATTTCCGTTGGTGTTTTACAAACGTTTATGTCTACTGATTGGTGATTATTAGTCATAGATATATACTCATTTACCTACTACTGTTTGTTAATACAAGTAGCTGTTGAAAATTCTTATATCATAATATGAGTGATATCGCAACGTGATTATATTAAAAGAACACATCTAGCTAGCATTGAAAAAGACAAGTTAAGATGATTTTGGCGTCGCAAAATATGATAAACAAAAAACATTAGGTACATAGATATAAAAACGAAATTATTTTGACGAATGCTTTTTGACGAGAGACAGTATTTCAAGATAAGCATGATTAAGACTACCCTAAATTAACAATCCGGCATGAGTGGGATTAAAAGGGTATGTCGGGATTGTGGTCTACCTCTTCGGGAAACAGCGTCAGTTTACAGTCCTTAAAATATCCGAATCACAATGCAACAAAGTCTAGTGGGGCAGTTGCTGAAAGCTGTTTATTTGCGTCGTTATTGATCGTGTAATTTGTCCGCAGCTGTATTTGAACCTGCTGAACCAGGGCCGGCTTCTGCGTCAGAACGAGTTCTACGCGATGGACACGGCGCGCCGGCGACGACAGCTAATGAGGATATTCCTCTTCGACAAACTTGTGCTCATCACTATTGTGTACAGAAAGGTCAGTAAACTTTATAAGACTGTTTGTTTTATACCTGATATAAAGCTAATAAATAAATGGTGTGTGTATGATGTAAAACAACTGCACGTGCAAAGATAATAAATCATGTTTGAAGCATTTCGCATTACACATGATCCTTATTTAAAAAAATTCTTCAGTCGCTTTATGGGATAATCCTTTTATCGGGAACTTCAAAATTAAAATGATGAACATAAGAACTAGACAAATCGGAATTCTCAGTAAATCACAAATCATTCACTTCCAATTTGCGTGATCGGGTATGACGTTCTTAGACACTTTGACACTTCACAAGAACTATTTTTTGAGATTATATCTGTCCATCTGGTTTGAGATTTATGTGATCTCAATGAGAATTAGCGCAGTTATCTAATTACTTACCTTTTACAAATGTCAAATTGAAAATGAAATATCGTCTCATCCAGGTTACACAGGCTGTGATCTCTAGCTGTTTGTAAGTGGTCACAAGTGGGCAGAATAAAACAGTGCAGATACTGTGCAATTTGTATATAACCCTTGAGTCTGAGTAGGAACGGGAAATGTATTATTTTTTAATAAAACCGGCAACATTATTTAATTCATGCAAGGCGAAAAATTAACTTTATTTGTTGGTTTTATTTATTTTGCATTTTATTGCCTTTAAGACAATTCAGACAATTTTAGCCTCATATTTCAGAGGTGTATTATTTACATGACTGAAGTGAACTAGGTATTTTACTGACTATACAAAAATAAAATATAAGCTCTAATGCCAAATTTTTTGTCAATCACTCAAATTTAATGTTAACCTTACACAAAAATTAAATATACATGTTCCCATTTTAATAAAACATTATGGCAGTAGACGGTACTGAAGCCTCAAAAAGTTTACATATTGGCTCATATACGCATTGCCTTTGTTTAATGTTCACAAATTATATTTTAAAAACACTATCCTCTATTTGTATTATGTATTATAAATAACATGATGAGTAATATTAGTCAGTGTTAAAGTATAACAATGACAGTTTCGCTATATGCAGAAGTTTCGAAGAACGCGGAACCGCGATAACATAGCATTAAATAAATGCTCAGTTTTAAATAACAAACTAGAACAATTAATAGTTATTAAATACCCGTGACGCATTGCTCGTCTATCTATCGACAATGTAAAGCAATGTTGCTGCGTTCATGAAATTAGAAGGGTTTTATTTGCCAAACGTATCACGCAATGTTTCTTAGCTGACATTAATCTTATAACTATGATTGCTAACAAGAGTAGGTAAACAGGTGACTGATTGGGGACTCTTAATATCCATGCCTCTCTCATTCCTTTCCTTTTCAAACTTTATCGACTAAGTATTCTAGAGATGGGATGTCTTTAATTTCTTTGACGTAGGCAACGCGCAAGTGATGCTCCTGATATTGCAAGTCTGTTAATTATTATATGATTGTAAAGTCCCACAAATCACAGAGCCCTAGGATTCTGGAGTAGCGGGAAAAGTAATATTTTTAATAAAACTGGCAACAGCACGTAATTCACACAACACGAAAAAATAATAGGTTTTAGATATTTTGGACTTGTGTCGTTCATTAGACGGTTCATTTAAGATGTCATTTCAAAGGAGTATTCTTAACGTGGCTAAAAACCCAGCGTAGTAACTATTCACAGTAATAAAACATAACTGATATTGAAAGCGACATAAGTTATGTACGGTAACCTTTTTACCATCAGGAGAGTCGTATGCTTGTGTGGATAAATTACGTAACGAGTAACGACCTCAGTAATCAACCCTACATATGACGAAAATTTATGTGATCCTTAAATAGTTGTTCTGAATCTGGTTAGTTTTTGTGTAGGACGAGCGCTAGTGGGCGATTAGTGAAAATATATGGCGTTGTGACCCGAGTTCTGATGAAGGTCTTTCCGTTGAAAACTAGTATTTAGACGTATCTTAGGAGATAGATGTTACTTCCTATCAAATCCAATCAGACGTATCCCTATTTAGTAATATTATTCTTCGTCGATCCAATAGCACTGCGGCTATTAAAGGTACAGGATAAAATGTAGGCTATTTATGAATGCCCTGCAAAACTTTCTATTTTACGTAAAAAATTAATCATAACATTTTTTAACGATACAGTAATTAACTTGATCTGTTATGTAAATGAAAGAACATTAAAATTGCTCTAAAAGAAATCAATTAATACAAATTAACCAATAGCTTGGCTGTGAGTTAAGTAATTAAGTCGCTAATTGATTTCAAAATGTCAGTTTTCGCCGATCGTTGTTTTGACTAGAAAAGACGTCGGACAACTGATCGACAACCTCACAGAGGGAAAACTTTACAGTTGTTTGAAAACATCACTCCTTGTTGATAGACTTAGATATTAAACAATAATTGATATGACAATCAAAAGTCGTAAGACACATAAACCTAGTTTGATGTAGCCGTTTTATAGCACAATGACCAATGCCATTTGTTAATTTTTGTTCTTGATAAAATTGACCACATTCAGTCATTATTATCAAGAACGAAAATGTTAATATTTCATTTCACAGGCATTTCGATGCAATCCTAACACAATTATATGTTAGCATATTACAACATCAGAAGCTAGATTTCATTGTTATTAGGACAACTACGAATTTACGGATATACCTATAAAAAATTAAACACAGGTAGATGTACTTAAATGTCAGGTTATATTTAAGAAAATGAAACAACAATAAGTACATTTAACTATCAGGTTATAATCAGATATTGCTTGTCCATTTGCATATTACATAAAAAATATGCTTTCAACATTGACATATATATTTTCAAAGGAATATGGCACACTATATTAAAATTACAGAATAAGTAATTACATAACAGATTAAGTGAACCGCTTTTAAAGTTAAATAACAGCCACGGTAAAATATATAGCATGGTATTTAAAAGGATCAAAATTAATTAAACCAAATAACTTTCGAATCCCCTGAATACTCGGTAGTACCCTTTTAATCGTGAACGTCACAGTTCAATTGGACGTACTTTCTGAAAAACGTTCCAACCCACAAAGTTTACATTTTGAGATAATCGTGATTGAAGTTCAATCCCGTATTGCTTCTTCATACATGTGGGTTTGGGCTACTAAGTCATGATTTCATATTTAGAGTGATAGTAGGGCTACCAAATTTTTCCAGCTAGTAAATAGTAGCCCCGTGACTAATTTGTTAATAATAACTCGATTTTGACCCGAGTGTGGGTTGGAACGTTTTTCAGAAAGTACGTCCAATTAGCACAGACAAAAAATAAGTCATGTGACCAAAAAGGAGTAATTAGTCAAAATAATTCCTTTTTAATTTTAAAATTATTGAGTTTATTAAATTTATTTTTAAAATATTGATAGGGAAATTTTAAATTTTCTTACAAATAGAAAACTATGCCTTTCTATAATTTTTGTTAATAAATATTTTCAATATATAGGTATATCAGCTGAAATCATCAATCCTACCAAAAACATAAATATAAGAAAGGAGAGCCAAGTTCAATACAAAAATTATGCTTGGCTGTGGGCTTCGCCGCAAAAAGAATGGAAATCTAAATGAGTGCCAAGTTCTATGCAAAATCCAAATATGTATTTATAGGAACAAAATAACATTATGAACAAGTATTAAACTCTATTTCTTTGCTTTATTGGATACCTATAACAATTGCTGTTATTTAAAAATGTGAGATCTTAAAGTAGGTTAGATTTGACTTGGCCTGAGAGGCCTTGGATTGAGATTTAATGTTTTTTCTTGCGTTTCCGCTGCATAGTTTTCTTTTTTATGCTATTGTCTACATTCTCTTGAATAAAAGTATTTATTTATTCATTTAATCTCATGTATGTACTTCACTTTTATACTGTTACTGGCACGAAGAACGTTTGTGGTTATAGTATGACAATCATTTAATTCATCGTTGAGAAAGAAGCAGGATGTACATAAATGTAATAAAACAATAAATAACTAAATCGGTATTCGTAAGCGGTGCCTATGTTTATGTGTTGTTCGGGAGAGCTTTTATGTAGATTTACTTCTGTTCTGTGTATAATTATGTGGTGCCGCGCGCCGCCGACGACACACCGTTGGTTGGTTGTTTAGCGCGTATTACAAGTTTTTTGTATAGGGACACCACTTATTTCTTGACTTAACTTTATTTTTATACTAACTTTTGCCCGCGGCTCCGCTCGCGTTAATTTAGAATTTGACAATAAATTCGGGTTGTACTCTGCTTGTAATAATATAATTCAATCATGATTCGAAAGACACGTGGCGCCATCTATTATTATCATAAGTACGTTATTGTTGTTTTCCTCGGGAATAGCAATTTTTTTCGGGATGAAAGGTAGCCTATGTCCGTTTCTGTACACCTGACAACGTATATGCAAAATTTCAGGATGATCGGTTCAGTTGTTTAGGCGTGAAAAGGTAACAAACAAACAAACTCATTTTCGCATTTATAATATTAGTTAGGATTTCTGTTATATTTTTATATTTCTGTTATATAGCAAATATAATAATACATATATTGGGATAGTTCCAAATATCTGATTTCCAACGCTACAATTAAATTTTTTTTTGTATGGGCACCCCCTATTTTTTAACTTTTTTTATTTTTAGATTTTTGCTACGCTTACACACAATTACCGAGCTGGATTTCAAATTTCATCCTTCTAGGTCATCTGGAAGTAGGTTAGATTTAGGTACTATATGTCAGTCAGTCAATCAGTGCTAAAATTTACGACCTTTTGACCTTCATATCATTATAACCGTTTGAGCTAGCTTCATGAAATTTGGGCTTCTACATGTCCTTATGGATATAATTAAACACACGTAGTTTTATGTGTTTACGTTAAAGAGGTTTTGAGTTATAGAAGGGTCTAAAGTGGCACCAAGTGGTTCGTGTAATATTACACTCGGCGCTGGCTAGCCAGTTCCATTGCTTGAACTTGGCTCGAGACGCTGCCGCGTGTATAGATAAAAAAAATTAAAACATGATTGATGTCATAAATAAAACAATATAGAAAACATAAATTGTCTTTAAAATTATTGGTTCAAGGCCAGATTATAATCTATAGCTAAGTAGATATTGGCCGCAATCTTTGATACAATAACCCGATTATGCAACATTTACTGTTTGTTGAGAAGTTCAATTGAGTGAATTTAGAGTTCCGTGTTGAATTCTATCTAATTTACGTTGGTTGCTTTTAATGAATAAATATACCTAATGATACTTAAATCGGTTTATTTTTGTCCGAGTTAGAGAAACATGAAGTAAAGTAAAGTAAGTATTTATTTTCAAAACATAAGTACACATTATTACACGAATATTTTAATACACAGAAAAAACAGAAAAGTACATATATGTATGTATAATGAAAATGAGGTTACCACTCAGGATTACTGTTGGTTTGCGGCTTATGCCTCAAAAAATTTCTTTCACTTGATCATACATACATACCACTCATGTGTTTTGTACAATTACTGACTGTAGGTTGTATATTTAAAATTATGATTATACTGTACAAAAAACCGAATTGAAAACCTTTTCCTTTCTAAATTATGCTAAATATATTACACAGACCAAAATATGACATGATTGTATTGAGTAAATATGGTTAAACTTTTTAAGATTGAATTTAATTACTTAAACGGCTACCGAAGTGGCACGGTCGGACATAAAAACACAAAGTTTCAAAACATTGATTTCAAAATACAATACGTACTCAGATTAATTACTTTCATCCTTAAACAAATTTTAGTCATTGGCATTGATTTATTGGCTATATGAAGACACTCATTCGTTCAATAGAGTACTGATCTGAATGTTCCGGTTTGATTATCTTGTCGGATTAAAGTGTTTTTCCTGTCATGAAATTATCATTGGTGGCGTAAAATACCGGTATACAGCTTATATAAGCTCGTCTACTAATACATTGGATTTGATAAAGCAAAAATGTGTTCTGTATATCACAGCTGAATGCTTATGTTATTATATTTTCGTTTAATGTCAGTCCGACTTTTCTTCATTTAGTTTCTGTCGTCAAGTTTCTTTTGATAACACGTCATATTTATCTGATTTACGTAACAATTTTATAAATTTAATTACATAATAATAATTATGCGACGTTCTTATTTTTTAACGACTCGATCAATTTGTTCTTTTAAAAGTTAAGCCGCCAATTTATTTAATAAAACCACTGTCTCAAAGGCCGCAGTAATAACATAATTATAATTGACCGATTTTACTCTACAAATAGTAATCGCTAATAAATATATTAACATTATTATGATGAATCATAGTCAGTGAGTCACGATTTATCAATGTAACAATAAAATTATTATAATTACACCAGTCGGTACCTACTGTCGGCTGATATGATAAGGGACGAGCAACCATTTTATGACAAAATTAATGGTAATTTTGTATCAGTTGGGACTTTTTATTGCTATTGTAATAAATAATTTGTCGTTATGGATGGTCTGATTTTAGGCAACCGACCTCTTTCGGTAAAGTATCAATAATAATTTGACGCTAAGAAATGATTGTATCGCAGTATTTGTCTTGTGTTCTCTTTATCTATATAGACAACTTCGTGTAATCTTGTATGTATGTTACATTGAAATAAAGTATAAGTACAAGGTACATGTCTTCATAATTATCTTTCTTAATAATTATCAATCGTTAGTGGAATCATATTGACGGATAAATAGACAATTTGTCCCATCGTTATTTTGTTAAGTATATCTATGATATATGCTTAGAAATCGTCGGTCGATAACTCTAAACGTTTGCATAATTCCTGATCATTAAGTGAAAGGTTCGATGCCCTAGTAAATAAAACGTAATTATGTATAACAAGAAATTCTCACTACTATACTATGATACTACTATTTTAAATATTTTCACCTTTCTGCATGGTACGTTTTCATCTGGCACACAATGCCAATATGGCATCTGAATTATAAATATATAGTTTTATTATGGTCACTCAATTGTACGCTAGTTGTCTATCTAATGTGTGATCTCACTCTTTTTGTGTGGACATTTTTTGCGATTTAAGTACGGGGCATATCTATGTATACTTATTTTAAATGTTTGGTAGTAGTACAGGGAATCGATGAAATATGTACCTATTAAGCAGTTATTGATGCAGTCGTGACATGTGACTGAAATATAAATGACTAATTATGGAAGTGATACACCACTGCTTGTTTATAAGGGGATTTACAAGACAAAACTTATATACGAATACAGTGGTTTTTCCGATTTTAAACATTTTAATCAGCTATATTGTATTTAAAAAATAATTGCGTTGCTGCCTATAATATGATATACAGAAAAGAAGCAGATATGTTACTAGTATCTTCAAAGTGAAGATTGATAGACGGGACAACCAATTGGGTCGTTTTTAATTGGCCTCAAAACAAAATTGGTTCAACAAAATCCCTTCCAAAAACTTATATGTTGTTCGCATGATAACTATATTTCTCCTGTGAACTCTTTCAATATCTATTGTGCTACTTATTAATTAATATTATAAATACAATAACGAAATAGTATAGAGTGGGCACAAGACTTTAGACGTCCTATGAGAGTGAAATTTCTAGAGTATAATATAATTGGTTTGAATTATATAAATATACAACAAGCAATTGTTAGAAAGCTCAAGCTAATATTATATAAAATGCCCGTTGAGATATTTAATTCCTTATTACTACCCTTGAAAGTTGATTGTTCGATACTCGAAGTAACTCAAATTCCTTTGAAGCTATTTTCAAATCAGTCAACGGTGACGTTTGAAAAGAAAGTTGATTTGCCAAGTATCGACTTCACGCGGTAAATTTCAGTTCAAATACCAAGAGTTTTACGCTAAAGAGATCGTATCATTCGTATCATTTCTTTTATAAGCAGTTATTGTTATTTTCCTTCTCAAAAATACGATGCCAAGAAATGTAATTGCTTGGACGCAGTTATAAATGCATAAATGGTTCATGCATAATACGGACAGTCGTTATAACTACATATACATATATCTAAGAGGGTTTACGCTATGTGGCCTGTTATGAATGGCAACGTCGCAATTAAGTATCTTGTTTTGAGGTTTTTAAATGTAATTAATTAGTTTGCCTTTAATTATTATTTAATAATAATAGTGTTTTAAAATAAACAACGCGATAAATGTAAAGTAATTTAATTTGTTAATTTAATGTATAACATTCGCGTAAATGTAAGTTAATACTAAGTTTTAATTCTTAAATGTTTTTAATATATCCTAAAGACTGAGTTCAATAGTTTATTATAGATAACATTTATTTGTAGTACTTTTATTATGTAAATAATGGATCGGAAATTTTAAATGCGTAATACGCATAAAGTTATGCACATCTTATAACAGGCTACGTGGTGTTAATGCTCTTAAAAGAGTTGTAAAAAGTATGATAAACATGTTGACGCCATCGAAGGCAACTCAACTAAGACAACCAAAGTGCATACTATACTCGCATACAAGGGGTTAATATGCTTTTAATCTGTAATTGAATTTGTTAGCCTCGTCTTTACTTGCATCATAATGAGATATTGTGCGACGGAAGTTACGAAGTGTTTATTACGCAGACGCGACGCACTGGCGTCGTCTTCCACTCAGTTATCTGTATTCCATCATTCTCATTCCGCAAATAGCTTCAGTACTAGTAATAAATTTGCAAACAATTCAAAATTAAACATTAAATTACTGCAACTGAAAGACAAACTATACATTTGGTTGCACATTAAAATATTCGGTAGCAAATCTTCGTTTTGTTCCATGATAGTATTGCAAAAACATTAATGTGTAGCTCACGAAACAAAAAACAAGAAGCTAAAACAATTTATGAAGATATTTTAGTGAGCGCGATGTAGTTTGTACACAATAGCAATTGTAGTGGCGAGAGTTAAATGACCTTGCCAATGCTTCGGAACGACTAATTCATCACGCATCGTCGATTTCAGCTGTTTGACAGCACAGGAAATACGTAATGTTATGGGAAGCTATTCTATTGGACACAATTGCATGTATGCTACAGTTATCACCATTAATTGAGGAGTTTTCCCTATACATTAGTAAGGCTGTACTTGTATGGATGGAATGTATCCTAATTACATCACATTACGGCTACAAATGAGATTGTCTTAACAGCATGCCTACTTTAAGCGACGGTAACGCACGAGTTAAACCCCTGGTGTTACAAATTTGCATATGCTACGTTAACTGTTAACCATCGAGCGATGCCTTCTTTAGGAACAAAAAATTTTATTTTTATCATTGCTCGTCAAAATGACTACAGTCCGTCTGATGGTAAGCAATCGTGTTATCGATGAGAAGAGCCCTCCACACCACATCCTCACGTAAAGAATTATGCGATGTATAAGACTTTTTATATTAATTATTTGTATCTGGCATTTACTATGCTTATTACTGCTAGTTAGATGTTTCTTACATAAATTAAAGTAAATTGTTTTATCTAACAGCACGTCACGCGGTAGAAATATTTAAATACTACTCTCCGTAAATTCTGTATAAAGTAAACACATTTAAATTTGCATAACCAACCTTATCATGACCTTTTGTACGATGAATCAGTATTATATTGTATACAAAAACAAACCTGACATTGATATTCTGTCCATAGTCCGTATTTGCACTAGCTTCAATGTTATAAATGTACATTTTATAAGTTGTCAGAACCGTGTGACCTCAGTCTTGGTTATCTATCTAAATATAATTTGGTTTCTACAATACTAATTAATCGTGTGCTGATTATTTCAACTACAAGTAATATTTAAATGCTTATACAATTTAAATATCAGTTTGTTTGTCTTTACTTTGATAATTTTCGTCACCGTGATGTCATCGTATTTTAATATAAGAAATACAGACCATTATACATATGTATATAGAAACGATACAATATTATACTTCGGAAAATATTGGTAATTTGGATACCTATACCAAGAAAGTAGATTATTTTGAAAAATAAAACCTTTTGTGTATTGCATGAGTAAGTGCAATATCTGATTTGTGTTTATTTATATATTTCAGCAATCAAGAGTAGAGTACTTTATATATAAGGACCATATATCAGTAGACGATCTAGGCATAACAGCGAAGGAACAGGACCAGCATAAGTTCACAATATGGTACAAGAAGAGGAACCTCAAGTCTTACAAGCTGGAGACGAGTGAGCCGACGATCAGGAACGCCTGGGTCGAAGATATCACCTCACTGTTATGGGAACAAGCCATGCAGAAAAAAGGTAACGTACATTTTACTTTGGATTACGCCTTTCTTCAATAGTTTAACCGTTGATAAATTACTTAAAACAAACAAGTAATATCTAGCTCAATTGAGCTAGATATTACTTGGTATCTATAGTAGTGTATTTGCACTAGCACTATTTTATCAGTATACAGCACTTACAATATTACTGTTGGGTATGATTGACCTAAATAACGTTGCGTTGTTTTAGCAGTTTGTCAGATTTAGTTTGGTTAATTGAACGATTAGCTGTGATATGCGGACTACAGCAGTCCATACAGCTTGATAAGGATGTTAATTATGATGAAACAATACACTGACTAATGGTGCGATTTCGAGGTCCCATTGGGTGACAAGTACTAACATTCAAATTATTCCATAATTACAAAACATCTTTTGTTATGCAATCCAATCGTATCCTTTTTTTTGTTGTTTTATGTGGTTACGACCAATTGTAAATATTCGTATTTGTCCTCATACTACAAACAAAATAACACGTTCAATAGTAAACAGTGCAACGATGAGTGTGTTATGCAATCAGGTAGAGTATGATAGACAAAGCGTGTCCGTCACAACGCAACGGAACTATGTCACGTTTCAAACATTGCGTCGACGAACTCCCCTCTTGAGAATACTACCAATCTTATTTTATCTTCTTCAATTGCAATATTTAAATGGCTATTAAATCAATGATCAAACAAACTCTCGACTCACATATTTATTAGTTCGGTAACCCTATCGTGAAGAACTTGCTCCGACCGCGCAACCGCATGATATCTTAATGCGATGTTAATACGCTCACATCTTAAACTGAAATAGTTTTTTAATTCGTTTTCTGTCAGAGCTCACACGGAGCGTTTAGATAAGTAGGAGAACATTAACGTTAACTTAGAGCCCATTTCTCATAAAGAAATTGGTTGAGTCCATCTGGCACGCACGCTGAACCGAACTAATTCCCGCATAGTTAATGCGAACAAACTTTTTAATTGATCGTCATCTGCTCCCGGTGGCTGCCCGTGCTCCGTACAATACGTGACGGAAGGAGCAAGGCTCTTTATCATGGGCTGACGCACGAGGCGCGGGGTCGACGACACAGTTTTTTATTGGACACTCGTTGGCAAGTTGCATGTGCACTGTGCACTGCGTCTCGTCTGTGGGAACGCCAGGAACTCGACGTTTTTCTTTGACGCCGTTGTTTTGTAAATGCAAACGAATATGCAACGATCGCTCTGTTTGCTGTTTTTGCGCAAAACAAAATTATGTGTCAGGTCCATGTTTTACAACGCATTTCACACGTACCTACGATTTCTATTTACGTATTCTTTATTCCTCTTTGAGGAGCGGCGTATTATCTAACTTAAACAACCTTTCCTTACGGATAATTAGATAGAAGTATCACAAGGGAATGCTGCGACGAAAGTACGATCATTTGAACTCTCGCTGTTACAATGCCACATTTCTCGCTGAGATTACGCCGATAAGCGTAAACTGGTGTTTAAATCTTTCTGGTAACGCGTTTCTTTGTTACTTGAAGCTATTTAGCGACATTGCTATTTCCTCAAATGCACAATAGCCTTTTGTCTATAGCAAAATACCGTCGGATCGCTGTTCGAGTTATGAATACATTATATGTGAATCATGCGTGTAGTTTGATCGGGACAGTGAGTGAGCATTTGATAGAAGTTTTGCGGCAGGGCATTCAGTACTATTACGTGAACATTATCTACACTATCGGAGGTGACGAGTGTTCGATCAAGTTCTATTATCGTAGTTGAACAGTCGAGTTTATTGTGCGATGCCGTAGTTTGAGTTAATGCCGTCAGCCATTGTCCGCTATTATTGGATTTAGGTTTCAGTACAATATCGACTTAGTCGCCTTATCTATTACTAATTAAAGCTGTTTTCTGCGAGTGAATGAAACTATATTGAATACTTACCTTTTCTGCGTCTTGCTCGAGCATTTTTAGTTCCATTATCATCGCAGATAAGAATATTGTTGAGATATGTATATAAACGTAGATATACCTAATTATTTATCTCTGTTGGCAATAATGGTGTAAAGACTATTCTCGTGTTAGTTTTATTGGACATCATTTTAATAGTAATCCTCGTATCAGTAATTACGAAAATATGTGATATTGATATCATTTGATAATATTACGGATAATATAGTACCTATACTAGAGATTTATTTTTGTCATTTTTCAGAAAGGTACATCATGTGGATATCTCAGAAGATTTGTTCTAAGTCTATAAAAACAAACAAATTCTAGTAGTGCCACTAATTAGTTAGTCATCTTAGCAAATATTTTCTATTGTCTTTAGATCGATAAATAGTCTTTTGGTTAACAATACCAGTCACTGTATAGTAAATATTGAAAGAACGTATTCGTGGAATGCGATGGTTTATCAGGAGTATTATCAGTGTAGTGGACTCAGGTGTGGTTTGAAAGATAGCGATCAAATTAAGACTAACAAAAATCTTTTGAAATAGAATAGTGACAAGTAGACCTTGTATCTCTACTTCTACTATCACTATATAATTTAAAATGGATTAAACATTATGCCAATTAGTAAATCGAATATGCAGATTTAAGTTAAAATAAAAGTATTATATGTTTCGTACAATTAGACAAAGATAACATTACCGGGATGTGACATAACAACTTCGTAATGCTGCAGTAATAGACAATTACAGCTACATGCACAGTCCTATTTAGAAAATAATCTATACTAATATTATATACTGTCGGCCTCGATGGCGTAGTGGTTGGTGTAACCGACTGCCACGCCCGAGGTCGCGGGTTCGATTCCCGCACAAGTCAAACATTTGTGTGCATGAACATGGGTGTTTGTCTTGGTCGGGGTGTTTCTATGTATAATATGTATGTATTTACAAATAAAAAAGTATATATGTATGATTATCCATTGTCTAGTACCCATAGTACAAGCTTTGCTTAGTTTAGGCTAGATGGTGTTGTGTGTATGTAGTAGAATATATCTATACTAATATTATAAAGCTGAAGAGTTTGTTTGTTTGTTTGCTTGAACGCGCTAATCTCAGGAACTACTGGTCCGATTTAAAAAATTATTTCAGTGTTAGATAGCCCATTTATCGAGGAAGGCTATAGGCTATATATTATCACGCTAAGATCAATAGGAGCTGAGCACCAATGAAGAATGTTTCAAAATCGGAGGGTATTTTTTCCTTTTGAGAGCTTCCGCTGCGTGCGCTGCGTAAACAGTTAAAGTTTCGCAAAAATCATGTATGACAGAATTGTTCCTCTTTAAAAGTTCTAAAAAAAAGTCAGTGGCAGCATATGTCTATCTTTTAAGGTTGGCTCACTATAACCATTTTTAAGCTAATCAAGTTTGTTCTAAAATAATGCATTATTTGCGAAGATACTATTATAAACATGATATTAATCCTTATCCAAATAAATACGTTATTCATCACAAGTATTTAATTTAAAACAAAATTGCCCTTGACATCATTCGATTTCAATGAATATCTTAGGAGATATCGCAGTTTTAAAATAACATTGCAGCAAAATAATTACCCATTACAGACATAGTACAAACGATGTTTCTCCTGGTTTATTCTGCGTGATTACTACTGGTTCGATTTGAAAAATTCTTTTAGTGTTGGATAGCCTATTTATCTAGGAAGGCTATAGGCTATATAACATCACGCTACGACCCACGGGGGCGGCGCAGTAACGATAAACGCGGGTGAAACCGCGGGAACATCTAGTATATTATAAAGCTGAAGAGTTTGTTTGTTTGTTTGAACGCGCTAATCTCAGGAACTACTGGTTCGAATTGAAAAATTATTTTAGTGTTGGATAGCCTATTTATCGAGGAAGGCTATAGGCTATATAACATTACGCTACGACCCACGGGGGCGGCGCAGTAACGATAAACGCGGGTGAAACAGCGGGAACATCTAGTTATATATATATATTACATTTAATATATAAATAACACATTTAAATAAAAATAATTTTGTATAAATTAAATAGTTATTTCATTTCTTTATAATCTATATATTTATTTTGATATATGGAGATCAGTAACCTCGTTTCCAACTGGCTTTATTAAATTGGCTTTATCATTTATTTTATCACACTATTCCATTAGCAAATATTCAGAATGACAGCTAGTTATCATTTTACGCAATACTTTATCCGCTGAAGAAAATATTTTATTTATTTTATTTTTCTTTTTAAAAAGACAATGCTCGCACTAGCTATAACTTCTGTGTTGCGGGGATTATACGAACATTCAAACGACGGACACAAAGAACATCTAGACTCGAAACAACCATTTGTAGATCACACATTGTTCTAACAGTAAAGGAAAAAGTATATCAGCATAGATTCCTTTTGTTAATTTTAAATTAGGTCAATTTTAAGCAATACTTGTTTACATCAGTCAACGTGAATGCAATATTTTGTCATTCTTTATGATAAATTAAAAAGTAATTACACTTCGTGCCAATGTTTTCGAATGGTGAAGCCAAAGGATAAAGCGTTTGATATTGATTCATATTAATTAGTAATTAATCAGTCAGTCTGTCTATCGTAGTTCACCGCTGGACATACATAGGTATCTGCTAGATTACTCGGCCTGTTTTTCTGCATTTTACATCTAGTCCAACTCATTCAGGTCATCGGCGTTGGTACTCCTAGTTGTGAGCTTACAAATCGCAAGTTTGCGATTGTATAGTTATAGCAATAGGTAGCATGTATCCTTGATGAGTATTAACTTATCGCTTTGGTTGCGTGCAGTTGAAATTTCATTATATAATAATTTATTTATTTATTTGGGAAAACAAACAGATATATACAATTCTTAAATTAAATAATTTACAAAAAAGATGGTGGTAAGTATGTACCTCACAACGTTATCCATGTGTTAGTAAAATATTTGTTTTGATACTAATTGCATGCGAGCAGAACTTTAACAATGTAAATATTGTAAGTCAAATACAGTAGGAACATATAACTAATAGAAATTACAAAAAATCAATGTCAGTAAAAAATAAAATAATAGAAATGGTATAAAATAAAGATATTGAATTAAAAAA
This sequence comes from Catocala sponsa, assembly GCA_963564715.1. NCBI lineage: Eukaryota > Metazoa > Arthropoda > Insecta > Lepidoptera > Erebidae > Catocala > Catocala sponsa. Next base: position 17,540,421 of record OY751331.1, read on the forward strand.
AACAAATTAATTAACTGTTACATTTAAATAAACACAGAAATGTAAATAATTAAAAACTAACAAATAAAGCCTACCTAAGGTTAAAATTTTCCGAAGAATAACTTTAGAAGAGCGAAGGATTCAAATAGGGTAGTTGATGTTTATGTAGAATATCACTGTATTCCCGAAATTCGAATTTTTTGGAATTGATTCACTGCGTATACTTTGAGGCTTTTGTGAGACATGCCTGTTTTAATAGTACTTAATTTTCATCTGAGTTTATCTTAAAATATATTATATTTGCCTACACCTATAAAACAAATATAATTAGATACTATGCTAATGAGATTGATATCATTAGTCGTTAGTAATATATTGTATATTAAACACAATACAGAAATACGTGACATGCTGATAAATTATCACGATAAGTTCGCCATGTATAATCTAAATGCCTGCGGTCAATAGATATTACGTAGTACATCGGATATCATTATTGTGCTCTAACAGGTTCGTTACGAGTGTTACGACCTTCAGTATCTATTATCAGTGTCTATTTTTACCTGATTGCAAGAACTCGAATATCTTCAAGTGGAATGTGTAGAATACAATCTTTTTATTATTTATTTATATAAATCCTGGGCTACTTGTTTAATTATATTTGCGTAAGAATGGTACTTAACCTATTGTCGCAGCGGTACACCGGTGGCCAGACAAAATTGATTTTTAATTATACCTGCTATTCTAAAACTTAACTGATAAAGCCATTTTAAAAGTAATGCTACAAGTATATGTTTAAACAGTAAAATATTACTATTTAAATATATATTTCTAGCATTATCATAGACATATATTTTAAATGTTGTATATTCTATTACATTGCTTTTAGAGCTATGTTTATCTTTATCTTTCCGTCCGTTAGCGACAAAAGAAATATAATAAATTAAATTTTCATTTGGATAGATGGCGCGCCAACAAAGTTTTCAGTCAAAAGCTATCGTTGTTTCGGTAATTTACGATGATATTAAAACCTCATTTAAATTATAAATAATAATAATAATAATACGTTTATTTCGGACGAATAAATGGACTAAACAAAACAATATGATTCGAAATTCAAATGTGTTAGACGAATGTTAGGGTAGAGGACTAACGTGTAAAACTATTTTCTCGTGTCGATTGTATGATCGCATAAAATTGTTGTTGAAATTGTCCGTATATTTCTTTGATTGTATGAGTGTATTGTGGGCCAAAATTACCCGCTAGTAGAATTGTGTGCGGCGGTTCAATTACCAGAATAATTGGCAGAAAAGTTTTATTTTATTTTGGTAATTCTCGGATATAGTGCTGATTTATTGAATTATAGTTTATATTTAGAATATAATAGAAATTATAGTTAACATTCTGACAACAATACTTTTATTAATTATAGATTAAACAAGCGTTTCCTAAAAGCTGTTATATTATGATTTCAGAACTTCTTCAGCAGCAGCGTAACAAGAGAATTTCTATGGTGTCTATGAACAGTGAAGAGTCGACCGAGTCTGAAAGAAACGATGACAAATGTAAGTAGTATCCATGGCATTTTAATCGCATCAGTCCATACCCAGATGCTTTTAAAAGGACTACATTTAACATGTACATATACAATAGTCCTAAAACAGATAGTACCTACATAATATATCCAACTAACATTAGTTGAAAAGGTTCAAATAACATACATAGATAACCACATGGCTACCCACGTTACTTGAGCCATTTCTCCTAAGACACACGTTTTTCGGATTATAAGATAAGATTTACTTTTATAACAGTCACTAGCATATTAGGAAAACATTATCGTTATCAGTAATTTTAATGATAATTATTAAGTATTTCGAGACAAACTTTTTTAAATTATTCTTTTATATAATTTTATTTGGCGTACCTATAACTATTGTCTAGTGCAAAATCATAACTTAAGCACTAGATTCGGGCTCTATAAACTCTTTGTCTATCGACTTGGAATATCTAATACAGAGCTTTCGTATTAAATCAGTATAATGTGCGCTCTATATTTCTGAATCGCGATAATAGTGTCGATAGCAGATATACACATTAGATTCTCCAATAGTGACACACTGTATCTCATGCATATGTATGTTCAACTGTAATTGAACCGCATACTGCACTGAGTCTACAGTAACATCGCTTTCTGTATGCAGACCTACTTAAGCTGGCCATTATATACTGTTTAAATATAATAAATGCAAGACAATAGATTCTTGTAGAGATTAAAGTCTTATAAGCAATATCAAATCGTTACCGTTCTGGTTTGTGCTAGAGAATACACATTACTGAATTATATGGCGGTTAGCCTGCGATGAATATGTTTGAAGTTCCAATTAGTGTAAATCTTAAAACGTCAAATTTATTTTTAAGTTGAATTTATACTTACTTGATATTTAAACTTGTTGACCATTAATTAGCCTTATACTTTAGTAGTGAAAAAATAAAATAAAATTACAATTGTGGAACTGATCTTTTTAGATAAAAGATTAAAGTTACTTAAGTTGAGCACTCTAATGAATACCACTGCACTCCCCTAAATTAAAGTAACTAAGTGTATACCACGTTGCTTGTGATGTTAAGTTATATAAAATGTTACGTAAAATTTTAGTATTTTCGGTAAGTCTTTTGAAATTGACTGTAAACCTAATATAAGAATGTCGTAACCTTTTAATATTTATTTAATTGTTTATTGCCTTTGCCTGAAAAAATCTGGGAATACCTTTATCATACATAGTTCATTATAATGTTCATGAGTTCAAAGACACAATTTCACAGTAAAATTAGAGTACTTCATTTGTTTTATTTTTACCGACTTTAAGGACGTAGTGGGTTCACAATTTGATTGTATATTTTAAAGACATTTTTATGCGTAATATACAGGGTTTTCAAATGATGACTACGTCATGCTGCTAAATGTTATAGTGATAAGTTATGTATGTCCATCACTCACACACACTAACATCTCTGCCACAGGTCTGATAAGTGGTTTCGTTGTCGTGAAGTTGCACCAATGAATTGCTTTGTAGGTCAGTACTTTAGGCACGCTTCCAATCCTAGCACCTAATATTTGTTCAGCTTTCGTTTTCTGTCTTCGCTTTTCTATTTACTACTATTGGTATTGTAATAAAACTTTATTACGGCTACAGCACACTTGATACTTTTGTTATACAAATCGTGCAAGTCTGCGACTGATACGAAGACCGGGCTATGGGTACACTCGCAGCTCCATTAGCACGGTGAATGTTCCTAAATATTATATCGAGCATAACTGTCAAAGCGGTCCAATGCGAATGGCGAATGGACGTCGTCTAAGTATTTGTCAACTGTTCTTGTTTATGTTATTGTATCTAATATTGCGTTAAACTATTCACAGTAAAAAATGACCAGTGGGAGTTACATATTATAACCAAGATTGACCATAAATATATGTTCTTTTGTTAATTCAAACAAATAAGTAAAAATAAATGGGGATATAAATGTGGTTACATGTTCATAAAAAAATGCAGGCCGAAGAATCATATTCCAGTTTGCCGTGTATTTTGTTGTTGTTAAATGGTTTGCCATAGTTTCTCTAGAAGGCGCTGTGTTGCCAATAGGTGAACAAGTAAATTTTTTATACGCCATTGACATTTCTGGCATTTTTGCATAATCACTTACTATTCAGCGAATGATGGTTTAACACTAAAAAGATGCACAAGCACTTTTTGAAAACACATCTATAAAAAATTTCAGCTGTGTGTTTTATCTCGCTCCCGCTTAACGTGTATCACCGTATGTATATTTCGTGACAAAAATGAAATTTTCACGGCGCGGAAAGATAATCTAAAAGAATATTCTGGTCTCTGCGTTTATAATACATTGGGAATAGTGTCACAATTGTCCATCACTATTAGTATCTAGGGAGCAGATTAGATGACAGTCATCGAATTCCGATGTATCTAACTTTGATAATTTGACAAGTATGTCCTAAACACATGACATGATTCAGGTAGCACATTGATTGGAGTGGCCAACTTGCAGTGTGATTTCAAAGCAAGCGCCGCGCCGTACTAATTTGGATCAAATGTTTACAACGGGGTCCGTTTTGTGATTAAAGCGGAATTAAATGCAGCTTTGCATTTGAGAAATTATTTTATTACAGATTTCGCGATTCAATAATTAGTATATGCCTTAGATATGTGTATATGTATCATAAGGAAGGCTAAATATGCAAGCTATCTCCATGTTAAATTTAATCAAAATCAATTCAGCATCTTCTGCATTTACATTACTAGAAAGAAACGGTTGCATTATGAGATAATCAAAAAGACATTAAACATGTTGTATGTTGATTTCCCTTACTTATACATTTTCAGATAGCAATCAATTCTCATCAATATCCTCAAAAGACCTTTAATGTTCGATCAGAGAGCTTTATTCTTGTAATAAATACTGTACAAAATCGAGTGCTGATCTAGTCTAAGTGTCATACATATTGTAAATAGTATTCTCCTAAATTAAAATATTCGTTAAATCAAAACGTAAATTGAATTCAGTTAACATTTGACATTTATTAGACTATATCGGAACTCTATTTTGTACAGTTTTTATAACTAGAAGTGGCCTTCAATACTCATGGAAATATAAAACTGTAATTTGATCTGCACAGATATTTGTGCTGTGGTTGAATATGTAAATGCTCAAAGGCTAAGTTAACTGAGTTAGGTTCAAAAACTGGTGTGCGGTGTTTTGTAGAATATGCGAGCAGTTAATTTGAAACTAGCAGTTTCATGTCACACAGTAATTTATATTTGCATTTTTATTATAATATTTAATGTATAATAATACCTATTAAAAATAAGTTTTACTGGGACATATAAACAATTGTAAACTTTGTTGCATAAGTACAATACACTAGAAAAACATATATTTGATGATAAGATATAATTTGTTGGAATATATAAATCAAGCTCGCCATAAGGTCGCTCACATAATATAAGTCACTAGTCAGCGCCTAACAGAGTTCGAAATGTCGATTAGGTTAGAACATTTTGTAGACGAAATAAATATTGTCCAGTTGAAGAAGTAGCATTAGAGTAAGAGAGAGTAAGAGTGCTAGTAGTATACTAGCTATAATGAAATATATCTCGGACGGCGTGGTGTAATTGGTATCCCAGTCAACTAATATCGATGCATATAATTTCCTGTCAAAAAATAATTACTAACACGGACTTTGGTATTGTGTCTGGAAAACGGCAATAGGCACGTCCCCTATTACATAAGACTTAAAACTATAGCTGGCGATGTGTAGGTTTTTTAACACCTCTATCTACCTTCTGGCAAGTAGAGTCAGGTTATGTGTATATGTATTCTTAACTAAATAGTGCTAGTATAGTGGGCCTTAATAAAAAAATTACAGCATTACATTTTAAGCCCAAATTAAAGATATTACAAAGATCAGAGTTTTCAAAGTCTAAATTTAACAAGTGTGTCTGATTGTAGATTCTTTCGTGTATTAGGAAAAGACTCACTATTTTTTCTAATAGGCCGACGCGCATTAGACCGTTGTAATAAAAGTTACTTATAGGTAATAATTTATACGGTAGTTACTATGGTTAGTAACCAGTAGAATAGCTTAGTAATAATATTTCATGCTCTCTCTGTTTTAACTACATAATAAAAGCAACGCGATATTGTATTCCCGTTTAACTTTACTTTGGTTTGTGGTCACTTTTTCTACTTTTTCTTCCATGGTGGTAGTATCTGCATTGTTCTCCATCTTCTGTATATGTGTAGTATAATGTCCAACAGCATACATTTTTATTGGCAGATCTAATTAATGTATGTTTTTGATCATTCCAGATAATTCATTGCGAGGAGTGCCGGGTGAAGTCAAACGGTTCGGCGATAAGAAAGTACGAAGAACTACATGGTACTGCGAATGAGACACCAGTGTGGCAGAGTTTTGACTTACTCGACTTTTCCGCTATGGAATACTAGCGGCCCGAAAAGACACAACGGGTGAATGACAATTGTGTGTGTTTATATGTGGCATTGTTACTCAAAAAATAATGAACAAATATACTGTTTTATATTGTCAAAATGTGAGATTGGTTTGTGTACTCTGACTGACTGATAAATAAACCATTGGATTATATGTACTCGGTACAGATAATATAATAGTTAAATAAATTTTAGAACCCGAAATAAGATTTGTACGTTTTGATAAGTCGCTTTAACTTAAATAACGAATGAATATAAAACGATAACTTTGTGAAATTCGCCTTGCGTCATTTTTGTGTTCTTGGCGAATATAGTAAAGAATTCAACTATTTCATATTTGAAGAGTACAGGAATAAATAAAACTTAATATTATAGTGTAAAGCGTAAGTCCAAAGACATTTTATGGATAGATAAATAAATGCTCTGAAAATTTTTACTTGAGATTTATTGAAAACAGCAAAACGGGAGAACTCTTGCAGGATATAAATAAGATATAGCCAAAGCATCGCAATAGAAATTTTACGATATATGTAGGTACGACGAATGTGATAAAACGTTATTCGAAAATGTATTATACTTTATGTTATTATGGTAATTTCAGTCATTATTTTATGGGACGTATATTGTTACAGTGTTATTTAGTGTTATCCTTTTTGTAAATAAGTATTATTGCATCAATAAATAATGTATAACGTTTGATGTAAAGTGATTAATGTGAATGTTAATTAAATTAAAAGTAATGAATAAATGTATTATTTTTGTCATGATTTGTATTAATTTTATTTAATATATTATTTTCAACAATGAGTCGCTCGCTCTAGGTTTTTGGACACTGACTACTAATCCAATGTGGTGCAATTTCAATGTAACTGCAAAGAAAGTGAGTGGAGTCATGTTCGTTAATATTTTAACATATTCAGACATCAAAAATACATATACCTATTTAAGAAAAGTAAGATAAAGTTATTTAGAAATATGTTTTTTAATTATCTTTTCTTATGATTGCCTATTTGCATATAATACGTAACTGCAATTAACGCGATTATGCATAATGTTTACCTTTTTATGCTTGGCGTTCCGATTAGGTTACGCCGGCCGCGGTCACAAGCTGACTGGTGCTGCGATGTCATGCCTCCGTTAGTGAGGCAGAAGAATCATGACTCACCCTCACTTGCGTATATTTATTTATCTTAGGTTTAAAGACATTTATTCTCATATAAGCTTTACATCACTTCTATGAGAATATGATTAATATTATTATAATAATAATGTCCTCCAGACCGAATTTCGGTCACGGCGTCCAATCTTAACGGAGACTGCACAGGAGATATTATAGTGCAAAAGTGTGTGCGCAAACACAAGTGTACTCTCTGTTCCCTAAATCTCAAGATCCGATGGGACGGTAATCCGACACGACCGGAGAGAGATCAGGCGCAGGACCAACGGCTTTACTTACTTTCTGAGGCACGGGGGTGACTAACACCGCCAACTTCCAACAACTCCAGGCTGCTATTAAGATTTCTTAACAGAAAATCCCAATAACTTTTTGTTGGCCCGACCCGAGATTCGAACCCGAAACCTCATGCACAGCTGTCGCATTCACTACCGCTAATAATTAATAATATTTTTTTCATTGCCAATTCAAACAGCTTTTTCTGCATCTTAGCATGAAAAGATACACACTGTCCTTCGATACCTAAAAGTATTCTTAGAATTCATCTCCAAGACTAAATCTCAAACATTCAATCCTCTGCCTCTCTAGGGCTCTAGTTCGCTCGCTATAAAGAGACAATATCAGGAATACCCGATCTTGTCTCAAGGACTCGCATAATTTAGTCTATTTAAACATTTTTTGTACCTGTCACAAAATCTTGAATATCTGGTGGTCTCGTTGTTTTTAATTGAGTTAAACTCAATGTTTTATGTGTCAAGCAAACATTTGTCAGAATAAGTTACTGTTGTTATTATTAATTATTTTAAGAAAAATGTATTGTACCTTTAAGATGTAGAGGTAATATGTAAAAGTCTGATCGTTTTACAAATGATTTGTATCTTGCAACAAGGTATTATGTACCAACATTGATATCTAATTTTACATTTAATTGTAATATTAAAAACTCATTTCACCAGATGGAATTAGCTCTATTAAATTATTAATGCAATTCAGGACAGCACGCCGGCTGCGTGGTTAGAGAGCTCTCCGAAACTGACGTTAAATGTCTTTTGGTTTCTGATAATGTCAACTGGCTTTTGTCACAGGACAAATATAGGTGTAACCAGCTTTTATTATTAAATATACCCTTAGAAGTCACAATTGGCTTAGTACTATCTCTCCAAATTGTACTCGACATCGTATCGTAATGTATGAAACGGTGAATTTAACAGTTTTTTGTTGTTTCGGTATAGCTGACCAGTTTCGAAGCCAATCTGGGCTCTTTGGTTCTTTCTGGTTTGTGATGTGGTTAAGAATTTTACAGTTTATTAAATTACCTATAACAGATCTGTTCCATACAATGTCATATTTATGTTGTATAGCGATCCTTGCTAGGCATTTGCTTAAATTTGGATAACAACATGCTGTTTTCAAGTCGACGCTAAGCAGCAGAACTAGTATCCTATCCATATAGCATTTCTATTATTTTGAAGACGATTCACATATTAGTTACAGTGCCTTTATCGAACATCCAGACTTGATAAAACTATTTGTGGATTGCTCAATGTTTGTCCAGTGTAAGGATTTAACCTAGAATACTGTGCGCCATGTGGTACACAGGTGACTACTCCAACCATTGCGCCATTCATGCAGTACTTATAATTTATTTGCATTCGTTATAAACACATAGCATGCTGTTCAGTAAGAAACAGATATGCTCTTTTACTAACACGTGTATTTAATTTCTATTCTCTATGGAATACGAGGCTTAAATTCTCAGAATTCTTAGTTTCCTACGGTACACATTGAAGGGCTTAACAGTATTATTACTATGAAAAGAAATTTCCAACGAAAATAGCAAGGTGGTGTTTTTAAAATCTAGGCCACGTGAGAATTACGACCCTTAATCTTTCGCGAAGAAAGTTGCATTAAGCACATATATACGATGAGTTTGCATTTCTTGAAAAGGTGAACTTAGGTTCGTATTACTAAAACGAAATATTATCTGCAATAAGCTGTTATGGCTGCGTTTAGTTTGTCCAGAACTAGATCCAATTTGTTATGTCCAAAAATTGAGTGTTATGTTTTCGGAGTTCATATTATGTTTTTATTTTCTTATGGAGTCGCTAGAATGCTATGTTAGAAAAAGCATGTTGTTTGTAACTATATGTATCTATATCACTAATATGGCTAACCAATGTATTATGATCCGTGAAGTAATAAGCGGTTACTGAATAGTTTATGATCGCTGGATATAGCAGAGGCATCTCGCGTTGACAACTATTCCTGAGTGTTGCAAACGGCCATTACAAATATATCAAGCGATTAAAAAACATATTTCTCTCAAGCTGTCGAATCTGTAACATTCGGTGACGATGAGTAGGTACTTAAATCTCTGCTCCATTCCTACAGTTGATATAATAATAATGTCCTCCAGACCGAATTTCTGTCACGGCGGCCAATCTTAACGAGGCTGAACATCTGTGCAAGAAATATTATAGTGCACAAGCGTGTGCGCAAACTGCACTCTCTGTTCCTTAACTCTCATGATCCGATGGGACGATGATCCGATATGACAGGGGAGAGATCAGGCGCAGGACCAACGGCTTTATGTGCTTTCCGAGGCACGGGGGTGTCTAACACCGCTTACTGCCTAACTTTGGGCTGCTATTGAGATTTTTTAACAGAAAACCCAATAACTTTTTGTTAGTTCCACCCGGGACTCGAACCCGAGACCTCATGCCCAGCAGTCGCATTCACTACCGCTTCGCCACTGAGGTAATCAAAATATAGTACAGTCGATATAGTAAAGACACATAAGTCAAAGGAAACATATTTTCGTTCCCCTGCAAACTGATTTACGTAGTACACATAGACATAACTTAGGCAATAAACAAAAAGTATTAGACAGTTTATATATGTAGGTACTAATATATCATTTAATCTTTGACTGGGTATAACTTATACGTTTTATCGGTGCTTATTATAATACTACCAATACAGCGAATTTCTATAAATTCGAGAAACTTTGGTTAGGTACGACATGGCTATATTTTATATTTTAGTTATTTTCTTGAATAATTTTAAACTTATCCGGCCAAATCTCTAAAACAAACTCATTAGTCGTAAAACCGTAAAATGAAGTAATGAAATACGTTTACCTGAAATCCGCAATGCGAAAAATTATGGGTACGGCTGCGAAGTGGCGCGGAATATTCTACCTGAAGGATAAATTTTATTGCCTCGCGCTGTTTTCGAACAATTGCATTAATAGTGTATCAACGGAGCGCCTCGCTGGCTTCTTTACGGCTATGGAGTCGGGCGCCGGAATACAATTAAAGTTTTAATATTTTAACACTGTGAAATCACAATTTGAACTGGAGCTGTGAACAAAACTGGCATAATTAAATACATAAAATAAACTAATATTCTGCTGACTCGCCGTTTTTAGTTCCCTACACTAATTGTGTTGTGCCTCACACGCTCGCGAATACTGATTCACAGTTTCATAAACTCAAACTAATACTCGATTTCTTTATATTACAGTAGTAATGATCCGCGGTCGACATTGCCACAGTCGATCGAAATATTTATTTCCAATTAAACTATTTATTATACCAATATGCCCGCTATCGGCCGTCCAATAACATAAATTGGCCAGAACAACAATTTGGTAACTTCAGCAATAATATCGATTGACGGTGAAAATTGGCTTGTCGGTACAAATATACAATTCTTATTATTTTTTTGTGTTCCAAACAGCAGTTTCGTACAAAGAGCAAAATGACGTCTCAGCGGATAGGGTGGTTTACGGCGCCATTTCTCTGAGCCCGACTTGTTTCGACAGGAGTTCTTTGGCGGCGTCTTTAACACTCCCTAGAGGGTTCATTTATATATTCGCAACACGGAGCCGGCAATAAAACTGCGTTATCCTGGTCATTATTTAGTCATCGCCCGGCCTCCTCGCCGACTCCACGAAAATAAAATGCATTCGAATGACTCTTGTGTGTACAGTGCAATTTCATGCACCATCAAATGTACCGTGAGTCGTAACTTTGTTTATGATGTTTATATTGAAAAACTTTTATATGGCAATGTGAAAAACATAGCAGAATACTTTTCATTTAGATCCTTTTTAACTACATTTAATTGATACTACCAAATTTTGCCGTGACTGTAAAGTTTTAATAAAAATAAAGTAAATATTTGTATTGACTGCAGGCAGATGCTGGATGCGGAAAGCTGAAGACAGGGCGCTATGGCGCTCTTTGGGGGAGGGCTGTGTCCAGCAGTGGACTATTATAGCCTGATGATGATGATGATTTGTATTGGGTTTGTTTCAGTGCACAAAATTAAAACTTATTATTACAGTATCGAGAATCGTTAGTTAGGGAACTGGCCGCGGCCGGTTACGAGCAAGCCATTTTATGAGGTGGCTCTGGGCGTCGCCGCTAAATCTCCTTATTTATCCGGGAAAACATAAACCGAGGTCTCAGCAAAAATTAATTGGCTCCCACGCTCCTTCTTGGCACATTAACTATTTGAGGGTTTATTGTTTTATGTGTTGTTTTGTGGCTCATATTGATTTCTAGTGGCACAATATTATTGACCGTATCCGAATACCGCTACGGCACTTTTTTCATTTCCATGCTGAAGTGTAACTCAAATTATTCAAGACCTGCCGCTGTACGTGTCGTACGGATGATCTTCAGAGCATGTGTTATCCAGACTACTTTACTTTTTATTTTTATGACGGGACCAAATTTGGCGTGTTGCTGAAACGACGGATCATAACCGTTGGACACAGCAACTGTTTGCAATCCTATTCGTAAACCAGGCATTGTTTTGTTCACAGGGAAAACGAAGTGGAAATAAATGTGAGCTTTACAGTGTCGCGATAAGGCCTATTTTTGTATCTATAGTGTCATTGTTGTGGTTGCATCCATTGGGACCTCTCCTTACTCACGCGTGGCGATTTTATTTTAGTCGCTATAAAAAGAGCTTGCTTTCACCTGGCACTTCTTAAAGCGCAGCTTGTGGCTACGAGCGGACACACTTCATTAAAGCCGCGGTATTTGTTGTGTTATAAAACTTTGTAGTTTTTTATTGGACTTCTTTTTCCAGACAGAAAAACGACTTTCGCAATGTTTCAGAATAACCTTCGATCCCAACGAGATAAAATAAAGAGAAATGCTTTAAAATAAAAAGCAAAAATATTTGTTTGGTTATCGGGCTTATTTGGGCTCACTCGACACGTTTCGGAACGAAAGAGTGGAACAATGAGCATGGAGTAAAGATCACACATGCGGCCTCTCGGGGTAGTGCCAACAGGAACAGATGAGATTGGAGATACTCCAGAAGTATGCACCTGCCTACAAATGTTACAAAGTACGATTTTAAACTACGAACTTTAGTATAAATGTTTTCGGAAATCGTCTATAAATATCGCAACTATGTACGTACGCAAAGAGTTCCTTTAATATTGGCGCTAGGAAAGTATGAAGGCACGGGATTTTATTTGCTTAGAAAAAAAGAGTTTTCCCTAGCCAAATTTCGCCGAGCCGATGTTAAGGTCCATATTTTTATGTATTCGGCCATAAACTTGGAGTATAGTTTTATGGATATGTTTTTCAAAGTGGGACGACTTTTAAGCAAGATTTCTTTTTTAGAACAAGGTGTCGGCTATCTCATAAAAATCGTTGGGTACTCACATTTGGACGTGCGCCTACAGTAAAGTGGAGTAAATTACGTAGGCGTGTCCAGTTAGTCAGGTGTCGTTGTTTAGACACCATATCACAGGCTGCAGTGATCCATTGCGATGGCCGCGTAATCCCGGCTAGAGGCTTTGTCTCACGTCCAGCTTACTTTTATTACCGTGCCTGCATCGCGAAATAAAACAAAATTGGCGGGAATTTATGGGCCACAGCCCCAGCATGGCTAGTGGGGTGGAAAGTTTTCAATTTGAAACGAATAACTTGTTTGTCTCATGTAATAAGGAGGGTTTTGCAGCGGGTAATATGGGGCTGCAATGGCTGTCGCGGGCTTCCTTAAAACTACTTTCTTGGTTTTATTACCTAAGTGCTGTGGGTGGGCGTAACTCTCTCAAAGGTGTGTGTTTGTACAGTAGTTACAATGTTCGCCATAAATGTGCGGTACCAACAAGTTGATGGACTTTGGATAAGCCGTAGGTACAGTATTTTTGGTGTTCGGTAAATAAATTCCTTCTTTATGTTTCATCAACCCTTATATTGAGCACCGACATAAAAACGTTTATACTTTAGTTCTAATTCTGATTGTTTTGTTTTTGTTTAATATGTTGTAGGAAATGAAGTTCACAAAGGTTCAATAACAAATATCTTTCGTTAGCGTGTTTATTTTATTTATTAACAATAAATAAAATAAACATAAACATGTAAAGTTGTAAAATTTATAAAAATGATAGTCAAACATTACGTTGTTGAATAAACCACTTCATTGTCGACTGCACAAATAAAATATTTTACAGAAAGATCACCTCGTAATGCGCACAATATTACTAGTATGTTGTTCTACGTTCACGTAAATAATCATGATCTGTTCCTAAACAGAAGATTTGAGATTATTGGTATTGCATCCAGCGTACTCTCTTACAATAAGGATAACCATAAGTCACATTAAGCACGTAGGAAAGACACTCGTTGTGTTTGGTCGCATTCGCGACGTTTACAGCGACCATAACATTTCTTTTGTAGCAAATTGAATGTTAAAGCGCGTTACCTGCCCCTAACTGAATAAGTTACGAGGTCGGAGCTATTGGTAATGAAACTTGAATGACTCCGGGCGTGTAAACGTCTGTGGGATGGAATTTCCGTGTTTACACGCCACTACCAGTTTATTCTGTTGCGTTAAGTGCCACTTCCGAATATACAGCTTTTAACGACCTCCAAGATATTGTTTTGGTTTGAAAATCAAATTTCGAATATTGACGAAACAAATGCCAAGATTTATTTTTCACTGTAAAAAGGTTTTGTTTTGTATTGTGTGAGATTCAAAACGTATTAAACAGAACGTTTGGTTGCCCAACCAACAGTGACGTAATATCTGACGAAATTGTATTGTGTTAAGTAAGTTGTACGGCTACAAGTAATGTAAATGTGGTTGGTCCCGACCAAGCCGCAACATTTGTAGAGCAATCAAATTTTATAACTAACTTTCATATTTATGAAGGTTGCTTGTACAATAAATTACCCAATGTATTTGATACAATACATATACCTACATGTTTCTTTTGCAGTTTGAATATAGACTTGTTTAATTTGTAGGTAGTGACATAGATTGAATTATGCTAAATCAAATATTTTATGTCATCACAAGGGCAGTCCGACTTGCCTAAAAAGATTTGTGCAACCTGTGCAGAATGAATTTTATTTATTTCCTTACTCACAGGCAGATGTTGTCTCGTTTAATATACCCGTGAGCTTGAGCATGACATTTATATTTAACTAGCTAATGCTTGAAATGTGTCACAAATTCACGTTTTTTTACAGAAGCCTTCGTGACCGTGCCCTGTACAGCTCACCAAAGTTTTATAGTATTCGGTTAAATGATATGGGAATGAATACTTTACAAACCAACACACATTCTTTTTGATGAATCTGTATTCGTCTAATTTCACTTAATGTGTATATAATATTATATAGTTTTATTATAATTAAGTCATAACCGATCTGTTTGTCTAGCCGGCTAGATAGTGTGCATGAAAATCATGAAATGAACTTCCTTATTTGCATTTAAAACTCATCAATGATTTCTTAATGAAAATAGTGGAATAATATCGATATAATTCTAAGAGCCGATTTTTCAATCGTCAGTCCGTTAACGTCGAAACATCAAATATGTTTCACGTTTTCTATCAAAAATATGTCGAACCGCCATATTTATGCCTCAAATAATAAATATCTGAATATTAAAAAATCAGCCCCAAATAAACTTAACTCTAGTAACAAATAAATTTTAAAAGAAAATAAGACCGCTTAATGATATTTATCTTCTTCACCTGCTCGAATTCATATCTATGGATACCGATATGTGTTATAGATTAAAATGCGTACTTACTAAAAATATATTCATCTTTCGTGTAACCCAGAAAAAAAAAGTTAATTAATAATACCGGCTGTCAAGTACTCTCAAGACTGTGAATACAGTCAGTACCCGTTGTACTATCGGTACCCTCAAAATCGATCCATCCTTAAAGTAACTATTGGTCTAAACATCAGGATATTACGCCGATTCAGACGCAGTCAAACAACTTGAAATAATACTAGATGGTGACTAACTATCACCATTATTATCTTAGCCTTATTATTTCCAAATGAATGGGCGGCCCCCAAATACGGATACTGCTCTGGTACTACTGGAAGTACTTCCAGACAAACCAGGTTCCGCTGGATATCAGTTTTACTACGAAGCGGCTGCTACCTAGGTAGGATGAAGTAAAGGTAGTACAAAAGATAAAAATAGTAAAGGTATACAGATATGCTATAGCTGGATCAGATGGCGATATATCTGAGAGTATCGATTCCCCATATTGACTGTCATACATGAACATAATGGTTGGCATCGAAAGCTTTATGTGCTCTTACGAGTCACGGAAGAGTGTTACTTTTTTGTATATGGTTTCCTGTCTATATATATGATGGTGATATTATTTATTATCCTCGCAGATAAAGCACCACGATAATCACTTCATCATTAGTCTGACTAGCTTCTTCACTAATTAGAATATTTATGTACGAAAATAAAGTCATCTAGATAAATCTAATATTTTTACAAAGCGGGAGTAAATACAATTGCTGTACATGGTCTTGGAGTTTATTTTTTTGTCAGGCAACGTGTTATTGGATTTTTTTAAGAGCTCTCACGTGCAACGGTGTATCTGGAACTGTGTCCGGTAAACAATACACCAACTACATGGGATCTGAAATTACATCTGGCAAAATATGGGTCTCATTCATCTCTCTGCTTTCCTCGTCGGTGATCTATACATTAGTATATGTGTGAGAATAGTCTCATACCTATAGATGTAGATCCAAATACATATAATTATAGTTATGTATATTTAATTGCGTGGCAACATCATATTACACCTTTAAGGGCAGGGCAGAGCTCGGTACCAGCTCTACATAATATAGGATGAACCTATTGCCAACTACTGGCAGCTAAAAGCCGTGCTGCTACTAAGAAATTCCTAATAGAAAATTCTCAGTAATACCTTGCCCTACCTGAAAATCTATAATGTAATTCTAACTACCTAATTCAGAGGTGTATGTTTGATAATCAGGCTTTAATCAAAGTTTCAGTTCTGGAGTAAGTAATTAAACTAATAGGCATTTATTCAATAGTGTAGTAGATCTTTACCTATGAAATTGCCGTTTCGTATAAAAAAAACTTTGTTGTGTTTTAATATAAACTATTTTCTATACTAATATTATAAAGAGAAAAGATTTGAATTTTTGTTTGTAATGTACTCGTAGCGTAGCTAAAAACTGGTTTGATTTTAGTAATTCTTTTACAATTATTAAACTATATACTTTTACAATTAAAATCTAGAAGTAACTGAGGCTATATAACATTATGCTAAGAGCCATAGGAGCGGAGTAGTAATCGTAAACGATGGTGGAACCACGGCGGCATCTAATATTTATATAGTTAATATAGTATTAATAGTTATCAAAATTCGATGATATTTTATATGTATATTTGCTTGATGTTAGGACAAGTACTGTTTGTCTTGCCGTCAGAAACAGCAACTATGTCTTATTCTATACCCCTCACAAGGTACATGCGAAATTGCATGATAATCTGTCTAGAATTCAAGGCATTAAAGCGTAACGGACAAACAATCGACTAAAACAAAGTCACATGCGCATTTATTATATTAGTAAGGATAGTCAGCAAATAGTCTATTCCCGAAACATGAACATGCTTTTTAAATAACCAATGCATGTTGTATTCGAATCACGAATTTAGACGAAGGGAAAACAAGGCAATTTCATAGGTAACGACCTAATACTTCGCTATAATAGAGCTCTAACATAACGGCAAGCCTATTAGCCCATATCGAGGTTCAGAATTGCAGAATTGATTGGCGAGTTCATGTTGGTCTATAAATGTTCCCTATCCGTAGGCAGACGCGATCGATTTTGGTTTGCTAATACTAAAATCTCCATGATTGGCAGACGGATTGATCACGATGATGAGGGTTCTGTGTTGATTATAGCACTTAGATGATGCTATCTGTCAGTGGATTTAGACTACAGCTTTGTTAATACTGTTTGTTATATTGTTTATTACATAGTACTTCATAGAAATATATTATTGACGCTCACAAGTAATTGACTTTTGGCAACATTAGGGTTTACAAAACGTGTAATCTAAATAAAAATCGTTGTATTCTGTTAATAAATAAATAGATCTTTATTATAGATAATATGATGTAAAAAAATAAAAAGTTCCAGGAGTCAAGATGGCATAAGAAGTAGCTGGGGAGAAACTCATTGCTCATAGCATTAGGCATATGTTTAGAAACAGCCTGGGGGTGTGAGCAGTTCAATCCTAAACATTTTATCTTTTCATTTGGACGTACTTTCTGAAAAACGTTCCAACCCACACTCGGGTCAAAATCGAGTTATTATTAGCAAATTAGTCACGGGGTTATTATTTACTAGCTAGTAAAATTTGGTAGCTCTACTACCACTCTAAATATTAAATAATGACTTAGTAGTACATACCACATGTATGGAGAAGTAATACGGGATTGAACTTCAATCACGATTATCTCAAAATGTCAACTTTGTGGGTTGGAACGTTTTTCAGAAAGTACGTCCATTTTATCTTCGACAAGTTTTTGCCCACGCCATCGTTCGCGTTAATCTAGATTTTGTATATTAATAAATTCTTTTTTATTAATATACAAAATCTTTTCTTTTCTATTCTATTCCTTGGCACAATTCTTTTTTCCTGGAAGACTGAAAGAAAGGTACCCCATGTCTTGTTCTGTACTCCTGACGTACGTGTATGCGATATTTCATGATGATTGTTCGAATAGTTAAGGAGTGAAAATGTAACAAACTCACATTTCCATTTACAATATTATTAAGGATATTGGTAATTACCAGGATAATGTAAACTTTATATATATTTTAGTTTTCTTACGAGAAAACAGGTATGGAAAGGGACACTGTATTAACTAATATTATCAAAGAAAAGTAAACAGAATATGAGTTCCATCAAGTAAAAGGTTTCGTGCAGGATTATTTTTTAATTCTTATGATGTGTAAATCTACTACATAAAGGATAATATTATGTTTGTGTTGTTGATTATGTTTAAAAATAAGGTGAATATTTACATATATAAAATTTGAGCTGTGGTTCATATACTAATAAGTAGTATATATACAATGTAATGTGTAACCATGCTTACTAAGTATTAAATTAAAATTGTAGCAGAGATACAATACACATTCTAACATGTTTACAGGTACAGTTTCATGGTTTTTAGGTACAGTTTCATTATATCAAAATAACTCAATAAAACACAAATTACTTACAAAAGTTGTACATTTCACAGGTATAGATCCATACCTATATATAATTAGGCGAAGAAAACAGTTAAATATCTTTCCCTCCACGATTTGTCAAAAAAAAAACTTGCCTTTTTTGCATTTTACGAGCTATTGACGAGCTTAAGTGTTATCAATAATAACATTTGGAAACTGCTAGATTGTTTCGTATAAAAAAAACAACGGATTGTACTCCGGGAGTGCCGGCAGAAGTGAAAACTTGAATATTAACGTTGTGCATTTTTGATATTTTGGAATGGTTAGGGAATAATTTTGCACGAATTGCTTTAATTATTTATCAGTATAAAAGTAGGTACTATCATTTATGTGGTAAAATAAAATATTCATTTATTGCGCTATCGTACACAAACATGACAATTCTCCCTCCGTCTTACGAATTTTCGATCAGGTCACGTGTCCTGACGCGAGTTTAAAATTTTTTACCCATCACAAAAAAAGTGCACAACCCCGCTAAAGAAGTTTCACTTTAAAAATATGTCTTTCTCAAATTTTCAATACAGAGTATGGTCGAATTTCGACCACAGAGCAAACTAGTTATAAGACTTAGTTGAAAGACGTCTATGAAATAAGTATTCATTAAGTTAAAAATGGAGAAATAGGTCTCGTATCGAAACATTTTATTCACTTACACAAAAATTGCCGCTATATTCAGGTGTCGACATTTTGGTAACGAGACGGTATTCAGTAGACTTATATGTTCATGAACCGAGCATTCATTTATTTATCAAACCAATGACAACATTTTCTCACAATTGATATAATATATTTAGAAAATTATAATGATACCTCATTATAATTATTCAAATAATGTTTATTTTGGTTTTTCAAATGATCAGAAATAATTAAGGTGCTTTATTCACTACCTATATAAATAATAATAAATAAAATACTAGTCGTTGTTTATTTTTAGGTATTCCTTATAATTCTTATTATTCTGAATTATATTGAGCGGCTTACCAGTCAAACCAGATTCACAGAATATCTGTTTTTCCACGAACCGATTGTCATCTGAGATCCATAATTCAAAGGTACAACAATATTCTGAAAGTAGACGATTGAGCAGTAATTAAACATAGATTGAAGGGTTGTATTATTTTGAGATAGTAGTACGAATGAAGTACGAATCCTGGCTTGAGCAAAGAGTATCGCCTTTTGACTGACTGCTGGAGTAGTAACACATATTTAATACCTTCCACGCGATTAGTATTACCACTTCTATTAGTTCCCATTTATCCCATCTTGCATTTTCTTTTTTATAATTAGTAACACGTGACTGATATCCCTGGTATTAAAATTGATAGGTACGATAGGTTTGTTCATCATCATCTTAACCTTCACGCCTTAAATTCTCGACCGATTATTATAAAATTTCACATACACGTTGTCAGGTGTGCAGAAAAGGACATAAGATACCTTTCATTCAGAAAAATGTCTTGTTCCGGAGGTATAGATTTTTATTGAGAAAATCTAGATTAACGCGGACTAAACCGCTAGTTGCTGTATAAAAATGCTTAATGTAGGTATACTGTATCTATAAATAGGCTAACTAATTTGTCTGAAACTATTTTAGTTTGATTCTAGATCATGTTCAATGGTAACGAAAGTAGTAGGTGAAGAGTAAGGTATCAAGTACAGGATCTTGCCTTGGAAGATATAGACTGTAGGATACAAAGAGAAGTGGAAAGTTAGGTCATTACCCTGAAAAGAATAGTAAAACTCGTTCATGATGATTAGCAAAATTGATGTTCAATCAATCATAGCAATACTTTCAATACGACCACATTATTTTTATAACTCAAAGTACGGTTGAAAAAATCAAAGCTGAGGCTTTATTTCCTGCTATAATTTTACAAATAATAAAACCATACGAGTGAGTATTGAACTAACATAGTAGATAATCCAATGCAAGGTAAAAGTGTTCGTGTTAATTTCATCACAAAGGTTCGACATATCGACTTTGAACCCACAATCTTTCGACCCTCGGCTCTGCCAACACGCGCGCTCTTGTAGTTAATAGCAGTACTTATACACCTTTTATAGTCAAACGTACATGTATTTATATAATAATAATAATAATAAACTTTTATTTCAGACTAGTGTCCATAAATGTTAGTCATAAAAATTCCTTAAAACTATGTCAGTAACAAATATAATAATAAACCTAATTTAAAAATCTGCGTCCCCCTCCTGGTGCACTCGATCCATACATATGCATACGGGTCCAGTGCCACAGGAACGGGCTGTTCAGTCTGTTTGCAATAATGTTAAGGATGCTGTTAGCGCTCCCCGCAACCGAGACATCAGGGATGTAGTTCATTTTCTTAAAACAGCTTGAAAGCTATCTATGTGCGCTTCAACAAACATCCCTGATGCACTACAGAACCGTGGGAGCCTCATCAGCCCATATATATTCTATGAAAATTGCAAACGCATCGCGAATATAATATTTTTGTCAAAATTGCTTTTATTTTTCGAATTTTCTAAATTAGGTTTTTTTTTATGGTATAGGAGGCAAACGAGCGAACGGATCGCCTGATGGCAAGCGATTTCCACCGACCATGGACACCCACAACACCACAAGAGTCACAAGTGCGTTGCCAGCCTTTTAAATTTGGCTCCCCCCCAGGAGGGGGGAGAGGGTTGGGCCTCCGGTACCCTCACTCACTCGACGAAACACAACGCAAGCCCTATTTCACGCCGGTTTTCTGTGAGGCCGTGGTATCACTCCAATCGAGCCGGCCCATTCGTGCCGAAGCGTGGCTCTCCCACGGTAAAAACTAATAAGATCTATGCAAATTTATTCTTATAGATGGGACGCAAAGCAATCAAATAATATAAAACAATACGTGCATTTCAAATTGTCATTCAGCATCAACTTTGGCTAACAATTATAATTAATTCCAGCGCGAATAACTAAACTATCATTTAAATCCGTCAGTCTAGATTCTAGAAACTTGCTCAGATGAAGTGACAAGGAGTTCTATGAATAAATTTTTCTACGACATTTAGCACAGAAAATGGAACCAGCACGGGGTGAAACTACGCTTTTTCTAGGAACAATGGGATTGAGTAAACAAACCAAACTGAATAAATTTCTCGCAGAAGCAACTCTCACCTAAAGTTTGTCAAGAATGCCAGTTACTCAGTTAGTCTCGATCCTAGTCGCTGGGAGAACTTTCTATTTTTCGATTGCTCGTGTTACTTGTTGGCAAATGCAGTTTAGCCAGTACTTCACACTGTATGTCGCTTCAGAACTGAATTTCATTGGTAACTTATTTTGCATTGTGTATATGTTATTTGTAAGAGGATGGTTACAATTCCACGAGTTAGCATACATTTCTATTGTTATCGCCTGAACATTTTCCTTGAAAAATATTCTAAACAAGTTAGATATGAGTGAATTTGAATTTGTCAATTGAAGACTTCAGCTTATGTGTAGCTTTCGTTGTTACTAAATAAATAGTTATAATGCCTTTTTAAACTAATATATATTTTAGAAGTAATAAAATGGAGAGTGACGTAGTACATGTGGGAGTAATTCATCTATGCTTCATCCTTTGGTAATAAACCAACTAGGACTGTATTATATGACATACCTATTTGTCTACCGTATAATTTGTTGGTAGCCATTTTTAACGTTAAGCTGCCAGTAATGTGCCGTATGTTTGTTCATCACTTTAGTAAAATAAAAAGCGGTAAGCTATATAGAATTTAAAAACAATGAGACTGTGGGAAGTGAGTTTTAAATCTTTACGATATCTACATCGCATACTTTATCGCAGCAGTACAATAAAGTGACATCCTTTCACAAATCATATTAACTTGGAGTACACGCTCCTTTTATATTATTTTTACGATTTCCATATTACTTTAGTACGTAGAACAGTAGTTAAGAGCCATATATTCTTGGCGCCATTGAAAACTAAACCATTTTCCACTTGGTCCGTATTCATCGGAGGTCAAATCAAACGTAAAATTGTGTTTTATGGCAGCGAGGCAATAAAATGGTCACAGTAACAGGGTAACTGCATAGTAACTAGCCTAATGAACCAGTTAGAGTAATTTACTTTAAGTGTCTTTATTGTTATACCTGTGAAATTAGACACAAATAATACGTACACAATATATTTGAATGTTCTCGTTTGTTGATAAATTTTATTAATTTATGTTATTGTTGTATCAATTGTTATCTTTTGATAATGTAACTGCTTTGTTATTAATTAATATAGACATATTTACATGACAAAGTAAAATATTTTAATATAATTTTTTTAAATATATTATAATATATTAAAGTAAAATATTTTTATATTCTTGACAATCAAAAGTTATGGGCTGAAATTTATTAGCGTAAGCTGAATATGCCTATTAAAATAAAGTTAATCCTATTTCTTAAATAATTTGTATATGCGCACTATTCCAGCAATTGAAAGTAATAAAAGTTTTGTGATGGGTTTTCGATTTATGACAAACTTAACTTAAAAATAACTTTAAATTTGAGTAAATATTGAATTAATACCATTTCTGAGGCCTAAAAACATAACGCATAAAGTCTGTATAACGTGGCATTAAGGGTTTAGTCACATACATTTTTTAATAACATAGTGTTATTTTATTTTTTCATAACATAGTGTGATCTTACTTCTCATAGAGCTATTTGACCTTTTTCTTGCATGGACGATAACATCATGATCATTTAAGTATCACATAACGATATTAACACTAAGCTGTTTTGTATCATATAGTCAAACAAAATTTATTTTCAATATTAATTAACTTGCGTACATTTCTTTGTAAAATGTTTCCTAAAACCATCCACTTTAATAATGTATCTAGTAAAATAACAGGCATTGTAGGGTTGTTCCAGACAATGTTCTTGCGTCATTAGTGACGTCTCAGGCGGCGATTATCAAAGCAATCAGGCGTTCTGCAAACTGTTACCATCTGACTGCCGGTAGGGCTAGCCAGTTGTATCGATGTTTTTTTGTAATTTTTTGCTATCGATGCTGTTTCTCGATAATGGTGTTAACACGATATCAACGTTTTCTTATCGTAGAAGGATAGCGAGCAGCAAGGAAATAACGTCTATATAAAATTATATAGGTAATATCATAAATGGAGAATGAGAATGGGAAAATACGTTGATATGTTTAAGGTGAAGTCATGATGGCTTTAATATATAAATTTATACTCATGGCCATAAAAAGAAAATTGTATCGATACTTGTTGTAATTCGTTTATAAACATCACTAAGGCAATTGAGGAGTGTTTGCTCGAGTTTGAGCGGCTGCGGCGCGCGGCGCAGGCCGGAAGTGGTCGAGGGCTGTTCCTAGTTTAACTGTTGCGTCATTTGATTGTCGCGCCCCGACCGACGCCAAACCCAAGTACACTCTATTCACCCCAAGCCTCGACTACACCACCCATATTTATTATTTTAATACTCACAGACACATTAAATAACGGTGAAACATGAACTTGATTAATACATGTATTAATACATAAATTAATTAAACTGAATATGCTGTACATTTTTATAAAACGACCATCCTGTATACTTGACCATATTCTTGCAAATAAAGTTATGATTATGATTATGTATTAATACATTTTATAATGATTTTGAGACGTCGAGGCATAAGACAGATGGACCGCGAAGACTTTTATTTTATTATTTCTACTCCATTCTAAGCCGATGTCTCTGTTGATTTAAAAGACCCAGGCTCCCGTAATTTAATACCGATATCGTATTACAACCCAATCGACTTAAAATCTTGAATTTACATACTAAATAATAAATAAAAGAAGGTAGATATTAGAAGATTAGGGAGTTAAGTGGTGAAAATCGGGACAGTAAAAGTGATTTACATTTAACTGAGAGCGAGGAATATATACTTCGAATTACTGAAGCAATTCGGTGCTTAATTCGTAGGCCAGCCAAGAAAGATGGGCGGCCAACGCTCCCGGCGCGCCCGGCACCCGACTTTAATTACAACGCAGGTTTATTCACTCTAATTTCGGGAATTTTGCATTCCCCGCGCGAACCGCGGAAGGGTCAGAGTAAAAGAAAGTGACATTCGTTATTCTATTACGTTAGGCAAAGGAGCAAAGAAGAGCTCTGTAGGCACTGGTAATTACTTTTGTGTTGGCATTATATCAACAGGATCTGTTTTTGTAATAATAATCTGCAAGCGAGAGTACCTACAGCCATTGTGGCACGCCATGTGGATGGAGTCCCGACGCCGTCATGCGTATCGAGAAGATTGCTCCTTTTTGTTGTTACTCATGCCTCTCTGCAATCAGATAAAGGATTTCACGATTTGCAGAGTTATGTGACTTTCGGTATTATGTTCTCGTTGTTTTGCAAGAGGTTTTTGAAGTTTTCCGTAGAAATGATAGCTTTATGTAGCGTATTGTTTTCCTACGCGGAGCTCTCGAGGGGAATAAATTTAGAGTTTACGTTTACGAGTCGTTTGCATACTTATATTGTAATTATAACCCGTGTCATTCATAAATTAGATACTTAGAAATTCATTTGCCGATTAGAAATACGGTGGCATTAAACTTTGGCAATAAAAATTAACGAACCGATTAGTAGGAGAATTTCACACATGGAGGTGAAGTGTGTCGCGCAACCGACCCACATGAGGTCGGTGGCGATGGCGCTCGCGCCGGGCTCGTGGTACGGCAGCGGAGGCGCGCGTGCCTCGCGGCGCGACGCGCCTGGTGCGGCGGGTCGGCCATCGAGCTCTAAACGGGCGAAGTTTTCTCCTCTCGGTCGTTACGAGGCGCGAATTGCCCGCGTTACAATTACTGCGCGGCCCAGCATATTTATGCCAGCGGTAACCAAATTGCCCGATATTATTCCATCCCATTGAGTGCGAAAAGCGCAAATTAAACCGATTTTATATTGGACGATTTTCCTCGAGAGCGGGGGCGAGATATGTTCGTTGTTAGATAAGAAGCCGAGAAGATTGCGTTATGAAATAAGAAAGGAATTGCACGTTATAAAGAGTTGCTTTCGAATAAATACACCGGCGCTCGGTTGCGTTTTTGATTGCGATTAATTTTGTTAACTGCGGGGGTTTGTTAATAAGCAATACAGTAGCTAATTAAATACTGCAAAACGGTTTTGTAGATTTATGATAAAACGTAAGCTGCTTGTTTTTGAATAAGAATCGACTTGTATATTTTTGTTTTCAACTTGTGTCTTAGCGTTACATTATCCGGTATTGAGTTTAACATAGTCAAACACATACGTTGATATGTTTCAGAGATTTTTTTATATCCCTTCCTAATTAACAATGTGGGCCGCATGCGTATTTATAGATATCAATGCACATACACGCATGCAGCCCGCCTGATGGTAACCGATTACCATAGTATATTAACTATAATATAGTGGTGCTCTGGTGTTGCAAGCAACTATGCTTGCAACACCAGAGCACCACTCTACAATGAAGGAGCCGCTGTAGCCAATTGGCAAATATTATACTATCCTGTCTGCTGACAACACACCATCCTTCTAGTAATTCTACTTATCACAGAAAAGCAACACAAGTTTTATAGACTGTGATTCTAAGTAAGTTTGAGCGATGTTTCAGGTATGAGTTGTGATTCCGCAATACCCTAACACAGATAACTGTGTAAGTATTATCATAATTTAATTATAAAATTAAATTATGATAATACTTATTTTTTACAGCAGTAGTTCAATTATTGTTTACTCATTCACAATTCATAAAAACAGAATCATAATAAATTAATAAGTTTCACATTACAAGAACTGTTTACTTAGCATACAGATCTTAGTCTCGCTAGGTAAAACATTTTTATTCAACATGTTTAAAGATTACTATCCTCAGTCGTAAAATTGACGCTTCTATGTTTTGTTCTACAGTTGTAAAGTGAGGATAGACATTTGATTATGTTTGAAATAAAAATATTCTTGGCGAGTGCGAGCCGCTCGGCCGGAGCGTCAAACAAACCGCGAAACACTACTAAAATTTTACAACTGAGTTGCTCAATGCTCCCCGCCTCTCGCATAAGCGAACTGTTAGAAGAAAATGGAAAAGCAACCGAAAGATATATCTCTGAGGGGTCCAGATATTTGGGAAACTATATAGCCTAATGAAAGCGAACGAGGGCGGCCGGGCGCTAACAACTAATTGGCTATTCCGAAAACTCATTTGAACACAAAATGGATTCTGTATTTAAATTTCAGCATTCCGTAAAACAACGGCGAAAGTTAAATGCATAAGGCATTTTGGTTTCCATGGATTTACTTGCCATTTATCCTGGTGGATTACGTCGACTTTACCCGTGTACCTCATACGAATATACCTTCACAGTATATAAACATGTACACATTTTTGTGATGTAATTTTTTAGCAAATGTTTTCCGTTACGTGCGCTTTAAATAAGTTTGAATAATAACTCTTTAATATTGAAGAATAATGTCTAACGTGAATTCTGAATTGAGTTTATGTTATGTCATCATTATTCAGCAGGACTAGGGTAGGTAAGTTCGAGCTGCTTCTGGGAAATCCAACGTCTGGCTCGGCTAATGACGGCTGCGCTCGGAATACTGAGCGGCTAGTCTCCTACATGAAGCGAACTACTACTTCAAACATCCGTCTAACTACTCGTATGTCTCCCTCCGGCGACTTATGACAAATAATCTAAATATTTGTGTTTGCGGCGAGACTATCACTAGAAGTTATTATAAATCAAATAGTTCACTTTCTCCAGCGGGTTAAATTGTGTTTTGTTTAAGTCGTTCGTTCCGTGTGCGTTTGCTCGGGTGGCTCGCGACATATTGTCTGAGAACTCCGCCGACGCCTCTCCAATAAATAAGCAGGTCACATATTGAAGGGGGCAGAGGGGGAATACAATTGTAACTTTCCTGCTCCGGCTTACGGGAAGGCAAAAGTTTAAAAAATACAAGTTTTCTTGGCCCTGGCTCGCGGGCACGCATGACAACGTTCGCACGTACGCGCAACGAGGCCCTGCGGGATGAGTAGGTATATCGTCACGATATTTTTTATTTCCCTACACTTAAATAAAATATAATTGCTGCTTAAACAAGTAACTGAAAAATAAATTCCAAAGCGTATTATCATTGGTATGCGGTTACCATCCCCGATGGCCATCCCCCGTAACGTTAGTCGGAATAAGAATGAGAACCCATTAAAATATCCAAAGATTTAGTGCATGACAAGCAGCTACTCTTTCAGTGGCTTTCTCTCGATGTAAAATATAAGATTATATTTCCATGTTGAACAAAAGCGGTCTGTAATCGAAGTTTATAAAAAGGCCGGTGCTAAGTGTTCGATCAGGGGTAAAAGTTGTTAATCTTGTCTCGCGCTGCCGAAGTTCCGCTCGGTAAGTTCTGAATATTACTTAAAGAGAGGCGACACAACAAGCAATTAGTATGCAGCGGGGCCGCGTAACATTTTTTCACATTATGCTAAGTCCCAAAGAAAAACTGTAGGAAGTCCGAGGGGTGGAAGGGGGGCACTCCAGCGATTCCCAATAATTCATTAGAGCGACCGTCGTCACGGGGTACGAATTAAAATTAATGATTCGCGAGGATAGCAGCCGCCTTCCAAAGATCTCATTGTATTATCTAGTCACTTTTTATCTGCAGAGATAATTTAAACTTGCCTTCTAACAGGTGTCGCAACGACTTTTCTGTATTAGCGATTTTAAGAGGCTAATAAATTCTGAATCGGGGAGTTATTAGCATTTTTATGTAGCTACGTTCATAGTGTTTATATGTAGATATAACTTGTGAATTTATCGCATAGTTAACTACACGGTGCGTTATGTAATATAAGTGTGACCCATTTTACACGTGGAATAGTATTTCCACGCTTGTTTGCTTGCCGCCATACCTATATCTAAGAAAAATGAGCACTATAATAATTTATTCTCTAATGAAAATTTACCTTATATAGAATGAGCCGTTTTGTGCCAAATTTCGATTTCCTACGTACTGTATCAACCGAATTTTGGCAATGTGGATGAAAATAAACACCAATACAACACTGAAGCATCGCATAAAGCATTCACGCCGCGTATGAAATATGTATACCGACAAACATATGCAATTAGGTATCATCACTGCTTCGGTTCAATTTAGCTCTAATATCTTTTGATCCCGTGTTGGGATTTGCAACGACATTGTCGCAGGATGATTTGATGAGAATTCGGGCGACAAGAGGCGACGGCGACGCGACATACAAGGCAAGTTTCCAGTTTCTTGTCACGCGCGCTCGGCTCAAATAAGGCTTACTACCCCCTGCCACCAGCCGCCTCGCCTGACGCGCTGGTATAAAGTAGACTGTAGAATACCTAATGCTGAAACGTGTTAAAACTATTCGGCTTTCTTTAACATGTTGCTAACTTAAGTTCGGTGATAAAATTAGGAGACAAAGTATTTGGCAGGCTGTTTGTTGCTTACGGGCTTAGCGACGCCTCTCTTGATTGGTAGTAAAGCGACAGAAACAGCGTCACTTTATGTTATTTTTGCTGTAGGTTTTATTTTACTACTGGGTTCATAGTTATAATTTATCACCATAATTGACTGTGTTTTTTAGGACATTGGTGGGCTCATTGAGTTATATAGAGGTTCAGTAGGTCTATTTCCACATTAAACAAAATTATAAGTAGATATATCTAAGCCCATTATTTAAATAAAAATATGATTCCAAACATCGGGAGTCGGTAATTTTAATAAAAAAAATATCGCAATCTAATAAAAGAGTTTATCAATATCAGGCAATAATAGTATCTAGTAGTTTTTTCTTCATTTGAAATGAGAAGAAAGAGGGAATAACAAAGTATCAATTGGATTTTATCCGGAAGGAGTTGGAGTGCTTAATGGAGCCCCTAGGCGAGGGGTTAACAATCTGTCACTAATTGCATCTTATTGCACTTCAATTAAATATTTTAATGGTATTGATACATAACCTAACAGTATTTCCTAGTTTGTACATACAATACATGCACTATAAAGTTTAGTTTCTATATTAAATTTAGTGGATGGCAATTTGATAAACCAATTTATGGAGACTTTCTTTTAGTAGATTATGAAGGGTTGACTTATTGAGAACTATAAAAACAAGTGTCAATCAGTTTACACTGTTGTCTAATATGATTATATAAGAACAGTAATCCGAACGTGTAATTTAGCCGCAATATTTACACGCCAAAGCAACATATTTGTGGATACAAGCGGCGTTGAAGAAAATATATTATCTTGAACGAAAAAAGGGATGATAACGTGACTGGCGGCTAATCGGCTGACATCTCAACTTTGTTGTTCTTATTGGTGGTGTGTTCATAAGCTGGGGCGGCTCGGGTCGAGCGTCAGCCGAATCCTAAGCAGCGCCGAGTTGCGAGCAGCCAAAACAAATTGACGACAATATCAGTTGGCAGTTCCTGTCACCCGCCGCCGGTTATTAGTGTAGCCACACGCCACAGCCGCGCTCCAGCCCCTTTATATACGACTATTATTATTTATGTGCCCAGTATTACTTTCTTTGAATTCATTGTAACGT
This sequence comes from Catocala sponsa, assembly GCA_963564715.1. Classification (NCBI taxonomy): domain Eukaryota; kingdom Metazoa; phylum Arthropoda; class Insecta; order Lepidoptera; family Erebidae; genus Catocala; species Catocala sponsa. The sequence continues at coordinate 17,570,768 of OY751331.1, forward strand.
ATTCCGCAAGTGTGGCCGCCCGCATGATAAGTGTGAGCTATATTAAAAATTGGGATACGACAAACTTGTTTTGCCAAATTACTTTTGTATTGTATTTATATTTTGTAAAGATATCTCTTCTTCTAACAATAATAATAAAGAACATTTCAGCCTCGGATCAACTATCTACGCATCATTTTACATCTAACCCACGACATTTATATTCAGTGCTGCATACAATGCAGTTCTGTTAAAAAACCTACGTAAAAAATGTTGCATGATACATGATACTATCGCGGCAAAAGTAGTCAAAAGTTGGGTATTACGTTACATATTTATTGGACAGTTGAAACGCTAAAAATCTATACGGCTGTAAAATACGAAGCAAAAATGAAAAACGTTGACCATATACGTCACAAATGTGGGAATGCCGCTTGTCCAAACTGCATTTGCGACAATTCTCGCACACACATACATGCACATGCACACAGGCGTGAATGTACGTATGTACATACATGCACGACGGCTACGTCCGTTTTAATTGTCCGTCAGTCGTTAGGCCTCCGGTCTCGCAAGCACGTACAACGGGTCCATATATCATGTTGATTACTCAAAGTGGAAATATCATATTTTTATTTCCCCGTCCGAGTAGATTAAGGTAGAACGAATTAGCTGTTAGGATGTCGTATCATCACGTAATGAATTGACTGTGTTTGCTCATTGAAAACATTATTATAGCCAATAAATAATTGTAATACATTGCGTTATTATGTGTAATAAATAATAGTCATATATTATTGTGAGCTATAAATAATAATAAAGATAGATGTTGGAATAAATAGTCTTAAAGTTTTGTATAAGCTGTAAGTACTAATTATATAAATATAATATTTTTGGGTAATAATACTAAAATAAAATTTAAATATAAATGTGATTAAAACGTGTATTTAAACAACGTTTTGTTAAAATCGTAGTAACCAGGTACAGTTAAAACAATTTTCATGAGAATAAGATAACCATATAATGGACGAGAATATTAGTCTTAATTTTATCAATACTAGGAAATATATTTCTCTTCTTGATTGATAAGAATTTATTGGAATATGATCAAAATAGAACGCAATATATTTAAATCGATATCAATAAATTATTCATATGCATAATTTATTTATAGATATAGTATGTCTTTTTATTACATTAATTTGTGGTTGACCATAATCTTAAATGATGTTTTGCGAAGATGAAGTGTTATTGCTTAAAAAGCACCTATTCACATTCGAATTAAAGACGCATCAGAAAATATACACATACATACATTACGTATAGATTTAATAAAAACTTATAGCCTGGCAGCCTGACGATGCTCCATGCTTTCGAATCTGCGCTAACTTAAATTTATTTCCGATTGATTCCACTACCTCTAGCAGTTAGCTAGAACTTGGCATTATCACAGAAATAATTTCAAATACATTGTGATGTTTTGATTGATAGATAACTTTAATGTCTTTGTATTTAATTTAACGTCAGGGATCAATTAGGACGCAAGACTTACTTACACCTGGACGATTATTTTTAAGTAACTGTTCCTAGTTATACCTAATCTCCGATTTATAGAATCTTAAACGGCACCTTGAACCGACTGGCGTGTATGAGGAATGTGATAAAAGTGAATGAAGCCAGAAAAGTGTGTCAGGATCGTAGCAAATGGAAATCCGTAGTCTCTGCCTACCCCTCTGTTAAACAGGCGTGAATCTATGTATGTATGTATGTATGTAAACGGCGTAAGTACAAACACAAAGTATAAGTGAATGGCGCAAATATGTGATCTGCGTGGAAATCGAACTATCACAGGCAGTGCATTAGCAATGATGTGTGGCCATTGGTCCATTCTTATTGCTTAATTTTTGATGGGCATTAACGCTAAACTTACAGTACGCTTTTCGTGTTTAACAATATTTTTACAGATAGAATGTTTAAACCTCCAGTTTATGTACAATAGATGGCGTTAGTGTCAAGTATTTTGCTGAGTTAAACACAGTTACGTCAGAACATATGGATAATAAAATAAATTCAAGTAGCCAGAGTAAGTATTATTCTATTTACAATAAAAGAATATTAACTCCAAAATTAGTTGAGTATTGCGTGAGGGATTTCGAATAAAACCTACTTCCATTATCAATAGGTCTTTAATAGATCTCTAATACTTTATTAATATGTACTACGTACCATCGGTATAATAAATGGCAATAGAATTTAAGGCTTTGAAAAAATATATATTATGTGCGTGACTCGGCAGGCGCCGCGAGGTCGCCCCGGCATACAATTGTATAGTCCTAGAAAAGATGGCCAGGTTAGCTAGAGCTTAGAATATGCCTCGTTTTACCCCTCTGTTACTTTATTTACAGGAAATAGCGGGGGCGACGGCAGTTCGTTTTACAGTGGTGGGTGTATAAAGTGGCTAATATGAGCAGAGCACGCGTATGGAAATTACAGTGGAATCAATCACGAACCGCCCAAACATGCCATAGATAGCACAGGCAATGCTTTTCTTACCTAATGGTTTCCCATAAAGATTTCTATCTTTTATTCTTCTCAATATATATTAAAATCTGCGGTTTTCTTTGTCTGTTTGTCGTTGTAGGATACTTCTAAAGTGGACACGGACAATATTACTTGTGTATTCATTCGAATTAGGTCCACTGTGTAACAATCAAAATGAAACACAATAGAAACAAATTAATAAAAATAAAACGATTCTATTGCTCACCTTTGTATAGCATAACAATAGCAGAAGGAACAATTCGCTGTTAAACAAATAGATACTTTATTTAAAATTGAGAGAATTATGTTTAGTCTACATAATATGCATACGCAATGAATATAATGAAAGCAAGAGCCTGTAGCTGTATGTGTTCCATTTCCATAGAGAAAGCCGTGAGGTACGTGACCGTAATGTTTTTCCTATGGTAATATGTAGTCATATTGAGCACATATAAAATCAGATAATAAAATACACATCAGAAAATTCAAAATCACTTACGTTTCAGGACGCAGTCGGCAGGCGGTGTCCTAGCATACCAATAAAAATGTAAATAGTACCAATAAAATTTTGCTTTTGATGTAGTCGGGAGCGTGTCGCAGGCTTTGATGTGGTGTGTATGTTATAATCAGGATTGTTTGTCAGTGACCGTGGCAGCCCATGCTCTGTCGGCGTCGCGTCGGCCAAATCATAATAAACAGAATTTCCCAGAGGAGAGAGCGATATCTGATAGGAAAAATTGAATTATTTCTGAGAGCCGCTACGCTCTCGACAATATATTATATTTTTATTATTTATTAATTTGCTCGTACCATTTATCTAATAACATTTCTGTTTTACGCTTCGCTACCGCATGTTCTTAGTTATGACGGTGTTAGGAGTCACATAAAAGACCTGAACTAGGTATTCATATTTCTAATTGATTGCCGATTATGTTTAAAAGAGAATATTGATAGCCTGGGGTCAAAATGACTTGATGTGTTAACTAACTGATTCAAATGACTGTGTTGAATTTTACAAAAAAATATAGCAACCGACCGTTAAAAAAAATATGCTGCTGCTTTTCATAAAGTTTTCTTAAATTGCTCCAAAACAAGGCTTTTTATAAAAAGCGGCGGCGTATTAGTGTTTTCCCGTTCCGTTTTATTGTTAAAGTAGGTATTTCTCACATCTGCGTACAATAAACTTATTCATAGAATAATATACTGTAGATGTTCAGGGGTGGAAGAATTTCAATATGTATAATATTATGCAGGTTGATTCTTTGAGCTCGGGTCGGACAAGGAGCATTTGAATAAACCGATATCGCGGGAGTCGAGCAAAATATTGTCCGCCAGAGGTCGCTGTGTTTAGGCGAACCCCGGAAAATATGTATGTATTGCCTCCGAGAAGAGCTCCGTTATTAGATTCGAGATATACGAAGACCTGCCTCTATAAAATATTGTGAAACATATACCGGTGAATAATTGGGCACGTTGATTCCGGCGGGGAAAGCAAACATAATAAAAACTTATTCATTATTGAGATTACTTCACTTATGTCGTCAGCACTCAGCCTTATTGCGAATAAAACATCTATACGATACCCTAAACATACACATACTGGCAATAGCATATAATATTATTGTTTTATACAAAATATCGTTCGACTCAGCCGCCGTCGCTGTTTCGTTCCAAAAATAAGATCTCATTATATTTATTGAAACGTTTTATTCGATTAATCCAAAGGAACCGGGAAAGCGTTATAGCTGGACAATGCTCGTTATTGGCTCTTTTGAATAAATAAACACCGAACAAAGAAAAACAATAGTGAGATCCGTTATCTGGGCCGTAGTAATAAGTGAAGAGAATAAACATTTCAAATATCGAGTGTGATCGACAATCGTGATTACTCAGACTAGTGTAATCAGTGACCAGGCGTGCTCAGCAGATGTGTAGGCGACCGGCGAGGAGTCGCCGCCCTGCCATTACACCGTGTACTCGCACTTACATTAACGCTCTGCCAGATGAAAGATAAACATTTGACGTGAGGATGGGGCGAATCCGTATTCTCGTCACACGGACCGGGTTAATTCAATAGCTGATTGGATTTGGGGCACGCTGATCTAAAGCCGCCTTTATAACCCACGATGATTCCGACTCTTTGAATATTTATGTACGACTTTCTTTGCGTAAACTTAATTTTGTACTTGGAATTTTAAACTTAACGTCGCGCGTCGCCTTATACCTGATAATAATATATTTACATATTTTGAAGAGTTTTTATACAGTTTGTTTGAGTAAAACATTTTTCTGAGAATTTAATTATAATAAATTAATATTGTAATTTGTATTTCTACAAACAAACGATTATGATTTGGTTGATTTATCGATTTAGGTATTCATTTTTATGGCATCACCTTCTCTATACCACGTCAGGATCGTAGCAAATGGTAAACCGTAGACTATGCCTACTTCTCTGGGAAACAGGCGTGAATCTATGTATGTATGTATATTAGTAAATAAATATTATGTTCTTGTATTTATATTAACTTATATTGGCTTTGAATCACAATCATTCATTTGCACATTTTATATGATAGCGCAGCGGCAAGTACAAGCAATTGTATGATTTGCTTTTTGTACAAATAAAGTTTTATTTATAAATGCACCTATTTGTACTAGATTTTTATTTTAATACTAGCTGACCCGCGCAACTTCGTCTGCTTCACATAAGAGAATTTTTCTAGTTTTTGCAATATTTTTCATTTATGCTCCGCTCCTATTGGTCGTAGCGTGATGTTATATAGCCTATAGCCTTCCTCTATAAATGGGCTATCCAACACTGAAATATTTTTCTAATTTTTACCCGTAGTTCCTTAGATTACCGCGTTCAACCAAACAAACAAAATGTGAGTGAAGTCGGCGCGTGAGCGCCCCCGCGTTTTTATAAATGCAGCGGATGGCCGTTTCGCGCGTTAAACAACAATCAACCGTATAGCCGTACCCATACTGGCGCGGCGAGATTTGGAAGTTTTATTTCATCTATATCTTGTGTGTTTATAAACCGATTCCTATATTTTTTTTATAATATAAATATTAAAGTGTACTTTTTGAATATGGGAGTTTGATAAAGATATATCTATGTGAAATACAATATATTTATGTATTTTAATACACTTTGAAGAAATGCCTAACGATTAAACACGTTATTGTGGCTAATTTATAAAAGATAGATATATACTATTCAGGACTTTTTTGTAGACCATCATCTTTGTAATACATACTTTTGGTGTATGATCAACGTATGCGAGGATAAGAGCTCGAAAGCGCATTTTCGTCCGACTTGCTTCAAATTTATCGTCACTGCTCAGCTCCTATGTGTCTTAGCGTTATGTTATATAGCCTATAACTTGCCCAGGAGTATGGACTACAATCGTACCAAGTTTGGTTAAAATCCCTTTAGTAGTTTTTGACCCATGCGTGCACATACAGACAGACAGACAGACAGACAAAAAATTTACTGATTGCATTTTTGTCATCAGCATCGATCACCATTCATCCTCCAACATTAATTTTGAATATATATTCAATGTACAGAATTGACCTCTCTACAGTTTTATTATAAGTATAGATATAGATAGCCGTACTTTTTGGCCTACCTATATACTTTCCTTGAGTGCTGGAACGAACATCAAAAAAGAAAGTGACGTACCTACTATTGATTTCGTTTCTGTTGGTTATTTACGTGTATAATTATATATAAATATTATTCTATAAATTCAAGTTAATAGTTATGGTTTAAACTACAGACAAACGCTCGGATCCCCGGGTCCAGACTTACAGATAATGGTGTCAATTCTGTTGTCACAAAATTCTCTAAACTTAACTAAAAATCACTAAAATTTAGTTTAGTCCTGTCACTTTTAACGATTTCAGAATACGAAATGTCGTTTGACAGGACTAAACTAAATTTTAGTGAATTTTAGTTAAGTTTAGAGAATTTATGACAACAGAATTGGCACCAATGAATGACAAATTAAAGCAAGTTGTATTTTAGAATATTCATAGAATAAAAATAAGGTAAACTAGGCAAAGATCGTCACATGTAAAAGGATCGTAAGTATGGGCCGTCACTTCGCGCGCTTTTATATTCCATCTTGTGTTGACACTGCATTGTTCTGCGGTACCCTATTTATCGGGCCTTATTTGTTTGCACCACAGCGCCCACGACGACGACGTACGGCTAGGGTAACTCCACTGTAATTGAGATGAGAAATGCGTGACTGTTGAATTGTGTTCACTTCTATATAAATATAGTCCCGGACGTGTTTGTGAGATACGTACTCGATTGTTAGTGATATGACGCGGCAACTGTATGGATTGTGCTTTTGTCTGTCAACGGGTTTATCTATGTTCTCGATTTTTCAATACTTTATTACTATATTTGTGACACATCCAGATAATACGAGTAATGCTTACGTTTTAATAACAGAGGACGAGTCTATTGGCATCTACTGAACAGTTCTAGATTTCGTTATGCTACTAAGAATATTCTGGCTAAGAAAAGCAGGCAGGCAGCGCTTTGATGCTTTTATTTTTAGTTAACGCCGAGGAAGTTTATGTGGCCTTAATAGATACCTTTATAATTAAAATAAATTTAATTAATTGCAGCTAGATACTTGTATATTTTAATCGGTTAAATCGGTAACTGATTTATTACATGATATCTTTAAAAAAATATAAAGTAAAATGTTTACTTGTGTTTGCTAATTTAGTAAAGTAAAGTACATTCAACTCGTGTGTACATCGGTATTTTGGATCATTGTTTAATTTAATCTGAATATTTAACTGTTTAAATAAAACGTTTTTAAAATAAACATATCACACATGTACGTCACTGTATGTTGTCTATGTCTATACTAGCTCAAAAAAATATGATAAACTTAGGAAATAAGCGCAAATACCTATATAATAATACACCTGTTTTATTAACCAGTCTACCCTGTAGTTAAACAATACTGTTCTATTTTTAAAAACCATTTGGTATTGTTTTTATGGCAGTAATAATACGTAATCAACTAATGAGGTTTTATAACACTCGACCTTGAAATTGTGGACTGCTTTGTGGAACTTTATGTTTCGGAGGACGATGTTTTTTCTTTTACGGTTTTAAGGCTATAAAACCACCCTTTCTGTATGCTTCCCGTGGTTGTTGAAAGAGGTGGTAGCATTATTACGTAAGAAAGAAGGCCTGTAATGTAAGGGGTTTGTGAGCAAACGACTTATGTAGATAGACCGATATGTACTGATAGTAGTTACTATTTTGCCACGGCCATGTACTGATAGATTTACCCTGTTTAGCTTCGATCAAATATTTGATCGATGCTTTTTAGCTGTTAAATGGTAAATTAATACACAAACATTATGTAAAGGTGTTGATATTGTAGATATTCAGTACAATATTTAATATAATAATATTTTACTTAAGAATATACTGAAAATAGTAAACACTAAATAGCGTTGACGCTGCATTTAATTATACCGCTTAACTAACTTATATTTGCCATAAAGCCTAAGAAGGTCAAGTGATTTACAAATATATAATATTTTGAATTCAATATGTCAACAATCTATAAAATGTAAGTTAACTATTATTGCCTTACACAAATTAATATCAAAAAAACAAAATCAGAGACTCAATAACAGTCAAAGATATCTCCGATGATTTGATTGCGGAGATCAGATTACAGAGGATTTGAAAACGGTACTAATTAACTGCATTACGATTGATTGGAAGCCAGTTTCACTTAAAAAATGGCGGGAGGATGACGAAGTTACAGGACGGATCCCTCGCTCAATTTCAATCCTTACAGATTTCTATCTACGGAGATAGGAAAGTCAAAATCTTTTTTATTTAGGTCAATTTTGAACTACATACAGTATGCAGGCTTGTCGTATCTAACCATATTCATTACGTACCACTACCATATTCATTACTTTGCTTTCCTTGCCTTGGTATAACAGAAGCCAAGGATTATTGTATTTGTTTTAATTTCTTGTGGTAGCAGCTAGCTTTTCACCTGATGTAAAGCGCTAACTGCTGTTCAGGAAAACAGCTAAGCCGCGCCATATGTAAGGGGAGAAGTAACAGTAATGGCATTTCCACCTTTCAGTTGGTATGTATGTATGCATACATTAGCGGCTGAATAAGACAAAATGGTAATGAATGCAGGGATCTACCACCAATTATAAAACTGGGCAAACTAACCTATTCCATAGCCATTCATACTATATATGGGACATGGAGTGCAGCATCAATACCATACCAGGACATGGACAGACTACGATCAGTATCCTTTAACTGTAATATATTAAAGTCATCAAGCGGTTCCTTGGTACATGTAAAACAATATGAGATACTTCAAAGATACATTAAATTTAACGAAACAACAAGAGTTCAAAAGAAGGCCTGTCTCACCTAAAGGATTGTTATAAGTTCGTACGTATGTTAAAAGTTTAATTGATATCGTATACATCGTATGCTTATGTATGTAAAAATTCATAATGACAAAGCACTCAATAATAATATCTTGTTATCTTTTACAGAATATTTAAGACTGAGAGTTTTATAAATTTTAACGGGTAGTAAACTACAGCTCATCGACTGTTACGAATGTGATTAATAGATATAAATACTTAATCACCTATGCAAATATAAATTTTATGGGATATCATTCTCTTGTATGATATTCTATAAACTCTTACAAGGACATAATCCTACCTTCCTAATCCTAGCTAATATTAGAAAAGCGAATGTGAGTTTGTTTGTCACGCTTTTGGTTAAGCCCCTCTTTGTCACGATCATGGTAAAATTTCGCATATACGTTGTCAGGGGAACAAAAAAGGACATAGAGTACCATTTATCCAGAAAAAAGTTCTGATACTAATCTAACTTAATCTAACCCATATTTACGCGAGCGAAGCCGCGGGCAAAATATAGTATACCATAAAGTAATTTTTTGTGTTAAATCACTCGGTTCATGTATCGTTTCTCAAGAATGAAACGTTATTGGTTTAATTTAGTATTTTAAGAAGGCAAAGGTGAAATGCCAGAAATAAATTGAGACCTAAGAAAATACGTAAGGTAAGAAGTACATGTATTTTTCAATTCCAACAGATACGTACATTCGTGAGTGACCTTGTGTTGGTACAAATGCGGGGCGGTTTTACGAGCGCCTTTTCTCGTTTGTGCCGAGAAAGGTAAATTTTGGGAGAATCTATTGGACGTTTTGACTTATTGCACCATTGAAGAGTATTTTGTATTTCGTATATATTTCGAGGTGACGGTGAAAGAATATTGATACGGCTTCGAGTGCGAATCATTAGCTGTGTCGTTTCAATACACGACTCCTTTTTACTCTGTTCACCTATACTCAATATATAGTGTAATAAAGTAATCTCCCAGAAGTCGACGTCAGGTCGGAATCAGGTAACTGGCTAAGTTATAATAGCTATCAGAAAAATATAAAAATCTAAGTTACGTATTTTAAAAATCATAGGCATTTAAAACTTAAAGACTTCTGGGACACTGTATAATACAGATCGTAGAGTCCTCAATTTAAAATTGGGACTTCGCTTTACTTGATCAGTCCAATCGGTAATGTATATTGTTACAGTATATTGCAGCCAAACAAATTTGTGTTGTGTCTCTGCAATGTATGGGATCTCCAGGCTCCTCCTACTAAGGTTTCCTGTAGATGGACTGCGATGACGGGCTGATCTTTGCGTTGACAGCACAGTGTCACTATTTATAAGGTTTCGCAACACGCGAGTGATACCACTGGTGTTTCAAGCGGCTATAGCATGCTGTTGCTTACCATTAGGCTAACCGTATTCTACCTTTGTAGCATTAAAATTGCTAAAACACTTGTACACGTTTAATAATATTATTCTGCCACCTAATAATTACTAATTGTCAAGTGCTAAGTGAGATTCCGAGTAAGTGCCCTGAAAACTGTATCTAATTAAGCCCACCTGGATTAAAGTTAGTCTAACATCAGATGTTAGTGCTAACAACTATGCCAAATTCCTAATTTCGACGCTCAACAGGTAACTATGCTACACTTCGCGTATTAAATGTAGCAACATTAAAGATAAAATTTAATATAATTTTTAATTTACACTAGTTTTCTGTCGGTATTGCAGCAGTTACATTTGACATAAAAAATACGCAAATTGCAAATTGTTAAAAACTAATGGAGCAATATATTACAATATATTATTAAAAGCAATGTACGTACAAAACTCAATTCCGCAATCTAATCTGTTAAAATTTACGAGGAAAATATTTTACCGTAGCATAAATCTAATATCCTAAAATCCGGCCCTATTATTTCAAGACGCGCTGTAAAATACGCATATAGACGTACTATGACACATCTCGACGGGTGCGGGCGGGGTGGCGGAGAAAGCCGTGCGGTGTAAAAAAATCCCCTAATCTAGTAAACACGGGCTAAATGACTCACTTCACGGCGGGCGCCATGTATTCGGGGAAATTCGGGGGACTTAATCTTTACGAGATAAAGTAAAAGGAGACATGACCCAGGTGCGAGACACCACCACGCGCGTAAATTGCGGGCCCTTTGTCTTTTTGTAATGTTACCTACGAGGGCTCGCTTGTTAATTATGAAATTGGGACTTCTGTTAATAATATTAATTTTATTGTTCTGCTTTTGTATTTATAGGTTTCCAAAGCTTCTTAGCTACTGGCTGGCTAGGTTTAACTGAGTTTAATAACTCGAAGTAGCTTCAGGCAGTCATTTGAGTAACAAAGGTATAATACAGATTTTAGGCTATTAAATATAATAGAGTTGCGAATCTTATGGTATTTATTTCTAAGCAATTATATAACATTCTCTGAGAGCACAAAATACCTCGGCAGTATATAGCCCATATAAAAATGTGACTTTTTGTCGAAGTCAAAGAAATAGAATACCACTAATTTTTTTACATAGATTAAAAGGGAATGATTAATTAAATTAATATGGCGACAAATATTATATTAACGGCATAGGTAGCTAGACATTAACATTAAGAATTTTATACTCAAGCAAGAGAATTTGAGGCATTAAATTTTTAAAACTTATATTTTACGTCGCTAGTTTGTGGCTACAGCCAGGCTTTAAAGTCATCCAAGACGCTAGATAGCTCACGTGCGGGCCGTTTTACTATCTCAGCTCAGGCCCTACCTGTCTTCCGCTGCCGTAAACATTTGAGCCACTAAGATAAGAAGTCGTTAAATACAAAGGAGAATAAATCTCGAAGTTAACATTTACAGCATTACCGGAATGGTTTTTCATGTTTAAAACACAGCATTAGGTGCGGGGCCGGTCAGGGCGCAGGGCGCAGGGCGGCCGTCCAGTGCTACGTGCGGCGTAATCGGCGCGCGGACCTCTGTGAAACACGGAAAACCGTTCAGACAGCCCCCCGACCTCCCCCCGCACCCACCGCGTACACCCACCACTTTTACGATGAATCTTCGTTTCTCCGCATCAAGAAGTAATTTTAGTGTTCCTTTGCCGATTCAATGATAGCACTCGGCCTGATTGGTTAAGCCCCTCTTTGATTTAATTTCGGGTTAAGTTGCTCTGTGGTCGGACCCTGTGGGATTTGGATACGGTTAGCCGCATACGGATATTTGTATCAGCCATGTTATGCTCTTGTAGCGGCTTTACACAGTTTCCAATCAACGTTTAGTTTATTAAGTCAGGTGGAATGTACACTGCTCTACTTGATTTTAGCTGCTTCAGAAGCCTGATAAAATGTTAAGAGACCGAATGCTTCAGTTGAAACTGTATATCGGTAAGCCGGTGTCAACGTGAAATGGGAATAAGCATATAAATGAATATAAAAATAGCAGGAAAGGTCAGATTATTGACCTTTCAATCTATTTTCTTGTCGGCCTCGATGGCGTAGTGGTTAGTGTAACCGACTGCCACGCCTGAGGTCGCGGGTTCGATTCCCGCACAAGTCAAACATTTGTGTGCATGAACATGGATGTTTGTCTTGGTCTGGGTGTTTCTATGTATAATATGTATGTATTTACAAAAAAAAAGTATATATGTATGTTTATCCATTGTCTAGTACCCATAGTACAAGCTCTGCTTAGTTTGGGCTAGATGGTGTTGTGTGTATGTGGTAGAATATTATTATATATTATTATTATACATTTTTACCTGTTTTTAAACGTTGTTTGTTTAGGAAGTGTTAATACAAAAATGTGATATTTATAGACAACCGAGTATTTTTAGTACCGAGTTAAGGAAAGAATTTAATTGCACAATCAATTAAGTTGATTACATTACCTTTGTACCTACTACAAGTGCCAATTTGTAGTCAAGAGACTGCTTTTGTAAAGTCAAAGATCCATAAATATAAAAATCGGATGAATAATTGACAAATTCACCTATACCAATATGATATAATCTTCATAGCCACTTACATTCAACTCATAATAAAAGTCAAGTCAAACATTTTATTTAATTTCAGACACTCAGTATTTATAAGTTTAAGTGACGTATATGGCAGGCATGCTTGTGCGTTCAATTAGTGCATAAAAATACTTCGCTGTGATAAATGGATAGACGGAAGGTTCGGAGACAAAAGAAGATTAATATTCGCGGTCGTCGCTGTACCCTGCCTGTATAAACGTCCGGAATATTTGTACATCTTGTACAACGTTAATTGTTTAAAAAAAACTGAATGTAACTTGAAATATATAAGGACATTTGAGTCGAAACCGAAAAGTTTCCGGGCTACCGGTAAGATATACAAATATGATTAGCCTTCATACACATTAAATTGTTTGCAGAATACTAATACTACTTACATGGTCACACACCTCTATTCTTGAAGGGGAAAGCAGGGTGTATTACACCTCAATTTTGCTGCGTACAGTTTTAGATCCCATATAATAGAGGGCTAGCTTATTGACACCTACCGTCCCAGTACTAGAATTTCTTAACAGTGAAATACAATAACACTTTTCCGACGCGTTCATCAAATCCTAGACGTGCAAAACAGATGCATTCTCTATCGCTGTACCACTGAGGCATTCGTTAAAGTAATTAACTTCATCTTATATTCTTAAAAGCCTCGAGCTTTCGACTAAAGTCATAAAAGATTCATATAAGTTCAAACTTCTAACTTTCTATCTTAGATGTTTATATGGAAGATAATTTCAATTTATGATTTTAATCCTGCTTCATGGATTATCTTTGATTTTCAATAATATTTCATATTACCTTTTTAAGTCGCAGCGGCACCCCGGTGGCCAGACACAACGGACTTTGAATGATGTCTGGTAGTCTAAGACTTGACAGATTAAACAACACAAACAAAGTTAGTTTTTTTTTTTAAATATACCTACCCGTTATAGCAAGCTACGATAACCATAATAAAAGTTTTTTTTCGATGTAATGTGTACAAGTAATTTTATAAATACGGCAATGTGAATGGGCTGAAACGAAAGCAGGGTTCATATGGTGAACAGTTTCTGACCAAATCAGAGGCTTTACAATGCTCATGTTGATAGTACCTTCAGCCGAAGACTATGCATGAAATATGTGATGAGGGTAAATTAAGTAAAACAGGCATAGAAGGACTATATTGAATAAAAATTATATTAAATAAGTAAACTCTGCCTATCCCGCCAGGAAATAGGCGTGAGTCATATACGTTGGAACAAAAATATAGCGGTATACGAAAGGATTGTCCGGGGTGCAGTATATTGTTATCCGATTGGGTTACGGATATCAGATAGTAGACGATTCAGTGGAAAACGCATATTCAGTCGTAGTGATACGTAAAGAAAAGAAGTTTAGGAAGATTTAAGATGAAACCTCTAAAAAGCTTGATGTACCAAATGTATAAAGTGTTTGCGAATCAAAATATAGGCAAAGGCCTACGTAGACAACTATAACAAGAATGCCAGCAAAATTTAAAAAATAAATAAAATGCTTATATTTTATTGTATATAATGATTTATAATGTTTTATAATCTTTTGTAATTTTTTTGTTATACTTTTAAATAGTTTTAATATAGTTAGACTTCGATTTGTGGTTTATGTAATGTTTAGAGTCACTGTTATATTTGCACCATAAACAAGTATCTACCTACTCTTTAATATTATAATGTAATTGAAATGTCATGCATGCCTGTGATTTGTTTAATAACTCTGACAATGTTAAATTAAGAATGTCTCAACTACAAAACAAAGTAATTATACAGTTGGTATGCTTAAATTATAAATAAATAAATAACCTTATAATCCTGGGTCCTTTAAGCAGGGCGTGATAAAGCACCTCCTCAGGCCGTCAAAGTAGGTAGCTCAACATCGCCTCAGCTCCTATGAGGATGGTGTGGAGGCCAATTCTCTTAGACCACATGATCGCTTACCATCAGGCGTAGTGTGGTCATTTTGACCAGCAAAAAAAAACTGTAGTATTTTCACCCCGTTGGGAACCTAACACTGTTGTGATTATATGTATAATAAAATTATGGTCGTAATATCATAGAGGTATGTATCTATATCCCTAAATGTTAAAGGGTATGTGGACTTACACACAAATTTCTCCAGCTACGATTATTAGGTCCTATGTCCATATGTACCGAATCTATTGCCATCTGTAGGGCACATTTAGAGTTTTATAAAAGTTGCAATATACTTTGAGATGAATCCAAAACCGCATCCATGAAAAAAGTCTGAGTATTGAAGTGATGAGTGAGACTCAGTTAAAACGCGTATCAGGCTAGTCTTGATTAGCATCAGTTATCTCTGTATAAAATAAAGAAAGCTTTCAAATTAAATTCTAAGTAACCAGACTGTAACGCCTCTCTAAACCCGTCTTGTAGTTTTACGTGATGCTGAAAAATACATACAGACAAGCAAACAATATAATTGTAGTTTATTGGATTTACCTATACTTAGCTCCATTCTAATGTTTTATTTATTTTAATGTTCTGTAGATAGGGATTTTTATGAAAAATAGTTTACAGTCATAAAAATATACACGTATAATGACCGGAAAAATAAACAACAATAAATACTAGTGCAGTATGATATGTTGTATGTTTTAGTTTTACTAAATAAAATATAGTCAAATGAGCCACCACACCCGCCAGCTACTTTTAATTGTGTTCAAATTTTGATCTCAAACGAGAAGACAACATTTGCTCAGCCTGCCTACGTAGGCAGTTTACTACTAGATTTTGGTTGGTACTTTTACTAAGGAAAACATTTAGTTTCAAAGGCAGACGCTAATTAATAAATATGATGATATAACTTATTCTACTACGAGTAAATGAAAACAAAAATGTCACTGAGGCTGCCGACCAAGGAAATATAAAGGTACATCATCAGACCTCTAGTTTTCTTTATTATTTAAAACTAGCTGTTACCTGCGACTTCGTCCGCGTAGATTTTAACTGAAAAGTGTTTGTCGCCGCGGAACCCAACTATATTTCTCTGCCCTAGTTACTTAAATGGCGTAGTTTTTATAGTGTAAAGCTAGATAATAGCATGGCTTACTCAAAAACAACATTTAAATATGCGTCGTTAGATTACACGCTGTCACAGAATGCGTAAGAAAAATAAAGATTCACAGCTCCTCCCCCGTAGGTGATAGCGTGATAATATGTAGCCTATATGTTGACCCGACCTGTTAGTAATATTCATGCAAAATTTGAAGTAAATCCATGCAGTACTTTTTGAGTTTAGCCCGGACATACATACAGACAAACAGATAAACAGACAAACAGACAAAAATTGTAAAAACTATATTTTTGGCTTCGATATCGATTGTAGATCACGCCCCAAGTATTCTTTAAAAAAAATATTCAATGTACAGTTTTGACTTTCCTACGATTTTATTATATGTATAGATCAGTATATGTATATTTTGTGTCACACTGCCACTCGTATTTAGCATAACGTCTATACAGGCGTTAACCTGTCAAGTCTTGAAATGCCAGACATAATTAAAAACCTATTGTATTTGGTCGCCGGCGTGCTGCAGCGACTCAATAGGTTAAAGCGTCAGGCAGCGGTGACCATCATCAGTTAAGATTAGGTCCTTCACGATAAGTGGTGAGCTTATATTCGATCCGACATACTTAAAGACTGCTATTACTGAAGATTTCTTACCATATAATGAGATATTACGTATGCAAATGCTGATACCTGAATATTGCTTTGCCTATAAGCATTTTTATTAAACTCTTCCCTTAATATCTAGCTTAGTTAGTTTTCATAGAACTTGTCCGTTTTATTTCTTTTAGTTCTCCCTCTTTTCTAATAGCCATCTAGACACCAGCCATTGCCTTGGAAATTCTAGATTAAAATGTTCAATTTATTAAAGATTTGTTTCCGAAATAAAAATACTGGGTTTCACCGGAATCAGGCGATGCGAAGCGAGTAGCGTGAGGAGGTATTAGTACCTACATGTGTCGGGATCGTCACGCCGCACAGCATCGCGTCCACGGGGCCAGTCGTCATGAATACGTAATACAAGGGCAGGACGCGAATTCTTTCGTTTATTATTCAATCATTCGTTCGGCGCGAGTCGGCTTTAATTTCATGCCGGGTGGGCACGGGCCCCGGGCGAGCGCCCGGCCTCTTAGTGTGGAAGCGATCCCGATACTATTGTTAGAATTATGCTATTAATTAGAACATCGTGGCAGATTGTCGGAATTTATAGGGCTGCCTCAAAACCGTTGTAAACTTGTCTTTTAACTTGCCGGCTTAATTTTCAGCTCGGAGTTTTGGACTTTTTGGTTTAACAGTTGTGTTAGTTGTTTTAATTTTATTATATAATACGTTTTACAATTTGTTCTTATTCACTTATATTGTGTCAAATACATTTTATAATAAAGACTGACCACAGTATAATGGCAGTTAATATACTTAAAAGCTGCAAAACTTGTAAGAAGTAAACAATTTGCATACCGAAATATGCGGCGAGAGGAAGCAGTTTCCTTACTTGTTTGTCCGTCACCGCTGAGTACTGTGAAAAAGACAATTCTTATTCTGAAAGGCGAAGCTGGTGAGGATGTGGAGGAGTGCGTGCCCGTTTTGATTGAAACCACCGCAGCCGCCCCCGACGCCAACGCGACCGACGCCGAATTGAAAACGCAAATTTAGTGACACATCTATTAACGGAAATGTGAAGAAGCCACCACCAGAAAATAGGATCCACAAGGGAGAAAATGCCGTACAATTGTAACAATATTTTATGCTAGCAACATTCTTATTTTAATAAACAGGTGTTGCCATTGTAGGTGCGTACAAATTTCGTGCTTACATAATTTTCATTAAGTATATTTTTGCCTCTAAGCATAACATTACATACAGTATTCCATACAGGAAAGTTGTTTTATACAAAGGCGTTTAAATAAAGGAAAATAGGTAGGTACTGCTAATACAGAAATGCATGCGTGAGGTACGTTTGGAGCGAGTGGGGATGGCAGCAATCTTGAGAAATCATTTTTACGACTATCAAAGGGAGAATAACATTAAAATTCAGGAGACGGTCACGTGACCTTGTACTGTCATGTTGCTTCATGCTCACTACGAGGGTCCCTGTAAAAATGCGCTCGTCTTTAAATAAAACATGTATGTGAATTGCAAACATTCTGCCTTGGCTATTTGCTTCACAAAATTCGTTTTAGTTTCAGTTAGAAACTTATTTTCTACATTTCAGTACCCATACTAAACAACATCAAAATCTCAAATTGTTTTGCAAATCTATGCACGTTGACATTAAATATTCAAGCTACATATTCTCATTTTCAGCGAAGACAAAAAGAAATCCTTCACGTAGTCGATCCACCTAATACCTGTGCCGAAAATATTTCCATAATTTATTGACAGATACCCTGTCTCGAGGTCGCTTATGTAAGTAATGTGTCGCAACAACACGTCTGGGTGCTCGGACGCTCGCATTCGCACACGATTCAAATAAAAAAGTCCGCCATCACTCAAGTATGCGTCGCCATTCACTCGCTTGCCTAGAAATTTGCTCCCTCGACCCATTGTAATAATGTGGACACGCTAGATAAAGTAAAATACTTAAACATCGCGATCGTCTAGACAGTTCCCATGTTCGCAGTATACGCCGCGACACAGGGGCCGAGCTGATAAAATCTTAAGTGAATTACGTTTTACATGTGCTTCCTGTCGTATCCACACAATGTTGTACACGTGAGGCGTAACGTTAGCGGCGTGATGTGAGCCCGGCATCTACACGGTCCTTGCAAATGGACAGGAAAAAGACGCGAGAGGAATGCGTGGGTACTTTTAATTTAATATCGACTGACACCGAATTGGAATCGAAAGTTTGCCAAGGACGTGCTCTGCCGTTTAATCCGTATCGCCTGTTTGCCGCTTTAATATTTATTGCCTACCTACACCCTGCCCGGGATACTTATTTATAAATATGAGCTATTAAATTCCTAAGAAAAAACATGCATGAGATGACTTCGTAAGAACAAGGTATAAGGGAAAGCATGGAATTTTCGTTATACTTACACGTGGAAGATGAATTAGATTTTTTACAAGGCTGCCATGATTTTTGTTTACCATTTTATAACATGAAGCTGATGCGGTGAAAATTTGTTGCTACTTTTCTTCAACGAGACTTCACAGATAAAATAAAACTGTCGGCTAAGAAGCACGGAAGATTTAAGGATCAACAAGATACGTTAGTTCCTCTTTGTCCGTAATTGAACCACGTACAGCAACATAACTTCGTAGGGTACGTTATTTTTCGCAGCACAACCGAGCGTCTCGAACGAGATATCGTTCGAGACGCTCGGTTATGCTGCGAAAAATAACGTACGCATTTAAAACAATAAAAACACATTCGCGTCTGTCGGAGGCGCCTTAAATGAATTTTCGCGGAGGCAAGCCCGCTTTTCGCGGAGGCAAGCCCGCTTTTCGCGGAGGCAAGCCCGCACGGCCTAGGAGAACGCGTATTTACCGCGTACAACTCCACCTACTATAATGTACTTAAGTTTTGGATACGGTATCTTACTTACTTTTGTACATTTACTTTATTAGTAAAAATACATATCTCAAAATGTGATATAATTCGTTAGTTAGCCATGACTTTATTTGATTTTAATTAAAGGATTCCATGTAATAAGAACGGAACAAGAATTTATTTGACAAGTTCTAAGAACAAATTTAATAAAACTTGTAAGAGACACATAGGTCGTAGGTCCGCAATATTGGTCCGTAAAATAGTTACTATTGTAACCGAGGATATTTTAGGAACCATCTTACGCTTAAAACAATAAAGCGCACCTGGCAGGCACTTATATTCTTATCTCCCCAGTTGGCCGGTGTCAGTGGAGCAAATTTCATTTGGGCCGGGCAGTCCGAAGCGGTCCAGGCCCGCCGTGAACTTCGCCCCAACTCGGAAACACGTGTTAACATGACTCGTCTTTGAAAAACTGGATAAGGACCTTATTTATATGGGGCCAGCGTACGACGCGACACAAAAGAACATGATGATATTACTGTTAGCTGGGACACGCTAATGTCATGTACATAATGTTATTTACCAGTCACGAATTACTCTCCCTTTTTATGCCTAAAAATGTGGGTGGAATGTGAAAAAATTACGAGCCCTTAGATGCGCGAGAAAAGTAAAGATATACGCCTAGGACGTGTTGTTACGGTAATACACGTATTGTACAGATACATTAGCAGAAGACTCACGCTCACCGCACCCTGGAGACTTCGTCTTTAACAGGTGAGCTTTCGTATCATTTAAGGTTCTATAAATGTTTTACCGATTTATGGAGCAAACGAAATTGCCTTTGCCCTTGTGTCGATATTTTTATTTAAAAATAGGGAGAAGCATAATCGACACACAACTTGTACACTTTTAGAGAAACAAGCACGAGCTCGGCACGGTAGATATTAATCTTTCCTTCAAACCGGTGCGATGGCCGACGGACTCGCCACTGTTAAGTTTCGATAAAATATTTTGTTTTTAGATGCCGAAACAAATGCTGCATTATTTTCTCTTCATAAAAATAAAATAGTGCTATGGGAATTATTTCAGTTTAGGAACAGACTGTTACTTATATATTTGATTTATTTTATTTACCCAGCGAGTTGGTTTTCTCCTCGCACGTACTAAACGATATTTGGCGATCCCTAAGACGAGCCGTTTGTCACGTACGTGACGCAGCGGACAAAATGGAAACTTCACTATGTTGCCGAAACGGACAAATAAATACGTAAGTAACTGTTTTTTGAAAAACTGTTATTGCCCTTTATGTTTTACTTCTTCATGTTGCAAACTAATATTTCTGGCTTTCATATTTATTTGGCAATTCTCAGTAGTGTGGGGCCGCATGTTATCTAAAGTACGGACACTGCGGAACCTTTACCAACTTTGTAGTTTTAATGAAAATGCATTCGACACAGAATTCTGCTCTAAAAATTTCACGATTCTCTAAGTGAATTAATGTTATCATTCTAAATTTTTTATGTCTGTATTTCTTCAGTAGCTAAAACTCGGACTCATACAGTAAATTTTACCAAAAGCGTCTCTATTGCTTTGGGCTAAAATATTTAGATTGTATTTGAAAGGTTTACAAAGACCAGAGTTTTAAGAAGATTCACCGAAATAGTTTGAAATGCCGAATATTGCATTTACGTTTCCGCTAGTCCAGGTCAATGGTGCAGTGGGAGTTTATCTAGCGTTTCCAACCATGGAGCAATATAAAGGCTTAACCTAGGTCCTAGCTGAATTCAAAAAGTAGTGCTGCGGATTTGGTTTCGATGGCAAAAAATCTATTTTTCCGCATCACCATTTGGCAAGCCTTTAAAAATGGTTAGAAAATTAAACACAATTCTTAAAAATTACGTTTAAAGAAAAAAGTTTAAAGACCGTGGAGTTTGTGTTATTAATTTTCTCAAGTCACGTTACAGGCAAATTCTTGTGGAGCGGCCCTTATTCGTTTACCTTGAGCATAACTTATATACTTTACGTATAGAACATTATGGTGTTCTTTTTAATAAGCATTGCGAGTGCACCGCTCGATACCAGCTAGGCGCCGTCGGCCCAGAGTGTTTGCACAGAGATTAATGATGCGATACTGAGCGCACTATGGAGTAAAGGCACTCGACAAAAGGGCCTCTTACTTACTCTTTGGTGCCTATGAAAAGTCCCGCGAAGAAAACAACCAGCTGCAACGTTAAATGTTTTTAAGGAACTTGTGCGTATTTACACTCTTTTCTTTTTGTTTAAGAAATTTCAACGAGAAGGAGAGTGAAGTGAACAATTCTTTAGGTTTGAAATAGACGTATATTTTATGGCAAAATACATTTCTTTTGCCATGCGGCATGCATCTGGCGAAAACATAAAATAATTCAACAATCAATACTGTTTTTAAGACATTCCTTAAAAACAGTATTGATTGTTGAATTATTTTATGTTTTCGCCAGATGTGTATATATGTATATGTATGTTAAGCTAACTTAATTACATAGGTACGCAAAGAAATGTTTAAATAAACACGCATTTGCATTTATGAGATTAAACATCAAATTCAGGGCAATGACTTATACGGACACAATTTTACTGAGCTATCTATATTACTAATAATACTTGTTCAAATAAAGTAACAATATTATATAATCCTTACAACATAATCATTTTTCACATTCCTACTGACAAATGAACAATATAAGAAAACAAACCGAAAACGCCGTAAACATTATGATCCGACTACAATAATTCAATGACACTCATAGCATCTCAATGAAGGGGGAAAATGAAAAAGTCTATTGGAGAATAAATCATAAGTAAATGAGATATTGTGCTTATGCGACGCCCTCCGTATACGGCTGAAATGGAAATCACAAATGATGACAAACCGTAACATAACATGAATTAATGTAACCTATAATGTAGCCTATGTGTTGTGGCAATAAGCCCGCTCTACCTCTACGAATTAAGGTCGGCAACGGGGAAATTCTGATTCTCAAACTAAATGCTTTAATTAATTTAATTGTTAATTAACAAAATGAGAATTTACTGAAATTGTAATGGCAATATTAGTCACGATTCCCGTGGTTTATACTATGGCTTTGGAATAATTATGTTACAGTGATTATCATTTATTATTATTATAGACAGTGACTCGCAATCCGATTCAAATTTTTATGTGAAGTAAGTTTTTGTTTCATTCAAGGTGCGTTGAGCAAACCATATTTGGTAGTAAACATAATTATCTTAATATAATGGTTAGAATACTAGAAAAGCTTTTTTTGTGTAGGAATGCACGGAGTGTGCATAGTGCTTTAAATATTCGCCTTGCACTGCTACTCCGTCAAGTATTGTAGGTTCAATCCTCGCAGTGGACGAAGCATTGTGTGATCCACAGATATTTGTGCTGAGTCTGAGTATTTAAGGCTGTTATTTAAATATTTGTACAGTTCCTCATAACATAGATAATAGGCCTTGGGCAGGCTTTATTACTCTTACCAAGCTTTTTTAAATACAATATTTAAAAAAGCTTGGTAAGATTCATAAAACATTTCATTCTATGATCTACTTTTCTCGCGGCTCCTTCTGCTCGCTTTCCTAACTGTTTTCATTTACTTAATTATTATTTCATAGAGAGTTCAAGTTCTAAAGCTAAAGGCCAATTGCCTAAAACAGTGGTCGGCAACTTTGTCGTCCAAAAGAGTCAAATATAGACAATCCACAAGTTAAATCTATTCAAAGAGCCACTTTTCTTAACTTAAGATTTGCTTTAGCAGGGGTCATTAAAAGGATAGGATAGCATAGCAAGCAAAGATAGGATAGCAAGCATAGGATTAAAAGTACACTCTCCAGCTTGCCTTTGTCAAATAGGTCTTAGTTTAACTAATAGAAAATTGAATAAAATTAGGTATCATAGTTATAGGCAAGATTTATAATAATAGATAGTAATTAGTAGATCAGCGAAGATAATTTAGACTGAGCGCCGCTATTTAGACTATTATTAATTAGAAAATCTATGAATCACGATCAGTTGATCAAGCCCCGGCTTCTATACCAAGAAACGAGTCGTTTTAGTCATGGACAGTTATATTTGAACATATTTTTCATAGAATATGTGTCACATAGGTATTAACTGTTCGTAGGTAAATCGTCTCGTTTCTTGATTAAGGAACCGGGTCCTACTTAATCCAGAGTGGGAGCGTCAATGCCTGCGTTTGTTTTACTTACGGCAACCATGTCAACAACTAACAACCAGGGTTATTTTTGTTGTATAAAAGAAAATGTTTTTCTTCCTTCAGCTATCCATCGTTATTTTTTTGCCTTCCTTTATTAATTTTAACCAAGATCGACCTGCATCTAATTCGTTTGATTGATGGCTCATTCATGTAAATCACAAATTAAATATTCTATCAAACTTTTGGCGATATAAATTCGGTTTAAATATTATATGATATCCTCGAAGAGGCTGCTTGAATAATGAAAGAGATAATATATCACCGGTATCTGTCTTTAGGATAGAAAAATATGTACGCTGGTGATTTTGGTGAAGTCTGAACACTATTTATAACGCAAGTGACATCATTATTTGTATCGTCGCGACTCCATTTATAGTGTATCCAGTGGTTTCGTGAGTGCTCTAGATTTTCAATATTCGCCTGTTGGTCGCATCATAAATCTTGTGCGCGCAGACGCTTGCTACGACAACGTGCATTCCCGCTCCGCTCCGCCTTAATATTTAATGAAAATTGTTGGTTTAGCTTAATTTCCTTCTCTGTATGTATATTATAGTCGTACTTTATATCTTACTTATTCAAACTCCTGCAGTTTCGTTTGTTTATTATTGAGGTGGAATATTTGATCTGTTGATAACGTTTTGTTACCTAACATTTCGTATAAGGTGTTGATTTATCAATGGAATTAGGAGTGGTAGCCTTATGGAAGGGTAGTTGCAAACAACTGAGTTTTCGCAGTGAGTAGGTAACTGTGTAACTTCGGCAAACGTGCATATAAGATATACCTACATATCTTTTCTATATGATAAATTATATTCGTATACGACGCCAGCTGGGTTAAAATATGCGTTAACCTCTAACTTCCTAAAAAGAGGCACATGCCTGAAATTAGAACTACCTATTTTAAGTTTGGATTAGTAAAAATATAAGTTATCAAATATTTTGGTATGGTGTATAAACGAATCCATTTCTGTTAATAATTTCTTGGTAAAGGTTTATGTACACAATGAAAGGATCAAGAAAAGTAAATAACAAACAAGCTAATTCCTGTGTTATATTCGAAAGCGTTTAGTCAGTTTAACCGCATAGAAACTTAGCAGTTTAACTGATACCACTGAGCACGCAATACTGTGCGCAACGCTTTGACTAGACACGAAAGTAATAATAATATTTGTGCCGAATGACAGACGGCGCAGAGCGCAGCACCGGCATTTTGACAATTTATTTGTTTTACCTGTGTAGTTATCACTGATACGATTGGCTTGTATAGTATATGATAAGTGAGATGCATCTAGTAGGAAGCTATTAAGTTGTCCAGTTGTCCTAGGTGTAGTCTTTTTTCTGAGCTTGTATTACTAAAAATGTATTCTGTATCCTTTGTATGTTTTTGAAATGTGTGTTGTTTATCAATGTATGTTTAGGAAAAGGTATGCTTTTTTATGAAAATGTATGTGCCCTAATGTTGTGAATATGAGAATTGCCAAACCTCAATGACAACTTTTTCGAGCTGACAACATTTTGCTTTCAGTATGATCTCCATTAAAATCTTATTATCAAACCAATCAAACAGAATGCAGTGACAGACAGTCAGAAAGAAGTAATAACTACACTTAGTTGAACAATAGTATTATTCATTTATTTTTATTTACCACTATAAATTGCATCAACAATTTTAAAACCGATTAGCTCAAGTTTACCTTACAACTATCTCCGTGTACCTATATGGCGAAGATAAAGCAAGTACAGACGTGCTTTCGAAATAACGATTGTTTATTACGGGCCACATTTCGACTAAGCCCAATTAGACACGGGAAGTGATAGAACGCAGCACGTGGATGAAAATGCAGCAATAATTGAGCAAGCAGCGTCAATGTTTAATCCGGCGCCGCGGCGGGAGCGCAACGGGCCGTTTATCAATCGGCCCAAAAAACAACATATTTCAATATCCGCTGATTAATATCCGCTGCCAGTTCGCCGGCCGAGGCAAACATGAAATTTATGTACTGCGACCGAACGGTTTATTTCATTTTGCTTTTTAAATTACGAATGTTGCCGCGACAATTGGCCGACGCGTCGCTCCCATCTGTTGCGGGCGACAATTAACATTTGCATTAGAATTTCATTTCGCTACCTAAATATGTATTATGCAATAATTTTCATGGAAAGATGTTTTGTCCTTTTAGAAATCCGCTACTCTTTTGTACATATTGCCGTGGTCATGTTAACAATGAACTTTATTACACCAGAACTGTTGCGCTAGCGATAAACGTCGCATTTTCCGAATTGACAATCAATGCTTTACTTGAAATTAGTAAAGCATTGATTTTCGCAATAACGTTTCTTTCATTACTTACATATATGTACTAACAAATACATAAAATTAGAGATTTTAACTACTAGCAATGACTATGTGTTTAATATTTTCGATATTAAGGTCTCTTTATTCGGATGGCGTCAAGTTGTCAGTGGAAAATGCGCCGACAATTGACGGTTTGATAACCGTACGGAATAAAAATTGCTAAGTTTTGATGCCCACGAAATCGGAGGCGAACCTATTGCTGTTTAAGAGTTCCAGAGTCCGTGCTACTATTGAGAAATTCTTACCGGAAAATACCAATAACATTGCTAGACCCGAGATTCAAATCCAAGATATTATGCAAGCAGTCGCCTACACTAGGATGCGCTACTGAGGCCGTCATAATTTATAATGAGGCTCATTATATCGTTCGGTTACGCAATTACGGCTCGAGTGACCAAATTATAATAATTAAGCTATGAATATTAAAATTATCACCGTAATTTAAAGATTTATTTTATATTGGGATACGTTATCCTAATAATCTCGTCGCGTCTATTTAAGAAGAAGAGGGGAAGACTTAGACGAATGTTTCTCGATCAGATCGGAGACGTTCTGGACAAAGGCCAGGTTAAGAGCACCTTAAACCGGCGAGCGTATATGAGGAATATAATGAAGTGAATGAAGCCAGAGAAGTGTGTCAGGATCGTAGCAAATGGAAATCCGTAGTCTCTGCCTACCCCTCTGGGAAACAGGCGTGAATCTATGTATGTATGTAAGTATTTTACTGCCCATCCTAATATTATCCTAAGTTCGATTCCTGAATCGAACAAAGCGTAGTGTTAATACTCTATACTGTATTATTTATAATCTACGCAAGTACGCAGCATGGCAGGGATAGCAATAGGCTCGTTTGATATTTAAGGGTGTATAATACATATCTCCCTGTTGGATAGTTACAGTAAGAATGCATACAGTATGTATGTACTAAGCAAATCTTAGGTACATATATTCTGAATTAGGTGTCGTCCGCGATATGGTATGCGTGGAATTCGAAAGTAGGTTCAACAATGATTTTCTTTCTTTGCATGTAAAAAATCTGATCTTGACACATAATACTCTACTTCCAGGCCGTGTATCAAGATGAAATATTTGCTTCATATTATAAGTGGCTTCAAGCAACGCAACTGTGAAAATTGCATTCAATTTCGTGCGTATAGACAGACAAAAATTATAAAAATAAATGTGTTTTCTTAAATATTTACTATGTACGGACATCGGCCAGTTACAATTTAATTATACACTAGATTTTGCCCGCAGCTTTGCTTGCGTAAATGTAGGTTAGCTTAGATTAGTAACAGAACTTTTCCTTAATGAAAGGTACCCTATGTCCATTTCTGTGCCCCTGGCAACATGTGTGCAAAATTTCATGATGATCGGTTGAGTAGTTAAGGTGTGAAAGCGTAACAAACAAATAAACAAACTTACTTTCGCATTTATAATATTAGCCTTAATAAGGATGTACGGATATGCAAGTTTCCGAATGTGTTTAGATGTTTGTTACGAATTTATGCAAAATATCGTTAAACGGATTTGGTTGAAACTTCGCATACAAAAAGTCCCTTTCCTAGATTAATGTAAGATTTTCTACCATAGACTTTTTATCCCAGAATATTTTTCAGATCCACATAAGTGACGCTGCAGGCAGAAGTTCGTTGCAAGATAAATTAATTACTTTGTAATTAAATTCAAATACTGTCGCTTAAAAGGAGAAGGGAGGGAACCTGGATATGGGTCAATTTTAAGTAATGTTTACGAAGATGTGAGAATTCTGCATACCGCGCTGAGTCGGCATGGTGGACTATAGCCTAACACTTCTCATAGTGAAAAGAGACCCGTGCGCAGCCGTATGCCACAATCAATTATATATTGATAGGTAAATATAGAATTAGAAATTGTGTTTTAGTCCAATATGATTGCCAATACCTGGCCTTCTACAATAAATAAGAAAATATAAACATGTAAACAGTTCAGAATAAATCAAAATAATTTTACATTAAAACATGTAAACAAACTAGAACAATCAATACGCACAAAATAATAAAAGGTATACATGCAATTTATTAAATACTAGATGTTCCCGCGGTTTCACCCGCGTTTATCGTTACTGCGCCGCCCCCGTGGGTCGTAGCGTGATGTTATATAGCCTATAGTCTTCCTCGATAAATAGGCTATCCAACACTAAAACAATTTTTCAAATCGAACCAGTAGTAATCACGCAGAATAAACCAGGAGAAACATCGTTTGTACTATGTCTGTAATGGGTAATTATTTTGCTGCAATGTTATTTTAAAACTGCGATATCTCCTAAGATATTCATTGAAATCGAATAATGTAAAGGGCAATTTTGTTTTAAATTAAATACTTGTGATGAATAACGTATTAATTTGGATAAGAATTAATATCATGTTTATAATAATACCTTCGCAAATAATGCATTATTTTAGAACAAATTTGGTTAGCATAAAAATGGTTATAGTGAGCCAACCTTAAAAGATAGACATATGCTGTCGCGGACTTTTTTTTAGAACTTTTGTAGGGGAACAATTCTGTCATACATGATTTTTGCGAAACTTTTACTGTTTACGCAGCGCACGCAGCGGAAGCTCTCAAAAGGAAAAAATACCCTCCGATTTTGAAACATTCTTCATTGGTGCACAGCTCCTATTGATCTTAGCGTGATGATATATAGCCTATAGCCTTCCTCGATAAATGGGCTATCTAACACTGAAAGAATTTTTCAAATCGGACCAGTAGTTCCTGAGATTAGCGCGTTCAAGCAAACAAACAAACAAACAAACTCTTCAGCTTTATAATATTAGTATAGTATTTGTCAGTCCTTAAATTTTGATTGGTGGGTCAAATATACCAACGAATTAAATCAATTAATTATTGTTAATTGTTTTTTAGTTTTATCAGTCATGTATTCTGCGATGGAGTAATAGCACTTTACTGTTAAAAACGTATACAGTATTATCTTATCTTATGTGAGGGCCAGTCAGTGCAGACCGGCGACACTTCGACCCAGTGGGATCTTTTGTGTCGACACTCTCCCAATAACGACTGCCATAGATGTTCATGGCAGCCGGGACCGACGGCTTCACGTGCTCTCCGAGGCACGGAGCAGGCGATAATTGTCAATCAATACGCACATAATTCCGAAAAGTCATATAACTTCCGAAAGTCAGAGGTGTGCGACGTGGTTTCGAACCCGAGACCCTCTGCATTGCAGTCTGTTGGTCTCCCCACTGAGCTATCGCTGCTCTTTTACGTAAGTATTAATTAGAATTCGGGGATTTTGTTAACGCATTCCATGTTTTCTATACACCTTAAAATATATATGAGAGCACGTTCCTAATCTGTATTTAATCGTTTGTGATACCATTAAAAATACATGCAAATACACATACTAACGTACACTTCGCAAAAACACACAACTTTTTAAATATATAAATGATTAGTAGGTATTCTAGTTACTTTTCCAGTACAGCTAAAATATTTGTATTAGGACCGGGTTCAAGACGGTAGTACATTGGGAGATTTCGATACCGCGACCTTTTAATCGCTAGCGAAAGCTTTATCCATTGGACTGTGAAGATTAATTATTTTTGGTACGTTTAGTAACACCGTATTCAATTCATCAAATGTAGCAAAAAATTTTCGGAGGGTGTGCAAAGGGTAGGCAAACAATAAAACATTTGCACATCCATGTTTGGCAAATGTTTCAACATTTAGTGACGTCAATTAGACTTGATGTATGGACTGGACATCTAGATAATTTGAAACTGTTTGTTTAAAACTTCGCTAAATGTTCTCGAAGACGAGTCAATTTTACCAATCATAAAATTCTTTTCTCTTTTTTATCAGTAACTTGATTTTGCCTGCGGCTCCGTTTTCGTAAATGTAGGTATATTTATATCCCTCGGGAATAGTATATCTTTTGGGTGAGAGGTGCAATTTGTCCTTTTCTGTACCCCTGACAAACTGTATGCGAAATTTCATCATGATCGGTCAAGTTATGTTACGTCTTTATTGAGTTCTAATAATATTTTACATTGATTAAATAAGACAGGTATTTGCTTGTGACAAATCCCTATGCGTAGGTTTTTAAAATATCACAGTGTACCTACAGCCCGAGCAAATGTCAGATGCATTATTTATCGTTTATGCCGCTGCGTATATGAGTTTAATCATTTTATTAGTATGTATGCTACAAATTCCGATATTAATTTCGAAAGTCACGCTACCATATTTGCATAAAGACGTAATTGATGGGTAAACTAATTTAATGTAACACAGCAATTATGCTAAGACGCTCATGGTTTACAACGCCATAAAATGTACTTCCGGTCCCCGAAACTGCAACGGAAGTAATAAGCAGTGCAATACTCCGAGTCATAAATTAGAATAAGCAGTTTTAAGTGAAGAGGGAGGCGCTGGGACCGTCTGACGCGCAAATCATACACTTTATATTTGAGCACGTTCGATGTACTCGCACAACATTTACGTGTATAAACTTCGCGGCTAATATTCGAAAACATAAACAATCCCACAACAGCGATGGCAGGAGTCGTAAAAATGGAACTCGGGAGAAACTTAACAGGAAACTTTTATTAAAATAACAACATTAAGCTGTTAATTTGTTTGTAAAACTGCGCAGACGGTAAAAATTACTTATTCAGAGTGTCGAGACCGCGAAGGCGAGGCGCGTCGACTTCTTGGCAAATGTCGCGCCGCTTTTCTATAATTCAAGACGCCGGAGTCGCGCGCCGCGGCCCCCACACCTCACCGCTGCCAACTTAGCTCGCACTGGGCCAGATCAATTCATGATATTCAGATCGTTAACTTACAGTTTCGGAGCCGAGCCACGAAAATGACTTATATACTCGACACCGTTTCCACACAAACTTTTTAAGTAGTGACGGTTTATATAAACGTAAAAAGTTACAAAACATTCATGAACAATTTATGGAAGTATCTCCTAGATAAGACGCGAAAGAACTACGAGTATATAATACAAACAAATAGAGCCACTGAAAGTAGACTATTCAAGTTATAAAATACAATAAGTTAATTGAGATTCTCCGGGCACTAATAGGTTTTCCTATGTTATAGAAAATCCACTTTCTCTCGCAGTGTAGAAGTACGGTCGGGTTCCGGCGTCGATGGGCTAACAAATGAAGTTAATGCATTTCTCTGGAGAAATAAAATGTCATTAGTTTCGCTCGATGAGCTCGCTGCCAGCGAACCTTCTTATGAAGACCAAGTTTATTGTCTCCGATAGTTTTCACTACATCTATAGTGATACTCTTGCTACGTTGTATCGTAATTTTCTTGCTTATTGAAGGCTTCAATTGAAGTTCTCGAAGTTGGGGTTAGTTTCCGCGATTAATTAATTGATATTAATTACATTATTATAGTATAGGTATCAATACACCTACGCAGTTATTTGGGGATTTGTTAAATATAACAAATCCCCAAATAACTGCGTAATGCCCCAAATAACACCAGAAAAGAAAATAATTTCCAATAAGAAATTAATTTCTTTTCTGGTGTTTACAAGATTAATATCCTTTATTTTTTTGCTTGTATTGTTAAGGATTTATTTTAAAAGCTCTCCGATAAGCTTCTGATTAAATTCGTTGCGTGTTTCTAGATAGTAGGTAGTTTAGCTCTCTCTGGGACTTCATGTGCGTCAAAACTTAGGGATTTCTATACTCCCCACTGCTAAACTATATATTATATTATAGTGTTGGGAGAGCAAGGAGGATAGAGCCCAAAAATAAATATTGGTAGTGATGAATAAGACGCGCAAAGAAAGTAAAATCCTACCACCTCTTAATATTTTAACAAGTATTCAATAGACGGATCTAACGTTAAAAAAGAAAAATTAATTAACGCCATAAAAGTCAAATGCGGACTTTGAAGATGATTTATTATTTCCTTATGATCTTATTCTTTCATTTTCCAATAAAACTGAATTCAATTGAAAATGTGAAATTGAATGAAAGAAAAATTTATTATACTTATTAATAGTTATAAATAAGGATCCCACGGGTGCGGCCACGAATGTCGTTTAAATATATTTAACATAAATTGGCGAGCAAGTTAATAAAATGAACATTGATAATAAATCAAAACATATTGAATACAATGTAAACCAAATAACAATAAAGAGTAATGAATTGATAAACCGCAGGACAACGAGAGCTGAATGTGAGTGACGTCAAAATTGTTCTAAATGTCTACAAATTGATCCTCGTCTCTAGGTCGCCTTCATAGGCTGGCTGGGATGGATATCTCACAGCGCCGACGGAACATTTACCTTCTGGTGGCCTTGGTTGGTTAGACAAAGGTGCTACATGCTACAGCTATATGATCATTTTCAAGGGCTTAGCTTTATAGGAAACAATTCTCCGAGTCTTCGTTGCTCTGAGACCAAATGTTGTTATGATAGGCGAGCCTGCGACTCACATGATGATAAGCGGCAATCGCCACTTATGGACATTGTAGTTATAAGTTCTTGGTATCGTAAAAGCAGTGCCAAGGAAGCAGAATCAAACTGCCGCCAACTGTTAATCACAATAATGGCTAATAAGCACACGCCAAGCATAAGGGCTTTAAATAAATAACACAATACTATACATCGGCGCTTATAATATCATATATACTCGCTCCTGTATATAGCCACAGGAATACTGCCAGGCAGCGTTCTACTATTTTTTTCTTCAGAAAAATTCAACAACAATTTGCTCGACCCCGGTATCGAAACAAAGATGTCAGGATTGACTACGGGATTAACGAGGCAAGATTGCCAAAATATAAGTACCACAATTGACTTACAACTATAAACTTCTATCATCGTCATTATATATTGCAGATATTTAAAATCACTAAACGTTTTAATTTCTCTTCAATAGCTAATATTTCCATTTGATATAACGAGCATAATAATATATGTAAAATGATAATATTAATTCATCCTGACAAGCAGTTCGTATTACCGTATTATGTTACGTCACTCAAATGATCTTTAATAGAATAGGCATCTCGATTTCAAATGAAAATAGTTCTCTTTATATACACTGAAGTATTCAGCAAACTTTATACATTTAGATACTTTGTTATACATTTTGAACCCATATCAAACATTTTTGTATACATTTTTGTATACAACATTTTTCTGAAGTAACGCTGTTTGGCTTTAGGCTTAAGTTGTCTACTGATTCGTGAAAATGTTTACATGGTATTCGAATAAATTATCCTGTTTTTTAGATATCTTGCTACTGCCGGGCACACCGGGTTATTGAGTTTGTACTACTATTGAAAATTACCTAATAGAAAACTCTAATTCTTACAATTGAACCCATCACCAACGGCCGTTATACTGATAAAGCAGTTCTGCAATCTAAAGCCGCACAGACGTCACATAATATCAATGTGAATGGACCAAGCATCAACAATGTATATATTTTTTTTAAAGGTTTAGTTAGGCCACATGGAAGGCATCGTTCGTGGCTATATTGCTTCTGAATCTGAGCGACAACTGAGGGCTAACTTTAATAATAAAACTATTCAAAATAGAGTTCCGATTGAGTTTAATGTCAAAGTCAAAGTCAAAAATCATTTATTCATTTAGGTCACAAAGTAACACTTATGAACGTCAAAGTATATAGGTTAGTGAGTTTACTAAGTTACTGAAGCTACATTTAGGTTAGTTGCTAGGTTCAGGCAAAGGGTAGAGCCTATGAGAAGAAACCTGCAAGAAACTCACGGCCACTCTTTTAAATCGTCAGTTAAATATAATTTCAGTATTTTACAACTCAGATTAACAAGGTGTTACAGGCATTATGCCATATATTACTGACTATAAAAGCTAAAGATAATAACAATAATAACTTAATAATATTATAGGGAGGAAATAATTTGAGCTAAGATATATTATTTAATATAAATCAAAAATAGACAGTAGGATGGCATGATGGCGCATACACTTACACTTTGTGACTATGCAAAGGCTTAAATTGATTTAATAAACGTCAAATGAGACCTGAAATGTAATTTAAGGTTACATTTGTCGTTAATTGTAATTAAGGATTCGATTTGTGATATTTATAACATTGAGACTAGATCGGAATTTAATTTTGAACAGTATTTATAAAATGAATTGGCATTCAGTTCTTTCTTATTGGGTGTAGTGTTTATTGTTTTAATGTATGTGAAGGCCTCCATAACACATATAACTTTGAAAAAGAAAACAAACCTGACTGGTTCAGTGCAAGTAGGTACTTCTTAACATCCGCAAAGTCAAACATTGATAAAAAACAGCGATATAAAAATGGCAATATCTATGATTAAAATTTAATAAAAGGTTTTCTTATTAAGCTTACCGTTTTGGTCTCAAACTAATCCATTAAGGTGTAAAGTTGGCTGTACCTGATGCCTGTGTTTGGGTGGCTGTAATAAGTACTTAGCTTATTTAGTGGTTATTAATTCCATCTTATAACTATATGCAATGTCAACAATATACGATAACCTGACAATTCTTAGCATTTTAGATATAATTTAATTTGTTTAATGTCTGGACACCGGTGTGCCGCTGCTACACAATAGGTTAAATAATCTCTTAAAGTTTTATAAGAGACTATTGCCAGCGGCTTGCTCGCGTAAAAGTAGGTTAAGTTATGTTAGTAACAATGCTAGTAGTAATTATACAATTTATTTTAAATCCTTTTCATATATTAGAAACTAGCTTTTGTTAATAATTATTACTTTTTTTGGATGAACCCTTTGTTTTTTTTCGTGATGATGGGTCAAGTAAGTAAGACGTGAAAAGGTAACAAACAAACAAACTCACATTCCCATTTACAATATTAGTTAGAATATATGTAGTTATAAAATTTTATTAGTTAGCAGCTATAGCTCAGTTGAAAGACCGCTGAACTACCAAGCGTTAGTTTCGAGTTCGATTCGACGGCACGTATAATTAACAATAATATTTTATAAATAATTTATTTTATTGTCTACTCCTGAACACGTGCCAAATTGCAGTAAAATAAGGATTGGGCCAGTGCTCACCACCATTGAGTGCAAATTGACGGTTTTCATACATCTATAAGAACATTATGAAGAACTCTTAGATGTGTTATTAATGAATCAATCAAAAAGTTTCATGCCGAATGTTTTTTTAAATATCTTATAGTATGAATAAGATAAAAACGAACATAAAATATACTATAGTCTGACACAGTATAATTTAGTCATATATTTTAAGATTTCAATTAATCTCTCAACGTTTCGTACTCGTAACATCTTATCTTTTCTTATGTGGGGGCCAGTCAGTGCAGACCGGCGACACTTCGACCCAGTGGGATCTTTTGTGTCTACACTCTCCCAATAACGACTGCCATAGATATTCATGGCAGCCGGGACCAACGGCTTAACGTGCTTTCCGAGGCACGGAGCAAGCGATAATTGTCAATCAACACGCACATAATTTCGAAAAGTCATATAACTTCCGAAAGTCAGAGGTGCGCGACGTGGGTTCGAACCCGAGACCTTCTGCACTGCAGTCTGTTGGTCTCCCCACTGAGCTATCGCTGCTGTCCTCGTAACATGCTTGAGCCACAAGCTTGTTTCAGACTGCCATCGATAGATGGCATTAGCATGTCACTAATCATGCAAAGCTACCAATTAAGACGTTATTAATACATAACATTTCAAAGAGACATTACCATTTCAATGAGATAAAAGTGCCCATCCAATCTATAACGAAATCCACAATAACAACAGAAGTAATATCAGGAGCGCAATAATGTGGCATTTTTCCATTACAAACTCGTTGTATATAAAGTAATGAGGGTTCGATTATTGGTCAATATCGGCTTGGAACACATTGGGTACAGTACTAAAGATAATATCGTATTTTAAGTGCCATGTAAATTACGGATTTGAGCCAGAACACGAGTATATAGTATTATTGTGAGGCCCAGTAACGTCTTATTTTATCTAAATCCTATTTTGTGTCCCACGCATAAATCGAGCGCTAAGGCGTCTACAGTGGGTGAGCATTTTCTTATTTTCTCGCAAACGTGCCAAGAACTGTAAGTACGGATGTGCTCGTCCCTCTTATTTATATATAAAAAATGTTTGTACGCCGCTGAAATTAAAAAATAAAACTATGTTTGTATTCAGATTTTATTTGTCTGGTCTAGCCTACATTGAAACTACCCTAATATTCTAAAGGAAACTTTTATTTTCATCCGATGATGTAACTTCTACGAACCGTAGACTCTGCGTAGCATTGCTTAATCTCGTAGATCAAGTATACGTCGTAGCTATTTAGAAAACTTAGCAGTATAAGTTATGGTAATGCATCAATAAATTAATCATTTTAAAGGTACAGAGAATATTTGAATACTTAGATAATTTATCAGACTACGACGTTAACAAAACGTTAATGTCGATAGCGGTCATGCATTATATCTTTCATTATAGATTTTAAAAATGTTGTATAGGAATGAATGTAGAAATCAACGAACTTTAAATACTTTGGATTTGATTATATAATGCAAGAAATAATACCCCTTTTATTTCATATTATTATTGTTACACGGTAATAGACAGGAAAAATTTGATGATTATTTTACAGACATTACAGGCTGTTTGAGAATATTTTAAGTTTGGTTTTGGTAACTAGTAAATAAATAAAGATAACGGAATTCTTCTTTAAATCTGGTGTATCGCTTCAACTGTCATTGCTCAACTTTCCCAGCTGGGAAAGAGCCTTCACCTTATAGAAAATCGCAACTAAAAAAAAATTATTTTTTGTTTTGTGCAGCACGTCAGATCCAAGCAGTTTTAGGCTTCTTAGCGCTGCCCTGTCACCAGTAATCTTTGTTCCTTGAGGAGGCATCATAGTGACTCCGTTGCCGTATACCAACAATGCACGAATCAGTTCCCTGGTTTATAATAACCGCTGACTAACAGGCAGACTATATGCTTGATTACCGTGTTGATAGTATAAATAAAAAATGTTATTAAACATCCTTTCCAATTATTCTGATTCTTTGCAACGTAATGTTGTATTAGAATTTCCCTTGAGGAGAAAGAAATATCTAGAAATCGCTGAGTATGAAAACAAAATATAATTAACAACATTCATCTGTAAGCAGTATCCTAGGCATCAGAAAAGCTTATCCATTCCTAGTACATTAATAAGATTGTATTGGTTTGTTTGTTGCTTAAAAAATATCTATCAGGAATTAGAATGTTTTCGTTGAATCCACTGTGTAGACAGAATAAGAGATAAAAGTTGAGTGCTCTTTCTAGAAACAAGGTAGCAGTAGTAGTAGTTTTTGAAAAACGTGTTTCGCATGTAGAACACGGTGGTAGATTGTAAAATTGGAACACTGCCATTGCAGTAAAAGTGGAAATAAATCGACTAGGACGCATTTACTAGCGAATGACCCAGATCAAAAAACTAACTTATAGCACGACTGCAAATTATTTTAGTTTTTTATTTATAAATTTATATTCCTAGACACAAACATATTTTTCAGAGGCATAGACAAAGACCACAATTTTGTACTAGCTTCACATACCTCTTTTTCCTTTATGCGGTCTCATCACATTATTCATGCATGCTCGTTGGCCTAAGATACTTCTACCTGAACTTCTACCGAAATGTCTCTGTCAGTGCGTGTAAACATCGTTTTATTTCGGCCATCTAGTGTAACGTCTTCCCTTTGTGCTTTTAGTAATAGCTTTCCGTTTAAATCATGTATAACACTGTTAAATCCATGTTCTTTAAATTGATTTAGAAGTAACGCTGTCAATGTTTTATATGTCGGTTAACATATATATTGCTTAAAACAACTATAATGATATTTTAATACATTTAATGTATTAGTGTAGTATTCAGATATATAATTTTAAATTGTAAGCTTTACAAGAAAATGATTTAAAAATAAATTATTGTAACAGTAATACTTCCAAAAAAGTACGCCTTATAGCAATTGAAAAAAAAAAATGTTAGTTAATTTTTTGTGAGGTTTTAAGCGACATCGGCTAAGCTCAAATTATAAACCGCAACGCTTTTAGAAAAATAAAATAGAATGCAACCCTATTATAATACATATACATTAGTCAAGACACCTGCATTCAAGTCTAAAGCTTCCAATTAACAACGGGGAATTTGCTTTGTCAATATTAACCTATTTAAGTCATTCAGTTTAATAAGTCGCATAGGTATGGTAGATTTTCCACTTGAATCATTGTTTTACAATGGATTATATAATTGCACAATACCGGTAACAATATAATGGTCTTATTGCAATACAACATACAGACAGGCCGTCGCCTATTCATACAATTAAATTACCCTTCAGTTGTCTGTAACAATTTCCCTGGGAAGCTTCGCAGCTGATAGCCACATGATAAAGGACTGTGCAAACTGAGGCGTATCCCGCGCGTGCGATTCGGTCACACTGCTCGTGCAAATAAAGACTTAAAGACGCCTTCAAACCGAAAGGTTATTCGTGTCGCCTTCAACTGAAAAACTAGTGTTGCAAATCTTGTAATTTAAGTGGTAATTAAATATACAAATAATGTCAATAAAATTAATCTTCTTGGTCATAATTCCAACTCTAGTAAATACGTTGATTATAAAAAATTGTAATCAAGTAATAAAATAAGTAACTTTGGTGGAATTATTCTTCTAAACTTACAAATGTTACTACAATTTTCTAGTATCAATCAAGGAGATAGGCGAAACATGAAATGCGAGCATTTGTTTAAAGCTGAGCAAGTGAGAGAATGGCTTCCATGTATTACGCACCAGTGTCGGCAGTGCTTTATTCTCTATTATTCTATTACTAAAGTACTTCATTGAAAAGTACTACAGATTTCAAAGAAGCCATTAGCTATTACAACTTGCAGTCCATGATAATAATAGATAAGGGACTTTATAGGTTTCTTAGCACTAGAATTCGACCAGTGTCAATGACATTAGTGCTAAGAATTTCTGGTGCATCATATTAATAAGTAACGCTTATTTTTAATACCTCAGTCTGCATGTATCGTGAAAGGAATGACCTAAGATTTTTCTATCCCCATTCGGGCGATCTCAATTATACCACCATAAACCATAGCCATAGGATCTGTAGAGGCGCCTGTAGTTTCGGATAAGCTCGACGTCGCCTACGCATAGCCAGACAAGCCTGAAGCTCGAGGTCACGTAGATGGTGTCAGTAGATATTTCATCGACATCCACATACTTCGCGGGAAGAGTACTTTATTTTGAAGTCAAAGTATTTCAGGTTAGAAATAATGTTCGGGTCACTTCTTAGCAAAGACAGAAATAGGTCTCTGCTTTAGTTTGTTATGGATTTTAGAGAGTTTCAGGGTGAAGTTTACCGGTGTATTGTGCAAGAAGTTAAAACGAAATACGGAAGAGCTCCCGTGTAGGTTCATAATTATCCTATGTATAAAAGTTTCGTAAATAATAATTTACTTACTGGTGTAATTTTTTTATACTTTGCACTACTTAGGTCAGATATTATTTTATATTAGGGTTAATCAACGACCGCCATAGCATTATTCTTTAAATAGTCTTTGAGCAGAGTGCTGACTTCAGCGTGTTATTTTTTTGCAATCTAATACAAAATATCTGATTATTTTGAACATTAATTACCAGTCTTATAACCTTTTAATTGTTGAAGTAATGTATCAGTGATCCTTATCGGCAAAACTGTAGTAATTTTTTATATACCATAGTTTGAAGAGTTCAATTTTCTATGAGGATACTTCTTTATTGATTCTATGATTTGTATGAAACGAAGTAATTTGTAAACATCACATAGAATACTTGATAGAGACTTGAAAGCTAACAACATAATTGTGGACAACAGCCCTAGAACTTAACGAGCAAAGCCTTGATTCCTAATTGATACGGCTACGTATGGCTCTTCAGTAAATTACTAAGTACGAATGCTGGATAATTTTCGCTACAAATAGGTCGAACGTATTCATATATTACATGCCTCCGACAACAATACAGATTACAAGTCTTTATTGTTTCTCTAGGCTCTAGCAATGTTTAAGGCGGGCTTTACGATTGCAGGCAATTCTTCTAATCCATTAGGCTGTCTGATGTTCAACTTTTATGCGGGTCCTACCACCGAATGTCTCGCGAAAACGAGTAACATCGCTCAAATTATTTTCAGTGGGGTTTTTACGATAGTCGTATCTTTTTACACGCACATCATGTGTAGATATGCGCACATAATGTTTAGGTGTGCTACGACGTACGAGCTAAGTGTCCATAAATCGAATTCGTGAGGCGAATTGCATCCCACTCAAACAACACTCAAGGGTTTTTAACTGGTCTACCATTGCAATATGTTCGAAATAGATATCCTAGAGCTCTGGGGCGTTTATATAACAGTGATATTGGAACGGATATGTTAGTTATTTGATAATTAATATCAAAACTGACTGTGGCAGAGGAGTATTCGTTCAGATTGTAGTAAGCTTTTGTAAGATTTTTATTTAAATCATAAATTAAATCATACTTCATATATTCGTTATACTGGATATTTTCATATAAATTTATTTATATTAATAACATAATATGTTAAAGCAATATACAATGTTATATCAGTCTGCTAGTCAGTTTCAGTAGAAAGCGATGTTCCTAAAGCAATCGAGAACATTGGGTAAGTTCGACAAATTATAGCATAATCTCGGGCGGGTTGTGTCGTCGACTAGCGCCATCATGTCTGGCCTTCAGGATCATTGACTTCCCTTGTTGCAAATGAACTTGGCTTCATCTAGATTTTTTTAACAAGAGACGAATTGATCGCTTGACTCGAGATGAAAAATATTGCGATCTTGAGGCAGTTGTTTCGCATCTAGGTGCTATTGCGCTGCAATATATTATGTATATATAAAGCACCTGCTTAAATACTTCCTCTAGTGCAAGAGTTGTCAGGTTAGCAGAAAAATATTTACTAGGTCAATGCAGTTGAATTAGTATTTCGCAGTGAGTATTATGCAACACTATTGTCGCTTTACTTTACACTAATAGACAATAAAACATACTTACCCTTCTGAAATACGGAACTTGTTATATCTAAATTCTTGGAAGCTTTACAAATAAAATAGGTCAATTTGTGAGTGGGTTAATAAAAAATTCGTTGTCTGCGTGCTTTTGCCAATTGACTGTTATTTCGCAATTAGATTTCAAGTTACAATGACATTTAGTATTTTATTTTTTATGTCATTTGCACTAGATTGTATCTTTTTGACGTCGTCGTCAAAAGGTCGTTCAGAGTTGATACGAGTTTTCGTACTGGGGATAGAACTAACAATCCTCGGTAAATTAATAATGACGCAATGACTACTATAAACACTGCTCCATCAAAGCAGATACCTTCGTATCAGTGGCGTGCGCTGACGTCACAATATCCGGATAGTTACCATCGATTTCCATGAGTCGTGAGATTACAATTGAGTCGTAGGGCACGTGCGTCATTCAATCTCCTGCGTGTGTTGTCCCATCTTATTGTAGACGCATGGCAATGGTGTAAGGCTATGTAATATGTATGTGAATTCAGTTTATAGCTTTTGTGTTGTAGGGGCAGTGTAACCTTCGGTTAGGGTACTCGGTTTAACCATAGCATGTGTAATTCTGTTCATTACTCAATACACTGTATACAGCGTGTATCAGAAAAGTATGGTCTTATTTAAGCATCACGTAATATAGCCTGTACAACGTAAAACCACGGCATATAAATCCGTATACATGATCCCGGGATAGGGCACATAGGTTATTTTCAGATATACATTAAGGTCTTTAAAAATAGCCTTTCATTTCAGTTACACACTTTATAAGTGTAGGTATAGTTCTGAGTGTGAGAAATATAATTTCTAAGTCTGTTAAAGTTTACTTAGATGTTCTAACAGGAACCCCTGTCATATAGGCGTTCTGATTATAATTACTAATTTTTAAGCTAATTAAATTATTAATATTCTCCATATTTACCTATAACTTAACGGTTTCACGGATCATATTTTTTAAAACAAATAAAATTGAACTCCTTGCTTTGTTACAGTATTTATTTTGTTACAATATTTTTGCTACAGTATTTAATAGGTGGGTATTTAGTGAGTGGGTATTTACATAAATGGCTTATACCTTTATAGGTCAAGATGTATCAGCCTCCCAGCAAACCATTTTCATGTTAACAAATTTATTTTTTTGAAATTAAACTACTATATACGGATTTTATCCCGTTGTTTATTTGACACTTTATTACAAAATTTTGAAAAACTGTTACACTACTATAATTACTATTAAACTTTATTTTTTGTAATAAAGTGTCAAATAAACAACGCGATAAAATCCGTATATAGTAGTTCAATTTCAATGAATAACATTCGCGTAAACAGAAGACAATATTATATTTATTTTTCCTAGTTTTCAGTATTTTGCAGACACTATTCTTTTCTTTTTATGACTTCCATTTAGACGATAAAAGTCTTAGTGAATTAAATGGATTTATATTTTTTTAATAATTGTATGTTGTGATAATTTGATAAAACGCATACATACAACATGCGTTATTGTTTCTGTAGCAGCAGTTTTAATTTACTGATGACTCTTGTATAAGAAGTGGGTGCATTAGTTGAGGTTCTTGAGGGGGTAGTATGCATTGCTTTTACGACTGACGCAAGCCGCCCGTGCTAGTATTGCTAAATCAATTGCGCATATAGACTGCGCCAGCTAGTTGCGTTGTGTAAAATAACTTAAGGTGAACATTCTTACATGCAAGTAAAAAATGCCCGATTGACAAACAAAGTAAGACATGGCAAAGTGAGACATGCGCCTGCGCCTACACGAAAACATAAATGTATAAATTAAATATTTATTTCGTTAAATATACCTACACGTATATATGTACGTATTGCTGGAGGGACAAGCACAAGTGTATACCTACAATTTGCCAAATATGTACTAAGTTACACTTAAAAAAGTAACCGACAGATAGAAATGGGCTTCCTATTTCTCTCTTGGGCTAATTTCCAGTCGCCGTGCTGTTACTACGAATTTTTCATAAGCGAAATACACGGATTTGCAAGACCCGGACATCGAATCCGGGATGACACAATTGTCCGCAAATATTAGCACAAACTTACACGACTACGACTACTAAGTGGGTAGTCGTGATATATGTATCACAATATAGTCGTATATCTAATAAAAATAAGAGAAGAAAAAGACAAAAGACTGACGTCGACTGGTAGATTATACGGTGTATTGTTGAAATATTAGGAAGGCACAAAACGAGGCATTCATCTCAATAGATTGAGGAGCTTCCGAGGTCTTTGTTCATTAATGATGTGTCTGCTTCATGTGGGTAATTTTAGTACGGTTCATTACTTCGCCCGTTACTTATGCATAGGTAGTTATTAGCCGAAACGACTTGACGCTATGACGTAATATGACTTCTATACCTTTTAACTAGCTATCTTTAATTGTGTATTGGACACAGTAATAGTATTTTAATTAAACTATTCTCTTTCGATCAAATAATTCAGATTTTAAATATTACTACAATAATTTTGCCTTATATTGACTTAAATTACATTGCGTTATATGGATTTTGTCGCAGTTTATATTTTAAAACACTTCTTTCTATCGGTGACCTTGGCTGCTGAAAAGCAACTGGAACGTCGGCAAAATGCAATTATAAACAGTTTGAATGGTAAAAAT
The DNA here is from genome assembly GCA_963564715.1 of Catocala sponsa. NCBI lineage: Eukaryota > Metazoa > Arthropoda > Insecta > Lepidoptera > Erebidae > Catocala > Catocala sponsa. The sequence goes on from OY751331.1 coordinate 17,614,695, forward strand.
ATAATTACAGTGGGGCTGTTTTTCAAATAACTACGTTAATAAACATATATTTACTTTAGCAAATGTACTTTCATTTTAATTATAACAACAATAAATACATTTATTTTGGCATTTCAATGCATTTACTGACAGTCGCCTAGTAATAATTGCGCCCGTATCAAAACTAAGGTGGAAACAGTAGCTCTGAAAATATTATATATTGAAATTAAACTACTTACACTCACTTACATAATTTTGAATTCTAATAATAAATGTGTTTTAAAATAAACAACGCGACAAAATCCGTATAAACTAGTTTAATTTCAATGTATAACATTCGTTTAAACGTAAGACAATATTATATCTTCATCTATTGACGAATAATATACGTTTATTGATGGCCTCGATGGCGTAGTGGTTAGTGTAACCGACTGCCACGCCTGAGGTCGCGGGTTCGATTCCCGTACAAGTCAAACATTTATGTGCATGAACATGGATGTTTGTCTTGGTCTGGGTGTTTCTATGTATAATATGTATGTATTTACAAAAAGAAAAGGTATATATGTATGTTTATCCACAGTCTAGTACACATATTACAAGCTCTGCTTATTTTGGGCTAGATGGTGTTGTGTGTATGTCGTAGAATATAAAAAATAAAAAATAAATATCTTCATCTATTGTTATTGTCAGAAAAAGATACAGTGCAATTGGAATTATTATTATTTTAAAGGCGTTTTATAAGACTCATTGTTTTGTTCCATACCGTTGCTAAAGAAACTGATAATAAGTTGCAGGAACTAGTAAACGTAATAATTTATTAGATCTTACTTCAATGGTAATACTTGGCATACAAATATTATTCTTGGAATAAAATACAGTGCAGCTAGTTAACAATTTAGAGGCGGAATTCAAATTAAAAATATAAACAACCATTTTAATTATTTATAAACTGAAGATATTTAAGTAAATGGTACAACGGCTAGGCTTCCATAGTTAATGTAATTGAAGACTTTTATTGGTCTGCGTGAGTACCCTTTAGTATATTGCCATAATATTTATATAGAGACAATCGTAGACAATGTCCCTACTTACTGACAGCATCTGGATATCAAAAAGAGAATCATCCGCGTAACTGAATATTAAACAAAAGGGATTGCTGCAGTCCAGGCCGTTACAATAAATTCTAAGGCAGAGTAAAATGCATATTGCGTAAGTGCATATAAAAATATTTGATAGTGGTGGATGCGGCGCGCGGCGCGTCGGCGGGCCCGGCATCCGGCGAACCCAGGCTCCACAATAAACTCTGGTCTTGCTGCGCTTGGCTTACGTCACATCCCATATTTTACACACTTAAAGCTGTTTGTCGTGTCATACCATTATACGCCATGTAAGGCTCGGACTTATTGCCAGCAAAGAGGAATAACTCAGTTTAAATTGTTTTCTTAGTAAGAACTTTATTGCGTTACATTGGAATGCTCTTTCATTGCAGCCCTATAATAAAATTAGTATTAAGAGTTATGGTCTATGTTGTAAGTCATGTGTCTCACTTTACTTTTATCTTAATAGCAGCTTACGTTGTTCAAATAATTTAACAATGATATATGAAAGGGGAGAACTGGAATTTTATGTAATTTGGGGATTTTTTGACCTTCAAAATACTTGTTGTGTCTAGTCCTCAAGGTCATTTAGCGTCGCAGTTTATCTTTTAATTTACTGTGGAGGACAAATAATTTCAATATTTACTTCTGCAGAAAAATTGTCATGTAGCTTTATCAACTATAATTAAAAATTATGTTTAGTATGTCAGTTAAATAAAACTACACTAAAGCATAATAATATTAAACAATAATTATAACGCGTCGGTAGTAAAAAACCTTCTAGATATTAAGCCCAGAATCGTTACAAATTTTTTGTAAACCTCTACCTTAGTGTATGCGTATGAGATATCTATTAACTTGCCATCAAGTATTAAAAGTCTGCCTGCAATAGTACACCATGACACAAGTTTAAAGCGATTGGATATAAATGTGGTTACTAGAGATTATCTTGAGACAGTATTAGAATGAAAACTCAGTTCAAATATGGAGCAACCTGAGAGGAGGCGGAGAACAGCCAAATAATATACATGCTTGTTTCTTTTTTACGATGAGAAGTTACCAGGCTTTCATAAATAATACGCTTTGCTGTCAGTAAGTGTGCAGGTAGTCTTGGTCCTTGCCCTGGTACCACACCGATTTATTATAAACAGAATAGGTAGTACATTACTAATACCCACCTATAATGTAACAATCGATCATAGATCACGGTAACGCTATTTAATGTTAAAATGCTTAGAATTTACTGTATTAATTTCAGATGAAAAAATGACGAAGGAAAATATAGCGAGGGACTCGTATTCTTGAGAGTGGTCTGTAATGTTTCTAAAAATGTGTAAGATGCGCCTGCATTGTACCAGCGTGCAGGCGTCGGTAGCTTTCACTTACTGAAAAGACTCGTGTCCAGTAAAAGTAAATTAGAAAGACAGATTAAAATTGGGCTAATTTAATAATATGTAAAGCGTATTGTTATGGCAATACATACTGCAGTTAATAAATTTCACTTTATTCAGCATACTAGCAATGACGTGAAGTACGTGATCGATGTATGAATGTATGCAAACTTAATAATATATAATAATTATAACGGGACAATAAAGAAGGCTTCTCACTTGCTAACAAATTAGTCAGCCTGATATTCGTAATCGTATCGTATCTAAATATTGTTCAAAAGCGAGTTAATTAGGCTTTTGTTTATAATCACCATTTCCTCCAGCAACGATGGGTTTTAGTTTTAAGACGTCATTACCTAGCTCATTGTTCTACCCAGTATAATATTAGTGAACTGTAGAACGGCGCCCGAGTAGGAAGTATCTGTGTACACGTAAGTATGTAGTGTATGTACGTAAATAGGTAGACGTAGGTGGACTATTAATTAGGATAGAATTACTGCAAACAACCCACCCATACGTTTTCATGTTATCACTTAATGAATGTAGACTTATGGACTCAATTTGGAATGAGTATCGGTTACAACATTTCTTTGAACTTTAATTGATATATTACGTTCTAAAAAATATAAGTTTAGAAATGTAAGTGGTTTTGAACAGTGAAAGTGGTAAGCAAGCATACAACCTACATGATAATCAATGGTTATGGTAGACTCAGGATACCACTGGTATGTACCATACCTGTAAAAAGTGTGTTAGCGTATGCTTAAATTAAGGCCCTTAGCGCTTCCGTTCGGAAATGTAACATGTAACACAACATTAATTGCTGCGCTCAAATATTATAATATAATATCTTTATTTATATTTTCTTTTAGTATTTTTATTTTCAATATACTTTTAATTATATAAATATGTATACATATAAGTATTATATAAATACTAATATTATTATTTAGTATAAAATTACTTTTGCCATCTATGACCACCTTCTGCCTAATTTATTTAAACTGTTGTTTTGTTTTTATTTTATTTTTTAATTGAGCTAATATGTATGTATGTTACTGCCTGACATGCACCGAAATCATGTAGGCTCTGCGAGAATACCAGCGTTGTGGATATTTTGCAACATTGCTGACGCAGGACCTTATTTGTTCCTAAACATGGTTGTGTTTCCTGTTACCTTGTAAGCGTGGAACAAATAAAATTATTTTCTTTCTTTCTTTCGTTACTACTGCCGTCAGAGTATCCAAGGTATAACAAAGGTCTTGGTGTGTCCTATGTTTATTTAAAAATATATGATTGATAACTAAATTAAATTATGTTTATTAAAATAAATAAGTACTACATCGCTAACAGAAGGCACCTTATTTTGGGATTACAGAATCCATGACTGTGACCATTCCATATCATTCCTGAAATAGATACATTCTAAACTAAACCTATGAAAAGATAATCAGGCTATAGGGTGGAAGCTGGCAGTTTATAAACGATAGCTATTTTCGGGCGTATTTGCAGTAACCAGTGAATTCTAAAGTTTGGATAATAAATACCTAGGACAAAACAAAACACTTTACCCGATAAAATACCGATCTTTTACGCCAGAGAGAGGGCTGTTTCTTCAACCCGTTATTTATTTAAAACCTTTTTTACACTAGCCCGGGCTGACAGTTTAAGTATTTATTTACCTAGCGAGATCGCGAGAGAGAACTAATAAAATTCAATTACAAAGTCATACTTTTCGCTTTGCATGTTTACTTTTATATTTAACAGACACTTTTAAATTGGTTGATATTACTTAGGTTTTAAAACTATTTTAAAATTACAGTGTTATTTACTGAACAAATTATCTACCATTTCTTGATAACAAATAGTTGTCTGAATTTTAGATACGCAGTATCGTAAGTTTAGTCTTTATATTGGGATGCCTTTTATACATTGTAACCAAATCAGAAGAAGTATTCTACTAATAATAATATCAGTCCTGTATACTAATTCCTGCTGGGTACGGGCCTCTTTTCAGTGTGAGAAGGGTTAGGCCATAGTCCAACTGGATAGCTCAACGCGGGGTGGCAGGCACAAATGAAGTATACATATCATCATCATCATTTCAGCCAAAAGACGTCCTCTGCTGGACATAGGCCTCTCCCAAGGTTTTTCACAGAGACCGGTCTTGGGCCACCCTCAAGTATATACTTACACAATTTATATTCTGTGGACTAATCTAACCCGCTGTGCTCTTTATGTGTATTTTGTTCAGTTTTCTTTCTTTACTTTTTAACTTTATTATTCACCCACAGATGAATATTTAAGGTTTTCACACAGGGAATGCCTTCTGACTGCCACTATCCAAAGATATTTATGGGTTAGACTAGATTTCAAAATATTTGTGGTTACTAACTGGAGGATAGCAGCCTTAAATATTTTACAATATGAATTGCAACACCAAAGCCTACTTAATAACTTACAACTATATTGGCTGTCATAGATGTTAATTTGATTCTAGTTGTCCAAATCGAACGGTTTTGTATTCTCTTGTTGTGGCTGTTGGCATGTTACATTATTTAAACATATTTTGCGTTTGTATAATTTACATTTTTTTAAGTTTTCTTTGGTCTAGTCTTCTTCGTGATCTTAATCTTGTGTGAGTTATTCTGTTAGTCAATGTCGACTTGGTATTGCTTTAAAAATCACAAGTCTGAGTGATAACGGTACTAGAGTAAAACTCCAGTTTATTCTGATTGCAAATGAAAAGCAAAATAAACACTTACTGTGCCGTTATGTATGATGTGAGTAGGTAGGTAGTGTCCTTTGAAACATTGTATAGAAAATGTAAAGGTTACAGCGTATGAATATTTATTTCTAATACGCCATTTTTATATACTATAACTACAGCCCAAACGTTCTTTAGGTCTAATCAAATCATTAATTTAAGATTATAAAGTAACATGTATGAATAAAAACGTAATGATTCGTCCACACAGCAACACACAAATCAGCTTGTTTTTACCAAAGACATTAAAAGTATACTGGTTTTTACATAATATATACATAGCTGCATATCCCTGAAAAGATAAGCGGAAGTGCATCTACATTAAACAAGCAATATTTTTAGTTCCTTTAAACAAAAGCGGATCGCTCGACGTACACCGGCCTATCAGAAAAATCCAATAATATTTTTCCTGACCTGGAATTAAAGCTGTCATTTTGCAATCACCCTCAAATATAAGCATAAAGTTATGCCACAGCAACGAGGCAGTCATTGTTTTTGTATCATCGAAAAGTTTAAATTTGCTGTATTTGATGAAATATGCCGAGCTCGTGATTTCTGTATTGTAGCCATAGTAGTGAAAGTGCTATAACAACTCTGCATTAGCAACTCTCGTTGTAACGATGAAAACAAACATATCTGTCTAGTAATAGCAACACTCCATTTGTTAGAGCTTTTGTAGTTGACTGAGACTAGACTAACAACCAAGTTGGCTAAAACTCTGGACAACAAAATTGTCAGACAATTGGCTAGCTTGGTTAAACATTTTTTTCTAACACTAGAGTGAAACCAGTGCTTTCTACGCGCATTATTAATTCAGTTGCTCGAAGTCCAGGCTAAACATAGACTTCTTCCAAAGATTTCCCACTACATCAGTTGACCTGATCAAAATGGCGGAGACCCGTTGTACACAGTACAACATCGATCGTTGTGTGCCTTTCACACTAACGGTTCGATGATATAGCGCTGCTATTGTGAACGTATCACAGAGTATGTAATTCTCAACAAGTAATTTATCGAGCACATTCATTTCACGTAGTGTGAAAACATTAATTTCTTCTGTGATTATTAAAATGCTTTATATTTTTCCCATCACGTGCCTCCGTAATTGAATACGTGAGTCGCAATTGTCAGCTATTTATGACCACTGCACGAGCACTTTTAATGACCGTTTTGCATTTTATTAATGTCTACTGCACTCAATATCGCTTGCTAATAAATTAACGTAAGTGTGGTCATTCCACAGCTAGCTAGCTAGCTTAATTTTAATATCCTCCCTCTCTTTATAAGATGTTTTGATATTCACTTACTTTGTTTGGTTAAAATAGAAGTCATTCTTGTGTTGAAATAGTTCTATTGTGGCACAGTGTATGATTTGTACACGCGTAGTGTCTTAAGAATACATGGTCATCTCACCTCATATCAAAGTACTGTATACTGTATCATTTAAAAAAGAAAAGTGTTATCTGGCAATTTCTTAATAAGATTTATTTTTTATCAATATTGATTTGTTTTGAAATACAAAACATTTTTAAGCATGAGTTTGATCTTTCCTTTTCCTTCTCATCTCTATTAAATACATAATAAATAATCTTTTCAATCTCGTTCCACAGTCAGAATCGCTGATTTGTCTTTTTTCGCACTTGGTATTGCTCATGTCTTTAATTGATTTTATCGTCTTCCATTAGAATTTGTATGAGGCATACACCAATGTACGACGCTTTTGCTGTAAACTTTCCTACATTTCGGTAGTTACGTAAGTTGAGGTGTACGTTTACATATAGTGGCCGCAAACGCAACGCATACGTAATCTAAAACTCGTCTACCCGCGTGACGCAGCCGGAAACTTCACACAATGCCATCTGACTTCGTTCGAGCATGTCATGCTCTGGGTGAAGGGGTTTATTCAATTTACACAAATTCACATATTAACTATATACCTAGCCTTTATCTGAAACATTCCTACTTGCTGAAATTCGAAAGTAAAACTATTTTTTTTATAATTACAGTGATTTTATGTTTAGTCAGGTAGTCGGTAAACGGTATACAGTGTTTGCTTCAGAATCTGTACGAAAACAATTTTTCGGATGTCAGTATACAAAAATAATTAATAATTGACTAGATTTTGTCCGCTGCTTCGCTCGCGCAAAGATAGGTTATGTCAATTCTCTGTTCATTATCTATTTCATGATGATCGGTCGAGTAGTTAAGGCGTCAAAGCGTAAAAAACAAACAAACAAACTAACATTCAAATTTATAAAATTAGTGAAGGTAAAATAATACCAAAAGGTCTATCTAGACACTTTAAATATATGTCACGAATAATAACTAGTTACGTATTGTTCAAATTCAGAAGTTCGCGTATAAATATATCTAAACTGTAATATACATAATACCGCTTATCCACCTTTCGTCTGAATAAAGAACGAGTTCGTGGAAACAAATCTGTTCTATATTATATTTAGATTCCTAAATACACGTGAGAGTTGGAGTAACGTAGAGTCCTTGAGAGCAGCTCGTCGTGATAACATCGCGATTGTCCAGCGTCTCCATTCTATTCTCGTGTCTCTTACTTAAAATATTTTCTAACTTAAGTTTGGACCGACAGTGGATAGGACTGTATCAGTTTAAGTGTATTATAGTGTAATGTTAACCTGATATTTTATATAGAACGTCTGCTCAATATAAAATAATTAAATATTGAAATAGAAGGTGGAATATAATTTAATACAGTTTCTTTAAAATACAACATTTTATGGTATATTAATTACAAGTCGCCATGATATTTAATTTACTTAATCAAATACGTGGATCCCACTAAGCATATAAGTATAGGGTATAGGGATAGTCTTATACCTTGATTTTAGCAGAATGAGTCGAAATAGTATTGACCATGCTATTAAACTGCAAAAACCGCATTACAATGCTTTCACTGGTTTACGATACAGATCTAAGAGATTGACAGACACAAATTCTAAAACGATTGATTTGGGTTTAAGCCTAAACCCAAGTCGATCCCAACTAGATTCTTAAAATATCTTCAATTTACAAGGACAGATTCTTTATAGTTTTATTATAGTACAAATAAATAGATTACAGTAATGTTTGGTTGACTTTGGCATATATTCATTAGTACTTTAGGTAGGCAAAGTAAGATTTAAAAAATCATTAGCAGCTATGTCTACGAAAGCATGCAACTACATTTTGTAAAGCTCACATTTTTAACAAAATGTATTGTCCTATAAAAGAAAGGGATTAAATATAATGATCTGCAAAAATACTAATTGATCAGCAAATATTGCACAGCATAACAAGCATCTATACGCCTCAAATCACTGCATTCCGTCTCGGAAGTGTTAGGTTATGTTAGGTTCCTTTTTTTAAACCCACCCAAAAATAGGAGCCCCGCGAAGCGGGGCTCCGTCGGCTTAGTTTGATCTCTTTAAAGTTTGCTGGCCATGAGTTGCTGATCAATTAGCTTTTTTTGCTGCGCAATTAGTATTTTTTTGCTGTGCAGTTAAATACTATCCTAAAAGAAATAACTAACTGCTGCTATGGTACCTATTATTGTAATTTAGAAAATGTTGGTATTGGAAATTCAGAAAGCCTAATCTCATAGTCCATATCGAGGCCTAAACAAACGAATCCTCTAGGAGTCTAATAAAAGTATATAAAAACAATTGATTTTGTTGAAGTTCTCGACAGAATCACCGCTTGTTTGAGGACAAACATAAAGGCGAACTAGTTACTATGTGTAAGTTTATACTACAAACTTTAGTCAACACGCGTTAAGTAACTAATTAGACGCAGACGCCGAGACAAAATCGTAAAACATCCTGGATCTAGTTACATTGTACTCTGAAAGCTACCTCCCTACTTTTTTTAGTTAACACTAAAGTCACCTTGTTGGTCTGACTTTAAGCTTGTTTTATTGGATGAGATTATAGAAAATAACGTGTGGCCACCTGCCTGCATGAGAATTCATTAAGAAGTCATAACAGGTGGATAAAATCTGTTATGGTACAAAGATAGAGTACCGAAATGACTACTTAATCTTGGTAATATGGCTGGATGGATGGCGTAGTAGTTTAAGTGGTCGCTTCGCAACTTCGCACTGTCAGTACGCCAAGTAGGTATTATAGGTTCGGTCCCCATACGGGACAAAAATTTGTGTGATCCACAAATAGGTGTTCTGAGTCTAGATGTTCTTTGTGTCTGTTGTTTGAATATTCGTAAAGTTCCCCGCGATCCAGGAATTACACCTGAGGCGGGAATCCTCGCTTAAAAATGATTATTTGCTTGCTTAGGCTAGAGCCTACGCCTTACATAAGACCACGGTGTCATGAAACTTGATTTCCGTTCTTGCCGTATGTAACTTTTATTTTGCCTTGGTATACCTAAATAAGACAAGTCCGCGTTCTTATGTGCGTTTTATAAGCGTCTAAAACAAAATATGACTTTTATATAAGTATGTATATTTGTTGGTTGCAGTTGCTATGCTGTATTGAAAAAGATGTCTTACGAATAATAGGGCGTCAATTGTATTATTATTTTCTTTAACATTTTTGTCATCTCACAAAAGAAAGGGTAGGTAGGAGGTACATGTATTATATAACTATACTTTACTTCAATAAAAATCATATTGTTTCGTTGTACCTTTATGAAGCAGGAAAGAGAAGTGGGATACAATTTTGTATTTGTATTGTTAAAATAATGTATAAGTTATGAGATGCGGAAAAATTAATAGTCAAAGATATAAAAAGTTAACATGGTTACAAGGTAACAAGCTCATATTTTCTAGAAAATACTACTTTGTGTTTTATAACCCGTCAGTTTGTTTACAACTTTAAGTCGTTATACAATTGAACTATATAAATATCATCATCGAATGATCTTTATGGAATTGTTTTCCGTTCCGAATTAAAAGGGAACGCAGATTACTTACTATTGTTTTTAGTACATGTCGCCTCAAGAGCCACTTTACAGGATTGCATTATTTTTTATATTTGCTATGTTTTATTGTGAGTTAATAACAATAACTGAATATAAATAAATAATCACAAAATAAAATGAAACGAATAAAATAAAATGAATAAAATAAACGTTATTTTTATTACATCAATCCGTTCCAATTTCAATATTTGAAACAGGACGGTGCTATAAGAATTTAAAGTCGATCGGGCTTTAAATGCGAAACCGTTACAAATCCAGTGAAGATTCACAAAATGGCACCGAGTGCGACAAAATACATTTTCCGAGTGAATTGGCTTAAGACGAGGCGGGAGTCAAACATCAAATAATAACATAATAAAGGGATAATTCGACATTTTTGCTTCAATTTTATACAAGGTAAATAAGCAGAGAGTTCAAGCTGTCAAATCAGCCCCGAGGCATGGGATTATTTAAACGGTTATTGTCGATATATCTCATAATTCCTGTTAGCTCACGGCTTATGGAAGGTTTATGGATTTAACTTTTTTGGTTTTTATCGTTTTATTTTCTCTGTCCGTTCTTTAAAATTTAAAGTGAAAGTATTCGATTTTTCTGTTGAATTTTCTTATACTTTCAATTGAATTTCAAATTTATCTTATAGCCACACTTTGTATCTAATAATAATTTAATTAATTATTGTATGGCAAGTTTGGGAGCTTATGTTTGAGATTTATATAAGTAATGATTGAAGTTTGTGAACATTCCACTAATTGTTTTACAAGTTGTATAAATTAGTAGGATAGAGAGCATAATGTAATAATACCTACTGTAATTATTACATTTAAAGGTATCTATCTCGAGAAAATATTTTTTGCAAGACTTTTCTATAAAAATATATAGTACAATCGTTATCGATAATGTTATAAAATATATAGCAAACAATCCCAAAATTTAAGTATTTATTAGAAGACGACATACAGATCCAACAATAATCATAATTTTTAAAAATTTAAATTTGTTTAGTAGTGAACATTTTAGGATAACTGCTTAACTATTTAATCGTTTCGCAGGACACCACAGTCGATATTAAGACTAGAAATCGTATCTATATTTAAACTAATAGCATTAATAAATTACTAAAAAATAAATGCATGTTGTAAACATTGCGATACTATATATGTACTTCTTATAATATAACAGACATCCGTTGTCATATTTAGTGGAGTAAGTGTTTAACAACTAAACTTAGCAAAACAAGTGCCAAAATATAAATAAAATCTTTAATAAATAATAATAGAGAGTAACGCACATTCACGTATGATAAACACGCAAGATAAAATAAAGACAGAGTATCGATAAAAGCGTGGGTACCTTGTTGCATCCCTATTTTATCTAGCGAATATTTTGCAGATATATGTACTCGTGCCAAAGCATTCTCTTCCCACCTTTATTCAGTAAGATGGTACACAACTTTTTACACCTCAAGCTTTATATGAATTTCACGGGCAATATACACAGTTAAATGAGTTTCCTGTGTATTAAATATACGGGTAAATAAGTTTTTATGAGATTTGAAATGTAAGCATATATGTGTCGAAGATTTGTATCTTATTTTCATGACTTATTGTTGACTAAACAGGTAAGGTTATGAAATAATAAGGCTGTTGTAGAATCTAACGTTCATAAGTAATAAATCTTGTGGTTTTGATACCTATTTTGGTAATTACATTATCAACAAACCTTTAAGTAGTCAAACATCCAACTGACAAAGCTTTTTAGTCATTACGTTAGTACTTGGAACATTAGTAGTTACCTAGTACCTATGTAATAATTTAAAATATTTGTTCTGTACACGAGTCTAATGCAGTAGGTAATATTAATATGCTGTTAACCTTTTGCATGACAAAAATTAGTATTAAAATAATAATATAAGATTACGCACAAATAACTACGTGTAATTAAAATAACTAGCTTGTTTGCTAACGACCAATAGAATGTCGTTATTTATATAGTTTACCATGACGATGTGAAAAAAGCACGTTATATGATAACGTATAATATAACGATTTTATAGCACAAATTATTTTGTTATTTGCAGACAAACATGCTGTTTTAACAACATTTGTATTCAGGTATAATTGGTTATAAAATGTGTGGAATATATTTTCTTTGGAAATGTATTAAAATTCATGTGCGAGAAGTTTAATAAATATACATATACAAGTATATTTGTTGCTAGTTAAGCAACATTTACGAGTGTAAGCCGGTCCTCGTCGAGCAACTTTACTACAGCCAGTTTTATGTTATGAACACACAAACGTGTTGGGGGTGTCTTATTTACGAATAATAAAAACAAGGAAAAGCAATGAATCTCTGGCCACTTCATCTCGTCGCTTTAATATTTTACGTGACCCCTAAAATTTGGGTAACATCTCGACTGACGGCCGGGCGCACTTTTCATTAAGTTCTGATTACCCTCTGAGAGTTCCCGAGACGTCATGTTGGGAAGATCTGCGAGGTTTTTGGCGAAGTGCAAAAGTTTTATGATATTATGATTACTTGCATGAGACGAGCTCGGCGCGAACGTGACGCCGGCGACCTTCCGCTCCTAACGTGATCACCGCCCCAGAGACGCGATACTACTTTGTCTTGTTTCAAACGCCTGCATTCAATAATACATGCACTGTGCTTTCTACGTGTGTGCTTTGAGCAAAATGCACTATTTGACAATAATTCTTGTTTATAGAAGCAGAAATTACCTGTTATTTACGTATTGCAATAAAATCCCTCTATACAAAAATCGTTAGGCCAATAGTGAGTTAGACTAGTGATCACTTGTCATCAATATATCAATAGATGATAATCAAAGTAATAAAAAAGGAACCCATTCATTGCGTAATTCCTTAACAATAGTTACGTTTGTGAATTAAGCAGTTAGTAAATAGGTGGTATTAGAATTATTTTATAGTATTTGTCACTTTTATGTTTGGCACTTTACCATAAAATACACTACGCTTTTATAAGCTTTTATATAACGATTTATATCGTTTCAACTATTCTTAATACTTGTGCCAAAATTGGACTCAAATCTGTAACCTAACGACCACAAATTCACTCGTTTAGGTCGTTATTTTTCATATAGCATGTTTTAACTCTCATTAGATTTAAAACATATTTATTTGGAGTAAATAGACATTAAATATCCGCATGCGTCATTACCAATTCCCATTATAATTTGTATTTCAATGTAATAAAAGAAAAAGCTAGCGCTGCTTGCGACATTTTGGCGCATCTACTTTGCTCGTGTCGTTAGTCTATGCCAAGAATACGACTAGACAGACCGCTCACTGAGTGCGATACTCTTTCCTTATTACAGTTGCTACGTGTTAATTACTCAGTACTAGAATTTTATGAGCGCCTCACTATATCGTGCTTCACTACTTTGCTGTCTCTACACGTTTAAGCTGTTTTCTTGGTAAGCAAAATAAAAGGAAAAGCGCCAAAAATTTACTGCAACTTATTCGAATATTTTTGTTAGGTTATGTCTGTAAATTGACCCAGTTAGTAGTTAAGCCGGGGAATTTAGTACCCGTTCGTGGAAAATTGTGGCTGGATTTCCGTGAAACTTTTAGTGGATTGTTTAAAATGGCATCACACTATGTGTCATTTTAATGTGTTCTGCAATCCATTAACAGATTAAAATTTTTTATTTAGCTGTATTGAAAATAGTTGTTTGGAAATCGTTTTATTATTGATTTTATTTTATATTAAATTGGGACACATTTCTGTAGCATAGCAAAACTCACAAAAGTTGCTTGCATAATATACATTCGGCTCAGAGAGTTATATTCCCTTTGTGTAGGTATTAGGAGAAAACATGAATAGTATTTCATGTAACGTATGAAAACATAAATATGTAGTTACATAAAATTTGCGTACCACGTACACAAGCGCATATGGGAATAAATAAAAACGAGAGGTCAACATTATCTGCCAGTACTTGTGACTGAATAAATAACGGGATATAACAAGTAATATATTTATATTAAGCTAGAGCAAAACGATGTAGGATACATTCGATACTACGTTACTGTTCAACTTAACCCCAACGTCAAAACCTGAAAATATTGTCCGTCGAAGACAATACAAATGCAATATTAATATTTACCTTTGCATCGTCCAAACAAAGACTGCATTCATATTCACCCCACGAAAACAAGTAGATAAAAATGCAAACACGCGCAATTGTGTCTCAAACGAACAGAGGCGCTCGACTCGCAGCGTTCCCAGCGAAAGTATTCCGGACAAAAATGTTTTCCCGGTCATATGAATTTAGATCGGCCGCCGTATTAGAGGGAAGTAAAACCATCGGGAGATAGGTAAATCGAACTATTGGAATAAGGGGTAAAGGTGAGGGCGGATCGTGGCGACGCGGAATGCGGCCCGCGGCGAGCACGCAGAGTCACTACACTCACGTGACTCTAACGGGCTACACTTGAACAAACGTACAAACGCCTTTATATTCACGATTATTCGCGTGCATGTTGAAGAATGTTCGAGTATAAATTCTCTCAGCGGGCGGTCGGCGAGTGGCCGCAAAGGCGTCTTGATGCGATTTCCGGCCCACTTTTAACGGAGCTTCCTGTGCGATATAAATCCAAGTTAGAGCGCGTACCCAGGGACCTGCTGTCACTCCAGTCGGATGTCCCGGCCTCGTTTCCCAGATTGGATGGACCATATTGCTTATTATATTCTGTAAATACAATAATCGCTGTAAATATGAATTAAAGTCGTATAATTATTTATAATTACGCACTAATTTTACGTTCACATATCATTATCATTAGAAGCATAGTTATTGCGTAAATTATACTTTATGAAAAACTGCACTAAAAATATTGATTAGAATCGAAGTATATTTATAATATACACACTACACTTTTCAAAAACTTAAACTCCTTTGTCACAGTCAAAATCTGATCAGAATCTAATTCTAATATTGGAAATAAATGAAACGTTAACATGGCTTCGATATTATAAAAGTAAACCTAAAAGAAAGTTAATCACTTCCCCTCATTTGTAAAAGAGAAAACGTTTATCTAAAATATATTCTTGAAATTCGCAACAAAACGTTCGCCTAAACGAATTAGACCTACATTTTGGGGAACACAGAGCTTATAAAATGAAATTTTCTTAACATAAAGTGGCTGAGACGATGTAATGACGACGGAGTGAACTAAACTGCGCGGCCTGCAAGCTCCGCCCCTCATGTTTCTAAATAAATTATGAATATTTACGGTCACGCAACGCTTTACTGAGACATCATTATTTTAATCTGACTCTGAGACGCCAATTTTAGAAAACTGATGTCAAAAGAGAGCCTGTTTTACTTTATTAAGACTACCTTTTTATGCATATACAAATAAAAGTCATAGCAAGAAACCCCTAAATTATTTATAAATATAATTAAATACTGGTTAAACCAGCATGTATATGAACAAAGTTTATAGCAGCGGCCTATATCTATTATTCTAGGCAATATATAGTATCTATTTGTAGAAGAGAAAGTTTAGTTAGAAGTTTACACAAACACGGTTTAGCTAATTGATATGGCCGACGGATAAGTTTTCAGTGTCCAGAGTAAAGGCACCGTACCGTAGCGTACGTTCCGCTGATAAAATAAATAAAAATAAGCATTCAAATTTTCTGTATAAATTTAGGTATTTTTCACTCTAATTTTACTATGAAATTATGATGACACTAGGTATAGCCGAAGTACTAATTGAAGCCCCTATATCAGAAAATATATACTTAATATACATATTATATACATAATGTCTCGATATAAAGTATAGCTATTGTTTGGTGCATGTATATTTTTCAGTCTCGACTGGTGGCGGTTCTACGTAATTTAAAGCTCCCCAGGTGCGGCGGCGGCTTGTGGCTTATAAGTACATCGAGATTTTAATTAAGAAGGTCTATCATAATCCACATGAGACAACGGGCAAAAAATTTACAGAATTTTTGTGTTCATACCGCTATTACATCGCAAGAGTTTATTTTTAATTTCTTACTTTATGCTTTAATAATTCAGGTTATACTTTTAAAACATATCGAGATGTATAATGTTCTTAACTTTATTATTGTTCGTAAAAGTTACGATCTAACCTACAAAATTTGCTAAAGTTACTTGTGTATGTATGTTTTAATTCCATGTTCAAAGACAAATGCAATTAAATAAAGGAAACTCGACAAGAAAGCAGTATCTTACACGGAGTGAGTTCGCGAGTCAACAATTCGTATAATTCCGCAGGAGCTGTTCATAATTAAGCGTGCTTACCTCGCCGGCGCGGCGAAAGATTGAGTCCCATCAAATATGTAGCAGGGTCTACCATGAAATCCTTTTTACGTCCGCCGCGGACAGTTTTACGCAGGTCCGGTCTAGCTGCGGCTTAACGCTCTTATAAATTAGTGAAACTCTATTAGCGAGATGTTCGGCCAAACGAATTTGCGTTATCGCCTCTTCCGAGCGTGACGCGCAGCGCATACTAAGTACGTCACCGCAACGATCGTCCAAACTTGCTGCTCGTGTAATTACTTCTTTAAACGAAGCTTCTGTGAGGGGAGGATACGACCACTTTTGTCCGAGGGTATACCGTTCCGATAATCGAGTTACCCGCTCCTTCGCTGCGTCTCGTATTTTTGCACAATTAAGTTTTGCTCGAAATTTATTTAGTAAATAATGTTTACTGTTTCAGACTTGTGACTATGCATTATTTAACACCGTTTTATGTTTTATGCAATAGGCGAACTGATAATCAAATTCTATTCAGAAATACACTATTAACAACCTAGTTGTGTTGTATAATTACTCTCGGATAAAATTAATAAAGCTCTGTGCATTGTCGATTAAATAATAAAATTGTATTGCAACCATATTGGTTCATAACATTTTATATGCGAACATATTGTGGACGCATATTTGTGATTTATATTTAGTACATACAAAGGGGTTTAAATATGTCTTTTTTCTGAGATCATAAAACAAAACCACGCGAGCAAACATGTTGTTTAGCCATTACGAAAGTACGAAGCTAGAGCGGCGTCAGCATTCCTAGTAACCCTGAAAACACAGATCTATAACAGAACTGGATACGCCAATCCTCATACATCAAGTATTGTGATGCGTGTTCATATTCAAAAACAAAAAACATATTTTGTTTGGTTTAATAGATTGTGTAGCTGTACATGTGGTGCAATGGTTTCTAAGTTAACATCGTTCCTTGCAATACAATGCATAGGGTGTTTGTTTCGAGTGCGGATATCTGTAATACAGAGTTATGATGTCCTATCTTATATTATTACTTAGTTTTACATATATTATTTCTATATCTATCTTATTAAGAACTTATTAAAACAACGCACGGAGTATGCAAGTGTTATTTGGATATAGAAAAACATTTGACTTACTGAATGTTGTTACGCGTAAAATACCAAAAGAGGAATATTCATATTGTTTAGTTATAAGCCTTAAATATGGCTTATAGTTATCTGTCGAAAGTAAGCAACATGCAGTGGTAATATTAACCTAGCAATATTTTCCTAATCATTTCTGCTTTTATACTCCAGGGAAATACATTTTTCTAAAGAACATTAATCATGTGTCAAGCACTAATTAATTGGCTTGTTCTCTACTGTCAACTAAACTATTACACTTATTGTTCATACTAAATGGCACTTTATGGAAAAAGTTATATAGTCTCAGACTAACTAACGCCTATCGCCACGTATATAATTAAGGAAATATAAAGCTTTTGATGGTATTTCGGACACTATTCCCTTGCTGGTTATCGAATCAGCATATACAATGAATTCCTATTAAGAAAATCAGTATTTTATGGTTTACTTTGGCAGGCGGCAAGACATAGATCCAAACCTAATACCGCCGTATTTTATATTGCAACTCATTGGATGGTAAAATATGGAATTGCAGAATGAAATGACGTACGTCGGTATGTCATGTACATAATATGCGACCGGTTGTGGCGCCTTTTTGGCAAATAATAAGAATGAGCTCCTATAACTTTTTTTTATGAACTATTGAATAGGCACTGATCCAATATCCGTCACTACATCTTATTTTAGATACTTATAGATATAGATCTTATTTATTAATATTGTAATCTACCAAATTCTTTGATTATAAAATCGTGTCATATGTATTGTTATATTTAAAGACATAACAACAAACTGTTAGAATTTGTACGTCGGAAATACACCAAACGCATCTAGCAATCTGAATGAACTAAGTATATTTCTAACCGTTCATTACATATAGCAAAAATAGGTCATGCCTAATATTCGTAGATATAGAACTATATTCGTTCTTGTTATAATAAAGTAAGATTCTTGACAAAATAGGAACTTATCTTATCTAGTTATACTTAGTGTCTGTGTAAGCAGCAGTCGCTGTCGTCGTAAAGCCAAGATACGGGGTGCTCGTAAACTTAAACACGGCTTACTGCATTTGTGGCCTGCTGCCATCCGTTTGACCCTGTCGAGCCTTGGATTACAATAAACGCCAATATTGCATGCTGCTACGCATGACGCACCCTTGCTCTAGCTTAATATACTCCAAATTGGCCACGGGATTTTGTTACTTGTTGAACTTAATTTTAAAGTTGGTAAGAAAATCTCATTGATGGGCAGCCTTCAAAAACAGAACAATGGGAGCAATGCGTACTATTTGACATTATACAAAATTAGCAAAGTTCTGAAGCTGTCCTACTTCTAGGCATTGGTCTCTTTTTTATTGCTGTTGGTGGTAGACTAGCTAACAGCGTACATGATGGTAAGTGGTAACCATAGCCCATGGGCGCGATTGTGTGTTCTTGGTATCGCAGTTTCATTCCCAAGGGGAAATAACTGTGCCGTAATGGATAACTGCAATAGCTATCCCTTCATTCGTGACGTAAATCTTTTTGGCCACTGAAAAAGGCAGAATGGAACCAACCTCCAATGGAACAACATTAATACAGGATCCTGGTACAGTAGTATACCTAGGGATTCAGAATAATAATATCAGCCCTGTCAAACTGTCTCACTGTAGGGAACGGGTCTCATCTTAGCATAAAAAGGGTTAGGTTAGTCCACTACTCTAGCCCAATGCGGATTGGAAGACTTCGCATATCTTCGAGAATATTGCGGAAAACTCTCAGACATGCAGGTTTCCTTGCCATAACAGTTGAAGCGGAAAATCTTCTAACTCGTAAATTACCTTATAGGATGCTCCTTCGTAGAGGAGATATGAATACAGCCTGGTAGGTAATTAATTAGTGCAATACATTAGCGGTTATTATAGACAGTAACAAGAATTGCTTCATTATATATTCATCGAGACTAATATAATTTCATACAACGACCTATACATAGCTACAAGAACCAGATGGAATGATCTACATACAGCTAAGTTATACATATAAAATGATTGTAACTGGTCCATATCTATACATAGATAATATTTAAAAAAAAATTACGTGAGTGGTCTCTATGCTATATAATCAATCAATTTTTGTACGCGTATCACGCAAAAAAATATTGCACAATACAAGTTTTTACAGTTGTATTGCTGGAGGGCCAGCTTAATATCTGGTGCATGTATTATTTTGATACGCCGCCTAGAAGTGCGACTATTAATAATAAGAAATTCTGATTCGTCGCCTAGATTTTATGTGTATGAATCAGCTTCTAACGTACAGAGAAAGAAAATATACATACATAGGTACCAAATGCCTTTTAATGACTCAATATACCAGACACAAAGAAAATATATATTGTGCCTATATGCCGACGTCTGAATATCATCTAAGGCATTAGAACATCGTTCATCTTTGCTTCTATATTCATATTAATCAATAATGTACCACCAAATATAGTCGATCTAGCCCAAACTAATAGAATGACGCCGCATAGATATTTTTATAACCACCCACGCCAGACTTATTGACGAAATACTAGATGCCAATATGTTGTTATTAGTTTACAAAAGGACACTGCCCGGTGCCTATCCACCTTGCATTGTCCCTTAATCGTCTTTTATGACACCCGCGGGAGTCCACGGGTAGACCACCCTATCACCTTACCATGTAGTTACGTCACACGAGGCAGTAAAACGTATTTAATTTATTACAACCCTGTTTCCATTGAAAATCCTATTTATTTTTGTTTGTTTTATATTTAAAACAATGGCATAAATAAAATCCGGCGGCACCTATAAAGTAACATAAAATTATTTGCACGAGAATTGCAGTCACAATTAAACCTCTACAGTTCATTTAACATGGAATATACTTTTATAGTGGTGTAATACTGTTTTAATAAAATTGAGTGCATTAGTGGTTATTTGAGTAACAGCATTAGACAATTTCCTGTGCTGAAGTCCCCCGGAGTGATCTGAACGACCTCCTGTGGTCGCAAGTAATCGCACTTTCCTTTTATTACCCTTAATGTCATCATCAAAGTGTGGAGGTATATCGTACTAAAGGCATTATGGTGCGTACTTTTTCTAATTCACTCAACTAAGTTAGTGTTTCGACTCATAATAAATTGGTCCGTAAACTTTACTAAGAGTGAAAGCGTTCAGCAGTTTAGTTTTGTCTCGTCAAAATAGATGGCGTTAGCAGTAGGCATTGTGCAAACGGTTCATTGTGTGTCGTAAAATAAACCTATAATAATTATTGTACAATCTCAAAATGGATTCGTATCTATTTCAAGAATTAAATAATTTTGAATACTTATACGAGCCTAAACATTGTTTTAACGCTTAAATAATAAATTTGTTAAAAACAGATAATTCATATGTCTGAAATATTTTAGGAATATACAGGATTATTGTACTTGTCTCGAGGGATCAAGAGATCTTATCATCATAGTTAAGAAAGTCAGCCATACAGAGAAAGAGAATTAATAAAGTAGTAGAGAAATGTAAATGTAGTTTCCTTTAAATATGGTTATAAGATACATAATGCAAAAAAATATAATATTGACAATAAACTTTAGAATATTCATTTTATTGGCACCTTGTAAACCAAAAATAATATAATATTTTAAGACATCTACCACAAATGCGATCTACCATAAAGTTTTATTGTATATTAAATGCTTAATGTTACATTCTTTGTAGTCATATAGAGTGCAATTTAAAACAAAACGGGTCAACGGTCTAGCCCGATTTCATATAGGTTTCATAATAATGTATGTACAAAGTTATTTGTGATATGGTACAGGTACATGTGTCCCCTTGTCCAACAGGCTGTGCACAAGTTTAGGCAGTGCCAACATTATTAGAACGGGTAGCTGCCGCCGGTCGCTATTCATATTGACTATACAAACATGTAGTGATAGGTTTGATCACCGACCTAACTAATATGGGAATACACGTCCCTATTCGATACTTAGTTCATGTTATTTGAAGTTTTATAAAAGAAGCAATACACACAACATTTTTGTAATTCGTAAACGTGAGTGAGCAACGCAGTCTTTTTGTTTTTCGCCGAGTGTAGTAGGCATGGGCGCCAGTAAAACTCGTTGAATACATTTCTGTCACTGTAAAGAGAAAATATTTTGTTTTCAAGGAAAGTGCGAGCACATCATCATTACGCTGCGTAATTTTTTCGTATGTGCCATTCCCGTGCCTGTACTTTTATGCCTTCCCTCCATAAAGACAAAAGGGACTTTGAAGTAAAATCACGTACATTTTTTGCAACTTACTTAAGAGAGATTCAGCCCCTTGCCTTCCATGTTAATATTTTCTGGGAAAACATTGCGGGGACAACTCATGGAAATTACATTTAGATATTTGCTCACAACGCGTACATCTGAGTGTGGGTAGGGATATTATATTTTACGTGCATGGAATGTAATAAAATGTTTAGGACATACGCGAGGAGCAAGCCGCGAACGGAACCCTAGCGAAAGTATAGGTAATGCTGATTGAAATGTAAATGAAGGGCGCGATACCGAACTTGCCACGCCGCTCATATCTCCTACACTTTCAATAAAATTTATTTTACACGTATTCTTGTAGAGTGTTAATTGTTTACTCTAAAATACTACGTGTATTTTAATTAAATTAGTTTGTGAAACATGGACGCAAATGAGAAATAGTAATATGTTTTGTTAAATATCACACTACCCATACGCGTAGTAATTTGTCGCTTTATATTTTTATTTTTTGTTTCATTTCAACATAAATATTATTAATCGTATGATGCAAAATTGCCGTTGCAATAAAACCCAAATTTATTTATTATGATTTGCTTTGGCTAGAAACATTTGTGATCGGCCGATATCCCCTTTTATTTTGTAGTGGGTTTAACTTGTCACATATTTTTAAAGTCAATTTGAGTGTTACTTTGCGTGATCGGGAGGGTGAGCCAATCGTTTACACGAGCTTTTCTTTGGGACCTATTTAAATTGTGTTTTATTACTTTTGTGGGTGTAGAAATTGCTATGGATGTCCCTTGTGCTGTTATAAATAAATTTAATTATACTCTTCACTTTAATTAAAGAGAAAGGATTCTAATAAGCAGTTGCTTATTCTTTGGATCAAATTTAGTTATGTTCAATTTTTGTAAGCTAACTATCAACTGTTTAGAAAGAAACGGAAATACGAATACACATTATAGATTGGTATGACAACTGTCAAAACTACGTAATTTTAGCAAAGCTGAGATTTCTTCAGTAAATATGTTATACGTAAAACTCGCTAGTAAGCTGGGTTATATATTACTGTATTTTTGTACGGTGGTCTTAAAATTGACATTAAACTATCATATCTAAAATTTACTTACTACTACAACGTACGGGTAGGTTAAATAACTTGAACCTTTGCTTTGCTAAAAAAAGACTTTGCTGTATTGCTTTTAACAAACTAAGTTAATTTTTGTAAAAGTATTGAACACGCTGATGTCAATAAGTGTCAATATAACTGAGTGATGCTGTAAAATATGCGCATAATACAATATTTCACCCATAAAGAACATTACATGAAAATAAAGGTATGTATTTTGGAGACTTTGTAAAGTCATTAGACTTATAACTCCGTATAAGAAGTCTACTAGACTTATAGCTACTTCTTCAAACATACTGATAGCCAATTCTCGTAATTAAATCTATGAAAATAGAGTTTCGATCTACTGTAATGTTATCCTAAATCCTAATCCTAATCCTAAATCCTAAATCCTAATCCTAAATCCTAAATAATATTACAAAAGCGAAAATGAGTTTGTTTGTTTGTTTGTTACCTTTTCACGCCTAAACCACTGAACCGATCATTCTGAAATTTTGCATATACATTGTCAGGTGTACAGAAACGGACATAGACTACCTTTCATCTCGAAAAAAATTACTGTTCCCGAGGAAAACAACAATAACGAATTTTGCATATACATTGTCAGGTGTACAGAAACGGACATAGACTACCTTTCATCTCGAAAAAAATTACTGTTCCCGAGGAAAACAACAATAACGTTCTTATGATAACAGATGGTGCCACGTGTCTTTCGAATCATGATTGAATTATATTATTACAAGCAGAGTACAACCCGAATTGATTGTCAAATTCCAAATTAATGCGAGCGAAGCCGCGGGCAAAAGTTAGTCATTAATAAATAACACAACTTTTAAGCTTAATATTGTCTTACGTTTACGCAAATGTGATACATTGAAATTAAACTACTTCATACGTATTTTATCGCGTTGTTTATTTTAAAGCACAGTCATTACATAGTTTTGAAACTATTAAACTACTGCTATTAAACTATTATTTAAGCTATTTAAATTTGTAAGCTATTTAAATGTAGGTATTCAGTTTCCCCGACGTTTAGGTAGTTTAATTTTAAATTATATGCTCCTAAAATAAACAGCTAATGTGAGTATACATTGCATTTCAGTTCACATTTGATATATTTTGTACGTAGTTTATTACGTATAAATATTTACAAAAAAAAGTATATAATATATGTTTATTCATTGTCTAGTACCCATAGTACAAGCTCTGTTTAGTTTGGGCTAGATGGTGTTGTGTGTATGTGATAGAATATTATATATTACATACTCGTATATATATGATGTGAATTGGCTTTTTAATGAGCTGTTTTAATAATAATAATATTCATATTAATTCCAAAATATAATCGCTTTATGTTGATATTTTGGCATCCAGGCTATGAATAAACTCATGTTATGGTTGTCTACATAGTCACTTTTCAGACGACGGTACTTTGACTTTGTGAAAACATTTACATCTGTCATGCAAGCTAAAATAAAACTTTAAGCCCAATGAAATCGATTGGCTACCGTATTTGGCCTTGCTATTGAAGTTTAATTTCGCGATGAACTCATTTTTGATACAGTTTAATCAACCTACGGCGTCGATTCAATGCCTATCGGTTACGTTATATGTATTGATCAAATAATTGGCTAGGTTTACTGTGCGTTTTTACGACGTCATAGTTCGTGCATTAATTAATCTCTTTCTATATTAGTTTTTTTTGTTAGGTAAGAGAAAATATGTACATTTCAAATTAATAAATTAAATAATGTAATATTGTTTAATGCAATTTATTTTATAAAACTGTTTGATTTAATGTTGCCCTTTTATATACTAGTCGATTAAAACTAGGCTGATTCATAGATGCCATTTTCACCGACGTTTATAATAGAGAACTTCAAATAGTAATAAGGTAATATCTTTTAAATAAAACATTACGAAATCTTTATTTGCATTATTGTGCATCTTGAATTATCATTGTTAATTGATCTAAAATCAATTCAGGTCAGGTGGTAGCCGCGCCGTGTAAAAACTGATATCCAGTCAAATCCGGTTAGACTAGAAGGCCGACCCCAAGTGACTTGGGAATAATAAATGCTAGAAGAAAGAAAGAAAGAAATTGATCTAAATTTACTTTAATCTAGCATCTTCATATAACATTATAAGTTTTGTATTATAATTAATTTATATTACGGACTGCATCATCGGCGATGCGATAGTACGATTGCTGTGCTTAACGTCTCAGCTACCATTGCTGTGTTTAGCAAAATGTTACTACGCGTTTTTCTGTGAATTAATTATTGATAGCAGCACGTAGTTTGGAACAGTGCCCCATAGAACTCAATAGACGCGCTTCTATTACCTACCCGTCTAAAAAAGTAGCAAAATTTACGTACAATGCGCCTCTGCTTACTCTATCGGGGATACAAGCGTGAAACTATGATGTGATGGATATTTTATTTATTTTATGATAAATATCTTTGCGTTTCCAAACGTGATTGCCAAACTTTATCACATACATTAATTTGGTATGTTATTTAAATTTTGGGTATTAAATGCTATCAAACGCTCTGTGGCTTTCAATATGTTACTGTCCAAATTTATAGGACGTTTAGCACAATTTCGACAACTGCGCTCTGTGTAACGTTATCGGTTCATAAATATTTCTAATCGTGTGGTATGAGTAGTGGGCCATTGTCGGTTATCAAAACGTTCGGTAACTGACTTATCGAGAAATTTTAAATAACAGTTTTGAGTCGCAGCAGCCCGCCGGCGGTCTGGAACGATTTTTATATAATTATGTCTGGCTGGTTGTCAACTTTCTTCAGATAAATAATGTATGTAAAAGAACCTAAAAGTTAGGTATCGATAATAAGAAAGGGTATATTGCTATTCTGTTGAAATCCTATGTACCGCTTTGAAATCAGACTGTATATTAGGCGAACAGGTGTAGCTTTTCAAAGGCGTGTTAGCATATCGTGTAACAATATATACATATGTCGCCTTTGTCGACGATAAGTGTAATATTAGAAAAAAAAGATTAGTCTCAATACTTTTAGAAACTTTTTATAATATAAAGACGCTTGACTTCGGCTGCATTAATAGTATAACTGTATTGTTATCGAAATAGAGATTAACTTTGAAATAGACAAATATTTTATTAGTGAAATCATGACTGCATATTGTCAATCACACATCTAAATATTAATGAAAAAATACATAAATCTGTAGGGAACATAGATTTCTCATCACATACTTTTGGAGCACAGTGCACGCATGGAAGAGTTGAGATTAGGCATAGTTAAAGTTCATATGAGGAACAAGTGCAAAAGGCTAAAATTAAAAAAATGTGGTCATATTGCGACCATTAGTCGATCACTATTCACCTGTATTATAAATAAACCTGATTGTAATCCAGTGTCATGCCGGAAAGTAACACATGCACAGTTTACTAGCATATAAGCATATAATACGTAAGTATTGTTAGTATTGTATATAGCTGACATACCATTTGTTTACTCATACGTATAATATACCGGTTAGCAACGTTCGGCAAGCACCGTTATTCCTTCTGAACCAAAATACCTCAGTGCGTAAGGACAAAAGGCATTCATCTGGACCTGGTTCGTAACCTCACAACAGTGTTCGAAATTGTTCATCAGCGATTATATATTGCTTAACATAGTTCGTTCGGATACAAAAAATATATGTAAATGTAAAACAAAAGTTGCATATATTATCTTGTATGCGGCAGTTAGTTGGAATTGTAGTGGGTAGCATACATACTCGATTAAACCAATAACTATTCGAGAAGAAAGTATTACAACCATGCAAAAGGTAGGGCAGCGTGGGACGACAACCAAGTGAAAGTGATAGGGAGCCCATATAAGCAAGTAGTACTGCTTCGTTCACTGTGGAAAACTTTGGTTCACATTATGCGCAGAACGCCGGAGATTTTAATTAATTTATATTTTGAATTATATGTACTATCGACTTGAGCGACGGTTGACCATTTCAGAAAAAAATTCGCTTGCACATGTTGACCAGTAGAGTTTGTATCGCCTTAGAATCAGTAAACAAATGTAAAGTGTAAAAAAACTCAAACAAAGAAAGGGGCGTGTCACGGGTACGGATACCAAGTGTCGGCCTGCTATGCGATTTTAACCAGAGGAGTGGTCATCCGTCGCTGAAGTCGATAGTACAGTAGCGGCAGCCTGGTAGAAGACAGTTAAAATGTCACACAGAGGTCTCAAATGCGATCCCAAAGCACCGACCTCTCAGATTTCTAAGCTATATGCGTATTAAATAGATAACTATTGCCCCCTTAACGACGAAGGAAAACATTGTAAAGAAATCTAAGTATCTGAGAGTTCTCTCAAAGCTGTATGAAGTTTGCCAATCCATACTCATCAGACTATTGGAATATAGCCTAGCCCTTCTCACAATTAAAAGAGGCCCGTGCCCACCAATTGGACAGTTCATAAACAGGGCTGATATAATAATAATAATAATAAACGATTATTGCAAGTTCACAAAACTCATAGTTGTTAGTAAAACTTAGCCTAAGTGTTAGTTATTAATTATTTAATTGTTGTCGCTGCGACATGCACCTTCGCATATGAGGACAGTCTAACCTGTCCGCAATCATTGCCAGCACTGTGTTGGACTTAGCCCGCACCCTGCGAACTTCGTGCTTCGGGGCGAACATTGCTGAGGCACTCCAGTAGCGATTATTATAGTCAATTATTTATAGATAGGTACTTTCATAAAATTTGATTATTCGATATTTTTATTTTAATACTCCTATTAAGAGTTTCAAATTTCTGATAGATAAATATATTATGTTCTTGGTTTAATATATTTGTAAGAACAGCATCTGGTTTTAGTATGTTGTCAAACGGTCCTGAAATATGCATGTCACAGTAAATGTAAACACGTTGCGGGTGGCACAGAGGTAGGCACTTCATCTAGTATTAATGAAGGTAAGCGCGGTATTCAATCTCGTGTTCCACTTGTTAGTCTGTTAGATGACAATCCTAATTAATTTGTTTGTTATTGTTATTACATTTTGAATATATATAATCTTTGTAGTTTTGCGTAATAAAATCTCTCTAGATTTGGTATTACAGCTGGTAAGTGTTGAAAATTATAATAGCTTTATCTTAAAATAGCTGACACGCGCAACTTCGTCTGCTTCACATAAGATAATTTCCCCCGTTTTTGCAACATTTTTCATTGCTGCGCGGCTCCTATTGTTCGTAGCGTGATGTTATATAACCTATAGCCTTCCCCGATAAATGGGCTATCCAACACTAAAATAACTTTTCAATTCGAACCAGCAGTTCCTGAGATTAGCGCGTTCAAACAAACAAACACTTCAGCTTTATAATATTAGTATAGATGATGTTAGTTTTTTGTTTCCGACGGTGTGGTTGTGAAGACTTAGTTTCAGTACCGCTGCCTACATATTATGTATTCGTTTCATAAAGACGTTTAGTGATACTGCTTTCAGTGTCAGTTTCATTCAGTATTAGTTTTAGTCAGTGTGCTTTCAATTCACAATAGATTTTTACAATGATTTGTAAGCCAAATGCTGTATGTTTTTCCTTATGTGACCAACTCTATCAACTAACCGATTCGTGAAACCGTTAGTATGTGCCCGCAATTATATTATTATTGACATTTTGTAATATATTCTCTTAAGTAATAAAAATGTAATCCATTGTATAATTTAAAATTGTGACGGTAGGTGCCAATAATAATAATATCATCATCATCAGGCTATAATAGTCCACTGCTGGACATAGTAATAATATGCTACATCGATATACTAAAACCAACAGGATTTCTTTTCTTCAATAATTAATTTATCAAAGTGCAAAGAAAATAATCTTATCAAAGCCATTTTCACCAGAAAAACATGTATAATTAATTATTACTTGGCGGCAAACTTCTACAACTTCAACCAAAGTCTGATTAATTTTTATTTACTTTTCATTATATTAAGTTGGTTATTATTAGGTATTATAAGCTATAAGCTCACTCTTACTTGATTGAACTTCATAAAAGCCACAAGTAACAATTGGAGCTGGGCGTGTTATCTCCACTTTGCTAATTGCTGTAGTTACAATGGTTGTATCTGTAGACAATGTATGTTGGTCTGCGGAGGAACTACCAACAGTTGTCGGTTTATCTATTGTGTTTCGTAAACGACCAGTTAACGGATTACTTGAAGACCACCGAAATCCTATCTCTGGTATACACATAGACATCTTGCCATAGAACTTAACAACCTTCCTGCAAATGGACTCAAAAGATTTATGACGAAGACATTTGATTTAGATATTGAATATTGATCTCTATGATCTTATAGATCTTATTCCTAAGAATTTTAAAGAATAGTTTCTTGTGAACTTAAGATTCTTCTGTATTTTTAAATCTTTGAAGAGTATTTCTAAGCTCAAAAAATGTGTGCACTTATATGTGAATATATGTATTGTCAAAAATAGCTTAGTGTGATGTTAATGTAGTCTGGAATAAATCTTGTGAGTGCATATTGTTACACAGATAACATTGGTTATTTATGTGGTACATATTCATAAATTGTAGTCTTGCCAGATTGTGATTTAGCAGATTTAAAAAGGTTGGTAGTAAATATTGACGTACCGTAAATAAAACTTACACTTTTCCTTTCTTTTTTATAAATATACAATAAAAGAGAAAAATATAAATAGTGACTTAATGACGGTAAAAAGTAAACTGATACGACAGTTTTGTTTGTTTTGCATCCATTTCATATGAATGCTATTAAAGGAAGATGCAGTGAAGCTCAATTTAGTAGTTCGTAACGATTTGCTGCAATATCAATCATATCACTCTTACTAAGTAAATATAAAGCAATATGTTATATTCCTTGCATACTCTTCTTTTCGGTCAGTGACTAAATTGTCATTGGAAAATAATATTACAAGATACAAGTTTTTAATTTGCTTACATTATTAAATGGGCTTTTATAATTAATTTGATATTTAGTCATTATAAACTGAAAACAAACATTTTTAGCATTATCTTAGGTTCACGTTTAAGTTTATACATTGAAATTAAAATACATACATATATAGATTCACGCCTGTTTCCCAGAGAGGTAGGCAGAGACTACGGATTTCCATTTGCTACGATCCTGACACACTTCTCTGGCTTCATTCACTTTCATCACATTCCGGGCGTGTATGAGCCCGTCGGTTCAAGGAGCTCTTAACCTGGCCTTTGTCTAGAACGCCTCCGATCTGATCGAGAAACGTTCGCCTAGGTTTTCCTCTTGCGACTGTTCCATTCACACTAGCCGTATAAACTTTCTTAGTCAGTCTTTCCTCGTCCATTCTTTCTACATGTCCAAACCAGCTTAACATACCCTTTTCTATTCTTGTAACTATATCCACTTTCATGCCGCATCTCTCTCTAATCACACTATGAAATTAAAATAAGAGTTTTTTTTTTTTTTTTAAATTAAAATAAGAGAATAAAAATGCATTAATAATTTCTATACATATCTACTTTTCCATAAATTATTGTTATACATATGTGTTTATTAAACCTTTGGGCATTATACATATCATTTAGAAGGGGTTGAACAGAGATGTGCCGAATCTAATTACAGTTCGTACAAAACGTACAAATAAATTTAAACGGACATTCCAAGCAATACATAAAACGGTATCAGTAATTCTAAATGGCGAACTATTACCTTACTTTATTGGCACTTATTGAGAACGGACTGTACTAATTGTATCGCGGAGTAGATGGCTAGCGGCGGCAGTAGATAAGTAATAATAATGCATTTAAGAGGCAATCCGCAGGCGTCCGTATGGCAGGCGTACGCCCGGCGGCCTATCAAACTGCAATATCGTTTTATGGGTTCTCATCATACCATAAACGAACATTAGCAAGTCCTTAGCAATGCTAAACGCTCGCAGAACGAACCGTAAACGTTTAATTTATGCGGTTTGTCTCTTAATTGACTGAGCGCTGTTTATAACTGGACGCTATTAATAATGAGAAATATAAATAGTTTGCTAATTTATAAATATCTAACGTTGATTTTCTACATATTGTAGAAAAACAACAGAGATAATTAGGATAAGATAAGATGCGATAATTATCCCTCGTTCATTACAGTCGAGCCATCGCTTTTCAGTATTACTCTATATAGGTATCTTAAGCCGTTGACGAGAAACCATTGCCGTAGTTTACATAAACATAATTACTTACCTACTTATTGAGTCGCAGCGGCACACCGGCGGCTAGACATAATAGGGTTTTCATTAGTTATTTCTAGCATTCCAACGATTGGCAGGTTAAATTTAATGTCATAAATGTGAAAAATGTCTATCTTTTGTGATGTTATCTCAGCTTAACCACTGAACCGGTTTCGATCAAATTTTATATGAAGGTAAACATCATTGCTTTAAAAAAATGGTAAGAATATTACAGAAAGACGCAGTTCTTGTATATACAAGGTTTTTATTTACTTAGATAAAATGAAACTTGTATTTCTAACATAAACATAATACATGAAAGATAAATTGATACTTTTAACATTGTTATGGAGGGTTATGAAGGAAAATTCCAAACACTCAAGGCAGGATATTGCGTTTTAGCGTCAATTGACCAGACGAGTGGTCAATAACTGAAATAGAGGCTGAGGAGGTTTCATATTGCGGCTCACTCCACCAAGTGTTTGGAGTGATACGTATAGATGTTTTAAACTAAAACTGTTTTGTACTTACATATTGTCATAAAATAAATTTAGGTATAAACCTAAATTTATTTTATGACAATATGTAAGTAAAATATAACTAAATTAGGTAAATATAGTGTATGCGAAAGTGTGTTTCTTTGTTCAACTTGTAAAATTATAGCTGAAATATTAGTCTTCTAAAATACATGACAGTTAATATCGGTGACGGTTTTGTATGTTTCAAAATTAGGAAGGTTTATTTTTTCATATCGTATAAAAGAACTAGCAGTTGTTTTTGAGAGTAGTTTACGTTATAGTTAATCTTTTGTTAGTTCAAAATTCGTCAGTAATATACATTAGACATAAGTAGTTTATTAGAAAATATACATTTTTGATAATTACGTTTCTTTCTTATAATATAAAACTACGATATTTCTATATCTATTATTCTAGATATTTAGCTACTCGTATACTGGATCTAACCTTTTTTGGATTTTCTGACAGATAATTAATTTGCCGTAGTAAAGCAGATTCTGACAATATGCCCGATAGATACCAAATAGCTTGTTCCCTAAAACAAAACTTTAACTTTTTTTAGTAATCTCACTAACCAATATATTTTTACGTTTATTAGTATTACTGCTAGACCTAAACGATGCATGATTTTCTACTTCGACTTTGGAACATAGATGACAAAACTGTAATACAGTTCTGCTTATACCTTCAACTATTAACATCAACGAAACTATGCATAGATCGAAAGCACGAATAAAGTATGGTTATAACGAGATGATCAGTCGACAAATGTGTTCGTTGGTATATGTAGGCGACGTAGTAGCGAATGCGAACCTCTCAATTTGTCCAATTTGCTCGGCTATCTCTCGTTATTGACGACAATATGAAGCACGTACACATTAACATGCGTATCGTTGACGAACTAGCTCGCTTCTATTAATTTTCTTTAACGATTTAATTAATAAATGAACCATGTTGGCAATAGAATATTGTATTACCTCTTGATTAACCGGGGTAGAATTGATAGAAACTAAGCATCCGGTTTTTCATACTAAAATACATAATCACACTTTAATGTCTTTGTAGGATAGGCAGAAGTGCTTTAAATTCAAATTTTATGAATTATGGTTTTAGGTTTCACGTACTCTAGGTATTACTCGAACTCTAGAACTTGGTCGCTCGGCCATTGGTCCTTCGGTAATTTATGTCTAGTCTATTGCCATGTTGAATTGATTATTCTGCGGTCGATTTTGGTTCTTTATCCTTTAGCCTGAACATTAAGTTTGCCTTTTAAATATACCCACGCATATCTCGCTTTAATTCAAGACCTATCCTAAGTGTCCACACCTCGGCACGAGTAGGATACACTATTAAGACGTTTGTCTTCTGGCATTGCAGTAAAGGTGATAACAAATCTCGACGTAGTTTGCTAAATGCTGCCCAACCCAATCAGATCCTCCTGTTAACTACTTTCTCGAAGCCGTTTCTACTCAATTACACTTCTGCCAGTGTGTCTCAATTAGTCATAGAAGCTTTGCCAAAGATTTCGCCTTTCTAAATAACCTATGGAAGTCACTTTATGTATGGATTTGGTGATTCAGGTGACATAAACATGCAACATGCATAACATGCTAAGAAAAATGGCAAATCCAAGCACATTTTAAAAGTTACGTTAAACTGTTTTATAAGCAACTTTTCAAAAGTTGTCACATACGTACATAGACCAATCTAATTGGATCTCGTAGTAATATAGACCTGCCTTAACTAGCGAGCTTAGAATTTTTGGTATATTTAAAGCTCCTTTTAAAAATATATTATCGTGGTGACGATTTGTTTTTAACCCGTATTAACAACTTTTCAAGTTTGTTGAAAGCTTCTTGTTGCTATACTACATATTATTTTGATTAGTCAGCAGCCTTTTGATTCTTAATGTTCTCCTAAATGTATTCATATCTTAGATAACATACCAAAACGGTTACTGCAACTTTGGACGACAATAGTAAAATATAGGTATACGTATTTTATTTTTATCTGTCTGTGTATTAATTCCACGGAATTGTGGGTTACTCTTTGTTATGCCATTTTAAGTCATTAAAATTATTTACATGTTATTTTATGTATATTATTAAATCCTTATAAACAAAACTATTGAACAGTGTAGGACTTCACAAACATTGAAACAACGGGCACAAAGAACAGTCAAACTTGGATCAGCTAATTGCGGATCATACAAATGTGTCTCGCGTGGGAATCGAACCCATAACTAATTAAGTGATAACTTAAGTTGATGAGCCATCAGTGTAGTCAATAATTGTCCTAATGATCAAAGTATGTAAGAAAACTACACAAAAGACTGCTTGCTGAATTTGTATTAAAAATTGGTAATTAGACTAAAACCGCCTGATATTGTAGTGACAGTGGTGTCATGATAATATTAGAGCGTCTTTATTTAATTGCCTAATTGCGTCCTTTACAAGTAATTCCATACAAAATATCGTTTAGCTGAAAAGGGTCAGAACGGGTTCGGTTCAAAAATGTAAAAGGTTATAAGTTCTGTAATATTCTGTCATAAGCGCCTTTATATTTATTATGAGAATCAGATTTTGAAAAAAGAAAAGCTAAATTATCAACTAATACGCTTGTACTGGAATATCCTAGTTATAATATAAACGTGAATTTATGAATTGATGTTTACAATAATGATTTTATCCATGTTCCATTTCAATTTTGTTATGAATTAATAAATACATTTATGTAGTAGTATTTGGATATTTGGTCGTATGTTACATAATCTTGCTTAAACATAATTGTATATAGACGAAACTTGGTGCATATGTAGACCTGATGTCCTGGTTTATAAAGTATAAAGAATTTTAGACTTTATAATATATACCGGTATGCATTCCCGTGGGATATACGCGAGCAAAGCCAAAAAAAGCTCCTCTAATATATTTAAAACTTAATTAAGAGCATAAAACGATTTTAACCCGACAAAACCTTCGTAAATGCAAAAGAAATTCTTGCTTTATCTGGTAGAATATTCGAGACGTCTCTGATAGTGTCCCATGACATTTATTTTATCCCATAACACCGCTATCGATATCATAAACACTTGGGTATTTACACCCGCCTACACCCTTGCCTTCATCTAAATATAGACTTGGTCTTATAACCAGAGTCGGATTATCTAATGTAATGATATCCTGGCCCTGAAACATAGCTCTCTGGGGTGGGCCCCGTCTCATACTTTCAAAGTTCATGACCATTAAGAGATTTCTCCGTTCTCTTTGGTCGAAGCTTTAAGAGATAAATAAGGCGTTCCGCCCAATAAATTGTGCTGTGAAAATTTTATCTAACCAGGAAAAGGCCGGTGCCGGCTAGGTTGTACATTATATTCAATTCTAGCTGTATTGTAATATTAAGTTTACAAGTTATAGTGTGGGGAACTTTCAAGTGATGTAAGTCATGCTGTCGACCTTCGTAAACCTTACTTAACTCTGTTGTAATGAATGATTCTATTCTTGGCCCTAAGCCTGGCAGGTGTATTGGTGATCGCTATGAATATTATCGCCATTATGATACACGTTGCCATTGAAATTAAGCTGTAAAATGGACGATAAGATTCTATGGATATATTAAGAGATCCTTTGATACCGATCGCTTGCCGTCCCTTATTATTAGGTAATGTGAAAGTGTATTTGACTTCGACTTAATGAATTATCAAACTGATTTGAAAGTCGAACGTTCGAGAAACACATGTATTTTATCGTGAATCACGAACAGCCGCGTGCATAAGCAACGTAATAAAAATAACAAACTTTTACTTTGAAAAGATTAAATTGTGTGTTAAATATTAAGTAGAGAGTTAGTCTTTCAAAGAAATACCTGTTATGGCAGTAAGTTTCAGATTTATATAGAGTAAAATATGAGTTAAATATTTAGTAATTGGAGCTTAGCTCTGACTTTGCTGGTGTTAGTAGTTACGTCTGTGGAGTACGTACTTAAGGAGAGAGCTCTTAGTCATACTACACTCGTAAATAAGTGGAATAAACGCCTAAGTATCATTACTTACTTAATAGGTCTAGAATGTGTTTGAGCTGAATTGAAGGCGTAATATTAATATAGTGAAGATCTTTGTTTATAAAATATTATAACTTGCAGACTGCAGTATTACTTACTTACTTATACTTACTTACTTATTGTGTCGGTATACCTATTATTGCGTCTATATTTTTTATACGAGATTTTGGGCGCGGTTTCACTCGCTTAAATGAAGGTTAGGTTAGGTGAGTCACAGTACTTTCCTGGATAATAGGTATTCTATGTCCTATACTGTATCCCTCAGAACGTGTATACGAAATTTCATGATGATTGGTCGAGTAGTTAAGGCGTGAAAGCGTAACAAACAAATAAACTTACTTTCACATTTATAATATTAGTTAGGATTAGAATTAGGAAGGAAGTTAGGATTAGGATTAAGAGAATACAAATAATTCTTCTTTTGTGATGGTATTTGATTATATTGCTACTTATTGAGCACAGTTCTAAAGTGGGCATTTCTGTGTATTTCTGATGAAAATATGGTGAGAATGGAACTCGCTACCAACTCACCAACACAATCAGCTGTTTTATTTACGACAATTGCTGATCTTTCCTTTAGAGAGAATAAATTTTATAAAATTGTTTTTATATAGTTCTTTTTACCGTTTAACATTTATAGTAGTTAAATGTATAAGTACATTTCTTACATATGGTTCTTGATATGACAATATTATATTTATTGAAGTTAGATTTTTTTTTCATATTATAACATTTACCTCGTTAATCTTGTCTTAAATTCGTTAATCTCGTGTCATGACGTCGCTTTAAAATTATTTGCATACGCTAACATAATTCACACAAAAATCTGTTCGATAAATCGTAAACCGAATTGATCTTAGCGACATTCGAATATAATTCGAATACAATAGTAGCTACGATTACGCTTTAAAACTGTGGGTTCTCCCTTTAAGTACAAAAGTAGTCAGGCTAATGCGAAAATATTCATGTGAGTACAGTCGTAAAATTATGTTCATATAATCCGCCACTTCGTTTGCATTTATAACTAGCCTATGTCTTTCCCCAGGCTTTCCGCCATTTCCATAACAAAATTTATCAAATCGTGTTAAGCATATTAGCCGTCGAAACATAACAAACAGCCAGACAGCTAGACAGATTTACATTTGCAATTATCATATAGATGTATTGCGTATTATCTAGAATGTAATGTATAAATCAAAGTATGCGCACATGTCATTAATAGCTTGTACGATCGTATATAAACGCAAGCACTCGGTAATATACTTTCAATAAGGCGATACGCGTGAATATCGCCGGTTTAAAGGCAGTTCACTTTTATAGCGTGTTCAATCCTCGGGTCATAATGTTGACAACGTTGTTCGAGTGGACGAGGGTGCTTGCCTGCAACATATTAACCAGATTGCGGTTAAGGTTCTGGATAAGTTAAGGATTTTCATTCATTTTCTTGAGTATTGATGTTCTGGAAAAAAGCCAAGTTAGAGAACCTATTCTAAGCCGACGAGTATGCATGAGAATGTGATGAAAGAAAATAAAAAAGAGAACTTATGTTAGGATCGTGACAATTTGCTTTGAAAATCGTAGCCTTTGTCTATTCCTCAGAGAAATAAGAACAAGCTTATGTATACATGAAATTCGGTATTTAGTAAATATACGTATATTTGAGTGAACAGTAGGTAAAAGTTACCGCCAAATACTTTTATAGGAACACTGCTGATACATTAGCTTTGTATACTCAGGCGCAAGTACATACATATGCGAAAGCATCGCGCGGCAGTAGTCTCCCCGCAATAAATTAGTTAGGTCGTAATTTTATTCTTATATATTGTTTGTATTTGCGAAAAATGGGAGAGGCCTATGTCCAGCAGTGGACTGCGGTGGGCTGATTGATTGATATTATTTGTAGTTACAAACCCCAACTTATATTGTAAATGCGAATATGAGTTTTGTTTGTATATGCTCAGTCGAGGATTTAAGGCGTGAATCCTTAACTAATCAACCGATGATCAAAATTGGCTAACCTATATTTACACGAGCGAAGTCGCGGGCAAAATCTACAAATATATAAAAATTGAATCATGTCTGTCTGTTACTAGACAATATATATTATCTAAGAATGTTTCATTGGCTATCCACGTATTCGCCAACCCCCACATTTATGTTTAATTTGCATATTGATTATTCTTATCCACTTAGTCGCACTTATTCTTATATTTTTTCTTATAGTGTATTGATATTTTCTACCAAGCGCAGAATGATCAACGAAATTAGAGATCTAGATAAGAGACTAAGCAATCTACAGCGAGGTCATTCGACGGGTGGGTAACCGCTTAATGTAAATACGACTAGCCTTGAAAAACGACGTGCAATTTCTATTTATTGTCAGTATGTCATCTATGTAGGAATTCATATTCAATGCTTTTGCGCACCATTTCGACCATGTAGACGATATTATTTATGTGTATGAAACATTGCTCAGATAAATTAGCAAACTAGCAATATGTGCAAATAACATTAATATCCGATTCGTGACTATTGCGTATTACCGGGACAAAGACAGAAATTCAATATGCCACTTATTTGGATTTGGACTCCTATCGATAATCTATCCCAATAAGTTTATTTTCTCATGAAAAAGTAAATATAATTATGGTTGACCATCATCAGTCACACAAATTTCAATACACTGCAGATGTAATAAGAATAGACAATAATTAGATTGCATGTACACTAATAACTAGCAACTGCCGGCAGTTTCGCTCGCGTAAACCTCACGGGAATGCATACAGGGTTAAAAAGAATCCTATTTAATGTTAATTCAGGACAAGATCTAACTGTATGCTAAGTTTAATCTAAATCCGATAAAAAGTTTACGCATTATGAACATCTTCACAAACTTATACATTTTTTGTATTAGTACTAGTATTTTTGATTTATTAGTACATATTAGTTATAATATATGTATCATGCTGATCTAATTTAACAAAACTATCAAGTTTTGTTAAATTATAAATAGATGACGTTCGTATAGGTACTACATTTTTAGTAAAATGTCATCTAGTGTGCTAAGAACATAGCTTATTTGTAAAGCAAATACACGATTTGTCAAGGTTGCACATTCAAGTCCTATGTTGTAGCTGCCTTTATCCTCGTTTATGATGTACAGTACCAGAAATATCCAATGCGACTAATACACATAGAAATCTGATGTTCAACAATTATTTTCTTTGAGTCTGCGTAGTAAATAAGTTTGAGCATATGACGTCAAATATTTTTAAAAGAACGACAATACAGTACATTGAAAGAACAGTAGATACAATCTTACAAAGTTTGTAAGAAATCTCTGACAGTATGACTTAAACCGTGAAAGTAAACATAAATTCCAGTTAACCATCACGGCTTCATTGTGTTACAATGCAACTATATGTTTATCTTGGACTAGATCGTGAACTCTAGGTATGTGTACATAGTATTCTTTTCCTTAGATATTTTAAGTCGCAAGGAAAGTCCAGAACTCTAGGGGTACACCGATACTCACAAAGTTAGATTAAACTGATTAATTATGCTACCTTATGAAGAATGTACTTGTTCAGAAACACAACCCAAGATTATTTGGCTACAAATTATCTTCTGTTTATACGTTGCTGTAACAATAAGTAATTGCTATGGAAAAATTGAATGTTCGAAAACTAATTTTATTTTTTTTATTTCGCTCGTCAAAATGACCACACTCCTCCTGATGGTAAGCAGTCGTGTGGTCTAAGAGCAGTGGCCTCCACACCGCCCCCACAGTAGCCGAGGCGATGTTGAGGTCTCTACTTTGACGGCCTGAGAAGATACTTTTTCACGCCCCGCTTAAAGGACCCAGGATTGAAGGAAGAAGGAAACACGAAGTGTTAAACAGTATTAGTCTGTCTGCGAATATTGACAAATTTCTACCTTTATTTTAGTGGCGCAGTGGTAGTGAATGTAAGGAATGTACAATGAAGTCTTGGATTTAATGCCTGGGTAGGGCAAAGTTTTATTGGATAATACTGTAAAATAATTTTTAGTAGCTGCATAGAGCTGCTCTGGAACTGTCATGATAGACGACAATAGCTTCCTCCGCCCCCTATTATGCACCTAAAACCATAGCTGATAGAATGTTATTCGGCGGTCTCGATGGCGTAGTAGTTAGTGTAACCGACTGCCACGCCTGACGTCGTGGGTTCGATTCCCGCACAAAGCAAACATTTGTGTGCATGGACATGGATGTTTGTCTTGGTCTGGGTGTTTCTATGTATTTACAAAAAAAGTATACGTATATGTATGTTTATCCATTGTCTAGTACAAGCTCTGCTTAGTTTGGTCTAGATGGTGTTGTGTGTATGTTATGGAATATTATTATAAATGTGGGTATCGTACCTCTCTATATACATGTAATATTGTCTTAAGTCTATCCCTTTGTGAATATAAGTGTAAGACTGTAGGTATGTATCATATTAGCTAAAAAGAAAAATGTTTCAATTTGACTGTTCTTTTAATCCGTTATCTCAATGTTTTAAACCAGTGACATAGACATTATCCTTGATATACACAGAAAGATTATTTATGTATTTAAAGTTTTGTCTGAAAATAAAGTTAGGTAATCAATTGAAAGCTGTTGGAACATGATGCAACATGGCGAGCCGACGTGCACCTCATAATCATAGTGAGAATCGCTCACTAAATAGAGCTTTTGTGCTGACATGGATATCTATGGCCATTAAATCTATAATATATTACGTATTAATCTAGATCCTGCATTTATTTATAGTACAGAAAACAGTTAGGGGAAATATGTACTTTGATTATGATTATGATATAACAGTTGGCTTACTTTTATATTTCCAAACTTAATTTGTATGAATGCTTGTTAATAATGGTCTATGTTCTCAGTATACAGTACTTTGAACTGCTAAATGTGCATCAAGAATATGACGAAAGAGAAAAGTAAACAAGACAATTAGTAACATTATTATATTGGGATCCGTAGTCTCTGTCAATCCTTTTTGGTACCGAGCATGAGACTATTGTCCTCATTATCTTGTTTATTCTACTAATAAACTAGGAGTATACCAGCAATTAAATAATTTAATCATTACTTTGTTAAAAAGGACTAATAAGAATGTTGCGCTAGCCATTTCGCCATAACGGGTAGACCATCCCGTGAATAAAGTCCCGGGGGCCATAGTCTAACAATATATGGTGATCTAATTACCGATACGTATGAAATAAAGGTAATTAGCTATCCGATATTTGCGTTCACAAACTATCGTTTCAAACGGTATTAAAATAGAAAACGAGGAACGTTATCTTATACATCAAAAGTTCGGTTTAAAACATAAAGCCATAAAGAAAAATATGAAAGTGTTGCAGAAATTTCAATAAAACTCGTTGTTTGTTAGATTTATAGCAAAATTTTGTCAAAGATATGAAAGATATGCATCAGTCAGTAATTCTGAGAGAAACACAGAAAGTAACATTTATTATTCTGTTCGAGTACGTAGCGAGGTGACGTTTTTAGGAGAATATTTTAGTGTTTGAGGAAGTTAGGGAGTTTGTAATTAGTTTGGTGTACAGGCAGGTGGCTCCACTGTCTTTGCAGTATCATCACGTGTTATAACTTTTTCATTTGACGCGTACACGAGCAACTTTTCCATTTCTTTTTATTAACATCATAACGAAAATGAGAGTAGGCTTTATGAGAAACAGATACCTGATGGTTTTGCTAAGTGTCCTCGCTGCCTGTCATTTAGTTAGGTTATTATAACTTCGGCGCCGCGTGAAAATAAGATGTCTCCAACTACGTACTAATGAATATCGATGCCGGCTCCAATATTAGCATATCGAACGCAAACTGACGTAATTTATACGAATTATTTACAGATAAAGTATTTCAAGCACCCATGATGTCCAAAATGAAAAAATATTTCAAACAATATTAAATAAAACATAATAAATAGGTATGTATATAAAACACGATAAATGAATGCTAAATATTGAAATTTCATAGAGAACTTTGGCTTTAACCTACGGGCGATATCTCAATAAAGTTTTCGGATAAGCGTAATACAATTTATCACAAAAAGATTTATACATTTCTCAAGTCTTTTACCTGGAATGAAAACAGATGTTTATTAGTTTGGACGATTGTTAAAACCCGAAGCGAATGTTCTAAACAAGAGACTGCGTTATGAAAAGAATTGTTTTCCCGTTTTGAATTCTCATTTTCAAAAAGAAATAAAAAAATCTTTCAAATCACGTAGGTACTTGAGCCAAGTTACTTAGCTTAGGAACAAGTCTTTGTATCTTTTTTGTACATTAATAATTTGTTTGGGTCGCACACGGGCTCGAAGTTACATAACTTAGGTATGTTATTTTCTCATACAAAGCTGTCAAGATTGTGAGAAGGTTTTATTTTTTACGTGCAAAGAATGTAATGAATAAGGACATAACATGCTCCATTATAATATAATACGTCGGCAGTGAGAGACGTCGCTTCTTTGACGATGTCTAAATTGATAAACATAAGTCAACCGTTCGTGGGGATTTTATTATTCTGCAGCTTTTATATCTGCGGAAAAAAGGTTTTGCTCGGCACATTCATAATAGATTAGACAGAGGTCAATAGCATCAAAGAATGTTCTAAATATAAAAATAATTTGATGTAAAAACAGCCGCTGTGAATATTTATTTTTGAATTTGTTCGGTATTTTAAAAACCAACACGAAAATCCCGAAGCTCGAATTTCAAAATATTTACACGGATAATAGACTTAAGGCATCGGTATCTACCCCTTTTACTGAAGCTTTTTACAGTATTCTTGGGATTTGCTTTGCGAAATGCACAGCTTACGCATCCGTTGAAATATTAAACGACACTTATAATGGCTGTGGGAACGGGGACACGTGGCTTGCAAAGGCTTTTTCTTTGATTTGTTACAGTCTATAGATCGAGGCGTTGAGCTCTACCGCCTCGTACAATTTATGGTGCGAGTAACAATCGGAGGCCCATTACTGTATCCTAAACTAACAAGCGATTAGGATTCATTCCTTCACCTACCGTCACTTCTCTGCCTTGATAAACAACCCTTAAGTAGGATGTTTACACTTTTTGCCTGCCCTACTTAATCAGCTATTGTTGATAGCACCAACTGTTATTTGCTATTAATATCTTCTGGCCCTAGTTCAAATAAGGTGAGAGTAAGGTAGACAAAGATAGCCTTATAAACTAAGGCCTTAATATTATTAAAATGATTGCGTAAATAAGTTTAGTAAAAAGTCGTATATTGTATCAATATCAATATTTTCATGCTTAAGGTACTTGACCTGTTTGTTACGCATTCAGGGCTAAACTTGAGCAATTTTTTTATGCTATTTGACATGGAGATAGCTTATATTGTCAGCTTTATGAACACTTAAATAAATCGGGACTTGGACACTTTAAACAAACCACAATCTGAATCATGGGTCACTAGTTACTTATTACGAAATAATTATAATTTTATGTATTCTCTACTGAATTAAATCTCTTAAAATATACTATAAATTGATTTAAAATAAAGAAACCGAACCAAACGTACCTAGTATCCATATATATAAAAGTTTTATAAACCTTTTTTAATAAACCACAATAGCTTGACAAAATTCAGTTTATAAAATCCGAGTTCATAAAACGCTAATTGAAAGTATCGTTTGATATTACAACATAAGAAAAAAATCCGACAAAATAGTTGGAAAATTATTACAAGCTCCACAAAAATTGGGAATAGTTTTGAACAACAATTTGGCAGCACTAGTCTCATGACTAAAGTTAGTAACAACAGTGAACTAAAGCGCGGCAGTCTAATTAAAGAATGCATAAGTCTTAATAAGGAAGAGCAAGCAGGCATGGAAGGCTTCGAGGCAGTGAATTGAGTGGTCTGCCGCAGTGCGTCGTGCAGTGGCGTTGACATCGGCGCCACGAGGCCGGCACGCGAACAATTTACTTAAGGCGGTATACACAACAGCCTGCCATCAACACACTTAAATCACTACTAACTGACGGTTAGGGAAAGAGGTGAAGCAAAATTGTGCACCGTGAGGTTTAGAAATGGCTACTACCGGATATGTATACGAGACTTATATATAGTATCTAATTAGACCATGTCGACCTAAAAGACTAAAGATATATAACTTGAGATGCAAATAAACGGTACGGTAGATAGTATCGTGGCTAATAGATTTTATAGACAACTACCTTTTGCCCGCGGCTTCACTCGCGTTAATTTAGAATTTGACAATCAATTCGGGTTGTACTCTGCTTGTAATAATATAATTTAATCATGATTCGAAAGACACGTGGTGCCATCTATTATCATAAGAACGTTACTATTGTTTTCCTCGGGAACAGTAATTTTTTTCGGGATGAAAGGTAGTCTATATCCGTTTCTGTACACCTGACACCGTATATGCGTAAAGCGTAACAAACAAACAAACTCATTTTCGCATTTATAATATTAGTAAGGATTACAAAATATAAATATTACGTATAAAAAAAATATGTACGTCCCCACCCTAAAGTATTAACGATTGCTTCACATGTTTTACTATGAACTACACGAACTAACTGATGTAAAATGGGTAATTTTCAAAATGAAGATCTTTATTTTTAATTTGTTGTCTCTAAGACCATTAAATTTTACGATATGGTTGGTAATAATAACCATGAATTTGTAGCCACGTTAAATCCAAGTAAATTTATTTAGATATCAAAT
Organism: Catocala sponsa; assembly: GCA_963564715.1. Classification (NCBI taxonomy): domain Eukaryota; kingdom Metazoa; phylum Arthropoda; class Insecta; order Lepidoptera; family Erebidae; genus Catocala; species Catocala sponsa. The sequence continues at coordinate 17,659,295 of OY751331.1, forward strand.
TTTTATATTTAAGTTTTTAATCTGTAACAAAATAGAGTTATCTTATCTTATCTTATCTTGAGTGTGGGGGCCAGTCAGTACAGACCAGCGACACTTCGACCCAGTGGGATCTTTTGTGTCAGCCCCAAGATTCATCCCTTAGCTATCTCCTTATGAATGTACTGCATTAGCTGCAGTGTACAATTCAGAGGGAGAAGCCTGAAGTCTTCAGGGCTTGGATATGCCAATCCCATCAGACCCATCCTAAGTCCAGCCAACGCGTCGCATTCACACAGTAGGTGCGATATGGACTCGTCCTGTTCACCACAGGCTCTGCAGATCGAATCGTGTGTCAATCTCAATCTGCACAGGAGGTCTTTGGTGCCAAAATGGCCAGTGAACGCTCCTGTGAGCAGGCGCATTTGGCTCTTGCTATACCCACAGAACCTCCGGGTGAAGCCTGTGGCTCCGTTTGCAATGAATTTCTTGGAGTGTTCCAGACCCCTAAGGCCCATCCACTCTAGCCTGTGTTTTTCATTGCCGTGTGCATTCAAAGCTGCCTTTACGGTGCTCTCAGAGAGTCCCACGAATGGCTCGGGGCCCACAAATAGTTGCTCCGAGCCCTTTCTGGCTAATTCATCAGCTTCCTCATTGCCCTGCACCCCTGCATGCCCCGGAACCCACACCAGTCTGACTGTGTTCTTCCTGCCTAGTTTGTTAAGGAGCTTAACACAGTTCAGGACCAGTCTGGAGTCCACCCTACACGAGTCCAGAGCCTTGAGAGCAGCTTGACTGTCACTGAGAATATACACAGTCCTGTCAGTGACACCACTGTTGATATTCTCCTGAGAACAGGCAATTATAGCATAGGTTTCCGCTTGGAAGACCGTTGCATATTTGCCCATGCTTTGGCTCACCTTACAGTCGTTGGCATAGATTCCAGCGCTCGACCCTGTTTCCATTTTGGAACCATCAGTGAACCAGTTGAGACAACCCTTGTCAGGGGATTGTAAACCTTGTCTCCATTCGTCCCTCGTGGGGACCTTTATCTTAAAATTTTTTTTGAATATGTGCAATGGTTGCATTTTGTCGCATCCCGTGCTCATAATCCTTTTGAGATCCTTTGAGCTCTCCAATTTTGTGTGTTGAGTTAACGGCATATTGACGCTCCACAGCCCATGCACAGATAGTCTATGTAGCGCCTTTATCGCCTCTGACTCGACTACAATGTGTAGCGGCGTTAGATTCAGCAGGACCTCCAACGCTGCCGTTGGCGTGGTCGGAAACGCCCCTGTTATAGCCATGCAGGCCAATCGCTGCACCTTCGACAGCGCGTTCCTGCATGTAGCTAGTTTGGTTCTTGGCCACCAGACAATGCTTCCATCCGTGAGTATGGGTCTTATCATCATCATGTATAGCCACTTGATGACCTTGGGCTTAGTTACTATGGATATCAAAATATGATTAACTATTAGTATAATTGCGCAAGTGTTCATCTGTATTTTCTTCATCTGAGAAAATTTGTGATTAAATATGAAAAAGCTTATGAACGAAATTAATATCATAAATGCAAATGCAAGTTTGATGATTTGTTACGCTTTCACGCCTTAACCTCTCAACAGATCACTATAAAATTTCGCGTACACATTATCAGGGCAACAGAAAAATATATAAGTTACCTTTTATCTAGAAAATAGTACTGTAACTAATCTAACTCAATCTACATTTAAACAAGTGAAGCCGCGACCTGTATAAGCGAAGCCACGCCTGGAATGATGAACAGATGATGTAATATTAGACCAATTAATGTGAAAATAGCATTTCATAATAATGACCCACGAGTAATAATCCTGTTACTAATTGTAGGATCATTATATACTTTTGAGTATACCGCGCAATAAATATACTGATACTTCAGATTTATTTATAGTTTGACGCTGTCTACCATTAATCCTAACCAATATTATAAATACGAATGTGAGTCTGTTTGTTTGTTACGTTTTCACTCCTTAACTACTCGACCGATCATCATGAAATTTCGCAAAAAGGGGAACAGAAAAGGACTTAGGATACCTTTCATCCAGAAAAAAGTAATGTTACTAACCTAACCTGCATTTACGCGAGCGAAGCCACGGGAAAAATCTAGTGTAATTATAAAACCTAAAAAGCGAAATTTGAATTTATGCCAAAACCGAATCTGATTTTATAACTTTGTATTTTAATACTAGAGGTCTTGACATAAGATAACGTTGTGTTAAGTCGGCATTATGTCAGGGATGTCATCAGGGAAAGAGCGTTCTACGTCTTAATATAACAACACGCATTCAACAAAATTTATGAGCGCTGCATAGTTATCAGCGTATGTTAATAAAATACGGAGTTCCTTTTAGAACGAACTTGAATTAGTTAAATTTACATGCTTACGTTATAGTCTATAGTGAGCTGGACATATTCATGTAGGAAAACATCGTGGGGACACCTGCATGTCTGAGAGTTCTGCATAATGTTCTCGAAGACATGTCAACTCGCACTGGGCCAGCGTGATGGACTATGGCCTAATCGTTCTCACGCTGAGAAGAGGCCCGTGCCCAGCAGTGGGACTATTTAATAGAGAGCTGATATTATTATAATATGATCTAAGTTCTGTTAGTGACATGATGGAAAGGACAGTTACTTAATTATGCCAGTCTACCCATCTACCCATGCCTATTTTTCGAAGTCATGCGCAGTCTAAAAATTTTCATTTGCTGCGACGCTGACATAATTATCTATTTTGCTTCATTAACTGTCAGCATATTCTTCAAGCATGCTCATTACTTTAACTCTTAATCTAGTCTTTACACCAATGTAATCGTTATTATCTTTTTAGTGATCCATTATTGGTTATTTGGTACAGTTTTTATTGAATCTGTTTATGTTATTCATCTGTAGCAACAGAAATCATAAGTGGATTAGACCCTTCGCTTGATGGTTTCTGTGAACAGTTTTGTACAGAAACGTTAACAGGTTGGTGGCCTATCGCTCACAAATACCACAGTAATCCACTTCTCTCAATTGATCCTAACTATTCGTGCGGGATGTATGACTGCTTTCACTTCCTTGATTCAGTTACAAAATATTTTCTTCTACATTAAACGCGTAAAAATCGAATCGAGTAAGGAAACGTGTTCCCGAACTAATAAATATTGAGTAGTTTTATTAACTATATTTCGGGGTAACTACACACTCGACGAAATGTACAGCAAAATGTAAATAATGTAAATGTACGAAATGTATAGAACAAACAAATCTTGCCCTAATCGTCTAAATTAATTTTAGACTGCACTGATGGTGGAACATAAGTATATAATAGATGTAAGTATAAAATTAAGAAGTGTTTTATAACTCAACTGATTTGAATACGTAATATTAATTGTTTATAAGTAACTATAGTTTAGTTTTAAATATGCGGCTCGGCGTACATAAATTAGTCCTTAGAGGTTTTCGTATATGGCTACATCATTGTTTTAAACACTGTAAGTGTATTGGAAATGAATAAGAAAGAGAGAAAGAAACATTTATTTCCTCAGAATACAGGTGGTAAAAGATTTAATAATGGTGAATAGTTCAGCAAATATTAATAATTATATAAAACAATTAAAATAATACTTACAAAATGACAATCTATATTATTATTTAGCATTTTTATCATTATTATATTACATTACATTAAAATTTACAAATAATCAGATTTATTAGTTTTATGTTGCATGAACTCTTCTATTGCATAAAATCACTTATCCACTAGCAATTTCCTTAACTTAAGTTTAAATATTTAAATACATGTTTTCTTAGAAATTAAAAATATTAGCACATACAAGAGTTTCTGTAGTATCATATTCGTCAGTGTGTAGACGTTGTTAGTGTTTCATGTCGAAGTACCGACGGTGCAAATATAAACAAAAATTACCAAGTGTGGGTAGTTGCCGAAACTCGTACTTCAAAAAGGCGCCACGTGAGCTCACACCAGTCAACCCGTGAGCACGATCGATGCAAGTCGATAGAAACGTTGGGAAATAAAAAGTGTTATAATAACTAGTAATTAATTACCAACGCGATGAAGACCCGTTCTCTAATATTATACTATGTATGTGTGAAAGAAACCAATACACCAACGAATACACTTTCGGATTTTTAATACGAATAAGTAAAAATAAGAATGATAAGGTATGTTCTTTTTAGGGTTCCGTTCCTCAAAAGGAAAAAACGGAATCCTTATAGGATCACTTTGTTGTCCGTCCGTGCGTCCGTCTGTCTGTCAAAACCCTTTATCTCGGGAACGCGTGGAGGTATTGAGTTGAAATTAAAACGATATACTCAGGTCTACAGTCTCTTGAAGCTGTGAAAAAATCAAACTTCTATGTTAACGTAAAAAAAGATACGTCCGTTTATGCCGCAAAAAACGTATATTTCGACACTCTCAAGGGAAGCAAAATTTATAGGGTATTTGCCGTTGACCTAGAACTATGAAATTTGGCAAGTAATACCGTCTTATACTACAAGTATAGGAAAAAATTTCATTAATTTCAAAATCAGATTTTTTTTTGTAATTAAATCATAGAAAAAACTGGGACTTTATGCAAAGAACGGCGGTCCAAATTTGTAATTGAGTTAACCATGTCATATTTGTACGGAACCCTCGATGGGCGAGTCCGACTCATACTTGTCCTGTTTTTTATTTCTATTAAACCTTGAATATGAGTTTAGGTAGACAAATCTGTTAACAACCGACATATTTATAAACTTTTGTTTAGTAATTAGCGTAGCAACGACTAGCAAAGTCTTCAATTAAGATTTTTTCTAGATTATGCCCGCGTCTTCGCTCGCATTAATGTAGATTTAGTCAATAACTTTTATCCCTCGGCAAAAGTACTTTATTCTGGATGAAAAGGTTACCTTTTTTTTGTTAGTACCCTTGATAACGTGTATGCAAAATTTCATGATGATCGGTCGAGTAATTATATCGTGAAAGCGTAACAAACAAATCACATTTATAATATTAGTTAGGATTAATTTAATAGAAAATAATTGGTTTCATTTAATTGTGTCAATATATGCGTGTAATATAATAATAGAACCTGAAAGATAAAGTTTTACCAATTTTGTTTGTAACCATGAAGATTTTGAATAAAATTTCCTTGTGATGAAACGAGCTCAGCAAAACTTCAGAGACTAAAATCGAGCAGGAACACAATCTACAAAATTTTTATCTTGCAGATATCCGCAATGCACAAGTCCGTCTTACTCAACTTAGAGTTTCGGTACACCGAGAATATAGAGCAAGACGATAAAAGTACCTGACAACAGTAAGAAAATGAAGGTATAGCGTTATGTAAGTGAAAATAGTATTATTTTATAAATAGCTATTTTGGCCTTATCAAACTGTAAGGTTCACAGTTGTGTAAGATATAGCATGCTTTTAACTAAAGGTAACTAAGATAAACGGTTAAGAAGTATCGAAAAAAGATTACATTTAAATAATATCACCCCAGCGATCACTTTCGCCAGCGCGTGAATAGCAATTGGCTTCATGAAATCTGGCCTCTTGGGCGCTTAGTAATCAACCCAAGGAATGTTCGATTCCAACAAAGATTCCTTTTTGCAAGGACTAAAAAAGATTCTTATCATGAAATAAATTGCTGTTATAAGGGTAAGAGAAAATTACAATTTGCGATGGGGCTCGAGCATAGAATTAGCAGTGGCCTAGATTCGGCCTTTTATTTGTAAGTGGAACATTTTTTATTATTTAAACTCGCTATTTTGTCGTGTCTGCATACTAAACTAGTAGATTAGGTCTTACCTCACTCACTTTATGTTTTGGGTCGAAACCCGTTACAAACCTATGTATTAACATAAAAAATAATAGCCGATATCGGGATACTGTAGGTACAACTGTTTAACCCTTTTCTGAATTTTGGGGCCGTAGCCGAAAGAGGAGAAATCATTTAAGTAATAATATCGTTATTAAACATTGAAGTGATTTGTATCGTCTATTATTTATAACGCAATCTATATAATTGTAATTTAATATCGTACGTGCTCCGATTCTTTGGAAAACTGCTATTTGATTGATTTCGATGGAACGAAAATCAAATAATATATTTATGCTCATATGATTAAATCCTCGATTATGGCAAATACTATAATGGCAATAATATTTTTGTTATGCTCATATATAATAACCGCCATTTTTTATGCAAAAGGTTATAATTAACGTCAAATGAAGCGAACCAAAATTACATTTCAATAACCTCTTTGGAGATTTTACTAAATTTATATTGTGGATACCTATTTTGCTCAACCCTTCCAGGGACAAGGTAAGAGAAAATATTTGCCAGTTTAAGAAATAATAGTTTAAAAAAACTAAAAACACGCTTTATTAAAAAAAAACAAACTAAAAAGTAGAAAATAATTTAATAATTTTAATGTAAAAATGCGTGGTGTGGGGGTTATCAAAATATCTTAGAAAGCACCTCACGATTTTTTACATTAAAATTATTAAATTATTTTCTACTTTTTAGTTTAGTAGTTTTAATAAAGCGGGTTTTTAGTTTTTTTAATCTATTTTTTTTTCTAAGTTTTTGTATTGTCATCGGTCCTCGACAAGTGTACAAAGTTTCAAATCAAACCGTCGTCGGTTTGAAAGGGGTGAAAATCACGTTCAAAGATTCCGTTACATAGACACATAGATACATACATAGCAAGCTTATAAAAGCGTGTTAAAAATACGGACTCAGTAAATACATCCAGTCTTGTTACACCTTTGTATTGTTCACACAACTTTTGATTCCGTTTAGTAGATCGATGCCACAACAAGGATTATACCAATAGTCGGCAGCTGAGCACTTAACCCACTGCATTATTGCAGTCATAATATTTGAATGATGTTAAATATTAGACGACTACCTTGTGTAACGCCTAAAGTCTTGGGTTCAATTCACGGTCGGATAAAGTGTTGTCGCGAAAAAAGTAGCACGATGTTTGGAACTGGGCCGGGTGGAAGAAAATAATTCACCCCGTATTTTTTTGACCTTTAACTATGTTGATGTAATACACCTCAGCCTACCTATTTGGGATGAATATTCAAAAATTTCACTTCAATCTGTTAAGGTGCATAAAATCATTTTTCCTTACTAAAATTATAAATGCAAAAATGTATTTATTATTTATTGAAATTAAACTACTTTATACGGATTTTGACTTTTGTTGCATAATTTTGAAACTCTAACACTACTATTATTGAACTTTACTACAATTTAAGCTATTTAAATTATTGAAATTAAACTACTATATACGGATTTTATCGCGTTGTTTATTTGACACTTTATTACAAAATTTTTGAAAACTGTTACACTACTATTACTATTAAACTTTACTAATTTTTAAGCTAATTAATTTTAAGATAAAATCCGTATATAGTAGTTTAATTTCAATGAATAACATTCGCGTAAACAGAAGACAATACTATTTAAATTAGTTAAAACTATTTATATTTAAGTTTACACTTTACCCCGATGATACATAGCCCATTATTTATCCGGAAAAAAAGTCTGTCAGTCAACTACGAAAGCGAAGCCACGGGTTTAAATTTATATACAAGTACTAGTATTGCATGTAATCAAAAGCTACAGTATTACAATAACACGTAGAAGTTCCCACCGTTTTAATAAAGCAAATTAATAGTAAAACTGTTATTCGCAATCGTCTAATTACTATCTAAACATTAGAAATACAGTCTCACTAGCAGAGTGGTTGGAATTAAATCAGTCGAGTTAAGTGTGACCGTACGAAGCAAATCTCAGCAAGTGGCCGGCTTCATAATTTCATAATCTTAATGGTCGCCTCGCAACGTAAACTGGAGGAATTTAGTGAGGTACCCTCCCCCGAGGGCAAACACTTTGCTGACCATATCTTACATCTCCAGTAATAACCAAGGATAATGGACTAGCCGGTTTTTGAGTACGTCTTATATATTTTTCTTACTGTTCCCTTTTATCTTCTTATTATTTTTATTAGACATATACCCGTAATTGAACTTAATATTGCATTATGTCGTGAGGTCAGCTTTTATGTTTTCACGTGAATCATGTAGTGGATTCTTCTATAAGTCTTTAGATAAAAGTATTGTAGATTTACGATAAGAGAAGAAAATATTTTTATAATATTAGTATTAATTAAATATGTTAAAGAAAAGTTTTGGAGTAAAATTTTAATATTGTTTTATCTTCAAATGTAACATTTATTAAGCAGATAGATTTCTTTTATTTTAATGCTTTGTTTTTGTCTTCTTTGTTTTCGTTATAGTCAAAACGAAGAATATAATGTATTCAAATATTTGATGTGTAATTAATAGTGATAGGCAAGATGTCGCGGACCCTTGTGGCTAACATTACTGTACTAACGGATGTTATTAAAATATATTAATTTTAAATAGAACATCAGTATGCACTTTATGTTATTAATTATTATGGTAATTGAAGTTAATTGAAAAGCGATTCAATACTAATTTTATATCGTTAATACATATAGGCACATAAAAAGGTTTGAAATAAAAATCTCAGTAGTCAACTAATGATTGTTTCATAACAACACAAAATTAAAAGACACAAACATACTTAGAATGTCCACTTTAGAGTGAAAGGGAGGTATATTACACCTGAATTCTAAAATTCTGTTTTTTGCAAGAAAGCGAGACTAGTACCATTTACCAAGCACATTTAATTTTGTAGACGCGCCAGGTTTACTGTAAATTTCCTAACAGAAAAACAGGAAAGAATCCGTTTGTCCGGCCCGGGAATTGTATCGGGATGCTAACTTAATAAGCATCAACCAATACCAGACTATAAACAAAACTATCATACATAAAATACTTTAAAATATGTTTATAGACAATACTTGTCATATCGCGTGGGTTTAAGGTTTTCTTTAAGTTATGAAAACTAGTTTGCCACGCTTTTTTATATAATAATTGATGTAATTTTGTACCTACACTAAAATACCACTCGATCGATTAAGCTCTAATATATTGTTTAGCTTTATCATATTACTGAAAAACTTTAGGAACTTTCTTATAAAGCTTGTAACATAATAATATAGGTATTTAAAGGTTACATAATATAGGCCCAGCACAACCAAAAACCGTAAGATTTAAATCTGTATACATTATATTCCCTAAGTTAGGTATAGCATGTATTTTTTATCGTCTTGTCAGTATCACCACATTCTAATCTGTACGTAAACAACACTAACAGCTGACTTGGCTGACCTCCGTGAACCCGAAAATTATACAGCGCAATTTATTGTGTTTAAATAACAAATAATAAAAAAATGAAATAATTATGCAATCTAAAATAATTTGTTTTGATCCGTGCATAGGGCATTTGGGTTATTTCTCAGATCCTCAAACTCAGGCCCTAAAATATGACCACACCTTTCTGTTACATGCTGCATATGGTCACACCACACACCAGCAAAATACCACTCCATAAACTGTCCTGTGTAATGATATTAAAAAAACTTTAGTACTATGAGTACTCTTTAATAAAGGCGAACGAGACCAAGGATAATAATAACTATTCTCTAATAAAACGTACGAAAATATCTGAAAATTTGTACACTAAAGTTCCCAGAGCGATTCATAAAGTAAAGAGGGTTTCAAGTGCACCGTCATTAATTCGATTTACATACAATGCCGTGCTGATGTGCTCCGCGAGATAGATAATTGCACAAATGACTTTTCGAACTCTGCACTGGATGGTGTTATTCTCAATGGAGTAGCAAACAAACTGATTTAATTTTTACCTGACATTTTATGACCGGAATTTTAATTAAAAAATATTGATCTCGTTTTTTACTAGTTTACTTGACTTTATAACAAGGTAGTTGATAGATTATCCTCGGACAGTGCAGTAGAGACTTTTTGTAAACATAATTAAATTGGAAAATGTTTTTGCCTTTTATATTTTCACTACGTCGAAAATATGCATTAAAACGATGGATTTTTAACAGAGATTGCTAAAGGAACAATCTTTTATATAACCTGTTTTTAGCTTGTAAAAATTACACGGATGAGAGCTTACCAGATGGCGTTGTACGTCTACTTAGCTTCATTTTACAACGAGGCGACAGCGCGATTGGCAGTTTTTGAGTTATGACCAAAATGTTGCGATTTTGATCCTCGCAAGGAAAACAAATTCCTAAATCCAAAGATTCCTATCTGGCTGTTATTTATATCCATTGTCAATATTTCTATATCGCTCGTGTCGAGCAGACTATACCAACTCCTAAAATTATTAGATAAGTGTTAATTAAACGTTTTAAGACTGGGTGTGCATATATTTAAATTAAATAATTTCACCTACAAGAATAGGTAAGGCTGTACAAGGATGAAGACTGTCTAACGGTAGATTATACGGAGACATTGATTCAAATTAATCTTCAAAGGTAAGATTGCCAGTTGATGAATAAAGTGAAGTAGATATAGACTAAAACCAGACCCTAAATATAGGTTTAATAACGTAAATGAGAGGTATAATATTTTGTGATGTACTACTATGAGTTATCGTTGTTTTTCTTGTGAAATTATAGGATAGCTATAAAAGTGTTGACGTATTAATGTGGTAGCTTTATTCTATAAGTAGACTGTTTGCCTGACCTCCTTTCTGATTTCGCTTAAGTAATGTAACAGAGTTATGAGCTTTGAATAACCTGAGCTTAATGAGATAACAAATTGCTCAAGTATAGAGCCATATAAGCTACGATTATATTTGATAAATTATAATCGTATAATTCATCCTTACGTATCCAAGAAGTACAAAAGTAAGTTTGTTGGTAAATCCGTCTTTTTCACAGCAATGAAAAGACATTCATAATAGTCATAGAGATAGTTTATGAACCGGAGAGTGAGATAAGTGTTTATTTATTCCCAGATATTGCACGGTTTCTGTGTGATACCTATTCAGTTGAGGAGTCACAGAAGTGAAACCGCGGGTAAAAGCTTATATAAAATAAATAAATAAGGCGTTTTTATTCATATTTAGAACGTGGAAGCGAAATTATTAGTTCTACCGCCATCGCATACTTTCTTAAAAAAGGCACTGGCATTGACGCTAGTCTGATTGGCATTGCGTGTCTTCAATGTACTTTTTATATAAATAACAGGCTAAAGCAGCCGCAGCTTTTATAAATAATTTTTCATTCACTGCTTTTTCGGTAATATTTCCGCAAGTAATAATAATAAATAATATTTCTTAGCCACAGTTTGAGTACCCACACTTTATATTTAGCTACTATGTCCTACAGTTTCATCCACGTTTATAAATACAACTCCGCTTCTGTGGCTCCAAGCGTGATGTTAAAAAGCCTATGCTACTTTCTATGTGAAAGAATTATTAACATCGGTTCCATAATTAATCGATTGGAAACAAACAAATCTCGGAAAGATTTGTTGTATATATCTTCCTATCCTTATAATATTAGTATACATATAGCAATATGATGTTTATTAGAATTGTAATATAACTGGACATACTACCTTCTTTTCATTCTGAGGGCCAATTCTCGTGATAAAAACTGAGAGGGAAGAGGAAGAAGAAGAAAAAACATAGAATGCCGGTCTAGTCTCAGTGTCATAAATATCTCAAGTTAAAATAAATGTCAAATGTTTACATAAAATGCATTTCGGTTCACTTTTAAAGTTTATTAGCCTAGATCGAAACTCTAGATCGGAAACGAAAAAATATTTTATTACAAGTATTGGTTTTTATGTTAAAAACTTTTAAACACAACAAAATGCATTTGTATCGATTCATTTGTTTTGGACTTAAGTACGGGCCAGACAGATAAATAAAACAAAAACCGACAGACAAATATTTTCGAAAAATTGTATCAAAATAAAATAGATAGCACTGACATACAAACAGAGGTTTAATATACTCTTTTGTACGGAATGAGAAAATAAGATTAACACATTTTAAACAAATTTAAATTATAACGCATGTACATACATACTTAATATTGTCAACGTTTAAAATAAAGAACTCGCATGACCAAAATCCCTTAAATGAAAACGTAAAGCGCACCTTTTTTCGAATGTCTCATTTGAAATATCGTAATACAGTTTGCATATGACCGTTCGTTAAACGAGAGAGGGAAACATAGAAACTGTAAATGGAATGAAAACATTGGAGTTTCGTTTTCATTCATTTAATTAGCTGGAGTTTTAAACGCGGCGCCGTTGTGTCGCTCCATGGCGTAATCGACCATTCGTTCCAATGTTTCACTATTTTCTTTGTTAACTGTCGTTTTGTTTCTGATTTCTTTTATAAAATCCGATTTGGAAAATAGCTTTTTAATTTTGGGATTGGTGGAGTAGAAAGTACTTTTATTTTATTTTTGATATATGAAAGCATGATGTATAACCTACAGTAGGTAAATTCGATTAAAGTGACAGAGTGATTTTTTGTAATGTAATAATATTGTATTCTGACTACTTTCATTTATTTTATTAACCAGCCAAGTCATGGAATACCAGACATAATTAAATATGTCTGCCCAATGTCTCGGTGTGATTCAAAAGGTAAATATTAAAATAAGTAGTTCAACAAAATCCATCAGTTGGTATCCACAGTACAAGCTTTGCTTAGTTTGGGCTAGATAGTGTTGTATGTGATAGAATAATATTATTTTTATTTTATTTTAAATTTGCATCTGAAAATTTTGTAATAAGACATTAATAGAAAATTTTCTAATTGCGACTCGGCAAACGTAGTGTAGGACACCCTCCGACCAGGTGGGATGACGATCTGCGAAAGACTGCAGGCAGATGCTGGATGCAGAAGACAGGGCGCTATGGCGCTCTTTGGGGGAGGACTATTATAGCCTGATGATGATGATGAGAAAATTTTCAGTTGCAGATTTTGTTTTAATCCCAACAGTAGAAACCCTCCCGCGTTTAAATATAGTCTCCTTTCTGGACATAAAGATAACATAATATGACACACAATGACAACATAACATCAGAATTAATTTTTAGAAAATTTTGGCTCTTGAAGCGAGTGGTTTTGACTATTGGAAGTATAAAGGAACTTAGTTGATAATAATCGTCATGATTTTTCAACGTAAGAGTAAGTTAGCTAATTTCATAGTATTTTATTTAAAAAAATAAATGCGTTTATAAATTATAATCTACAATAGAATCAGTGAGCATGCTGTGTAAAATTTCAAGAAATCCTTATTTGTTGTAATGTAGACATACCAGTCAATAATAATAAGTAAATTTATGTTCAAATTCTGTTTTCGTCGTCTTGTAAAATCATAAACACAATCATCAGTCGGAAATCATAAGCGTGAATAAAACATTTGCTATTACACAAATAAAATCCGGGAAGCAATCAGAGAATGGTGAAACAGAAAAGCTCTTTTTATTTTCGCAACAGCAGCAGATGCAAACTGGAAGTGCATTGGCGACTTTTGTTTTCAACTTTTTCCGAATTTATGACTTGGATCCCACATGAGTTCAAGTGTGAACAACTTTTCACCTAGTTATGACATTTTTCAAAGGTAACTGACTCTTTGTTGTTTTGTTGATAACTAGTTATAGTTGGTTTGTGTGCGTTGTCTCCACAATGTGGGATTTAAGTGATATGCTATGATATCTAACGCAGTGTTATCATTTCTATTTATAACTAGCTTTTGCTCGGGTCTTCATATGTTCAGACTATGCAGCATAACTTCTATTCTACTAAACAGAATTCCTTTAATTTCGTTTTAAAAAGACAAACACCACACTAAGAATAATTCCTGTGTCGCGGGGAATATTACAAACAATCAAACATAGAACATCCCGCCTTGGAACAACCTACGACGTATTGGTAGTAGCGATTTGACTACTTATACTACTGAGCCTGAAACTTAGTATAATTGTCGACACGGACGTCGTTATACTAAGTTTAATTTTTAGAATTAAATTATACTTAGTTTAGATTATAAGTTAAAGTCAAGCTAGCAAAATATGAACAGTGCATCAAAATCGGCTAAGTGGTTTTCACATTATGCTGACAGAGCATGTGAACAATTAAATTCTTTGGTTTGGTTTCTAACATCTCTAACTTGTTGATGCTTTATTAGTTTTTAAAAATATCTTAGATGTAAAAATATGTTAGGTGTACAGACTCAGCCTCGTTACGGTTTATAAAAGTGTAGAATGTATGTTTTATAAAAAGGTTATTCTAGCAGAAGACTAGTATGCACATTGAAAAACAGCAGCTGAATGACCTGGGCATCGAAAGTAAAACCCACGATCAGTAGTTCGCGACGCTGCACCAAGAAGGCAGTCCCTTTGTGTCACATTTTCATTCAATTTATGTTGATATTTCTTTACTTATCTAAAATAGCATTTGATTTTTTGGCAACGAGAATGTAGAACAGTCAACCACTTTCTCATTTATAACATTAGTCACGAGTCTCAGTTCGAAAACAAGTTTAATGTGTGTTCGCGTTTGAAGGCCCTAGTGTCGCCTTGAGAGCCAATTAATTACCAATTCAAATCTAGTAATAATGTAAGTGATGCTATGCAAAGAAGGCCAATATCTTGGGGTGGAGCAATTCGCCTTCAATTAGTGCAGGCGTCGGTTCTCCTTATTTATTCAGAGGGACTGGATAAAATAAAAAGGTAGAAAAAATATCTCCGAGATAAACATTCATATGCCGAAATGGGAACCGAAGGTTCGGTATTAGAATACGTTCAAGGTATGTTTGGAAAATATTTTGATTTACGACGCTCTGTTTGGGTTCGGAGACTGATTGAAACTTGCACTCAGAACTCAATATCTGCCGATTCTATTTGGAATAGTATTCACTACAAAGTGAAGGTAAGTGTTTTATACAGATTGGTACCTGGATATGAATACATTACTCTCTGTTTACGGCCAACTTCGGAGAAGCTTCCTAGTTAGAGTGTTTATATTGAAAACGGTAACTGAATTGAAGCTAGATAGTATTAACTAGTATTTACGGTATGTTTTCGTCTCAAAACATGAACGAAATGTACTTTTAACCCTGTAATAACCAACGCAGCACCTCTTAACCTGCAGAGCGATTAAAATTTGCTTTATTGTGGGCTAAATATGATCGGTGTTAATGTGTTCCGGTCCCCTGGTAAAGTTGGCAACGTGTCCGCGATGGCGTTCGCTACGGCTTTACGGCCAGCCTTGACCATTTATTATTAGAGGCACCGGAATGGCGTACCATACCTTTGACATAGGTACATACCAAAAGGTGAAACGAGCCGTATATATAAATTATAGCAAAACTTTTTACAAGGCAAACAGTTATGAATACCAAGGTAATTTTATCAATTATGTTTTCTGCGAATTTTCTTTACTGTGCACGAAATACGGCAAATAACTCTGCATCAAAATTACAGGTACTTTGGTCTTCATAAAGTTACGCTGAGATTTCTCGTCGTATTTCGGCGCACCTCTAGTAAAACAAGGGAATAGATAACATTTTAATGTTATTTTTATATGTTATTATCGCCTGGAAAATCCGTTACAGATCCCTCTTAAAAGTGCGTCGATACGTTGGACCTTTTTTGCGTAAAGGTACTTTCGTTCCCGGATTAACATAATAAGATATTCTTTATCCCTGTAAGTTGTAGGGCTCCCGTGGGAGACCTAAAGTTTCGTTCAAACACCGTGGGGTGAAGGACTGGTGTATTATAAAAATCCATTGGTTTACGTCATCACGGAACCCTTAGAAAGTTGAATTTTTATGGCCAAGGTTCGGGAATCTTCTTTATTTTTTATCTAAATAAAATATTTAAGGTCAGGGTATCTTGTAGCATTTATTTATTATTGAAGAAAGGTTAGGTTACATACATTATTGAAGAAAAGCAACACTCGTTATACTTCCATCATTCTTCATACCATATTCATCGCCATAACAGTTTACGATTTTTCTTTATTGAAATCATCGTAAACTGAAAGTCCGTATTTCCGTAAACTATGTTCAAAATAATCAATCATTATAGTCTCGGGTGTAATGCCTCTTAGCAACGTAATACTGTCAATAAGTTCCGGCTCTCCGGGGACTTACATGCCTGATATGCATATTAATTCACGAACACTCACATTATTCCGAACACATTGTCGAACCCAACAGTAGTTTATAGTCAGTAATGTAAAAGTGTTCAGCAATGAGTAATTTTACAATAGCATCTTAGTCTATTGATATAAAATTGAATTAATTAAGTTATTAAATCATAACACTACTCTACAAAAAAACAGTTTCGGTTCCCAACTGAAACGAGAGTATCCTGGGTAAAACGCTAATACTGAAGCTAAATCTGATAACAGAATTTTGCCATCATGTCAGGATTTTAGTGATTGTTATTTTTTTATTTCGCTACACATGTTTTGTTGTTCAATTTAGAAAACAAGATATATCTAAACTGTTACTATTTATCATTTATTATTCATTAATCAGAATTATATTTGCACGGCATTTTATATGGCAAACATGTCTAGAACTTTCCTCAACTTTATATCTTGCATGCGATTGTTTATTGTATGTATTTGAGTGAATAAATAAATGATCTTATCTTATCTCATCTTTAAGAAACAATAAACAATATTTTTTTTTAATTAGTTTGATATTTTCTTTGCATAAGGTGATTTTCTTTTAAACTCTTGGTCATTTTCTCTCATGAGGAACCAACAGTAGTCTTCCAACATCCCTGGGGCTCATCGATCTTGGTAACGTTGTTTCACATTAAGGATGTCCTAATGAAACCTTTCACCCTGTTCGTCAGCTTTATGGATAAAAATTCAAGTGAGAGTGTAAAAATGAATTTTCTACAACATTCTACATCCTAATTGATGGTAATTTTCTAATAAACAGAAGTAACAATCTATGTATATTATGGCTAGTAGGCTCACGCCAGATCTTTGGCACGGCAAAGGATATAAAAACGTTTTCCATTCATCCAGTTATTCCGATGTGCAATACAAGTTATACAACAGTGATGAGGTGCCCATTCTTTATCTTGGTGGCCGACAGTAAAACCAAAATAAGTCACATTTTCAATTATTACTATTCTTTATTGAGAAGGTGTAAACAAACCACATATAAAACAAAATGAATCAGAAGAATAATTATTACAACCACGTTCAGCGATTTTACTCATTTTGTACATAGAAAGTTTATAAAGTAGCCAAAATAAAAGAAATGCATCAAAATATTGCGTAGTTAGATTAAGCAATAAAATGTAATAGATGACAGCAAATATTTAATTTTCTATAAACTCTCAAAAACAAAATAAGAAAATACTGCATTGTATGCAACTTGGCCATATACAGTGTAATTTTGTTTTGCGTTTTTTATCATTTAATTTGACGTGATGGCGATATTTGATTATTGTATTAGCAATCAGTAATGCCTAATGAATCAAAAATTATACGTGGTTACTCTGTTGCGCAATTTTGTAAACTAGTGTAATCAAATTTAAATAAATGGTTTTGAAATTAAGAAAGCCGATCATTTAGATTAACCATTTGTTAGAAATATAACATGTACGATTTTGGCAGCAATGTTTACGTGAGATGTGATGTGGCTGAGTGGTAAATGGTTTTTATAGCCAGTGCGTCGAGAGTTGTGGGTTTGAAACCAACAGAGTTAAAAAAAATGGAGTACGGTACAATTGAATAGTTTGTTCCGAATCTGAGTGTTTTTTGCGTTTGTTATTTTAATGTCTGTAAAAACCTTCGAGTTATAGGAATTAATCTATGTAAATGTACTCTATGTCATTTTCTATACCCCTGACAACGTGTATGTGAAATTGCATGATGATTGGTCGAGTAGTTTAGGCGTGAAAGCGTAACAAACTCACATTCGCATTTATAATATTAGTTAAGATTTGTACTTATACGTATATTCATTGAGCTATATACATTTAGTTTTGAAATAAGCACTCACGTGACAATCTGTTAAGCACATTTTACTACTTTATAATTGCTCTACTAGATTTATTTAATATGTCTCGTTATGCTCACAAAGACAAGAATCATCGGCAGTCTATATCACAAATAAGGCCGGCTCTCAGACTGTGACGAATTAAGGTCAAAATCAAATCCTCGAATACTCAATTGTAGGTTCGTAGACTTCGGTCACTACTTGAGCCTCTGACATGGGATCTCGGTGTTAAAGGACTTTGATAAAATCTTCAAAATTGATGTAGAATTTCTCAGATCAGTTTCACGTTCCTAGAATATTGTAAATATTACAGAAATTATGTTGCGTTACTATATCATGGTTTGAAGTAGTGCGGTACAATCAACCGAATTTCAATACATGAATAAATGTATGTTTTCAATTAATCGTAGCAATTAAAACATCGGTAGCTATTGGACGATAACAGTTAGAAGATTCTTGAGACATTCCGTATGTTTAAAAGCTTGTGTGCTTATGTATTATACCAGCATGATTATACACTTCCTTAAGAGGAAAGATATATCTTCTCATTCTGAAAGGATATCAGTGCAGCAACGAGATACATCTAACTCGAAAACCAAGGTTATAATAACTATAGCAATAAGCTCACAAATAAACTCTTATACCGAAATACAAGCTAGAGTGAACCAATATCAAGTCAAAACTAGTTAAAATAACTCAATTTGCTGTTACGTATGTACAGTGACAGAAATCGATACAAATATAGTATAGAAGTGATAGGGTAGAGGCAGGTAGACAAGTTGTCGTGTATTGCCCTTGTACATTGACATTTAGTGCAGACCGAACGATGGTTTACGATCACATCGGGGCCCTCGGCGCGCCACCGCCATCGAGCCACCGCCCGCGCCGCTACGCCCCTCCACTAGCGCACTTTTACAATGATTACAATTTAAAAAAATATTGTTCACTATGCTCAACTCGAAATTCGATACGTAAAAGGGTATTTTTTATTTCTATTGAAACAAATTTATGACGCAATACTACGTATAGTTAAGTTTTGAATAAATATTTTGTCGGTTGCTATTCATATATTTAATGAAAAAACAAAGATGTTTTATAACATTGCTAATAGAATAACTGCCACGCATAACGTTGAAACACTCAACAGAATATACTAAAATTCAGTTATAGTTTTACATTCATTACCACTATACTCAAACACGTACTAGACTGTGTTTTCGTAAGTAGGTTATTGTGTACAATGACGTAATAAACACATTTCATTCTTTATTTTTCATCGTGAATCTGTAACGGTGTGCTAAATTTATGTATGATGCCGTCTGCCGTGACGTGCTTTCGCGCAGAACAATTGATGTACACCATGAAGCCAGCCCTCCTAGCAACATAAAATTTTATGACCGCGAATATTTATTATTTATAGTTTTATAGGTCTGCCTACCATCGATTTCCTAGTCGTGTACCACGTTGTAGCATGTCAAAATTGTTATTTTTGACTATTAATAGAGGTAATCATTTTTCTTTTACTTGTATAAGCATGAAATATGTCTGTAAAATATCCATGCGTGAACTCATCGACATAACATTGACAAGTGTGTTGCGTGAGAGATTTGTTTTAAATACAGAAGTAAAATATAATCTGCATCTATTAAAATGATGATAAATATTGTTGCCAAAATCACAGCATCGGTGCCATAATTGAAAACATGAAAATGATACTCGGCAAAGGGTTTAACCGTCAGTAAAAATGGTGTTTTAATCCGTCCATCGATACCTGCCGGCGACAGCCGGATTACCGGCCTGCCTCACTGTCCACCGACTTGCTATTTTTTTACATTTATACGCAACTATATTTTACCATTTTTGACATTTGAATTTTAGATCAAGCACTCCCGGTGCACTATATCACGTTGCGTTGTGTATAAATGAGGCTCATTAAAGTTTTTGCTGTGACATAGAGTTTAATGTAGAACACATCTAGGCGCTCAGGTAAGGACTGGAAGTCTGCCAACTACCTGTAGATGTTGTGCTCTTTAGGAAATTTACAGCTGGGTAAGGTGGCGTTTTTTATTGCTCTTTATGAGTTATTGGAAACGATAAATGCAAACAAAAATTTATTCCAACACATATGAAACGTACACCGGCCGAGATATTTTTCTTTTGGATCCTGCATCTGTCGCACGTTTCCTTCCCCTTTATTAAATTTATTAGAGTTGTATTCGGTAAATAAGTGGAGCGATAGGTAACGTCGGCGTATTCCCACGTTTAAGGCGCCGCGTCACTGGGAATCCCGCGTTCCCCGGGGCGCGCTGGCGCGACGCGACGGCCGGGGCGCGGGCGGCCGGGCCCCGCGAAATGTTAAGCGGATTCACGTTATTGTTGAAGCCATTTTGTGAACTTATACGGGGAAGCCGAATGTTTTGAGATAAATTCACGACAAAGAGATAGCACTTTGAGAAATGCACGAGTTTCTTACGTTTCTATTCGACAATCTCGCTGTTTCATTTATTTTGTACGTAAATATCGTTCGCCTGTTTGAAATCGTGCGTCGACGTAATCGATCGGTAAACAAGTACTGATGAACATCACAAATAGTTCGATGATATTATCGATGCCACGAAGAGGTTTGCATTCAACTTTACGACCTTGTTCGTATTTAATAAATATGTCGGTCTTTTCCGACCCCAAATTTTACGACTGTACAATAAAACATGTCTCGACATCCAAATTTATATGCGTACATAAAGTTTTATATCCGCGCGACTTGCACCGGCGGAGGTTTTCCTAATTGTTACCGGTCATGGACGGAGCGAAGCGGGCCACGGCGAGTTCATGAAAATTCAAAATAGTGACGAGTGAGCGACGAGCTCCGTAAAATCTGATACTGCGAATGGCATTGTACGCAGCCGATCGATGGTGCCATGACTACAACAACTAAGCACTCCTAATTGATTGCCGCTATACAAAGTAAGCGTCGGATAAATAAAAACATGGCGTCCGAACTTATAGAGCGTCCATTGTACAGACACTCGTATAAAATCGCGCTTTCTAATGATGTAATTTGTGCCGTATAATTTGCACGTTACCGCCCCGTGTTGACACGACCGGGCTTTGGATTCTTGTTTGTTTTAGTATATCCGCCGGCTTACGCTCTAAATGTTCAATTTGTGTGATTTTTCCGTATCGTTTAGCAATTTCACATTCAAAATAAGTGTTCATGCATCGGTCATCAACGGAGCGGCGGGTGCGATTCACTGACTCATGTTTATTGACCTTTTGTTGCTTTAATTAATCATTGAGGTTATAACTCGCCGGTGTCGCATATAAAACAGGTGGAAATTTCATTTCGCTAATAGCGTTACCCTAATTGCTTATGCAGCAATTATCTGTCGGACGTGTTCAAGCGTACGGTTATTGGTCGTAAGGAGAGGCTGAGCCCGGAATTAGCGTGCAGTCTCAGGTGCCCGGCTCCTCACATGCATAGGTAATAACTCTAGCTATAACTACTCCAGCTTATGTAAACTTACTTATAACGTACAGACGACTATCGAGTTCACTTTGTGCGTCCTTATTGCATTCATTAAGTAAATAATAAATGTCTTTGTGTCTATCACAAAAGCTTAGTAACTTGGCCTGACTTAAAAACTTAGACTGATAAAACATAAAGCTTCCACACTGTCCTTAAAATAAATTCGAATCATATTATTAATTACGTAATTATAAAGATGTTTATGGACTAACGTGGAATATAATAATTTCACAGTTTTACATTCTACGTGATTCTGAGCAAGTCTATTTTATTTCCGTATACAAGATAATAAGTCCAGAACTGCGGTAATCCAAAATTATTATTAATGAGATATTGTGAAATATATTCAAAAATCGAAACGTAATATAGAAAAATACACCTGTAATTCCTTTATTTATTATTTTGATAACAAATGTAAGACAGGCTCTTATATTATGGATAGATCGCACAATAAGAATCCAGAGCCTACAACGATACAATGACTGCACGTATGGGGTAGTGGAGTAAATGGTCACCTCGCCACTGCCACTGCGCTGAGTGTTGCAGATACGAATCCCACACGGGACAAAAATTTGTGTGATATGCAAATGGTTGTTCTGAGAATGTGTGTTCTTTGAGTCTGTCGTTTGAATGTTTGTAAAGTCCCTCGCAACGCAGGAGTACGGGAGTTGTCTTTTTATAAAATAAATAAATAAAAATATCATCTAAGTGCATAAACATATAGCGCTCTATAGAACAGTTGCTATATATTTAAATTCATAATTATTAGTTATAATGATTTCGTAATCATATATAAGTCCATATATAAATTAACTACGTAATATTAACAAAGCCTACGTTCGTAGCCGTAGCTCGTAGCACTTCACGTAGCGCGTAGCTAATTGTGAATACATTATTATAACTAAATAATAAATGTTCATAATTATAAAGACATAATAATTAAACCTGGTGGGAATATTAAGTAATCGGTTTATACTATGAATAGAAGCGTGATGCATACATGTGTTAACAGTACAGTAAGTACTTATATTACTTTTTTTAAAGACTCCACTAGGAATAAGTCCCGTGTCGCGTGGGCTTTACAATCTTTCAAACACACACACACAAATACATCCAGACTCGGCACAACTATTCGCGATAAACTTATTTTTTTGTCCCGTGTGGCGATCGAACCCACTAGGCGAACACTTAAAACATTGGTGCTGTATTACTACGAAAACGTAAAAGAACATAACTAAAACCAATCTTAATAGGAAAAAAAGATATATATTTGTTATTCAATTAAATATCGGTGATACAAAACAATCAATCCCGATTCACAGCAAAATCTTTGTATTAAGTATCAACAATTTGTAAATCTACGGGAAATCCGCCGACTAAAAAGTCATCGTCCAATAATTGACAGTTATTCTCGACTGCCGACGGCAAAACGCGTTTTCCTAGAATTTCGTCTACACGACCTCACTGTGGTTCGCCACTTACGAGGCAGACGCCAGACATTGACTCATATTATGCTTTAAGCAGTTTAGCTTTTTACTTTGATGTTTTATAGATCACACAGGTGAATTTATTGTCCACTACACCACCTTTATACTCTCCATACAGAGTGATAAATAAAATAATTATTATCAATTAGTAACGATCAATACTGAACACGTTACATACAGAAGGTACATATATGTATATTTTTATAGATATCGATTAAAATACGTTTATTTGTTTTGTTAAATGAACAGTAAAACACTTTGTGGTTTTTGTTTTTTACCGTTTTCGGACACCTTCCGCGTGAACATGAAACGAAAGCACCGCTCTTATTTTGACAGGAATCAAATAAAACAGTGTAAAAGCCGGAAAATCTTTTTTATTCCCCTATTTCTTATCTGAGCGCTTCACGAAGATTTTTCGTGGATGTCATTTAGTGCTAATGCCTGTTGTGGGACGAGTCGCCTACGAATTGCCACATTTACTCGTGCTGTCGGCCTCTCGAACCAACGTTAAATCCTGTGTTTGGAATGAGCCAATGCATCTTAAGCAAGGGAACGCGCCTTTAAATTGTTCGCTGACAAAACTGTGGCAAATTTCCCACTTCTTGTCCTTAAAAGGCTTTGTACAAATTTTGGAGCTTAACGCAAACCTTAGGGGTGGATGAACAGCAAACAAATAATCTCTCTGAACGATAAAATCACTAATTGAGGTCGGTTCATACAATAGGGTAGCTGCGGAAAAATACCGTTCCATTACCCATGAGTCACCGTGAATATGTCTTAATATAGTATGTACTCATAGCTTACTTGTGACGTAAGCACCAGCCCCTATGTGCGCGTGTCAAGTTATTTGTTCATTTATCAGACAACACTCGGTAACAACGATAAGCCAGTAAATACAGCCAGTTACAGTAATCACGTACAATAACACAACCTTCGTTAATGTAAGCCTCGATTATTTGTGTAAATTAGGGAAATATTCACTGTTAAAACCAAAACACATACATTGACATTAACCAGAAATAGAGCTGAATTAGACTTATCGATATTGTTTGATCAATTAGATGTAACCTCATTGTTATGTTTATCTATTAGAGGCGTAGCGTATCGTGACGGCACGGCATACCTACTTCTAAAAATTTATATCATCCTTTATTAATGATTTGTTCAAAGGTTTTATTTAAAAAAAATCTAATTACCGCACTAGAGATAATGCCCTTGTTGAGTTTACTGTAAAAACATTATTTTATACTTTTATTTTGCACTAATAAAATGAAAGCACGGGATTCATCATTTTTAGTACTGTGTTATGCTTGTATTTAGTGTTTGTAGTATAAAATGTGAAAATACTACTATAAAAACGTTATTTGTGATTTAAGAGGTCAGTCCGCCGCTGTCACCGGTGCGTTGTGGGTTTTGATCGCACCAATAATTGTCCCGAATAAAACAATAATGAGTTGTTTAATGCTCGTAAATCGCCACGTAATAATTACACGTGGATAGTCTGTTTATATATAAATATCGTATTCCTATTTACCTATAGCTAAATTTTGCCTGCGGCTTCGTTTGCGTTAATCTAGATTCTTCCAATAAATCGTTCTTTCTTTTGAAAGCAGGACATTTTTCTGGATGATAGGTAGCCTTTTTGTTCTCCTGACAATGTGTATGCGAAATTTCATGGTGATCGGTCGAGTAGTTAAGGCGTGAAATTGTAACAAACAAACGAACTCACATTCGCATTTATAATATTAGTTAGGATTAGTAGTCGGCCTTTTCGTCTTTGAACAGGAGTACTGATCAAAGACGAAAAGGCCGACTACTAGTAGAGCCGGTACTATCTAATAAAAATCTGAATACACAATTAAAGTTCTTATGATTCATTCTAGAGTACACTTGCGGACAGTGACACATTACATTCTATTAATCTGATTTAATAGGACATTTGAAAACGTTTACTCCAGTACTCAAGTTCTGCTATTTCAAAGAATATCATGTATCTTCGCCTTAATGGTAATTTTATGCGACAATAAAGTTTCCGGTCATTGCTTATAGCTTAACAACTGAAGTTTTACATTATTTTGTGCTTATACTACAACTACTATAACTTTACAACGTAATAAAATTTTGGACAGACATCATTGTAAATTATTTATGTATTTTTTTCGAAGGGAAAGGGCTTTTATAGGTTTGTTTTGGCACTCGAACTATATTATTTAAGCGGGTGTTTTTTTAAACGACTTTCTTTACAGCACGTTTAATACCGCCTCAGACAATATTATTGTAAGATTTATTCTGTTATGATATTTTCAATTAGAAGTGATGTCTGGCACTATAAATATGCTGTGTGACGATGGATCTAATATATGTAAATAAATATAACATTTATATACGCTGTTCAACTATTCGGGATGTATGCCTGATGTTATGCACATTTTGTTCTAAATATGCATATTTGTGTCATGTCAGCGATCCTTTACTCTTATCATTGGATAATATTTAGATAATTACATATGAACAACAGACACAAAAAATCATCCGAATTTCGAAAAGCCAGACATGAATCATATAAATATTTAACTTGTGTAGGTATCAGCTTGATACCTACACGACACTTAACAGATTTGTATCTGAACACTCAAACTCAAAACAAGCCGAACGTAAATTACATAAATATTTACCTTGTTACCTACACGACACACAATAAACACAAATAACGGAGTATTCCGCTTCTGGCACCAATTTTTTTGGCACGTATGGTTTCGGCACCTAAGCTATTCCACTTGCAGCACCAATAGGTATTTTATTCCACATTCGGCACCAAGCAAAAATACCTATTGGTGCTGAAAGTGGAATGGCTTAGGTGCCGAAAAAATTGGTGCCGAAAGCGGAATACTCCCAAATAACACCCAACCTCGAAACAGCCAGACGTAAATCACATAAATATTACCTTGTGTAGGTATCAGCTTGTTACCTACACGACACACAATAGACACAAAAAACACCCAAACTCAAAACAGCCAGACGTAAAGTAGATAAATATTTACCTTGTGTAGGTATCAGCTTAATACCTATATGACACTCAACAGACACAAAGAACACCCAAACTTAAGACAGCCAGACGTAAATCACATAAATATTACCTTGTGCAGGTATCAGCTTGTTACCTACACGACACACAATAGACACAAAAAGCACCCAAACTCAAAACAGCCAGACGTAAAGTAGATAAATATTTACCTTGTGTAGGTATCAGCTTAATACCTATATGACACTCAACAGACACAAAAAGCACCCAAACTCAAAACAGCCAGACGTAAAGTAGATAAATATTTACCTTGTGTAGGTATCAGCTTAATACCTATATGACACTCAACAGACACAAAGAACACCCAAACTTAAAACAGCCAGACGTAAATCACATAAATATTACCTTGTGTAGGTATCAGCTTGTTACCTACACGACACACAATAGACACAAAAAGCACCCAAACTCAAAACAGCCAGACGTAAAGTAGATAAATATTTACCTTGTGTAGGTATCAGCTTAATACCTATATGACACTCAACAGACACAAAAAGCACCCAAACTCAAAACAGCCAGACGTAAAGTAGATAAATATTTACCTTGTGTAGGTATCAGCTTAATACCTATATGACACTCAACAGACACAAATAACACCCAACCTCGAAACAGCCAGACGTAAATCACATAAATATTACCTTGTGTAGGTATCAGCTTGTTACCTACACGACACACAATAGACACAAAAAGCACCCAAACTCAAAACAGCCAGACGTAAAGTAGATAAATATTTACCTTGTGTAGGTATCAGCTTAATACCTATATGACACTCAACAGACACAAAAAGCACCCAAACTCAAAACAGCCAGACGTAAAGTAGATAAATATTTACCTTGTGTAGGTATCAGCTTAATACCTATATGACACTCAACAGACACAAAAAGCACCCAAACTCAAAACAGCCAGACGTAAAGTAGATAAATATTTACCTTGTGTAGGTATCAGCTTAATACCTATATGACACTCAACAGACACAAATAACACCCAACCTCGAAACAGCCAGACGTAAATCACATAAATATTACCTTGTGTAGGTATCAGCTTGTTACCTACACGACACACAATAGACACAAAAAGCACCCAAACTCAAAACAGCCAGACGTAAAGTAGATAAATATTTACCTTGTGTAGGTATCAGCTTAATACCTATATGACACTCAACAGACACAAAAAGCACCCAAACTCAAAACAGCCAGACGTAAAGTAGATAAATATTTACCTTGTGTAGGTATCAGCTTAATACCTATATGACACTCAACAGACACAAATAACACCCAACCTCGGAACAGCCAGACGTAAATCACATAAATATTACCTTGTGTAGGTATCAGCTTGTTACCTACACGACACACAATAGACACAAAAAGCACCCAAACTCAAAACAGCCAGACGTAAAGTAGATAAATATTTACCTTGTGTAGGTATCAGCTTAATACCTATATGACACTCAACAGACACAAATAACACCCAACCTCGAAACAGCCAGACGTAAATCACATAAATATTACCTTGTGTAGGTATCAGCTTGTTACCTACACGACACACAATAGACACAAAAAGCACCCAAACTCAAAACAGCCAGACGTAAAGTAGATAAATATTTACCTTGTGTAGGTATCAGCTTAATACCTATATGACACTCAACAGACACAAAAAGCACCTAAACTCAAAACAGCCAGACGTAAATCACATAAATATTACCTTGTGTAGGTATCAGCTTGTTACCTACACGACACACAATAGACACAAAAAGCACCCAAACTCAAAACAGCCAGACGTAAAGTAGATAAATATTTACCTTGTGTAGGTATCAGCTTAATACCTATATGACACTCAACAGACACAAAAAGCACCCAAACTCAAAACAGCCAGACGTAAATCACATAAATATTACCTTGTGTAGGTATCAGCTTGTTACCTACACGACACACAATAGACACAAAGAACACCCAAACTTAAAACAGCCAGACGTAAATCACATAAATATTTACCTTGTGTATGTACACACACATGATACCTACACTCAACGCGTAAGCAGTGACCACAGGTAAATCTGCGCAGTGAAAAATAAAGTATTAAAATATGGTGTGTTTCTCCAGTTCTAATTATTCCTAAGTAGTAGTACTTCATTCTAATGGCATGTCAAAGCTTTTAAATAAATGTAGAGAGCGCCACAAAGTGGGTGCAGTGAGTTTTACGATCAACCGTTTACTCGCTTGCATGCGAATTTTATTCGTTTATATATAGGCTTTTAATGGGTCGTACGTATCAGAGACATTGCTTGTAAATGTCCCAATGTAACTTTTAGAGAAATATGTTCCCGTTACTCGGCAAATTGATTGATCAATGTTACTGCGCGAACGTGGACTGGCGAATGAAATGTTTACATAAATAATAATAAGTTTATTTTAACGGCTTGTTTATCTTTTCAGGCTTTCATTTGCTGTGTTCCTTATATACTTTTATACTTTTCATTCTCTCGTGTTTATTAAGCATTGTCAATAATAATATAAATATTTGATAGTTATTAACGATTGATTGTCAATTTAACAATCTGTTTGGTTCGGTTAGGATAATATGGATACTAATGACTATCAAAATTTTAAACATGTCCTAATTAACTGTCAAAATTCGCTATAACAAAAACATGGTTGATCTATTCTGTCGATGTGGTGCCAGTTTGACCACTGGTACCCTGCTTTTTAGAACAATAGAAACCTTACTTCACTCCAGGGACCAGCCAGACAGACTCACAGAATCGGATACGAGATCCTACCGACTTTATCAATAGTAACATTCTTTTAACAAAGTCTATATACCCACAATTGCATAGAATAACAGATCTAAGTGCCCCTTTTTTACGAGTACACTGATTCGCAATCAGAAATAGTAGTGCTTTATGTTTATAAAAACAAGATTCATTCGATATTATTTACAGTGAGAAGGGCAAATAAAAATTTTAACGGTTTTCATGGAATTCATGAAATTGTTTTTATAATCATTGTTTTGACACTGTAATTTTATTTGTATTGTTATGATTAAAGCACGTAACAATGAAGATGTAATAATTATTATCCAATTTGTTACAGAAATGCATAAAAGGCATAACAACACAATATAAAATTTATTTAAAGACAGCACACGCATTAATATATAATTTAATCCATTAACGCGTAGTTCTTTAGTAGAATAGGAACCAAACTCTACACACAAATATACGATACAGTAATTGGCACATTCGGAAGGAGAAGACTTAAGTGAATGATCTCTGACTTGCTCAGAGACAATCTAGAAAAGTTTAGTCTAAAATGACAAGCGTACATAAGTAAGTTATGTGAGCGAATTAGATCGTATACCAGGATCCAAGTAAGCAGCAATCCATAGTGTGTCTAACCCTCTGCAAAATAAGGAGTATGCACATAAATACATTTGTACAATCACAATAACCTTTATTCAAATCATACGCGTAATTAGGTTTGGCAATTAGATAAATAGAATGATAATTACCAGTTACAGCAAACACCGGTACCGACAATCCAGCGTCATGTTTTAACGTACACAACACAACCCTTTTTACAAACAATAGCGAGTATTTGCCTATGGTAAGGTTGGCGAGGCATTGGCGCCAATAACTATCGTCTAACGGCCCTTAATTGCAGTGTAGACGGCATGTTACTACGGACAAATTCGGAGCGTGCTATTATTACATACGCTTATCGTTTACCTGGCGACCAATTCAATTTTACAAACTTACTCCACACGATTCGTGTGTTGACACAATTGGTTTTTCCCAATTCCGTATGACAATATAGGCTCGCAGCGTATCTGTTATAAATTGTATCGCTATCACACTACGCCATAATGTTTGCTGGTTTATACAAAAGTTGGTTATCAACAAACGACCGTAGTCAGTACGCGGGGGCTAATGCATGGGCTGATAACGTGTGTCTATGTGCTAACATCAGGGTAATGGTAAACCCTTCGATTTAAGAGCGAAACGAAACCTGATTTTAAATGAAAAGAAATCTTTGCATTATGTTTATGCTTACTCTTTTTTTTAACGTGGAGGAATCCCTTGACGCTCGCCTCTCCGCGGAAAAGGGGGGCCGGAGAGGTTATGTCGGGCTCACCCGGGAAATGATGGAAATGCCTGGGTACTTCCGACTAAATCCACCACGGTGTGCCAACTCGCTGCCTTGAATGGTGGGTGAGTCGCTGGAACTGAAACTACATCAGCGACCCACCCAGCAGAGCCCAACTCAGGCAAGAAACGCCTGCGGGACGACAACTCCTCGGCGACGCCCCAGCACGACTGAGAGCGTCGCTCCAGCTCAATGGCTTGCGGATGGGACATCCCCGTTCTCCCGCCCTTCACTATGGCGGCATCGCCGCCCGGGTCGCCGGCAGCGGCTCGGATCCGCAAGAATACTTTTCTCACGCATCCGCTCCGCCGCCTCTTTCCGCGAGATAACGTCCTCGCAGAAGGATGCGACCGCTATGCAGTTCCTCTCGCTGTCGACCATGGCTTTGATCACGACCGGCAGCGAGAGGTCGATGCCCACAACGTCAACGAGTTCACGGCGCCGGCGCTGCACCGCCCAGGTAGGACATACCTCGAGCGTGTGCTGCGCCATGTCCTCAGTACTATCGCAGTGGTGGCAGATGGGACTCGGTTCCCTCCTAGTGACTGTGTGCAGGTACTTGCCAAAGCAATGTTTATGCTTCCCCTGTTTAAGGGGCGCAGCCCACGTCTATAATTTTCTCTTGGTTTTATACGCTCCTGATATTTTTCAAATAAAAATACATAGCTACCTACATGAATATAAGTATTCTTCCAACAAATATTGGTCATCTGTAAAAATATATCATATAAGGCAGTGGTCCGACCGCCTACAATGAACGAGAAACGAGTAAAACTAGAAACTATAAACGAGTCGCAAGTACGACGAGCGATTACTCGCGCCACTCGCCCGCGGTCGCTCAGTCCTGTGGAAACCTGCGCGCGGCGACGAGCGAGCATCGCTGAATGAGTATCGCTAAGCGAGTTTATTTTTGAAAGCTCTTGTCGCTCAGCGACAAAACTAGTAAAGCGAGTCGTCGCCGGCAGTGTGAACAGTCAGCGAGCAACTTTTAATATATGCATCTCTTTCGTTTACACGGAATGTATATTATTTGTGCGTTTCTTGAGAGAGAAAATCGCCGATAGTTAGTCGTTTTCTCGCCGACGGTCGGACCACTGCATAAAGGTGTAATGTAATAAAAATGTAGCGGATATAATATTCTTTGTAAACAAAAAGTATTTAATGCCTCGATCTCTATACAGATACATAAATAAAATACATGTTGTTTTAATTTGCATATGATAATCATTTTAATGTGTTATTTTTATTTGTTTTACATGGGCGTGACCATGACCCATAACTATATTATTTATAGATGTAAATAAAAGTGTTAAGGGTCATAACAATAGAAAGACTGAAAGTCTACCAATATTGCTGTGTAAAGTTTGGGCCCCATGGTGTCAAAACTCTACATTAATTAAAGTATTTCCGAGGAGAGACAAGTTGCGGTTGCGGTCTTAATCCTAGTTTAGGAAGCAAAATTGTTTGATACATTTTTCAATATTTGTTATCACTTTGCTATACAGAATTCATCATTTGTTTAGAAACTGCATTGAAGAACACCAAATTCAGGCAAATGGAGAATGTATGCAGGCACGTAACAATAGCTAAGAGTTTTCTTTCGGCCGGTTTCCAATTATTCGGTGTTGACATTTTTACATTGGTGTGACTATCGGATTTTAGAATGCCCATATGATAGACTAAACGATATATAACTATGTCGATTTTGTGGCACATGTCTCATATAGTTTTATATACATTTTGTTTTTGAACAGAGCGAGGGTCTGAGACAAACACACATCAAGTCAACTCGACTGTTCTCAGTCGACACTATAAAAAGGACTTCAATAGGGTTCCTAAGCTAGGGATTAACAAGCTGCATAGTGCATATTCAATACTCGAGCGCGACGTGTTCTTGTGTGGCTGCAGTGGGACCACTTGGTACTACAGTAGTTGTCTCCAACGAGACATTGGCGTCGAACTTGAGCTTGAGTGGAACATGCATAAAATTGTGCGAATTACACCATTAAGTGTTGACGGCTGTTTTACTTCGATATTACGACGATTTTAAAAGAATATTGTTTTTAAATTTATTCTTAAAGAATGTATTATAAAATAATAATTACTAATAGTTCTTATCCTCTTAACTTTAGATATTAAAACCGTTAACGCTTGCTGAAATTATCAGCAAGCGTTACTCATATGAGTATATTTTGAGTCGTACTTTATGTCGATATTATAATGTCGACAAAATATTTTTTACAATTTTTCTGTAATTTTATCCTGTGCTAGCTATGCCTATGCAATATTTATCTAAGTAGGTATACTACCGCATTTGAATATAGTCCTAATATTATAAAAGCGAAAATGAGTTTGTTTGTTTGTTTGTTTGTTACCTTTTCACGCCTAAACCACTGAACCGATCATCCTGAAATTTTGCATGTACGTTGTCATGTGTACAGAAACGGACATAGGCTACCTTTCATCCCGAAAAAAATAACTGTTCCCGAGGAAAACAACAATTACTTTCTTATGATCATAGATGGCGCCACGTGTCTTTCGAATCATGATTGAATTATATTATTACAAGCAGAGTACAACCCGAATTGATTGTCAAATTCTAAATTAACGCGAGCGAAGCCGTGGGCAAAAGCTAGTAGTCTTATAATTTTATGTCAGTCTTTTTAAATAAAATAAACACTAATCTTTATCCACGCTCATCCTAAAATGTCACTGCATTATCTGCTATTGTAGCAATTAGTGTGTACTAACAGACTAGCATACAACATTTTTATTTTACTTATGATTTCAGTACATATATAGATTCGCGATATAATTTTAATAATGCCGTGCAACTTTGCTATATAATTTTCTTAGCAGGATTTTGTATAGTATCATAAAAAATAATGTTTTGTTTTATTCACACAATTTAACTGAATTGCAGTACCTATATTAAATTTGTCAGACGGGTAACATCGAAAATCTACCATTACAAGTGATAGATATCGTAGCTTGCTTTAGAACTTTTACGACCTTATCTACTTTTTTAATGTGGTACAATGTCAAACCGTTACTATTATATGAATAACTATTAATCTAATCCCCCAAAAGCTTACAAATGTATGCACATAAGTTCATCTGTAGATTAGTAAAGCACAAGTTTAGTGATATAACAAGCGTGTAAGTGGAGGCGACGTCGGGGCCCAGTTAACCGACGCGGACACTGCACGCCATTGCGGACTCGCTTCTCAGAACTCAGTGTCGATGAACCTACGCTGAAAAATACCCCTGTTTCTATGTAATAACGTATACGTATGTTTCTATGAATAGCAGAAATATTGATAAATGCTAAGAAGCTTGAGTGGGTTTTCACATCAGACCAATTTGATTATTAGTCATTGTTTTCCTTTTCGAAATACTTTAGGGAAAGAGCGTCTATTGAATAGGAAATACAATGGTTTATAATACAATACGATTGCTCTAGACGGGACCGTGTTTGCTCTCTCAGTTTTAGGTAGTTATAATTTTGGTTACAATTGAATATTGAACTCATCTAAAGATATGAATAAAGTGTTTTTTCGTTATGCCAAAAAGCCCTTCTGGTGGAAGGTATAGTTATAAGTGCAAAGCGATGACATGGTTTGTTAGGGACATAGGTTCAAGTCCTGCTTCATGTTTTGTCTTTTACTTCTTTTGCTACCTTAAAGGGCTAAAACATATTGTCATATTATGTCCTTTTAAATTTACAAATAAGACAACATACTCGATTGGCGTCATTTGATGATATTTTATTTATTAAATAATCGTACGTCCTGCGGGATGGTAATCAATTACCATAGTCTATAATCGCTTGCAATACCATAGATATAACTCGCCCGTTGTCGATCCTAGGGAAATGGTATTAAAGAATATAAATTGATTGGAAGGTTGAGAGCAAAGGTATTGCAGGGGTGAATATGGGAGCCTCCGGAACTGTTACTTACCGGGTGAAACGTAGTAACAGTGTTACTAGTTTTATGCTGATTTCCTGTTAGAGGGTAATACTTCCCCGTGCGAGCCGACTCTCAGATTTGAATCGAATGTGTTTAAGCGAACTAAAACAATAATTGTAATGGGTTTTCTTCATAATTACCAGGTGACAAAATGTCAAGTATGATTCTCGGAGGATAAGCAGAGATTACAGATTTGCAATTCCTGCTATTCTGGCACATCTTTCTTGTTTGTTCAATTTTATAATTTGCTTCATGCATGCCCGTTCGTAAATGTTGTTTACCTGGCTTATACTGGTGAATCATTTTAATGTTCATAGTTAAGACAAAAATAGCTCAATAGTGAGAATAAGTAACTTTGTACGTAATTCTATAGCGTTGTTTATTTAAAAACACTGTTATGCCATAATTTAAAAACTATTAAACTACTACTGTTAAATTTTACTATTTAAATATATGTATTATTATTTTTATTTTATATCAATTGTATTGAATACCTACTATTATTTAATGACTTTAACTGCAATTTATTGTTTTAATGATTTTTAGGAATATGTTTTGCATTGTAAAACAAATACCAAGAAATATTCTACTTCTGGGCGGAAGGCACTGATGACTGTAACACAATTTAATATTAGCACGGTCGTCAACAGCATCTTTGGTTTGTCAAATCTCAGACCAACCACTACCTGAGATTAACTAATAATACTACACTGGAACATTGCGACAACTGCCATCTTAGTCTCCCCGTGACCTCATGGTCACGGGCTTAGCTTAAAAATTAGTAAAGTTTAATAGTAATAGTAGTGTAACAGTTTTCAAAATTTTGTAATAAATTGTCAAATAAACAACGCGATAAAATCCGTATATAGTAGTTTAATTTCAATGAATAACATTCGCGTAAACAGAAGACAATATTATGTTTATACTTTTCATATCATATCACGACTAATTATATCACATATGTAATCGTGATATGATAATCTATCATTGCTCTTAAAGATGGCGCAGCGGTAGTGATGGTGATATGCGATTGCTGTTCTTGAGGTCTCGGGTTTGATTTTGAGTGTTATTGGGATTTGGTCTAAAATTTTCAGTAACAGCACCGTGTCTGAATATGCCTGATAAGCGGTAATACGCTCGCCACCATATTACGTGAGACTAAAAACATAGCGAAATGTAAATATAAGGTCTATTTCCTCTGCCTAACCCGTCAGGTATTAAGGCGGGAGTATATTACTGATGTTTTACTCCTTTCACCATCCATCTAAAAATTTTTTTTTGTATTCAGACGACACTAAACATTCAAATATTATCAGTTTTCAAACACAGTCGTATAACAATTTTATAATCGTTCAAATTTATTTAAAATTGTAAATGAAATACTGTAAACACTTAACCGATTTAAGTTTGAAAGGTTCAAAAAAGGAAAAGCCTTTCTATCGGATTGTACAGGTAGACTTGCAGTCCCAAGCTATGAATGATAAAATTGTAGAATTGAAAAAGTTTCACTTGAACAACGTTGCAAGAGAATTTTCGACCACTCTTTACAACTTATTTAAATAATCTTCAGCCAATACTTGTTATATAGTGCTGCCTTGTTATACTTTCGTATAAAATATATTTCAATAAAATACCTCTTTATACAATATCTTTATATTAATGTAGTTGATTTTGCCCGACGCTCCGTTCGCGTAAGTGTAGGTTATGTCAATTTTCTTCCCCTGGAATATAGTACTTTTTCTGGATGAAAGGATAATCCTATATCCTTTTCTGTACCTCTGACAACGTGTATGCGAACGTTCATGATCATCGGTCGAGTCGTTAGGGCGTGAAAGCGTAACAAACAAACTAACAAATACACATCCGCATTTATAATATTAGATGATATTTTCTTATTTTATTAAGCATTAACATGGCCAATAGCATTCTTTGGTCCACTAGTAATTTCTTTTTAAATCCGATTTATAATCTAAAATTATTAGTGTGCCAGAACTTATATATGTTGTTTGCATCGTGTACAAGAGGCATTACATTTTCTGGTAATCGATTCCGGTGGTCGAAAATAACAATTTAACTTGAATGCACACAAACTATTTTTCTGTCACACCTACTGATTCGTGTACGTGCTCTTGCCATTATTATTTCTGTATTTGAGTGAACGATATACTAAGGAATGCCTTCAATAAGAACTCTGTAGTAATATTTTTTTGGACAAAGTTGAAATAATGGATTAAAATATAATGCTAGGTTTTGGTAAACTCATAAAACCAAATACATAATCGCACGCCTATATTTCCGGAGAAGTAAGCAGAAATATATTAAACCCACATTTGCCAGCTTAGATCCCACGTAATTGAGGACAAACCTATTTGCGTCTACCGCGCACAATTCCAGGCTCCACTCTGCTATTAATAACATCTTGACAGAAAAACCTAGTAACATAATTATGTTACTGGGCACCGGGTTTGATGCCGAGATTGGGCAATTGCCCAATCTCGGCATCAAACCCGGTACCTCATGCACGGAAGTCGCATTCAGTATTGCTACGTCACAGAAGTAGTCTTGGCCGTCGGCGTATGGACGCGCGCGTTCATACATAAGGTTTTCATCAATAATCTCAATATGATTAACCTGATTAGTTAAATAACAATATATCTGTATAAGCATCGCCACATATTTCTACTTGTTTTACTTTTTATTGTATAAGCAATAATAATTACGTCGCACGTTTTGCTGACGATACATGTCTGCATAAACGAATGCGTCTATTATTGCTTGATACTAAAATACTTGTATTTATCTTTACAATATATTTTCAGTACAATAAATACTCTGGTTATTTACGGACACTAAAAACACTGAAGTTTCTTTTTTGTGTACATCCCGTTCTTAGTCAAAACATCTACAACACAACACATCTCAGTGTACGAGTAAATTGCTCGTACAATATGGTTATAAGATACTTTAGACATTCTTTAGAAAGATATGCCTCTGTACTAACGTATTGTTTTATGAACAAGGAAAGTATAATTTTTCAAGCCCTATCCGCCACAAAAACCGTAACTAGTCATAGTAAATTATTAGTTTCGCAGCGAATAATCGTAAACAACAATAAAGTATGTAGGTGAAGAACATTGGAAAGTAATAAGGTTCGCGCAAGAAAAGCTGAGGAGCATTACGCAAAGACAAATGTCTCTGAGACTGCATTAACATAATCCGAGAGTAGCGGGAAACAAAGGAAGTGACGTCACGGGGAAGATGCGAGCCCGACATCCGGCCGATGCATGAACAGCCTCACAGAGTACATAATAAAATAAATTGACGTGGTCCATCAACGTGCAGAATTTCATTACCTTTGATAAAAAACCTTCGTCTATTTTTTCGACTTTCGCCAGCTTCATAATATACTCGGGTGTTAAACACATTTTTCCTTAGGAGCGTATATAAGTAAGTATTATGCGAATGAAATTGTATTATACAATTCAAATTTATGCACACAATGCTGTTTTGATTATATAACTGTGTTCTGTATTCATGAGATAGTGGACTTATACAAATTTCATGTTGCTTGTATACTTTTAGAGGTAGAAATAGATGTTATCTTCCAAACTGGTATTCAGAATTGGTACGAATTCTTTCAGTTTGAAATGAAAACTGTTGTAATCAGCGAACGTGCACATATCTTTCTATTATGGAGCTATATAACTGCCCGCGGCTTCGCTCACTTTGGAACAGTACTTTTTTGGATGAAAGGTACCCTATGTCCTTTTCTGTAACCATCGTATTTGCGAAATTTTATGATGCTCGGTCAAGCAATTAAAAGCGTGAAAGCTTCACAAACAAACAAACTCGTATTCGAATTTATAATATTAGCTAGCATTATATAAACTAAGTGTAAATAGTTGTTTGTTCTTTCTTTAAATCAAAATGAAGTTATAAATAATTTCATTTTGTAATTCAGATATTTGGAAGTGGAAGCATGCACTATTTTACATCATATACCTCGGATAAAACTAATAAAGCTTTTAAAGCACTGCACTGTGAAAAGTTAAATAAACGTTTATTTTTTCATTTTGTGAACTAGAAGCTTAACTTCTACAAAATATTATTACCTACCGCTCACAGTAGCAAACTAGAAACTGCAATTAATAATAATATAATAATATTCTATCACATACGCATAACACCATCTAGCCCAAACTAAGCAGAGCTTGCTAGAGACAATGGATAAACATACATAGGTATATACTTTTTTGTAAATACATACATATTTACATAGAAACACCCAGACCAAGACAAACATCCATGTTCATGCACACAAATGACGGACTTGTGCGGGAATTGCAATCGCAATCGAACCCGCGACCTCTGGCTTGGCAGTCGGTTACACTGACCACTACGCCATTGAGACCGACAAATTGTGATAAGATAGATCCTGTTACTGAAAATCACTTGAAACTAAACTCATTTTGCCTTTTCTGGAAATCGAGGCTACAAAATGGGCCGTTAGTATAACCTTACACTATGATACTAATGAGATAGTCAGTAAAACTACTGATGTTAACTATGCTTCTCTATCCGACCAAGTATTATTGGACTTTTCTTGTTAAAATTTCTCAGTAGCGGTGTGGGCTCAGTGTGGTCGTGGGACATACGGACATAGTTGACAAAATGATTCTATAATAAATCTCAACCTACCCACATCACGAATATTACAACTACGTAAATATTCGTGATGGTACTGATAGCACCCACTGTTATATTATACTGGCAGAACCTCTTGTTATCTCTTTAATATCATGCAAATACTAAAGACTTTTGCAAGGTGAGACAAGCTTTTCGATTATACGTGTACGTATATTATAATGTCAAGTTATTTTTGCATTTTTCCTTTCATAAGACGAAATTATGATTTCAATAACAATAATATATGAGAACTTGGATTGAAAATATATAAGGATGTTTATTTTTAAAAGTCTAATATAATTTAAATTCATACCCGGTAGCAAGGCAGAGGTCCAAAACATCTACATTTCATTAGCTATAATATTATTGTTTATTTTATTTCATATAAACAATTACATAAGTGTATTAATAACATAATATATACAAACAAATTATTTACAATGTGATTTACCTAAAGAAAAATAAATCACTAGCTATGTCATGAGTTTAACGTGAGACTGCGTAGCGAGCTCATTACGTCTACCGAGCATAGGCACCGACTCCCTGTTCTTTCTTAATGTATTGAAACCAAAAATACAGAACACACTTTGACACTTTGCCCGACTCGAGAATCGAAGTTGGAACTTTACGGTCGACCGTAAACTTAATACACGGGACCAACAAAGTGCCGAGGCTAAAAGATTTTTCGAGAAAGACATAATCCGGTTTTACGTGACACTATTACAACATAAAATAACCGTGATAGAACTTAATGATGCTCCATCTATCCAGTCTCGTTCAATTATAATTTCACACAGCACTGCCAACTAATCACCCAAATAAAATAGCAATCCAAAATCTAATTCACTAAAAGGATCAACATTTCACCACTCTTGACTTTAAAGCCCTAATTTATATCGGCAAAGCTTATAATCTACGTAGAATTAATTGGCTATAAAGCTACTGAGATGGTCCGGAATTATCAGCTTGTAAATCTGACTTAATCGTTTTTATATAGCTGGAGATCAGTCCTTTTAAATTCTGTACAAAAGTTAACAAGTGCACGTAGTTTATCGGAGGGTACGCGAGACACTATCTCACGGATGCATCAATCTTGCTCAGAAGTCGCGGGGGACCCGGTCCGGTCTATCCAATGCTGCATTGGTACGTGAGCGGACGCTACCAATCGATGGAATTCCAATGCTAATACAGTAATGGACACATACACTGTATATATATTCCAAGCGTTCCCTGAATACAGAACTTCTTTCAGTTTTATCACGACCTTTGTTACAACAACGTTACAAATAATGGCGGTACGTGAATGTTAAAAGAACGCCGCCTTACGCCGTCTAAGAATTAGCATGGATTTTAACTAGTATTCTTTTATTTAAATGTAATGGTTTCATCTACCAAAATTGCTCTAAACCTTTTGTGACCAGATTATAAAACGCCACATTAACTATAAATAAGATAGAGTAGATAAGATTAAAATTCGTGATTAATTTTCGAATATGGACATTACTGTTCATTGCGTAAAAATAATTTAATTAACCCGGCATTATCTATTCAAAAGCATCCACATTCAACAAGTAGGTCGGTTTCAAAAATCCCAATACTTTTATGTGGGGCCTTCGTACAAAGTAATGAAGTACGGTTTTCCTGGGAAAAGAGATTACTTTTTGCATCGGGGCGTCAAAGAGTGGCGATCCACTCGAAGATTTTCTTTCCGCCAATGGTCTCTGAATACTGCACCACAATGCTCGGGGTTCAAAAGAGCTTGATGAATTCCCGGCTCTTTGTTTCCGCTCGCTCTGTCTCGACAAGGCATTGCTTTTTAATTTAGACCATTTCGCCTCCCACTTTTTTATTTTAGTAATAAATCTGGCTAACCAGTATCTGTTAGATTTGCTCAGTTGTTTTAAAACTAAATAGCTGTGTAGGGTTTCAAGTTGTATTGTTTTTAATATTACGTGACTAGAGTGCGCATTGTTAGGGCATTCTTGTATATAAAGCTCCTATAACCTTCACGTTTAAGTCGATATTAGTGGTGTTTACGCATGACATCTTATTAATGAATAGCTAATGAGAGCTTGTTACTGTAATGCTCATCAACGGCTACTTGTCTTGCTCTGTGAACTATCAAGTTGTACCTATAATATTAGATCTAACTAGCTAAGACAGGCCACGCTTCGCTATGGCGGAGTCATATATTTTAATTTTCCATTCCCATAGCGAAATCGACATAAAGTAAATAAAAACACCATTATAAAGAAATACAATGTTGTATAAAAATTTTGCGGCTCGCTAGCTTATTTACAAGTATTATTATTAATCCAAGACAGAGAATAACTACTGCGGTCAGCGTAAGAGATAAGAAGTCCACTTGACAGCACAGCGCCACATTTTGAGGCACTAAAAACTCTTCTAATTGTAGAAACACTATATTATTCGTGTACCCAGCTGCGATCCTCAGGGGAGGTACTTCGCCAGTCAGAATGTTCCAGTTTTCAGCGAGCATTTCAGTATGCTCTATGTTTCTAATCACTAAGTCACATGTGGTGACGCAGCGATAGTAAATGCGACTGCTGTGCTTGGTTTAGTATTCGATTCGCGGGTGGTATGTTACGGCAATAAATTTTCTGTAGCTTCACGAAGTCTGATACTGTGCTCGGTAGACACCAATAGGCTCCTTTTTATTATGTGGGACCAGAGCTGGTGAAACTGGCGATGTAGGTTTTATACTGCTCTGGCTTTCTACTTCGGGGATACAGGTGTAAGACTATGTATGTAGTTTTATTGGCTTAAACTTCGTGTTATGAGTTTCAAACGCAAAATTCACTCTTAACTTTTTACCTAAGAAACTAAACGACGCTATGTTTTTAAAAAATTTAATAAGTACATACAAGTTTATAACATTTGTATAAAGTCAGTGTAAAAACATATATACACGATTATTATAGCTGTACTATATTAATAAAGCTCAAAAGTTTGTATCTTTGAACGGGGTAATCTCAGAAACCACCGGTTCAAACTAAAAAACTGATTGCCTTACATGGCTTGTTTATAAAGGTTACAATCCCATTTAACGCGAGAAACAGTTAGTCAATAATAAATAAGTACTCATTTTTCATCGAACCAAATACAGTCCCTCTTATTCATTGTCACTACCACCTCCTCATAATAACAAGACGCAAGTCTTAAAATGCAAATAAATAGACGATCGAATATGGTGCGGCCGAACCACGAACGCGGTCCGCTGTCGGACCATATTCGATAGTATGACGCCTAGTGCCGCGAACATTATTATTATTAATACCGGTACGGTGATTCGACATCGAACTTGGTGCGTTATCGAAAATATATGACGATCCGTGGTGCGGTGCTGTGGTGTGAAGAGCGCACCGTAGCAGCGTACCGTGCGTTGGTTCTGTCGCACCACGTTCGATTGTCTATTTACAAATAACTTTAGATATTAAAGGTAATGCCGCTGAATAGAATTTGCAGATTATGGTGTATCTACGTGAAGAGACATATTATGTTAATATTTAACTACGTTTATTACATATCTGTATCTTTGAAAGGATAAGCAAAGGTGTATCACCCACTTTTCACTAGCTATGGTACTTACTTTATTGGTGGCGAGCCTATCGCCGTCCACCGGGTAAATATACAAGGCTGATTAAACAGTGAGGCTTTATTTCTATCTACATATAATATGTACCACATACAAGCTCTACACCAAATTTCAGTTCAATAGGAACAATAATTTAGCCACAGGATAGCTTTTTAGTTCTTGCTAAACTGCAGCGGGTTTTATCTGCCCTAACAGCTGACCGAGAGTCTAAGCATAGATATTTAAGGTCGTGCACCTTAAAGTGACAAACATGTAGGAGATGTTGCCGCTCTGATATTTATTATTACAGTAGCCAACAATCACGCCAAAGTGTCTCTTAATTTTACCGTAATAAGAACGAAAACACAAACATATGTTATGCTTGTGTTTTCACTACTAGTCTACACCATTAGTTTGTAACACAAAGAAGGAAGCAATAAATAAACCCGTGACAACAATGAAACAAAGAAAGAAAAACAACAATGAAACAATGACAGACAACAGATGTTTATAAAATATGGTGTTTGCGTATTAAATTGATTTAATTTGTTTGAAAAAAGTGATTTTCAATTTTTATCTTTATCGATTTTTTAACCGTTTCGAATTAACACTGAGCCCATATGAAATACTCTGTCCATTTTAATGCCCATGGATCATAGCAACCTTGTATAAAGAAATCTACTCACCGTGCTTTTGCTGAGACAGCACCACCAAGGTGAAACGCAATAACCTTTTTGCTATTGGTAGTTATTCTAATATTCTGTACTGAGTGGTTACTAAAGTCATATTTCTGTAAACTATTTCTTTAGTCAATAGTTGACTTACAGTTTTGATTATTTAAGTCTTATAGTTATACTAGCTGACCCGCGCAACTTCGTCTGCGTCACATAAGAGAATTTTCCCCGTTTTTACAGCATTTTTCATTGATGCTCCGCTCCTATTGGTCGTAGCGTAATGTTATATAGCCTATAGCCTTCCTCGATGAATGAGCTATCCAATAGTATAAGAATTTTTCAATTCTAACCAGTATTTTCTGAGATTAGCGCGTTTAAGCAAACAACCAAACAAACTCTTCAGCTTTATAATATTAGTATATATTACTTAAACTCTAAAACACAAACAAAAATATTCCTTAAAAAATAAATAAGATACAATCGCTTTAAATATGGTAGTAGGGATAATTGTCAAATGAGAGAAAAAGATGCACG
This sequence comes from Catocala sponsa, assembly GCA_963564715.1. Classification (NCBI taxonomy): domain Eukaryota; kingdom Metazoa; phylum Arthropoda; class Insecta; order Lepidoptera; family Erebidae; genus Catocala; species Catocala sponsa. The sequence goes on from OY751331.1 coordinate 17,702,977, forward strand.
ATACAAACTGTGACGTGACCGCTATTTAAATGCAGCTGCCCAAGAGAGATAGCGAGATATCTCCACAACACTACCACTTTTTAGTATATCAATCTTTAAAATACTAATTAGTCCCTCATTTTGCAACTTATTACGATTCCATTTCCACAAAAAGATTTCTTTTGATTGCTATTTGCTCTTGTATGTAAAATAATGTTTAAAAATGAATAAACCTATTGTGACGGTTTATTCGATTAATCAAAATAATTTTCTAGTCATAACTGCCTTAGAAATACAATAGAAAACCAATGTAATATCAATAAATTACATTTTAAATTCACAAAGCGCATTTCAAACGAAACAGCAGACAACATTAAGTTCAAACTACATCTAGATAGATAGGCGCCGTTGTACTAGAGGTAGATTTGAAATGGTTTCTATAAATAGAACTGCAAGAGAATAATGTAATTCCCCGGGTGAGAGAAGTGGAATAATAAGTTTTTTTTCGAATAAGAGAGCAAATAAAAGCGTTAATGCGGCTGCATCGAGATTTTCCAACTGGGAAAAATTGCTCTTTTATGTTAGGGCGTTGTAAAGAAGGCTTTAATGAAAATTCTACTCTGTCCCGGATAGACAAAAGTTTCGCCTTACAACAAAGTGAGGCCACCCTTGTTTTATAATATGTGCAACTTGTTAACATGTTTTGTTGCGAACCCACGTCTTTATGAAACGTACTAATATGATGTATGATAATTTGTTTTGCGTGTGAATAACTTTTATCTACATCATCGCTATTTTCTGGACCTTTTTCTGCTTGTTTTGAGGTCGGCTTGCAGCTTAGTTCAAGTCTAGGGAAACAGTGAATTAGTTCTTAGGTAATGCATACGCTCCATTAATGATTAAATATACTACGAAGATTGGTTTTGAATGAAAACCTAGTTGATAACAGGTGTAACAACAGCTGATTCAGTACACCTTGGTATTATAGCCTTATAAAAAAATCGGGCTGTGGGCAACTGTGGGGGGCAATCTTATCTTATTTAAAAGAAAACTAAATATGCCTCGGGTAGGTTTTCTTGAAAGATTGACCCGCTATAATCTTAACGAACTTAAAAAGAGAACATCAGGCTGTAGTAGCCTCCTATCAAGCAATATGACATGAGTCTGGCAAGATAGTTTCTCTCGGTAGTCTCATTCGGAGTTACTTGTTATAAATATTATTATGCTTTTATTTATCTCTATAATATTTGCCTCTATATAAATGTAATGTAATGTAACTGGACTCCCTTTTCCGCATTTGAACTCCAAGTTGGTCCATTATGCGTGAGAGTCGGCCGGTTATGGAGATAGTCAGCCTAACTCCGCCCAGAAGCACAGAAGATTCCTGGGGTCTTCGCAGGCCTCGCGGAGTGACCTCGGGTTGTTGAGGATTTCCTTGCGTTGTGCTGTTACTCCCACACATGCCAGGACTATATGGGCAGCAGATTCTTCTTCGGTCAGACATCCCCTACAGAGGGGGCTGTCTGTTGCTCCGATATTGTACAGATGTTTGTTCAGAGGACAGTGTCCTGTTGCCTCTATATATAAAAAATAGTAATTTCACATTCCAGAGAGAAATCTAACCTGTCACTTTACGAGCGGCAGTGACACAAGTGCTTACACTGTGGCAATAGATCGACAAATATAGTATTTTAATGTAAAATACAACTAAACTACTAACGTAATTTATGATATAAAATAAATAACATAAATTTTAATTATCAGTAAGTATTATTTGCATATGGCCCGACACATTAAAACGAAATTACATAACCACATAAATGTTATATACTAGGCTTTGCACAAGTGTATAATCAAATAAAATATCGAATCGTACCAATTACCATTATACACGCATATGCCAAAAAATAAGCACATACCAGAGACATAACCAAAACTTCTAACAAGCTATCTAAATTTTGTGTACGTTTCTATATAAACTCTTGATAAACCTTGTCTTTCTATCCATTTATACTAGGATTGTACTATATGAAGCAATAAATTACTTCACGGTTATACGTATCCAAGGAATTTGAAGACGATATTTCAGGGAGAAGAAAAGAAAAATCCAAAGTTATTAGCTATTTCCACGTAAATATTGTGAGAACGAAATATGAAGCCGGATTATGTCGCATGCGTACATGTACAAATATATTATTTTGTCTCTTATAAAATTATATTGTATGTTTTATGCTATCCTCTGGCCGCTTCATGTTTCGCATTACAATAAATACTTGAATCTACTTGCGTCTAAAGCGTTTTGCTGTTTGATTTTATAAATCTGATATAGACTAAAATATCGGTTTAAATAATGCATCTCGGTAGCCGGTATTGTAACATTTTATTGTATATTAGATATATGGAATGCTGGCTTTCGGTTACGGCTTCGGTTGTGTGGTGTGGCATTATGACGAATATGCAGGCAGCATAATAACATAGCCTTTGCTATTTAGGTACAGTGCAGCTTTCTATTCATAGAACAACTTAAGAATCCATTAAACAGTTTTAGAATAACTTGTACATACGAAACACACAGAATATCTTAATAATATACATAGTGTCGCCTGGCAACTACAGGCCACTGGCTACGAAACTGGCATATCATTGAAAACTTTGACTATTAAACTGAATGTCCTGAACTGCTTAGCAATAATGTATTTCAACCACATTGCGCCACCTATGTTTTTAAGCCCCACGTAAAATGGAGCAAACACAGAAAAATTCAATAACACTGACCAGGGATGCAAAACCAAAAACTTACGGCCATACGTAACTATAAACTCGACCTAATGCCACGTGATCATTGCGGGTATATAATATAATATTCTACCACATACACATAACACCACCTTGCCCAAACTAAGCAGAGCTTGTACTATGGGTACTAGACAATGGATAAACATACATATATACTTTTTTTTTGTAAATACATACATATTATATATAGTAACACCCAGACCAAGACAAACATCCATGTTCATGCACACAAATGTTTGACTTGTGCGGGAATCGAACCCACGACCTCAGGCGTGGCAGTCGGTTACACTACCGACTAGGTCATCGAGGCCGACTTAACTTTTTATCACTGTTATTCCTTTTATTTTATCTAGCCAGTATACACGAAATAACTAAATAGTTGTTAAATGATGACATTTATAGATTCAATAGACCTGGCCTAAAACAGCAGCGTTATAATAGCGTTAGTGTTCAACGAGAACTACCTTTTGTATTGTAAGCGAATTACATCGGACGCAGGCTTTTATACAATCTGTAGATCACGATACCTTAAAATTACAATGATTATACAACAGTATCACAATAAAGACCAGCTATCTATAGTTCTAATATTAGCATAAGTCGGTACAGTATAAAATACAAGCAGTACCTCACGGTTTCATCCACGTTTATAATTACTGCACCGCACCCGTGGCTTGTAGCGCGATGTTATATAGCCTACTAGATTAGCTCACGGTTTCACCCGCGTAAATGTCGGTTATATAAATTTTCATTCTTTTGGGAACAGTTATTTTTTCTGGGTGAAAGATATGCCCATGTCCTTTGCCGTACCCTGACAACATGTATGCGAAATTTCGTAATGATAGGTCGAATAGTTAGGCGTGAAAGGATAACAAACAAACAAACTCATATTCGCATTTATAATATTAGTAAGGATTAGTAAAGATGATCCTGCTGAATAAAGTAGCTTTATAATGCTAAAATAATTATTAAAATCGGTTAGTTAGTTTCAGAGTTTATCGATTACAGATAAGCGAGTATAGGCTAACTTCTGCTCGCGATTTCTCACGCGCATATCCCACGCGGATATGCATACCGACCGCGATAAAAATATTTCATATATGAATTTCAGGACATGTGTATGCGAAATATAATCTAAATATATTTAACGGTTGTCGGCAATTGAGTAATAAACATCACAATATTCATAATTTATAACATTAGTAAAACTAGCTTAGTCTACGTTTTCCTAAAAAGAAGCTGACAGTTAAGACACCTCACTTTATTTAAAAAGTGTTCTTCTCCCGTCTTCAAGCTATCTATTTCGATTCAGAGGTTTTATTGCGAATACTTAACAAACAGCCAGAGTTGCTTTCGCATTTATAACACTATCCGCTATCCACAATATTCATCGTGTTTTGTTAAAACGAAGCCTAGTAATTTCCCAGCTCTCAAGGCTTATCAGTTACGTGAAAAACAGACAATGGTACTTTTGTATTTATATAAGTAAACTTATGATTAGTACGGAGTCATGGATTCATAAAGTCAACTATTACGCAGTACGAACACGAAAACTGCTGGTATAAATTTACAACTTTTGCATTCACTCTCTTGCCGTGGGCAACTAAGGCTAGTTCAGTACTTACCAACTGTGTAGTTAAGCATCATTCGTAAGCCCAAAGCTGTGTAGACACTCCTAGACTATCACGAAACAAGCTACACGTATTAGAAACACTTTTAGAGGGCAGGACAGAGTTCAATGCAATATTAACTCGATCTGTGTTGGTACATATTGAGCTTCGAACAACAATGTATTGGATTTAAAGATCGCAATAGAACTAGCGCGCAGTTTCTCTGCACGGACTCGTGTTTTGTTCGTTTAAAGATCACATTGTGAGCGAAATAAAGTCTTTTCAACCAAAATGTAGCTTTAAGTACCAAAACAGATAGATTTAAAAGTAATTAATGTGAGTTCTGTGTAGTGATAAGACTATATCTGAGCCATGGTATCAAGTTCTATTTAATGCCAAAAAAGAACTTCACATCGGTTTAGCGACAAGTTAAAAGCTTAAAGTTAACAAAATGATCCGACTATATACTAATAGTGTTATGGAATATTGCTGTGGTAATCTCGCTACAGTGCCTAAAATGTAGTGATATCAATACCTGAACGGGACAAAAAATTATGTGATCATTGCTGTCTGAGACTGGGTGTTTTTTATATCCGTGGTTTCAAATCTTATAGAAGTATTTACGTATCACGCGTCTTAGATATTGTCATTAGAACGTACAATGACTTATATATACACAAAAGAAAGACAAAAAGAAATACATCAATCTCGATCCCAGTACACAAAAAGTAAGCTACAATATTGTACCTATATAATTTACCAAAATAAAACTATTTCCATATTACGACATAAAACAAGGTAGGAACGTAAAGTAAAATATTCAAGCATAGTTGTAAAACTATACGTCAGATATCGAATAAAATATATAGCCCAGATCTTCCAAGCGAGTCTTTTTACTACATTTACTAAGAAGAAACACTCCGATACTGTCTAAATCAATTCCAAGTTGACCTTACCGTTTATTTTCGTCTAAAGCTCTTTAACATTTAGATGTCGACTGTCAGCTCATACTTATGCAAATGTTTATTAATATTAACATTAACAAACAAGTCTGTCTAAACAGAAAAGAACATGACAGATGCGTATATATTATGTACTAAGTACACAGATTCAGAGGTAAATTAAATTTAACTCAAGCCGGAGCTTAAATAATAATCTTGTGGCGTGTGGCGATTATTCGTCACGGCTACCCTTAAAATTGCGTTAATTTTGTAATTCATAAGCATAATGTATTTAAGGGAAAACTGCCAGTAATAAAATCATTAACCAACTTCGTAGGGGACTGATATGGAGCCCTGCTAATGTATATGGATAAAGTTTTTAATTTTACACATCTAAGTATTATCACGCTTATATACTGGCAGGGGTAGACGGAGGTCTTTTATACTTCAATTCGCTAGCTATGGTTTTAAATTGTATCGTGGGTGTTCCTATAGCCATTTACTGGACACATTGTCATACTCGAGTAAATGGAAACTTGTTTAATAGAAAACATATCAACATTTGTCCAACCTAGGAATTGAACAGTCACAGCAGTCGCACTCAATAGGGTATCACCGATGCAGTGTAAATCTATTTATAAGCTTTAACGAAATTGTGTCTGTACATTTAATAAATATATTACATAAAAAAGTGTTTATATGTTAGTCTATGAATGAATGAATGAATGTTTATTTCATAAAATTAGGATACAGTACACAGCTTAAAGTATCTATAAACGATGGTTCTTAGAATGTTTGTTTGTCTGTTTAGTTAACACTCAAAAAGTACTTGGGGTTCAACTTTAAATCTGAGTCTATCTGATTAATTCAACACCAAACCAAAAATGTGATGCACAGCGTTTTCCCGTAATTGGCGCAATCAAAATCTAGTAATTACTATTCTAATTATAATTATTATTCATAAATTACATATTCATATATAAAATTGTACTTCAAAGATTTTAACTATATATAATTAATATATTTTACAAATGTATTGTGTAGAATTAAAGCTGCGTTGTTATGTAAACTGTGTCGAGACTAAAGAATAATTTTAGATAATATCATAGTACAATTTTATTTTAACCAGATTATTTAATCTAAAGCTAAGATAGTACTTTTTATTTAGTAGGTCTAGATTAATTAAATAGCTCCTGATAAAATGACTAACGTCTAGATTAAATACGAAATTTGTTTTAGTATTGCGTTGTTATTGATTACCACTGTAGCAATTTTGATAGACGGAATGGGAATTTGATAAGGCTTTATTGGCTAGTCAATAAAAGACACTCGAAGTTGTACATTACAGTTAGAAGAAGTATGTATTTAGCCTCTACAACATGTAATTTGCGTAGATATTTATTTGTCAAGTCTTAGAATACCAGACAATAATTGAAAATATATTGTGTCTGGTCACTGGCGTGCCCCTGCGGTTCAATACGTCAAAACTTAGGTAATAAGATATCATAGAGATTACACACAGAAAACTTAAACATTATAAAAATAAACTTGACACACTAATTAAGTTTGGTTGGTTCAAGGTAGCATTTCTTACTGCAGTGCACAGATAGCGCAGGCGGCCGCCTAGCCACTGCCACACTGCTTGTTGTGGGTTCGAATCCCAGTGTTTGGGTTTGCATATTTATGTGATTTACAAATAATTACACTGAGTTCAGTTTATGTACGTTAATTGCATTTTTGTAAAATATACCGCGACACAGGACTTGATCTCTAGTGCGAGTGATAAAAGTAAAAACTTCGTGTAGAGCACATGAGTGTACACGTGAGAACATAAGTACAGTGAATCAAAGTCTTGATCACACAAACAACGTTTTGTATTTACCTAATTCCCTTATGAATTTACCAAATTTAAAAAGTTTCACAGTACAACAATAATGTCGTGCATGCAACACGTGCCCGAAAATATTGTAACGCAATCACGTCCATAAACTACCTAAAACAAGGAAAAACCAGACATTTTATATGAGCAAAGCAAACGAAAAGAGCATGTGTCAACATTTAATGATATCATTGAAAACTGTTCAGGAGATTGTCGGGAACATATCGTCACGTAGAAAAGCTTGTGATGCAGTTCAATATGAAATTTCCAGATAATACGCCCTGACATTGACAAGGGTTGACTGGCGTTCATCCACCCATAAAAATAGCCCGCTGCAAGTTTATCAGTTATTTTAATATCAAACGTAAAACTACATTTTCCGAAGAGTTATAGATTTTACGGAGAACGAAATGCATTTATTTTTGCATTCGTAAAATGTGGCAATATTTGAGCTGAAATTCGATAAACAGGTTTTATCGACACCATCAATTGAACTCAATAATTATTAAGCATTTGAGAGTCCAGTAATGATTGACCTTTGTATTCATTATCGGTTCGAAGTTTAATGGAGCATAGCGGCCTCGATGGCGTAGTGGTTAGTGTAACCAACTGCCACGCCTGAGCTCGCGGGTTCGATTCCCGCGCAATCAAACATTTGTGTGCATGAACATGGATGTTTGTCTTGGTCTGGGTGTTTCTATGTATAATATCTATGTATTTACAAACAAAAAGTATATATATTACGTATGTTTATCCATTGTCTAGTATCCATAGTACAAGCTTTGCTTAGTTTGGGCTAGATGGTGTTGTGTGTATGTGGTAGAATAGAATATTATTATTATTGTTGTTGTTGTAGAATTAAGTCTATAGTAATACCACATTCAAGCTAAGCTGTGGGCGGTTCTATTCTAAGACATGTCTGAATCTATTTTGAAATGGCGAAGGCAAATTCGCTTTATAGTTTATATTTGTATAAATAATAAACTATGACGTCTCTTTATACTTAGCTTTTATTTTTTTGACGTATTTACCAAAAGAGTTTCTAATATGAAAACATTTGAAAAGTAGAAGCTTTGATGTACAAAATTTAACTTTAAATGTATTATTTATTTTTATTACAGGCTTACATCATCAGTATATTTGTCTTTAACTTTTTAGGCTTTAGCGGCTCGCTGGTGGCCAGGACACAACTTTTTCAATTATGTCTGGCATTCAAACAATTGTCAGTTTACCATAGCATTAACTTATAAGCAATAACAATAATAAAAATTTTTTAACATGCATCTTCTGAACTTTTAAAGGTAATAAGAGGACACGCTTTTTTGGAAGGAATAGATGTATCTCACTGTAGTTGTTAGATAGCTTAATTGTCAAAAGGACATAACAATAGTTCTTCATTTGCCAGTTTTTAGTACCTAGTTCTTAAAACTACATAGATGGCGCAATATGTTTGGTGGTTATCTCTCTATATGTTAACAAAGGTCTCCACTTTATTGAGAGCTCGATTTCTACACCGGTCACAGATTTATGTTAATCACAGATAGTCATTCTGTGTCTGAAAGTTTCCGGTATCGGTTGTTTTAATTTTAAAAACTCGCCCACCATATACGAATTATTCCTAGTCCGGCAGTTAGTATGAGAAATCATTTTTGTTTTAATTAAAAGGAAACTATCAACTTTTGATAAACGATTTTTCTAGCATAGACCATATTTCGATCACCCCGGGGCTAGAACTAATGAGTAGATAACTACGCGCTACACGTCTACATGTGTCGTGTTTATCCGCCTTTAGTTCAGCTTTTTCCTTAAGGATAAAAGTTAAGATTAGTTTAAGGATAAACTTGCTCAATACAGATGTGGGCGTAAAAGAAAATCATGGAGAGTATCAGCTGCAAGTTGTACGTAAGACTTACGTTGAAGTCGTAGAAGTTGACTTAGAAAGGATTACTGTTGTTCAAAATAGGCCACGGGACGATCACTACACCATCGAACTTTAACAAGTTTTATACAATGACAAAATGCGAAATTGCGTAACTCGTACTAAGTTTGGCAAAATCATTGTTTATCAAATATAGTACGGTCTAAAAAACGTCTAAATTCTAAATCTTAGGCTTAACAAGCTAATGTAATGTAAAGCGTTTCTTTTTGTCAATATATTCTCTTCCAATATCAGCTCTATTTATATACTGTTATTACCTCTCAGTATGAGGAGTGTAAGGCTATAGTCTACCAATCCGGACCAGCACGGATAGGCAGACTTCCCACATCTCCGAGAATAATAGGTAATGTTCGTAGATATATAAGAGTCACCACGACGTTTGCTATAACGTTAAACCATAAACTTCGCCATAGTTCGGACGCCGAAGTACAGACACAATGCTTTTATCAATTTGTCTCGATATGTTTAAGCTGACAGGTGTGTGACAATAAAATGTTATTTCTTTTAATTCGCGCATAACTTTAAAAAGTTGGAGATGCGATACCTGAAACAGATTATCTGTCTAGCTATCACTGCTCTTATTTTCTCATTTTCTTGTCAGACATTAATTATCTTACTGTGGACTGTTGCCAAGTGACGTCTAATTCGTTATAAATACATATATCAACCTGCAGAAAAAGTTCTTCTTGTGCAGCGAATTCTACAAATAATAATGATAAAACAGTTTTATATAAAATAACTTTTTTATTCCATTTATACAGTAGCCATCCCATCCCCATCATTTAGATAGTTGGCAGTCCACAACTGTGCGTTTCTCCATAAATTTTCTGCCTCGCACGACTAAACTGTGGAATGAACTGTCGCCTGCGATATTTCCGGACCAATACGACCTACAAACCTTCAAGAAAAGAGCGTACTCCTTTTTAAAAGGCCGGCAACGCATTTGTAACTCCTCTGGTGTTGCGGGTGTCCATGGGCGGCGGTAATCGCTTATCATCAGGCGATCCATCTGCTCATTTGCCTCCTATCTCATAAAAAAATATATATTTCTTATATTTCTGTTAGCTATAAGTATGAAATCATCCCTTACCTATCCCAAAAAGCCACATAATAGCTTTATTTCAATAGGCTTTTCTCTAATTATTGTTGATTGCAGTAATTTATATACCTTGGCAATCACAAGGTATAAAAATGACTACACTATATAAAGGTATACATAAACTACTGCACAGCAAAGGTATAGCTATTGGCATACATAAATCAGTTTCAAAGACAATAAGTGTTACATTCAATCGGCATATTACTTTACACCTAACTTTATACCTATCTAGTAGCCCGTGGTATCCCATTAAACAGAATCGACTTAAGAAAGAGAATGTTCCGAAAGCGTCATTGAACTATTAAACAATCACACGTGTAAGCTCAAAGCATTCATGTAATCGCAGCGTTCACCTGAAGCGAGCCGTGTCAAACAAGGTTCAAGGCGGTATTCCTGCATATTGGCTGCGTTGTTCGCTAGCAGACCTGTACCCTCGTCAACGTCACGCCTCATTGACCCCTTCCGACTATCAACTGTGAAGCAATTTATTTTATATGAATCTTCGAGCTCTTTTGATGCTGTCAAGAAGTGACCTTATTGGTGATACGTATGCACAACGCATTACCGTGTCACGTCAATCATATCGAGGATTCTTGGTAAACGTTTTGTATGTTAAATAATTTCGAATTCAATTGTATGATTGCTTTAAATCTCTTTACTTATTAATAATAGATTGCTCCTGAGCAGAATTGAAGATAAATAAATAAATAGCCATCAACATCACCAATAATTTGTTTCTCATAAAGAAAATACTTGTAATTAAGATAAACGCGCACTTGCACGCAACGCATAGAATAAATGCCGCAATACATCTTAGTGTACAAACTTATGCAACAGTACATTCTAATAATCGTATCAAATAACTGATTATACCGTGAGAAAATTTTCAGACATAACATTTGTTAATGTAAGCAGATATTACCATACGAATAAATCAGCTATCATAATTTCGAAATTAATTTTATATACCCTTCTCTTCTAATTAACCTTAATCGCAGCGAATACATTGTACGAGCTGGACGCGCACTACTGTTTAAAAATAGTACTAAAATCAAGACCTTTAGCCAATGTTAGTTCGCTTTGCACCAGCTGTCGGCACATAGCGAGACTGCTCGCGTCACTCACTGTCAATGTAGACGCAATTCCATTCCCCTTTCACTTTTACATCATTAATAAATCAAATGAATTATTTAAATAATTCGGTGCCAAAATGTATGTACAACTGCATACTAGTGATATAATATATTGGTTGTTACATACATATTATGTATGATAAAAGATCTGCCTGCACTTAAAGATGGTAATGAACGTTGGGTATATAATAAGATTTGCTAAAGATAATAAATCCAGTGGTAATGAGAATATTTAATACGCGTTGTGTGCGTAGAAGATTTACCGTAAAATGATATGTTAAACGAACGTGAACGTGGGACAGTCCAAAGAAGGAAAAATAAGGAAAGTCTTGCGATATTCTAAAGGGAGGTTAAATGGGGATAGAGAAAGTATATCGTGATAAGAGTGAACCAAGTAAGAAAAATTGCGAGAATCAGAATTGCCACATGCTATCCACAGCATGTGGCAATTTGTGGACGCGGCCCAAGCACCCAGAAAACGGGCATTTCTCTGTGTGATGTGTATGATATAATAAAATTCGCTATTTTAATGTTTATGACATACCATACTATATAAAGAAAGCCTTTCTTAATCCTATCGTCAATACTAAACAATGTTTACTATTGATTTATTTAAAAATATTTATAAGCGTAGTCATACACCCTCGTAGGAACTTTTAACGAACATTAATAAAGATCGTATTGAATACCAGCTAATTTATACAAGAGACTATCATTTTTCTATTACATACAATTCTTGCCAATGGCGTCTGTTCAACGCATACCAATTAGTATGACTATCGTAGAACAACTCGGTCGGTTATTAATTTGCCATCTCGTACCCTCCGCGGTCTACTAAACACGAAACACGCGCTCCCGAGGCACTAAAAAGGTGCGGGATCCACTTAGTAATATTGCAATCCTTGGAGATCTCCACTAACTGTACTAAACTCTAACTCCTTACTCACTATTATCATCCTAAACTAGCACTTACTTATTAAATTTTGCCTTTGAGTGAACTAAACGTAGTGTTGTTACGCTTCGAGTAACTGACAGAATGTAATTGAATAATACCAATTTTCTACAATCTACTCCTCACTAGCTTCAATTTTCACTTTAAGAGTACAAGAAATAAAAGTCTCGGTTATTTAAAGATGTGAAGTGGGATGAAATAGGTGGGAATGAAAACGGACAGCTTAGCGGAAAGTTTATCTTAAACGGTAAAAGGGATTAATGAATTTCAATTGTCCATTGGAAACTTTTGCGTTTAAACGTCTTGTTTATACTATTACGTTAGAGTAATTGTAGAATTTGTAATATAAATTACGTAATGTATTTTAAATCTTTGGCACTAGTGATAGTCTTCATGTGAAGTGAGACTTTACAAACATTTAAATATATTAGTCATAAGAAACAAACTAATTAGCGATGTCTAATCGATTAAGTCAGTAGAATCTTCAATCAAATCGACATATTCGAAACATTGAATTATTCGATTTCTTAATCAGTTGAATTGGATAGTTTATTTAATTATGTTTACTTAGTGCAAAATGGCATAGAAACACAAGAAGGAAAACTAAAAATATAAAACGTCGTTACTGTCAAATCTTTAATCGTGCTATTATCAAATTAAGTTTTAAGAACGAATTCTTCTTATTCCATTTATAAATAGAATATGTAGTACGAACGAATTGTTTAATATTCGAATGCAATACAATTTTTAAATGTAAATATTTCTTTTATTTTCGTTACACTTGTACATGTCTAATTCTATTACATAGATCACAGAAGACTTAGTGGTATGGAGCTAGGTAATTAGTGTGCATTTCTAAAACTAAACTCAAGTAAATTAAGCACAATAAATAACTGATATATGGACAAGAAGTAATGAGTTTGAGTACTATTCCGCTCATTCGCATGTGCGCATTTCATATGCATAGCATAAAAACCAAACGTTCTATGAAAATAGCCATAGTCATTAGCAAACACGCCTAAGCCATGGATTTGCGCATTTTGCATAATGTGAATGACCGAGGTTCGAACATAATTGATATTTAATTATTACAAAAGGTGACTATTGAACTAATCCAGCGGTAAACCGATAAGGTATTGGACTTGTGAGATAGTTGAGGGTTCAAAACCGAGTCGGTTCACGTCATGAATCGCCAAAGAATTTAAATAAAGTGGATTTGAATTTTTCCAATGACAACTTCTGCATGAAGAAGCCGTCCTGAGTTGCAGGAGACTTCAAACACTCAACCAAAAAACAAGGAATACCCAGACCCTGAACACCTATTTGTGTATTATATTATTTTTTGTCCTGTGTATCATTATACTTGGCGCATAACATCCGTATAGTTAGATTATAACTGTCATACGGGTAAACTGCCTGTTCCTTCAAAAATATTACTATTATTTAAATTACATATTTTATCATACATCATATGTAGACTTATGTACTTTATGTGCTACGGTACTAAGCAAGAAATAATTCCCTTTGAATGACTAATCAAAAGTTTAGTTTATCTTTGGCTATAAAACCTAAAGGACGTATACAGTACAAATGTATAATATCATGCCCTACATTAAGTTACGGATCGTTATGCCTTTTATAGCTTTTAATTTATAGCATTCAGACTAGTGCGCTAAAATTAGCACCAAGTAGTCTATTATAAATATCTAGGTTACAGAGGTCAAGCAGAGGTTAAGCGTATAAACGTGCATATGTAAACACTGCAGACATACTAGCAAGCGATATTCTCACTCTATTGAATGCTTATTGAAAAATAAGCTCTGCCACCAATGCGATATAGTAAAATTAAATAATATTTGCTCTGAATATAAACTGTTCCACTGCTGGGTAAGGGGCCTCTTCTCAGTGTGAGAATTGTTAGGCCTTAGATTACTACGCGGGCCCAATGCGGGCTGGCAGACTTCACATATCTTCGAGAACATTATGGAGAACTCACAAATATGTAGTCTTTCTTATGATGTTTTCCTTCATTATTTATTCATTTAAAATGCACAGAATATACCACGGGGAGTGCTCTGAAGAGTTATTCCACCTTATCCTACCCTCCCCTTTCCTATCCAGAACAACACGTCCTGGGCTCAGATGCCATCCTTACACAGTAGAGTCGACTAGAGCGCGTATCAACAAGTTTGGGTCCTCATACCTCTACCGAACGACCAAGACATGGAATTCTCTGCCAAGGCACATGTTTCCTTCTTCCTTCGATCTTGGGTCCTTCAAGCGGGGCGTGAAAAAGCACCTTCTCAGGCCGTCAAAGTAGAGACCTCAACATCGCCGCGGCTGAGGGCGGTGTGGAGGCCACTGCTCTTAGACCACACGTCTGCTTACCATCAGGTGGAGCGTGGTCATTTCGAGGAGCAAAATAAATAAAAAAAAGACATAATTTCGAGAAGTCATAGGTGCGTACCTTGGGATCGAACTTTAATCCTTTTTATTGAAATCTAACAGTCTCCCACTAGGCTATCACTGTACGACATATTTTTTAAAACCAAGTAGGCAAATAAATATGCAATCAGCCTATACAGTTATCGTAGCCTACGATCGCTTGCAATGCCAGGAGTATTAGTGGTACGTTGATGTGACGTGTCGCCTCTAGGGAGAAGGATTAAGTGAGTTTAGAAAAGTGGGAGATGTAGTTACATATACGGCTCTGATACTTACTGAACGCAGCACACACAACAGCTTCCTATACTTACATACATCACTTTTTATTATTAAAAAAAAAACTTTAACTTTAAATTTATTATTATTAAAAAAAAAAAAAAACTTTCCTACAAGTTGGTTGGTGGTATGACCCCGGTTTCGCTGGCTCGTTCGCAGCGTCATTCAATAATATAATTGGTGACTACTAACTCTTTTAGTCTTATAGAAATATTTTATTTGCATCGAATAAAGTATAAGAGCGCTCGTGGCTGGCGCATAAGTTTGTGTGCTATAATAGCTTTTGCCCAGTTAGGTAGTCTCCGTCAGGTTTGAGATTTATTACAATATTTTTTTCTGAGTCTGGGTGTAATTTATATCCGTTAATTATATGTTTGTAAAGACCCCATAATACAGGGTTTGGAAGGGACCATGACAATTTCCACAATAAGGATAGCGTATGCATAAACTATAAAAAAAATATCTGGTGGTAATTTACAACTGGGTTTTTGTTGTTATTCGGCATGTATCATTATATTTAAAATACATACACTCAAACTAGGACTCTTTTTCTTACTGAAAAATTTACACATGTTACCAGGTCATTGACCCAAATTATTATATTTTTGGTTAGTAAAACATATGTTATTGTAACTATACGAATTGCTCTCAAGCAAGAAAGAGAGACAATAATCATACACATTTAGTGTATGATTATTGTTTCTCTTTCTTACTGTGTAGTACAAAACAGTGGCAAGGCTTGATTAAATATTAAAGTAATGTACCTATGTAATAAATACAGTTCAAGTGTGAATTTGTTCGCAGGGTTCCGTAACATTAACTTGGAGTGTCTATGGCTGAAATTAAGTAAGTACCAATAAAAAGTGGCACTTTGTGAAATTCATCGACCGCAAAATTAATTGTGTAAATATGTATCTAGAAATAAGGCTGATTTTTCTGTATCAGATAAGAATCATTTAAAAAATATAGTAAATTCTCATCTGTATTATAAATAAAATGTACAACAAGCAAGTTTGAGTTTCTGAATGAAAAAAAAAACTTAAATTTTATACTACTTCTAAAGTAGACCCTAAATTTGTGGTTTACTTAAATAATTGAAACCTTTTATCGCATTTTCTTTGTGACAAAATAACGAGTACATATTTTCACCACGACTCTAGAGACAGACTTTAAAAATCTATGTTTAAATTTATTCTGTGAAGCACGTCTTACTTTGAGTTTCTTAATCTTAATATTCTATATGATTCTACAAAACACTGTTGCATACAAGTACTAAAACCTGTTTTACCGCTTGCTTTTTATTCTAAGAGTTAAATTTTGTATAATCTTTTTAGGGTTCCATACCATAAAACGGAGCTCTTATGGTGCGACTTTTGTGTGTCCTTTTATAGATAATAAACTCTCTTTAAAAAGTCTAGTTCTTTACTCCTATGGATTGGCTGGGTATGGGTTTAATAACTTATTATGTTCATCGAATTTTCTGTTTTCTCAACCAAGCATACATATAATAATATATATTAATTTACAATTTAAACGCCTTCTAGGTAACCAACGCTAAAAAGTCATTATTATTTTTCAATGAACCCTGTATATAGCTATGTACCAACCCATTTTCATCCAAATCTGTTTAGCATTAATAGCATAATTGAGTAACAATCGTCCAAATCTTGTAATAAATTTCCACATTTATAATATTAGTATGATAAATTCGTCTCTCTTATTTACTAATTTATATTTTATATACTATAAGACACTATGTTCCTGATACTTTAAAGATTTAATCCATAGCTAAAATTTACTCCATAAGTAATGTATGTCAAAATAGTTATATCCAAGTTTAGAGGGTAGTACCGGTTCCACCCCGCTCAAACCCTACTTGTACCCATTTGTGTGTTTTTATAGATATAGACTGACGAAAAAAATAAAAACCTCGCTTTGTTGCGAAAAATGTTCCAAGGCTCTTGTTACTATGTAAAGAAGTAATAGCACCAGTAAAGTAGAATTCCACTCTGTACTACATAATATAGGAACAAAACTCATAAAATAACATTTTAGGGCGAATTCAAATGAAATGAAATGAAAATTTATTGTTTGTCACAGGTGGTAAGATTTAGCATGTTTCACTGCAACATACCCATAGGGTGTACAATAATAAAAACGTTAATTACTTGATAATTTAGTTATATGCACATTCAATAATAGTCTATCAATATTCTTTACATGTCAGATAACATAGAAAATTAAATTAAATATATTATTAATAAACAAAAGCAATAAATGTCATTACGCATATAATCATTAAGAAATAAATAAAATCAATTATAATTATATGAAACCAAACCATATCAAAGCCAAATGTATCAAGTTAAAGACCCTTTGAGCCATCATAAAGCCGTATGCAATCGTTAGTACAGTCAAAAATGCATATAATATAACTTTTATGACTGTGTGACGTAATAAAATCATTGCTATTGCCGTTATCGTCGCCCAAACGAAGATTGTTTTAGTTGGAACTATGCCATAACGACGTAAGGAAGTACAAAGTATAAATACATTTTGCATGCCACTTAACAGTCGGTATAATATATCATAGCTCGAGACAGTCCAGAGTTATGCCCTGTGTGCAATTGTTTCGCAAAAGAATACGCCTGTGACGACTATATTTTCGAAATTTAAATGTGTAAGATTCTAGTATTTAAACCGTTCTTTGTTTATTCCGCTTTTTGTTTGACTTATTGCCTTAACTTATATTTTAAAAAGACAAAGAAATATTATAATTTATTCCTCTACACCTATGATGTAGTGTAAGAAGTCTTTTTAAATAGTATTTAGGGTTAAACTACGCTGTTTTAATGCTACACTGGTAAAATATTTTCGTGATACGAAACAGCGTATTCTTAGAGGGTTAAAAGCAGAGGTTAGTTTCATAGACATTTCAACAGCTATGTTTGATGTCCTACATGATAAAAGCGATCCTATCCCGGCCGTCTCCCGGGCACTTGCCCAGACTTCGTGTAGCTACTAAGAATTCTCTAACAAAAAATTACAATATGACATTAACCGATCCTGGATTCAATCTTGAGACGTCAAGATCGAACGCAATCTTAAGCCAATATACCGAGGCAGCAGTAATACACAACAATTTCTCCATATACGTTATTTAACACGTTCCCTGTCCGATGAACCACATATGGTACATAACAATTGATTTTCTATTGTGTCTACCACGGGACTGTGAATGGGTTAAATGACCATTAGTCCGTTGCGATATCAAAATCACCATAAGTGCATTCATCACTGAATTCAGTAAAAGAGTGTTCTAGCAAAATATTGACAAAACATTTTACTTAAGATCACAATCGATCGCTCATCTTAATGAGCAAACGGTGGAGTGTTGACATATTAACAAAACGATAATATCAGTGTGTGTGAGACACAATAAACTGAGGGAATAAAGTGGCGCCGGCGTCACGGCGCTACGTGATTACTGCACCCTCTCGATGCGCCGGATTGTGCAAACGTGCACACCATTAACAAAGCTTTGTAAAACTTTAAGAAAAGACAATCTTTTCATAAAGAAATGTGTTCTTTGTTCTCCTTTAGCACGAATTTGGTTAAAATAGCAGCGGTTTATAAGATTTTAAATGTTTTGCTACGGGGTTTTCTAGTTTTAAATAGTTTGTTTAGAAGCACAACGTTTACATCACATTAAATATGAACCACTGCATCATTGTCCTCTAAATTGAACCCAATCAATTAATTTAATAGCCGAGGTTAATATACAAGGTTGAATTATATATTTCTTTTTAAATACTAATTTGGCAAAACAGGCTTACCTGATAGCAAACGTTTACTATAGCTTATGGGCATATTATACAGCAGGGATATTACTTTTGCCACAAAATATTTTATTTTAATATGACCCTCTAAATAAGGTGTCGCTGTGCTGCCAATGCGCGGAGCAGAGGTCACTGGGTTCCATATTGACAGCAAAGTGTTTAAGGAGCCTGTCAGCTCTTTTCACACCAGAAACACAGGGTTTATTTGTCTACACAATTTAAATTGTGGGGACAAGTCTTCAGTCGAGTTGCTCCAATTGAGTGAAATCTAAAATTTAAGTTAAAATGCCGATTGGCGTTGTCTATGTCATTATTTTACTTATTTTACCTTCTTATCAGGAATCGTTTAGAAAACAAAGTTATTTTATCGCTGGTTACACTAAATTCTATCACTCAGTATTGTTTGTCTTAATATGTATATAGTATTATATAGCCTATACCTATGTATTTATTTATTTATTTAGGGATAACAAACAGCAGCGTATTAAACATTACTATGATAGTACTTAGTAACTAAATGTACAAAATACGCCACCCACGGCATTATCCACAGATTACCATTGAGAAATGTTGTCTACTAATAAAGGCAGCTTACATAGATAATACACTAATACCGGGCAAACAGCTTAGACGCTTATGCTATACAATATTAATGCTAAACAGCGAACAAAATAATAATAATAACGGAGAAAAAAAATGTTTAGAAGTTGTGTTTATCAGAGATCTATGGACAAGGACAATAATTATCCAATACATTAATAATTCCATTTCTGAACATGGCTTTGGTAAGAAACATAATATCAACAGAGCCAAAATGTTTGTTACTAGAATCCACTAAACGGTGAAGTGGAGAACGGACACCAGAATTGCTATGGCAGAAACTGGTTGCAAACAGATGTCTTGTACGTACTTCACGACCATGTACCGTACGTGGAACCAGGTAGCTTAAACTATTGACAAGGTCAGGACAGTCAATTTTATTACGACATAAGTTGAACAGAGTCATCATATCCAGTAGTATTCGTCTAGATTGTAGGGACATGAGATTGTAGGATTTAAGTAAGAATGAGTAAGACGCTTTTTTCGGAAGCATCTGTAATGAACAGCACGCAGTATATAAGGTGAAACGATATAAAAAAATATTCAGTCACATTAGGGATTATATAAATTAAAATTATAGATATGTTTTTAGGACCCATGTAGCAGAGAGGGTGACAATCATTTTACTTGTTCCGTGCACATTTTAAAACTGTGTGCTGCTACTAAAATATCCATAACCACAAAGCCTAATAAAACTTTAGCGGATACAAAAATCGAACATAGAGCCCACACAAACTTAAGCACAAATTTATGCTTCAGCTAGAACAATTTAGTGATAACATTATGTAATATAAACCTGTACAAATCGCCTTCAGCTTTCCGCTCGCTAGAAACACACATAAGTGTGTAGGTATTATTACCCGGAACTAACACGACTTTGTTCTAACCGGAGTACATTGTGGTCAAACATAAATGAAACCACAACATGAACATCGCATTGCTACATCCTGAATATGCAACAACTATTTTGTATTCATATCAAAGTTTCAACTACTTTCGTCAACCACTTTATATTTTGAAGAAAACAAATGCAACTTTCGTAATGGCGGTGTTCACGCTTTCGTATCTTCGCTTGACTATCATATTTTTCAATTATTGAAGTTCAGAATTCTTCCTTGTTTCAGCTGCGGCCTGTGATTTACCTCGCACTGTGAATTAGCTAAGCTTGACTCCATGTGTGTTGAACACATTTCCATTTATTTGATGACAATGATGGCTTGCCATGAGAAGTATCGCTTTCTTACAGTAAACTAGGGTTAAGGTAGTAATAACGTTTATATATTTCGCTCGGTGAGCAAGAGTTCCGGAGAATGAGAATCAGGTTCCACTGCCATTCGTTTCTGTTCATATCATAATTAATTCCTTTTGCTTTTGGTTTTTCAACTTGCGCCCAGGGATAGCAAGCGATCTAAGGTACAGTAACCATTTACCACCCTATTGTGGTAAGCAGTCACCAAGCTTTAAGACCGTATGCTAATATACAACCTTTGTTGTATAAAAAATTGATAAATTTTGTTTCTTAACATACCTATACAAAGCGGGTGAAATTGAAATTTGTAGGTGTAATTCGATAGACGGTGGGAATCATTATCATGGTCTGTAGTGGTAATTAATACCTTTTTCTTCAAGTTTGGAAGATCTGTACAGGTAAAACGTTGCTTATTTTATGCTCCATTTCCACAGTTAACTTCATTATAAAACCATTTTATTTCGTTGACTTTTTCGACGTGCAAATAGTTAGGATCATAACCTCCACATATTTAGTGCATTGTCTTCACCGCTGGTGTCTTACCTATCACTTATATGTTGCGCTATTCACTTATATTTTTTGCATATGCAGCAGCAGTAGTGACGTCACACAGCACCATTACCAATGGCATGATGTCCTATCGATATTAATTAAATGAAATTCATTTAATTAGGACGACGATCATGTCATTAGCCCGCTGTCATAAGACATTATTATGACATTATTTTGCAAATAGTTGCCTCTGTTGTCTCTTATACTAATCATTGTGATGTACCTATATGACGTTCATACGCGCTATGATATTATCGAGAATTGTCGAGTTATAACACCTTCTTAACTGTGATTATTTTTTTCCTTAGGACGAGAATTTTTCAAGCTTCGTTTGAAAGACTAAAGTATTACTTTATTCCTAAATCGGCGATAACATCAAGCATTATAAGCGCTGACTTTTAAACAATTAAAATACAATTCTATTGTGGTATATACCTACACGGATAATTACATATAGGTAAGAAGTACGTCTTAACAGTGAAGGAAAACATCGTGAGGAAACTTGCATACCTGAGAGTTCTCCAAAAGTTGCCAGCGTAGACTCTTAACCTTTTATATTAAGAGAAAGCCTTAGTCCAGCGGGACAGTTAATTTGGACGTGACAAAGGTACCGATTCTGTTGCTACAAAATAAACTAATTTTGATGTTACTTGCATCTCTTTCTAATACCAGCTATAAAAGAAGGTTAGAAGATATGTAGTGTATTCGAATTAGTTCATTTACTTATCGTAAATCTAGTAGCTATCTTCATTGTAGCCTTTTTATGATGATTAAAAGTAATTATAGACCAAAAGAAGAAAATTCGGCCTTAGTTTTTATAAGAAAGGGTAAGTATAAAATTATTTTAACTGGACAAATAAAACGACTGACGTCATCAGCACTTTTATTTTATTTTTATTTTTTACAGATTGTTTTAGTAAATTTTGAAATAACCACGCCCTTATTGACTATTATATGAGCTTATTTACGCTCTAAATTAGTTAAAATTGCCACCACGGGCGTGCCAAAACAGGCAGGACAATAATAAACTCTTCAGTAGTTTTCCTGCACTAGGAATGTATCCTGTGTCACCGGGGACTTTACAAATGTTCTAACTTCAGACACAAAGAACTCCCAGACTCGAAACAAGTAGTAGTGTATCACACAGCGGAGTGACGACTTCTTAAGACACTGTGCCATCTTTGAAGTCTTCCCAGTAAACAAATATTAGAATAAAATGTAAATATTAGATATTTTGAGAATTTAACTCATTACAATTAGCCGGCGGTGATGCTTAGCGCAATGGTGTCCAAAGAAAAGACCGCAACGTAGTCCGAAATGTATCTCTTAGTCTCTATGAATTCCTACTAAAACTGGAATAAGTTAAACGGTAAAATGAACTCGGCAATAGAAAATGTTGTATTAAATTATAACGATAAGGTAAACGTTGGATCGTGAAATCAGATTACATATCAGAAATCACGATTTAATTAGTTGACACCTTGAAACTAATTGAAGCGATATATCATTAATTACTAACTGCCTCGGTGTAGCAGAAGTACTGGATGCGATTTCTGTGCATGAAAGCTGCTTAAGGAATTCTAAGTAGTAGCACGGAACGGAATCTCTTACTGTGGGCTGGTAGGCTGGCGGGGTTACGTGGGATCTAAAATCATCGCTGACAAAATGTTATAATGCAACTTTGTCTACCCGCCTCGGCCTAAAATTATGAATGTATATATAACTAGCTGTTACCTGCGACTTCGTCCGCGTAGATTTTAACTAAAAGTATTTGTCTCCGCAGAACCCTATTTATTTTCTAAAATCAAAGTAGCCTAAGTTACTCCTTATAACTTCCGCTATCTGCCAGTGAAAGTTCCGTCAAAATCGGTTCAGCCGTTTCGGAGATTAGCCGGAACAAACAGACAGACAGACAGACAAAAATTTTAAAAATAGATTTTTTCATATAGGTACCTTATATACTTTCATATGCATTAAATAAAAAGTTGTTATTTTGACATTACAAACAAACACTTCAATTTTATTTATTTGTATAGATGTATAGATTAAAAACCAATGACGTGTTTCTGCTATAAAACATACAGACCTAAAGTGTACCCTCAATAGGACTTTTGAAGATGTGTGAAGTAGTTAAACACACAATCAAGATGATGGACGATGCTTTCTTCTTATTTTTCTTAGAGATACTACACTTGTGTTTAGCACTGAAACGAGAATATAAAACTGGTTAGATTGAAAAGATGTACTTAAAAAAGTAATCTATATCTATACCGTCTTTAATACAAAAAGAAATTCGATTAGTTTGAAAATAACTTCGTAAATAGATATAAAATGTACTATAACTATTAAGTAATGTATTTTTAGAATGTTCTTCCTTTTGTATTTATTTGTGGTAATGTTAAGTGTCCATGTGGGCGCTCATAAACTTTTCCGAGAAAAATCAAATAACGAAAGCACGGTAAGAGGTTACCCTGGAAATATGAGCCGTTCGCAAATAAAGAAGAAACACGTTTATTGCCCATTGTTTCAGATCCTATTGAATTGTAATTATTGGAAAATGTTATTGAATGTTAGGGCGCCTTCAAATTTGCCGCGTGGCGACATCGCGCCTGCAACGCTGCCGCCACTAGTATATCGATGAACTAATGCGCGGCAGTAGCGCGGGCGCAGCGCTCCAGTGGCGCGTTTTTATTTATATGGATTTACAAAGCAGCGTGGCCGCACCACTGCAGCCGCTCTGTACATTGCGGCAAATTTGAAGGTGCCCTTAATACGCTGATAGGAGTAAAAAATGAAGTAGTCATACTTTTAAAATGAAATAGACCAGACAACATTGAAATCAACTACATAAAATGTATTGCTTTAATCACTTTTATACTTTCTGTTGGTATGATTTATATAACGGAAAATGGGAAAAACGCGATCATAAATATTTCCATATTTTTTGCAATGTTGACATTTTATATTAATTATAATATTGGAACAAGCTGGTTGATGTAGTGGCATAAGTTTGTGTGCAATCGTGAGGCTTGGGATTCGCATCTATTGCGATGAAATTGTTTTTCTGTTAGGAAATTTGCAGCAGCAGTAAGGCGCCGGTAATGCACCCGGTTGAGGCTAACAGGCTACATTAAGTTGCACTAAAATGAATGCGAAATAAGGGTGTAATATACCTACCTAGGACATACCTACTATACTATTTTTTTAAATATTTGGTTCAAGTTTATTTTATACTATCACTACATATCGGCCTCGATGGCGTAGTGGTTAGTGTAACCAACTGCCACGCCTGCGGTCGCGGGTTCGATTCCCGCACAAGTTAGTGTGCATAAACATGGATGTTTGTCTTCGCCTGGGTGTTTCTATGTATAATATGTAAGTATTTACAAAAAAATAAAGTATATATGTATGTTTATCCATTGTCTAGTACCCATAGTAGATACAAGCTCTGCTTAGTTTGGGCTAGATGGTGTTGTGTATGTGATAAAATATTATTATTATATTATAAAACAGAATCCTCCGTCGCGTCCGTCTGACTGTTCGCAATAAACTTAAAATCTACTGAACGAATTTTCTTGCGGTTATCACCAATAGACAGAGTGATTCACGTCCTCGTGAATCACAAACGCGGCGGAGGACTTTGTTTTATAAAATGTAGTTTTATAAAATGTAGTTTTATAAAATGTAGTTTTATAAAATGTAGCTTCGCACGGGTTGTAAAAAATCTTAACAAGTTATATACCTAAATCTTCCTAGATTTAGGTATATAACTTGTTAAGATTTTTTACTACCCGTGCGAAGCTACATTTTATAAAACTACATTTTATAAAACTACATTTTATAAAACAAAGTCCTCCGCCGCGTTTATTTGTCTGTTCGCGATAAATTCAAAACTACTGAACGGATTTTCTTGCGGTTTTCACCAATAGACAGAGGGATTCATTAGGAAGGTTTAAATGTATAATTAGTTAAGGTTTTGTACTACGGGTGCAAAGCTAAGGCGTCGCTAGTACTAGAATAAAATAAAGAAGTAATATTATGGAATGGATATATGACAGAGATACACTATACATAGTTTATGCCATTTTTATGTTGTTCTTATCGGTTATGACGTTTTGTAGTCTAGAGACAAAGTAAACATTTTAACTTTATTATTAAATTACGTGCTTTTTCGTTAGAACATTCTTTTAACAGGAGAGCATAATCTTTATTTATCAAGGGAATTCAAAACAATATAGCAAGAGACACCTGAAGGTCAATTCCTCTAAAAAAACGCCCAAACTAGAGTTCCGATCTTATCTCAATGTCTTAAGTATTAAATTTCAAAGATACACACTGAGTGAATAGTAATACGGAAGTCTAAACTCGATACTATTTTCTTTTTATTCGGACTAGTAGTATGTGTGGACACAGTCAGCAGTTTAAATATCATTAAATTATTTAACTGATTGTAATATGTATATACATATACATATATGGCTGTACACATGCCTGCATAGATGGCGTATTATTTAACTGATTGTAATATGTATATACATATACAGGGTGTGTCGTAAATAGTGGTCCAGAGTAAAGGAGTCGATACACTGTATTCTTATGTATCACATACCGAAATTTTAACCATTTTTTTTATGCCCCTAAAGTCATATGATTTGCTGAAGATGAGTATTGAAATTGGAAACAGATTAATTTCTTTAAGTACCTTTGACTTTAAAACATAAAAAAGGGTTTGGATATGATAGTACACATATTCAAGAGTAATAATAAAAAAACAGAATTAAAAAATATTGATATTTGTTGAAATGAAAGCCAAATTCGTGAAGCAAGGTGCAGAAATTTTAAAAAAGAACTTTTATTTTTTGTTAGGAGACCCTTAACTGAAAATGCTTAAAATTCGGTATGCGATACATAAGAATACAGTGTATCGACTCCTTTACTCTGGACCACTATTTACGACACACCCTGTATATGACTGTACACATGCCTGCATCTATGCAGGATATCATAAAATAATACGCCATCTATGGCGTATTATTTTAAGCGGTCGCATAGACATAGCCACTGCGCCTAGTGTTGCTTGCCCAGACGAGTGTTCTTTTGGGTTCAATCCCGTGTGATAAAATTAGTGTGATCTGCCAATAGTTGCGCCAAGTCCCAGATTCAGTGACGATTGTGTAGTCCCTTTTAGGTTTATCTCATCTTATCTTATCTTATGTGGAGGCCAGTCAGTGCAGACCGGCGACACTTCGACCCAGTGGGATCTTTTGTGTCGACACTCTCCCAATAACGACTGTCCATAGATTTTCATGGCAGCCGGGACCAACGGCTTAACGTGCTCTCCGAGGCACGGAGCAGCCGATAATTGTCAATCAATACGCACATAATTTCGAAAAGTCATATAACTTTCCGAAAGAACAGGATTTAATACTAATGCGAAAATTGTTTAAAAAAAAAAAATTGTATCGGTATATCGTTGTCGTCTTGACCCATAATTTTTCTTTCTTTAGATGGTTCGTTCGTAGTCGTAGATTAGTCTCGTACGTACATCTGTCTAAAATTTTATCAGAATTTGTATCGCTAATTCATATGTATAATATCTATATTCATAATATTTACCATCAAACAAGTTACTTTCAAATGCGAATAACCGACGCGATTGGAAGTCCCCTGACTGCCGTCGAAAGAAAATTGTTCGCAAAAAAATATTGTTCTTGTAAGAATGTAACATTTTATACAAATTACATCGATTTGGGCGCACTGCGGGTACATCACAATGACCCCTAACTCACAGACTTCAGCGAACTCTTTAACTATTGTACAGTGAAGAAACAGTAGTTATACTAAGTTAACATTTAAATAATCATCTTATTCAGACTTTCCAGTAGTTTATAAGTATTTTTTTTTAAATAAATTATTATGAAAGATATCTTCTTCTTAGCGTATCTTTGGCAAACACTTTTAAATTATATATTTGCCGCACAGAAAGCAGCTACGCTAGCTGTGTTGTCGGAGGCAGCCATCAGATCCTCCAGCGTGCAAGTTGTCGGGCATTTCAAGATGAAAGATATTATAAGTGATTAGAACAACATCATTATAATCATATCAGCGGTATAAATATTAAAACTAAAAATAAGTTTCTTAAAAGATAGCTGTGGTGCTAGGGGGGATGTGGCGCACAGTTTGATACCGACACGCTATCTCTTTTTCGCATACGCAATAATAATGCTACAAGTGCTGGTGGTACGATACTTTGTATATTAAAAAAAAGGAGAATATAATTTTATTTATAGAACATCCTTTGCTTTTAAACTCACCGTCACTCAAAAGGTTAAATGAAGGTGAGTTTAAATAGCATGGTAAGGACCACGCTATGTTCATTTGATGTACAATAAGGTTGTCTTAAACTCTCTTTATCTATAGCTGCTTCACATAAAAGAATTTTTCCCGTTTTTGTAACATTTTTCATTGCTGCTCCGCTCCTATTAGTCATAGCGTGATGATATATAGCCTTTAACTTTTTTTGTTAAATAGACTATCCAACACTAAAAGAATTTTTCAATTCGAACCAGTAGTTCCTGAGATTAGCGCGTTCAACCAAACAATAAAACAAACTCTTCAGGTTAATAATATTAGTATAGATTATATAATAGATTAATTGGACTATTAAATTGAAGTGCAGAAGTTTTAATGGCAATTCAGTTTCGCGTAGTTATCGGACTATAATAATATAAAATAATGGCAAGTTATATTACTGTTTTTCTTTAGGTCAACTACATCTTCTATTAAAATAGGGACAAAATAAGAGGCTATTGGAAAGCACAGCTTCTTAAGCATTTTATGTAAACATATGCCTTGATAATTACTTAATACACTCTCTGACGCCAAAGAATGTTTGAAGAATGTAACCAAAAACCAGCATCCTTGTGATGTTTCCACATTTTATAAGATTAGGTACCGTAGGTACAAACCGGAAAGTTCTTATTTCTACTTATACATAACAGCTGCCTGTAATAAAAATACCCATATAATATTGATATATCTATTCTTAGTTTCGAATGAAGCCTTAGTTTTAGAATAATATGTTAATTCTAAAACTAAGGCTTTATTCAGATCTAAGTTTGTTACCTTCTGTATCGAAGATCTAGGAAGTAGAAAACTAAATAAAAATCCGAAAGGTATCGTGCAGGAATAACGCCAATTGTTCTAAATAAAAATCAGAACAGCTCATTGCACACGCACTTAAACCAGTATTACATATATAATTACATTTATAAATAGTCATATAATCTAGGCACGAAACATATAAGTTAATCAAAATAGTTTTTAGTGTACGCAATTTATTAGGCTTTTCTGTTTTCGTTATATTTGGGTAATATATCGTGGATTTTATTATACCTGTCTGCGGAACGGTCACGTAAACTGGCGACGGCAACAACATATTAGTATTAATGCTGAAAGTGTGGACTCCTAATGTTTGCTATTTATTTTTTCAATACTTACAATAGCGGAAATTACTAGCTGACAGCCACTTTTTGTTTTCTATTACTTGTTTTGTTTCCTTAGCGATTCAAGACATTAGTTGACATTAACATGAAAGTAAAATATGTGAAAACAATAAGAAACAATATGTGTAGTTATGTAAATATTAGAAAACGTCGTAATACGGATGCTGGTGTTTGGGTCAATAGTACTTGACAAACAAATATTTCAATAAGTCTTTTAACGAAGTAAGACTGGCCAGTGAGACACACCTAGAATGTATTGAATTCGATAGATTTGGTCTTAATATTTACAAGTATCTTTCACTTTTGGAATTTTATAACAGTCGCTACGCGTAAAAGCTGTCTATTTTCATTGGTAAGTAGATTTCATAATTGTTAGCAGCTACACATAAATCTTTAGTTGTAAGGTTTCGTCTACATTTGGAAGCTGGGGGGAGTAATAAGGTCGCGTAGTAATGTATTTATTACCGTTATCAGATAGATCTAGTAATATCGGTGAAGTAGATCGCAAGAAGAACTATGTCATATTTATACATACTAGCGGTCGCCTAGTGCTCGAAATTCGACCAAAGTTTGCCTGTAGGATATTGCTGATATACGTCATTATATATTGATATATGTAACCATAGTTACGCACTTCGACTGCGTGTGTCAAATGCATGGTTGTGTGCGTGTAGTGTTTATTCATTAATTTAATGTATTTCTAATTCATATTTTATATAAATATTAGGATTCGTCCCTTCTTCTCCATATAAACTTTAATTGTGCCAAATTTTATACTCCTCCGTCCGCGTAATTTTCGTAAAAAGGGGTACAAAGTTTTTGCATCTCGTATTGATATAGAGATTTATAATACAAAATTCAATATCAGTTTATTACGTTTTTGCGGTTCATTGCCTGACCCGGTTTTGACAAACCTTGGTATGCCAATTATTTTTACTTTGGGAAAAGATACAGGCTATTTAAACAGTGATAAAACTAATTCATCCTATTTCAATTGAAAGTAGTATAAAATCTTTTTTCTCGTTCGTTCTCGTTAATGGTAATTATCATGACTCTTGCGTAAAAGCATGTTAAGCGTATAAACAGCTCTAGTCTACTCTCAGATATATTGTAAACTTCTTGGATATACATCGACTATCACAGCTGATGTTCACTTGACAAGCACGAATGGCGCCTTAGCGTATTTCCGGAACACTGAGGGGTCTCGATAAATGCAAATAGCGGTTACTCTGGAATATGAAATTATTATTATAACACAGCAATTTTATCTAAAATAAACAGACGAAGTTTTCTTATGCACTGTTTGTTTTTACTAAATTCGTTTTAATAAACCAGGAACTAATTTAGAGTTCTAGCCATAGTGTGCAAATCTATTCCAACCAATTATGTATATGGATCACAATCACATCAATGAATAAAATATTGATAAATGAAATCAGTAATTATGTTTATTGCAGGTATGAGGTATGAGATATGAGGTATCCCTCAAGTGTAGAGATAATTTAATTCAAATGTATTTATATATTTCTCTTCTAATTATAGGAAAACTTAACTTCCGAGTGTAACCCAATAAAAAACACAATCGTCGTTTATATGTGCAACCCACTAAAAACTTAATTTTTAATTCCAGTATTTTCATTGTCTACCAACAATCAATATATTGTTCGCACTTCACCTTCTGCTTATCGCTGTTGAGTGTCGGCATGTACCTATCTGACTGCACGTGAGGTGCATACTTATAACGTTCGTGCTCGTTTGAATTTCTTCACCGTTTCAACCTCTATTAATAGCTCTTTGTCGAACATTACATACAAAGACTACCTACTACTACACCAGATTAAAATCAGGCTTGCCAACGCAGGCTTTTGACGCTTAAATAATGTGTGTGGGATTGTAAGGGACCGACAAAATCAGCGCGACTTTGGGACTTTTGCTGTTGGTATATTTTATTTTTAAGATATGGATTTCTTATTTATTCAGATTATTGAGACATAGTTATACTTGTATAAAATATATAAATCTGTTTAAATTTAAGATTTATATTTTGTTATTTTTCTTAATACAGTCGACTTCCATATTGTATTCAGTAAATTACTTTAATTTTCATCAAAAATCTACACAAAAAATACACATACACAGGAAAATTATAATACATTTTTGTCATATACGGGAAACAAATCCATAATACTCTGCGCATTGGTAATAGGGAGGTAAATATCCCGACCACTGCACCATCTGCGCTGTAAAATTCATATTTGGTGGTTACATTTTCGAAGTCAGAGTTGGCAACCCTATATTAAATTTGTATTCAGTGTCGAAGAGTAGGCACTTGCGTGGCGTGTGTGAAACTTATAATTGGGTTAATTAATTAATATAAAACACGCGAAAAGTACGTGACCGCTCGCGAGGGTACGCTTTTACTAATAGTAATATCTACATTACTTACAAGACTGCGAATGCTGAAATATTACACTTGTTAGTTTGCCTCCTCGGTGCCGCGGCTTAATTTTGAGCTTACGTTTATGTTTACAAATGATAGTTAGATCCTAGTTTTGATTCGGATCTGAATTCGGTAATTTGTAATTGAGTTCTGTATGTTAGAAGACTATCGCCAGCAGCACAGCGTCGAGAAATATGCCCGACAGAAAGAGCTATAAACATATATTAGGAAATGTGGGTGTATTCATAATACACTTCTACCACCTCCTCCGGGAACATACGGCTCACGCTCGTGCTATGTTGCTTTATAGGAATAATTGAATTAATTTATATTATTATTTTAGAAGACAACTCGCACTTGGAGTGCCTCCTCTGTCGCGGGGATTTAACAAACATTCAAACAACGGACACAATGAGCATCCCGACTCCGAACAACCATTTCTGGATCAGACAAATGTTCGTCCGGTGTGGAATTCGAACCCATATTTTCTGTGGTACGCTTCACCACAATTTATTTTTAATTACTGTACCTTAGTTCTGACAAACAATAAGCCCTTATATCTTTGAATATTTTTGTAGATTTAATTTCTGTATTAATATATTACATTGTCTTCTGTAGAAATAATACTAGTATGTAGCCAAAATGCAGACACTTTCATGATAACACCTCTTCAGTATTTACCTACTTATTGAAATAACTTCAATATGATTGATTTCTTTTATATATGCTTATTGATATTTCTAATATTAGAAATCTACAAGTTAGATTTTATTATTAGGTGTGCAGGTGTGTGTGTGCAAGTTGTGCAGCATTTCATATGTATACACAGATATATAGTACCCAAATTATATAATTATGTTTTGATGTCTCGCATAAACTGAAGCAAACCTATTGCCATCTACCGAGCACAGTTTTAGGCTTCGTTCCTGACCTGATCTAGTGCCACGATGCAGTCTCATACAATAAATTAATAATGTATTTATTGTGTTGTATACAGAGTACGGTGCATCTCGAGTCGCCAAACACTCTTGCTTTGCAACTGAAAATATGAATAACCTTTCCTGCAATTCCCTCTGCATTGGTAAGGCTTCTATTGCTAAGAATACGATAATACCCATGGCGGTACTGCTTGCGATAAGGTGAGCCGCTGCTAGCTCGTTTGGCATCTACAGCAATAAAAATTAAATATTACTACGGAGTAAAACATATAGCATAGTAAAAACTAAAGAAAATGTAAACAAAATGTATAGGTTGGGCAAAGGCACTTTATTAGGGCAAGGCTTATGTTTAACTTATTACCAGATATAGTAAAATATAACAGTCAAAAATAGTAAATGATCACCAAAAATAGTAAATAATCACCAAAATTAAAACCGCATTTTAATACCCAAAGTATTAATTGCACAGCAAAGAGATCAAAATAAGTCGACGGAACCCTGCTTGGCGGGGCTCCTATTTTTGGGTGGGTATAGGAAGGAACATAACATAACCTAACCCTTCCGAGATGGAATACAGTGATTTGAGGCGTATAGGTGCTCGTTATGATATATTTTAGTAAGCATATTTTGGTGTGCAATTACTACATATTTTTGGTAGTCATTATATTTAATCCCCTTTAATTGTAAGCATCATACCAATATGATAAATGACAAATTGATTCTTTACATTACATTTTTAATAACTAACCCTTTTAAGGCAGTGGCCACAACATTAAACAAAAACCGTTACAAGTACGTAATTAATCATTATCATGAGACTACGTGATCAATATTAATAATACTTTATATATTTTAAATAAATAATTTATATTACTCAAATAATATCAATATTTACCAAAACCGGTTGATGTCTATTCTGAAAGCTGTTTACAGCTCATTAAGAAAAGACTAGCGCTGTATGTATAGCTTATTATATAGCGCGTTATTCGACGTATCTGAGATAATAATTATATCGTTTAATATGGCACAATTTAGAAACTCAATATTAACTCATTGAAATTAAACTACTATATACGGATTTTATCGTGTTGTTTATTTGACACTTTATTACATAATTTAAAAACTGTTACATTATTGTTATTTTTGGGGTCGATGTTAGCCGCTCGCGCCGCGTGCTGCGTATATATGTGTAATTGAGCATGCCAATGTTATGTTATGATTATAGTAAGACATCTCATGTTTAATTAGTTACAAATCTACCTTGGCTGACACCGACTCCATTAATAACAATAATTTAATTATTCACAAGAATATGCAATTACTTATTTATTAACTTTTTAGTGCATTTTAAGTTTTAGAATATTCTTTTTTGAAGTCGGTATTCTTTTTTGTTAAAATTTTGTTTTTATATTAGTATGACCTGTCACAAAATTTGACTAATAAAATGAACCATATGTAATTTTAAGGTTGTACTCCCCTAAAGAGAAAACATGAATACTATCTATGTAACTTTAAAGAATATTAAATAAACTATAAAACAGTAATCTTGGTTATTATCAATGAAAATGTTTGCCGTCGAATTGTGGTGCCATCGGATTATGAGAGTTGTACTAATATTTCCTGCATAGATAGCCAGTCTCCGTTTTGATTAGCCGCCGTAACCAATATTTGGTCTGAAGAACCTTTTGTTGTCGGGCTAAATCACTGAACCAATTTTAACAACAAATCCGACACTCTATTGTCTCGCGATAGATTTAAAAATAACGAACGGCACTGTTCGATATTTATATCCCCTATTATGTAAGTCATATACATATATATCGAATCGATCCGTTTGTTATTTTGTCTTACCTATTGGCGTGCAAGCTAATTGCCGCCGACCGAACACAGTTCCAGACCTTATAATGTGAGAGTGCTACTCAACACTGCCTGATACAAGATACTTTGTCCAATTAGTAATGATTAATAAATCAGTATTAGGACAAACAACTGGTTACACAAACAAATCAAATTTACCTTCAATTATATTATTATCACGATTATTCAAACAGCCGAAGTTGGAAGCCCATAATCTAAGAACAAACCTGGTCTTAAGAAGTACTTATAATCTCACGAAAAGTGGTATTATTGAAAGCTTGACAGATAAGAGATTTCTTTGTGTGCACCGCTATTGTGTCCCGATGGATTTTATAAACACTGAAACGAATAACATAGAAACACTCAGCTATCTACAATTTATCACATGCAAGGATCAAGTCAGGCACAGCGTGGCGACTAAACAAAGCATTGTCATTCTTGCCATCATGCGTTCTCGAACTAAGACGTTGGAATGAGAGCTTAGAGATAGCCCAGTTAACAGAAGCTTCGTATCTTTAGCAGCATACAGTTCCTGTATACAAAATACTTCTATACATCGTAGCTTAGATTTATATTGATACATGTTTCTAGCGGGTGCTATGACGTAGATGACAGAATATTGCGTGTTAAATATTAGGTACCATAGAAACGGTAAATTTTTAATTCTGTACAACATAAACAAACTAATAATCCCTTTACGTAAACAGATATAATTTATGCAAGAAGATTATGGCTCTACATACGTATAAAATAAAAGCAGACGGGTTGAAATAAATAGTTTTACGTTACTAGCATGTTTTTGCTAACTCGCTTTAGCGAGTCCTAACAATATGTAGGAACTGAAAACACAATACTGTTTTTCTTCGAAAAAAGTATTGTGTGTCGTGAGGAGTCACGAATTATGAGCTCACTACTTCAGTCCTGGAAGCAGTGAGCTCATAATTCGTGATTACAATTATATTAATAATCAATATTTCCGATATTAAAAAAATAACGATTGTTTTAATCAGGTACTACATGCGCAGTAGCAATCAGTACCGCTAAAATAAAAATGGTTGCGTGCTTATATTTATTTTTCTGTTTTAATTTTAAATTAGGCTTATATAGGACCACAATCTCGCTTGAGTCAAGCGACGTTGCGGTTAACGATAAACCACGGTTTTAGTAAAGTAACTATTAATATGCAACCTATAAACATCTATACTTAACGTTGCACCTCTTCTCATTCTATCATACCGATTTTCAAAATACGAATGTCTGTTCCATTTGTTTCAGTTGTGTTTATTTCGAAATACGATACGTCGTTTTTACTCGAAGATACCTGAAGTAATCGAGATTGCATCTTAACATCAGCTTCAAAAGAAATTCTGCATTGAAGCGACCAAAGTAGTCGACAGAAGCCAGCTCTCTGCAAATAGAATATATAGTTTCTAAAATGTTGCTTAAGTAAAACTGATGTATACATTCATTATTGATGTCAATGACTTGTCAGAATGTATAGCATACCAATACAATTAGAGAATTTAATAACTTGAAAAGATAAACAGATATCAATACCTTATTAGTCTCAAACTTTTCTTTCATAAATAATAATAATAATAAATTTGGACGACGATACTATTCGGCATACACTTAGTAAAATTTTAAATTTGGCCATGAACGACCGAGTGTGGCTCCAGGCAACCCTACCAGTTCGCTTGGGTGGCCTCGGCGTTCGCAAAATTAGTGATGTCAGTTTACCGGCGTTCCTGTCTTCGGTCCACTGCACTGAAGAATTGACCAGGAAAATTTTAGCTCCCACACTGGTTAATTCTGAAGTGTCGTGCAAGTCCGACGCAGTAAACGCTTGGAAAATGATCTGTCCAAGCTCTGATTTGCCATCCGATCTATTCTCTCGGAGTCGGTGGGATGGGCCGCTCTGCAACATGGTGAGAGAACATCTCATAAACACATCTCTTAATGTTGCTGAGCGTGCCCGTTTATTGGCTGTGGGGGAGTGGGAATCGGGTCTTTGGCTCCAAGCACTCCCTTCGTCCAACATAGGCACTATGTTGGACGATACAACGTTCCGCATCGCTTCTTGCCTTCGTTTAGGTGCTCCATGTGTTTCTCCGCATCGATGTCACTGTGGGGAAGCCGTCGATGGCCTTGGCCACCATGGCCTATCATGTAGCAGGAGTGCCGGTCGTTTTTCGCGGCACGCCAATCTTAACGACATTATCCGTCGTGCTCTTGTCACCGCCGGCGTGCCAGCTCATCTCGAACCTAATGGATTGGCGCGTGACGATGGGAAGAGACCGGACGGTATGTCATTGATGCCTTGGAAGATGGGTAGGCCCTTGGTGTGGGACGCAACGTGTGTCGACACCCTTGCGCCATCACATCTTCCCAGCACGGCGGGTTGTGCTGGTGCTGCTGCTGCATCTGCGGAGACTCTCAAACGGCGCAAATACAAAAACCTGGTAGGGGATTATGTTTTTGAGCCGTTTGGGGTCGAAACGCTAGGGTCATGGGGTCCCAGTGCTCGTGCGCTCTACAGAGACATAGCAAAAAGGTTAGTCGACGCTTCCCGTGACCAGAGGGCTGGGCTTTATTTTGCAGAAAGAATAAGCATTGCCATTCAACGTGGCAATGCTGCCAGTCTTCTGGGCACACTACCGGTCGACTGTGATGCGGAGGAATTTTATGACGCCTATTAGAGGGTTTTAGTTTTCTTTTTCTTTGTTTTATAATATTTTAGGAATAAGTCATTTTTAAAGAATTGTGATTATATGTACATATTAAAATTTTATCATTTATTAGTTATTAAAGGTATAAATTTATTTGTTCCCAAAAATACACAGCTGTCTCTTAATCTAGCATACCTATAGGTAAAGTAATTTGCGATGCGCACAAACGAGCCCTAAACTACAACCGGATACAATCATATATATTATAATTTAAGCTAGTTACTAGTCTTGTTATTGGGTTCGCCTGAATGCATCCGTGCACATCGCTAAACACAACCATGAAAATGATATTATACAAAGATTAAGAAGTCGTCGTTGGCTGCTATACTAGTATAAACTGTGTCACAGCAGCCAGAAATAACCCTTTCTCTACTGTATATATTTTAATGATTAATTATAATGTATGTATACAAACACGGACGGATTAAAGTCCTTATATAAAATTGTATGTGACTTTATAATACGCGAGATTTGGATTCAAAGTTCTTTCTGTAGTTTTAGTGCAATGTAAATCTAATCCATCACTCCATGTTATACATAAAAGATTACTATTCTAATATATGTAAATATGTAAACAAATAATGTTAGTATTTATTTAGTTCAGGACTTTTACTTATTATTATAATAACGCTCTCATGCACTGGGTTTTTTGCCCGGTAGGAAGTTACTACATGGAATTAGTATGCAATTGTATCCACCGCGCTACATACACCTGCTGCTGCTGTGACAAAATTACATAGAAAACACCTATGTTAAATTAAATAGTACAGCAATGTTGTTTTAGGACCTTTTAGCACTAATGTTGACTATACACCAATGCACTGAGAAGGTCTTAGCTCCGGGAACCACCAATTAAGCGTCCTTAAACGTCGATTCCCACAAACGAAAATTTGTTCAATCCACGGATTATTATTCCAAATCTAGGTGTATTTTATACCCGTGTCGTCAATGTTTTTAAAGCACCTTGCCAAGTATTTACAGCGAAAGTTGAGTTTTCGTGGATTACCTCGATCCTTATTAGGGAAGTCTGGATTATAGGCTGGATATTAAACCTATTAATCATTATAACACATTACTGATTATAAATTTAACAAAGGATTTGCATATGGCAAAACGCGCGCAACATTTTATCATTATAATCGTTTGAAGCGTGTCCACGACTTAACTATGAACGTAAACAAACTTATTTAATTATCGCGATTACGGTCCGGTGATTAACTTGATTAATTGTCAAGTGGAACAACACTTAGTTTATTAGTGTAACGTTGTGTTCACTAAATAATTCAAGCGGTGATTTTTGGCGCGCGATGTCCCGCGAGTTGCAACTATGAGCCGATACAATCAACAAATATTATTAAATGTCGTTTGACTTTTAAGTAAGCAAGTTAACAATAATGTACCGCTTGTTTTATAATTATTTTTGCTATTGTTAACACGTCAAACTATTAAAGTTTGTTTGAAAAAGTGGAGAGGTTAGAGCAAAATTTAAAGACGAAATTCGTTAACGCTTTCATATAGTGGTTAGTTATTGCTATTCCAATGAAGTCTTAAGCTGAAGTTATTTAGAAATAGTTGGTGTCTAATTATTGTCAGTACTGAAATCTATGTGTGATTAAAAAAATTGCAACGTCTTAGATAGTTGTAAGTGTAAGTGAGGACTGTTGAAGTGGTGGATTGTTTGTGGTGTATGGTCTGTGGCGCGTTGCCGGTGGGTCGCGGCGGCGACGGCGGCGGAGGCGACGCGGCGGCGGCGGCGGCACCAGCGACGTCGGAGGCGTGCCCTGGCGGGCCAATGGCGCGGCCCCGCCACCCGCCGCCCCCGACCGCGCTGCCGATACACCCAGCGAGCCAGTAGGTTTGTGTCCTTTTGGCTGACCGCATGACTCCGTATCTCGCTTCGTCGCTGTACTCGTTGTAACCTGTGTACGTGCAGCACGCGCTTCACCTTCTCCCCACGGCTGACAACGCTAGCTTCCGCCAGAACGCTTCGTACTCGGTCACTGAACTCGCCCAAGTTTGTGAAACGTAGTTGAAAAACTTTAGAAAGTAAAAGTGGGGGAACAGTGAAGAGACGGAGTGCAGGTGGCGTGCAGCGCGGCGACAGTGCCAGGTACTGTGTCCACTGTCCACGCGCGCCGCCCCGCGCGCCCCGCGACCTGCGCCGCGCGCCGACACGCGACGCTGTCTGTCAATGACTTATCTTGTATGATCCATCAGGCGGTAACCGCCGCACTATACGTGCCGACATTATTTACGTGTGCCATACCATGCTCGCACCCGATGTTTCTATGTTCATTCACACTTAATCTATGTCCAAATCATTCAATTTACTCATAATCATGCCCATATCGCTGTCAAACTCTGTTCGTATTCATAGAAAGTATGTTAACTGCACGTAGTATGTATATTGTTACGAAAACTTATTGAAAGACGAAAGCTGCTCTGTTTATTTTTCTCGACAGTGTAATTTTGACGAAATGACTGGTATCATATCACAAAGCTATAAAAAGTTTCGTTAACTGCAATTTATCGGATAAAAGTATAAATACAAACTCAAATAGGGATGAAAAAGCATATATATATATTGGTTTTATTAAATTGAACTCGTCTGTATTCAGAGGAGCCGAGGGCATCGAAAGCGAAGGTTGCCGTGAAATCAAACTAAACTATACATATTCAATGCGATCTCGGCTACGGAGCTACGGAGGCTCTACGGAAACCCAATCGCATTAAAACACCAAAAAAATAAAAGGGTAGCTAGAAATACAAGATTCGCCGAATAAACATAACAATTTCCGCTTCATCGCCTCCAAACGCAGCAGACAAATTAAAGAACATTTTTCTGTACGAGCCCTCGCTTCGCAGCCTCCGCTGGCTCCATAAAACTTAACTACACGCCGTAACCGCCACTAATTATTAGGGTGGGTTTACATAACGTATTTATGAGCATGAGATTTAACAGCAACGCGCCGGTCTCGGGTGGTCTGTTATCGCCCCATTAAAAAGTTGTCCTCTGCGGACGCGTAAATAACATAATATGACGCTTCACTCGACGTTCGACCGGCCGACTGCCGACTGCGCCGCGCGCGCCCGCCGCCGACGAGCCAGCGTACCCTCACACTCGCCACCTACTGCTACCCTTTGTCTTTTAATATTCAACATCATTTATTTTTTGTCCGTAGTAATAAGTTAATTCATCTACGTGCATCATGATGAGCCTTTCATTTTCATATTTTATTTATTTCGTACTTTTCAGCAATATTTATTCGTTTAGTACATTTATATCGGTACTAAACTTAATTAATGTATACCAATGTTCACATTAACGTGTTAATTCAAACGTTGTTGGCAATGACATAAAATGTAAGAGTCATTAATCAGGCAGTGACTGCAGTGCAGCGTGACCGCTGCAGTTAATAAGGACGCCTAACGCCAGTTCGTCGCACCACATTTATATACAGTGAACACTCAGCTTTAGGTTTAATTGTATATATTTAGCTGGCTAATGAGAATATACACCGAGAGAAGCGTGTAGTGAGCTACATAATATTAAAGGTATAATTTAACCGAGGCAGAATAAAACTTGTAACAAAACTAATAGCAAGAGTAGATGCGATAAGCTAATATAAGACGCCAACTTACACGGTTGGCGATGAGATTGGCCGTCGCTCCCCGCGAGTCGCGCCGCACACCGCACGTGGCGCGCCGCGCGACTCGTGCCCGCGCGGCGCCGCGGCGCGCGACGACAGCCGCCGTCGCCGCGCCGACGCGCCGACGCCACTTTCAAAGTTTTGATGTTTACACACCGCTCTGACGACGATGATACTCGCGCTAATTTCAGTATTTACGACAGTTCCCTTGATACTTAATAAGAAAAACTTGCTTATCTCTTTGATAAACTCCAAAGTTTGAATTAGTCTAGAGATACTTAAAAAGTATTTTTATTTTATGGAGTAGAAATTAATTGGCGCGGGGATTTTTAGACAAGTTTTTGATTTAGATGACACATTTGCGAGCTCGTTTCAACAGCCCATTACATCTGTGAAGTTCCACGGGGCGGGGACATTACACGCCGCCGGATGAAATGTGAGCCAATTCACGATTGAACTTTATGCCATTGTATAAAAGTAATTTTATAAGACGAGCTTTTATAATTAATTACCTACCTATTTATAAAAGTTAATCCTTACAAATTTTATAAAAGCGAGACTTGTTTGTTTATTGTTTCTCGCCGTCGAAAAAGAGCAATGAATAGGATTATTTATCAAGTCTCTTACAGAAAATCGCATCAAATAATCTTGTGTTGTATTACTGCAACGATTGGAGCTTTCAGGACCCTTTAAACAGTCGCTGTGCTATCAGCAGGAAATCCCGTCAGATATATATTTTACGCAGTCGGCGCCGGCGCCGCTTCTATTTTTTATAGTGTTGACAATGCGTTATTGATACTTCCAAGTA
Organism: Catocala sponsa; assembly: GCA_963564715.1. NCBI lineage: Eukaryota > Metazoa > Arthropoda > Insecta > Lepidoptera > Erebidae > Catocala > Catocala sponsa. Next base: position 17,744,193 of record OY751331.1, read on the forward strand.
TTATAAGCATTTCTAAGATTCAGAAATTATCGACCATCAATTATTTCAGAAAGTAAAAAAGAAACAAATAGTAAAAAGCACAAAAAGTATTGAATAGTTCAGAAACAGAGTGTAACTTGGCTAGTTTGAAACTCGGTTAAATACATCTAATATATAAAATAAAAGATAAAATAGTGCTGCGCGGTTTTTAATATACATTAAAACATATTTCTCGTTCAAATATGCTGATGGTACGCAATAATGTTACAATTATCAATTCTAACAAAATAATTTGCTATACTTTTATATATAATATATGTATGGAAGTGCTACGGTGTAGCACCTTCGTAGCAATAAACAGGGCTATGCGTAGGCGTAGGTAGGCGAGTGAACGTAAGCAAGCTGTATCACCTGTCAAGTGAATTGACAAGGTAATTTGACAAGTATGTAGATATTAAACTGGTAGGAGCAAGCTCCGCATGAAATCCTCGGTAATCCACGCAGGGGGCCGTACCGCCACAAATTCCATATACAATTACGTAACTGAAGTTATGTCTATGCGTAAATATACCTTAACCAAAAAGCCTATATTTAATACAAATGCTATGAATTGATACCGAAATTAATTTCACTCAATAATTATTTATAACAGCTGGCTTTAATTAATGCTTACTACTATTACTAACCAGATAAAATATACTACAACCCGATTTATTCAAACATGTCTACCTAAAATACTAATGATAAGTAAATAGTTCTAAATGTTCTAACAATTTGTTATATCCACTCTGTTCTATTTAAATATAAACGGTTGTTCATATTATCAAATAAACGTAACAAACATTTAATATTACCACCTCTCTTCTACACGATGTATACATAACTACCAAAATAACTTCATTACAATGAAATATCGCCTATAAATTTTACTTACAGCCATACATTATCATATCAATTAATCAGTTTCATAACATAAAAATAAGGCACCACCTTTTCACCTTAATTCCACTTAAATAACCCCCTACTTAAAATAAATACAAACCACAATTTCATACGCAAAAGCCGATCCGCATATATAAAACCGGTAATATTAGAATAAAAAGAAATTATTACATTGAATCACTTTACTGGAAATAAAACATACATCAACAAAGAATATTACTCGTAATACTTTATCTTCCTTATTGCTTTTTATTTGAGCTATTCTTGTTTAAATATCCACTCAATCTATTTAAGTTGTTCGTCATACATTTTGCGGGGAGGGAGAGTATTAACAGAATCAATTCGTTGTAATTGGATAGCTTTGATCTGTCAATTACTCGTGGTATAATCTATCCTAAACAAACACAAACGTTAGGTTAAGTCGACTAGAAAATAAATATAAGGAGGCCTTATATTTCACCGACGACGCGTATCGTGATAAGGCTTATTTTGTTTTCTTAGTCAAAGTTTAAGGTAAAATATTATTTCAAGGGTTCGCCTAGAGCTAACTAACACGTTTCGTGGAGTTCTCACAGAAGTTTTGTCGTAAATCGCATAGATTTAGTTGTTGAATTTGGAAGTCGAAGACAGAAAACTTCGATTAACTTTTTCTTGTAAAATATGTTGAGCGTAGGGGTTATACTAAAGTAAACTGGGGACACTTTTAGACTTCGCGCCGTGAATATTATAATACTTTATTACTATAATTTATATGCAGTTAAAAAGTTTGAAATGCGATTAGTCTGATCTTAATTAATCACTTTATATAAAATATAACAGCATTTTCTAACAGCGTGAACATTCTAAAATTTCTAAAAAGACAAGGAAGTTCTTTCTGCAAATGATCAGAAAAATAAAATGTCGCTATGCGTTCAACCCAAATATTGCTATAATTAAAAATACATACACATTTATTTTATTTTCTAAGCAAGGTTATTTTGTTAATTAGCATCGAAATGCAGCCCTACAATAAATCATTGCTGAACCGCTCAATTGATTGAATTACATTTATTAGCCAAGGAAACTAGGGTCTCAGTTATATTTATCTCAACGTTTTTTAGGCTTTTTATCTAATCTGTACATATTATTTTCACGGGTAATATGAATCTAGAACTTTAACTGCACGAATGGCATAGTGGTTGAAGTGCCGCCTCGTCACTTGCCACGCGCCGAGTGTTGTGGATTTGAATTTTTCTGTGTCTGGATTTTTTGTGTCCGTTATTTAAATATATATGTAAAGCGCCATGCGATACATTAATCCACTATGATTAAATCTTCATGGAACTTTATGGGAAATATCTCTAACAAAGCCTGACTATTACTGACTTTTGTTATGAATACCGACGGTATATTGTTAGGTTCTACATAACTTTGCCCCTTTAGTGTATTTTTACCTGGAGATATACTTTAGTGAAAAATAGAAGCACACTTCCCTTTATACAAATATATTTTTAATATAAGAACTGCATTAGTTGATGCTTGGTTCTACAAGGCGTCCCTTAAGGGAAGTCAAGTGAAAATCAGTAAAGGATGATAAAACTTTTGCTTTCTTTTGTTATCTCGGAGTAACACATTTACCAGCCGGTGCTGCGCCAATAAAAGAAAAAAATATAAAAGGTATCAACTTCTTATCTTTTAGCTGAAATTGTGTTTGCCAACTAAAGGTCACCACGATTTCATATAAGATAAGTTTTCCTGTTCATTTTGTTAATAATCATAACAGTAATACAAGTAACTAATGAACTGTGGCCTAATAATTAAATTTAGTTATATAACCTACTAATATTTTAAATGGTAATATTTTTTTTTAAATGAAGTGTTTTTTTTATATTATAGAATATTTAAAAAAACTAACTAACTATTATAGAATATTTAATATTATAGAATACTTAAAAAAGTGTATTTTTTAAATTATAGAATATTTAAAAAAACACTTCATTAAATTTTTCTTGAAATAGTGTTTATTTTAACTGCATAAATAAATGTTTAAGCGATTATAATAGAATAAAACAATAGCTAACACTTATAAAAGATGATAAAAATATATAATGTTTTGCAACAGAAGTAGTGTGTTATTGATCAAGTGGCGAAAAGTAAAGCAAAGTTTTATACCTTAAGATTTTAGCTTCAGCAATTGGATATTTAATTGACTTCAGAAAGCAGAAAACGTCTACGAACAAGCAAGAGCACAATGACATAACATCCGTATAAATCCGTTTAATCGCGTGTAATACTAAAAATAGGACGTTTGCCGAAGTTTTGATTCAGGCTAATGAGATCATAGTTATAATTAAAGTTAAGAGTTGATGAAAGCCAAAAACATATTATTAGCAACATGAAATTTGAGCAGAAGGCACCGAGCACGGCTGTGCGTCGGCGATTGCTAAAAGCCGTCAGTCCTACCTGTCAAAAATCCCTGTACCATTCGATACGAGGAGATTTTTTCAGCTATTGCTTTACGAATATATAGTCTGGCACATATCAGGTATTCGGGCAGCTTCAAAGAGAAATATTATTCTTAAACTGCTTCAATATCGATTGACTTGATTGCCTGATGTGTAAAGCCAGTTTGCGACTATAAAATCACATGAAAAACGTACTAGACACCAAATATCGACTGACATATTGTAATCCTACTTAGACGCACTTATGCCAAGTGCGTATCCCCTCAACACCTACTAAGATTCAGAGATATGAAAGCGTACCTATGAATACAATAACAAAGGACACTTAAGGCCGAGCCGTGATTCTGTGACGTCATTTAATCGACGAATGGTGCTCCACAGAGCAGTTTATCGCGATGTCAATAAATCTGAGACCTAAGCGAGGAGCACACTGTGTTCTTATATCCGAGAATTTCACGTCATGGAGCTCAATTGAGCGCACTAAGGCTCTACTAAATTACAAGATATCGCAAGCAGGTACTGGCCCGAAACGTTAAAAATTAACTAATTCTTCCTGCCCTTTTAGAAAGTTTCTAAAGAGCATTTTTTACAACTGTTAGGCGGAGATTTTGTAAGTATCTTTTAACGGAGCTGTAGAGCCCAGAATTATATTAGGGAGTTTAGGCGGCCAATCAGTTGATTATCTCACAATTTATTAGTTATACTGTTATGTAGTACGGTATCTCAATTAGTTGCCGTTTAGCTAAAGAAAAATACTTTGAAACAGAAGTAGTGTGTCATTGATCAAATATCGAACAGTAAAACAAAGTTTTAAACCTTAAGATTTTAGCTTCAGCAATTAGATATTTAATTGACTTCAGAAAGCAAATAAATAAAAATTAACTTAACCACAGTCGATTGTATTAATATTATTTGATTTATTATTTACTAGACTTTGCCCGCGGCTTCGCTCGCGTAGATGTACGCTATGTTAATCTTCTATCCCTCGGGAACAGAACTTTTTCAGGATGAAACGTTTACCCTATGTCCTTCTGTGCCTCTGACAACGTGTATGCGTAATTTTATGATGATCGGACGAATAGTTAAAACGTGAAAGCGTCACAAACAAGCAAACATACAAACTTACATTCGCATCTATAATATTAGTTAGGATTGTAATAATATTAAAAAGCCCTTGTTTGCCCTGTAGTAACAATTTTTATTACAATAATTCCTCATATATTCAGAAGCACAAAAACGAACGCAATACTTTGCTAAAATCTTGTAGTAACATTTTTTGCGATTTATTACTGTTTAATATTTCTCTATCAAAACTGTATAGTAATACAGGAAATTGAATTAAATTATAATTGTATATTACTTGTAGATATTAATAGCTGAGTTAGAAATTAAACCGAGCTTTTTTAAATTATATTGATTCTAAAGGTTATTTTCGCCTGCATCTTTTTATATTGCATAGTATTAAAAGTTTTACAGTTAGACAACAAAGCACTAAGCGTACTATAGTCAGCGGCTACTAGACCGTAAAGCCACTCACAATAAACTTGCAACGATTGCACTGTATAAATACAAATTGTTTTACCCTATAAATACAAAATATTTATAAATATAATACGTGTAATCATTGTGAAACATAAATTTTGATGTATTAGGGGTTAAAGTGTATGAAATTGCCGATTAGTACTGAAAAATTGAAACTCGTTTTTTTCTAAGATTTACCATATTTATTTAATCGAAATATTTACCCTCATTATCTATACATTGCTACCATCTAAACGGAAGTTAATTTATGCCTTTACGATAGAACTCCGGGGATCTAGATTCGTCAAACTGTGTGAAAGCATTTTGTACTGCCTCCTGGGAAGAATTTTTTTATCACGTACAAAATTATCCAGATCACGAAAAAAAGGTAGTCCGTTGGAGCAAGGTCTGGCGAGTACGGAGGATGACGTATGGTTTCTAACTGCATCTCCTGTAGAGTTACAGCGGTTTCTCGTGCAGTGTGAGGTCTTGCGTTATCATGGACCAATAATGGTGAAGATCGATTCACGAGTTGGGACTGTTTCACTGCCAGTTTCGCCATCATTGTTCGAAGTTCGGCACAGTAAACATCTACTGTTATTGCTTGGCCAGACCTGAGAAGCTATAGTGAATAACACCATGAAGAGACCAAACAGTTACCATTAATTACCTTTTTATTGGTAAGCTTTGCTTTAGGGCACTGTTACGGCGTTTGACCTGGGGTCAGCCATTGCATTTTTCACTTACGGTTATCGTAAAGAATCTACTTTTCGTCACATGTCACAATTCGATCCAATATTCCTTCATTTCTGTACCGATTCAACAAGGCAACACAAGTTTCAACACGCATTTCTTTCTACAGATCAGTCAAATCATGAGGCACGCATTTTTCATATTTTTATATCTTATTGATTTGATGCAAATGAGCCAATATTGTAAGTAGGGTAACGTTAAACAATGCCGCTAATTCCTGGGTAGTTTGACTTGGATCGGCTTCCACCATCTCCTTCAAGTCAGCGTTATTCACCTCGTCGTCAAGTCGATGTTCCCATTACGAAAGCGTTTAAACCAAAAACGAATAAATTAATATACACGCCATGTATATTATTTTATTTATAATGTAAATATTAATTTAATTTTAAATCAAAATACAGTTGTCTTATTCTCTCTTTCTTTTAGAAAGATGTACTACAAATAAGCAATCAATAATAAACCAGTGGTGTTTAATTACTACCCCACATAGCTACTCTTTGAAAAGGCTTCAAAACGGCTTTCGTTGCCTATTCACAACAGTTTCATTCATCGAATTACCATAAAAATAGCGTGAAAAGTACCCTGTTTCTTATATTGATTCTTTTTAAGATTCTTGATGTTAACAATAAAAAGGGAATTAAATATAATGGCGTAATAAAATGTATTATATTTTTAATTTACATTATTATTCTTTTATTATTTTAACAGCAAATATTAGCTGTAGTAGTCTAATTCAATTCTTGTGTTGGTTAAGGCATTGATTTATTGAACGTACAGTAGGTGACGTTTCTCTGATTTCTCTATAAACTAAGAAACTTCTACCATGCGAAGCATAATACATAGATTATAAACAGCTTTGTTTTTTTTTACCCTTTTATATATGCATAAAATTGTAAATATAATATGTATATTACTAGCTGTCCTCGCGGTTTCACCTGCGTTTATGATTACTGCACCGCTTTAGTGGCTCGTAGCATGATGACATATAATATATGTTACTTCTAGACAAAATAGTTTTCTAATAGTCAAAGATTGATTTGATTAAAATTGTTCCAGTGGTTTGAGTTTATTCATTACAAACAAAAATACTGGTATTTTCTCTTAATAACATAACTGAAGATGTAGATAAAATTGTAAAAGGCTATGTGTGTACATTAAAGATATTTTAAAAGAATGACTTAAATGAACTAATAAAGAATTTCTAAAGCCGAAACTAAGTTTGTTTTTGACCATGAAACGGATATTTACTGCTTAAAATCTAAATGACCATTTGATCCCGTTTAGTGGACTCGTAGATATGCCGTATTGCGTAATATTTACTTAAATAAAACAAGATCCAAATTGTATTTACCAAGATGTAACTATCTATCTATATTTTCTTTCTTAAAATACGGCTTAGAGGCGGCGCGGGCGTATCAAAATGTAACATGCACCAGATTTTAATTTAGACATCTAGCAGTACAACTGGGAAAACTGCATTCAATTTCGTTCAGTAGTTTTTGTGTGATGCGCGTATAAACATACATATAGACAAAAATTGAAATATTTCTTTTTAGATTTTTCTAGCTCTTATAAAGATCTCTCTCACATTATATTTTCCAAATATGTGCGGTTACAATTATTTTATAGTTATATATTATATTATATAAAGATTACCAAATATATTAAAGACAGACGCGTTATATTTTTATATTTATGATAATTGGTTACTGATTTGGTGTTTGTTGGTCACTTATTTGTAATTACTTCGTTTAATGATGTTATTTTGGTACATTGATCATTGTGACTTATATGGTAGAATGATAAGATTAAGTTTAATCTATAAATTGTATGGTTTATTTAGTTGTGCATATGTCTATTATCTGAAATAAAACTCATTAAGCTGTACTGTTATTTAAAACATAATAGGAGAGCGCAAAACATTTGGACATTTCTATTTAGAAATAATTATATGCGGGTAACCTAACCCGCAATGTTTTTATATATTACTTTTCCGAACATTAGTCGCTATTTTTCAAATATATATACATATATATATATATATTTAATTAAAAAATAATATAATTCAGTACAACAATGAGTACATACGAATACGAAGTTATATCATATATCAGAGGAGTAGGCGGCAGCGCAACGGTAGTGAATGCGACTGCTATAGATGACGTCTCGAATTCGATTCCCTTGTCAGGCAGTGTTATTAAGGTTTCTGTCAAGACATCCTTCCTTGCAGCACTTTGCTTAATACATAACAGTAGACTATGTTCACAGTTTTAAACTCCATATGCTACTAAGAATTTCTTAACAGAAATGCCTAATACACCCCAAACACGGCAATCGCATTCACTACTGGCGCACCACCGAGGCAATTAGAAATAATAAATACTAAACGCCGTACGTACAGCAATAAAGCGGCAATATTAAAACATTCCCAGTTCTTTACTATCGTACTAATCCAGTGCAATCATATAATCAATTTATCAGTGCTGTATAAAAATAGGATACGTCGTGTTCTATTCCAATCGTTCCGCTTTAATAGAATTTTAATTTCAATTTCACACATAGCGGGGCACGCGGATTACGACACCGGCCCGACTCGGCCCGAGTGGGCCGAGTCGGGCCGGTGAGTCGAGTGAATTTTTCCGATCGGCTCGACAACTCTACCGTAGAAATTTTGATGGGCCGTTATTACACAGTCCGTTTCAAACGTATTGTGTGCGAATGCTCGCTACAAAAATAGCAATATTTTGTATTGTGTGTGGCCAATGTGCTGTTTGCGTAGCTGCGTTTTTAAGCACCGCCGCTTTGATGAAGCTAGTTTATCTGCTAGAAAATTGAAATACATAATGTAGAAAATCTGTGCGGTGATCTATTATAACAAGCGTAGCAATGTATCAAAGGACATTCAAGCTACACTAGACTTTAAGAACGGCAAAATAAAGTTTAATGATCTAGAGACGCGACGCACGAAAACTAATACAATAAATCATGCAAAAAGAGTTTTATTCTACTAACTTTCAGTTTATTTTTAGCTCAACAAATTTGAACATTGTTCCAAACTAAATACTCCGTCAGCTGTGTAGTAGAACATTGTGAATAAATGTGTTCGCCGACAAATGATCATGAAATGCGAGCGCATCTTGTCTTCCTGGCGAGATAGACGGCTTGACGTTTTCGGCTCATCAACTGTCATTTCAACAAAATTCCCGCAAACCTGGTAACTCTGTTAAGTACGGCGTTACGGCACGATAACGAGACGCGACACGTAATGTCGTCTGCAGCCAGGATAATGGGGCTGCACTCACCTGAAAACGCGTTCTGCCTGTTTTATATTTCATAGTGGTAGACTGGTCTGGCCAGCGCATCCAATTAACTTCAGTTGTCCGCGGCATCGTTTGTAATGTACGGTGAAATATCGAGGGCTTGATGAGTGCGCCTGCCACTGCAGCCTGTCTTTATGACCTACATGCTTATACACAGTCCGCTGAAATGAGTCGTGTTGTTCGCACATTGTGAGGAGTCACGCTTGTCATTAAACTTGTGCCGTTATTTCGTATAATTGAAAATTCATGGTCCCTAGTATAGCAGTCCCGAGTAACTATTTAATTGCGTACATGTCCGTTGAAACTGTACGTATAACTTCATGAGACGAGATTTCATGTTTCTTATACTCGTATTATGTACTTTATATTTTTATCAACGATAAATGTCAGTAAAACATTATTACATACTCAAAATAATATAAAAAATGGTTACTTGTACATTTTTTTAGTAACCAATGACCTCTTCGCTAAAAAACAAACTGCATTGTTATTGCAAGTTTATGTAAATTGAAAATAATATGAACACAATCTACGCTTTGTGTCCCTTTTGTAAAACGAGAAAAACGATGAACCATCTCATTTGGACCGTAACTATCGCGTGTCGGGAGCATAAAGTAAGGGTTTTTCCGCTTTATTTTTATGATCTTCACAACGTACGCTAAACAAAACTGAATGGTGTACATGGTACTATGCAGGCACGATTTGTCCATAAAATTTGATTTTACATTTCTAAAATATCGCTATTTTTATATATGTTCAATACATTCGCGTCAAATATGGCGGATGCCGTTGTATACAGATGTAATAAAGCAGACATCTTCAATATTCTTTTGCAAAAATCGAACGAATGGTTCGGTGATTTGTAGCTTAGAGTATATCGTGTTGCATTGCCATCAATCCGTAAGTGAATCTAGAAGCGAGCACGTCGCAGCTGCAACTGATATCACCTGACGATGTCGTTTGTACCCGTCGGACCGGGATTAGGCACGGGCTACACGCGCGCAATACTACACTTTGAATTACGCTTACGGATTTACGCTTTAAATATTCACCACGTACGCATATTTTATCCATGCCCGATAGTTTCCAACGCTTCTATTTATTAGTGATTATTTAATTAAATATTTACTGCCCATTACTCCATATTGGGACATTTTGCCGCCAATTGATTGAATCAAGTTTCATGTTCGAATTTCATCGAAGTTTCCCTTTGTCTCTGGATTTAAGCGGATTGGAGTCGCATGGCTCTCAAAGCGACGTGTAGTGCTTTATTGCTTATGGTGTCCCGCATCTAAATCCTCTCCTTTCAAATCGGATTATGATTGATATACAACTTGAAATATTTGGAAAATATTAGCTGTAACTTTTATGGCCTTTCGCAATTTACGAATCTGGATTTAAATCTATAGATTTATTCAATAATAATAAACTATATTATATACAGCTAATTATTATTAAATAAAACAAGTGATAATGTGTTCAATAAACGCAATAATTAATCAGGTAATATTTTAAATACGTTTTTAATCATGTTAATGTCAGCAATTTACATAATATTTATTATTGGTACAATTTTGCATTGGTTTATATCCATATTTCTATTAAACAACTGCTGTTCAGCTGCTTTAAAAAGAGCTATCTACGCCCGAATTTCATCATTTTCTGGTAAACATATTTAAAATAATGCAAGCATTATCTGATATTATGGAGACCACAAAGTCTTCGGGATAAAATACCAGCATGGCACGTCTCCTGAATACGAATAATGTTATGTCAAAACGCGTGCACTGCTTTTATACTGCGTTGTTTTTATTGAAATTGACAATAACATTAAAACTACTTTACCATTATATGTATAAATATTCATAGCAAGTTATTATGTTTTTTATTGTTAAGGGTGTTCCCATTTTTATCCTTGGCGTACTAATGCTTTGCGATTCACACTCGCCTTCTTTTTACCTATTTATTTATAGACATGTACCTATTCTATTTATTAAAGTAACAAAATCTATAATGCTTTAAAAATCTACAAGGTTTATAATATGTAGTAATGAATAAAATTCTTAACATAATATGGTGTGGCATATCTAATTTATGATATTTTACCTTATAAATCTTACATTTATATTTTAGTTTCGCTCACCTATCTCTTCCGTACTGATCAAACACTGGTCTAACTCACGAACAACTTCATAGAACCAATTTAATAAGTCTGCTAGAAACTAATAGTAAAGTTAACGAGGTACCATGTCAAAGGACCAATATATTTTGTTTGCATAAAGGCGCGCATACACGGCCGCGTCGGGCGGACGGCGGCGGCAGGACGCCGGAGTTTCCGCAAGTATCCGCAGGGAAACCGCGTTACGAAAACATTTTTCATAAAGCCTCTACACATACTTGATACGTAATTTATGGAGACACCGCCTTACAGCGCCGCTACTTGAATGTTGATTAGAAAATGTTCTACGGAGCCGCTATAAACCGAACGGCACTTTTCCCTTTATTTTAAAATCTTTGATGATTCGTGACGTCGACGCATTGTCGATTTTTTTATCGCTCGTATTTCAGTGGTATAACAATTTAATTCGTAAGGAATGCGGTATCGAAATGTGCAATAGGAGAACGAATTTAGGATTTGTGCAATAGAGCTGCCTCTTATAACATACGATCGGACTTAACTGACAAAGTATGAATGTGATATACACACCTGCTACTAGCTTCTGCCAGCCGCTTCGCCCGCGTAAATCTCACGGGAATGTACACCGAGTTAAAAATTATCCAACTAATTAATCCAGGACATGGTTTATCTGTATTCGAATCAACTTTTATTCGAATCTGTTAAACGGTTTAGTCGTGATTGAGTAACAAACAACCAAGTATCTATACAAAGTTTCATACTTATAAAATGTATCAGTAGGGTTTGTATTTTTAGAGAGGGGTTCGAGTACAGCTGGTTCCATTTAAAAACGTTGGCCATCGCGTACACTTTTACAACTTGACTATGTATTTGTTGAAGATCGTAGCTAGACAATCTTTGGTGCCTGAGTTGAGCAGGCTTCCCATAGAAACACTACTGCCCAGCAGAGACAAAGATTCCTGTATACGATAGTACAGCAGTTGATTTTTCTTAAAGAACCTTAAGAAGACGCTGTGTTAATGCTGTGTCACTGAGTCAGTAAGAAATTGATGTGATCTTAGCTCGCTACAGGATCAGCACTGCGGTTTATAAGACGCGCGAGTACTGTCGTCCAGACTAAGACTACTGTTTACCATAGACTTGTACAATACCTTAATAATTTAAAAATAATTATTTGTTGTCAAGCAGAACCAGTGTATATGACTGAAGTAACTGTTATTTATCACCAAGATCATGTTATATATACAACATGCTATATTTAAATTGGATTTATATGTCAGACAATTCTGCACCAAGCTATATTATAGCAAACGCTTTAAACATGAAATGTTAATATACTTTAACAACAACGATGTTTAGTCATAGTCGACAACAAATTCACCGTAACATATGATATGTTTAACAATTAACTGAAGGTAATGAACCATGAGGGCGCTGATGTAATGTCGGAATTTGTCCGGAAATAAAAGAGTAAAAAATGAGAAAATATATTATGGATATCAACATGCAATCAAAGTAAACTGTAATTAGAATTATGTATATATTTATTAATTAAACTATTTTAGATAACCTTCCAAAAAATTATATTTCTTGTTACAATGATTATTATTACATATTTTTTATATCTTTCGTTTCGCTTATTATACAGTAATATTTTACAAGACTAAAAATAACTACACCTGTATGTGATACGCTGTATATAGATAATATAGTTGTTTAACCTTTCGAAGAAGCACTCACCACAGATTGTTTGTAATGTTGTAGTACTTAGACACCCGAGCGTAATTAAATTGCAATGTCTGTCTCTGACCAAATTAAAGTGAATTAGTTAAGTAAAGGTTTGGCTTAATAAACGAGCAGCTATCAAATTAAAGTGACCGCTTATTTGATTGTTTAAACTTCTGAAACCTCTACGATATGAAATTAGTTTTCAATCGAATTGACTAAAAGCAAATATTTTATTAGTGTCTATCTTATTGTCGTAGAAGGTAGATTGGGTAAATTTTAATGAATATCTAAATAGATGAACGCTTGTTGTTGTCTTCTAATCCGTTAAATAAAAACACTATACTATACAGTATTTTTAGAGTATCAATAATATCTAGTAAGATCAATGCGACGTGTGTTCAGAGTACAACACCCACACGGATAAAATAATCTCTGTAATCCACACATAGGAGTTTCAAGTCTATGTTCTCTCTGTGTCCTACGTTCAAATGTTCGTAAAACCACCCACGATGCCGGCAATTCCTTAGTGCAAGAGTACTCTTGTTTTCAAATTAATAAAACATGATGTTTTTCTCGCCACTAAACATAATGTCCATTGTACATATTTTTTTATTATTCAATGCGCTCGTTGTTCTATTTGTGCGTTTAGATTCAACAACAGCGTGGGCATTTCCGTACCATTTGAAACTGGTGACAAATGCAGATCGGATACGTATATTTAAAAAGATACAGCGATATAAATCTGGGCTAGAACTACAATTATTCAGCAACACAATCCGGTGAATTTTCCATTTGGTTTTTATATTTGCCTGGGAATTCGTGATGGTAGAATTTTGTACAATGATATATATTTCGAAATAACGCCGACATCTATGTGTTTATTTTTACCAGTTCACGCGTCGTTTCCGCAAACAATGGCCTCTCTTCTCCTCTAATTTTCAGATCTCCCTATGTGACGTAATTGCCGACCAATCGCAATCAAATTTCGCCATCTTTGTCTGATTCTTACCCGTTAGCGTCGGCTGTCTTATGACACTCATTGGTAGCTATATGAGTTCACCTCTCTTGGTGCTAGTAATATTCTAATGACACAGCGGTAGTGAATGAGACTACATGAGGTCTCGGGTTCGAAACCCAGGTCGGGCCATGAAAAAGTTATTGGGTTTTTCTGTTAAGAAACCTTAATAGCAGTCCGGAGTTAAGAAATTGGCGGTGTTAGGCACCCCCGTGCCTTGGAAACCATGTAAAGCCGTTGGTCCTGCGCCTGATTTCTCGCCGTTCGCGTCGGATAACCGTCCCATCGGGTCATGAGAGTTAGGGAACAAAGAGTGCACTTGTGTTTGCGCACACACTTGTGTACTATAATATCAAAATATAATACTATAATAATATATAATATCTCCTGCGCACTGCGCAGATGGCCAGTCTCCGTTAAGACTGGCCGCCGTGACCGAAATTCAGTCTGGAGGACAATATTATTATTAATGACTGGTTGGAGCATACTATAGACATGTTAAATTTAAGCTGTAATTATTATAATAAAATATCCCATAATATTGTTTTTACAGTTATGGGTATGAGTAGTTAAACAACTAACGCATACTCGATGTTGTGAAGGTGGGCCATTATTTTACATTGGTATTTTCTTTGGGCAGGTAGGCCTTTGGGATTGTACGCTTACAAAAGAACTTAAAATAGTCACCCAAAGAATATATATAAAACTCAGGCTTACTATGATAACGTCGGCTAAGTTATAACATAAGAAAAGTTTAGACTTAGTACTTTAATAACTTGATAGAATGACGTAGGTCTGGCGATACTGGGCTCTTAGTCTATTAACACGAAAGGTACAAGTGCCATTTGTATTTCAGAAGTTGCTTGGACTACATCCATTGTCAAATTCTAATTAAATATTGTATACATTTTCAACTAGAAAAATATTTTTACTGATAAAAAAGATAAATTATTTTACCAACGTCACATACTTTCTGTGGTAACATTGGTTAATTAATTTAATAAAATTGCTCTTATTGAATATTTTTTTAAAAATTAACACCTTTAGAATTAATAAACATATTCGGAATATTATCAATTGCACAGCGTAAAATGTTCAAATACATTTAAACGAACTTGCAACCTACTTTGTAAAAGCAAAATATTGAACTTATTTTAAAGTCCGCTGAGAATACAAATGAGTGTGATAATAAACTTGTTTCTTTTAGAGTTCTGTGAAAAAGCTGGATTGGGGCAGTCACATAAGCTAATATCCGGAAACAAGTCATAGCAGAGCCAGTTGTTTGTTTGTTTATCCGGGCTTGATTACAACGAGTCGGGCACGGATCGACCGTTCATAAGCCATGTAATCAACCATCAGTTGATACTTGATAGTAAACATTGTTCATATGTAGGTACGATATCCATTAGACGTTAAGCATTTTGAAATTGCTTTCTTATTGATTTTCGTTATATTATATTGTAGCATTTGATGAAAGATATGGCTCCTCAATTAATGACCTCGTGACCCAATGTAGTAAAATGTTTAGCTTTTTACGTATCAAGCTATTTCTGATGTAACTGCCAGATTATATTAAAGGGAGAACTTACTATTCGATAGTTTAATTTGGAAATAAAGTGGTCATTCAGCATACAGTATAAATCATTGCTGTTATAGATGTAGTACCTATCTTGATATCTGTAGAATTGATAGTAAGTAGTTAGTAAGGTGTTCATATTTACCACGTACAATTATGAAAATAAATTGCGATATATCATTGCTATTCATTGAAATTAAACTACTACTACTAACTGCCATCTTAGTCTCCCCGTGACCATGGCTGCTGAAAAGCAACCGAAACGTCGAGAAAAGTGTAAACACAAATATAAATAGTATAATAGTATAGTAATAGTATAAACAGTTTTAATAGTTTAAATAATTTAATTAGCTTAAAAATCAGTAAAGTTTAATAGTAATAGTAGTGTAACAGTTTTCAAAATTTTGTAATAAAGTGTCAAATAAACAACGCGATAAAATCTGTATATAGTAGTTTAATTTCAATGAATAACATTCGCGTAAACAGAAGACAATATTATGTAAACCATTGCTATTGTTATTAATATTTATATAATCAAATAGTTATACTTGCTATTCTGCGAGCAAACATGTATTACCTTCATTTCATAACATACGTTTTATATTATATAAAAAGATCCATACATATGTTAGGATACTGAGTATTACTATCTCATTATACTTATATACTATCTGATTTAAACAAATAATATATGTATATATTATTGGTAGGGACATTAAGAATTGACAACAACTCAGTCCAAAGAAGCCTTGTCCAGACGCGTATATTATTTTCAGGTACGCAAATTATGATTCTAAATAGAAATAGTAGTGCTCATCATATCACCCTCAAGGTTGTTGATTTCATGTCATGTTTCATCTGGAAATGTTTGAGTATAAAATTAAGAAGATAAATTACTGAGATTAACATGCAAGCATAAATCAACTGTGTGTAGTATTTTGTTTCTACACGGGAAAACAATCCTGCCTGGTTTTCGCTCAAGATTATTATTTCCAATACTTCACGACCCAAAAATTTGACTTCACTTTCATATTACACTTTGTATTATAACTTATCAGTTACACTTGTCAATCGACTTCAGTGAAATACTAAAATTAAGCGCATGTTTTTCACACACAGCACTGAGTGGCAATGCATAAATTCACAGACTAACAAACAAAATATCTCTTTACCTTTTCATTATATAACTGTGTAGATTGTAAGATTGATATGTGTGAAGATATCAACTTACGTATAACAAATACATACACAAAGCCGCGATTAAGTATTTATGTCAATTAGTGAAAATACTCAAGCACGCGTAGGGCCAATTCCTCCGGCGATAATCTTGTTTAAACTGATTCACATCCGTAAGTAAACCATCGCAACGAATACCAATTAAACCTAAGATATGGATGTCAATACATATGTCAAAAGGTCAGATGTTTAATTATCTGAGTTCAGCCTTCACTCACGAGTTCACCCACGACTTCATTAATATGGATAAATCCAGTTATAAATTAGATAAAATTTAGCTACAATTTTAAGTATACCACAAGCTATTAAACTGTGAAAAGAACATCGATTAAATCAAATTTTGTGATTTTTGCATGAACATACAGATAGACAGAATAATAGAAAAAGTTCTAAAACTCTCGTTTTTGGTTCTGCATAACATCTTTAACCTCTGAATAGTCGATACACATTTAGTTCTAAAATAAATCTAAAAAGTACAAATAGATAGTATTATTACAATTAATATTATAGTACAAACTGAGATAAACGAACTCATATTGAAAGAAAAGGAACAAATAACCTTTCTTTCGCGAGAAAATATTAATGTTACAATGATACATTTAATCAATAATATCTAGTATACAAACTCGAATTAATTACTGTTCTTAGTGTAATAATCAAATCTAATCTCCCCGAGCCTTTCCACGAAAGCCGCACGGTAAACATTTTAGGAATTAACCTATAACCTTATTTGAGGCGGTGACTTGTTTCTGATCTTAAACACAATTAAAAATAACTATTAATTTGTTTGCAAAATTATCCACTTACAACGTTAATTGTGAATAAGACCGTTTTGATCCAAGTTGTGACATTTGAATAATTAATATCAGTGTATGTATGTATAGCAACTACATGAATTCACTGAAACTGACGGATGGCAGTAGATACTTTACATGATGAAACAGGTTTTTGAATGGATAGGATGTTCACTTTAGACTTAAACCCTTTGACACTGGGTTTCAAAGAGATTCACTTCTGAATTCCTGATATTCGATAGACCGTTCAGTTTTCCCCTTTATCAAGAGATGGCGCTGCCAGTCGTATCATACAAACGAGCTTAAAGAATACCGTGTTCCACGTTTCCCTTTTAGTTCCAACTCGTAGTATTATTTCTAAGCATTACCTAAAATGAAGAGATTTTCACGCTGAAAGAGCAAATTCCAAGATTTTGTTAAAAACAGTAGAAAAATCTGAAGAACCTTGCAGCTAACCCTTTCGAAACGACGTTCAAAATTGTTTGTTTATAAATATTTAACGTAGCTGTTTAATGTAAACCCGCTATTCTACCACATGAAGAAAGCTCGTGAATACACAATAGGTAATTTCGTAGGAATATCTTAGTAAGTAAGTACATTTGTTCGCAAGTTCTAGATACGTTTCGTCGCAGAAATGTTAGAAAACCGCAGAGTAACCGAAATTCGATTATCATGAATTCTGTCTAAATTAACTTTGTGAGATAACGTGTGTAATATTAATTATTCCGTTTATAACATTAAGACGTTAGCTTCATTGGAAATATCGTGGAAGTATAACAAGGGCGCGTATAAACACATTAATTACGTACTGCGAGGGTTCATTATACTGTTGACGATTTAATAGTAGGTACCATCATTTTGTTTTACGTCGTTTTATCCAAAGTAATGGTGCATGAGACAAAAGTATAAAAAGCTATGCGAATTTCTACGGTGGGTGAATTATGTATAACAGTCAGCCAAGAAAGTGGTCTACCAGTTTTGACAAAAGTTTCTGTGAGATCTAATTATCACTAAGGTTACTTTTCTAACGGTTTCACTGTGATAATATAACTGTCATAGTAAAGGGAAATCGACCTTATTGTTTCACGACGTTCAAATGAACCTCAACCATAGGGTGATAGATCACATTTTCAGCCGACTGTACAGTAGATTATATCAGTGTTGTGAATTAAAAAACTTAAGACAATATAATATAAATGTGCTTAATGCTTAATGCTAATGGCTGTGAGACAAGAGCTAATGGCAAAATTTCATATAAACTTAATTGATGTGGGTACTTTTCAAACTTTATTGTCCAAACCATTGTCCGAAGGAGCAATTTTACTTTATAGAATCTTAGAATAAGATTAAATAATTATGTTTAGGTTATAATGTGGCTGACGTGGTCTTATTTGTGACTAAAAGCCCCTAAATAAATAGAGAAAAAAAAAAAAAAAAACATTTATTTACGAAAAATGTGATACAATTGTATGACATTATCGTGACTAAGCACTATGCATAAATGTTCAATTATCAGTTTCTTACATTTCTATATCTCAGAGAGTGATATAAAATATATAGACTATTATCCTTAGTAATGGAAGGGTAATTAAAAAGGAAAAGGAGAGGGGAAGAGATAGACGCGAGATAAACTCTCCCTCAACTCTCTAAGAAAAACTCCAGTGGTAAACTCCAAAATGTAATCTAAAGAAATTTCTTGTGCGTACTCGTTGAATACTTGATTATTTTGTAAATATAATTTATATGTTTTTCACTTCTAATTTTATTAATTCTATCAATTTATTTAAAATGTTATAATATTATACACAGGCAAACCTGCAAAACCATATTACCTATTAATAAAATAATATATCTACGTATGTATGTTCAAATAAACGATATTGATTTGATTTTAAGTGTTATTGTGTATTCATTAGATTACCATCGCAGTTAGAATATTATCGTTTTTATATTTGACATCCTGTATAAGTAGGTACATAGGCGTATACCAACGTACATTTAGGCCTCAGTAAAACCAACTCACCGCTATTACTCTACGTAAAGGGGTTAAAACGAACATACACGTCTAAGTGAAATAAAAAACACGTCACCACCCACCCGGGAGTAGTTAGAGCCACTCTGAATGTCAACCGCTCTTAGCTAAGTAATCAGGTTTAAAATTCATGGGGTCACAGTTTGTGTCTGCCCTAGGGTGATCTATTCCAAGTAAAGTTATGTTGTACGCGCCTAATCGCTACCTCGAATGTGCTATGATATTCAGCAAAATACAGAATTTATTTTATTGATACAGGTTCCGTATATTTTATCCCGTCAATTACTTCACCGGGACGCTTACCGCTTAAATAAAATATGAAAGGGAGCAGGTAAGGACTTAAACGTTTAAGAAAATTCGAAATATACATCATTAATCGCATTTCTCTTTCCTCAATTTGACATTTTTTACAACAAAAGAAACAAAACAAAGGTAGGAAATAATCAAAGCACTCATTATTGTGATCTCCGAAAAGAGTCTTTTTAATAAGAAATTTGTCGTAACTCGCCCTCAATGACTTTATTCACCCAACGTCCCAAGTAATGTTAATTAGATAATTTAATTTCAACGTTTCTGATGAAATGTTTAAGGGGAATTTTCTTTCATCTTATCTTTTGCACGAGTACTTACGTGGATAACTGTAATAAGCTTATAGTTAATATTGTGACCACCACCGAACTATTTAGTGTGGCTATTGTTAGGAACAATCGTAACCAATATAATGCGATACTTCGTAAAAACTAAAATGTAATTTAAGTGGCAACTGAGTGAAAGAATAATAATATATCAAAAGTGCCTCTTGGTTTGTATTCTTTTATTTCCTTATTCAATTGCGTAAATCTGGATAATGTTCGAGAAGGGCGGAGTCACTAAATACATCTAATTTGCTGCTTATTTTTTTTATATCATAGGCAAGGATTTAGTGACGTATAAAATTTAAAATATATACCTACAACTAGATTTTGCCCGTGGCTTCGCTCGCATAAATGTCGGTTAGGTTTTTAACAGTACTTTTTTTTGGATGAAAGGTACCCCTTCTTATTCTGTACCCCTGCAGTGGTAGTGAATGCGAATGCTGTGCATCAGGCCTCGGGTTCGAATCCCGGGTCGGGCCAACAAAAAGTTATTGGGTTTTCCAGTTAAGAAATCTCAATAGCAGCCCGGAGTTAGGAAGTTGGCGGTGTTAGACACCCCCGTGCCTCGGAAAGCACGTAAAGCCGTTGGTCCTGCGCCTGATCTCTCTCCGGTCGTGTCATTATTCATTACCCCTGACAACGTGTATACTAAATTTCATGTTGATCGGTCGAGTAGTTAAGGCGTGAAAGCGTAACAAACAAACTCATATTCGCATTTACAATATTAGTAAGGATTGGTAGACAATATATATATCTAAGATTTTTTAAGCGATGAATGCATGTAGAATATAATATATTATATATAACATAATATAGCAGCGATAGCTCAATGGGGAGACTAACAGACTGCAATGCAGAGGGTCTCTGGTTCGAACCTACGTTGCGCACGTCTGACTTTCGGAAGTTATATGACTTTTCGAAATTATGTGCGTATTGATTGACAATTATCGCCTGCTCCATGCCTCGGAGAGCACGTTAAGCCGTCGGTCCAGGCTGCCATGAACATCTATGGCAGTCGTCATTGGAAGTCAGTGTATTCTAATATCCTGACACTAGTCCAGCCTTAATGTATCGTTAACCATCGGGTTGCGGAGGTCAGATGGCAGTCGCTCCGTGTAAAAACTGATATCCAGTCAAATCCGGTTAGACTAGAAAGCCGACCCCAAGTGACTTGGGAATAAGTAGTAGAGCCTCGCTGATTTCAGCATGAATGGTCCGGCTCGACCGGGGAAGGACTACCCTCTCATAGAATATCGACGTGAAATACCAGTATTCCTACTGTTGTGTTTCGTTCGGTGAGTGAGAATGCCGGAGGCCCAATCACCCCCTTTCCCCGAACCCGCTCCTTCTCCTTCCCACTTCCTTTCCTACTCGGCTACTGTGGGGGCGATGTGGAGGCCACTGCTCTTAGACCACACGACTGCTTACCATCAGGTGGAGTGTGGTCATTTTGACGAGCAAAAGAAAAAAAAAATATATATATAAAGACTAGGGAGAAGAAGATGATGCCCATAGAATATAAAAATATTTTGACGTATTTGCGTTACCAACGCAGCAACTGTGTTTGTGACAAGTCGGCAATGCATTCATAAGTGCTACAGCTGAAGTTCTAGGCCTACATATCCTACGGTAATTGCTTGTCAGGCTAGCTATGAGGATGCCCGTGTTTATCACCTTACAAAAAATATTTTTATATGTACTGTAGTACACAAATTCTCTTCTAAAGTCGAATAAACAGCAAATATAAATTATCGTCAGATATTTACAAGCAATATGGTTTCAATAGTATCGCTTATATAATTGAAATAAATTAAATACATCTTCATTTTCAGTATCAGTCTTAATTTTTAGTTATTTGACATGAACTAGCGAAAGCTACTGCTTCTCCCGTATATACAGAACAATTATATCCAAGGGATAAGAAATTATATTTTGTTATCAGCTCACTCCAGCCAAGATTATGGGTATAATTTATTCGTCAAATATTATATTCCGGTATCTAGTTCTATTATAATATTAAAAGTACCCACAGATACGTTAATCGCTAGCGGCTGTCTTTTAATAAATACCATTTTCTCTTTTAAAGTATTTCTTCAGATATATTAATATTTTTTGAATTTTTAATTAGTACCTACATATAAAGTTTTCAACTCTTTTTCTATTATTTTTTTCATACAGTAGATAACACTGCATCTATTTATTATCATTTCTCTACTATGTAAAATATTTTATACATAGGTACAGTATATTCGCAAAAATAAATCTTACTTTTAAATAATAATAATAATGTTTTAAGAGATTGCATGCCCTTAATAAGCCAAAATATTAAATAGATTAATACAATATTTTGACATATTAGATCTGGATAATTTAAAGGAACTTTATTCCGAATACATAATTATGTTTGAGGGTGTTTGTTTTTTTGTAAACTAAACCAAATATAACGTGATTTTAAGTTTCAAAGTATCAGGCCCATCGTCTGGAACGGGATAAAAGATTTTACCAACACAAATCTAAAAATGAAACGGGTAGCAAAAGGGACGACAAAATAGCCCAAAAGCAAATACTAAAGTCTACCCGAGTGACGTCTGGGGCAAAAGCAACACAGTTAAAAATAGTTATGAACAAACTGTATTTACTCTATCCGTTCTTCAGTGTTTATTCAATTTCGACTGTTGACCTAAATAGGTTTTATCATTTAATTATAATTCTTACACAAACTTATCAAATTATTATTTTATTAACCGTCACTTTCGTTACTAAGAATTTCATCTCAGTTTAAATGTAAATTCGTTGAAGATTTATTATTTTATTGCTAAACCAATTTTATTGAACTGTGGTGAATTAATTTAGCTTTCTACGAAGAAACATTTATTGACATTTATAAAATATCTTTATATTTACCTCAAATGATTAACAATAGATATGTCACATTAGATTAGACAACAAGCTGAAAACGTATTGCCACAAGTAATGATAAATATATGTTACACATTATTTTATTACAAGCTCTAAAAGCAAGTTAAGTGCGTCGAAAATTAAACCTAGACACCCTAATTTGGTGAATATGACTAATATGAGCTCAGATTAATTGCTTAAATAAACCAAATACATTTGAAAATACGTTCTGTATGCCATTTGTAGTTAGTATTTGGAGTAAATTCTCATCGCCGTAGGTACACAAGTTCGTGGTTACTCTGCTGTAATAAACATAATTTCAGTGCAGGTAACGATTGGGACACATTGCTGAGAAGATTAGAGCACAATCTAAAGAATCTATGTTTACTGAAAAGTGTACGCCAAACATCTTCATGAATATTATACATACGAATGTGATTTTGTTTGTTTGTGTTGGCCGATCATCATGAAATTTCGCATCACAAAGTTAAAGTACTGTTCGCGACCAAAGCTTTGGGTAAAAGCTAGCCATATATAAATATTGGATTTCGATTCATACAATACATAAATAATATACATAGAATTGAGTAGATACCTTAACTTTATCAAATTGTGTGCAACTAAGCGTAGATTTTTTATGTATTATCACGTTCTCAATTATAAAAAAAGGAATTACTATTGAACCACTTTTTAGTAGGTTTAATTATTATGACCTAATGAGGCATTTTGTATACTCTCACTATAACGTATTGGTCAAGAGCATGCTAAATGCTCAGCAAAAAATGTGGCTGTGATTCTTACATTTGAGCAAACACTATACGTTAATTTACGTTATCTGTTTAACTTAATATTTGTGTCTCGATACCCAAGTTCAGCTCTACAAATATTTATAGTTTAATATTCGTATATAACAGCTATTACTAAAGCACAGGCTTTCAAATTAATAAGAAAACAATATATTGAATTATTAATATTTAAATAATGAAAGATGAAACATTTGAGTACGAAACAAAATTAGATTCATCAGTTTCCACATGACTGGATATCAATGAGACAATACTGATCAGCATTTCAATATTTCTCATTAAAGAATTATCATTTAAATACTCAATTTGAATATAAATTTATTTTGTTTAAAAGAAATACGTTTTTGTCACGTCCTTAGCTACATAGCTAAAAGATGTCAAGCCAAAACGTATAAATTACGTCAAGGCATAATTTATTTCTTGAAAGACTAATATATGACGGCCATCTTTTTTATCATTAATTCATGGCGACATCAATTTACAGGTTTTTGTAAATAAAAATATAAGACGTACATATATTCAAAAATATAAATTGAGAAGAAATAGCTTGTCGTTTAAGAATGTGTCCCGTTCGAATATTTCGTAATGTTGTTAGTGTTTGTGAGCCGTGTGTGGCGGGTTATGTCCCGGCTTCTAGTGGAGGTGGAATCTCATAGATATCTCGCTGCGGATTCCATACACCAGCCTGTTCGCAGTTATTCACAACATTCACTTGTGTAGAAAACCCTCAGGATTCGTATCAACATTTACGTGTCTAACTTTTACGTAATTTTAATTATTAACTTTTCTTTTTTAACTGTCAAAAATTATTTGAAATTGCCATATTATTTTTATAATCAACCAGGGTCACATTTTTCAAAATAGGATTGTTACAATTAATCTTTATACCTGTGGCAGGTAGGTAGGGCGAAATAAATAATGTAGCCTAGCATCCAGCGCTATCGCATCTAAGCTTAAATAGATTAGATTGCTCTCAGGCTTGGAACGGTTTAATGGTGAGAGACTTTAATTTGAGTTGAAATCGTCGTCTGCGACCTGTATTGTATCGTATATCCCACAGCCTCGAAATCTACCCCAATGCTTAATTAATTACTATCAAGTTCATCACATTTTACAGTAAAAGTATATTGTGTTGAACGAATAAGTCTACGTTTTTTCATCCGGATAAAACGAGCGCTTTAGACAATACTGTCCGGCGCCCGCTCGGCCACCACAACTTGATTTACACCAACTGCTACTACACTAATTAACCGGCAAATTAATTATTATTGCAAGCGGGAAGCTCACTAAGACTCCTTAATTTCTGTTATTTCATCCATCATAGTTAATTCCATCGCCACGAAATATCAACCAATTAAAAACGATACACTATATCAGTGAAGTAAGTCATTGGCAAAACGCACAGCATTCCTCTAATTTAATTCAATGAACATTGGTGTATTAAGCACACTAACAGATTAAGCCTCACACTGGAATATAATTGTATGACGTCATTATCTCTAAATTTAGATATAGTGTCGCGTTAAGCACCGATCGTATAGCTTAATTATCCCCCTTCATACAGCAATCGAGTCAAGCCGTGGATTACAAGCCACGGCTGTTTATCAGCTGAAGCGATTGGTTTTCGCATGATATGGCTGATTCGCCATCCACGTGAACACATAATAGAGCCGTCACTGTTCACCTGAAAATATTCCAATACATTTTGTGGAGAACGTAAATATTTTCATCCGGACAGCATCGCGGTCAGTGCATCCAATTAATGCAGGCGTTGGGCGGAGTCGCGCCGTTTGTAAAAATCGCCTATGTATGCAGGGTCGAATGGAAACACATCGAGCGGCCGTGGATCGCCCCGGGCTGCCGTCCTGCCATAATTATGACATAAAACCTGATAGTGTTACGTTCACAAAAGATATTATTTGCCATAATCATTATGAATAGAGGTTACATAGGTACCCGTAAGTGCGTACACGTGTGGGCTCCAAAGTTACTTATATAAGATTATGTGCACAGTTATTTTACAGCTTACATTGTTATCTTTTGGGTACTTGAGCTGCTATATTACTTTCGAGAAAACTCGTTGTTTTACGTAGATATAATGTACACTGTACTGAAAAGTGTGTACTTAGTTAGTTTCGTCTTACAAAAACATTTTAATACTATAACTCAACGATAGAGGCGTTTTGATATTAGATATCGAAGGTTACGGGTGTGAGTCATATCGATGACATCATTGACATACAAATACAAATATTTTGGCTCAGTTGAAGTGGTTAACAAGATGGGCAATAGAAATCCAAATAAACATTTCGAAATTGATCGACAGCCATCAAAGATTTTGTTCGATTGAGTGTTGGAAACATGTGGTTTGGAACAATATTTGTCAATGGTGTGGAGTTGGACGCATGTTTGAGTAGGCCGACGATATTTGCTGTTGGCGTCGCCGGCGCCGACCGCGACCCCCACATAACCACTAATCATATTTTATGGTGCCCGCTTAACTCAAATATTCGATTTGGATTAAACGACGCACGGAAAAAATGCTGCGCCATTTCCCATATTTTATGAGTGATTGTAATTTGAAGAGCCGAATTAATTCGATCGATAAACGCCACCGTAAACTTTGATAGCTCATAAATTAATGGTATTGGATGTTTGTTTAACGTTTGTATGGATTCAATCATCCGTCTTCCTACTTATGAAATAAATGCGCTGTGTATGCTTTTGTGCATTATTCGATCGTGTTGTAAGCGGATCAGCTATTCGATTAGATTACCTTCCATTTCATAAAAACGTCGAAAAGCCCGTGAACAAAGACTGCATTATATGAACATAGATTTCACACGGATAGAAATAATTAATTAATATTAGAACCACCTGCATCCAATCACTTTAATCAACTTTTTCAATCTTGTTTCAATTACTTATTAATAATGAAACAATTATTAGGTTGACAATATCGGCGTTTTTGTTAGAGATAAATAATTTAAAGCAGTACTTTCCATAATGCGACTATGAGCATAATAAACATTTATTAAGCAGTAGGTATAATTCTAAGTTCGATATTAAATTGTCACCAGCAACACATATTAATAATATATAATAATAAATAAATTTACTCACTTACAAAGGAATACAGTAGTGGATTTCAGTCAACTTCAAATTAGATCTTTTTATCTAACAATAACTCAATGCCTTAATAAACTAGTTAATAAGTAAACAAAATATTATAATTATGACAAGAAAGAATACTTTAACATTGATAAAAATTGTCATGAGACTACTTGTACATACACACAGCGACTCATCTAGACTGTTTGGACTTTGAACTATTATAAGTTGAACGCTGCGAATCTTGCGAGAGCGTGCGTTATATTTTTGTTACGCTCTATCCTTACTATTACATCGACACCACGATGCACTGTCCCTTTCCGACAATTCTCTATTCTGTATGTAGCGTAGTTATGCGTATATAGGCTGTCTAACTTGATGTGTAGCCGTGTGTACTAGGTTAAACCTGTGTTTCATGCAATCACTTGATTATCTATTTTAAAAGTAGACATTTATTTAAATAACCTTTTGGAACATTAACATATCTAAATATAAACTAAACCTGCTTGTATACGAATTGTATATACTACAATACATATATAAACAACTGCACCATATAATACAACAATTAGGTAGGTTCCTAAAGTACAATTAGGTACATTGTTTTGATATCCGAAGCAAATTCTTTGTGTCGTAATTGATTTAATATATTGCTAATCTTAGCGCATTAATATATTGAGTCGCAGCGGCATACCGTTGGCCTGGCACAATATATTTTTGATTATGTCTGGTATTCTAAGACTTGACAGATTACAAAAAGTAAAATATTGCATTGTATGAAAGAGCTTGTCGTACATATGTTGGTCATACGTACCAAACAATTATTTGATAGGTACGTATGAGCCAATCCCTTGGAGAGGTACCTGCTTCCTACAGGAAACTGGCATAAGTGTTGTAACGCTACAACTGCGATTCGACCGGCGATTTCCCATACCTTCCTCTACCATAGCCTTCCTTTCATCTCATGTTTAATTCCTTTTCCTTAAATTCAATGACGAATTAATTATAGTATTGCATGCAATCATGTGCTATGTTTACCGCTTATAATCGAACTGTTAGCGATGTTACCACCAGTGTAATATAAAAAAGGAAATAAGTTATATAACGTTTTGTTGACTTTTAAATACCGGACCCTAATAGATTTGTTTTAAGGTATTTCTTGCAGTAGAGCCTTGTGTCACAGGGACTTTAAAACTAAAACTACACTAACTACTATATAATCATTAAGAGTAGGTAATGTTACGGGAACTGGCTAAAACATAAAATTGTGTTCAAGTTGGTTTCAATACTGAATTCAGAGCATTAATAGTGTCGAGGTGACATCTGTGCTTTCCACCAGTATTGCAAAACATCAGCTCGATTGCCAAGAATAATATAATCTACCCATGATTTCTTTATGTCAACATTTCTACGCACAAAGCTCTCAACATTTTATCGAAATTCCACCTCAGTAGTTACGGTAGGTACAAAAATACAGACCGCTTTTAGTAATCGGGTGGTACAACCCTTTAAACCGACGAAAATGTATAATTGTCACGACACTAGCCCACAATTTGCGTTTGAAATGCGAATGTTCTGCGTGACGTCACGCGTGACGCTTGTCATGCGTCACGTGACTGATAGCTTTAATATAGTCCCGTTGATTATCCAGCCGAGCGGAAACGCCAAACGGTAATCTAGATTTAATACCACGGCTCATCGCGGCTCGGCCTGCCTCCGCATTGTCCTTGTACCCGCTACCGACGTATGGGTACCCCGTACAAGGTACACATGCGTGCTCATTTCACTCGAGACACTCCCCATGTGTGCGCACGGTATCACCTTATCGATAGGTGTCATTGTCCTGAATTAGAACGATCTTGATTAATTAATTAACGCTCAATCCTACGAATATAATTCAAGCTTATTCACCTCGTCTATGAAATTATAACCTATAAATTTTCTAAAACTAATAAAAGTTCGTGTGAAAGTAAAACACATGTTAAAAATTTAGATAAAACTTGATAACTTTGGGCGCTAGAAACGCGTTCGAATTTTAAAGTAAGTATTTTTTTAAATAAAGACTATATAATGAGAGAATTAACCGAGTAAATAGTGGCTACTTTTTGAGCTGTCTTTTAATAGACTTGTTTACACAGAAATAGGTTCGCTATCCTTATGTAGACGTTTATTTTAATTAATGTAGATATCTACAGTCCATTTCTGTCGTTTAATTTTGTCTGAAAATAAATGAAGTAAGTATCCTGGAAAATAACTTTCTAAATATAGCAGGTATAAAAATAAATGCTGTTTGTCCACTCAATATTGTTCACATGAATCACCCTCAAAATGTAATTTAAAACCATTTTCAAATGCCGACGAAAACATTGTGTCAGACGTAATAAAGCTGGGAATAGCATTCTAATGAATGATATTGGTCCTCCTGTGGGATTACAAGTTAATCCTCTTGAAACGGAACCAGAGGTGGGGGGAATGCGGTCTGCGGGACGCTCCGGGTAGGTAATAAAATTCTTACGTCATCACTGGACCGACGGACTGCTAGCTCAAGGTATTACCGCCTCATCTGCTTTGTTTTTTTATTTAATTCATGGATCATTTCCCCCGAATTACTAAAGCCAAATTTGATGCCGACAGCAATTACTCGATTCAAATTAGGAATTGCAAATTAGCGAATCCAGCACGATACAATTGTAATTATACGTATACATAGAATAAAAAGTTTAAAACGATTTCAATTAATATTTATAGTGCAATCATACGCGAACGGATATCCTGAATATCTGAAGCACAATAAAAAGCGTGTGACCGAGATAAAATGATTATAAACATTATTCACGAGGTGGATCGTGACATTTCTCGTTCACGATATTCAGTCGTTAGGCGAGATTTTCTCTCGGAACCTTTGAGTAAACTCTTATTTTTACGAAGTATTCCGACGATGTCAGTCTCCTTTGTTCCTTCGTCTATACAATGACATTACTTCAAACCGTAAAACAAGCGTAATAGTTGACACTAGTAAAAGCTTTCGAGGTCGTGGGGAATAAAAAGAAAACAATATTACTGTTGTGGTTCGGGTGGCACATTAATATACATTTGGCGGAGGGAGGCAGCCGGGCGGGGTGCGGGGGCGAGTCGCATTTTCATCACAAATTGAACAACAAAATAAAATTAGCTAGACTTATTTATACCAGTTACACGGTCAGACAATACAGGTGAATTAACTTTGCGGTAACGTTCGCTTCCAGAGACAATAGTCGCGTCTGTTCGGTAATATCCCAAACAACGACGCTCTACATACCCGGTTTTAATACAAACGAAAGAATTACGTTCTTAATAAAAGGATTGTAGGCGAAGATTAATGATTGTGTTATTTTCTCTGTATCACATCATAATAACCAGTTAATTAGTTTAAATAACAGTGTTTCGCCAGACGCGCAAACAGAGACCCTTAATGAAGGCAACCAATTCTCGGGGCTGAACCAAAACGGTCTTTCATTTCAGTCTTAGAGGCAAAGGACGTAGCAATACGCCAGCGAGTTTGCCAAAAACAAGGCCAATAACGGTCTGGCAAACAGTACAAATGATGCGTTAGTGACAAAACAAAACGACGTACGCTCGTCCCTCTCTGTGCCGCGCGGAGACAGCCGCGTGAGGAGCACGACGGCCAACAAGACAGGTTATTATCTCCCAACGAGCCGAAACATGTCAGAAAACCTCAGATATTTTCCACACGTCCGCGAGTATTCACAAGAGACTACAAACGAAAATTAGTTACTGAAGATTTCTTGTTTTTGTCTGAATGCGTTGCGTGATTTTCATTGTTAAGAAATAACAAACGCCACCTTTGAAATTGAACTACGCGCACTGAATATCAAAGAGCACACACACACGACGCGACAGGCGTCGCAGGAGACAGCCTTGTTTAGAAGCGGTAACTGCGCTGCCCCGACGTCCCACCACTCTCAAATTAAATTATTTCTTTTACACCTTTCACACTTTGTACAAAAACTAGTCGACTACTTTTAAAGGAAAAAGAGAACCGTGATAAAGTCAGGTTAGCGGCGAGTGTGTATAAGCAGTGGTCGAGAATGTAATGACATCCTCTGTCGCATATTTCGGAACAGTCCGTTGTTCCCGCGTTGCCTCTTTGTATTCTTTGGTTAATTTTTTGTCGGATTAATTTGTCTGCGTATTCAAATTGCAAATTGTGAGATAAAAGGATGACCTTTTTATATTTGTTTTCGCAAGAGATACGAGATTTTTCAGAAAATATATCGGACTAAAATGAAGTTGGGACAGAAATTATATAGTGTTAATTCTTAAACAAAAATGTGGTTTTGTATGACCAGGAAAATGTAGTGTGTAAGGAAGGTTATAATATCAGAAAGCGGCTTAACTCAAAGCAACACGTCGGGCTTGATAGAGGGTGACATTTTCTTAAGTTACGGCATTCTCTTACCGATTCAATATCCTTTTTCTATTATGTTCGAGTAAAGCATATCGCGCGATCCTTTACTCCATATTCTCGTCTGCATTTTCACAATATGTGAACAAAAAATACAAACACCTTGTAAATCTCTAACGCGCCGCCATACCTGCTGCATCTATACCGTAGATACTAACACCTTGATATAATCGGATTACTGCAGTTTGATCTATGTCTACATAGATAAGCTGTAAATATATTCAAACAAATCTCTCTTATACGTCTTTTATGAAAAGATAAGGATCATATTATAATACTTATCATCTAAATTCCATTTGACGTTAAGCACGGAGCCTGGGGTTATTTTTGAATATCGATATACCGGACCTCTGGATTGTGCCCCATTATTCTTCGGAATTGCCCATCTTTCAAACCTAAATATGTACTACACCCCGAAGTAAATTATTTGAATACGTGAAAGGGACGCACACAAAGATTAATTCCGCTACCCATGCACATATATTATGTATTTAGGTTAGTAGGAGATACGGGATGTAATAATCTGCGATACGAAATAAACAAAAGAAAGAGGAACATTCTCTTCGACGATTTACTTCAGATTGAGTATATGAAAAAAGGCGCGATACGCAATATTGTATTGTAGCAATCGGTAGACTCTTACAACGAGTATTTTCAATTCTGCGACGTTCGAGCAAGTGAACGCGGCGGCACGTACCCTCCCCGTATTTCGTTGTATATTTTTTCCCCTCTCTATGAAGAAGTCATAAATCACGTGGATGTAAATCTGTAGCATCCAGTTGCGGATGAGTGACGCGCCATTATCACGAGTCGTCGCGCCGGGGCCGCCCGCTCCGCACCGGCCTAAAACTTGACGTCGAGCAAAACTTTTAACTCCGATAATCCATTTTATCCGTTGTACCTCAGAATCATAACTTTCAATAGTTTATTTAGCATTCAATTATTAAACTTGAAATACCAGATGAATGGATTTAATATAATATAACGCAGATTCAAAGCTCGAATTGTGTTTAGGATCTATTTTAGGAACGAACCTTGGATTGTGAAATCACCGTTAACTCTTTTATACGTTCAAAATAGATCTGTGTGTATAGTAAAATATACACCTAATTATAATAATATAATGCTGTGAACAAGCAAATAAGCATTACAGAAAGACAACATTTCCATTACACAAACTATAAAGGCCCGACATCGAGTCTACTACATCAACATAAATCTAATAAAATAATGGAACGTCACACACGGAGATTTTGTTTGGGAGAAAAACGTTATTGTTCATAATAAGCCAACACGTCTTCGGTGCCCCACATCTATCATGCCACCGGAGTCATGACTCCGTCCATCCGTCACCCTTCTGATGATCTTACGAAACACACACTTACAGAAATTGCTCTCCGCTTTGACTACACTGTGTCTATTAAATTTTATAAAATAGAGACTTTGTTTTTAGAAACTATTACGTTACCAAACCAAAGTTTAATTAAATATTATAGACTTAAGTATTATAGACGTTGATAACTACTTTAGAGTATATTTCTTTAGCTCGTCAGTTTGCTAAAATGCATATTTGTAAAGATTCATATTGCCATACCTAATTAAACCTCTACAGATTGTTTCAAAAGCGTCTTTGATACTAATATTAGTATATCGTAGCAATTTGTTAATATTAACCATTTTTTGTTTTCTTTTCAGGTAATGCAGACAATTTATTAAGACTCATTGAAGTAACATACAGTAAGTACGAAGTCTTTAAACCCATTGAAATCCTTAGAAGTCGACAATTTTAATACTTACTAAAAGCAATATAAACCTATTTGCTGTTATAGTAAATAAGAAAACATTGATTACAGCTTTCCACTTTGTTGACCTCACTTGTTATGGTCACGCATAATATCATAAAGGGAGGAAAGGCCCCGAGAAAAGTTATTCATAAACTACTTACATACTTGTACACTTGGCCAGTCATGGTGACTGTACGATCGAACCCTAAGGAAAACTAACGGAACATTACACTAAGTAATTATGAGGCACACAGTCGATCAGCTTTTTTCATCTTATACGATAAAATTAGATGACTTAGCCGATGACATTTAGAGATCAATAATAATTAATAAATTATGTATGTAGGGACCATGTGAATGTTACAGGGATGAGCTAGATCTCCGATATCAAAAAGGTTGTTTTTAAGTGTAGGAGAGTATACAGGAAAGTTTAAATAGAAAGAGAAAAGTTTTACTTCGTAGGTCGTAACACTAATAATTAATATAAAGAAACATTATGTCATATCATATTTAAAGTAATTGTCTATACGGGATATATGGGAGAAATGTTTAATTACCAGAAATATCAATTTACAGCCTATGATTTTGTTTAAAGATTTATGAACAGTATTTATCACTGACACTCATTTATATCAACATCATCGCATACTTGTATGACTGTATCTGCTCTCTACATTATAAATATATATATTTAAACAGTTTAGGTTATTTAAGCACAGTATACTTAAAGACAAGAAGTGTCAAGATTGACATGCTATTTTAAACATATGATGACTGCAGTTTATTCTTTCCTCATAATTAAACTTCTCTCTTAGCAATTAAACTGTTTATACCTGTCCAAAAGATATTCAATATGTTCTGGAATCATCAAGTAAATGCGCGTTAAGAAAGAGCCCAGCAGTAGATTAGTTTAAAAAAAGATTTGTAACTACTGAAAATACATTATTTTTAGCAATATCAACGTCTTTAACTAAAGAAAAAGCTAACAAAAACGCAACGTCAAGAGCGACAATAATGAATGAAAAGTATGTAGCGAATCTAATTAGTTTAATTACGTCCGTCATCCCTATGGCGGCAAGTAAATCTAATTAGCTGGCAGTTTAAAATTTTATAATTTACAATTGTTCTTCTTAACAAGTACCGTTCAAAAGTTGTACGAAATTAACTTAATCAAATTGGCCGTGGTCGCCGTTAAACCGATTTTGTGAACAGACTTCACCTCAACTAAACGAGTTACTTTAAACACCACTCCGACTAAGAAATGCCAAGCTTTATATTTGCATTTATTATTACCAACTTTTAGTATAGGAAATGAGATAATCGTTCAGGTGGAAGCACTACTTTATTATTTAGAAGGAATGAAAAGAAAATGACGAGAAATTGTAACTTAATAAGATAATGAAGCATCTTTGCTTGACAATGCTTTTTTCCTTTTTTCGATATACCTACGCTATTATGTTCGTACTGTTCATAGACGCTATTCTATTACAACTTACGACTAGATCTTCCTCTGTAATCGTCTGTAAGCATAGTAGATATTTGATATTTCAAATATCTACTATGATTAAAAATCGAATGTTATAGGGTGCTTCTGTTAGAAATTTCTCAATAGCATAGTTTAGCCTATTATAGAAATGTATCCAATAGACAGCAATATGATAGACTTCTGTAAATGCTTCTTTAAGCTCTCGATTTTTTTTCGATTATTCAAAATTACAAAATAAATAATTAAAAAAGTGTGCTACGACTGCAATACAATAACATATTTAGGATGCTGATGGGGCTGCCTCCTTATTGCAGTGCGTCTTTAATGTTTGCCGAAGCTCACACGGATGGCTATCACGCCATAAGACGTAAAAAAGTGGCTTCATTGTTAAGGCGTTTAAGAGACAGTAGCAACAGCATCCTAACAATGATTGCTTCTCGATTTGACTGTCCAATTCAATGTCAGTGGACTCATATATGTAATTTTATTTTATGTATTAATTTAGGTTAGAACATTATGAATTGATTTATGATATTTATGTATGACATGCAAATCCAATTTTTATTTAATATTTTCTGTCTAATTATTTCTTAGTTTTCTGTTCATAAATGTATTTTGATATAATTATGTATATGTAGGTGACATAATGTATTTATAATGCTGACTCTCTTGACATTACTTTTTTATTATGTATGGATTTAAAATCTGAAATAAACGTTTTATTATTATTATTATAAAAAGTAAATATCTGTAGTAACAGGAGTGAAAAGACCGTCACAGAGTGTAGATATTTTAGATTTCTTTTAAAATGCCTATAATTTTTGAAATACGTAACTTAGATTTTTTTTTTCTGATTGCTATTATAACTTAGCCTGTTACCTGATTCCGGCTTGACGTCGACTTCTGGGACATCATGTATATATATATATATATATATATATATATATATATATATATATATATATATATAATAGCTATAAAATACTTAATTCTATTTACCAGACGAATAATAATGCGGATTATAATCTGCATTGACACTTTGCTATACATAGGTATATATCGCGTCGTGTCCATCGATCTTTCCAACTTAGCTCGATCGATAATCATAAATATAGCAATGACAATAAAATTCAGTAAGCTCTATGGCATAACAATAGTAATAATCAAGTGGTTATAAATGCAGCTATTAGCAAGTGAGTCTATGGTGCATTGCATGCCATGAGGTATGCGATGCCGTGCAATAATAACCCAATGAATTGGCCCTAAGTTACATCCATAGCGTGAGGGGAGCTACTTAAGTTTCGTTATATTACTTGTAAAATTTCTGATTTAATGTACTATTAAGGAGTGCTATATTTCGTAGTGACCTGGGCGCTAAACAAAGCCCTGAATAGCGAGACTGCTTACTTTGTTGGATTGTTAATCATTTGTAAATTGTTTTCTTCAAATATATGCCACATCGTACAATTACGGCATTTTATTCGAACTGCCTCTTTCTTCAATATATGTACGTATAACAAGCAGAACGGGTCTAATCCGAGGTCAAGCAAATTGTATGGCAATTCTTTGTTTTGACAACCAACGTGACAAACAAATATACAACCCTCCTGATGGCAAACTATGATCGTAGTCTATTGACGCTTCACATATCTGAGATATACATATATTAAGTTGCCGAGTCGCCAGCCTAACTCTCTTGGGATACATTTATGATATTACTTAATATTATAGTGCAGTAATGTACTGGTAGTATACAAATAAAAGTATCAAAGCGACTTAAGAAAAATGATATCACTAAGTTCAAAATTACAATAAGTGTAAAGTTATGCCAAGTCTGAATCTATCATACAAACTCATTTGCTATAGCCAAAATAATATATAAAAGTATGTAAATAAAAACTTCAAGTATAATAAAGTAAAAGAACACCTTTCAAACAAGATCAGCACAAACATTAAAACCCAGAATAAACTTTACATTTATAGGCAAAAAGTGCAAAATATAACGAAATAAAGTACCACATGTGCAGATTACTAGCTTAACCAGCAGACTTATGGTACTTACACAAATTAGACCTTGCATTCATTAAGTCTAGAATAGCTAAGGAAAAAAGCAACCTAATGGACTTGAAAAAGCTTGGTTGGATTTAACAGAGATGGCAGTTCTCTGTTTGCACGAACTTAGCAGAGTGACCTTTACGTCAGTTCACTTTGTTAGCTATGTCCTCACACTGTTTTATGGTGTTAAAAGTGGAAATATGTGTTGTGTAAGCTCCAAGAACTCATATCTGGGCTTTTAGATTGTCTTTATTTGATGGATTTCTAAGAAGTTAGACAGATCAGATATGAAGAGACATTTACTTTCGCAGTACTTTCTTGTGGCGTCCGATTTCAGTTATTTCTTTCAAGGTTTTGTCAAGTATTTATACTCGTAACACTACTTTGAATTATACTAATTCATAGATAATATGTATTATAACTGATTGACTGCACAGATGGAGTTAGTTTAAATCGTTGCTTCTTCAATACCAGTGCACCAAGCTTTTGTATTAGATCTCGAGATTTTAGAGATCGTCGTTAATTTTAAATATTTTTGTACTCGTTGTTTAAATATGTGTTAAGTTCGTGATGCCTAGTAAAGTGGCTGTATTAATTGTATAAAGTTACAGGCATTTTAGTTCATATAAATTACTTAGTTTACTAAATGTCCAGCTCTAGTAGTTTGAAAGTATATTCTAATATTGCGGTCGGATACAATGATGACCAACGTCAGCACCCTGTTACCATATTTATGTCGTAGAATCTTAATTTTTGGGCAAGTTAAAAAGTAAAGAACGTATAAGTACGCGCGAAGTATTAAATAGCGCTTACGTAAGCAAGATCCTCTCGAAATGGACGAAGATTTGCATGTTAACTCAGTTTTCATAAGTAATAGTTTAGTTTAGTTGAAATAACCCCCCGCCAACTTTGTTCGAAATGAGCCAACTTGACGATTACTCAGAAATATTTTGAATTTGTTACGAATAGTTGGAAAAGTTATATTAGTTTTCGGGCAGATGGTACTATTGTAATTTATAGTAATGTCCCGAAACACTGTGTGTAGATAGTGAAAATACTGACTGATAAACGCACCCCTCCTTGATCACAAGTAAATACCTGTGCCAAACAAAAGTTTGTGTGAAGCTGTTAAATTTAAAAGGGTTAATGATATTTCTTGGCAGCAATAAATAACTTACAAATTGTTAAAGGTGTCCCGGGGGCACAGACTCCGCTCCGCACACTGAGGATTCGCGGAGGAATAAGTTTTTCCACTCAAACTTTATTCGCACCTCAACTTGCGCCATCTGTCTGCTACTCGCAACTTATATTCTTGCTTCAAATGATTTAGTTTGAGAGTACTCTTTCAGAAAATATTTTCTTTTGTTGCTCGTCAGACGTATGAATGTACAATGGCCGGCTCGACGTCGGTATCTTTTCTTTGCTGACAATAACTTTACAGAAGCCGTTTTCAAGTTGACAGTATCATGTGCGCCACTACAGCTTATGTGGACATGTTGTTTCGTTTACTTGTATCCTTCCTTACTTATGTACTGCACGCTCGAAGAAGCAATGCGTGCCAACGATCTACAAGTAGGTCAAAAACAAATTAATTTGAAACAGAAAATCCTCGAAAAAACATTCGCTACAATATATCTATTTCAGTACGCTTGTTCCACTATATACATATAAAAAAGTTATACCTTTCAAAAACAACTTTCTTATTCTCTCGTAAGTGAAAACAACAAAATGATTCCCCTAAACTTGATACAGAAACCAATAAATCTAGCGTCGAGATAAGACTCAATAAAGTTGCCGGTGGCTCGAGCCTGTCATAATTTTAAGAGCGTTCATAAATCCATCAATATTTAAGCTCTGAGACCACAATATTTTTCTTCGCGCCGAACAACCGAGGTGCGTCACACACGTGCCACATAAATTCCGATAATCCCTGGCCTGTGCACATCGTGCTGTACTTTACTGTATTCATGGCCATTATTAATGTGTTTGCTTTGCGGACGAACGCCCGCCAAGACTTCATAATTTGAGGCCAACTTTGGTGTATTCAAGACTTCACTGACGCATGCAAATCCTACTCTAAACACATTCCAAAATTAAATGACGTAGTATATTGAATATATATTATTCCATAAATGTAGTCATTTTTGTATTGGATTAATGTTTTCCAAAAATGGAATTTAGTACAGTTGTTAAATGTTTCTATAACAATATATTTTCAATTTTAAAATATATTATGTTTGGACTAATAAAAGTCGTGTCGTTATTTTAGTTCGTCTGCCGTCATTAAAATTGTTACATAAGCCAGCTACACACAGTCGCTAACGATGGAACCTTTTTGTACTAACGTCATAGACTGTCACGATATTGCCGTTTCAAACCGTCCTTTCCCATCTTGATTACGCACAGACTATACTTTCTTGTTGCCCTATTTTACGGGCAAAGCTTCCTGCAAAATAGGTGGATTTGTATGCTAAATATATAAGTTAAATTTCCATATAAAGATAAAAAGTAATGTAGGCACTTGAATATAAATGTACATAACACTTGAAGGTCATAAATATTTTCTATTTCGTCCATGTCCCAGCAACAAATTGCGAATAATCGTCATGTGTTATGAAGTGTCGCGGGCGTGTTTGCATTCCGCGGGCGACGCGCGTCTCCGAACAAATTGTATTAGACGATGCCAATACGTGACCCTAAGAGAAATTCACGCAACAACATGTGTACAACGACGCCATTTTGGTTTTTTCGATATGAAAATTAGGAGCCCTCCTGCGTGTTTGTCAGTTTTAGCACGAATTCGCTCGAAGGGGATGCTTTTTTTTCGCATACGTATATTACTTACGTACTTACATTTGTGCGTGTCTATGCCAAATGATTTTATCATGAGTTTATTATTTCATGTTACCGGTGCATGTTACTACTACGCACAACTTTATTCCGAGTGGCAATATAAGATCCGAAATAGATTTTGGTATTACATTTCGAGCAAGTGATTTACATAAAAGACAATGTTCTCATACCCTTGCATTTCATAATTATTAGGTATGGAACGGATTTCGTAGAGCTTATTGTTTATGCTTGTCGTCTCCAAAAGGAATACCGAAAGTTTAATGCGTATTTGGTATTCGTGTAACAAAAACATAGTTGTAATTGTATTATTCCGAGAAAAACAAATATCTTAAGCGAGCTAGTAAAGCTGACTAGGATAGCATAAATATGTTGAGCGTGGCGGCGGTAGATAGGGGAATATTTATCGCTCACGGTGCCCGCCGTTATTGGACTTGTCTTTTCGTCGTTTAAGGCGAACGGTGATGTGTTTATTCAATTTGCTGCCGTGGGAAATATTGTTACCTGCCTCCGTGCTACCGTTTACTGCTGTCGAATTCACTCGTCTCACTATACTTTACTTATGTAAACACTTTGGTGAAACCACTACTGTAAAACACTTCCGGGAAAGTGTGGTCTAAATAGAAACAGTGTATGAGTGTTTCTTCCATTTCCTGAATTCTTTGATTAAATTAACATAAAAACACACATATTCGATTACAACGTCGGGTGCAAAGTTATCAAACCAAATAGTGTCATAGCAGTGTAACAATAGAGCCATTTACGTGGTGATGAAATATTGAAAAGTAGCGATACAGTTCAGTGGCATCCACCAAACATTTTCGTTATTGATGCGGTACATTTGTAAACAATATTCATCGGGTCGCGCGGACGGACGGACGGATGGGCGAGCCCGCGGCCGCGCTACGCTGTCGCCCACGGCTGTCTTTAATTTTATATAGACCGTTGTTTGCACACGCGAAATGTTCATTTCCAACATTCCGATTGAATAAATTGGTACATATTCGATGACAAACATTATCTGACTTTGTTAAAACACCGAATGTTACTTCGCATCATTTGATTTGTTGACCTGTCGAGTGCTGCCAATTATGATTAACAAACGCGACAGACGGACATTGCTTTCGTTTATTTTGTAGAAGACTGTTAAAATATGTCGTAGACTGAGAATTCATACTAATGGCACAATTACTAGTTAATATTATATATCAGATAATCTGAGATGAAAATATGGCGATAAAATTTGAAGCTTACGATAATATCACTAAGGCGGGATCAAAATATAATCAAAACTTCTCCACTAAAGAAAAATTTGTATCGTCAATTCTGTTTTAAACGCGAAACTCTGCAGTACAATTGGAAAACTCCTCACATAATGGGGCTTTTAACGAGACCTTTTTCGTGAAGTAACTAAAAACATCCCCCACAATGATCCATTATCTTCTCACGAGGACAAGTTAGCGATCTCCTTCCGTCTATTTTCACAAGTAATAACTAAATTTATCGTCAGACTTTCGGTCGTCGTCGTTGAGTCTTCCAATATCAGTGTTAGTTGAGTAGTCAGGTCACGCGCACGGGCGGAGTGGGCGGACCGCCGCGCCGCGCCCGTGATGCTCTGGTCGGCGACGCGTCATTAAAATTAAGCATCATTACTCTTGTAAAGCGAGTCGCGGTGTACCGGAAGGCGGCGGCTTATTGGGAAGTTTGTCGCCTCCTGACAGCTGCTAATCCTTCGCTTTATTGCTGTTCTAACAAATGATTCCCCGCTGGTGGGACGCGCGACGTGACGCCCCGAGATGTGGCGCACGTCGTTCTTGTCCCATCGCCCGCACTCATATGCTAATTTACGAGACGCGTACACAAATTAAAAACTCTTTTTTATTTGAACTAAAGACATACTTGCTATTCCTGCTCGTTGCTGAACTTAATAAACTCACCTAACTAAAAGCACCACATCGACGTTCGTATTCAGTTTTAGAACACCAAGAAAAGTCAAAGAAAAATTGTACCATAAAAAGTATACCCGTAAAAACTTGAGCCAGCGGTGTTAGCTTTGAGGTGAATAAAGTGAAGAGAGAAAGTATAAATATTCATTCAGAGAAAGAAGCCACGCACAGTAAATATAAACTTTTATTTCAGTTCGCCATTAGTAAAGCGACGGGGAGACGCATTGAAAATTCGACTCGCGACTTCTAATTAGAGAGGACACAGCGGCCTTTCTTCCCGAGTTCCTTTATTAATGGAAAAGTCCGTTCCAATTGATTTCATATTTAACATCCTTTTCTGTCTAAGCTCCTTAAATATACAATGGAAAGTTGGCAACTCGTTATTGTGTATAATATCTATCTACTCGACTGAATTTCACAGACTTCCGTAATTTAATGAAGTTTCTTGGTGGCAAAATTCCTGAGTGGCCAGTTCGCATGTTAAATTACATTTGTAATGCGTCGCGTAGTCGCACATGAATTACGCATGAAAGCAGCCAATGAGCGCAATGTAGCGTAACGCTAACAGACGCCGCCGAATAAAACGAACGGAACAGTTTACTATCCGCCGACCGCTTTTGCGACGACTACGACGCTACACATATGAACCTCCGGGAACCTAACGTTTGACAGGTGCACAATACTAGTGTGGTATTGTTCCAATTTCACAACGTGAATCGATAGCGTGTTTTATTTTTTCATAAAAGTATAGAGTATTAATTGGAATTTCTCACAAAAGGGCAGATCGAGACAAAGAGGCGGCTGGTTGCGTCGCTGTGACCATCATGTCGGGCTGTGACGTGCGGTATCATCGCTAGAATATGCGAATTTCATTCACGTATAGTGTTTCTGGAATATCGTGTCGGTGACATATTTTGCATGTTGTATATTTTTGGTTAATATTGAGAAACGAGCTTAAACAACAAATGAGATACTTTTATATTCGCTTTGCAAGGTAAAAATGAAGATTCATAAATAATATGATTTAAAAATAATATAAAATTGTAATGTAAAGATGCAGATCTTTTGATGGTAAACATTACACCAGAGGTCTACGTTTAATAAATCTACACTTCTCTGGACTCCCAATTCCTTTAAAGGTTTTCCAATTTTCTTATATAGCGCCGGCTCTGCAGCACAAATAACTTAAAAAAAACGACGCAAGACCCGAGTGCAAAGAGGGCGGACGTCGAGAATTTCCAAAATATTTCCTTGTATAAAAGCAACAATATCGGTTACGAAGGTCAAATGTCTGGTATAAAGCAAATTTATTCTGTTCGGTGTATTGGCTCATATAACTGGTGATCTCCGCGGCGACAGCGGTGGAATGATAACGGTCTAATTTTGGAGGCTGCCGGCTCTATTCCTTATACGACCTAAATTACATTGCGGCTTCGCAACCGCCCTGAAAGGTTTTATTCATAAATCTACTGAAACGTTTTCATAAAGTCGCGGAAAAATGAGCTCTTTTGATGGTTACTTTTTTAAACTTTCACCGTTCGCGTCCGCTATTAAAGTTCGCTTATAATTCACTAACTTATTTGGTTTAAAAGAATTGACTTGACTGATAGCTAAGTTTGTTTAACAAATATTCTGGCTGAACGTAACCGAGTTTAAGCTGGTTTTATTCGTAGCGAGGCTTATATACGTACTGATTACAAATTAAATACCCACTAAGCTCATCAAAGATCCAAAACGGCTTACAATATTATATAATTTGTGGTTCGTTTTAATTAAACTTCTCGGTGAAATTAAAGTCGAAAGTCAATCAACGTGTAAAAGATAATTGAAAGATGGTTTATCGCGAGCGATCTGCGAGTGACGCGGGGCGGCAAGCGGCAGGCGGCAAGCTGATGGGTTCGCCAAACATTGACTGTGCTAATGGGATGAGCTAACGCCATCCGATTTGCCTAATGAGGACCGATTTCACTCGCCGCCTAACTCCGAACAAGAACATTATGCAAAGTTGTGTTTAACTTCTATATCAGCTTCCCGACTTGATCACAATACAACAATTGTTTAAAGATATGATAACTAACACGTACTATTAAGTTCGCCCGCTAACTTGGTGGATATTAAACTGGATAATTTGAATTGCTCATGTAGTTGCGAATACGTATGAGTACATTGTCTGTGACCGCCATTATCTATTTGTTTTACAGTTGTCTATTCCAAACAGGTTTTACATATAAACTGTTTGTTAAATCTATGAGGTACCTTTACTTCTTTAGTTATGAATCTAGACAATTACTACAATGAGAGCTAGAAAATATTTAAAAGTATTACAAAATATCTTTGGAAATAATATATGTAGGTACATATATTTTAAATAATCTGTAAATGTTGCGTAGCGTTTATATAAGTTGCTATGTTTAACTAAATGCATACAATGCATAAATACAAATATTTTTTTAAATCACGTTCTACCGACAACTGCATAAATGTTTTAACTTATTGTAGTTGTATATATTATGTCGATTAATAAGTTTCGTATATAGATATTATGGATCAATTTGTAAAATACAAATGTATCAGCGACATGAAAATATTTTTTTACATACATGCAAAACAAATATATCAATTTATTCTATGCAGTGAAACTTTATGAACTTTTGACAAAAGGCAAAATCTTTTACTATGGTAAAAGACTTTGCCTTTTGTCAAATGCATGCATTAACACAATCCTTACTATATTTAATATTATAAATTCGTAAGTAACTCTGTCTGTCTGTCCGTCTGTCTATTACCTATTCACGGCTAAATCACTCAACCGATTTGGATGAAATTTGATACAGAGGTAGTTTAATACCTGGGAAAGGACATAGGCTACTTTTTATCGATGTAGGTACCACGCGGGCGGAATCTCAAAAGCTAGATAAATACAAATATATATAATTATATAGCGTCATTTAATTATACAATACGAATGTAGGTATGTCTAATTGTATATTGCTTAACGGGGTAATATTAAAAATTACTCTATAAACTTTTAGTACTCTTGTATTTGCAAAAGTTAGAACAATTAGTAATAACGTAGTTAATATCAGTTTAGGCCATAATGAATTTGGCAAATCCATATTAGTTTAAATATTGCATTTGTTGGTTGACCTATGTGAATTTGGATTTTTGGCAAAAAGTCGTGATCGCGATTTTTAATGCCTTTTTCATGGTTTTTTTATTTGTTACATTCTTGCTTAATATGCGCGGTAATATATAATAGA
The DNA here is from genome assembly GCA_963564715.1 of Catocala sponsa. NCBI lineage: Eukaryota > Metazoa > Arthropoda > Insecta > Lepidoptera > Erebidae > Catocala > Catocala sponsa. Next base: position 17,788,966 of record OY751331.1, read on the forward strand.
TTACAATAAATACGTGTTTGCATCATTGTTAAGGTATTATGTATATTATGATGTAATAATATTAGAGTGATATATAAATAGGCACGTTCTACTCACCAAATGCTTTAAGACCGTAATTATACGTGCAAAAAGTGTGACACGCCAAGTTTTCATACAAATTGCTATCTATTAATAATTGTATGTGTTTATGTGCAGTGTTTCGAACTCGTTAGCTATTTACGCCTGAAAACTTCTATTATCGTTCGCTACATACGAAAACACATAGTCAGTTATGTAACTAGTTATATCTGTGTATAGTAAATAATATCGAATAATTCTTCTAATCCTGCATTAACCTGTTAAGTCGCAGCGACACACCAGTGGCCAGACACAATCAATTTTTAATTATATCTGGTATTCTACGACTTGGAACACTACGTACCGTTTTATTGATTCGGCTTCGTTATCACTGTCTAACAATCGATAGACGTATGGATGTACGTCAGGAAGTGAGCATGTCATATACAGTTCCGGTACCATACAGGAGATATGGGAGGCGGCTTCAGCGAGGTTATCGTTAGCAACTCCCAGAGTTGCGAATGGTGAGCGGCTTTATTGCTCCGGTACCTATCTGGAGAATAGGTAGTGCCACTTGGGCACGAGGTAGCTCGCTTACGAGAACCGGATCTCTGGAGTTAGGTTGAAGAAATCAAGATTCAGGGACAAGACCTGTCTATAACTGGTTCCGGAAGGTGCTCTCGGGCACTGGAAGGTACAGCGGCTCCCACTATTATAGCCGGACGGTCGGTGTAGGGGAACGCTATATCATAAACTGGACTAGTCATAGATTGAGAGGATGTCTAACAATAGAATGTTCGAATCCAATATTGTAGTAAGAGGTCACCGATTAGCGCATATTTTTTATTTATTACTTTTCTTTTTTAAGAAATTTTTCACAATAGGTTGGTGCTAGCTTTCAAAACTTAAAAAAAATTAACACAAATTAGACTCAATCTCAGAGAAATCATATCGACGGTGAAGTGCCAACCTAACTGACATTGCCTCCTAACTGACATTTTTCGAGAAATTCACTTTTTAATCGTTTTGAATCTAAAGGCGTTATTCACATGTTTTAGTAAAACCTCCGAAGTGTATTTTTAGTTGCAACAGCATTAAATTAAAATGTGGAAATACCTCCCAACTAAACTAAATTCTATCACTTACTCAACTTTGCATGTTGCACCAATTCCCATATCGTGCACCAAATTTAATCACCTTCAACAATTAAAAGAAGTATTGCCAAGAGATTGTCACTCATTTTATGATAATTTATCTCACGAATAATCTGTTCATATCTTTTATTTAATTAATTTTTGATGACATCTTTTTCTTTTTTAATTACTAAACTAAGCAGCTACATACGTCCAATTTTATTTTTGTGTAAGCTAATAATTTCTTCGTAACATTGCTTTTGTCTATTTTCTGATTATTCCTAAATAAAAGGTTCTAATTAAAAATATCAGTGTTTTGTTAATTTCATTACCTTCTATATATCATAACATTATCACAATAAAAAATAAGTATAATGTTAATATCTCCTATCTATGCTAATATCTACTACACTATCATAAAATATATTAATAAAGCATAAAATATAAAGCATTCATTATTATTACTCTAAATAAATAAATATAATTATTAACTAATTTTTAACTTATCAAGAAATTAAACGTTTTTTTTCAGTTTGTGTAAATTTTGGACTTTGACAGTTAGGTGTTATTGACACTTCTCCGTCGATATGTGGATCGCACAAATAATTGCCTCAAGATTTTGACAGCACGTTAAAAGCGTTAGCGGCAGGGCAACGGCTTATCCACTGCACCACGCATCTTATTCAAATGTTTCTACTCCACCTACTTAGCAGTTAGTAGAGTTACGCTAACAGCATGGTAGTCCTTACTTTTATGTCTCCTACAGATAATCACCGAGCCTCCTTGATTGTGAATTTTTGGAACACCAACAAAAATCAAGAATACATATACTTTGCTGCTCATCTTAGCATATATCATACATACATACATACATAGATTCACGCCTGTTTCCCAGAGGGGTAAGCAGAGACTACGGATTTCCATTTGCTACGATCCTGACATACTTCTCTGGCTTCATTCACTTTCATCACATTACTCATACACGCCCATCGGTGCAAGGAGCTCTTAACCTGGCCTTTGTCCAGAACGCTTGTGATCTGATCGAGAAACGTTCACCTCGGTTTTCCTCTTGCGACTGTTCCATTTACACTAGTCTTATAAACTTTCTTTTAATATATTCAAAACAATTCGATAACTCCTGGGAGAGGGGCAAATTTAAAAGGCTGGCAATGCACTTGTGACTCCTCTGGTGTTGCGGGTTTCCATGGGTGGCGGTAATCGCTTACCATCAGGCGATCCGTCTGCTCGTTTGCCTCCTATAAAATAAAAATAAAACTAACTAATATTCTTAATGCGAATGTGAGTTTGTTACACGTTCACGACTTAACCACTGGACCGATCATCAAGAAATTTGGCATACACGTTGTCACGCATACAGAAAAGCACATACGGTACTGTTCATCCAGGAAAAAGTACTGTTACGAAGAGGTAGAAAATTGACATAACCTACATTTATGCGAGAAAAATCGTAGGCAAAATCTAGAATTAATTAAATCGAAACATCATTTTTTTTAAACACTTTCGTCTTACGCAATACGGAACAACTACCGTTGTCTTATTGACGTCACTGTATATTTTCCTAACGTAAATACTAATTCCTCATCAAAATTGCGTCATTGAGATATTACAAAGTCAGTACCAAAATTCTTTGCTACCAGTCCAATAAGTGCTTGCGTAATAAGCTCTGCTAGTCTTGTGGTCAATTCGCTCTCACAGTGGTGGCTGATCATAAGAATCGGGTTCGATATCTAGATTTAAGAAAAGTGTTATTGCCTTTTTATCAGTAGTCCTAGAGTAGAAGTTTGTCCCTTGTACAGCTATATGCTAGTTTAAACTTTTCTCAGTAACGGCACAGAATCTGGTAACTTGGTGATTTGCGGCCAAGGCCTCACCTCATCTTAAAGCTAACTAATATTAGAAATGCGAATGTGAGTTTGTATGTTTGTTACGCTTTTACGCGTGAACTACTTGACCAAATATCATGAAATGACACATACACGTTGCCAAGGGCACAGAAAAGAACATAGGAGATACAAATTTATTGTCAAAATCTACATTTAGCGCGCGAGGCCGCGGGCAAAATCTAATATGACATTAAATATAGCTGGCAAAATGTGGGTCTTATACAACTCTGTTCGTCCCTACGAGGAAATGTAGGCTTACGTCTATGTATGTATATACATATGTCTAATATATCTAAAGGTTATCGACTCCATTTACTAGTACGTTTTCTTAATTAAGTTTTACTAACATAATCATAACACTCTTCTCTAGCGTACAACAGGAAGATGTTAGTGCATAATTTATCTCCCCACATAATTACGTAACATCTTATAATAATATAACGCTAGAACATAAATAGCGAGATAAGCACTATGCTAGTACGAATCCCAACATAATATAATAATGTCAACCCTGTATTAAACTGTCCCACTGCTGGGCACGGGCCTCGTCTCAGTGTGAGAACTGAGAATGGTTAGGCTATAGTCCACCACGCTGGGCTACTGCAGGTTGGCTGACTTCACATACCTTCGAGAACATTATGAAGAACTCTCAGACATGCACGTTTCCTCATGATGTTTTCCTTCACCGTTAAAGCAAGCGATAATTAACTATATAATACGCATATAACTTCGAAAAGTTAGAGATGCGCGCCTTGGGATCGAACTCGAGACCTCTGCGTGGCAGTCCAACGGAGACCGTTGGACTAGGCTATCGCTACAACATAATAACTACATCAGATACAAACACTGTCTTGGTGGCGCAGTGGCAGTGTACACGACTGCTGTACATGAGGTCTAGGGTTCGATAACCGAGTCGTGTAAACTGTTATTAGGTTTTTCTGTAAAAAAGTTCTCAGTATCAGCATGAAGTCTGGAACTGTGCCAGGTAAAGATAGGCTCGTCCCCTATTACATGGACTCTAAAACCATTGCTAGCAAAATGTTGGTGTAATAGACTTCTGCCTACCTTCCTAGGATGGATATATGTGACTAAGGTTGTTGTTTATTTTGATAGACAAACAACACAGTTTCAAACTTTCTAGAATGTAATCCACCTACAAAACATTTTCCTTGTATGTTCCCCTTTAGATAACTAAATATCCTTCTTGTAAGTTGAAGTTCGTTTTTTGTTTGCATAAAGTAAAAACCCCGAAGAGTTATGGATCTAAGAAAAAAATATTAAAGCAACCGCCGTCATCGAGGACCTCACTCGCCGGGCACATATTGGCACTAGACTTTTACTCAGTACTTTCCAAGCTAATGAATTCTGAAGGCGCTTCGGTTCGTTAAAAATAATACAAAACTCTGTTCCTACTTAGTTTCAAAGTTTCACCAGGGTAGTTCCAGTCACCGAACATTAATCTAGTTATAATTCCGAAAGCTCGCTTTTCACTCCACAAACTTCCAAAAAGTGTACCTCTTAACTGTCACTTTTTTAACTTTTCTTATTTATTGTACGTTTCTTTTTTAAAGTTGCTGTGTTAGTCAACGTTACATTATTGCTCTGAACATTAACTTTGGTTACGAATGTAATATTCAGGATAGACATTTCGTGGATCATAATATTGGTGTCATGACGCTGCCGTACACCTACTCATAACTTTAGGAGACACGTCAACTTTACTAATAAAATGTTTACCTCAACAGTATTCTACTAATATTATAATCTGCACGGATGACGTAGTGGTTTAGTGGTTTTGTGAAGAATTGTCAGTTCGAATCCTACTCGAAATAAAGATTTATGTGATCCACAAATAGTTATATCGAGTCTAGGTATTCTGAGTGTTTACTGTTTGAATGTTTGTAAAGTCACCCATTTGATTCAGAATTTAATCCTAGAGCAGGCGTTACATTTGATTAGTTAGTCATATTTGAGTGTTTAATATGCAGTCACACCTAAATTGATTACCTGATTTGGAAGATAATTGTCAAACAGTTATACAATGTCATTCAGGAACAAATAGGACTTTTCATCTCTGTATTCATTTCACTGGTACACACGCAAGCATCAGATTTATGATATTCGTAAAGATTTCAGTTTACTTGTAAATTAAAAAGTAAGGAATACCAGTTCACAAAAATCAAACGTTTACGTTAAACCTTTACATTAGATTGATTAGACGCAGACATTGATGTCATTGAAAAATTATTTATATAATATTACTAGCAGCTTACTCCGGTGTTCTTAAGGAAAAATAACTATCCCATGGGAACAAACACACTATCGTATATTCTTACTAATATTATGAATAGGAAAGTGGGTTTGTCAATTTATCCTTATCCCACATTGTTTTGGTGTGGAGCAGCCGAACTATTTGTTTATCTTGCCTTTTTCTTTCGTAAGAAAAAGGCATCTTAGGTATCACCACAAGGTGAAGAGATAAATAACATTTGTGTGTATGTCATTATTTTTCTTGTAAAATAATTACTACACTAGGCATCATTTCTGTATCGTATGGAGCGAAAATTTAAACAGCGGACACAAAAGCGGCTCGACGCGGTGCAACTGTTTTTGGATCACGAAATTTTTTGTGTCGCCTGCGGGAAAAATTACTGTACCTACTAAAAATAATCAAACTAAGAATAGTCAATGTTTGAGCAGCAAGACGACCAATTAAACCATAAACCCCTTTAGATAACGAAGATATAATTGGGTCAACTTAATTATTTATCGATACATTACGACCCCTAAATATTATGACATTATCCCAGTAAGATCGGTAGCAATTTTAAGTACCTACATAAACTCATTGATACATATTTTAGGACGGAACTTACCAATAATCATTAATTGCTACTAAATTCCGGGCTATGAGGTGAAATAACCAATTAAATGAAAATTATAGTACACCCAGGGCGACGTATCAAAGTCAGTACCGGTTAGTTTGCGTTAGTAGTGCCGCATTAGTGGCCGCCACCCCAACACTAATGGACGACCTTTTCATTTACCTCATGAATAACATATTCCGCAAACATTTACTTACGTCTCTATTCATGCATATTCCTATTACTTGCAACAATTTCCATGCATCTGACATTCAATTTATTGCACTGTTTCGAGGAAAATCGGCTTGAATCGATTTCTCTCTTTCTAGAACAAATCACACTTTAAGTGGGACATTGTAGTAAGTCAGATGGGGGTAGGGGCCCGAGCCAGTACAATGCTTACAAGGTTTTTTAAGTGTAAAGTATAAAGGTCCACATGGCTGGTCCGCCGGCCGCACCGCCAGTCACGTTCCGTCTTATCGTAGCTTCCGAAAACACTCACTCACAACACTGAATCAATATGACAAGCGTTCACTTAGATCGGATTGCTCAAGCCAGAATTTGGAGCAATCGAGATACGGAAAACTTTTAGAAATAGCAATATTGATAGGAACGTCGCTTTTTGAATTCTGTGGGTTGTCACCGAATATTTTAACCTGTTTCTATAGCAAATAAATGTTTAGAGTAGTAACATTACAAATATTTTATGTTTCAGATATTTCAGGTATCTCGTGAATAATTTAGCACCTTGATTTAATTACGTACCGCTAAAATCAGAGTTATTCATGAATAGAACCTCACGTAGTACTTCACGCAACTCAAACAGCCCGTAACATTAATGCTGTGTTTGGAAAACTTGCGACTAACAAACGCTCCATGCGCTTTTGTAGTTACGATATGAACCAGTGAGTTAACTTTATGCTTAAATTGTCAACAAGCGACTTAAAAAAAGATCAAAACTATCAAACACAGCACAGCTTAGTATCAAGTTGTCAAAAATAAAATGTGGTGACGTATCTATCCATTTCAATTGTATCAGCCACAGTAAAATCGTTCGCACAGAGAGATAATAATTTGAATGCGAGTAACTATTTTGTCTTACAAAAATGTTAGACAAAATATATATAATAATAAATTATATTATTATATATATATTGTCTAACATTTTGTCGTTGCTTAAAGTATATTCAAGAGATTTTTGCTAAAATCCGCTTATGTTACCTTTGATGTTATATTACGATACGGGCACGTTTCATAGTTTTCTTAAATCAACAAGAAGAAAGTTTCGGTAAAAATTTCGCTTTCACCTATTGTTCTACAGTGCAATCTTTGTACTATTTTAAAACTTTGTGAAGTCCGACTATGTACCTATGCCTCGAAATTCTTCCGTCAATACAAATGTGATATTCTTACTAGAAATATTGGCTTTCTATTCTTTTATATAAAACAGCTATACTATATTCATATAGTTTTACTTAAAAGAAAACGTAGCTGCTGTGAGCCCGGGTAATGATCACATCAAAACATCCGGCTTGAACGAGCCGTAGTCTCCCAGACGAGCTGCCTATCTCCTTCACCTAAATCGAATGAACACAAAATTAGCATTTTATCTGAAGTTATTAGTATCCACGTTAAATGGCATTGGTGTTCTCCCCTCAGTCCCTCCCCTCGATGTTGTCCCCTCAGTCCCCTGTCCAGAGAGTTCTCGGGATCGCTGATTGAATCGCGCCGATTATGACGTTAATCTGTTCAATGCAAATTGGACGAGCTAGTCATTTACATCCCTTTATCAGAATTCGGCGCTAAAATATTCAAATATTTATTGTTTTGCTAGACAGTTGTACGATACCACTCCGCTTTGTCGCACAATTGACAAATCTGGGTCGATTCCTTTATGTTAAACGAATACAAATAGACGAGGAATTAAGATATTGGGGACCACCGCGCGTCCTTCCTTACAACTAGATTTAATATGAACTCAATATTATTGGCACATGAAATACTTTCAGTTTACTTACAAAATAAGATAGCGAAAATCTTAGCAAGTAATAGGTAATTGTTTAACTACTGCTCGTCGTTGGGACCTAGAAATGCCGCGATTAATTTGTAGATAGCCGTTTACAAGAGTTAAGAAAACATAAAATAGACTCGCTCCACTCACAAGTGTACCAAAGTTCTTCTTAAGGCCACTTGTAACACGAATTGTTGACTGTAATGTAACGTTAGATATCGCTAGTACTGTTTCTCTTAGGGTCCAAACGGGGTAGTAAAGAACTATTACAATATTATGACTTTAAAAGCCAAGCAAATTCAGGTCGGAATAATTGTGCATGACGTCTTAATTATCGGGTTGGTCAATGTGTTATTGGGATTTTCTGTCAAGAAATATTCAGTGACAGCATATAGTCTGTAACTGTCCACAGTGTCCACCGTTACTACGTGGGACCTGAAACCATAATTGGTGAACACGAGTTTGATAAATCTCTAGCTACGTCATCGGGGATGTAAGCGTGAGTCTATGTATGTATGTATGTCTATCTAATTAATAAACTCAACGAAGTGAATAAATTACGCGTGAAAGTGCGAGTGTTTGTTTCGTTTCTGATGTGTGTAATATGTGTTCTTGTTAATATTACACTTATTTGCTATTTTGTTTCTGTGTCAAGAAAATAAATACTTTTCTTTCTGTCTAAATAATCCACTTACTCGTAGTACAAACTAATTACTAGAGCCCTTCGTAACTCGCAACGCCTCCAGAGTAAAGAAATACCGCCACAAAATTAAAGTAGTTTTTGACAGTGTAGACATTTGAAATTCTCACGGGAGACGCGGTGGGTTAAAGCACTTTAATTAGTAATTTACATTAAGTCACAATTACTTCCCCAGTTTTGTTTCTAAATAAAGCTTTTATCCTAAGTTAAGCAGTTCTTATAATTATATCAAATATTTCTTAGAATAAAATACTGCTTTATCTAAATAACTCTCCTTTAAGCCAGTTAAAGGTTTAGTATCTATAACACCAAACGAAGATAAAAATTAAAGCTCAAGACCATCATAGCAGATATTTTTATGACAGCTCAATAATTTATTAACTTACGGTTCAATATACATAATAACATAATCTAACCTAACTAAACAAGGAACCTATGATAGATTTGTGAGAATATGCGAAAAGTCCACATATCATTTACAAGTGTTTTGTTTTGTAATCTTGACTCTAAGAGAGTTAGCAGCACCTAGAACGATGAGATCTTCAGCAGCTAAAAAAGGACTCTGAGCGACTATTTAAAAACCTAGAGACATTCTTCTGAAGACGCGATGACTTAATCGAAAGTGTACTAGAAGGAGACTTATTAGGCAGATGGACTGTGGCTGAAACCAAATCCTTATTAGTATAAACAAAAATAAAATGATATTACCTAGGTTCACTTTCAACTATATTCGAAACACTTTGTAGTAATCCATACGACTTTGTTATTTCAATGCCTTTATATATTTTAATCCCCACGATTACATATAAAAACGTGAAAAAATATTCTGATCAATTGTATTAGGGAATACGAAATATTGGCAGGCTTCGCAATAACAAATCTAAGATATACTGCCTCGGCCCGATAAATGCGAAAAGTTACTTTAGCGAGTATTCCCTCCCTTGTATTTTACTAGCAAAATTCTATATAAATAAAAAATCACTGGAGGTATTTATTTATTTACTTCGGGCTAATAATATTAATGAAAAGAAAGTGTGTGGTAAGGAAGTAATCCCTTACTTCCTTACTATTTTACTACACACTTTCTTTTATCTTTCTTTTATGGTCATAACATATTAAATATTATCTAGCTTAAAAAAAATTATAATGATGAGTTTAACCAAAAATACTGTCTTTAATAAACAGGCAGGAATTTGCTCGTGTGTACACAAATGCCAATAAAATAAATATGGTTAATCTATAGGTAGGTATATGTTATCTGTTCTTTTTGAAGACAAATTTCAAATATCAATATATTTAGGGAACAATACAGCTAATGAATTCATACTTCTTTACACTTTATATATTTTTGATTAAATTGCTAATAACCACTTGCCATATATTTTATGAGGCTATATACAAATTCAAATAATTTATTTACAAGCTAAGTGTACATACATATATTATATTAGTTGCTTAAACCTTAGCGGGCTTTTACAGCCATAGTAAACTAGAGGTCACTGCAAAATATATATTATTTATTTATAGGTATATGATTAACAAAACTCAATAACTGTTATATCAAAGTTTATAACGCATTCTACACGATTCAAGGATAGGCTAACCACGTTAAACATGTTTACCAAGATGCGTTAAGAAACTCAAAATTAATCTGGAGTTATTATAAAACACCGACTAAGATAGTATTAAGTTAGTCCTTAGCTTAAGCCTGCCAAGAAATTCTTTAACAAAACTTTTATGCTTTCTTTAAGACATGGATCATCTATACTAATTTATTGTACTTAGCCGACACCTGCGTCGAACCTGGTCTATCTCAATATCAAGTCAAGAAAATATATATATCTATTATTTTTTATTTAACACTAGATTTTATCCATGGCTCCGCTCGCGTTAATGTAGATTCTCTCAATATTTTTATCCCTCGGGAACAGTTCTTTTGTTCTGGATGAAAGGTATTTCATCCAGAAAAAAAGAACAGAAAACTAAAAACGTGTATGCGAAATTTCATGATAATCGGTCGAGTAGTTAAGGCCTGAAAGCTTAGCAAACTCACATTCACATATATAATATTAAGTTAGAATTTTCTAATTCGATTTTTAGATAGTTAATTTAAATTTAGCGCAGCGATAGCCTAGTGGGCAACCATTGAACTGCCACGCAGTGGTCTCGGGTTCAAACCCAAGGCGCGCATCTCTGACTTTTCGAAGTTATATGGGTATTAAATAATTAATTATCGCTTGCTTTAACGGTGAAGGAAAACATCGTGAGGAAACATGCATGTCTGAGAGTTCTCCATAATGTTCTCGAAGATGTGTGAAGTCTGCCAACCCGCACTAGGCCTAGCGTGGTGGACTATAGCCTAACCCTTCTCACACTGAGAAGAGGCCCGTGCCCAACAGTGGGACAGCTTAATACAGGGCTGATATTAAATAATTTAAATTTAATGAAACCACCACTATTTTCAGTCCACCGCTTATAATAAGACATGACGCGTAGAAACGTGATCACGCGGTCACGTTACGTGTTACTCATAGTCTAGTATTTAATAGTGGCACAATTTTCCTCTTTTATCCTTAGATTACTGCTGTACGTCTCGGTGTAATCTGACAGTCCGTTGCCACTAGTTGGCCTCGTTCGTTAAGTCAGATCACTGAGAGGATGACGTTGTCAAACGGTCACCATAACGCACTCCATGTCAAATGCAAAATAGTCTAATGGCCTAGTATAGACTCTGTAAGATGTACTAAGTTCACAGGAGTATATAAATATTCTTCTTTTTCTACTTTTAATAAAATAACATCTTAGGCGTTATAAAATGAATCTCTTCATATAAAAAAAACTTGTTGTTGTAACCTATCCTAATTTAACCGCAATTTTATAAAAAACAAAGAAAATAGCAACAGCATCTTAGTTTCCATGGCTGTGTTTTCAAGTATGTTCACCTAAGAGCATTTTCTGGATTAGTGCTAAATAAATATTTAATTGTCAAGGAGATAAAGTAAGGCCAAAATCTTTTTTGATTTTGGCCTTAATTAAACTTACTCAAAAAAGGTAACATAACATAGAAGTGCACTAAAGTTGTTCAAATCTTCGTCTACTTAGTAAAATGATAAGTAATAGGCAGACTGTTCACAAATCCTAGTATTCTTTCATTCTATTGGCACATTTGGAGTAACAAATCGCCGATGTCTGAAGTGGGTACACAAGTTAATGAGCGGATATTTGAGAACGTCTGAAAAGATTAAATGCACGCCGTTATTCAATCGGCAGGTACACCGAGTGATTGCAACCAACCAAACGTATTAGATCGCTGACTCCAGATATTTAAATAACTATGGATCATGGCTGCCTGTTCGGATTTCAAATAGGTGCTTAATTATTAGTTCGGCGTCTGGCTTAATCGTTCAACCTGGATGATTAAGTATCGTATTTTGAAACTGATCTCTATCAGTATCCAGAAAAATATTTGTATTATTAATAAGTTAATATTTTAACCCACCTTATTAAAGTAGAATCCCGAAACCAAATACAAAAAAAAAATGGAAATAGTGCTTCGATCTAGAGTCTAGAGTGTCATAAATATTTCAAAGTGGTATGTTTTTGAATTAAAAGAAACATCGAATGTAAACTTGAATTGCATTTCAGTTCAAATTTTACGTTTATTAGACTAGAATGGAACACTATTTTAAACATATTTTATTACGAGAATCAGTCTTTCGAGCGTAAGTGCACGAACTCTACTATTGAATATGAGATCCTGGACTTCATTGGATCAAGCATAGGTAGCCATAGGCGTTTTCGATTAGAGTCGTTACCAACCTTCATTTGCAAAAAATCAAACATAGATAATCTTGATAATGAATATACCTAGTTAACAATTCTGCAGCACTATATGCTGCAGAATTATAAAATTCATTTTTATCTATACATATATATATATTTGGTTTATTATCAATAGAACAGTTACCTTTGCATGAACAGATAAACCCATTATAGGTATTTAATGGAACATACTCATTTATGTACATACAAAGTTTACCTCAATTCTACATCGCTGTTTTGCAATCCTTACTAATATTATAAATTCAAAAGTAACTCTGTCTGTCTGTCCGTCCGTCTGTCTGTCTGTCTGTCTGTTACCTTTTCACGGCTAAACCACTCAACCGATTTAGATAAAATTTGGTACAGATATAGTTTAAAACCTGGGGAAGGACATAGGCTACTTTTTATTCATGTAGGTACTACGCGGGCGGAGCCGCGCGCAAAAGCTAGTATTAAATAAATACTAGTGTAATGTAAGGTTATATAAATACTAGAGTGGATATAAGTTGTATTTTATTATTATCTGAGGTGGCAGACGAGCCATCGTTTCATTTGGAAATTAGCAGTTACTGGTGCCTATGGACATAGTCTGTTCTGTAAGCAGCTCAGCTGCTGTCAAGTGGCAAGGAAGGAATGGAAAGAGGTACAGGCCACTAAGTGTCATTGCGTTATATATGCCTAACCGGGAAGAAAAGAGTAAAAGAGTAATCTAATAGATATTGTAATATTGTCTTCTGTTTACGCGAATGTTATTCATTGAAATCAGCAGCCGAAACGTCGGGGAAAGTGTAAACATAAATATAAATAGTATAGTAATAGTATAAATAGTTGTAATAGTTTCAATAATTGAATTAGCTTAAAAATTAGTAAAGTTTAATAGTGATTATAGTAGTGTAACAGTTTTTCAAAATTTTGTAATAAAGTGTCAAATAAACAACGCGATAAAATCCGTATATAGTAGTTTAATTTCAATATAGATATTGTGTCCGTGGTTTAAATATTTACTAAGCCCACACGATACGTAGATTATCATTAATGAGATGGATGTCTTTTGTAAAAGAGACTCTATAAAAAAAAAACTATAACAAGAAAAAAAGTGCAAATGCAAGCGATACAACACCGCTCCTTGAGGAAATCTATAAAAGAGACTTGTGCTTAAATTGTGCGTCTTACGATTTAGAAAAAGAAATAAAACACTTAAATACGCAATCAGTTTGTATCACAAATTACTTATTTGATTTATGAGCTATGCGTATAGAGTATGCTGTTATTCACCAATTCTTAAGATCTTAAAAACGTCGCATTAATCAAATAAAACCGAAAAATAAGTAGATATAAATATGAAATAAAGGTTTTTTTGCTGGATTACACACGCTGCAACGGGCGCGAAGTATGTCATTAAACATACGTATTATATATTACTCAGAAATAATAGATGGTGTAGCAAGTAAAAGGCAAAAAAATAACAAAATATTGATTCATTGTATCTTACGTATAAGTCAACAAATAAGAATGTTTTTTTATAATATTAGCAAAGATGTAATTTATTATAAAACTATAACTACTGAATTTTCTGCTAACACTAAGGAATATTACAATTCTATTCACGTACGAAGTGGAATTACAAACGCAATAGTCGATATTAAAGTCTAGTTAAACTAAAACTACTTAATCAGATTTAGTTTGATTACGATAAATTGCTGTGGAACAACTTTCTTAAAGTAAGTACCGAACAAAGGACAATGAACATGAACCCAATTATGGAATCGAGAACTATTCAATAACTTACTAAGTCGATTCATAGCAGACGGCTTTAAATTATTTAAAGAAATTTCAGAATTTAAAAGTTCCTCTTCGTTTCTAGTGGAGTGATTTGCAGCGCAGCGGGGAGTTAGGCTAAGTGAGTAAAAGAGTAAAAGTCTAGAGTCAATGTTTGCTGTCGTGATTTCTGCTCCCCTCGGCCGGCAACGCGCCGCGCGGCTGTGACGCACACTTTACTCTCTTAGTCTCTCCGACTCACTACGCTTTGCGAAAATGTGCATCACCGTTTTTAATGACATTCGACAAAGCCCGATTCGATTTCGAAACAACTATCCCTCAACGCTCAAAGAGCATAGTAATAGGGTTATTCCCAAGCAAACGCTATGAGCTGTTTTATGCATGCGTGTTCTACAGACAAGTTCAAAAAAGGAAGACGTTTGCAAATGCGGTGGTCAAATAGTGTATATCATAATGATTTTTTAATTTCGAATCTAACTTTTTCTATTATTCCTAATAAAATCGCTTTCTTGTCGTGTTGTAGTATCAGTACTTTTCGGCTGATTGTTGTTTTTATGACTGTAAAAGAGGAATATTGAAAATCCATTATGGACGAGATTTAATTGTAGGGAGGATAGGAGGAGAATACTGTATTTAACTATCGAGCAGCGTCTCTGTTTGTCTGCACACCCGATTGGTAATTTTCTCGTTGAGACTACCATCTAAAATCGTCAATCATACCAGAATCCTTTACTCTATACCTAAATCTAAAAACTTACTTGCATCAGCAGCCAGAACAAATAAAATACTTTTTTTCCAACTTTGATGGCAGGTATGGCGCAGTTATTAAACTGATCATCTTACTACTGCTATTGCACCGAGCGTTGAGATCAATCTCTACGTGGAACAAAAATACTTATTTAAATATACATAGTTGTGCCAAATTTGAATGTCTTTTCTACCCTTTGTTTTAATATGCATAAGCCCTTGCAGCACAAAGATGAGTTCTAGTTCAAAAGATCAATCTATCTTACACATATTTATTAACCCGCAAAAAAGCAATATAAAAGCTTTTATGAAGTACCTACCTATTATATGTAATTAATCGAACATGGAAACTGTAAAATTTATTATTACCACTTAACATTACAAGTTTACGATGTTTAGTGCAAATAAACCCGTAAGTATGAATATTAAAATGACTTAATTATTACTTATTTATTTCCTGCTCGTAAGTATCGGTAGATAGATAAAGATAATTGCAAACAACACCCACACCTTGTCTCACTCAAGACAGTTTACATAAAGCCTAAAGCACATAATAAATAGCAAAAACCGGATTACGGAATTAAAATCACAGGTTGCACTTAATCTGTCAAATCTTATAAAACCAGACATAATACCATTGAAATTAAACAACTTTATACGGATTATATCGAGTTGTTTATTTTTTATAAAACACTATTATTACATAATTTTGACATTATAATACTATTGTTAAACACTTTTACTAGGTACTGTTCACTTTTATTTAAGGTATATAAATTATAAAATCTATTTAAATTTAATTTTACACTTGCCCCGACGTTTCGGTTGCTTTTCAGCAGCCATGGTCACGCGGAGACTAAGATGGTGGTTGTCTCAATGTTCTAAAATGTAGTTATTTCATAATACTAAATATGAAAATCTATTGTCTGGTTTCCGGTGTGCCGCTGCGACTCGATAGATTAAAAGCTATTTAAAATATATTTTTTACGCTGGCTGTTTTATTTCTGTCTGTGGCATTACATTTGCGACCGTATCTATGAACCTAGTTTGATGCCATATTCAAACAAAATGTTATTTGATTTCTGTTCTGCTCAGAGTTCAGTTTTATCCGATATATGGCAATAGATGCGCTACGTATTAAGCGGTAGCTTTTAAAGTTATTGTGATCTAATACATATCTGCCTACTCCTTAAGCAAATTACAAGCGTCATTATACTGGGTGTAAGGGACGGCGTACCGAAAAGTTTAGCAAGACGTCTTTCTATAAGTACTTATCACGACGCAAACTGCAATTAATAAAAAAACGCAAGATTAAAATGTTATGTAGATTAACATTATTACGCGGTACGCAATGGATTGCTACCAATACATCGCACTCGACGAATGAACTCTGCGTTCCGCGCGCATAAACAGCTAATCTCTTTAAATCACGACCATTTAATTACATTGCTGTATTGTAGAAAAATGTGACAGTCAGAAAAATGAAAAATTGCAGAAAAGCAATTGTGATTGTTGAAAAAAATTCCAACGATTTTTAACTCAGAATAATGGTCTGAATCTACTATTTCAGTTTTCAGTACACCGTCACTTACACCCAGTATGTAAAAATGTTACAGTACAAATATTAATTTCTTATAATAATGCTGTTACATTCGAATTCATTTACTTTCTTATTTATCCATTACTATATACGGATTTTATCGCGTTGTTTATTTTAAAACAATTTTATAACATAACTAGCTTTTGCCCGCGGTTTCGCTCGCGTTAATTTAGAATTTGACAATCAATTCGGGTTGTACTCTGCTTGTAATAATATAATTCAATCATGATTCGAAAGACACGGGGCGCCATCTATTATCATAGGAATGTTATTGTTGTTTTCCTCGGGAACAGTAATTTTTTTCGGGGTGAAAGGTAGCCTATGTCCGTTTCTGTACACCTGACAACGTATATGCAAAATTTCAGGATGATCAGTTCAGTGGTTTAGGCGTTTAAAGGTAACAAACAAACAAACAAACTCATTTTCGCTTTTATAATATTAGTTAGGATTAGGATTTTGAAATTATTACCCCAGTACATTAAAGTAGTCTAATTTCAATGTATACCTTAAATTCGCTTAAACGTATTATTAATTAATGTTAAATAACAGTGTTATAGCAAATATATTGATATTGAGCTATACATTTATCGTAAACATTAAAGACTTTGAAATCAAGTAAATAATAATTTCTAGACTTGTTGTTTGACATGTCGCAACTATCGTAATACATACATACATAATTATGTAGTCTCACATCTATATTTCACATATGTCACAGAAAACCCAATAAACTTTGCCAGGGAATCAAACCTGAAACCTCTTGCACAGCAATCGCACACATTGCCTCTGCGTCACCGAGGCAGATTTTCTTTAATCAATCTGTAGAATTGATAAACATATGAAGCTTTCTTTACTCAACACATACATATATAGTTCTAAGATATGCATATACTCGTATGTTACCCTAATTAGCTTAGCCATACTTTAATCTGCGCATAGAACTTAGCGGAGAAAATCTCCCCTTCAACAATTCGCACACAAACCAAAACCTAATTTTAAAATTAAAAGCCCGACTTGCACTTTAAATAAAGCCTGGTTCCATCTGCCTCGGGACTGTTTCTTTGCAAATTTCGCATGCAATTGCATTCTGAGAACGGTAAAGAGTGGCAGGAATAAAGGGGAGCATGTCATTTCCCGGCCGGCCTCGGGGGTAAAATCGCATGAGCAAATGTTGACATCCGGCTCCACTCGGATCAGAGTCCGCGATGTAGACCCACTATTCAACCTTATACTTGCTCTATTCATTCAATGGACGACTATAAAATGGCAAACGTATATACTTAGATACCGCTACGCAATAATTAAGCTTGCGACGGCTTTTGAACTTTAGTGAAAGCTTGTTTACAATATGTTACCAAGAGATGGCGTTGTCGCTTTTTTGTACAGTCTAGCTAGTGGATTAAATGTTTTACATCAATAGAAATGATCATACTTTTTGGTATTAATAGGTTCGATGTAGGAATTTTACAAAGAGCTTTGAGTTATCCTTCCTCGGAAATAATGTCAGCATTTTACCGGCGAATACCGCGGACTCAGCATCGACTTCCTCAATAGCCTTTTTTTAATTAGTTATGTTCATGTATATGTACAATGGGTTTGATTTGTTTTTTTTTTAAAAAGAAAACTCTAAATAAAACCAAATAAAAAAAAAACATACTTTTAGATTTTATACTACATATTTTTACTTAGATCTTAATCTGTCATACATAAATTACTTGAATTAATCAGTACATTGATAAATAAATAACGTTATTATATTCAATACTGTATCGCAGTACTGTTAAATATCGAAAAGAATATAATTGTAGGTACATGTTTCAAAATTTTAAATAGGACATTAAAAAAATATTTTCTGTTCGTCCCACAGGTACGTACGTATACCGAAATAAAAATATCCTACGTTTAGAATATGGTCTTTATATGAAACTTGACACGCAATAAGGTACCTGTATCAAGTGACATATAAAAATTTAAACGATTTACTCGTATAAAAAAAATCAACGGGTTGCACTCCGGGAGTGCCGGCAAAAGTGAAAACTTGGATATTAACGTTGTGCATTTTTTATATTTTGGAATGGTTAGGGAATAATTTTGCACGAATTGCTTTAATTATCAGTATAAAAGTACTATCATTTATGTGGTAAAATACAATATTCATTTATTGCGCTATCGTACACAAACATGACAATTCTCCCTCCGTCTTACGAATTTTCGATCAGGTCACGTGTCCTGACGCGAGTTTAACATTTTTTACCCGTCACAAAAAAGTGCACAACGCCGCTAAAGAAGTTTTCACTTCAAAAATTTATACATTTTCAAATGTTTTTGTGTAGTACGAATAGATACAATTATATACTAGGAAACCTCAGAGTTGCAAATAGCAAAAATCGGGAACACTATGTTCATCGTGTCTTTTATTACCATTGCCTAAATTCGGTAAATCTATCTATGGATTATACGAAATGTTATCTCTTGTGAGAATCGAACCGCCAATACGCGTAACATTTATAAGAGCAACGCGACTTCGACATCACATCATCACACATCATCAGTAGTCCTATATTATTCCTAATGCCAGGCTTTTCTACTTCTATCTTTTCCAACCTTTTACAATCCCATCCCAAGTGTAGCTTTTATTACCTACCACTAGTAACGTTGTAAGTACTCTAACTATTCCGAACGTTTCTACTCGGAGTAGATACACGTTAAACGTTGAATAGCTGAAATGACTTGGAACGGAACTTTTAACTTTTGGTTGCAAGTGAATAAGGCAGTGGCTGGATATATTACTTTTAGAATTCCTTATCTAATATTATAAAGCTGAAGAGTTTGTTTGTTTGGTTCAACGCGCTAATCTCAGATTCTAATTGAAAACTTATTTTTTTGTTGGATAGCTTATTTATCGAGGAAGGTTATAGGCTAAATAACATCACGCTACGACCCAAGGGGGTGGCGTAGTAATCATAAACGCGGGTGAAACCGTGGGCACATCTAGTTAACTATATTTTGTTACAAAGTCACCTCCATACCAAGTACAAACATAGATTCGCGCCTATATGACTAAACACTAGGCGGAGGTATATCATGCAACTACACTGAGTCAACTATGTTTATAACTACTGCACGGATGGCGTAGCGGTTTTAGTGATTGTCTCGTCACTGCCACTGAGCTGAGTGTTGTGGATTCGAATCCCACATGAGACAAAAATTTGTATAATCCACAAATGGTTGTTCCCACTCTGAATGTTCTTTGTGTCCGTTGTTTAATGTTTGTAAAGTCCCCCGCGATACAGGAATTATTCCTAGTGCAGGAGTTGTCTTTTTATATAAGACTAGCTTTTGCCCGCGTTAATTTAGAATTTGTCAATCAATTCGGGTTGTACTCTGCTTGTAAATATATAATTCAATCATGATTCGATATACACGTGGCGCCATCTATTATCATTATTGTTGTTTTCCTCGGGAACAATATTATTTTTTCGTGATGAAAGGTAACCTATGTCCGTTTCTGTACACCTGACAACGTATATGCAAAATTTCAGGATGATCGGTTCAGTGGTTTAGGCGTGAAAAGGTAACAAACAAACAAACTCATTTTCGCTTTTATAATATTAGTTAGGATTAGGATAGGATTAGGATTAGAATAACTCCCAGCCTATTGTCTTCTTTCGGGCAGACTTACATACTCCGTCCTGATATTCCGAAGTTCCTAAGAGAATAACCCAATAACACTTTATCAAACCGGGTATCAATGGCAGTGCTTTGCTATGAGTCTCAAATATAAACGCAAACTGACTCAAACTAACAGTAAATTTCTTCCAAATCGGATCAGTCGTATCAGATGTGGTAGAGACAAAACAGGTTAAGTATATTAAATACAAAACATGTAAAAAAAAATGTAACTTATCATACGATTAAAGCTAATTCAAATAGTCTACTAACGATTGCACAGACAACTAGAAGGCCAGACAAGCTAGAAAGATACCGACTAACTACTTGATTAGATGGTACGCTGTCACCTGTCGTCGTCGTTGACAGTTTGTTGACTTCGTTAACAAGATGCCGATATTAGCATTAGTGAAACTGTTTATATTATAAACTAGATTTTTCCCACGGCTTCGCTCGCGTAAATCTAGGTTATATCAATTGCCTATCCCTATGGAACAGTACCTTTTTCTGGAATAAATAGATCTTCTTTTCTGCACCCCAACAAGGTGTATACAAAATTTCTTGATGATCGGTCGAGTAATTAAGGCGTGAAAGTGTAACAAACAAACTTACATTCGTATTTATAATAATAGTTAGGATGCGTTATTTTATATGTTTGTTACTTTAGTATTTGTAATATTAGTGTAGAGACCTTTAAAATAATGAACGAGTTCAGTTAGCCACCGGAAATTATAAATATTATTTTAGTATTACCAACCAACGTGTGGTTTAAATCAATCATCATAATGTAATGATATTACAATTAGTAACAATAAATTATAGAGAATTGTGAAAGTTTAATGTAGCTTTAGTACCACGTATGATAACATTGATAATCTTTTTGGTATTTTGGCATAAGTTGGTACTTACGTTTGCAGCCAATACTGAGGTCTCGGGATGAGTCTGTTAGTTTTATTTTTAGAAATTTTCTGGTACAGCATGTAGGAAATGTCCCGGGTAGACGTCGCTTTCTATTTATTTGTTTGTATGATTTACCGACCGCTATATATATGTATAATAATACATTATCTATAATATATGTACATTAGAGTTTACTGAATAAGATGCACATAATACTACTAATTAATAACAACAAAGTAATAGTTTCTCAATTGATTAAAATGAGATGGTTTTGACTGTGATATCCTCACAGTAAAATCGGAATGGATTGAGACAATACAATTTTAGACTAATACGTAATTGTTTTACGTAGAATCTAAAACATATATATATGTATGTGTAACAAATTTGTGAAGAACCGGTAGAACCAAACCAAGAGACTAGAGCTTTGGAATATCTTTGCTATATATTATTATTACTATGAATTAAAAAAAAATATTTCTATTTAGTATAAATAATTATACGTACCTAATGCCAATGTGTATCGTTTATCTATTGAAGTTAGGTTATGTTACTAGTTATTTGTAATGTGTGGGTTCGATCCTGTATGGAACTAAAGTATTGGTGTCTTCGGTGCTCTGAATCCGAAAAGTGTTCTATAAATCGACATAGGAAAACATATTTGCTGTAAGCCTCAAAACATGAAATATTCACCAGAGCCAAAAAACTTTTCTGAAATTAGACAAAATCATTTTTCAAAATCTATTAATTGTAGGTAACATCATTTAAATTTTTTATATTTTCTTTTTGTTTTGCATGTTAGCTATAAAGATATCCTTCTAAGTCAATTATTACTAGGGGTTTTTGAGGCTTACAGCAAATACGTTTTCCTATGTCGAATTATCTATTCTATTATTTCTATGTTTATTAAGCAAGTAAGCAAACAGATGCCGCGGCGGTATCCCTAGTACGAAGTTCATTTTCCATATTTAATTTAGTTACTATTGACAAATAACTATAAATTATATAGAGGCTCTTGATAAACACATCATCTATCAGTTTGTCTCTCATTTCATCGCTTGTAACCATTAAACTCACACCAAGCTAAAATTAATAACAAGTTCTAATGTGTTCTGTTTAATAATACTGCAGAAAATAAAGCATCTTTATAAGCATTATCGTTGGTTTAGAATTTTGAAACTTGACATAAAATTACACGACCTAATATAAAGATATCTCACGAATAATTTTGCTGCTACTTTATGTAAAAAATTACGATAATAAACTTTATAATTATAAAATTTGTAGCTGGTGTGTTGTCTCATCTCACCCTAAACTTGTAACATAAATATATTATTTAAAGAGGTGTAATAAAATATAACATTAACGAATATTACAACTTATGAAAAAGTATAGCAAACACATATTATAAAGAGGAAAGATTTGATTTATTGTTTGTAAGGATTTACAAACCTTTTTAAAAGAATATTGAAAGAATTGTCAAAATCAAATCAATCGATTTTTAAAATTCTTTCATCATTATAATGCCATACTTTCACTGAGTAATATAAGTTATATTTTATTTTAAAAAGTACTGTTTCTAACATAACCTAACTTAATCTCACCGATTCTCACCTACTTTTACGCAAGCGAAGCCGCGGGCAAAAACTTCGTTTTATTTGAAAGGCAGTAGCGCACCGCTAGAAGCATTATACAAAAAATAGACAAAACTTCTTAAGAAAAATACTTCGTCTTTATTTACCTCAATATTGAACGTGAACTAAAAATAGCTAGCGGCATTCACATCCTTACTTTGTCGACGTTTCTTGCTACAACTCCACCGATAAAGGGAATCAATAGTTCATAAAACACCGCAATATAAAATGTTATAGCTGCAATATTGCATGATAGCCCCCACAGTCTACTTCTTTCGCTGTCTGCATGTCAGTCTTAAAGACTACAAGTACTCCGGTCTGAGTGAGCCCGCCCGTCAGCTTTTATGATGGATAAATAAGGTACTAGGGAGAAATTAATACCTTTACATTATTATCCAGTGAATCTATAAGTTACACGCTATTGAAAGCAACGTTGCGTATTGTCAGACATTATAAAGCTGAAGAGATTGTTTATTTATTTTAACGTGTATTTATTGAGGAAGGTTATAGGCTTTCTAACATTACGGTACGACTCTTACTAAGGGAGCGTTGTAGAGTTAGTCTATACTATCTATGCTAGTATTATAAGGAGGACATTTGATTTTTTGTTTATTTTTAAAGATTTAATTAAAATCATTCGCCATTAAAAAGATATGTTATCACGGAGTAACATAGTCTATTTTTCTTTCTTCTAGATTTTGCTTGGCTTCAAACGCGTAAATGTACCTAAATTAAAAGAACTGTTTCCGAGAGATAGAAAATTGATATAACCTTATGTTAATTCTCTATCCCCCTGTAACACTATTTTTCTGGTTTAATGGTACCCTATGTCCTTATCTATACCCCTGACAACGTGTATGCAAAATTTCATGATGATCGGCCGAGTAGTTAAGGCGTGAAAGCGTATCAAATAAACTCACATTCGCATTTATAATATTAAGTTAGGATGGAATGAAAGTATCGAAGATTTATTAAAAAAATAGGATATTAATATTGTTTGTAAAGATCTGTGTTATAGATTTGCATATTGCGAATTTATGATAATTGTTACTGCTCATTGATTGTTTGCGGTCAGTCGTGTCGTGCCGGATTTGATTCTCGGTTAGTGCGAAGTGTTATTGGATTTCGCCGATGGGAAATTCTGAGTAGTAGAGCGGTAATTGGCATACTATGTACTCGGAATAAGCCATTCGCCTCTGATTACGTAGGATCTAAATATATCCGGGAATGTGGGCGTATAACAACACATCTGCCTACGCTTTTTGGAGTATACAGCCTTAACCTTAAGTCTATGTTTGCATGTATAGTACACTAGCTGAGCCGCGCAACTTCGTCTGCTTCACATGAGAGAATTTTCCCCGTTTTTGCAATATTTTTCATTGATGCTCCGCTTCTATTGGTAAGAGCGTGATGTTATATAGCCTTCCTCGATAAATGGGCTATCCAACTCTAAAATAATTTTTCAATTCGAACCAGTTGTTCCTGAGATTAGCGCGTTCAACCAAACAAACAAACAAACTCTTCAGCCTTATAATATTAATAGTATAGATATGTTTCCCGAGCGTTAGGAACTTTTCTTCAACTGAGACTTAAATAAAGTTACTATCACGGTAAGCAGCAGCTTGGCTGTGTATAGAAGACATTAATGAATTCCAAAAGTAGCGGATATCACTTACCATCAGATAGACTTCTAGCTCCACTGTCAGTAGAAGCAATAAAACATTATCATCCGTATCACTGCAAAATTTTATCAAACTAGATTTTCCCTGCGACTTCACTCGCAATGAACTGGAATGAAAGTGGATGAAAGGTACCCAATGTCCTTTCCTATACCCTGACCACGTAGACGCGAAATTTCATGATGTTTGGTCGAGTATTTAAAGTGTGAAAGACCAACAAGCAAATTCACATTGGCATAGATAATACTAGTTAGGATATTGTTAAAACCCTCGATTTTATAACCTCAATAAATCTTTAAATAACAGCCTTTATAGCGATAATACGCGGTGTACTGTTATATGAAAGTAAAACAATAGTTGTCTCGTATTGTAAAATAGTTTATTTTCACGATTTGTCGCCGAATGAAAAGACAAAATCACTTAATATTTGCATGATGCAGCAAAAGCCTCTTTAGTATTTCCAAGTCTTAAAGGAGGAGAAATAATTAGCGAGCTTTATTCAAATATGCTAAAGAACAAAGTGTAACAACAATGCAGTCCATGATTGTAGTAGGCGCTAATTTAACCTCAATTTGTATGCAGCCAAACGATTTCCGAAAGATTGCATTAGCGGTATTTAATTACAAAGTTACTGGAAAATATAGCCTTATTTCGCTTTAAAATTTAAACATTACAGGTGGAGTGTATCGTGAAGGGAATATTTTGATCGCAGCCATTTTATGAGTGCGGTGATCGGAACGATCAATTTGCATCGTAATTAGGAGTGTGCTCTCTGTTTTAACACAAATTAGTTTTAACCGAATAGCCGGTTATTTTCTGAAAGCAAACACGTACGCCGCTTTATACTCCATTGTATTATTGGATTATGAGTTTAACAAATACATAACGTTGAAGCAATATTGTTTTTGCTCGGAACTTTCAGCTGTAATAATTTCTGTCTGTTTCATTATTGCGCTTGTAACGTATTTCCGCGCATGTTGCAATTGTTACTTGTCGTGTGTATCATGTACTCGATTCCACTTAGCCGATACGTGTGACATTTACTTGTGTGTGACCAGCATTAAGCGTATCTACTTGAGTATGCACATGCAATATGTATGAATTCTATTAAAGAAATCATTCTTCTTCTTTAGCCTTTTTATTCTTAAGTACCTGTAACAAGATGCGGCTAAACTATTAGGTTTTTGTAGAATGTTTGTCATTTAATGTCACTGTAATTTTAATACATTGTGATTGTAGTCACTTTGTTGGATCACTTAATTTGCTGGTAACATCCACTGTTAACTGTCACATCATATAATGATACTATAAATAACAATAGAAACAAAATATGAAGTTGAGAAAATAAATAACATTCTAAAATCGTGGCAATTGGTATTAGTAAATAGTTTTGTGAAGTTAAAATATATAAGAAAGCTACTTAAGCAAAGAAATTACGGTATAATTTAGTCGCTACAATAAATTTTGTTTTTACACCATACTTATATCTAATTTGTCCGTCTTAAACAAACAGCTACATTTTCAGTAGATTTTTATTAACATAACGCTCCTATTACAGCCAGAGCTCCTAGTTTGAGTTCCGATTAAAGTGTATATAAGCTAAAACAGAATTACATATTCCAGATTATTTATTAGACACGTAGATTTAGTAAATATAACGGCAGTTTATAAAATATATGACTATACCTAGCAAAGCCGAATTTATGTAAATATATAATCGTCATTATAATACAAAAATGTTCAATCAACCGGGTACCTAATTAAATATTTATTTGATAAACCTAAAAATATGATACCCAAGATAATGAAATTAATTTACAGAATGTTATCTAAGGTGTACACTAGTAGCATAAGGTGTATATGCATATGCATATTTGTAAACTATGGAAGGTGTTCTTACTGTGCGTTCGCCTAAATTAGAAAATGGTATTGCAAAAAACACACTCAAATCGATCCTGCATCACAGTCCCTTTCCATTTTCAATTGAGCAATAAATCAAAGTATTCAAACTGTTACATTGTTTTTGCTTCTGTAATGTTCAAACAAAAACAGTTTATCCAATTAATGCTGGGTATATCATGGTGCCTATTGCGAGTTGTTTTACGTTAAAGCTATCGAAACGTTTACCGACTTTAGCTCTGATTGGTTAAGAGCTTGGAGCGGGCCAATCGGAACGCCGATCGTCATAAACGTGTCGATCGCGTTAACATAAAACAAACGCGCACTAGGCACTCACGAGTCTAGCTATAGCGTCGGTTTATAAAACGTAGGCGTACAGAACTAATCTATCGAGTTAATTGCTTGTTATTTTGACACCTTCAATCAACAACACCCTTTCACACTCTGTATAACATTAGTTGAGTCTCTGCTACGTTCATTTTTCGATATGCGTGAAATAAATCCTTGTAATACTTGACATGGATGTTATATAAATTTATTAACTGATATTAGCTATAAATGCGAATGAGATTGAGTTTGTTTATTTGTTACGTTAACTACTAGACCGATAATCATAAAATTTCGCATTTCGCACACACGTTGTCAGGCTAACCAAAAACGATAAAGAGTACCTTTCATTCGGAAAAAAGTACTGTTAGTAATCCATCCTATATAGGGGCGAGCGAAGCAGTGGGCAAAATCTTTATATGTACATATAATTTTCAAAAACATTAGCTAGTGTTAGAGTAAATCCCGCTTTTATGATTAGTTTTCGAGAGAAAAAGAACATCGCCTTCTTGTAAAATATATACCTGGTTAAATATAAACATACAATACAACTCAAATAATAAAATAGGTTGTGGAATTGTCTTGCAGCCTAGGTGAACATACACTCGGTGCACTATGTGGATAGAAAATAAATGTTTTGTTGTTGCATTCAGGTTAAAATTGTGAGGATTTTAGAAGTGTGAATGTATTTTGTTAACATTAGTAGCAAAGTAAAGTTGAAATACCGACAATACATACAAAAAGAAAATTATGATTGAAGAATAGCATAAAATAATAAAGCAAAAAATATGCGTACATTGAGCACTAATAATATCTTAACAGTATACTATTATAGAGACCTCTTATTTGTACATATATTTCAAGTGTTTTAGTTATTTCTTTAACTGATAACAAAATTATCAAGAAACAGTATTTTTGTGAAGTCATTAACAATTAACTTGTTTATGACTTCACAACTACTACATACTAGCTAAGAAATTTAAAAGTAGGTAATTAGGTAATTGTTAGTTTAAATTACAAAGTATTAAACAAATTGATTATAGTAAATCTAATCTAGCTAGAGCTTTACCTGCTATAACCAGTTATAAAGATTAGAAGTGATCCTAAACTTTATAACTCATTGCATTACTGACATTTGAATATTTTTAATCCGCATGCTCTTTTAATCGTCCTTGCAACCAAATAGTTTAAAGATCAAATCAGAGTGACGTCAAAGTATTTGTTGGCTACCTTTCAGCTGTCTGCCAACAGTTACTTATTACGTGAAATATTTCTACATTAACTAAAATTTTAACAGCCTAAACAAAAGCAACTGCCAACATATTCATATTCATGAAGTGAACCAGAAAACACCGCAACGCAGTACAAGGTATAAATAAATTCACTAAAGCTAGTATAGCCTGTTGGTAGCTTAAACCTACTTAGTTGTTAACGCAACACAAATGCAGCGGGCAGAGTAAGGGCGCGGGTGGCAGACAGCGCAAAATGCACCTCTACGCGCTCATTGCGAATTCATGCCTCATGTGGACGCAGACCTACAACTGCATACCGCCAATCAAATATTACCTACCAGCCTTTCTTGGCCTTTTAGCTTTAAAAAATGTACACGTTTATTTAATTACACTGACCGTATATGTGTACGTAACCTATATATAATGCCGTTGGCCTAAGTTATTTGAGAGAATAGATTAAGGTGCCGCTTTACGGTTATAGTAAGTTACACACTTGCATGAGATCAAATTATAAATGTGAACATGAGTTTGTTTTTTTGTTACGCTTTCACACCTTAATCGAGCGATCATCATGAAATTTTGTACACGGGTTGTCAGGGAAACGGAAAAGGACATAAGGTAACTTTCATGATGAAAAAAGTACTGTTACGAATCTAACCTAAACTACATTTACGAGACCGAAACCACGAGAAAAAGCCAGAGTACACAGGTAAGAAGTGAAACTTCTTTACGACATATCATTTTTCTACTATTTGCAACTTCACGAAAATGGGGTAGATAAGGCTTAAGCCTTAAGAAAAACAATTTTTTCCGTATTAAATTAAAGCTATTTTATTATTATAGACATGCATACAATTAATGAGTAATTTATTTTATCATTGTTCTTATTATAATATCATTGCTATTGTTGTATTTCATCAATAATGATAGCATCATTATTACTATTGTTGTCATTATTAAATATTTTTGTAATTAATGGCTTGTGGTAGCTAAAATATGAAATATATGTTTTACATTCTACGGATTCTAGTAGTCTTGTAAAAAACTGAATAAATAAATCATTAAAAACGAATAATTAAAAAAGATGTACGTATACATATTTTTATTAACTAATCGTGTTTTGTTTTATTTTTAAATTATTATTTAATTTATATTTTTATTGTTTTTAGAATTAATAATGTTCACTAGATTTACATAGATAGTCATATTTATTAATACTTGCTAATTTTAACAGATTTATATACATTCACTGATACTTACAAACAAAAAGTGAGGTTAACCTCAAATAAATATTAAAATCATGCTCATACGTGTTGAATTTATAAAACGAAATATATAATCACTCTCACTTTTCTTGTAAATTCACTTAAATTTGAATAAGTCTTTTTATTTTATCACTTTCAAATTAATATATTGTTATTCTTATTTCAAACCAAACTTCAAAACTAATATATTGTTGTTATTATTATAATATATTACATTATATTCTTTACGTCACTATACTAAACTTTGATAAAAAAGCAACATGGCGCGTAACCGAAAAACGTGACGTTTTTTTTTTACACTGCTACAAAATTTCTCGCATACGTCGATAAAGAAGTTTCACTTCAATAATACAAAGAGACAAAAATGTATATATAATAGTGAAGTATATGATCGCATTCAAATTATATTTGAATTTATAGAGAAAGGTTTCCATAAGTGCGTGCATTGCTTCATTAACCAAAGTACGTATCACGTTGCACAGCTGTATTCGAATCATTCAAATACAATTATGCACATTACTAAGATATATAGATGTACTAGATTAACCCCTGTTTCCTAAAAGCATACGCACTATGAGGATAATATATAGGGCTTGCTCTAGGATGCTATCCTGACATAAATCTTCTACTTCATTCATTTTTATTTCATTATTACTCATAACCTGGCCACGTAACACAGCCACATTTCATCAACCATTTTTAAATTGCTACGTCCTAAGGAGCTAGCCTTTTAGTTTCTACATGGCACAGTTCCAAACTTCGCGATGGTACTATAATTTTTTTTAATTATCCTATAATTCATTAGAACCATTGAGTTCGTCTACATGTATACATATATTATATATAGTTTATATTAACTCTAAACTTATACCAATGTATCATATATATTATACAAGAAGTGCAATCACCATGCGCCGAAAATACTTACGGGTTCTATTGTGGATTCCGGTATTTGAACGATAATTTGTATAGCTTCGGTCACTTTATCCCATATTAATACATTTCCCTAGTATAGAAGAGATCATTTATAAACTTAAAATATATCTTACCACCTAAATAAATATAGGAATAAATTCTAACGAATGATTAAAAATAGTGGTGAAATATTACTGCCTACTATTTAAAATAATTTATAAGCTTTCATATTTTAACAATCGTAACAAATTTAACATTCCAAAACATTTAAGCGCTAAGTTGTACGCATAAGTCAACACTGCGCTTTAGGCCTTTCGAACTTAGAATTTAAGTATTTAAGAACAGGGTGCCGTGCGAGTTGTTTTTACGTAAAACAAATTCGCACTCGACACTTAGAACTATATGAGGTAACTATATAAGTAATATATTATAAACAGTAGTACATATCATTAAAACAAATAAATAAATCGTAAGTAAAGGACTTCAATAGTCAGTTTCATATCCACCTCCATTACTGTCTTTTTAAATATATAATCCAGAATAACTAACGGAAAGCCACCAATGCACCTACACATATCTAAAAATAACAGAATGAAATGATATTCTCGGTAACAATAAACTAATTAAACCGGCAATGCACGCCCATGTTTTTAACATCTGACATTTGCGCTGTATCGACCCGCAGCTCTTATTTCGCCGTAGATAATAGAGCGACCCCTAGCCGCCATGATTCCTAACAGCATATTTGCGTGCACTGATCAATATTGTAGTGCACCCACTAATCCGCAAGCCAAGTGGGTTGATTATGACATCATCCCCCTATCCAGAAACTGACGAATGAACTCAGTGGATTCCGATATAGAGGGATGTGAGCCGTTTGTCTGGCTTTCATACTAAACTGATTATTTATTACTTGGATACTAAGTATATTGCACCGGTGAACTACGAACATCGATGCTTCTCTAGTTCTATTGGATGATTACATTAATTAACTTTAAAAGATTAGGTGTCTAGACAATGAAATTAGTTCGTTCTTTAACTGATAACTAAGATTATTTAATCAAAATGTACAAGTAAGTTTATGAATATATTTTCATTGCCTTTTTATTCAATGGAATTTTATTGGACATTATTTAAGAAAGTTATTAGCGTTTTCTTAAACATGGTAAATATAAATAGGTAGGTCTCAAACGCATAACTCGATGTAGGTACAATATATCTTAAAATATTTGATAATAATTTCTTCTAGCATTAGAAGACCACGTAAGTAGTTTGGAGAGTAATAATTTAGTTAGTCACATAAGATTTAAAATTTTATTGAATATATTTATATTTTATATTTACGTGTTATTTTAAAGGATTAATGTGAGACCACCAAAGTCCTTGAATCTTAATTAAAACGATGTAGAAGTAAAATAATAATGAATAGACAAGGTTAATGCCAGACTCTTTCTACATAAAATAATTTTAGATGATACACTAGCTAGGAAACGGTTTCTAAACAACTTGTTCATATGTATAACGAGATACCACCTCAATAAGTTCCCTGTCCACGAGCTGCAACAGTTTATAATACTAATATCGCTGCAATATATTCAGTAGTGTGTGTAATCCTTACGTGACAACAGCGAAGCCTTGCTTAGTCCGTCAGTCTCGGCTCAGGAGACAACAGCTCGATATGAATGTTTACATTTATTCCGTCCACTTGCCTCGTCTCAGAAAACTGCCCAAGCTTCGGTATTACGCGCATACGTCAACACGTAACTGAGGGCCGAGGGACAGCCTAACACGACAACGTACCAGGGTTGCGAATACCTGTACGTAAAAATAAAACATTCATTTGAAACTAAATTCTACTTGAACAAAGGTAATTCAACAAGTAAGTATTACGAGTGTAAACGTGTGGCGGCGTCACGCGATTTGCAAATAAACCTACGAAGATATCAAACAACGAACGTTTGCCACAACATGCGATAAAAACCAGCGCCGTTTCAAATGGAAATAACAAATGGATGTCTGCTTTTTTCTGCTGCGCTACTAACCGATGTGGCTTAAATCAGCTTTAATAATTCATTAACTCCTCCACAGAGCCAGTAATGAGAGTTTGTTTCATAAAGTTACCAATATAGCTAGACCGCACGTGCAGCGGGCCCGACTGCTCGCACACACTCACCGTCATTGTTTTTAAGCTCGGTTTCATGTGGATGCTCTCTCGGGACACACTTGAAATATACAAATACGAAAACTGTCAAACGTCCGAGGTAAAAGTGCCTTAGAATATAATACTTATTATATTCTAAGGCTATACGAGGCTATTGAAATCAAAAAACATCCTAATTTCAATATAGAAGATGGTTGGAATGTACTACCAGCTTGGGATCCAGTAATTCAAATAGTCAAACCCAAGAAGAAGCAAACCACAGCTAGACTTCATGATACTTTGAGCTCATTCTGTGTAAATAGAAACACCCATGATTAAATTATGTTCGGGTACTTTGAAATAACTACACTGGAACATTGAGACAACTGCCATCTTAGTCTCCCCGTGACCATGGCTGCTGAAAAGCAACCGAAACGTCGGGGAAAGTGTAAACACAAATATAAATAGTATAATAGTATAGTAATAGTATAAATAGTTTTAATAGTTTCAATAATTTAATTAGCTTAAAAATTTGTAAAGTTTAATAGTAATAGTAGTGTAACAGTTTTCAAAAATTTTGTAATAAAGTGTCAAATAAACCACGCGATAAAAACCGTATATAGTAGTTTAATTTCAATGAATAACATTCGCGTAAACAGAAGACAATATTATATAATACTTATTTGTTTGTGAAGCTAATAATACCTATGCTATGAAGAATACTTTCTGGGAAGCGAGCTTTATTTAGGTTAATCGATACCTACCAATATACACCGCATTGTTGACATAGTACAAGCTAATCCGCATGGGTCAACACCTATCGTCAAATATGAACAAACAATATAGTATACAAATACCTAAGTATGAAGCTGTAAGTAGAAATTCATTTATCAGTTGTTGTAATTACGATTCTCTCACACGCTCGGTGCGTACTGTTTAGTGGCACGTTTTCACCTGACCTTCACATTCAATTAAATATACACCAACTTAATACAATACACTTTTTACCCACACACCATAAAAACGAACAACTTTCTACTCCTAAACCGTACGGATACATTAGGCGCGGCCATAACCGAAAATTCACTTCCAATGTCTCACATTTGATAACAAAGGAAAAACACCCGACGACCGACAAGATGTTCTAAAAATACTTTCGCAATCTAGCTACCTGTTCACCTGGGCTGGCCATTCCGGCCTTCCCATAAAGAAGAGTAGACGGGAAGCGCCGGGAAGGGTTTATCGTTCCTGAGGGAACGGCCGCATGCCCGACACTATATCATTGCCGCCTCTATCTCTATGTACACTCCGAGTTCTTTGTACTCGGGGAAGCATAAAACTTTGTGAAAACACTGTTAATATGTAACGTACTCTTACGTGTTACTATCGAACTTTTGCGCTTCATTTAACTTAAACAGACGACTCGCCTTAGTGTGTGTGCAACCATATAAGCCTCGGCGCAATCTGATCAGTACCACCTAAGTAACATTGGCAAATTTCATCGTTTTTCCATAATAAATACATCGTTACCGTAACTGATGTCGAAAATAATTTAATTAGCGGAATTAAAACCAACACACGCAGTAAATAACTTTGTAATTTGTTAAATAACGCGGTTTTTGTGCATTATTGTGATATATTAATCGTTAATGCGCCGCTTGTCAATGTATTCGTAATGAAATGCCTGTACACAGTGCGGTCGGGGCTGCGACACCGCCGACAAACAAAATATGAAATAATGTTCGCGTTATTTGCATAATGTGCACCATAAACGGTGGCCTATATAGAGAGCCATCATATTGCCGTGACGTCATAAAGGCCTGGACGAGGAGCGCCGTACGGCGGATAAACGCAGTTGACGTGCATAAAGCTTTGTCCCGGATGTCGCTATACCACAAGAATACCTATTGATATTTATAGTAATATTTCCTTGGGATAAAAGGGTTCGCAAAATAACTAATACATCGCCTTTTACTTATGTAACTTTTAAGCTAGCAACTTCCATAAAAAGACTAATGTTATGAATGGAAACGCTTTCACCCGTTTCAAAACTTGAATATGCTAGAATACAGTAGACATTTGAAAAATTAGACTGTATTCGTTTTTTCTTTT
Organism: Catocala sponsa; assembly: GCA_963564715.1. Classification (NCBI taxonomy): domain Eukaryota; kingdom Metazoa; phylum Arthropoda; class Insecta; order Lepidoptera; family Erebidae; genus Catocala; species Catocala sponsa. The sequence continues at coordinate 17,823,355 of OY751331.1, forward strand.
GATCTCTTCACGATTCACGATCACCTCTAGCCATTTTCATTTGAGTCTGATTGCGTATTCATTAATTATTCATAGATGCCTTATATCGACGGGAAAAATAAAATTGCTAAAACGATTTATTCTACATTTGAAAGTCAAAACGAATTGACACGTACACAAGTCGATTGCTAAAATAATAATTGTGATTTCGTTTCAAATTTGAATTGTATAATGATCGTTAATTATTTACGTAGATACGCAATCAGTTTACGTTGGTACCTGAGAGTCCCTCTAAAGTCAGAGTATACAATAAACTAGAGAGAGAGATAGTGCCGGTCGTGTTACTATGTGCGGAACCGCAAGGCGAGCCGAGGAGACTTTACTGTACCCCAGGGACAGCCGGAACACCTGAACAGTACACATTGATTTTACATGAACGTCCTAGCGCCACGACACCGTTGTTCGCACATACATACATGCGAATTGCACATATGTATATGTATATGCAATCTGTATAGAATGGTACAATGATTCGTACTTCGCCTGTATGTATCTAGACTAGATATGTACCAAGGCGATTCGGACCTTGATTCAACATTCCAGGATTGAAATGAACATGGTTAGCTGTACTTATATCTCTACAGTACGATGCCATTGACATGAAGCAGCCGAGTGTCACTGAACTCCAATTTGAGATCAAATCATGGTTCATTTCACTTTAACAAGTGCTTTAAATTATTCAAAGATTGGCTTAGACGCCATATTTAATATGCAGCAATAGTAATAGGTTTATATGAATAAATTTAAAAAGCGTTTTTAACATATAGATTTATTTTTAAAGAAAATGCAGGATATTTAAGTCGAAGTTCGTGTGTTAATTATGAATAATGGTATTAAGTTATTTCCTATATGCACGAATTTCTCTTAGCATTTAAAGTGTCACGTTATGCCATGAAATACATATGCAATGAAAAATCCTTTGTTTTGGCATAACATGGCATTGCCTTTGTGCTAAAATTTCTGGTCATGATAAAGCAACATGCAAACAACACGTAATCACGCTATTTACTGTCCACCAGACTTTTTTCAAGCAAATTAGAAACCCAATTCTGCAAAATCTATGTTTAACGCTTTTATTTATTAATATAACGGAAATTGGTTTAAAATGCTTTGAGGTATCAAGTGGAAAGCTTAAAAATACGGATAAATATGTTACTTATTCCATTAGTAAGTAATTATGTGGTATATTTAAAAAAATTGGTTTGTTTATCTTTTTCCTACATTAGATTGGAATGTACTATAGTGAAACATGATTATATGACATATAATAATTATATTTGTTGATATGTATGAAATTGTGGGCTGTACTAATATAATCTGTGTGACGGCTGCCGGCGCCCTGCATATTTCTTTGTGTAAGAAGTCTTTTTGTCTTAGAGTAGTAGAGCCTCGATGATTTCAGCATAAATGGGCCAGCTCGACTGGGGAAGGACAGAATATCGACGTGAAATAGCAGTATTCATACTGTTGTGTTTCGTTCGGTGAGTGAGAGTGCCGGAGGCCCAAGCACCCCCTTTTTCCCTTCTCACTCCTTCTCCTTCCCACTTCCTTTCCTAAACGGTCGGCAACGCGCAGGTGATTCCTCTGATGTTGTAGGCGTCCATAGGCTACGTTGACCACTTACCATCAAGTGGGCCGTATGCTTGTTTGCCACCTTAGTAATATAAAAAATACAACTGCTATAAATTATAATACAGTATAAAGCATGCTAATCTTACTAAAGTTACTAATTATACATCTCCGTCATGATACAATTTAGATTATTAATGTATTAGCTTAACGATATCGAGACAAAATAATAAAAGCATTGTAAGTTAGAATATTTTGTGCACTTTTGTTTACCATTTATGCACTAGCCGTTTGACATCTATCAGAAATAAGACGTTTTATAACCCTATATAGTCGTGGTGGCACACCAGTGGCCAAATATAATAGGGCTACAATTATATCTGAGATTCTCAGCATTGACTGGTTACGTTACATCTATACAAATTGTTAGATAGAGTTAGTTCTATTACACTGCTATGGAGTACTAGATGTATGTACATTGCGTAATGTGTCAGCCTCCATATTGCTGCTGCGAATTTTGTGACTAAACCGATTAACCAATAATTCAATCCGGAATGAGTTTATACATCACTATCCGTGACGACGACACGAGCCAATCAATCCCTCTATAGACAGATTTGCATTCTGTAACTGATTCCAATAAAGTATAGATATAAGCAAGACAATTAAAAAATGTTACACATATTAAAATAATAAAGCAAATGAACGCACACACAGCTAATAAGATAAAATTTCCAAATCGTATTCACCCTAGCAAATTACCGGCATAATGCGAGTACGGGGCGCTGCTAAATAATTATAGCGTTTTCCAGTTACGTATGAGTTTCTGGCGGTTTCTTCAGAGGGTTGGAGGGAGAGAGGGCCTGAGAAAACTTTTGGGTCTTTATTTATTGTTATTGCCTCATTAAGGTACCTACGTAGCAGGCGATATCCTACAAATTGCAAATAAATAAGCCGCCACTCCAGACACGTGCAGAATGTATAAGCGAACCTACTTATCTAATTATTTAGATGTTTTACTTGAATTATACGGGTGATAGTGCTTAATAATTGAGTGTAAAGTAGTGTAAACTAATTCTTTGCCTTTGTTGTTATTGGATTTAGGAAGGTACTTCCAGATTGGGCAAACATGTGGTAAGCTTTGCGGGAAGTTGTTTTTGAATGGAGGGACAAGGAGTATCTGTGTTGGTCACAATTTGCATTTGATTTCGAGAAGCAGGCACATATGGGCGTGCACGCATGGTAATTTGAACTTTGACCAATTTAGATACACTTCAAATTCCTTTGTTCTGAAGCCAACTTCTGTTCAACTGGCTGCACAGACGATGTTGTTGAAGTGATTACCTCTGCTAGTGTACATGCAGCCCGTACGATTCCTATAAAGAGGCAACAAACTTATGTTTGCTCCTTAAATAAAATAATTATTTCAAGTATAAACATAAATCGTTTACATATTTATGTGTCTAACGCCTCTGAATCAAGCCAAAAATATTGCTCGCGTATCACAAATTATGCAAAAACAATGACAAAATTTATAAATAATACATATAATTACTAGCTGTACCCGCAGTCTCACCCGCGTCATTGGTATTTGTGCTTACTGCACCGCTCCTGTGAGCCGTAGCGTGATGTTATATAGCCTATGTTCTTCCCAGGGTCTCAGGCTATCTCCATTCCAAATTTCATCTAAATCGTTTCAGCGGATTGAGGGTGAAAAGGTAACAGACAGACCGACAGATAGAGTTACTTTCGCATTTATAATATTAAGTAAGGATGTACTTGTACTTGACAACACTAAGACATGTTTTACTATAACGCAGGCCGTGGACTTGTTATTCAATTAACTTACAAAAAGAATACATTTGTTTTATTCACCACGTATTTAATTAAACTGATTCACAGTTCTCGACTAGTATTTTTTTTTTATATATATTGTCACGGCAAAGTGATTGTTACGGACCTGATGGAAAGCCTAATTACAGTCCAGAGACAGTGACGACGAGGAGAAGATGTCTTCTAGCCGTCGTCAGTGTCAAGCCGGTCTTACCAGATGCTTCTTCACACTACGTTTGAAGGACCCAATGTCGTAGAAGGGAGAGAACACATGTGCCGGAAGACCATTCCATAGTTGTATGGTACGGCATAAGAAGGAATTGCTGAACCTTTTGGTACTAGACGGGATTGTGCTAACCATCCATCCGTGGTTACGAAGGCCGGCACGTGTGGGTCTCAAAAGGAAGGGGGAAGGAGGGATGAGGTCAAATAACTCTTTGGAGCATTCGCCATGATAGAGGCGGTAGAATACGCTAAGACGCAATGTCTCTACGAAGTTGTAGCGGTTTGGTGTCCTTCGTAACCTCCTGGCTGTCGATTATACGTACGGCATGACGCTGCAGTTTATCTAAGGCATCGTGTAGGTACTTAGCTTTTTTCGAACTCTATCTTGTATATACACAAGTAATTGTTACAAAGTTCACCAGTAAAATAGAAATACTCTTTAAAACAGATACTGGTAACAGCCGCTTAAAAACGAAATGTAATTGAATTTTATTAAATAAGTGTAATCATAAATTAACGCTTATAGGCCATTTCCATTTACTGATGAAATCTGAAAATTACCCCTCATAATTTTAATGTGGCTTAACTTTAATTAAAAGCCTTATTCAGTAGGTCCTCTTAAGTAAGTAAATATTGATAACTTGAAACACGTGAAAGCGCTTCGATTAGCTCAAAGTGAATGCAATCATTATAATTATTGAATTCACTTTGATAATTATCAATTTAATTTTCAGATTTGTCTATGAAATGTTAATATAACTGTTTAGTATTTTCGTTCTCGGTGTAAAGCAATAATTAATAAAATTTTAACTTTATTTCACTGTGTCTAACAGAAACACGTGGTCATAGTCAAGGGTCCATAATGTAGTAAAAGTTGTTTCGTCTGTACTATAATGGTAATTAAGCAAAATTCAAGTACATCAAAATGGAACATTATTACAATCATCACTCTTTATGTAAACTTTACAATTCATTTGTACTAAGTTTTCGAGATTTGCTAAGTAAATACTGAATATAAAAAGCTCAGCTAATCATGACATCCTGTATATTTAAGTATCCCATAACGAAAATAAAAAACTGCCCCATCGTTCAGAATGTTATAAGCGCGATGTTCCTTTGTGTTAACATTATGAATTAAACCAATAACTGAATAACTGATAATATAATAATGATAAAAGAATAACAGAAACATAAATAATGACGGCGAACTATTTGAATAAACAAACAAAACAAAATGGATCGCATTAACAGAGCTTACAATAATGCTCTAACGAGCAACGTTTGCAACCGCATTTTCGTCGGGTTCGAATGACTCATGATTAAAATATCATCGATAAACTACAAAACGTACATTTAGCGATAAAACATCGGGCACACGACACAAATTGCGCGTTAACTCAAAGGTGGAGCGCAGGTATTTTGGACTTATTGAGCGCAAATTTTGAAGACCGCAACCCTTTGAATAGTCAATGTCGCGTACCCTTATCTCGCCACAGAAAGGCGACACCACATTACCGGTATTATGGCACTACTCCGCGCGGCGCAGCGTCGGCCGGCTCCGCCGAAACACGCCCTCGCTTACCGTATTACAGTATTGAATCGTATGCACACACTTTGAAGTACAGGGCATTTTCAAAGTGCAATTTATATTGTATTGGAAGTTAGAGCGGCGCGTTTACTCCGCTCCACAATATTTTGTGCCAGGCCAATGTGCCGCGCGGCTGAGCCTTGTTCCTGTCGCTGTGAATACCGGGTTTACATTTTCTTGTCTATGGAGAAAATTTAATAAGCATAAGTGGAGTAGCGGTACTCTATTATATGTAGTACGAGACGATTAGAAAACTTTTTATGTCTCTTATGATTTCTTTTTTGAAAGACGTTAAAAGTTTTCAGTAGTAATAATCGTATCAACTCCATTATGAATAAATCACACTTTAATGTTTTTGGAGGTGCGGATTCGTGAGAGCTATTCCTTTGTAAGTTACTCAAGGTAGAAAATGTGAGTGATCTAGTTACACGTCCTACACGCCTACGAATATACGCAGTACTGTTGCGGGTAGCACAGAAACACGTAATGTCCGAGCCGGTTGCGTGACACAGGTGTATCCTCGCACTCGACCCGATATCGCAATTCGCAAGCCGAGCCACTCACTTTACTGCGCCCGTGGGATACAAGCTCCTATATCATGCCACAAGCCAGAAACCACCTACATACCTATACGTGTATTACTCACTCCACATATTGCTTACTCATCATTATGACTTTCTTTCTTATTGTATGTTTATTTTTTTATATTCAATTGCAGTTGAATATAATACTTAATGCATTAACTTCAGAGGCAACTATGATTTCAAAATTATCTTGAATTAATATTTTTTTATTTTTGTTGCCAGGGCCCACCGACGCGGCGCGGCGTGGCGGCCAGAATCAATTGTTTTCAATTATATCTGGCATTTCAGCAATCGAGAAATTAGTCTTTTTGTGTTTTATTTTTGATATTTACAAAAACTCATACCTTTATATCCAAGAACGGTTGAGCGTATGACACCTAAATCTAGTCAGCATGGCAGCTCATTATAAAACATAAATGTAAATGTATTTGTTACTATTATTCTATCTAATATTATTCTATAATAATATTTGTTAGCGGGGGCACTGAGTCACCTTTTCCCTAAGAGTCTCAAGGCGGGTAAGGATTTATAATATAATAATATTATTCTATCGATCTACTGAATAAATTAGAGACTTTATTTAATTGAATGTTTTGTAATTCAAATATATTAGATAACGACAATACATATATTTAAAAGAGAATATAAAAACAGACTACCTATTACACATTCAGAAATTACTTAACACACTGTAAGCAATTGGCAATCGAACAGAGTAAACACGATTTTTTTGCCTGATTCTTCTCATGCTCTGCACATTGTATTGTGGCTTTTCAATATACGATTATGTCGTATTGAATTTTAAATCTTCAAATAATATAGCAACGTATTTTAAACAAATAAATTCTTTCCGAGAAGAGATACCTACACATTTCGAATAAAATTAAATTCTATGATATAAATTATTTGTGAAAGGTTTTTCTAAGTACTCTGTGACTGTAGTGATTTACTTTATTCATGGGATCCATTTATTATCATTTATGTTGTTTGGTTATTAAACAACATAAGTGGTGGCACAACCGTGTAGGTAATAAAAATCAATCAAAGGTCGGCTGCAAATGATGATGGCTATTTTAATAAGCTCAACTGTTGACGTCATAAGCTCGTGAGTACGTGAGATCAATCGGCACACAACAAATGTGGGTAAGGGCGGGTGGGATCAGATCAGGCTTTCGGCCTGTATTTATTTACATGTAATTAGGTTGGTGTCAGTGATCGACGGCGGCGGCGGACGTCCGCGCCGAGGTAAACAATCCATTACAACGCTGTCAGAGCGTTGCGGTCAAACCGCCCCACGGCCATGCATATAGCCGCCGCCGCGCCGATAGCGCCCAATATCGGCGCAAACACGCCAATTTAGACGACAGTCAACTGGTCATGTCAATATTGACCGCTATCCACTTTTTGACATAAATACTCCACCTGAGTCAGTTTATCAGATACTCGGCGTTCTGTTGGATGCTAATGAGTCCAGTCCGTAACGAACTGCCTACCTTTGTTGTACAAAACAATTAGCTTGTACTTACTTGACTCCTGCAGAATTCGTTTTTGTTTGCGAAATGTCAATGTGCTTAACATCAAAGCTAACAACGTTGTGAGCATAGCGCTGATCAAATAAAGAAGACAATTTTCATTTGTGTGTACAGTTCATGGATAACTAGATTTTTAGACACATAGAAACTAATGCGTCGCTTCGTGTCGGAATAAATTTAGCACATTGTATTTCGAATAAAATGCTCAAAAAAATACCACTGACATTTTAAAACTATCCTAAATGAATTATGTATATTGCTCTGCACTGAAATGTTTTTCATAGATCTATAGAGATTACGTCAGCTTAGCCTCAAAATAACACAATTTTATGTAAACGCACACCAATGTACGCTATACATCACACTAGTTCAGACTTCTATTACTGTAATGGTCATTGTTGACTATGATTTATGAGCTGCACTTACTATGTGGTGGGCCGTATGCCAGCTTGGCATGTTAACTTAAATATAAACATTATCTCCACGGAGCATCGTTGAAACATGAGTGCGCTCATACGTAACATTGCTATTTTTTGTTCAAAATAATAACATTACCCACGTCCCTTGGAGCACACAAAGCAGACCCCAGTGCAGTAATCCATTCAATGTATCACTATGCAACTCGTACTCTTATCTTACCACGTATAACCACGCCAATCCGTTACCGATATTTAGGCAAAATACAAATTCTTTCTCTTGCCACGCGAATGTGGACCCTACTGGACCACAGCTAGGTCGAGAATCACAGATGGACCAACATATTTTACATCGTTTTACGGCGAATAAGCCGCCTGATATTGGAAGGCTCGTCGATGCATTCACTGGGATGCACGAAATTTTCTATAAGGATAAAAGCAAACAAGATAGCCATCGAACCGATGTTACGAGCTGTACGAGCTATATACGAGTAGGTACGCAAGTAATGCGCCTAAACCGCACCGATTTGGCTGCGAAGCGACGGACAAATGGAAGTTTAAAAGCAATAAAACATTTTTATTTGCTCATGTCAAGTACTGGCCGATGAAGCCGAAATTTTACAACCATTGAGGTTTTCATCGCAAATATTTGTTAGAAACATTTCGTTCGATTAAATTATTTTTGTGTTGACTGTGGCAAGCTTTATTTTACGGATATAATAATGGCGCAACTTTTTTAGCGTGTAATAGGAACAACAGTGACAATACGGCGGCGGGGCGTCGGCGAACGTTAAAATGTTTCCGTTTTTGGCGTGCTCTCAAGTTAGTTAATGTTTCCAAAACAACGCTGCGAACACTGGGATACCTAAATGCGGCGTAAAGTTTAAACATGACTTACTCTATGCACTTCTGCCAGGCGCTCACTGTTAATAATAATGTTCTTATCCACTAGATAAAACATCATGAACTCTGATTCAGACAATGCCTACTAGTTGCCACTTCATATGGTCAGCTTAAGCACAGTACATAATATAATAGTATTACCGTGGCTTAAGTGAGGAAGTTGTAAAAAGATTTCTCATAAGATACTTACTTGTTCTGAAGCCGTCGCGTATTATGAGCCTATCCATTGAGAGCGCCCCTTGACAGGTTAATATTCATTCATCTAAATACATTGTTAAAACTTTAGTCGTTTAGAACCAGACAGATTGAGGCTCAGTACAAAATTGCGGTGTCCCGTAGTATCCGGTTATTTTACACAGAATTAAGGCGCTTGATAAAATAACAGAAGATCTTAAAATTTAATTAATAGTTATATAAAATTATTATATTTTATATAAGTATTATACGTTACAAAAAAGTAAACAATCTAATCACCATATGCCAAATGTCTTCAAAATGCATGTGTTCTTGAAGTGCTTTATCGTGTCGAATATGCACATGGCCTACAGCAATAAGATGCTCTCTTTCTGTTTCCCGCATCACTAAACACCCAACATTAAGTAATAACAGCCCGACAGCTTAACACTTAGAAAAATTCTTACCAAGCAGAAAATATAATAAAATTTTAAGACAAATCGACGACAATAGCGGGGAGGGCAACAAGACGACAAGTCGCACGACTTGGGCGCAAATTAAAACGATTTGTTATCGCGCGACGCACTGGACAACGCCACCTCTTTAAGTCGTGACAATTTAGCGCAAACCTTGTGAAATATCACCCTACTAAATAAAATCCGATTCATGTTAACTCGTTCTTTGTACACACTACATTCTGTTAAAAATACATTTTTGCGACTACTTTGGCGCAGTGCCTGTATGTCGCGGTTTGTACTTTTAAATCCAAAAAGCTGACGTTGTTCCAGACTAATGTACATGAGATGCTAAAAAAAGAATATCATATTTATGGATACACGAAAAATAAATGATACCGCGACGCTTACAAACGCACTCTGTTTGTGAAAGATTTGTGACTAAACTAATTTTCTTTGCCTCCTAACGAAATGTTTTTGCAAACATATGCCATTGTACTTATGGTATTGAAATTTTTTCATGTTCCTGGCAAAGTCCAGTAGGTGAGACAGCTAGGCGGCGCGGCGGCGGCGGGTTGCCTCGTCAGCGACAATTAACGCGGCCCGCGGCCCATAATTCACTCCCACCGACAGTCGCTATCGCACACCACTCGCGTCCACAACCCAACACTGAAAATTCTACTTTTAACAACCACCTACGGTCGGCAGTCGCCACACGAGTCCCCGACACTGTCGCATTGGTGTTCGTAATTTAAATTTTGAATTTACATAGTTTATTGCAGTTTAAGAATGCAATTTGTTAATACGCAAGTAGACACTCTTGGATTTATGTCTGGTTGGTATTCGCCATGCAACTTGTACCGCACATAACTTTGCAGCGACGGCCACGAACCATATTATACTCGCGGCACAATTAAATATCGGCTTACTGAATTAAAACGATCCATTATCTTTAAATAAACAATTTACGTTCGGTCGTATCTTGACGGAAGGAAAAACTTTTTCTATCTAACGATCTGAATATTTTTGGGCCGACCGCATTAAGCGAAAAACTTTATAATTAACGAGCTCTATGCCCCTCTAATTGAACATAAGTAAACAGGACGTTTTGTCGTGTAATCAATCATACAATGTGTACCTATCTATTGATCCCGCGGTCGAATGGAACTAATTTGGTCTGTGTATGGACCACTACCCGCTACTGATTGATATAAAACATAATTTAACCGCTATTGTTCTACCGCTACTGTGACACTGCTATTTGATATTTAGTTGAGCAATGCGGCCTCTTTATTTACTCTCTTCTCACCTGAATAGTTTCACGAAAGGGAGCAATTAATTCTCTCAGTCTAGTCACGAAAATTTTTCATTTTAATTAAAGCTCCGACCGGAGGATCGTCGGCTAATTAACCCATTAAAACACAGACTCTCCTTTCATTTTGTCTTTTTTCCTAAAGCGTTCACTTTCTTGTGATTTTCAAAATGAAAATGAAAATATGAATGCAGAACGGACTACAGATGGCGATAGCGTCGTCATTCGAGGGTCAATGTTTGCGCACACGAGAGCTCGGGACTTTGTATTTACAAATATTGGTAAAATAAATCAAATGCCAATACACACGAGTACTAGTAACCAGATTTTCATTTGATTTATACAAATTTATTATTGTTTGATTCATGTGGATGACAAATGTTTATTACGTTCTACTTTTCGGAGGCGACCGTTCTCGCGCCCGCACAGTGAATTACTACGCGATATTATGATTACTACATTAACTAAATGTAGCGGCACAGTCTCTTTATAATATTTGGAGTGATAGTATACAGAAATACATTTAGCGTCTCATAACTATACAGTGCGGTAATTGTCGGTACACACTTCGGTCGGGCAGGCACCTATTTAGAAAGTGTTGGTTTCTAATTAACGAATTGTGAACACAGCGTTACATAAAATAAAATTAACACTACCAATGTTAATATAATTTTAACTATTTGAGACTCTAATTGAATAACTGAAAATCCTTAACGAAACAAATAGGCATAGATCTCATCAAATAAAAATTCGGCTCGACGTCCTCAGCTAATTAATCCATTAACATTTTTTCAGCACTTTAAATTACTTGTTTGAACAAACAACGTGATGAAAACTTTTCACAATATTTCGCTTTTGTAAACACATTGTGTAGTGCGAGTAAATAAACAATGGCGATCCGCTAACGTGATATATGGCACGATAACTGCGCTATATTAAAGCAGAATAATAATAATAATAATACATTTTTTATTCAATAAATAAATGTCTTTACAAAACACATTACAGGCTACTTATTGTATTAAATTCACATTAAAACTATATTTAATCGAAAGGAAAACATTTACAATTTCATCATTTATCGTTTTGCAAAAACAGTAATTTCAAACACAAATGATGAAATTGTACAATTATCATTAAAGGGTAGTTCACAATGCTAGCTGAAACTTGTTGCCGTCATAAAAGCAGCCGGCGAAACCGTGCGAGACAATGGCACATGTCAGCTGAGGTAACGCCGCGCGCACAAAGCGAGTGCCTACAAGTACAGTCAACAAGACAAGCCGGTAAAGCTGCGATCATCTGAATGACGAAGCAATTACGCGCATTCAGCTCGGGGCGCAGTCAGTCGAGGCAAGTGGTGAGATTGGTTTCAATAAAAGCGCAATCCCTCCCCCGTGTTTTTCTTTCATCACTCAACTTTGAATGGTGTTATTCAGTACTGTAATTATTGCTCTGTTTTGTGCCTTGTACTCAATTTAATGATTATTTTGTATTGTTTCAGGTAACTTTTTGGCTCCAAAGCTTTGCATCGCAACAGGTATTTGATACTACAATGAATAATCTAAACCTTTAATAGTCGTTCTTTAGGCTGGAGGCTATGTGATAATTGCTGTTTATCGTGTAAATTCCGTTCAATTGATATTAAAGACTGTAATTATGGAATCACTTGAAGTCGAGGAAGCATTTCGCGTCACTTGGCACGGCTGCTAAAAATCCGTTGTGGATGTAAATAAACGTAAAACAAATGGCATAAACCCGTCCGCGGCACGTGCCGGCCCCGGCGAAACGAAGAAATACAAACGTCCGACAAACGGATCATTAAAGTGCTGCTTTAAATGAGCCCGCGGTTGCGCTGATTAATCATCGCTCTGTGATTAATTAGTGATGAAAAAACCCGATGAAGAGCGCATCGATCCGCGTCTGTCTGCACTCACCCTTACACAAGATTAAAAATAAAAATGCTTTAAGCAGAGATAGTATCTTTTACGAGTGCCACTTCACTCCGTATTTACATTAACGTTTTCCAATGTGGCGTCTATAGTAGCGCTCTCTAATAATACTTGATCAATATGATTGCTAGAAAAGATCTTCCCAAAATATCTACACAAATGATTAAAGATTCTAGAAGATAGTATTTTTTGTTTCTCTATAAACAACGTTTTAGATAAGATAACAAACTTTATATTAGTAAGTAAAGATATTATATGTGTACTTACTAAATTATTTCGTTGTTTGCATTGAACTCAACCAATATTGTATTTAAGAGTAGCAAAATAACATTTTATTAAAATTGATTTCGTCTTAGATTTCTACGCATTCTATTATAAACATGATACTTATGCCTAGAACAAATAGTTGTATTTGAAGAATAATAATAGATTTAACAACTTAAGTTATTATCGCTAGTAGAAAAATAAGTAGGTATAAGATACATACATACATAGATTCTCGCCTGTTACCCAAAGGGGTGGGCAGAGACTACGGATAGTACAAGATACGGGTATATCTAATATAAAGGTTATCTGACTTCTGCGATTAAAAGGTGTATCGCATCGCATCAACATTCCGCCAGCAATATTGAGATCCCCTTTAGTAGCCACTGTTGTGCAAGGCATAAGTCACGCAATGAATTAATTAAATAAAGATGAAACTTCCATATATAAAATTAATTGTTAGATATATGTACCAAACAACATAGACGAAAAAAATTAATACAAGTATAATCTATTTCAAACACGCATTACCAATTATTGTAGACTAACTCTCGCCCGCGGCTTCGCTCCCTGTGAAACAGTACATTTTCTGAATGAAAAGTACCCTGTGTTCTCTTCTGTACCCCTGACAACATATATGGGCAATTTCTTATTGATCGGTCGAGTAGTTAAGGCGTGAAAGCATAACAAACAAACAAACTCATATTCACATTTACAATACTAGTTAGAATATAATTAATAGTTTTCATTTATAATATAGCGCTAAGCAAATACACAGTCGTACTATGTCCTTAGAGAGTGAATAGTAAACAATAAGTAAACGCTGTCCCAGACAGACGCGATATTACCGGCCGGTAATTCGTATGCCAATGCGAGCAGCGATGATACCAAGCGCTGATATCTACTAGTTCTTTCGGTAGTTTTCTCATGCGGATTTGGTGTCTAGCTATTATACAAAACCTTTGTACCTTTGTTGTTAGAAAAATTAAGCTAGAATTTTTTTACGGCTCGGCCAAGGCTTTCCGTCACGTGGTTGGGAAAATGGTACTAGGTTTTTCTCTTAGGCAATTCTTAATAGCAGCAAGGCGTGCTTGTTTAATGACAATAGACTTGCACCTTGTTAGTTAGGACCGAAAATAAAAGTAGTTAGTGTTTTTACTTATTAATAGCTCTGAAGGTGTAGTTAAGACTATATGATTTAAATATCCTTCGAGACTGTACTGACAACATTCACTGTAATTAAAATTATGTGTAGTTATGTAGCTGTTGATTAATATTTTAATAAATAATTTTGATATTAAATTTATAAATTGCTAAATGCCGAAAATGAATCTTTTTAACGTGAAAAATGTAAACGTATATAGGTACGTTATATTTTGCACGTTAAAAAGATTCATAAATTTATAATATACTAGCTTTTGCTGGCGGCTTCGCTCGCGTAATAGTTGGTTAGAGGTTAGGTCAATATTTGTTTTTAAATAAAATATAATCTATGTTACTTGGGGATAACAAAGGTTCTTGATGGCCAAACAATTTTTAAAATCAGTTGAGGAGGTGATGTTTTAAATCTCGACAAACAAACAAACAGAAATTCAAATCTTGTCTTCAAAGATTTGAAGTTCTGTTTGTTTGTCGAGATTTAAAACATCACCTCCTCAACTGATTTTAAAAACTTTTAATTATTATTTTAATTATATAATTTCTAGAGAATCTTGGCTTAGTAAATCTATATTTATACTAATATAGATATAGATTTACTAAGCAACGATTCTCTAGCCAGTTAGTTCTCATGTGAGTTCTCTCTGGATGTGGATATTACCTTAATGCGGCAATAACGCAATAATTTTATGATATAAATATATTATGATTTATGCAAGACAGAATCGCTGCTTTACACCCTTAATATCGCAAATGCAATTTTTGTTCGACAAAATGTACTAAAAACAAATATCGCAATTGCGATAACACTGGCTAGACAGATCACCTGTGTGGGAGATCCTTTACACTAATCTGGAAATAGTGTAGTGTCGCTCGTTCCTGTATCACATACCGGTGCGAATTGCGATGTATGCGCGCGGCGCAACGGCGGCGTATCGTCACCGTGGCCGGCGCGCTTATAAACTAACAGAGTTGTTAAGTAGAGAACATAGGTACTCTAAGTGATTGCCTCACTCATTGAAGTCGTTTGACGAACGACCCGCCTGCGATTTACACCCAAATACGCCGTAACTCATATTACAAGGGGAGATTTAAATGTCGCTTTTTTAAGATGAATATTTTACAGTTTGTGCGGCTGCCGACCCGTTATTCATTGTCACCGAATTTAATACGTTAAGTGCACCCATTTATGAGCAAACTTTTAAATGCTCACGAGATTGATCGTGTGGATTGGATGACTAATACATTTGTGTACCCACCCACGCGCCGATGTCGTTGCGATATGTAAAGATTGGCTGCTATTAATCAGATGATATTTCAATATTGATATATTGTAAACATATTAATTAATAATGCGTACACTAATTTTAGTTTATCATCGTAGATATATAATAGGAAGTGGGAGTAATGACTTACAAAAAAAAATAATTACAGCGGACGTAATGATAAATCTTTGAACTTAATTTATGTAACACGTTTTGTCGCCATTTAAAAGGTCTTAAATCTTTTCATTTGCGATTTCATTGATTATCCTTACTTAATATTATAAATTCGAAAGTAACTCTGTCTGTCTGTCTGTCTGTTACCTTTTCACGGTTAAACCACTCAACCGATTTAGATGAAATTTGGTACAGATATAGTTTAAAACCTGGGGAAGGACATAGGCTACTTTTTATTGATGTAGGTACCACGCGGGCGGAGCCGCGCGCAAAAGCTAGTTTCTAATACATTTTAAACTTTATCGCTGTTTTAGGAAAGTTGCTTAAAATCTTGATTCTATTTCGTGATAAATTAACTAAGCCTACAATTAAATCTATTAGCATTTCTTATTATAATAATACGATACGAGTATGACTCATGATTAATTATTTAGAAGTCGAAACGTCGAGCTATCAATAGGTATTTATTACCTTTTAAATACTTAATCGCAAGTAAGACCCGTTATACAATCTTATATTAAGTATGTGTACAAACCGCGAAATTCTAAAAGCCTTAGATTATATAAATTCTTTCAACAAATTATATGAATCATTAACAGATGTAATTATGATAATAATCATTTATTTCAACGACCTACATTATTTACTTAAATGTATTTGCCTTCAAGATATTATGGTCTTGATGCCTTAGGCTTACCCTATCAACTATACCATATTGCATGTGTCAGATTTAGACAACTCGTAATAAATGAAAAAATATATAAATAATCAAGATAGTATAAAAAAAATATTATTAATAAGTTTTTTTAGCTAGTAAAAACATACGAATACACAACAAAATTACACTAGTATGTACTCTAAATACAATGTATTGTGTACAGTCATTATTTAAAATACAGGTAAAGATTATTTTTGCCTCTGAAGTAGTCGTTAAAGTTTTGGGTTTAGGTAACTCAACATCTCAACATATACCCCGGCCACGACCGGGACTCTTAAGCATCTACTTAGATTTTTGTCCGCAGTACCTGAATTCTCAAGAGATACTTTTGACAGAATCAAGTTCACCAACAAAATCTATGTACCAGATAGCGGCAAATAATTAAACAGAAAACATTTAAACTGAAACATATAATATAAATCATGCGAAGCTCACGAGCGCATTGGGAATATTTCATTGTAATTATCATCGTGATAAAGCAGATCTTTAAAATTAATTTAATTAGGTTCGTAAAATAAGTTTTAATTACGTATACGTGTGTAGACGGTAGTTAAAGTTGAGCCACATAATGGCGTGAGTAATGCGGCGCAGAACGTAACAAATTGATTTATTTATAATAATGTCGGCAACTCGGTGCGATTAAGTAGGAAATATGACGTCGTGTCGACGTGGATGCTTCTCGATCTACTCGTAATTACAATAATTGCAAAACTTTCTCACTACAGTCTTAATCACGATGCTTTAGGGCCATTCATTTGTATTTATGCATGCCGCGTAAACAACTCTTAATGGCGTTCCGTTTTATATTTTCTTTGTAAAGCCTCAGATCTGAGCAGTGACCGGGAAAATGGATACCTTCAAGCGCGACGGGAAAAATCCTAGTTCAAGTTTACGAGTGTTTCATAATCATTGTGTCGAAACACGTAAAATTTCCTCGAGTTTTATGCAGACGCAGCATCGTTCGGTTGGATGGGTCGTCCGGTCCGTGTTGTAAAAATATTCCCGGGAATCGTGTGGAAACAAAACAAGTGCTACGTAAAAGTAACAGATTACCGACCACTCTCTCGTTTACAGCGCGCGCCGCGCCGCTCGGGCCGCGTTACATACCTTTGTTCATATTCGGGCTCGCGATCGCAACTCGTCAACTAGTTGCGCAATTTGTATTCCTGTAAAAACATTCATAGCACATTTTGTGAATATCATTCGCAGAATTGTACGAGCATTAGCTTTTTCGAGTCGTAAGCCGAAAGCAAATTGTCAGCAAAGACATAAGTCGACTAGTTTAATTCTCTTGGGTGTTAGTAAGAGTTACACTGCGTTCACGCTGACGGTTTCACGAATCGGTTTGCTGATACAGTTTTCAGTGGAGTTGAATATTCACACTTGTATCTAAAATCTTAGGTTTTCTAATACCTTAACCTGTATTCGAAAAAACTTTGCAATTTCGAGTAACTGTGCATTTTCTAATAATGCATTTTCTAATGTCATACGAGTTCAAACTGCTTTAACTATAGTATAGCTTTTTACAAGAATTGGAATATATGGTAACTACAAAAACACCTTGCCAAAAATAATAATTTATTGTGAAATATCATACAGTTAATAGCATTGATTGTCATTTAAAGAGCATTCATTGCCAGTTAGAATCTGTTCAATTAGAGTGTAGAATGTTCATTAATTGTATACGTCACAGCGTTTAAGGTTTCATTAATACTTGCTCAAGTCGTGTTACGCGTTACTTTAGAATACAACATGCTCATACTCGCTTACAATTACATTCTACTTCTTAAACAATGCATAGAATTATATAATTGTATTTAAATAATCAGACTCATTAATATATTACTAGATTTTGCCCGCGGATTCGCTCGCGTTAATGTTAGTTAGGTTAGATTAGTAACAGTATTTTTTTCTGGATGAAAATTATGTCATTTTCTGTACCCCTGACAACGTGTATGCGGAATTTCATGATGATCGATCGACTAGTTACAGCCTGAAAGCGTAACAAACAAACTCACATTCGCATCTATAAAATAGATATGGATATGATTAACTACTTCATAGCTGACTCGTGGCATCCGTTTGCGGACAATCGCCAGATCTCGGGTTAGGTACCCGGATCAAGCGAAGCTCGGCATCATGTACATCGTTCTTAGAACGATGATATCCAGCTGATTTTGTGTGATTTCTTCTTGACATAAAGTTTATCTTATAACCAAACAATCCTTTCGAGTAGCGGCATTTAGTATCCATTGATTTAAATATCTGATAAAGTTCATTATCAAATAATGAATATCTCGTATTATATACACAGAGCCGCGTACAAGTTTTACCAGAAAAACAGTTCAAATATACACACACGTATAAAGTATGACATGTGAGGTTTATCTTACGCCGAATCAGTGTTTCCATTTAAGTTTGTTGTGTTGTGTAAGTAACACCGGAGATCAGCCCGCGTTACGAAGCCGCAGCGCTCTCAGCCGTAATATGACTCCATGTTGACATCAGATCCGCCAAATTAACTAGAAAATATAACGCGGTACGAGTGCCCGCGCTTCTTAGCTACAAAATGTACATAATTAGAAAAGTTTTTACGAGTCGTGCCCCAGCAAGTCGACGCTTGTCACTGGCTGACACCGCGCCCCATGTCCGGACAAGGATTATAATTTTACTGAACAAATTATTTACAAATTGTGATTCTTGTTTATGCTTTTCCTCTCCCTTGTTTTGTTATTCGGTTTACTTAATAACATACTCATGTTCAGTTTATTGTCGAGCAAGACTCTCCAATTGATGTACCTACTTCATTTTTATCTTAAATAACTCTTTATTTTTCTTCTTATAACTTTTGTATGTTTATTTTGTGATACATATGCTTCCAATTTTAAATCACTTTTACAGTGGAATAGATTAATAAAAATACGAACTTTTTATTACTCAAACATGAAACATAAGCTAGGTTTGTGATTCTTGATAATTTATTACTTTTCCACATAATTATACCTAGATAATCTTTGCTATGCGATAAAATAATTTATGGTCTAATATATCACAACTATTATTAGAATTGTGGTATTGTTTAAGTTAATATGTAATTTAATATTTGTAAAAATTTAAAATTCATAAGATTCTCAAACATAACATCTAGATAAATATTTTTTTATTAGCGAAAACAGTAAAATGAGATTTATAATAGGTACAATGTCATAAAGCGTCATGTTATCCGAGTGGTAACCGCAGTTACCGAACACGCACATAGCGATACATCGTATACCACAAAACACGAAATGTATGTGTCAACGGTTACAAAAGAATCAGAGAAGTTGGCTGGGGTGGTGTTATAAAAATAATTGCCGTTTTTGGCACGACACCGCGTCAACGACGGGTTCCTTGCCCTAAATGAGTGTAATTACAAAAGTTTTTATTACTAACTGCGCGCCAAAACCTCCTTCCACGATCGTATTATAACGTTGGTGACGTGAAGGCTCACTACACCCGGCTTTGTTTCAAATTACATAAAATTTTATCTATTTTAAAATAGCCACGCTGTAAAATACTTTGTGGATTTTCTACTTGGCAAGGTTTTGTTAGTCGAGATTCTTAATATAATATATCTCAATATTCTATATAGTTTGGGAAAGCCACAGCTGGCAATACGTTATACTTATTCGGGTATGACAGATAACTAAATAACTTAGTTAACGTAATTATAATATTTAGTTAAAAAGTAACAATGGCGACATTGGTGACCCCATCAGTTGCCGAGGGGATTGTTCAATATGATTAAGAGATTAGAAGCATTGGAGGGATGCGACATTTTGTTTTGTGCACAAATAAAAACCTATCCATTTAATGGCTTTGGTGACAATGCCATGCAATGACCGTTAATTAAAATATTCAGTGTTAATCGCATTATGGCCAATGCATTTTTATGAACACATTGATATAAAGTCTAATAAAATTATGCAACATACTAGCCAAAAGCTTAACTTTAAGTCTATACGATAAAAGTACTTTTGTAATAGTAAACGGCACAAAGCAAAATGTTAGTAAGTAATCCAAGACATTAGTGAATGGCCGTTCGGCGCATCACGTCCCATTTTTACAAGAACAGAAAACACATTCTGACCACCTGTGCAGCATCAAGCGAACATAACGGTATCTCAGAGCACGGGCGGAATTAACACTAGTATTAGAAATTAAATTTTCATTTAGGTACGTATCTCCTATCGGTGTAGATCGAACGAGGTCAGAGTGCAGTTCCTGCACAATGAGCCGATTAGTTCCTTAACGAAGCCGAGACTGATTCGGGCCGAGGGGAGCCGTGCAGGAAATAACGCAAAAGCACGTGAAGTTAGAAAATCCCAAGATACGGAACTCGCATTCGTTGAGCATGACTTTGCAAATTTCGTAATGTAAATGGCCCTGAACTAGGAATTCTAAGTTAAACGTTCGACAGACGAATGAGTTTTCAAAGACGTTGGTATTTACCGCATATATCCTTTGTTTTATGGTGGCATCGCGGAAAAACAGAGCTTTGGATACTTCTCACAAGTTAAGAAAGAACAAAGGAAACGAACTATACTAATGCTTCTATATCATAAGCTTCGGATATTAGCTTGTTTGTTTATTGGGAACATTTGCCGAAAGAAATGCGGCGACGTATGTATTTTTGTCGAAAATCTCAGAAGCAGGCAGTTGTTACAAGGCAGTGTAATGTATGTACCACAGTAAATAGTTCAAGGGATGCAAGTGCACTCGAAGGACATCGTACACTTAAGCATGTTATTATTTATTAACGGTGATAGAGGGGGTCAGCGTCGTTGGGAAGGGCGCGCACAGGGGCGACGGGCGCGGAGGCGGGAGCGGGTAACGGCAGCAGTCAACAGTGTGCATATGCGCTGTCGCGATATGCCACGTCCTGCGTGATGTATGCGCCACTCACGATTCCTCCTTCTTGCTTAACACTGTGAACACTCACAAGCCATAAATTTTCAAGTTAAACCTACAACTCCACTGTAGAAATGTGTGGAATTCACAGAATTAAGTTTTTACAACTTCACCGACATTTTCAACGGCTAACTCTTTAAATTATTACGTTTCGGTACACCTACGTTTAACGTCTTAACAAAGATTTAAGAATTATAAACTTTCAATTCTCCGCTCCGCAAACTCTGAGAGAGTGCAAACACAACGTTGTATGGGTGAGTTCTCTACGTTGCGTAGTTTATTCAGTACTGCGATTGTAAATAGGGAAGTTGGTTTTATGTTTTGTTAGTTGAGGTAACATCGAGCACGATTTTTAATAAATTCTCGAGGGAGCGATTAAAAGTGAAGATAGTCGAGGTGAGGAAGTGTGGCGAGGTGTAAGACGGGCTCCCTCCGCCCCCAGAGTGGTGGGGAGCGCAGCGGAGGCGCAATATCGCGTTCGGTGGAGCGTGGCCGGCGGCGCGACATTTGCATCTTTCTAAATGAAACCATATTACCGATGTTGTGGCGCACTTATTGAACGAGTTATTGTGATGATGGAGTCGCTCCGATAAAGTCCCCACTGCCGCAGCCGCCTGCAAATGGTTCCGCCGGTATTTAAATACGTTCAGAAACCTAAAGCGATGGCGAGCAAACTTATTTCAGTTAAATGTGGCTTGAGATTTATAGTTTTCGATTAACATATTTTATAAAATTATTTTTATTGGTTACTGTTTTAGAACGAGTAATGGCCTTGCGATACTTAAGGGCATTTTTTATTACTACTTTGACAAAAACACTTTGAGTTCTTAATTATGTAGTGTTTATTGCCAGCGACCTAGTCTGCTTCTACAACAAAAATAAATATAAGCAGTGCCCAAAGCTACGAGTGTGCAAAGGTGCAAGGAATCGCAAGCTCTTCATATTTGTTGATCTTACAGTCTTAAACGTCTAGAAATGAAGTTTAGACATATCTGGCTGGCATTTATTTATTTATTTTAAGGTACATCAACAATATACATATACAAAATCGGTTTACATAAGAAGCTGAAAATAAAAACTTATATGTATATCTATTATTATAGATGTACACAACATTTTCTGTACAGAATTATAAAGAATAAAAATTAAACATAAATTAAGAACTTAATACAATTTTAACAAGACATAGTTATTATTTACAAAATAGAAACAAAAAAACGATTAGCATTCGAGCATTTTAACTGAATTTTTTTTTAGTAATGTTATGTAGTTTTAATTTTTGGGCTCCTAGCACAAGTTGCCGCTTAATCTTGCTACCGATCGCGTGCAACCGGTTTAAATTCCTGGGAAGTTTTCTGTTATCTTGTTTATAATATATAATAATAATATCAGCCCTGTATTAAACTGTCCCACTGCTGGGCACGGGCCTCTTCTCCCTGTGAGAAGGGTTAGGCCATAGTCCTCCACGCTGGCCTAGTGCAGGTTGGCAGACTTCACATATCTTCGAGAACATTATGGAGAACTCTCAGAAATGCAGGTTTCCTCACGATGTTTTCCTTCACCGTTAAAGCAAGCGATAATTAAGTATTTAATACGCATATAACTTCGAAAATTCAGAGATGCGCGCCTTGGGTTCGAACTCGAGACCTCTGCGTGGCAGTCCAACGGTTTCCCACTAGGCTATCGCTGCTTATTTATCTTGTTTAATTTTAGGAAATTAACGGCGTCTAGAAATGTTAGAAAACGCTGCTATTGTCATACCCCGACTAGATTTCCAGTCTTCATAACCACTAAAATAGGCTGGACGTAAATACGTAGCTGAAATGAGGATATAATACCTACCTATTCAGTGATATACAAGTGAAGACTGTACGGATGATGTAGGGGTTAAAGTGGTCGCTTCGCCAATGCAACTGCGTCTGGTTTCTTGGCTTCGATCCCCACACGGCACATAACATTGTGTGATCCATAAATAGTAGTTACGAGATTTTCTGCCTTAGGAATAGTTCCCATCTCATTTACAAACATTTAGACAACGGACACAAGGATTCCAGACTGTTCTTTGTGTCCGTCGTCTGAATGTTTTTCATAAAATAAAAAGGAGTATATTATGTTTAAAATGTATGTAGATTTTCTGTCCGTCTGTGGTTTTTCATACATTATACGTAATACGTACTTACACAGTGTTATTGTAAACGTGAACACAGTTTATCGAGACAAGCCACGAGTCTGAACCACAGCCGACTCGTTTAATTGAACATTACCATTCATCACTATTACGCCAATTAATAATACTTAATTACTCTTAATTTTATACGTTTATTTGTCTTACAGTCAATTATGCTAATAATTAACAAAATATAGGTATTTTATAGGATAATGAGGTAATTGAGTTGTTTTCATCAGTTGTCAACAATCATTGTCGCTGTCTATATCTACGTATATATAGCATAGTGTGATGAGAAGTCCTAACAACCTAACAGTTTAATCATTTAAGAGGAATATCATCATCATCTCAGCCGAAAGACGTCCACTGCTGGATATAGGCCTCCCCCAAGGTTTTCCACACAAACCGATCTTGCGCCACCCGCATCCAACCGTTTTTAGAGATATATTTTCGAAAATTAGTCTTACATATATAGACTACTAGCTTTTGTGCGCGGCTCCGCCCGCGTGGTACCTACGAGTACATCAATAAAATGTAGCCTATGTCCTTCCCCAGGTTTTAAACTATACCTATTTGTACCAAATTTCATCTAAATCAGTTGAGTGGTTTAGCCGTGAAAAGGTAACAGACAGACAGACAGATAGACAGACAGAGTTACTTTCGAATTTATAATATTAGTAAGGACTAGGTGCATATAAGAATAACCTTTATCATGGCAATTTCAATTTGATTTTTTATTGTTCTTATTTAGTTTTATCTGTCCTGGTGTTTGTGTGTAATCTAATCTAGGAGGGTAAATTTGGCCCACTTTCTATTGGGAGCATTACAATACAGTTTAAAAATAATTCAAAATAAAAAGCGGAATAATATTCTAATATGTTCTACCACATACACACACCATCTAGCCCAAACTAAGCAGAGCTTGTACTATGGGTACTAGACAATGGATAAACATATGTACATATATACCTACATTTTTTGTACATAATAATAATAATTATTTATTTTAGTATAAATTTTTAGTTTTACAATTGCATCTTAACAATAACATAAAGTGCACTTATAGATATTTGCCCGAACTAGGTTAAACCTGTGTTTCGAACGACAAAATGCTTACCTACATACTATTATCAGTACAAATAAATTTACATTATATTAACTTTTATAATAAACTAAAGGTAAAAGTAAAAACAATTCATATAAGTTTAATTTTCTACTTTAAAACTAAATTAGCAAAATTTTATTTACAGTTTACAAGTAACTGCTCGGTTTGGTCATATGACAGATTTTGAATATATGCATTTGAATATATAACATAGAATAAGGAATAGTGTTATTAGAGAGAGATGCGGCATGAAAGTTGATATAGTGACAAGAAAAAAAGGGTATGTTAAGCTGGTTTGGGCATGTAGAAAGAATGGACGAGGAAAGACTGACTAAGAAAGTTTATAACCCTAGTGTGAATGGAACAGTCGTAAGAGCAAAACCTAGGCGAACGTTTCTCGATCAGATCGGAGGCTTTCTGGACAAAGGCCAGGCTAAGAGCACCTTGAATCGACGGGCGTGTATGAGGAATGTGATGAAAGTGAATGAAGCCAGAGAAGTGTGTCAGGATCGTATCAAATGGAAATCTGTAGTCTCTGCCTACCCCTCTGGGAAACAGGCGTGAATCTATGTATGTATGTATGTATGACTATATGCAGTAATTAAGTTTTTACAGCTAAAATTAGTTAATTTATAAATGCTTATTTCTCTATTTAGTCTATTGTACAAAAATGGCCGTTATAGGTGAGCACCGCATGTTGCTTTAGTATTGTAAATAGAATGTAAATGCATACATATTATACATAGAAACACCCAGACCAAGACAAACATCCATGTTCATGCACACAAATGTTTGACTTGTGCGGGAATCGAACCCGCGACCTCAGGTGTGGCAGTCGGTTATACTAACTACTACGCCAACGAGGCCGACAATATCTAAAACAATAAGCGTTTATTTAATTAAAAATACAAAAAATAATGCTGTTCTTACAGTCAACATGGTCTTTTATTTTCTATAATAAATACAGAGTTCAAGAGAGAATAACAAAATTAATTAGATTTTAATTAATTGACAGTACTAATGGAAAGTAGTTCAATCGATTGGTGATACACCACTACAGAAGACATAGAATATTTAAAAACGCGTAAATTATACAAACATACAGACATATAATTTAAAATATGCTGTATTGTCAGTCCTTTAGCGAGACAAAGATAAAAAATAAATAAATGTATGTCTTGTCTTTTAGGGTTTTGTAACTAAAAGGCTGCAATGGAATTCTATTGTTCCCTGAAAGGGGCATCCGGGCCACGGTATTGACCCCGCCAAGTCGAGCAAGCACGGTCGTATCGTTTTTTGAAACAACTGAAGAACTATTGGTCCTCTTTTATCTTACTCAAGATCAGAGTAAAAACTTGTTATAATCTTTTTTAATAAAAAAAGTTTAAAAAAAATATATAGAGGCTTTTATTACAGAATAATATGTTGGTCCCATTGTGGCTTATTCTAAGATACTAACTTACTATGTAATGATAGTAGACAGAGGAAGTCGTTATTGTACTTATATATCAAATAGGTCTGACGCCGCATTTGAAGTAGGGTCACTTAGAATATTAATGAAAAGTCCTACATCGTACACGTTAAGATTATATTTGAACATCAACGAGTTTCTTTGGCGCCGGTATTTGACACAATCCATCAGTAAGTGTTGGACATCATCAAGGACTCCGCAAGTATCACAATCGGGCGTATCGACTTTTTTCATGAGATGTCCAAACTTTCTAGGTGGATAGTGGCCTGAGCGCAGCCTTTGCGCTATAACAATAATATTAATATTTAAAATACTATTAATAAACCAGGGTATCCTAGCAGGCTGATGTTGAATGCTTTTATACCAAATGTAATTTTCTTTACTCCTCTCGTCAAAATATTCTTTATAATGTCTATTACATAGCTTTTAATGTTACCAAAGTATTCAGAGTAAGACATTTTAACAGCGTAATTCATTCTATCTGTACACGCTAACTTAGCCAACGTATCAGCCTGCTCGTTACCCTGGAGCCCAATATGAGAAGGAACCCATTGCAATCTCAAAAAGTAAAAACTTAATATACATGCTATCGAAAGTAATATTAGGAAAAATATGATTAGCATCTATAGGTACACATATAGGACATATGAAAAATTGTATTACATATAATCGATATCTGCAAATAGGAGATATTTATGAAAAAGATTGTGATAAATTTTCATCACAACTATAGAAACCGAATTTTAGAAATGATGACTATCTGTATGTGTGTATGCGCACAAACATACACACAAACATTGCATTATGCATGCACGAAATGGAATGCTGTTTTCAAAATGATGCTACTTGAGGTCTAACTTACAATCTGGTGCATGTTTCATCTCCCTTTTCATGTACCTACTTACTGAACTGTTTCAAATTGTAACACCCAAAATGTAGACATGATATGCAATAAAGATTTTGATTTGATTTCGATACGCCGCCTAATATGTAGTTGATAATAATGTATGAGATCAGCTTTTTCTCATACAAAGGCAGTAAAATATAGATATTTAACTATTTTAAAATTCCACGCATTGAAAGTCGCGGGCAAAGCTAGTAATTCAGACAACTGATGATTTTTTAATAGTAGTTACTATTAAAAAATCATCAGTTTCTGGGTAGACGAGTTCGATATGTCATGCTATCGGTACGGTACGGTGACAATACGTATGAGTTGGTTTGCCTGTAAAATGCTTCCCTCTTACAGACAAGGTTGCCTGCAGGTGCATAAGAGCTATAACAATGTTAATACTACCTTTAGCCCGTTAGTTTTAAAGGTTATCCTTTTTTATCATCCATCTTTGATTTCTTTTACCTAGGCACGGGAACGCGTTAGAGATAGCCCTGGTATTGCTAGCAGTCCTAGGCTACTGCAAGCATATGCAATCAATACAGCAAGTTTACCACTTTCTTTGTATAAAATACATTTAGTTCGCAATTCAAGGAGAGCTGATATTTACTCACCGCAAGGACACAAGGTGAATTGCTTGCAGTCTCTGTAGGTACTGCCTCAAGTAGATTGGTCAAGTACGAGTATGCTTCAAGGATTATTAATTTTTTTTGTGTTTTCACATACATACATAGATTCACGCCTGTTTCCCAGAGGGGTAGGCAGAGACTACGGATTTCCATTTGCTACAATCCTGACACACTTCTCTGGCTTCATTCACTTTCATCACATTCCTCATACACGCCCGTCGGTTTAATAAGAAATAAAGATATTAAGTATTAAACCGATTATGCCGCTATGCGCTTCGACACCGACTCCAAAAATAACAATAATTTAATTATTCACAAGAATACGCAATTATTTTTTAACTTTTTAGTGCATTTATGTTTTAGTATATTCGTTTTCGAAGTCAGTTTTTTGTTTTGTTAAAATTTTGTTTATTTCTCGGTTTTTAGTGAATCTGAAGTTCGATAACTGATTTTATTTGTCTGAATATGGGTACTCCTACTAAACGCGCTGCTCATAATAATATGAGACAAGCGCCGTTTAATTGAGACAAACGAAGAAAGAGAGAAACGCCTCTCTCAAAATACGAAATCTACCTCCAGGGCCATTTCAAAAGAGACTTGTGAAGAGCGGAAAAATATGCTCTCGAAAATGTGGGCTTACATGAAAAATGTTTTAAACGGTATACAGTTTATATCATTTTTGACCATAGTGCATCTCATGATAATTCCAAATACGGTTGGGATGATATTTTATTCCGAGGTTCCGGTGCCTAATGGCTTCAGCGTCATATTAAAAGTTGTATTATTGAAATAATTTTGATATTAGCTTTTTTGTGTATACCTCGTTGAGTTTAACAGTTGCACGTAGCTTCATACTATTAAATGCTATCAATAACTAATTTGGAATTGTGTAATCAATACATATACATAATTATATATGTGATTGTAGAAATCACGGCAGATTTGCTGTTATTTATCAAATAATGTTATTTCGTTGTATAAAACCGAATATCTTCATGAACATCACTAAATTAGAATAGGGCTACCTCGAAATACTACGAAGGGCTTCCAAACCATCCTACACAGTTGTTTATTTTGTTATTGCCAAAATTTGAGAACATCATCAATGTAGCCAAATACGCATTATTAAGGATAACTCGAAAACGAATGGTCAGATCTTGATCAAAATTTAATGGGACTAAACGGAAAGCACCAACTTTCAAATAAAAAAAGAATCGTCAAAATTGGTTCATAAACGACGAAGTAATCCGCGAACACACATAAAAAAATATATAAGGTCGAATTAAGAAACCTCCTCCTTTTTTTAAGTCGGTTAAAAAGGTATATTTTTAGAATTAACACGCCTATAAACTTTGTTATTGTTATATATTATTCGTATTTGCATATTTTGTATTGTGTAAAAAATGACCCCACATTTTCATTGCTCTGTACATCCACATGTAAGCGATGCCAGTTTTTTTTTAATTATACGGTCCAAAACACTAAAATCTTCTTTTCCCTTTGAACAATGCAAAGGTTTCGAAACAATAAAATCAATTGACCTACATAGTGGTATGTTTAAAATGTGTATTGTAGAAACGTAGTTAAATGACACTGTCAGGTACGCAAGGCATTCCCCACACGTATTCGATTCCTGATTCCCCACAGTAAGAAAGGCGCCTTTACAGCAGGATTCGGTGCCCGTTCCCAGCCGCAATATGTATGATAAATAAATTGCTATCCAATATCAAATGGAAGCAATACCGGTGAAATGTACAAAGCGTTTACTCATATTACATGTATGCGTACGAATGACTCCGGCGGATATAGGGCCAAAGGGACCCGGCCCGGGTGCCTGCGCGGCCCGCCAGATGGCCTCTCATATCATTGTATCCACTAAATGAGATTTTTAATGCTGCGGTTTCACCTGCGTCTAAAAGGTTTTATAACTTATCTTTGGCTCAAAGCGGCGACTTTCGCCTCTATGTAATTTCACATACGGTATCTCGTAAATTAAAATGTTTAGAATCTCTGTTCACGCTTTCAGAGTAAGTAACGTCGGTTTTATTACGGACAAATTAATGGATGAATACAAACCCAAACTCGGTCAGAATAAAAACTTGCTATTTACGTTGGAAGAGATTTATCTAATCTAGATAAGCTAAAGAAGTTAGTGGTCCAGTCGGCATCAAGAATTCTCGACAGGCGCCGATATTTGCTGGGTGCGCTGAGGGAGTCTGTTTAGTATAAGTAAGCCTTTTTTTATCTAGGCCACGTTTAACTTCGCCAATTGTCGTGGCAAATGGGGCCGCAAGGAAGGTAGAAACTCCGTGGCCTGTGTTTATCTATCGTATTACGCCAGTGCAAATGCTTACTGGGATAGAATTGAAAACAACTCTATATATCATGTTAGACGGTGTGAATTGTATAGCTATAAGACTAAAACGTAAGTAAAAAATCCCAATTCAAGAAATCTGAAGAAAAAACACTCAGATACAAGACTTGATGTCATTCTGACTCGAGGACAAATGAGACAAAGGAAATAAGAAATATTAAACGTGACTCGAATGTCAAGACGTTTTCCATGCAATGATACGGGTTGTGCCGTCACACGTTGGGTATATGTAAACCATGCTGCTTTTATGGAAATAGCGTTATTATAACAGAGAAACGGGACGCCGTTACCGGGAAGATTTGTTACAAAAACGTAGGAATTGCTTTGTTTTTTATATTACCGCTGTGAGCGCAGCTTAATTGATATTAAACGTTGTCCAGCCCTGTAATTAAAAAATATATCAATAAACTATAAAATTAACACGTGGCATCGTATGAACAATGAGACTACCATTTTCGCGCACTAAAAATCACTATATACTTTTATTGATGTTATGCATAAGCAATAATGAACATAATATTAAATTTGGCTTTTATTTCAGTTGTAAATAAATATTTAATTTTTATTAAGTTTTTGAACCGATGTTCATTATAAATACATTTGACGAGTTTGTCGAGGAGCGCTAATTAATGCATAGCAGGTATTAAAAATGTATGACTCCGGGCGATCAGGCTCCATGTAGAACAACAATCTACGAGGAGCTCGCAGCCAGATAATGCGAGTAATGAAATAATGAGCTAAACTTAAACGAGCTGTAAAATTTATGTTTCGTGCAGCTTAAAAACAGCTCCCCGGAGATTCCCGGCTACGGAACCGAGTTAACGTTTTGCTTTCAGTTTTAGCTGCTTTTTTCCCTACAACTTGAATTTAGCTTGTGGCCATCTGTGTTTTTCCGAGTTTAAAGTTTATGTGCAGCTTTCTCATACCGACATTTTAGCGAGAATTAGGATATACACAACAAATTTTAATAGCAATTATTATGCTTTAATATAGCCTCAATGGTCCTGTGATGTAAATTTGTGCGCATGCTTGCGAACATTGGTGAGGGATTCGATATTAGGATGTCTGAATCGAACAAAAAGTTTTATTGAGATTCTCTGTTAGGAAATTATCAATAACAGAACTGAGTCTAAAACTGTGCCTGATAGATAATAGCCTCGAATCTTGTTTAGTAGGTACTTTGGGGTACAAAACGTAGATTACGAAATGTGGCTAGAATAATGCAGTTCTGATTTCTCGTTCAAGAATATACAGGCAGTTAATCAATGAATGAATTTACATGAAAATTAGGTACTCGAATTTTCATACAAATCAAAATATAACTAAATCATCCAAAAATAAATGTAGCGAAATATTATAAAAACGATAAAAAAATATAAGTTCATTATTGTAGCCCATTGTCCACCGTATGAAACATCGTCAAGATGATCGACCTAACTACCTACCAATCGCATTATTATCAAAGTAACTTTCATATTTGATTGTGATTCGAATTACAATAATTAGCAACAAATTGTTCAGCATTTTAATAGGGATCAAACAATTTCCATATACGTGAATTACATTTTCATAGGAATAGCACATCACAGTGATAATATATGCACAATAATTTTTTTTTAAGATAAGATAAAACTTTATTCATAGATAAATTTTGCCTAGGTTTACAATGTTGTTCTGTTTTAATATATGTTACAAATAGGTGTACACAGCATGTTTAAAACAGATACAATACAGTACAGTTAATCTTATTAACACTATTAAACATATTTGACTATAGTAACTTAGAACATTAGCAAATTAATGTATAAATAAGAAGAAATATTCCGTTTAATATAAAATTGGCGGTAAACCGATAAAAATTCTTTACCTTCCGTGCTAGTCAAATGACGTGTGTTACGGCAAGTTAAGGATTCTCGCTCTAGAAATACCAACTGTAAGTTAAATAAGGACAGTTTTGTATTAATGATTGTAATATTTAAGCGCACAAAACATGCACGATATCTATTAATGAGTTTGGTGTAAACAAGTAGTAGGTATATCTACAAATAACAGATAATTTTGAAGAATGATTGTTAAGCTTGGTTAAACTATTTTAAAATAATGTAATTGATAAAATATAAAGTTTATATCAATGCAGACAATTGTTGATGCAAACAACATCAGATATTAGATTAAACGATGTGGTCCGGAAGAAATAATAGGAAACGATAGAATATTTTCTTCTAAATAAAATCTTGCAGGATGGAGTTTTTAAAAATAGTTTCGAAGCAAATCTAATAACAACCCCCGACACTTGAAGTAGGATTGTGCTCACGTTGACCTCGCCTTCAGAGAAATAAAAGTAGTGCTCTATCTAGACAGAGGTATAATCTAGATATCAGAGGAGGAAGCTGATTAACGTCAGCTGGGGCGATACCAACCGTCGGAGAGGGGCTACAAACAACGCAATTTATTGTTAATGGCCCGTTACTCAGACATTTAACGCGATGAATGCCCTGTACAAACATCCTTACCATATTAGCAATACAAATAGGTTTGTACACTTAAACATCGATGACGCGGCTCCATCGGAATATTTGTGATCGTGACGTGTCGAAATATTTATTACATTGGACGTGTTAACGTGTTTATTTAGCTAGCGGCAATCTTTCTCTACGAGATTAAGCCGTAACAAAGCAGCGAGATTCCACGTGCTAACAAGACTTAACAACTCGCTCGAGTGCGTCGTTGTAACTTTCTAGACGAGGAGTCAACACAACCCTACTCTAGCACCTCCCTACATAAAAATCTGATGCAACAAATGGCTGAATATCGATGAGGATGTGAATATTTTTAAACGCATTAAAGGTCGAGTTCCTGCGTGTTCCTCTCGTATTTTATGGTCCGTAAAATAGTCTGTGCCGAGTGACTTTGTTCCGAACGGCACAGGATGTAGTTTCGGAAGTGAAACTTTGTGAAAATATTGTGTTGGATATTAATTGTTCGCACAACTAGCGCTTTCATTGTTTTGCACACATTATGTGATACTGGTGTTATGAGAATGAGATACCGGCGCAGCTATTATGAAATCTTTTATTCAAAAGTCTCTCACAATAAAACTGGTCAATTTAAACTCGCTGCGTATATAAACGCTATATTTGTTATATTTACATTAACAACTCCCACAATATGATAAGGGTTTCACTTTATCCTTTCAGGAATGGAACGATCCCGGAACAAAACGAATAATCCGGTTCGAACGTTAAAAATGTAAAAGTGGGCATCTCTTTTCCCCTTCAATCCCGTTCTCTAAAGATTAGAAAACACGTTTGAGAGAGCTCTCGAACAATTTTCCGTTTACGTAGCGGTAATTGTCTTAGAACAGGCACGAATAGCTATCTCTCGGTCGGTCGGCGGCGCGGGCGCGCGGGCGGCGGCGGCGAGAGCGCACTGCGGTAGCCGACGCCGCAGACCCCGGCTTCCTCCGCCGAAACCTCCGATACGCTACGTGCACTGAATCCTAATACCACCTGTACTGATTTTATTTTTGCCTCCCTCATTCTTGATTCAACTATCTAATAGTTATCTGCAGACGTCCGATCATTGCACTACCCTCCACTACGGACGATCGTAAACATTTTAATTTTTTTAACTCAATTTGCGCATTGTCATACGTTACGTGTTCGGTTTATCACCGTTTTTATGTTTCGGTTCTAACATTTCCTTTCGTGTAAATTATGCAGAAATCAATTCGGGCCAGTAAGCTGGACCCTGGTAAATAATTCAGCGCTGATTGTAACGAGGGTACAAGTCCGCACTAAATGTTCCCAGGGTACCACGCGGTCGACAAACAATCCTTGTTTTCCTTATCTCTGTATAAGAATCTTCACTTACGATTCGTCTCAGCCGACTCGAATGCCTTGGTCTAAATAATCTTATCTATTGATTTTCGATTAATCCAATTTGAGGTTTTGATGAAACATGATTTTACGTATTAATCAATTCAGTGTAAGTAATAAGTAAGGTATTTTAGAAGCTAAATGA
Source organism: Catocala sponsa (assembly GCA_963564715.1). Classification (NCBI taxonomy): domain Eukaryota; kingdom Metazoa; phylum Arthropoda; class Insecta; order Lepidoptera; family Erebidae; genus Catocala; species Catocala sponsa. The sequence continues at coordinate 17,857,124 of OY751331.1, forward strand.
AATCACAACGGAGCGGGGCTGCCTGCTCTAGATTCTGCCGGCGTCCACTGTCCACCGTACTCGTGCAGATTCAATTATTTCATTAAAATAATCTTCTCTAAAGACTGCGAGCTGCGCATACTGCACTATATTGGATAATATCATCACGAGTGTTAAGCAAGTTATACGAATAAGTTCATACATTTACATAATTGCGGTCAATTAGCTGAGCTGGATCGGTGAGGGATTCTGTTACTAAATATAATGAGTAAAATAAATTATACGAGACATTCCGTCCTCGGCGGCGCTTAAAACAGTACAAATAGCCTTAAAATTTAATCGTTTTGTGCAAAGATTTTTCCATGAAAAGTTTTCCACTTCAAAGTTTGCCACTTCGCCGAAGCCAAGTCGCGTTTAACAAAGCTTTTTCATACTTACATTTTTATATCAGGAATGGAACGTCACGCTCGGTTTCATCGGCGCTCGTCCGCCCGACCGCGAAAAGAACGCATAGACCGGTAATAGGTGACGCCTTATACTGTATTCCGGTCACGTTTACAATTCCTTATATTTCATCTTTTTCTACGGCCCCGAAAAATGTCATCGAATACACATTTTCCCGTAATCCTCATAAGTCTCATGGCCTCGAGAACGCTCGGGACGCCGCAGCTCCCCATCACGTGACACCTACCCCTGCCTCCTCCCCTCGCGCCCTTCCCCGGTCGCGTACACCCCGCGACAACAAGTTCACGCCGTGTCGTGACTCGCATTTGCAATAACACTTTGGCTGAGGTGCCGCGACGAGCCAGCCTTCAATTAGGTAATGGTCTACCATATAGGTTGTCTCAAGACATTGAATAAAACAAACGTCTCGGCGCGTGACGTCCTCACTAATTCACCAAATAATAAATGTCAGATTATAAACGCGAACCTTGTCAAATTACTTCAACGGGACGGCCAGAAAAATGTTCTTTGGAGAAAGTTTTAATTGAGCACAATGTAGGTATTTTGCTAACCTAGACAGATAGGGGCGCGTGTTAGGATTTAGGGCCGAATCCTCCTCCTTATCGGAGCAGGTTGGAACATGCACCTTGCACCGAGCATCGTCGGAAGTTTCCGACAACAGTCCAACTAGTTTGGAAGCTTGGAAACTCCATCAGATACGTGAGCTGGGGCGATTACCTCAAGCCAACTACATAGTAGGGGCGCGGTGACATGCATTTGCAATATGTTTTATATTAACAACATGATTATACTACCACATGCTAAGGGAATATTAGAAACGTGATGCCAGTATAAGGACTATATTGAATTCCTTCTACATTATATGATTGGCGATACGATATAAATTATTAAAGTTCTCGTATAGCCTACTTTCTCGTATACCTACACATAGCGGCTCAAATACCTATATTTCTAATATCGGTTTCTACTTTATAGCTGTATGTTACTTTTGAACTACTGACATGAGTTATTGCTATACTCAACCACCTAACATGAAGTAAACATCTGATTGGTAATATAAATAATAAAACACCAGTATCTCGGCACGGACTAAATTTATTTCTATATAAATTTATTTTTATTTATCTACCTACAGTAACTCGAATACACTATGACAGATAGCGCTACTAGTAGCTATTTTGTTACATTCAAGACCCCCACTTTACAAAATACATATAAAAATAATTCAATTTTTATCACAAACCAAACATTGACAATAAATAATTATGTTTTATTTTACACAACCCTTTGGTTAGGAGATCAGCAGGCATTTCTGCAGTAGGTAAGTATTTAATTATAACAATATCATGAACAACCTTTTCTCTACAAAAATGATAGCGTGCATCAATATGTTTAGACCTCATGATATACAGGGTTCGCAGCTAATTTATGAGCAGACTGATTGTCATTAAAAATGGGTATAGTGGTTTTACATTAGTAATATCATAATATTTTAGATTACTTAAATATACAGCTTCTTTACAGCATTCCGATATCCCCATATACTCAGACTCTGTGCTAGATAGAGCTACAGTCTCTTATTTTTTAGTTTTCCATTAAATTGCACAATTGGATAACTTAAAGAAATATCCGGTATAAGACCTCCGATCAATAACATTACTCGCCCAATCTGCATCCACTTAGGCTTATAATTTATCATTCGCATCTGCAGAGAACCTAAGACAATAGGACTTAGTCCTTTTTAAATATTTTAAAATTCTTTTTGCATAGGTGCTCATCAATGTAGTAGTCATTAAACTGGCTTAAAATATTTACAGAAAATACAATATCAGGTCTAGTAAGTACAGCTCTGTATATGAGACAACCAATCAGTGTCTGATGCGGAAATCTTGTATCACAATCTTCACTTTTTACTAAATTACTTTTAGGTTCAATTGGTGTACCAGCAAACTTACAATCTGGAATATTAAATTTTAACAATAATTCTTCAATATAACTTTCCTGATCTATAGTTATTGTGTTTTCCTCTTTGTTGACAATCACTCTCACTCCTGAGCAATTTTTAATACAACCTAAACCTAACCTAATCTTTAAGTTTAAACATTGATGACAGACTTTTCTTTAATTTATCAGTTTCTTCTACACTAATTGAGAAAACAACGAAATTGACAATGAAACATACAGTGCAATTATGGTTTTGGTATCATTAGTGTTCTTTGAGAACAAACAAGGTTCCAATTTTGATTTTATATAACCCGAGGATTCTAATAATTCATCAACTCGTTGATATCATGCCCTTGAAGATTGCTTTAAGCACTAAATAAAGAGCAGCGATAGCTCAGTGGGGAGACCAACAGACTGCAATGCAGAAGGTCTCGGGTTCGAACCCATGTCGCGCACCTCTGACTTTCGGAAGTTATATGACTTTTCGAAATGATGTGCGTATTGATTGACAATTATCGCCTGCTCCGTACCTTGGAGAGCACGTTAAGCCGTCGGTCCCGGCTGCCATGAACATCTATGGCAGTCGTTATTGGGAGAGTGTCGACACAAAAGATTCCACTGGGTCGAAGTGTCGCCGGTCTGCACTGACTGGCCCCCACATAAGATAAGATAAGCACTAAATAGCACGTTTCAACTTCAACACTTTGTTTACATTATCATTATTACATTCCAAACCTGGTGGTTTCATTATATAAAGAGTCTCATTCAAAAAACCTTTAAAGATGCAGTTTCATCATCTAAGTGACTTACATCTAAATTAAGCTGAACTGCTAAAGCAAGTAAAAATCTCAATGTTGTCTTAGAACAGGTGAAAAAGTTTCATCAAAGTCGATGCCTGGTCTTTGGGAGAAGCCCTTGGCTACTAATCTAGCTCTATATCTGACTTTATTTTCTCTGTAAATTTTTCTTAAAAACCTATTAATAACCAACCTAATTTAAGAAGAAAACTAAGATAGCAATTAAAGAGAATAGTGGCCTAAATATGGTATCCAGGGCTGGAAAATGAGAGTCACAAGAACTAGAGTAGGTACCATTGTTCTTTCTTTTGGTTATAGCCACAGATGGATCAGATGGTTAATAGTTGTGCGTGTTTGACTAAGTTGCTGTACGGCCGGTGCAGTGGTTTAATAGTCCGCCTCGTAACCGACCATGTGCGAAGTGTTGCGAGTTCTCCATACTGAAAAATCTTTGATTCGATTTGTTTTTAGTGTCCATTGTTTCAATGTTTGCTATTTCCGAGGCATAGGGATGATTTCTAGTATGAGAATTGTCATTTTTAAGAATAAGGCTAGAAAATATTTTTTGTAAATGAAATATAAGCATAGAGTTTGACATAATTAGCATAATAATTACGCATCTATCATCTCAACGTAGACCGGTGATCTAATTAGCATCTGTTTTCTTCGTTAAAATTCAAACGATTTTATTTATATTTTATTTAATAATTGATTCGTATACTCTTTTATACGTAATGCCTTTTAATGCTTTCCTATTATTCTTAAAAGATTCTCTATAATCTCACTCGGTACTTTTCCATTGCCGGATGTGTGATAAAATTTATTTGTTCGATATTATGGACTTTGGAAAGTCGTAAACAACTAGTTGTTTGTTTTCACTATTCGGCTTTTTGTTCCAACTTATCTCAAGAAAACCTATAAAATAAGAGAAACTTTCTTAAAATTACGATTGTTTTCTACATTAATATCTCTCTGGAGATGAAAATATGACGATAACAATACGTGATCGTATAACTATTGATAAGTTTCTAGACTTTCAAGACGACAATAAACTTAGCATACAAGTTCATATAGAGATGAACGTGCGAATGTGGATGGCGCAGGAGTTATGACGTAATCGAATGCCGATGAAGCCTCACTCCTTAGTTAGTGTAACAATGGCAATATTTCAGCACGTAGTGTAGTGTGGGCAGGCGGGCACTAACTAGCGAACACAGCTGGAGTTGCGGTGCAATGACAATGTTTGGCCGCCGCATCCTTGGGCGTCCGGGCCGTGCGTCGCATCCGCAATGAGGCCCGCTGGACCACGGCGCCGGGCCGGACCACTAATTTATAGCAACGGTTAATTACCTACAAGAATCTGACTCAGCCCGCTCCGGCAACAAAGCCGGCCGCATCAGGACGCGTGTTTGTCCGCACAACGCTAATCAATCTGATGCTATTACAACTGCAGCGTGCATCGTGCTCAGGTTCAAAAGTTTGCTTAATTATAAATACAGACAAGCTCGTTAGTTTTCCTTTCTTGTGTATGTGTTGTCTATAGCACTGTGAAGTAATTATACTGTATAACTAAGTATAGGTAATGCTACTTCGCAGGTCTACAGTATCAAAATTGAGTAAAAGTCAATAGGAAATTAATTATATTTCTTAAAATATACGTAGGGGTTGAAAATAATAATGCCCAGGTACTTACAGACTTTTATAGTCTAAGACTTGTTAAAATGATGGACACCGAATACATTTTCGTCTAATTAAAAAATTATGAAAAATTCTCTTGATTATATATTAACTGCGACATAAAAGTGAATGTTTCAAAGTTAATTATGCAAAAAATTATTATTTTTCTTATTTGTTGGTTTAGACTCGTCCCCTTCAGCGGCAACTAATTAATATGCATGATGTATATCGAGCAGAATACTAGGCAAAGTTATGCTATTTACGAGACTTTGATTAACTTTATATTCATAAAGCACATTTAATTATTATGTTAACGAAACCTTTCTTTTGAATAAAATATTAGACGTGGCCTGTCAAACAAAATTTAGTATTCTTCATTGTACAAGGTGGAAAATAATAAAATATTTGCTTAATCCAACCAATGACGTCCCAAAAATCTCACCGTAGCCCACCGCCCGCGCCCGCATCTACTCGCCTTCATTTCGTAAGGAGTGCGTATATGAACATAAAAAATGCATTTATTCCGAGGAAAGTAGTAAAATACAAACGAATGTTTTGTTTTTAGTACTAGAGAGAGGTCTCTGGGAGGTATTTTTGGTGTTAAATTATGCAGAAATCAATTCCTTTGCCCGGACGAGGCCCCCGCTTTACCGTCTGATAAATAATACATCTGTAATTGTAACCTGGTCTCGGACTCGCACATCTTAGCTGTAGCCGGGCACAACCGGCGTCGTACTACAGCCAGCGCATTATCTATATGAAATTAAACAGCATTATACCTCACTTTAAAACATTAATTCATATTCAAATAATTCATAATGAATTAATTATTTCAATTTATAAAATAGCACACTAGATTTTTAACATATTTAATTAACATAAATTATGCATTTTCCAGTCCACAAATTATATTTCCACAGATATTTTTGCTATAAATTTTGAGCATGGTTACTGGCAGCAGCAAATATTCATGACGTACGTGTTTGTCCACATAGTGTAACGTTAGTACCTGTATGAGTAAATGAGCTGTATTCTGTGCAACACCCCAAAACGTGCAGCACCTCTTAACAAGTTGCCAGCTGATGCTAAAATTGGCGGCGTGCGCGCATTATCTTAAACGAGCTGCTCAATATATTAGCACGTTAAGCTGCCAATGTCTCGAGCACTTAGTATCGGCGCCCCGTTATTGATAGCTCTCCTACATACTATTTCACACAAGACCGCCGCATCGATTATATTCAGTCCAGGGATGCGTTCCCCTGCACTAACTTTAAAACTGTAAGTTGTTTGTAACTCCTTAGGGTATAGTTTCCATCGCCTACAAGTAGCTGTGACTCAAAGTAAAGCTTGTATCAGTTAAGCCCAACTTAGAAGAATCAACACCAAGAAAAGATTTGTTTTTATATGCTGGTGCGTACATTGGCGTACTTTGCAAGATATTGAAGCAAACTTCATTGTTATGAAGTATTAACATTTTAACCACATGTTGAATCGGTAGACCATAACATTATTATGCTGCTTAAAACTATGTTAACAGTTTGTAAATATTAGTGCTCTAAAATGTTATTTTCAGGAGATGAAAAATAAAACAAATTGCTGCTATTCTATCAGCTGATGCTATGTCACGATATCTTAAGGATATTATATAACGCTTTTTAGGTTGTTCATGTGGTATTAGACTATGTGTAAGCTTAGCTAAGAATACTTGAGGGTCTTGAATGAGCTTGAGCCAGTCATATGCATTTAGTTTCCGCAATCCAGTGACGGAAGATAGGGTTTTTTTCACCCAACCAAAAATAGGAACGTATCGACCCAGACAGTATTGTTGGTTAGATGAATACTAAGATTATAGATACGTTTATTCCCTACCAATCCATCCTAATAGTAGACGGCAAAAATATGTACTATTTATACAAAATAATTTTAGTTTTGATGATTGTTATTGTTGCTCCAATTTTTAAGGTGGTAGTGCGTGACACTTGATTGCGATTCGTCATCACGATATTTACTGTTTATATTATTATCACTTTCATCGTAGCACCTTTGCTTTCTCTTGAGATATTTGGTCGCATGTTGCTTGTAGCCTTTATAAATAAATGAAAGTGAATCCAAAACATTTTGAGAAATGCTTTGGTTATTTCATATTTTAAGGAAATTACTCATATGTTGTGCTAATTTAGTATATTAATTACCATTAGGGGATTATAGGTAGTTTATTAACACGATAGGTAATGTAACTTTTTAAATATATAGTGAGCTTAAACTTCTAGAAAACCTTTCTATACTAAACTATTTTCTTTAGGACATAAAAAATGTTTAAGTGCCATCTATTAAGAATAGTCTTAGGCTACATTTAGTAGCCGTAGGACAGCAATACTGCAGAACGGACAGGGTAGGGATTTTGACGACTTCGGAAGTCGGCTGCGCATCGAGTATAGTATACAAGATAGGCCTTACTTACACTTACTTAATAAATAACTAAGAAAATATTTTGAATACCGTAATATAAAGATCAAGAACTATTTTGATAGTTATCAGCATAGTGACATTATTAGATAGTTACTTCTTCACCCCTTTGCTTTAGTCCTTTCGTCGACTACAGTCTAAGATTTAGACTTAGATATGAAAATGATTTTCAGCTGAGCTAGATCTGACTTTATAGCAATTCAATTAGAGTTATACGATGTTAGTTGATCAATAACTATCTCAAGTCATAATAATAATAATATTTAGGGTTTTATTTTAGATATAATAAACTGCCACATGACTGGCTAGCCTTTACAGATAGCGATGCATTGATTAAATTGGGTAGCTGGCGCCCCAAGTGTCACATCTAAAATTCGCGTACGGATAAAAACATTAATGTGATTTGGATATAATTATTATTCCTGTTTGGATGCTCAGTATTCAACTATGCGTAAACGTTTATGCGTTCAGTGGGATTTACGCAAGCAAAGCAGTTAAAAAAAGTTGAAAATCTAGTTATTCGTAATTCCAGAAATATTTACATTCAATAACAAAAAAAATAAGGATGTAGAGAAAGAAAATCAAAGTCTAAAGGTACGTATATCTTTCCAAGCAAAGTGAATAATAAATTTGGTGGGTACAGTTTACCTCAGATAGTACCTACTCTAAAATTGTACGCTGCCATTTTATTTTCATATTTCGAGGAAATAATTTTGTACCACTAAAATCATCCAGAAAAATGTGAAATCGAATTTTCCGAATGTTTTATTTGTCATTCCACCTGCGCGCAGATCGCAGTGACGGAGCATTGGTGCCAATATCGAAATCCAATCAACTAGCTGTGATTGACGGTAGCCTGACCATCGTAACATAAAAGTTCTGTTCTCGTCACAACTTGACATAAAAACGGAGGAAAACCTGCAATTGTTAATACATGGATGTGACATATTTTTTGTGAAATTTGATTTAGATGTACAAGTTTAGGTTAATATCAGACTCATCGATTCAACGCCGTAAGCTTGCGTTTACGTTTATTAATCTCCGAGTCTTCTTCGAAGAGGTTAATGAAAACACTTTGTGACGATCTGTCTGTTAGTGACAGAATGATGTTAGTGACAGGCATAATTCCGGAACCATTGGACCGATTGACTTGTAAGTTGGTGTGCAGATACCTTGGGGTCATACCACGGTCGAGTTTAAATATAGGCCCTGTGGGTTGAAAACCTCGAGATATAGGGTTCATTTCTTTTCATTACTTTTACATTTAAGACGAAGAGGTTGAATCCTGAGTTTTTACACCCGTCTTGTGTCTTGTGTTGTTAATCGTATTCCCACGCCCACCTTCGATTCTCAGGCTAAGCACGGTAGTTTAGGTATTTTCTTATAAATACTTAATAGCATTCACTATGTAGGTAAAGGACAATAAATAATAACAATCACACGATAGATAAGTAAAGAAAATGCAAAATCACAATAAGTAAAACTATGACGTATGTTTTACTCTGTCACCCAAATAAATTAATTTAACGTATTATTGATTTTGTCTCACACGCACTAACGTGAATCTATTTCTGCCTACACCTTCTGAGTACATGATGGTATAGCTTTTTTATTTTAACTCAATCATATTTGTGTATTCTTTATAGAATGTATCGTACATCTCATTCAGCTGATAAATAAATATTTGCAGTGCTTTAAATCTCACCAACCAATGACATTTTTACACAATTTCAAACATCTGAATAACACAGGATATAAATCCTACAAAATACATGTAATAATAAACAACAAAGTAAAACGCAATATTAATCATAAAAAATCACTAGACTTGGAAGCTATATTACGTTTATTTACAGCACTATCACGACGTGCGTAATCATCGAGATTTAATCCAAATTTATAGTCATTGCAGCGTACAATCAACGGCAAATGGACGTAACAAATTACCAATATACACCTCATAATCAATGAGTGGTTTAGGAATATCGATGAGACATTAGCTATACAAATTGTTATTCGGTGCAGAACGGCGCGGCGGGCGCCAGGCGCGGACAGGCAGCGCTGTGCGTCTACAATCTGTTTTTAACAATCAACATAACAGACAAACCCGCTTTGTGCATTAGTCGCCCGTCCTACCCCCTCCACTTTAAGGCTTTATGTTCAAGTGCTGAATCTAGTTGATGAGTTTCGGCTCAAGAACTCTCTCAATCTGAATATAATAATCGAATCACCAGTTGGTCAATCAGTACCTGTTTCACGTTACTTCAGTGTGTGTGGTATATTAATACAGATTCGTGTATATGGGCTCCATTACTATGTACGTTTTTATATATCATAAATTAAAACAAAATATTAAAAACATACGAAGGAATTTATCAGCGATATTTTTATCTTGATATAAAATATTTTAGCGTGAACCAAACAAAAGCAACTAAATACACAAGCGTGAGAGACGAAAGGAATTTACGTTCATTTTTTTAGTTTATCTATTAACAATAGCAAAACGACCGTTGTATGCTAGAGGCTATTGTATTGCATCCATAAACAAGCCTATAAAACGCGAGTTATAATAGTAGGCGTAGTGTGTGTGAGCCTCCACTAGCGCTGACGAATTCAAATAAAATTTACTCGATACGTGAACTACATTCAAGCTAGCTTGTATCCCGGTTCAGTTTATAACTAAATAACCTCGTCACCGGGAAGATAACGAACTATCAATTAAACTCGCGTATGTGTACTGAATATGAAAGTAATGCCAATTTTTTCATCAACTGTATCCACGCCACAGGGGAAACGACTTTGTTAATTAATATGCCTCGCCTAGCACAACCTCGTATATAAAAACACGAGACACAATACCTAAATTATCAAAGAAAATGAAACAAATGGCTGACATAATATATGATTATGAAATCTTGGAAATCTTGGTAAAGATATATAAATAACCGCAACCCATAAAGTGGAACGTGGCATCATTCCAAAATATAACAAGTGAAATATCCTAATAGTCGTACCTACAACGATGGCAACATTATGAGAAAATGAAAACCCTTTTTCCAATAAGTATGATCGAACGACGGAGTTTCTCGTCGGAGCTAGAAATTCTTGAGCAGTTGAAAACAAGTTGGGGGCAGGGCTGGCCACGGCGCGCGGCGGCAATATCGGTAAGTTGGGCGGCCGCAGCTGGCATGCCGCCGCCAATGTCTCAATAATCCTCAAGGTACCCTCCTAATCGACTCTTCCTTAGTTCGACGCAAGTGTGACTAACTGATTAATTCTGCGAGTCGCAGTACGTGCCCGGTCTGTCTTCGCTATTATTGTTTGCCCCACACTTTCGTCCGCTCGTGTCCCATTATTGAACGATATTTGGACTATTATTGGCAGAGTCGTACGGAGCCTTCTATTTATATGTTATCGAAGGGCGGCCATTACACACTACGGCATATAGTTTGGGATTGTAATTGCCGCTATTTTGTTAGATTGAATCCGATTTCGTTTACTTAGTTTTAATAGTTTGTTCTTGTTTTGGAGTTGCGAGATGTTCGGCGCATTACCGGTTTGCTTTGACTCGCTTGAGCGACGGTTTTGGTTGGCGTATTAACTAGAGCGTTTAATCGTAATTCCTTGCACTCGCTCGAATTCTAGTTGCGCTAAGATAAATTATACTTTCCGCCGTGTTACTTCCCGTCTAGCTAACATCGTGTACAGTTTATATCTGTAGACATACCTACAGTATCGTTTGCATCGTCGCTTCGGTTCATCAAACGAAAATAGAGTCAATTACTGTTCCACTTTACCGCTGCCTACGTACTAGTGTTTACCAAATCAACAGTCAACTATGTCACCTTTATTAATAATTTAATGCGCTGCTAATTTAGCTACCAATACATAATTGCGCTGCCAAAGAGCTCGCGCATAATAGTAACGGATGACGATATAAATTAAAACATCGCCCTGAATCAACTGCAACTGTTATGGCGGTCATATTTACGCCATCATAAAGTTCTGACGTCTATGTCATTTATTCATTTTAATTCATTATTAATTTTAAACGTAATAAGCTTTACTCACATCTCACTAGACTGAATACGATGTTGTTATTTAATCTCTTTCCGTGGTGCTACACTATCACGTAAGATCAGCAGTCTTGCTGCATGCAACAATTTTGTTAAGCAAGACAGCCCTAATAACCATACCATGATGTTTCGAATCTAGAACTTATTTCTTCAAGACTTGAGAAATTTAAGTGGAAGCGAATTGCGCTCCTTCAGGCATAGGTCGAAATATTTAGTTAAGTGCGTTGATCAAGATGTATTTTTCTTATCGTGCTTTAACAAGAGTCTACACTAGTATTACATTGTGGTATGAGATTGCTAGATCCCTGACGAGAACATATTATAGTTAAACATATAAAATATCTAATGTAAATATCTTACCATAAGAAAGATTCTATTATCTATCGCAGAGTCAGAATTTTGCAATTAAAAGCTGGCTTTTTCAACAGCCAAAGAAGGTAACTGCATTAGCCAATAAGTCTCCAGAAACCTAAGATTATATTTAACATACGCTACCGAGAGGTTTTCTCGACAAAACTGCAAGTATAACAAGACAAAGTGGCCACAGGCACCGTTATAAATTTCAATTTAAAATATCGCTGTAAGTAAATTGATTCCCCAGTATCAGTAGAGTGTCGCTTGTAAATAAGCAAAGGCTTAAGGCAAATCCGTTCTCGTAGCCATTATTGAGAGGTACCTCCAGCTATTAAACATCTGTTGTTGTTAACTCTTTGCCTCTGTTAATTGGTATATTCTTGATTCTCTGAGCTTTTTCCGATAAAACGTAGATTGCTCCACTTGTTGGCCCCGAAGGGGGACATTTGTGAGGTGGTAAGGGGGGCGTTAGATAAAACGAGGGTATATCGCCAATAACTCGCTCCATTGTTTGTTGGCGGCTGACTTAATAAGTTCGCCGAATTTATTATGATTTGTAGGCTCCCTCGTCGTCTTATTATGAGGCTTTTAACATACTCTAGTCGTATAGTGTTCTTACCGCGAACAATATACAACCACCAATTTGTTCTTTTACAGCCGTCTTAAAAAAGGATCCCCTATTTCTGTTTTCTAGTCCTTGAGATTACCGCACGAATTGAAGGACTGTTTTATACGGTGCTCCAGTGAATAGATACAGCAACTTTATGTTCCAGGGCAAGGAACAAAAATTCATAATCTTCAAACTCGTACACAAAGTATTAAGGATAGTAAATTGTGTAATATAGCTTAGTAATGAAATAAACAATGGATGACTGGGAGTAATCAACTAGTGCAGAACAAATGAAAAGCTAATTACATTATCTAACGAAACACCAGATTTGACATAGTTAATTGAATCTAGACTTTAGCCTGCGAAGCCTTAGGGACCAAAAAGTATTAACAAAAATAAGTAGCAACGAAAATCATGATTTACCCTTGATTGATTTACAACATAAATTTGCGGCACACTTGACATCCATCATCAAAATTAATGGAAGTCGAACGGACGGATCATAGACACTTGAAAAATTGATGCTGTTAATAAATTACCGAGAAATAATAATGCGTCGGGAAATGTTTAGTACTAATTCGCAGTCTGTGTGTGCGCCGCGGCCATTAGCAACTCATTTTGTACCTGTCCGCACTTGAAAGTTACGTGACAAATTATTTTGACTTTAATGTCAGTCCACAGCGACAATATTTTTCTTGGTTTGAAGAGTTTAAATGTTATTTAAAATGAAGTGGCGGGAGTTAAATGGCGATGGCATTGGACTAGCGGGCAAAAGGTCACTTGCTCTTTACTATTCACATTAAGTTAATTAAACTTTTCTATTGAATTCAAAAAGAAAATGCTATGTGTTTATTATATTTTTAAACGAATAATATAGTGAATGACATTGCGTGCATTTACTAAAAGGACACTAGAGGTACAAAGAGCGTTCAGACATGAAATGTTCTGAATTTAAACCTTAAGTACGTGACTTATCAGTATTCACAACGTGTCAACTAAAAACTCTACGACACTCTAGTAGTCAAATGATAAATATTGATCTACAATAAAACAACAAATGCACCTGAGCACAAATTCTATTCGACTAACAAATCAAATGCGGTGAGCAAATCGGATTTACCACACTCCAACGGGACCCTGACCTTGTGCAGACCAAGTGAGGGTAGTTAACAAAAGCCTCGATCGCCCAAGGCGACGCTGAGCTGGCATCAATTTATCCGTGCTCACGATCAAAGCAATTCAACCGAAATGTTGGGTAATCAAATGTTTATTTACCTTCATAAGAGAACAATAAAAAGATATCAATATATTGTGTTATAAGTGTTCCACGGATAATACCTTGCGTCTTTTGTTTTCGATTTCAGTGGTTTAATATTTGGAAAATCAAACATGTAACCATACAATTCCTTACAGTATGTTTACATCATTGCAACATGGTAAAAAATAATGTACTACACTCAAATTTCTTGCATAAGTGCACTAGAATAATTATGAAAAGCGTGTCAGCAAACCGATTAATTAAGCCACAAAGGAGTAAGTAGCATTACTTGTAGCGAAGCAATCAATAAAAATAAAGAAAATATAAAAGTATCAATATCGTTTAATATATCAATAAGTATATAAATTCTGCTACTACTTACGTAAAAATGTCGATAACCACGTCTATAACACAATTTCCTTTTACGAACAAGTCGACAAAGCCATCATATTTCAACGGTCAACAAACGTTAAGTATTCACACTACACATACAGCTACGCTATAGTTTCACTTAAGCTATATTTTATAGACTTTATTTTAAACTGATAAAATAATAGTGCTAATAGAATTACTTACTATTTATACTCCTAATAGTAGTCGATGTAAACATCAGACAGAAAAGTATCTGAAATCTGATATTTAGTGTCATCCAATAGTGATACATCTTGGCCTCTTTAAATTTACGGCGAAATACATTAGCTGTGATACATAACACCTACGCTTAAGGTAATTATGAACAGAAGTAAACATCTGTCAAAACATGAAACATATTTTTAGCTTCTACTAGAAGAGTTAGTGAGGTCGTAAACAAACATACACACATACACACAGGTGTCACTAAATTCTTGAATGACGTAGGCAGAGGTGTATTGAACCCACATTTCACTAATTATGTTTAAATCCCTAAGTGACAGTAGGCATATACCAGACCGACTATTTCATAAGAAAATATTCCAATAACTTTTCGCTTGACCCGGGACGTCACGATAGACCACAACAATTAACACAACCGTAGATATGCAACGAGACTAACAAGGCAAACAAATTAAAAAAATACTTAAAGAAATAAATGTTTCGAGTGGAAGAACAGGCTGCTGTTGCCAAGTTTTTGGGACGATGTGAATGGGCCGGCTCTCCTGGGGAAATACAGAAATCTGACCAAGTAACACTGTTTCTAAGTTACTGAGTAAGTGCCGAAGGCTCACATATCTATTACTTTCATTTTGATTGCTTTTGGGTCAACAATGCGCAAATAATACCATCTTTGGTATTATAAGCGATCATATAAGTTATAAACTTCTTTATTACATTGATACAAAAGAAGATTTTAAGACATATACCTACTGAAAGTGTTTGTAGTTTTTACTAATACATGTGAATAATTCATTGCAATTATTAGGTATTTTATCTCGACATAAATACATTCCAAACAATATTAGATACAAAATAATACTTTACTAACTTGATATGAACGTAAATGCACGCACTATCAATTAACTACAAAGGTGACAGATTCATTATTAGTTTGGTTTTAATGCTGCGTAGCAAAAGTATATTCTTCGCTTAGTCTTTAGTAGTCAGCCGTCTTAAATGACTCTGAAGTCAATAAATAAAATTGAGTGCACTTCGTCAGCTAGCGTCATTAACGTGTGTCTGTCGAAACGACGGCGACACGCTCGTAAATCATTACTAATAATACGACCGCCATAGATTCAGTAAAGTGACGGATACGCCCGTCCACACCAATGTTTGGTTTCGAATGACAAACCGAAAAAATCTACGGAAAGATATATTTTATGTGATATATTTTATATATCTTTCAGTGTAGCTTTTATAGTGGTGTTGATGTTTACAATGCGATAAATTCTCTCAATCAATTAGTTTAATTTAACATTTAGTGCTCAGTAAATTAAAGATTATTTTTATTCAATGTTAATTGGCACAACTAGATGTATTAGTTCTAATAAATTTTTCCTAGTATATTATACGGTGTCAAAAATAAAGTAATATAAAAAAGAGGTAAACAATTACATTTAACTGTATTAAAATCCGGATAATATAAACACTTAAGAAAGTAGATAAAGTAGTAGTAATTTCTTGACCGCTAACCGAAAAGGAACAAAAAGAAACAAAATATTTTCCAGCTATAGCCTAATTAGCAGAGGTCGGAATTAGGTAGAGTTATTTATGCACTACACTGATTTCATACAGCGAAAGAATAAAGTGGATATGCCTCAAATCCCGAGATTAATTTTAAAGAGCAGAAAAATTCCGTGATTTATTAAATAAAAAAGTTATTTACTTTTACAAAATTTAAACCACTGCACGCGCGACGTTGCCAAATTTACATCAACGACATCGGATGTCCGAAGTTGCAAAATTCCAATGCGCACACGCGCGATGTTGCCACATTTGTAGTACGCACAACATAGCTTGTGAGAACAAAAGAAAACAATAGCGGAAATGCGGAGCACTCCCCGCTTAACGAAATGTACTATATTCTGTCGCTTTCTACCGCATTCAAACTTTCTATTAGCAATAAATCGGTTAACTCATTCACACAGCTCATTCACTTACCTCGGTTCGTAGAATGCGCTCGCTATCTATCTCTGAGGATTTTATTATTAAAATAAATTAGAAATCCCGGGAAGATCCATATTAATATCAACATTTCGATGCAAGTACATAAATAACTTTACCTAAACCCGACCTCTGCTAATTAGTTACCAGGTCTAGAATAACCTTAGAAACTTCTTCTATCTTGAAAAATACCCAAAAATTACACGTAAAGAATTAGTAACTTGATAGACTAAAGGTTTAACCCTCGTCATTTGAAAGCAAGACCCTTAACCAGCAGTGGTCTAATAATAAATAAGGCTTTTATTTGTTTTATTATAAAATATTGCCGAGTATGCGCTTAGCACTGTCTTTAATGCCTCATTTTCGATATATCATGTTAATCATAGAATGATCCATCCCACCTAACCATCGGCGGTTCCACCGCATCTGTCAACTGTATGGAGCAACACCACGTTCACCCTGAGTCAGTTCTCATTACACTTTACAAATTACAAATTTGTATTCAGCCACCATGAACCGAGAATCGACCTCGTCACGATTCCGACGAGAGATTCGCACGGCGCGGCGGCCTATTTATTATAATTATTCACTAAAGTAAACAAAATATAACGAACCATTTAACACTGTCATTCTAAATTAACGATACGACCCGTCTAAAATACGTACTTTCATGTTATTCGAACGAAACACCAGATTTATATAACACCTGGTTTCTTAAATCAACTCAGCCGTTGGCATTGGGCATCATACAAAAATATAAACTACTCGCAACACATGATTTTGTAGCAAAAATAAATTGTTTACGTCAAATCATTTCTCTCTCGTATTATTATTTCGATTTGCTTTGGTCATCAAAGAACAGCACCTGAACTAAGAATATTTGTAAACCTTTACAACTACACGAGTTGCGTAATTTTACATTTGAGATGACATGTGCTTTTATCTTTTTTATATTACTTTACTTTTAGTATGTTACTTTTTAACAGTGGTCATAGTGGCCTCGCCTAATAAACCTAGGGTTTCGCTCAAATTAGGACAACTGGTTAAGTACCTTCTTCCTACTGAAGCTTGCAGTCAAACAACCTTGTGTTGTACTCATGTGGCAAGAAGTGCCTAAGCTTCTTAAAGAGGTGCTCTTCTTTAATTTAATAGGAAATGCCCGTAGACTTATTTGTCCATATACCATCAGGCAGGCCATAAATTTATTAACTGTCTTATTTGATTATGAAAAATAACATAATACAGCATCGGGCCTTTATATGGATAGGCTATACCATACATTTGGCTCGCTTTGATAAAGTTCCACGTAAAAGTTGAAACTATTTACGGTGTTACGGTGACTGCCTACTAGGCATAGTTTCAACTTGATTACAGTAGACTTTATTGAGCTACTAGACACCATTTATATATGCCGTGCGCATTGAACATCATTGCCAAACTTTTAAATACCGGTCTGCTATTGAGATTTCTTTCACAGAAAATCTCCACAGCTTTTTATTGGCACTACCCAAGAATGGTTTTTATTTTTACTTTTATTTCATAAAAGGCATCTCTCGCACTAGGAATAATTCCTGTGTCGCGGGGACTTTACAAACATTCAAACAATGAACACAAATAACATCCAGACTCGGACCAACCATTTGTGGATCTAAAATTTTTGTCCTGTGTGGGATTCGAACTCACACAACACACGGCGCAATAGCAGTGGCGAGGCGACCACTTAAGCCACTACGCCATCCGTGCTGTCCGTTGACCTCGCCCTAAAAAACATCATGCGCACACTGCGTACTCGACTTGAGCATCAAACTAAAACCTTTTTATCATCGCACCGCTCGCCATCGGCATGGATTTCATTCTCACTCTTTACAACCTAATTAGTGCAGCACCAAGCGGTTCCAAAGGAATTTTCTCCCGCGGACGCTCAGGTTGTAGAATGAACTCCCCAGGTTTTCTCACAAGACTACAGTATTGGGTTCTTCAAAAAGGGCGTTAAAAGGTTTTTACAAGGTCGGCAACGCGCAAGTGATGCTCCTAGTGTCGCAGGCGTCCATAGGCTACGGTGACCACTTACCATCAGGTGGGCCGTATGCCTGTTTGCCACTATAGTAGTATAAAAAAAATACCTAACGTTCAGCATGTTCTCAGACACTGCCACAACACCAACAAAGTATTTCTTAATATACGTTCTAGACCGTTCTCAACTAGATCCCGTATCTAACAGTTTATATGTCGAGCACTTTGTTCTAATTACGATGTAATACATTATAGTGATTTACGTATGTTACAATATACATCGGTATACTTTTGAATGTACAAGGCACTATTCGTTATTCAAAGGGATAATGTGCAGGTTAAGCGGAAAGCGAATATTTGTGTTCTAATCAATCGATCTGTATTAATCCACGTATTTTGAAAACTAATTACTCTTTCTTTACTATCTACATACCTCTATCTTCCTAAAGGGAATAGGCAGTGGGCTATTACATCTGCATTTCGCCACGTATCTTTTATATATCATCTTTTGTTTAAGCCAAGTGGTCCAACGGTCTCCCGTTGGACCACGGAAAGGTCTTGAGTTCGATCCCGAGGCATTCACCTATGACTTTTCAAAGTTATGTGCGTATAATTATAGCTGGCTTTAACGGTGAAGGAAAACATTGTGAGAAATCCTGCATGTATCAGAGTTCTCCATAATGATTTCGAGGATATGTGAAATTTGACAAGCCGCACTGAGCCAGGGTGATGAAATATAGTCTAATTCCGATCCTGTTGTAAAAATCAGTATTCTGCCAGCACAAAGAACAAAGACAACCGGTTCCTCTGCTCACGGCACAGAGTCTTCTCAGACAATTCCAGAAGACAGGCAGGAACAGTATACATGTTTAATAGGCGGCTCTTTTCTATTGAGTATAGGTACTAGAACGTATCCACAGCCAGTGGTACGAACTCAGGTTCCGAATACCCCAATCGATCTCTTAACTTATTGAGTCAGAGCGGTACCCCGGCGGCCAGAAACAATATACATATATATATATATATATATATATATATATATATATATTCTATATAATATATTCTATATATATATTCTATATAATAATAATAATAAGTGTTGTAGGTGTCAATAAATTTAATCCATAAGACTCTTTGATAGATAAATATCATGAATGACATAAAATATGTACCTATTTGTTTGAAGCAGTTTGTTGATAAATCTTCAACAGTGTTTACGTAAAACAAAACCAACGATCCGTTTAATGTTTCTCTTTCATAAGCTTGTAACCCGATTACACTAGAATACTAGTATTTTAATGTAATTACGTGTTACTTTGTTGTGGTAATTAAGATAATTCAGTAGGATGTGACGCGGTACGTGGCACGACTCTAGAATGCCGCTCATGTTGTGCGACACTCTAATTGAATCTAACAACATCGGAGGATAACTCCAACTTCAGACCAACTCTTTCGTTGAATCAGAATCGCAACTACAATGTTTTAGTTCAACTCCTCTTTATACTAATATACCTATGTGAATTAGAAATTTGTTTTTCATCAGGTCATATAACGTGATGTGTTTAACAAATTTCTTCATACTTATGACATGAATATCTGTGAAAATCGTGTCCTCAATCTACCGTCGGTACTTTCAATCACGACAAATGTGCCGTAAAATGGAAAAGTGTACTCACTTTTATAGTACAACAAAAAGCGACGAAACACTGCTAAGACTACAATTTGGCTGGTAAAGGAAGCTGGCTGCTAGTTAAAAGTAGTTATAAAACCGTGTGTGTGTATAGACATGATCAAAGTTCCAGAAGTGTACCGGACAATAAAACTAGTCGTAAGCAATCGGTCGCCTCTATTCGGCACAATACTCTGTGCCACTCCATTCCCACTGTTCTCTCCGTTCACCGAGGAACGAGTGCAATTTCCCGCGTTCCGTATCGTGGGCGACGTACAAAAATTGCTTTTCTGAACGTGAAAATATAGAGAAAAAAAGCTGGTGCCATGCAAATTTTTGTAAAGTCATTCGAAGGCGTGCGTTTGTATTTCTCGGGTGAGGGTAAAGACGGCGAACGATTGTCGCGGGGAATTCCTTTATTTTGTAAAAGGGATATTGCGCGTCGCATGCAGGCGAGTCGGGCTAGCAGCTGCCGCCCGAGCGAGCGTTGTTTACCGCCGGCGACCGGCAATACGCCCGCATCTACCGATGCGCCGATGCACCGCCGGCGCCGCCGCTCCGACAAACCGCTCTTATTAAACACGACTATCTGTGATTACACGCTACACTCGCTCCTTCATAATCGACTCGCACATCTTGCCACTTAATATTACCGAGAGTAAATCACGCCGGTGACATAACAAAAGAATTCAGCCGTGTTTATCTGGCAAAAGTTGTTTTCCCTAAGAGCGGCAGTAGGCTCAGGTCTCGCCGGGCTACGGGTCAAGGCTCGATTTGCTCGTAAATACAAATAAATAGGATACCGTCTGAATCTCATTGCCCGATGCTTATCATATTTTATGGTTTCGTAAACTAGCGTACAAATGTTGCAATAAGAACGTATTGTTTCATTCGTTTATAAGATTGAGCTCGCTATGTAATAAAAATTGTTCTTCTGTTTAACGAAATCAAATATATAAATATTTGCTTTTTAGGCATGATTTCTTTATAATAAAAAGCTTGGCTGGAATAATCTATAACTTTTTCGGCCTTTGTCTGCAAAATTATGAAGAAACGCCAACTTTTCGGCATTACAAGCCGAGAATATTATATTACTACAGTTATCATTATTATGATAGCCGTGTTTTCAACAGAGGATTTCAACTCAATTTAAAATTTCCATCCACAGTGGAATTCCAAATATGTCAATTTCCATTTCGGTGTCCTATTTACATTTCTCTGTAGGGAATATAAAAATGCCAAACTATCTCATAACGACCGTTGTTTTAGCGGAGCAAATAATGAATAGTTGTATTAAAGACGTAAAAAGTATATTCTTGCCAAACCTAAATAAGCATAGACCCTAGTCCTAAATACCGTTACAACGAAAGATCCTAAGGGGATACTGTCAGCAAATTCTTATAACCATGCCCTGATTGTTGTGTATATTTGTATAGAAACTAACAATATAAAACCAAATTTGTCGACGGGAACAAAATGTATTCCTTTATAGGTACCTTTATTGTCGGCCTCGATGGCGTAGTGGTTGGTGTAACCGACTGCCACGCCTGAGGTCGCGGGTTCGATTCCCGCACAAGTCAAACATTTGTGTGCATGGACATGGATGTTTGTCTTGGTCTGGGTGTTTCTATGTATAATATGTATGTATTTACAAAAAAAAAAGTATATATGTATGTTTATCCATTGTCTAGTACCCATAGTACAAGCTCTGCTTAGTTTGGGCTAGATGGTGTTGTGTGTATGTGGTAGAATATTATTATTATCATTATTATCGCGTCTTAATAATAATGAAAATTCAATTACCATGGAGGATTACAAACTGTAATCCATTGATAGTTGTATAGTAGTTATTGGTGTGTCTATCATATCATATTTACCAGAAGAAGAGCTATTGTCATTTATTGGTGAAGGGGGAGGGTGAAGGCTTGAATAAGCTAGCCCAACAGGGGCTTACCATTTTCTTTTAGAAACCGGCATAAGAGTAGTTACATTTAAGAGTGCCGGAGGTTCACATAATTATGTACGTACCTCACGTTTTCCTTTCCTCTTTGTTTGTATTTTTAACTTGTTTCCTCTCAGATTCGCAAGTTATACTCTTGGTATTACAAGCCATCATAGGCTACAGCAACCGCTTACCATTGATAATATTAAAAATATATCCCTTAAGTTAAAGTGAAAAGTACGTAGATGTTATTTAAAATATATGTATTTCTTAATTCTAAAACTACCTACCATCAAAGATTTTACAATTGGAATAGACCCATTTCAATTGCAAAACCTTCTCCCAAGAAGGCAATTTACCTGTAGTACCCAATTACGAAATAAAAATATATTTTTATGAAAGTGTTTTTCCGATTCGATATATCGATGATAATAATCGCATTGAACGATATTGTCTCCGATCCTCCAATGTGAAGATTTTCCTCGTTCTACGAAAACTAAATAAGCTGTCTATAAAATTTTGTTTTCAGGTTACGTTGCCGCCTTGTAGCCAGGAGATAATTTGCGAAAAGGTAAGTCCTCATAAGCATCTATTTGTATTCACGAGCATGGGAACTATTTCTCGGCGCCAACCGTGGCCTCTCGAAGCTTTTGATCCTTTTTAACGGCGAATAACAAATGAGAACCTAGCAAAAAATATTATAAAAGCTACATACGCTGCTACGTAACAAGCAATCAAAAAGAAAACGCTGACAATCGATATGAGGTAAATTCAAACAAACGTTTTTCAAGACATCTACGAGCTCTGTTCCTAATGCGATTCTAATGTTTTGTTTGAGGAAACAATAAAATTTAAGTGTAATGTTCTCGATTCATTTGAATATACCTAAAAAGGCTTGTTCACTTGTTTGGGCACAAAGTTAGTTGACAGTAGGCGAGTAAGAAATACGGAGTACACAGATTTCCATTCGACAAAAAATTTGTTGAAAATGAGTGAGCAAAATCCCAGTTCAGTTTACGAGTTTCATCGAGCTCGCTTTCGTCTTCCTATTTCGTGGTGGAATAGCCCTAATAACATGCCACAACTCATTCTGATTTATACCGTCTCGTTATAATTGTGCGCTTCGCTGGCGCACCGCTATTGCCTGCTGTTGCAATTTTCATGCAACCGATTCGCGAGAATGGATTTATTCTTTCTGGCAATTTGCTCGTAACTCCCTAGCTTGCTATTGCTCGAGATAATTTAATTTTAAAACAGCTACGCGGCTAATGGAGCTTTTGTACTTCATTCACCTATTCTAGACTTTATCACCGACTTGGCTCCTTTTGTTACAGTTCAGTCGGATATGCAAATGTACAGATAGAGAATCATTAAATAAAACTTGTTCTAAAAAAATGTATTATGTAAATGGTGCGGATTCTGGGTTAATATCAGCACGGGTAATTTCCAGTCATGTTAACGGGCGCTCTGAAATCGTGCGAAGGACGTCTTAAAATAGCGTACCTATTTATTGCGACATGAATCAGTGTATGTTCTAAAGAAACTGTTATGCTGTGTGTATATATAAATAAAACCTAATGGCCGGACATTTACAGCTCAACATGGACGTATAAAAATATTAATCACCGGTCGTAACTTAAATATCAAACTTGGGCAATTCTGTTCGGTTGAGTCGCATTGATGGCCGCGGCCGTCGCACGTCGCGCCCGCCGCCGCACTGAAAACTGACTAAATCCCGGTTTAACGCATCAACAACATCCACTGTTTCTTGTGATTACAAACTCTCCTACAATACAATCAATCGTCAACTTTTATTTGACTTATCTTGGAAATAAAAAACAAGTAAACAAACGTTGGGTTTCGGATTTCGTGGATCCCGGTACAAAGTTTGAAGGTGAGCCGACGACCGTCTCCCTAATAGAGAAGAAAAATACGTTAATGTACCCTCAGATCCCGAAGACAAATAAACCGAGGCGGACAGGGACGAAATAAAAGCGGGGAGGCACCGAGATAAATAACAATGATCTTGCGGAACGAGTCCACGAGGCGCGGCGCGGTGCGGCGCGGTACGGGGCACGGGGCGCGGGCGGGCGCTGGCGGTCCAGCCAACCACCACTGTCACACTACTTACACTTATCCCTTTTTATTAGACTAGCTTACAAATCATTTAATACTCTCTAATAAAAATAAATCACTATATTGCGTAATTCCTCCAACTTATATTAAGATGGGAACATTTGTTATAAATCACTTCGGATCAAACGACGTCTACATTGTGAGCGTAAACACAAAAATACGTGAAGAAAAATAGCCAAGTATTTAGAGAAGATAGCTGGTAGGAAACTTAACCCCACAATGAAATAGATAGATCCAATGCTCTGCTGTACGAAACAATACCCACCGCTTGTCAGTTGCGGAAGTGTTGAATGTTACAGGGTTGACAGTCTGTGGGCATTTCGATTTCATTTTTAATTCATTGTTTTTATGATAAAATCTTTATAATTACGATTATAAATATAGTACTTGCATATTGTATGTAATTTCAGATGCTCGTTGAGGCAAAACTGTCATGATATACTTACTTACTACACTTACTTCCGAGCATTTAACGACTTTAATAATGCATTTTAAAATGATTAGACATACTAATTAATATTACTTATAGTTATTATTGTATAACCCAGTCAGGTGGTACTTAATGATATAGAAATATCAAAAGAATACGATCTATTAACTCTTTAAAAACATTTACATTATGTCGTGCATTGCCAATATAGATTTTGGCAGCTATACTTCTTGCTATGCTTCTTGAATGAACCCTGTGAATAATTAAATATAGTTTCTTATGATTACCGAATTCTTAAACAGCTTACCACATGATCGTATTGAATCTTATAAAAATCAACGGCAATCATCTCATACCCGAAAGGCAACCCTTCTTTAAAGCGACTTCTTAAATAAATTGTTTCTTTATACAGTACGATTTAATTCTAATACCTTAGGAACTTTATGACAATTCGGCGTCATTAAAAATTTTTAAATCGTCCAACGATACTTGAATATTTCTGACCCTTTCCTCAACCCTGCGCCGAGCGAAGCGGATTCCACGAAATCTTTTTGTCTGCGTCAAGCTGCCGGCTTGTCATAATCTTCTTCCTCAAAACAATGTCAGTTTTAATTAAAATACTTTAAAATAATAAAACTTAGAATAAAAGAGAACAAAATCGAGGCAATTGTATGCAGCTTTTATCGCCGAAACCGGAATATATACAGTTGCGGAATTCATTCGTTTCGTATACTGATTTATGAATATTAAAATGTTATATTTTGTTCTTCAATAAAGTTTTCAAAATGTTTGGATATAAATTCAACAAAAAGGGATTATCGTGGTTAGTATGTCGTGATTACAATAAATAGCCAAATAATACGTCTTCCTATGCATATAGACTCTTAAGAGGTCTTATACCCAGTCTATTGACAAATTGAAGGAACAGAGTTAGAGGCTTAAAAAGGCTATTACTATACAAGACAACCTGATTTAAACAAAGTGCACCTTGCTAAAAAAGGTGTAGTTAAAAGAAGGCTGGTATCAACGAAAACCACCACTTAACCCCACATTACTAAGCCTGTCGATCAACACATCGCACTGAATTTTTCATACACGGGTTTGTCAACTTGACAAGGTAGACTTTGGTCTACGTAGACATGGGTAAGCAGAGTGCCTACAAAAAGGCAATATTGCCATCTCAAAAATTGACTGCTTCACACGTAGACGCATTAAGCTATGATTTATTAATATGTTGTGATTCCTGAAGATGCGTTTTGATAAACTGATGAAGACTTAGTTAAAAGTCAGTTAACTAAAAGCAACTGAAATATATAATATATTATACAGTTGTAGTGATATTTAAAATAAATTTAACTGAATTTCATGCCCACCTAAATATGTCACGAGGGTAGTTGGTTATAATAATTGAGCTTATAAATCAAAATCACAGTAGGGATGTGACCAACAACATTAATTTACCAGTAATTAGGAAGCTTCCTGCGCCTGCATACTTATTGACTGGATAACCGCAAACCGATCTGTTGTGTTTAGTTAACACATTATCTAAATCCCTAATAATAAACATTTATTGCATCTTATAGCTGACTTCCTTAATATACAAAGAAAATAAAACAGCACTATAGAGGTTGCTTTCACAAGATTCAAATATTTGCTAATTTAAATCGTAAGTCACATTGATGTATGTATATCATACTTGCATCTAGAGACATAATGCAACTTAATTAAGACTTTTTATTCACGACTTGGACAAAAACACCATTGTCACTGTTTTACGCCCTATTTGTAAAGTAACAACATCTTTTAAGAATAGGTACGCGTAAGCACTACAGCATCAATTTTTAATTCAACATTATTGCATTTGGTTTTAAAGCCCCACTTCTCTTTCAAGGGCAAAATAAGCTCTATGGCTAATACAATTATAAGACAGAGCTTTTACTGTAGCTGATTATTTAAGTTTATATATTTGGTATCGTTGATTGTCGGCTATACCAAGTATCACCCGTAGACTAACTGAGAGGACAAAAAAAGCTTGTCTTGACTTCAGATTTAGCCACGTAAAATAGCCTTTATCACACAGAGGGGCGGTATGCAAAAAACTTAAGAGTTACTCCGAAATATTCCGAAATTTCCTATACTGTTTCTGTCTAGTTTAGCAGCTAACGTACTTACAGCGTCAGGAGACCAAATGCCACCCATATCCAATTTACCACTAATTCTGAGCGTGATATTTGACTTCAAGATAAATCTTTTTATAAACATACATTTTCAAATCAATATTTATCAACAATTGATTCCAAACGTAATCTATTGTGTCCCATTTAAAAAATTTCCCCGCAATGATATAAAATGAATTCCTCTGATGTCAGTTAAAAACGATCTACAAAGAGTCTTTTTATATATTTCCCTTACCTATAAACTGAAGAGTTAAACAGTACAATAAGCAAATAATTAGCCTGATGGAGCTCCAGTGGGCCGCAGTCCACGGAGCGTGTGCGCAGTGTGCGCCGACAACCGACCCACTTGGCATTAGTTCTGCGTAGGGACAGCGCCAACCGTGCAGTGGCCACGTCTTGTTATACATTAAATTATTTACCTTATTTTAGTTTATTTATTGTATCATTAGAAATTTATTGAAGTCTACTATGATAATTAGTTAGTTAAACTGAAGATTAGTAAAGACAAATTATGTGCGAGAATATCATTTTATAAGTATAGCTATGTGTGAGAGTATCATTTTACACGTATACTACGTGTACTAGGTGTAAATTTTAGTTTTTGTCATATTAGGAATATGACAAAAAAATTACAATTCATTATTTATGTGTAAAATAAAATTATCTAAATTCTTTTTCTATTTTAGTTAACTATTAATCTATTTTCTAACTTGTTATTAAGACCCGATATCTCTTTGTAGCAAAGCTTAACACTTATTTTTCATCGGTTGAGTAGGTATTAAATCAGTTACGACCACAGTTTACTTGATAGATATATGGATATTCTTACATGAATAATATCGCGGAAATGTGTTTCACATCGATTGTAATATCTGAGCCAATAAAATTAGTTTATAGACTTGTAAACCGATCTCTACGAGATTCCGGGATGCCTTACACCGTCGACGTATTTATTCTAATATAAAATGTAGAAAAGTTGCGTCATACACACACCTTGGGGATATTTATAAAATATATCGTAACATTAACAACTAGTGAAATCCAAAACATTTTTATCTGTGTGTTTTTCCTTTGTACGCGCGTCATTCGAAATATATGAGGTGGATTAAAGCGACGCTATGAGTGTTACACAAATGTACCTGAATAGATATATGTGACCGCGCTTGTATATGAAACACCGGAGAATAAGCTCCTTTAAAAGTATCCGAATTTATATTATTCAATAATTTATTTACAAGTGTCCGTGTAGCAATGTCAGCGACTCTACAGTATTACACGCGAGTTAGAAACCGCAATATCACTACTCTACTGATATTACATTCCCGTCACCCCCCCACGGCCGACGCCATGAAGTCCCGTCCCCTTCCCTTCCCACCCACTCCACAACCCCATAGGGTAATGAATTCGACCACAGCCATTCTATCGATATGACCTATAAAAATTTAGGGCGCAATTATTGCTTAATCACTTCATGTACGAATTCTGTGAGTATGCTGTTAATTGTTATTCAGTGCAAATTACTAATCCGATTCTGTTTGTAAGTTTAACAAAGATTAGAATCGATACTAAATTGTTTTTAAATATTCTAAATAATACTGGTGATGCTCTGAAATAGTGTTTGTTTTTCTTAATTTATCGAACTTGATTTGTCATCTATCTTTCTAAAACTAAAAGAACTTATCTTAGGTACCCGAAGTTACTTTTGATAATGATTTAGAATGTTACAAACCTCTTTTTGAGATAGATTTTTGAGTTTGATTCCAACTACTGTTGGCTTCAATAAATCACAAAGTATTTGCATCAATAATTAGAAGATTAATACATTGAATGCCATTTGCAGACACAATAGAAAATATATGCTACACGATCATTTGTGACTGGCACGGTGTTAAATGGGTACAATTGAGTAATGAACCTAAATTCACTGCTCAACCTTCATGCAATTTCTCTGCTTTATAATAACTCCAATTTTACCACTAGTCTAAGAAATTAACAATGTTGTTTCATTTATGACCCAAACTCACAGCACGTTCTGAATTTATAAACTATTTTGAAACAGTTTATTTTTTACTCGTTTATATTTGGTTATATAACATTTTGTTAATATAATACAAAAGCCTGTTGTGTCACAATCGTATACAATACGCGGGTGAGCCTGAACACCCGCCAGCTACCAGCAACGAAACTCATTCCACCAGTTTACCATGATCTCCCTTACTCCCCCATCGTCTTCACCAAAACATCGGAAAGCAAAATCCTGGTACAACACGACAGGTCTACTCAAATTGGATACGTTGTAATAGCAAAAGCGTGTCCCATAAAGAACATTCTATATTTTGTACATCTGGCTTGTTTCATTACGCGACGCAACGCAACCCTCTATTTCAATATTTAAATCACACTAAAGTTACGATAGTACCGACTATTTCAGAGCAATATTTTGTTATACATAGATACAATTTATACGTTACATCTTAATAACATCCGCTAAAACAAAAAATATAAAGTAAATTACGCATACATTTAATATTAAACGATTTCTAGATACCTAGTAAAATTATCAGTTATCAAAAAAATACAATAACCACCAGTAAGGACAGTGCTACCAAAATATATTATGTTCAGTTTCCTTCTAAATAAATGACAGTTAATATTCTGGGCGAACAGAGTAAAACTCTTACGTCGCACCGATCTTACAAGCCATTTGTCAAACGGAACACAAACATGTTGTCAAATGAAAACAATTGCAGCTTTTATCGCCGATCCACGGGCACTTGGGTACCAGAATATTGTGTCCGATACTTCACAAACGCTTTTATAGCTTTCTATTCTCTGTATTTAGTGTACGTAAAACAACTACGACTTGTTCATTCCGATGAAATTATTGGTTACGGTTACACTGCGATGAGCGTTTGACACGATGTTTGTCTCTAGGTATAACTAGATTCCAACCACGGCTTTGCTTACGTAATATCATTAAAACAGCCCTATGTTACTATAATAATACCATATTTGCTAGCTTTCTATTAGTGAAAGACGAAATCGAAATAGAAATGGAATGGAAATACTTTCATCTAACTTGTACGAGTACCTTCATTCATGTTTCTACAGCCAACATTCAAAATTGTATATACGGCTGCTGAATATTATCTGACATAAATACCTAACATGTAATCGCATTAGGGACCTCAGGTACCACTGGACTGTCTCAAAAGTCACGAGGCCGGCTACATCAAAGTTGTATCAAAGAAAACACATATTTCATAGCGTTCGTGTACTACGTAAAATGTATACAGATAATCGTGGTAGCATCGCAAATCATTCGTTACGGTTTCAATGTGGTGGTAGTTGATTTTATATTCCGCCACTAGTGAAGTATGCAATAGCCGGAGCGGAATCAGACGGAAACAAATTCAATGCTGGTACGTACGGATTGCTTCATAGTCGTAAACTTTGGCCCGACTTCCCACGTCCGTTGTTCTGCGCATTCATTTTTAAACAAGTGATTTAGATACTATAAAGTTTCACTGTTTTGCTTTCGAGTGAGTCAAATGCACTTGCCGCTTTTTGAATCAGCGTGCACGACACCGCTTAAAATATGTACGTACTTTCTGTTCAAAATAAAAGTTTGCCTTTACTAGAGATGTTGGAAAATCGGCTGTATTAACAACGAACACTTATCTGCATTTACTTGTGCAAACTGTGAAAAGTACAGTGAGAAATATATTTATCAAAACGTTAAACTGACGGCGGATTTTGTAGAACACATATCCAGTCAACAAAAATAATTCTGGCATGTTGTTGAAAAGAAGTGGCGGAAGCTTCAAAACGCGGTAACGTAGTGTAAACATGTGAGTGAGTAACAACGTACACTAGGCATCGGCAGCGACTAATCTTTTAGCGCGTCACCAGCGCACGCACATAAATTGTTGGTGAATTACGAGCCGCCCCGAACGAAACCGATGTTACGTACCTACTCACCTCCTCGCTGTAAATTCAAAATTCACTAGGAGCTCAGTCCAGAACAAATAAATGAATCGAATGCGTCATTCAACTGAAAATTGTTGGTGTATTACTTTTATTATAAAGTGGAAGTCATTACGTCGGATAGCACTCCGCTGACACGAGCAATTTGCATCAGTTAAGCGCAAGATTATTGCGTTGCAATCATGTTTACGTTTCGTTCTGAAATAAATGTTTCATCACCGAGTTTATTACGAGAAAAGTCTATTGAAAATCTTCCATTAGGTGCAGTACTAAATCACATATTACTTTCATTTCTGTTCCACGAACGCAAAGAAATGAATTAATTTCATAAAAGTGTCGTGTAGTCTCGCGACTCGCTCCTAACCGAAGTTAGTTCTTCATTATTACATTTCTGTTTCCGGTCGTCGGATTTTGATTTATGACTTTAATTTGGCAAGGTTGGCGACGACAGGCCGAGACATGTCGGAGTGTTTTCAAGGAGCCATCGTGCAATTGTTTAATTAATCTTAAGCTACGGAAGCGCTGCGGGTGCACTACACTTGGTCCAACTTTAAACTCGTTAAAAGTTCCTTTGAAACATTTGGCGTCAGATAAGCCGCAGTGAGACTTCGGTTCCGAGATTGTTAACTTATCTAGTGTTATAATTAAACATCGTCCCATGTTTCATTTCGCGCCGCTTTCTTTCGTTTACTTATTCCAAGTGTGATAATAAGACGTTTCACGTTTATTTCTCAACAACGTCTAAGTCTGCTAATTGCTTAAACGTTCTTATTACCTTTAACTACAAACTAAACTGTATATAGAGAGAGAATTACCTAATTTGCTTTAAGTAGCTAATCCAATTGAAATCCATCACGTAACTGATAGTATCCATAAACATTCCCAGGCACTAATTCCCAGGAGGTTGTTACCTGTAACTATTACATAATTACTAAAAGAGTATCTCAACCCGTTTCCACAACTGACAGCAGGCGTAGTCGAATTGCCACTTGTTTTTAATTAGGTTTTTTATTTGACAAAATAATGCAAGAATTTTTGATGTGATCAAAACTTTTTGAGTTCTACAACATAAGTTCTATCGTAGGTATCAAACAAATGGAATCATGTGCACAACAATGAAGTTGCAATGTAAGTGGTAGTCACTCATCAGAGGCAACGGCTCTTCAACTCGTCTGTAGTGGTGTGGTAAAAAGTGACAAGTGACTTGCTCGTCCGTTCGCGAAGTGACCCATTTCCTTCAGTTTTTGTTACATCGTATGTGCAACCATAATACCCTCGATCGCATGCTCCACACAACAACATGAAAATTTGAATAATCTACTAGTTTCTTCTCGCGGCTTCTCCTGTGCGTATTACATGGCTACAAAATTCTATTTGTAATCTGTTATCGGTTTACGCGTGATTAGGTTACAAATATTCAAACCTCCGAACATCTTAACAAGCTTTTACATTTACGAGTATATCAGTAAGAATAATAGGATAAAGCTTCTACTTTGCTATTTCTAATAATATTTTTTAATCAGTATATTTCTCAAAAATAAAATAATAAGCACAGTGCAATCAATATTACATTCTTATTTCAAAAGGTCGCCGCTTCGTTTACATTAGAAAAAGATATGTCTATCCTTTTTATTTTGCCTGTGGCCAGTAACATAAGGCTTAAATAGATAATTATAATCTTCGAATCAAAAGATCATTCAGGTAACAATGCAGACATGAAAAGACGGGGAAACGTTTAAAGACAAACATACGATCATGAATTACTAGAATTGAGAGGACAATAAGTGTTTGTATTGTCATTGAAGACACTCCGGGGCACTGTCGCCGTGATCACCAAAAGCATGTACATAACAGCAAGCATTCAGCGAACAAGGCTCATTCCACGCGTACAAGATGGCCGACAATGGCCCTTAGCGGATAATTACTCAAATAGATTGCCCATTGGGGCATTGTCTCTGTGTACAGCGTTATATTAGGAATGTTTCTGACTGGCATATCAATAACAATAAAGCTATACCATTTTAGTTCAGCAATGCCAACTTTATTCTATCCGCTTTGGAGAAACATAAAAAAGCGGTGCTTACATCTTGTCTCAATTATTATGTGTTTGACTTTTGTTTTATAAATAGAAATCAATCCTAATTTGACGAAAATGTTATAATATGATTTCTATATTCCATAGAAATCAAGCAATCATTTGAATCCGTTTAAATTGTGGAGTCTTTTCAAATGTATTCAAAATTAATACCTAATAAATATTCGAATAAAAAATAATGTTTTCGCGAGTTCATTTCCACGGTGCGCCGTCGGGTCGCGGCACCCGCCAGAATTTTTCCCGGTTCGCATCACGGGCATTTAATCAGGGGTTTTGATCAACACGTCCTCGCTTGGTAATATAATTACAGTTAACAGCAGTGCGGCGACGTTATCGCGCGTATAAATTAGAGCGATTTACATTTACGGTCGAGACATAGGCCCCGCCATTATCGTGAATGATGCGGGGTTAGGTGCGGGCTCGAGATCATCGCACCACGATTGGTGAGCAATTGCTGCCTAACTGAGCCGCTTTTCTGCTTAGAGCCTGTACAATACAAACACACTGTAAAGCCGCTTTTCTGCATGAATTACTACTTCAAAAACAAAACTCATAAATTAGGTACTAAGCTTTATTGAGGTTTGTTTCCACTTGTATGTCATCACATCCCAATAAAACAAGGACACCTCTAACTCCTGTTCATGTGAAATCGAATTAAAGTCGCACATTCACTCAAATTACATTCGTCTTACAGTTAATAAATTAAATACGCATATTTCGCACAAAACCTTTGCAAATTGGTCTTAATTTAGTCGAAACATATAGCCTATCACTTTAATACGCAGGGGTAGCGTAAGGGCTGCTTCCACATAATTCTCTGATATAATATTATTTATAGCCTTAGAGACAAACCCCTCGGAGACTCGGATACAATGTTACACCACTGTGTATATCGATCTATGTTAGTTGGAGGTTCGAATGAAAAATAAAACTATAATAAATTAGGTGCCGCCTGCAGTTTCGCTTGCATAGTATGCCTTTAAAACATGCTTGTTACTTATTGGTAGCGTAGATTTACATAATATTAGTTAAAAGATTTTTTAATTAGTTTACTTTTTTCAGAGATTACCTTCTACATATAAACAAATTTTAGCTCGTTATAATATTAGTATAAATTATGTTAAGTTGAATGTCTTTGTCTTTGATAATCTAGTAGGAAAACGGATGAATTGGATCGGAAAATTGATGTAGTCTGGTTACGATCGCACTGAAGCAATCGGGCAGGCGTTGGCGGAGCGAGACAGGCGAAGTATGTACCGATTAACCGCTTGTTTAGCTGGTACCTATATCACCTCTCAGCGAACGTTAGCAGACTTTAGATTACTTTCAGCTAGAAAGTAGCAGTGACGTACACAAGTTAAAGTCCGATCCAGTTAAAGGGAATTCAAATAATAACTTGAAAGGTTGCTGCGTACGTTCTTATTTAAAAATTGTTACATAAAAACATGTGAGGCCCTTATGCTTTATAGAATAATTGACCCATACTTAAAAAAAATATAAGTATCTACAAAAAAATAAAACACAAAACTACACAACAATTCTCTAAATTCACCTTCTCTTATCGTGAACAATACTGCAATATTAAGTAATATACATTAATTTAATGTAGGTTGATTTAACCGGCTTTCATGTTACCCAATCAAGGTGAGCCTTTAAAAGCCAATTCACGGATCGCTGTTAATGTACCTATGTTAAGGCAATTTGATTTACAAGCACGATATAAGACGGATCATTAGTGTACCGTCGGCAATCGTTCCGCGTCATCGCAACACAATACCACTGATCTATCTCCACACACTACCGTATTAGGCACGACAATCACGGATTTAATTGTCAAATTGTTCGCCCGTTATATACATTACAAGCATATCTTCACCAATTGAATATATATCACAGAATGGTGCACATTTAAGCCGCTGCACGCATATGAAATGATTCTAGTCTGGAGTGAGAACATTTTAAAACTCGACTCTTCTGAAATTCGATTCCATTCGACGCGGACGTCTAACGTTGCACGTGCATCGACTAGCTAAAGAATTCCACTGAATGTGTTCAGTTCCAATATAGAACTTCAGTCAAGTCAACTTTATATTTACATAGCTAATCCAAAACGGAGCAAAGGATATATATTACTTAGAATATGTATGAATAGCACGTAGACTCGACATAGAGCACAACTTACGCCGATTGATAATATTTTCTCGATGAATTTTTGGATTGGACCCAAGGTCTCAAACAAATTAATATATTTTACCGTGAATTTATGACAATATTCTCTTATACAAGCTATAGCATTTAGCAAATGCCAAGTGGCGGTAAATCGTGGTCGTTTGATGCGACCAATATCGTCGAAGAGGCAATCTCATTTTTTCGTCGCGACACAGTCACAACGTGCTCAAGCTTACTACATATTAGATTCATTATTGGAGGATATCGATGAAAATCTCCAGCATCCAATCTCGCGGGATCGCTGGCGGCACGCGTATTCTTGTAATTTCTGAGGCATAATTTTATTTATTAGAGTGTGCCCCCGTCGGAGCGACAAGAGCACCCCATTTGCCGCTTCATTGACTTACAACGGCACTCCATAACACTTCGCACATATTTCTGTAGCGCCTCTCCCGCAGATGTTGGATCCCTCGCACCTCATTATATTGCGGATGACATTTAATAAAACATTATGGGTGTCTCACAAACGGTTTTCGATAACGCGTACACTACACGTACACATCACATGATTATCTGAAAGAGAGAAGCACTTGAGAAATGCCTGCCGGTATTTATTACGTATGCCATAATCAGCACTCTATTGTTCGTCCTTAAACATCATTATTGGTTATATTATTATGTAAAAACCAATATAGGTATTTGCATACTATCAATTACTAAATGTTAACCTATTTTAACTATCCAGCCATAGATTAAAACATAATTTGCATATTAAATATCTGAATTCATTAGCCGTCATTGATAATTAAATGTCAAATGATCGTAACACATACATTTTGTAATAAAACCGTGAAGTATTGTTGCATAATCATATGACTCATTTGTCTAGTTTTAAACAATAGAACCTGTATTATCATACCTTGTATTCTAGCATACAGTGATATGTTGGTTTGTAATGATAAATTATTGTTATTAGTCTAAAACATATAGTCATATTCAATTGATCATTTAAATTGTTGGAATTGAAAAAATAAACAAATATTTTAGAGGAAAGGTCAAGGCAAAAATTATCAAGGCCAAATGAGAGATATTCTCAAAAAAATGCAGGATTTGAATACCCTAAGCCAACGTGCGTAAAGATTGTTATTAAAGTCAATAAAGCAAGAAAAATATGCCAGGATCATCAACAAATGGAAATTACAGATTTTAGAAGTCTACGCTTTTACACCGTAAAACGTAATCCCGTATCTATACGTATGTGTGGTTGTATTTTTGCACTAAAGCGCGTTTGTGCAGCAAAATAAGCTGTACTGAAATACGTAAACAAAATTCAATTTATAAAATAAACCTCAACCTTAATACGTAAGGTCATTTCCACGGTTATCGGCAAGCTACGTCGCGGCTACCAATGATCAATACACACATACTCGTATAAACGAAATGCCAACCATTCACGCGATCACTATTATTTTACAACAAATCTATTTAAAATATAGCCATTATAACGTCGATATGGCCTTCAACCAACAACAAAAGGTGTTTGTGAATGGCATTGTCGATGAAAGAAAACGTATCACGCAATTCAAATAAAAGAAAATATTATTTAGAACAACAACCGGCAATTTAGAGGTTGACTTGAGTGAGATAGGTATTGGACAGAAGCACTATGTCGCGAAGTCGATCCTGTACGTGTATCATCTCGGCCTTCGAACAAATGCGCACTATTTATTTTCCCTAACGTGAAACGTCTGTAAAGTGTCGAACGCGTAGGTGGACCTGGCACAAAGTACTCCCACGCTGCGATACCACTATTAGTTTTATACTAGCAGGTATAGTCCCTAACTTTATTACGGTACAAACATAAACATAACTCTATATCTATAAAGGTACATTCGTCCTTACACTTCAAGATCATCTGCTAAAGTGTCATTGAAAGTGAAAAGTTATAATATATGTATCTAGAGCCGCATATTTTTCTTTCTTTAGAGTATACTTATCCCGCACTCAGAATGTTATTTGCTAGAAGTACCATTCTATACCGCTGGCTTAGCAAATATTAAATTAACAGGTTTCTAGGTCTGCGAATTGAATGTTAGAACAGATTGTTGCTTCAATTCTAGGAAGGCTTTCTAGTTTACCCAGACTCAGACCAACACTCTGTGATCGCATGTGCATGTCGTATGGACATCTTTGGAGACAGTTGTTTACGTTTTCAGTTAGTCAATGCACTACCCAAACAGTCGGTACTTACTAGTAGCAATCTATTTAAATGTTTTAGATGCATGTTTTCAAAATGTTGTATTTGTAAGATGTAGTCCCATGAGCCTATTTTTACATACACCTCCCACGCCAAACGATGTACATCTTATTATAAGATATTTTGCATTGTTAATCTATTGTAGATAATTAGCTTCTGGTCTTACAGCTGGATATGTCTTTACTTATTCACTGCATAAACTTTTTAGGTATAACAAGTTTTGTCTTTGAGTATTAATAACTGGTATCTGTATTAAAACACCTGCTGGTCATTAGCGATTATTGTTGTGGCATCAAATTAATCGCTACCTTTTGCTATTGATATTATTTTGCATCTCTCGAGCTTGCTTTTAATGACGAAATATAATATTGACGTAACCAAACTTAACCTGAAGCAGATCGACTGGAAAAGCATCTAAGACCTACAGAAGACCATAGCCAAATACGGCTGCATACACTGCTTTTCTTGTTAGCATTTAGAGACTGACTGCTTCTTGTAGAGTGAACACACCGCTAGTGATTAACCCGAGTCTTGTAGATGGCCATAGGTTACGCTCTCCAACATGCGGGCGATGTGTTCACTTGGCATACAACATTTGGGCTATGCCATTATTCTGTCTGTACTTAGCTTTGCTAATAATTCAAGTATCACTCCCCATTTTAGCAACTATGGGTCGTGAAAAGCTCCGTCTGATTCATAATAACATCCCTGTTACGACCGAGCCAAAACAAAATGAAAAACATTTCCTCTATAATATTAGTGTTGGTTATAATAAAACCGTAGCTTCGCTTCAGTCAGTTGACAAATTGCAGCATCATTCGGATTTACCGCACAATTAGTTTTAGCATGTTACCATTACCGCATTTGTATCCAACAAAATATTTAAATTCACTGGATATAATGCTATACACCGAGGCGACACCAGTTGACTAACGATTTGAATGTTCAACTTGTGGCAGCAGTTTCTATGCACAAGACGATTTTGTTTCACAGGGTACAATTATATATCGCTTGCTCTTTCTCGAGTGTTTGCATTAGGTATCTAAATTAATAAGTTACTAACAATTAATACATTAATAGTTAGTAGTATATAATTTGTTAGTGTCGCAGCCAACAATAGATATTTTTATAAGTTGAGTTCGACCACGATTTCGACTATCGGCAACGTACGTGCAGGCTTTAGAACGAATTACCTACGACTGTGGTTCTTAAAGCCTGTATGTAGGCTATGTCTTGACCTTTTTCATTTTCTTTCAAGCAATATATTTACTTAGAAAACCATGATTATTCAAAGAAAGTCTCGCTAACGATTTTAATAATAATGTTCAACGCCATGAAAACTCAGCGCGCAGTGCTTGTTCTGCTCTGAAGTTGCGGGCTTTAAACGTTTCCTAGTATTGCAAACTGGTCAAAGACTGCAGCCTTTGCAGGATATATTGATAATTCTCAGACAAATTCTTTAGAACTGTATATAATTTTCAAAGTAAATCAACATAGTATTGCGAGAAATATTAATTTATTTTTCATTGCAGCAAAAGTATAAATATAAATGCAATATTACAAATAGGTATACAGGAACTGAAAAATATTATATCGTTTTCGTATAACTTCTCTAGAGGTAATATTTACAAAATACTGTCGCCGTACGAAGGTCAAGAGTCACGAGTCTCCGTAACCATGGCTACAGGAAAGTTCAAACGAAACGTTAGGGCAAATGTAGAAAGTAAATATAAAACGTAAACAAAATAAGCCACAAACAATATCTGTTGACGGAAAATTTTAATGTATAGCTTTCACGTAAACATAAGATTGAAGTTTGTTTGGAGTTCTGGGGAGTGTGTATGACTTTCATACCCATACGGAAACATAATCTAAAAATACTTTTTCGAAATTACATTTTCTTATTTTACTCTGACAACAATATGTATTTATCGGATGTACTACACATTACAACCGTGTCGTTGTCCTTAACTTCTATGATATAGATACCACAAATCCTAAAGTATAGTCTAATCCTTAACGCTTTTAATAGCAAAAACAGATAGTTACCTTGCCTGGTGCTTACGTCACATCTAACAGACAACGCAAACGAACTCGCAGTAAACATCTAGTTATAATACAATCGACTGCTTTATCTGTCGTCATAAGCCACGTTATAATATTATTATGTAAATACGTGGAACTGCTAATCGCTCTCCTTGACATTCACTTGCACTTCGTATTTGCGCTGATTACCATAATCTCCTTAACATTTCCGCATCAAGGTACGTCTTTAAAACATCATAACTTAAGTCACATTTATATATCCCTGTATGGTTAGAGTAGACCCACATTTCGGCAGTTATAATAAGATACCACGTATTATGGGATGAGACCTTTTACCCTGTATCGGGTACAATTTTCTATCCCGTAATACTGTAGTTCTTGATAGAACCGCAATAGCACTTTCTTTAAAACATCAATAGTAAGAAAGTGGAATTCTACAGCAAACTATTTGTATTCCTCACTTGCACCCCTCTAATAAACCATATATGAACTAGTTCAAGAATATGCACATTTCCTTGTATCACGGAAACTTTCATCTAACTTTTCATTCCAATGCGGGCCGAATTCCCAAAACAGAAGCTCTCGCTTCACATGTATACAGCGAACAACTACAGCTATTATAAGATTTGCAAGTGAACAAGAATATAAGTTCACAAAGTTTACTCGCACTATTGCAATCTTAATAAAATTCAGTACTTCAGTCCGTAACGCCGCCATAAACTTTAATTTTTATTAACAATACAATGTTCGGGGCGGATGAGATATTCATTCTTATTCATTACAATTGTTACAGAATAATTTCGGCATTATCTTCCCCGGCAGGTTTCTGAATGATTAAATCGCATCAATTTTTAGTCTTTCTTTTAATAAAAAGATGAAAGTATAACGACGAAAGGGCGACGGTATGCATTTAAAATGAAATGTGAATATTTTTTAACATTTCCGGTATAACGCTACAACGTACAAAAAATAATAAATTTAAAACAGCGCTGAATTGAGTTGTTTTCACACCAATCCACTCAATTTAAAATTAATAAAATACAGTTTCTAAAGCCAGACCCATATTTATTAGAGTTTATTTTAATAAGTTGTTGATTATGAATATAATATTATTAACAAAATCAACGTGTTATATAGGTACAATACTTATTTGTAATCCCTGTTTCGTTTTATCCTATCCTAACTAATATTATAAAAGCGAAAATGAGTTTGTTTGTTTATTACCTTTTCACGCCTAAACCACTGAACCGATCATCCTGAAATTTTGAATATACGTTTCATCCCGAAAAAAATTACTGTTCCCGAGGAAAACAACAATAACGTTCTTATGACGCCACGTATCTTTCGAATCATGATTGAATTATATTATTACAAGCAGTGTACAACCAGAATTGATTGTCAAATTCTAAATTAACGCGAGCGAAGCCGCGGTCAAAAGCTATCTATATACGTAATCTGCCAATTTAAACAAAGTCAAGGACTTAACAATGAAACTAACTATACAAAAAGTGTTTCAGGCCAGACAGATGGGTATGAGATGATAAGGTTTTTAAAGAACTTTCGAGGTCGCTTTCTGTTTCATAATTATTAGTAAAACCGTTTTGAATAATATATCGAATGAAAGGGATCTGGTTACTTTATGAAATATGGCAATATAGTTTAAAATGTTATAATTATTGTTGAATCTAAAAGAAATGCTAATTACATGAAGTTACTTTATATAATATCTGGGTCTTTATCGTTGTCTGACTGGTAATATACGTATATCAGGCATTCATTTGATGTTGTTGATGAATGGACGAGTATTATATCACTACATTGAGTTAGTATAAATTATATAATCATGCAGTATTTGAGTTTTTATACATACGAGTATATAGAATCACGCCTGTATTTTCTCGGTGGGGTTGATATATTATATTATGATTTTTACATATTCATATTAAAATTTAATTAGCTACGATTATGGTTTTACTGAAATGGAAACTCGTTGTCGTATATCAGGCATATTTGCTAACTCTGTGTTGCTATTGGGGATGATGTAACAGACAAACCTAAGAAAACTTTGCTCGGACCGGGTATCGCATCCAAAAATTGGAGGCAATTTTTTGAGAGAGCCGCTTCAAATATATTTCTTTAGAGTATTAGACTGCTATATTCAAACCACATTCCGCATAAATTAAATCAACAATTTAACTGTGAGTATGTAACAAGCAGACAATTATTTACGTATTTATTTTATACTAGCTTTTGTCCGTAGCTTTGCTCGCTCGTGAACAGCATTTTTTCCTGGATAAAAGGTCTATAGAAAAGGATCCTATATCGTATCTCTGAAAACGTGTATCAAAAACAGTCTTGATGATTGGTCGATAATATAAGGCGTGAAAGCGTTACAAACAAACTTACATTCGCATTTATACTACTAGCAAATAGGACTAGATCTTTTCGGGACTTCATCGCGAAGACTACAGTTCCCCCGCGGTGTCATACTTAAATTACACTACTGTATGCGCCATATTGCCGGTTCTACGAAATGAACTTAGTTCAAACGTGGCTTAGAATTTTAGTTGAACTACAAGCTACTAAACTGTAAATACAACATTAAAATCCGTTAAGTAGTTTTTGCGTGATACTGGAGCAATCAGACTGACAGAGAAAAATTTAAAGAATCGTTTTAGGTTCAGTTCAGACCCCTCTAAGTAGTTCATCCTAATTAGTTTTATAAAAACATTTACAATTAACAAACACAAATTCGTTTAAATTCCATAATAGTAAGTACTAGCTTTTGTACCTGGCTCCGCTCGCGTAAAAGTAGGTTAGGTTAGGTTACTAACAGTACTTTCTTATATATGTGTAGCCTATGTTACTCGCGCAACTAAAAACACAAATTAACAATATATGTAAGTGTAAATAAATATAAGTTTAAGTTGGCTTTTTACTGAATCTGGCGTAATTAATTTTAAACAAAAAACCTTATTTTCTACTCGTCTAGTTCAAGAGCTTTGATGGTTTTGGTACAAAATAATAATTAAGTAAGTATACTACAAAAGCGTTTTTCAGTGATATAAAGAGGATTAAAGTTCGGATACACAGATTTATAAGATTGAACGTAGAAAGGCAAGTACTTTATACAGACAAAATAACTGTAACACCTGATTGTACACATTTTGAGTCAAATAAATTTATCTTTATCTTTATCTTTTGATTTAATATGAAAATTGAATAGACATTATTTTGTGAAAGTACGCTTGGAAAAGCAGTGATTATAATAGTACTGATCTTTTTTCTAAGTTCAGGTTCAAGTTCAAATTCACTCTTACTCTTCAGGTATTTGTTACACATAATAGGTATACCGTTACAGCCATGTTGTTGTAGCTCGGTTTACATGTACCTTAGAAAAAATATTATAATCAAGTATATTGTGCCAAGGCCACCCAGCTAAATATAAACAAGGAAATATATTGAATTTGTTTCAAGGATAAAACTTTAAACAAGTTTTGCAAATGCCTTAGTTCGTTTTATAACATTTGTGCGCACGACCGTCTGACGGATTTTGATTTATCATTTTAATTTGGCGAGCGGTGACGACGACGGGCCGCACGGGCCGAGGTGTGCCCCCGGGATCCCGCGGGATTCGCTGCGGCCCTCGGTTTAAATTCAAATCCGTTGTATTAAATAATTATTTTGTGGGTACATAAAATAAAATTAACAAATAAATTCTCATTGTAATTACCTACTGTTATAATTTTCTTATCTGTTCGACAATTTTTACATAATGTCTGCATAAATTTATGTAATAGGTTTAAACAAGAAATCTTATTCTTGAACAAGTGAAGCGGCAACTTATGTAAATAAGTGAATGTGAAGTCACACATGGCCGTTAGTGGCTGGTGGGCTCGGCGCGGCGCGGGGTGGCTGCGGCTGTTAGCAGCTCAGCGCGTGGTGACGTCACGCAACTCTCCCCTGCCCTCCGCACTTTGCAGACGCCGGCGTCGCCGCCG
Source organism: Catocala sponsa (assembly GCA_963564715.1). Taxonomy (NCBI): domain Eukaryota; kingdom Metazoa; phylum Arthropoda; class Insecta; order Lepidoptera; family Erebidae; genus Catocala; species Catocala sponsa. Next base: position 17,900,252 of record OY751331.1, read on the forward strand.
CCCGCCTTCATTTGTTTTCTGGTGTCACTTCTTATCTCGTCTCGCAATTATTACAATTTGTCCGCTCCTCCCCTTATCTTAGCGAGTTTGCGACTTCAGCATAAAGGCAACCGACTTCAGCAGATTCGCAAGATCATATTGAGGAGAAATCCCCTTTTTCTAATTTTCGCAGCTGAATTTTTTCAAAACTTTGAATAATGACAGTGCCGTAAATTGCAGAGGTGGCCACGAAATGCCGCAGACAGGCGAGTTGCTTGTTTGTTGTTTTGCTAACTTCACTTTTTCATCGCTCGGCTGACGGTTCTTGTTTTGATAGGGCCATTTTACTGAACTGAGATTTTTATATAATCCAACCGCCCCGAATCATCAAAACTAAAAGGACAACTTCTTCCAATAAGCTTATAAAGATTGAACAAACTATTTTTGTTTAGCAAATTTATAATTGAATCTTTGTCTTGAATGGGTATATACTTATATCAAAAGAGTACGGTAAACGATTTATATAAGTATTATACGTATTTTACCTATAAAGTAGGTACGTATATATTCTTTGTTGTTTATCGTAGGTATCTATGTCAAAACAATAAAGGCTATTCGCGGCAGCTGAATTAGCGATCGTGGAACGACCGATGGCATCGCATGCCAGGTGCCAGGTGCGTACGCGTGTCTTCAGACAGCTACAAATCGGTGTCAGGTCGCGAAAGAATCACGAGACTAATTCCGTACAGGTGTACATGAATTAACAGCTCGCGTCGGCGGTCGTTAGTGCTCCCGATTGCCGCTCAAACGCCGTCTCTATATTTTTATCGCTCCTTTGGCGGAGGGGAGAGTCGCGTGCGCTCGTTGTCGCGACAAAATGTTCAATTTTAGATACAAATAAAAAAGGTCGGACGCGTCGCGCAGAATATTAACGGCGCACAATATGAACGTAGGCATCCGGAATTCACGTCAAAAGTGCCAAAACGATGTTATTCTTTTCCGCGCGGAGGTAATAAGCGAGGCGGTCCCAGCCGTGCCGCGGATATGAAATCCAGAAATGTTTATGGCACGCGATAATGGGAAGGCTTCGTATCCGATCCGGGTTTACGGATGAAAGGATCCACTCGTAATTAGAATCCTTAAGGCCTTTTGTAATAGCGTAATTGTTTCCCGTTGTCGCCTCGGAGCACGCCGTTATCTCTATGAATGGAACGACTCGAATACAAAGAAGAGACTGCAAGCGTAACGCGGGACGCTCCACTTCCAGTCGCAAATTTTTATAATGTGTTACCTATAGTGAGTACAGTTAGAGTAGAGTTTCGAGCATCGTCCGGCGCGAGCGAGACGTCACGTCGGCGTCGCGAAGTGATTGAGAGCCGCCAGTTGCACCGTCGGACGCGCGTGCCTGCACCGACCTATGCCTCGCCTCGCACGCCAAACATCGTCACTTGTAATTGCATGCGTAATTCAACAATGTGTCACTATGCGTCACTAGCTGCTGATAGGAAAAATAGATCACGGCGACTGCCCAAGCATCGCACTAATCGAAACGTTAAATTAAGCAAATTAATTACAATACAAATGCAATATTGCAACCATTAGCGTACTTGTGAATAACTAATCGGTCAGGCGGTTCGCTAATTGATCCTTTCAAGTATCGTGGCCAACCGGCATGAGTAAATAATACCTACATAGTGACAAGTGCGATAGTACATCAGTGCTATTGACGTCGTCGGTACTCAAGCACACTGTGCAGTGTAGGTACGCTACGGACACATGGATCGGTACACCGCAATAACCCCAGAGCCATGTTAACACGCTTACAGCAGATTTGCCTATGAATTGTTCAACTCTGCAATTCGGTTGAGTTATTGCTTGACGGACCATCAACGGTAATAGTATTTCCTAATTGGCTCAGTTAGGTTATTAACTCGTGGGTTATTCACGATATCCGCGGCTACGACGGCCGCCATCATTGGGGAGCGATACCCGAAACGTTCCCGTCAATTCCTGCATAATGTTAGAGGTTCTTGGATGAGGTCTCTTATTACAGTCCCAGTAGCCGTGTACCGCGGCCTTGCTCTGGCTCAATACGTGAGTTCGGTGTGGTCCTTCAATAGACTCCTGTAATAATATTTGCATACAAAGACGATCCCGCCAGTGCTTTGCGCTTTGTACGCAAATTTGTAAATTTTCTACGAACTGCTAGTACTTTGAACATGACGTTGCTTCGTACCGGTGAATTGACATATAAAATAGGATCGCCGCGTCATCTAACAAGACATCAACAGCGTACCTAATTGTTGTGTTTTTACTTTAAAGAAGATAGGTACATGTTCTAATTCAAACATTTGTTAGCGAACACATTGTGTCCCAGGTACCTCAGAGATTAATTGCAACAACTTTCGCTGACCGAAACATGCAGGCCGTCGGAAGTAGTTGTGCGAGGGAGAAAGCAGCACTTCACGGGAGCGGAACAGAACGGATTAAATTGCAAGTACGCTGATGTATTTATAGCTGGGCCGGAGACAAACGAGCGCGCGCGTGATGGACCTGCCTCGTTATGGGAATTAATCGAAGTTGCAGCGGGCCGCACACCTGCACGCTTTAACTGAAATATGCTTTCAGACCAAAGTACAGCACTGCTCAATCTGACTCTTGTGCCCATCACTAAACGTCCACAACGTCGCCGTCAAACTTAATTACTTATTCATATGCAGTGTGATACAGCCCACTGCTAACACAATGGCTATTATTGCGAGACCATCGTACTCGTATAATGTGTCAGCAAAAGGTCAAAATCGTTTTTATGTAACAGATTTAATAATGATGTCATATTAATGTGCATAATATGCTTATAAATTAAAGTGTTTTTAAGCAAGACAGAAATGATCAACTGGCCTTTATTAAGATTTACTCAATATAAAATATGAACGCCCATACACTCTTAGCCAAGTATTGCTGATTAATTCTACGGCAGATATAGGTAAAACAGAGAAATATAAACTAATAACTACTACACTTAGATACATTTAATGTTTGCCTAATTACTAAAATGATACTTATGCATCTTAATGCGCCAGTAAACGAGGTACACCAAGAGCAAGATCTCTATAGATATTCTGCACTAAGTCTTACTAAACCTATGTTTCATTTGCCTACTGGATCAATATAACAACAAAAGAAAAAGTTTTATGTCGTGTATTTTAAAACCCCAACGTCAATAGCTAACCTATTCAAATTAAATAAGACTTCATTCGACTAACAAAGATTTGTCTTGCCTTGTCGAAAGTTTGACAATAATTTCCATTTCCGAAATAAAACCAATTTAAAAAGACGAATACATAAGCAGAGATTTGCATAACAATTTGGGCCTTCCTTTAATTTTTATTTCACCTCAGTAGGCACGATAGACAAGGAACAAGTTCTTAGTAGAATCAGCGAGCTAATGACGCCAATAAAATATTTAGGGTTTACTTGATTATACAGCTTGTCGGTTCCGTGTGTGCGCATTGAATTGTTCAGTTTGATCATTATAGTTGGAACGGCCATCTGCGCCCCTCGCAGCCTACATGAGCTAAAATAACCGCGAAATCGAATTATTGGCCATCCGCGACCATTCAATACGACTACGCACTCCTATTGCCATTCCGCCTCGTTGACCAAATACAGTTTCGAGGTACTGAATCAGTTATGATTGCTAAATAAAGTAGCTCTATAGGCTTCACTCCTATTTCAACTGTGTGGAAATAATAATAGGCATTCATTAATACGTTAATTTAGAAAGTTATTAAATAATGTTATAACAACCGGTGCAATTCTAAGGCGCTTTGTTGAATCGGATATCGGTGTTTTGTTGATGATTGTGGTAGTTTTTCATTCTTTCTCTCTGATAAAGCAAAGCGAACAACGAGAAAATTCGAGTCAACTGTTAAGCAACAAAGGCCGCTTTGATTCGCGAACAATGCAGCTAGCAGTCGACGGCTGGTATTGTATCGCGTTCGTTACATAGAATATTTATGGCGTCTACAAACAAAACTTGAAGAAGCTAAGTGGTCTAAGTTCGCGCTAATTTAAGAGTTGTGCTCTAGGCAGGCGGAGCGAGCTCACCGCGGGCCGACGGCGACGCGGCGCGGCGCCTCGGAGACTGCCACACTTTGTCATAAGTTAGTCGGTTACGACACGGACCCGCTCACAGACACATACTGCTTCATTTAACGCAGCTTTTGTTATTACCCACGGAAGCTAATCAAAATGTACGTGCATATGGCATCCTTTCACAATAATGGAAGTGGCGACAATTGCCAATATTTTTTTCGAGTAATACGTGTTTAACTCTCGTCTGTTTCTTCCTAATTTGTTGTAATTGAGCGTGAGTAATTTGTTTTTACAAAAACCTTTAGAGTTTATAAGCATACTATTATAATTATGAATATCAGCTTAATTTGCTTTAGGGCCTCCAAACAAAAATATAATAACGTCGAATATGTCGCAACCATTAATTGCATATAAAACTATTTTAATTTGCATCAATGCAAGAAACACTTTATTAAGTAAAAACATTCCACGATGTAGCAATATTATAATAAAATTGTTACATCTTAATCTTTCTTCACTAAATGTTTAAAATTAAAAAGTTGTAAACCGTAATAAATATCATTATACGCAAATAAAATTTGGTATAAGCGTCGGTGAAACTGGCGCGTCTAAATTAACATAATTTAAAATTCAAAACCGTATGAAATACTTCATTGCGGAGAGCACGCCACTGAAAGGGGCATATTTAATTCTTTCACAGCACTTTGCGAGGAATGAGTGGCGTAAAATCCTTCAAGAATATCAAGCACGTTTCGACTTGACTTTAGAAAAAGAAAAATACGGGTAAAAATAATAAATAGCGGTATAATGGCGATCTTCACGCGAAAGATTAGCCACAAAAGCCAGGGGCTTAGCAGTATTTATAAGGAGTGTTAGCGGCACGCCACAGGGCGGATCTTGAAATGTTTCTGCTGCCTCGTGACTTCACAAAAACTGTTTTTCCTATATTAGATAATGCACAGGAAAAGTTCTTTCATTGAATTTTATCCAATGTCTGTGTTAGAAAGAAAGAAAGAAGAAAGAAAAATGTTTTATTTGAACATAATTTGTCCAAGTTAATCCTGGAAATACTTTTTGTACCCTACTTAAAGCGTATTGATTTAACTTAAGCAACTTTATTGGTTTAAAATGTAGTCTTATTTAATTAAGGTAAAATGATTCAAACGGATCTTAAGAAAATGGTTTTTGTTAACCTTGAAACTAGCACTCTCTCTAACAAGCAAATGCAATTATTATTCAAGTGGCAAGTGGCGAGCTAAATACGCACTCCATCGCGTCAGTAGTTAATACTACTTTAGTCTGTAGCAGTAACTGCTAGGCGCAGCATCGCGAACATTTGGAGCCGCCAACTGGACGGTCCCAGTGCGGACCGCGCGCCCGCAACTTCGCCATAACTCGTTTACTCTAGACCACCTAATTTGCTTGCCGACTACGTACACCAGCCAGCTTGTCAGTATAATTTATAGCATCTTTACACTGTGTTCAACGCTGTATTAGAACTTCTACGCTAAGAAAACTTTGCACAATACTTGTTTACAATAACAACATCATCATATCCAATTATTCTTTTGCGTACAAAAGTTCGTGGAATCTATTGGACTCATTGAACTGGAAAATGCTAATACTGTGTTGAAGAAAGCTTTGCTTGTTTGTCAGCGAATTTAGAGATTTTTCGGTCTGTGATTATTACCTCCAAGAGAAAAAACTACGAACATTTCCGTTTTAAAAATTCGATACTTTGTTCTAAGGGTCTAGTCTTAGCATAAAATTGGTAATTGTTCACTTGCCTGTCAATACCATTTAAATAAGATTAAGGTGCTATAAAGAACACTGTTGTACAATTAGTGTTCCCAGTTCAAATAAATGAAATAAATGTTTGAATTGTGGCAAATGAGCGCAGTGATTGTTGGAAGCATTAAATCTTGCAGCGAGGTGGTACTAAGGTGGGTAATGAATACAAACTGCGGGCCGCGTGGTTAGCACCGCAGTAAATTAAAGCGGGATGTTGCGGCCCGCGAATTGGAAACCACTACCGTGAACCTCGCGAGGAGGCGAGGCGGAGGAGGACTCCCCAGCGAATCGTTCTCCTCCTTACCTTCGATTACCTAAGAAACTGGAGCACTGGAAAAAATACAAAAGTACTTATTGATATCTGAAAATAAAGCAATCGACTACTTCGTTCGCGGGTCCGTATCAGAACGAGGACCTCAATTGGGCACCGGGTGTAGATTAAACAAATTGTAAAACAAAGAGGGAAATATTATCTATATTTGTGCTTTGATTTCGTTAATTGTTGTTGATTTATTAGAACAATCTCAGTTGATTTTTTTGTGCAAGTGAACCTATACCTATGTATATTCCCATTACTACTCGTAACATTGAAAATTATAAGATTTTAGAATAAAAACTTGGTAAACATAATCTTAATCAAACGTTAAAAATCATTATGCTATAAATCACAAGGAAAGTATTCCATTTTATTGTAACCCTTCTATACAAATAACAATAACGGTAATAAAGGAAAATTATAGAGTACCACGGCCCGTTTAAGGGGAATTCCAGAGAATATTGAAAAACGTAGTAAGTATTATACTACATGTCAAACAATTCGCAATTACATCAGTTCGTAGAAATGGGCGAATCGATAGGGGTCATCGGCACCATAGGCATCATCCATGAGGTTGAACCCTCAGGAGGGTGTTCGCCACACATTATAGCCCTCCGTCCTCACCCTGCGCGGAATTCCAGGAAAACATTGCACCGCCTCCTATTCTTTATTTTACTTGCGGCAGGTACGTAATTATTTATGGCTTTTAGTCATATACTACAAATCAAGCTTCAGACCTCGTAATGGAAATAAAATTTTGCGCAGTAAAGGCAATATAACAATGAATGACGATGAAAGTTCTGTATGAAAATGTTGGATTACAATTTCATTTGTCCAGCAGCACATTATTATTTTATTTTGTAGATATGAATGCAGAATATTATCAGAGCGTCACGTTTATATTTAAATTTATAAGTACCACGTAGAAATTTAAAAAGCTTTTATTTGATAATGGTTTTTATATCTGTTTGATCTGAACGGTGATATATACACGGCAGTAATACCGTTGTCTGCACACGCATTGTTCTCTTGTCTGTTTATCTCGAATCGTATTGATACTTTTCTTGAAATGTTTCTATTGAACCTGATTCTTAGAATAGAAACGCGAAAACTTCTTTTCCAATTTTCTCTCAATGGCCATTAGGATGAGAAATGTAAAGTAGATTCCCGGACGAAGTCGAGATATGTGTTCGAGAAGAATGAAATTTCGAACTAAACTGGCACCGCACCGGCGCGGCGCTAGGATCCTCTCAGCCGGCGGAACGACTTCAGGATGTAGACTTTTTCAAAATTATTTACATGTACCACACGATTTTATTGATATTATAGAATTATTTTAAGACAGTCTTATAAAAGTTTCCAGACTCTTCAATTGGTAATTTCGTACATTGCGCGAGTGTTCCGATTCGTATAAACAAAGAACGTTCTATCGGGTTCGGTTGGTTAAAAGCATTGGCAATATGAGTAAGGAAATCCTGTTGTTATGAAGGCGGCGATACAAGTTATGTCCACAGCAAACAGGCCTCTCAAATCGTGACTTAACGTAGTGTCAACAGGTTACAAGAGTCGAGTTGACAGTCTGTAATTTAGTGCGGGCGGACGAACTTGTGGACTTCACGGGACCCCTCGCTTATTTGCGAGCACACAAGAAACTTTAAACTGTTCAGACTAATATATAACACGCTTTAGAGTTCTAAGCTTACGAACCGTTACGTCGATTCACCTGGATCCTTTAGAAAACTCGTAATTTCGTTTTGAACCAAATGTCGGGAATGTATTGTTTTAGCGTGTGGTTGAGCCCGATTTATAATATCAATTACAAGTCAAACTACCAAGACATTTATCGCAGTTAAAATTAATTGTGCACAAATTATTCTTATTTGCGTCCATAATTTTATATGCACAAACATGAATGATATATATGAGTATCATAAAATACATAGAAAATGGCAGATTTTCTATATTTATCATCCAATTTAGATTAAATAAACACTTAACGAAAAACCCGTTGTATTAGGCTTTTCCCGCAAGACACCCAGATTAAAATCGGTTCAGCTATTGTGGAGATAACTGCTCAAAAACGCACGGATATACAATCTAAAATCTGTCTATCAGCCTACTTTATAGATAAATGTGTGGCGCAGCGGTAGTGAATGCGCCTGCTGTGCATGAGGTCTCGGGTTCGAATCCCGGGTCGAGTTAACAAAAAAAACGTATTGGATTTTTCTGTTAAGAAATCTCAATATGAGCCTGGAGTTAGGAAGTTGGCGGTGTTAGACACCCCGTGCCTCGATAAGCACGTAAAGCTGTTGGTCTTTTTTTTTTATTGGTCAGGGGACAAACGAGCAGACGGATCGCCTAATGGTAAGCGATTACCGCCACCCATGGATACCTGCAACACCAGAGGAGTTACAAGTGCGTTGCCGGCCTTTTAAAAAGGAGTACGCTCTTTTCTTGAAGTGTTGAAGGTCGTATTGGTCCGGAAATACCGTAGACGACAGCTCATTCCACAGTTTTGTTCTGATGATGATCCTGCGCCTGATCCCTCTCCGGTCGTGTCGGATTATCCGACGTATTCCATGAAGCACACCCAAACGAAACACACCTAGACGAAGCACACCTAAAGTATTTCAGTTAGCACACCCGTAGATGGCCTTCAAACATAAATTGAAAGTAATTAATTTTCTATTCCACTAAGCAAACCTATGAATATAACTCGCATTGTACGGAGACTAAGAAATAAAAACACACAAAAACATTTTTTAACCTATCACCTAAAGAATTTTTAACAAAATTTGTTAATCATGAAAAAATAACTAAACTGAACGTATTTTTATAACGGTTTGAACAGACAAATGCTAATTAAATGGACGTTTCTTTATAGTGAGCCATATTTTCATATTAAGACTATGAGCCCCTGTTAGTATACACAATTTTCTCCGCACAAGGGCGACAGGGGTTGCACAAAAGATGGGCTGCTGTAACATCTATGCACTTTCTGATTACCATGCTAGTTTTAGACCTTTTAATGACGGCTTTTATATAAAAGAAGTCTATTATGAATGCTTGTTTGTATGGTACACTCTGAATGGTGAAAATTGTTTTAGTATCCGTAATTCTAAATTTCAAAATACATTACTTTCGATTTGATGAAGAAAGTCAAATTCGCTCTTGCCATATACAACAATACTTATTTTTGCCAAAGTACACTGTAAATCATTTTACTTATCTTATGTGATGCTTACAGAATAGGATACTACAAATACAATAGTAGCATTTTAAATGCTTGAAGTCGGAAGCGTATTCTGTATTTTCTTTTTCAAATTACCGGCGTGGCCAAGGAGTAAACGGTTTGTATGGTGTTAAACAGATACCATATCCGTGACTTGCACTTGCCTTATGGATTTAAAAAAAAAGTCTTTGTACTGGTAACAAAGCGAACAAGACTACTTCTTAAAGGCATTTTCTTAAAATCTCTAGAGTTTTAACTCTCAGCAGGAATACAACGCAATGTTTATAACATCCCCATTCAGACTGGTCCAGCTTTAAGCGAAATGCCCGCTTTGCGTGGTAGATCTTTACGCAATAATAATATTTTGCAATCGCCGTTCGTTACGACGGCCCACGCTTTAAGTTAGTTCACACCTTTCTCTTTTATTTTTATAGAACACGTGGTAGATAGACTGTGTTCCATTTCCAAATATTTATCTTACCATGTTAACGCAATGATTGCCTCATATAGAGACGTGGTCAGAAAATGATGCGCAACAGCCGATTGAAAGAGTTTATTTCATTTACGTTGGACAATGTGTTACTGGCTTTCTCTTGCAAGAACGTTGCAGCGGCTACACAAAGTCTAAAAATGTATATCTGGCTACATAGAAGGCAAATAATCATACAGTCCTAATGGAGAGCGTTTTAATCATCATTACCAAGAAAAGCATTTGCGTGTTGCAGACCCAAAGCACTAAAAAGTACATTATTCATTTAGAAATTACAAGTAATTACTAAACATTTAGGAGAATTGGGTACTAATAGGTATGTTTGTGCAAAAGGTATGCGGCAGCGCACTGCCAAAGTTCTCAAAAAACGAAACGCTTGAGTGCAATATCGTACGAACGTTATTTACACGAACCGTTTCGACTGATTCCGAGCTAACTTCTAACAAGCTAATTAATATTCTATGGTAATTAAACCATACATATTTATCGAGTGATTTTTAATTTCTGTCATTCGATTGAACCACAGCGTCTATTGCTGACTTAGAATGATTCTGAAAGTAAAACGACTGAATATTTTTGAATCGTATTGGAACGGGTTTTCTGGAGCCTTTTATACTTTTTTTCCATGTTTTCATGTTAATTAATGTAGAATTATCTTGTAGTTCTTATTTAATTTAAAGACTTACATCTGTATTGTAAAGTCTACCAGAGCTCGCTTCTTAGATAGCCATCTAAAATATCCGATCCGATCCTGGTCGGATCGGATCGGATTGCGGTTAAAATAGCGAACAGTAAGACGAAGTCTAAAATATATACATATGTTCTACCTACTAAAGTTACCTTTTCTTTACACTTGACACTTATCTACTAGTTTATGTTTTCACTAAGCAATATCATACATATATTATGCATGAAAATAACTTAAAAAAAGAATTTTGTTATTGTCCAAATGTTTACCGGACTAAAACTGAACTGAACCTCTTTCATCTTGGCACTGAACAAAGTAAAGATTTTTAAAGTCCATGTAGAGTTTATTGTTCTGAATTCGTGTTAATTAACTTATACATAGATATATTTAGGTCTTGTAGGTCTAATGTCATAAGTTTGTCGATCGTATAGTCTCGTGTTTGATACTTGGGTTGGTTATGCAATGTTATCAAACTTATTTGATTGAATATTTTTTTAACAACACTAATTTGGGCATTGTTTCAAACATGGATGACAAAATGTGGATACGACTACTTTAGTCTTTTGAAGATAATATACAGACTTTGTGCTTTAAAATAATAACGATATCTATGCAAAAATTGAATAAATATGCAATGATATTTTTTATAACATTTTGTCCCTGTTCCCAATTAGAAAACCTTTCTTCTCTCTCATTTGTTATAAATCGAATTGAAACATGTTTATCTCAATTGATGATATAAAATCTATACTCTATTTTAGTTTTAATTTATAATTATTATCTTAAAAATATGAAATTTTACCTATAGATCTAACCATTTTATTAAACTTCCAAACGGGAATAACATTGTGTGAATTGTCAAATTTTTTTCATGCACAGTCTGGTAGTTTCGTTGGTGCGCTTTTATGTAACCGTTTCGCGTTTCTAATAGAGCGAGCTCATTTTAAATTTAAAGTTTTCAAATTTAAATTTACGGTAACTCACTGGACGACTTATAATTTGCACGTCGCAAAGAATGGGCTCGGTCACCGTAGTTAGAGATGATATAGGAACAATAGCAGTAGAGTTTTTAGATTTTTGGGTCTATTTTAGAAGTTCATGTGGCCTCCAATAATTGTAACTCAGCAATGAACAGGTAATCAGACACAATAGAAAAGCATTGTGTCTAGGCCCGGGATCTAACGTTGGCCAAAATGTTAATTTATCGAATGTGCGGCTATTCAGAAGTTCAAAATATCGGGCAAAACCTAGGAGACTCGTGGAAAGGCAGATTATAGTCTAGACTGGTTTTATTTGATATTCGACTAAAACAATTGGCAAAAGAAAAGACAACGAATGATCATACAGTGCCGTCAAAAAAGCAAACCGCTATACTTATTATAATAACCCTTAATAAGTGTTTTAAATATCATCAAAAAGGCAATAAACATTATACGATACCTCCTACACCTACGGCGAAACAAACTTGTAACAATATTAAGAGCACAGAAGAATTCATATAAAACCGCTCGACCCTATCAATCACTTATATCGTCCCTAACAAAATACAATTCTAATAGAAATCGCAAAGAGCAAAAATACATATCGCATCTTCACTTTACTCTTTGATCGGAGGTCGCAAGCCACTGAGTTTTCACCGTTATTTCTTTAGCTGAGAAATCCCCTCGCACAAGTTTAGTTAGGAATTCCGTACACCTATCTTCGTATCGCGCCACATATTTTGTGTAGGGAGGCAGGGGAAGTTTCCGTTTCCTTGTGAAAATCTTCCCTCGCACCTAAGTATATTCTATAAGGGCAGCTTTGATAAACTATTATTAATTTTGATTTGGCACGTATCACAAATGCTAATATAAAAAGTGTTTCAAACTTTGTGGGAAAGTATCTAAATTGATAATACATAATATTGTCTTACACTATTACACGAATTTTATACATTGATTTTAAATTTATACGGATTTTATCGCATTGTTAATTTATAAATACATAAAAAACAGTTTTATTAACTACATTATTTTTTAAACTTTTCAATTACCTAATAATACATAATTTTATCAATAATTATTTTGGAAATATTTTATTTGCTTATAATGTGCCAGTGTGGCTTAGTAGTCGTTTCACACGAATTTGTTCGCACAAATCGTGCGAAAAGACACTTTTTTTAAATAATATTCTTTTTGTAGTCGTTTCGCACACATAGAATATATTTTCGTGCGAATCGTTCCCGTCTGAAAACGCAGGTGTCGTTTCGCACGTTTTCTTTTTTATGCTAATAATAGTAGAAGTATTGTACATTCGCGCACGAAGGTGATAGTTTTAAATAAAACAAGGTATATCAATAAATCAAAAAATATATATAATTATAAGTAATAATTATATTATGCATTTGAAAGTAGTGTGTGCACGACTGTATTTTGATATTTTTCTATTAAAAATACAAAACGTGCGAAACGACACCTGCGTTTTCAGACGGGAATGATTCGCACGAAAATATATTCCATGTGTGCGAAACAACTACAAAAAAATATTATTTTAAAAAAGTGTATTTTCGCACGATTCGTGCGAACAAATTCGTGCGAAACGACTACTAAGCCGCCAGTGTGAATGTATGATAAGAGTATTAGGTAAGCGGCGACCACGAGTAACTCAAAGCCGCTGCTTATAGATCAAACAGTCAATGACAACCGAACTGCTGCCGGAAAATCTTATAGATAAACGTTAAGAAGTCATTGAGCCACTTGTTATCCTCTGATACTATTCGCTTAGACAGACACCCCCTTTGATTTAAACAGTTCTGGCTATAGGTTCGCCACTAAACAAACGAAAGAGACAAAAGAACTTATCATGTATCTAGAGAGGCGGTTAAGAACAGTGTGTTACGATCTATGAAATTTTACTATGAAACAATCCTAATTTTATGAGCCGATATTAATCTATAGTAGCTATAACAAGTTATCCCTAAGTTCTGCGTACAGTCGCCGGTGCCAGTAGTAAAAGTTGGAAATTGAAGTTACTGACCTGTTGGTGATAAATAGTTTGTGCCTTTAAGTGAATCCTTTTTTATAAGACATAATATTGAAGCAATAAACTAACATTACACATAAAAACACGCTTGACATTCTATACAGCAACTAAGTACGTATAAATGTCAAAGGTAGATACAGTTAATGGTATATCCCATTACAGCACATTAAGTGGGATTGTTACATTGTACCTCGGTAATAGCTTTCGTAATAAAATGTAATTAAGAAAGCACTAAGACGAAACTTTTCTGGAATAATCGAAGAAAAGTCGTCCAGTAAAGCAATGTGGTGGCTAACAACATTGGCTTACCCCAGTGTACGAGACGTATTTACGATGAAAGGTAAACAAATTTCGTAGGGTAGGATATGTATGTTGTGTCGTCTCATCGCGAATACCTCTCCTGTGTAATATTGGGAAAAACTTGCGCGGCGACGGATAGTTGCGGGGGGGGTCAAGTTAATGATATCGCCGCCATTTGCGGACGAGTCCCCGCTCCGAATTGCGCCCGGGCACGTTAATGGGCTCAGCTACAGCACTCTGAATATTTTAAAGGACATTCGCTGAAATTACTACAAAAATAATGTCGCTTTGCTTGTACCGAATTACCCGAGAAACGGTTTAGAGACCGGCAATAAATATGCACGGAATCCTCTTCCTATTGCCTCTTTGGAGATTACTTTTCGGATTAAACATTTTCCGTTGGAGTTTTTCGTTTAGTTTCATCATAGTCTCTGAACCGTTACTCGGAGGTTCGTCGCCTTGTGTGTCTAGTATCGATTTGACATCAAGAGAACGTCGAGAGAGAAGTCAGGTTCACTTACGGGTGTTTCAGTACGGCGAGCCTTTAAATATTAAATGAGGCTCAGTGATAGAAGAGAACGAGAGCGTCCGCGCCTCGGTTGCCGACGGAATATTGTGCCGCGCCCGCGCCCGCACCCTCACCCGAGCCCGCGTGCAGACAGCGGACTACGTGCGCCGCATAATGCACCATCCCGTGCAAAATTCACAACTACGTACCCTCCAGCAAAATAAATTTACTATCTCTATCTTATTTGCTCTAATTCGCGAAAACTGCAACTCGAAACTCCGGTCTCGACGTAATGATTGTACGACACCGTTTGCAGAATTAGTGATGAGCGGCGAATGTTTCGTTTAATTTATTAAACTGCATTAAAGAATGTCTATATATTTTTCAGTTTTACTCGGAACGTTATGCACTTCTTATGCATTTTGCAAAGTGCAAAAGTTTTGTACGCGTCGGTGTACCGGGGCATGCGATGCATGCGAACGCGAAGAGACCTCACCCCAACTTTTTCACTTCGGATTTCTTCATTTAAATAATGCTCCCTCAACTAAACCCATACCCCGAAGTAGAAGGTGCTGATTTAGTTTTAATACGACGCGTTTACTTTAAAAATACAAATCATATCCATTACAAAACTCTCTCATAAAACTTACTATACTTATATAAGTTAAGAAATATCTATGGCTAGTATAGCAGGAAATCAATTATTTAAAGCTGTAAGACATAAAGCGATTCCTTGAATACTAGTAAACTTCTTTCTATTGTTCGCTGTGAAGTTCTTCTATTTATTAAAAAAGTTGGTGAACTAAGCACAGGCCATAGACGGACGTGACAAATACCTGACCCGACCGTTTCTTTTAGAATTATTTTCGGTAGCGATTTGCAAAACAAAGCGTTGTATCTTAAGGAAATGAATGGCCTGCGAGTCTCGCGCCCCTCACCCCTTTAGAAAACATTGCTTCGGTTATTAGATTTAAATAAAATCAAGACCTTTTGTTGTGTTGTGTACCTCCTTAGTGAAAGTCATGCATAATATGACGTAATGGATTTTGTACAGCACAATAAGTACCGCGTATCCAAATAAACTTTATACAGCGCGACGTTATGAAAACTATATCGCTTTTGAGGTTAAAGAAAGTCCCTCGGTTATTGTTGTGTCTAGAAATTGAATCCTTCTTTACACATACACATAGAAACGTATAGTTTACACTACTGTGCTCGTTAATATTACTACTGTGCTTACGTGAATCTGTGGTAAACTTTCTAACTTCAGTAATAATAAAAAAAAAATAAGTTAAATCAAATAAGTTAGTTGTATATTAATGATAATCCTAACTAATATTATAAATTTGAATATGAGTATGTTTGTTTGTTTGTTACGCTTACACGCCTTGCCTCTGAAATAAGAACTAAAACATTGTTTCGTTAACAAAATAAACTATGATAAAATCCAAGTTTATATTATGGATATATATATATATATATATATATATATATATATATGAATTGATTTATTTAGCAGTTGCGTAAACTTAGGGAAACAAAATATTATAAATCACTATCGCTAAAATCTTTAAAAATATATATTTATTATGAGATATTTTATCTTTAAGTTTGTTACTAGGTATTTCTTCCTAATTTAAATGAGTAATTAAAAAAATCTAGTGTGACTGTTCCAGACCCGTGAAATAAGTTTATATGGCCACCTTTGTGAAATGCACATCGCAGTAACCTTGGGTCTGAGTTTATTTGTATTTATGTTAAAACATAACTACAACATTTTATGTATGGACAGTTAAGAGACGAAGACTTAGATGCGGGTTCTTCGGCCATTGCAGTTGAATTTGATTAGTTCATCGACGTTTATTAATGAATTCGCCAGTTTTCCCCTAATCAGATATATGAAAGGAATTGCTGACGACCGAATACAAGTGTTGAAGTTTATCGAGAGCTCTATTATGTCTTTGTAGATCCGTACACGAGTGTAGTTCTAGCGAAATGCTATACCAACAGCTGCTCTAAACCAGATATAGAGTGAGACAAATAAGGAATGTTATAAAAGAAATTAAAACAAGAGAGAAATCCATGGTTTCTGCTAACCTCTGCAGGTAATAGGCGTATTTGTATGTGTCTTGTTTTACAGCTAGCATCTGTATTTCCTTTCCACATATTTGATTTCTCTTTTTGTTAATTGTCTAAATATATTGAAAATATTTGAAGGCATTGAGTTTCGAGACACTGTTAGATACTGGTAGTACAAGCTACTAAAACTCAGCATTCTCCATTATTCTTTATCTTTACCATACCAAATCTAAGCTACATGCATAGTCTAAAGTCATCAAAACAAAGTTTCATAATTATGCATCTTCATTATTTATCAATGCAATGGTTCACGGTACCATCTAGATATAGCTAGGCCATGATTACGACATAATTAGTTATTCATAAACAAACTTCTGATAATCCATTTCTGAGATCATCGACATGTTGGTTCATTATTTCGCTCTTACGCACACAAATGTCAGTTCTTAGTAATAGTGACACCTGCATTTATTTTTCTTTAATAATTCGAAGTAGTGAACAAAAAATAGACGTAAACACTTGATGTGTCCTGGTTCGGCAATACAGAGTTAATATAAAACTAATAAAGCGCGTGGGTGTCGATATTGCACGAAACTATTCTGTACCATCGTTTAAGATTGTCTGCAGCGCTCGACGTAGGTTTATCGAGTCTATGGTTTATTTTTCTTTTTCCAAAGGCCCTTTGCTTTATGCTTAATTTCTACATAAACTAGTAGCAGGATGTCAGACCAACGCGGTGGTTAAAGATTTTTTTGTAATAGTTATTGCTTCCTATCGTAAAAAAATGATTTTAAGAATAGAAGGTACAAAGTTGTTTGAATTGCATAATTCTAATGCCTTGCGCGTTGCTTTACGTGCTTTAAATTTAACTAATTAAGTTATAATAAATGGATAGATAGGTAGGTACCTAATACGGTGAAATGTTTAAACTTTTCTTGAACAATCAATTAATTCAACCAATGAGGTTTTAGAATAAGATCGTCTTACGTTTACGGGAATCCTACACATTGAAATTAAACTGCTTTATACCGATTAATCGCAGTTTATTTTAAAATAATGCTTTTTACCTGGTAATAAACTGTTTATATTTACACTATTTTAAACGTTTCGATTGATGTTCTATAGCCATGGCCTGGCACGACGGGACTGCTCACAAATGTGTTGTCTTTTAAATAAGTCATGAAAAATTCGTATGCAATAGTTTAATTCCATCAGGTTTTTGGAGTTTATTACTTACTACATTTTGCCCGCGGCTTCACTCGCGTGAATGTAGTTTATGTTAGGTTGTTAGTAACAGTACTTTTTTCTGGATAATAGGTACTCTATGTCCTTTTCTTTACCTGTGATAACGTGTATGCAAAATTTCATGATTATCGATCGAGTAGTTAACAACAACAAACAAACAAACTCACAATCGCATTTATAATATTAGTTAGGATAGCTGCCGGGTAATATAAATGCAATCTATTGAACTAAGTAGGTATATATTTCCTTTAAAAACAATTAGTCAGATATAAATTTCTAAATTACTAAGTAAAAAGCGTACCTACTTATTGCGTATGCATTAATAAATAAAAATCTGCCATTTTAGTTTTTATTAATAAGGCGTTTTTATTTACGTAATAACTAGGGTAGAACGCGCGTTGACAAAAAAAGTGATGTAAATTGTTATTTACGTAAAATCAAACTCGTTTAGTTTAGTTTTACGTAATTAACAATTGAAACGTATTATTAAGTAGGTATATAACAAATGCTTTTGTAACTAGGTATACATACATATATGTAAGTAGGTAGGTACTAGATTTACATACCCTAACTAATATTATAAATGCGAATGTGAGTTTATTTGTTTGTTGCGCTTGCCCGCCTTAACTACTCGACCGATAATCAAGAAATGTCGTATACTATTTTTTGTATGAAAGGTACCCAACCTTTCATACAAAAAATAGTACTATTCCTATTATATACTATACTAGTCCTTTTCTGTACCCGTGACAAAGTGTATGCGAAAGGGGAATGCCTATTCTCCATAGTGTCTCAGGCCAAAGGTGGACATAAAAAAATACTATAAAAAGTTAGTGTTTTAAGATCTTAACAGTATAACATATCTACAAAATATATCCAAATTGATGCTACTATTTTAGAAATACTTACAAAAAAGAAATGTATTGAGGTTATTTTTCTATACGAAAATGTGTCTGCCTGTGAGATAATTCAAAGACATCTCTTTTCTTAATGCTCTTTTATTTAATTATGGTAGAAGGTATGTTTGTAATACATTTTTATCCAGTTATACTTAATAGGGTATGAAAAAAAACACATTTGTTATTTTAAACGTCTTTATTCTCTTCATTGTCATATACTATTAACAAATCATCTAGAAAAGGCGCAAGAGGGTATATACTGGACTCATATCTTGCCCAATAGACTTACTCTTTATAAATAGTTTTTGTAAATTGCATTGGCATCAATTTTAATGAAAGTAAATATATATATATATATTTTTACGACAAAATCTACTAGAAAGTATTTTTCTCTAGCCTCTTGTCCACTCGTGGCCTCAGATGGGCTTTCATGATGATCTGTTAAGTAGATATGTCGTGAAAACAAACAAACAAATCACATTTATAATACCTATCATAGTAAGGAAGTAAGGAAAAATGATACTCAAAAAATTCAACCATGTTACTTCAAAATGTATTAGATAGCTGTTAAAGCAATGAATCGATAGAACACGTTCCTACATAATAGGTATAACACAGCGTAGCTACTTTACGCTAGCTGGCAGTAGGCTTTGTCTGGTGCCTCGGTTCTTATTAACGTGCATAAATATCAGTACCCTGCCGCCTCGCGCCAATTTAGCGCCAAAACGCGACGCTCCAAACAAATCAACCTGTACTACCTGATTCATTCACTTACTCATATATTTTTTACTGTAATAACAAACAGCTCTACGTTTTTTATAGATAAGTAGATACAAATTTGTTTTATAGGTGTGCAGTCTTTTAAATTGGATTATAACTATAAGTAGTTAGCATGATAACATTTTGACTCATTGAAAATAACTTGTCAAAACTGAGCCAGCTTTAGAAGCTTTTATAAAGGGAAATTCGTGACGTAGGACTATGAATAGATTAGTTGGAAAGAACGGCGACGAAGGTTTGTCAAGGACGTGGGTCTAAGCCCTGCTTTATGGATTCTCTTTTCACTCGTTTAAAATAGTAAAATAATTCTTAAATACTCGAAATAATTTATTGCTTTGGATCACCTATAAACGTAAATCTCAAATATTTTTATATTTTTAGCACAAAAATATTGTTATACTAGCTTTTGCCAGCGGCTTCGCTCGTCCTTTTTCTGGGTGAAATATACCTATGACCTTTTCTGTACCGCTGACAACGTGTAACATGCGTAATTTTATAATATTTTGTTGAGTATTTAAGGCGTGAATCTGTAACAAACAAACTCATATTCGAATTTATAATATTTGTTTGGAAGTAAGTATTTACCATTTCCATGTTTAATGTAAGCAAGGAGGTAAGCTTTTTATAACTGACTTGAAAATAAACTTAGGGCATCTTATCATATCGACATATGTATGTACAAATTATTTAGAATTTATATTTTTAGAATTCGAAGAAACCCTTATACAACAGCTTTGTCCGTCCGTCTGTTATACAACTTTCAACTCAAGAACCGTAAGAGCTAGAGACTCGCGGTCAACTCAATTCGACTCCGCGTAGTCGATATACCCCCGAATTTACTATCACCTTTGACCACTGACCTCAAGGTCACGTGGTATCACGTGACCTTTGCATATTACTTGAACCATTTTTTCTTACTCTAAGATTTACGGCAATTAATTGCCGTTTCTCACTTGTTGTTAGTACTAACTACATATTACCATCGATTTATCCGTTAAGAAATATAACAACTGGGTATTACGCAGTCGTAAATGACTAGCTACCTAACTAACTAATCCTTACTTCCTTACTAATATTATAAATTCGAAAGTAACTCCGTCTATCTATCTGTCTGTCTGTCTGTTACCTGTTCACGGCTAAACCACTAAACTGATTTAGATGAAATTTGGTACAGATATAGTTTAAGACCTGGAGAAGGACATAGGCTACTTTTTATTCATGTAGATACCACGCGGGCGGAGCCGCGTGCAAAAGCTAGTGCTTTATAATTCCGTATCAGAATCTCTTAAAAGCCTATATCCTCTTCCAGGTCTCAAACTATATAAACAACAATGTTGATCAATATTAGTTTAACCATTAGGAACTAAATTGATGGTAATATTCATGGTTATGACAACGAAACTCCTTCGTCTTCGAGGAGTTTTACATAGCTTCGAGTTTATAACCTTATTAATCAGCGTATTGCTTGACAAGTATAGGTAGGTACCTACTCCTTTGGGTAAAAACGTCTACAAAAGCTGTCACGACCTGATCGTTCAGCATATCGTTATATAGCTTATGCGCTTGCGCAACCTCCGATTATATAAAATATGATCGGTTTGAATCGTGGGTCCGAGCAAGGTTTTTAATTTATCTTTAATAAACAATCCTAATAGGTACCTAATTATATTCACTAATTTAATAATTATTTTTATTACCTATCACTATTGTATACTTCATACTTGTTTGTCACCTTCGTTGTGTAATAAATATGTACTAGCGGTCGCCTAGTGCTCGAAATTCGACCAAAGTTTGCCTGTAAGATATTGCTGATATATGTCATTATATATTGATATATGAAACCATAGTTACGCGCTTCGACTGCGTGTGTCATATGCATGGTTGTGTGCGTGTAGTGTTTTTTCATTAATTTATGTATTTCTAATGCATAATTTATATAAATATTAGGATTCGCCCCTCCTTCTCCGTGTAAACTTTAACTGTGCCAAATTTCATACTCCTGCATCCGCGCAATTTTCGTAAAAAGGGGTACAAAGTTTTTGCTTGACGTATTAATATATAGATAAATAAACACATGACGATGTGCAATTACCTATTTCTGTGTAAGTAACAAAAATAATCGATTAGATATGTGATAGTGTACACCAACGCTTTATTTAATACTAGATGTTCCCGCGGTTTCACCCGCGTTTATCGTTACTGCGCCGCCCCATGGGTCGTAGCGTGATGTTATATAGCCTATAGCCTTCCTCGATAAATGGGCTATCCAACACTAAAAGAATTTATCAAATCGAACTTGTAGTTCCTGAGATTAGCGCTTTCAAACAAACAAACAAGCTCTTCAGCTTTATAATATTAGTATAGATTTATACTAATCTTATAATACCTGTTTCATATAACTTACTCATTATTACTTCCAATACAACGGAAACCATTTCTCCCCGAGGTCACTTTAATGTACTCTGTAGCATCGAAACTATTATCCGCGGGGTGATGCATATTTTATTTGTTTGAAACATCAGTTCGAGAGTAAACAAAGTTTGAATAGTATTTTACTAGATTTTATTATCTGAAACTGGTAATTTTCCCTGTACAAATACTCGCCTCTGTTCATTCGAGAGCCCCAGCGCGCGCTAAATTTGAATTCATGTTACGAACGGGCTACATAAACCAATTACTGAACAGAGCCAATGGCGGGTGGCGGCACGCGGAGAATCGATAATTCACAATATGCCCGCTAGAGGGCAACGCCGAAGACGCGGTGCGCGCCCACACCACTCCTCCACGTTGCGCATCTGTCCGATAAACCTTGCAGCGTCGTCCATTTCACACAAACGTATTACATTGCAAATAATTGTATAATGCTGCAATAAACTTTCATTATTTATTATCTCCAAAAATTCGTAAATATAGATTATATTTTTTTGTATAAATAATTAATTATACAACACTAAATAATAGTGAATTCCATTTATAAAATGACATTATTTTTACGCAGATGATAAAAAATATAAATCGCCTTCGTTCTTTTAGTAATTGGTAGTAATAACGATAACGCCTTTAGTCATCTTTATTAAAAACATGTAAAATCAACAAACCAAATACGCCGATGCAAAGTCATGTCGGGCCGTCGCTCGTAGTCAGCTGCTGCTTAGCTTGCCGTTTCGTGTCGCGCTTCTTGTCCGCTTTCAATGTTTTCCGTTTTATTTTGTTATTTCTGTGATGCAAACCGATTTTTTAACTAATATATATATTATAACGTTAAAGTGAATGAAACTGTGCGATAATACAGTGGTATCAGCCCCCGGACAACGGAAAGAAAGAGGTAAACGCCTTAATATTTTTGTTTGTCGCGAACATAACCTCTCTGACATCACGTACGATGCTCAATTTCAGTCGTTTAGCTTTTTATGTGAATTGTAGAGCTGGATAAGTGTCTTTATAAAAGATTCGGATGTTGACATAAAGTTTCCATTCAGTGTAATCGTTGAACTTTATATTTATAGGTCTGTATCGATGGCTCCGATATGATTCTAACAGTTCTCTCAGTAAAACGCCAATCGCTCTTAGGATATTAGAAATGTGTGTTTGTAGTAACAGAATGAATTCACGTAGATATCCTAATCTTGTTTATATAACTAATGAAATATAATATGTCATGATTATACTTTATGAATTCGATCCGGTGAAATGTTGACTTGAAACTTGAAAGTGAATCACCATGACAATGCTTGCTTGATAAAACAATGACATTGTGTTCCCACAGGGGGCGTTACTTGTTGGAAAATTGCGAGCGCAGTAGCTTAGTCCTGCGTTCTTTAATATAATATTTTATTAAACGTTTATGTTACATATAGTTTAGTGTTATTAGAAAGAGTCTATATGTATGTACTAAGTATGTGTATGTACGTGATAATTACAAACATTGTTTGTTGTTTATGTTTACTAGCAATAATATTATGATACTTGTCTAAATACAACCACGTGTTTAAAGAAACAGGTGCCCTAGGAAATAGGACGATCATAATAATAAGACATTACATATGACTCTCGGTAAAGGCGCTTATGTCTCGCTCGACCCCAAATCGAGGAAGTTGAACACAAAAGAAAATAGAAAACGCAGGTAGCCTATTGTACTTATTCTTTAATTTTTAATTCTAATTAAGTAGTAATTCTTTTACATAATATTATTTTTCAGACGATATTTATTTTGTACTTATTGCCCACAGACAATATATTCAGGAGTATTTTATAGGTTTTAATACTTTTTTAATAATTACTCTATGTACTAGATAGGAACTCAAGACTACAGCCAGACAGATGTAAACAATAAGATTTAACGTGATAGTTTCTCTAATAAGGACCTGTATATTGGTTTTTGATAAAGTAAAACTAAAATTCTATGTACCTATGCATAAAAATACTAGTAGTTAATAAAAATACTATTTTATTACTGCATTTCTATGCATAAACAAACAACAAAAAAGTATGTAAAGAAATCATATACACCTAAATAATATACTTACCTAGCTACTTACGCTATTTTCTGTGTAACAAAGAATTTTTGTTTTCGCGCTCTCTTCACATAAGTACATTATATATAGGTACCTCCCTATTATATAGATTACTACACTACGTCATTGAAAGGCTTATCAATATTATTTTATTTATTACTGTTTCCATTATTGATTACCAATAATTTTTAAAGCAATTCCTATAGCTGATGTTTGGTTATAATTTTATATTAATATAGGTATTTTGTATTTTTTCGATGTTTGGTTTCCGTATAAACGTCGTGACTCAGTGGTGAGTTGGTGACTGCGCATTTAAATCGATCTCCGAGTCTGAACATAATTATCACGCCATACTCTTAAATACAAGACCATAAAACATCAGTTTTTTGGGGTTTCGAAACTGTCAGATCGACCTTTATGAACATTTATGACGGATTTATAAGTTTCTGAACTTAGTACAGCCACGTTTGAAGTGGCGTGAGCGCATGCGTAATTACCGATTGTCATATTTGACCAAAAAAAGAAAAGCCTCTGTCATACAGCACTATTACGAAATCATTATCTAGACTTTCTAGACCAAGACCCATGCCATATTTTAAATAGCATTTGCCTTTGCAGAAACGATACAACAATAAACTCCGTAACGCACTGTCTCGTTCTTCCTTACGCAATAATAATAGTATCAAAGATGGTTGTACAGCGCCTGTACCCATTAAGCGGCTATAAGGTCGTTCTCAGCTACCGAACCATTACCTGCTACTAGTGAGAAGCGGGAGTGTTACATTTACATCTTGACTTAAGATATTATATAGGCCTAATGTGCTTTATATTTTGTATGTGTTGTACGAATTATCACATTTCGAACATAAGAACTTGGTTTAGAAGCCGTAACACATTTTTATAATTTACTTTTTTATTATAATAGTCTCTTTATGCTTCACTTGTACCAAGTAATAATTCTGTATAAAATAAAACTTGTACAACCTTTCCTTCCCGCTTTTTCATGTGCAGTGTGCTTTACACGCCTTAAATATCTTTAAAATCTCAATACTTAAAATGTTTACCATACATGCTTAACGCTTAGGATTTCGTACTTCCTCAAAACTTGAATGATATCTTGGTTGGATTCACTGTCCAAATGTCTTTCCATCCGGGTATGGTACAGAAGCAGGCGATACAGCACGAATTTATTTGTACGAAAGTTCAGCATCGCTTTATTTTGTCTTCAGCGAGATATGTTAATAACGTAGCGAAATACATAGTTTACGCAAAGATTAATCAATTGTACGTAGTAGGTAGTAACTATTAATTACTTTTATTATTTTTAACAAATAACTGCCGCACCAGAGACGAAGCCACACTCACGAAGCACTTTACGACAATAAATAACGAACACAAAATACACCCATATTCAGAACATTCAATCGTGAATCATACATATAATTATCCGATTAGGATTCGAACCCATTCAGCTCAGCAGCAGCGACTACTGAAGCCCGCTGAACCTCCAGGGCAGTCGAAACTTTTATTATCAAAAAATAACGTCATACGTACACAACGGTGTATGGCATTGAAGGTTTGCAATCAGGCACTATTGCAACCAAGGCCGATTAAAATCAGGATTTTATAATCGGAATATTTCCTTACGATAACCATTTTTTTCATTGGGTAGATCTACATAAAAAATTAAATTATCGATTTTCCTCGATTTCGCTCGAATCCAACAGAAGATCTCTATTAAGTAACCTTGTAAAATTCCTGTGGTAGGATTGCCACGCTTGAGGAGATAGTATGTTGTCAGCAGGGGATTAGTGTGATTTTTGCCCACGCGTTAAGCACAGCACATCTCTTGTCTTGAAAGATTGGCGAAGTGCGAGTGATCCTCTTGGTGTAGCAAAAGTACACATGGGCTACGGTAACCACTTATCACAAGAGGAGCAGAATGCTTGTTTGAGTAGGTAATTACTGAACTATGTTCAATATTTTTTGGTATTAAAACTATGTGTCTTTTATACGTGGTAGACTGGTAGACCAAAAAATGGTAGCAATGAAATTAGACTAGAATTGTATACATGTATAATTATTTAATTAATTAGCAAAATATTTTATCCTTCATTACGTGAAGAAAAGATTTTATAATTGTAGTTTTTGCCTTGTATTCATAGATACCATAAATTGTGACAGGAACATTCGAGTATTATTGACTCGGATTATTTACATCCCTGAATACCAACTCATTATTTATTTATTGTTTTCATAATAACTATCTATAGTACAAGAGGGTAAAACCCTTCGAAGTACATCTTTGAAATTTGTGCAAAACTTGTTATTGAGCTTGTCGTCATCGGACCCTGAAATTCCCACGAACTTACACATATTTGCTCAGATCCCTTTTAAACTTTGATTGCATAGATGGCGCATTGGCATAAGTGTTCATCTCGCCATAACGCTACTCCAAGTGTTACTGACTAGTTCACTGAACAAACCAAAAGTTGTGTGATCAAAAAATAATTGGCCGAGTCCGGATCCTTTTGGTGTTAATTGAGTACATTTTGGACTAGGATATATATTTGCGCGGGAACTGTTTTAGGGTAATTGCATTTAAAACAAAAATATATCAAAAACCTATACGCAGAATGTCTTTAAATACAAAAAACAATCGACGTACACATTCACAGATAAATTATATATCTATCTGTGAATGTGTACGTCGATTGTTGATTGATGTAGCGTCCCAGAATAAGCTATGATATTGCGTGAAGCTATTCAAGCCTTGAAATTATGGATATAGTACAGTCAAACCAGGTACTATACAAGCTAAGTTCATACAGTGCTAGTGCCGTTATTGTTCCTATGTATTAACAGGTCTCTGAATAACATCTTATGCCTTAACTAATTAGGAACAAATATGATGCGCATTATATATTACTGCTATGCGTCAAAGTTGTATGGAAAATAATTACCATTGTTATTACCGCGTCTTTTACTAAGTAGTAAATGTTTTATTTATGCTAAATAGTTTAACACTAGATAAGTAAACAACGATAGACAATCCAGTTTCAGTTTGACCTTCAGCAAATGTTCGTTGTGTTCTGTATTAACATAGACAGTAATGACCATATCAAAGGCTTTTGGTACATTGCCAATCATCACACATTACGAATATAAATTATATGTCTACTAATTAGTTCAAAAGTGTTAGTAGATACCTATATCTATTCTACGTTCCCCTTTTGCAAGCCAATATATGAGGAGTATAGTTTCAAAATCCGCCAAAACGATATTAGAACAAAAATAATGTTCCGATTGAATATGAAGCTCCTTCGTTGCTTCTATCTCATTACAGTGATAGTTTTCAACAAAACCCACTAAAATTCTATTAAATCAGCTCACAAAAGTAGCAGTTTGTTGTTGGTTTTTTGAGATTTACCATTATTTGGTGAAAAGTATTTTAGAGGATTTTTAAACTAAACTACTCATATATCTAGCTTAGTGTAGTGCGTTTGCCTGTCTGTATTGACTTACGTATGACGTATGTCATTGTTGACACGCACTCAAAGCTAGCACTTGTGTTGGAGGTACTTGGTGTCTCTAGTAATATACTGGACTAAACATTCATATCGGTATAGCCTCATAGAATTTAGACCCTCAAACATTCCTACTAATGGTTACATATCCGAAATGCTGTTAAATACAGATGAGTAGCTGAATAACGTTTGCAAATGTCGACTTTTGTCGAAAATGTCCGTCTCGTCGGCCATATTCCGTTTAATGTCGCAATATTGTGAGCGTCGGCGGGCGGCCGCGGCCGGTCGCATGCATTTACATACATTAATGCGGACGCTGCACATGCATGCACCTCGCTGTGAATGTGTGTGCGCTGCGAATTAACTGTAATTGAGCCATTCGGACAGCGGCGAGCCGCGCTCTACTGTCTCTGTAGTTTGGCCGCTCTGCCACCACTTTCCGTGCGCTGTTGTATCTATTACAAACAATATCAACATTATCCACTTGTCTTCGTTATTGTTGCTTCGCTTTTTTGTGTTCCTCGACACGGATTGTCAATTGTATTTTGACAATCCTTCTCACTTGAAAATTCGTTAGAATTTGTCCTCACGGTGAAAACCGACCAATACCAGCTTCAAGATATTCATCTTCACCCCTTTCTGAAGAAACAAACAGGGGCGTCGGAATTTTGTTATTAGTGTTACAGAGGGGGTAGGTGCCTCTACCGTCGCGCACCTGACTGATTGATAGCACTTCTTTCCACCTCGGGTCGAGCTTGTAATCGAGCCATTAATAAACTTTACTGCCTCCAAGTTTATCCTGCGGACTCGTTATTTGCTTAATGGGCTGGCAAACGGCTCGGGCACGAGACACCTGTGCTGCTCCAACCGTTGTGAACGCTAATTGACACATTGACGAAGATGTTCCGAATAAGTAGCTCCCATTACAGATTTTGCCTTATCTACACAAATGTGGACTTGATTGCGTAAAACTTGCGTTTTCCATAAAAGGCTTTCTAAACACAAAAGGGCTCGCATTCATTCGTATTACTACATATACCTGCGTTTTGGTATACTGCGCCGTAGTGATTAATTTCAGAGTTAACTGGTCTGTTTTTATTGAAGCTCGATTGTATCGAGCCAATGAAATTACAATTACAATAATTCTTGAAATCAAAATGTCGATTTCATCACAGTGTTTTACAGAAATAAATCGAGTTGAGAATTATTTTATTTGGTTTCCAAATTATCTGACAGTGGGTCGAGCTAATGTCACTCGACGCTTGACAAAGCGACTGTTGGCACGGAGAGGCTTTGCTCACAGCTATGTAAACAAAGAGGACAAAAAGGTTGAAGCAAAAAGTAATAAAAGTTTTATTTATATTCCAGTTTATACTTTCAAGAGAAAAATTACAACTTCAATAAGAGCAAACTAGTTATTGTTGCGTTTGTAAATTTATTGTCTTACTGAGTTAGGTCTTTGAACTTCGTTTCTACCGCCTGATGCGATTGTTTATTTGTGAGGCATATCAAAGTATTACAATATAATCTTCTGAAACATCGAATATTTGAGAATACTTCCGACAGCAATTAATTTATGGGGGATAGAGTATCATCGGCGATGAGTAGTGTGAGTATCGGTATTTTGATGGTCTGCACTCGACAGCGAGAGGCTTAACTTGACAGAATGTAAACGGCGAGGAGACAAGGGAGGCGCGGCGTTGTTGTAAAAAAGGGCAAAGCAATAATTGTGGTGGAGTGCGGGCGGCATCGGGGCCCGCCGCTGTCGCATTGGAGCACGAGCTCGGCCTCTTCCTTCCGCCCGCCGTGATTGAAAGTTGACATTGAACGGCGCGGGGTGGCACCAGGTACGGCCCTCGCTATTTTTGACCCCGCGACCTATCGCGCCGGCGATCGGCCTCGGCAGAAACTTGCCGTTTTAATAGCGTGAATGTGCCGCACCGTTTGCAAATGCGCATAATAGTAACCTTTCGTGTACCGCCGCAAATTGGAGTCGCGTTTGTACTTCTTAGGTGCAATTAAGTAAGAAAAGCTCCAATTTTGAACTATAAAATTATTATGTTAAAAATACTTTTTCCATTTTACAACCAGGTCAATGTCTCAACTGTGGAAACGAATGCAAATCTGCGTAGCTATCTGTTTACATTCCAATCTCGCGTCATTATCATGTTACGCTATTATAGCGGCGTCGCGCCATGAGATTAACTGATTACAAGTATTTTCAATCAATCAGCCGATTTAATACAAATCCAAATGATCTGAATGAAGACGATGTTGACATCATCGCCGCGGCAGAGTGCCACTCGAATTGGGTCAACGCCTACCGACAAAAGGTGCGGCGTCAGATAAGCGACATTTCCTGGCGTCCAGCTGCCGCTCGGCCCTCCTAAAACAAAGAACAATGAAATATATCTCACTTATTTACGTTTACCGCGTTTCTTTTTTTTAGGTGTACGCAACCGATGTATAGATAATCATTAAGCGTCGTTTACTCGGCGCCCTTTAATGTGTTTGCATGCTCGACAATTTGATACCACGCCTGTTTGCATTGTTGCCATTTTGCCTTCCCGATTAGGGTCGCATTCGAGCTTCATATTTATTAGAGCGTAGGACTCGCGACATGACTTTCATTTTATACGGATACATTATACTTATATATACATCTTATATTAAATATATGAAGGTTGTTTGCTTTCACTTTCAAAGTTCCAGTATTTAAATTATAATACGCAATGGAAGAGTGAATGTATTGTACTGAGGCTTGATTTAGTTTGTGCGGGATTTTTACAGCTGTTTGACAGACTGGAGCGCAAACATGGCGTAAGTGGATAGTGGTCGTAGCTACGTATAGAAAGCTCGGTGGCGGAAGGACGTGTCACTCACGGCGCGCCGACGTCTGCCTGCTTTCAGTAGAGCGCCAGACGAGTTTCCGACCTGCCCTCTGACACCGACACTATTCAACGTCACATATATTCTACAATTGCAATGCGGCAGACAATCAAAATGGATTCACCTTGATGACGGCTAAACTCTTATTACGTTTGATATTGACTAAGTTATCAAGTCAATGAAAACAAAACTGTATCGTTTGTTCAGTGGTCTAAATTGCTTACGATTGCGCAAATGTCGGCAATGACGCCATGAGCTTGTAGGTAGGCTTCCTAGTTGAACGAAAAGTGGCAAGATTTTCTGTCAGTAAATTCAGTAGCAGCTTGCAAGCAAAGAAACTGCACAGGAGGCAGCCAAAAACGCTTCTCGTGTATTAAAAGTGTGTTACCTAAAATTAACACAATTACCAAAAACGTATGAAATTTAAAACAAAAGCAATTAAACCGGCAGCAAGGCGTATAAAAGCATGAACCATATACAAATTACAATAAATTCTGAAATGAGAGAACAATGACAGTGTCTCTGAAGGGGCTTGGGTCCCAGTAATCATTACGTAAAATGTTGTGACATGGGATAAACAGACAGACGTTCATTCCGAGGATGCCGTTTGAGGTACAATCCGCAAATACAAAATCCTATTTGAAATCAAATCAAATAAACCCTTCTCTTAGACACTTTGCTTTTACAAAGTGCTCATAACATTTTTTTACAAATATATTTATTATTTCTCTAAATACTGGAGAATTTTATATTATTTATTACACAAGAGTAAAACATAGTATAAGATTAATCTTATACTGTGTTTTGATTGTCAATTCGTCCGCATTAGCGATGTACAATCGGTACTACAGAAAAACAACCAATATTCGAACCTTGTACGATCCCACAGCCAAATCTTGAGCATCTCGTCGTTACTGATTACGATTCGAATTATAATCGAATATACGAAACGTCCGACGTTTAATGTTTCTATCCTCATCGTGTCCGGTGCGTGAACAACGGATAGCGTATCTACATTCGTACTTCATCATCATCAATCAGCCCACCGCAGTCCACTGCTGGACATAGGCCTCTCCCATTTTACGCCACATTCGCCTCTCCCGTTCGTATTTGTATAAAGCTAATACCTAATCATAATCACTATCAAAGTTAATAATATCTTTTTTTATATGAATCTCCCGAATATTTCGATTTGCTTGATCATTCGAATAATCCAAATTTTAATCGATGATCGTACATTGCTAATCAATACGGAATACAGTAAGTCCGTATTATTAATTCCGCGGATCACACTATGCACGATAACTCCAGTTTTATTTAACGTAATTTCATTAATTTTGGCTCCTATTTTTACTTTTACACTAGGTTATTAAACCCGGAAGCACAAACAAACAAGAAGATGAAGAATGAAACATGGTTACTGATCTAAAAACATTTAATTAGTTATTCCAAGTTACTTTTTTTTCATATCTTTACAGACTCGGCTCCTTAGATTTTTATAATAGTATAGTTATACTACTTGTTACGCACGATCTCGCTCGCGATTCTTAGAGAGTAGGTTAATTATCTTTTCCATTCACATAAAATTTTATCAAAATCTTTTCAGCAATTTTGACATGAAAACGTAACAATTTCGACATCGCTAAATACAATAGACAAAGTTACTTTTACATTTATAACGTAAGTATGTATGTATTAAATAAGCACACATTCATACGTAATAGTTGAAATATCAATGTAAATTATGTGTTTCATATTACAACGTTATATAAATATCAAGGCAATGTGCAAGTTATGTGGGAGCAAACATTTACCCGGCGCGAGCGACGGTTCTGACCGTAATCATATATTAAATGAATTAACACGTCGGACCGACATATTTATAATGCAAAGGTTTAGAAAAACCTGCTACGAATTTTTCTTTCTGATTTATATATTGATTATATTTGCCGTCTTATATTAATGTACAATTTCCATTATAATACTATTCTATTCTTATAGTCGCTTTGAATTGTAATATATATGCAGACAGTCACGCTTTGCGCTCAGCAAGATAAATCTATAAAATATAGAATGTTTAAATAAACTGTCCTACTACTGGGTACGGGTTTCGTTTCACTATGACAAGGGTTAGGTACTAATCCAGCTCGTTGACCCATTGCAGATGGGCAAACTTCAAGTATCTCCGAGCATATTATGGAGTACTCTAAGACATTTAGGTCCTCAATATTCTTTACGATATTTTCCTTCGTCGAAGCAAGGGAAAGTGGAAACAAAATCTTTCGTCTGTTTGTTTGCGAACCTTAATCGCCACAATGGCTAATCCAATTTAGATTTGCCTTTCAGTTATGTATTGAGATAAACTTAGGCTAACATAGAGTATCCGACCAGTTTAGATCAGCTAACAAGTAAAAACACACGTAAATTTTAGAGTGTTTTAGAATACGTAGATGATACATGTTCGTGCGTATGAAAGCGTTAGCACGGTTAGCAAAATTTTGTGAATAGAGTTTATTAAGCTGTCCGGGCTGACAGATTAATACCCAGCTTTAAACTATAACAGTATGATAGCCCTCTACTGTAGACTGCTCATTTCGGTATCGATTTTGTAACTCATTCTTGTGTATCTTTTCTACTGTGTATGTCTGTCTTTCTCTTATTTCATCGACGTTCCTGCTAAATTCTTGCAGTAGATTTTAACTATCCCTTATTCGTGCTGATTTATTTAATTTCGAGAATACAAATTAATAGTAAATATATGTACATCAGTGATAATTTACTATTACGTATATATTAGTCAAGCCATAGAATGCCAATAATAAAATATTGATTAAATAGTTTGTATGAAAACCACGTTACTGATTCTCTTCATACGAATCAGCAATTTCATAGTTAAAGACGCGTTTTATATTCATATAAAACTTGGCGATCGACCTCGAGTTCATTAGATTATGTTTTCCCTTCAATATTTAAACTCACGCTTATATATTGCTGAAGGGGCCAACAGACTTAACCCAGCCACGGTTAGCCCAGCTATGCTTTAGAGCTCAGGCAATTGATAGCTTAGCCTTCTGTCATCTATCTGACTCATTTCTATATTCCGTGCAGATACAGAACAAATATTGTTAATAAACTTAATAACACTGCCTGTACCGGTACCAGTATTCGAACTAGCCGCAGGAACCGTAAATACATTAATTTTTTGCCGCCTTCTACAATATTCGATATTTAATTTCGCTCGTATAATCTTGATCGAATGTTTTAATTCGCATTTTCTGTATATTAATGCGTGTTGACACCGTGTCTGTAAGTGGAAAACGAGTCGGCAATACGAGGCAGTTTATCACGTGCGAACCGGGTCGGCCGACGGAGCCCGCCGGTGACGTGCCCGGCGCCATAATGTGCTTCATCACGCGACTCTACACGGCATTCAAGAAATTTATTTGTAACTAAAACTTTGTTTACAGCATCTACTTAACGCCACCCCCGCACTTGCAACCTATAGTTTGGCTTGTATGCGAGCTATAATAAGAAAACACACAACCATATCTCAGTTTGTTCAGTCGTTTTATAGTGTTTTTGTGTACGTTATATATTATAGAAAAATAAGTTAAAGTAAATATATAATTAGATATTGACTACATGGGTTCCTAAGTGGTGTAAGTGGCGACCATACCATTGCGGCACATGCTGTTACTTCGATGCTCATGAAATACATCAGTATCTGTGATCCATAAATAACTGTTAGGGTCATCTTTCTCTCTCTCTCTTTCCTATTGCGCAGCGATCATATGTGAAAAAATATTTGTGCTATCAACGGTACAATATCCTAATAATAATTATATACACAATATTCCTTAAAGGTTATCGAACTAAGTTATTTGAATAAATAATACCAACATAATAATTGTCATATATGCGAGATGAATGAATTAAGTAATACAACTGTTATAATAGTGGTAGGTACTTACGCAATACGTCATGATCCAGTCAGAATAAATGCATTATGATTCTGAGTCGCATTTACATTAACCGTTAGAGCTTTAAATATTATAATATAATCTTCATTATATATATATATATCACACAGTTGATAGAAACATAGCAATATGGCGATTACAATTTATTGTACTTAATTATAGTCTGCTTTTTGCAGGTATAACCAGCTATCTGACCTAATATGGGATGAGAAGTGTGATAACTTGTATCAATTACATAAAAATACATCAGAGTGATTAAAGTAACATTTTTAAGTAGCCTTCTCCCTCTTCATGTAGTCAACATTAACAACAAATCCAATAAAAACATGATAGATATGCCACATCCTTCCTTGTAATAGAGTCGGATTTCTTGATCCTAGTAATGCTGAGTTATTGGCAGCCAACATTAGTCAAAATACGTAGATTATATCCGCAACAGAGTACTTAATAACGTACATAGTCGTATTGTGACGTGATTGAAATTTCATACGTCCGACGACTACGGGGTAGTTCAAAAGTTGTTTACTATTTTATGAGGTAGCAGTCCTCATTGTTGTCGCAGTAATGTCCGTACGTACCATAAAACTCTAAAGCCTTAACGATACAATAAATCACTAACTTAGTTCTAACCACGCCGTTACAACTTGAGATGAGCAATCAAATAAAAATTTCGATATACTTTAGCTGAGTTGCGGTTTACAACATTTGTCACAATAAATAGCGAATAGGCTAGGTATCACAGGCTTGTTTCAGTAGTTACAGGATTCGGCCTCTATTGATTCACATTTATTCCGAATCTGTAAGAAGGGAACTGAAGTACGGAACCAATAAATAATTTATTAACATCCGATCTCATATCTGCGCATATCGTACTAGTGGCAATCTAATTCGTTCCGGCAACATGAGCAATATCAGTACGTTTACGTTTTCAAAACTTTTTGTGCGTGGTATATTCGAGCAAATAGTTTTATGTCGACCATTTTGACTTTTATTTTATTTTTCGTTTATTTTCCCTTGCGCGGCCGTAAAACGTACCTGGGCTCGCTCGCGGGGATAACGGAGCGGGCTCACGAAAAATTTGTTATTGAGACCTTTTCGCCCGAGCTCCATCGACAGACATTGCGAAGGCGAAAGTTATGAATGACACATGTTTTGAAATATTACCTGCAGTGAACTGCTCCCGAGAAGAAAATTTCATAGGATGAGAAGTTTATTTGTCGTGAAATATGTGGGAGTTTTACGAGAACGGGCGACTTTTACAATGCTACGGATCAAGCAATTTTCTTACTTTTCGGTCTATATTGCAGAGTAATAAGGCTGAAAGGTATATTCCGGAGAATAAAAGTATGAGGTGCGACAAATTGGATGAGAAAAGTTTGTTATTCAGTCCTTGAGCGCCTATTTGCTTCGTTACCAACAAGGACTTTTTGAATCAAAGCAAGGAGAAAATATTTTCCTAGCGTTCATTATAAAAGTGCATTATTAACTGAAAAGACTAACGCATAGTATGCTAAAATCATTTAAACATTTAAGAAATTATGATTAATTAACCATTAGGCATTTACTGTGAAGTTTGAGGGCCATTTGAGTTAGCTGTTGGTTGCGACTTTATTCGGATTGACTATTATTACTTTACTAAGAAATCGGAAACTGAGCAATGTGTGACATTTACACGATCGTATATTTTGATTCATCTAAAATCTTATTATTGTCATACTTAGAATGGCTGAATGGATCTATAGTCATCCTGACTCCAACATCTGCCTAGCACATGTGTCCTTTGTCTGGCGTTTCGCTCGATCTAACGCTATTCCATACCACCATATAAACGTCATTTGCATAAACGATGTAAGGGTATACGAATCAATATCCCTGTGTTAGAAACCTTGATTCTCATGTAATTAATAGTTTCTTGCAATTAGTTCAACGTTCAGAAAGTGAATTTATTGACATGAGCTATTATTTACAGGCAAGTGCAACTGTCCGAGCAATTTATCAATGTGTTCATGTAGGCGTACGCATATGTAGGTATTGCTATGTATAAAGCAACTGTGTCATAGCTCGACTGGCGATTCGTTGTCGGGTGAAATTAGCGCCAACTCGCCCCGTCCCGAGCCTCTGTTTTATTCAGGCCCTTGGGAGCCCCGACACAATGAAAATTGTTGTATGGTATGCTGACGTTTTATTTTTTTTCGCCAATTATGGAAATTCGCGAGCATCGCGCGGCACCTGGCGTGGTCATGCTCCACTAGCTATTCTCCCGAGACCGCGTCACCACCGACACTAGTTTGTTCCTGCTCCACTAGCTCGAGAAAGTTCTAATTTCACTTTTACTACAAATTCGTCACATAACTCATACTTACTGTACATTTGCGGTTGAAAATGAACTGTATTATTTTGATCATTCGTCTAGACAGTTTGTAGAGTTCTCAGCTGAGGCGGAGGACGGACGTTTATGAAGATAAGGGTCGCCTCTCGGCTTATGAAAATATCTTTAATTATTCTTTAATTGAACATACCGTACTAAATATTATTACATACTGTGCGTGTGACTCCGTTTTAATTAATATACAACAATATATAATTAATCGAATTACATAAAAACTTATTTTAAAACGAGCCATATCGCAAAAACCTGCTCGTAATTAAAATCACGTGGCGACAACATACCTTTTAAGTACTAAAATTGCAATAGCAGTTTTATTAGGCCACTGATTTTATCCGCACGAACATTGTAATAAGTAATTTCGCCAGGTCGGTCGATATTGTGCAAGCAATGCAATCGTGCTGTATCGAAAGTGGTTATCGAGTGGGCGATCGGTATTTTCCCGTCGCCATCGTGGCCTGAGTCATCGCCGTTCGGCGCACGATTCGCGGAACTCACTCAACCCTTCGCAGAGGGTGCGTTCGCTAATGACTACCGGACAACGACCGCCCTCCGAAATGCAACCTGGACTCCGTGCGAATGTACACCCTCGAAACCACAACAGTAAACTCCAATTCGGCACTCTGATATTGTTCTGCAATTCAGTGCATGTTTATATGCAGCTTTTCAATCGGCAACATTTTTTTGATAAATATGCATGAAGTGGCGAAACCAGCGGCGTAGGTAACATAAAACGCCATCGTGAAAATTTTATGACATTTCCTGGTAGTTAGTAATGACTCATATCCGTCGAAGGGTTAATTTTAACGCAATATCGCAACGTAAAATCGTCAATTTCCTATCAAAGGGGTTGTTAGGGTAAAGTACTCTACCTATTATTTCTTTGACGCAAAATAAGTGGGGTAAAGACCGTCGATCGACCGCAAATTCGATGAAAAACGTAATGCACTTTGCGTTATCGTTGTGCAAATATCTACTACTGATCATGCACTTCCTGCCTTCAACGCTGTAACGAAGTTTATAGAAAAACTCCAATAACCTTTGGTATTGCCTGCCTTGCGTGTCTTAGTAGAGCCTTATGAAATAATCATACATAATTTTAACTTGCAACTATCTTTAACATATACTTGAACACAATAATAGGGTTAATTGTAGGCTAAGTATGATGTAAAACATAAATAACTATAATGACTGTTAACCGCTGAGCTCAATTACAAGTAAAAAGTAAATATTTGGCTGACTCATTGTATCCTTTCATGAAGTTTGTTAAATTAAGCAGTGTTTGTGTACGTGTTTGTGTATCTTGATTGCTCCAGTTCCGATTGTGGGTTGCTTTGTGCTTAAGTTGATGGCGCCAGTCTATACGTCACTTTATTCGAGCACAGAGCCCGCTTACTCTCGAGAATCTGAGGGTTGGCTTATCTAGATTTACTGGAGACTGTACCTATGTACACAAATAATGAGATTTTCTAGCCACCGTAACACTAGACTGTTCAAAGAGCTATAATAGTCATCTACATTCATAAAGAATCCTAACTTACTCATCATATCTGCATACGAGATTCCAGCTATTTCAAGTTCATGGAATGTTGGGTTTTGCTCTTGAATATTAATTTAGGTAAAGTTCACTTGTATGGTATTGTGTCTATAATACCTATTAGCATTCATCGAAACTATTTCGGCTATAGATGCACATGAGTAAATAAACGAAACAGAGACTAAGCTTCTTAAGAACGTTTTTGTAGGGTTGTCACAA
Source organism: Catocala sponsa (assembly GCA_963564715.1). NCBI lineage: Eukaryota > Metazoa > Arthropoda > Insecta > Lepidoptera > Erebidae > Catocala > Catocala sponsa. The sequence goes on from OY751331.1 coordinate 17,938,730, forward strand.
TAGGTGAAGACAAATTTAACAAAACATTTGTTAAATAGTTTTATTATTCAGTATGATAGAATACTTTACAAATGACTTACTCTAATATTCTTTTTATAATTTTTATTTTTATAATTTTTGTTTTTATATAAGTTATTGTTTCTTTTAATGGTGTGGTAAGTAAATTCTGAATCTAACATAACGTTTTTCAAGAGTTCCCTCGTAAAGAGACAATGCTGGCAACAGCAGCAGTTCATGATAAAAATCGTGTTAAACTATCAAAATTAAACTAACATACAAAATTTCGTGACCGTGTTACTACCCGTTGAAGAGTTCCCTAGCGAGGAGACAATCCTGGCTGCAGCATCAGAATATATCTATCATATTATTGCATTGTCACTGAAGTTACGGTATACCAAATTTCAGCTCAATCAGACATCGGGAAGTGGTTCAAATCTTACTTGCTATATTTGAACTTAACAAACATACCTACTACATACCAACCCACCCACATACCTACAAATGTTTAGTAAAATCTTGTAATAACGATAAAAAGGTAAAAACACTCCATGTAGTACCCTCTTCTTATTAAAAAAAGGATGATACAATAAAATATATATAATACTATACTTACTATATAATACTTACATATTATATATAATACTTACTTGAAAAAGTAATAATCCAATATTTAGTTACCTATTGTACCTACTCCTTGGGATAGTTAAAGTATGATATATTTTTATTTTTTCTAGTATTATTCATACACACAATACAATAAACGAGGATTCCGGCGACTGGGACCGCAATTAACTCGGATCGCGGTCCCAGTTGCCGGATCCATTTAATTTTAATATTTTTCTTCCGGCAACTGGGACCGAGGATTCCGGCGACTGGGACCGCAATTAACTCGGACCGCGGTCCCAGTTGCCGGATCCATTTAATTTTAATATTTTTCTGCCGGCAACTGGGACCACCCAACCATTATAGATAATAATAAAATACCACGTTTTTATATTAAAATATTCAAACTTGCAACTAACAAAACAAACAACGTGCTTCGCACTGACCCTGAGATTATCCACTGGCTGTGCCAGCCTAAACCGGTTTTTCAATCTCGCCGCGTACGCGACAAGCGGCCAGTGGTCACGCACACATGCCCCGCGTGCTTGTAGTAGTGCAACCGATTCGCGCGGTTGTATGAAGCTTATATGTTCCGTTTATCTACTCATGTGGTAGATGTATGTAATTATAGTTTATCGAAATCTATATAAGTAGACGTGATTTATTTCTGGATAAACTTTTATGTATTTAGGAATAAAACTATATGATCTATAATACAAAATATACTTTTATTAAATATATGTAGATATTATAAAATAAAAAAATATACTTTAATTAGAAGTTTTGCTAGAATAAACATTGCGTAAATTATTCCCTAAAGCACTTCATATAATATTATTAAATATATAACGATACAATTCGGTAGCCTCCAGAGCTGACTAAACTGTCATGATAGTTGCCAAAATATAATATTTGTGATACACGAATAATAATACTAGAGATCTGCAACATGAGGTGAAACTACACATCGACCCTAACACACTTGGCAGAAGGCTAATATAATAATTATTTATATATCTCAAATTGCAATATTCTATATTAATAGCAAGGTTTTAATTTAAATGTGTCCGACACGCAATAAATTTGAGTGATTTACGTAGTAACGAGCATTTGAATGATTAAAACCAATGCATTAAATTTGAAAGTGTTCATTGCCCCTCCCGGCCGTCCGGCGCCCCTGCAGCGACACATTCGATAAGTGCAGATAACAATCGCCATTTTACATTCACTTCGCCAGACACCTTGACCCACGCAAGGTGATTCAGTGATATTATAATACTGTATCCGCCAATGACCACTTTGAAAGTAGGTACCTACACATTATTCAGACAAGCGCTCGGTTTGCTCTTGGTTAAAGTCTTGAATTTTTACGATCATACATTTTCCTCGCGTTTTACTATCATTATATTCAAATGAATTAATATTTAAAGCATGTTAGGCTATCACGGTCGGACAGTGGGATAGGTCCAGGTTGGAAAGTAGACAAGACTTATAAGCGTATTGTAACGTTGACCATTAAATATTTACATTACATCTAACAGTTAGAGAAAGCTATTCTTAAAATCTACCTTGGTCCATTATTTTAATAGACACCTTCTATTGTGAAACCATGAATGGAATAAACAACTTTAACGCGAAACGAAAGCTTATGGGTATCAAAGAAATGGTCATCAAGCAGTAAAAAGCTAATAACAGTTTTGTTTGCGCGGTCCATGGAAAACAATGATGCATATTTGTGTTTTTAGCTATTATAACGTTTCTCTCTCATTTCCTTTATGTCTGCCACAAAAGAACTGTTATTAATAATGTGAATTAATTAAAAGCTTTGCTGAGCTTTTGTGATTTTATTTTGTAATTTCGCTTTCAATGTGGTAAAAGATGGTTAAATGTGTCTATTTTTCTATTACCATACCGGATTAAAACTGGAAAAATGTCTCACCGACAGTATGAGCTCATTTCCTGCTACATAAAACACCGGCATCATAACAAATAGAGCAATGAGACTTGTGCGCGCTACATCGCATGCACAGAACTGGTTCCGTTGTGAAATAAAGCCATGAGCCTGCCACTTTTGGACTCCGCAATACTCTTGTACGCCATATACTTTATAGAAGTACACGAACACTAATGATAATGCACTAACATTTGTGAAAATGTTAACTGCCTCTATTCCCACACAGTTGTTTCCTTAGAACAAGTTTCGGTTTCGATTTAGTATGCTTTCATACAAATGTGTCCAAGTTTGTCTAGAGAACCATTGAATCACTGAAACTAGAACTGTATTATGCATTGACCTGAACAGTTGTCTTTGTTTGCAATTTCAGGTAATGTGCTTTTGGTTATAATAGAACCTTGTTCGTAACTTCTCTTTGTGTCTTTGTGTGCACGTCGCTGTGGCACTATATTAATATTCCTCTTAGCTTCACTTTTTGATCGAACTATATCCTAACAGTTGTATATTTATAAAATATATGACCAATATATTTTACTTTCTCTTGTATTGACACGAAATCTACTACAAAATGTATCGTAAAGATATATATCTAACATAATATCATTGTATTTATACATTTATGAAATACAAAAAATCGAGTCGATATAACTGTAGTTTTAAGTCAAATTTGAACGTTAAAATCGTGATTTTAATGCGGTGCATAAGCAGATGACCCGGCTAATGCACCGGCCCTTGGCGTGCGGCGCGGCGGGCCGGCGACCGACTTCGACAGAAGGGCTCTTTCGCAAACTGGTTTGTGTGCCCGCGCCGGTTTCGCCCCCGCCGCATGGCCACAGTCGCCCGCCAACTCTGCTCGTTTTATACACAGCTTGCTTGCAAAATCCGTGAAATAAAACTTATATAACGCACCACTTTATCAACTCTGATTATTATACCATCTTTTGCGATTGTGCAATCACATTAAATCATGCCAGCTTTATTAAAAGCTAGTTACAAAGCTAAGATTTACGACTTAATTCCTTATCCTGAAACGTTGTTCTCATGGTTGAAAAGAAAACTAGGTGTTTATTAAACCTTATTCAATGAGTATGCAAAGATGAAAAACAAAGAAATTGTATATTAATATTCTAGAACGGCACAAATATTTGCTGTAGTCTAAGTATTTACACAGGTTGGTATTTAATAGTCACGTGTACTAACTTTAGTATAATATCGATTGGTAACAAGTTGCACTGTACCGTATAATTATTTATAGTGGTTACGTAATCAACTCAGTGACAGTATTGCTTCATTTATGCACGTATACTGACAGTGCACACAGACATATTTCGCGTAGGAGTGTGACACGTAACAAGTGAGGCAATTTTGCAACCGTGTTAACTCTCCGCTTTTGATAGCATGTCAGTAAACTCAAAACACACAATAAGAACTCGTTCTACAGTTATTTTTGTATTGGACGTGAAACCTAACTGTCTCTCTTGTGTCCATTATCTTCAATACCATTTGTAATGTGTCCGTCACATACTGCATGACTATTTTTCAATTTTCGTCATGTTCTGCTGATTAGATAATATGACAGTTTAAAAGGATAAAAAGTAGTCAGATGGTCGCACATTGTAGTGTTTGTAAGAGTAAGTACAATGTGATTTGCACGGCTTATGCGCAGCTCTTGGCTTTCTGGCAAGAGAAAGTGCAATGTGCTCTACTTTCCTCTTCAGACTAATACACACTATGGTATAAAACAAGTATATCATACTATATAATACCGTAGACAACGTTTCGTTAGCCACAAGCCAAGCAGTTTTAACAGTATAGATGCGTTTAATAACAGCGATAATATTAATATCAAAGGAAAACTGTATGGACTTCCTCGTTTACGTTAATAAGTAGAATGGATTATTTTGGTTAAAGTTAAAGCAAGTAAAGTCCTATTATATATAGTGACAATAACGTGGCTAGAATATTCAAAACATTAAAGCAGTCTATTGAGCTTCATGTTATTGGCAGATAAGAATTAAATACCTAATATAGCCTTACTTTTACGCGAATGTTATATACATTGTAATTTATTTATTTAAGGCACACCAACTATATATTTACAAACAATGTGTTACATTTAATATCGTTAATCCTAAATATAGTGTAAATATATCACTTAAAGTTGTACACACCACTCACATTTTCGAAATTTTACATAAATGCAATTTATATCACATACATATCATCGTTAATGTCTAGTTCATTTTAAATACAGTTTTGATTGCAATACATTTGAGTAGTTCCATTTTATACATTTTCATTTGTACATATAAATACAAATATATTAAAGTTGATAATTATACATTGAATGAAATTAAATAATAAAAAAATATTAATTTAAATAAAATATTACATGTCAGATAATAAAATTAAAAATAAAATTGAATTACAAAGTAAGATTAAGTTCTGGTTGATAACACATTGATTAAATAGATTTGTCATAATATACATAATAAATAACTGTAATAAACTATATACGGATTTTATCGCAATTCATTCGAATAACACAAAATATTATTTATTTACATTTGAAGATGAGAATTAAATTGGTTGGACAGTAAAGTTAGTGGCTAGTCATATAAACTAGAGATTTTAATGATTACACAGTCTACCGATACTTTTAAGTATGGACATTACCAATTTAAATTTGGCTGCAATAAAGCCCAACTACTGTATTTTGGCTTCGTTGCATTCAATTACGATCTCACCACGATACCAAAAATAAGTGCAAATAATGTGTTGCAACGTAATGACTGCATTGCACTAAAAGTTACTGATGTTTGGAAACTTGATATTTCAGCCCGTCTCACGTTACAAGGTGAAGTTGAATTCCTTGGTCATGGTCTAATAAATGCGATACAACAGACTTGTCAAGACAGTAATATCAGTAGTAAGATAAAATATACCTACACAAACAATATTTATGTTAACAATCATTTCAAGAAGCATGCATAGCAACGCGTTTCCTCTGGATAATATACTAATTTACATTAAGAGATTAGTACATCCGCAGCCATCCAAGTTCTATGACTACATATGTAAGCACATACCATAACTGTCTGGTATAGTACTAGGGTGGCGCCTAAAGTCTGCCGCGTGGGCGAGACGAGAACTGAATTTGTCGCTTTTATTGCTTTCATGCAATTCCTTTATATATTAAGTCATAAATTCATACGTTCTGTAATAACAATATCGCATTCCATATAACGGTATTTAGTAATACGACTTTATTGTTAGACAATACTACAATTCAGCTACAATAGTGCAGACTTTATGAAATATTATTTTCCTTGTACACATATGACGTAAGTACAATGAAAATAAATGAGTATTATTAATTATTATTTCATGTCAGAATTCTCATAAAGTATAAATAGTATTTAATTCCACGAATGTGGAGTTGGCAACGAATAACGAGCTTCTATCCTCGATATGCCGCGACTCAGAGACACTAATGTGGGTGCACTGAATAATTCTATATTTGGACATCATTCGCCGCGTTGAATCAGAAACGTTGTTTTAGATTGAAATTAGAACGTTGCAGATTCACTAAGCTTCGTTAGCGTATTTATAACTTAAGCGCATATCGGTGTAACAATTATATTTATATCAAACATTAAAGTATTATTCACTTCGCAGTATCGTTCAACTTCCATTTTAGTTTAGGTTTACCCTATGGATGTTCGTGTTGATTTTGTGATAATATGATTAGTTAGGATGATATTTGTTAAGTTATTTATCGTCATTAAATGAACAGCCTAGGTGCAGTTTGTAAATTTAATAACGGATCGTAAACATAATAAAGGTTAAGTTGGAACGTATTTTCATTAGATATAGTATTTACCTAAATATATTAATTAAGTAGTTCAATCTATTTCGTGAACAAAGACAGTGCGAAGCTATTTTAGGTACAAAATCGATCTGCATACTAAACAAAGGTTCAATCAAGGATATTAAAGTACAGATGATATTGATGATAAACAATTAATATCTACAAATAAATGAAGTACCTACATATTTGGCAAGCACCTCCTCTGTAGAAATAAAACATACCTATGTTGCAAATATCAGTCTTATTCCAACAGTATCCTTAAATTTCTGTTGGTCGTATAAGCTTACGAAGTTACGACTGTACTTAACCAGAAAAGTACCCAGCACATCAAGTTTTACAAACGTGTTATTGGACCCTGTATTTTATTTATGGTATCCTAAGCCTCCGCACGTTATGATAATATTGCTTAAGTAAAGCGATCGTGGCTCGTCCGATAGCACAGGTTAGCCGATGTCGCAGCCGGAGCATAGCCCGCCATCGCGCCGGCCGCCGGGGGTCGCGAGGTGTTTCGATTTTAATCTTCTTTGGTGCCTACCAGCCACGCTACTCCGCGCTCCAATGGAGCCATTTGCATGCGACTCGTGGGCGAGGTCCGTCTACCTACGGTTACACGGATCGTAAATTTCGTCCTTTTACTTCCAAGGAGGGATTTTTCCATAGGAGCAGATGTCCATTTTTCCGTAAAGGGCTAATTTATTGCATGTTGCGGCAAAACCCATAAAAGAGTAAGTAGTCTTTGAATTAAAAGACAATATTCAGAATGTGAGCGTTGACCTCATTTGTTTTAGGAAACGTTAAAATCAGATAAATTTATTTGCGTTCGACCTTTTGAATGAAACTGTATTTATTTTAGTACAACCAAACATTTGCGTTAGTATAGATAGCTCGTCACTTACCTTGTGAGATATATCTTTAGTTAAAGTAAAATGCCTTATTGTGATTGAGAGAATAATGAACGGGGTAACGATCCCGGGATCGATACGATCGAAAAGACCATTCTCGGCACCAGCTCGATTCACTTTCTAGTTAGCGAGCGCCATTGTTAGGTGCCTCTAATTTATCTAATGTAAAAGTCAGTTCGAAACACTTGCTTATATGTAATAAAGAGAAAGTTCGAGATACGTACTTAAACTTAACGACTGCATTCGATTGTTATAATTTTCCATATTAGTGCTCGTAATTTTTGCACTGATAAAATTAAGAACATCATAATGAAAACAATAAGTAAAAAGTGTTTTTATAAAACATGTTATAGCAGACTGGTTACAGCGACCGTAGCTGCAATGATTTTACTGAGTCATACTTTTGGCTATTACAGACGCGAAGGCCAAGTGACGCGCAATGCAATGTTCGTCAGCTCCAACATTTTCCACTGCAATAACTCTACTCCATTATACAAATCCGATTGTTCCGTTCTTGTTTACTCAAGTCTCTGAGATATTTTACTGGATTTACATTGTTTATCATTTGTTCTGATAAATCGGTGGCGCCCATACTATTGCAAATGTTTAAGACAAATACAAATTACTGAAGAACTTAAATAGGGAATCAGTCACTTGAACACGAACAAAAAATAACGTCCATAAAACGAAATCATGAAGCGAGACGAGCAGCAGACTCACCCGATTACTCACCGTGTAATTTTGTCGTCCCGTAGTAGGGGCTTAGCAACTTGAGAAATAAATCTATCAATAAATATTTACAGACACATTGTCAGGCGATACGCAACATTGCACACAATACGATGTTAAAATTTCGCAGACAGGATTCATTGGCATAACAATTGCTCATCTATCTCCATCGAAGCCATAACCCAAAATCAACTTCCAGAGGTTTATTTCTTGGTATTTAAATATTTGCTTATCCCTTGATAAACAAGCTAGGTATTCGCTCATATATTTTGCTGTGTATTTATCTAGATTCAGTTCGTGTCGATTTTTACTGATATATTATTTTAGTTTTAAAATTTTGTGTAATATTTTGTTACATAAATTATTATCAACAACTACGACGCAAGCATAAAACAATATACCCCTGTGAAACAACAATACCTATACGTATACGTTCATATCTAGTACCCCGAGAAACCAAAGGCAATGTTTATATTATTTAAATAAATCTGTGTTATTATTTTGTTCAGAATTACTTTAAAGGCGTATTTAAGATTATGCATAGACATCTACAATTATTCTACACCCATGTCATTAAAAATCTTTCAATTGCGCTTATAAATTAAATGTGCCGTGTATTTATCCTAATACTCTGGCAGTTTTCAAAAAGTTACGCATTATTAGTAGATATTTTTCCTCAATCGAGACAATGTGAAAATTGTTTATCTTAATAAATATAACGAATTTACTTTGAAGAATATCAAAAACAAAATAACTGAAAAACAAAAACTACCTACCTACCTTGTTAATTTTAACTCGTTAGAATTCTTTTATTTCTTACTAGTAGTAATTAAATTATCTTTGTTTGTTGTTTGCTTGGTACCGACTCCAACTTAGTTAGATTCGATTGGGCGCTTAGTAATGTCTAATAAGATAATGTTTATTTGTTGTCTTTTAAGTACCCGGGTCACTGTCAATGAACACCTTTTTAATTCGGTTATAAAACAGCAATGTTTCATCAACTGCATTCAGTTAACTGAGTCGTTGACATCCTTTCAAAAGGTAACATCGTAACTGACTCCCAAAGCATTGAACAATACAAATTATGTAATACCCCAAAAGTTGTGATTAGCACTTCGTATTTCATAACGTTGTTAACTTATTATTCAGGCATAAAGATTGGTTTCAGCTGGCTAAAAAACAACTTGGAAGTTAGTCAGTTATACGTATCAAATTGCGAGGCTGTCATTCAACTAGACATTTTTATGATTATTCAGTTTATAAATTGTGTATACTTTCCTAGCGCTTAAAAAATCAAATATGTAGGCCTTTTAAGAAGCAAACCCTTAAAGGCAACTCGAAGAAATCACCAACAATGTGAACACTCGTCGAACCTTTACTCGAGTAGGGCACGTATTGTACTTTGTGTAAGTATCCCTTACTTTTCCTTGTATTGAAAGAAGTTTATTGTATATGTTATCAATGATAATACCCAGTTCGTGCGATTTGTACGTTTACTGTGTTGTTGTACCTACATTACCGAATGTTTATTACTTTCTTGAAGGAATGATTTCTAACAATATTTTCTTGAAGGAATGATTTCTAACAATATTTTGTTAGAAATCATTCAAGAAGTAACAATAATAATATAATAATCGTGGTAATTATAATTTTATCATCTCATTCACCTAAGAAGCTTTAACTAATATTTTAGTGTAATTTCGTACAAAAGCGATTCTTCAGTCCAGCTTTTTACAAAATCCATAACATTAAACAGACGATTTTAGTATATAATATCAATTTGATTCTTTTTTCTAAATTCTCACTGATGATGTCATAAGTGCAATGCCCGTACCATGAAGATTGCAGATGTGCGCGCGCAATGACTATGCGCTTGGGCTCGATGAAGTTATCAAGCGCATCAAATGATAATGGTAACTGAACTTTATCGTTATTAGCATTTTGAATAGCGTGAATTTTGATGAATCACAGGATAACACGCATATCTCACGTTAATAACTATTCAGTCTCAAATTAATTCTTTGAAACCTAACAATTTTGTCTGTATAATCTCTTATATATCAAGTCGAATATATACACATGTATCTACACCAAAAGTACACGCGAAAGTGCAACATAAAACTACGAACTGAATTTGCGTAGAGTCTCATACTCTACGTAAATTGTTATGTAATCCTTTTATGCAAGGTATTTTGTAAATGTGTAAGAAATTCGTTTTTTTGTTTATTTTCACTGTGAGTCAAATTCCGCAGTTCAATCGGTAAATCGATGCGTTGGAAACGCAAACAGATTAGTTGGTGTGCAATTAGAGTGCGGAGCTTGCGGTGCGCGCTAAGTGCCGCCCTACGGATTACGCCTTCGTGTTCGCCGCGCTCTGTGTTTACTCACCGGCGAAGTGGACGTTTAGCGATCACCTCGCTAATACGCTTTGTCCAATTATTGATCGATGAATCATTGATTTGGTGCTAAAGCGCTAATACAGTGCCGATACTCTGGCGATTTTACTCGCTTGTTTGTTCAATTACCAATGTTATACGCTGATAAAAGTCGTAATTCTTAATCGAATTGTGTTCAATACAAAACAACTTACAAGCTTAATTGTGTACACAGACAAACAGGTGAATTATAAAAATACTATGTTGATAAATTGTTCCCCTCATAAGTTTGTCCTTGAAAGACAAGACAATCCTTAGGTGACGGGGCAATGTCCTTTAAGTTCAGTAAACAGCAAAAAAATCAACGGGTTGCACTCCGGGAGTGCCGGTAGAAGTGAAAACTTGAATATTGGTTAGGGAATAATTTTGCAAGAATTGCTTTAATTATCAGTATAAAAGTACTATAATTTATGTGGTAACATACAATATTCATTTATTGCGCTATCGTACAGAAACATGACAATTCTCCCTCCGTCTTACGAATTTTCGATTAGGTCACGTGTCCTGACGCGAGTTTAACATTTTTTACCCATTACAAAAAGTGCACAATGTCGCTAAAGAAGTTTTCACTTCAAAAATTTAACATTATATGGATACCACAATTTCTAGAAAGCTTTTGCGGAACAAGGTAAATCTCAATTTCATACGTCTTCAACGGAATGAACAGAAATCACGCCACTAGCTTTGCAATATTTTGATGTCACGCAACAAAACAAAATATTACGAATTAAATGTCTGTCTGCTCGTAGTAATGTCATTAAGTTTTATAAAAGCCATTGGCCGACATAGCATAGCATAGACGTCTAATTACTCACATACATGTCGTCATGAATGTTATATGGTAAAGTCAGTCACCTTGTTCACGGGGGCGAGCACGTGGGCACTTGCCAATGAACTTGACATCAGAGGCAACCGCTATGCATGCTAATCCTGTCATTGGCTGTGCATGTTGCTAATATTTCTTACTTTGTGTCACAATAATTGTAATATTTCGAAAGAACAATTTTGTAAGAACCTATAAGGCTCTATCTACTGTATAAGAAGTATGTACAAGAGCCATTGCGAAATTTTGACTTTGGATGACATTAGATAGTTGTTACAATAACAATAAATACCTCTGTAGTTCGCGGTGCCCTAGTGGCTACCAAAATAATAGACCATTAAAAAGTTTGTAAAGAAATAGATGTCTGAAGTTGTGTTTTTTATTGTTATGATCAAACCCCTCAATACAATCCAACTGTTCAAAATGTCTGTTGTCGCGGAGTCGCCTGATAAATGTAGTATTTTGAATGCCTTTCATTCATTTGCTAGGCCTTTTTATGAATTCTGTTAGACAGTAAAACAAACTGTAAGCTCTAATCGTGTGAAAAGTGTATCAAGCTATGCCCGTTAGGCCTATCAACATCCAAGGCTACGATAATAAGCCCAAAATTTACACCATATCCCTACGCATCAATTTTCACCCGCACGCACATTTTATGGCTGTTACGGACACGCACTCCATATCCTATAAATGTGAAATTATTAAAATTAACGCTCTTTATGAATGTTGACTTCTGGAGGAATATGAAAATTGGAAAAGTTTCAGACTTATGTGCCGCCACTCCATATTACGGCAGATTATAAAAATACATCTAAGATGAATTTGCCGCTCATGATAGATGTTAGCAATATTGGGGAACCATGGATTACCAAGTTTTAGTGTTTTACGTACTTTTATTGGCTTACGTAGGATTATGATCACTTTATCCTCCGTAGCATGAAGCAATTTAATTTGCTAACCAAATTTTATACTGCATGAGTTTTAAGTGACCTTGTTGCTTTTTTTACTTTGGATCCAACAGTTTTATGGAATCATGTCCGAATTAGACGGCAAGTTAATAGCTTAGCGTGGGTGCGGCTGTTCAACGATTCGGTTCCTCATCCATTCCGTCTTGTTTATCGATTAGTCAAGAATCCGCGCCCATGGGCCAACTTATGTCATTTGGCCGGGAGTCAAGGACGACGCCGCGCGGCTCGCCGGTGCCTCGCCGGCCTTATTTGGCGATTGGTGGGCGCCAGTTTTACGACTTTGCCTTTTTTCCTACGCCCTGTTTCCATGTTGACTACACTTTAGATAATACATGTGTGTATGTGTGCTGTAGCCACACATACGAATCATTGACCTCTGACTGTTTTTTCTTGTTCATATTGTCTCAAGGACGACAATTCAGTCTCTAGTCTTATCACGTCGTCATCTACAAGATTGCTTATTCTGTTAAGTAACGCTGAAATAACTTTATTTCACCGTACTTTCTAACTTTTATAAATAAATGAAAGAATTGATGTGTGTACTAAATTGAGCATCAGCTTGTGATTTTTTTTTATTCAGTGCACAAGTCCATTTATTATTGCGTAAGGAATGCGTTCAATCGGAAGTATTAACTCTTCGGGTCGGTGATGGGCTCTGTTGGCTGGAAAAATGGAACGTGACATTTTAAATTTGGCGCAAAGCTCGCGACATTAATCTGGCGCGTCGCCGCCCTCGCCTATGCCGTGCGTGGCCTAATCCGCCCGCTCCCCGAACGACCCGGCAAGATGGAAAAATCTCGAAAGACTCACATCAAATTACCAGCTTTAAAGCGTAGTGAATTCCCTTGGGCTCGAGACGACACACCTTGCCTTTCAGAAACGCCCCTAAATAACGTCGCGGTGTCCTTCGGGAAGTTTGGAAGGTTCGGGTGCGCACGTGCTTTTGTCATAGTCATACTTTCGTCGAGTTTTACGTACGACGTGCCGCGCACTTCGATTGAGTTTTGAAAGCGCGTTATATAACTTTACTAATAAAATTCTTGTTTTAAAGTTTTTCTGAAAATATAAAAGTTTGGTCCGCCCATCTATGCTAATACACCAGCTTACTCGCATATTAAGTACACACGTTATGTATATAAATTGCTCATTACATCTCAAAAGTAAAATACGTTGACACGTTCTAAAAAATAGTAATGGTTACAATTTTCTTTAAAACGACTTCTAGTATATAAATAAGCCTTACTTGTCGTTTAACACCTTAACTTAGCAGTAATTTAGCCTACGTGTTAATTATAGTTTATAATGTTTACATGTCATTGAAAAACAAAAATAAAACGTTTATTTTATATCTCACATCTAAACACAAATGTTCTGACGTTAAATACCATTAAAATAAGCTATTTTGCTAAACTGAAGGCAACTATGAATGTCAATAGACATAAGGTTTTTCCTTTTTTATTATTACTAGGATCTACTTGAGGGCTGAATCCGCGTAAATACCTCAGTAACATGTATTACCCCTTTGACCACCACGTCAATAACGAAAATCTGTGTTCTCCACGCCAAGCGACAAATTCCTTGTTTCATACCTACAAAAAAATAGTCACGGCAAAAGTATATATCGATAAAACATTTATACATTTTACTTGTGCATGGTTTACGAATAAAAAGCGCTTATAAGTACCATTGAATTGTATTAAATTTCACCCGTGTTTCACCATCTTTCCCAACTTGATAATCATAACCTAGAAGTAACAACGTTAGATAAGAGCAGACTTTTTGATATATTTTTTGATAAAAAAGTATTTTAAATAAAGTCACAGCACTGATCTCGTGACGACATCTACTGACGTGAAAAGCCGTCAGTGGCGTGCACTAGCACTGCGCTTAGTGCGCTTACAAACTTTGTCGCTTCTGAGTTAGAGATAGGACAAGCATAACGATATTATTGCATGGTATGTAACTTATAAAAAGAAGAAGAAAAAGAATAGTATAATGAAGTGTTAAATATACGAATAATTATTATTTCTAATTCTATAACTTGCTAATTGTAGTATATCAGCATTTTTTGCCTTTGAGGAAGGTTTCACTCAAACAGAACATCTATACAACGTGATTCTAATAACATTCTAGATCACTCATTTTTGATCGCATACCTTGAATATTGTTATGTAGAATGGTGAATGTATTATTAGTCTCGAAATAAATTATCTGTTTGAGTATCTGCTGATATTAAAGTAGGTTTCATTAAATAGTATGTTTGTGTACTAACTGACACATTGTTTTTCGTTTTAGATTTGTTAGACTCCATATACTTAATATAAGTATATTTATAGTTCAGGTGCAATATGTTTCCTAATATCAACCTACATAGTATTACATAAAATATGTATTGGACACATTATAATCTATGTAAACAATTATGGTATGATTAAAATGTGCACAGATATAGTTATACATTTCTCGCAATTTTGTAACATTAAAATATCTACCTCTTTTTGTGACACACAGTAGAACATTAGTGTCAACAGTTTGTTTAAGTAATAATATAATATAATATAATATGTAGATTGTAATCTTAAAGGGTTCCTATCGGTATTTCATATTCATATAATAACAACATAATCTAATTTAAGAAAATCTTTACAAAACTCTACTGTAGCTTAGAAACTATATTAAGCCAGGCGCATAATCGGCACATCTCGTCAGTTTCGTCCATACACGTGCAAAATACGTAGGCCCCAAAAAGAGATATAATAGAAAATTATGATAAACTTGATTTAAATAAAACCCTATTACAGACTTTACGACAACCTTTTCATTAAGATTGGCAGCAATCATCTAATACCAACACAATTATATAATATTTAAATGCATATTTCCTCATTATAGCTGTAAATGCTCACCGTAGCAAAGCCAATTCCTCTTGTTCAGTGTGTCGTGTAAAGTTTCTCTATTGTTGTCTGGCGACGCTAGCTCAGCGGTGATCCCCCTATCTCGAGCCATAGGTCACAAGAGATACATACAAACAAGCTCAAACTATATAATTCTGAGCTACAACAAGGGACATAAACTACACCTACATACAGTTGGTTTGCGTGTTGACTTAAATACCAAACTTTCAAATATTTTTGTTTATTACAAAGCATAAAGCAAAATAATGAAAACTAAACTCCAACACGTAAAATATTAAATTCAACCTGGAAAAGAATTCAGTTGTTAGAAACCGCTTGTGTGAGTGTCTAGGGCCTTTGTCTCCACCACCCGGCGTGCCGGCACGGAACTAGCTCAAGCTTTTGAATTCCGCCTCTACTCGCCATTTCAGACGTTCTGTAAAAAGACGCGTAACACGTTACCGCCGCAAGCGTAAAACTTGCACATTTGCGGCAGCCTCCACGCTCAAGAATCTGCTTTAACTTATCCTGCCTCACTGCCTCTTACTTGCCCTATCTCCGCATCTAATTTAGACTGTTACTTATTCAACATCTAATTTTGTTCCTTTCGCATCGCGTATAACTTTAAATTTAATTTACTCCTCAATCCTGTTAATGAAATTAAACTATAATTGTAAAAGGCAGCCACCGTTTCATTGCGTTAATTAGTTAATAAATGTGAATGTGATGCTTTTCCTCTTACGGTACAGTATGTTACTGTAGCGGTCGTAGAGTTCGCTTCGCTAGCTAACTATTACACTTAGCAATAAGATAGCAATCGCGTAGTGTGGAAAGGTAATGTACCTTGTAAAGATATTTGCACAAAATCCAATCTTGTACATGTCGCCGTTTCCGTAATGAATTCAACAATAATTAGAGCCAGTGCGAGAGAGCGCTCGCTGAGCTTACCGGCGGATGTCACAAATCCTAGCCAAGGGCCGGGGCGTGTAATGCAAATAACAGTGTTTACCTGGCCCCGCCCGCGTCGCGTCGAGCCGCACCGCGCCGCGCCGCCATCACTGTGCGATTCATAATAACAGCTTTTATTTCCGTAACTAGCTACGACGCTCTCATTTTGTCGGTTAACGCGTATTGTGTCATGGCGAAACGAATGCCACCCAGTAATGGAGTTTTTAAGCGCAGCTTTTTCGTTCCACGCTGCAAAAGGGAATTATGTAACTAGAATAGCGACGTGATTGCACAGCAAACACTACAGGGGCCCAGCACAAATTTATTGTTTTAACTCTCCACATGGAAATTTGCTAGATAAACGCTAGAATACCTGATAATATGATTTATACAGTCTGGCATATAATACTTCTTAAGAGTCCTTCTTAAGCCTTAAGTAAATACATAAAAATCACAGAATATTTAATAAATTAACCTTAAAGCATACCTAGCCGAATTGCCACCGCAAGCGGCGGCCACATACTTTTATAGTTCCTTCAATTTGTCGAATATTCGGTCTCGGACGATCTGTAGGTAACATACGATGTAAAATTATGATAGGTAGTCATCAATAGACAATATAAATAGCTTCACTCCACCGTATTACTTTAAAAATCAGAGACAAGTACCGGCTGGTGGCATGATCAGCTAGACTTTCCCGTATCGTCCGTTGACATACTACCTATGTATAATGTATATGGAATACTAAACTATGATAATACAGTAATAAAACATAAAATGTTAAAATCTAATATTTTTAATGCTATGTAATTGTAGGAAAATGCACCGGGTATTTTATTGTCAGACGAACTGGTAGTATCTATTTAATTCTACGTGTGTGATACTAACAATATTATAAACTAACAAAACAATACAAAGAATGGATTGACTACAAAAGAACCGATAAAAATGTTACGCACATCAGTACGACTAACTTAAAAATGCTTTTTGCAGCACTTATGGTGTTAGTATGTGTAGTCACGACGAGTGCGTCATGCTCGCTCCAAACTTGGATTTGAGAAGTCTGCAAGAACCGCGTAGAGTGGGCTATTTCGAGTTTAACAGTGGTATAATTTGCCGGGCATATTGGCAAACTTGTAATTGGTTTAGTTTTATATTCACGCGGCAATGTGCTCTAAGTTACTTAAAAGATATCACTTTAACCATTGGCTTTACCCGGTTCACGCTGAACTTCCCCGTTGTTAGATTATTATGATATAGTTGACTTGTTCATTTGTAACAGTGTTCACTGTGTTCAAAAATTAATACTGTGTTTCCTCTTTTCAGATTTTTGCCCGGAGTCATATATCATTGTAAAGAAGCTCTCTTAAAAGTAAGTTCTATATGTTAATATTAAAATAATACCGTAGTGACAAGTCTACCCGAGATACGTTGCTTGTAGTCTATCAACATTTTTTTGTTATGGGGGAATGCATTTACTTATACCTCTCCGCGGGGGCGGGCGGAGGGGTTATGTCAGACTCACCGGT
Organism: Catocala sponsa; assembly: GCA_963564715.1. Taxonomy (NCBI): domain Eukaryota; kingdom Metazoa; phylum Arthropoda; class Insecta; order Lepidoptera; family Erebidae; genus Catocala; species Catocala sponsa. Next base: position 17,956,386 of record OY751331.1, read on the forward strand.
GTAAAAGAGAGAGATGGTAATGATGATAATAATGGATCTCCCGGAATACCGACTAAACCTACCATGGTGTTCCTCGACAAAACCGCAATCGGCGGGGCCGCGCGAATCACTTTCACATGCGGTCGCGACCCCGCCGAGGTTTCTGCCCGTCGTAGGAAACGGCAGGCCACTACATGACAAGACTAGGCTTTGGTCACCACCAGATTTAAGCCCTACTGTCCCCCCTTCTATAGTCTATCAACAACTTGTGCTAACCTTTGTAATATTTTATCTAGCTGAAAATTTATTTCTTATTTTAATATCGTGCTGTTTCTCCGAGTCATATTTTTCATGATTACTGTCTTGGCAAAATACCAAGATCTTACTATCTTTCGTAACTTTTGCTCAGCAAAACTGCTCAAATATTCTCGATATTTCCCTGGATTTTTGTTAGTTTGTTTTAAAATGGTGTTAGTCATTCACTTTCATTCATTATAATATTTAATCTATGTGATGACGTCCCTAACTATTTTAAATTTAAATATCTGCATCTTAGCTAATATCTTGGCATTTATTTAAACGAAGAATTTGTTAAATGGTTACTAATCAATTCAAAATATAGCGCACATACATATGTCGCGAATGTCAAAGGAAATCCGTTAAATAAAATTGATTTGCCAAGGTGATCATTTTATAGTTCGATATTATTATTAGAATAAAGTTTCACAATGTTTTTGTCAAATGAGGAAACAGCAGTTAACCTTGTTCAGCGTTAAATGCTCGAACACAATCACACTGTTTTGCCTTGTTAGTTACCACGACGCGACGCCAGTTACGTGTAACTAAGTTCTAAAGTAACAAATATACAGAGGCGTATCGTTTCTACTCAGATATTCATGAAAGAAGACTTGTTAGTCGTTTTGTTTATTCCTACCTTCTGAATTAGTTATGTGGGCTGTTGTTTACCCAAGGTTGTCCAGTAGGGCCAGCTATAACAACAGTACAATTCCGGAGAAACATGACCAGTTTTGTCTGGGACTGCTAGCGCGATCCTCATTAATAAATGCCAGATTGCCTCTCAGGAAACATACGCTCCTATCTACAAGGAAATCGTCACGTGTTATAAATCTTTCAAGACTATAAAACAGTACTAGTAGTAAAATTTACATGTTCATTGTTATTTTTCATTAGCTTAAGTGTAAATTACCGTGCTCTCCAAGGCACGGTATAATAATTTAAAATACTTTGAATAACGGGCTTGTTACAGTAGTATTCGGGATTATGGATGTATGGGATTGATTAGAGAAAGTATTATATTGGATTGTTCCAACTGAAATCTATGTCCCGCCTGTGGCAGTTGGAATCCTGCACTCGGAATTAAATCCGGGGCGGCACAAGCACCAGCCAATGAGCGCAAGTTTATACTACGTGACGAACGCAATAGTAAATCTTATATAATAAAAATATACGTCTATACTAATATTATAAAGCTGAACAGTTTGTTTGTTTGGTTTAACGCGCTTATCTCAGGTATGGGATGTATTACTGGTTCGAATTGAAAATTCTTTAAATGTTGGATAGCCCATTTATCGAGGAAGGCTATATAACATCACACTACGACCAATAGGAGCAGAGCATATATGAAAAATGTTGCAAAAACGGACAAAATTCTCTTATGTAAAGCAGACGAAGTTGCGCGGGTCAGCTAGTATATATGTAATATGACGCAAAGTATTCAACTAAAATACTATATTCTTTTTGTAAAACACCATTTCTATTAGGCACTCATAAACAACATTTTATGAACTGTAATGACGGTGTAGAAGTGGTCAGTCGTGATAGCAATTTTCCAACTTTCTAACTTAACGACCTTCGACCAGAGTACACTGCATTGATTTGTCAATGCTGCTGTTAATCATTTACTTTGTTTCCCTGCCTTGTAGGCTCAATTGACAATGCCACGCTAATATCTTAGATGCCGCTATTATTACCTCGCAAGTTTGTACCTATCCATTTAATACCTTCGGTCGAACTTTGCACTCCCAAAGTTGTAAGAACAATTAGTCATAAATAATTGAACATGATCGATATTCCTTTGTAAGAAGACAAAGATTTCATACTCAAAACTTTGTCAATTTACGTTGAAACCGTAAAGCCCCTTAGTAGCTCATGTCCTTACTTGCTAGAAAAGTGGAGGTAACATCAAGAGAACTTTCCACTCGGGGTACAGTCGTACTTACCTTGTCTAGAAAGGGATCAAACTGTGGTGCATTCTCCGCAATGTATTATGCAGTCCCGGTGCAGGAGCGAGTGCCAGTGTAAGCGGCTCGGAATCACTCCCACTCCCCGTCGAAGAACACACAGATATTCCTTGAGAATTTTCTATTCCAAAAGTTTGCGAAAACCATTTCGTTTCAAATATCTTTTGTAAATTACTTGCGACGGATCTGATGATTGTAACTTATTGCAGTGTTTACAGTTCGCAATGCATTTGTTTGGCATCTTTGGAATATAGATTTGGCGATATTATGGCATATTTAGATAATCAAGTTCTTAGTAAACAGACACACAGTCTGTAATCCTCAACTAGTTAGTAGGAACTCAGTCTATGAACTACCACAGTCAACAATCGAAGGCGAATATTGCCATAATAATTGTATTTGCATGTTGACATGGATTGCGCATCCATCCGACATAAATCGTTAGTTGGCTTTAGAAATTCGATGAATAGTCCATTCCTAACTAAATAACAAATAAATATAAATAACTACAACCAAAACATTTTAAAAAACCACTAGCTTCTGTCCGCGACATCACTCGTATTAATACAACGGGTACGTATATCCTATGTTTAAACACTTTAAGGATTAATGCATAACCTTTCAAACATCTTTTAACGTTAATCGTCATTTATGATAGTAGTTGGGTTCTATGAACTAAGAGCTAACGAACATAATTCCTGTATAGGGCACCTGTCCCACTAACGACGATTAGCGAGGAGCGAATAAAACTAGTACCGAGAAGCGAATGTGTAGTTAAGATAAATTTATCGCAGGGCTATGAGCAAGTGTGCGTCAATTATTACTTGCACTAGCAATGGCTACCTACTCACTGGTATGCGCATTGTACCTAGCGAGTGCTCTGATCACTAACCCTATAATAATAATCAATCGCCAGTCATTCCACATTGGCGGGTCACAAGCAAATAAACTTGCAAATAATCTTTCTTTTCTGAAGTATTGAACCCTAGAACCTCTATTTGAAACTTCTATCTTCTCAATAATACCTAGTCAGCAGCCTTTCATTGCTCATGATCAGGTATAAGAACGATCTAAAACTAAAAAGAGACTATCAGCAATCTCATTTTAATCGGATCATTTATCAAAAGTCAAGAGAGCGCACAATGGCAACTTACTGCAGTTGGAACTGTAAGTGAAATGACTCGATTAGATTGTTCACTACTTTATAAAGTTAAAATCCACAACGGTTTAAAAGGCTCACTTGTTTAAAATAGGGTAAACAGCTCGAGGCCTACCTGAGCGGATAAACAGACGATATTTCCTTACAGTCTTGTTGTCGCAGCTATTTTATATTTATGTGAATGTTGTGCCGATGTACACAACAAATGTTCGCCGGCTGGGTAAGCTAATCGCATCTCATTTCCTACGTGTCGCTCGTTGTAGTGGGAAGCACAAATGAGATTGTGGCCTGACGTGTCGTTCCGGAGACCCAGTCGCATTCGACATCGCACCCGAAACCGCATAGCCACGCTATACGCCCTGTTTACAAAACATGCCTCTATAATTACATATATACTTGTGGAAATTTATAGCATGTTATTTACAATAAAGCCTCTAACCAGCAATATCACCCACAATTAGTTCAGTTTTAGTGTATATGGATCAATTAAACTGAACAATATTTCTGTAACATAGAGTAAGGCCAGGTACACTCGTGTTCTTAGTTTGCTAGATTTATAGTAAGCGAAAGTCAATTTAGTTAAATCGCAATGAACGGCTTTTCGAACGAATAGAGGTCCTTTATCGCGTTTCACGCAACTTTCCTCGGCCGGCTCTCTACTTACACGATTAATTTGAGTCGATAAATCCGCATTAAAAGCGGAACGAGGGGCAGCCAACCGCGCCGTTCTGTGTAAGTAGCCCTCATTCGGACCTTTTTGTTCTCGTTACAGTCACTCATTCATAGTGAACTCTTTAATCTATTATAACTCGAGCATCGTGAGTGTAACATAGCGTGACATGTCATAAGTGAAACGTTTTCGTTGGTGGCTATCGATCGGAAATTGGTAAGGTCTAAATGTCGGTTTCATACGGTCTGGCGGGCGGGCACGTCACTGGCCGCCGAGACAGACAGGCAGCGTGCGCGGCGCCTGCGAGCCCATTAGACGTCTGCCCGATGTAGAACGCTCGATAAACTTGTAAAAACGCCTTCTACCCATTTAATTTTATACCCTCGCTTAAGCTTTGCTATTGGCAGATTTCTTCCTTCTTTTTTATAGGTCCGTCATTAACTGTATCGCGCGTCTATTATTTCTCGCTTGTTTAATCTGCTCGTTAATCCAGCAGTGTCGTTTCAGATACAGGCATTCGCAATGAATTAATAATGATTTGCCATTCCGTATTTCTACGACAGTTTCATAGTTGTGCAATATACCTTTGATACATTGGGCTTTTTATTTAACCATGGATGTGACTGGATAAAAAATAAAAGAGTTTCATATCTATAAAGTTTAAAGTTCACATTTAGAAGCGAGCGCCAGTGCCACACCTCAAACGGAGAAGTGATATTGGTACAAAATATTTATGACTTTATGTGATAAAGTTTATGTTGCGGTAAGAGTTTTATTTCTCTCGTGAAACGTCTATAACTTTTTTCGAATAACGCAATATAAAATAAGGGAATATTGGCCAATAAAATAAAATATTTTCTTCATATGCGTTACTCTTAACTTATTTGCAGTAATAAATGTACACGTAGCGTTTAAGCGCTACCAATAATTACGGTTATCGCGGTTTTCGAACACGCTGTAAATTCATAGTGTACTTCACGAAAATATGTATATTCAATATTAACCAAGCTATGGTATCTCTTGACCGCTGCCGCAGCCCAGTACAAAATATATGAGCTCCTTAAATGTAGTGATGTCATGCAATATGAGGTGTTGTTATATACGTGAAAGTTCCAAAGTGCTATCGTATTTATATCATCAAGTGCGGCAGTAAAGGCGCGCTCAAACAACATTGATGGCAAGATACTGGTACAATTACTGTATTCAATACAAACTTTCCTTGTGAAATGGATTCTCGAAGGCGACATATTCAACGATTAAACGCTTCTAAACTCCTAATTAGAATGTAAAGAGAACTTCAATAATACTTTGCCGGTTGTCGGGGCACGTACGCGAACTTTTATTCAGCGAATTTGGTTACGTAATTCGTTGGAAATATTCAAGTTTTCCCTTCGGCGAGACGTTATCGCGGGTGCCCTCTCAACGCGGGTGTGGGCGGGCGGGCGGCTCCCCGCGGGGACTTAATTTGTTGCTCTCCTGGCGCCTCGCATCTCACTTTCAAACGGCGTAACGCGACCTTACCACTTCCCCTTCTCCGACACCGTGTAGACATCATGTTCGCCTTCGCCCCGGTTTGGCTAGATCGAACACCACTGTATCTGACTCCGCCGTGCGATATATCTTATTTATTATTCCGATATTCGAACGAAAGGATAACGTTTACCTCTGAGTTTAAAATATTTATTAAATAATATTCTGTTTATGATACTGTACTGTTTTCACCTAACAAAACAGCAGTTTGTGTATATATTTTAAAGAAGTCTAGCATATTCTTTGATAACATAACATAATATAATATATTATCGTATGTTATCAAAGAATATGCTAGACATTCGGTATTCCGAATAGTTGAATACAAGATATCAAATTAAATCTATTTTTCTATATGCCTTCAGCATACAGAAACACAAAGTATTTTCTGAATACATTATTTAGATTGAGTCTAGTTTATATGCATTAGCTCAGTATCATCCATGTCCAGTAATAAACTAGTAAGACTAATTGTAATTTCACAGAAAAATACTAACAAAACCTGATCGTATATCAGAACACATGTAGTTCTTGGCAAAATTCCATTACGTACTTGAAATATACACTCAAGACACGCGTTCGTTTTATTCCAAATTCGATATACCATAGATTTGCGTGGCACCAGCAGCGCGACAATCTAATCACAATACCATAAAGGAGTGCACCGTAAAATATTTATGGGCGCGGGAGCAGGCACGCTCCGGTACCCGTCTCCACCACGGGCCATCTACCTCCATCAACCTCAATGATAGTTCTCTATACAATACAACAGTATTTTCGTTCGTTGTTCCATGTAAATTAATGTTTAGTACGATAAAAATCGATATTGTGTTCCGTCTCTGCACGAATGGTGCTATCTACTTTTATCTCACATAATTACGTAGCTAGAACGTAATTAGCTTATTGCACACCGGGAGGCATTATCAAAGCCTCACAGGGCACTTAAAACAGTATGTTAGATATTTGAATAACATTTTAAGTTTGATATAAAGAAATTGAGCGTGTAGAGACGTCAATTAAGCAAGTCCTGGGACCGCGGCGGACGCAATGCTCGTTACACACTCGCTCAAATTGGCGCCGACCACTGAACTGTAACGATAATGACGCCGCGTGAGTTGTGCCCCATTCGTCCACTAACGTAAGCTAACTCCTCTCATGGGAAGCCCTAAAAGCCACTTCATACCAAGTAGGTACTCCCACATTTGGCAGTCTCGCAAAACTTTGTGGTTTTTGCGGTACATAAACAACTAGCACACGTGTGCGTCCGACCGCGTATCGATTGATTTGACTTAAAATGCACAGTTTTGAGCCGCGATGTCGATCGGTTTTCGCCAAATTTTCCGCTGCGGGCGCTTGGCAACCGCATTTTGTGGTGCGCCATTGTCACCCATACAAATTGAGAGGCCTATGTGGTCCCCGGCAAAAAAATATGGCGGTATGAAGTTCGCCGGGTCAGCTAGTTTACAATATAGCACATTTATTCACGTTCACCATAACTCCAATCGCAGAACGTGTATTGGCAACACTCATAATCATAGCGAGCGCGATCGACCACTGAAAGCTTTTTGAAAGCCCGTAGTGACGCGCGATGAAAGGTTCATGCGGTGATTTCAAGCGAGTCACTGTGGCTCGACAAGCAAAAGTGACACCTATAATGTTTGCTTTCTAATAATACAACGTAAACATTCTGTTTGAGTTCGCGCCGCTACTGAAACACGCAATTTTAATCTTCGTTCAAAAGAAATTCATCTGCCATAGCACTATGTAAAAAAATCTACGGGTGTCTATTGTGTCCAGTAATTACCGTTATGCTAGCCACCTTTAGTAATACTAAATGCGTAATTTTAGGATCGACTTTGATTAAGTAAACGTTAGGAAAAAAGTATACTCCATTTGTTAAAAATTATCAATGACGATGTTGAAAGTGATAACTTAAGGATGTGGTAGACCGAGCTGAGCGGTTTGAACCCGAGGAACGAGGTCTATTATTGTAAGGCACTTTAAAATATTAAAATCTCTTTAGCGAAGCTAAACATCAAGTAAAGTTACTAGGCTGAGGCATATTTAAGGCGGGTGTCACTCATAATAACAACAATCATTGTACAAGTTTTAAAAAACAGAGCTTGTTTTGGTTGTTGTATTTGGTATAAAATATTGAATTAATAAAAAATCAGTAGCAACAGAATGTTTTAATATTCTTTCACTATCCGTTACGTGATAAATTGCTAAATAATGCGCCCTCTGTCGTTGCTCTAACCCCACCCCTAATGTCTTCTTAATGCTGCATGGAGTTGTCACATTGCACATTTTGAACTGGCGTTTCTCCTTTTCGTTTTGGAACAAGTATTCACTTCTCGTTAAGTTTCTGCCACCTTTTCTTAGTATTGAATTATTTTTTGGAAGACGGTATCGTATAAAAAAATGTAGTATAGTCGACTTGAATCCATTAACATGAAAATGTATATGTACAAACCAAATTGATGTTAAATTTGTCAAATTTATCTCATAATTACTAAATGGAATAAGTAACACATTTTTCCATATTTTCAACGTTTTCACATGATGTATTTTAAATTGATGTGTATTTTAAAGCAATTGGCGTTTGATTAATAAATAATTATTTGATTTGAAAACGAAAATTGAGGTTAGTTGTCAGATGAAAAATATCTATAATTTAATTAGCTTAAAAATTAGTAAAGTTTAATAGTATTATAGTAGTGTAACAGTTTTTCAAAATTTTGTAATAAAGTGTCAAATAAACAACGCGATAAAATCCGTATATAGTAGTTTAATTTCAATGAATAACATTCGCGTAAACAGAAGACAATATTATCTATAACTTATGATGCATAAGGCTGTACGACAAAAAAATTGTTTATGTCGTAAAATCTTAGTAATTGATTAATTAATCGAAATTTGTTCAACAAAAAGAAAGTTAAAATTAATTTGCAATAAAATACGGCATTAAATATAATGACCACCAAAAATAGTAATTGCACACCAAAATATGCTTACTAAAATATATCATAACGAGCACCCATACGCCTCAAATCGCTGCATTCCGTCTCGGAAGGGTTAGGTTATGTTAGGTTCCTTCTTAAACCCACCCAAAAATAGGACCACCGCCAAGCGCGACTCCGTCGACTTATTTTGTTTTCTTTGCTGTGCAATTAATATTTATGGTATTAAAATGCGGTTTTAATTTTGGTGATCATTTACTATTTTTGATGATCATTTATTATTTTTGACTGTTATATTTTACTATATCTGGTGATAAGTTAAACATAAGCCATAAAATACACGGTATTTAGAGGAATTTAAAATTTAAATTAATCTGCCAATAATAATTACTAATTATTCTTTAGGTTATTTTTTTAACAATGTAAAATTATGTAAGTACCTTGCAAATGTTTTTTTACTGTATATCTATACTAATATTATAAAGCTGAAGATTTTGTTTGATTATTTAAACGCGCTTATCTCAGGAACTACTGGTCCGAATTGAAAAATTATTTTAGTGTTGGATAGCTCATTTATCGAGGAAGAACATCACGCTACGACCCACGGGAGTGGCGCAGTAATCATACACGCGGGTGAAACCGCGGGCACATCTAGTCTACTATATTATGTTTGGTCAACTGCGGACATCGAATGATGGCCACAATATAGCGCGGTAAGATATAATTGTAGCAGTGTTTATGTCATTTCTAAGTCTTTCGCTGCATCAAATCGAATGATTCGATTAGGTAATTAATTGATTGACAATTGACGCTACAACTGGACATCACTAAAATGTCTATGGTCATGCCAATGAACCGTTTGTATACCTTTTGATTTTATTGTATTGAAATTTACTATAAATCATCAGTAAATATATTCGACCTGGAGTATATTTTAATGACAGTGTCGTGGTAGAGTCGCTCACGAGAACTCTATAAGTGCACCGAGTTTGTTAAGTATGAAAAGCTCCATTTGAACGCAAGTTTTTTAGCTCTCGTTTTGCGTCTGTCGGCTCGCCGCGCGCTCCTTTTGTTCCACGAACGTGATCTGGCCGAGATGAAGCCCACGGACGTTATTGCTCCATTCCTCTCTTCAATCGAGTTTGCTTCTGCTCATCAAACTTTTGCTGCTTTTCGTATAATCGTAGATAAAATAATTTTCTTCGATCGTTTACATGCGAACATCTTTCAATTAATGTTAAAATTTCCCTATCCATTTGTTTTCAGGACGTATAAGACGTAAACGCATAATATTTTCGTAGCATTCGCCTCGTCGCATATCTCATGGTTCCCAGAAGACTTCGTTTCCAATATAACGTCGCGAGATGACAAACGGCTTGCAGTCATATATGACGTAAATATTACTGAAACAGGATTTTATTCCTTGAAATAGCAATATATATTGCTGCACTAACTATACTAAGCTGTTGTACCTGTGTTTACCGTTACAGTTCTTTCTTAACTTACTCCGTGAACACATATTTGCTTCATATGGAAGAAACATATGAAATATTTTTGAGCCGCAGATTTGATTTTTCTGCGTGCCTGACTTCTAGCCTCCCTACCATCTCATAAAATATTTCTGTGAAAACTTTTAAAGCTATTATAACTCTGTTCCATAGATATAAATCGTGGCGTTCGATACATTTCCAATATTAACTTATCCTACGTTTGTTTTCATTCTCGTCGTAATCGAGCACTTACATTCAACTCAAAATTTAAAGTATTATAAATCGTGAGTAAAAGTAAAGAAAAAGAAAATCTAATTCTGTGTGGTCGTTTAAATAACACATTGGCGCCCACTCAAAAGCCACCACTCGGATAAATTTAACTCAACTAATTAACAATATACACACATGTTAAGTGTGTAGCGGCTGGTGTATTCGCATGTTACAACAAGAGTGGCGCCGAATCTGTTGTAGGTGATACACGCTGGAGCAGTTAGTTATCTCAGTATCGCCTGACTACGCCCGTTGTGGCCGCCATGTTTATTTTTAGTCTCGCGTGTACATTCACTATTGCGATGAAATTTACAGCGATCACCGCGGTTCGCCGCTCGCCGGACTCCGATACCAACGCTTCAAATGACAAGCTACCGCTATTTCAAAAATGTCTGCTATTTTACGCGAGAATTCCCGCTCTTTCGATGAGCAATAATTCTTTTGTTCAACGGGTGAAAGGTCCATGAGATTACTTTTATTACATGGTATTAGACAGAAATTCTTCCTGTTAAGGCGTTGAAAGCCCGTATGGCGAATTTCCTTATTTTAGGGGACATCCAATTTTTGATTCGGTCGATCCATATTTTTATAAATAAATAAATATTTCCCCCCAATTTGCCCGAAGGGTCGGTGTTGAATTAAAATTTTCTGGGATAAAATGCGTGTCGCGGCGGCTAATACCCTTGTTCGTCAAAGTACCATTACTGGCACGGCGCGTGGTCCCCCTGTCAGGCTGAGATTTGGCGTAACTTAGTGACTGATTAGCAATTGGTGTGAACTGGCGGGCGCGACAGGTGGTCGAGGTGCGGGGACCTGACCCGCGGCCTTTCGCCTGATTGATGGCCACGTCCCGTTCACGCTCTGACTTGGCGTCTTACATTTGATTTACACTTCATCTTACCTTAAAATGACTAACACTATTTATTTTCACAAACTCAGGAATCACGGCTTTCCCGATTTAATATAAATATATAAATTAAAAAATGTACATTCGTTATCTTACATTCTTCTGATACAGAAAAAAATATTAAGAATATATTTTGGTAAAGTCGTTTAAACTGTAAGAAAAGCATTTTCCGTTAAGAATAATAGGCGTTCCACAATGTATTAATTCAAAATATGTTTAACGTGAACTTCGGGAAGTGAATTGAGTGTCACGCAAATGTCAAACGTCGATTGTTGTACCTCAGCGGTCCCACGCTCCGAGACCGCGGTCTAATAACCCGAGGTCAAGTCTTGGCTCATGCATATTCACAGGCGACGGTGAAGCCGGTGGCTCATCTGTAACGGTCCTGCGACCGGTTGTATGAGCTCATTGTTGCATGTGCCCACATGGTCGCTCGAGACGTCCTGCGCCGGCGCCGGCGCCACTTGCAACGCTTTCGTAGATTAGGCACCATTATTATATTTAGTAATCTTTTTGTGATCTACTGTCACAAATAGAGAAATTGAGAACCGGCCTTGAATATGTTTGTAGCATTCGGTAGTAAACTTCAAGGATATCTTGATCTCGGACGACGTTGAAGACTGTAACACTTACCTAATTACTATTCCTGTGTAGAACTTTATTCAATAAATTCTTGTCTAATAAGCATCGACAACATTTTATGACAAGTACGAGCCGTGCTCGACTGAATAGTATTTTATGCGAATTCATAATATTGTACTGCCTTTTATTACAGAGCGTTGGGTTATTAAGATTACAAAGGCAGGGTCAGTTGTAAACGGCGTCAGTAGATATTTATATTCTAATTAGGTGCCAGCTACAACCGCCCGTGAGGGTGCATGCGTAATTCGAAATACGTTTTTCTTTGCATGTAATATTATGACATTATTTCATTGAAACAGGCGGAAATGTGTAGGCGACGAAACCCTTGTTATGTTCCGAGCATTTTTTTGAGTGAGTTGCCCACCTGTTATTTTTATGTATGCAGGTGATGGATTACACACGATACTGTTACATTTTTTAACTGTGATAGATATATAAGTCCAATTTCTGTTACGTGTTTTTCCCATTTTTCACCAATCGTCGCTAGTAAAGTAAGATACATAGATAAATAATTACCAGATGTAAACACATAGATATTAAAAATCAAGCTCATTTCTATCATTGTATTACCAGTATTACTGAGATATAAAGTGTTGTTGTATTGGTGAATGGTGAATTTGGTAGTATCAAAAATCGTTTATTCAATGTTTTGCTTTTATAGTCGGAACGGCATTGTTAAAAATAATTTACTTTTTATTTAAAATGTCGTTTGAGTATAAAATTTAGATTAGTCACGTTTTTACTAGCTATTCTCGCCTATGTCCGCGTGTCGAATCTGTTCAATGCCGATTCTGAACCGGAACAAAAGGCGTTGCGTCAGATAAAGTAATATTCTAATGCGTCTAGGTCTTAGCTTAATATAACATTAATGGTTCGAGTCGTTGTTTTGCAAGGATCTGTAAACATTTATACACTGTATGTTGTTGTTTGATTACAACGATGAATGGAGCAATCAATCAACTTATTATAAACCTTCACATGCTCCTCGTCCAAGTAAATTTTTATATAAAAAGTGGCGAGTGCGTCACCGAAACTTGGCGAGCTCTCAAAATTCATCTCAGTGTAGAACAGTTAAACAAAGATGGTGCAGTAATGCATTTTACATTTTGAAGGATCATTAAATTGCGCATTACACGGGCCGGGCGCGTCGAGAGGCAATTAAAAAAGAACTGCTAAGACGAAGCTCGTAAAAATGAAGTCGTGTTCTCAACTGATTAAAAACTCTGCTCTAATCTTGTGGACGTTAAATTTTTAATCAAATTCGTTTATCACAAACGACCTTAGCACCTTCTTATCTTTGACCCAGAATGGGACCTAGGAGATAGTTGGCAGCTAAAAGCTAATAATACTAACTATTAACGTGTTCAGGTATGCGGAATAAAGTTTTGATGATTGCGGTTTTAGAGCACGTACGCGTAGAATCGAAGTTTGGTATATAATTTCAGTGTCGGCATTCGCTGCCAAGATCTATCAATTAAAACGCAAACTGTATCGGCTTTCAGGTGAATGTCAATTAATGTTAAAGTCTGAAGAGCGCCGTCCGTAGAGAGCATCTAGTGAACTGATGGATAAATGTCTGACGATAGCAACAAGTACTTTTAGCGATAACCTCGACTCTATAATAAAAAAATATATTGATATATTTGACCCTGGGATTGAAATTGATACTGTTTTGTGAGTTGTATCGAGCAAGTACTTCCCGGGATTACTCAGCGTTTTGGCATCTTTTGAAATCAGACCAGTATAAATAAATAGTCTTGTAGCACGTCCTTGTATGTGTACCTACTTACATACATACTAATGCACATATACATAAGTCTTCTTTTGGCCTCGCCATAGTCGGTTAATAAGACAGCCAGAAGGCCAAAGATAGAATAAAATATGGTTGTGTGAGATCATTATCTTTCTATTGTTCTCATGTTGTAGTACGTAAGCAGATGCTAGTGGTCTTGTTGAACTACTATATTAGGTCTGTACAATAATAATTACATGAACTGTTTGTTATACCTACATGAGTTGTATTTTTTATGTTGCTTCGATAATCTCTGCGCCAGGAAGCGTTATTAGATATAAGAAATCAGATTCCCGATAGTTATTGGTAAATCAGGCATATATATTAACATCTAGTACCTACGGTGTATTGTTAACGAAAACTGAATCCTTAAAACTAGATCGCCATTCGCATCTGTAAAATTTCAATTATTATGCATTGTTAATACCGTGAAATGAAGAGAAGTGTGTCAGGATCGTAGCAAATGGAAATCCGTAGTCTCTGCCTACCCCTCTGGGAAACAGGCGTGAATCTATGTATGTATGTATGTTAATACCGTGGCTTTAGTTTTTTTTACTTTTAGGGTCGACCGTGAGGTCCCAGGATCGCTTCTAGAGAGGAAGAGATCTATTTTCTACTAAGAAATTCTCAGTGATCAGATTGGCAATTTTTGTTAGTATAGATACCTACATATCTGCACATCACCATCATAGTGAAATATGGATGTAACTCAATTTTGCCTATCCTATTGAGGATATCCAGGTTTTTTGAGCAAATGACAAAGACACGGGAGTAACACAGTATCCAATTCATGGTCATAGTTGGCCATTATAAAACCCTTCTATTTTCGGACCGGCAAATCTTTTTGTAAACATTACTCATTATATAAATAATAAACATACATTATGCTAGATAATATAACACTCAAATGAAGAGTATTTATATAATATCAATCCTCCTCTTTCTTTTTCGTTTGGTTAGCGGCCAACCTGTTGTCAAGAGTTGTTCAAGCCGCCCGTAGGCCTCTGACATGGCTTAACGACTGCTGTCAATTTGGCAACCTGGACCTATTTTTTACGTGCCTTCCGAAGCACGGAGACGCTCAGATGAAATACCACTAAGCGGTCACCCATCTATAGACTGACCGTACCCAACATTGCTTAACCTCGCTAATCGTTTACCGATCAGTGAATGCAACTGGCTGTGAATATCAATCTAATGTCGTTTATTGATATCTTTTAAAAATGTATTAATTAGATATTAAATAACAAATCAATCTGTTCACCAAAAATTATTCCTGTGCCGCTAGGCATTTTACAAAAATCGTAACAGAGGCACAAATAAATATCCGAACTTAGTATAGCTATCCGTCGATTATACAAATTCGTATCATTGAATCGCATCAACTACATATAATAGAGATATTATGCTGTTACTCAAAATGTTCTACGAAAAAGAATGTTGATCAATTATTTGTCAGTAACTATTATTCGAATCATAATCGAATATCCGACATGTGTTTTCAGATTACAACTTAAAATAGTGATTGATTGTATTGAAGACCTTCTCGTGCTCATCGGTCGTCGGTGTTGATCTATTTTCCGATTTGGTACGACTTTTTACATTCGTGTTTATATATTTTACGTAATCAAATAAACAATCAAAATCAACGATTAATGCATTCGCATAATTTATCAATAAATATTTTGATTCATTCGAATGAATGTCGCTAATTTACATAACTTTATTATCAGTGCAGTCAACTTTTACTTTATTGGTTTCTAGAGAAAGTATAATATTGTTCTATAAACATAATATGTGATATATAACATTGTATATTGTATCAAGATCATTTACATAGAGACATATACGTACTGACACGTTGAGTGATTGATGGGGAGTGACTCTTACTGCTTGTTATCAAAGCGTTAATAAATCAATATGCCTCTCTATTATTTATAGACCTATTTACTCTTGTATTGCGATATATTACATTTGCTTGTACACAATAATATATATAATTGCAGTAGAGATTTTGCGTATATTCAGTACTAACAATAAATAATACATGTCTGAAAAAAAGTAGTAGAGATTATATTAATTGTCATTGTAGAGCGGTAGAAATAAATATCGATTGCGCCAAAAGATATTTTAACTTTCTCTACTAACTGTACCGGTTTATATGTTTGTTTAGTAGTATCTTTTTTCATTGCACATTATTATTAGGTAATAAGAAAACTGCCGTTTTTTATATTTTAAAACTTCATTTCTTGCGAATATTTCGCTAAGTTGTTTAGTGTGATTTACGAATCAAATAAATAACTACTGACTATTTTTAAATTTATTCATATTTTAAATTCTAATAAGGACTGCTTCAAATTGCATTTTAGTACCTACATGTCATATTATAACACTATGCGACAACATATATTTTTCGTATTTCCCTTGTTTAAAAAAGATTTAAGCATGTTAAAAACATCTTATCATATTATCGACACCATTATTTATATAATGAACGATAAAATTATTAATAACAAGTTTGTTTAGAGCTAGTAGGAAAATGTACTTAGTTATCCTCAATCATTTGTTGTTTAAACATTTCACATTGCGCTCGCACTGTTCTCTTCGAGGGAACATGAATCCCTGAAAATTCACCGAATACTTACCGGCGACTAACTGAAGACCATAGCTTCGAGTTGTTGATAAAACATAATTAATTAGTATAACTATCATGGAACGCTATCGTCATCGGTACTTTAACAAAGTTATAAATACGATATGCTATTATTGTTGCTTTGTCCATTTTACTCGTAGTGTCAACATGCCTTTTCCATTGATATCTGTAGTTCAGTTCAGTACGAAATCAAAATGAATTTTGCATATCCCGGCAAATTGCACTGTTCCTGTGGGATAGATGAAAGAACAGAGACGCTAAGCCGCGGTTAAAAGCTGGTAAATAATAAAACAAAGTATAAATAGTAAGTACTGATATTTCCTCAAACATTTATGCGTACTTAAATCGGTGTCATTTTAATCATGACTAATATATTTTATTTAATTACTGTTATGATATTCTTTAGTACATGTATGTTTCATGCTATTGTATGCACCTACTTCTTTTTATCTCTGCATCACTCTAAGGTTGACTGGTAGATAATGCCCGTGGCATTAAGGCCGCCATTTTACAATTTTGTGCATAAAGTAAAATACATAAATAAATATTTGTTTTAAAACTTAGTAATAGTCAAAGTATATATTAATTAAACTATATTTTAGATACTAATCTCCTCTTAAGACTTGAAAACCGATGCTCGGCCTGATCGAATTCTATGTTATAATAGTGCGAAGTTTTATTTTCTGTCCAAAAAACTTCTGTACGATACAAAATTTATGACATTCGCGCTATATGCAATGGATAGGCTTCTTAAAATAAAACAAATGGCGCCAAAGTCGTCAGCAATACTAGTAGCCATTAAAGGATAATTTTAGCCACTTCCTTACTTCATTATCACATGACCTCGAATACGATAGAACATAGACTCATTTATGAGATTCAATCAAATCAAAAGTAAGTGGTATCTAACAATTGTTTACAGTTCGTATAACAGTGCAAACCAATCTTAACATAATAGGTACATCAACGAGATTAATCAGAACTGCACCTATTTATAAAAAAGTAGGTGAAATTCATCTAAGATTTGTTTACAGTTCGTATAACAGTGTAAACAAATCTTAACCTAATAAAAGCGTATTAAAAATGATGATGGAAATATAATTTTTAAGTTTATCGCCTTTAGACATTGTGGCGTCTAAAACATTGCTGTTGTTAAATACACGGTCATCCACCATATTTGTTTTAAGCTTTTTAGAAATGAATCGTAAATTGCTTTGAGAACTTGGTCGTTATCGAGATATGAAGATAGATGCTACCTATCTCCAAAAGGGGTACAGAAAAGTGTTCAACATGTATAACCAACGTCCCTATTTTCACAGTCACGTTAGACCTAACGTAACTTTCATGTCGAGGGATCCCATGTAATACGGCGAGCTTATTCTACCGGACACATTTTCAAACGCCGCGCTGCAGCTAAGAATTTCTTAAAACAATAACAGTTTGCCTGATCTGGAAATTGAACCCAGGACTTTACGTCGTAGTCAAACATAAACACCAACTTGCAACCAGCCTCGGGACCGACTTGCAACTGACCTTTAGTTGATGAGCACGTCGCAAGTACTAAGTGACCCAGCTAGACTGGTTACTTTTCGATTACAGGTTTTTGCATAACAATCATATCGTGACGAACGATTAATAATATACATTCATACATAGCCTTACGACTATATTTCCAAAGGGTATGCAGGGATGCATTACACCTACATTTCGCGAACTATATTTTTAGGTCGTCCATTGCCGATTACCGGACTGCTACTAAAAAATTTCTTGACGGGAATCGAAATCAAGACCCTATGCAGAATGTTTGCATTCACTTTTACTACCTCACCAAGCAGTAGTGATATAGAAATACCTTTAAACTTATTACCGGTGTGTACATGTATATGTATAATCTAAATTACTCTAAACTTTAGTCATCGTGTGCGAAAACAACAACACGATCTGTACGAAACCAATTAATTACCACAGTTCCCACACAGGCTGACCTTATGTGTGGACTCAATATTTAAACACGAGATCATTGAAATTGTTTCATGTATTACGCACATAATATAGGCAGCATATAAACTAATCTAAACCCAATATATTAAACGCAGGTCGACGCAAGACCACGTTCGGTCAAAAAATTAAAGAATGGATAAGTTCTCTATAGTCACCATAGTTACAAATAAGCAGTATTTTACCATTTGTCTATGATATGAAAACGCTTCTAAATCTAATGTAAAAGTATATGAATAAACATAGGATTTGTATTACGTCATATGACTTTTTGTAGTATACAGCTAATGTCAACCAGAGTGATCTATAAATAAACATACATAATTATTATATTACGTCACACAAAACATAAGGAAATAAGCATCAAGTGAAATTATAATTGTTTACATTAAAATTGAATAATCATCATCGTCTGATTATTAACATATCTATTTGGAATAGACAGTGTCCTCGGTTTATAGGACTAGACCATTGTGACAACAACAACAAGCCGCTCGCATCTATACTCGCTACAAAAAGTATGCTATGTTGCAGCTCCCGGGGAAACTCTGAAAATTTCAGTAAGCTCTATTCAGTAGCTGAAACACAAGTTACAAACATTATTTTGCATTTGACTGTACATTTGGTTCAAATACGGCCCGGAATTAAATATGATCTATGAAAACAGAGATTATTTATTTAGATTTAAAATCTAAATAAATGTTCGAAGTTACATCTATTGTGTCACAGTTGCCAAGATTACAAATAAGGGCTGAGCCTTTATGAGAAGTGAGCTGGCAACAAACTTATGACTGTTCTGCTTACAGCGCCAAAGAGTTTTAATCACGATTAATACTATCCATATATGGGGAGATTTTCTGTGTCTTAACATTTTATGTTTGTAAAATCGAAGATTTGTTAAAATAGTATGATGTAAATGTAATGCAGACAGTATTCTTAAGCATTAGTTTGTAATAAAATATCTACTGTTGAAACGGAAGGCTTATTTACAGAAGAATATTTATATTTTTTAAAAACTAGAAAAGAATGAAGTCAATTTTGCGTAGGCGAATAGCTGAGATACCAACCATCAATACTGACATATGAATCGTACATTCACGTAAACGTTACGCAATACCAGACTGTATTATTCACCATAGCAAGTCTTGTCCGAGATATACCCAGTCGCCTACCTTTACACACCAAAGTTGATATGCGAATTGCGAAATATCGTCTGCGGTTACAATAATATCGCTTTGTACATATTTAGAAACTTGCACAGGTCGGTGCAGTGTTATTCAATCTGCGACCTATTTGTGGTCAATCGGTGACGGTATCAACTGCCTCGCAGTGTAGACTTATACCAAACCTGTTATCTGCACTTGTACGAGTGCCATTTCGATACATTTTATTCAGTTTTCAAATTGGACTTGGTCTAGGACTTTTGGTGTTGGCCATTTATTGAGTCGAGGAAAATATTTTGACTGACATTACTAATCCGTATGTGTGAAAATAGAGAGATATACGAAAATGAACAATTGCTTATCTAGCTTACTTACTCATTTAATAGCTCTGTATCTTTCCACACGTCTTTTTCGATATTTCTGTCGCATCAGTATCTATTCAGAGTATACTCAGTAAATTTTGTAACACTGCGTCTATAGCTTTGTATACGTTTATTATTCCAGAACTAGCTGATAGGTATATTCTTCGCCGAAGTGCACGTTCTAACTCGTTTAACTTAATTAACAATGTTATTAAGCGATCATTATTTTAATCGCATCTCCCGTCACGGTAGTCGCCTTAATTTGTACATAGTTTCATAAGGTACCCACATTCAGTTATAACATGATAGCAGACTACGATAATATTTAATTTTCGTATTCATAAGCAACTTTTTTATTGAAGTCGTTAATACTGCAGTGCAAACTAATTTCATAACACACATTACCACTTAGAATTAAATCAATTTACACAAAGTATTTCTTTCCAATCGTTAGTAACATACTCGTAAGTTAAAGCGTGAATAAATATTGAATCACTTCTTCATTTCCGAGCTTCCGGCTAGCGAGGACTCGTACGACGAGCTTAATAAGTGGGTCAAGTAACCCTTTGGCGTGTAGAGGAGTGAGAGCAATCACACGCGCCGCCCGCCTAATTGAAGTCCAATGTCGCGCGGCCCGCCCACGGTGATTGATACCGCCCAGACCAAGCCGGCTTCTAATTCGATTGTGATATTGTTTGGACGCGCATCGACGTCACTCCCACGAGCCAGAATCTAATCTGTACGCACGCGGATGATGTCATCCCGAGACAGCGATCGCACGATTCGTTTTGAATGCTCGGCCGAGATACGCTTCGGGGAGATTGATGAGCCTCCGTTAAAGCGTGTTGTATCGCCTGTTGTCGCCATGAAAAAAGCGCTTAAGCAGGAATGGCAGAAAGGTAGTGGTGGGGGCTAATTAGTCGCGCCATAGCCATCAATATCCATTAGCGGCGCCACACGCGACGCTCGGCGGCCGGTCGCGCCGCGCCGCCGCGCCGTCGACGTCGCCGCCTGTGACGACTGCCGATACCTACTCGTAAGCCGATTCGCGATAAGGGTTTGCACTTCCGTGACTGACCGCGGGGTTGAACGTAACAAAAATAGAACACACTCAATGGAAACTTACGTCACTTCCAACTTCGACTCAACATAACGGACATAATACATAAATGCGTACCTATCTACACAAACATATTTTATCATACCATTACTTCAGGTTTTGAGTTATGAATAGTCATCATTCTAAGAACTACGAACTATTCGTTTACTTTTTTACGAAACCAAAATAGATTAATTAATTCCTTTAACATTAGTAAATAAGTAATATTGTAATTGTGGTCAGCGAAGCCTAACTAAACCAAATACTAATTAAATACAGAGTTAGTAAACATTTATTAGCCAAATTTGTTCTGTGCGAGCAATCACTGCCTGAGGTCACAAAACATTCCTGACACTAGACAATATGTTAATATAACCACACTATCCAATCGTATCCAAAAGAAGCATGAGAGCAGAATAAATGCTGTAGAAATGAGAGCGTTGAGATGCATATGTGGTGTGACTCTGAAAGATAGAATAAGAAATAGTGTGATTAGAGAGAGATGCGGCATGAAAGTGGATATAGTTACAAGAATAGAAAAAGGTATGTTAAGCTGGTTTGGACATGTAGAAAGAATGGACGAGGAAAGACTGACTAAGAAAGTTTATAAGGCTAGTGTGAATGGAACAGTCGCAAGAGGAAAACCTAGGCGAACGTTTCTCGATCAGATCGGAGGCGTTCTGGACAAAGGCCAGGTTAAGAGCTCCTTGAACCGACGGGCGTGTATGAGGAATGTGATGAAAGTGAATGAAGCCAGAGAAGTGTGTCAGGATCGTAGCAAATGGAAATCCGTAGTCTCTGCCTACCCCTCTGGGAAACAGGCGTGAATCTATGTATGTATCCAATCGTTATAGGTGATAATTATATTATATGGTTCTCAGGATCTATTTCACATAAACCGTAGATTTTTTGCTAAACAGTAACGTCATGTCATTCTCCGGCCGATAAACTATCTATGTATGCACATAATTACGAAGGTCCGTTACTCTGGTTACAGCTTAAAATAAAACAAACCAATCATTCTTTAGCATTTATAATTTAAAAGGAAAATACGTATAATTATTATTGTTTACGAATCTGCTTATTGATTAAATTATTTAAAACAATATATTTATAAAGTTATAGTTACCCCAATATTTTAATTAATATCTAACAACAGAATACGTTATGATTTATGATTTAAAGCAATTGTGTCAAGTTTAAACGGATAAGGTCAGTACACGTTGGCTAACATAATAGATCCGAATTACAAAAGCGACGTCTGTTATTAAAATATCAAATATTGTACAAGCATACATCGAACCCAGTCTTGTGATCCGATTTAATTTGAAACCACCTCACCGGCGATACTAGTAAAGGGTTGCCCTCTGCCCTAATCTTTGAACTACGACTTGACCGTTAATACGCATTTATAATTTGCTCTTCGATTATTTAGTACGGTGGAATGGTACGCCGAGATACGAATAAATTAGTTTCGTGTTTGGGAACAAAGCCGGTTCAAAGTTTTGAGTAACGGTCACAGGATCGTTGTAAGAGTTAAACTTATTCCTCTATCTGTTGGTTTAGAGTACTTTATTGAGATCCGTCTTGTTGTTTTGTTTAGATAACTTACAATTAAAACGCTGCTTCGGTTACATCACATTAATGAGTAGAAGTTAACAAGTCAGTGGAGTTTTAACCTAATTAGTGTACAGTTTGCTTACAATTGAAAGTGGGATGATCACATTTATATAAAAGTGCACGATGAACAATCGTCTTAAGAAGTAAAATAACGGTATATTTGATTTCAATATTCAATTCAGTAAAACCAGTTTAAGAAGTAATTGACCGATATTCCCCGGCGAGTGAACTATGACCGGCTCGCGCAGCTAATAGCGTCCCCTAGACAGACGGCGACCCGCAGGTGTAAACTCGCCCTTACTTAGGCTGCAGCTTCCACACACCTCATTTACATAGCCAAGGTATCTTATGCACAGTGCATGCACTCGCTTCTCACTTTATAATTCAAATGATCCACACGAGCGCCGGGTGAATTCGAGGAAATGTGAGAATTTGTAACGGAATTTTAGCAGCTATTTAAAATAAGAGTTCCTTTGTTCTTATATCTAACACACGTAATTAATTTGGTATAATACGTACTAAATATACGCGGATCTGTGTTATAGAACAACATTTTTAACATTTTAAGCTTATTCGTAGTTAAAGCTAATTTAACTTTATAACTTGAGAATGTGTCTATAATAAATCGTCATAATTATGAAGCCAGCAATATGTACTCGTAATTGATAATCTTACAGATCTGTATAAAGGTTTGCAACGGTGCCTAATGGTAGTATAAACCGAAACAAAAGAGTTGTTCTAAATTCCCAAACGAATCGATGGCTCATCGTCGGCGCTACACTCAGCGTGACTGGATTTTGAAAGGCATCCTTTGTTAAAGCTTCAAATCCTAAACGATTTAAAGTGCAGTTTGGACGTGATCGTGTTATGACGCAAAAACGATCATTATTTGGTTTAGTAACAATACAGTAAAGGTTAGTAAAGAAGCAATGTATATACCTTAGAAAATGCTGGTTATGCTTTGTAGTTGCGCACTCTGTGCTAACCACAGTGGCCTTGCCCCGATGTAATCAAATTAGATGTATTACGTCATCGACTCTAGCACCATTATGCTAATTAACACGAGCAGTGATCTAAACATCCACGATTGATGCCGCGACGAAATCACCTAGATTTATAGGCGGATATAAATAAACGTAGCATGTTATCTCTATCCAAAACTTCCACTAAATCTATGTCAAACCGTAAAAAACTGCGCAACTGAACAATGCGTTGCCTGTGCACGGTTACCAAAACGTAAATCTGTTTATGTTATACCCCAAAATGTTTATAATTTGAAGCACATTGCGAAAATTTACTGACCGGAATTATTAAGTTAATCTTCAATCTCCATTGCGAAGATCTAACCAGTTTAAGTAATAATGGTGCCGGATCAAAGCAATATTTTTGAAACATTATGACGGTATCGTCGACCTGGCGGGAGGCGCGTAGGCTGACTCCAGCCAAGTGGTAACTTCCTTCATTACGTCACTCTCGTGATTCACGCTATTTATTCCAAAGATTTAAACACTGTTTTGGTTATAGCATTCAACTATGACCTCGTACTTGTCTGCCGTTTAGCCTCGCCGCATCGTGTCTTCACCAAATCTAAACCTGACACACGAACTACAATACTAAGTCTCTGTCTACGTATAGATAGATGTCTATGATAAATGAGTCTAACTTTTAAGTCAGTCTGGCATTATCGTGGATTCATCCGTCACGCTAATCTTTAAACAATTTTTTTTGTGTCTATGTAAATAACCGCTCCACTGTTTAATGGAAACAGTCAAGTTCCACAACTATTACACAAAGCTGATTGCAGAGAAACATGAACACAAATCCAAGCTCGGAACAATATTACGATTACGTCATTCATAAAGTAAGTGCATTTATGTAGGGAGCGGGGGAGCCATCTTTGTGCAACTCCGCTGCGGGCCGCTGCTTGTGATATGAAAAGCAGTTTTCTGTGGAGTAAATAATAGAGCGGCAGTGAGAAGGCCTCGTGCACCCATCTCGTGACAACTAACGTGACCTAGAGTGCCGATGTCCTATTCCATAAACATACACGAGCTCTCGAGAAATAAAACATGTGACAACTTTTTTGTTTACTTTATTTTGACTAAGAACGATATTGTCTAGCGAAATTAGAGCGTAGTATATTAATCAGAATACAGTTAATGCCATGGACGAGTAGGCGTAACTAATGCTTACGTATTTGTCTGTAACACCAATCGTTTCACGTTATTCACAGCTCTGTTTAATGAGCCTTAGTTTGTTATAACTCCTTTCACGGTGGGTGAAATTTCCGCACACAATTCAAGCAACATGATACCATAAGTAAGTATTCCCAGACGGCTAATGAAAGTTCCAAAAGCCAACACGAGACCGCGCTTATTTAGAGACGACGATGTCGAGCAGATGACGCCCAAACAAATCACAATATCTGGCATATGGTATGAATATTTAGAGCAGGAGAACGCATCGAGCGTTTCTCTGCACGGCTATAAGACATCGAAAATAGATTGTGCGAACGGGGTTAGACGCACCTGTTATTTGGCTTTCGGGCGGGTGCGGTGTCGGGCGCGCGGGGTGGCAGATTCATTAATAATGGCCCACAATGAGACGCCATTATTTACGAGTTGCGGCAGTCGAGTTGAACCGCATCGCACATTGCGCTATGCTTCTAGTCCCAATCCGAAAACAACGCACCGAACTGAAGCGAAATCTTCATACATACGTATTGGAAACTGCAAAAACTCTGACGCGAAGCTAAAGTACTTAACATGTACATAAATTCAGAATAATCGCTCCGGTAGGCTCCTAGTTTTTGTTGTAAATCTTTTGATCGATATTCAATGAGCTTAATTTTCATCAATTGGACACTAATAGACTGGATTCGTCTTAAACTCTTTACGTATAAGGTAAACCCGGTATCTTTTTGGATGACCGGCCCGTATTAACATAATTTGTTTGTGTATCACAATTGTGATCGTGACCACTTGGCTCTCCAAGATTACCATGTTTACAATGTTAAACACAAACGAATTTTATTTTAGGCCTTGTATTTATTCTTTATGAATTATTGAAATTGTGTTTTCAATTCATGTAAACCAAAGCACACACATATATTAATTATAATTTATGCAATTAGGCGTATCTTAACTTATTTGACTCTACACCAATTTAATGATTCACAATATCTTATTTTTGTTACCTATGATAGGTTAAGAGATATGATTGGCGTTTTGCAACACAGCATATTTTGTGCGCTTGTCAATTTTAATATTGCATGATTTTTTTATACTTTTTGCTAAACGACATAATTCTTGAAAACGTACCACTTTTTACATTTCAACTCTATGAGGATCAGTTAAATACTCGTAATATGGCGCCGCAAAATGTAACAGTATTATGATGGTGCGACTCGAATCATCTACGAGGAAACGTATAATAATTGTGTTGCTTAAAACCGACAACATATTATAAGAGTAATGGATCAAATAAACAAAGAGCTATCGGACTAAATTCGTGCATGAACAGTCAGATAGTCTCAGTAGAGGCGGTAAGATGAGGTAAGCGACCTTAAAAGCCACTTAGCACCGTGCGCTCTCCGCGCGCCGGCGCTGCTCGCTGCGTTTCTTATTACTTAGCGAATAATTCGGGTAATAACTAGCTACTCCGAGCCCGCTCTTATATTCTACTACTACAATGTACTTAGGTACTGTGCTTTTTAAGATTGTCATATTCTTTGTACATCTCTGCAATATATCTTTAAAAACCTGTAAGTCACGTCTGCGTCGTCCAAAAACTAAATATATATTAAATTGTTTTGACAATTGACGGCAACGAATATTTATGACTGAATTGCATGCAAAAACGATTTTACCAATATACAGTGTTCATTATTATAAAAACAGATTCAAGTGATAAAACAAGTTTATAGACTAAATACATCAAATTGATGATTTTCTGAAAGTTCATATCCAAGCGATCTTTATATTCTTTATAAAATATACATATGTATATTCTCATGCGCTTCGGTGAGTAAAACTAATTAGTATACCTACTCGTCTTGGCCAAATAAAATACCTGGATTCATAAATAAACATTTTTAATTAATATAAATTAACCAATTATAAAACTAACTACATGCCTAAAGTAGCGGCTAATCTTATTTTTTGTATATGAATAAGTATTTATTTAGAATACTATTAGTACAACTCATTTTAAGACCTTTACAGAAGACTTATACCTGTAAAAGATTTAACATGATAGTTTATCAGTTATTGAGTAATAACAAATCCCTGGAACGTTTTCTCGTCGTCGGTCACTATAACAGCGGCGAATATCCAATAGTTTTTCATTTCCGCGCCTTCGTCACTGATCCGGAACCTATTTCAGTACGCGAATCATCCAAAGATGGGTAAACGTACACAAGCCGAAATACGAAAACGCGGCAATCGCAAGAACCGCTGCCACTATAACAGCGGCTAACGGCGGAAATTTTTCTATTTCAGCTGAATACAATAATTTCTATGCAACAATATGAACATCTCTGCCAACATTAAACAATATGGGAACTCGTGGGATCGCAGAGCGCCGATGAATTCCAATGAATAGTCACAATTTGTGTGTAGTTGAATTTGGTGCGCAGATGACAGTAGGCAGGCAACAGAGTACCAAATAGTACCAATGTTAAGTCGGATGGAGCGAGTTAATTAACGTTTATGCGGAGTCATCAAACAGGCGTGAGCTTCGCCTACGGGACAGGCCCAGGAGCGCGACTTCGCCTCGCCGCTTTTAATTAAATGCGGGTACTACCGTACCGCGCGCTAAGAAGTCATCTACAATTCACTTACCAGCACACAACCCCTTTCCTATACATTTAATCAAAAATATGTCAAGCCTCGAAAGACAACGTGCAAATAACTTTGGTCGTAAACTTTTGTAAATTTAGGCAGGAAAGAAAACATTCGTAACTAATAATTATTACTTTTGTTTAGATGACCAATGACCATGCCATTTAAGTTTTTAAGTGCCAATGTTTATTTCATAACTGTTTTAAATCGAAATTAAAATTCTTATTTTGGCCTGGAAAAATTGATTGGGATAATAAATATAAAGCGCCAAAGTCAATTTTCTTTAATTGGAGATGTAATCAGTTCCCAATTAGCTCAGTAGATGTACTCTTAAAAAAAAGCGACTAGACAATAATTTTTATAGAAGTGCAATTGTTCAGCAAGCTGCAAGTGTATGAGAAAAAAACAATCAATAAATCACAAGTGATGCTCCGTGCTCCTAGCGGGGGTTGGCCAATTACTACGTCGCGCTTCAAGGAAGCTAACCAGTTTCTAAATTCTTCGTATATTTAATTTAGCTTAATTGGTGTGTGGATACACGGCGGCAGGCAGTCGACCGAGAATTGGAGCCTCTTTGTTGGCGAAATCGCGTTTAAAACGGTACCCTCGCGGATTACACACAGTGCGCACTCTCTTCTCTTATCACTTAAGTGGTATTGTTCTGCTCGTATACACGTTACTTTGGTTTCATGTTTTTCCAACGCCGCTTCTCAAGGTGAATGTAATCGGAAGCTTGAATTTAGTTTTTGGGACAATCGTCATTCTAGTTTAAGTGCTACCGCTCTGCGTAAATTTTGCTGGCGCCGGCGTCGTATTCATGATTCGTAAAAAGGTATCTTCGTAATTACATGGCCTTTATGATTATGATACGTTGTTGATTACTTTGAGATTTCGATGTTTCAAATATTCACTATATTTTTCTCTATTTGCCTTAAATTTAGTTTAATTCGAACATTGCTAACGAGTATGGATATTGTGAGGATGACGTCAACTGTATCTTTAAATATGACAAATATTGTCTTTATGAACTCACAAAAGGAAAGGACAATCGTGTTTGTGGGTGCTCAAACGGTGATGATGTGAATGGTACAGGAAACTCGGCGCGTGCGCGGTAAACTGATGTGGAGATGAGCGACGTGGGCGCACCCCCACTAATTTATTATTGTTGAACAATTGGCCACTCAACGTTTGAGCAATATTCTACATATTTTTACGGCGACAACATATTATGTACTTTTAAGTATAACGCTGAGTCCTATCAGAAAGTTAGTTACACCTGAGTAGTGTTAGTGCAATGGCGCGATAAATTCACGTGTTCATGAATCTCCACTGGTGTCCATATGCAACCGCATACAAAGGAGGTATCCACCATTATTGCTAACATCAAGCAATAAACATTGTTCTCGAAATGTTCTCCAGTATCCGAACAAGGAGAGAGGTGCGGTGTACGATTACACGTGCGGCGATTGGTAACTGTGTTGTTGGTATGTGTTCATGTACAATGTATGTACATAGTTATATTTTTATGTGTGCGAGAACTGCGTTCGGCGTGGGACGGGGCAGTGCATTTTTTGCGAGCGCGAGATGAACGGCAGGTCATTGAACTCCATCGCTTGCCGCGGTACCGAATTTTGCCAGCGGAGCGCATCTTCCAGCCTTCTTACTTGGATGCAGTTTTATTAAACTATAGTTGTTTGTATAAATAAGTTCCTATAGCAGATTAGATGAGTTAGACAGCAACTTGGCATCTCGGTATCGTTCTAATATATAAAAGACTAAAGATATGATGAATATACCGATATGAATTTTTTCTATATTTTTTGTTGAGAGAAACACGGCAGATTATCTAAATTTAAATTACCACATGAGTGTTCTCAAGTGTTAATTGTATCTGAAACAGTTAAATAAGTATTGTGGTAACATTTTTGCCTCGCATGTCATCGTCGGAAGACGTCGGGCCAGCGCGCCGGCACGCATTGTGAGCAGGCGGGCGGCACAATGAAACAGCTGTCGGGTATCATTGCTCACTCATTAGACGGTGAAAAAACTGTTTAAAATCAACTAATTAGCACTGCTGCCGTGCTTACTTCCCGTCTTTCATCCGAGAAGAATGTATGACCGACGCGTGCTTTGTTATTTTATGAAGCGCAAGAAGCTTAAGTCGTCTAGCTCGAGTATTAAGAAACCACCAGCCGCCATTCAAGATAATGTGCAATAAAAATTCAGAACGGACCTCTTCCATGAACGCGATACAGGCTTGTGATATAGTTTTAATGCCATTACTACCGACTAATTACATGTTAAATTGAAACAGCATAATTTATTGCCTTGTGGCTGTTGCCAGATAGTTCCTTTGCGCAAATGTTAGATGGATAAATCCTCATTGTATATCTAGATTATATTCATGCTATCTATACGACCGTTATTTACAAGAGTAACAAACGTCTCCTCGTACTTTCACATTTATAATATCAGCAGGCAAGTGAGTCATCTAATAACGTTAGGCTGTTAGGCATAAACAGTACCGTTCGTCTTGAAATAATAGAACTTTAGACTTGCTTTGTTTGTCGTCACTTATTTGGCACACATCTTAAGAACTATTTAAAATAAATAAGTATTACAAACTGAGTTTTCCCTTCTAAATTTTTTACCCAACTTGGAGTAGTCAGTTCAGTAATGTCAAATAATCTTTTTGTTATCTTTCAAATTGCAGCCGTGTTATGCGCGCCGTCGTTGCTGAGTGCAAACTCTGCCCGATATGTTTTATTAATTTGTCTAAAATCAATCATATAATCAATGTTTGACTAATGAAGTCATCATTAGCCTGTGTCAGTAGGTATATTGCTCTAGGCGTAAGCCTTTTCCAAAGGCTGATTCAGCCTTCGTTTTCCAACTACAGTCCAATAATGCAGGAAACAAACCTCTCCAAATCCAGACATTGTCTTAATTTAGATGTTTACTTTTAATTGCTGTACTATCTCTTCTGGTTTCCATCTTGGTTTGCTCTAAAAAGAGTATGAAACAATAATATAAACAAATATTAATGAAATTGTCTTTTAATAATTATATATTTAAACGACTAGCTAAGATTACCTTAGCTTGCAATTAAATTCGTTGATTCATACATAACATACTTATTTAAAATACAGCGAATTAAAATTGAATTGAAGGTAACAATAAAGTGGCCTTGTCTCGGTCATTGACCACAATTTTACAACAAATGATTTGCAGCTCCGCATTATTATGATGATAGTCAGGCAGGTAAAAAATGGCTAGATATTTTGAGTCAAACGACTATAAGAAGCGTATAAACGAGCTTTTAGTCGTCACGCTTGGTGGCGTGCACGGGGCAAAAACTAGCACACGTCGCATTCGTGACTGTCGGTCTGCGCTTGCGACGGCCGTGCTGCACGCCGGCTGCGGCGAACACCTCGCTGTCTGACGTCTCGCCTTTACCTCCTGAGACCAACGTCATTATCATGCGACCACGTGTTTGTCCACCATCACGAACTTATTGATCTTTCACACTACGTGCAGTTGCTCTACAATCTAACCTATCAAACTCGTACGGTTGCACGTCATGAAATCAAAATGACTAATTTCTGGAGCTATTATACTTACATTATGCTCATATAAAATTTGTAGTTAATTAAAAACTTGTTTTTTTTAAATTTATTTATATTTTAACTCTTTTAGTGTAACATGGTTAGTCCTGCGGGTGCCGAGCTGCGACAAGATTTATTATACATGTTGGCCAAAGCTCTAAATTGAGTTTACAATGATGTTAACAATACGGTCAGATGTATGCATCATAGTGCACGTTAGTTTGGCGAGCGGGTGGCGGTAGGGTAAGCGTGTCCTCCGGCAGGTCACGCGCCACACAAACTCGTTCTGCGGCGCACTTTCGCCGCTCGCTCTGCGTCTGCGCCGGTACACTAGCGTTTTTGTTGCTTGCTCGCTTGCACACATCACACCCTTCCCCCTCTGGTTTATACCCGACTACACCCGAACAC
This sequence comes from Catocala sponsa, assembly GCA_963564715.1. NCBI lineage: Eukaryota > Metazoa > Arthropoda > Insecta > Lepidoptera > Erebidae > Catocala > Catocala sponsa. Next base: position 17,987,795 of record OY751331.1, read on the forward strand.
CCGACATGGACAACTTACCGGACATGTTGCAAACGTGCAACTTGCGTTATTTAACTCCTTTGTTCTGTATTTTATATTTGGCAACATAAAGCTTTCGAATTGCAAGCTTTCTCAGATCAAGATCACGTTTGACATCATTCGTGTGATACTGAATACTGTTAGGTTAGACCAAAAACATAAAAATGTTCAATAGGTATTAACCTACTGAACATTTTATGTTTTTGGTCTTTGCTTGTACACTGTGTTGGTTACATCATCGTTGGATCTAAGACTTAGGATAACTTATATATTTTTTGCACAAATACGTACTGTTAACCTGTTATCCAAAAGGACATTAATATTACGATTACGGAATTCTGTTAGGTTCCAATGTACCATATTACAAATAAAGACAGACTCCAGCGACGAAGCAGTTAAAGTTTTAATTTTGGAAAGTTGAAGTCAAAATGTTTCCGTACATAAGCGTCGTTAAAAAGATTGTCTTGTACTCAAGAAGTGGAAATAATCGGTGCAACACATTGACCGGCTAAAACTCTACACAATCGACGGGGCGGGCGGAAGTGTGGCAGTGGCGAAAAGCTCGCAACTGCATGAGGAGAAAGGAAGCGGCGCGCCGCGCGGTGTGATAAGGCGGCCGGCTGGCGTCGGCCGCGGGGGTGGGGGGACGGCGCGGGGCGCGGCGCGGGCCGCGGGGTGCGCGCGCAGTGGCAGCCCCCGCGCCGCGCCACTCGCCTCCCGTCAGTCGCCCGCCGACTCCGCTTGTGCTTGTGTGACTCGCGCCGCTCCGTGCACCGCACTCGTGCCCCGAACACGACGCGTGCCGCCCCGCTGTGGCCGCGAACCGCGACCTCTACGCTACCGGCGAAACGTTTCTCCTAACTTACGTGCAACTTGCTATGTTTTAACTTACGGACATTTTACACTCCCTTTACCCGGCTTGTTTATCCCTCATCATGTAAGTGTTACGCTCATTCTATTAAATGCGGCATGGTCTCGTCGAAATTCGGAACTCGCGACAAAGTGAATATATCGTGAAAGTTTGTGAATTGAAAAAGGCTAGTGAGTTTTTGGCTATCGTGTTTCATAGCCACACATTTTGTTAGTGTTTTCTTTGTTTGTGGACGGAGTAAGATCACCGGCGATTTCCGAAATTCGACGGAAAAGTTTCCAACATTAGGAGCGAGCGGTATGTTTGTAGTGCCGGGCAATGGTGGTTCGGTCCGCTCGCTCCGGCGTGTATGTCGCTCGGGCGCATGAGAGCTTTCGCCTTGGTTTAAACCTGCTAGGTGCAGAGAGGCCTGCGCTACTCGCACAACAAAACCCAACTTAAAGCTTTCATCGGTATAGCCAAAATGTAAAAGTTACGCTAAGTAGAACTCTTCCTAATCTCTTGACAAACTTTTCTCCTTCACGGCTTCATCTTACTATTTCTAATGAATATCACTTCTTGTTTCAAAAAAGCTTATGGTAGCTGGAAAAATAATACCTATTTTATCCTGCAATCTTTGTCTATATCATTTATCTGCCTTTAAAACTGCTTCAATGTGTGTTTTTATGTCTTTAGTAAATCTAACTAATTTAGACATAAATCTGCATTTAGTTCGAATATAAAATACTTCAGCAATTTTAAGGCAAAAATAGTTTCTAATTTATTTCCACCGCCTAACTAGTCCAAACCGCTTAAAATTACCTTAAAAGTGCGATTGTACTCTTTCCCAAATACTGTGTCTAGACATGTGCACTGTAAGAAATTCTCCAGATTGTACATTTTTGAGATAAGCCAAAAGTTTCATTCTTGCCTTATCCTATCTTTATTGAAAATTACGTAGTTTTAATCTTATCACGTAAAATAACACGAACATAGCGTTAGTCAACACAGAATAAGCGTTGATTTAAGATAAAAATAGTTTCATCGAAATATTCCACACATTGGAAAAATGAATCTTTTATTCAAGTGATAAGTGCTCTTGTATCTACTTTTAAAAACAGTTGTCAACTGCAATTTTCATCACTGTGATGTCATGCAGTGATTATGACGATAATACAATAATCAAATGTTCACAATATTATTTTAGTTGTTGGAACAAACGCGATAAAAGAATGTTACGAAACTAAATAGTTATTTAAAATAAGCAAGCATAACATTTTAATGTCAATGTGTTTGTCGTTACACTTTTTATCATATTACAAGTTCAAAATATCAAAATACTGAAATAAAACAGTCTGAGCATGTTAATTTAAAAAATGGCAGGGCTTATCCATTTAAATCTACAATGGTTTGTTTGCAACGTTTCTACTACGAGGGTAACAGCTGCCCTACTACCTGCTCGACAATAAAAACGTGTGTCAATAGAGGGCCTGCTCTGTGTTATTATTATTGGCCCAATTCGGCGCTTAATATAGAGATTATAACTGACAATTACCTAGCTAGGTCCGACTTTAACAAAGCTATTTTAGAATATTACCCAAAACCATTCTTAAGGATCAGGGTCTATCACAGACGGCAACAGACAACAACGTTTCGTAAAAAACTATTTTAATTAAGCAAAAAAGGACCTACGACATTTAAACGAATGAGCAGTCTAGATTTACTTTAAAATAGTTCTTATTTATTACAGACCAACACAAACTTGTTTCACAACGGAATGAGATTTTTTGCCGTAGATTAGGCAAACGAGGAAACTAACTGACATTTAATTATGTTCTCAAGGATACAGTGACTAAGCCTTGTAAAGAAGAATAGAACAAACCTATACGAGTGACGATAAGCTGCTTGTTATCACCATTATCTTATCTGAGTAAAATTAAACGGGTCCAACTGAATTACATGACCAAATAAATAATTGATAACCAACCCCGTGTACATAAAGTGAATTTATGGAATTTTTGTCGCATAGTTACTTTTAAAAACGCGTTTTCATCTCGGAAAACTTATATCTTTAAAAGTTCAATTGGTTTGGAAAGCCGGAAACAACAGACATTTTATTAGGCACCAATAAATTTTTAACGTTCATGTTCGAACCAAATAGAATTGTGTATTTTAAGATGCATGTTGAATGCAATATATGCGCAAAAGTTAACGACAGCACAACCTCTTTCAGACAAGTTTGACAAATTTGCAGCGTATATAATAGTTCAAAACTATCATTCGAGCTGCAAAATTTCAGTATGTCTGAGTCATGCTTTTTGTCTGTCGTGTTTTATGTTCAAGCTATCTCTTATCTTATCATTGGTTACTAAATCACTGCTGATAGAAATCACAATATCTTTCTTGTAAAGTGTATAAAAAAGAGTTGGAACAATTCCGGTCAAGCAAAGCTCATTAGACTGAAAGGCAACATTTTAAAGCCCTGGTTATAAATTTAAAATTCGGTGTCTCTTTCAAATTCTTTATAGATTTTATACTTTCCTAAGACATGCTGCAAAAGTTGCTCAATATTTTTTGGAATAAACATGGAGTCTTCAGAAAGACCACCCAAAAAGATGCCAATAGTAAAATAGTCGCAAATAAGTCCATTTAACATAAATTGAACGAATCGCTACGTAATAGGCTGATTGGATTCTTACAAGTTCAAAACTTTTCTGACCTAATACTTGACTTGATATGATTTCTGTGGCTAAAAACTTCTTGAACATTGGTCTCATTTATTTTCTCTTGTAATACTTTATTTCAAAACGGCCTTTATTTAAATAATGCGTATAATGTTGTGGTGTGGTCGATAGGATCGGTTAATTTTGAGAGCGGTGGCAGGGCCGTGTGCCACCAGCACCACGTTCGATAAGGCGTGCACATTAACGGGCGTGCTGCAGCGATAGCGCCGGAATCGTGTAATTTGCGCCTCGTAAATTTAAGCCGTCGCAAATTTTTCGCCTCTCGCTAATTACCAGTCCGCCGACGTCCCCTGAGACTGCTAAATGTGCCTCGTGCACGTCCCGAATGCGAAAGTAGCGCTAGTTGCGATCTGCTTTGCCTCGCACACAGTAAACAATAGCCTTTGTTTTGGCTACCATGGTTCAACTACGTGTTCAACAAACCATTAGTTACAGCTGCATAGAATTTGTATTAAATTATGATGACAATCTTATTTGCTATGTAAATTAACTTGTGTGATAAGTTACGCCAAGTTATATGACCACAAAACATACGTCCAAATTTACATTTAAAATGAACAGTACCTCAGTTAAGCCTAAATATACAATTAATATTTAAGCTAATTGGATGTTTATATAACACATTTTGACTGTATAAGCTAACAGTGTTAACTTATTATTAAATGAATAGCGTTACAGCTTACATTTCAGTCATAAAATTAACTTCAGCAAACATCCTTCTAAGTAATTGATAACACTTTTTTCCTTAACAATGTGAGTCAACAATTGCGCGCGCTGACCAACGAATATGGAACCATGCGAGGAATAACAAACGGTGACATCACTTCGACGCAGCCGAACACATGCGAAACCAAGTCAATCGTTCAATTTTCAACCATCTCCCTAAGATTTATGACTTACATTGCAATACTGATGGCATAAAAATTACGACCTTGAACGTTATTACAAATCGCAACAGACGTTTAGATTGATGAAAATATCGCATGTGAAATTTTAAAACTTTGCAAATATAATAACCATGCGATGTAATATAATGACTCAATTGTATTAAAGATAACCAATCGATTAGAGCATATTAAGTAATATATCTTTTTTTATTTGTGGAAATTATTTGAGCTTACTTCTGTATGAGAAATTTGTTAAACTGTTATTATATTTGAAAAAGGCAATGTTTAAAGCGTTAAGAATGTGTATAAAGAATAAAACAAAATCATATACTAAACAGTGAAATAACGCAAACGATTATTATATGTAAATCTAGAAGCTAGACTGCGAGCATTAAGCGCGACGTGGCTTCGATCATGCATGTCGAAGGTGAACGCGGTGGTGGTTTTTGCGAATACGTCTGCGGCGAACCGCGACACCACCGTCCAAGGTCACTAGGCAAACATACCTGGCCCGTTTTCCGCTTGTACAACCATTGTCCGACGACCTTGCTGTCTGGACAACTTTTTACAGTCCAACTATACGCTCTATTTGATTACCGCCATCTCCGGCTGCGATAACACTGGCCAGTGATAAGGAAAGAGGACACGCTCGACCGGTTATTCCTGATGGTAATAATGGCCGCATATATGTTTTAATTCAATTCGTCCTTTTATATATTATGCTAAATCATTCGAAATGAAACAATGCCAATGTATACCGCTGATAAAGGTCGTTGGCTATTTAACTTGAGTGTCGTGCGTATGCTATGCTCATGTTTTGTCTTTTATTTATAAATTGCTTTTTCGCCGTTTAAAAGCAGCTTCATAAGAGAAATCTATTCAAAATAGTTACATAATATGAATGCATTCACAGCCACAACAACTTAGATTCTAGATACCACATGTATAGTGTGGTAAAGATATTGACAAAAATGAATTAAAATGAAATCAACTTCAACTTAAAGTAGTGAACATGAAAGTATGCGGCAATTAGTTTGTGAATGCTACTAATCTTACATCATACAATGGCGTCACGTATTGCAAAAAAGAAATAATGTAAAGTTATAGAATCATTTGTTGGTGAAGGTAACGAATCTAGCGGTACCTTTCAAACAGCTGCACCACGAGTATGGTCGACCTTACCCCGATTTCCGTCGAACCCGATTGAATCGCCAATTATAAGCCTTGCAGAATTAAAATTTTAGCGTTCACTTTTCAAATTAAGCAAGTCCTTATTAGTCATGATTGTCAAATTAATTCAGAAATTAGAAAAGTGCGGTAGAGTCTCATAACATGTGAAATCATTCAACGAATACGCAAAGTAATTAAAACTAATCGTTACGAATTAAAATACATATTCAACATTCAGTTATTATTATTTATTTTGCTTTTTTCGCATAAGGACATTTTTATGTGAATATACGACATAGGGTTTCCAGGCGAGCTAATCGCATTCTTATTGTCTTGATAGCTTAGTGGTCAGAGCGCCCTCCCTGGCGGTGGGAGACCCAGGTTCGAGTCCCGGTCAAGACCGGTGGATGCTAGCAGGCGGTCTGGTTGCCCTTTTAAATAAGGTTGAAAACTTAAAACACTCCGCCGCGCTTTTCAGATAACTATTAAATCTACATGATATTGTCGATGGTAACTTGATCGAATCGGCGATCTCACAAAGGCCCGCTCCCGACTGTTTTTCTCCCTCCTGCGCCCACCCCTGTCCCCGACCGCTCTCACGAGATTCTTATTTAGATTCGCTTCCGTCTGATTGCTCTTGGTAATCTTTTCACTGGGTTATTGAATGTCTTCCCCGTGCGTGTCGAGCACCGAAGGAATCTCCTAGCTATCGGCGCCGACGTGAAAGGAATCCGCCTCCGATATCCTTTGAAACCACCATACTCAATTTCTGGTTTAAATGTAGAAAATAAAACGCTGTCCATTTGCTTTGTGTTCGTTTTCAAGGGGTTGGACTTGATAGGTTGCAGTCGCGACGGCGGAAAACTATCATTTAAATCTGTGCATTTAGTTGTATGCGAGGGTTTAGCTGCATTACGCGCTTAGCGGAGCCATTTTACCATTAGTGTTTTCTCTATTTGTGCAATGTTTTAACTCTTTAATTACATTTAAAACAGTTTTGTACATAGAATATATTTAATTCGGTTTTAAGATTAGACTTTAGAACATTTTTCTCATACAGATATTAAAAAACAATAAGCCAAGTATGGTTCTAAAAATACTGATTAGGCAAAGTAAACCACAACAGACGCGAGTGGTCACCACTATCGGATAGCCCCGACGTAACTAGATTTGGTCAACCACAACACTTCGTAATCATTGTTACCCGTTTCCTTGTTTCACAGTACAATCTAATTTCACGCTGGCTAATTTACTTAGTAATCGCTTGTATATCGACAATTTGTTATAACCTACAAATGTTGTCGATAAATACTTTTATTAATAATTTTGTGCAAGTTTTTATTGAACAGAAACTAGACTCGGTAATAACGTTTATAACTTTCGGTTGTCCAGAGTGGGTAATGTTTTTACACATAACTTCAAACTGATACTCGGCAACAAACAGCATTATAAAAAATTGGAACAGATTCGAAATGTCGATTTGAACGGAGCGCATTCACGCCGTGTGATAAACGTCCAGCATCCCGATGCATTTATGTTGAAAATAAAATTTGAAGATTTATGCACGGTGAAGAGCGCGACGCTGCGTTGCCGCACACCGAGCTATTTTCAACCAGGTTATGCTTTAAATAGCGCATTACGATAGGATTTGGTTTCACGAGTTTTTCCCTGTTCCCGGCCTCAGACTGTTACGTTTCTAGTGGCAGCGCCCACACAAACAATTTTTCTGTGCGATGATTCCCCTGACACTTATTGCCGTTGCCGCCGTGAAACTCTTTTACGTTTATTTCATAGTTTCATTTTGACGAAATTGTCAGTGGATAATTTATTTTCACCATTGGTTTAGATTTTATTGCCAATATGTAATAAGCAAAACACGTTTTGTTTGGTATCTTGTTAAAAACCTGTATCGATTTTACTGGTACATATTACGTAAATGGCCTATCCTAAAGTATCTACATTCTACATGCTATAAACAAATGTGTATTTATTGTCATTACGGTATTAGGTTACCAAACATAGTAGGCTAACAATTCATCACTACTAGACATTAAGTTTCCCTTTAACACGTTCCCTGTCCGATGAACCACATATGATACATAACCATTGATTTTCTATTGTGTCTATCACGGAACTGTGAATGGGTTAAATTCATCAATATATTGTAGTCATGTCATGTATAATGTCCATATCACATATATTTACACCCAGTAGAATAATGGGACAGCAGGTTGGAGGACACGTTCAGCGGTATGAAGGTACTTTTTTGCCAACAGCCAGCATCTGAATTAAATACTACGATAACTGCTAATTCCTCTTGCGCACATTCTATAGTTCATAATGCATATGCTGCTGGCGAATAACATTGCGACAGAACGAGACCTGGAAATAATGTTTGCCTATAATCTGTTGCCAGTGACGGCAGCGCGCTGAGCCGCAAGAGCCGGCGCGCCGCCGTCGCCGGGCGCGGGCCTGAGAGCGGCCGCCGCGCGCGCTTGCTAACCCGGTAGCCGCTTGTGCTTGGCTCCGGGGCGAAACGCCCGGAGAGTAACCAGTGTGTTTTGTTGTTCGCAGAGTTGAGCCCCGCACCGCACCGGCTTGCTCGCTGACCGCCGAGCCGCTAATCTAGCTTTTTACGCGCCCTACCGTCGCCCGCCCAGACCCGCACCGGCTGCCGCCATGCTCGCGCACCAAGCACCGCTCGCCCTCTACTAAACTCAACCGTCAACATCGATAAGAACGCGTGTGATAATAATAATTTAATACTCGCCTAAATAAGCTTGCAACGTCGGTGTCTTTAATTCTAACTTAATTGTTAATATTAATCAACTAGTAAATAGGAATCTAGCGTTTAGTCCGCGCGTGCATCGCCGCGGAGCCGCGTACGTGCGTGTGTGTAGTAGTGCAGTGTCGGGTGCGCGTACGACAACAGTGGCCGCAACGACAACCGCAGCAGCACGCTCCTCGCCAGTGTAAAAGTGCATGCTGAGAGCGCGCGGGCGCGCTCGCCCCACGCGGCCTATGAGCCGCACTCGCTCTGCGTAATTGCGCGCCACTCTACCGCCCCTCATTAGATGGCAACAATGGCCACCATGGTGAACATGAATAACCTCTTAAACGGCAAGGACTCACGTTGGCTGCAACTCGAAGTGTGCCGCGAATTCCAACGGAACAAGTGCTCGCGGCCCGACACCGAGTGCAAGTTTGCGCATCCCCCAGCGACTGTGGAGGTCCAGAATGGAAGAGTTACCGCCTGCTACGACAGTATCAAGGTAGGTGACACAATATGCATTTTATCGGTATCAACAGATAAAAAAACGTTAGAGTATTACTTTCGAAATCTTATGCAGCTGCGATTTTCCGGTTGAACAAGAAACAACCCCTCAAGGCGACATTTCGCCGCCGCCATTCCGCTCTCCGACCTCAATCCCAAGGCTAGCTTGAAATGACGTCATCCCTGCCGCCGCCGTCGCCGTTCGTCTGCTATTGTATGGGAATTGGCATAGCGGTAACATAATGAGCAGGACGATGATTGCACCAACATGCTCTTTATATGTATAATTTTATACCCACTGGGTTACTTTTAAACAGCTCTCTCGATCACTGTTCTTACTTATACATTAATTCAAACTACAATATAAGACGTTTTAGACTTTGCAACACATTTATTTGAATAACCTGCAAGGTAGAATTATAAATCTGATAGGATAGCAAAATTATAATGTCAAAGGAAAACATGAATATTTTACATCGATTTGCACGAATAATACGGTTTATCGGCAAGTTTGTTCGGCTATTATGTGCTATAGCGTTATCAACGCGGTAACTGTGACGTGATAATATGTAGGTATTTCGGGTGAATGGAGGGCGATAAAAATTAAAACTGACACGTACGTAAACACGCACCTCCGCCGCTGCATCGCCTCGAGCCGGAGGTCCTTATCGCGATTATGTCCACCGACTTTCCAAATAGCACACACCGTGTATATACTAAATAAAAATATTGGTTTCATTATATAGTTCCGCATTTTTTGTTTACATAGTCAAAATTGCACACCTTTATGGAATACTTCGTGTTTTCCACTAAATCGTTTAGTAAATGAAAGGCACTCTCTTATTTCTTAATACTTATTTCCCTTCGTATTTTTCTTTGATGCTTGGTTGAATAACGCGATCAAGAGATAAAACGCACTGGGATCGAGAGCGAGCCAGTGCGCCCGGTAAAGATTTTCACGTCTACCACGGTGCTCTATTCAATATGCCGATGTTTCTAACGTTACGGCGAGGCTTCACCGGCGCTGGCGAGTTTGCAATATGCTATACTACAGTAACTTGCAGCCTGTGAACAACACGATCGTTTCATGTAGGTGTTTTATTTTGTAGGTTTCTAATACTTTAAAGGATTATGTATGAGATACTTTATTTTGGATTGCTCCGTTCTTGAGTCCATCGTCATTAATAAACGGAAAATTTGTAGAACCAAATGTTGAAGTTGACATATTCATATTCATTATAAATGTAAATATTTGTTAGCTTCAAGTTTACATTCTGATAACTGCCTCCATATTTTTATCAAGACTAGCTATTTCTGTAACGGTTAAATACATGCCTAAGTAGTTTCGTCAGCTATGTTTCAAATGCACACATTAATCCTTACCGTCGTATTAGTGCTAGTGACTTACATTTATGTATGTGTGAAGCTGCAGTAGATAATTCGCTTAAAGCCGGGCATCATGTTTAGTCCGAGACTCTAAACAATGAGCTAGCGTACATTGTGCGGGCTTTGTGTATCGCCGTGGTATCGCACCATCGTGTCCACACATCCTGCATCACAATACTGTCCCTACGATGCGGCCACACGCCACCATACATTCTTTTTTTATTTTCTTTATACTCAAATGGTTTTAATTTATTTGTTCACACGTATATTATCTAGAAGTGTCTCTGCAAATAATATCCTTCCCTATCCTATGATTTATAGTGTTCACTTTGTAATGTAACGAATGCGGCTGAAGTTGCGTGGGCTCTGATATTTTAGTCCCACGCGAAATAAAAATAGAATGAAAATATTGGTGTTTGCGCGCAAAAATGAGAATAGCCCGTCTGTCGTTTGATCGATGCACGTTTGCTTTTTTAATCAAATACTACTCGGCTTTAACAAATCATTTCGTAGGTAAATTTTAATTTGCAATTCTTTTATTCATCTCAACTTTTATATAATAATGTGGCAGAATATGAAAGGCGCGTTCGATCCGAGCGATGGCTCAAGAAGTTTTAAATAATCCTCATGTGAATACGAAATAGTGCATCGGACATAGTTCCGACGGTAATCTGCGCGATAAAAAGCATCTCGAGGACGTGGAACGGCGCTTATACTGTTGACCGGCGATGGAGCGTCCAGATATTTAACTGGGGGACGAAAAAGTAAACAACGGCTTTGTGAGGCGCACTACTGCTGGCTCTTTGAGACTCCGTCGGACCACGGCACGCACGCCTAATCGGCTAAAGCGAAAACTTCGTTCTTTCAATATTAAGTCCTGAAGCTAAGTTTATTCTTCTATGTAACCATGAACTTAATAATCGAGTATCGTGTATAGAAAAGTACACAGCATACCTGACAATACTGTACAGTTAAGAGACAATAGAAAGTAATCACTGCAGTCATTTTAAAAAGAATCATGACCCAGTAAATATGTAATAGCATGCATTGTGAAACAAAGTGTTTTAGATCAGCATGATAATAGGAACAGACGTAAGGAATCATGTGATTCTACTCAACCTACTGGCAGACTCAAAATATGATTTTTGTAAGATATTTCAATCAAATCCAACTGCTATGCCACAAAAGTTGTCATCAGCCGCGTTGAACGTAAGCAGGTAATCGCACACTGATTGATCAAACAAGCCGCGACACTCCCCGCGACCCTCACCACCGCGCGTTTCGCGAAATGTCTCCCGTGATTAAGCCTTCAATTACGCGATATGACGAGAGGGTCATATTTGATTAGGCTACGTGTTGTGTTGATTAAACCGAGCTTATTGCCTTATTCACTTAACTCACCCACGCGGCTGATATCTACCTGCGAACGATGCGTCGTATTGTCAAACCGGATTTGCAAATGTCTCATCGTGTCTTCTCTGAGACGCTCAATTTGCTGACATTAAAACGACCATGAAACACTGACCGCGAGCTATGACGAAGGCGTGAGCCGAGCAAGCACATTAGAGCGACACATTACAAGTCATACAACTTTTAATGCCCACAGTTATTTTATTTGTGTCAGGTACGGTACCTACTTGCTTGCATCAATTTACTTAATAGAGCTCAGGCAGTGGTTGTGTCATACATTGATAGCTTGCCGTTAAAATTTGTTGTTGCAAAATTGAATAGACTGACTTCATCTTCGCCAACAATTTAATACTAATTAAAGATTGTACGTATTTATAACTATAGGTTCATGTAGACTCCATAAATTGCGTGCTATCCAAACTTGCGTGTTGCAGGATTAGTTTTAATTACAATTTATTTACCCCATACAACTTAATTACTTATGAACTGTTTACTAAGCTACAATTTACAAACTAATTTAATCCCTTAATCAACACCCTACTCCAAAAGGGAGACAACATTTTTGTTTAATCAATAAACCTACGTACAAACGTAAAATACGCGTGACAAATAATAAAGCACCATGGTAAAGGGCACCAGTGAAAGTATGCGTGGGCTCAAATGAACTCAGTTCGCAAAGCTTGCAGTTCCATACGTAGGCAGTGATAGATGCACCGACAGTCGCCGCGCCGCTGGCCCGCAGCCGACTCGAAATAGAAGTAAGTACACAACCAACTCATCCACCCACGCGCTCGCTTTCAACGCATCTCTGATCTGCAAACGAAATCACCTTTACCAACAAAATAATTATTCTTTGAAATCTCAAATGGAACGGCAACTTTATTTTCCAATGTAAACTAACTTATGCTATAAACTGATGAATATTCACCGGGCTTTGTAAGTGCAGTACGAAATTAATGAAGTGGTTTACTATTCTTCATTCCAATTTTCAGAAAATATAAATCGCTTTGAACAGTTTTAACAATATTTGCTTAAATGCCCTCAATGTTGTAAAATTCATCCCTTGGCACATTTTCTTTTTATTTTTGGAACTAATTCGAAGTGATCTTTTGATTTTCAACCATTATTGCAATTATACAAAGAGATTTCGTGGCTTTTATAAATGTGCCGTTGCTTAAATGCAAAATCCTTTGATAAACTCCAATCACCTCGTCTCGGTCGTTCCACAAATAAGCAAAACTACTGCTAACAAATCTGGAGCAAAGGCTATTGCTTTAGGTACTCCTCTGGAGAGGTTTTCAAAACTCGTCCGCCAAGTGTTCCACTGCAGAACATTCGGAGTATTCGAAGCATTTAAAACCTGCCAGTAATCTCAACTCGCCCGCTTTGTTCGGCACGTTGCTGGAGTTGTTTCATATGTTGGATAATTTTATGGACTGCCGAACACCGGCCCAGTGTCGACGAGCTTCCCGCACTTTTTTCGTCTGCCTACGATGTCATTGATTCTTTAAAATTTTGTTCAACCAACAATTCTTAGAAGACATGGATCGGTCTCCCGACACATAATCATTGTTATCTGAAATGCTCATCATAACAGACAATACGCCTTGTAATTTGCAGATAATAACAGTAGCAATTACAAAGCAAAATAATATTTTTATAATTAACCTAGAAGTCTATTTTGTTTGCTGATTTACAAAACAAGGTCGCCAATCTCGGGCTCCAGATTGTTCGTGAACCTTCACGCATTGTAGATAGGTAAGTAGACGTGGTCGAGACGGCGAGCGCTGTTAAAATAGCAGCACCGTTACGTGATTCATTATAGATGTACGTCTGCTTGTTCAGTTCGTCCTATCTAAAACCGCAATGACGAGAAATTAGCTGTGGAATGTTACCGCCTGCGTGAACCACCGAGAATTTATAATTCGTAAAGGATATAAATCTAAAAGACTGAGCGAACAGGTTCAGAATAAGGTCAATTTAATAAACAAAACTAAAATGAACTATCAAAAAAACTTTGCGTAAGAGAAATAACACAAAAATGCTGAATCACAATAATTAATTAAATCCTTTAATCTGGATCTAAGATAATGTAGAGTGATATAGAGACGCGGTAATGGGTATTTATTGTGCTCTATTTTGGTCCTCTAAATGCACGATCCGCCGGTACGCTTGCGTTTTGCGAGCGACGTTCATTAACTTTGTGCTGCAGCCAGCGCTCCACTCATCGCGTGCTATCGTTTGCATTAGTTTTTAAAAATCACTTAATCTGACCTGGATTGAACGCCAGCATGCTTCAAGTAATTGCTGCATAAATTGTCGTTCTCGTTTTAATTGTTGTTTGTCGTTATTTCGTAGTTTTCAACTGTTTTGGCCAACGGTATTATTAGAGTACATAATTATTTCTAGTTTTAACATTTCTATAAACCTTGCCAAGTCGCACGTCATAAATGTTTGAAAAATGTGTAGTAAGACACTTCTAACAAATAGAGCAATCTAAATATTGTCGCTACAAGAAATAATTGGATCTTTGTGGTATTCTTTTATGAATAGCAGTTGGTATGTAAAGTTGTTATGCAGTTATAAATAACAGATTTTAATAAGATGTCCAACTTTCTCGTTGCGTGATAAGTGGGGTGTCACGTTCCGTTCGCTCTCAGATTTCGCCACTCGCGCCGTTCAAATTGCACTCCGGCTGGCGTTGGTGCGCACTCTATGCACTTAGCCAACAACTCGATATTACAACATTAATTGAAAACCGCACTGTAATAACTTAATTATTTTTCTTTTATCTTATAAATTGACAGCTCCATATTACTATTATGTTTCAATGACGTTTTATTCAATAACTGGCAAGGTTTAAACACTGTAAAAATGTTCCTGTAAATGTCCGCTGAATATGTGCTTTCTAAAAACGTCACTCTAAATTTAATCTTTCCACCGAGCGCAGAGCGCGAATGAAAAATACTGTCGTGCCGTGTCCATTAGGTAAAGTATATTTTTAGATAGTGCTCTCGGCTCCATAAACTTTCATTCCACTTTCAGCTGTATCTTACAAAGTGTATCAACATCATAATCTCTTAATTATCATTATTGCGGTCATTTGATGACATGATTTTAGTAGAATGAAGATTGGATGGACTATTCCCACTATAGCATTTCCAGAGTCGTCAATAAAAAATACCACGAATCGTTCGCGAATGAGAAGGGGCGGCGCGCGGCGCATTCCTACATGCCGCGCATTTCCATCCGATATTGCGCCGCCATTATGCCCTGCTCCTCGACTCCCGCCCCGTGGGCCTCACCCCGCCGCCCTTTAATTAAACGGTGAGGCCCGAGAGACACGTCTCCACCAGCAACGTGGAAAATCACGTAAATAGCTCCAAAGTTATTTTCTTCGGTTCGGTCCATCCTATTGATAACAAACTTGGTTGACTTTCTTATTTTACGATCCATTCTCTTAGATATTTACGTTAGTAAGCCGTAGTGATGTCATTTCAGATCAAGTTGGTTCCAAAATTACAACACAATTCCATCTTGACTATGTTAGAAAAATAACAATTAGGTATGTAAACATAGCTCAGCAGTAATTTTTCGCCAGGGGGTAATGGTAAGCAAAATAGGCTGGCTACATTCGTTGTTTCCATGGCAATGGCTAGGTGAAACAATGCGTGTAATTCGACGACATTAACCTCCTTTCTCGACACATCCGCGTAATAAAATAAAGGCGGCTCCGACAGGGCTCGTAATGACGCCAGAGGCCCCGGCGTCGGGTGTAGGGTGTAATGAGCGCGACTTATCTGCGCTCATTTCATGCCGAGTACCAGCCTCGACCTTGGCACCTCGCTTGCATCACAATTCACGCTACACAACGTGCCGAATTCGACGCTACGCGGGACGCACGGTTACGTCACCGGCCACCGACGCCGCCATAGCCACAACTGTGAGCCTATTACGCGATAGCGAAAGTATAGTCTGGCCCTTTACGGCAATATTGAACAAGTCTAGTCTACAACACTAGACGATTCCCCAGTACACATTTGTTCATTAAACATGTGAGGCAACGCCGCACATATTTTAGTGTTGCGATACGCAGAATAGCACGTGGTTTTTGTCAATTCTCGTTAGCGTGGCATATTTTATATACCACGAATACAACACTCTTATTTCAAAGTTGAACATGTCTTTTACGTAGTTTATATGTTAAACATTTTTTTCTAATAATCAGTTGAACGTAATTTTGTCATCAATTTAATAAATACAAGAATTTGATTCATTCTAATCAAGTATTTATAGTAGCAATACTTAAGCTATTTCATTTAACAAGATTAGATTATTCGCATATGTGTGTAAACACTATTTCACTATACGCCATTTGCTTCCAATCATTTACTTCAGAGCGATTGATTGGTCACGAATCATGATATCATTAAACACACAACTAAGACTAGAACAGTAAAACTCATTAAATAGCACTCTCAGCATTTAATTTTCCTGTGATCGTATCGGTGACCCGCTGTTACGGAGTCGAAGCAGATCGTTATCCATGCTTAGGTCGCTACTCACCGTTTCGCTGAATAACTTAGATCGACAAGCAATCGCTTCGCAAAAGTGCATTTTCAGCCGGAGGCGAGGCGCGGGCTCGATGTGCCACGCTTTAGCCCCAACGATGCTTTACATGACAATTGCGATGTCCCCAGGGCCTAGCGTCGTCGTCGCGACTCTCAGATGCTCCAGTGGCGTCGCTATCTCGCCGTTTCACAACCTTATGCAATATCGAATGTTTTATTAAAAAATGAACCCTATATTGCACGTGTGTATACGCAATATCCGACATAGTATTTGTCGTACGAAGAGAAAGTGTTTGTATGTGTAATATATTTTTTGCGCTCTCACCAGTGAAAGGTGTGAAAGTTTAATCAGGAACTCGTATCGGCTATGGTAATTCTTACACAATTAAGGGGAACAGTGTCAAAGTGCATTTCGTCAGGCTGTTCCCAACGGTCAATAAACGAGAAGAAGACAGGGAGTTGTAGCTGTTCTTTCACGACTACGTTTGCATAATTGAATACGTTCACTAGTCGCGTCACGCGCGCCTCCATCCAACTTAGCATCCTTAATTGGCCTACGTATTATTTGCCAATTAAAGTGAATTCTCATCGAGGACGTGACACGAAACCTGTATGGATTTCAATGGAAAGAGGTTTGTCTGTTTAGGATCTGCCTTAAATTATTGTACGCAAATAAAGCCACCTACAAATTCTTCTAATCACTTGTATATTTTGCGTAATCGTGTCTGGATATAGCACTGATGCGTTTCTAGTATGTTTATTTATATTAGCAGATTTACTCGCCGCATATACATAAACATCTTAGATCGATGACACGTCATCTATAAATAATGAGACATCCCTATGACTCAATAACCCGCCGTAAATACTTGTTGCAAATATAAAAAATGTTCAAAGTGCAGTGACATTGTTGGTTAAGAGTTGCAAAACGTGATCTGCAACTTGTGCTTCTGAACTATTGAGGATATACGCACATCTGCAATACCGCCAGTAAGATAAATCTTCACGGTTGTTGCCGGGTCACAAACAAGATTTATTTATACGTTATTATAAACATGTTACTTTATGTAACTTTATAAAATGAATCAGTTTCGTTAAATGTGGCAAACATTGAACAAAACGGATTCATTTTATAAAGTTACTACGCTCCGGTAAAAGTATTGCTGCGGCCTCAGATAGTAAGTATCTATGACGTAACTAAAGTATATTTAAAAATAATCCCAAAAACGATAATGTACACATCGAATGTGTTATTGCAACACGTGGCCTCAACCGCTATCGGCGCGTACAGTTTGGAATTGTTTAGAAATCTGCTTAACCACGAAAGGAAAACACGTTAACAGAACATAAATCTATGTGTACTTCTTTGTGAATGACGCAGATTCAAATACTTGTTAGTTTACATTTCTTGGCATCCGAACGTTTCACGACTTCACAATATTTTTACCAGACACGATGAAGCACCGGGATTCAAGGCCAGCCGCGCCAGTAGAAATCGAGTTCCTGATCCGTCCGGGATGCCTCTCGCTCGCTCCCGGCCAGCCGGCTGGAATGCGTGCAAAATAAACAAGTATAACCGGTTTCGTTTCGCATCGTGCGCCTCGCTCGCTCCGAGCCAGATGCAGCCTTTTCTCTAATCCCATATTTTACAATTGGCGTATCCAGACAGACTGCTAGCACATACTACAATAATATACCTTCAAATCGATGACGAATAAGCGTGAGAGACTATCTTATTAGTACAGTAGCTAAATGTATCCTAGTATAGCATCTCAAGTAGCCAACTAAGTAGATATAAATGTTACTTATTAGTAAAGTTTACTTCATTTGATATGAAGAAGTTAATCCGTTACCTCAATGAATCCAGTGAACGTCCACTTCTTTTTATCTGTCGATTGCTTTCCCTTCCCCTACTGATACCGAAAGGGTAAGGCAGATGCGAATTTAAATATTTTAATCTAATAGATGTTACTCCAGGCTTTGCCAATCACATCTTTTTAATTCAATTAACTTTTGAACATTTTACCGAGTTATACCTATTTATTTTTGATAAACGTTGACTTGAGTGGTATAAGCTTAACTAGTAGTTTGAGTTTTATTTGTGATAATAACAAAAATATTCAGAATAAGCTTAACAAAAAAAGTATCTCGTTTCATGATCATGTAGAATATTCTTGTAATGTAACTTTTAACTATGATAACGATATAGATTCTAATTCACCTTCGAATTTAAATGTTAATGTTTATCCAAATCGAACAGCAGGCAAACAAACAGATCTAGAAAAGCTCTCATCGTGAAGAAATAAAAACTCTTATCTGTTTTGTTGTTGCTTAAGTTGTCGTGTCGTTGGTGCGCGAGCTATGTCATTATTTACGTTGCAAAAAGCACGACATGGAGCATTGGACAATGTGTTTCCGTTCGCAGCGACCGATAGACGACAACGCCCATATATCTTGTGACGGCAAGCGTGATGTATCGCCACCGATCACACCTCACTACAAACTGTCTGCCACACATTATCTATAACGATAATGCACTTGTAAACATGTCAACATTGAAACAAGGCTACAATATCCATTTTTATAGAAACAGTGTAATGGTTTTGCGTGATTGTATCAACAAACATCATTAACTGTAAACGCATAGTTAAGTTTTGCCCTAGTTTTCATCTGTTTAATAGAACTATCAATAAGTTTTCATTGTATTTCCCTACAAACCAATAAACTTTTAATGTTATTTCAAACGTGGTTTGTAAATTTTCTTTGAATTAGATTCAATCTTGTTCAAGGAAGTCGTTGATGAACCACCGAAAATAATTTGACTGTCGTTTTTATGATTGTGTTTACATTCCGTCGTCGTCGTAGTGTTGTCGTTTGAGTTACGCGTCGTGAGATGCGCCACTCAATTAGCGCGAGGCGCGAGGATGAGTGGAGAGTGACAGTCGTGGCCTGCTCCACCATTCTTCTTAAGTGTAGAGCATTCATTATATAACAACACCTCCGCTACAGCTTGTCGAGCCTTTTTCAGACTTGTACTACAATTATTGAGTATGCTTATCCCGAACATCTACCGAATTACTGCAGGCTTCCAAACTCCTTTTCAAATGAATTAGCTCCTTCTTTTTAAAATAATTCTTATTAAGAGTGGACAAAAGTAGTTGATATACACAACTCATAGTATTAATTTTAAAATAAAATAGGTAATTACACATAATGGTTGTAAATGACATTACTATAGTCGCAATCTCGATATTAAAATCTGGACCGGGGCTAGATTGCGTGCGATTGATCATTTGCCTTTTACGACTCTTGTGAAACAACGTAAAATTAATAGCTTTTTCGATTGTTTTTCTTGGTTCTGTTTAGTAGTTTTTGGCAAATGTCATTAACTGTCGATAGGCTCTCGTTTATCTTTATTCAGGAGGAACCAGGTTAGCAATTTTATGAGCGCTTTTAATATTTTACATGTTTCATTTTGAGTACCTAATCTAACAATTTTTGCAGCGGAGTTGGAGTAAATGAGTATTCAATTAATTTTTACACTCTCAATTTAAACACAATTAACCCAATGATATTTATTAAGTAAAAAGCTAGTGTTCACCGTCGGCATGATCGCGGCCGCAACGCGGCGCGGCGGGCACGGCGCAGTGTACTAAAGTAGAGCGAGCTGAGTTTTTGTCGGAAGGTTCGTTAGTCAGCGCGCGAGGTGGCGCCGCTACAGTACGTACTCGTGCTCGAGTGCGCTCCTCCAACTCTTTAACTACCTACATGAAGGACACTTGACGGTGCACTCTCCTATTATAAACTGCGCTTTTAATGGTTTGCGCCGATTTTAATTATTTTCGCCATTTTTGGTTGACTTTGTATCGGAAAAAAACACGAGCCAAATGCTGTAGTCGTCCATACATCCAAGTTTATTTTATACGACTGGTATTTTAAATGTGTGCACAATAATATTTATAATCTCTTTTAGAAAACCAAGTTTGCCTTTCAGTCTCCATTTATTTAAGTAATCCTATGCAAGATAATGAGATACTCAGTCGGATTCTCGGGACGAGCACTCTTCAACATAAGAGGACAGGACCTAGCTCCGATCTCTAACGAAGACGTTCAAAGGCTTCGTCGAACTTAAACCGTAACCGTCAACACTTAGATTTATACGAGCGTAATGCTACTTCAAATGTGTAACAGTGCAAACAGAACATATCCATTTATACATCCAATATGTGCATTGCAATGTCGGAATACATAATATAGTCATTCCGACATGGCACTAAACTCATATTCAGGCGATAATCCCGTTAGTTTGCAATAGGCTGACCGCGTCGGATGCAGCACCAACAAAATCTATTAAGTGCGCCAGCTCACTCCATGGCGGCGTGCGATAATGCAAGCGTTGTAGCGTTTACCGCGACTCGCGACTAAACGTTCGGGTGTGCTCCACGACCACGGATTACCACACGCACAATATCCACCAAATTGCATAATACACTTAAAATACAATCGCGCTATGAACGCGCTGTAATCTAGTGACGCGGCTGCCGATGAACATATTAATTTGTCGCGGGAATAGGATTAGCGGGCGGCACCGGGGTGTGGGAGGAACGCGGGTTCCGTGATCGCATCAGCGGCTTACTGTGTTGATCCAAAATACCGGCGCTCTTAAAATTACCGCCTCTTGTATTTTGATAGGTACTTGTCTGGTTGCAGCTATAGCTCTATAGCAATAACTTGTAAGCAAACGGGGCGATATGCATAATTTGCATCTAACATAACAAATATTACTAATGAATTGTCATATTGATAAAAGAAATTGAAACTACAAACTTGCGTTGCCTAGCCTTTTGAGTGTTCGAAAGGGGGCTATCGTCGGCTGGGTAGTTTAAACGCTTTTTGCAAGTTGAATGGACAAAACAGCGAGAGCTACTTTTCCGAAGGGCAATAATTCTTAGTTTGACAGCGGGATATACGCCGGAGCTCGCGGCGGCGCGCAACAGCTCACCACCGCGAGCTCCGGCGCGCCGCGCCGCCGGCTTCGTCTTCCAACTTTCAAAGCGTCGCGTCGGAGTGTTTCGCCTCGCTAAAAGTTTTAAACTGTACACTTTATGTTCTTTATTGTCTTCGTGGGGCTCGTCTATCTGCGTAAAATTTAAACATCTACTTTTCTCAACAAATCGCAGTGTATAAACTTCATCGCTTTGAAGTTTCCACCATAATTATAATAAAAGCACAATGGACATAAAGGATCACGAATGGTTTCCCGATGGCATGTAACGAACAAACATCTGTTAGTAATCTCCTAGCAACAACTAAACGACCGTTAAGTCTCTTATGTGTTGAGGACACGCTACTGGTTTTTCAGAAAGCTCCGCCCTATGCCTGTCCTCTCTTCACGCTCCTCCCTTCGTGTCTTTCACTGCCCTACTTGTTGAACAGATATGCTGAATGCTTATGAATTTACGACTCATATGATTCGCTGCTCACCTTTATTGATACAAAATAATAATAGCACTCGTTTTGTTGTTCATCATTATGACACACATT
The DNA here is from genome assembly GCA_963564715.1 of Catocala sponsa. NCBI lineage: Eukaryota > Metazoa > Arthropoda > Insecta > Lepidoptera > Erebidae > Catocala > Catocala sponsa. Next base: position 18,009,649 of record OY751331.1, read on the forward strand.
TTGCTATAGATGATAGAGGGTACGGTATACTTTGACGAGTTCTCTTTTATTGAGTGTACAATTTCAAAAGTGTCGTAGGTAAGTCAACAAGGAGAACCCGGGCGCGGTCGGTCTGTACCCGTGTCAGCTTTAAATCGAAATTTTGCCGTGGGCCGCGGCGGATAGCGCCAGTTAACTTGTAACTCACTTTTGATGTATCGTTGTTTTTGTAGAGTTGGAAGCCTTGTAAACATCGCAACAGGAAAGTTTTGGGCCGTCTGTCCACCGTTTCTGATATGTAGGCGAGATTAAAAGAGACCCTTTTAAATTTTACTGAAAACGTTTTAAGTGATGTGGAATAAAAATTGGACATTTATCGAAGAGTATCGACTTCATTGGCGACATTCGCAGCAGATTCAGATTACGTTTGGTCAGTAGGACTTAATGAATGGCGGCAGATTGTAGAGCGGCGTCATTGTTCAGGATTACACCAGTGGGGACCGATAATAAAACAATGCTCGAACCCGACGGTTTTACGAGCCGATCTCGAGCGCAGATAGTGACGGCAGGGAATAAACAGCGCGTAAAGTCATCTGCGTTTATACTCGCAAACGATTTCCACGTCTATACAGACATCTAACAAAAATATTTACCAGCAGACTGGCATAACCTCAGTAAAACATAGACGCGCAGACACATCTGCATGAGAATTGGGCACCGCAGGCATTCAAAAAGACACGTGCGTATGTAACAAATCGAAATAAGTCATGTTCACATATGTATTTACATATGTGAACATGACACAGTATTTGACACAGTACTCGATTTTATAGATAAGTAAAATTATTGTTAATCAGTTTTACAGTTTGACCTTCCTTTTGCATTTGTCTACCTTATTTGCCTCTATTTCAAGATGATTTAGGGTAATGGCGTTGGGAAAATTATAGAGGTATAATCCTTCGTTTCAGGTGCTTATAATCAACATATGATCATAGCAATAGGCGGGTAAGTGTGCTCACCAGTCGGCTTTCTACGGTTTTATGTAAATGGCCGCCGATAAACCGACCTCCACCCGCGCGACGCTCATTTGCATTCATAGGCTCGTAACCCTTCCTCGCTCTTCCAACGCTTATGCAGCCTCATCCGCAGCGCTCCAACGTAAAACTTGCTGCTTTGCCTTTTGCACGATAATTTACGACTCCCTATGTAATACGTCCAGGCGGCGATATGAGTTCGGCGTGTGTCTTCCACAGACCGTGAGGTCGCGGTGTTGCCGTTCGATTTACATATTATATTAAACTCGCCGTCGCCCGAGTCCCTATTCCTCTTCGCCACCGGCCGTTACGCTCCAACTTTTCTCAATTTTTCCGCCCATAAAGCGCCCGAAACGAAAGTTTCTCCGTCCGCCGCGTGAGGTCGAGTGTAAATACACTTTTTATAATGTACTTAGTCACTCTGTCGCCCCCTCAGAAAAAGACTCCGTTTAATAACGACTTAGATACTATAACTTTAAACATTTTTTGTTGAATAACATTTTGCCCTCGCTCTAGTCGTATAAAATATCGAATGATTAAATTTAGGGTAGAGTAAACCTCTCAAGATGTGAAGAGACGAAATTAAAAGCTTTTAGCCATAACGTGAGCCAGATAGCCGACCACAATATAAAAAATTGAAAGACCTATGGAAAGACATACACACGTAGGATAACCTCTATTTATTATAATAAATAAGCTTTGCCAATAAAAACGCTTGGTATGACAATATCGCCTCATATATACTAATAAAACGAATTTGTATAGAATAAACTGACAATCTCTCCTTGTTTCGGCATTCACAAGGAACTGAAAATAAACTATAAGTAGGTAAACATACTTAACTGAATTACGAAATTGAAAAAATATGCATCATCCGCCTTTGATGAAGCAATCTCGAACACGTTTCGTGAAACTATAATTATATCAGACTGGTTTTGTTTAACAAGTTAATATATATTTTATTGTCGTTGCGAATGTTGAACAGCTTTGTATGTATGTAGGTACATATATTACGTCAGTAGTTGGTTACCTGATGCGTCAACAGAAGGTGGATAGAGTTACAAGCGATATAGCAAACAGACGCTCACATGGAAGGAGCTATCGGCACGTTACGTCTGACACTACACGTCTGGCTCACTCGCCAGTCGCCGGTCGCACACACCTGTGCAAGCAATAAGCAATGAAAGTTAGTTGACCTTGACTGGAAACCATACAATAACAGAATGCATTGTCTTCAACTCACACCGTCAATTTATATTTCCTAGAAATTCTTTACGTGAATGTAGCTACTAGCTACAATGAATTAAGCGCGAAAGTGCTTGGTAGCAATACTCTAAAATAATACGAAAAGCGATCAATCTCGGTGACGTTTTATCAATATGAAACAATTTTGATCTGCTCTAAATATAGGAATGCGAACGCATGTATACATATGTTTTTATCTTCCTATAGAATGTTTAGGAATGTGTTGTACACACGGCTACACATCAAGTTAGACACTCTATATAGGTATGCATAACTACGCTACATACAAAATAGAGAATTGTCGGAAAGGGACAATGCATAGTGGTGTCGATGTAATGGTAAGAATAGAGCGTAACAAAAATATAACGCATTCTCTCGCACGATTTGCAGTGTTCAACTTATAATAGCACTTTTTCTTTTTTTATTTATTTGATGAATTTTGGTCCCTAGGACTACTTCACTCCATTAGGTCTACACATACAATATAACAAAATAACTATGAAAAATATCACATTCATATGCATAGTGAACGTCGCAGCATTCCACACAGTAATCTTTATATTATACTAGCTTTTGCCCGCCGCTTTGCTCGCGTTAATTTAGAATTTGACAATCAATTCGGGTTGTACTCTGCTTGTAATAATATAATTCAATCATGATTCGAAAGACACGTGGCGCCATCTATTATCATAAGAACGTTATTATTGTTTTCCTCGGGAACAGTAATTTTTTCGGGATGAAAGGTAGCCTATGTCCGTTTCTGTACACCTGCCAACGTGTATGGAAAATTTCAGGATGATCAGTTCAGTGGTTTAGGCGTGAAAAGGTAACAAAACAAACAAACAAACTCATTTTAGCTTTTATAATATTAGTTAGGATAGGATTAGGATAAATTTTCTGTGCGTGTGTTTGTAATTAAACTCGTCCTAAACGGCTGCACCGATTTTGATGAAATTTTTTGTGTGTGTTCTAGTGGATTCGAGAATGGTTTAGATTTGTATTTTTTTTTTCATGTTTACAGGACGACGTCTGTCGGGACAACTAGTTTTATATAAAGCAATAGCAGCCTCAGATAGAGGATAGACCAAAATTATGTTACAAGTGCTCAGGTCCTTCAAATCTTTAGTGATGAGTAACATTTACATACATACATACATCTTATCTTATGTGGAGGCCAGTCAGTGCAGACCGGTGACACTTCGACCCAGTGGTATCTTTTGTGTCGACACTCTCCCAATAACGACTGCCATAGATGTTCATGGCAGCCGGGACCAACGGCTTAACGTGGTCTCCGAGGCACGGAGCAGGCGATAATTGTCAATCAATACGCACATAATTTCGAAAAGTCATATAACTTCCGAAAGTCATAGGTGCGCGACGTGGGTTCGAACTCGAGACCCTGTGCATTGCAGTCTGTTGGTCTCCCCACTGAGCTATCGCTGCTCTTACATACATACATAGATTCAAGCCTGTTTCTCAGAGGGGTAGGCAGAGACTACGGATTTCCATTTGCTAAAATAACAACAGTTACATTTCACTTCTAATATCCTCGTTCTAGACACATTCCACGCATCTAATAATAATAGTTCAAAGTCCAAACAGTCTAGGTTGATGTGTCGCTGTGTGTACATACAACTGGAAAATATATTATAATTATTACGTGTAGTGTCGTAAAAGCGGTGACAATCCAAAGCTCGATGGAAGCTCGCTTGTCACGCAACAACAACTCCCCTTCAGTGGCCCCTCTCGTTAAAACTTTCCGAAATATGACGCACGCTTGCAACCCTTTTTGTTATTTTTCCTCAATGCGCGTTATTCAGTCGTCCACTGTCTTCAGCCTTATCTCATTTCGGTTTATATCTGTGAAAAAGAATTCTCAGTATTTTTTATATCTGCACGATTTACACCACAAAGTTACTTTGATGGCTTGATCCTGTGATTTGGTCGTATTAGCGGCTGGATCAAAGGAGCGGAGGGGTGTATGGCGCCGAGCGCGCCCGCTGGTTGACTCTTTGGCCCGATAGCGTCAATCTAACGCTCAATTAGCCGAACGCGATTATCCGATTCAGATCCAGAATCGCGGCTGACTCCTCCGCGCGCCGCCCCAAGACAAGCACGCCAACTTTATTAATTAAGCCGTGTCTTATCTCTTGTTAGCACTCATTCTATTATTTGTCTTTTCACCGCTCATTTCCATAATTTCATCGGCGAGTAATTACTTACCACTAACGCGGAGCATTTCTCATTGTGTTTGCATATTTTGTCGTCGTTTGCATTGTAAACTTCACCTAAATAAAGTTAAATCCAGTTAACGACGACGATTTGCGGATCGTCACTAATTTATTAAGTACATCTCGGTCTGACATCGGCTCGCCTGTGATCACATCTCGCCGACGCCGGTGGTGTATATCTGAAACGTAGCGTTAGCATTCTAATAATGACAGACTTGCTCATCTGTGTACTGTTGTACCATTGTTTTCCGCTTCTGTGAGGAATGGCTTTTGTTGTTAAAATGATGCGTCAGTAGAGAACGTAGTGGGCGGCGCGGGCGCGGGTGAACACCGTCCGCTCTCCCCCGCTGTGTGTTTAATTAGCTTAATTGACATCGCGAGGTGCGGTGTCCGAGCGTTTGTTTGCGATATTGCGTTACCGCACCCGGCGCACAACCCGCCCCGCCGACGCCGCTACTGATGTCGAAGTCGTCACTTTACTGAAAGGATCACTTCTTCACGGTTGCGACGATTGCCTGACAAAACTACATCCGTGACTACATTTCGTATTCTTTATAGTCAACTTTAGAAATACATATAAATAATAATATATAATTTGTATTTGTAAAAGCGCCACGTCGCCGTCAGTATCGAGTCGGCGCGTGTGGAGCCATCTAAATGCCGAGTCAGCATGGCGTCATACGGCGTCTAAAATACTTTCTGATTCTGCTCTTCCTCTTCCCATGTAAAAAGGTAAAACTGCTACGAAATTTTCCTTAAATTGCCCGGGGAATAAATTGTAGTCCGTACGTGAACTGAGCTTTAATGATCCTTTATACTCTACTGTGCCACAATTTTGAATAGTTGCTTCTTATCTGACAGTCCAATAGGTATAGAGGACATACATTATAAAATTTCTTATTCATATAACGTATCTACTGTAACATTTTTATTATATTTGGTAAGTAGCCCTATAGCCTTGATACAAAAATATATACTTACTAACATTTAACAAAGTCGGTGCGCGATGCGTGTCACAAGTAATTACAATCATTTCGAGTCCATTTGTCAACAATAACATTAGCCGCACTGGCGATCAACAATCTATCAGATCAGGATATTGTGGTTGTCAGAATGTTACTAAATAGCTAAAAGTTGTCCAACTTGGTCGTTCTCATAAAGGAACTATATGCGAGTCGTCTCTGTATAATTATTTAATTAATTACTGTTTATTGCTAGGTATTTTGCTTTGAGACTTATAGATAATACTATATGAGAACATTTTTGCATAATTATCAAGGTTTATATAGCCTTGATAATTATGCATAAAAATTATGATAAAATAGCTGCTTTATTTAAAAAAACAGCTATTTTCTCATGACAACGGATTCATGACTCATTTAAACATTTGTCGCTATGTCTCATCGTTTCTTATTTGGAAATTGAACATCAAAACTCGTTTTAACAATTCACTCTGTATGTAGATTTCTTAGCAGTCACTAAAAATGTTAATTACTATTTCTGGCAAAGGTAATAAGTCGCCATAAACCTTTCAACTTTACTGATTGACTGTTCTAATTAATATCTCTACGCGTTTCCATCATCCAAGTGCGTGTGATTAATCTCGCGCTGAACAAAGAAATCCGTTTCCGCGAGCCCTCCGACTCGACTATCGATCATTCACCTCGTCGAATAAAAATAATAATAAATAATAGGGCCGGCGCCATTGTCCAAACGAGGCGTGCGTGTCAGCGATAGTTTTAGATATAATGTCGACTGACTTAACATTATTATGGCGGGAGTCTATTGGTCGCCTCTACTCACCCATTTCTTTCGTTAATTATCGTGAGACCCAAGGTCGCGTTACGCTAAACACTTTCAACAAAGTAATTTTCTTATGTTCTTATACACTTGCGAAGCAACGGTATTGTGCCTTGAATAAGAAAATGTTACTTCACATACCGGATTGTTTTGATACTAGGTTTTGATTGAGCACCTTATTAATTGTTAATTCCATTACAAGCTACCTCCTACGACGACATCGCTTGCATAATGTGTCAAACACGTTTGCTGATATTAAACTTCATAAAGTTCATGTACTTTTTATTGCTTTTACAACAGGAATAAAATGCAAAGAAACACACTTCTGCAATCTTATTTAGGATATGCAGGTGTACTTGAATATAATAAATGAACAGAAAGTTGTTCATACACATTTCACTAGGCCATAATAAGCTCAATCATTTCAGTTCACTATACAGGACAAGTTTGATGGATAGCCCGAGGCGCCGCCGCGACGCCGTTCCCCAGGCGTACTAGACGCTATAAAAACTTCACTTTGACATACATTTTTACGATATTTATATGACTTTACTATAAATGACCTTTATATGGATTAAAATAACGCCTAGTTTACAGTACAAGCTACAACTGCGAGTTTACCAACAACTAAGCAACGATTGGACTTTAAGTAACATGCGAGCTAAACTTTTTTTGAATTTAGTTGCCGATCGCCTACCCTCGCTGCGTCACAGATTAGTAACTTGCACGTCTCACGCAACATGTATACAAAATCAATAACGCGTAAGCTCAAGAAACTCGCGCTGTGTAAACAGTGGATATTTTAAGCGCAGTTACTAAGTATTCTTTTTTATCATAGAAGCGTCCAATTCGGGCAGTCCGCGATTCGTGCTGTGGATTCAAATGCCACTCGGAACAAATATTTGTGTTGATACAAATTGTTCCTTAAAAAAATTATCGGGTAAAGCGGCAGACATAATAGATGCAAAGGTAACCCTAATATATTTTATTTGCCTGGAGGTTTTGGCTCCTTCGTATATTATACAAATACCTTCTCAGAATCGAGACATTTGATCGTGTACTATTTGTGATCTTAATTTGATAAATCTAAATGTAGATAAATCTACTCAAATGAACTCCAAGTTAAACTCTTGACAAAAACCTTATTTAATGTATACTATGAATTTGTCCAACAATATTAAAAGTGTTCTAGGAAGTTTTGAACAGGTCATCTATTTCAACCATCGCTCACGGTAGCCGCACTGCACATAAATAACTTTATATGAGCGCTCTAAATTTCATTACGGGTACTATAATAGCTTCTAAGGCTCCGTTGTCAGTTGTGACAAGAATACAAAGCGGGTCTGATTTATTGCCGCAAATTAATCTTTTCACTGAGGGTCAATATATTACCTAGAATATACCTCGGTGCAGACACGAAACTGCACCTGCTGACAATATTCGACACGAATGGATGAATATTTTTCACAGTTTTAGTTGTACACGTCATAAGGCGCCTGTTAGCAAAAATCGACGCGCGGAGAAACCGCCGCGTCAACGAGCGCCCGCGCCGCGCCGTGCAGCGGCCCGATAGCGTAATACCAAAACAAATGGCCTCCTTTGTCGCCTTTTTATTTCACATACGTGAGTTATGTTTCCAAGACGTCGGTGCGTTATTCAGATGGTTGCAGCTTGTCGCAAAAAGATCCCGTCCGCAAAATTTATTTATTACCCGTTTTAAACGCGGCAAATCCTCGAGGAAAAAGAATACCTTACGGGACATTGCACTTTCGCGTTATTTTTATTGTCTCAGTATCGAACAGGGCATCGCGTTCATTCGCCATTCGAATAATTGGCGAAGATCGAGTTTATCCTTCAATGAAACCGTTCTATCGACTTTGTCTCCCTAGACCAGCACAAGATTAATTTTAAATTGCATGTCAAAGTTAGAAAAAAGAATTGCGATATTTTTACGCGATAAGCAATTATAGACTGTTATAAATAAAATGTATCTGAAAGGAACGGCTTGACTTTTTCTCGACACATAAATTAATGTTTGTAGACATTAACAACAATGAAATGCCAAAGCTTTGGAGTTTAACAATTCAGGCATGTTGAACGTGTTTAGTGTGCATTTAATTACACCATTCACAAGAATGTAACGCTATAAATAAATGTTCTAGTCAACATGTGCGTACGTTTGTAGCAAAACATTAAGCTTAATCAAACAAGCCGGTGTTCATGTCGCGCGTTTCAATTTCGTCGTTCGATATGATAGATGTGTGAGCATACTCAATGCTGTTATAATACCAATTAATTCGCCAACTATATATAAGACCAAAACGTCACTACCGGCCTGTCACGATATACTAGACAAGCCTTCTGCCAAGATAGGATGCCAACATCGTCGTCATAGATACTCAACTTAACACCGGAGTATAGATAAGTAATTGTGCTAATTGCCAAATATTGATCACCCTAGGATTTAGATTATACATGCCTCATGTAAATTAATTTACTTAAATTTATATCATAATTAAAAGTTATTATAATATTATTGCATACATATCAGCTGGTTGCACATCTACAATGAATCGATGAATTCAATTTAGATTGGCGTGGAGCGTGCAAAGGCATTAGCGGCGCACATCGATCCGTTATCTCTGTTCCCGAACAAAGAGAGATGAAATTTTAATCGGTCGCGTTGTCTGCCATCGCAGAAGTTGGCCGCCGAGCCGGCGCCGCGCCGGGCGAAGCGCGCTCGTATTGTAATGAGCGGGCCCGGTCGCCGCGAGCCGCTCCTCTCCTAGCCGTTTGAATAATACATGTATCGGATCACCGAGTGGCGAGTGCGAGCAGAGCCAGCGCACTGGCGCACATCACCTCCGCAACGCGTGGCCCGATGACCACTACCACTACCGAATCGATCACTATCGCCCGACGCGCCGTCATATATTTTATTTACATGTTAGTCACGTGTCGCGTTATGAGTGAGATGAGCTTGTCATGTATACGCAACTACTTATCAAAACTTTTAACGTGAAACTTTTTAAAACCTTCATAAATTATGTGCACTTATTTCCAACCTCCTCATAATACGTAGGTATTATGAGAAGATTCGAAAATATGTGCACAACATAAATTGTTACTACACTACTTAATTAGAGACAAAAAAGTTTCGTGGTAATTTTAAAACGTGGAATTTAATGATTTGTTTTTAATTAAATTTTTAATTACTTAAAGTTTTTTCCTTCCCACTGCTTAAGTTGGCTTTCCAAAATGCAAACAAGCAATAAAGTACCTGCTAAATGATTTACAAAGAAATTAAAATTTCATTATTATAATTTGCAGTCATTGTAAGATTTTACCTGCAATAAAAGTACATATTTAATGTAAGAAGTTTAAGAATCTTCGTAAAAAGTAAGAAACGAAAAGTATTTCCCCGGATTTTAATATCAATTCGGAGAGATCTTCTTTAATAAGTTGTAAACTTGTGTTGGAGGGTTCTCGCCGCAAGTTCGATGCTACAGGCAACGGCGACTACCGGCAATCTCGTTAAAATCTACGACGAAACTCTGCAATGGCGTTTCACGACCATTTATGAAATCACATGCTTCTCCTAATGGTATGCAACTAGTCACTTACGCTTATACAATAACCTGTACGCAACTTGGACCGTGGTGCCGTGTTTTCAACTTGTCTATAGTGCCGATATACAGTATGTTATAGTAGAGAATCGTGTCCAACAGGACCCAACCTAAGGGTACAAGGGATATAACTTTTATTGGAACCTATAAAATGGTATTAAACTTGTACAACGTGTCAACTCAGCCAAAAATTCTATGAATTTCTACGTTGAAGGTCTTGTTAATAATACTTCCCTAAGTAGCCTTATAAAGTAGGGAAAACGGAAAAATTAAATAGAACATGTAATATAATTAAATCGTAAATTCTGATAAAACTTCAATTAACCGAAAGCTTTTAGCATAAAATTTGACCCAATTTTCCGTAACATTTACTTAAATTCTTTTTCTAATAGCGATTTGAAGGGTGGAAGGTAGGTAGGTGTCCACTTGTACCGCAGGCGGTGTCGTTAAGGGTGTAGTGTCGGTCGGCTCCTTATCGCGCGTCACTACGCGAGTAATGACGCCTTCGATCGTTGGCTAATGGCCTCCGCGGGCCCACTTAGATACGCAAATGAGCATCGACAAGTACCGCCAGCCAGCCATCGCGATTACGCGCCTTCACATTACATAGACTGACGTTTGAGCGCGGAACACGTGCGTTACGAATAAATGTCTGCCATCCAATCGTCATTTTCTACTCCACTGCTCATCAACTTAACAGTATTTTGCCAATACGTTTCAAAATAATATTTGAAAATATTTATTAAGTAGAATCTTATGGTTCTATTACGGGTGAATCAGTAACATCATCAAGTTTTTCAGACTCGTGTAAAAAACCCTGATGAAAATAACTTTAGAATTAACAATTATATTTTTTAAATCCTTTCGTGCAGAAGCTAATAATTCCTGTTCCCCGAAGGGACTTTGAAATCATTCAAACATCGAGCTGAATGGCGTGCCCAAACCCCAGGTCTGTTGTTTATATAAATTATTGTAACGTATGGAGACCTAAGGACATAGGGTAAAGAACTGACGTATTGGTGCGGAGTTGACCACCTAAACCAATGTTTCCAAGGAAAAACCTGTTAGTCATTTATGTTTGCTCTAGATTAGGTTCAAACATAATGGAGCAAACACGAACAAGAAAAGCTTTACAGATGTTGAATGACATACATGTATAGACTCAAGCCTAGTAGGAACAGGCAGAGCATTATTATACCCGCCACTTATGACAATAAGCTCATAGTTGATCACCAAGTCTATATAGTGACTTGGTGTTGCTATTAAAAATATCACTGTAGAAATCCTTAAAATATTCTGATTAAGAATAAAAACCGAAATCATACTATGGGTCCGGTATTATCATGTTACCAACAAGACGGCATAGGCAGATATAATCTTCCTTACACGACACGCAAATATTGCGATCGTGGAGACAATATTATTAGAACTACTAACTCACATCCCTTTCATAAATATCCGATGCTCGTCCGTCGTTGTCATGAATAAGTCAAAAGGAATCACAATTGGGATGTCTGAATATACTTGAGATTTTCGTATGTTTTGCCAAACAACGCTGTATTAGTAACATAAAACGATGCTAACATAATTTCACATTTTACTAAACAAAAAACGTAAGCGGAGGCGTGTTCGGTCGGTCTCTTAACCTAAAATTTAGATTTTCCTAAATCGTGTCATTCACCCGTGCGATATTCTCGGCGGTCCTCTGCCTGTTATAAAAAAATTTGCCGTACAGAGCTCTCGGTTGACTCATGTCCTCTAGTGGCTTTATACAATCCCCCGTCTAGTGTCCAATAAATCCATGACACATTAAATTCTTCTCTAACGCGTCATACGATTCAAATTATTCCAGTCAAATAGAAGTAGGTAGGTATATAGGTACTGAATTTGTTTGCTCTCAGTATCACTCAACTGCATGTAAACACGTTCATTTTAATGAACAAAGAGTACCTAGTAGCTACTTGACATTTATTGCTGGTGACTACAAGAGCGATAATTATTGCTTCTGGTGCTAGTTGGTGTGATTCAATTAATTATTTAGAGGTTCGCCTTTATAATTGTTGTTTAGGCTAGGCACTGCCGACAAAATAGCGAGTACGATTACCAAAGTAAAAATAAGATTGGCTGCCGAAAGCGTAACGCGAAAGAGGATATTCGTGTCGTTCACGTCGTTTGTCACGTATAATGTCCTATATAAAATTTTATTTCAGTCTAGGAACAACCCGTCGCGCGTTACTGTCCACTCCTTTGCTTCGGAGCGTTTTGTATTTTTATTAAATGTCGCTTCCGTTTATTGTGCCCATAAATAAACAGGAGCTTATCAACGTCTCGCAGCACTGTAAAGAAAGGATCCAAGTTGAAAGGAAGTAACGTTTTATCAATATGCTAGTACACAATTTTGCAGAGAGCGTGGTCCCAGGGCAGAGCCGCGCCGCTACAGCGCACTAGATTAGTATTATTCACGTTTCATAAGCATGGAGTCTCGTATCGGGGTGAGTTATTAAACGTAAAAAGATGTTTGCGGCGCGACCAACAATGCAGGGGCGCCACGGCGGCGCCCGCCCAGCTGTAAATGGAGTGCGCATTAATACTCAACTATGTAATAAATGTTATTGTTTGTCATAAAGTTTGTTTTATGAAGGTTGGCCGCCCCGGCCCTTGACGCTGTCGGACCTTTAATAAAGTTTAGCGTTCGCTTATTCGCCCTCAATTACGGATTTAGACTCGATTATACCGATTGTAACTTTATTTTTATTTATATACAACTTAAAAATAACAGGAAGCTTTAAGTCGTCCACCGATCACATCAGATAAACGATATCCTCTTACTGCTCGATAAGAGCAGACACAAAATAAAATAATCTTATTTTGATATTTCGAGAAAATATACCCGGTGCCTTGCGACGCGACGTCGCGAAATCGCTGAATCATTGCAAAAGTTGTGCTCAGCTTTGCAGCAATATTTTCTACTTGGACCTGTTTTCAGTTTAACAGATATCATTTGCGATATTTTATACTAAGCACAGGTGTATTGCAATTTGAAATTACTTAGCTTTCAGATTTAGGTATTTTTTTATCATGGATGCTCAGTATCATGAACCATATGTATTTCTACGACTCTTTGTTTGACTTCATTCAGATGTAATAGGTAGATATCGGGGTTAAGCGTGGGGCGCACTGGTGACACGAACAGTGTTATCTTATTTGTATGTACCGCGGCTCCGTGAGCATCGTTGCAGCGCCGGCCGCCGGCTTCAAGACGTTCAGCGCAATTTTTCAACGCTTCGGCTTCGTGTTCGGCAACCCAAAAAGCCAAGATGGCCCTCGCCGCAGTGCAGCCGATTATCCCTCTTCCTCTCTCCGCCTCATGCCACACCTGCTCCATCGCTGAACTGCTGCAACTTTAATCCCCCAATCCGCCATCGCACGACCGCACACCGACGCGACGCTATATTTCAATTAATTCGATCATCCATTTCCGACGTGAACGTACGCGCTGCTTGTACTTCATAACCTCCGCTAGCATGTCGCTTCCAGTCAGATACGTCAGGCGAGCGACTACTTGATGTTGCACCGCACTCCTGGCATCAATATTTCGTGAATTATTTCGTACACAGTGGCTGTTTACACTGTATCCTGCCAGATTGTCAATGTGTTGCAAATACCGTCACGTTTTCAACAATAAATCTTGATTCGCAGAACACTTTCCGCTTGTACTGACGATTTAACTTTTAAAGCTCAATTAATTGCAAGTTTTGTTTTGCATATTAATGGGTTGTTACAGTGGAGTCGCGTCGTCGGCCGGCATTAAGTTTCGTCGAGTGCACATGGAGCGGATAATCACCATGTCTCGAGTTCACTCAGCGCGTCCGTGCTGTTGGCGTTGCACTGATTGAACTGCTTCTGGATAATACATACTTTTTGGGCATAGCATTATACTTTGCCGATCGCTTTATTCAACCATGACTTATACTTTTAAACAGGATCTAAACTCTGAATTCCCTTAATCTATGCGCTAGTATCTTATTATAGACTGTCAAACTACTATCTGCGTTGAAACAATAGTGAAGTGCCGAAGAATCGCGTTTGCAACAGACATGCTGTTGAATTTACCGTTATTTAAATCTTATGAGTTTCGAGTCCACTAAATGATCTTTTGATATCGTATTTATTTTGTAATCACGTCTTGTGACTCGTTCACACATGACAAGACCTGATGTCTTGTCATGTGTGAACCCCAGGAATAAATTCAAAGTTCTCGGTTAAGTACGATGAACTAACTGTTCCCCGTCCTTCAATTGGTTTTATTTATTTAATTAAAGTTTATACACGTATGTATGTATGCGTCTCGTTTAACATGACAATTATTTGAATTTCATATTGAACTCACAATATGCATAATACCTACCTCGTTCAGAGATATACTACCACAGAAATAAATACTACTATTATATTTCTGTGTATACTACCGATTAGTGGTTAACTTTAAACTGTACGTAAACTCCGAATATCACTACATAGTATAAAACAAAGTCGCTTCCCTCTGTCTGTCCATATGTATGCTTAGATCTTTTTAATACTACGCAACGGATTTTGATGCGGATTTTTTTAATAGATAGAGTGATTCAAGAGGAAGGTTTATATGTATAATACATGCATAATATAGTAGAGAAACACTGATAATTTTAGAGGTTTCTAATGTGATGTCGTAAATAAACACATTTTTTGCGCTTACATTGCAAACGCTGGCTGAACCCTACGACATAGATCAAAATAATGTACTACAGTATTATATACCTTAAAATGGTCTACAAAAAATCCGCGATGGTATATGTCTATCTCTTAGGGATAACCCACAATAACCATTGTTTTACCTTTACTTTTTACGAGAAATAATGGCTTATTTACGAAGCGATTTTAAGCAATACAGCATTAATCCTTATACAATTAAGTAACTTAAATACATTGTGCATTTAATATAGATCAATATGGCCCTTTACAGCATGTAATTTAAAGGAATATTTTCGAAGATATTACAGATTTAAAATACAGGGACATAGCGGTTGTGGTGGTACCGGCCGGGGGGCCGGGCCGGCGGCGCGTGCCTAACAAAACATGTTTGTATTGTCTACTGACAAAAAAGCTGTGAACGTTGTATATAAAGACATTCTGTAGTATATTTAGCATCAGCATTGCACCCGTGCGAAGCCGGGGCGGGTCACTAGTATAAAATAATCAACAAAACATTTATTTTGCCAGTTGTCCAGTTTTTATACTTACCAAACTTTAAAACTTATAATATTGTAGAATATACCTACTACTTGAATCTACATATTGCCAAAATACTGTAAAATGTCATAAACTAGGTACACGAACTTTATATACAAGATTAGGTATAAGTTAGATCTTATTCTTATTGGCAAGTCGGAGCCGCCGCCGCACGTGGCGGTCATGGCGCTGAATCAACTGAACCCGACTCGCCCTACCGCAACTGAATGTACTTAATTTGATTCCGATTGTATTAAACCCCACTTCGACTCCAATTAATGACCCGAAAGGGCTCTTAATAATAACGACGTTTTATAGACTTTAGTGCCACATTCGACAATCTGGTATCGAAGTAATTTGTACGTTTAATTGGTGGGTACAGTCGCGCCAAGTGTAGTATCGGCTTTTTGTATGTTAACTAATTAAATTCATGTGGTAGGTGACGTGTAGAGATCGCACGGGCCGGCGCAAAGTTCACATGGGGCTCGTACGTTTGACAAAAACCACAAACAACTTTACAGTGACGTTACATTGTAGAGACAACAGGCGGCGTAGAGGCACAAAGTAATTAGATAGCTGTTGTATTGTCCGCTTGTTCAGCGCTTTTCCAATGAACGGTCGTCGGCGTCGTTCTGTCTCGTGTTTAATTGCGAAACACACCATAACGGACAACGGGCTGTTTTTGTCCAGCCCTGCCCGAATGAGATGCACCGCGCATCCTTTAATGAGTCGCTTCTCCTATTCTGAATACCCTTCGGACATCTACATTTCATGCACTCTTAAACTTTTAACTTTGAATTTTACCATTATATTTTAATTAGTATTGCATGTGCTGAAATTTTCGTCTCCCGTTTGCTAACTAATTTGTATTCATAAACCTGGAAAGTTTACATTTGCGCTTCACACAGAGTTGAGTTATTCATTTCTTTTTACATTGTTTGCATTAGCTAATTACTTCATGATAATAATTACATGTAGTACTCAAATGTATGTACAGTAAAAATTAAATAAAGATAGTGACGACAGACTAACTCGCCAACAGGTGCTGCGCTTTACAAATTAATGAAAAGTTTGTTTGTTTTTAATTATTCAGCAGCGTTGTTACCCTTTGGTCAAATTAAATCGAATCAACTTATGTGCGGGTAAACTAAAAGTTTGTCGTCTCGATCTATGTGGGGGGGGAGGGCAGAGCGGAGCGGTCGCATTCGGCGCCGCGTAAATAATTCACACTTTCAGGAACGAGTTGGCCCAGTCGGATACCGCATGTAATTCCACATTTTCACGCCGAAAGGTTTCCGAGTACGCATTAAAGTTTTGTCCAACCCTGCGCGGCCTATTCACGATTAATTTTCTGGATTCTATTCCGTAACTTATTTATTGAGAGGGCGTTTCGTAAATACTTTGCTTAATTGACACCCGAAACTCCGTATTCTGTGTAAGCCTATAAATTATTCATCTGTAGTAGTGTAGATGACAATAACTGTATTATTTCGTCTTGGTTTAATAAAATGATCTCGTTACGCTGCGGGGATATCAGATCTTGTTAACATATGTTAGTGACTAGAATATCTGAGAGGATAGGTATAATTAATTACAGTGCGTCATAAATAACGACAAGGAAGGTGGAGTGCGGTGTGTAGTCATATCGCTGGGGTGTGCGTAATGTAAGGCGACACCGCGGAACATGATCCGGCGCCGGAACGCGCCGTATGTGACGCGCGTAGGCCCTGTCGCGCCGCGACTCGTAGTAGACTCGTAGCACCAACGCTACGTCACGCACTCGTCATTTGTCACAAATGCATCGCATAACCTAACTTTTATGTCAATCATCCCTGTAGCAGCTATTCCATTAGCCATCTTATTTTATATTCATTGTTCTGTAACCAACCACACCTATTTGAAAATTATACAACATTCCGTTACTAAAATGCTTAAATTATACCCATGTTTAATTTTGCTTTGATCGTAATGAGCATTTAATTCCTTTACCTTATATTAACCTTTTAAACAATGATCGATCCGTTGCACTTGGAAGCTTTCCATTAAGTGTCAAACAGTCAACTTCAGTCTGTTCTTGTTTGTCAGCGAGACGTGTCGCGCTTCACTCGCGCTCTCTCTACACAATATAAATGGCGTGACGGTGAAAAATCATCTCCATCGTGACGCCGAGAGGCATCAGCCGAACACTTTCCTAGGTAAACCGTTCGAAGGCCCGAACAAAGAGGCGTAGTTCCGAAACAATCAAATTAATTTTCTCCGTTGTTGTTTAATTAGCGCCGACTCTTGGATGGCGCGGCGGGCGGCCGATGTTTATCATCGGATACAATCGCGCCCCGCGCCTCTCGACCCGCGACCCTTCCCCGCCGCTCTCCAACCAAACCCATTATTATCAAAGTCAAGACTGTACACCAAAGTAACTTTGGTTCGTCACTCCTGCTCCCATTGTTAATATTAGCGACATTGTTTAGCCTAATTGGCTTTGGCGTAAACAAATCGCATGATCCGACTAATTGTGTAATCTTTTTGTTTCAGGTAATCTCATTAAGCTGCTGTGATATTATTTGATGGGGGAAAATGTCTGTATCCGGTAGCAGCATGTATGTATTATTAATATGATAGTGTATACGTAGATAATGCGTGGAGGTATAATGTCATCGTAGGGTGGAAAATATGAAACAGAATAGTTTGTATGAAGCCTTACTAAGTTAATCTGAAGCCATATTTAATTAAATTGTAAGGGTAGGTGGACGCGGTGGTTGTCCATTCCGTGCTCGACCACCTTTCTGTGCGGCCGCCTTGTGTACTCGCGTTATATTCTAACAACTTTTCTACTGTTCAACTTCTACAATTTGGTGAGCATTTTACTTTTTATTTTACCCGCACCGTCTGCTGTTGCAAAGATATTCTCTGTTCAAATTACATTTAAAGCAATCTAAGTAGTTAATCTTTGTTTTTGTGTCGAAATTAGCTTCGTGTTAGAGAAAGTCTTTACTCGCACGTTCCATAAATTTATTAAAACACTGTACGTAAGTAAGATAACCCCGGGCTTCAACAAGATGGCTCCTTTTACAAATTGAGTGATAAGTAAAAGTAAGTTAGGCGTCCGATATAAATTCCAACGTTAACATGTTCGAAGTTTACAAGAAAACCTCGCGTCGGGTTGCACGTCGACTCGCCAGTCGTTCCGCAGCGGCATCTAATCTAATTATCCGCTACGTTCTTCAAAAAACTTGTAAGGAGCGAGTGCAAGCTGTTTGCTCCATTCTTGCTCTTTTAACTATCGAGTCCTGCCTGCCCGACTCACCGACGCACATAATTGCTTTTCTCCATTTCATTACAAACATCGCAAGTATATGGATACGTACTTATAGTGAACGAATTATACTTAATTCACCCTAGCGATGAGGGATTATTTTCACCGGCTGACCCGCGTCGACCTGACCCTCTCCTCTGACCTCGACGCGATGATCTGCACCCTTCATTCGACTAACCTGTTTACGAGATTAGCGCGATAAACACTTTACCTAGTGGAATATTAACGAACTTCCCCTGAAGTGTACTAAGTTATTTTGTAAAATTATTACAGCAGCGCCCTCGTAACAAAGTAGAACGTACAACAGCGCGAGAACACGCATTACCCGCTACAAGACAGTTTCCTCACTTACAAATGAATTCAAGCAAGTATTGCGTATCCAGCTCGTTGTTTGTGTAAAGGTGAACGTATTTTATCCACGTCATTTAGTTTAAATAGGATATATTATAATGCTACCACAGACCTTTTTCTGTTGCCCTACGTGTGAATATAACGTTACATTACTACACTAAAGCTATCATAAAACATACTCCCTATCTGAAGCCCCGTAATTGGAAAAAGGATTTAATCAAATTGGAAAATACGGCGCAGCGCTACTTAATATTACCGCTGAGTCGTGATCGTATAAAGTAACATACGGCTAGTGTATTTCGTCGACGGACTAAACGGCTGAGCTTCGAGGCTCGTATTTGTAACACGGCGCGTTATTAATAGCCGCGATAGCGAGGTGGCCCGCGGCAGAGCACGATATTTGGGAAATCCGGATTTGCATAGGATAATGGGGAGCGCGCCGGTGCAGTCGGCAATGTGGACGAGACGCCTTGTGCACTCTACCTGCCCCGACACGCTTGACTTGCTGCATACGTAACGAAACGTGAACCCGCTGTGGGCTTAAACTGAATTCATCTAAGAAACCCGCTTCGAGGAAATACCTACACCAATTGCTCTCTACCAAACAACTTCTTGAAATTGATGCGCTTGTGTAACTACGCCATGCGCACATACATTGCAAATAACTATATAAGTACCTTAGTTTTTAAATAAAATGAAATTCCGCTAATATATACATTAATCGTCTATAGTGTAATTTAGGCGAGTTATTGAACATAAATGTAATATTGTGGGATCTATAATTCTCCCTCTCATTATACAACTTCCAAATTACAAATAGTCATGTTAAACTACAAAATGCCGTAATCAAAATCAACGATTCGTTGTTAATATTATGAAAACAAGTTCAATTTTCATATGATTACGTAGTCTGTAATCGCAATGCACCACCGGCAATCAGAGTGTTTGTCTGAAAACAGCCATTAATGCGGCAAAAAATAGGAACAAAACTATGATAATTGGCGAGGGGTTTAGTGGCGGCGTGAGGGCGCAGTGGTGCGGGGGGGAACGGTCGCGTGCCTGATGTATGCGCCGCCGCCGCGACGGCCAGACCCGCCGGCGCCGCGACGCCGCCCCACAATGCAGATATCGTGCATTCGGCTCCATTCCATACCGACGGCCGTCCTCACGCCTTCGCCGTTTATTGCCATTTACGACCACGCGAAACTCGCCTGACACACGGTAGCAGCGGGGAGCCGGCGCTCACCACCGCCGTCGCACATCGATTGCTAAGCAAATCGATCGGCTCGCTAGAATTTCCAAATCTAAGCGTTGCAGGCCCGCACTTGATTGATGACCCGCGTAATGACCCAGGAAACTATTTCCTTCGTATTTCCTCCACTCAATAAAACATCGAATATGCTTATTTATGTGTCGGTGTCATTTATTTGGAGTTTTGTCAATGCGGCCTGTAGTGCCGACTACACTCGAAAGACCGTCATTTGTCAAGATTATGGCTGTTTGGGGATTGAGATATGAAAAGCGGTTATTGTTTTGAATATTTTATTTTTCTATATTAATCAATATTGCGAAGGCTTACGATTACCGATACCGATGCAAACCTCTTTACGATTCCAGTAAAGCTGCAAAATTTTTTTTAAATTATACAATCAAAATAAATATAAATACCCCACTCAAGAGTTAATTTGACGTAGGCTCCGTTAGAAGTAAGGAAAGTGTGTTTTGACCTTTCGGCCGTGGTCATGCGACCTTATAGATAAGATGGCACAATTAGCACGTACAAAACTCGTCAGTCACGGCTTGGCGCCGAGTGGCAATTACGGTATTTCATCCTCAATAAAAGTGCACTCAGGCGCCGCTAACGTCAGAGAAAGCTCCCCGTCGCCTATAAAGCTAATGTGGACATATAAAGATTTAAATGACGGCTCTGGATGCGGACGCGAGGGAAACTACGGTCACTATACTCCTTGGTACTAAAATAAAAGCATTCCTAGGCGATAATACAACAATTATAGAAGAATATAATATGATACCAGTACTCGAAAGCAAAGTATTTTTTCTTAAACTATATATTGAATATCGTGAAATTACTGACCTTCAGCTTCCCTTTAAACGGCCTCGTATTTTTTATCATTATTTCTTAGAAAAACTCGTGAACTCTTTCCAAATACAAACTTATATTGCAAAAACTTTAACAAATAAACTTCACAAAATACTTTCATCCGACACTTTCGAGGGCCATCATGACTCTACGTTAGTGTCAGTGGGGGAAAAGAAAACATTTTCCAATATTTACCTCATTATGTTAGAGGTATAGACTAAATAAAGTGCGTCGTATAGCGTAAGAGCAAACATTTTGGCGATTAATCTGGGAATACTGTGCTATATCGTGACGCTGGAGGCGGCACATTTATTTTATGTGCCGGCAATGTTACATACGCCATAAAAGTCGTTACGACGGGCGTAATGTCTCGCCGTCGTCTTGCCCGCTTTAATTATACCTAGATAATGCGGCGCCGACTGTGCCCTGCGCCCCACATCGCCTCCGTCGCCTTCAACCTCCGCGACATTAACGTAACACGATGCAATAACACACTGCCACTTTTCCTAATGTACCCGGCTGTACACAATAATTCCCTATATTACCACATTCGCAGCATAAAAGCAATGTGAACCGAACAAAGTTTCGTTTTACATCGTAAATCATCGCGGTTAATAATTTCACTCTGTTTAGAAAATTGATTTATGTTTACATATTTACTGGCTTTTAAGGCTTTATAAATGAAATACGTACAGTCCTCGCGTACTTTGTTTACAAATGCGATACTTTGGGTAACACGCACTGAGAATGGTACGGCGAGCACACCTGTATCTTAGCAGTAAGTAAAGTTTTAATTACGTAACGAACAGGTTTATTACCATGAATATGATAAAAGTTTGCTTTAAATAAATTGAATTAATATGGTTAAAGAGTAACGTTAGCAGATTAACTAGTCTTTATCTGAGATTATGATCGTTTAACTCGAACTTAACACATTATTATTGCGCGAAGGTAGCGGCAAGTATTACTGCCAAAGCCTTAATTATGTTCACCTTCTTATAGTATAAATACGTACATGAATATTAGTGAGTTATATATTATGGGTGGTTGCGAGGTTGTCGCGCGACAGTCTCCAGACGGGTGTATGTCGAGGCGTTGCGTTGGAGGTAGGGGTCGGGCACGGGGCACAGATGGAGATTTATCACGCCCGCCGGAGCTGAGACTACAAGTTCGCGCATTAAACGAGTCCGGGACATTAGCCGCCTGCAAGATGCCGCCCGAGATCATAATTAAGTGCCGCCCAATTTATCGGTGCGACCCGCGCCCGAAAACTCCTCTTAAACTTCCCTTATCGTACGTAGTAAAGGCTCTTTATTTTGTAGTTAGTTGTCTTCATATTTATCGCCTTTTATCTTCGGCTGTTTATTTACTGTCCCGAACTACACGCATTACAACAAGTCCAATACAATTGTAATTGTAACTTTTGAACACGACACATACGGCGACAGCGCTCAATAACTTCTTGAGAACAATGAATAATCTCACTCTAATTATGCGAGTTGACATTTCATAATTATTAAAGTTTGCCTGACAATTAGTATACAAGTTGCCTACATTTACCGTCGTGGACTGCCTTCTGAATCCTTCCGCTTGGTACCTGATCGCATGAATCCATTTCTATATACATACATATATCGTAGTAGTATTACACCGATGCTCCACATTCTACATCAAAGTTGACTAAAGGAATATATATATTATCGATAGAATAGGTAACAGTAACTCTGTGTGTGTACCTACATAAAACGTCCGGGCATTAATCCACGTGCCAAAGATGGACTGTACACTATTATTGTTCGCTATACCTACTGTCTATCATACATTTATGATTATGACATATTGTAGAAGTGACCGATGAATGTAGTGGTGTATTGACATCGCTAGTGATCAAATGACATGATTGTTAAAGCTTGAACGTTGGTGCAACTGCTGGTTCTGGGCTCAATTCTCGATCCGACGGTTAAACTAGGAAATTTTAAGAAGTGGAGGAATACATAAAATAATTTAATTCGTGTTTTGGTGAGCTCGTAGAGCTGTCTATCCTGTCTATTCAGTATCCTTCAAACGTGGCGTCAGGTTCATTTGTATTATTTATTGTACGCAAATAACATGAAACAATAAATTACAATTAATGCAAAGACACTGTGCTGAACCAATTAATACAACATTGTGCTGAATTTACACCTTGAGCCGACTTTAGACGCGAAGGGGAACACTTAATAAGAGATTTTTTACCTAAATAACAAATAAAAGAATACACGGAGGAGAAGAGATAGTTAAAAAGGAAAATTTTCTTAGTATGTCGTAATATTCCGCTTCAAGTTGTTCCTTTGTTTATTTTTGATGTGAAGAAACAGCAACGCGTAAGCATTTAAAATTAAAATAAAAATTTAGCTAAAACAATATATTTAAAATGAAATTCAAACATGTGGCAATAGATATATTTTATTCGGCTTAACAAACTAACTTTGAATGAAGCTTAACAAGCTAAACTAAGAAAATAATAGGAGATAGACGCTAACTATTCCATTCGCCGACGCCAAGGTTTTGTGAAAAGAACCCGATATCGTTCAACGTTTTCTATTAACTTCAGTACAAAAGCAGCAGAGAAAATACCGTTACGGAAACGTCCCAGAAACCTTTGTTGTGATACAACTATTGTTGTCTGTAACTATAACAGATAACCGATGTTGAAAGTCAAAAATCTTTTATACTTAACTAGTTTTGAGTTGCTCCAGCAACACGATACTCGGCTAAATAGTGATCGTTGAGAAACATCCCGACGACCCAATTATCACTGGGAGGTTACTTCGGTCTAGTCTAGCTTAAGCTCGCACTTAACTCGAATGCTGAGAAAGTCAGCTTAATTTAGCTGAGCCGTATATCGGACCCGTGAAATCCGAGCTTGTATTAGCTAAATAAGCAAGAAAGTCAAAGAGAGTGGAGGCACGTGGAATCATGCGCTCCGTGTAGCTGCTTAGACTAATTACTGCAGCAGCAGGGCTAAACTGGTTAGTGGGCCCGCCGCGCCGGGTGCCGACGCCGTATCGCTGTACATTACACAGTGCCGCATCACTCGCGACGCTTATTTCACTAGATTGCACGTGAATCACGTGAACATGTTCTGCTTGTTTACCTCCTTGCCTTTATTTTGACTCAAGTTGCCGTATTTTAACACTTTGGCTGTGTTATATTCTTAACCTACTTTAAAAAAAGAAGAGGTTATATGTACCACGCGCATGTTCTTTTTTTATTGCTGAGTTACGATTACGGCAGTCGAATACGATGGATTCGGGCAAGCGAATGGCGAATGCATAAAACCAATGGCAAGCAAGAACATACTTCAATTACCTAGGTAATTTCACTAAAATAAATAAAGATAGCTTTTCCGTTCGCTGTTATACTTGTAACAATAAACTAGGCACTTGTAGGATCAAGTTCCTTTGTATAAAATAAAAGGTGAGCTATTATAATGAATAACTTGGTTAAGACTATAAAACTGTTTATGTTTATTGTAGAAAAATGTGGGTTTTAGTTGGCTCTTTTTTAAAGTTAACTTTGTAGAATATTTTTAACATTATTCCGTTTTTAAACTATCGAGAGAATAAACAGTTCTATTTATCTCTTCGTTTCAGTGTTAAAAATAAGAGTAAGTAAATTGACGTCTGCACTATTTTATTACTTTTGGCTCTAGAGTTGTCAATTCATTTTTATGAATCTCGTAAATTTTACAAATGTTTACATTATGAATTCGTTCAACATATACAAAACGAACTATCTTAGTCTCAGAAAACAGAATAAGCATGATGCAATAAACGAAGGTAAAAGGCATTCCTCATGAAAGCGTTGACTGACCTAATGTTTTTTACCCCACGCCACGTTAGTAAAACAGGCAATTTACGCGAGCCTATAAGTAACAAGATTCATTAAGGCTGTTACAAAGTGGCGCGGGCGTTCTTAAAGCGAATGGCCCTCGAGCTTGCAGCGTTCATAATGGCCGTACGAGCCGGCCGAGGCGCCGCGCGCAATTTAATGAAACACCTGGAGAGGTCGCGCCTGCTTCCGTTGCATTAATCTCGCCGCCCGTGGGTCCCCACGTCCGGCGTCTGACGACCCGCACCAATATAACATCACCTACGCTAAACCTACATTTCACTAACAACTTACACCCACTAATATTGCAATGTGAAATTTCGTTTCCTACGTAACTTTTATAACAGTTTGAAGCCCTAAGCTTCGACATTAACGTTTAAAAGTGGCCAACTAATATTAAAGCCGGGATAAACAACGAGTGACCGGGCGGGCAGGCGTTTGCCGGCGGCAACGGCAAAAGTGGCCGAGATAACTCCGTGCACGAATGCATATTTTAACGTTAAGCTACGGCACCGCGATGCAAACTTGTTGGGAACTTCACCGGACTGAATAATTCTTACTTTAAGGTTTCTATAAAGTTTTTTTTTTTTTGGTCGAGGGAGGGCTGCTCGACGTATATAACCGTAATAATTAAATAAGTATGAATGCTAATTATTTAACGAGCAGCAGCTTGTCTAGAGTCTGAATATATTTCACGGGGAACAATAAAATAAACTTGCCCTTGTATTCTAGCAGTCTGTGTGCTCTGTTCAACGTCAACGTAACGCCCAAGCCTTAAGAATATTGGCATTATCATCAATGCCCACTACTTACTAAAATGTCGACATAAACTATGCTATTAAAACAAACGGTTATTGCTCAAAGCTAGACCATGCTAAGCAGGCGGCTCACTTGATATTATGAGAACACAGGAGGATGTTGCTGGCGTCCTTTTAATATAATCCCTTAGCAATTCACTCGCAGGCACTCAGGAGCTCTGGATTGACCAAGCAAGAAAACTTACTTGCATTTACCTTAGTTGTTGACAATAATATTTTATTGTTATAACTTTATTTAAATAGTTTTCAATAACGTCTATTCTGTTTTTGCAATATATTGGCGATATTAAGATACTTAAATAAATTTACTTATTTATCTTTATAGTAAATTTATTCACGAATATTTATACTATCTCTCTAATTTATATAGGTAATATAAATAATGCAATACTTCTACAGCTCTTTAGCATTTGTCCTTTTCATGTAATATAAGAGAGAGACATATTGAGATTAAAATTAAATTTTGCGATGTGAGCAGCGGAGTCGACACCATTGTTTATATATTCTAAGTGAATTAGATAGCTGCTAATTATTTTGTCTAGTAGGCGTGTTCAGTATTACGTCAGCGTACGCACGATGGCACGGCGCGGCGGGCGGCGCCGCCCAGAGGCCGCGATAAAAAAATACGCGTTGAGCGCTAAGCGTAAACACGCGCCCCTCTCGCATGACGCCTCATTAGCCACTCCCCTGTACCTCTATAAATCATTTTAAATTCAAATTCTACTTACTTTCAGAATTGACTTTGCTTACCTAATTCCCTTCCCGACCACAAAATGTTGCAAATTAGATTTCACCTTTCCCTCGCTTTGACTTCTCGGAAAAAATTATTTGCGTCATCCGGTGCCGGATCATGGTCTGTCTATGTAATTATTGCCTACGTCTCACGCGATTCCTATATGCCATTCCTAATAATCTCTCTCCATTGGGATCTCAAACCTGTTCCGACAACTTTTGTTTGCTGTTGTTATTCTTACCCCACATATTGCCAAAACTTAGCTAACTTTCAAAAAGTATTTTAACCATATAAGTAATTTAATACAAAAGATGGCTCGTCTCTGTATCAAGCCGTTATGAATACTAATTGAAGTTCTTGTCTTTACTTGTGCGCAGAATTAAAATCTAAATGTAACACAACTAAAGATGTAGGTAATGTAATGTAAAGGTGTTTGGAATGCCACATGAATGTTTCACCTCCAGCAATATGTGTGGGCCACGTGTCGCCGGTGCTTACTGCCTACTCGATGCAGGAGTTGGCACGACTTCTCGGCCGCTTCTATTTCCGTCTGTCCCCAAATATTTCTGGCACCCACTTTCATGCGTACAAGTGGACTCCGGGCTGTTTTAGTGACGGGTGCGTGTCATTCATCGGCTCGTTACCTCATTGTTTTCTTTGTGTGTCGATCTATCCCTACGCGTATCCGGTCTGTCAATAGTAAAATAGACGAGTAGAGATCGGCTTGTGCGTACGCCTGGCCACGCATCGTCTACAACTTGTCACCGATCTATCAATCGTGATCGATCGTTCTAATCGATTAACGACCACACGCCTCATCTCACGTGCGCATTCTTGACGGCGTATTTGGTTGATTGTTGTTTTGATTAAGACATTTATGTAGACTTCCACGTATATGCGCGACGAGGTTATCCTCGTATATATGTATATAACAGTTTTAAGATATTTCTTCTGTCATTGATATTGTTTTTACCGTCTTACTTATAAACCCATTTTAAATATTTGACAGATAGTTATCTACTATAGCGACTGCTCATGAGAAATCTTACTTATAAACGTTACCTAGCGCGAAGAGTAAGTTTATCAATAGCTAAACAGTACAGAAATCTAAACACCGGCGGTCCCTTGTTTAAACATAGTTAAGATTAAGAGACAATATGGCAGATTTGCCGATCAGCTGGGACAGATTTGATATTAAAGTCAATCAATTTACTAAAATATTAATTACATGAAAATTAAATAGGTGGTATATCGAAGATTAAAACTTTTTGAAGAAAAAATGGTTCAGCGCAGTTTTCTTCGTACTGCGTCATTTTCCCAATAATATCCAACAATTTAAAATTTTGCAGCTTAGAGAAGACGAAAGAAGAACAGCTAAAGTGTGGTTGAATCCGCTTTACTATTTTTGCGATGCAGAATGTCGTATCAGATATCATACCATAAAAGAAAATGTGTGCTATATGATTGAATTTTTAGTAGTGATTTGTTAATATACTTTCATCATGAGTATTCGTGGTTTGTAAAGCTGCAAAAAATTACAATGATTCGATGTTAACTACATTATAATATCAAAATTCACATATCCTGAAGTATGTTTAAGAAAAACATTGCAAAAATATAATCGAAAAAACAATTAGAAGCTAAAGGGCACTGGTATTTTGTTTATTGTTGTTAGTAAATGCACTTTTTAAGAAATCATAGTATTGTTGTTATTATTCATTGAAATATGCAGCAGTTCGTTATGATTATGTCTATTTAAAAATACATTGTGCTCGTTTATTCCAAATTGTGAAAATTTATTTTTTTATTACCGTCTCTATCATACAAACCAGACGACAAATTTATTTTCTAATAGTTAGCAGGTTATATTTAAGCGAAGTGATAATATACTCTTTCAAAAATCAAACTCTTTGAATTACCTAAAGAAATATTCAGCACGCCATCTGATAAAGACAAGTTAAAGTCGCCACGCCACAGATACTAAAAAATGGTTTCTTATAGATAATAATGTATCACTTCAATTGCATTATTTAAGTAAATGAGTTTGGTAATGCTCTAAAATTGTGTTTCGTGTTTTTGCGAGCTATAATCTGAGAGACCATTAAAATTGGTTTATAAGTAAAGAAATATTATTCATTGATGAAAAAGGTATGAAAAAGCTTCTTAGACCAAAGATAGCTAAGCAATGTTTAGCGGTATTTATATAAGTAAGGCTGTTATAGTGTTGACAAAAATACTAAATACCATGTTAATGGCGTATTGTTTAATTTCGTGAATAGACAGTCGTGAAGGTATGGAGCTCTGACTTTCTGGTACCAAATAAATGTGTAAACCGTTTGCCGGGTGCAAAAAGAAAGGTATTGGACTTTTGGCAGTCGACGACGATGGTCCTGTAACAAGGTCGACGGCGCGTGCCGACAACTGCCGACTGTCGGCGGACGCTGTTACTTTCGAGGGTTGTTCGTTATACACGTCATAGTTTCCGAGTGCACTCGGCCGCCTTACTGCTCTCATCTTAACGAGACACGAGCGTCTCAGTTCATTGATGTCGTTTTCGCTTTAATCGGCCACCAGTGCCAAGTCACAATGAGGTATTCGCTTCTAAAGTTACGTAGTTTGTTTATATACCCTCATCCTCCCTTTGTGTGTATTTCTTTATCTCTAGGAAGTAAAGTAGTGATGAAACTGACTCGTGGCTAACTCCTTATTGTATTGCAAGTGCGCATTGTTGTGTTATAAAGGACATGGCGAGGGTAGCGCGCTCGGTTTGCTCCTCCACTATCACACAAAAATGTTATTAGTTTTGGGCGGTTATTGCCCACCCTGCTCTCGTTCGACCCTCCCATTGCCCTTCCCGAACAAATAGGCCATATTGAAAGTTTTTGTTTAATTTTCGGGGTTCATATGAACAAATCCATGCGCCTGTATTACATTTTATATGATTACATTGTGTATTTTTTTATTGTGTGTTTTTTGTGCCCAGCATATTATTTTTTTGGGCCTTAGAGGCGGCACAGAATTAACCAAACAAGCTGTTGTGCTCGTGAATCCAAACAAAGTTCGAATATTGTAGATATTTATATTGTACTTTTTGATTTATTAAATTTCTTGTACGAATAATGGCATTAAATAAGCGAAAATAAAAGTTAATTGGTGAACAAAGGGAATGTAAAATAAACAAATGCAAAGCTAAACTACCGAATAGCAATTAATGTGTCGTAATGTGTTCGACGGGGCGAGCGCGGGTCATCCGTCTGAGGCGACGCGGCCATTTGTATCGACGGGGCATCCGTCACGCTAATCGCCGCTACGATACACCTGCAGCGGCTTGCACTCGCCAATACTGTGATAAATAATCACGCCCACAATACATACCTACCCTAAAACAAAACTGCGGCACGACACGTCACACACTGATCCCAATCAAACCTTAAATCATAAATTCAGTAATAACCCATCACGTATTAGATAGCTGAACATTAGAAAGCAATCATTCGATAGCTGCCAACAATAAACTTGTCCAATGTATATTCCGAACTGTGGCAGCTAATAAATACAAGTTTGATAAACCCAACAGAGTTATCATAGTAATGACGAAACGTGATCACCCATTCAAGTTTCACAAACGGGTTGGTTCGAATCGAAACTCGGCTAAAGTAGACGGCACGGAGTAACAGGAAATAATAACTTTATCCCGAGCTTAAACTGTGAGAGGACCGTCCAACTAACATTATGCCTGCCAGTAACAAGTTAATCTAAATGCAGCCGACTGCTTCCACTAGCTAGTTGTAGCACGCATCGGCGAAGTTTAATAACTGAGAAAATTCGGAACATGTCTGCATCTGATTTAGCTCACAGTCAAAGATTCACACTTGGAAATGTTTGCTCTTACTGTTACGAGCAACTGTGTGTCTGGGTCTACACGAGGGAACTACAATGATATTATCGGGCATGCTTTACAAAAGTTACTCACTAAATCACTCCAAAGCTGTTTCGCGGACATTATCAGCGAGGGAGACCCTTGCTGGAATACTGAATATTCAGATGGTGTTTGTTTGTATACGTATTTTCTTTGAAACTGCGATAAGCGCTTTTCCGTTTTTTCACTGAATAAAATATGGCGCAGGAGGCTCGGCGTGCGACGATAAAACGTCCGCGAAGCTCTTCCCGTCACGTAGTGCGACAGTTAATTACGCGGATGTAAATAAATCATCATAGACGGGTGCGGCGGAGGGCTTCGATTCCGAAAGGCAATTATCTCGCGCCTCATTGACGTCGAAAATGAGCAGAGCGAGGAGGCGAGCTCCCGACACGGCTCAGAAATATTTGACACCGTCTAAGACGCGGTTATAAGGAAAAATCGAGTGGAGGATTTCTGGTGGCTACGTGCCCGGCTCACGGCAATTGTGATGCATGGAGGGATTTCCGCACATTCGCCCGATATTGAGCCGAAACCGCGGTCGCCACCCGCCCCGCTACAGATATTGCTTATCGGAATGATATCGAATGAGGTCCGCCATTTTCGTCTATTCTGAAAGCCCAGAAATGTCGGCTACCTGGGGTGTATAGCTCTCATATCTACTACATGTTCCACTTATGTCCCGTAATGGCTCCCGTCGTCGTCGTAACGAAACATTACGATAGATATTTACACCACAATGTTCTTTCTATTCTGTTGATCAGATACTGTTGTTATGTATCGTAACCTTGTTTTGTATACATTTTTTATATACTAACTTTTTATTATTGTGCGATTTCAGGGTCGGTGTAACCGTGAGAAGCCACCTTGCAAGTACTTCCATCCACCGCAGCATCTGAAGGACCAGTTGTTAATCAACGGCCGGAATCACCTAGCACTGAAGAACGCATTAATGCAGCAAATGGGCCTGACGCCAGGCCAGGTGTTGCCTGGCCAAGTACCAGCTGTGGTGAGTGCGCCTCGTCCTCTCTTTGTACTATCGATGCTTCGAGCGATCGGACCTCACACGTATTGTAGGTAAACTATGCACGCAACACGCAGCTTTCGGTGTATTCGCTACTTTGTAATTTTATAAGCGTTCTTTATTGACGCACGTAGAATTTATAAAGTACCGAGTTTAAGTTGTGCCTTGTTTATATATTTATAAGTAGTTAGATAAATATCAAATAGCAAGTTAGCTGTAGGTATTGCGCATTGAAAATATTTTCATCCGTAAGTAAATTAACTCGATTCCCTCGTAAAGTTTTCTCGGAAACTTAATCATGTGCACGTTGAAAGTTAATGGTAATTTACTTTCTTCAAGGCAGTACAGCCGTTCCTGCAACTAGTTCCGCGCTTTAATTTAAAGTTTCGCTTCGAGTGCGTGAACCTGATAAACAAAGTCAGGAGTAATCTGTATTCTGCGTATTTATATTAGAACATAGATAGTCGACTAATTCTCAGGCACAACTTAAACCTTGCCGCTCTGAGGCCGATCGCTCCACACCGCTTGAGCATGTTTGTACGATCGTTCCTAAATGGCATGATACTCTCCAAACTTACTCACAAGTGTATGAACTGGGTATAAGCGGTAATGCAGATTTAATCACCGGAACATTGTCCTCCTCACTGTTCACACTGTCGCTAACAACGCGGCCCGACACTCCTCGACGTCTCTGCTCGCACCGGCCGTTCTCTTGAGTGTTCTGTTCTTGAGTGATGCTGCCCTAAGTAATAGTGCAGCGGTCCATTGAAGAGAGGTGCGAGTAGTGATGTGGAGGCGGTGTGATAGCGGGCGCGGGCGCGGGCCGACCCTCGCACGATGAGTAGCGTGTTTGTGTGGTTTTGTGTCGAGGTGGGCGGCGTGAGCGGTGCGGGCGCGGCCGCGAGCCACCTCGCCGCGCTGGACCCGATCAGTCTCGCCCTGCTCGCCCCGCAGGTAACTGCCGCCGAGCGCGTCGCACCACCACCGGCCTCCGCGCCTCCTCACGCCTTTTCCCTCACTCACACTATACGCACACCTTTAGCACAACAACACGTATATTAATAACGAATGTGAAGTCCTTTTCCTACTAAATCCCGTCCTTGTATACTTTGGTGGTCGGTGGGTAGCTTAACTGGATAAACCGTATGCTTATTTAATATTTCAAGTCGTTTCTATTAAATGCATGTGGTATTTACTTAATGCTTGATTGGCTAACAAATTTTCGAATAATGAATACGTTTCCTTTCCTATGTACTAATATTGAAGTAGGTGTTACTTTTTAGCTTTTGTATATATAATGATCTCGATAGCAGCTTAAATGAGGGCTTTTTAAATGCAGAAATGTATGCAATTGCAAAGTGCCCATAGACATTTGAAGTGGAACCTGTTTATAAATATCACATATTAATTGAGATATTAATTAGTAAGTAAGATAGAATCAGTAGTAAGTGCGTTATCGTGTGTGATGCCCAGGCGACATCGCCGTATCTGTCGGGCGTGCCGGGCGTGGGCTCGACGTACGCGCAGTACTACGCGCCGCAGCTGGTGCCGGCGGTGCTGGGCCATGACCCCGCCGCCGCCGCTGCCTCGCCGCTCGGCGTCATGCAGCAGCCAGTGCTGCAGCAAAAACTGCCTCGCACTGACCGCTTAGAGGTGAGTTTACACCACAATAATTATTCGTCGACACTCAAGTAGTGCTTCCCGATGTTGCCAATGCCGGGGACCGACCTTTCTAATTAATCTAGAATATCTATCTTCCAATTATATTGCCATAGAAACATTAGGAGCGAATTACCCATATTAGTATCCCCGAATGAAAGTCTGAAATCAGTGGTTGTCTCAGTCCCGTGTTTGTCGGTCCCCGGAACCATGTTCGGCCGTCAGCCGAACGCCGTCCCCTGTGTCTGTGGCGCGCGGCCGCACTGGCCCGGTGCGGCCGCGTGAGCGCTTCGCGAGCAGCACTCGCTTAGTCCCTCTGGTGAAGGACCTACACTGTTGGCACAACTCCGACAATATTGCCTGTTTCACGCTTGGCAAATAGGTGGCCAACACTCGACAATCACCTGACAATTCTGTCGACTTGCGCTCACAGTGTAGAAGTGCCACGCTTGACATTCGTGAATCGAAACTTTTAGACACTATTTAGGCATTGTATAAATACTTTCTCGACCAATTATATAAAAGTTGCGACGGATGCGTAAATTTTGAAGCGTTAGTTAATCAATTCGAGAAACCTAGGCACCGATTCTATGTCCAAATCAATTACAAAGCGGCGTCCGGTCGAGAACGATGTTACAAAATGAAATAAAATGTGGCATAACAAAATAAATCATAGCCACGAACACAAGAGTCGCGTGCTATCGCAAACTTTGAGTCGGGACCGCGTCACACTACATGTTGATCAATAACGTACGTAACGGCCGGCAAACAAGCACATGTCGCGTAGTTATTGAGCAGCACACGCGTAGCTAGGCGCTAGGGTCAGTGTAGGCAGAGGTAGTGGTCGCGCGGGTCGCGAGCGGCGGACATGGCTGGTGTGTGGTGGTGCAGGTGTGCCGGGAGTTCCAGCGCGGCGCGTGCAAGCGCGCAGAGTCCGAGTGTCGCTTCGCGCACCCGCCGCCGCCCGTGGCCGCGCACGACGACGGCTGTGTCACGGTGTGCATGGACGCCGTCAAGGGCCGCTGCGTCCGCGACCCCTGCCGCTATTTCCACCCTCCCCTGCACCTGCAGGCGCACCTTAAGGCGCAGGCGCGCGGCGCGGTACGCCACCAGGCTGCACGCTCTCGCCTCGCTCGCTCGCGCTCGCTTCTGTTCTTCCGCTTGGTCTCGCTCGCCGCGACGCCGCTTACGTTCGCAGAGCTTTGTTCTGTTCAGTTCGCGCCGGCTCGCGCCAC
Source organism: Catocala sponsa (assembly GCA_963564715.1). NCBI lineage: Eukaryota > Metazoa > Arthropoda > Insecta > Lepidoptera > Erebidae > Catocala > Catocala sponsa. The sequence goes on from OY751331.1 coordinate 18,043,858, forward strand.
GCTTCCGTCGCACTCACGCTTCACTTTTATTTTATTTTTATCTATCGCATAATATCACCTTACGCCGAGCTTTAGGTGTATTCTGTGCATCTACTACATCGTTATTGTTTCTGTCCCGTCCTGCGACGCTTCGCTTCACGTAGACGGCCGCCGCAGCCCAGCAGCCGGCAGCGAGCGCGACTTCGGAGCCGGGCAAGAAACGGCCGGCGCCCACCGAGCTCGAGCCGCCACCGGTACAACTGCCAGCTTTGCACGCTTCTCCTCCGCTCCCGCTCCCGCCCGCACGATCCCTCCGCGCGCCTCTCCCTCCCATTGCGAGCGCGGCCGTGGCGCCGCGCGACGGGCCACCCCCGCCCCTCGCGCCGCGCCGCAGCCCCGCTCGCCCGAGCCCGCCGCCCGGAGCCCCCGTTCAACCGTCTGTTTCTCGTTTCAGATGGACATGAAAAGCGTCGGATCTTTCTACTACGATAACTTCGTAAGTATACCATGGATTACGCTCGACTCGCTCGTTTCCCCGTCGCCTAGTCCTTTTACTAATCCGTTCATATGTCATTTCGCAGGCCTTCCCCGGCGTGATGCCGTACAAGCGACCCGCTGCAGACAAAGCGGGTGTCCCCGTTTACCAGCCGGCGACGACCTACCAACAGCTGATGCAGCTTCAGCAGCCGTTCGTGCCCGTGTCATGTGAGTACCCCGCGCCCGCTACGTCCGCCCCGCCGACCGCGACGGCGCCCGCGCCCGCCGCGCCCCCTCCCGCCGCGTCCGCGCCCGCACCGGTGTCAGCGGCAGCGCCGCAGCCGCCGCAGTCCGCGGTGGCGCCACCGACCGCCGCGTCGCCGCCCGCGCCCACGGGCGAGGTCGGCCAGCCCGACCCGGCCGCCGTGGCCAAGGAGGTGGCTCAGAAAAACTACGTAGCCGCGCTGGCCTTCGCCGCTCAACACTCGGCGATGGCGCAGGCGGCGGCAGCGTACACGCAGCAGGCGCTGAAGGCGCGCGCCGGGCACTCGGGCATGCCGGGGCTCATGCGCGCGCCGCTCATGATGCGGCCGGGCTGGCCGGCGCCGCCCATGCACATGCCCTACTACCAGCAGCCGTTCATGTACGCGATGCCGCCGCCCACGCCACCCGCGGCCGCAGCGGCAGCGGCCGCGGCGGCGGCGGCAGCCGTCAACCCCTACAAAAAGATGAAGACGACATAGACGCGTCGCGCGGTCGGCGGGGCGCGGGACGCGGGGTCTCCGCGTAGAGACTCGTACGTGTGCGGCCGAGTGTCCCGCCCCGGCCTGTCGGGGCGGTTAGCGCTAGGCGTGTTGTCACATTTGTATTGTATTATTGTAAGGACGAAGCGAGCGGCGTTGCCCTCGCTGATGTCTCGGTAGTTTTACGCTATATATATATATACCTACTGTATCTCTACTCACTTACCGTTATGACCCTATGCGTGTATATTTCTCGTATCTACGATCCCGGTAATAATAACGCTTGAGATGCATGACTGTACGTTTTTTTATTACCTCTTGTCAATCGTCGTTAATCGTGAGTACCTGTCGTCGTACTGAGAGTTGAGCGCTTGGTCCGTCGATCCCGCTACGTACACGCTTGTTCTCGGAGGAGCTCCGCACGGGTGCGCTTTGGCCGATGTGTCGATCCCGTACCTACCTAGTGGTTACCGGCTTGCAGCAGCAGGCCCGCACCTAACACAGCCGCCTTCTAATTTTCGCATGGAATAGAATCCACCACCCCTATACGTTTGGCTCATCAGGTATTATTCTCATTATTCTAGAGGCTCCCGTGTGTGCTAAGTGTGCCGGCGTGATCATCAGTAGTGGCGCGGGGGCGGCGAGCGTCGCCCCCGCAAAATTTCTTTCGGTCGCACATCTTTCTATTTATTTTAAACGCTTTCTGTTACATGCCTTCCGAATGAATGACCGCTTCGGCCGTCCGCATTGCATTCTTTTGTGCTTTTTGTGTCGGGCCGGACAGGCTGTGCGCCCCCGAACGCGCCCTACGTGGTGTACACCGACGAGCGCGGACAGGTAACGTGTGCCGCGTGCCGCACCGCGCCACCGCCACGCCACGCCACCGCACCGCCACGCGCATGACGCTTGCTAACACCGCGCCGCCTCGCAGTCGCCACGACGCTCCGCTAACGCAGTGAGGACCGGAGATTCGATTCTGTGCCACTTTTGTACCAATCGATACAGTCTACGAACATATTCAATATTAGCCAAGTATTGGTCAAAACTAACACAGCTCCGCTCGCGTCCGCTCCGCTCCACTTTAGCTGAGTGTCAGGCCGACCCTCGTCGACACGTGCAAGTTCCCCGCGCTGTTCCCGGGCTCACGAGTATCTCGCCTCGCTCTAACCAGTACGCTACCGCATATCACCTCCTCCTAGACCCTCATAGTCTGCCGCTTATTATGTTCTGTTGACAAGCTCGAATTCGATTCACTGAGTAATCGTTGTAAAAATGACAAAAAACGTTGACACTGAAATTAATTCGATGTTGTAAACGTGTAATTATGTGTTATAGCAAAATGTATTGGCCTAATTTACTCTCTAGTGAAAACTGACAATATATAATTTTATCATACATACATACGTAATTTTGATATCCATGTAATATTATACCTTCACGTATAATTGTTTAAATAATCAGAAGCAAAAGTACAGTCTAATCCGCGTAGAAGTTCTGAGCTTGCTTTTTGTCGAGGCTTACGTAGACTTGTTTCGTTTGTTAGAGTTGTGACGCTTCACGCGGGCATAGTAGGCTACACGCTTGTCAATAACGAACAAACAACAAAGAAACACGATCACCACTGTATCGGGCTATTCACAACAGCGGGACAAGGTGCGCTTGGTGAAATGAGCTTTCTAATCAACCTGCCGTCACGCATCGAGGGAAGACTAAAAGGAATATAAGACTAACGTAACGCATAATGTATCTATCGTTGCCTCTGACGATATCTTCCTCGATTGCTGCTACCGGCCAGGCAGGACACGTATGTGTCAGTCGAACAAAGCCATATCGAGTAAGCCGGCACTAGGAACAGTGAACAGTGAACAGTGGAGGTGCGAGGACAGGGTGACAGCCCCGTGCCGGCGGCAGCGCTTGTCAGCCGACTCATGTTATTTATGTCATCATACACTTCATCTAGTCATTGTGCTGTAACTGTATCGATTATATTGTAAAACAGTTGATGCTACAACTTACTTGTTGATGATTTTTAGTTTTGTATAGTGAGACATACTTGCTTTCAAATGTGGAAGAAGTCACTCTACAGTATTGCCTTGCTTACACCCGGTAAGATACAATCAGCTTACTATAATATCCTCAGTATAAGTGATTTCCTGTTCGGAGCCTATACTGAAACACGCCGCTTATCACTCGCATGGATTTGCAACAATAACTTAAGCTACTATCAATCCTAAATATAAATATGCTTCTAATATCTAATGATTTCCGGCAGTTTCAGTAAAGGTGACTTTATTAATTTAAATTTAACGAAGCCATTTTAAATGTGTTAAACAGTTGAACTCTTCTTGTTTGTGATTATTTGTTTTTTATATGTTTGTACAAAAAACACTCATGATTAAAAATATAATGGTGTGGTCAACTGTTTAGCTCCCTGTGAAATTCACCTATTGGCCAGTGTCAACTATCAACTGCTAATAAGGGGGTTTTTTTACACTCATTTTCAATGCTTTATGTAAACAGTTATATTATTTTATGCGTAGTTGGTAGTTGAAGTGACTAAGTATGGTGACCAAAGATAACTCGAAGTGCCAACATCTCGTTTGTATCGCGTGCTCAGTATATGTATATAATGAGACACGCGCGGCGCTCGTCAAGTGCCAGTGTGCGTGTAACCGATCGTAGCTGTACAAGACTGGACGAATGGCGCACTTCGAGTAATCTATGTAACGCTTAAAGTGCTTCGCCGTTGCGGCTTCAATTCCTCGCTTACGACTTGTTGAGGCCTCTCTGACGCTTATTTAAAGTGTTCACGTAGACGTAATAATATACTTGGTTTTCTTTTGTTTGTCGTACAGTAACCGCACTCTCTAATGGTCATTATGTTGCAGTTTGTACTACCACTAACATGTCACGTCCAGAACTGTCATGTAAGCTAAAGGTATAAATTTAATTTGTCTATTTACATTATAACCATGCCAACCTACCGATAAGCATGACCGTCCTCTGTCCTCGACTGAGAACATCGGAAGATCTAAAATCATCACAGCCGACGCAGACACATGTCGTAACTCTCCCCACACAGCCTCTTTTAAAGCTTTATTATAGCAACAGTTGGTATTTATGGGTACACTTTGGACGCTACAAAACCTCTAGTACGCCCTCGCCCTGGTAAAAGTTGTCTAGCATCATGCTTTAGCTTTTTTGTAAAATATAGTCACGCTTAAATAAGATTGGCTGCGCAATAATGATTATACTTCAAGCGTTCTGCATGCCATTTAGATATTATATATTCATACCTACTATGTGCATAGTGCAGCGTACTTTAACACTACTCTCTGACGGTTATGGAAGCTCGTTCACGAGAATAACTCCAGCAGTGGGCTCTTAATTTACTATTCTCTTTAATATTGCATACTATTATCCTGTGAGTAGGTTTCTACAAATACAATATAAAGGTGACACACATGATGTTCAGCGCGCACGTAATTGAAAGAATGCTTGGAAGATCCAATCATATTGTGCAACGAATCTTGTAAAGTTCTTGTAATATTGAAGCAGCAACAAGATTTGATTTCGAGCAATTTTCGCCTTCCGTGTGTCCCGTTTTGTGTTCATTTTATGTAGCGATTGAGAAACTACACGCATTTACTTTCTATATATCTATCGATCACCCAGAACATGCTAACATGGTTAGGGAACCTTAATTCAATACAATGTGCTAGATTTACTTTAGTCGACCATTGATAACACTTTGCTCTTTGATATTACAAAAACTATTTCAGCGTTATTTTTCAGACGGCTGTGCAATGAGGATAATGTTCAGTGTCAGATGTATGAATGTCCAAAAAGTGATGAACTAGATTTTAGCATTAACACTATTAACATAATTAATTCATAAACCGTCGGTTACTGCTCAATGTCTCTTTACATTCTACACTATTACAGATTTACACAAACCACTTGAAAGAGTAGTTTATATTTTTTTTATTATAGTAAATAATATTATCGACTGTTTATGAAGTAGTCATATAGTTATTTAGACCATACACGCTGTTGTACCACAATGCAAGTGTATGTGACACGCCTCCTTATTATACTAATAAGTTTACACGAAATATTTTGACAAGTCAATAATTTTAAGCAAATAAGACCAACCGAAGAGATTGGGCAAGAAATAAATTATTATTTTCTTTAAAATGCAAATGTTGAAATATTTTTCACAATGACAACGAAAATGTGTATCGAATATTATCGGAATTGAATGAAGGTTCCTTTTGTGTTATATGTAGAAGCATACTTTTAAGCATTGTGGTACATTCGGCATGTATGTGTATGAAATTGGTCAATGACAATAAATACTAATTTAAATGTTGTTATATTTACAGTTACTGGACACCCTCCCGGTGTGCCAAGATTTTAATCGACAAGGATGTACAAGACCTACCTGCAGATTTGTTCATATTCGTGAAGGTGAGCCGCATACCGTCTACATTAATACTCAACATTCTCTTAACTGTTACTTCGTAGACATATAAACATAGCGTTTACATAAATGTACTTACTTGATTAATGTTTTACTAATCTATTGACGAACTAAAGTCGACATTTCAGATCATGGATAGAACATGTGCCCTTAATCCCTATTCCCTTTTATATCTGCATGATCACCACATTTAGCAATATATCATTGATAGCGTAGTTTGACTATATTCAAGTAGCATATTATACGTAGCGTTACTAAACAATATTTAACAGTTTAGATACTTGATTTTTGAATACATAAATTACTTTTTATGTACACGTTAAACTATTAGATAACGTGTTGTAGTTTTCATTAGTTTAGTATTTGCTTAAAGGTTCATATATTCTGTAGAAATTTGTACAGGGACCTCGTAATATACGTAGACCACCGTGTAGTAATCATTACTAGTACTTTAGAACGATAAAATTGGATATAATGTTGTAGCGGTGTTTGAGAATACTGCGGGGCCCTTTAAACTTGAGTACGGTGCGTAGTCGCGCAATGTTTGTGTTGACAACTTATTGTGTAAGTGTGTAATGTGGTCGGTTGGTAATGTTCCAGGGTGCGGGCTGCAGGTGGTGGGGTGTCGCGTGGTGGTGTGTCGCGACGCCGCCGCCGGCACGTGTCGCCGCGCCGCCTGCCGTTACTACCACATCCCCGTTCAATTGCCGCCAGCACTGCGCCCTCCTTAACCTGCCCCACCACCCGTCCACCACCGCACCCCTCATCCCCCTCACCCTTCCCTCCTCCACGTCCACCATGAACCCACCCCCGTCCCAAACCCGCATCGCCCGCGCCCCGCGTTATCCATATCGATCGCGCCTCTGGCACACTCGGGAAAGGCAGGTTCGGCAAGTATCCTACTGCCGCTCCCGCGGCTGAGGTGGTGATATCTTAGTGAATGTCGGTTAGTGTAGTGCGGCGGGGGCCAGCCGCGGGCCGTCCGCAGCCTGCGGCCTGTCCCCGCCTGGAACGTGCGTTAGTCTTCGGGAAAGAGTGTGTACATAAGTAGCGGGATATGATTCTCAGGCACGGTCATGCGATTGTGATATGAATAGATTTCGAGACGCCGGAGCCGTTTGAGTAATTTTATCGAGATCGTACCGAGATCGTCGAATAGTAGTTAGTGAGGTTTCAAATGTTTTATTACTATTGTATATTATTTTTTTTAAGATACGATATGAGTTCCTGTAAAGATCGGTGCGGTCGCCGTCGAGCGCCGCACGAAAACTTTGTTGTATATAAGCGATGTAATCTTTATGGGTGGTGCGGAGCGGCGCCGGCCGGACGGCGCGTGACGTCACGCGGCGCCGGCCGGCGCTCGCGCACCGTCGCTGTCGGCCATCGGCCGCCAGCCTCGGCCGGTGTCAAAAGTTGCATCACCCCACTCCTAACGTGAGCATTTTTGTGAGAATTATGTTACTTTTTTACGTACGTTATAAATTTTTTTTTTTCTAGATGACAAGTTTTACACTAGATTAGATTAAGTGAGTCAGTAATGAAACACCAATAGAGTAGCCGCTTCTCTCCCTCGGCACTGAAACTTTTGACGCCGGAGCACAATTCGCGCGTCGGAGCGGCATGCCCGCCCGACGGCCGCGGTCGGTTCGTCGTTCTTCCCTTAAGGAGCCATCCCGTTCGCACCACATCCCACTCCCACATCCCACGACGCCGACGCGTCGCCCAGTTCACACTTAGCATAGATCACGACACTCGTAGAGTGATAGAGGACAGAAATTCATAATACAATGAACGTTATCGGACAATATTAAAAACGAAGAAGGCATACTTCCAAGCTATTTACCTAAATTCTAGGATAGAACGTCGGCTTTTATTCCAGATAGATTTTGCTAGATAATCATTCTTTTACTGGTCGATCCCCGTCTATCGATGCACAAAATATTACCGACGATCGAGTCCGATTACCTCTCGGTGAGTACAGCATAAAGAAATAGCTACCTATATTGTTTTCAACACAAACAGTATTAACGTTTTGATCAAATTTATTTCGTATGTATGTAGAGGTGATATGCGGATAGAGAGAGAGGCGGGTGCGCGCGCGTCGGCCCCGTGTCGCGCGTCGCGTGTCGCGGCCGGCGTGTCGCGCTCGCGCCATGGCGCCTTTGCTCGGCCGCGCGCCGAGCGTCGCACTGCCGCGCGGTCGCAGCGTGACACGCCGGCGACGCGCGTCGCACTGTCGCGTTGTCGCAGTGTCACAGTGCGACACGTGGACGACGCGCGCGCCCCGAAGGCATGGAAGCCTAATGCCTAATATTATTCCTAGTCCATATCCTTTTTGTTGATCAGTCATGCGATTAATGTTAGAATAAATATTAATAATTTGATTTATTCCTCCCATTTAGTGGATATTTTGATAATGATATATTAATAATGAAATATTTAAGATACATAATACATATTTGATTCTAAATCCTGATAAAGTGACACTACGTTAGTAATTTAGTCGGAGGGATACTTGTGCCGTGATTATATTTTTAGGTATATATTATGAAATAATTCCTAGCGTCGGAATTAAAGAAGTGATTAATGTGTAAGCGTGTTATATTTATTGTCGTAACGTAAGTGGAATGCCATATCGATAAAAGGTGAATATCGGATGCGGAGTCAAACTCATTAGTAACTCGTTGCGTTTGTGTTTATGTTGATTGTTATTATCAGTCCCGTGCTAGTGGCTAAGGTGAACAGTTCACTTTTATCAATACGGCACTATGAGTCTTAAATATATAAGTTGTCATTTTATTTTTGTTGGAATTTATCGTTTCATGAATTATTTGTTGCCTATAATTTTTATAATCAAAATTTTATGATCTGACGCATTTATTGTAAGACAATCGATTACTTTTATAATTAATTAGTGTGATAATAATAATTATGGTATCAAATTGCCGTTATGAAATATAGAACATCGAAAGTATCCTTCCTGTTTAGAAGGGACTCTTCTGGCCCAAGGTTTCTAGTGGATTTTATATTTTTCTTTTTGTTGTATTTTTAATGTTGCGTGTGTCTTACACATAATATATTTCATTTTTGTGATATTTTTAACTATAAAGTACTGTTATTATAAATCCAAATGGAATAATGATGACCTAATTAAATATTCAAGAATTTATTTGTAAATCACAAAAAAAAATGTAAAACTGTAAATATATTGACAAAAAAATGAACTGCAACACAATAATTGATTATTATATCTCTCATCAAATACACTGTAAGTTGTTTGAGTACCTAAATAATGGTATCTTATTATGTAGTATGTACCTACAGTCTACTTAAAGGTAAACCGGTCCAGTGAACAAATTATTGATAATATTGTGAACATTTTTTTATTCACGAACAATCACAGAAAGTACATGACATTGTAATATTATTTATGAAATTACTATGTGATGTGATCTTCGGATCAATTTTGAGTACAGTATAGATAATAAACAACTGAATATGTGATTTATGACTTTCATTTTTATATAAGTTACCCATATGAGCCGACTGGCTGAATTAAAATATAGCATTCTTTGGCTCAAAATGGCATTGTGTTATTGCAACCGTTTAACATGAAGAAAAATGGCACGTCACACAGTTGGAACGTTACAACACGAGTGGTAAAATACCTACTTTATAACTGAATTCTAAGGGTATCTTGTCTTTTACCTCGGTCTCTTTGAGAATGTATAGGAGTAACTATGAGTAGGTAGACTTCATACGACTGAGACTGATAACAACAAGTAATATATCGAGCTCGTAAAACTCAAACATCTTACAAATTGGCGGTTTTGGATGACATGATCTGCGAAGTGGTATCAGTGAGCACATAAGAGAGAACTAATGGAAAACCATTTTATACAACTCCTAATCTTGTAATGGGCCACGAAAAAGTAATGAAATAGGTACTAATTAATAGACAGATAGTTCAACGAGACCCGAATCTTGTTACTATAATTATATAGCCGAAATAATAACGTCTCACAACCTGAGATGTATCTAAGGTAGTTAGACTTATCTGGATATTAGTGGATGGTCAATACAGTAACAGTCTAGTTACCAAAATGTAAATACGAAACTCGAACTCTCAATATGTTCAACTATAATTGAAAATTTAAAATCGGTCTTCCGGTCTAGGTACGTAAAGTGGCTATAACTTAGGTACTGTATTGCAAATTAGCCATAAAACGAGACTAGGGTATTTTAGATGTCAAGCTTTAGGTCTTCTTTTTGGTGAAGACAAACATGATTGAAAAAATATGTGTATGGTCTGAACCGGTCCTACGTAAACTGATGGGAGATGGACAGGGACAATTGCTGCAGGCGTAGAAGAAAATATGTTTGCGACTCTGGAAGTTTAATGCAAGTGCAAGTTCCTGACAACAACAGTGTATTCCATAATATTGTGCTATCGCAGGTAAGGTAATAGCAACGCGGGTACTACCTAATATAATTCCGAAATGCCCACTCATTTGAAACAAAATAGGAAACATAATTCTAGAAACAAACTCAGTTTCGTAATACAGGATATTATTAAAAGCACGAACAATGAACGAAAAAATCCTAATAAGCTTAATAGATGCTCCAATTTCGTGAATCTAATATTATAAAGAGAGTCCTTGAATGTGGCCTTGCCCTGCGCTCTTAACCTCATTTCATTGCGTGACCTAGAAAGAACGGGCTACGTACGTCATCAGTACGACATTGACTTAAAGAGCTACCTACACTTACGTACCGTAGGATATACATTTACAGTAGGTAATGTTGGCCAGTATTTTAATGACGCTAATCTTTTTAATATTTACACGTAAATAAAATGAGAGTTATTTGAGATCGTTTGTATCAACCTAAAAGGATGCTTATTAAGTAGTCAATGCTAGTAGTGTGCCTATATCATTATTTGAACTTATAAAGGATAAAGAAAAAACTTCTTTGTAGGTAAAGTACCTACCTATAGAAAATTATAGTTAGGTACATAAAAAGATAATTTTATGATGAGTAGGTAAATTTATTTAGTACCTAAAGCTTTTGTATTCGTTATACACTTAGGAGCTAAGATTCTTCGAAATTGGTGTAAGTATGCCTGGCTCTTTGTTACTGGCGAATATTAATAGATACCTACTATATATATGTTTATGAAAACAGACCTGCCTAATAATATGTGCCTGTTTTCATAAACATACCAACTATAAGTCAAAAAGAATAAAAAATATTATCTATCTATAGCATCTATTCAAAGAACAATATATTTGTATCTATTAATATTCGCCAGTGATAAAGAGTCCCAACACTTTAAGTAACAAGTGGTGTTTCTGTTTGTGCTACCGCCTTAGGGGGCCAGCTATGGGTAAGGGTATAAGTGGCCATGATTTTAACACAATAATCAAAACATGTCTGGAAAACCAAAAATTTATTGAGTATTTAAAAATATCAGCGACGTGCTAGCTAGAACAAAGGTGAGAGGTTCAAGTTTTATGAAGAATCTGCAGCACAAGTTGCGTAGGACTCTTAATATTAAGTAGGTAACTAAACATCCTAAAATAAAGGATGACACACAATGTACTCTGGCATAAAGCTCTAAGTATCAATTTTTATTACAACATACATACATAACGTCACGTTTGTATCCCCGAGGGAGTAAGCAGAACAGTACTACACCCAAATTTTTGGCTATGGTTGTTAGCTTCCACGTAATAAGGGACGAGGTTACTGCCGTCTACTGGGTACAGTTCTACAAACCTATGCTGCAACTTACTGAGAATTTCTTGACAGAAAACCCAATAACACTGCCCAATTTGGGAATCGAACCGGAGACTAGGTACACGCACAGCAATCACATTAACTAGGTGCTGATACGAGCCAAATTAAAATCAATAGAAACAAAACAAGCCATAGTGAAATGCCTGTTAAACCTGGGGTTTCGATCAAATTGCAGTAGCTCAGCTTTTTATTTATTTAAATTAATTTGGAATGAAAATGCCATGGACGTGTTTATAATTAGTCTATTTTTCAATTTAATAGCATTAGTAGCAGTGATTAGTAGCCGTAGAGATCAACAGCTAACAGGAGAGAGAGAAGTATAACTAACGTGACCAGACGTCCCGTTTTGAACGGGACTGTCCCTTTTTATAATTACGAGTCCCGGTGTCCCCGAAATGAACTCTGGGACGCAAAATTGTCCCGTTTTCTGAAACCGCGCAAAAATTTGAGTATTACTATTTCAAATGAATATATTTTATGTTTGCCTGCTACAAATGCTCCAGTAGAAAGATTATTTTCTATGATGAACAAATTATGTACATTGAGAAAACCCAGTTACAAATTTTAGTTCTAAAGGCGATGTTGATAATTAAGATAAATATAAAAAAAACGTGCCAAGAGTTTCATTCTTACTTAAAATCATCACCAGCTATATTAAATCAAATTTGTTCCTCTGATAAATATAAATATAACTAAACGTTTCGGGTATATATATTTTTTAATTCGTAACTTTTAAGCAAACTGACTTTTTTTTTTGGTTCTCATAGCCAGTTGCTCTTACTGATCGGTAAACGATTAGTGAGGTTAAGCAACGTTGGGTGGGGTCAGTCTATAGATGGGTGACCGCTTAGTGGTATTTCATCTGAGCGTCTCCGTGCTTCGGAGGGCACCTAAAAAGTCGGTGCCGGTTGTTGTCAAATTGATAGCAGTTGTTAAGCCATGTCAGAGGCCTACGGGCGGCTTGAACAACTCTTGATAACAGGTTGACCACTAACCACACGAAAAGAAAGAAAAGAAAGACTGACTTTTTCTGAATAAGTAAATAACTTTAAAAAGTGTTTTTTTTTTCATTGACTACTTATTAATTGACTTAAATAAACCAATGTCCCGTTTTGAGTCAAAGAATAAATGGTCACGTTAGGCATAACGAAGGCAAAATATAGGTATTTCTTTTAGGATTTTCATATGGTATTTTTTAAAAACAGCTTTTTTTCTAGGATAGGATACTACACATAAACATTAAACTACCATACAAAGTACATGACTCTTCAAACAATACCTACATAAGTAGATACATCTAATTAAAGCATTTAACCATACTGGTAACTATACACTACCTATACCAATATAATATTCTTACCCTAGCGTTTGTAATAGGCAAATGATACACTGGTATTGCATGAGATGAAATCAGGCGGGCTAGCATTGTTGTTTAAAAAAGTTGAGGAATTTTTTGTGCGCATTAATGCAGTAAGTAAGTACCTACCTAAATTATAGATTCAAGGATAATAATAATTACGAGTGACGACTGATTCTCAAAATCTTTCATAATAAATATCACTTTATTAAACAATTTATATTATTATGTTTGTATAAAATTATCTCAGCAACAGAACAACATTTTACATAAGTAAGATACATATCTGCATAAATACGGACATACATTATTTGTGCAAATTAGCAAGCAATCCATAAAAGCCCTAGTGAACGTAATTAGTGTAGCTTTGTAGTACGCTTGCAAGATCAAAGGTTTTATCGCGCGTCGCTTATCTGGTAAACATGGCATCACTAAGCTTCCAAGGCAAGGCCACAGAGAGTAGATCTTTCCTCTCCTCTTCTCCCATTTCGTTACCCCACTACAGACCTATACAAAAAATGGGATTTACTTACGATCAGACAAACTTTTATTTTACTTTTTATTTTATTTTATTTTGTTGGGAAAACATACAATGTATATAACAGAAAATACAACATGTGTTAAAAACTATGCACCATTTACATGTTTTCGCAGATACACAACTATAGATAGTGCAATCCACGAAGACGCGCCCCACTATTCCTCCTAACCGTTTATAGTATATGTGTGCAAGCTTCCCCCAATGTTGAGTGTTATCGGTACACACTAATTACCTATGCATTCATAGGTAATTAGTGTGTACCGATAACACTGGGCACACGGGCACACTACAATGAATAGACCAAACAGGAGAGAGCGTCACGGTCAAAGGGAAAGATGCTCTACTTCAATTTTATATTTTTTTTATTTTAGGTGTCGATATTTTATGTGATTATTAGTTAATATACGATAATATTACCATTTTTATAAATTATAGACATAAATGAAATACGTGAAAAAGTTTTATTAAACTTTATTAAGAAATCAAAATCGTCAATCACTCGTTTCAGAAATATCTGATTCAGAGTCTGATGTATCACCAACATTTATAATAAAACTGAAATCAAGATCACAGTGTCTCATGTATTCATCTTCTATTTTTTGCACGTGTTGGCAAGTATTGAACCAGACATCTTTATTTACTCGATCAAATGCTTCATTTAAAATGGGCATAATTGAAGTATAATTCTGATTGATATTGCGGCTAGCAATGTCGTTTTTTACAATACCCCAAATGTTTTCGATTGGGTTTAATTCTGGATGATAAGGAGGCAGCCGAAGCACTGTGAATCCATGTTCTTTCAATAATTCGTCAACTTTGTATTTGCGGAAGTTTTCTTTGTTTTTTAGTATTAGGTCATAAAGTTCAGGTTTTTTGAAGCTTGGTTCGAAATGGATATTTTTTGCATTCAGCCAAGTCTGCATGTCTAATTTGTTGAAGTTGGATGTTGGTATTTTTTCCGAACTAGTGTTGTGATAGGCTGCATTATCCAAGACTACCACGACATCATTTGGGAGATTTGGTATTAGTTTCTCCTTTAGCCATTTTGAGTAATTTTCTGTGTTCATATTGTCGTGGTAGTCTCCGGATTTGATCTCTGCTCTGTATGTCAACAACGCATTTGGTACAAAACCCTCTGCACTTCCGCCATGTACTATGATTATGCGCACTCCTTTTGTTATATTTTGTTTTATATATGCTGTTTTAGAACCTTTTTCGGCCCAAGATTTTTTTTGCACGTGGTTGGTATGAATATATGATTCGTCTGTGTACACTATAGGTCTACCTGCATTACGAAAAGACTTTACCTGTTTTAAATACTTCAATCTTAACATTTGAATATCATGTTTCTCAGTGAGCACCTTCCTGTTATTCTCAGTTCTTCTCCATTTATAACCAAGTTTACATAACAATATTCTTAGGGTTGTTATACATCCATCAAATTGTATACGGTCTTTCAAAACAATTTTAAGTCGTGATAATGTTGGAAATTGACGATGTTCTATATGATAGTTTTGGATAGTTCTCCGGACTACACCAATGTCAAAGTCGTCTAAATTAATTTTTCGTGGTCTTACGCTTCTCTTCTTCATAGGTAATGTAAAAATAGAAGCATTTCTGCCTACTAAATTCGTATGCGACGTACTGGCTTCATTTTCAGACTCAATATCCGCTTCCGTAGTCAGCTCTGTTGTACGCTCCGTACTTGGGACTATAGGAACTATCACATCCGTCTCCATAGTTATATTCGATTCCATAGCAGGTACTGTAGTTTGCTTTATTGTATTAGTATATTCCTTTCTTTCGCGTAGAATTCTAGTCACTGTGCTTTCAGATACTCCAACAGCCTGTGCGGTTCTCCATCGCGCATCAGTGAGTTTTTCTGCGTAATTATTGATTGCTTCTTTTTTCATAAAATCATAAACTTTTGAAATAATTTCTCTTGCCTAAAATTAAAAAAAAAACATTAAATAGTTTTACTTATTTTTAAAGATGAAATGAAGTTTTCTTTTAGTAAAATTTGCTATTTTCAAAATTAAATTACTTTCCTCTGCTTATTGCATGTATTTTAGTAACTACATACTTCTAAACAATGTAAATATCTTTTACATACCTGGCTTTTAAGTACAACACGCTGAGATCTTCTCGACATTTAAAAAAAATAATAATGTAAAGTAGAGCAATTTTCCTGACGAGTCTGGATTTTTGCAACATAGACTGTACTACATGTGCGCATTGAACCGCTGACGGTTCGCGACTGACGCTCGGATGAAACTCCCCGCACCCCGCGATCCCCTCAACCAAAAATTGGTGAGGCGCGTCTTCGTGGATTGCACTATCTGTAAAAAGCTTGTTATATTATACTAATAGTTTTAGAAAATGGTAATGAGAGGAAAACTAAACAAAACAAAAATTAACAAAACAAATGTAAGTTACAAATTAATGAACGAATCAGCTTGAGAACCATGCCTTTGTTAATATTTTGTTAAAAATATGTGATTTCGAGTTAAATACGTCTAGTTCTGAAAAACTAACCACCTTATTAATTTCTTTAATAGCTCTGACTTACTTAGGTACTGTTCTCAAAAAGCACTCTGAACTCCAATACAACCATAACCTTATAAAGGACAAACGCCGCAAGGGCAAAATATGCCAAATGCATACTTTTAACACAGCACATTCTCAAAAGTGTTCCACCTGTGTTACATACAGGTTTTCTTAAACCTACTTTAGGCACTAGTCTCTCACAAGTTAGTTTACAATGTGCTATTTACACTGTTGCCTGTACTTGAGTCTTGAAACTATTGCGAAGAGAGAATAAATGATTTTATTATTATTAGTTTTATCTTTGCTACTACCCGCTAAGCATTTTTGCATTATTGGGCAGGAAAAGATAGCAGGGCAAGAACAGACGCAGAGGAACCTGAGATACAGGAAGTCGCTACTCACGTCCACAAAGACAAAGTAGTGGTTTAATTAGACAGCTGGGTCACATAGGGTAGGCGGTACCATAGTTACGGTTTACAGAGTACAAAAGGGTTACAGCGCGGCGAAATTCAGCTATAATTCGTCTAATAATTAATCATACAGGTTCTGTAAATATTTTATATGTTGATACTAGGTAACAGCGATAGCTCAGTGGGGAGACCAACAGACTGCAATGCAGAGGGTCTCAGGTTCGAACGCACGTCGCGCACCTGACTTTCGGAAGTTATATGACTTTTCGAAATTATGTGCGTATTGATTGACAATTATCGTCTGCTCCGTGCCTCGGAGAGCACGTTAACCCGTCGGTCTCGGCTGCCATGAACGTTTATAGCAGTCCTTATTGGGAAGTCAGTGCCCTATAATATCCTGACACTAGTCTAGCATTAGGGTATCGTTAGCCTTCGGGTTGCAGAGATTAGATGGCAGTCGCTCCGTGTAAAAAGTGATATCCAGTCAAATCCGGTTAGACTAGAAAGCCAACCCCAAATGACTTGGGAATAATAAAGGCTAGGGAGAAGACTAGGTAACAGTAAACTTTCATGTGAACACGCAATTAGTATTCTAGTAATTACATGTTTTGGAAAAATCCATTGATATAGCAACATACTAAGACTAATAAGATGCTTTACCCACTCTGCTATCAAAATGTAATGTCAGCTTGCAGTGGCACTTGGGCGAACATTAGCTAGTTAGTTATATATTTCTAAATAGAGAATACAAAAACAATGTAACATTAACCACAAACTACAAACAACCTATTCATTGAAATTAAACTACTATATACGGATTTTATCGCGCATCTTAATTCCATTAATAACAACATCCAATTTACTATGGAATTAGAGACAAATAATTAATTAGCTTTCTTAGATGTACCTACTTGTCATCAGGAATCCTGATCATACTTTGAGCCACACTGTATATAGGAAAAAGACCCATACAAATAGGTACTTAAACGGTGAATCTCGCCACCATCCTAAACAGTTAGCTACCGTGGGAATGTCTTTGTTTCAGAAAGCCCACGGGATCTGTAACAAGAAATACCTGGACGCCGAGCTTCAACATGTCAAGCAAGTACTGCAAGACAACAAGCTCCAACAGCCGCGCCGCTGTCACAAATCCCGAGAAAAGCCAGCCACAGTCGAGCGCCAGCCTGCTATACTGCCTTATGTAAAGGGTGTCACTGACAAGATTGGCTACATCTTGAAGCGAGCTTCAATCAACACATACTTCAAGCCGCCAACGAAGATAAGTAAATTTTTACCATCCGTCAAGTGCCAACTACCTTTACAAGATGCAGGGGTCTATAAAGTTGATTGTGACTGCGGACTCTCATACATTGGTCAAACCAAGAGAAGCATAGGCACCCGCATAAAAGAACACATAACTGATCTAAAACACCAACGCTCGTTGAAGTCTGCTGTGTGTGAACATGTGCAACAGGGGACCAACAACTACCTGAGATTTGACAAACCACAGATGCTCGCTAAAGAACACCGATTCCTACCAAGGATGCTTCGCGAGGCTATTGAAATCAAAAATCATCCTAATTTCAATAGAGAAGATGGTTGGAATGTACCACCAGCTTGGGATCCAGTAATTCAAATAGTCATACCCAAGAAGAAGCAAACCACAACTAGACTTCATGATACTTTGAGCTCATTCTGCGTAAATAGAAACACCCATTATATTATGTTCGGGTACTTTGAAATAACTACACTGGAACATTGAGACAACTACCATCTTAGTCTCCCCGTGACCATGGCTGCTGAAAAGCAACCGAAACGTTGGGGAAAGTGTAAACATAAATATAAATAGTTTAATAGTATAGAAATAGTATAAATAGTTCTAATAGTTTCAATCATTTAATTAGCTTAAAAATTACTAAAGTTTAATAGTAATAGTAGTGTAACAGTTTTCAAAATTTTGTAATAAAGTGTCAAATAAACAACGCGATAAAATCCGTATATAGTAGTTTAATTTCAATGAATAACATTCGCGTAAACAGAAGGCAATATTATACAAACAACCTAGACTGGGAGCCAATATACATGATTCTTCTGCTTCATCATACGATAAGTTCTAATGGCTAGGATGTTAATGGATTCCTTGTATAATTTTGGGAGTTGTTTTTGATTTCGCGCTGTTCATATATTATGTACTACGTTAAATATGTAAGAATACAGTGAATGTTCAAATCTTTGTGCAAAAGTTGAACTGACTGCAGGTTTGGAACTCTACTGGACCGATCATTACTGTCGGTTCTAATTAGTGCGATCCCATTGGCAAAAACTGGTAACAGTTATTAAATTAATAATTTAATGATGATAATAATAGTTTATTCAGCTTAAGTTGGTAGAAATATGGATAACAATAGGTCTTAAAATACTTAAAAATAGGATACAATACTTTGAACGCTGTACCTGTATCACAAGCGATATGTGTAAACGTTATTTCTTTTAATATTTACAGTACTACAAACTATGGCTACTTATATATTATATATTACTATAGTAACAAGTATATCATGCTCAGCCCAGCTCAGCACTACTTCCACACCAGCTATTGACACTTCATATTTGACAGTATTGACACTTGACAGTTTGTCATTATCGTTTTGGTGACATTCAAGTGATTGATCTTTTTGTGCGAGTATTCTCTGATAACTTTTGATTAAATGGTGTATTCCAAACCAATATGTTTTCCACAGGTTTCAGTTGTGTAGGTGCTACCAAAACTATTTTTTGGTAATCATTTTAATTGACTTACGGCGTAAAACATTGCTTTTACTGTAGGTACTCGAAAGTGGTAAGTTATCAAACGTTATCATGGTCATTTACATTTACAAACGAATGAACTTGTTAGTGAATTTTGTTGTAATGTTTTTAGTAGTATCACTTGCAAGCTACAATGTTCGCGAATCTAAAAAGTAAGATAAAGGAAGAAACTGGAAGCGACCTAAGCAAATTGACGAGTAGCTGGCGTAACGGCGCTTTCTTAGGCAGAATAACGTTCAGAGATGATTCGGTAAGTCTTCCACCTCAAATAAAAGCAAACATTTTACCTAAGTTGCACCATTTAACTGCCATAAGTAGTTTTAGGAATTATTTTTGGCAATAGTAATCTTTTGAAATAATATTTCATATTTATCTAAGTATATTCGATTTCTTAGTTTTTTCAATGTTGACATTATTTTTCAGTCAACAGCAAGTCCTTCTAGTTCTGGTGGGCATGGAGACACAACCTCCGATGTAAGTTTGCAGTTACTATATTGTTATTATTTCTTGTAGGCATTTTTCAAAATATAATAGTGTATATACATATTTTCCTATAATAAATTCAGATGATGAATTAGATCCGATTCTAATCAATACAAATATATTTGCTTATACTGTAACAATGCTCATCAAATGTGCATAGATCCTTACAATCACATTAATAGGTGCCCCCACCTAGACAACTATTAGTGTTATTTACACGAATTATTATTCTACACTGATGAGAATTGGTTGATTAATATCATCAGCCTGAATTAACCTATTACCATAGTTTAACTCATTAAAATATATATGAGTGCACTTTATATGTATTTGTTAAGATGTATGAAATAAATAAATTATTATTATTATTTATCATTACGTCTCAATATTGTTAGGCTGACAGGTCAATGAAATGAGAAATATAAGGGTTAAAATGTAAACATACTTAGACTCACACCTTTTTATACATTTTTTATTTATATTACAGTCCATATAATATTTAATAAGTAATTTGTATTGAGTATAGCTTTTTTAATGACTGCATATCATTAAACTTAATTTATTGAGCAGTTACTAGATTTAGAATAATTCAGAGTGATAGAAAATATATTTTAAGTATAATTCTGTACTTAATCCTTTTAATTTACTTATAACAATTAGTGTCTTACTTTGTTGAAATATTTGGGAAAACAATATTAAATTGGTAATGGAGATTTCGACTATTGCATTAAGCACATTAAAGATTACTTTAAAAGAAAAATTTATTCCAAAAATAATTATTCTATACACTTTTCACTGGATCATGTTCAGTTTACGCACTGAATAGTAGTTATTAATAATGAATAATTATTAAGCTAATTACATACAGGAAAATTTATATTATTGTACATATGTGGTTGAAGAAATACCAACAGGTAACAAGATAGATTACTACTCAATATAACTATTCAATTAATTTTATACTGGATTTTGGTATTTATTATATATATATATCATCATACCTGATAAACAAGTAAACAACAAACTGAAGAAGATAATATTACATGTATGTAACTTAGTAAAAATACTATAGTTTTAAGCTGTTCCCTAATCAAACGCAGGTAACCAGATTAAAAAATCATGTGCAAAATTTTTATTCTGATTATAAATCATTTGAAAACTGTTTTGTTCAAATAGTTTCTCTTTTAATGCTAACTGTTATTTTTAAGGTAAGATAATAAATGCACAAGAGGAAGATAAAATAGATAATGTTATCTATTTGTACTTTAAATTTGTGCCTTGTGTGTATGGCCAATCATAAAATTCTGAGTTATTCTATCATTTCCTAACTGAAATTGTTAATTTGCAGATACGGAAAATACGACATGTAGTGTAAACAACAATAGACTCATTCTACTGACCAAAAGATTAGCTGGTTAAATTTGGGCATATTATAGTCTATACATATGTATACATTTATGGTCTATGAGTCTATGTATAAATCGTCCCATGACTTTTAATATCTAATTTATATCATGCCAAATGATTTATAATTTTCCATATTTCCAGTCAATATCCCCCCAAATGGAATCATATATATCAGACCGCACTGGCGGGAAGGTGGACCAGGCTGCATTACAACAACAGTATTCATCACAGCTGGAGGCCAAGCTGCGAGAGAGAGACACCTACTGGGAACAAAAGATTGAAGAGCTGAAACTTTCACTTGCATCAGTGCAAGGTCAGACTTAAATCCAATAGTTTCTTTATTGTGTAAATAGTGGCACATTGTATAGTTTTATGTTGTTATAGCTGCCCAGATCTCGTTTTTATGTCCTGTAGCAGTAGACTAGATTTTATCTGCGGCTTCCGGAATAAGACGTACTCTATGTCCTTTTCTGTAACCCTGAAAACGTGTATGCGGTGTTCGGTGGGTAGTAAGGTGTGAAATATGAACAAGCAAACAAACTCACATTCTCATTTATAATATTAGTTAGGATTATATATATATATTTTTTTAAATAAAATTTATTATTTTAGTATAAATTCTTAGTTTTACATTTGCATCTTAATAATAACATAATAACATAAATTGCACATATAGATATTTGCCCAAACTAGGTGAAACATGTGTTTCGATTGACAAAGTGCTTATTGTACTATTATCAGTACCTATACCAGTAGGAGGACAATTACACATGTTTGTTGCGGGGTTTTGAATCAGACATTTGTGTGCACAATATATATTATGACACAAATGTCCGATTCGAAGCCTATATAGGCGGTAACTAATCCGCCTATATATTATGCACACAATACTATAGTTATTCTTGCGCATAGAAAAGTGAATATATTTCGTCTTATCGGAATTTAAAGTTAGTAAATTTTGATGAAGCCAATTATTCACAATATTAAAGCCAAGCTAAGCGTTCCCGTATAACTCATTGCTGGTTTTAGCAGTGAATAATGCACGGTGTAGTCGGCGTATGATATTATCTTGCTGTTTTCTAATATAAGATTACATAAATCGTTAGTATAAATCAGAAACAGCGTCGGACTGATAATACTTCCTTGGGAATACCAAAATCAGTATTTTTCTCATAATTGCTTTTAACGCATTGGTATCGATCGCTTAAGTGATCTGTAAAAAGTTTTAGTTGATTACCTCACAGAACACTTATACTCAGAGAGAAGAATGACAACTTCATACATTTGCGAGGCAATTTTTCCTTAGCGTCTTGCGCCATCTATTTTCAGCCACACAAAACTATTGTAAATCGTAATCGTGGTGTGTAGGTATATATATAGCTATATGAGTATGTATATCTATTTGCTTGTCACTAATAAGGGTTCAAAATTCACTGTATTTTTTCGAAGAGTTCTTTGAAGTTAATGTGTATGCTGATTTAGATTTGTTATGTTATTCTATAGAAATCTGGTTATTAATAAAATCAGCGTTCGCCTAGGTATTCAAAGAAAAACTTAATCGAAAAACACAGTTTAGATAGTTCAATAAAATATGTACATAACTTTATTAAAAAAGGTTTATTTGTGATTTTGTGAATAAAGTAATACAAATCTTACTATGAATAATATAGGCACTCGATTATTGTCTTTGACCGTACATGTGCATAAATACTATATCCGACTGATTTATTGGAACTCATATTCTAAAACAACAAAAACAATGTAAGAGTCACTTTCTCACAACTTGAGTCTATATCTCACAAAATAACACTGGATTTCACCACAACGGAGTAACAGGGTGCTCGACTCAACGTTTTTAATGCAGGAGATATCAAAACTAGTTTATTTAACGAAAATAAACCGAAATTGCAAGATAAACGGTGCGCAAGCGGTGGCAGACATTTGTCTTGTAGTGTTGCTAGTAAATAACACGAAATTAATTGTAAATATTTATATATTGAATTATCTTTCAATTAAGATACTTTGCTCTATTGTTTAATTATCAAAAATATAATTCATAATTATTTCCAAGTTTTTTACATCGTATTTGTAATAAATTAAAATAAAAACATTTTTAAGCCGTCGATACTTTGGTGTTGCAATATTTAAAAATAATAAAATTCAGCTCCCGTAGGTATAAACTTAGCCCCATACAGAGTTAACAGGGCCTGGATTACCCCGTATACCCAAAGCCTCCATCTTGTTCAGAAGTATAGAAATAGATACAGTATCGAATGCATTTTTAGAGCAAGAAAAATGCCTAATGTCTGATTACCCGTGCCGAGCTCCTCTATGCTATGTCAAGCTACGAACCGCATCGGCGGTGGATAGTTTGGCCCTAAATCCAAATGGCTTGGGTGAAAGATAATTTTATTGTTATTTTTTTAAAAGGTGACTAGTCTAGTGTTTATAATTCGTTCTAGTATCTTAGATATTGAGGGGAGTATAGATATAGGTCGATAATTTGCAAATAGATCTTTGTTTCCAGACTTAAAGATGGGTATAACAACTGCTTTTTTAATGCATTTGAAAAAAATTCCCTTCATAACGGCAGAGCCTAATATATGCGTTAATGGAGGTACTAAGATATACCTAAAATATTTAAGGATCTTGTTGTTTATATTATATACAGCAGAGTCATCCTTCATCCCTGAGATGATTCGTTCTATTTCCTCTTCGTCAGTGTCTAACATAAATGATTTTACACTAGCGGTGTTGTTCTGTTTTTGACGAGTTATAGCAGTGCGATTACAAGTTTGTATCTGAGTCTGCTCGGCAAGTTTTTTACCTACATTTACAAAATAGTTATTTACATTATTAGCTGACAAAAGCGGTGAAGAGTGAGTGTGCAGTAAACACGAATTTGATTTATGCTGTTTAGAGATATAAGTGACGTTTTTAATATGTTTCCAAATTAGCTTACTGTTTTTACCTGCTTTATGCAATGTGTCTATCGTAATTATTTTTTAATTTCTTTAAAAGGTTATTACAGTAATTTCTGTATCTTTTGTAAGTTCTTTGAAGTATCAAGTTATTAGGGAAACGCTTAGATCTCTGATGAAGCTTATCTCTGTGTCTTATACATCGAATTAATCCAGGCGTAATCCAAGGTTTAATATTATAGTACTTTTGCCCGTATAAACTTGTTGGACATTTTGTATTAAATACGATAAACTGTAAACTGTGCTAAAATCTAATTGCATAAGTCATAATCGAGTTAGTTTATATTTAAAATGGACTTTGTATGATGACGATTTAGCTTAGGCAGCGTTAAATTTACGATTAATAAGACAGCGTGATGGTCAGTGATAGTCGAGTTAGTAACGAGCGTAATTGATGACAAGCTGGATTTGATCATCATATGATGGAGGCAAGCGCCGCTTTGGTGCGTAGGCAATGTGTGAGCACTTGAGCAGGGAGAAGCCCATGGTATGAGCAGAGATTGAGATAATCTTGAGTTCCTGTATCGAGCTGTTCTGATCCAATGTTTATATTTATGTCCCCTATTACAACAATATTCCTAAAAGAGGTTAGTGTTTGTAAGGTCTGATTAAGAGATGTGTTAAAGGAATCTAAGTTTCTAAAGGAGGGCGATCTCTACATAGCGACAATCGCTGTGTTTGTATCAATTTTGATAACTAAGCTATTACAATCTAGAAAGGGTGGTTTTTCAAGATTCCTTTGCGCACACTACCAAACCATTATTCTGATTAAGATTTCTTGTGCTATGGTATATATTGTATCCTGACATTAACGGAACTTCGCCCCGATTTAATAACCAGCACTCCGTTAGAATTATTATATCACAATCAAAGTTAAGCTTACACATATATAGCAGCGATAGCTCAGTGGAGAGATCAACAGATTGCAATACAGAGGGTGTCGGGTTCGAACCCACGTCGCGCACCTCTGACTTTCGGAAGTTATATGACTTTTCGAAATTATGTGCGTATTGATTGACAATTATGCCTGCTCATTGCCTCGGAGAGCACGTTAAGCCGTCGGTCTCGGCTGCCATGAACATCTATGGCAGTCGTTACTGGGAAATCAGTGCTCTCTTATATCCTGACACTGGTCTAACCTTAGGGTATCGTTAGCCTTCGGATTGCGGAGGTCAGATGGCAGTCGCTCCGTGTAAAAACTGATATCCAGTCAAATCCGGTTAGACTACAAAGTTGACCCCAAGTGACTTGGGAATAATAAAGGATAGGGAGTAGAGAATCAAAGTTAAACCTATGTTGAAAAATATTAAAACTATCTTATATATACCAACTACGTATGTTTTGGGTAAGTATGATTAATGAATGATTTACACAGGAGATATATTGTCTGCAGTCCTATACCGCACATGACTTGGAATCTGACACAGTTACATTATCTATCTCTCTAATTAAATTAATATCCATAATATGAAACTATTTAAATGATCTAATATACTAGCGAGTATGTGGCGCTCTTAGGCGCCTTCATAGTCAATAGAATTAATATACCTATTTTCGGCAGCCTTTCTCGCTGGGCATTCAGAATCTCCCGTCTTGTGGTTGCTGGGATTTTTGAAACGTAGGCAGGTCGCGCATTTTGGAGATTCCGTACTCTTTGTACAGTCTTGAATGGAGTGACCGTCTTCACCGCAGTGTCCATAAGTAGAAGTCACGGTTCTGCATGTCTTGGCTGCGTGACCGTATTGCTGGCACTTGAAGCATCTAGTCACCACAGTGTGAAATCTCTTACCGGGCAGAAAGTCCAGTTTATAAATATTCTGCTCTGTGTGATAAGGGCTTTTCGTATCACGGCTGGTACTTCAATAATATAATTACAGCTGTCCGAATCTTTCTTACCAGACTTGTGGCTAAGTTTTATATAGGTCATAAATGTATCTCGTGTCATGGAAGGTATTTTGTCGGCTAAATTCTGTTCATATATACATTTATATACCTCCTTTTCTGGACCATGTTTCCAAAGATGTGTGACTTGCCGGTACTGTATTCGCACTTGTCTCCTTAATGGTTTCCTTAATCTCCTTTAGGTATTCCAATAGATCTTGCTTTTTAGACAGGGCTTGTAGAGAAGTGTGACTTTGAAAAGCGTTTTGCTTTAGTGACTGATACTGAACAGCCATAATATGAGCAACACCGTTTCCTACTTACGGCAAAGGGTACTTATTTTCATCTTTTGCTCCGTGTTTAACTTGCCGTCAGATGCAATAGTGCATACCTCGTTCAAACAGTGCTCGATTGAACTCAATCTCCCTAAATCTCCGACGTTGAGACTATTTTAACTGTCTCATTTACTCTTGGTTTTTGTGGCGCCGTTGGTGGAGGGGTACGCCGCGTTACACCACTTCTATTGAAGAGACTGCTCTCCATGCTAAAATATTTATAAAGATATTTTACTGTTATAGGTAAAAATAAAACCAACTATCACTGTAACATTAAATCTGCATATCACGCACAAATACACTAAACTAGGTCAATGTTTATAATAATGTACATTTACTATATTTTTATTGATACACGTCTGTCAGCGATGAAGATACAGAAAGAAAAAAATGACACTGAATAGGCTATAATTACTAAATTTTTAAGTAAATATATCTGTATCATTTATGTATTTTTATATAACCATGTTGGCACAAGCATATTGTTCAACTGATGGTAAACGAATACCGAGATCTATGGATTCTTAAATCATAATCGCGCGGATCACGTCTTCTTTAAAACAAGTAAAGCACACTGCCTCCTTAAAGAGCATTAAACCCTTCAACGCCGCAGGAATAAAAAACAAGAGTATTTGCGTGTGTATGCCTCGTTCGGCTCACGAAAAACCAGACGTTGGGGTACAAATTGATGTTCTACTATTTGAACTACTACAATTCACTGGGCAACATTGAAAGGTAGAGAACGATGACTCAAGGCAATAGTTTTAATTAAAAAGAAAATCCTTTGCCTTGAGTCATCTTTCAATGTTTAATATAAAGGCTAGATTGCGGCTTGCACGTTGATATATTTTTTCGTAAGTTGACCATAATTTGGTGCTTCTTTTGTAGGGGAGGAGGCGGCGGCGGCACAAGCCGTGGCTCGCACAGCACAAGCGGAGGCAGTTAAAGCAGTCACGGAGCGGGACACAGCTAAGAGACTCGTTGGCGAGCTAAAGACGCAGTTAGCTGCTGCGGAACGTGCACAAGATAGGCTAGACGCTATCAACGTAAGTTCCAAGAGTAATTCTGATTCCTTTAGTTTAGCATCCTATTGTATCCTCCTTATTCATTATAGAAAGAGATGCAGTCTTATGCTCACAGGTCGTCGAGGCAAATTATGATCATTTAAAATATATCTGTAGCTGAAAGTTTAAGAATAATAGTTTAACGGAGTATCGTAGCGAAGTGAAGTGCGCGGGCGGGCCGTCCGCCCCGCACCACCACGCGCCGCGCCGGCGTAGGTAGGCGACGTGGAACAGAAAGGCCCGAAGAAGTAAAATAGATTAAAACTTCCCATATCACACTTGAAGATATCACAAGCTAAAAATACGGGTTAGAAAAATAAATTGGTTTCGTGGGGTGGGTGGCGAAGGCGGGGTGGCGCTACTGACATTACAATATTAAGTAAATGCAGGAAGAGCTGGAGCAGAGTCGGCGCGAGTGGGCGCGCGAGCGAGCGGAGCTGAGTGGCGCGCTGAGCGAGGCCGAGGCGCGCGCCGCCGACCTCGCCGACAGCCTCGCCGTACTGCGCGCCGCGCTGCCGCCCGAACACACGCACCATCATATGGACGATGACGGTCAGTGCACCTACTGCCTAAGGCCCGGTATCCACCGCAGGGGCTGGAGCTGAGCGAGGCCGAGGCGCGCGCCGCCGACCTAGCCGACAGCCTCGCCGTACTGCGCGCCGCGCTGCCGCCCGAACACACGCACCATCATACCAACGATGACGGTCACTGCACCTACTGCCTAAGGCCCGGTATCCACCGCAGGGGCTAGAGCTGAGCGAGTCCGAGGCGCGCGTCGCCGACCACGCCGACAGCCTCGCCGTACTGCGCGCCGCGCTGCCGCCCGAACACACGCACCATCATACGGACGATGACGGTCAGTGCACCTACTGCCTAAGGCCTGGTATCCACCGCAGGGGCTAGAACTGAGCGAGGCCGAGGCGCGCGTCGCCGACCACGCCGACAGCCTCGCCGTACTGCGCGCCGCGCTGCCGCCCGAACACACGCACCATCATACGGACGATGACGGTCAGTGCACCTACTGCCCAAGGCCTGGTATCCACCGCAGGGGCTAGAGCTGAGCGAGGCCGAGGCGCGCGCCGCCGACCACGCCGACAGCCTCGCCGTACTGCGCGCCGCGCTGCCGCCCGAACACACGCACCATCATACGGACGATGACGGTCAGTGCACCTACTGCCTAAGGCCTGGTATCCAGCCTTCGCCACTATGGTAGAGTGCCATGTGAGAAGAATTTATGTAAATAAGTAAAGAAATATTGTTTTATCTATATTTCTTCTGAGACTGAAGAGAACTATTTAGGTAAAGTAAATAGTGATGTCTCATTTCTATTTAGGTCAAACGTGAGACGTAAGCGGTGTACTACAGAAAAGCATGACGGTATTTTATATTTACACTGTATATTATATATATATAGTGAGGCCTGGCGGGCATTTAACTGGTTTGGGCTATAAGTGCGCACGTACAGCTCCATGCCGCACTACCTATTCCACACTTGTGGTTCAACTGCATGCACGCTTCACTACTCTCCTACTCTGCTCACTGCGATTCATGGATGCTGACCCTACGCGTATAGTCCATTTTTCTTACTTGCCTTAGGAAACATATAAGGCGTACTGGTAGCCAAAGAAAATATAATTATATAGCCGACCCTTCTTGATTTATTGTCTTTCTATTTTTTCAGCTTTACTTATTAAAGAACAAATATAGTTTAAAAATAGTAACTGAATGATTGTATAATTAATTGTTTGTTTAAGAATAAGACAAGTAAGAAAAATGGACTACAAACAATATTATGATTGACCTGTATTCGTACCAAAGACTGGTAGCTGGTTGACATACAAATGACAATATTGTGGATATCCACACATTAAGTATAATAACTGTCCTGTTTTATAACTTAAAGTAAATCATGGTAAAGAATTAAATTGAGTTGTTATTTGTTTTATTTGACACAGACAAACGCGAAGTGACCCCCACGGGATGCGCAGAGTACGACCGCGTGTGTCGCGAACGCGCCGTACTCACGCGACAACTACAGGAAGCCAAGATGGCGCTTGCTGATGTCAAAACTTCATGGAGCGGGCAGATCGCCTCGCTTGAGACTCAGGTATTGTTATGCATTTATGAATGCGTGTGTAAATAAATCAAAGCTAGCCTACTACCTGTCCCAGAGAATTTTCTGAGAGTTTTCATAGCTCTAGACGCTCTACAACACGTTTGATTATCGACATGTTTTTTATTTAAAAGCGCCTCTAGCGGTAGCGTCGGTGAACTAATCAAAATGTTTGAAAAGTATGCCATCTAACGGACGATAAATCGGGTTGGTAATTTTAGATCTTACTAAGGTCATCAATGGTTCATTGATAGATAGATTAACATTACGTTACGTGCAGACCAGGGCCGCAATGCTTTGTGCGTAGCAATAGTAATAACTGACAAGCCACATCCATTTCTGGAATTGTTAGAATAAATCGTATCAGTTTTTGGAATTATTGTACATACTAATGTCAATCGGTCTTTACAATTTTATTAACAGAAAGTATGGAAATAGTGGCTAATATAGCTAAAATAAGAAAATGTTTTAAGGAATCTTGTATATAATGATTATGCGTTTTCTTGAATTATTCAGCATGCGAATAGTGTGGGCATGATGCATGATAAACTTACAAACACTGCTAAATATTAGAACTTAATTAATACCTAGTTGTACTGGTGCGTTATGTAAGTTAAAATGTACATAAATTATGTAAATATGCATATTCTTTTAGCTACTTATATGTTCTGTAAATTATAGGTTAAAATTATAGTTAAATATTTCGTAAAACCAAAAAAGCACCCAGTTACTATCTACCTACTAAATACCAAATTATATGTTGCCAGGCTTTTTACATGAAATGTCAAAAAATAGGGAATGTTGTTTTTCTTTTTTCTTTTATTTGAGCAAGGGTTTATTCATTCACTGAACATGTCACCCTCATAGGAACTTAACCAGTTTACAATCTTAACAATCTACGCTTAATACCTATATTTACTAGATTATATAATATTTTAGCTGCGTCACTCAAAGGTGAGGCTAGGATAGAGTTGAATGCTTTGTTGAACATTAATTAGTACAGGACTCTGTTATATGTATTGTTTAATCTTATGTATGTAGTTTTTAAATATGTTATTTTAAAGTAGATCTGATAATTTTATCCACATTATATTTCAATCATATTCTCCGAGTGAAAGGTAGGTAGATATTTTATTACTAAAAAAATATGATAAAGATTGTCCAACCTGATTATTATGATATACGGAGTTGTGTCGGCTAGGTGGCGCGACTATCGCGACAGGCGGGAGAAGAAGGCTCCGAGAGGAGAAGAGTGGAGATTGAAAAGAAAGAGATGCAAGACAAACTAATGGATATGACAGCTGAATTAGAGAAAAGTAAACAGAATTTGGCGAACAGTGAGGCTAAGGTAATTATGTTTTATTCAATACTAGATGTTCCCGCGGTTTCACCCGCGTTTATCGTTACTGCGCCGCCCCCGTGGGTCGTAGCGTGATGTTATATAGCCTATAACCTTCCTCGATAAATAGGCTTTCCAACACTAAAAGATTTTTTCAATTCGAACCAGTAGTTCCTGAGATTAGCGCGTTTAACCAACCAAAGAAACAAACAAACTCTTCAGCTTTATAATATTAGTATAGATGTGTATTAATATATAACTTATATAGCTAGAACAGTCATTGTAGTAGTATTATAATCCATCACATATACTAATAAACTAATAACATTAAAATATTTTCTTCAACAATATACTTTAAACAGCTAAATACATTGTCAAAATTATTGCTAGTAAGTAGACCGTAGAATCATACCTTTTTTTGTTGGCAACATTATTAACAATGTAGGCTGCATAGTTATAAATGTCTGATGTCTGTTATGCATGCAGTATTTAAAATTACCTATGGATTTACTAAGTACATCCCTTGCACTCAATATTAAAAGATATGTTTAAAAATCACACTCAATTACCCTAATGAGCAATTTACAAAAGCATTAAAGTTTGAGAATAATTATGATGCGACAAAGCTTCGGGATAGTTACATACAGCAATAAAGATATATTGCCCTCATCGATTATCTTGATGAATAATTTATTAATGCAGCATAATATGGGTACCTATTTATTATTCTTGCAATACTGGAATGCGCGTCTACCTGATACGATTGCGTGCTTGTATGATTAACGTCTTAAAATTACAATTAAATAGTGTACACACATATGTATATAACTGAGTTTTATGAAATTGATCTTCTCTGATTGATTTTTCATTGCAAAAATATTTAAAAATACAAAACTATGCACATGCTTTACCCGCATTTTGTGAATTACCTCACTAAAAAAACCGAGTAAGTTTAAACGCAATATCCTCATCATTACAATAATTATTGTTAAATAATTTAAAAAATATGAGTCCTTCTTATTTTTTAATTATTACTTTGTTCGAGTTTAAATATATTGCTTATGCGATTGCATATTATACGAGTAAAATATGCACTCGCATAAGAAAGCTTCTACTCATACAAGCTACGCACATTCGTGTTTTGCCAAATTACGTAGAAATTGATAGTATTATTTATTTTTATTTTATTTATTATTGATGCAGTAGATTGTAGTTGTGTTGTTGTAAGTGAGTGGTATAACTGACGATCAGGTGGTGCGTTTGAACGGCGAGGTGCATGCGTTGGCCATGGAGGTGAAGTCTCTGCGCGGCGCCGCCAGCCACGCCGCTGTGAGTCCCAGCCTCTACACAATATAGCGATACTTGTCACCACACTAGTTGCCGCATAATCGCCTAAACACATATGACGCACCACTAATACTGTATTCTTGATTCCTAGTTCTATTTGAATATGGAATGCGCGTTATGTCGAATGAGTTTCGCGCGCAGCATAATTAGATAAAATTGATAATTGGATTTGGAATTAAATGTTTTTAAATGCTTGTGTCATCGATGCAAAGCCCTAGTTTGAATGGACTCGCCTCTCTAAGTTTTGTATTTTGTGTATAAGCATGTTTTGCTTTTCGGTACAAACTACCAAACATATTTAGTTGTTTTTGAAAATGTAAGTCGTACACGTAAAACAAAAGTAAAGTACTTATAATACAAAATTATCAAGCAATCACTAGTCAATGCTATGTGTCGTTCTTGCCAAAAATTGAGAAGAAATCGCCTATAGAGTAAAATGCCATGTCACGCTGTATTTGTTTTCGTATCAAATCATGATTATAGTAATAGTAGTGCGTCATTACATGTACAATAAGAATATCTAGTTATATACCGATTAAAATTGTTTGCATATGTATGTTGTACGTCTTAAGTCTTAGCTGAATATTTTTATTCTTAATTTTATATATTAAGTGTAAAGCCGTGTATTCACTCGCGCCGGTTCAGTCGTCAGTGAACATATGGCTTTATAAATATTAATGATTGCACTGTTGGCCTAGCTTGCTAGCTTTATGTGTATAAATGAGATTTTAAAAACGTACGAATTTCACTGTTCTAAATTTGAAATTCTCTGTATGTAGTGTGTACTTAAGAAAACGGTGAAACATAGTTTGTTTGGTCGACTTAATTTAAATGACAATTTGGCGCTTTTCAACCTTTTACGGAACACAAACTCTCAATAACTTATGTCTAATATAATAACCATAAGATATGTCAATTTCAACTTTTGGACATATATTAACATAAGTAATAATTGTTGTTACCGCAGACATAGTTTATTTTCGATTATATCTAGTGAGTGTACCTAATAAGGTGCGTCATATAAATTTGGTCGATTCTATTGTTGATATAAATAATTGAAGTGTTTGCAAACTTATTGCAATACATTTGTATTGTTGCAAACAAAATCTCGTGCACGGGACCCTTATCTTTACGACGTTCCTATATAGAAAATAGTTGTTAGAATCTATATTTACATTCTTAATAAAGTCTCTATTGATTATTTTTATTGTGACTAAATATGTTTTCTTTGGGTAGCTATTAGAGAAATAAATAAAATATTGATGGTAGCTTTCAGATCTTTATACTGTGATCATGTGGTGAGTTGGTTTATTGCTCACTTTATTTTGTTGAATGGAAGATTGTCAATTGTGATTTAGCTAGACGGAGTCGGATAATTCTGGCTCCTGTCGACGCAGCGCCGTCCGCTACTATGTACGCCTACTGTTAATTTTAGTGCAATATAAATTGTTTGTGCAATATAAGGCTGCGGATCATTAATTATTTTTATGAATTAAACTGGCCTTGATCTGCTTAATATGAAGCATAGCTATTTTCTGATGTAAAATCACGCATGTGTATATATGGTCTTCACCTATGAAATTGCCGGTTTGTGCGAAGAATGTCGGTAACATTTTGATTTTGTATAAACTATATCATATGTACATATTTTTAATAGCAATACGGAATTCGACTATAGTTTTCGTTTGCAGTTGAGTAACTTTAAGTCAAGTATGGTTTGTCTTTAATTACAAAAATCATTAACCATGATGTTGCAGTTGTCGTCAGTTAAAACAATAATCGACAATAAACGACTTCACTTAAAACACTAATTGTATAAAAATGACTGGTACCTTTAGGTTTTATTAATAATTCACTTTATTTATTATTTAAATAGTCTATTATATTTTTGGTATAGGAATCACGAAATTAGATAATATATAAGGAATAATATAATATTCTATCACACACCTACACACAACACCATCTAGTCCAAACTAAATAAAACAACAATTTCATAGGCAGTTTACCAAATAATAAAAAAAGTGTTGTAACGTTCATATTATTTATTAGAAGATAACATATATATGACTTAAAGTGATTTCATTTGTAGAACATGCAATGTACGAAGTGCCTTTGTAAACTTATAATCCTTTCATTACTGGTTGCCGCAATACCATCCCAACAGGAAGCAATCAACAGTATTTTCTAACAAAGCGCGATTTTACTTTAGCAAATAGCAGTGTCTTTAGAGCTATTATAATTATATTTTTTAAAGGAAATATACATGAGACTTATATAAATTAGCTATTATTATCGTGTATCACAATTGGCCATCTGATGTTTAGTTTGCACTTAGCTTGCTTCACAGCGCAGGATCATATCGATATCTCACTGTTTGGTTTGTTATCGAGAACGTCGCGTAGATAAATTGATTATGTACACAACACGTGATGCTAGTCACGACGAAATGTACACACTACCTTTATATTATTAGTCATTGAGTTTACACAGTTGGTAATCCACCTATTGTTCTATATATCTCAAAGATTTCAACTATCGATTTTGTGATAAACACTATTCATTCCAAGTAAGTTTAGACATCAAAATTTTATTTTTATACGGTACAAAATTATGAATTTATATTTAAAATTGTAATTTTTTTTTCAATGTGAACGCACCTATATTTTAGTAAAATAAATTATTTTGGTGATAAATTTTTCTTTTGATTTTTCTCTTGGTTTTTCCCTTTGATTTGCATGTGGGTTTTGCTTGCTAGCAGCTAGTTTGTTTGCATGTTTAAACTAATTAACACTGGGTTAATTTTGGTTTGTAACACAGCTTGATGAACTAATTTATTAATGACTTAACATTACTAATATTACAGTAGATAAATCTGAATCAATAGTTCAGTGTGTTATGAGATTTGCTCTGGTAATTATAAAACTATGATTCAAAAGCAATAACAATACATTCATATTAGTTCCATTAGATTATAAAATGTATTTAATACTTTATATATAGATTATTACAGGGTTAAGTTCGCATGCGAATGGTTGTCAATACTGTTATTGCGACAGTTTTCAATTAATTTCGTCGTGTAGTGTTGTAAAAGTAGAGGTAAAAATGCGGTATCGCAACAACCGGTTAGATTGGCGAGTGTTTACATTTACATAGCTCTTTGCTCTTTAGTGGTTTGTTGTCTGTTGACCTACGCGCGTGTGTGGAAAACGGTCGGTCTAGAAACCTAGATTTGTTGATATAAAGGCTTAAACAGCGTGCCGGTGGGATTTGAAGTGAAACATTATCTAGATAATTTTACTATAGTAAAACAGTAGTGATTTAGTGTTATTATCCGCTCTGGTGATGTAGGACAAAAGTCTACAAAGTGGTGAGAATTAACATTCAACTTCCTTTTGTTATATTCAGTAGGTATCGAAGATATAGTTTTTAGATTAGTCATGTGTATGAACTGTCATATTTCCGTCATAAGAACGTTATTACTGTTACATCATTATCAGGCCTGAATAACGCAGTTTTATGAGCTCAACTGTTATTGATATTAAGACAATAAATGCGTCAGCACATTCTATTCAATACGTTTAAATGGAATATAGATTATCTATATGTATACGATTTTAATGACACGTCGAAATTAAAATAATGACTTTATCTATTAAAGTTATTATCACTCGCAGTAAGATGTTATCGTCTAGACTTTACCAGTGATAAAGTCAGTGTTAAGAATGTTGTGAACTAAATTCAGTATAAGAAAGTACATTTATTTTTGGAAAATTTTGAATATGATATCAAGTTAAGGCGGTTGATGTTGTCGGATAAAGCAAGTTATGTTGATAAGATAATCATCTCGCTGTTAATGTAAATATCACGACTTTCTGTTAAATACAACACGTTTAATTTTGAACACACGCCAACGACACTCGACGACGCCTGTCTGATGACCCTTAAAGAGATAGGACTTAAACGATTACAGGAAAAGACAATGGATCTGGAAAGCCGTATTGAAGAACTGACCGAGGAAAACAAGCAATTGACAGAGGCGTTGGAGAATGAACGAACTTTAGTGAAGATCTTGAAGGAGAAGGTGGACAAGAGCAATAGACTGTACGATGAGCAGAAGTCTGAGGTCAATCATCTCAATTCCGTGGTGACGGATATGCAACACGACTTCTTAGATATACAGAGAAAGTTTGACAAGTGAGTAGTTTTCCTTAAATTAATGCTTTAAATTACACTGTGTGCTGTTTACGGATTTAATCACGGCTTATATTGATTACCTCGTTTGGGTGGCATACATACATAATCCTGGCCACTCACTAAAACCATCCTTAACGTCAAGATAGAGTATACATAAAATTGCAAACATTGCCACGATAAAATTTGTTTAGTTCGATTTCATTTAACTAACATAACAAAAGTAAATTAGGACAATGCTATGAACTATAGCATCTATATATTCCCGAAATTATAACTGGATGTCTGTACATAGAAGATATTTAAGAGAATATTATGTGAAGGGATTTTATAAGAACTGTAAAAGCCAAAACAATTAGGTACATATATTTAGATATTTTGTATGTCTGTGTGTTTGTACGCGCATCACGCAAAAACTACTGCACGATATTGAATGCGGTTTTCACAGTTTCATTGCTGGAGGTCTAAGGTGAGATGCCGCTTAGAAGCCAAGTATGATATGTTTTGATCAGCTTCAATAACAACAACAAGTAATAAAAGAAAATATAAATAGGTTTTTATATAAATAGAAAATATAAATAGACCTCTAATTTCCACACATGAAGTCACGGGCAAAAGCTAGTAAGTAGTTTATATTGGAGTAACTATAATAAATGAATGTTTGCAGAACTAATCTTAGATCTTAGTCTCAATCTGATTGATGGCCAGGGCAGCGATACAAAAGCGACTATGTTGGACAGTTAAATTACCGGTATGTCCGACTACCGTTACTTATTTACTATGTATACAGAACGTACGCTCATCACAAGCCCAGCAGCTTTTCGGAATCTTTCACATTAAGTAAAAATGTAGATTTTTACTTAATGTGAAAGATTCCGAATATATTTTATAATTTTAATAAAATTAAAGTATAAGAGCCTACTCTACTTCTCATAACAAAATACAGAATAACTGTGGCGGTTTTAATATTAGTATCTATTGTATTAGGGTTGATTTCTTTTGGTATCCATAAAGGATTTTCCAGGGTAAAAAAAGAGGGTTAATTTCTTTAAATATTTCAGATTTATAAGATATTAGCTTTTGTGCGCGGCTCCGCTCGCGTGGTACCCACATCAATAAAAAGTAGCCTATGCCCTTCCCCAGGTTTTAAACTATATCTGTGCCAAATTTCGTCTAAATCAGTTGAGTGCTTTAGCCGTGAAAAGTTACTTTCAAATTTATAATATTAGTAAGGATTAAAACCGCGATTGAATAACTTAGTTTGTTAGTTATTGTTAATAACTCATATAATATGAGTAAAGCTACTTAGATCACTCACACTTCTGCGTCGGGGTCACTGCGGGAACTAAAGAGACTTCGAGACATGAGATTCCGAATTTGATCGGGCAAAGAGTTATTGGGTTTTTTCTGTCAATTAATTAACACGTTATCTGTCCGATGAACCACATATGGTACATAAAAATTGATTTTCTATTGTGTCTATCACGGGACTGTGAATGGGTTAACTCTTTTTATACCTACATAGTCCTGTACTGAGCTTGGTAAACAGCAATAGCCTCAGCAATATTGTGGCTCCTAAAGACGATAGCTGTATTACAGGCGTAAGTACATCAGTCTTTGTATGTACCTGGTCCATATCTCCCTATATGGACAATACTCTGGCTAAGTGCCCCACATGGTCACGGGGTCAGCATTCCTTGTTTTCCCTTCACTTTGCTCTGTCTTCGATATCATTATCAGACGGCCACATACATACTATTTGAATTAAATTATAATTGTATATATCTTACAGTGATACAGACGTAGTATTACCTTCCTGTTTTTGATCGTTCTCAATAACATTGAACAAGGACAACTATGTTTTGTTCGCATCGTAACACGTGCGCGGTCAATGCCGGCGGATATCACACACGCTGTGTTTGTTCAGACAAATCATTGTTCCTTCGCATAACTGCTAACGGCGCCGGCGCGGCGCGGTGGCGTCTAACAAATGTGCATGTATGAATCATAACTTGTGATAACAAGTTACGAAAGAATATATGCCCAGTAAAGGAATCGTCGTATTGGACAAGTTTTAAAGCTGTCGCATTTTTCCTTTTTTTTTAAAGGATCCTGGCGTTTCAAATTACTCGTAGGTATTATTGTGAACCGCTCCAGCTAAGCTAGAATGCTTGTACGTCAATAGTGGAATGGGTGGGATTCGAAACCGCGACCTCTCGATCAATTAATTGATCGATTTGCTTTGGTTTTGCCTATCAGAGAAAATCCTTTAAGAGGAAACACTAAGGGCCAGAAAATTGAAAAATAGGTAATTGTAAAATCTGTTGCTGTCGCGCAGTGCCCGCAGAGCGCGATATAAACAACTGCAACTTGGACCGAAAATACCTATTAAAAGTACACAAAATCATCGTTTCGTAGTCCCCTGATTCCTTCTCCAAAACTTGACCGATTTAACTATTATTTTCATTAAAAATTAAAGAAAGGCTTTGGCCGTGTTCCTATGTTTTCCTTTTTTATATGTATAATCTAGTCAAATTTGTTTTCTGAATGTTTGAACACAGCGGAAAATCGGGCCAATTTTTGAGGTTTTTGAAGGCTCATGTCTCTTTTAATAAATAATTTATGAAAAAAAATAAAGGAAAACATAGGGACATGCCAATAGAGGACATACATTTCTTGAAATAAAATTATTGCTCTACTAGCATTATCCAGAGAGGAAATAGGGGACTACGTTTGTATGGAAAAACGGCCCTTGTGTTTCCTCTTAACAGGATAAAAAGTATCCTTCCTTCAATCCCAAATATTTGTCGCGGAGACTTTACCAACACACTGTAATGATACAATATATACCTAGATATGAGACCTAAGTTTGGGTTATGGGAAATTGATGTCTAATGTATTAGTCAGGTCGGTTGTAAGAACTATTGATGAATATAGATGCAGATCACCGTTTCTTCATATCGGGTATCAGATAAATATAGAAATCCAGAGCAAGTTTCCTGGTAGTTAAAATGACACTAGAACCGCACCACTTCGAAGCAAACAGCATATTATAATACTAGCTTGACCGCGCAACTTTGCCTGCTTCCCATAAGAGAATTTTCTCCGTTTTTGTAACATTTTTCATTGATGCTACGCTCCTTTTGTTCGTAGCATGATGTACCTAATATAGCCTTCCTCGATAAATAGGCTATCCAACACTAAAATAATTTTTCAATTCGAACCATTAGTTCCTGAGATTAGCGCGTTCAACCAAACAAACAAACTCTTCAACTTTATAATATTAGTATAGATTATATAACTTAATAAATAAAATATTTTAAACAATTTTAACTTGTAATCGGCAGTCTGTGGGTTAGAGATTTTAATCTTTATGGTTTTAGAGCCATCGATCTTGTAGGTACTCCCCATTCCATCTCGTACTCCTATTCTTCTATATCATACAGATTCTTGTATAGTAATGCGCGATACATATTATGCATGGTCAAGGTCGCTTCGTTCGCACTCACGTATAGTGCTGTAAATACATTCAAACGTAATGGAAATACAATCGTTTACATTCGAATATTAATTGTGATATCGCATTTAACCACCTTCCTATGTTATTCGATACCAGCTTTGCATAGTCAAGGACGCTGGACCCGCTGTATAGCGCTGCCTAAGCAACTAATCGAATGCAATCGTATACAATACATTAAGAGTTATCCCATTTAACCCTTTTGTCTAATTCAGTCACGAAGACGATTTCCGTTCCGAAAGAAGAAAGGCAATATAGGCATTGCAGCGACTCGGTTATATGTTCTGTGGCAACAGGGTGCCTGTTATTACCATTATTTATGGATCTGGTTGTGTTTCCTTGGCACTTCGATAGCCATACAATATCTAGTCAATATTAATCTGTCAATTCTAAAGGCCCCTCTACACAATGGCCCATGATGGGCGAGTACAGGCACGCACGATTGTGTAGAGAGCATAATTGTATGTGAGTGGCCATCATCGCCTATAATCGTGACTAATCGGTGAATTGTCGGTACATCAAAGGAATGCGTGCTGATGATCGTGCTCGTGTCCACACAATCCTCTGTCAATCAGTCGCATGGCATAGGTCAAGTTAAAAAGTAGTGGTTTTTTGACGAGAACGTTGTGATGACGCCAATTAAAAAAAAAAACATAATTTGGAGATGTGAAAATTAAATCACAAGCCAAAAGCTACGCAAAAAACAATAAAAGAGTTACTGCACCTTGTTCTGTTAAGCCTCCTCTATACAATGGCCCATGATGGGCGATTAAAAAAGTGGCCATCATCGACGCGATCATGGGTTGCTCTCTACACAATCGTGACTGTCATCATGGGCCATTGTATAGAGGAGCCTTAATGATGGATGGTATTCCATATTGATTGGGTGCTGTGTATGGTTTAGTTTAGACTATTTTTACCGTAGGAGAGCCACGCTTCGACACGAATGGGCCAGCTCGACCAGAGTGATACCATGGCCTCACAGAAAACCGGCGTGAAATAGCGCTTGCGTTGTGTTTCGTCGAGTGAGTGAGGGTACCGGAGGCCAAACCCCCTCCCCTTCCTTTCTCCTTTCTGGGGAGGGAAAAATAGATGTTGCTAGGACTATACACTGATAGTGCGCTTTTGTTGTCTACTCTCATACACGTCGCAGATAGCTATATCTATAACAGATTGGTTCATAATGACACGAGATATCAGCCGTTCTGTTTGTTCAGCCGAAACGCCTAACCTTGGGCAAGTTGCTCTAAAAATTATCTCGGTTGTTGTTATTATTTTGAAATATACCTACGTGTTAATACATGGAAATGGTGATATAATTTCCATGTTTAT
Organism: Catocala sponsa; assembly: GCA_963564715.1. NCBI lineage: Eukaryota > Metazoa > Arthropoda > Insecta > Lepidoptera > Erebidae > Catocala > Catocala sponsa. Next base: position 18,084,995 of record OY751331.1, read on the forward strand.
GACTCGATGGCTGTTTATTTTGCAAATAGCTTTTTATCCGTGGCTACTCTCACGGGATCGCAGGGTCGATAGGATATACAAGTATGTACCCACTCTAAATGTTCATCCAGTGCGCGAATCTTTCATATTTATATTATTGGTAGGTATGTATGAACATACGAAATTACATTATGGTCAAGGCTTCGCTCATTTACAAAAAAAGAAATAAAAAGCTCCAAACCAAGTCACGACTCACGCGACGAAATAGACATCAGCTATTGATATGTCGACTGTAATGTTTCGGCAATAAAGCACATATTCAATTTTTGATAAATTTTAAAAGGCGCTTAATGTAATATTTTAACGTTAATACGTTTCATTTTGTATTATAAGTTAAAGTATTACGTTCATAATAAAGCCTTCACATCAAGTTACACATAGTACACAAAAGCTCAAATTAAAATATACTTAGAGAAATAGCCACACTGTGGCAAAAAACCTCATTAATCCTCATTCATTAAGTTCCATCTTTCATCATTTCATTCATCATTTAATCTGCAGACCGTGCCAAAGTAATAGTTGAGAATACGTTAAAAATAACCCGAATAAGCCCAAATAACATTACAAGTCTTCAGACGGGGTTGCGTTACAAGCCTTTCTTTTTAGTTTTTATTTATCGCCCGCAAATAATTACCCACCCAGCATTAATTCCTGTATTGCGGGGAACTACAAACATTCAAACAGTGGACACAAATAACTCCCAGACTTATTTGTAGATCACACAATTTTTTTGCCGTGAGGCCAGAGGCAGATATTCCATCATTTAATCACTACGCCATTCGTGCAGTCGATTAGAAAGTATCGTATCCAAAGGGACTACACACGTCATCTTTACGTTTTTTTTTATTTTCAGAGAGAAGCGTGAGAAAGACGAAGCACTATTACGCAATGCTCACATGTCTCAGACGATAGAGATGAGTCAGTGCAACGTGCGCTACCACCAGACGGAGGTAGCTGAACTCAAACAGAAGATAGCTGAGCTCGACTCACTAATAGCGCAACATAAAGAGGTATGTAATGTTACATTTACATAAAACTTAATTATAATAATATTGCCGTCCAAAGGGACAAAAGCCATATCTAACATTTATTTTGAAATTGAGTTTTACGTATTTGGAATCAGTAAAAAGGACACATCAGTAAAATAGCTTAAAACAATCTCGAGATCTGTCTTTATTCTCTTTCGATTTTCTCTCTTTCTATAGATTATAATATGTAATCCATTGTTTCTTGCCAAGGTTTCTCAAACGACAATTGCAAAAGTAAACGACTTTATATTAAATATTGTTATGTTAGTCGTACATGTATCCCTTCGCATCACAACTCCAAAGAATTGAAACATCGTGAAGTTATTCATAACTAAGTTGCAAACGTAAATAAACTATGATATTTTATTGTTGATTCTTTTTTTTGTATTTAGCTTCGCCCGCGTATATCTCACAGAAACTTAAACCAGGATAAAAGGTATCCCACATTTTAATCATGATTAAAATATTATTCTGTGTGCCAAATAAACATCCAAACAACTTCACAAAGTTTATAATATAAGTTCATGCTGTTATCCAACTATAAATATATTTTACAATTAAATTTCAGAACCAAGCAGCGTGTATGATAATAAAGGAGAACGAAGAATCTCGGATCGCCGAGATCGAACAGTTGAAAGCGAAAGTAGACGAACTAGCTGAAAACGAGACTGGACTTAAGAAAACTATACTAGACTTAGAAACTGAAATCTGTGATAAAAATAAGGTAAAGGATCAGCTAATATAACATTTTCTTCATACCATTTAGGTTGCAAGCACGCCTGGGGTTATTAGTTAACGTAGCCTATGCCGTCCGCTAACTAAAAAGATGGTAAGCCATATGCGTTCCTTATCACTCGTCTTTGTAGTTAGTGGTTGGCAGGCCTACGCTTACAACTGATGGGAAAGGCAAATTGCATTAGCGTTATAAATGACAACCGCTTATATTATCCCTGTGTAAAATGTCCTTTGGCACCTTTGTATCGATAGAATGATTACAGATTTGTTTGTGCGGAAATCTAGCTTTCTCCTATTTGCTCAACTAAGCAATATATTTATGTCCCGTACTATACATGTAAATGCTGATACTATTAAGTATATTATCTATTATAAGAAAGGCTCAAGACTGATATATAACTTGGAATATTTATTAAAACTAAACTACTTTATACGGAATTTTACACGGTTTATTTGAAAGCACTACTTTTAAATAATTTTAAAACTACGTATTAAACTACTGCTGCTATTAAACTTTCTTAATAAACTATTAAAATTATTATACTATTTAGTTAATCCTATTTTATTTGACAATAGTTTCCTTATCTAGTAATGTTATTTTCAGAAAATAAGGACACTAGACAACAGAATATCGGACATGAAAAAGACGTTACAGCGGGAACTACAGACAACTAAGTCTGATCTCACCTCCGCGGAAGAACAAGATATTAGTAGAAGGTGAGTTATGGTTTTTATAATACATTTGTATTTTGCTGTGAGCAAGAAAACATAAATAAAATAGTACATTAAATGTTTTCAATACAGTTCATATTAGTATAGTGTCTCATGGTCTGCTAGCGGTGTACGATGTATGACAACAGAACAATGTATCAGTTTCAAACTTCTTGTATCGCCTTACGAATTGAATACATATGTTGTTGTTAGTAATAATGTTATCCTATAACACTTATAGAGTTATTCAATCCGAAGTTAAGTAGCACAAAATTGCGTTTAGATTTGAGCTGTTTAGTTGTAATTAATATGTTAAATCCGACAGACGTCTCTTATTCTGGCTATTCTTGACTACAAATTCTACCAAGCAGTTCATTTGGACTAGCGTTTTAGTCGTGAACAGAGATAGACGCAGAATCTCGCTTCCATTCTCGGTACAAATTGCATATAGGTGATTGGCTCAGTTTTATTTTATTTGAGGGTGGACATTGGAAGGCTGTGCGAACAGTAGAAAAAGGGCGCGTGTACCAATTTTCGCATGGTAGGATCATGTGTCCAACAATGGAACACTAAAAATATGAAGTCACGTTTTGTTTTTAAAGCTGGAAGTAACATTTTTACAGGTATATAGGTAATTTCATTCATTCACAGTTTTTAATCAAAAAGCAAAATATACAAAACCCAAAAAATATAGGAAACTGTTTCATTTTTCCATAGTCCGGCACACAATGAAGCACTGCAATAAAAAAATGAAACATAATAATCAATAGTCTCTGTTTCATATTTTGTGTGATTTATGAGAGTAACTGAATGCCAATAAATGCTTGAAATCAATCAAATAAGGTTTTATATTTAATTTTATTTTAATGAGACTCTTGAGGTTACCTATAATAGGTAATAACGAATTAAGATGACGATTTAATATAACGCTTTCACCTTTCTCGAACAACTAGAGCTGGAAGGAACTCTTATTCTGATGTACATGCGATTGCACACATGTGCAATCGCACAACATTGTCACCGCTAGATATCTTACGAATATTATGTTCGTCTTTGGGCGCATTAACTTTCTGCGGCTTCTGAACGGTTGTTGTGCCAGTTTCGTCTTAGTTGTAGTAACAACCGATACCAAAGGAAGGATGACGCTCTATGTCATTTACAGGTTCTCAAATAAAGACCTCACAGTTTATTTATTGAATGTGCTGGCACGCGCCATACTACATGTTTTAGACAGCTACAGTATTAACTCTAGATGCTTCGATTTGTAAGACCGAAGCCATTCAATACCTGCTGTTTGGTCTTTTTCCTAATTAGCATGACATTGGATAATAATTCCTTTCGCTATTTGATACACATATTCTTTGTAAAATATTAACGCACCATCGATATACTCTACATGTGTTGTTTCGTGTTCGACTGTAAATGTTTTATCAACTTCGTAGTTAGGAGTAAATCTTTGAGATGGTAATCAACGCATCATCCATATTCTCATATTTTTTATGTATCGAAACAGCGTAGGATGACACATTGCACTCTTGTGCAGTCTTTCTGAAGCTCTTCTCCTGTATGTGCATTAGAAGAGTTCAATGCATATTTCCCTCTGAATGATCACCATTCTTTAGGCCTTATTAACGCGCCATCTTTAGAGTTTAGTTAAGATTAATTTCCAGCTACAAAAAATATTAATTCTATCGATCTTATGCGGCGTTTCATTGTGTCCATTTATATTTTACTGAACTTAAAACTTTTTCTTCTTAATTTTATCTACTCCGTTATTCTACGTAACATTAAACATCACATATATATATATATATATAATATTTGTTTAATGTTAGGTGATCATGAAAATACAATATCTCTTAATCATAATTTAATGAAATATCGCTATAAAGAATGCTGAAAATGATTAAAAAGATTAAAAATGCTTCGCAGGTACCGATGTAAAGTAGGGTAGGGCAAGGAGTTCTTCAAAGTGTCCACGCGATATAAAGCACGACCGGCCAACGCATCATTTTAGAAATATCACAGAGTTTTAATTTGTACCACTGTTTCATTGTTGGACATCTGACCCTATTCATTAGATCATTAGCCGAGTTATCTATTTGTAGTACTCATCTCCTTTAAGACAAATAGATAACTCGGCTATCTTTAGTTAAACACTAACTTACTGTTGAGTGTATAACTAAAAATTGTACCCTTGAGACAGTGAATGAGTTTATAACACACTAGCTGTGCCCGCGGTTTCACCGGCGTTTATGGTGACTGCGCCGTCCCCGTGGGTCGTAGTGTGATATTATATAGCTTATAGCTTCCCTCGATACATAGGCTATCCAACACTAAAATATTTTTTCAATTAGAACGTGTAGTTCCTGAGAATAGCGCGTTCAATCAAACAAACAAACTCTTCATCTTTATAATATTAGTATATGTAGACATACTAGCGACCCGCCATCAAACAATTCTCGTCGGTCTGAGTTAGCTTAAATTTATATTCTTGTGCGTTAGTTTTTATTTTGTGATAACTGCTAACATATTCATTTAAATTGTTTGGCGTAGAGGCTATTATAATGTGCATCATATGTTTAAGGTTACTAACGTATTTAAATTGATAAGGACTATTACTGGATCCGTCTAAACAGCTTGCCAATTAGGTACCATACTTTAAGAGACCATTTTTTTAAAATTACATTGTTTATAAGGATATACTTAAAATATATACATACGCCGAGATTCCTTCTGTTCGCATAACGTTATTTTCCTATTTTGGCATACTTTTTTGTCATAATAATAATTGTTTTTGGCATACAGTTTATGTTGACATAATTATCTTAGTGACAACCCGAAAATAGGTTTATGTTGCCGCGGCCAGTCGTGATAATATACAATTCAACTTTATGATTATGCTTAAAAAAATATATGTTATGCGTAAATAATGTTATACGTAAATTTAATTAGGATAAACAAAAGTATGCTATGTTATATTATGTCCTAAAATGTTATGCAAATGGAGAACCACATACGTCATCACGGATTTTTCTGTAGACCTTTAAAAGAGGAACAATCCCCATATATTGTTCTGGTATATCTTAAAGGGATAATATAAGCTGTGTGTTGGTCGGCAGGTACTTGAAGCACGTGGTGCTGCGGTTCCTGACGTCCCGCGAGCTGGAGGCGCGGCAGCTGACACGTGCGCTGGCGGCGCTGCTGCGCCTCTCTGCGCACGAGGAGGCCCTGCTTCGCGCCGCCGCCGCGCCGCCGCGCTCCGGCCTCGCCGCCTGGTTCCCTAGCCTCAACACCTGAACACGACACCCTTCAACACCTGAACACAACACCCCTCAACAGCTGAACACAACACCTCTCAACACCCCTCAACAGCTGAATACAACACCTCTCAACACCCCTCAACAGCTGAACTCAACACCCTTCAACACTGCACCGCTACCGCCCGCGGCTAACCTCACTTTAAAGCCTCGTATCCACTAGTCAACATTTGACGCGCGACATGTTGCACAACATTGTTGCCCACGGCTACGCGGAATCTTTGTTTAGCAACATATTGCCAGAGGAACTAGTGTTGATTTCAGCGACGACATTCATAATTTTAGCAACCGGAGATTCATATTCTTCATTGACCTATAACTACCTACATCTGACAATATTTGCTGCTCAACTGCATGTTGTACGGAAAAACAAGAAGTCGCGCGTCATGTTGCCCGCCAGCTGGCAACGTCGCGCGTTGTTGTGCAACGCTGCCGATCTTGTTGAGCGTCACGTGTTGTGCGTCAATTGTTGCCTAGTGGATATAAGGCTTAACGAGTCCACTCTTAGCTCCATTCTGTAACTCAGTTCAATCTTTTCTTTTTTAAAAGACATATCTCGCAGTAAGAATTATTCTTGTGTCGCAGAGGACTCTACAGACATTTCAACAACGGACACAAACAACACTCAGCTTGTAGTCTCGAAACAAGTATTTGCGGATCACGCAAATTCTTCTCTCGTGTGAGGATCGCTGCGCGGTAGCATTGTCGAGGCGACCACGTATACCAACTACGTCATCCGTGCAGATAAACTTGCTTAGGACCGGAACGGCTGGAACGTTGTGCGAACTTGTTTTTACATTGTGCAGTTAAGTTAATTTACATTGACATACAGTCAAGAGTGTGTCTCAAGATTTGGTGCGTTATTCAGTTAAGTTTACTATTATGTGTAAACCGATAGTTTTTAGTGTACTCTTAAATTGAAGATATACTTTATGTTGCAGTGAAGACATACTTTATTTTTGTAAAATAATTTCGAACTCTTATACTCAAAACAGTACTTAAAAACTATTAAATTATGTCCAAAGTCGCCTCAAACTAAGGTATAACCTACATTGTCATAATATTAACCCTACTTAAGATACTTTTATCTTTCAACATTATAAAAATTAACCCAATTAAATAAATTTATCTTTATCTTTTGAATACACAGGGTTAATAATAATACACTGAATATTAAACTAAAGACTATTTACTTGCATACTAAACTAAAATCTAAACTGATAATATAATTCATTTAATAATATTAATTTTTACCCGACTACGGCGAAGCCAAAAGGAAATACACTGAATATTAAACTAAAGACTATTTACTTGCATACTAAACTAAAATCTAAACTGATAATATAATTCATTTAATAATATTAATTTTTACCCGACTACGGCGAAGCCAAAAGGAAGGGTAATGATTTTGGCAGTCTGTGTATGTTCATAATTATGTTTGTATGTTCCACCGTAGCGCCTGAACTACTTAACTGATTTTAATGAATGAGGTGTCAATAGATTCGTAATAATGGCCCGGGGGATATAGGCTATATAAATTTAACGAAGAAGTATTAAACAAAAAAATAAAGTTTGAAACTATAACCCGACTACGTAAAAAAGGGGTCTAAAAAGGCCGAAACATGAAAATAATTCCGATAGAAATCCAGAAATGTATAGGTACAAAAATGGTCAAGCTAGAGCCGTTGTCGCACCCCCGGTCGGTCAGTCGGTCGGTTTTAGATCCCTTCTTTTATGTAGTCTGGTTATAGCTTTTTGGTTATCCTGTTATGCTTTGATAAACTTGATATGTTTATATAGTTGCGACCGTCTTACGTAAGTTATATTAAGTAGGAATGTTCACTTGCAACAATATCTCAAAACTTCTCGATTATATAAATATATTATATATTATTTGATAGGAAATGTGAATGTATACCTATGTTAGTCGACGTTAACTGATCTTGATATCCTGTACTAAGTATTTTTACTGTTGTAGTAACTATGTATTTGTTAATAACTTATTTTTGATGCTACTTAATTTATTATTGTGAATCAAGATCAACGAATTTAAAATCAAAGTATCCTTAAGTATTTTAGATTTTATTGCTTTTGAACATACGCATTAAACACGCTTGACACGCGAATAGTTGAGCGACAAATATTTATAATTGATATTAATCAATGATGCACTAAGCAGACAAATACTGTATATTTAAATAATAAAAAACAATACATTCCGCTCCGGGTATCTCACAGCTTGTCTTCCCACGTATTTAAGTTGCTGTGTAAATATCCAATCAATGACATTAATAGTTAGGTAATTATTTAATGGAAGGGTTATTTAGGTATAAGCCCTATTTTCTAAAGACATGCGAAAGACCAAATATGAGATGTCCATAACTGTGCTTATACCTAAAAAAGCCTTAATAGTTTTAGTAGATATCCAAATTAGAGAACGCTGTACTATGTGTAATTATAAGTAGGTATTGTGATCTTATTGTATTTTTGAACAACACTATTGTAATATAAATTGTGAAATTTTTATTAAAGTTGCCTTAATAGTTGCTAGTCATTATTTAAAAATTTAATTAATTATATTTATAAACGTGTAAATGGTTTAATTTGTATTTGTACTGTTGTCATTTGATTGTGTTGTCAATTAATTTATCGCAATAACGATTGGCAAGTTAGTACTTTTGGTGATAGATGTTTCACCGCAAAGTTGTATTAAAATATGGTCTCAGTTTTTAGAAATTATAAAGTGTAAAAAGTATTTAAAAGTGATAAAAATAATTACAACACACTGCCCGTTTGTATTTTGTAAATTTAATTAAGCCTTCATCAATAAGGGGAGCGTACACCGAAGATACATATATTACTAAATGGACAATATGTAGCGGTTGTTATATGCGTATGACTACTAACTATGAACTATTATAACAATTTAATAATAATTCTTATTTAATATCGAAGTTATGGAGGTCGCAGGTAAGGCAGAGCGCTAATCAGTTTGAGTGAATCCTATGGACGTTGAGGAGCGGCGACGTAAGCTCCACTTCATTGCAAATCAGATAACTTGCGATGCTGTATAGTGTATATACTGTATCTTCGGTGTATTCTCCTTAGACTACGCTGCTGGCTACTACAATCTCTCCTAGCATCAGTTTGTGTAAATGTTAACTTTGTAGAACACTGTCATACGTGAAGAAAGGCCACAACACTTAATGGCAGGCAGATCCGTCTCTGCCTATTTTTCACTTTTATAAGAATTTATAATAAAACCCTTAAGTACATGTTGTGAGTGAAACAAGGCGAGAGTGCGTGGACAAACAAACGAATAAGAATGTGCTTTTCGATTTGTATTGTGTTATTTGTATTATAAAGCGATCAAGGTGTATTAAAATGAACAAGTATTAGTATTTTACGATATAAGAGCTTCATAGAATCGGAGTATACATGTGTTATATGTCCAAATGTCATTAGCAGAAGCTACAGCAGCATCGTCAATTGAAGGCACGTTTTGTAATGTATGTAGATACCGTCATGTACGCAATGATCTGTCGATATAATGTCTAGTGTTAGCTTGTTTCAAATTAAATATATTATAGAGTTTATTTTTTCTGATTTAACAGAGAAATTTATTTTTCGTTTATTTCACAGTATTAAGTTTTAATATAAATGTGTTCTAGATCACGTAACGTTTTGTGATCGTTAGATATATACATATTTGTAGAGCGTGATGAAAATATTTTTTTATTCGTTATTTTTTGTTTAATTTTAACATATCTATATGCGTTGTTATTTTGTAAATTTGAATTAAAGTTATGTATGTAATGTTTGTTGTTTTATTGCATATTTATTTCATTGTTAGAAGACGTGTTCCGTTGTGGCCCGGCCACAATCGCTTTCGTTATCGCAAGTGATTAATGTACTTAGAGATTTTTTTGTGTACCTCAAAGGATAACTCGTAATATACTTAACAAAGTGGCCAGGCTGCTACGTGTACGCCGCCCGGCCACAACGATTTTTATAGATAGGATGGTTAAAATCAAACGTAATATCTATTAAATACTTTTTACCTTTAATGTTCTTCCATTTTCTATGTATAAATATACATTAAAACTTCCTTACTTTTTTACACAGCGACAAAAGTATTACTCGTAATTTTATACGTAGCGCCTATCCAAAAAAAATAGCCGTCATGGTTTTAGCTTTATTACTAAGTAAAATACTTCAGATGATTACATATTACAATTTTGTATTAAACCTGATTAGATTTATATATGAACTGTCGACCTCGAGTTAACATACCATACAATAATGCACGAACTTAAAGGAACTAAACTATCTAATTATGTTTTTATACATTTACTATATCATAGGAAGTTATAAAATATTAACTAAAATATCTTTATAATGAGATCAATTGAGTTTAAATCTTTGTAACATTTATTATAGAAAGTTATAACTGTTATAAGATCACTTTATAACAAAACTTAAATCTTAAGGTCACGCGCACAGACACCGATTGAATAAGAAAGTTAAGATCCATATCCGTATCCGCGTATCTACATTTTTTATTAGCCTGCACATCACTAATACCTACTTACTAAACATTTTCAAATAGCCCTAAATGAAAAAAAAAACGCATGATGGCGTAGTGGTTTAAGTGGTCGCCTCGCCACTACCACTGCGCCGAGTGTTGTGGGTTCGAATCCCACACGGGACAAAACTTTGTGTGATCCGCAAATTGTGTTCAGACTGGATGTTCTTTGTGCCCGTGGTTTGAATGTTTGTATAGATAGTCCGCCGCTACACAGTAATTATTCTTAGAGTGGGAGCTACTTACAAGAAAAAAAATGAATCTGAATCTGTCTATGAATCTCCTTGAGCAAAAGACAAAGCACTGCAGTAGATAAATATTGTTGCTTTGATGATATGCAAAAGGTTTTTCGATGATAATCTGCAATATCAATATCTAAGCAAATATAAAACATAATATAACTTAAATATTTATTTGTTACATAAACAATAAATATTCGTCAACTTTTGTGGAGTGCTGTGTGAAAATATTATTTGTATATGTTCAAAGAAGCCTCTGAAGATATCAGTTATTCAAAAACAAATTAAACGACCTACCCAACAAAATAAATATACCTAGTGAGAACTTAAGTTTGGTGTATTCAATACACCGCAATGTCTTAATTTTTGCAACGTTCTGAATAGCAAACAGTTTCCGCTATCTTCATATCAAGATGATGACACCAAACATTTTGGTGAATTTCTTTGAATGCATGGCAGTACAAAATTTGAAATGAGAGCACAAAATGAGCTCAAAATCATTCTTGATAAATAAGCATAGGTCCGCCATTCATGAATTAGACCCTAGTCTCTTCTTCTTCTCTACGTACTATTAATAGGAGCAGCACTGAAGGCAATACAATAAGTACAATCAACATCATAAGTAACTGAACATTTACTAAATAAGTATGTAAAAGAATTTTATGAATTAAACATTCTAATTATTATTCTGTATTTTCTGTAATTACATTATTGGTACAAAAACGAACATTTGTTACATCGAAATTTCGCATATGTTTATAGATAATATTGTCTTCTGTTTACGCGAATGTTATGCATTGAAACTAGATACGGATTTTATCGCGTTGTTTATTTGACAGTTTCTAAATTTTGTAATAAAGTATCAAATAAACAACGCGATAAAATCCGTATATAGTAGTTTAATTTAATATGTTTATAGATTTATACTGCAGACAGTACCTATTGACTGTGGGGCATATTAGGTATGAAATAAAACTTTAAAGTTACATTTTAATTATTTATTATAATTATTTACAACTTACGTAATAATTTTGTTTAGGAGTAAACTGCAATGTTTTCCTAGTCTACACTACAGTGCAGCGATTTTCGTTTCAAGGCACAAAAATCTAAATACAAAGTCCGTATTGCGATTGATTGCCATGTCTTGTTATGTCGAACAGCTTCGCCAATAGACTTCAATGTGCCCAAAACAATACTTAGGAACTCAAATACATTTTAATATAAATGAATAGAACACCTTATGTGACTAGATGGTGGAATGTCATCTAATATTCTACATCAATTCTATGATTTTCTTCGTTCTTTTTATTTTCTGCAAAATATCTGTAACACTAACTAGTATATTTTTGTGTAATAAATGATTTGCGTAAGGAAATAGCTCGCAGCTGGGAGGATAGGATAGGTACATTTTGAGACGAGAATCGTATCACTAAGACTTGCAGTTCCTTACTGTGAAATGTGAACATCTAGTGCCTACCCCCTACTGCCGTCACCGCCGAGCACCGACTCACCCGCCATACGTCATACGTCACTGCACGTCGTACATCACTCTTGTTTTCAACAAGGCTTAGCTCGACCGATTACAAAATAAGCCTATAGATATATATACTTCCGAAGGTTACACGTCTAAATTTAACTAGTTCGCACACCTCCCACCGATTCCCTAGAGATTAATGTTTTGAACAATAATTTTACGAAGTTAATTAATGTAAAATTTACCTATATTTAACCTTTAGCCTCGTAAAACAAAATACAGCGGCGTGGTGCAAAAACTGTGATTTGGTCTATCTATAGCTATGCTGCCTTCGCAGGCATTCTCTCATCGTCCCTTTACAAGGTGAGTGAGTGAGTGAGATACAGTATTTTTGTCAGTTCGTGTCGCAAGCCATCGGCCCATTGGCTCATCGACTCGAGCTTTCCCAAATGTTTGAGACGTCTCACTAATGATTTTTATGTTGAGCCGACGTCTAGTACATACAAAGGACGGAACCCATAACCGATTACAATAACAATACAATTTACCGTCGTAAAACAACATGTTTATACGCATTACATCACATTACGTACTTATATTAGACCAATAACAGAAATAAATCGAAAGTCAAGCACAATTCAAATGACTAAACATTTTTCCCTTTGTGAAACCCACGAAAATTGATGAAAACACCGTCCTCCGCTTATACTAAAGTGGTCTCATATTAAGATCCAAATATTGTGTAGATGTGGTGAATATCGCTTAGAGCTTGACCTTGCCGGTACAGATGTCGGAAAACAGCTGCGGCGTGATGGGCACGAAGTCAGCTCCCTGGCGGAAGTACAGCGGCTCCTTGATCACGTCCGGGTCGAAGCCCTCCTTCTGATACTGGAGTTTCTTCAACTTGAACGTGCCTGAAGAGAATTGAAGGTATAAATATCATATTATCTTACGTTTACGTGAATGTTATAGGTACATTGAAATTAAACTAATTTATACGGACTTTATAGCGTTGTTTATTTTAAGACACTTTTAAACTATATCAATATTATTATTGAACTTTACTGTCTACAATTTAAACTATTTAAATTAATTAAAACTATTTATATTTAAGTTTACACTTTTCCGCGACGCAACGTTTTGGTTGCTTTAGCAGCTATCGTATCCCCGTAAACATGTTTTAAAATCCGTATAAAGAAGTTGAATTTTAAGGTACGAATCTATACAAATAAATAAAATTGAAGTGTCTGTTTGTAATGTCAAAATAACAGCTTTTTATCTAATGCATATGAAAGTATATAAGGTACCTATGCGAGAACATCTATTTTTAAAATTTTTGCCTGTCTGTCTGTTTGTTCCGGCTAATCTCCGAAACGGCCGAACCGATTTTGACGGGACTTTCACTGGCAGATAGCTTATGTTATAAGGAGTAACTTAGGCTACTTTGATTTTAGAAAAAAAAATAGGGTTCCGCGGAGACAAACACTTTTTAGTTAAAATCTACGCGGACGAAGTCGCAGGTTACAGCTAGTATCATATAAACTACTGATCCGCAGGAACAGCAGGCGCGCGTACGAGGGCAGCGACGAGTCGAGGTCGCGCGCGAGGCGCGACAGAGGCAGCGCGCGCGTCGGGTCCGCGATGTAGTGGCGTGCTGTAGTTACCTGTGATCTCTATATCGTTCATGATCCGCAGGAACAGCGGGCGCGCGTACGAGGGCAGCGACGAGTCGAGGTCGCGCGCGAGGCGCGACAGAGGCAGCGCGCGCGTCGGGTCCGCGATGTAGTGGCGTGCTGTAGTTACCTGTGATCTCTATATCGTTCATGATCCGCAGGAACAGCGGGCGCGCGTACGAGGGCAGCGACGAGTCGAGGTCGCGCGCGAGGCGCGACAGAGGCAGCGCGCGCGTCGGGTCCGCGATGTAGTGGCGTGCTGTAGTTACCTGTGATCTCTATATTGTTCATGATCCGCAGGAACAGCGGGCGCGCGTACGAGGGCAGCGACGAGTCGAGGTCGCGCGCGAGGCGCGACAGAGGCAGCGCGCGCGTCGGGTCCGCGATGTAGTGGCGTGCTGTAGTTACCTGTGATCTCTATATCGTTCATGATCCGCAGGAACAGCGGGCGCGCGTACGAGGGCAGCGACGAGTCGAGGTCGCGCGCGAGGCGCGACAGAGGCAGCGCGCGCGTCGGGTCCGCGATGTAGTGGCGTGCTGTAGTTACCTGTGATCTCTATATCGTTCATGATCCGCAGGAACAGCGGGCGCGCGTACGAGGGCAGCGACGAGTCGAGGTCGCGCGCGAGGCGCGACAGAGGCAGCGCGCGCGTCGGGTCCGCGATGTAGTGGCGTGCTGTAGTTACCTGTGATCTCTATATCGTTCATGATCCGCAGGAACAGCGGGCGCGCGTACGAGGGCAGCGACGAGTCGAGGTCGCGCGCGAGGCGCGACAGAGGCAGCGCGCGCGTCGGGTCCGCGATGTAGTGGCGTGCTGTAGTTACCTGTGATCTCTATATCGTTCATGATCCGCAGGAACAGCGGGCGCGCGTACGAGGGCAGCGACGAGTCGAGGTCGCGCGCGAGGCGCGACAGAGGCAGCGCGCGCGTCGGGTCCGCGATGTAGTGGCGTGCTGTAGTTACCTGTGATCTCTATATCGTTCATGATCCGCAGGAACAGCGGGCGCGCGTACGAGGGCAGCGACGAGTCGAGGTCGCGCGCGAGGCGCGACAGAGGCAGCGCGCGCGTCGGGTCCGCGATGTAGTGGCGTGCTGTAGTTACCTGTGATCTCTATATCGTTCATGATCCGCAGGAACAGCGGGCGCGCGTACGAGGGCAGCGACGAGTCGAGGTCGCGCGCGAGGCGCGACAGAGGCAGCGCGCGCCGTCGGGTCCGCGATGTAGTGGCGTGCTGTAGTTACCTGTGATCTCTATATTGTTCATGATCCGCAGGAACAGCGGGCGCGCGTACGAGGGCAGCGACGAGTCGAGGTCGCGCGCGAGGCGCGACAGAGGCAGCGCGCGCGTCGGGTCCGCGATGTAGTGGCGTGCTGTAGTTACCTGTGATCTCTATATCGTTCATGATCCGCAGGAACAGCGGGCGCGCGTACGAGGGCAGCGACGAGTCGAGGTCGCGCGCGAGGCGCGACAGAGGCAGCGCGCGCGTCGGGTCCGCGATGTAGTGGCGTGCTGTAGTTACCTGTGATCTCTATATCGTTCATGATCCGCAGGAACAGCGGGCGCGCGTACGAGGGCAGCGACGAGTCGAGGTCGCGCGCGAGGCGCGACAGAGGCAGCGCGCGCGTCGGGTCCGCGATGTAGTGGCGTGCTGTAGTTACCTGTGATCTCTATATCGTTCATGATCCGCAGGAACAGCGGGCGCGCGTACGAGGGCAGCGACGAGTCGAGGTCGCGCGCGAGGCGCGACAGAGGCAGCGCGCGCGTCGGGTCCGCGATGTAGTGGCGTGCTGTAGTTACCTGTGATCTCTATATCGTTCATGATCCGCAGGAACAGCGGGCGCGCGTACGAGGGCAGCGACGAGTCGAGGTCGCGCGCGAGGCGCGACAGAGGCATCGCGCGCGTCGGGTCCGCGATGGCTGCCATGCCCGCGCGGCCCTCCGTCTGCGGGATCTGGAATACCAAAACGAATCCATTTTAGAAAGGCTAGTTTACTTAGCAGCGTATGCACCAGACGTTTTCAAGATTGCGAGCCGGGTGTAACTGTGTAATATTTTTAAAAGTATAAGTATAAGTTGTCCGTATAAAACAGTTTAATTTCAAAGATTTTATTTCTTCTAGGATTTATACCGTAATTGTTTAGGTTATTTTAATATTAGAGATTGGACCTTGAATTAAATTTGTAATTAGTAAATACAGACGGATGTTGATCAACTTAATATATAGGTAAAATACCTTATAATTATACACTGTCTAACATAAAATAAATATAATTGTAAATGAAAAATATATAATATTACAAACAGCATCCAATGTTTTTCATTATCTAATATCTGACATTTAGTTTTTGAGCTTTTTAAACAATTATTCATTTAAAATACAAACCTAAGCATAGAAATATTGATTAGACAAAGAAACCACCTAACACAGTTGAGCTAAGAAGTATGATGTGGTCAGTTCTCTTAAAATATGACGTATAGTACGAGCAAGTAGGTACTCACCGATACTCCGTAGACAACGCAGGCCCGCTGGTCGAGGCTGGGCGCCATGGCGTTCTCGACCTCGGCGGTGGCGACGTTCTCTCCCTTCCACTTGTAGGTGTCGCCGGTGCGGTCGCGGAAGTACAGATAGCCGAGCTCGTCTGACACGAGGATGTCGCCGCTCACGAACGCCGCGTCGCCCTGGCAGAACACGTTGCGCACCAACTTCTTGTTGCTGTCATTCTGTAAGCGGACACTACTGGTCAAGACTCGTCTGCCTTCACAGCAGCGGCTGTAAGCCTCTGCTAGAACACCTACGACAGTTCAAGCAAGAGAGATGGTGACTGGTCTACCAGCTACCATCTCTCTTGAATGAACTGGCTAACCGAAATTTACCAGACGGTTGGTGAGCGCAGATTATCGAGTCTTCAATATGTTAAGATCACGATCTTCTGTGATGTGGAAGCAACTGGCGAAAATAATAAAAAGGGTAGGTATGCCAAATTAACAATCATTAAAATGTCATGCAAGATTTGCAAAATTAACAAAGAAATTAAATACCCTTCAATACGCAAGATCTCAAGTGCTGAAACACTTAGGCTGATTATAATATAGGTATATAGGTAGTAGATATTTACATTAACAACCCGGTTAATGCACCGCTTAAACTATGAGAACTTGGAAGTGGTCAGCCAACCTGACGTCAGAAAGTCTTCTTCTTTTCGTGTGGTTAGTGGCCAACCTGTTGTCAAGAGTTGTTCAAGCCGCCTGTAGGCCTCTGACATGGCTTAACGACTGCTGTCAATTTGACAGCAACCGGGACCGACTTTTTACGTGCCCTCCGAAGCACGGAGACGCTCAGGTGAAATACCACTAAGCGGTCACCCATCTATAGACTGACCGCATCCAACGTTGCTTAACCTAGCTAATAATTTACCGATCAGTGATTGCAACTAGCTATGAGCGCCTAGCTAGCTTATAGGTAGTAAATAGTACCTAGCAAATAGTTATTAAACGGTGCGCATGGTCTCGTGTACTTATCTTGTTTGGTCCAGCCATACTAACGGACACGAAGTATTTGCAAAAATAGTTCCACATGAAAATAGCAACAAAATACAAAATGGACAATGATCAGCTAATGCAAATCATATTGAATCTATTAGATATCTATTGACGAATATCAAGTAACTAAAGATTTACGGCGTTATTCATAAAAAATAACTTATAAAAAAGGCTTAATACGATGTATTGTTAAAATACTTAGTATGTCTGATATGCATTGTAGAAAACCTTTATTCATTAATTTTCTGTAAACCTTAATTATATACAGCATCGTTATTAGTTAAGTTAGCATTTTTATGCATTATTACGAACAATACTTTTTAAAATTTGACTTATAATGACATTATAACCCTCTTGCATGTTTTATGAATATGGCCGTTATAATATAAGAAATCACAAGGCGAGTGCTTACCTTGTCAACATATCCATAATATTCTCTGGAGGCGTTGCCTTGCGCGATCAGACCAATGAACATGCCTGGCTCATCTGTAACAATTCAATTGTCCACATTAGTCAAATTATAGTCCAATTAATAAACCAAAACAAGACCACTAACATATATATATATATGTATGTATACCAAAAGATATGTAAACAACCTTGTTATATTTTTATACATGATTAATTAAAAATACTAATAAGCAGAAGGTAATAAGTAAATAAATAAGTGTTAAATAAGTCACACGTTTGTACCGTCTAGGTGGTAAGCATTACCACTCTACTAAAACCGATATTACAAAGGATTTTATTCTACGACTAGATGTTCCCGCGGTTTCACCCGCGTTTATCGTTACTGCGCCGCTCCCGTGGGTCGTAGCGTTATGTTATACAGCCTATAGCCTTCCTCGATAAATAGGCTATCCAACACCAAAAGAATTTTTCAAATCGAACCAGTAGTAATCACGCAGAATAAACCATTGTTTGTACTATGTCTATAATGGGTAATTATTTTGCTGCAATGTTATTTTAAAACTGCGTTATCTCCTAAGATATTCATTGAAATCGAATGATGTAAAAGGCAATTTTTTTGCAAAATGCAAATTAAAAACTTGTGATTAATAACGTATTTATTTGGATAAGGATTAATATCATGTTTATAAAAATACCTTCGCAAATAATGCATTATTTTAGAACAAATTTGGTTAGCATAAAAAAGGTTATAGTGAGCCAACCTTAAAAGATAGACATATGCTGTCGCGGACTTTTTTTAGAACTTTTTAAGGGATACAATTCTGTCGTACATGATTTTTGCGAAACTTTAACTGTTTACGCAGCGCACGCAGCGGAAGCTCTCAAAAGGAAAAAACCCTCCGATTTTGAAACATTCTTCATTGGTGCTCCGCTCCTATTGATCTTAGCGTGATGATATATAGCCTATAGCCTCCCTCGATAAATGGGCTATCTAACACTGAAAGAATTTTTCAAATCGGACCAGTAGTTCCTGAGATTAGCGCGTTCAAGCAAACAAACAAACAAACTCTTCAGCTTTATAATATTAGTATAGATAACGCGCGTATTTTATACTTTACTAGATGTTCCCGCGGTTTCACCCGCGTTTATCGTTACTGCGCCGCCCCCGTGGGTCGTAGCGTGATGTTATATAGCCTATAGCCTTCCTCGATAAATAGGCTATCCAACACTAAAATAATTTTTCAAATCGAACCAGTAGTAATCACGCAGAATAAACCAGGAGAAACATCGTTTGTACTATGTCTGTAATGGGTAATTATTTTGCTGCGATGTTATTTTAAAACTGCTATATCTCCTAAGATATTCATTGAAATCGAATGATGTAAAGGGCAATTTTGTTTTAAATTAAATACTTGTGATGAATAACATATTTATTTGGATAAGGATTAATATCATGTTTATAAAAATACCTTCGCAAATAATGCATTATTTTAGAACAAATTTGGTTAGCATAAAAATGGTTATACTGAGCCAACCTTAAAAGATAGACATATGCTGTCACGGACTTTTTTTAGAAATTTTATAGGGGAACAATTCAGTTATACATGATTTTTGCGAAACTTTAACTGTTTACGCAGCGCACGCAACGAAAGCTCTCAAAAGGAAAAAAATCCCTCTGATTTTGAAACATTCTTCATTGGTGCTCCGCTCCTATTGATCTTAGCGTGATGATATATAGCCTATAGCCTTCCTCGATAAATAGGCTATCTAACACTAAAAGAATTTTTCAAATCGGACCAGTAGTTCCTGAGATTAGCGCGTTCAAGTAAACAAACAAACAAACAAACAAACAAACTCTTCAGCTTTATAATATTAGTATAGATGATAACAGAAGTAGGTGCGTAGAAACACTATTACTCTGACCTAAAATTTATCTTAAAGAAACTGTAGTATGTAAAGTATCGTAATTGTGTTTGTGGCTTTGGATAATTTATTTTAACAACTGTGCAGTGCAAGATACTAATTAATATTACTGATAATCCAAGATTTTAATTGATATTAAACTATTGTTTGCCGGTTTTATCGCGGTTTAATAAAATAACTACCTTCAGATAATTTAAACTATTTTAATTTATAAATTAGGTACACTTTTTCCAGTATTTCGGTTGCTTTTCAGCAGTAAGTATAGGTACTAGTACTTGTTCGATGTGTCCCCGAACAAAATTTAATTATTGGCGTTCCTATTTAAGCAGAATAATCTCAAAGTATCATGAAACCAAGAAGATTTGATACGTTTGAAATAAACCGCGAGAAATCTGTAAACAGTAATTTAATATTATATATATAGTTTAATATTATATAACATTGGCATAAAATTTAAACAATATTATATGTTAATATCTTGCACTGCTAAAAATATACGTATGTACACACAGGGACACATCAACCTAGACGTCCTAGACTGTTTGGACTTTCAACTATTTGAAATTGAACGCTGCGAATCGTGCGAGAGAGTGCGTTATATGTATTTTGTTATTTTGTCTCATTCACGCTAAACGGGACGCGACGCTCTATCCTTACCATTACACCGACCCCAGTATGCACTGTCCCTTTCCGACAATTCTCTATTTTGTATGTAGCGTAGTTATGCGTATATAGGGTGTCTAATCTTTTTCTTCTCCCTAGCCTTTATTGTTCCAAGTCACTTGGGGTCGGCTTTCTAGTCTAACCGGATTTGACTGGCTATCAGTTTTTACACGGAGCGACTGCTATCTGACCTCTGCAACCCGAAGGCTAACGATACCCTAAGGCTAGACCATTGTCAGGATATTAGAGGGCACTGACTTCCCAATAAAGACTGCCATAGATGTTCATGGCAGCCGGGACCGACGGCTTAACGTACTCTCCGGGGCACGGAGCAGGCGATAATTGTCAATCAATACGCACATAATTCCGGAGTCATATAACTTCCGAAAGTCAGAGGTGCGCGCCGTGCGTTCGAACCCGAGACACTCTGCATTGTAGTCTGTTGGTCTCCCCACTGAGCTATATTAATTATGTATTATCTTGCATTACCCATTATTGCTTACTTAATCAGTCAATCACATTTACTGGCAACACTATACAGTGTAGTGTGTATAGACGGAGTGTCTATATCTATACTATCCTAATCCTAACTTCCTAACTATAATATATAATATTATAAAAGCGAATATGAGTTTGTTTGTTTGTTACCTTTTCACGCCTAAACCACTGAACCGATCATCCTGAAATGTTGTATATACGTTGTCAAGTGTACAGTAACGGACATAGGCAACCTTTCATCCCGGAAAAAATTACTGTTTCCGAGGAAAACAACAATAACGTTCTTATGATAATAGATGGCGCCACGTGTCTTTCGAATCATGATTGAATTATATTATTACAAGCAGAGTACAACCAAAATTGATTGTCAAATTCTAAATTAACGCAAGCGGAGCCGCGGGCAAAGCTAATAATATTATAAAGAGGAAAGTTTAGATTTTTTGTTTGTAGGGATTTAACTCAAAAACTACAGAATCGATTTTAAAAATTCTTTCACAATTAGAACGCTATATTATCACCGAGTAACATAGGCTATATTTTATAAATACAGGTACTGTTACACCTAATCTAACCAAGTTTTACATGGGCGAAGCCGCCGGCAAAAGCTAGTAATTAAATAAATCCTACGTACGTTGAGAGTTTTGTCACATACATACACACTTTGCGATTCAACGGTTTGCGAGCCTTCTGCGCTCACCATAGTCCGCGTAAAGTTGTCAAGGCCATCTGAGGCCAATAACTAGGACGCACAAAATAGTTTTAGCAGTACTTACTAGGCTTGCAGCGTATGCAGTATCCGTCGGGTCCCCGGATGAGATGTCCCTGCTCGTCGGTGCGGACCAGCGCGATGGGGTGCATGCACGTCGGCACCAGCTTCGGCAGGAAGCCCACTGCGCCCACCGTGTTGTCCACGTTTACTGAGAACAACAGAAAAACATGTTAAGATTCAAAATATATGTAATCGCAATCTTTACCCAGCACCTAATCGTGTAATGCATGTAGCAAGTAGGGAATAGAGAGTCAGAAACCATAATCTCATTAGATAGAGTCCTAAATGTTTTAGTGTCATTCTTTAGGTGTAAGTACCTGGTGAATATGCACCAGGTCGAGATCTTTACCAGCACTAATCAATAATGAATTATTGTAAAGTGGTAGGTGGTTAATTTTAATTTGGTTTAATAATAATCCGTCGTCTCATTCATGCTTTCGACAACAACAAATTGCTGTTCGATAAAAAATATTTTATAGAATTTCGATCCAAGTCAATCAATACAATCTAGTATGACGCATGAAATAAAAATTGAATAGGAGTCAATTAAAATCAACGAAGTACGCAGCTAATTTATTTCACTGTATAGTGCGTAGTTATTTAAATATTAAAAAAGAGTAACGGTTTTAAAAACCGAGAAAACCATAAAGCCACCCTATGGCATCCGATTGAATAAGGTAAGGTGATGTCACAACTTCTAATTATTAGGAGAGTGGCAGTAATATCAAAATAAAACCTGTATGTTATAAGCATTAAGTCGATTTCTCCTATCATTATAATATATTACAATTAAAAACCCTTAATTGCATTGCCAACATCCGATCAAAAATTGTTATATTATTGTTAATTATTTTTATAACGCACTATGAAATAGTAGGATTTATGCAATATATGTATATAAAGCTGTACAAATTCTTCGTGGAGTATCCATTTTAAATAGTATGAACGTAATTAATTGAATTATTATGGACACTGCTTGTTGTTATTCAAAGCGTTACTCTGCTACTAATTCCTTATAGATCCTATTTGCATGTTCTTATATGCAAAGATTATTTAATCTATCGAGGATATAAGTATAGTAGTAGGATCATTTCATTGAATGATAGTGGTAATTCAATCATGCCAGGTACTCAGGTCAGTCAATTCTTGTTCACCCGCCCAGGATTGTGACACCCGTATCTCATAGACGCTATTGTCGACATCTTCATTATACCCTGGTATCAACTCAAATATTAACGACCGCCTTCTAGTAGATTCAGTTCAAACAGTACTATTAATACTTGATGATTAATATAACTTACAAGAAAGAGTAAGTAATGAAATGGGTTAACGACCTGATTAGGTTTAACTAAATATTTATCGTATCACGTGACACTGGAGTCAACTGTTGACATGATTACAAAGTTCAATACGCAACATCAGTAGATAAGTATGTGTTAGTGATTGTGAAGTTATTAAGTACATAGTCGTTTAATGTGTCAATACGCAATACTATCAGACACGAGGTCTGTTCAGAAAGTGCAAGTTAAAGTTACTGGCGCTACTTATTTTTTGGGAGTAACTGGTTAATTACGACTTTGTTTACAACTGTGCTCTATTAAGGATAAGGCAAGATCACCTACTAGTCAAAATGATTAAAGAAAGTTTACATACGGCCACTCCTACAACTAACAAGTAAAAGTTATCCGAAAGATAAATCGCATGCTGTCTCACTCATGTTAGGTTAAAGAAGAGAGATGGTGAGACTTATCTAATAGATAAATGCTATCTGGAGGTGGTAGTACAAGCCCTTAATATATTAATAGTATTGTCCGTTATCTAACATCTAGATATAAATCGGTAAAGACGAAACAGTTTTGTACCTATTTCTCCTATTTTTGTAAAACGATATTTTTTTGTTTGTACCTCTTGATGAGCTTGTGTTATCAATAAATTTTTTTAACGTAAATTACCCCAAATTTCTATAGAATTTCGACCACTGTGCCAGCACAAGTTATGTTAAATGTGCTTGAAAGCTTGGGTCTACAGGAGAGTTCGGTAAGGTGACTTAACTGAAATCAGTCATATAGTCGGCTACAAGAGGGATTTCAGTAAGGTCGTAAGAGAGGTAGTAGAACTTCCGATATTACCATCCGGTGGTAGCAATGTCGGATGGCCTCTCACTGTAATCCGAGACACCAAAACAAGAGAATACATATTAATTACACAAGTTTCATAATTAAAACGCGTAGCTTATAAATAAATAAAAGATAAATTACTTGAGCACATTAATCATTTCTATATTGCAATAAAGTGTTCGATAAGTTCAATTGCCAACAATAAAATGTCGGTAACTACCAAGTCGAGATCTATGGTAATATTACGATTACGCATGTATAACTGTTTACTCTATAATATTGTTTGTAAATAAATACTTTCACTCACTTATGTTGGCGTTGCCCTCCGTCGCTCCATATATCTCGTTTATCTGTGGCACCTTGAACCTGCACATACATAGATAACAGAATAATTAATTTATTATATCTTATTCATGCAATTAATTAACACATAAGGAGGTACAGTTTAATGACATGACAAGACATGACCTAACGCAACTAATTGCTATGCTACACACTTATATATACCTACCTGCTATTATAAGTTGACTGTCCTACTACATACTATGTGTTTTAAAAAGCACCTTATGTACATAACTTAAAAATGCATTATATATCATCATTCTCCTACGATTCCTATTTTAGTCTTAAGTCGATTGGCGTGAAAATGTAGTATCTAATGTTAAATAGTTATTAATTGTTGTTTTCTACCTTTCTGGTTATGTCATCTTAAACACCTAACCTATTACCTAACTAAGTAATAACTCAAATAAGAGAGCATGGTTTTAAAAACTAACCTGTGAAAACCAAGTTATGTAAGAAATTACACATACACAGAGTACGTATCTATCAGGGATAACGAACGATTTTTTATTTCAACGTCGAAGGTTTCATCGTTAAAGATTGTGGACAGCAAGTTAAGCAGGAAATACAAACTATAATAAGTTCGACTCGATGTTGGTTGCCCACAGATTTTTTCTACTTATATAATCGATTTTATGATATTGACTCGTTTTTTGATACACCAACATTTCAGTAAGTACCTATTTCCAAATACGTTGGACCTTAGGTATTTAGGTTGTTAGATAATTGTTTCCCTGACTACAATCGGTCATCAGCAATAACCACTATCGGTGCGTGTAGTTAGCCAATTAACCAAATTCCACACCGACAAAGATATCGATCATAGATTATGAAAAATATTTTCTTTTCTTTGATTCATCGTTGTACGTAACTTATAATAATGTAGAGATATTTCAGTATGCGAACTGATTGCAACACGTCATACATTTTTAATTTTGTTTATATAAACAACACAGTCTGTTTATCGTTCAGCCGTATATATCTTGTCTGTTTATATTTTGGTGTAAATGATGCATAGTAGTAGCGATGCATATTTTGAGATGCACGCGTAATATAATATACAGCATGCAATCATAAGGCATGTATAGGAGAGGCTTTGTATTCTAAGGTATAACGTGCAAAAACCTCAAAATTGTATTACACACAAGAAAGAAATAACTAAGATTTTGGATATTTTTTATCTTGACAAACGCAATGGCTCGTATGGCCCAGACACAAAGATTTTTGAATATGTCTGTTAGCCTGATGAAATAGACAATATTACAGAAACAACCTAGCTTTACTTAAAGACAAGGAGGACAGAAGAGTGTATTAACTTGTCGTAATGTAGAAGTGATGTTACCTGTCAACGATCTGCTGCCAGATGGCGGGGCGCATGCCGTTGCCAACCATGATGCGCACGCGGTGCTGCGCGTCGGAGGGGCGCGGCGCCTGCGCCAGCAGGTAGCGGCACATCTCGCCGATGTACTGCGCCACCTGATACACCACACACACGTTAAAACTCTTCAACCCACTAATCATGCAGCTTCTAACATAATATGCCATTATAAGATCTGCCCTACAAAAATTATATTAGAGGATATGAGTCATCAATTTCATTATAATAGTGAACTGGGTCTGCATTATCGTCAACTACTCTGAGTCAGAACGATAAAAAGGAAATTCGTCAAGACAAAATGATTTTTATTAAAAAAAATGTATAAAATATTTCGAAAAACGTATATAGGTATTTAAAAAGTATTATGATTATTTTATTTTAGCTTTGGATGCATACACGTTAAAAGGATACACACGAGAATGATGCAATACTGACTAATGAAACACGATCCAAAAACATTAAACAATAAATATTAGTCATAACAAATATTAGCATATTTCGCAGACATCGTAGTTAAACATCATTTTAAAATACTTGTTATAAAGGATGTAGACAACATGTCTTTAGGTTACTAAGGAATCAAAGTGTGAATCGAACGATAGAGTCGATGTTACTGATGCATGTAATTATTATAACTAGCGGTCGCCAAGTGGTCGAAATTCGACCATAATTGATTTAAATTTTAATTTTGATCGTTATTCAAGTTTTATTGTCAATAACTATACCCTTATAATCACATTTCATTTAGTCACCTACTTCACATACATATATGTAACCATAGTTACGAAGAATTCTACGACATCAGTCGAACAAAGCTGAAATACTACGAACGCGATTCGACTGCTTGTGTCAAATGCATGGTTGTGTGCTTGTAGAGATTTTTCATTATTTTAATGTATGTTTAAAACATATTTTAAAAATATTAGGATTCGCCACTCTTTCTACATAATTATCAACTTTAACTGTGCCAAATTTGATACTCTTCCGTCCGCGCAATTTTCGTATAAAAGGGTGCAAAGTTTTTGCTTCACGTATTAATAATATAGATAAGCTAAAATTATTATCTACATTTTATACTTACAGAATATATATATTTTTTTATTAAAATTTAATATTACTATTGAAGTATTGAGTGTTTACCTACAATCATGTACAGTCAAAGGAAAAAGACAATTTATCAAGTAGCACTGCAACTGCGACCTCGACAAACCGTGTCGTCGCTCTGCCAACTGAACTATTCATAGTTCTACGTCAAGGACTGAAATTTGCCGTTTTTTAATTCACATACTACCTCAGGAAATGCTTATAAAAAAAATAATTTAAATTTACAGTAAATAGGTATTTCAAAATTAACTCCGCGCGGCATTTCGAATCGTTGCTATGTCAAATAAATATTACGGTACTTCTCCTTAACTTTAAAAACATTCGTAAAATACCGGTTCCACACACTGTCACATACTTACTTTAGAAAAACAATATCTAAAGCTTAAATAAATGCTTGGAGGTTTTGACCTACCGTGCAATCGTATTTGATACAGTCGGTCCAATAGTTGGATGCAGAGAATTTCGCCCGGAGTACAGACGGGATCCCGTCAATGAGGGCGGCTCCAGTACCAACCAGACCACCTGCCGTGTGGTATAAGGGCAGGGGGTTATACATAACGTCTGAGGACTTCAGGCCCAACATATGTACAGTTGCAACCATGATTAGCAAGTACCTGTAGACAACATCAAGATCATGGTCACAGCGATAAATAATTGACACGTGTTATGTGAGCAGAATTATGTATATTGTATATTACGTGCACCCATAATATGACTTGTTTAATTATTGTAAACTATCTATTGCTCGCGGCTTTACTCGTTAGGGAATAGCACTTCTTTCTGGATAAAGGTACCCTATGCCCTTTTCTGTGCCGCTGACATAGTGTATGCGAAATTTGACGATAATCGGTTGAGTAATTTATGCGTGAACGCATAACGAACTCAGGTCCAAAGTGTTTAGATGTGTTTAGTTTACGTGGCAGCAAAAACAATGCTTTAACATATTATGGTGGTGCCAGTCCTAAAACATTTCAACATGACCTCCTAGCTTAGCTGCTTTGTTCGCCATAGATAGTATTTCAAAATAAATTGTCAATCTTGTCTTAAAAACAGTTTAGCACATAATTTTTAACGTTATTTAACTTGAATCTTGAACTTGTTTTGAAATGTGTACACAAATGCAACTAGTTTCTGCAGATTATTAAAATCGTCAGTGCCATTAGCATTTTCTATTTATTATTAAGTACTTAAATATTTTTAAGTTAAACATGTTTATTTCACCGTAAAGAATTATGATAAACAACACAACAAACTATTAGAAACATACTTTTAACATTTTTATTTAATGCTTAAGTACCTGTATTCCGGTCTCATCTGGCCCTATCTCATATATTCCAGTTACTCTAACCAAATTACTGCCGAGGAGAAACGAGGTAATAATCGTTTCTTATGCCGAATATTTTCCTTTCGTGAGTTAAAATTTTAACTGGATTATTTTTTGTTTTGAACTAGCTGTCAGACTTTTCCTAAAACTTTAACTTTTCTTTTTTTCCTAAGGTTTTATATATATATAAAAAATAATATCAGGCTTGCATATAAGCAGTCCTAGTGCGTGCCTCTTCTCAGTGTAAGAAGGTTTAGGACATAGTCCACCACGCTGGGCCAGTGCGAGTTGGCAGACTTCGCATATCTTTGAGAATATTATGGAGTACTCTCAGACATGGACATGGAGAAAACGTTAGCGTCCGATTAAGTAAGTAGAGGATTAAAATCTTACTTAGAGTTTGGCAGTACAGCAGCCTTCGGCATGCCGGTGGTTCCAGAAGTATAGATGTAGAGCAACGTGTCCTTGTAGTGGAGCTTTTCGGTAACGACCGGGTAGTCTGGTGGGTGTTGGTCCATCTCAGCACACAGGTCCAATACCCCGGGAGCGCACTGACCGTATAGTTGGAACAGCTTCAGCTCTTCAGGCAGCTGGTCGCGGATTTCTGCCATGGCTGTAGGGAAGAATTGTGAAACAATATAGAAACCGGGTAAAATATTCTTAGCTTATGACGAAGGCTGTTAATTTCTCCTATTGGTTAAAACAATATTATATTAATTTATTTCGTATCTATATTTTATTGTGTTTGCATACATTTTCCTTTACTAGCAAAAATCCTTATAAACTAAAGTTTATTGGAAAACACGACAAAGTTGAAAATAACAAAACAAAGTTACTCAAAACTGGTATCAATGGACCAACAGTATGTAGTATAATCGACATAATCTATACATATAATAAAATCGTAGGAAAGTCAAAACTGTACATTGAATATTTTTTTAAAAGAATACTTGGGGCGTGATCTACAATCGATATCGAAGCCAAAAATATAGATTTTAGAATTTTTGTCTGTTTGTCTGTATGTATGTCCGGACTAACGACGCATATTTAAATGTTGTTTTTGAGTAAGCCATGCTATTATTTAGCTTTACACTATAAAAACTACGCCATTTAAATAACTTGGGCAGAGAAATATAACACTTTTTAGTTAAAATCTACGCGGACGAAGTCGCAGGTAACAGCTAGTAAAATTATAAGACTTAGCCTGACTGCGTTGGTGGCATAGCAGTAGTGAATGCGACTGCTGTCAAAAAATCTCGACTTCGAGATCCGGGTCGAGCAAACAGTTATAGGGAATTTCTGACAAGAAATTCTCAGTGCAGCACAGATTCTTGGACTGTAACTACCCGTTAGACGACAATAGAATCGCCCCTATTTATTTATTTATTATCTGTGACGTAAATTTAAAACTGGGGAAATATAAATCTAACACATCTCTGCCAACTCCTTCGTGGATATAGGCGCGAGACTATGTATGTATGTAATCTGATATAGCTATAGTCTTACCAGCAGATGTGACATGCAGACCGCTGCAATCGTGTGATCATGATAAATAATTATAAGTATGGAATATGCACAAACGTGTTTTGTGACGACAACGCAATTCTTTACTTCATTATATGCCAAGTCATAGCAGAATTAGCAGACATCTTCACGTCAATTACTACACACTATATTATTGCGAACTAGACGATGGTGGACGCTTTAAAATGCGTTAGAACTGGCCTTGCGTGAAATTAGGATAGCGCTCTTGCGTTCAGTTTGACGTACGGTCATTAAATGACATTATGTTCAAAAAAGAAACAATAATTCTGGTTTGTGTCAGAATGATTATATCTAACCGCATCTTTGGAACAAAAAATTCGGAGGCCCCATTTTTCTATCCGGGCTTGGTAGACAACTTGTAACAAAGAAGTATTAGTCGTATTTATTCTGGATTGATTTGGAAGAAAGGATTGGCAGACACGTTATATAAATACCATTATGTACTTATTTACGCTGGAGACAATGAGAATTGTTTACTTACTATCTAAATAAGAACAGCGTGATATAATGTAGAATATGAAGCTATAGTAAGGTTATTTATTAGATCTAATTTATGCTTTTGTAAATATCTCACTTGTACAGGGTTAAATAAAAAATCGAATTAACTTACCCGTGTCCTCTATACATCATACTATACGTATTTTTGTACTCTACGCTTTTTTACAAAACTCAATAGTTTGTCAAAAAAGCGTGTTTAAAGCACGTTTAAAATTGGAAGCTTGTCACAACAGCGGCCCGCGGAGTGGTATTTATTTACGCTGGTATTTTCTTTTGCGACTCCGCATTTTTCTTAATACGACAGCAACCAATTTTAATACTTATATTTTTTTTATGAGAAGTGGTAGCACAAGAGTATTTAGTAAAAAAGACACAGGTAAATAGTATTTTAAAATTAAACCTATATAATATGTAGGTATACTTTGTTTAATACTTTAGAACTTCTCGTTTCTCTTATTTTGCAGAATTGGCATAATAATTCATACATTATATATTA
The DNA here is from genome assembly GCA_963564715.1 of Catocala sponsa. Taxonomy (NCBI): domain Eukaryota; kingdom Metazoa; phylum Arthropoda; class Insecta; order Lepidoptera; family Erebidae; genus Catocala; species Catocala sponsa. Next base: position 18,115,409 of record OY751331.1, read on the forward strand.
TTATCTGTAGGTTTACTGGCTGTTTAGACTGATAAATTACACTAAAAGGCATTACATAAACTACCTACCATGTATACATTATACATGGTACCTACCTACACGATTATGATGCATTACGACTTTAATGCATTATGTTAAATTTAAAATACCTAGAAGAAAATAACTCTAGTCAAGGACTAATATCTAACATAATACCTAATGATATCGAGAATGGCAATGCAATTTACTAATGGGGAAAACAAATATACTTAAAGGGTTTGTTACGCATTCGCCTCTACATTACGTCCCACATTCCATAAAGTTCCTCATTCGCCCATCTTTTTTAATTATTCCTTTTTCGTCCTACATTTTGGAGCATATGGTTAGCAAAACAAAACATGTTTAAAAATTATTTTAAATCTTTTCAATGTCGGGCTCGTGGTGTCATGCAATCATAAGCCCAAAGTTTTGTCGAGAGATCAAGGAGGTATTTTAAAATATTTTTCGGCTGACGGTACATCAAAATCTGCTATACAAAAAAAACAGGGTCAGAAAAGGAACAATTTGGGACGAAATACGAATTACGTTAAGAAATCAATATTTATCTATATTTCTGGACAGATGAGGCACAATTTTTGGGGCGAATGCGTATTTTTACATTCGGGACGAAACATGAGGGTCGAATGCGGAATAAACCACTTAAAGAGATACACGTGTATGTGAATAGGATAAAACCTAACTAATATTACAAATGTGAATATAGGTAAGTTTGTTTGTTTGTTATGCATTCATGTCCTAAGTATTCCACCGATGATCAAGAAGATTCGTATACACGTTGTCAAGGGGTACAGAAAGAACACAGTGCCCTTTCATAAAAAAAAAACAGGTTACGCAAATACTAGCAATTTAAGACAAAATCTAGATTAACACGAGCGAAGCCGCGAGCAATATCTAGTAGTACATATTGCACAATGTAACCATTATATTATGTTAAGGGTAAAATTATGTTAAATAGATAGTAAAAGTCGATAGTTACCTCGAATAGATTGCTTAGAAACATCGATAAATAAATTAAAACCTGTACCTATTACTTTATTTCGATCTTTATTACGACTGGATATAAAACACATATATTAAAGTGACGGCTGTGTTCTTCGACTATAACACGGTGCCTTTTGTTTGTTATTATTGTTCGTAAGTACAAAAAAAACGGTTCCTTCTTCCGTCCCTTGCCTACAAACCTACCTACTGCTTTTTATACATCTTTACCCAACAAAACCGCCCAATATTCTGTTCTAAATAGCGGTATTCCGTATTGGACCAGATTACGTTTTGCGATATTGTGTGATCAAGGGACGTAAGACTCGCAGCTGCTCTCCGTCCGAGTAGTGTGCGCACTGCGCAACGGTAAACATGACAATTTTGACGTTCACCTGTTACTTTGTTAGAATAAGAATAATAAAGCATAATAGTGTCAAGAGTATTTGATTGTGTTCCGTAATCTCGTCCTCATTTTGTACTATGTAGTTCGCACTCTTGCACAATTACACTATCGGACGAGATTACTTCACTCAATTGGGGATCGGACGTCACTAGGTAAGTTAGTCCGATCTTTTTAATTATATTGCTATTTCAGGACACCTTTATTACAGGACACCTTTGTTATTAAAGATAATATAAGTTACAATTTAATTAAACGTATGTATTTGACAAAACAGCAGACCTAACGCAATATTCCTTTGAAACCGTAAAAATCTGGTGATTATAATGTTTACTCTTGGTTATCTAATATATGGTGGGTTGTTGTACATTCGTCACAAAGCAAATTCGTCACGAAAAAAAGTATGTGTAAATTCGTCACAATACTATTTTATGCATCAGATTTCCAATTTATTAATTTTGTTTATTGTAAATTCGTCACATTACCCGCACCGATCGCATAAAAATTAAATAACTAGTAGAATAAAAATGTTATATATTTTTCATAATCACAGTAAGTTTAATAATTTACCTTACATCGACATAAAAATCATAGTTCTCAAGTGGACGATTTGCCCACAAAATTCCAATTTATTATATGATAAACAATAGAAAGACAATTAAATCACAGTAATAATCATATATTTTTTAAATTTAACTTAACACCTATAAAAAATCACAGATCTCAAGTTGCCGACTTGCCTACAACTATATAAATAAATATAATAACCTAACGGTCTACGTAAAAATCATAGTTCTGCGATTAGTGCGATGATGGAGCGCTAAAATCAATAACTTTACTTGCTATCGCTACTTTAAGCAAAACTTATGTAAAATGAGGATTTGTGACAAATTTACAATACTTAACCTTCATGTACCTGTGACGAATTTACACATATTTTTTAATACATGTGACGAGTTTACTTTCAATGTATGGATCTTTCAAAATGTGACGAATTTACTTTGTGAAGAATGTACAACAACCCAATATGGTAAATAGTGACTGATTAAATATGTAAGGCGACGACAAAACTAAGGTATAACAATGAGAAGTAACTAAACTTTATTAAAAAACATGTATCGCCCGCGGCTTTGACCGCGTGAAAACAACGGGGTGACCCCGTGCCGAGATAAAAGTATCCTCTAATATGATAATCAAGAATATTTATGGTCTATTAGTGTGCCAAATATCATCCGAATCTGTTGAATGGTTTACGCATGATTACCTATCAAACATTTTCATCAACTTTCCCATTTATAATATTATAATACGATACACGCAATAATAATCTAATTATGTATATATGATTACAATTATATTTAATTAAAATAATTGCAATATTATATTATTTTTAAATATAATCAACGAATGGACTCTTGTTAACTTACCATCAGCGAGATGTTCAGAGAAGACGACGGCTTTGGCCTTAGCGACCTGAATGCAGTGCAGCAGGGGCTTGTGGCGCAGGTTGCTGTTGATCAGCGCAGATACGGCGCCGACCTTAGCCATGCCCAGCCACGTGTACACGTATTCCCCACAGTTAGGCATGAATACGCAGACGACATCGCCACGCTTCAGGTCCAAGTGTTGCTGCATCACTCGCGACACTTGATTTGATTTTGCCGCCATCTGTATATAATAGATAAATACACAAATGTTAATTTCAAATTATTTACGAGTTACATATCTAATTTACTTCGCATTATGATATAATTATCTAGAGTTAGGAGAGGCTTGTAATCTGTCATACAGGTCCTCCTAGTGCAGATACCAGTCTCTCTCACAGACTCACCTACTCAATCATGTAACACCTAGTTTAAAACCTCATTTTTGTAACCGTTCTGTGTGAGAGAGAAATAAATATCAACTTAAGCCGAAGTAAAGAAATCATAAATTGATTCAATATAAAATTGTTGGTAAAGTTATGTTAAATTCACATAACTAAAATACACACACACATCTTTGTTTCTTATCCATTCAAATTAGTATATTATATTTTAATATTAATTTTAATAGAATAGCTATTCCTGTTATTGTAGCCAAGTGAACCTCGACCTTTATTAAAAAATACCGAATTAGAACCAATGTAGGTAGATGTGGTACAGACAACTGTACTACATTTACATTGGTTTTAAAAAATACCAATAAAAGATTTGTGCCATAGAAAACAGTAGGTTATCAATTCATACGAGTTGTGATAAGGTTAGTCAACTTGTATAAATAGCCGTCCTATATTTGTAACGATACATAGAACATCATCCAATTTGGCAGTTATTAATTTATTTTATTTAAATTATCATTTTAATGAAGTCTTCATTGAACACCTAGTTAATTATTTTTTCAAGTGATGATGATAATTCCAAACAAAAGAGTCGTCTACGGTCACTCAGGTGATTGAAGTGGAATGTAGCCTGTCAGTTGGGCTATAACAGATTAATTTAGTTTGATAAAATACGTGCAGGATTCTCTCCTTTATCCAGTTTAGGTTAGTCCGCAATCATATAATAAGTTTATCCTCGACTAAACTTATTATATGATTGCGGACGCAGCCGCACGTAGGCACACACACTAATGCATTATGCATTACATATTAAATGCTTAGATAGCAATATCAAACATGTGTCCCTACATCCAGCAATACGAAAGACCATAATATAACCATAATACAATAAGTTTTCTTAGATACCTAGCATAAAGCTGAAATTTTTAATTTTATGTAATTATCTTCAATTTTGATGAGGCTAAGCGTTCCCGATCTTGTTCAAATTATCTCGTAACAAAGTGATGTAAGGCAATTTAAGTTGGTTGACTGTACAACTTATTTGGCACTACAATTCGTTTTTATCTCAATCACATGAACATCGGATGTTTAGCCAAGGAGAGTCTAAAGGAGACAAGTGCTGGCAACTGCATCAAGATTATATAGTTAGCATGTCTGACAATAGTGACAATATTATGACCTTAACGCTAATGTTTCTTAAGGCGCTGTATGTTATCTATAACTGCTTTTGTTGCATATCAATGAATTATTAAGTCAGCAGTTCTTTGTGACAATGGTGCCAATTCTGTTGTCACAAAATTCTCTAAGCTTAACTAAAAATCACTAAAATTTAGTTTAGTCCTGTCAAATGACATTTCGTATTCTGAAATCGTTAAAAGTGACAGGACTAAACAACATTTTTGTGATTTTTAGTTAAGTTTAGATAATTTTGTGACAACAGAATTGGCACCAATATCTGGACACGTAAAACACCCGTGGAGAAAAGTTTGACTGGATCGAGACGATCCTTTAAGTAAGCTTTCCTGAATGTGGAAGATTACATTTTGTCGTAAGTAACCCAACCAAGACAACTTGTCGCGTTCATCACTAAGAAACCTTCATATTAGCAAATAATACCAAATCTCGCAATCTTTACAAGTTGTAATATAATATGTCCTACCATCTGTAGTTTGAGGAATTGTGCTTATCTATACTAATATTATAAAGTTGATGTGTTTGTTTGGTTGAACGCGATAATCTCATGAACTACTGGTTCGAATTGGAAAATTATTTTTGTGTTGGATAGCCTATTTATCGAGGAAGGCTATAGGCTATATAATATCACGCTACGACCCACGGGGGCGGCTCAGTAACCATAAACGCAGGTGAAACCGCGGGCGTAGCTAGTACTTATATAAGCACAATTTCTGAAAGTACAAATCAAAATCATTGCACCGCTCGCTACTGGAAAGATGGTTACTCAAACAACATTTTATAACCAACATTTCGGCAGAATTTCTTATTTGTATTCAATTGCCATCTTAGTGGTCCACCTCATTCTAATGGTATTGGTTTTATGTATTATCACGGAACTTTCAATATGCGCGCCTGTATACCTCCTCATTTAAATATAATAGGGCATCTAATCGAAATTACTACATAGGTAGGTATGTAATTACTGCGATATCGTTCGTATTGCGATTTTTATCACTACAGTTAGGTATCATACATTCATACATGTGATTGATTAAGATTTCACACTTACATATTCGTAAACACGTTTGGAATATTTTTATATTATTGTATAAATATAGACTATGAATGGAATGATAAGAATTTAATAACAATTGAAATATGCTTGTAGTTTATTACAAAATGTACCAACGTTTACACTCCATATTGTCAACATTCTACATTAAACATCTCGCAACTCAGTAGATACTAGATAGGTGCTCGATAACAAGTGCTATTACATTGAAGATAAGATGCCCGTTTACCGGTATCTGATTTTTAAAAATATAATGTGGTGCCGCTACATCATAAGGCTAGCGTAATAATATTCGCACTTGTATCGGTTTCGTGAATGGTTGCTTATAACTACCAAAATGGAATGATACGTATAGATAAAACTTGTTTCTGCTCGAGTATTAGCCAGCGTAAATCCCACGAGACCCCTTACGGGGAATAAAATATCCTCTATATATTAATTCAGGAAAGCCATGATCTATCTGTGTGCCAAATTACATCCAAATCCGTCTAGCTTACGAGTGATTGAGTAACAAACGGCCAAACATCATCGAAAACTTTCATGTTCATAATATTAGTAAGAACGCTGACCTCGCCGAAAGTCCAAGTGCGGTCTCCAACGACAATGAAGCAGGGTGCGTCGGGGTACTTGAGCGCACGCTGGGTGAACAGTTGGGCGACGGTCGCGTCCTGTCGGCCCCATCGCTTCGACCGGATCATGCCGTTCGCATAGCGCCATAGGAATCTGGGGGAGAAAATATACATTTTAATCTCCATTAGAGAAAACGCGTAAATTCGTTTCAATCAGTCCTAATCCTAACCAAGAGGTAAGTACCAATTAAAGAAGTAAAAAGCTATCCAGCGAGAAGAAATCCATCTCTATCTTTGGCGATGAGAATCTAATAAAGAAATGCTTGGTTGCGCGTTTTGTTTTCGCGCAGTATACGTCAGTAGGTACTCTCGTGCATATTCATAGCTCGCTAACAGAAATACCTACACGATACTAGTGCCATGCAACGTCGCGCGACTTTGCGAATTAACTCGCAACAAATCTTGTTTTGATTACGACTGTCCACCGAGAAAGTGACAGGTCTTTAATCAATACTAATATTATAAAGCTGAAGAGTTTTTTTGTTTGTTTACTTGAACGCGCTAATCTCAGGAACTACTGGCCCGATTTGAAAAATTATTTCAGTGTTAGATAGCCCATTTATCGAGGAGGGCTATAGGCTATATATCATCACGCTAAGATCAATAGGAGCGGAGCACCAATGAAGAATGTTTCAAAATCGGAGAGTATTTTTTCCTTTTGAGAGCTTCATCACAAGTTTTTAATTTAAAACAAAATTGCCCTTTACATCATTCGATTTCAATGAATATCTTATTAGATATAGCAGTTTTAAAATAACGTCGCAGCAAAATAATTACCCATTACAGACATACAAACGATGTTTCTCCTGGTTTATTTTGCGTGATTTTAAATTAGCACTGTAGGTATATTTATAAAATGTTGTTCAATAGTTCTTATGTGGTTCGTGGATTTAACAAATTATATATTGTATATTATATAATGCATATTGTGATGCCCGACAAATAACCGTTTTTATATGACCTTTCTTTTGGTATATTTTTGAAAATTCAATTCCCAATATAACTCAAATAAAACACGAAAAATGCTTAAATCAGACCTATCTTCACGATTTTTTTCGATCGTATAAAATGTTAGTAATCGTGTTTCGAATGCCCGACAAATCAAGATCTAATGCTGTAAAATAACATATATTTTTTTCAGAAATTAAATCTGTTTTATTTACAAATAAAACGCGTTTAAGCACGCTAGATAACACTGTACTTTGGGAAATCCTCGCCTTAAAGAAGCTTAGACTTAATTTTGTATCACATACGCGTAGGTATAATATTAATATTAATTAGGTATATTATATTTTGTATTTAGAAGTCCAAAAGTCGCTTTGGGTTCTGGCTGGGCCCTGGGCTATACGTCGCGTTGTTTCGAATCACCAATGTGTACCTATTTATTTAAGTTAGTTATTCCAAGTTATTAATGTGGACAAGAACTTCTTTGATTTCGTAAATCATTTATTTATCCTAAAATTCCTCTTAATTATCTTATTACAAAACGTCTTAATATGTATTTAGAAATGTATCAACTATTGAACAGAACATTTATAATAGCTGTTTTCTCCAGGCGGACTGAGCACACAAAATCACTAAATGCCGGATTGTTCTAAAGTTTTACTTTACCTAAAGGTCTATCCATTCTAGCCGCGTCCTTATAGTAAGATAGCTACATAAATAATTCAGAAAACTGCTAATTCTTAAGAATACAAATAAAAATAGTGAGAGTTTAAATTTTAACATCACATTAAGAGGTAGGTAATAATAAAACTTAAATAAAATTATAATTTTGTACTGCTTATGACAAGCTCTGTAATAAACTTAGACGTGTATGAAAATACATACTTTATAACTGGATTAATAAAAAATGATTGAACTTTTTAATAGGAGCAGATGTTATATTTCTCCGAGTTCATGGTTTAAATCGATTTTTAGTTGTTTTTTACAGCTGACTACCTTCCCGAATTAAATATTAATACGAAGAAAAGGTTGTGACATTCACATAAACGTCACTAGCTATCGGAGCCTCTAGGCCGAACACTACCTGCATTAGAACGTTATATGCGTATAATACATGATTTTGCAAGGTAATAATGCCAATAAAATAAAACTACTTATAGCAGGCCTGTATAGAAAATATAAACAGAATTTTACATGGGAAAACTAATTCAATAATGCGAGATCGACATAGGCGCGCGCGATACAATAGCCGGTGTTTGGTATTGATTTTCATAAACACTTTTATTTATATTAGATGGAGTTATACATAGAGCGGAGCTTCGTGCGCTAGAAATAAGTACCTAGAAGAATCGTAGTGCACCACATAACGGCATAGTTAATAAAGACGTGCTGCTTCTGTGCACAATACCCGCTAACGAAAATATTGTGCATGCTAGCGTACAATCCACGGTACAATAAGCTAGAAACATTAATACTGACGAAGCCATAAACGGCATTGCGGCTGCCCCGCGCCGCGGCTACAGTCACGCGACAGCTGCTTGACGTACCTACTCGTAATCCTATAATTAAATGAATACAATACGACCTTCGTAGCAAATAACCTTAGAAATCTTAGCAAATTTTAAATAAATCCTCTGTAGCAGGATGCATAATAAAACTTCAGCTAACATGTATAATTTTGTTCTGACAGACAAATATTGCTACTTATAAATAATATAATCTTTTAAGATGTAGGAAAACTAATACTATACTTAATGTAATCTATACTAATATTATAAAGCTGAAGAGTTTGTTTGTTTGTTTACTTGAACGCGCTAATCTTAGGAACTACTGGTCCGATTTGAAAAATTCTTTCAGTGTTAGATAGCCCATTTATCGAGGAAGGCTATAGGCTATAATCATCACGCTAAGATCAATAGGAGCGGAGCACCAATGAAGAATGTTTCAAAATCAGAGGGTATTTTTTCCTTTTGAGAGCTTCCGCTGCGTGCGCTGCGTAAACAGTTAAAGTTTCGAAAAAATCATGTATGACAGAATTGTTCCCCTTTAAAAGTTCTAAAAAAAAGTCCGAGACAGCATATGTCTATCTTTTAAGGTTGGCTCACTATAACCATTTTTATGCTAACCAAATTTGTTCTAAAATAATGCATTATTTGCGAAGGTATTTTTATAAACATGATATTAATCCTTATCCAAATAAATACGTTATTCATCACAAATATTTAATTTAAAACAAAATTGCCCTTTACATCATTCGATTTCAATGAATATCTTAGGAGATATCGCAGTTTTAAAATAACATCGCAGCAAAATAATTACCCATTACAGACATAGTACAAACGATGTTTCTCTTGGTTTATTCTGCGTGATTACTACTGGTTCGATTTGAAAAATTATTTTAGTGTTGGATAGCCTATTTATCGAGGAAGGCTATAGGCTATATATCATCACGCTACGACCCACGGGGGCGGCGCAGTAACGATAAACGCGGGTGAAACCGCGGGAACATCTAGTAATAATATAATATTCTATCACATGCACACAACACCATCTAGCCCAAACTAAGCAGAGCTTGTACTATGGGTACTAGATAATGGATAAACATACATATACCTATACTTTTTTTTGTAAATACGTATAATATATATTATACATAGAAACACCCAGACCAAGACAAACATGCACACAAATGTTTGAATTGTGCGGAATTGAACCCGCGACCTCATGCGTGGCAGTCGTTTACACTAACCACTATTCCATCGAGGCCGACAATGTATGTATTACAATATTATAAAATACGTTTTTAACCTAACTTTACCAATAGATGGACAATCAATTTTATACAGTTTCAAACGTGCTCGGACTGTTCGAATAGATTTTTTATTGACATTTTATGTTAATGCGGAGGTTACTGACAGAATGTACATTCACCTCAACGTGTAAATATCACCCTGAGTGTACCGACGTGTCGCTAATATTATTGACACCTCGTAACTTGTTACGCACATACATGTAAGTAGCGACGCGACGTGATCTATATTCTTCTGAGTGTATCCGTTAATTTTATCTGATAGTAAATATTCCATGTCTACGCAATGAGATAAAGTATTTTTTTCAATGAATATAACAGCAACAAGATGCTTTGTTGCATAACTAAGTGTGCGCTTACGGCTAACGGCTGGATACAAAATTGGAGCCCAGAAAAACTGCTAAATACTTTCTGATGTTGTGAATATGTGGTATTAACGCCTCTCTGCCAACTCCATCGGATAAATATAAAGAAATTACATAATTATGTATGAGTGTTGCTCATAACGTACAAATATAACATAAATGTTAATTCAAAAAGCAAGTGTACATGTTTCTTTAAATCTGTATATTAGATGCCTCAGCAGCTAAGAAAATTCATGCTACAACCTCCCCCGGCTTGTGAGTTTCTCGTATAAGTAACGAAGTAACACAACTCTCAACTACTAAAAAAAGGAGACCAATCTTCTATAAGTACTACCTAAGAACTAAAACAACATGCACGGATGATACAGTAAGTGACTAAGATTAAGATGTATAAGTATTTAATGAAAAAATAGCATCTCCACTCTGTTCTGAGTGTGGTATAGTGGAGGATGCTCTGCATATTATGGTGGAATGTGTCCGGAACGAGGACGTCAGATCTGAAATTTTGGCTACAATTACAGATTATAAGGATATTGGACGATGTTTCAGTATTTTAGCTTATCCGCTGTCCGAGGCAGCTAAACTAATCTATAAACTTGTTGAAGTTGGCATGCGACTACGTTCACAGTAATCTTATTGTATCGTATTATTATTATAATATAGTAGTTGTATAGTAATGTAGAAAGTTCCAATGGAGCGGCATAGTCATATCTGACTAAGCTCCTAAAATAAAGAAAAAGAAAAGATGTATAAGTATTAACATGAAAATAACTAAAAACCTATATGGCGTTATATAACGTAGCATTTGCAAAGTTATAGAACATGTTCACAGCAATAAAATATTTTGAATTCTAAACAAATAATGTCTTAGAAGCATACATAGCAGAACCCGATAATTTACAAAAATATGTTGGTTAAACTACTTTATTACATAATTTCGAAGTTACAAAATTATCTAACAATAATGTTTTAAAATGCTATAAAAGCCGTATAAAGTTGTTAAATTTCAATGTATAACATTGGCGTAATCATAAGACAATGGTTGTATCTTTTCGGATATCATATTACTCTCCAGACAGAATTATTGTTCAGTTAGAAACAGAGGATAAAGCTGAAGTCAGCCGTCAGTACTAGTTTTAGACTTGTGTATCTTATCCCGCAGAAACGACAGATCTATAATAATCATTCGTTTTCGGCTGCCGAGAACATTAATTTATCAGTTGTCGATACGATTCTTATGTAATACAACTACATCTATCTGTAAGGCGATACCGATATATAACTAGTGGTCTCCCCGGTTTCTAGTTATAAGATCGGTTGTAAAATTTATAGATTGATTGTGATAACTAAGTCGAGGTTATCTCGGCAGCTAGCCTTAATAGTTAGATACTCTCGTGCTCTCATTGTGTTTAATGTTTTACTTCTAGATAACACTAAATAGATTATGTACAATGTATTCATATCACAATCATAGCAACTATGATTTGTTCAACTTGTTTTATCAACTTGCCAAACGCATGATACAAAATAATACAGAATAGATGTTATATATAGGCAAAATGTATACACCTATTTGTCGACCATCGGGGAAAACTTTCTCTGACAACGCCATTTCTTGGACGATTTAGTACGGAGTTACAATGAAATGTCTCGACTTCCTGGTTCCTAAATTATGTAAAAGGTTGCGTATTACACGAATGCGTAATACGCAAATAAAACTCCCATGTTCTTACTACCTAGGATATAAAACTAACAAGCGAATCAGAATGGTGCTAGGCGGATATGGACAGGGAGACGAAAAGGCGGGATTTGTATAATTTGACCCTGTTTGGTGCATCAACCAGAATCTATACAAATAAATAAAATTGAAGTGTCTGTTTGTAATGTCAAAATAACAGCTTTTTATCTAATGCATATGAAAGTATATAAGGTATCTATACCTACGAAAACATCTATTTTTAAAATTTTTGTCTGTCTGTCTGTTTGTTAATCTCCGAAGTGGCTCAACAGATTATGACGGGACTTACACTGGCAGATAGCTGATGTTATAAGGAGTAACTTAGGCTACAATGATTTTAGAAAAATATAGGGTTCCGCGGAGACAAACACTTTTTAGTTAAAATCTACGCGGACGAAGTCGCAGGTAACAGCTAGTCAGAAATAAGATTGCAGTCTATTTCACTTTATGAAAGGCAAGTTATTAGCTAGGCACACTTCACCAAAGATTTAAATTATAAAAGCGTCACCGTATTATAACATTAAGAAGGGTGAGCTCACCCATTTGATAAAGAACGAAGTCTACAACTTTCAAAATGAGTGAGTGTGATAATCCTATATTTATAATTCAGTTGTCATGTTGCCATTGTATGACAACTTCATGTCCAAAAAGGTGACCATATTAAAACGTAGTAGGGGCGCATCTTTAATTTATCTTTTGAGAACCATGTTGAAGTCTCAGGAAATACCAAGCATGCAGATTTCACCAAGATGACATCCTTGATAGTTAAGTAGGTAGGTACCTATATTATTATACCGACTGCTATTCTAGTAAGCGTATAAGTTAGCACATGTTTATTCAATACTAAAAGATGTAGAGAAAAGTTGAATAATTTCGAAAGCGTTAGCGATTCCTTGGTGCTATGCTATATTGTATGTATTAACAATGTAACTACAAAACAAAAATCACAAGGTTTTGTATCAGCTAGGATATACTGAATAGTTATCTATCATCAGAAGAGTCAAACTTTTTATCTTGCAAATAAAACCGGCATATAGGTATTCGGTTTTGTTGAACGTGAATGAATACAACACATCCTAATCTATTTAATTAAAAATGCACGCCATATTTATAACGTGACACTTCGACAATTAAGCGTTCACATAATATATGGTATGCAATAGTATAACAACGCCATTGAACAAGTAGGTAAATGTCAACGATATGACTGTAAGGAAAAAGTATTTCTATATTAAAACGCTTCATGCCAAGGCTTAGTACATTAGCCTATAAACATTATACCTACCTATTACGTTTTGGACTAAATATTATATGACTACTAGCTGACCCGCGCAACTTCCTCTGCTTCACATAAGAGAATTTGTCCCGTTTTTGCAACATTTCTCATTGACGCGCCGCTCCTTTTGGTCGTAGCGTGATGTTATATAGCCTTCCTCGATAAATGGACTATCCAACACTAAACGAATTTTTCAATTCAAACCAGTAGTTCCTGAGATTAGCGCGTTCAACCAAACAAACAAACTCTTCAGCTTTATAACATTAGTATAGATAATATTTATATTAAATACTAGATGTTCCCGCGGTTTCACCCGCGTTTATCGTTACTGCGCCGCCCCTGTGGGTCGTAGCGTGATGTTATATAGCCTATAGCCTTCCTCGATAAATAGGCTATCCAACACTAAAAGAATTTTTCAAATCGAACTAGTAGTAATCACGCAGAATAAACCAGGAGAAACATCGTTTGTACTATGTCTGTAATTGGTAATTATTTTGCTGCAATGTTATATTAAAACTGCGATATCTCCTAAGATATTCATTGAAATCGAATGATGTAAAGGGCAATTTTGTTTTAAATTAAATACTTGTGATGAATAACGTATTTATTTGGATAGGGATTAATATCATGTTTATAATAATACCTTCGCAAATAATGCATTATTTTAGAACAAATTTGGTTAGCATAAAAATGGTTATAGTGAGCCAACCTTAAAAGATAGACATATGCTGTCGCGGACTTTTTTTTAGAACTTTTAAAGGGAAACAATTCTGTCATACATGATTTTTGCGAAACTTTAACTGTTTACGCAGCGCACGCAGCAGAAGCTCTCAAAAGGAAAAAATACCCTCCGATTTTGAAACATTCTTCATTGGTCCTCCGCTCCTATTGATCTTAGCTTGATGATATATAGCCTATAGCCTTCCTCGATAAATGGGCTATCTAACACTGAAGGAACTTTTCAAATCGGACCAGTAGTTCCTGAGATTAGCGCGTTCAAGCAAACAAACAAACAAACAAACTCTTCAGCTTTATAATATTAGTATAGATACATGACAATCCTTAGCTGCAGTTAATTCGCCCTGTTAACTAAATATGTAAATATATTCAAGTATTCTTAATAGTCTCGGACTGCGCAAACATCTAATAAGACTCACATTCATATATCATAACATTCATAACAGACGTAAAACAAATTACAACAATAGATTATTATTATATTTATCATCTACAAACGAAAACAATAAAACCTTTGTACCGTACGGTATCTCTAGAACGAAAAGAAAACAAAGGAGACAACGCTTGTTCAGAGTATAATAAAGATAAAATAGTAAACATGTTTTTGTCTGTTTGTATGTGCGTCTTTGCATGTGTAATCTCCACAATTGCTGCACCAATTTGTATGTGGTTTGCAATGGTACTTTGGATATTATTTGTTTAATTTAAATAATTTGTAAAATGAAAAGATAATGTTTATATTAAAATACGTTAGGTTATGTTGATTCTACATGTGCGCGTAGGAAATCGTGGACACAATTAACATGTATCTACAATAACAAAGGCTAAAGACTATCACACCTACAAAACTAAAAACAATGAAAAGGGCAGTATTTTCAAGAGATGTACAGGTACTTCATATACCTATGTTTAACGCATTTACGTAATGTTGAGTTCCTGAATTCCGTTCTGCAAGTCAGCCTTTTAAAACTCGAATAAGTAGTAGTAGCAACGCTAAGTATACTAATTGTTATCTAGTTAGTTGTTCACGGCTGTTATGAGCAAAATGGCAGTTGCTTATGATGATTACAGTCTGAATACAAACTGCCTAATTCAAGGTGTTTTAATTTCAAAATATTTGTAAGATAAATTAGCTATTATTGTACTGGATTTATTCATAAAATAAAGTGGCGCTTCATTTTGAAAATACATTGAGCACGCGAAGGCACAAGCCGCCATGTTGTTCTGATTAGTGACGTCATAAGGATAGTAAACAACATCGACGCTGCACTCTGAATCAATACATTTTAAAATTTAAATGGCTTACTCTTTATTTAATTTACGTCGTAGCGTCTTTCGTTATGGGATTTTAATTAAATATAGGCCTTATTAATTAAATATAGTATTATTGTGTGCTATGTTAATAACGTCAAGTCGACACACATTATGACGCATCGTTTCACGAAGATATAGTGCAGATAACAGAAATAAAATGTAGTATGAATTTTGTTATAAGCCGCTGCTTATTAACTGTATTTCCTTAGCATTGCAGAAGCAATATCAAGAAAACACTGCCTACCGTAAAAAGTATAAATAGAAACAACGTCTTTGTCCCTTCTAAATAAGACTGATGGAAAGTACCAAATCTCACGAGTTGGAAATTTCAATAATTGATACCACTGATGAGATACCCCTATGACACATAGTTTACAGTGCGGCTCAGACTCCAGGAGCCGGAGTCATATATCCGAGTCACCGAACTTTTAAGGTAGGTAATTGCAAAATTCTAGAAGTAATTCTAGAAGTACTTTTGGTGCACTTTTCATAGGTAAGTCAAAGTTAAAAAATGTTTAGTCTGGAAACTGTTCTGGTAGATAGCTTACATATCGTAGGGGCTGTGTAATCTTCAAGTGTTTACTTAAATTAGTACAATTGCTCCCGATGAATGTTGAAAGATAACGACAGTAATTTGACCGTAATAAACGTACATAGATAAGTGAGATGTTTGTTAGTAAATGTAGGTATGTATTTGTTTCTTATATCAGATAGTCATGACAAGATTATTTCAAGTTAAATGTTTCTTTGTGATACAAAAATAAAGATAAACAATAATGTATCTTTAGTTGACGGGATCAGTTGACTAATTCAAAAATACATTAGGTCAACTGATCCCGTTTCATAATTTTATAATTTGTATAGTTATCGAGAAAAGTGTTAGACATTAATATCACCAAGAGTGACCAAGACATTACTACGAAGCCGCAGACACATTGAATTCAAGACAAGTACATTTGAAAGTCAAGTAGACCCATAGTAAGTATACGAATACTTGGATTCAACCAATCACAGTTTAAGAACCTTATCAGTACCTGCAGGAAGGGATGAGCCCACATGGGGCTTAATATTTTATTAGTCATTCATTACCCTTGGTGTTAAAATACAAATTTCTAATCTGTTTATTAATTTTAAAATGAGACAGTTGCGATATATTTATAATTTTTTGTGCCCATCATTTTGTGCTGATGTTTGGCAAAGACGCAAGTTTTCTGCTGGCCAGCCAGTCTTATTTATTTTTGTTGCATAACAAAGTGTTTTACAACAATATTTTTTAAACATATTTTAAAGAGTATACTTACTAATTTTAAAGCTAAAGTAAAAACACTTTTGTTTTCAACAGTATTTGCTCAAGTGTCTTCCCCGGTTGTTTTACAATGGGAGCGTCTCGGCCGGGCGCGTAGCGGTATAACAAATTTTCACTGTGGGTGCGTGCCGGCCGGGGCCGTACCGGAATGGGACCCTAACGGCCGGGCCCAAAAGCGGGTCCAGTTGACAAAAGAAAAATAATAAAATAAATGAACTAGTCAATTTAACCCGCGGGTCCAGCTGAGAGCGGGATCAGTTAACTAAAGAGCCCAATAATGTAGAGTATGTAAAGGTTCTCTTTAAGATTATAATGATGGACAGCTATAATTATTTTAATGATATACTTATTGAATCATCTAGGTAACAAGGTGTGTATGCGAAATTCAGACTTAAGTGTCAATAAGTGAACGAGTTGTATACAGTACCGCCTAATCGTACTGTATAAACGCACTTCGACTAAAGTTCAGATCGAAAATAGCCGCGCGGAGGAGTGTGTAAACAATGTATAGGACGAACCAGATCGTTGATAGCTCCCTCCGAAAAGGTCACATGTTTAAGCATCCGCAACGTCACATGAATAACACACGAATAATAAATCTAACTTGAAAGTAGAAATGCATTTGGGAAAAAGGAATATCTCAGTGTGAAATATTTAAATAGCGTATCATTGTCTATGTATAGTCGTCCATAAACGTTTTGTTACTGGATTCTAATATTTCGTTATTATATCATACATGTTCGAACCGAAGTGATGGAAATAAATTTAATTTCTATTCAGATATTATGACTAAATGCCCTCTAATAGCATTGCATTGCTCGGATACAAAGGTCTTTGTTCAACATCTCGCGGTAAGCCGACGCGGACGTCGTAATTTTACTTTTAATCGTCGAATAAACACCACTCTCTAATAATATTTTATACTCAAGAGATGCAGTTTTCAATGATGAAATAATGAAATACTTTTTGGTATTGGGCGTAAAATAACTCTAGAACAATAAACATGCGTAACGATATCGCAGCTTATAAATAGATCTGGTACAAGGTTCATCCCAACAGGAAGAGTATTATACTCGTATACTTTTTACACGCCACATCGCGAATAAAGCGCTAAACAAACATATTCTATCAACTACATAAGTATATAGCTAGGCATAATAGAACTTTGTAAAGATTTGGTTAACTTACTTAATCAGCTAATATTTCTATAGGATTTTATATTACGGACTCATTCCGAAACCCAACGATGCTTTTTTGGCACAGTTAGTAATGTGAAACATTGATTATACTGCTGTTCACAGGTTGGTTGTACTGGTTTAAGGTTTTACTCTGTCTACTAAGTATTTTATATTTTATTTATTTTAGCACCTAGTTTTTCATATACTTATTTCCTACCAAACAACGTTCTTATAGCAGAGGAAACAGTGTCAAAAGATTTTGTAAAATTAGCTTGCGTATAATAAGCCAGTCACCTTATAATGACGATGCTAACATAGTTACTGTGTGATATAGGTATACAGTATCTTTGACACAAACTCTAAATCGATTTATAATCCTACAAACGTATCTAGGTACTATAACTGCCCTGAAACTGGCAGAAAACAATTTCCCGTATTCATTACGTTAATTTATTAGCCTCCCAACTTGCATCCCGTAAGCGTAGCTATCGCAACACAATATCAGTTATTCATTCTCTAAGATATCGGCAAAACGACTTACACAGAATCACATAATTCGTCAAAAAATATAGCTACATACTTAGGTATTCGTCGTGCCAAAACAAGGGAATCAGAGGATACGATAACGTGACGCAATCGGGCACCATTTGCAATCGTCCAACGAGAGCTCGCCATATCACAGACTGCGTGGCGTATATACCATCGATTCTCTATGAAATAAAGTAGGTCACATGTCGAGGGCTGTTATTTAAACAACTTTTCAGTTGTCCAAACTCAAGGTCAAATGGTTTTTTTCTAAGTGGACATAAATCATTGAAACTATTTGTTGGTGACATTTTTGATATCTACCACTTATTTAATTATGAAAATAACGTAGCAAACATTGTATTTAAAAATTCTACGGGAACTATTGCTGGGCTTAAGCACCAGTATCGTAAATAGCAATAAAATCAATAGCTAAATGCAGGGTATTCATTGCCTTGGTTGTCTCAGAAACTGTATATCTACGTCTCAAAATATATTAGATGGCGGACAAGGAACAAGCTGCGAGTATTTGACCTGTAGGCTGTAGCCCTACTGCAGCAACCTTGAACTGGAGCAAGCGCAGCGCAGGATGGTCACAGATACGAGGATACCGGAGTATTTTAATCATAATAATTAACTGCAAACATGTGCACACTGCTGAGTAGCCACGATCTACATAATTGGGTGCTGATTATTATTATAAGAATTAAACTTACGGTATAAAACCAGTACAGTACCTTTAAAAATTTGGTTATAGTAATACTGCGACGTAAATGAAAATAAATTAAAGCAAGATGTATATATTATTTGTTAATTTGAACATACCATACACATTTAATTTTATTTTACCAGGCCACTCAAAATGCTTTTAAAACGGTCACTGGTCGATTGAAAGGTAATAAAATAAGGTTATATATGAGAAAGAGTTTACATGGACATTACGAATTCAGATTTCATTATTATGAACATAATTAAAATTTTATGTCTCACTGGAAAATGGATCAGCTTCGAGAATATTTTCGTTTGCCGTAGGTTTAGTGAACTAAAACGTGATCGACTAGGTTCATAATTAAGTCAGTATAGCGAAGGACGAAAATAGCGGCCATCCTTTATTAGCTTTTACAGCAGAAAGTGAGATAGGGGTAAAAATAATTAAACAGAATATAGATACGAATTACACATAAAAAGATTATTGCAAATTGGATTAGGAAGTATGCATGAGATTCTACACGAGCATCTTTGCATTAGGAGGATAGTTTCACGTTGGGTAGGTACCCTGTATAATCTCACAGAGTCTCAAAAGTCTTTACTGTAAATGGTTGCATTTGAGATCGCAGTCAAAGAGGTTTCTGATGCATTATAGGAAAAAAGCTACAGGCGCTAATGGAGATAATTTTGAAGAAATACATATACCTATATTAGTAATAAAGTTGAAATGTTTCAATTCAATAAACCTCTATTCTATTCTACTATAGTGGTTAATGTTCATAAACATCTGGACAATGAACAATAAAATTTACCACGTAATTATAGGCAGCCATTACCTATAATAACTATAATAATGATATTGCTGGTATAGAATCGCGATCAAATATAAATTACGGGTGGTTTCGACTCCAATTAAGCAAAGATAGTTTGATATTTATCTGTCTAAAGACCGATTTGCAACAACAACAGATATTATCTGACGAGTAAATATAACATATTCCTATTCTTATACAAAACTGTCAAAACGCACAAACATGACCCTCACTTAAGCCTTTTAATGATTGAAAAACAGTTTACGAGTAAAAAAGCCCACCGCTGTTGCAAATCTATACTTTTATACTAATATGCTAATATTATAAAGCTGAAGAGTTTGTTTTTTGGTTGAACGCGCTAACCTCAGGAACTAGTGGTTCGAACTGAAAAATTTAGTTTATTTAATGTCGGGTAGCCCATTTATCGAGGAAAGCTATAAGCTATATATAACATCTCGTTACGACCAATAGGAGCGGAGCATCAATGAAAATTATTGCAAAAACGAGAAAATTCTCTTATGTGACGCAGACAAAGTTGCGTGGGTCAGCTAGTTATTTGATAAAGGTACCCACCCTCTTATAGTAAAATGGCGTAAGAGTACTGGTGCTGTTGATCGTCCATCTTGACAGAACTAAAGAGCTTAACTATTAAGTATGTGTGGACAGTTGGACACTTACTAAAAATTAAGTTACTACTTAACAACTTAATACGTGTAAATTAGCCTTAATTGCTAGATGATTTAGAGCAATAACCTTTTTTCTTAGCTTTCATTACAACGCGAATTCATATTGATAAGTTATCAGAATTTTTGCGTGCTGTCTTTTGAGTGATATCAATGATAACACCTAACAGACAGAACGCAAAAATTCTAGTTCGAGGTATTCAGTAGACGTATCCACAAAAAGCACGATGCAGGACTTTACAAGATGAGAAGTGATCTTCATATATTATTATGTGGATACGATTTATTCTTAGTCAGATCTGTTCAGCATAATTAATTATGGCAATATTGTTCCATCTGTCGGAACATGCAACCGAATTAATAATTTTGCGAGATTAAAGTTAAATACTAGTTTTATTCAATAAAAAAGTTATGTAAGTACTTCACGGATATCTAGAAGAATTAAATAGATGCATTAGTAACTCTTTTACCACAAGAGTTGAAAAAATATCAATATACCCAACGTATATTAGGTGTATCTGACAATTTTACCAAGAGATAAATCTATACATCTATACAAATAAATTAAATTGAAGTATCTGTTTGTAATATCAAAATAACAGCTTTTTATCTAATGCATATGAAAGTATATAAGGTATCTACACGAAAACATCTATTTTAAAAATGTTTGTCTGTCTGTTTGTTCCGGGTAATCTCCGAAACGGCTGAACCAATTTTGACGGGACTTTCACTGGCAGATAGCTGATGTTATAAGGAGTAACTTAGGCTACTTTGATTTTAGAAAAAAATAGGTTTCCGCGGAGACAAACACTTTTTAGTTAAAATCAACGCGGACGAAGTCGCTGGTAACAGCTAGTTAATAATAAAACAATAGTATCGGAAACAGTAGGTAATAGTTACTTTTGTAGTTGATTACTGAGCACATGCTTCAGATATTATAAAATATATGACAGATACCTAGTGGCATGTCAACATATAAGTGATGTATCTATACAAATAAATAAAATTGAAGTGTCTGTTTGTAACGTCAAAATAACAGCTTTTTATCTAATGCATATGAAAGTATATAAGGTACCTATACGAAAATACCTATTTTAAAATTTTTGTCTGTCTGTCTGTCTGTTTGTTTGTTCCGGCTAATCTCCGAAACGCCTGAACCGATGTTGACGGGACTTTCACTGACAGATAGCTGATGTTATAAAGAGTAACTTAGGCTACCTTGATTTTAGAAATAAAATTGGGTTCCGCGGAGACAAACACTTTTTAGTTAAAATCTACGCGGACGAAGTCTCAGGTAACAGCTAGTAATTAATAAACGCTAGACGCGTGCACCGACATCTGGTATTATAAAAAAGGGGTTGTTTCGGCGTCATCCGATGACGTTTCATCCTACACTGTTTTTTTCCTAACTCCACCTATTTACGTTCCTTACTCAACTGACAGAAATTATTATTTTTTATTCATTCTATAAGTATTCCTAGCTCAATCGATGACGAATTTAAAAAACTAAGGTTTAGGTTGACGGTCTGAACAAAAAATACTGTTTTAGTAATCTATATCTATACTAATATTATAAAGAGGAAAGACTTGCTTATCCGATTTTACAAAATTTACCATTAAAAATCTTTACAATAACAAAAAGCTATATTTTTGTAAAGTAGGTACTGTTACTAACCTAACTTAACCTACTTTTACGAAGCCAAAGATTGTTTTGCTATACATACTTACTTTTTTCAGTAATATTTGCCACGGTAATATTTACCGAAATGCGTTCCTTACTCTACGCAAGGAACGCATTTCAGTTGAATAAAGAAACTTTATTAAAATAACTAGATGTTCCCGCGATTTCACCCGCGTTTATCGTTACTGCGCCGCCCCCGTGGGTCGTAGCGTGATGTTATATAGCCTTCCTCGATTAATAGGCTATTATGAGATTAGCGCGTTCAAAGTGTTCAAACCAACAAACAAACAAACTCTTCAGCTTTATAATATTAGTATAGATAGCTGACCCGCGCAACTTCGCCTGCGTCACATAAGAGAGAGAGTGAGTCGTAGGCACCTATAATACAATTTTAAAGGAGCTGAAACTTTCTTTGTTAAATCCACGAACCACATAAGAACCATTGCACAACATTCTATAAATATACCCACAGTGCTAATTTAAAATCACGCAGAATAAACCAGGAAAAACATCGTTATATGTCTGTAATGGGTAATTATTTTGCTGCGATGTTATTTTAAAACTGCGATATCTTAAGATATTCATTGAAATAGAATGATGTAAAGGGCAATTTTGTTTTAAATTATATACTTGTGATGAATAACGTATTTATTTGGATAAGGATTAATATTATGTTTATAATAAATAATACCTTCGCAAATAATGCATTATTTTAGAACAAATTTGGTTAGCATAAAAAAGGTTATAGTGAGCCAACCTTAAAAGATAGACATATTATTATGCTGTCGCGGACTTTTTTTTAGAACTTTTAAAGGGGAACAATTCTGTCATACATGATTTTTGCGAAACTAACTGTTTACGCAGCGGACGCAGCGGAAGCTCTCAAAAGGAAAAAAAACCCTCCGATTTTAAACATTCTTCATTGGTGCTCCGCTCCTATTGATCTTAGCGTGATGATATACGCCTTCCTCGATAAATGGGCTATCTAACACAAAGAATTTTTCAAATCGGACCAGTAGTTCCTGAGATTAGCGCGTTCAAGCAAACAAACAGACATACAAACAAACAAACTCTTCAGCTTTATAATATTAGTATAGATGTAATCGGTCCAGTTAGGTATACTAGTTTAGGATAAGTAAAGAAATAGGATGGGACGTCATAGGATGACTACGGAACAACCCAAAAAAAGAGCTAGGCCTTAGAATGCCTGGAATCATTGCCTCTTTTATTGTTATTATTCAATTAAATTGAATTCTGTCTAGCCGCCTAATGGTTTTGGATAGCCGATCAATATAAAGTAAGTACCTACCTTATATACCTAAAGTACTAACGATAGTGTACGGAACATAAACGTGTTAATCAAAAGTAATAATACATATAAGTTGCTTTCCTTATTCACAAGGATAATTTTACAAAAAATATTACAACAAAGCGTTACTGGTTAGTGGTTAGCACAATCTGCACATTGTTTATCTACAGCCGATTCTCAAATCACAGTATATTCCCAGTGTGTCAATAATTCTGATAGCCTCTATCAGTCCTATCAACAACTTTATCACGCAATAGAACTATATTATCGCCGTATAAGCAGGTAGATTTAACCGATAAACCAGTTATTTATTATATGGCAAAAAGTATGCCTGTTATGTTACGGCTCTGTATTGGTTCACTGCTGGCTTATTAAGTAATGCTACGTCGATACTGTATACCACCGATTAATTATTTATTCAACGGACGTCACCAGTCCTTCGACGTACGAAGGATAAAGTCTACATCCGAAAACCCTGTAAGGTGCTAATTTAATATGCCGTCGTACCGTTCACGAAAGATTTAAAATGTATACAATAAAATATGAGTAGTTATATCCCAGAATTTTCATTAAATATAAAATATAGTTGCTTTTGTACATTAGATTTATCTATAGCATAGCTTTATATTATAATATGCTAGATTCTAAATTATTCTATCGTTAAGTCCTGGTGATAGTTCTCACACCTTGACCGAAGCCTAACACGAATATTAATGTAAAAAATAATAGCACTTAGCCATGCCATTGTTTAAAGAGAATTCTTTTCATTATATTACATCACAAGAACAACACTTCACAATAGTAAAAATATAAAAACAACGGCAATTAAATCAAGAAATGAAACGAAATATCGAAACGTGTTACTTTGACAATTACGTCAATATTTGGCGCAGGGTAAACCGAGCAGGTGATTCTTTATTCTTTAAAAATGGCACAAGGGCATTAATGATAAACGGTTACTTACTTGACATCTCTCGGCAAGGTTTTGATGAAAACGTAAATGTGCCTCCTGTATCGGTAAACGCATGGCGCTATTGCGAGAATGACGAATATCGCCGCCTTAGAGAGTGTACTGAGCACGGCGGCCATCGCGGCGGCCAGTGCCATGAGAGCGACGAGTGCTGCCAGAATCGCGTCCATGCTGGCGAACAGCCCAGTAGGGCGCACCGCGGCTAACTATACACCGGGGTAACAGATAAACAGTACGTGTGAGTACGATGCGCGATCACTACGCACCGGGGACGCGCGCGTCCATCGACACCGAACAGTTTCGTATAAATGCGGGAAGGACGCGGTGCGTGTGGCGTGTGAGCGACCGCGTCAATGGCGGAGCGCCGGCCCCGAGCGCCCCTCGCGCCAGCTGCACATGCGCCGACAACAGCTGATCCCGAGTGGTAGGCGCGCTATGTCACCCACCCTGGTTTACTCATCTGACTTGTGGATAAAATAATACCGCTACAGGACGCGACAGTTACAAAATTTTCGCGGATGACTTTATGTTACTGACGTTTTACATTATTTTGATTATTCCCTCAATATTCCAAATTCAAATACCTATTTATTTATTTTTATTATGCATGTACACAGACAAATGTCATTATCATTAACTAACCTTATTGGTCGTTTGTTTGTAATTTCGAGATCAATCAAGTTAAAATATCTATATAGGTATTATACCTAATATTACTAAGTACCTACCTATTTTTTATTTTGTTTTTATTTTATTTATTTGGGATCTCCAACAAAGAATATACACATACACTGCAATTTACACAGAATTTTTCACATAAGTATTTTGAATGTGTACGTACCCCTTCAATTATAGGAGACCACAACATGCAATAATAAAAAGCAAATTAACAACTAAGATTAAAGTTAAAACTATTTAAAATGTACCTAATGAGTTTCATAACGTAAAAATGTATAAAGTGCAATAGGTAGGTACATATATGAATAAACAAATATGACATATTAAAGCAAGATGATTAAAGAAATTCATTTAACTGCTTCTTGAATTTACATAAGGGTTCACAAATATCAATTTCATGGGTTTTAGATATGTTGTTGTACTGCCTACAAAGTCTCGGTATTGCAGCATAATGACCTAAATTTATTTTTGAGGTGGGTACGTCAAAAAAGTTATATGTATTCTTTCTTGGTATTCAAGAGGGAATTTTAATGGATATTAAACTCAATAATTGACTGCTTTCTATAGTACCATTAATTACCTTGTGTAAGAAGGTATAATCTAATTTTTCTCTACGGCTTGCAAGTGTTTTAATATTGAATTGTTTCAAACTATCGGTGTAGCTAGTGCATTTTCTTGCTATATGATCTCCATAACACAGATGATACAGAAAGCGCTTCTGGACACTTTCTAAGCGTTTTTTGTACAAATCATAGTGTGGATTCCAAATTACGGAGCCATATTCCAGTATCGGTCGAACTAAAGTATTAAAGAGTTTTATCTTAGTAGATGTTTCTTTTAAATCCTTGCAGTTACGTATAACAAACCTTGAAACCTCGTGCAACAGTGTTCAATATGTGTATGTCAACCTTTAGTGCATTGTCTAATTGAACACCCAGATCGCGAATTACATTAACGTTTCTTATTTGAACTCCTTCTATGTAGTAAGCGTTATTAATTGCAGATTTATTTCGGGAAAATTGGATATGGTGACATTATTTATATATAACAGCATTTTATTTAATTTGCACCAATCTGTTAAACAGTTTATATTGTCTTGTAGTTTTTTTCTATCTGTTTTGCTTTGAATAGGCATCATAAGCTCAAGATCATCAGCAAATAAGTAAACATTTGAATTTTTGAAACAGCACACGATATCATCAATAAACACGTTGAATAAAATTGGCCCAAGATGCGATCCTTGCGGAATGCCAGACGTTGCTACATAAGTCAGCAGAAGAGAAGCCATTTATTACTACTTTAGATGTTCTATTAACCCATGTTGTTCGATTCGGTTGCACTGAAACAATCCTGCTAGATTGTCGGCAATTGCAATATGCGCGTATAGCTTACTTATGTGCAAAGGCATGATTGTCAGGTATCAGGTATGCCTTAGCTTAAAAATACTAATACAGGGGCCACCATCTGCATTTAGTGTACGATATCCACTGTAGCTACTGTAGGTCAAAAGCTAATTCAGTCGATCTGCTAACGATCGTGCTAAAACACTTAAGTACCTACCAACTCTTATAACCAGTGTAACCAAATAAATTGGGGTGTAAGTGGAGCATTTAGTCGGAACGATCCCTTAATTTCCCACCTGGCTGGAGGTCGGTCTACATATAGATGTAGATGCTTGTCAACAATACTGCTGATGTTCCATAAATCTTTTCACTGGTGGCTTCAAGAAAATGCTAAGAATACAGTGGCCGCATATTGTATTAAAACGGCTTCAAGAAAAAGGCCTTGAACAGTATCGTGACCTCTATTTGTGTTTTGTTGAGCTTGAGAAGGCGTTCGACCGAGTCCCGAGAGCTGGCTTGTGGGTTGTACTGGAGAAATGTGGATGTCCGCCAAAGTTCATCAACTTAGTACGCCAGTTCCATGAAGGCACGTTCGCTCGCGCACGCCATGGGGACAGTTTTACAGAGCAATTCCCAGTAACAAGCGGTGTCAAACAAGGTTGTGTCATGGCACCAATACTCTGCCATCTACTTCTACGCAAGGGGGCAATCGGCGGACGGTACACCTGTCTACTTAAACCAAATAGCTCTTGAGGAAGTAAGTACCTACTTTTAGATACCTTGGGAGCCTGGTACGCAGCGACAACTGTCCCGAGTCTGAGATATCCGCAAGGATTGCTAAGGCCGCAGCAGCATTCGGTAGACTTAATGATCGTGTTTGGGAATCTCATGATCTCAAGCTGCAAACCAAGATAGCTGTGTACAAACCTATCATACTACCACTGCTTCTGTATGCCTCGGAGACTAGGTGTCTTTACAAAGGCGATATCAAACGCCTCGACACTTTCCATCTTAAATGTCTCCAAGCTATTCTTCAGATTAGCTGGTAGAATCGGGTTCCCAACACAGAAGTTCTTCGTCGGACGGTTTTGGCGGGTATGGAGTGCCTCGTGATGAAAGGGCAACTGCGCTGGTGTGAACATCTTGAACGTATAGAGTCGTCCAGATTGCCAAAAACTGTATTCTACTCGGAACTGGACGACGATCTGGAGGACAGTACCTACGATTTAGAGATGTTAAAGCGTCACCTATAACGGCAATCGGGTTGCCTACAGATTCGTGGCAGATATTGGCTACTCGAAGGACAGAGCGGCGAAAAGATCTTCATGCTAGCTTAGAAGGCTATGAGCGTAGGCGTCTTGAGGACTAACGCTAAACGCCAGCTCCGGAAAGCCCGTTCCAAACCCTTTTATGCGTATACCTACTTATAACGCACAAGGGGAACTATTCTGCGTTACTTGTGACTGCATTTTCAAGACTAAGTTTGGTTTTGCGAGCCACGTCCAGGCACACAGACGCAGACAGATGTCTGAGAATTGACAGGGTGTCGCCTTCGACGGATACGTCTGGGAGGACATCATATCAACCAAATAAACACATTTATTTGGTTACGCAGGTTACAATTGCGGGCCAAGACAGCCAAGGAATTTATTTTCATTAGCTAAATTGCTTAGACTTACTTGGCTTACTTTCTCGTTTATCAGCGATCCTTGACAGAGGTTATAAGGATAAGCAATAATACCTAATTTAAAAAATCTAATTTGCTTGCCTTGGTCTTTTTGTAATCGACAAGTGTAACAGCTTACTAGCTGCGAGTAACCAAGACATGATTATGAAAGACTAGATGTTCCCGCGGTTTCACCCGCGTTTATCGTTACTGCGCCGCCCTCGTGGGACGTAGCGTGATGTAATATAGCCTTTCTCGATAAATAGGCTATCCAACACTAAAATAATTTTTCAAATCGAACCAGTAGTTCCTGAGATTAGCGCGTTCAAACAAAAAACACTTCAGCTTTATAATATTAGTATAGATTGGACGTCAAAAGACTGACCGAAAATATATGACTAAGGCAAATGGTGTATTTCTCTAGTTCCTACCAGCTGCTGTAAAATATGAAATAGGCCGTGTATGGAATATCTGGGAGGAAAACGTTTTTGACCACATCGGAGACATTCTGGAGAAAAGCCAGTTGAGAGTACCTACTTTAAACTAACTAGCGTGCCTGAAGAATATACTATGGAGAGAGGTGTCAATGTCGCAATCCGTGGTATGTGGCGACTCTTTCGGCAAAAGGGCGTAAATTTATGTATATATGTATTTACATATATACATAGAATCACGCCCTTTTGCCGAAAGAGTCGCCATTTGGCTTTGGCTAACCATTTGGATTTCATATAATCATTTATAAAACGTAGCAAAATAGTCCTCGCTGTTTATATAGCGCAAGTTTCCCTGTTAAGATAATTAAATCTAGTCAGAGTATTTTATTATTTTTCTATCAGGTACCACTCAGTATCAGCTACAGTTTTATAGTCCTAGATTTAAGATACCTATTATTCCGGTAAAGAGTACAATAGGCGCTGAATTTATAAGGAGGGAAGTAAATGAAATTATTGAAAACACTCGTCATACCTTCGGGAATATGCTGTAGCTGTCTTCTCCAAAATCATGAAAACATATGCTCGTTTATTCCATTTGATAACATAGTATTTGAATATGTCTTGCCCCCACTAGACCAGGACCAGTAGGCCTTCCAAGAAAGGTAAATGTGAAAGTTTCGGGTCCATTGTTGGTACCTTAATACCATGAAACACTAATTGACGCGTTGGTCATCCTAAACCTTCCAGGTATGTAGTCTGAACAACAGAGTAATGTCACTTTAAAAGAATGAAACGTAAAGAAAGTTCACGGTAGATATATTCTTTAATATTTCGTTCGCCTAGTTTTAGTGCGCGCCGTGGTGTCTCTAGTGACGTTAAGAGCGAGAGTGAATTAAGACACAACGTGTTTCACTGCTCTGCACTAAAAGATAAAAACGGACATGCTTTCTTTAGCGAGTCTGACATTTCAGACCATTGGCTGTAGCTTAGATTGGTACACACACAGGGTTTTCAGTTTCGAAATTCCAGCTCAGTGTAGAAAGTATTAGATTACAAAAAAATTCATGGTTCGGCACTAACGTACTATATTCGTAAACAATAATTAAAATTAATGGATTGTTCATATTACAGGTGTAGCACTAAAACCATATAATTTTGTATGAAAATATACATTTTAATGTAGTTTTTCCAACATATCCCATACCTTTAAATAACCTTATAAGTAAAGTAACAAAATACAAGAGAAAAACAAACTCTCAGTCTTACAATACCAGACTGAAATAATTAATTTGAGATTATTGTATAATTAAAACAAATAAAAATATAAACGAGGCAAGTATCTATAGTAAAAGCTTTACATTACTTATCACTTTTTGTACAAAAATATAATAATAATGAGAATTCTTGATTTCCGATTATCCACATTTTATAACAATTTTTTTTTAATTACTGAATGTAATGTGTAAGGATAACAAATTTAAATAGTAACTTCCCAACACATTATAATGTAGTGTTATTTATTTAAGTACATTACTTAATGAATACGGTATTTTAGCTGCATCCATGTTAAAAATTATGATATACATACAATGTTGACCAAGACATTTAACATCCTCGCATCCATTTTAGTTTAAGTTTAGCTGAGATTTGGAGTTACGCAACATATTATAATTTAGTACAATCATAGTTACTAGCTAGACCCTGGGTATACGATCAAATATTTAATACTACGTCTAACTCTGATAATGAAGGCTAATAGAAACGAAGAAAACATGTATTGCGACGACATTAAATGACTTAGAATAGGAGAATATGGATTTGGCTACGTCAAATATTCAGCATATTACCCTACTATCAATTCTATAATTATAGTGTAAATCTTAGAATAGAAAGTGTTAAACACACAACTATGGAAGTAGACAGATGTTTTTATAATAAGATAGCAGTTCTTTATGATATCCGCTGAAGCTCAGTAATCTTACTCAATACACTTGGTGCACTAGGTTTCTATCTACGTAAAAACACTAAATCATCCAACATTTATTTAACATCAACGTTTACAGACTTTAATCTCAAACCCTCATATTATCATGAAAAATGATATAAAATGCCGTAGGAAAGATTACCTGTTTAAAAAATCATTACTATAAGTGTACAATTATATTTCAAACAAAAACTTCTTTAATTTATATATTTAGCATAAAAATATATAAACATTTCGAACTTGCAAGCTTGCAACGTAGCAAAAGCAGTCATTTTTAACTGACTTCAAAAAAGGAGGAGGTTTCTCAATTCGACCGTATATATTTTTCACTTTGTATTCTATAAGTATTGTTACCACAATTTGTAACAATATTATGTTATTTTTATTAATTTTAATAAAGTATATTATTGCCAAAAAACTTTCAAAATGAAGACGAAGGTATCTATTGCTATATTTATCTAAAATTACGTTCGCTTTTGGAACTTCATATTTTAAAAAAGGTAACCAAATCTTTCTTAACCTCATGTATGTCTACATACATTTAAAAAAATACAATTTAGGACATCCGTGGAACCAAAATTAATTTTATCGATATTTTGTCGAAATCTTTGCAGAACCAAAGTGACTTTTTAATATCTATCATACTAGATCTATTTTAAGCGATTTCTGTTTATACTGATAGTAGTGATAGTTACGTTACGATGCACTCGCTATTAAAGATATAAGACTAATGTTATAAGACGTTATTTGGTCTACATATATTTTCAACACCTATATTATTTATTATATTGAAGACGGACAGACCACCAATTAACTTAGCATCTTACAAATAATCATAATTATTTATACAGAAATTTGGAGCGTTCTAAAAAAATGCTATATGACGACGTACTGGCAATAATATTGACAAAAAAGACTTTATTTTTCATATAATTAATTAACATAAGAAGAGCTGATATCGATGTACATATGTGAAAACTCAATTTAATGTGCCAATATAACCATATATCTGGACACAATAATAAGCTGTCTGGGGTACGTGATCCAAACGAGGCGATTGATGAAAATTAAATGCTTTATAAACAACTTATAACATCATTATTAATCAATAATTTCATTTATATGTTATTTTGATCAGATGTATACTTATATTTTTCGAAAATGACGATTAATTTGTATACTGCCTTAATACCTAAATAATTTTCTAGTTTTATCTTTCTCCCTAAGAGTTTTTAAACTCTCTCAAGCTGTAACACAAAATGGCGGCCTTCCGTTCGCCATGATAAATGTTTTGCAAAGTAGTTTACAAACGTTAGTATAATAATGCAGATGTAAAATCAACACAAATTTATTAAATACATCTAAAACATTGCATTGTCATTTGAACTATAACAACATCGACTATAGATCCTGGGTTGATCACAGCCTGATTTGTCCATTTCCGATTTTGTCAAACTCCGCGTCTCCGAGAGGAAGGTACCGGTTTTGTTTCAGATCTAGGTAGTACAACTTGTCCTTTTTCACCAGTTTCGGGTCGAAAGCATCCTTTTGCAAATCAGTCTTCTTCATTTTAAATGTACCTAGAATAAAAAAAAATAATAGGTATGTAAGAATTTTTCGTTGGTGTGCGTGTGTGTGTTTGCGTACGTTCATACGATGTCGGGTTAAAATTTATATATTTTTATTTTTTTAAATATAAAGGCAATGCATACCGCATTAGGAATATTACTTGTATCGCGGGGACTTTACGAACATTCAAATGACGTACACAAAAAACTCATAGACTTACAAGAACCATTTGTGGATCACACAAATTTTTGTCTTGTGTGGGATTCGAACCCTCGGCGTAGTGGCAGTGGCAAGTCGACCGCTTAAATAACTACCCCGTCCGTGCAGTGAAAGTCAGTTTGAGATGGGTAAATAGTTATTGGTATTCTTTATCAGTATTCTTAGTACTACTATTCGTTGGGGTATCTAGGGTTATTTTTTTAAGGGAGGCCAGGCCCTTAAACAAACATACAATAACATTAAAATTATGGCACACACACCCTGGGGTGGGTAACAGATCATTCTGAGCACTACCCACCAGTGTTCCACTCCAAAACCAGCACGAAATCTGAAAATATGCTCGGTATATCTGGCGAAATATGTCTAATTATAACAGACTGCCTGTTTTCCTCAGAAATACATAAGTGTCTGCAGATTTTCAGATTGTTTTCAGTTGATTCATTTATTGTCATGATAGCAAACAAGCACAGGGTTCGCCTAGCAGTGAGCGGTTACAGTACTGTAGCACATAATTTGTTGGCCTGTCCCTCAAGGCCAAATTTGGATGCGGAACCAGTTTGGCTATAAGGAAACTTAATTTCTTTTAAACTAAGAAAAATAAACACACTGTAGGTACTGACAGTCAAACTAGCTTAATATTTTCATTGTTATTTTTTGTGTCAGTTCTTTTAATTGTTTGTAAAGTCTCGCCCGATACAGGAATTATGATGAAAATATAAACCTAGTTTGACCGTAACTACGATTATATTTTTTAGGAAAGAAGTTGCCTCATGGTTACTCTGTTTTGTCATCCTAGGTTGGCCTTGAGGAACAGGCCTATCTCTCGCAATACTAGGACTCTGACTGCACGGATGGCGGATGACGTAGTATGTAGTTTACGTGGTCGCCTCGCCACTGCCACGAAGTCGAGTGTTGTGGGTTCATATTCCACTGGACAAAAAATTGTGTGATCCGAAAATTATTCTTCCGAGTCTAGGTGATCTTTGTGTCCGTTGTTTAAATGTTTGTTGTTTTTAAGAAAAAATAATTATCACTCGCACGTTGCTGTCTTAACGAACATTAAATGTTCATCGACTTTTCACCAACTGTACATACCGCTTTAAGTCAAATCGCTAAACATTCATTATCATTAACCTTCACAATTATCCTATTATTAGAAATGAATAGAACAATTCATTATATTATTCACTTTGTCTAACGGTATCGTCAACAATTTAATGACGTTTAGAGATTAGTTATTGTTATTTTACTCCATTATTACTCAGTTAAGGCATTTTTATAACGTGCCGGTATTTTTATTACACTACATAACATAATATAGTAAATAGTAATTATATTTATAATTCTATTCAAAGAAGTGCAGTATTTCATGTATTTAATTACAATGCTGTTGCATTGCTTATTACAATTCCCATAAATATTGATTTAGCATATTTATATTTTATAAGCATTATAAAACAATGTTCATAATTTCACAAATCCTAACTAATATTATAAAATCGAATGTGAGTTTGTTTGTTACGCGTTCACACCTCACTACTCCACCGATCGTCATGAAAGAACATTGTTCAGTTGCCATACATTGTTAGCCTAAGTACCAACAGCCACAAAACAATGATACATATGAGGTTAAGGATGACCACATTCAATTAAAAGTGAATATAAGTCACGGACACTTCTGAATATTGCATATTACTTAACTGAAATACTTATTGACGAGTACTCGACATGCACCTGACGCGCCTAACCGCTGATCGGAGCGGGACTTCTACGTCATCGCCCCACCGCCCCACTCCAGCCATCGGCGCTCGCCCGCCGCACCGGCAGTCAGCCACAGACACGATCGCAGACGGTCGCATTCGCGCATCGTTTTTAACTATTGTTTTTACGCGCTCATATTTAATTTAAATATTGTAAATCTTTATCTAAATCATTATACATTTCAAACTACAGTCCACTAGTCTCATTTATACACTCCATTGAGATATCGTCGGCAACACTTACGTACCGATCATGACATATCTATGACGAATTTCAATAATGGTATTTATAGAATAGCATTCGTATTAACTACGTAACAAAAATTACAGAAAAGCTAAATAGGAAATAATTTCTCTAATAAAACCGTACATATGTTGTCAAAACTGTAGGCATGGCAATACTAAGTGTCTCAGATTTAAAACAATCGATGCCGGTGTATTTGAAATCGCGTAAATACTTTTTAAATCGAAAACAAGATTCGAAAGTGTCTGTGAGATTATAATGATTGATTATTATAAAATAAAATACAAATTATTGTTTAGGTGAAATGTGTGTTGATTCATAGGCCAAATTGTTCATTGTCCTTTCCATACACGTTGTCAGCGGATTAAAAAAGGACAAAGACTACCTTTCACCCCGAAAAAAGTACTATTTCTAATCGAACCTTATGTACAGTTCGAAACCGTGGGCGAAATCTAGTAAGTAATCATAACCTTATGTACAGTTCGAAACCGTGGGCGAAATCTAGTAAGTAATCATAACCTTATGTACAGTTCGAAACCGTGGGCGAAATCTAGTAAGTAATCATATTGATGAAACATTATAATATGTATATGGCTTTAAAAATTGTAGTAATAGAAAACTAACAGTTACACTTTCTATACAGACCGGCCTATAGGTACTGTAGTATCTTTGTGGTCAATCTAGAGATTCAACGTTCGATTCTCGGGATTAGGTAAAGTGTTATTGGTCGCTACTGTTAGGCACTGCTCAGTAGTAACACAGAGTCTACTTGGCACTTAAAAAACATGTCTGGCGAAATATGGATTTGTTATAGTGCTTTTGAAATACGAAGTCCCATTTGACAGATTATCGTTGAACAGCGATAGTGAAGAGACCGTTTCAATCGACACATCACGAAATCGATTACCGATTAACTTTGCAAACAAACTGTAATCGTGGGTTTAGAATCGAAACAAAAATGATAGAAACAGAAAAACAAAAAAGGAGTCCATCTAAGTTTGACATATCGAAAGAATAGTTACATCAAAGGGATATTTACGTGTTTAATTGTAAAAAAAATCTGAACTTATCCTTGATTAATTCCTAGTATCACATACTTACTCCATACTTAGTATAAAGGTGAAATAAATGTGGTATAATAGATTTTGATTTTCAAGACGACTACTATCTAAAAACTATGGGATATTTAAACTATACACGTCCAATATCGCATCTTCAAGTCTATTTTTTATAAAGAAAATATATTAAGCGTTTACAGAATGGGACTTAAGGTTCGTTGCAACGTAATAATAATAATTAATACCAAATACAAATTTACAAAAGTATTTCTCGGTCAATTGTTTTTACCTCGAATTAGTTCGATTTTATCCGATTTGTATTATCGCGTCACTATGACTGAAAGTAAAAAAAATACCATAGTATTGGACATGGCTTAACCATGGTATTGGAGTAAAATGTTAATTTATTTTGATGTTTATATTATTTAAGACTAATATCAATAGAAATTATTAGTTAATTATGTTTGAGAAACAATTAAATAATGTTTTTTTAT
The DNA here is from genome assembly GCA_963564715.1 of Catocala sponsa. Taxonomy (NCBI): domain Eukaryota; kingdom Metazoa; phylum Arthropoda; class Insecta; order Lepidoptera; family Erebidae; genus Catocala; species Catocala sponsa. Next base: position 18,151,331 of record OY751331.1, read on the forward strand.
AAATTCTAATTATTTTAAATAGTCTTGAGAACCATAAGTAATCATTGTTTTTTTTAGCAATTTATATGAAATGTGCACAGTTATGTGCTATGAAGTGTCAAAAGGGACTTCGTATTTGAAACAGACTATAAACACCTTAATTTACGCATTCAAGGAATGTGTTATGTTATAATAGAAAGTTATAAAAGAACGAACACTTAATAAACAGATGTTAAGATTCATAACCACGAAAGATTTTCTTTATGACACAATACATGTAACTTCAACTTACCCGTCATATCCATGCTGTCCATGATCCTTATGAATACAGGTCTGGCGTACACAGGCAGGTCTCTCGCCAGGTCTTTAGCCAGTTTGTCCAGGTCTAATGAGCCGTCTACGTCGACAATACCGCACATGCCCGCACGCCCCTCGGTATTTGGCACCTAAGACACGAACACAACAATGTATCACACACTTGGATAGTTGTCAGATTAATTGCTAAGGTATTGAATACATAATGTAGTGTTACAATGTTGCAGATCTAAATGTAGATCTGATCTATTTTAGTACATGTTTTTAATTATTACAATGCTTTGATAGACAATGTTGCATTTTAAGGGCATACAATACTTTATTTAACGTTTTTGACTTCTGCGATTTGTAGTAATTATTGAAGTGGTTGTGGTAATAATTTAAAGGTAAAATACGGATTTCGGGTTGAATCTGTGATCACGATCGATGCAAATCGGTCGAAATTTCGGGTAATAAATAGGTATTTACTAGTTTAAATAATTACTAACGCGAGTAAGACTCTTTGCCTAACATATAACTATACTTTATTAGAGGTTATGTTTAGTGCCAAATGTTTGTTTGTACAAAGGTCTCTCTGGTGATAACAGAGTAATGAATTCGCATAAAAATTCCAACCGTTTTTTTTGGAAATATTTTTATATAGGTGAGTTTGCCCCTGGATTTACCAGTAAGTATCTATCTGTATTTCAGACGACTTTATGAGCATTGAAATAATAAGTACTTAAACACGAGACAATTATACAGAGAGAGACCTTTAATTTATGCTTCCTTATTTGAAGAATTTAACAGTAGTTCGTTATGAAACAATTAAAAGAAAGAAAACTAATTAGTAGCGATAACTTAGTGGGAGACCGTTGGACTGCCATGCCAAGATCACAGTTTGAACCCAATGCGCGCATCTCTGACTTTTCGAATGTATGTGCGTATTAAGTTAATTTTCGCTCGCTATGTGAAGGAATACATCGTGACGTAACCCGCATATCTGAAAGTTCTTTATAATATTCTCGAAGATATGTGCAGTCTGCCGACCCGTATGGAGCTAGCACGGTGAACTATGACTTAAACCTTCTCATAGGAAGAAGAGATCCGTACTGAGCAGAGTTTAATACAGGGCTGATATAATTATTATAAATTCAAAGTCGGTTTTTATAATTATTTCCATTATTTTAGCTTATTTAACACAAGTTGCATTTAAATATACATATGAATACGACTTTACGTATATACTTTATTTATATTTAATAAATATTTACTGTTGAATAGTTTGTTTGTTTGGTTCGTTGAAGGCGCTAATATCAGGCACTACTGGGTCGATTTGAAAAATTATTTTAGTGTTGGATAGCCTATTTATCGAGGGAGGCTATAGGCTATATAATATCACGCTACGACCCACGGGGGCGGCGCGGTAACTATAAACGCGGGTGAAACCGCGGGAACATCTAATATATTAGAAAATACTTCTTAGGTACTTGTTATAAGAGAAACATAATAATAATAATTTTATTTATTTCTCTCTTCACAAAGGTTCACACCAATATACAGAATTATTGCGAATTAAGCGAATAGTATACATACCAGTACACCATAGACGACGGCGTCTCTATGGTCGGCGACCCTGGAGATAGCGGCCTCAACCTCCGTGGTGGAGACGTTCTCCCCGCGCCAGCGGAACGTGTCGCCGGTGCGGTCGCGGAAGAACAGGTAGCCGAACTCGTCCGCCACCACGATGTCACCTGGAACAACATACGGGTTTTACTATAGGAGAGACTAAATCACGAAGTTACTTACAGGATTTTCAAAATTACAGAGTTTTCCGAAAATATTACGAAATATCCTAACTAAAATAAAATGATAACTGCAAAAGTGAGTTTGTTTGTTGTTACGCTTTCACGCCTTAAATACTCGACCGACCATCATGACATTTCGCATACACGTTTCCAGGGGAACAGAAAAGGACATAAGGAACCTTTCATCCAGAAAAGTTAGTGTTACAAACCTAACCTACATTTACGCGCACTCAAAATCTAGTATAATATTACCAGTTTTAGAAATAGCATACAGATCGCGCAATCTACGATGGCCGGACTGAACATAGCGTCTCCGACTTGTTGCGCATGTACAGTCGCTAAGACGCGTAACGCCCCCGCCCCCTGTCACCAAAGAGACCTAAAACTTGTAACTGCGACGCCACTCGTGCAATGTTCAGTCCGGTCATCGTATATTGCGCGATCTGTACTAGTAGTATGTTTAAAAAGAAACCACGATATAAGCCCTGTAGTTTAATTTTAGTCAAAGCTTATATTTTATTTTTAAGCTTTAGTAACTTCGATCAACAATACAACTAGATATCGGGTCACGTACAAAATCTAAGCTCCATGCTGTCCGCGGTACAATACGTATACTAGCTGTATACGTATTGCCATTTGTTTACTAACAAACGGAGAGAAAAGTTTTAAAACATTTTTAAGTTCAACCTAATTACAACCATGTCACTTAGTAATAAAGTCACAAACCTTCAAAATATTATCTAATACTTACGATCATTCGTCATATACAACAACATTTAGTGTGAAATCAACCTTAAGCGGCAACAAATAAAGTACTTTTTCCCGTTATTGCCTTGAGAGCTACAACGTTTTGTTTCGTTTATTTTTTGTTATAAAAGCTTGTGCGTGTGTTGGCGAGCCTTAGTCAAACATTTGTAGCGGTGGTTTAAAATTCAAAATTTGATATTATTTGTTAGTTTAAAGCTTAAAATATAACTTATTCTTCGTGTACTTACCGAAAGTAAGATACTCTGGCCGTTAAATTGCTTTTTCGGGTATTATTTTTGCAACTTTTGAATACATACTGCGGCATTGTGAGACATGTTTACATTGGCTCTGTTTCAAGCGAACTAAACAAAATAAGAGCTCACATCTCGCGTGCGCTATTTACCGAGACGTATTTTTTGCGCCGACCCGATATCTAGTTGTATTGTTGATCGAAGTTTGGGAAATTAATTTTAGTATCTAAATAAAAACAGTTTACGTTACCAAAACTAAGAACAAGTAAAAAATAATTCTAATATAACACAGAAGGAAGCATAATCATTTATTCATCGTTTTACCTACGGACAGTTACACATATTCTATGGAAAATATGTCAAAAGTAAACTGACCGCAGCTAAAACGACTCAATTATTAAATATAGAAACCGGCCTTAGGTGTTTCAGTATACGTTTTACTGGTATGATTGGGTCGTATACGATAACAAAATCTTATTGCATTCAGCTTGGATGTGAAAATATAAACTCACTTATATAGCATACCAAGTCGCGAAACCCTAAAAGCATTAAAAATGCTGCCCAACCTTGATTGTGCATGCTAATATAATTATAACAAGTGAGAAACGGCAATGAATTGGCGTAAATCTTAGAGTTCGAAAAAATGGTATCACGTGACATTGAGGTCAGAGGTCAAAGGTCATAGCCATTTCGGGGTATATCGACTATGCTGAGTCGTATGGCGTTGACAGTGAATCTCAAACTCTTACGGTTCATGAGTTGAACGTTATATAACAGACTGATGGACGGACGGACAAAGCTGTTGTATAGGAGATTTTTCGAACCCCAAAAAAATATAGCATAATATTAAATTAAATCGATCTCTCATCATCAAGCAAAAATGATACTCACCAGATATAAAAGCAGCATCCCCGTGCTTGAATACGTCCTTGACGACTTTCTTCTCGGACGCTGCCTTGTCCACGTAGCCCAGGTACTGTCGCGCGGGGTTGTTCGGTTGGATCTTACCGATGAACACTCCAGGCTCGTCAGGTTGAGACAGCTAGGAAAAAAAATTATATTTAGTATAAAATTAGCCCATAATATTGTCTTACGTTTACGCGAAGAAATTGAAATAAAACAACTAATTCAAACGGATTTTATCGCGTTGTTTATTTTAAAATGTTATTATTAAATAAACTATAAAACTACTACTGTTAAACTTATTTAAACTATTAATAATTTAAATAACTTAAATAGTACTAAAGTTTAACATTAGTAGTTTAATAGTTTCAAAATTATGATATAATAATGATTTAAAATAAATAACACGATAACATCCATATAAAGTAGTTTAATTTCAGTATAAAATAGCCTAGTTTACTTGAGCCTATCATTTTATCTGACCAATAAATGAGTTTCCTCTTAATTACGATTATTGACGCACATAGCGTAAAATCATTTGAAACTTATTGGCTAAATGAAGACACTAATATCACCCCATGTTTATTTCAATACATTAATATAAACCACATCCAATTGCCATAAGCCGTAGTGGAGATTTAACACACATAAATAACACAAACTGGCTGTAACTCAATTTGTATGCTTTTTATTTTTAAAAAGACGACCCACGCCTTTGAATAATGTCTATGTCGCGAGGGACTTTGCAAACATTTAAACAACGGACACAAAGAACATACAGCCTCAGAACAAAAATTTGTGGATCACACACATTTCAGTCCCGTGTGGGATTCTAACCCACTCACACTTAACACTCGGGGCAGTAACAGCGGCGAGGCGAGCACTTAAAGCATGCTATCCGTGTACTCTTTTTACATACGTGCACATTTTTATGGCTTTTAGATTAATGTAATACCTGACAAAGTCCCATGCTGTTCCGAATAGGTTCACCCGTGTCCTGGTTCACTTTGATGATGGCGACTGGATACACGCTCGGAAAAATCCGTGACACGAAGCCGATGGCACCTGGGACGCCGTCTGTGTTGGCTGTAATATAAGTGATATACCTACTATTACTATCGTAAATAATAACATAAGTTAAAATTAAAGGTTAAATTAAATTACATTGATCTATAAATTAATCTTATCTACACGTGTTTTAACTTATTTCATTGAAATGGAAAATGCTTTGAAGTTTTTTTCCAATGCTTATGCATGACAATGGTCGCATTTGAGTTAATCTCTGTTGCTTGCATCGGTAGGGGATCTGTAGTACTAACTCTATCTATCTCTAATGTCGTGCATGGAGTGCATTTCTGTTATAAGTGTTCAGAAGTAGTCCGAAACTATGGTAGAAAGCAATATACTTCTTCTTACTAAACCGTGGCTACCGAAATTTTTTTGTGATATTCACCTGTGCTTCACACCTTCAAAGATATAGACGTGTAACTGTGTATGAGATGAGAAGACTCAAGGCGACTCACGCCTATTTATTGACTACTAGCTGACCCGACAGACATGTCCTGTCTTAGACGAACTGTCAAACTCGCGTGGTTAAAATAATCGTTAAGTTTTCTGAAATTATCCAACGTACTGCGCAATTTTCTTGACTTTTCTTTTCGTAAGAACATTCTACAAAGATTAATGAGATCGGTAACGTCGATCTCAAGTTATGGTGTGACGAAGGGAAACCAATAAATTTTTATATATATATATATTACCTATTATATTCAATTTTTTTGTTTTTAAAGCGTCTTAACAAATGTTACTAGCCATTTGTTGAAATGGTTAAAAGAAAGTAATAATAGCATTTGTGTCAAATGACGGTGCTTAGCGTAGGTAGTATCGTCAGTTCGACGATATAAGTGTCATATTTGTATCGCTTGTGATGATAGTTACAACCCACATTAGGAATCAAACGAGTGTCACAGAGGATACAAAAATTCAATTAACGAAAACGAAGTAGAGTTATTTGTAGTTCAATTGTCCTGTGTGGTTTTAGAGCCTACAACACTCGACGCGGTGAGACGACCGCCTGGATGTCTCTACTAGGCAGCTGACGTTTGTCTGCACAGATGGCGTAGTGGTTTAAGTGGTCGCCTCGCCACTGCTACTATGCCGAGTGTTCTGGGTTCAAATTCCACATGGGACAAACATTTTTGTGAGCCACAAATGGGTGTTCCGAGTCTGGATGTTTTTTGTGTCCGTTGTTTGAATGTTTGTAAAGCCTTTGTAAAGTCCCCCGCGACACAGGATTTATTCCTAGTGCGCGAGTTGTCTTTTATAAAAAAAAATAAACGCAATCCTTACTTTGTAGAGAATTTAAGCACTCACAACTCGACAAGGTAGCTGATACGTTTATATTTACCTATATTGGCGTTTCCTTCTGTCGCTCCGTAAAATTCGACGACCTGCTTAATATTAAATCTGTTGACGAACTCTTTCCAGATCTAGAAGAATACAAATGTACAGGATTATATAAATACAATAAAATAAAATGTGGGTGCCTGTAAGATATGTTTCTCGGATGCCTCCAGAAAGTGTCTACATTTTTTAAATTATGGTCAATTTTCTTATTATTGCTTGATGAAGGCATTTCGTCAGTCAAGACATTCTTACGGAATACCGAAGTTATGACGCGTTTAAATGTCAGCCTTGCCAAAGCCTATCACGTTAAAGGCCACCTCAGTCTTCTTATAATCTAAGTTTATATGGTTATTGGCATACTATAGATGTGGATATATTTTAAAGGAAACTAGCTATCTCTACCAATGATATAATAAAAATTGGGTCAGAATTCTATGTTTTAACATCATCTATGCATTGGTTAGTTCTTTCTCGGTCAAGATGGCTAATTAGTACTAACACAGCTATTAAATCATCAAAAATAAATTATACATTTGATAACAAAATATGCATGATTAAAAAAATATAGTTCATTTCTCTCAAAGATTGATTCGAACATGCAGGTAGACAATGCGACGGTTGTGCCTGAGTTCTCGGTTTCGACTCCCAGGTCGGGCAACATTTTATTTGTTTTACTGTAAAGAAATTCTCAATAGCAACACAGTTTTGAACTATGCGCAGTGGACGTCACTATACTCTCATCTATTTATTGTACCTAAAATCATAGATGGTGAAACGTGATTGTAATACATCTCTAACAGCCCCTTCGGGACCCTTTTGTATTTTTTAAAGAAATATATACCTAGTTCTTAAAAAAATACATACATACATGTGGTAACAATTTATACTGTTGTTGCGGCCGTAACTAATATCTTTGCTAGAGCTGCTAAACCATCTTTGCTAAACTATATGAAAATATACTTGCCTGTAATCGAAGTCCATTGCCGTAAATTACACGTACGCTGTGTTCCTTGTCGGCCGGCGACGGTGGAGTTGCCAGAATATATCGACACATCTCACCGATGTACTGGGCACCCTGGTCAAATAAAATACAATATACTTACATTATAAACATATGATTTAAATAATTAGGTAGGCACCTAAAAATATTGCAAACAAATAGAATTAAATGAAAATGTGATATGTAGACTATCTAATAATACATACATAGATTCACGCCTGTTTCCCAGAGGGGTAGGCAGAGACTACGGATTTCCATTTGCTACGATCCTAACACACTTCTCTGGCTTCATTCACTTTCATCACATTCCTCATACACGCCCGTCGGTTCAAGGAGCTCTTAACCTGGCCTTTGTCCAGAACGCCTCCGATCTGATCGAGAAACGTTCGCCTAGGTTTTCCTCTTCCGACTGTTCCATTCACACTAGCCTTATAAACTTTCTTAGTCAGTCTTTCCTCGTCCATTCTTTCTACATGTCCAAACCAGCTTAACATACCTTTTTCTATTCCTGTAACTATATACACTTTCATGCCGCATCTCTCTCTAATCACACTATTTCTTATTCTATCTTTCAGAGTCACACCACATATGCTTCTCAACGCTCTCATTTCTACAGCATTTATTCTGCTCTCAAGCTTCTTTTGCCATACCCAACTTTCACTTCCATACATAAGTGTGGGCACTAATAGTCCTTTATGAACAGCCAAACGTGCCTTTTCGGATACATTTCGACTGTTCATAAAAGCGCGTAGAGCTCCATTCACTTTGTTGCCAGCAATCATTCTCCTTTCAATATCTCCCTCATGTTTACCATCCCTTGTGAACAAAGTACCCAAATATACAAACTCTTTCACTTGCTCCACTTTTTCTCCATCAATCATAATATTACACATCGTCACGCACTCTTCCTTTTCAAATACCATTACTTTCGTCTTGCTTACATTTATTTTCATTCATTTACTCTCAAAAGCACCATGCATAATAGTTACCAATAGGTATAGGCGGTAATTTTTTCATTTTATTTATTTCTTTGAGATAACAAACAATTGTGCAATAAAGCTAATTACTACGACATAGAACTTATAACAATTTAAGTAATTACACAACCAGCACCATTATCCACAAAATAATGCAAAGTGCAAGTAATTACGTGCAAGCAAACCTTAGCAAACTATATATATTTTTTTATTTTTATGAAATTTATAACAGATTTTGAGTTTAATTAAAAAAATATATTTTGCGAGTTTGATATCAAACTAAAGTTATACATGAATATAAACTAATTTCTTTAAAGTACACATTTCTTAAATTGTGCAGGTGACAAAGCGAATATAATTAATTATTATTAGATACAATAAAAAACCAATACTTTACAATTCCCGCAAAAACTAGCTGTAATTATTAGCTAAGGAACTGTGTTTTGGGGTTAAGTACGTAATAAATTGCTTATTTTAATTTTCCATTGTCACAGTCGAAATATTTTCTAAGCTAGTACTCATTACACTGAGTATGGCGTAGTTTCCTATTTTTATTTTTATAGAAGTTTAGTCTTAATTAATCTAATTGCCCCCGCGACACAGGATTTATTCCAAGTGCGGGCGTAGTAAACATCAAAAAACAAACTCATCAATAAGCCGGAAAACAAACATAATGAAATAGTATTGGGTATTGGCTATTGACTAACCCCGTATTCTCTAACCACGTACAATATAGGCTATATTTGACGGCGTATAAATATATCAATATACAATAGAAATGCCGACTATCATGAGGTGTTCATGTTCGATTTTCGTAGTTAGCTATGTGTTGATGGCTGCTATACAAGAGTGAACCTAAGCATGGCTGTGTTAATAACAGTAAGGTATTTTAACGACATTTTTTTATTTAACTAATCTGAGAGAACAGCTTTTTCATTGTTTTTGTGCCTATCCTAGACAAGATGTAAATTAATACATTAATGCTCTTAAGTGCAAGTTTAATTTATGGTCACGGTAGACCCATTATTGACACAACAAAGTCTGTGTTCGCTGTGGTTACATACTTACAAATAACAGGTTATTTCACGCAAATGCAATTAAGTGCAAATTCAATTATTAATCATCATTATTCATCCCAACGAACATAATAATTATATATTAATAATGTCACGCTTTTTATAGTATCGAGACGAATGTTGCAAGTAGACTGACAAGCTAGTCACCCTCAATCTTGTCGGCAATGTTATGCCTGGTGACGCCAGAATTTGCGAGAGGATATCTTAATGTTCCGAACATTGACGTCAATCTTTAAGGGAGTAGATTATGGACTACATGTCCATAATCTACTCTTCTAACGGTTGACGAAGAGAAGCTCAATTGTCATAGATCTATATATCTCTGTCCCTATCCGGAAGCAGATTGAAAACCATACAGGAATAGTTCAAAATTACATAGTGGCATGAAATATACTGCAGTTCGGTTGAAAGAGGAGGATAATGAGGAAGGCTGGCCCACCTTCATAATTCTTATGAGATTAATAAATAATGATTTGAAAGAGAGATAAAATATTAATACATATATATAATAAGCGCGACAGATTATAGCATACAAGATTTTCTTTTTGTTTCTTGGTATGTTCCGTTTAGGAATTCTTTGTGTCCATTGTTCGTATTATAGTTAAAGTCCTCGCGAGACAAAGATTAATTTAAGCCCGACAGATAACTTTAAGAGAAGAAGTCTTATTAAACAATGTCTGTGTGGTGACAATGTAATTAGTGTACCCTTGCCAACCCGTCTTGATAAACGACTCGTCCATGACCTTGGAGTAAAGAAACGCGCAGTAAAGAATACATCATTATTATACGTTATGCTCACTTACCGTGGCTTTATATTTGGCGCAATCTGGGAAGAACTGCGAAGCGGAAAACTTGGGTTTTAATATAACTGTACATCCTAATATAAGAGCTTGGCCGACGCTTATGACTCCGCCAGCAGTGTGGTATAGCGGCAATGGACAGTATATTCTGTCTGTTCTCTTCAGACCCATGTAATGAAGACCAACGGTTAAGAACACGAACCTGTAACAACCAATAACATTATTCAAATATTGAAATTAAACTACTTCATACGGATTTATCGCGTTGTTTATAAACAATTTCATTACATCATTTTGAAAATTTTCCACTACTTCTGTACCTTTAACTATTTAAAATGATTAAAACTATTTACATTAAATTTACAATTTTTCCGACGTTTCTGTTGCTTTTAAGCAGCCATGTTCACGGGGAGTAGACCAAGAATTTTGAATTATATTATTTTCAAAATTATTTAGGAAAAGTGTAAATAAACACACAAGACCGGTCTGTATGGAAAACCTTGGGAGAGGCTTATGTCCAGCAGTGGACGTATTTCATCTGAGATGACAAACTGAGATGAGAAACAACGCGTTAAAACCCGTCGTTCAATTTCTATGTATAACATTCGCGTAAACGTAAGACAATATTATATCATTATATTTATAATCGTAAAATGTCTTAACCTGTCAGTTTAACCTTAACAAGAGATAATGATAGACGGATTGTGTCTGGACGCTGGCGTCCTAACGATGGGTAATGCTAATGACCGTAATGAGTCAATTTGATAAGAAACCCATGCGATAGGGATGTGCTGAAATTGCATTCTAAAGTAGGTACCTACACACGGCACTTTAAAGAATTACGCACGCTGCAACTTTGACCATGCATAGTAAATATCGCGTTGTGCTTAGCTGTATTCGAATGTCTTTCGAATACTATTGCTCTTTGGAGTAATACTACCGTTTGCCTCTAGGATAGCGATCCTGCTTCTAAGATCCGTGTCCGTTCGTGAACTTTAGCGGTTTGTTACCATATCGATCACCATCTCCTATTTACATTAGACTAGATCCTAATTAATACTATAGATTCGAAAGTGAAGTTGTTTGTTACACTTTCACGCCTAACTACTGGACCAATCATCATGAAATTTTGCATAGCTACACGTTGTTAGAGAAACAGAAAAGGATACCTTTCATACAGAAAAAAATTCTGTTACTATTACCTACATTTACGCGAGCGCGGCTGCCGTCAATATGTTTGTAAGTAATATACATTTTAGTTTAAACCAAAAACGATAGTACCTAAATTCAGACTGCTGAACTGTTAAGATGTCAAAATTTGATTTTTCCGACATGTCTATCCTCTTACTCCCCGATCTGACCTCTTAGGGAGACCAACAGGTATAAATTGATCGATCAGTCCCCCTGTCGTCTACAAGGGGACACATCAAATTAATTATTTCCCGCCTGTCCCCTTGCTGACGTATGAACTATATGGCACATACAAGTTGAAACTTTCTAAAAGGTAAATATTATGAAAAAAAGAAAAATATTTATTCTTATCCAGCAAATACTTGAATTATTTATTTGTGTTCAGCATCAGGCAAGTATGATTGATTGATTAATTAAATCAATTTCGTATCATTAAGGTTACTTTATCTTATAACGAAAATTTCACTTATACATAGAAAAACCTTGAATTTTATATAGGCCATAATAATGTGTCAGTAAGTGATTACCACGACTACCCGTAAAAAAAAACGGTTTGCGGAAAGAATTATGTATAATTATAATTCCAATGGATAATTTTTATGGGCCGTAGTCACATCAGTAGGTACTGACTAGCGCATTGCCAACCCTTCAACAGTCAACAAAGGATCAAAGGACGCAATATGCTGTCAATGCAAGGGGCCCACATAACATGTTTGCCCTTCCCTCGAGAAGCTAGCGGTCTGTCAGCAGGGGCTGACAGCCCAATAGCTTCTCCAGGAACCGGAAAAAAATTTGTTTTAACAGCAGGAATGCGTTATACGAAATAAGGTTGTTTGGCTACGACTTTTTATAAGGCAGTACTTCCCTACTTCTACTACTACTAGGTACCAAAAGAAATACTAAAACCAAACCACATTTTGATGCAATTTGGCAAGAAGATAGATTGTACCCCGGAGAAGGCCATATACCTACTATCATATATACCGGTATGTGACCCCGTGGGATTCACGCAGGCAAAGCCACAGAAACTAGTACAAATACGTATCATATATGTACCTATTGTAACCCACACGCGATTTAATCGATACCTAATTCGGGGTAATTGCGTATGTATGTGGCGTGAGCATTTATAAATGTGCCACACATATTTTAAAAAGTGTAACAGTATACAAACGCAATAGGTCGTCAACAATGTTAAAAATATGTTTATTACGATCACGATATTATATAAATAAAATTAATTGTCCCTGACGTAGTGCATAGCCCTCTTTACATCTCTCACTCTGTAGTATTTCATTAACCCACTGACAGGTTCATACCTGGAATTTTAGGTATTACTTGAGCCGCCTAACTGTTGAAGTAGCTCCATCGTATATAGGATCGCAGCCAAAACGGCGCGTGTTTCTTGATGAAACCGATTAGCAGGGGCATATATATCAGTCAGTATACGAGGGGTGATCAAAAAGTAATGATAAACGGGTATTTCTAATAAAGATAAAATTCCAAAAAAAATTGTTTTCGCTTCTTCGGTCCTTCACTACTTCCCAGCTAAAAAATTGTATAAATAGGACATCATTTGGAGGAGCTACATTCATTTGAATACCAGCAGTCGGAGCGACAACACGAAAATGGAGAAACACGAAGTGAGATGCGTCATCAAGTACCTCTGTTTGAAAAAAATGTCTACCAAAGAGATACACGCTGATTTGGTGGAGACACTGGGGGACTCTGCTCCTCCATATTCTACGGTGGCACGGTGGTGTAAAGAGTTTAAGCTGGGTAGAACATCCACAGAAGATGAACATCGCGAGGGACGCCCAACCTCGTCCCTCACTGAGGAAAACGTGAAAAAAGTCGAAGATATCGTATTAGCAGACCGAAGAGTAACCATCAGACATTTAGCTGAGGTCACAGGGATCTCATATGGCAGCATCCAAAGCATTTTGACCAGCAAAATGAATATGAAGAAGGTCTCCGCGCGTTGGGTACCGAGAATGTTAACGGACGAACAAAAGAAAAAGCGAGTTGACATTTCAAGAGCCAATCTTGCAAAGTTCCAGGCTGACCAAGAAAATTTTTTGTCTCGATTTGTGACCATGGACGAAACATGGATCCATCATTTTGATCCTGAGATCAAACAACAATCGATGACTTGGAAAAGGCCATCCTCACCGACGCCGAAGAAGTTCAAAGTCTCGAGCTCGGCGGGCAAGGTTATGGCGTCCGTTTTTTGGGATGCTGAGGGAATCATAATGGTTGATTACCTGGAAAAGGGAGCTACTATAACGGGCTCCTACTACGCTGATCAAATAAGACGACTGCGAGAAGCCATAAAGGAAAAAAGACGGGGCAAACTCCGAGCGAAAGTCCTGTTTCATCAGGACAACGCACCTGCACACAAAGCCGAAGTTGCGATGGCTGCCATTCGAGAAGCAGGCTTCGAACTGGTCGAACACCCACCCTATTCTCCAGATTTAGCCCCCAGCGACTTTTATTTGTTTCCTCGGCTCAAGGAACACCTCAGGGGCAAGAAATTTGAGGATGATAGCGAGGTTATGGCTGCTGTAGAGGCATTTTGGGAGAGCCAAGATAAAGATTTTTTTTTAAAGGGTATTTTAGGCTTAGAGAAACGTTGGACTAAATGTATCGACTTGTTAGGAGACTATGTAGAAAAATAAATTAAATTTAAACTAGAATCGTTGTTTTATTATACTCATTATCATTACTTTTTGATCGCCCCTCGTATATAAGTAATCTTCGTTCCATGCGCTGGACATGGAGTGTTATCTATGGTAAACATTGATGTGGGGTCTCAAAGGCTCCGAGCACAGTTAAAACAACCTTATCTCTTTCATAAACACATCTAGCCACTAAAAGGAAATATACTAAGCAGCTCAGTAACGAGGGCAGCTGGAAATCGCTTGTTGGTGAAGTTCTAATACGGCGAGTGGTTTCTAAAACCCCACGTCCACAGTTAAATCTAATGAATCGGCAATGCGCAAGTCATGCTCTTTGTATCGCAAGCGTCCAGCTTCTTGACATCAAGCAGTAATGTTTGCTTGTCACCTTGATTGTACCCAAATATTTCGATTTTGATGACTATGGAGAGCGTAATTTTTTTATTGGTAGGTACAGTATTTTTTAATTACACCAAGAATTGTGGCTCGTTCTGCCGAAAACTTTCATAATGGTTATTTCGAGAGAAGAATCCGTATAGTCCTCTCAATATAATAGATTATCCTTATTGCTATTAAATCATACCTAATGATGACGAATTTTTTGTACACGATAAGAAGTTTCTAAACAATTATTCATAATACATAGATACGTGCACAATCACCACGGACTTCGCACTGAATAATCGGGTGCGTTATTAACGCGTGAAATTAATACTAGACCCTTACATACATTCGTTAATTATCTTATTTTTATAATTATATTTCCATTCGTTGTTTTTTCTGTTTATGAAGATCCTACATAATTATCTCTAACGCGGCCATTCCGTTTTTATAAATACGTAAACACAAACAAAACAATCTATACAAATAAATAAAATTGAATTTGTAATCTCAAAATAACAGGTTTTTATCTAATGCATATGAAAGTATATAGGTAAGGTACCTATACGAAAACATCTATATTTTAATTTTTGTCTGTCTGTTTGTTCCGGCTAATCTCCGAAACGGCTCAACCGATTTTGACGGGATTTTCACTGGCAGATAGCTGATGTTATAAGGAGTAACGTAGACTACTTTGATTTTAGAAAAAAAAATAGGGTTCCGCGGAGACAAACACTTTTTAGTTAAAATCTACGCGGACGAAGACGTAGGTAACAGCTAGTAAACAATAAAGTATTATTCACTTAAAATATACGTAACTAAATGTTCCCGCGGTTTCATCCGCGTTTATCGTTACTGCACCGCTCCCGTGGGTCGTAGCGTGATGTTATATAGCCTATAGCCTTCTTCGATAAATGGGCTATCCAACATTAAAAGAATTTTTCAATTCGGACCAGTAGTTCCTGAGATTAGCGAGTTCAAACAAACAAACAAACTCTTCAGCATTTTAATATTAATATAGATATGTGCGATGCGATATTAGTAATTATAATTAAGTTCTTGGTTGTTCTGTTAGAAAATTGTCAATAGCAATTCTCTTACCAGGTACACAGGCGTAAGCTGACATAGACATTTTGAGAAAACCTGCTTTAAAGTATACCGACAAGCATGCAAGAAGATCTGATGAGAATATATGGCTAGATTAATATGCGAGGAGCATAGTAAGTTCAAAGCTATTCAGTATGTCTACCCGTTTATATAACGGAAAACGGGTATTAACGCGATTATACCTGAGCATCATCGCAAAACGTCAAACCTTTAAAACAGGTAGGTTTCGGTCAGGTTCCACTGGTCCTTGTCACAAGCAGTACGTTTAACCCCTCGGAAAATAGGCGTAAATCTTTGTATGTAGGTATGTATAAAACTTACCTAGCGTTAGAAATAACAGCGGCCTTAGGCATTCCTGTAGTCCCAGACGTGTAGATATACAGGAGCTTTCCTTGGAAGCCATCTCCGGCGGCGGCTGTCCAGGGCGCCGGGGGCGTAGTCTCCAGTAGATTGGTAAAGTCTGTGACATTATCGCCGCTACCTTTCGAACTCGGGTTGGACGTGTTCAGCGGGCGATGAGTGAATTTAAATAGTTTTAATGATGGACTCAATTCACTAAGAACGTCTTGGACGGCTGAAATTAAAAAATATATTTTTAAGAAAGATATAGCATGCCAGGATCCTCAACAAAACCAAGGCATTTCGTGAAAAGAGAGCCGATCTATATAAGATAGCAGACAAACAAGAGTATTCGAGTTTCCTAATGAAGCAGGGTGCTCAGTTAGGGACTTGTATAATAATATTAGTAGGTACTTTGAGATGGCAGCACAACAACTCCTTTTTCTAAAGGCAGCGATGCACAATTTATATACTGGGTGTAAGGGACGGTGTACCGAAAACTGAAATAGTAGATTCAGACCATTATTCTGAGTTAAAAATCGTTGGATTTTTTTTCGACAATCACAATTCCTTTTCTGCAATTTTACATTTTTCTACAATACAGCAATGTAATTAAATGGTCGTGATTTAAATAGATCAGCTGTTTTTATGCGCGCGGAACGCAGAGTTCATTCGTCGAGTGCGATGTATTGATAGCAATCCATTGCGTACCGCGTAATAATGTTAATCTACATTACATTTAAATCTTGCGTTTTTTTATTAATTGAAGTTTGCGTCGTGATAAGTACTTATAGAAAGACGTCTTGCTAAAGTTTTCGGTACGCCGTCCCTTACACCCAGTATATTATTTTAAACGTTACTAGGAAATTGGGTTAAAAATTATTAATATTCTTGTTAACACCTCCAGCTATACTAGAATGCTTGTGTTAGGAGTGGCTTCCCGTCAGTAGTACTATAGGTGGGATCCTGATTCTCGATTATTTAAGCGTCCTGTAAGCTATGGTTCGGCCAACGCGCATGCTTTTTTTTTCAACCGTAGGTATACATAAAGAAGACATAGTAAAAGACAATGGATAGTGGAAATAAACTGCGATGATATAGATGAGTTTGTAGCGATGTAGTATCATATTATAAACTGTTTACAAACTGACATACTGCTGGGCATAGCATGACGCACTTCCTCTCTGAATTAACAACTTTAGAAATGCAGGATTCCTAGCAATGGTTTTCCTTACCATTAAAACAAATAGTTAAGTACTAAGGAGGTTTTAATTTAAATTAGGCTAGTAAACGTCATAATTCGTAGCAGACAACAGTCTAGTACGCGCACAATATTGCGAGGACCCTAAACACATGTCCCAAAATATATCTCTCTACATCAGTCTATCTTCTAGCTGTTACCTATTTCCAATCCTGCTCACATTTTTAAGTAAACTGTGTCCTTCAGAGTTCCAGCTCCATAGAAAATGTACTTACTTTCAGGTTCACCAGTTAATGTGACCTACGTTACTATCGCATTTAAAATGTTGTACGAGTAGTAGTAAGGACTGGCGGTATGTATGTCACTTCCTAATAAAGAAATACGGTGACAATTTAACTGAGTTATAACACTTCGTTGTGACCTTGGCTGCTGATAAACAACCGAACCGACGAAAAGTTTCAAGCTTAAATAGTATATTAATAGTTCCAAAATAGTGCTAGTGTTAATTATATAGTCTTTGATTGCATGGATGGCGTAGTGGTTTAAGTGGTCGATGTGCCACTGCCACTGCGCACTGGGTTCGAATCCTACACGGGACAAAACTTTGTGTGATCTACAAAAGTTTGTTCAGAATCTGGGTGCTCTTTGTTTACGTTGTTTGAATGTTTGTAAAGTCCCCCGCGACACAGGATTTATTTCTGGTGCGGGAGTTGTCTTTTTTAAAAAGCAAGTACATATATATCGCGATAGAATGCGTATATTTACTGCAATAATGCAATGAAGCATTCGCGTAACCGTAAGAGAATATTATGAGTTATGTTCAAAAATAGTTTAGGTATACGTCAGTAGGTTGAGGTGAACTGCTTTGCCGATTGTTGATTGCCATGTTCAAGGAACAAGGTCAGATATTATATAGCGCCGAACTCCGACACAAGGTCCAGTGCAACAGAAAATAAGAGATTTCTCCATAATGTTCTCGAAGATATGTAAAGTTTGCCAACTCGCACTGGGCTAGCATGGTGGACCATGGTCTAACCCTTCTCACACTGAGAAGAAGCACGTGCCCAGCAGTAGGACAGTTGAATACAGGGCTGACATTATAATTATTATTTCCCCGAAAGGATAGATATATAACGACCTTATTTTTCTAGCATGTTTAAGACTCCACGTAAAAGCAAATCGCACAGCTGTCTACCGAGCACATTTTCAGACTCCATGCTGCTATTTAGAGTTTTCTAACAAAAACACCCAATAGCACTTTGCTCTAAACGGGAATCGATCCTAGTAGAAGAAGGCTTACCCTTTACTACACAGTAGTCGCACTGATTGATATGTGCCACATACAATATACCAACCCAGATAGAATTTGCGGTAGACTTAAATGGAAAAATTAATTCCGATTTATGTTCTACTCTAGCGACTTATGACGCTAACATTATGAGCATTGAGTCGATATTTCCTACGATATCTAAATCGTATTCATGTCAATATCTGTAATATTATTATTACCTAACTGTGATTGTGTGACTGGGTGGACCAGCCTCACTGATAGCAGATTAGTCTTCCGGTTTCATTATCAGACTAGGAACAAATACTGTGTCTACTCGAGCCAAGAATCTTACAATCTATACATATAATAAAATCGTAGGAAAGTCAAAACTGTACATTGAATATTTTTTTTAAAGTATACTTGGGGCGTGATCTACAATCGATATCGAAGCCAAAAATAAAGTTTTTAGAATTTTTGTCTGTTTGTCTGTATGTATGTCCGAGCTAAACTCAAAAAGTACTGCATGGATTTACTTCAAATTTTGCATGAATATTACTAACAGGTCGGGTCAACATATAGGCTACATATTATCACGCTATCACCTACGGAGGAGGAGCTGTGAATCTTTATTTTTCTTACGCATTCTGTGACAGCGTGTAATCTAACGACGCATATTTAAATGTTGTTTTTGAGTAAGCCATGCTATTATCTAGCTTTACACTATAAAAACTACGCCATTTAAGTAACTAGGGCAGAGAAATATAGTTGGGTTCCGCGGCAACAAACACTTTTTAGTTAAAATCTACGCGGACGAAGTCGCAGGTAACAGCTAGTCTACAATAATACAGATACGCTTACACTTCTACTTAACAAACAAATCTCTTTACTTTAATTCGTATTAGAAATGCGTAATTAACTCTGTTTGTCTATTCCGCTTTCACGGCTAAACTACTGTACCGATGTTAATGAAATTTAGCAAGGAGGTAGATTGTATCGCGGGGAAGGACATAAGCTACCTTTTATCCCGATATGTGTTCCCTTGGAGCTCAAGCGGGCGAAAACCCGGCCAGCAACTAGTTGCTTAACAGGATTCTTTTTACGCGGAACTGGATAAACACGTGACACAGTAAACTAGTGTTATCAGTCAACCTTACACATCGGTACAAGGTTCATTATTCACGAAACTGCTTACAATAACTAATTAATACAATAGAAATTATGCCGCGTCGGTTTACATTATACGCAGTTGTATTAGTTTATTCATATTTAACACGGTAGCTATGACATTAACTTTCTATGCGATTAGTAGCATAATATTTAGAAGATTGGCTATAGTAAACTATAGTATACTATGATCGAGTGAATCTCATAAACTGCAAGTTTGATATGCATTGCTGACCATGTGCGGCAGAAGTCTCTTTGCAATGGTCAAAATCGCTGGTTTGCCTGCTCGTAGTATAACGCCTGTCTCAAGGTCAAGCAGTCCTATTAAACGGAAGAGCATACTACAAAGTTATGCCATTAAGTATAGATATCGCTTCTTTTATATACCCGGCAAATCTCCAAAATGTCCATATATTTTTGGCAATATCCATTTAAATCCTAAATAATATTAGCTATAAATGCGAACGTGAGTTTGATTGTTTGTTACGCTTTCACGCCTTAACTACAAGATCGATCATTACGAAATTTCGCATAGGCTAAAAGTGGGTTAGTTGCTCTAAGAGTATAGATGCCCCGAAACTTGTATCGAGAATCTCGAACACACCACGATCGCAGTTATTACTTATATTCAAAGGTTGGACCCCCGCCCTCGATATGTAAGCGTCAGCAGCGTGTATTGGATGCGCACTAAAGTGCGTAGTAAAATAAATTAGCTGAACTCGTTCACGGAGGACGTGAATTACGAATTCGACTGTTTTTTGAAAGCCTGTAATTTCCATTTCACAGGTAAGTTGATTAAATTTTTTTGATTTTTGCATATATATAGTTTGATTATTAATTATGAGTGATGGTATTAAATTCTATTAAGCGTGTGTTTATTAAAACAATAGCGGCGTCTATCCTTACCTAAAAGGATTGACGCCCCGATTTCTCGTGAGTATAGATGCCCTTAGGGGCAATTATCCCCATGGCTTTGGCTGAACTTTGCATGGCGTTTAATTACCGCTTTTGTCTTTAGCATGCCTCGTAAATATGCGAGAAAGATTGACGCTCGTCCGCGTGCTGAATGGACACAAGAAAATTTAGTAAAAGATTTGGATGAAATGTCGAAAGGCATTCTTTATATATAGTTTACTTATAAGATTATAATGATTAAAACAAAATTGTTGTGTGTCATTGATAAAAATTAAAAATAATTAGTAATTATAATTTTTCTTTTATTAATCCCTAAGGGCAACTATCTTGTAGGACTAGCGATACATACATATTTTTTCGTAGGACACTGTTTTATTTAGGCAAAGAATGCAATAACTCACCACGTGTTATTTTTGTCCTACAGTTATTAATAAAAAAAGTCTTACCGTGGAATGGACAACTTCTAAACATAGGACTGAAAAACCATACCACTACATTTGTAGGACTATATGTATACAAAAAATCAGCTTGTTATCAATCATTTTGATGACCTCGTTATTTGGACATAATTCAGAGTGTAGGACGTTCCAGTCAAACTATCCATTCTGTAGGACAATTGTTTTTCCAAGTTTATCGTCCAATTACCTCAATATTCGCAAAAAATCTTACTGTTATTCAGACAATTTCGACACCCTACCAAATCGACATGTTTTATACCTGCTCTCTACATTAGCTATCTCTATCGAGAATTTTTCAAAGGAAAAGCTTGCGCGTCTAGTCGATCCGGACCTGCTCACGTAGATTCAGCCTGTTATTACTCACTAAAAAAAACAGGCGGTGGCTGCTGGACTATATGACCGTATGGAAATAATGAGCCAATTTCAAAATGTGGGGCATCAAATTACGCGGATGGAGTTGTATGAAATTTGGCACAGTTAAAGGTTATATGGAGAAGAAGAGGCGAATCCTAATATTTTTATAAAATGTGCATTAGAAATACATTAAATTAATAAAAAAACACTACACGCACACACCATGCATTTGACACAAGCAGTCGAATCGCGTTTGTTGTATTTCGGCATCGTTCGCTTGACTTCGTAGAATGCTTGGTAACTATGTTTACATACATATGTATGTGGAGTAGGTGACTAAAAGAAATGTGATTATAAGGGTATTAGTTATAGACAATAAAACCTTAATAACGATCAAATTTAAAATTTTAAATAAATTTATTGGCGAATTTCGACCACTTGGCGACTGCTAGTTAGTATAGATACACATGTATAGGTACGGAATAGTAGATAATATTAATTGGATGCTATTTTAATCACCAGCGATAGAAATAGGCTCATATACACGTTTTATTATATTTAAAATATTCTCTGATATAGTTACTACCCCAAATATGTAGTTCTAAAATGTCACCAATCGGACTATGACCTCACTGGCATTAATTATTACTTAACAATTTTAAGCATAAAACAATTAAGTCCCGGCAGTGTAATTCACTTGTTGTGTTGATTTATATTCAAAGTATTTGCGTAACAAAAGGTAGCTACGTAAATCGAAGTTCAGCAGTGTGTAAAAAAATTACGACATTTATACAACTAGACTGCGCCGAGCGAAATGTGCCAAAACAGGTGGTCACAGTTAAGTGAATAAAATCAACACTTTTTGCTTAATCATTACTAATATTATAAATGCGAAAGTAACTCTGTCTGTCGGTCTGTCTGTTTGTCTGTCTGTTACCTTTTCACGCTCAATCCGCTGAACCGATTTAGATGAAATTTGGAACGAAGATAGCCTGAGACCCTGGGCAGGACATAGGCGGCACAGTAACCACAAATACCAATGACGCGGGTGAGACCGCGGGCACAGCTAGTACAAATATAAAATATACAATTGCTATGGTGCAATGAATGTGTTTACAATTACTCCGTGTAAAAAACTTAAAATAATTAATATTTTCGCCTATAAAATTAGTAAATTTGCACGAGAAATGCAAAAACGTAAGCTCGTTTTACGTGATTTTTAGATTATTACAGTAGAAATCTATCCTATTTTACAGCTTAAACTAAACATAAATAGTTACATTACAATTTGTCCGTCCCAAATATTTAAGTTATTGGTTGACAAAAGATACATATTTATCAAAAAAGCACTTCAAATCCTCCATATAATTTTACTATGGCGGCCGCGCGCCGATTTGAATATGCGCCGCACGAGCTCTGTCATTATCTGTCTTACGATCGGCGCAGTCTTAAAGCAACGAAAACTGCTATTTATATGTACGAGTACAATCGTATAATATACATATAAACTACAATTATGTAAGTTTACATAACTCGCACACATCATACAGAATCAACATCAAAACAACGCGAGTCAACAACCACGTCATTGCTTATCTATATTAATATTCACAACTCTAAAACTAGTTTTGTGTGTTAATAATGACTTACCAGCTTGATATTCCTCCGAGAATATCAGTACGTCACATTTCGCAACGTTGATCGAATGAATGAGGGCTTTGCCCCTCTGGTTGTTGTTGATAAGAGGTGAGATTGCGCCAAGCCGCGCTGTGCCCAACCATAGAGCTGGTTGCTGTGGACAGTTATTCACCAACAACCCAACAATACTGTCCTTTTTAATACCATGGGCTTTTAGCACGGCGGTTACTCGTAAACTGTAATCTTCCACCTAAAAAGATCATTTAATTAGGCGGAAACCAGACAATGAAAAAAGCATTGTGTCTGGGTTTCGAAGTTTGAGCGTCTGTCAAGACGTTAAAACGTTAACGCGTTTACAAGGCGCGCCTGTGACTTCGAATTTCGACACACGTCGCAGCTATCTAATGATACCTTATTAGAGGTATAGCAATTTGCTCCAACTGGGGCCGTCCGGCATTGTAAGATTTTCCATTTGACTAACTGCGATGTTTTGTAGAGTGGACTCTACAAAACATCGCAGCCAATATGACTATATTTTGTGTTTATGCGGTGTAGGTACTTGTGCATGCTCCTTAAGGATATAGACTGCTTCTTGTGGTGGCAACACAGTAATTAGTAATTACTTTTAAACACTTATTCATGGACTAGTTATACACCGATTTCATTGTAGTCCATAGGAAACAATAACCGCCGAACCACAGGCAGAACGGGCAAGGAATAAACTTCGAAAGTTTTTATGTTGTTATTCAAATTTACTATGGCACGATGAGGCATTTTGGTATTCTAATGATGATCGTAATAAAATGTTTGAGAGCGTACTGAATGGACTTCCGCACACGACTTAAGCGTGCCGAAGACATGCCGAAGATGACTGTCGAAGCATTCCTTAAACAGGCGACTGCTGCCTTTGACTTGCATTGAATTTAACCAACTTAGACTGCAAATTTAGTCTGACGAGTAGACGTTCACACGGGATTCGACGTCGTTCGACGACTTTGGCTAGTTGCCGAAGTCTGGCGTCTAGTTGACTTCGTGTCAGCGAGGCTAAAGTCAGTGACCTTCATAAGTCATAAAGTCTAGCTTGCCTTGTCAAAGTATTCGATCCAGATTATAAAATAATTATTCCACGATCTTAATGTGTAAAACATCTCCCTAAGCTAACAAAGCTAGCTCAAAGTTTAACTTAGTATGTTAGCCATACTCCATATAAGTCTCCTCCATACAACAATATCACATTATTTTCTTGCACATAAGCACTTATCCACAAGCAAGGTAAATTGATTATGAAGGTTAGTGTTACAGAAGTACTTGTAATACTATTGGTTTTTATCATTAGGAGTTCTCAAGCATAATATGTTATCATATAATAACATACCAGGCATTCACACAGCTGAATCTTAGTTCACATTGTATAAATATTTATATATGACAAAAAACTTTTTGAAGGTCATAAGATGGTTGTTTGTTGTGGGTAGTAGATATGGAGCAGTTTTTTGCTTCTAGTCAAATCAGAGACAAATCAACTGATATTTTTGGCTCTTCATAAAGTTACTGCTTTATAACATTTTGTGAAAATCAATGTGATAATTAGATTGTACACCTGGTCTTTCATGAATTATGTACAAATATAAATATATATATTATGGTAAATTCCCATAACAAGTAAATTTAGATAAGTATATTATTATACTAATGTTGTATCATATGCAAGTGCATGATAGATATGAATATCTTACCAACATTATACATAGTAATCAATCATATATAATTAAAATAAAATCTTTAAGTAAAATTACTTAAACCATTAAGTGTTGAGCAGACATACTTTGTCCGTTTGTGTATTTTTTGCATAATGAGTAATTTTTTGAGCACAAACGTATGTCCGCTCGACACTTGACAGGTTAATCATTCTAATTTGAACATGTTGAATGACAAAAATGCAATTATAACTCAAAATTAATTGTACCTAGCTCATGTTTAATTTAGGCCAGTGACAACAATGCTACATGGATGGTGCAATGTGTTAATTGATTAACTGTATGAACTGAATGTTGCAGGTTTGGTGCATGGTAAAAAAAATTGTGTGATATGCTAACTGAATCTAAATTTTGTTTAAGTATGTGTTTGTTCAATGTTTGTAAGTACAGGCATTATCTTAAATTGTGTATTCTGGTGACTGACTATTCTGGTGACTGACTACCTTTTGTGACATAAATAAAATCTGTCCTTTGCCATTTCATCCACATTTATAATTACTGCTATACTGCCATGGCTCGATATTTCATAGCTTATGTAACTTCAGAATAAAGGAGGTTAACGATTTTTTTTAATCAAATAAGTTTTTGTGTTTATTCATTACAAACAAAAATACAAGTACTGTATACAAAAATATGAATCTTTCCTCTTTATAATATTATATTAATATAGATATTCTAGTTAACACTCGCAAAAGTTAATCTATTTTGTTTGATAGCAAAAATATTCTCACAGACTATATAAAATATATTGTTAGTTTGATCTCTTACAACCTTAATATTGTGTACATATTTGGTTTCATTGATTATTTTTGATACTCATGTCAAATATTTTATTTTTGCTAAAGGGCTTAAAATATGAAGATACAGTTTTAGGCATAAAAAATGATAATTTAAATCCATTATAAATGAATTAACTTCATATAATCCAAAGAAAGTACAATATAGTTCTGTTACTTGTACTTTTCTTAAAATGTTATTCAACTTTATACATTCCAATTGTTTAAGTATTCATGTGATACATAAATACTTGCTATAATAATAATTTATTTTTAAAATTCCAAATGGACTTTGATGTTACTAAATGTGTTATTGTTAATCTGTAAAGTCTGAGAATACTAGATTAAAAATCTATTATGTTTGACCATTGGTGTGCTGCTGCAATTTAGTAGGTCAAATGATTAATTGACATAATTATAATTTACTACAATTTACTTTATTATCACCTTATAGAAGTAAATATCAAAATAATCAAAGACAACTGGCAGATTTAATATCACCTTACTAGTTTATAGCTGACCACAAAGAGATAAACGATAAAACTTTCTCTTTTATAAGTGGATGTACAGTTAGTACTCCCAGACACTTTCTATCTGAATTTTGAAACTTATTCCATGTTTAAATGTGTTTAAAACTATTGCTAAAATACACTTTGATTTCACTACTGTGTGGAAATCCTGTGTGTGTACAGCTCATGAATAACTAATTATTATGACAAAATATACTTTGACCTGTTGCTTTGTTCCATAGTATTTTGTTGTACTGTTGTTAAAATACTAGTACTATTCATAAATTGTAATAAATGATTATTAAAACATAATCCATACATACCTCCTTGAAAGTCCATACTTCATCTTGAAACAAGAAACAAGGTTTATCTGGATGCCTGTGCACCACTTCATGAAAAACATCTGGTATGGACACGTTATCCCTGGCAAACTTTTTTGTCATCCACAGTATCTTTATGTATGACAACAGGGCTCTAAAATAAAATTACACTTATCAGGTGAATATCTACAACTTGAAGACTTAGATAATTATCCTTAAGAACTGCAATTGTACATCATCAAAACTTTATGTAAACAAAACTGCTACAAGATTTTTAATTGTAAGGGGGAAAAGAATACAAATAACTTTGCAACTATTTATGTGAATTTTTTATATTAGTATACTATCACTTTGTAATGTTACGATGACGTGCCAGTTTAACATTCTTACCTTAAATCTCGCGGTGCAGTCATTAACGCAACGTAACACCATCTTGTATGGAATAAAATGAGATAAACGAGCCCAAGAATTGGAAGAGACAATATCATACAAAAGAATCCTTGGGACAACCAAACGGCGGCACAGGCCGCCGCTATAGCTGCCAACACGAGAACCATCACGACCGCCTTTCGCAACGAAACGCGCCTAACTACTGAACAACGACGACCCACCGCGAATCTGGAAAGTGTGGAACGTCGCCGCAACTGTTGTTCAGCTAGCATTCATACAATTGTAGGTTGGTTCAGTTGGTTGTTCAAGAAAACCTTTGTTTACACATTACTGGTTTTTAGGGATAAATTATAGGTTTTTGTAACTGTGTTGACTGTTAATATTCACATAATTTGTATTTAGTAAACTAGACAATGAGAGATATATCATGAGAAAATAGTAAATTTTTAAATTCGAATGATAATACGATTGTAGTGAATTATAATAAAACTGGAAAATGTTACATACAGAGCCACTATATTATTTGTTATTTCAAAACATTTACGAAATTACGAGAATGTTATCATATCGATAGATCAATAGACAATAAGTGACAGTTGCGTTTTGTTAAATTATTGGCGGGGGTAAGTATGTTGTAATTTGTAATTAAATAATAAATTAGAAAACAAGTATGTACCTATGTAGTCAATAGTTAATGCCTAATAGTTAGACTTTATTAATAA
Organism: Catocala sponsa; assembly: GCA_963564715.1. Lineage (NCBI taxonomy): Eukaryota > Metazoa > Arthropoda > Insecta > Lepidoptera > Erebidae > Catocala > Catocala sponsa. The sequence goes on from OY751331.1 coordinate 18,178,742, forward strand.
AATATATTGCTTTATACACTCGTACTAAGGGATTTGAATGTACTTTTCATACTTTTGATTCGTTTATTATGGAAAAAGTATCGTCGTTAAATCGACCCATTTGGATTTAATTACATTTAAATGACTTTTTTTATTTAACTGTAATAAAATCCCAATGGGTAAAATAAAGGCGCCGTTAGAAAATCTGGAAATACTGAAGAAAATGCTCTATGGTAAGACCTCAGTAAAGCTGCGTATACATTACGCGCGGCAGCCGCGCGAGCCTATGTTCGACTAGAGCAGATTTGCCGCGCGACCCAAATTAAAGATATGAATTTAAGCAGATCGCGGCTGCCGCGCGCGGCAAGCGATCCATCTCGAATATCAGACCAGATAATTCCACAACAAATCATTGGCGCCATACAATCGTATGAGTAGACGACACTTTTCGCTGTCCATACTGCGTATTGCCTCGCAAGCCAATTTTAAAATCCACAACTGTCCCAACTCCCAACTGCGCGCGAGCAGGCGACTGAAGCTCCTTTGATGCGGCCTCAAAAACCGACAATGATCGCTCCGTGGCACGTTCGAGCGCGGTAATGTTCGAGCTGCCGCGCGCGGCGATTCGGTCGATCGAGGGTTTGCCGCGCGTAATTTGTACGCAGCTTAAGACTCGCGATGTCGACGTTAATCGTAGCGGCTATGTTTTTATCTCCATATAACAGATAGTTAAAAATAGTGTTTTTAAAGGCATTAAACCTGTAGAAAATATACCTTTTAAAGAGGTTACTGCATGCCATTATACGCTACATTTTATGAGTACACACGGCTACACATCAAGTTAGACACCCTATATACGCATAACTACGCTACATACAAAATAGAGAATTGTCGGAAAGGGACAGTGAGAAGTGGTGTAGACCCATCACGGGGTGCACTAGCGCGTGCGGCGACGCCCGCGGCCCATTCAGCGTGAATGAGACAAAATAACAAAGAAATAACGTACTTACTCTCTCGCACGATTCGCAGCATTCAACTTCTAATAGTTCAAAGTCCAAACAGTCTAGGTATATAAAAAAGTACTCTGTGAGTCTAGGTTGATGAGTCGCTGTGTGTACATACCTATGTATTTACATTCATACTTTATCGCTATTATTTATATTATCCAGTAGGTTTATAACTTTTTAATATAAAATTCGTTTCAATGAACCCCCAACTGACAAGATAAGCAAAACAATCGTGACTTAAGAACTAAAGGTGATACATCATTATTAGTGTTAACATAACCAGTTAATGGTGCCAATTCTGTTGTCACAAAATTCTCTAAACTTAACTAAAAATCACAAAAATTTTTTTTAGTTCTGATCCTTGTAACGATTTCAGAATACGAAATGTCATTTGAGAGGACTAAACTAAATTTTAGTGATTTTTAGTTAAGCTTAGAGAATTTTGTGACAACAGAATTGGCACCAATGTCAAACTAACTATGTAATTTTTCAGTGTTATTATTATTATTGAATGTTGACTGCCTCGGCGGCGCAGCGGTAGTGTATGCTACTGTCGTGCCTAACGTTTGATTCCTGGTTGGGACAAAGTGCTATTGGGTTTTTCTGTTTAGAAATTCTCAATAACAGCTCGGAGACTGGAACTGTACATGCTAAGGTAAGTATTAACAAAGTATGAAAAATTCCTTAATTAATAGGTGTGTGTGTGTGTGTGTGTGTGTGTGTGCGTGTGCGTGTGCGTGTGTGTGTGTGTGTGTGTGTGTGTTGATTTGATTTATATTCTGTTGAATATTTAGTTTATTGCATTGCTATAAATAAATATAAATCATGAATGTTGATGTTTTATTCTAAACTAGTTAATATTTTCTCCGTCTCGTCGTAAGACAATTTACTAATCCACTCAGCAACAATCGTTTTGCAATCATGATAAGTTTTAGGATATATTGTAAGAATTTTGTTTAATTTATTATAAATGATTGCCGCACGTTTCCTATACTGTATACTAGCAAATGTTGTATTTACTTTTGGGACCATAGCTACCATGGCTTTCCTTCTTTTTGTTTCTACGTTTATTGCACCACGCGGTAAAGTTTTATGCAATTTTAAAATTGTATGCATAATGTATATGCTATGCTATAGATTTAGATGCTAGTATGCATTATTGAATACCATAGTGTCTGTTTGATACTTTTACGTACTTACTAAACCTCCGAGGTTACATAATTTACCCCCATTTATATGACTGATGGTGCACCACGTATTTTATTTAAAAAATGTGACTACATTTTACAATTCAACCTCTCATTACAAGCCCATACTGCACCAGTCTACAATCATAATTCGTAAAATGAGCCGGCTTTATGGCACATTTATTTCAAATTCAAATTCATTTATTAATGCGAACATGGGTTTATATTTTAGTTGTTACAGATTATAATGTAGGTTCTGCCACATTCCACCCACAGGCGTGCATATGTCATTAGTATTTAATTGGAAACATTACATAGCAAATCAAATATTTCAAATTATAAAAAATACATAGTAACAAAAATTATAATAATATACTACAGAAAATAAAAGAAATACAGAAAATTTAGTCCAGTTTACATTATTTTATCAATAAGAAATTCAATAACATTGTAGTATGCTTTATGCTCTAAACAGCCCTTCAACTGTCTTTTGAATGCATTATTGTTCATATCTTGCCACTGTTTTGGAAAATTGTTATAAATGATTGGAGCCATACATAATACACTTCTGCGCATAAGTGCAGTTTTAGCAATGTGTAACCGCAACCTGCTGTTATCACGTCACGTCATTGTGGACTAAACCTAAATAAAAAACTAAATCTAAATAGAAACTCAGTCGGTAGACATTAAATAACTTGTGGTGATGTTATATATTGGAAATTAGATAGAGACGTTCTTAGGAACACAAACCATTTCTTTAACCTCAGAAATGAAGTATTTTTTGCCGTATAAATACGAATATGGTATAAAAATATCAAATACAGGTCAAAATAATATTATGACTGCGGCAAAAATTAGAATTGTACGATATATAATTCACAATTCCAGGCAAAAGCTTGCAGTGGGTATACTTTCGCTAACTGCATAGTTAGCCTATAAGTATGTTGCCACGTAATAATAAAGGCATTTGTCTTTGTACAGTCAGCAACGTAACTAGTTGAAAACATTGAACTAATTTATATATATATATATATAGCCTTTGTATTATTTGTTAGTTTTTTACCTGAGTAGGTACCCATTTGAATTTGGACTATGCTTATTTTAACTAGTTGCAGATGGGTCGCATGGATTATTTAAGAACACAAATAAGACTGTTAAGCTCAAAATTAGAATCTTAATTGAATAAAATCAAAAATGTTAAGCTTTTTGAAAAATCGAAATGCTGCTATAACTTAGTTCTTTTGCTTTTGTAACTTGTATTGCTTACTTAAAGTAATACATTATGTACCTTTTTAGAATCCACAAACACTAGGCATTTTTTTAAGATAGTGGGCAGCTATAGCACCATACTTCTTTTTTTCACAATCAGTAGTTAAAACAAGACATACGGAAAGATTGATTTTAAGAAATTATTATAATGTTAATTTTCATACTGTTTTACGTTAATGGCGCCTAAAAATGTAGTTAAATTAAATAATACAAGTATTCACAAGTACGATGGCAAAAGAATTACCCAAAAAAAACTAATTGCCGTGAAATGGCAACCAATTAAAAGGGTAAAAAGTGAATTTTAACAAAAAACACAAAGATGTACGCCATTTTCACGCTGCTGGCAACCCTGACATAAAAATATTATTTTCTTATTACCTGATAACTTGTTAACCTCCAGCTAACGGATTATCCATTATTAAAGACAGACTCTGTATATATATATATATACAGGGTCTACCTTTTAAACTTTTTGTTTTTGGTAACTTTTAAACTTTCGCGTTGCATGAGATGTATATATATATGTATATATATATATATATAATACATCTCATGCAACGCGAAAGTTTAAGTTATTACCTACATATTGTATTGTATTACATTTCAACACCTATCTATTGTACTGTAAATTAGATTCTACATTTCAAATACTTTTCGCCATTTATGGGCAGACTGCGTTGTTGAATTAACACAAATGATTCTATCTTCTTTACTGATAAGAAGGTATTATTTTCGATTACGACGGTCTACCGTGAGTTTCATAGCTTTGGACATCTACACGTTTGAACGTTGGCATATAGGTAATTAAACACATGTTTTATAACCGCCTCTAACGGAAATATCAGTACTAATTAAATTGTATGGAAAGAAATGCCAAAGATCACATATGGCCAGAGGCGCTGCGGTCTTTGGAAACTCATGATAAACCCTCAGTAGTCCACTGCAGGTGCATCACGTCACCTGTAATAAATGTAATAATGCATGGATATTTGACCTTAGGTCCAAAATCCTGTGAACACTCGAATGAGAATGAATATGAATGAACTAGATGGCGCTGTTTTATATATATTGCATCGCGTACTCATCTTAGCAAATAGGTAATTTTTTAAGAAATTATAATCTCAACCGAAAAGAAACTCGAACACAGTGACATAAATGTTTGCGTACGAACAGAATAGCAAGTCATCAAAAATATCTATAAAATAAACTAAGTACGCTCTCTAAATTCATAAATTCATTTGTAATTCTTTGTTTCTTGTTTTACCCTGAAATGTGTTCTTTTTTTTAAATAAAATATTGTGAATGGAGATTAAAAATTGTTTAAAGTAAATTTATCAAAATTGAGTAATTAAGAAATCTACTTATTTTTATTTGATAGTAATGCACTGCCATCTATTACCATATTAATAAACTACTTAACAGTTATTGTATCGATTTCTGTTAGATGGAGTCAATTTCCGGCTTATACCATTTAAGTTCTGAAATGGGTATGCCTTTTTGTTAGCTACTAAACGTACCTATACGCATAATAGATTTAGTAAATATAATAAAATAATAGTTCAGTATTATTGTATACACACACACATATCAAAAAGACGATAAATTAATAATACAACTTACTACTCTTAAAACCAAATTTTGTTAGCTACAAGCAACAGAATTTCGAATTCTTTTCAATCGTATATCGCCAGTTAGTCAGTTTTTAATGTACAATTGCTATATATCAAAAAAGCGTACTTTATGAATACACATTTATATATTGATCAATTCGTTTTAAAATATTATACTTAACTCAAATCGTGATCGAATACTTGGCACTGGATTTGATGCCGCGACCACACGCTTGCCAATCCTCAACAAGCGCAAGCGTGTGGATAGAGAGTTTGCCTTGGTTTGTGGAGGTTTGCAAGCGCTTGTGGCCGATCCGATCGAGTGTCAGTTTCTTGTCACAAATCAAAGGGAATTTGCCACAAGCGCTTGCGATGCGTCCACACGCTTGCGCGCACTCAGTCTCGTTTGTGTACCGGTGGCGACCAGACGTACCTACTTACGCTCTAAAAAAGAATGAGTGACTGGTCTACTGACGAAGTGTTGAACTTCCTGGGGTGTTACCAGGCAGAGCCCTGTATTTGGGACCCAGGAAATATTTATCACAAAGATAAAAAAAAGTAGCCGATGCATGGAGTCGCCTCAGCACCTTATTAAACAAGGCAGTGAAAGAGTTAAAGAATAAGAAGGAGATCCTTATGGTCGCTTTCAGGAAACACTTAAAAAAGAAGCAGGAATGTATTCGTTCTGGCGCAGGTAGGTACTTATTTTTTTATTGCATTATTAATTACTAAGGTGTTATATTTCAAGTTTCAACATAGAATATTATTAGCACTAGCCAATAGACCAGGATTACAAATAAAAAAAACTTGTTGGTTTTAAAATGTCTTTTTAATTCAGTTCAAATATTTATCTACAGTAAATATAAAATGATAATCGTTTTTTTTTTCAGGAATCGAAGATATTTATGAACCAACCTGGTTTGCTTATAAACTGATGGAATCTTTCCCTTTAATTATTTTTTTGTTTTTATAATAAAAAAAACTTAAGCCAAATGTTATGGCCGATACAAGCTCGCTGTCCATCACGTCCGTCATGCTTGCCTCTTCAGAACACACAAACTCACTCGCAAGCGTGTGGATGGTGAAGTTTGTTTCCCCAAGTCAAGCCAAACGTTTGTGGAGGTTTGGAGTTTGCGGCAAGCGGCAAGCGTGTGGTGGCGGCATGATGATACACATTGATTAGGTTTTGAGACATTTTCAGTAAGACTGTGACGAGCGCAAAGCGTATACGTCGAGTGATTTGCGTTGGCAAACCTAAAAAATCGTATACATACGATATTTAACTATTTTCAACGATCTGAATACTTTATTAGAATATAGAACAATCCTGTAATCTTTTCATTAAACTTACTCCGTCAGCATGAGGTTGTAAACCAGTTCTTAGTTTCTAAGAACTGGTTCTTATCTTATCTTATCTTATCTAAGGTATGGGTAAAATAATAACACTTGTTGGTACATTGATTTTTTAATTCCTTACACCGTTTATTCTGAAACATATAGTCATACATCATAAGTACAAAAATGTGTACAATTGAAATCAACAATATTAAATATTTATAAACTACTTATTCAACGGTTGTGACGTCTTTATATAAAAATAATTGAGCTACATTATGGAGCTTAAAGATCCATTGTAATTATAATTAGGTCAAGGAATCCATTCACTTAAATGTTAAACATAATATGCGATTAAAAAAAGAAATACTTTACTAGTACTTTAGGTGGATATACAACTACCCACGCTATTTTTATGAGTGTATAAATTAACTGGAATTATGGAAGTCTTATACAAATAAATGTATCAAATATTAATTTAAAATCCAAAAATCTTTTGTCTATGGTATATACTTATAGACACGTATACATAGAGCAATTGTCAATACGTATTTTCTTCATTTATAATTTATAAAACTACTTATGCGTTAGATACGTGACAAATAGTAACTTAAAAATATTACTTAACAATTTGTAATACTTAACACAAAGGCACAATTATTTTAATAGTCAATTAGTTAAAATTAAATCACAGTCTAATTTGTCCTGATACAATTTTGTCATACTCATCGTTTCCTAAAGGCACGTACTTCTCCGATCTCGAGTCCAAGTAGTAAAGTTTATCTTTTACTACAGACGGGTTGTAACCTTCTTTTTGCAAGTCCACCTTCTTCATTTTGAAAGTGCCTGTAATTAACATAAAATAGCTTAGAACTGTTTTGACATTTACGCGAATGTACACGATGAATATAAATTTCATTGCATGCATTCTAAGGCGGGTTGCTTATATTTTTTTTATTTACAATTTATTGTTGGTTTCTTTTACCAGCCGTGACCTTAGATTTTATACTTTACATATTTTGTTTGGTATAGTCACCCTTAATAACATGTATACGGAACAAAATTTAAGATATGCCAAAATATTGTATACATTGTCGACAACGCGCAAGTGATGCCTCTGGTGTTGCAGGCGTCCATAGGCTACGTTGACCACTTACCATCAGATGGGCCGTATGCTTGTTTGCCACTTTAGTAGTACCTACATTTATTATGGCATAATATGATATTTACTGCAACATGTCAATTGCAAGTAAATATTTGTTCTAAAACTTTGTAAATGGGGTAATTCTTAAGTTTGTATGCCTCTAATAAACTAAAACGTTGTATACAACTATTGTTTATTAATGAAGTAAATAATCATAATAGATACAATATTTTGGCATATCGGATTTATATTTTAATGGTACTTTGTTATGCATACATCTTTGTGAGAGTGACTGTATAGTCACCTTTAATAGTGCATGGATCCTTCAATAAGGTCCAAAATCCTGTACACACTTGAATTACAATGAATATGAACGAACTAGATGGCGCCGTTTTATAAATATTGCAACGCGTACCTACTTATTTTAGCAAATAGGTGACATTTATAAGAAATTATAATTTCAACCGAAAATATACTCGAACACAGGGACAGAATAATGTTTGCGTACGAACGGAATAGCGACTCCTCCAAAGTAGGTATGTACCCATAAAATAAACTACCCATTATAAATTTATAAATTAATTTGTAATTCTTTGCTTTTTGTTTTATCATGAAATGTGTTCTTTTTTAAAAACATATTGTGTATAGAGATTACAAAATTGTTTAAAATAAATTTATCAAAATTGAGTTATTAAGAAATCTACTTCTTTTTATTTTATAGTAGTGCACCGGCATCTATTTAATTACGATGTAAATAAACTACTTAACAGTTCTTGTATCGATTTCCGTTAGATGGCGGCTTATACCATTTTAGTTTTGACATGGGTATGCATTTTTGCAGCTCACTGTACATTATTTACACATAGACTAATGTGAATAATTTTTCTTGTACATGATATAAATAAATAAAGTATTATGAAACTGCGATTTCATATTTGTGGCGAAGCTGTACTGCTTGTTTATGTTTTTATACCCAACTGTACTTATTTTTTGTCATCATGCCCGACTATAGGTACAGGTACAGTATACATACATTTAATTTACTAGTAGTACTTTAGTACTAAAAGTGGCTACCTTTCGTCCTATCATATTCCCTACCAATGAATTGTGTTGTAAATGGAATATTCTAAATATAAGACAACACTTTATCATACAAGCAGTTCTTCTACAACACCAGAAAACTCCATATAAAACAATCCATAAACGTAGAAAAGACAAAATCTGTTCTCTCCCACATGCACGTTCGTCATTCATTACAAGAATCTTTTATTTTCTTGTCCCTTCATTATACAATAAAATAATAAACATTGTCCAGTATACGGCTTAACATAATTATTACAACTGTATGCAAATGATTCTTCTACACATCATTTATTAATCAAAACGCCTCTAGCAGCAGCTTTGGCGAACTAATCATATTAATTTTATTTACCACGGATGAGATGGCGCTAGCGCTAATATGCCACAGATGCCACAGCCGTGGAAAAAGAAAGTGAAGTAGGTACTCAAATGGTACGAAATTCGATTTAAAAGTAACAAAGCATAATGACGACATGTGAATTCTACAAAACGCACACTAACAATTTCTCAGGTATCTATAGCGGGCAAGAATCAGGTGTCGTCGCTGGACTATCATTTTATGCGCATAATGATTTCTATTGAAGTATGTCAATCGTGATTATGCATTAATGTGACATACATTGAATCCATTGTTGCTTAATGCGTTTGCCGCTAGTGTTTAGGTGTAGGTATCTATTGTTTGTCTTGTTCATCCCGATTAAATTAGTGCTTATATTTGAGGCCAATCGGTCCCGGTTTCGATATCCAGGTCAGACTAGGTAAATGTTATTGGGTATTTCTATTAGGCAAATACCAAAAGTGGCGCGAAGTCGGTAAATATGCCTGAAAGAGGGAAATAGGCACTCGCTATCATGTGGATCTTAAAACACAGTTAGCGAAATGTGGGTGTAACATATTTTATAGATATAAATTTAATAGTCTTTATATCTATTATTAATATTTTCCTTACTTGGTTTACTACTTTGTAATATTTCCTAATTTTTCAACGAATCTTACACCTGGCATCAGGCGAGTGTTATTTAAAACAAACACAATGCACGAATTGTTTCTCATTCATGTGCCGTGGGGAACTTTACAGATATTAAAACATCGGGTACAAAGAACAGCCAGACTCGGAGCTACTGATGATGGATAGCTCATATTTGTGTTCCGCTTTGACATGGGAATCGAACCACAACACTTTGTGCACAGACAGCCGCAAAATGACTACTTAAACCATAGTGCGGCCTTTGCAGTCAAATTTAACTAACGAATATTAAAAAGCAGTGTCTTACCGGTCATATCGAGGCTTGTCATAATCCTAATGAATATTGGTCGCGCGTACTTCGGCAAGTCTTTCGCAATATCCTTAGCCAGCTTGTCCAAGTCTAATGATCCTTCGATGTCGACTATGCCGCACATGCCCGCACGACCATCGGTGTTTGGTATCTAGAAGAAAGACGATAACGTTACAAACCTATCTATTAAGACAACTGGTTTTAAGTTATGTAAAGGCGTTGACAAATGTTATATAAGCCTACACCTTTTTTGTTTGTATGATTGCATGAACATCATAGTAGGTATTACTATGTATTTTCAATAAATAGTATTAGTCTTGACTCTCGAATAGTCGATGATTCATAATTACATCAGTTTTAAGTACCTATAGGTAGCATTACCATAGAAAAAAGTTTTGTTACAAAAGCATATTGTCTTTGGTTTATGGCTGTTAAGAAATAAGAAAAATGAATATAGCTTTTTTATCTTAATTAATGTAGAGTTAGGAATCGTGATTCCTAATTTATTCTCATTAACCTAGATTGAATATAGAATCATTAATTAATTCTTACAGCTACCTAATAGGCATCGGTCCACGATGTTTCTTTGTGTTTGCATATCGCTGATATATGTAATCGAATAACCAATTAATATCAACGATTAATGCATTCAAATAATAATCAATATTTAGAAACATTTAAATCACTTGAGAATTTAATTATTTTTGCGATACATAATCGTACATTGCTAATTATGATATCTCAATTTTGCAACAGCTACTCATCTGCTGTAACGTTTTTAAACAATATTTTTGACATGTTTTTTGGCGCAAATATACTTGTAAAAGCTTTATATACTGTCCATTTATTTATTTTTATATTTTATTTTGGGTCGCCGATAGCTCTACTTTAAGGTGTTTCAGGATTAGGGTAAACGTGGGTTAGTTGCTCTAAGAGTATAGATGCCCCGAAACTTGTATCGAGAATCTCGAACACACCACGTTCGCAGTTATTACTTATCCCACCAAAAACAAATGTAAAAAAGGAGAGCCAAGTTCAATACAAAAATTATGCTTGGCTGTGGGCTTCGCCGCAAAAAGAATGGAGATCTAAATGAGTGCCAAGTTCTATGCAAAATCCAAATATGTATTTATAGGAACAAAATAACATTATGAACAAGTATTAAACTCTATTTCTTTGCTTTATTGGATACCTATAACAATTGCTGTTATTTAAAAATGTGAGATCTTAAAGTAGGTTAGATTTGACTTGGCCAGTTTTCATTACATCAGTCATGTTATAAAGTTATTCAACATATACATATATATATTTTTTAATTCTGATAAAAACTGATATGTAAGCGTCAGCAGCGTGTATTGGATGTTTAGTGCGTAGTAAAATAATTTAGCTGAACTCGTTCACGGACGACGGACGAATTCGACTGTTTTTTGAGAGCGTCTAATTTCCATTTCACAGGTAAGTTGATTTAAATTTTTTTATTTTTGCTAATATATAGTTTCATTGTTACCTCATTTTGAGTGACGGTATTAAATTCTATTATGCGTGTGTTTATTAAAACAATAGCGGCGTCTATCCTTACCTAAAAGGATTGACGCCCCGATTTCTCGTGAGTATAGATGCCCTTAGGGGCAATTATCCCCATGGCTTTGGCTGAACTTTGCATGGCGTTTAATTACCGCTTTTGTCTTTAGCATGCCTCGTAAATATGCGAGAAAGATTGGCGGTCGTCCGCGTACTGAATGGACACAAGAAAATTGAGTAAAAGATTTGGATGAAATGTCGAAAGGCATTCTATATATTTTACTTATAAGACTTTAATGATTAAAACAAAATTGTTGTGTGTCATTGATAAAAATTAATTATAATTTTCTTTTATTAATCCCTAAGGGCAACTATCCTCATAGTCATAAAGTCATTGAGGCGTCTTTCCCATATGGTAGGGATCTATCTCCAAAATAGTGCAGTACTATATAAATAAATATTTTTACGTGTATATATAATAGTTACACTCCATTATCCATAATCGTAATGTAGGTAAAAGACGAGCTTTTCAATAGAAATAATTATTTGCTTAAATACTATGACCGTTTGGAAATAATGAGCCAATTTCAAAATGTCTATCTATCCCACTTTTACCCTATCTAATTTTTTACGGGACACCCATATATTTTGAATGGTGTAATTTATAGAATAATCTGCCACTAATTGCACGATCTTTGTACCTAACCTAAAAGCAATTTACTGGCATAAACCTAAATTATAGGTATCTACTTATGCCTAATAGTATCATTTGTGTCCTATTGTATAACAGATTTGAATTGCACATTTTTTATTTAAAATTGTAACACTGAGCTTTATTTAATAAACTACAGCTAAAACTGTAGCTGTATCAATAAACGATAAGTACCAAACTCTTGTCAGATTTTGAGGGAATTCATTGATATCAAAATGGTATGCAAGTCTCGCTCGATTTGTTGATACGTAATAACTAATAATGCATAATAAAAATGTACTATTCACCTCCACTCCATACACAACTGCATCACGCTGATCTGCGACCCTGGAGATAGAAGCCTCTACTTCCGTGGTAGAAACATTTTCCCCGCGCCATCTGAATGTGTCACCCGTACGGTCCAAGAAGTATAAGTAGCCCAACTCATCAGCCATTAGAATATCACCTGAAATTGAAAAAAAAGTTATCATTTTGAACTTCATTTAACGCTCGAGAGCTCTAGTGACAGACAGTTGGACTGCCACGCAGAGGTCTCGAGTCCGAACCTAAGGTGCGCATCTCTGACTTTTCGAAATTATGTGCGTATTAAATAAGTAATTGTCGTTTGAGTTAATGATGACGGACAACATTGTGACGAAAGGAATGAGAGTTCTATATAATGTTCTCGAAGATATTTGAAGTCCGCTAATCCGCACTGGAACAGTGTAGTGAACTATGGCTATGACTATAACCCTTCTCACACTGAGAAGAGGCCCGTGCCCAGCAGTGGGACAATTTAATCCAGGACTGATATTATTATACTGCTTCATTTGACAAATCCAACCTTTGTTGTTTTAATGCCTTTGTACATATTCAGGCTACGGTATGAGATAAGCTTTGTTAAGGTATGCGGTATCATGTTCTTTGTTTTATTTGTTACACATGATGCACAGATTTTATTTGTTAGACATGATCAACGGTCGGCATCGCGTGATGTGTACGCACAGATTAACGGGCATAGAGTTCATATACCTAGGTATATTGTTATCATATTGCCAAATCAAATATCAAATAATATTGTATATGCAGAACTCAATTACTCAATTAATGACCAGAATCTATAGACATTATATCCCTAGCCAAATCGGGTTATAAGCTGATTGCAATATGCTTGGAACTAACAACAAATACATTACTATAATCGCGTTACAACCCTTACGAGGATGACGTATGGTTGCTTACAATAAAAAGTCAAGTAAAAATACTCAAAAGACACAAGTAAACAACAAAAAGTAAAAAAGCGGACCTGATATAAATGCAGAATCTCCATGTGTAAAGACATCTCTAACAATTTTCTTGTCAGAAGCATCTTTATCAACGTAGCCGAGGAAGGCTCTCGATGGATTATTTGGTTTAATTTTGCCAATAAATACACCTGGTTCGTTAGGTTGCGCCAACTGCGGAAGTAAAAGAAAATATCAATATCGGCTATAAATTATAATATATGTAACAGTGATACAAATAACGACACAGTCTTATTATTACGTACCACAATATCGATTTAAACTAAATTGATAGGCAGAATTCAAAATTGGTTGTCTGTAAAGTCGGTTTACGGACGATAGTTTAACTTGATAACGTCATAACAAAACATTGATGAAAACGATACAATGAGCGTAACGGGACAATGAGCGTCACGGGACAATGAGTCATCCTTTTTCGTGCGTGCAGCCGGCGTTCATCGATTTATTAGACGTTGTCACGTCAAAAATAAACTAGAATATATAGTCATAGGAAAAAGGCGTTTTACAGGGCTCTGTCTTAGGGCTATGCTATAAATTGATTTCGTGTTAGACATATAATATATTGCAACTGTATTCATAATAAACTACAATATATGTAGTTATATACTTTATTTAATTATATGATAATACACTAAAGAGAATACAGCATTTTGTATAACACCGTAATATTGTTTAAGTGGTGATATTGCCTGACGCAAGTCTGAAAATGCATTGTGTAAGTAATTTGAATATGGCTAATAGCATCCTCTCTAGGACTGAGCTAAAGCTACATATTATTTAAAATGTGAATGATGATGAAAAGTCGTGCTACAAACATATTGCTTTAAAAGTCGTGCTACAAACATATTGCTTTAAATAAACTTGTTTTACCTGACATAAGCCTTTAGAATTTCTTATTGGTTCTCCAGTTTCCTGGTCAACTTTGAGAGTAGCGATAGGATACACAGCAGGTATAATTCTGGATACAAAACCGATTGCACCAGTCTTGTTATCAATGTTCACTGAAAGGCAAAATCAAATTATTTTCCACATTAAATAAATTGTGTGTAATATGTAGAAAGCTTTATCAAATGATCTGAATAACCGACATTACAATATTATTTATCAGAAGGTTATAGAAATAATCTAATTGTTTTTGCAATGTTTTATAATTACATGTAAAAATTGTTATAATTAATACTAAATAAGTAATTCTGTATTTTACCTATATTAGCATTTCCTTCTGTTGCGCCATAAAACTCTACAACCTTCTTGATATTGAACCGCTTCACGAAGTCAGTCCATATCTGAAAGCAAAAGAATTTTCAGAAAGGTAATCGGCGAACCACGGGAATTTATTTCTACTTGAACTAATTAAAATAGATGGGCGATTTTAGATGAAGTACTGTTATTTCTATAGTCCAATATTGATTATTTAGTCTACATTTTTGTAATACCATATTGAACGGGGTAGTTGATTCACAATTTTTATTATTTAAGCCAATTAGTAACGTTTCCTAAACACTAAGCCACAAATAATTTATTAAATCAACTTCAAACTAAATGAGATAAGGTCTGATAACTCTGGTAGTAGATGTAACTGTTAAATTTCAGAAAATAGGTAGTATGCACGATACATTCTGTTAAGTAACTGCAATTTTTGCTAGAAGTTTTAAAATAATATTGAACGTAAATTTAAAGTTGTATATTACTTCCTAAACACTTTTAATCGTAGATATGTACTGTAAACATTTGTATTAATAATGCGGTAGTGTATTAAAATTTGTCAAGTGATGTCCTGAAACACAGGTTTATCCTAGTTCAGGCAGGCTTAAATATAACCTTTTGGAACTTGATTTATTTTGTTTACACTATAAATTAACATAGCTTTTAGAATTAATACTAATTTAAGCTTAAATGAGTTTGTTTGTCTGTTACCTTTTCACGCATAAACCACTGAACCTATCATCCTGAAATTTTGCATATATGTTGTCAGGTGTACAGAAACGGACATAGGCTACCTTTGATCTCGAAAAAAATTATTGTTCTCGAGGCAAACAACAACAACGTTCTTATGATAATAGATGGCGCCACGTGTTTTTCGAATCATGATTTTATTACAAGCAGAGTACAACCCGAATTGATTGTCAAATTCTAAATTAAAGCGAGCGAAGTCGCGGGCAATAGTTAGTAATTAAATAAATCAATGTTTAAAAATTGATTTTCTAATAATTTGATGTAATAGCTTACCGCTGGCCTCATTCCATTGCCGTACACTGTCCGAACTTTGTGTTGCGTGTCTGTGGGCGCGGGCTTCGTCGACAGCACGTACCGGCACATCTCGCCGATGTAGTGCGCGGCCTGTCGAAATTAACATTATATAGTAAGTACATTAACTTGATCTTTTCGTTTCTTAAACACTGGTGCCAATTCTGTTGTCACAAAATTCTCTAAGCTTAACTAAAAATCACTAAAATTTAATTTAGTCCTCTCAAATGACATTCCGTATTCTGAAATCGTTAAAAGTGACAGGACTAAAAAAAAGTGATTTTTAGTTAAGTTTAGAGAATTTTGTGACAACAGAATTGGCACCAATATAAAGTTGATCCTAAACTTAATTCTCATACAAAACTTGCGATGGGTCACAGAATTTTTTATGACAAACTTTACTACCAGTCGTTCCACCCAAGTAAATTCCATAGGAAAACGTATCGGGATAAAAAGTATTCAGATAAAAGTTGACAAGTATTAGGCTATAGATATTTATTTTAGTTTTGTAGCAAAATTCGCCAAAATCGATTGAGAAAATAAGTATCCCAACTTCTTCATAATCTTTTGTACTTATTAGTAAAATATTGATTGATGCATGCAAGAGCTGCAGAATCATTGATTTATCGAAGCTCAATATCGTTTTAGTTATATCCCTTTCTTTAAGATTGTTTTGTGACATGCATGAATGTTAACTAGGCATAGGTATTATCATTTGGATACACCTCATCCGTATAATACAGCTTCTGATTTTGTTCATATTATGCTTATACCTAGTTTGTCGTATAAAATGAGTAAATAGCAAACATAACTGCGCTTTCACCGAGCTTTCACTCACCGTTGCATTATACTTGATGCAGTCGGGAAAGTATGATGAGGCTGAGAACTTTGTCCGCAGTGCTATCGTGCACCCGAAGATGAACGCTTGACCGATAGTGATGCATCCTCCAGCCGAGTGGTATAAAGGCATAGGACAATAGATCACGTCACTCGTTCGTAAGCTACCCAAGTAGTGGACGCCAGATGCCATAAATACCATTCTGAAAATGAGAATAAGTATTCCGAAATTAATATAAAACGATGTATTAATTATACATATATTGTAATAATGTTATAATATTACTAGATGTTCCCGCGGTTTCACCCGCGTTTATCGTTACTGCGCCGCCCCCGTGGGTCGTAGCGTGATGTTATATAGCCTATAGCCTTCCTCGATAAATAGGCTATCTAACATTAAATGAATTTTTCAAATCGAACCAGTAGTAATCACGCAGAATAAACCAGGAGAAACATCGTTTGTACTATGTCTGTAATGGGTAATTATTTTGCTGCAATGTTATTTTAAAACTGCGATATCTCCTAAGATATTCATTGAAATCGAATGATGTAAAGGGCAATTTCGTTTTAAATTAAATACTTGTGATGAATAACGTATTTATTTGGATAAGGATTAATATCATGTTTATAATAATACCTTCGCAAATAATGCATTATTTTAGAACAAATTTGGTTAGCATAAAATGGCTATAGTGAGCCAACCTTAAAAGATAGATATATGCTGTCGCGGACTTTTTTTAGAACTTTTAAAGGGGAACAATTCTGTCATACATGATTTTTGCGAACCTTTAACTGTTTACGCAGCGCACGCAGCGGAAGCTCTCAAAAGGAAAAAATACCCTCCGATTTTTAAACATTCTTCATTGGTGCTCAGCTCCTATTGATCTTAGCGTGATGATATATAGCCTATAGCCTTCCTCGATAAATGGGCTATCTAACACTGAAATAATTTTTCAAATCGGTCCAGTAGTTCCTGAGATTAGCGCGTTCAAGCAAACAAACAAACAAACAAACTCTTCAGCTTTATAATATTAGTATAGATAATACTTAAGAATATTTTAAACTTAAAACAATACCTAATAAGAAAATGTCGTTATAGGTATTTTTTTAACAGCAATATTTTGATAACCACTTCATATACTATAGATCTTGCAGCAACCGCCAGTTTCTTTCTTTTGTTTTAATTATATTTGCCGAATAATGATTTTACATAACTTCACTTAGGCCTATACAGGCATACATTTGTGATTTTACGCATATCTAAGATCTATTTAAAACTGTATCCGATATCAAAGACAAACGAAACAGTCAAGGAGATAATATTTTCAACATCAATGTTGTCTGATTGATGGTTAATGGTGCATTGCAATAGTTATTATTCTAACTGACAGTGACTATGCACAGCCGAAAATGTATAAACACTTAAACAGTAATATTTTTTTACGACAATGACATCATTTTTATTATAATTAAAAAATGAGTTTATATATTATATTATTTATTTTATAAGTTATATGAATAGAATACGATGCTGTGTTATCAAAATAAGTATGAAATTACATTTACAAGCTTAAGCTGTATAATAATAATTATATTGGGAATCTAAAATGTAGATCACAGAATACACATTAGTGTCTACTACGTACGTAGATGCAAATAAAACACACAATCATTACTTTAAAAAAATAGGTAATCAATTTTAACATTTGCTTAATGGAACCAGAATCTTGTAGTAGGTAACTACCTAAACTAATAATAATTCGTCACAATAATTTCGCTATATGACTATAAACTAAATTAATTTATCAAGATAACATTTACCTTGAAGGAGAAATTACAGCTGCTTTGGGCAATCCTGTGGTGCCTGAAGTGTAAATATACAATAGCTTTCCATTGAATCCCTCGCTGTCAGACCTGACCCATGGAGCCGGGTTAGTGCTCTCCAGCATTGATGTAAAGTCGTTCTGAGATTCCACCACCCTGACGGCATCGGGAGACGTGTTGAGTGGGCGACGCGTGAATTTAAACAGCTTGAGTGAAGGGTTCAGATCTTTGGATATTTCTTGGAAAGCTGTAATTGAAAATGATTACGCTCAGACAATTTGTATACATAAAAAAGCGGCTTCTGTATGTATGTGTCCACAAAACGCGAAAAGAAGTCGATGGATTGTCTTGAATTTTTATCACAACGTATATTTCTAAATAAGAATATTTTTGTATATTTTATATACCTACTGAAGTTGCCACTTTTATTAAAAATATCAGTCTGAGCCACTGCGAAACGTGGCTAAGTTTAGATAATATATTAATATAATATTGCCTTACGTTTACGCGAATGTTAGGTATACATTGAAGTTAGACTACTGTATTATTACGGACATAAAGATTACGGATAAAATCCGTATAACGTAGTTTAATTTCAATAATCTAAAAGTATCTTCTAAAAAGAAATACCAACCAGAATCAAACTCGTTGCTGTACACGACCACATCACACTTCGCTATATTGATCGAGTGTAACAAGGTATTGCCGGTCTGGTTCGTATTGATGAGAGGGCAGATAGCCCCTATTCTGGTGGCTCCAAGCCAGATGGCCGGCATCTCAGGACAGTTGCCGATCATAACAGCCACAGTGTCGCCACGCTTCACGCCCTTAGACTTTAATACTGCCGACGCGCGTAAACTGTATTCCTCCACCTGTAGTAGTGATAATATCGATTATCTTCACAATATAAAAAGAAACGACTATATAAACTAAGGTCAGAAATGCTAGCTATAGACTACATGATGAATAAGCTTGCAGGGTTCTATGTAATAGTAATACATAGCCGCCGCTTATCACTACGCGAAGCAGATATTATTGGATTTAAAATGTTTATGAATTTTCAAATATAGATAAATTGTTTAGTGTATTACTGCCATATTTCAATAGCTGTGTTCAATAGATCCCACGCAATACAATATGTTGAGCTAACTTCCATCTACCAGTAACATTTGCAGACTCTATGCAGCTACTAAAAGTTTCATAGCAGAAAAACGTAATAAGCTTTACCGAGCTGGGTAATCGAACCCGAAAAAAATACTACAGTGTCTAGCACTTTTGAGAAACATGACATGCTGTGACATAGTTAATAAATATTTATGGAGAGTCAACCTCATAGGGCTAAGCTAATGATAACCATTTATTATAGCAAAGCTTGAAGAAGAGAGCATATTTATTTATTTCTTTCTGTAATAAATAACCTACGTCGAATTCTTAGTCAAGTATATAAAACAAAAAATAGGGAGTACTTAATATTATATATATTATTGTAATATTATTGTAATACAAAACAATTTGCATATGTATGTCATGTTATGTGATACCGCGTCACATAACGTAAATATGCAAATTTTATTCGCGAAAAATGCACTATGGTACTGATTTCGTGACACTATTTTGTTTCGTTATTATATTATTGCATGCATCGTTTAAATAATAAATAGATCCGGTTTCTAGTTCCAAGTAAAACTGCATTAAAGACTATCGCATAGTTATCGAGTACCTATTCAATTAAAATAAAATACAAAGTTAGTTACAAAGACTTATGCTAACTAGTTACTTACTTAGGTATCTGCAATAAATAATTTGATTTTATTATTTATATATTCTAAGTGAATGACCATTTTATTACCCTGCTATTTTATTATTCGAGAAAAAAAGATGGCGGTACAATTATTTTGTATTTAAAATAAAGTACAAACTTTGTAATAACGTAACACTTTATATAGTTTTTACGTAACTAAATTATATGTATAGGTACCTACTCAATTTTACCCGTGACTCGCTTGCGTTTGTAAAGTAGTTATTGTCCTTTCTCAGGCATGACGTTATCGCAATACCAAGTTCAAAACCTTTTTACCCGATAAGGGCGAAGCCAAAAGGAAGGGTAATGATTTTGGCAGTCTGTATATGTATGTTTGTATGTTCCACCGTAGCGCCTAAACTACTGAACCGATTTTAATGAATGAGGTGTCAATAGATTCGTAATAATGGCCCAGGTGACATAGGCTATATAAATTTTAAATTCGTCCTTTTTAGACCCCTTTTTTACGTAGTCGAGTTATAGTTTCTTTTAAACTTTTTTCACATTTGTTGGCACAGTGTGCCTGTGAAGTTTAGGGATTGAACCACGTAGGTGTCAATACTGACAATTATTTCTTAGTAGCAGTACGGAGACTGGAGCTGTGGCCGGTAGCAGGCAATAGATTACGTGAGACTTACAACCATAGTTGCCATAATGGGCGTACAAGCGTAATACACCTTAGCCTATTAGCGTACATAGCGTACTACCTACGATAGAACAGTTATTGTGTGTGTTTGTGTGTGTAAGGATGTGTGAGGGTGTGTACCTATGTGTGTGTGTGTGTGTGTGCTATAATAAAATTATGTTCTGATATCGGTTGTCATAGTGATAGCTAACATATTTTAATTAAGATAGTGATTAATTTAAAAAGGTAATAATCCGTGTTTATCTTTATCTGCTATCAAAGGTCGTATATATTGCCATACGGATATTATAATCAAAATTGTCTCATTCGCCCCCCTTGTGTGTATACTAACGTCAAATTTTGAATACTTTAACGTTTAAAAAGGTTATTTTGTGACCTATGAATAAATGATCTTTGACTTGATGAATTTTGAAGTCACTTTAAAGCCAGTTCTCCGGTGCAGCATAACGTTATTGCATTTTTATGTTACGAAGTCCTTGGTGGCAGGAAAGAGTCTAGTAGATGGCATTAGAGTGGCCTTTGATAACGTGGGAACTAAAAATGTATGTAGCTCGAGGAATGAGAAGATACTTAATTTACTTCAATTTATAGTTAGAGGCTATTGTACCTGTTGGAAGCTCCAACTTTCTTCTTCGAATAAAAAGCAGGCTTTCTTCGGATGTTTCACCACCATCTCATGGAATATGTCTGCCATTGACCAGTTCTTTTTAGTGAACTTCCTTGTTAGCAGCAATATTTTAACGTAACAATATAAGGCACTGCAACAAAGGAAATATTATTAAACTACAATGTAAAGTTGTAAATCATATGTAAATTATTAGTTACTTCAGTTTAAGTAAACGTTACACATTGAGCATAGACTACTTTTTTGTATGCTTCATATTGTTTACATTTTATATTTCTCTATTATTGTGTATTAAGGTTATCCTAACTAATATTATAAACGCGAAAATGAGTTTGTTTGTTTGTTACTCTTTCACGCCCTAACTACTCAACCGATCAACATGAAATTTTACATACACGTTGTCAGGGGTACAGAATAGGACATAGGGTACCTTTCATCTAGAAAAATAACTGTTGCAAACCTAACCTTTTTTTTTTTCTTTTACGTCAGGGGAATGCGTTTACGCACCCTCCGCGCCGGGGCAGGGCGCGGGTGTGTGGGACTCGAGCCAGAGAGGCCGGCCCCATACCCACTAAACCCCTGACGACGTACCTCAAATACCGGCGTCGGTGCCACGGGATTCACGCTAGCATTCACCGCGACACCGACAGGTCTTGGCCCGCCACGTGACTAGGCGGGCCCCAGCTGTTTGGGGGAGGACCAGATGGTACAGCCCTCCCCTCCACTGAGGGGGGCGCGCGGGGCGCTTACGCCCCTCCCTCGGGCCTGTGCTGCTCGGGCCTGTGCTGCTCGGGCGGCAGACTGCCCAAGTCCACCACCCGCAGGCCGCCCCCTAGGGTGGCTGGAGGTCCGCGAACGCCCTACGGCGGCGCCCTGCACGTCTCCTGCGGTTTGGGTGGGGAGAGACCAGCTCCCTCTCCCGTTCCGCCGCCTCCTTCGCGGACATCACTGCCTCGCAGAAGGCGACGGCGGCCTCCCATGCACCCTCGCTCCGGACCATGGAGAGAACCATGTCAGGCAGCGAGAGGACCTGGACACCCAGTGCCCCGGTTAACGACCGGCGCTGCTCCTCCCAAGCTGGGCACTCCACGAGTGTGTGCAGCGCCGTATCCTCGGGGCTGTCACCCCAGTGGTGACAACAAGACGTCTCCTCCCGGCCTATACGACACAAGTACCTCCCGAAGCATCCATGTCCGGTGAGGACCTGCGTCAGCCGGAAGGTCAGGGCGCCATGGCGCCGCTTCAGCCACTCCTCCAAGATTGGACTTACCGCCGCTATTGCGGCGTGCCCTGCACTCGGTCGCGCAAGCCGTTCACCCCAGTCCGCCCTTAGGACGTTGCGGAGCTCCGACCGCCGCGCCTCCACCTCTCTCGGCAACGGCTGAAAGCCCCGCTCCAGAGCCTCCCCGCGCCAATGGTAGAGCGACGCGAGAAGTCTGGCCTCTAGGTCCCAGGGCGGTGATCCGGCCAGGAGACTTGCCGCCTCAAAGGAGATCGTGCGGTACCTTCTCGCGACCCTGACGGCCATCACCCTCTGCGGCCTCCGCAGCAGGGCGGCGTTACGGGCCGTCAGGTTATGCCCCCAGATGGGGCTCCCGTATAGGGCCATCGCCCGCACGACCCCCATGAAGAGCCTCCTGCATGAGGCGTTTGGCCCCCCCAGATTGGGTAGCAGCCGCGACAACCCTGCGGCCGCGCACATCAATTTGGGGGCCAACCTTCGGAAGTGTTCTCCGAAGGCCCATCGGCCGTCGAGGACGAGGCCCAGATACCTCATCGATTTCTCGACGCCGATGCGGACGCCTCCCATCACGATGTGGAACCCCTCCGGCGGCGCGTTCCGAGGCCCGTAGAAGAACAGAGCCTCGGATTTGTGCAGCGCCACCTCAAGGCCCAACCGCCGGATCCTACCCACGACATGCGCGACCCCTGCCGTCGCTTGCAAACCTAACCTAACCTAACCTACATTTACGCGAGCGAAGCCGCGTGCAAAATCTAGTAATATATAAACATTAAACGTTTTGAGCTGCAGTGGTCCGCCGGCGGCCTGACACAATTGTTTTTCTATTAAGTCTGGCATTTCGACAATCGACAGATTAAAACAATGGTAACAAAGAACCAGATTCAGAACAATTTATGGTTCTTTCCTGTGTGTGGCGATAAACATCAGTCGTCACTACTCTCCGTCTCCCTACTCTGGTAACTGAGGCAAGGGTCTACAATTATGTCGAGGCTATAGCAATCCTGAAAGCTAAGAAATGTCCGCAACGTCGGAATAAGAACAAACAAAACAAAACACGTTAAAAGTACAACGTCTTTTTTAAATAACTAAACAAAGACACTTACTGGAAGTCCCTGGGTGCTGTTCGCATTGCGATGTAGATCCATCTCCAGTAGAACGCTATAACGTACACCACACAAAGGATAGCTAGCACTTGAAGACTGGTCTGCCAATCCTGGAACACCCAGGTGATGGCTCCAGCTGCCACCAATACTCCTAACGCCAGCATTCCGATGACGATCTTACTCCAAGGTATCACAACCTTCTTTCCAGTTTTATCGCTACCTTTTTCTAGATCGACGTCTTTTTCTTTTACCTATAACAAAAACATGTACAGAACATGACTACACGATTGATAAACGCTCACTAGCCTAGTCAGTTCTTTATCGAGGAATCTGAATTTGGTGTTCGTTTAGATTAGATTACATAGTTATCACTGGATTACCTTATTCTATGAGTAAACGCTGGATTTCGACTAAAACTGATGACTAAAGTCTAGAGTAGCTACAATTTGATTTGAGGCAATATAATTTTTACAATTGGAAATAAATCCGACTGCCGTTTATAACTTCGTCTAATTGTTAGTTAATGTTATTTTCCAAAACCATGATGTCAACCAAAAGTCTCATCATATTATTATATACTTTTACTTGAGATGATGGTTTAAAAAAGAGTCATTCATGCAATAATTACCAATAGAGACCAATCGAGTAAATATATAGTTGCAGTAGCGGGAAACGAGACATGAAGGGTGCGAAAGCTGTTCAGGGATTAAGACATCTGGCAGCGGCTACGGTCATAGCAGGAATACTGCTGGAGGTGCAGATAATGCTAATGCTGGCACTGCATAGTCACTACATCTGCTCGAAATAATTTAGGATAAGGGTAGGAGAGTGATGATAATATTTAGATGCGTTAGATTTAGGACTAACGCAAGGGTTCATAATGTTAGATACAAAAAAGAACGCAACGTAGCATAACATTGACCTTTGGCTTTGACATTTGTTATATGTAGTAGCAGCGCTCGATATTAAACAATAGATAAGATTAAACCAAATACCTTGAACAATTATTTTATGATGGTATACAATAGATGATTTTTAGAAGCGATAGTCTAGTATCAAGAACGTTAAACTGACACGCAGAGGTCAACCCAATAGCGCAAAACTATAATTTTCAAAATTATGCGCATTTAAAATACTTAGTAAATAATTGTTCGCTTTAACGTTAACGACAATATTTACAGGAACCTGGCAGTTCTCTCTTATGTTCTTCAAGATATGAGAATTCTTCCAATGCTTATTCGGCCCGTGTGTTCGGCTTACTCTTGTCAAACTGAGAAGTAGCCATTACCAAACCTTAGTTTATAATAAACTCGACCGAGGTATGACCCCAAGGTGTCTACACACCAAGTTACAAGTCAATCGGTCCAGTGGTTCCGGAGTTATACCTGTCACTAACAGACAGACACACAGACCCACATAGTGTTTTCATTAACCTCTAAAGAAGACTCAGAGGTTAACAAAGGCGATAAATTGTTTAAGTTACTTGTGGAAGTAAATCAAAAATAGAGTAATTATAACAAGTAAGTAGGCATACAACATTGGTGAAAATAAGATTTAAAGATTTGGAATCGTCATCTTTTTTAGCGGGGAAAATGTTTAGAAGAATCTCTCTAGAGTGCAGATGAAGCTATATAGCAATTTTACTCATTAAAACCACGCCGGTTGTCATCCTCAGTGCAAACACTGGGAACCACTGTATATTAAAAAAAAGGGCTTTAACCGCATTATGCCATACAGCTTTACGCAGTGTACCTCTCCTGCTACCTCACATTAATTTTGATATCACATCGGCCTTCGACAACATTGCGCCGTCACTAGGTCGCAGTTACTCTAATATGGACTATTCAGAATGCCCGCTTCTAACCGTCCTCGACCCGATGAACCATTTTATTCGTCAGGCCGGATACTATTAATACCGTAGTGCTATTCTTTGCTTATTGTCATTACTACAGTGTCAGAACGTACCTAACTCTTTAAGGCAGGGGTTCTCAAACTTTTAGCTCCACGAACCCCTGTTAAAGCTTCCAGATGACAGCGAACCCCTTAACTAACTAATTAAATCCCCCCACCCAAAGAAAATAATAAAATTTACTGTTTAAGAAAATAAGGTTTTTATTTCAATAAAAGGTAACAAATACAGTGCCTGAAGAAATATCATTTTAATATTAATGTGATGGGTGGGCTTGTTTCTTATCGCAAATTGAGTCAAATTTAGGAATAATTTTGGACAATTTTAACCTTAATTCTGACTCGGTATCAAGTCGATTTCTGTGTTTCGTTTTTATCATAACCAGGTGTGAAAACCCACATTTGTATTATCTAGTCCCTATCAATCAGTCAAACAATAACAGCCTAAAAGTTCTTAAAGTATGCTGAATTTCGATAAAGTATTAGCTGATGCAACCGAAGCAGTAGATCGAGCAACTCCTGAAGCTCAAGCTTGTGCTTATGTGTGTAGGTTCATATTTAAAATTAAAAAGTAATGAATTTTACTTGCATAAAATCATTTTTAACTGATGTGAAATAATTATGAACCTATATGCATGTTCACAAGTTTCAGAGAATACGACAATTTAAGTAGTAGCTTGAACTATGTTCATAAAAAATATGTGCACAGTGTGGAGACATGTGCAGCATTTTAAATAAATTTTTGGTTGAAGAGTCTTGGACGGAAAATAGTCAAGAAAGAGTTATGCAGCTACTTTCTCAAGTTGATTTTAGTTTTATCATATGGGAAGAGCACCGTGTTCTAAATATTAATCACATTAAGAATTTTGTTTTTACATAGTAATTAAAAGATATATTGTGACTCTTAAAAATAGAGAATTTGCAGAAGATAAAAGAGAAAATCATTGCAAAAAGAAATATTTTAAAAAATAAATAAGATTTTTTTGCGTTTAATAATTGTTTTATTCCATTCCATAACATCTAAAATAAAAGTGGAGATATAAGGGAAACTCGAACTCTAAATATTATTTGCGAGTGAGACTTTCCCTTATATCTCCCAGCTGTTATAACTTTCTGACAGCAACACCTATTTGATGCATATATTAATGCAGTGGCGCTGTAGTATACTTGTGTGTCGCTTCTGATTGGATGGCAGTTGACTTTCTTCTCTCGGTAGAGGGTAGTATATTCCTTGGTGCCGCACGTGCCTGCCAGTCATCAAGCTACCATTACGTAAATCTTGTCGCGAACCTCCTATCCTCGGATGGCGAACCTCTAGTGGTTAGCGTACCCCACTTTGAGAAACCCTGCTGTAATAACGGTTTTAAGATGTGATTTCTTGATTTGATTGATATTTTTCAGTTATTTACCTTTCCAAAATCAAAGTCATGACTTCATGAGGGTTTTGCAATGCTCTTTTGTTGCCAATTTTTAAATTAGTAAATTATTATTGTAAGGATGACAAATAAAGGTCGCATTTATTTCAAGAAATGTTTAGGCATTTCTAGGAATTAAAAGTGAGAAGGATGAGGTTACTCTGAGGTTCTAAAACATTAGTTATTGCAAATTTAGGATAATAATACTGAGGAGCACGGCAAGATGGACGCCAGCTCCGGTTACTACAAAACAAAAGGCTGTGTACTCATAGATAGCATGTAATTAAACGCATAAAATAAAAAAAGAATCATCAAAATCGGTTCACACATCTACAATCATTCACTTACATAATTATCCTAAAACTTACTATAATAATTATCCCAAATTACATTCACAATCTTATCCATCCACATACTCATCCCCATACTCACAACACACACGTACGCATCTGCAATCCCTCACTTACACATCTTACATATTTTCAATAATAATAAATATATAAATTAAGTATGTAATAACTCTCTTCTGTGTCCATTGTTGCATTGTTTTGGCTGAGCGCTGCCTCCTAAAATACAGGCTATAGCCTAGTTTGGGAATCAGTGTTAGTAAGTATTGTGCTAACTCTAAGTCCTAGATTAAGGTTAAGGCAATGAACTACATTTCTATTTCAATAAACATTATTAGATATTATTATTATTACCCAGTCGAAAGTTCTGAGGTAACAAACATAAAAAAAATTATTTAAATACAGTCGAATTGAGAACTTCCTCCTTTTTTTGAAGTCGGTTACAAATTGGCAGATCACGATTAACATCTGCCATTTTTTTATATTGACATAACATGAGTTCAGAAAAGTTACAATGTTGTTTATAATAATAATATTGTTTCTGATTATACGTTCGTTCCGCCCTTTCATTCGAACGTAATAACATTGAACGTAAGTATATAATTATTGCAATTCGACCCCGGATATACCTCAATATGAATATATTCTTGACGCACGTAATATGGAACGTAGGTAAATAAGAATGAGTAGCGTTACAAATGTTTCTCAAGAATCTCAAGTAAAGGTAAACATTACTTCACCATAATGTGAGTCGTAGAATTTACGTATTCGCAATATAATATGTATACAGCCTCGGTGGCGCGGTCGTAGTATATGCGACTGCTGTACATGACGTCTCGGGTTCAATGCCCGGGTCGGACAGTGACAGATTTAACTGACAAGAAACTCTCAGTAGCAAGTAGTTACACGGAGTTTAGATTTGTGTTCGGTAAACGGCAACAGGCTCACCCTATTACGTGATAGCTAAAAAAGTTGATAGCCACGTGTGGGTGAAATACATCTCTACCGACCCCTTCGGGGATTTAGGCGTGAGACTGTTACGTGTGTGTGTATGTGTTACTTATGTTTGCATGTCAATTATTGTTTTGTGAGGTTACTAATTAGGTTCATGAGAGGGTAAAAGGAAGGACAAAACATAAAGAGAAAAAGCAACGTAAGGTTTTTTTGGTTTGTTCCGCATTCGACCCTTATGTTTTGTCCCAAACGGAGAAATACGCATTCGTCCGAAAATTGTTCCTTATACGCCCCTAATTTCAATAAATATTAATTTCTTAATTAATGTAGTTCCTATTTCGTCCCAAATTATGTTTCTATTTTGTCCATGTTTTTTTTATGTACCTTTTTGTTGTACCGTCAGCCAAAAATTATTTCAAAATACCTCTTTGATCTCTCGGCAAAACTTTGGGCTTATGATTGCATGACATCACGAGCCCGACAACAAAAGATTATAAATAATTTTAACCCTGTTTTGTTTTGCTAACCATATGCATAATTAAAAAAACTAAAAAAAACACGCTTTATTAAAAAACAAACTAAAAAGTAGAAAATAATTTAATAATTTTAATGTAAAAGCGTGGGATGGAGGTTATCAAAATATCTTAGAAAGCACCCCACGCTTTATTAAATTTAAATTATTAAATTATTTTCTACTTTTTAGTTTGTTTTTTAATAAAGCGTGTTTTTTTAGTTTTTTAAACTATTATTATTATTTTTTTTAATTATTGTATTGTCATCGGTCCTCGACAAGTCTACGTTTAGATGAAATCTGACCGTTTAAAGTGGGTCAAAATCGAGCTCAAAGGAGTCGGTTACATACAGACAAACATATAAGTGAAACTAATAAAAGCGTGTTAAAAATGTAGGACGAAAAGGGAATAATTCAAAAAGAGGGGCGAATGAGGAACATTTTGGTATGTGGGACGTAATGTAGGGGCAAATGCGGAACAAACCGATGTGCGAAAAAACTATGTAGTTATTATTCCTGTGTCGCGGGGTGCTTTACAAACATTCAGACATCGGACACAAAGAACACCTAGTAACGGAACAACAATTTGTGGATCACACAAATTGTTGTTCTGTGTGGTGATCGAACCCACAACACTCGGCCCGGCGGCGCGGCGGCCCGACGGCGCGGCGGCCCGGCGGCGCGGCGGCGCGGCGCCATCCGTGCACTCAAAACTCATGAGGGTATAAAAAATAAATATACTTTTCACACAATATTATTATGTGTGTGGAAGTTTCACTTCTTTTTTGCATACACACTAAATACGAACGTCACTTTATTATATTTGTGTAAGCTGTTTTAAAATGAGCGAAAGGGACAAGTGTACTTGAAACACTTCTTATACATTCGGCAATATCAAATTACCGTTTCTTTTATCCAAATTGCTTTAATACCACTTTCTTTTCCTGCTATAGGACAGGATTTGACAGGATGTATTATTTTACCCATTTATTTACAGATACATTCAATAGGCAGCAATAGACTCGCCCCCTATGACTTGGGACCTAAAAACGGCTTATTCCCGTGCGCTCCAAATCTATTGTTGTCTAAAATTCATTTTTCCATACATTAATTACCAGGAGTTCTAAAGATTATTTTATGAAAATAATAAATAAAGCCACATTTACCAATTTCATTCCCTACAGCTCCAAAACATTCTCTAGGTACTTTGAGATTTTATTTCTAATAAAAAACTAATAATATATTATTATATGTTTTAAATCTGCTAACCATACAGTTTGTTTTGGAGCTGTCGGGAACACACTAGTAAGTAGGTCTTTATTTAATTATTTGTAATATAATTTGGAGCTACTAGGAATAAGTGTATGGAGATCAGAGATTTTAAAGAAATAAATTTGCATAAGCTTTTGGAGCCCTTGGGAACGATTTTACAAAATAATAATAATGTATTATTTTAGTCTTGGAGCGCTTGGGAGCAAAATAGCGGAGCGGGCGGGAGTAAGCCCTAAAAACACATTTTTATTTTACTTTTAATCTGGTTGACAAAACTAAGCAAAACCCTGGAAAATGTCTGAGGTTAAAAGTACGAATATAAGACACGACATTAGTGTATCTTCTCCTTGAAGTGAACACTGCATGCTATTTAAAAAAAGGTTAAGTACGTTCATCACAATCAGTTAAAATTATAATTTATACCTAAGTAAAAAATTTGTAACAAGTAATTAAGGAGCGATAGCCCAGTGAGAGACTATTGGACTATCACGATAGCAGCGATAGCCTAGTGGGAGACAGTATGACTTCCACGCAGAGGTCTCGAGTTCAAGCCCAAGGCATGCACCTCTGACAATTCGAAGTTATTTGCATATTAAATAATTAATTACTGTGCGGTTTAATGGTGAAGACAAACATAGAGACGAAACCTGCATATCTAAGAGTTCTCCATAATGTTCTCGAAGATATGCGAAGTTTGCCAACCTGCAGTGAGTCAGCGAGGTGGACTATAGCCTAACTCTTCTCACACTGGGAAGAGGCCCGTGCGAGGCCGTTGCCCAGCAATGTGACAGTTTATAGGTCTGATATCTATACTAATATTATAAAGCAAAAGAGTTTGTTTGTTTGTTTGGTTGAACGCCCATTGGATAGCCCATTTATCGAGGAAGGCTATAGGCTATATAACAGCCTTCCTCGATAAATAGGCTACCCAACACTAAAATAATTTTTCAATTCGAACCAGTAGTTCCTGAGATTATCACGTTCAACCACACAAACAAACAAACGAATTCTTCCGCTTTATAATATTAGTATAGATTATATAATCAAGAAATACATCAGCTGGAGAAATATATCCATATTTCACTAGCTTTTAGGTCCCACGAAAATAAAGTGGTGTGCCTAATACATCTCAGCCTATCCCTTCGAGAATACAGGCGTGACTATGTATGTACATTCAATAAATATATTTTACTTTGTATATTTTTGTTTAAATGATCAAAGAAACGGGCAATTACATATATGTACCTATATATTCAAAAATATCTTCTGCGATTTATCTTACGACTAGATCTCTACTTATTCTGTCAGCTAGTTCTTTGTAAGATTACAGATGGCCGTCTGTGCCATATAATTCGAATGACCGGGCGTCTGAATAGGTTATAGATGGTTATGTTACCTACTCAATTACATGTTATTGAGATACGTACTTCGTACCTATGAAACTACTACTAACTAGATAATTTTTATACCATGTAGTATATCATGCCTGATTTCATTGTAAATCTTTGGCAACGATTTTAACGGTTATCTATCGAGGAAGTCTTACTTAATTGTATTTTTATTTATAACGTAGCCCGGTTATACCTGGCAAGTTAAGTAAGTATCATCGTTTGCCATTGTTTGTAGGTATAATAATCGCACGTTGCTGATCTTCAGAAGAAAGGAATTAAAGATCGACTAAAAGAAAACGTATGGAAGATATTGACATGACATACTGGGCGCAACGCAGTAACAACTAGTGTCAATGTCAACTACCTACTATTGTGGAACTCTAGGGAAAGACACGGCGAATTCGCCACCTAAAAATTAGGTATTGTCTAAATAGATTTTTGATACTAGTACATAGAATTTGACTGACGGATGGCGTAGTGGTTTAAGTGGTCGCCTCGACACTGCCACTGCGCCGAGTGTTGTGGGTTCGAATCCCAGACGGGACAAAACATTTTGTGAAATGGATGTTTCTAGTCCGGTTGTTCTTTGTGTCCGTTGTTTGAATGTTTATTATCCCATGCGATACAGGAAATATGACTAGTGCGGGAGAAGTAATTTTTTTATTTAAAAATAGTGTATTTGCAGGTATATGCCATCCTATTGCCTTAAGTTAGCAAATTGTAAATGTAATTATGTAACTATAGGAGCTCCACCGATTAATAATTTAACTTTGGCATTAATATTCTAAACAAATTATCCAAAACTTGATTTTGGACGAGTTCAATATCAAGTTTTTTTTTTTATACAACTAAGGTGGCAAACAAGCGTACGGCCCACCTGATGGTAAGTGGTCACCGTAGCCTATGGACGCCTGCAACACTAGGAGCATCACTTGCGCGTTGCCGACCCTTTAGAAAAGGACGTGGGAAGGAAAGGGAGCGGGATGGGGGAAAGGGGGTGATTGGGCCTCCGGTACTCTCACTCACCGAACGAAACACAACAGTGGGACTACTGCTATTCCACGTCGATATATTTTTCGTCGAGTTTATGTGTACAGTGCGTAAAGGTCGCCGATAATACCGATAGCACGAAGTAGATTAAAAATAACTGGTTTATAATACAACTAGGTGACCCTCGCAACTTCGTCTGCTTCATATAAGATAAGAGAATTTGCCCCGTTTTTGCAACATTTTTCATTGCTGCTCCGCTCCTATTGCTCATAGCGTGATGTTATATAGCCTTTAGCCTTCCTCGATAAATGGGTTATCCAACACTAAAAGAATTTTTCAATTCGAACCAGTAGTTCCTGAGATTAGCGCATTCAACCAAACAAACAAACAAACAAACTCTTCAGCTTTATAATATTAGTATAGATAAATGTATAACGTATTGTGAATTTGGTATGATATTACAATAGGTACTATAAATAAGTACATCCGTATATGATGTGTAACAAGGACAAGTTACAATGGTGTGACAATTTGATGATTAACCTGGATGAAATAATTGAATTGCATCGTCTTCATTCAAGCCTGCTTCTCGAAGGGGAAGGCAAAGGTATATTATGCTCACATCTCGTCAGTTTTGTCTTAGCTCTTAGGTGCACGCCATAGGTCTAATCTATAGACCAATTTTGGTAATAAAACATGTTCATAATAAATTGCTAATCCAATAAACTTCGAATCTGAACTGAAATATAATTTGTGTTAAATGTTGACGTTTATTATAGTTTGGAATGAAACCATGAGTGATATTTATAGCACTGAGACTAGATCAG
Source organism: Catocala sponsa (assembly GCA_963564715.1). Classification (NCBI taxonomy): domain Eukaryota; kingdom Metazoa; phylum Arthropoda; class Insecta; order Lepidoptera; family Erebidae; genus Catocala; species Catocala sponsa. The sequence continues at coordinate 18,212,087 of OY751331.1, forward strand.
AACTCAATTTGAACAGTTTCTATTACAGAATAGATCTGGTGATTGTCTGCTTTCAACTAAAAAACGGTTCTTTATTAACAGTATTCTATGTTTAACAAATATCAATAAAATATGTCATTAAAATATGTATTGAGTATTGCATAACGCAAAAGTACTTTTGTCAATCACGCGATATACAAACCGCCAATAAATCGATTAAAAACAGAAAATGATCAGAATGTAAGTTAGCGTAATGTTTATTGTTAGTAACAATATAATAGAAAGCCTCTTTAATACAATTTATTTGTGTGTAATCTAACTTTTTTATAAATACCTCTTTATTCTGAAAGGCTTATGTTTAACTTATCACCAGATATAGTAAAATATAACAGTCAAAAATAGTAAATGATCACCAAATTGCACAGCAAAATATTTTTAAAGAGATCAAAATAAGTCGATATTTTTGGGTGGGTTTAAGAAGGAACCTAACATAACCTACCCCTTCCGAGACAGAATGCAGTGATTTGAGGCGTATAGGTGCTCGTTAGGATATATTTTAGTAAGCATGTTTTGCTGCGCAATTACTATTTTTGGTTGTCATTATATTTAATCCCATTCTGAAACTGGTTACAAGTTACTGCTGGTCTAACTTTTAATTTCTCATCACGTCTGTACTGTATGCATGTGTAGAGAAATAATAATGATGAAAGTGTATGATAAGGTTAATTAAGTGTGTCATTGTCACGATAATAGAATTCTTCGTGAAACTGTGTAGTTCACACAAGTTTATTAAACCATTATGGTAGTGAAATCTGTGTACGCCTTTTTTTCATGCAAACATATTCTTTTCGACTTTTTGAAAGACTGTTGCCGCACTTTTATTGTCTTTTACTGGCGCCAGAAATGTTTGACGGTATATTAACATTGATATAGGTATGTGTATGTTATTAGTTTACTACATAAATTTAACGTATATATTAATATTTTTTACACAAATTATACCAGTTTTTTTATAATTTGTCTGTGTTACTTAACATATATAGTAGCTTTTAAATAAATGTTGTCGCCTTTAGTAATATTGAAAATCCTTCTGTAAGCAGTCGTGTTTAGATACGTTACCAATAAAAGGTAGCCTATAATACATTTCCTAGCTATTTAATAGTTTTATTCTTGAATTTCTTGTTTATCAAGCAGGATATTGTAGTCTATAAGCTTGTTTTTGTATTTAACTCTTGTTGTATCTAATTATTTAAGCGATCAGTGCCTATTATGTATTACATAGATCATAGTTAAAAAAAAACAACCTAAGAAATAGTATAAAGTCCATAAATACATTTTATGCAAAATAGATCACATTTGACGATACTCTTAGTTACATTAGCATTAAAAAAAACTACTAGGATTAGCCCGCAGCGCTTCATTATTATTCCAACACGTAAGCAAAGCTAATTATTATATGTATAACCAACAAATTACCTCATAGATGATTGCTACGACTATAAGTACGTTTAATATGATTGGAAATCATATATGATAGACCTTCCACAATCTACTTATATTAATGCTGATACAAGAATTCTACAATTTGTTAAGTCTTAAGGTTATCTCTCATATTTTACTTAGTTTTAATCTTATTACATTTATATTTAAATATTTCTGCTAATTAATAATAACATTGTGATAAATACACACCCAAATAGTCCGATCACTTGCCAATTAACTTAAAATATCCTCTTTATCTCGATAAAATTCACAAATATTCATTTACAATAACTTAGTTTCACGCACGTCCAACGTAAACCAGTAATAAATATACACTCAGCCGTTTTAACGAGTATTTTCCTGTAACTATACTTTTATTATACTTAATAAACGTATTTTAATATGTGAACATAGGCGACGCGACGCCTTGATTGTTGACTGATTTGGACATCCATTTACGTAAGCAAGCCTTGCCTATGTTGTCAATTTCAAAGCCGGTTACAAAAAAAAGCTCACAAAAAGTGTTATTGGGATTTTCATTTAGAAAATTCTCAGATTTAAAATTGATATTGGCATGACTTCCAACAGTTGTAGTTCCGACCTTCTGACGTGCTCTTGCTGTATCAGAGCCTTTCTAGACAATGTCCGGATTAACAGTTCCCTAAACCTATGAGCATACATGAATGCGAATGTAAAGAATGCGATGAGAGAGCAGAGTAAGAGAGATAAGCCAAGATAGTTGCAAGGGGCAATTCGTAGTCCTTGCCTACCTCACAAAATACAAGGCATGCGTCGGTGTGTGTTCGGATGAAACACCAGAAGGAAGGCGCGGTAGACCACTGCCAAACCTTTCGATTATATACAATCGTAGTATTATAACTTATAACGTTTATTACCTCAAACTTATGGTTGTTCACTTCAGTTTTGTTCATATTGTTGTCGACGACCATCTCGCCGGCGGTCATTTTGATAAACTTTTACTGAGCAGATTCCAGAAATATATTCTTTTACACCATTGGTTAGTCCATGTTGAAATGCGTCATCTGAAACAAATTACATAAATTTTAATAAATTATTGTGTAGACTTTATTATCGGATCTATAATAACCGCCTTTAAAATGTTTAAATATGATTTGACAAATATTATCAGTAGATTTGTTGAAATAAACGAAGTAGAGTTTGTTGAAATAAACGGTTGACATAATGGGATAACTGAAAGAGGTAGATCTTGAAAGCGCTCTCTTATTTAATCAAAGGGCTCAAAAACTATTTTTCTAAAGAGTTTAAGAAAGAAACACTTAAGGACCTCGAACCTTAGTGGTTAGAACGTTGACTGAAGCATAATACTAGAGGTTTAGATTATTAACTAGATTCAGCCAAACTTTAAGCCCATGTGGAAATACTGGCAAGAAACTAACGCCTACTCTTACAAGTCATTGAACTTTAATCATGCTATTAGTATGCAATAAAGTTGAATGCTAAGCCTAAATTATTAAATAATCGTGTGCATAATGAGAAAGAAAGATCCAGTTTTACAGAATTTAGAAAAATGTTGGCAGATTACCATGATTCAACAGGTTTTACAAAATATGCTAGCTAGCTAGCTACATGGCCAACTCGTAGCATAAGTTTATTCTTCTCATTTCACCGAGCTAACTCTTCATACAAGTGTCTAATAGGTGCCAACTTATCAACTGCTGCACTCTCTTCACGAGTATCAGAGCTATCGAATCTCATACAATTTACGATGAACACGAACCGTCTCAAACTCATAGTGATTTGAACTATTACGATGCCAGTTCCGTCAGTTACCCACAAATCTGGCGTCACAAATCAGCATGTTGGACTGTGTGAGGGCCGCAAAATGGCCGATAGTCTATAATGTGAAGCTACTCAGAAGCACCGCGCGATTGATGAAGAATTTAAATATGTAATTGTTGATTCCTTGAAGCAGCGGGTCTGTGAGACCCACCAGGCACCCCAAGGGTTAATCTAGATTTTTATAAAACAGACTTTAGCTTGACATGATTCTTGCATCATACTTCTTATCCTTGCATCGCTCGAAAATTATTCTCCGACATTCGTCCACAATATAACAAACCACAAAATTTCAAAATCAGCATAATTAAATAGATAATATTATAAACACATAGTATGTAGGTACAAAAATTTAATAAAAGTGGCAGTCGCTGAATCAGATTTTGTTTTGTAATATACCTAGTTTATACAATTGTCTATCTTTCTGACCGGACTACCGCTGATTCTAGCATTGTGTGAATGATAACGTACGATTACATTCGTATTACATTATTACAACATAATATGTATCTTCGCGAGTATCGCTTATCTATAGGTACAATGGTTATGTTATCTTAAATCTTATATTCACTACCTTCCGTGCTTCTCGTAAGTTAATCTGATCGTTGTGCTGGATTATGCGAGGCAAGATCACGAGAGAGAAAGATTACTCCTTTTTGCATGCTTCAAGTTTTCGCAAGAATGACATGGTCATACTGAAGAAAATCATGACATGTAGTACAAGAGTACAACCTTTGAGGAATGACTCTTAAATGTCCTCTTAAAGTTCTGTTTACTTACCATGTCTTCGCACAGATTATGTAATAGAGTTGCAACAAACATTCTATCTTTCTAACAAGCCTTTTCTGTTAATAATATTGGTCGACTGTCTAAACGAACTCCGTATATTACAATTGTTAGATTGCCTGGCATGGTGTCACAGTAATGCTGTAAGCTATAAGTTATAACTGTTATAAGTATACCTCAGGAATAAACGATAATATACTTGGTTTCAGAAAGGCAACCATGTGTCGAAATAAAACTCATGTGTCATGATTTGATTCAGTCTGCACATTCCAGCAGTCAACATGGGGTATGACAGTCTGTTAATGTTTTTTTTGTGTTGAGACTATGTAAGTGACTCAATGAAATTTAAATTGAAATCAGGCTTAATAGTGCAATAAATACTACGTTATTTCGTAATCCGTACAGCGCATGCGGGTAATACCCTAAAAGCATAATATTTAATTATAAGTAGATACCTATTATTAACTCATGGTCACTCAAATAATGAACCATCACAAATACACGACATACCTAATATAACCTACTTAGGTAAACTTATCTATTTGCACTATTATGTAATAATAGTCTGGAATACTCGAAAACGAAGTCCGAGATAATTTTCTTTATATCTCGTAATGCGTAATCAAATATAATATCTATCAAATATAAATCTAATAATGTAAATAAATCGACGAAATTAAACTGAAGGTCTATACTTATCTTTATAAGTATATATAAATCTTCTGTGCGTGTGTTTGTAATTAAACTACTCCTAGTTTTTGACGTGACAACGTCTAATAAATCGATGAACGCCGGCTGCACGCACGAAAAAGGATGACGCATTGTCCCGTTACGCTCATTGTAACGTTACGGGAAAGAAATGTTGTTATGACGTTGTCACGTTAAACTATCGTCCGTAATCCGACTTTACAGACAATCAATTTTTTTTGACGTGACAACGTCTAATAAGTCGGTGAACGCCGGATGTACGCACGAAAAAGGATGACTCATTGTCCCGTTACGCTCATTGTCCCGCTACGCTCATTGTAACGTTACGGAAAAGAAATTTTGTTATGACGTTGTCACGTTAAACTATCGTCCGTAAACCGACTTTACAGACAACCAATTTTTTCGTGTGTACAGGACAACGTCTGTCGGGACAGCTAGTATAGTATAGAAAGAAACTCTAAAAAAAACGTCAAGAATAAGTCCAACCCAGAATCAGTTTACAGCTGGACACAATAATAATATGCCTCTCCCAATTTGCACCATAATATCTATTCTTCTGCTTTCCACATCCAATCCAACACAGTCATCTTTTAGATTTTATCATCAATATAGTTGGCTAACAGTTTGTATGTTTGTGGTATAAACTATACTGCCGTCTACTAATCGGCCACTAACTAAAAAGCCGTTAAGTGATATGAGGACTCATATGGCTTAACGTCTTTTTAAATAGCGGCAGTATAGATGTTGCAACATCTCTACAGTCAGCGACATAAGTAGCTGAACATTCAAGTCATTTGTATTTTATGTATAAAGGCTTAACTATTATTCTGAATTTTGACGTGACAACGTCTAATAAATCGATAAACGCCGGTTGCACGCACGAAAAAGGATGACTCATTGTCCCGTTACGCGCTTTGTCCCGTTACGCTCATTGTCCCGTTACGATCGGAGCGAGAGCGCTACATGAGCGAGCGAAAGGCACGTTATGTTATGACGTTGTCACGTTAAACTATCGTCCGTAAACCGACTTTTCAGACAACCAATTTTTTGAATTATGATTATAATATTAACTGCCTTTAACTATTACTGCTACATAAAACTAAATTCTTTATAATGTTTAAAGATAAAGGCTATCTAAATGTTGCGTGTGCGTACTGAATTACGTAGCTGGCTGTATATGTGGACGTCTGAAAAGAGCGGTTGGGTTGGTTATTTCGTCTCACAGACATGTGTATCTGAGAGACGGAATACATAACCATTCAATATGAAAATATCCTTATCCCTTAAGCTTGAGAAGAGTAAAAGGTAGTTGGTACATACCGTACATAAAAGAACAGACTACCTATATACGCTGGGCAATAAACAGATAAAAAAATCCGCATTATTCTTTTTAAAAGTTGCCGTTTGTGTATTTGGTTAATTTAAATAAGTCTTATCTAATATATATAATAAATATGCACATAAATAAACAATAATGTCAGTCATAAAACCGTAACGGTGCCGGTTAATGAATATACTTACTATACATATATTACATAATGACCTTAATTTTTTGGCAAAGATATTACTATGAACATAATTATCATTAGATGTTATTAGTCTTATTTTTGGATTTATTTTACAGCTGAAAAAAATATCGCAGTTACATACATATAAATAAATAATCCGATATTAAGCCGGACCGCGTCGTCGGCGTCGTTGGTCGCGCATTAGTTGTGTATGTCTGCATAAGGTCTCAGTTTTGGTTGGATACCAATAATTTAATTATTCACAAGAATATGCAATTATTTATTAACTTTTTAGTGCATTTTAAGTTTTAGAATATTCTTTTTTGAAGTCGGTTTTCTTTTTTGTTAAAATTTTGTTTATTTTATAAATACATTGTAGTCTTTAATTATCATAATTGGTGGTGTTATAATTAAAGTAGATAGATTAACAAATTCGATAAAGAAGATGACTAATCTAGCTAAATAGTAACATTAGTAACACCACAGATAATATAATACTATACTAGTAGAAACACTAATAGGTAAGCAAATAATGTTCGGGTACTTTAAAATAGCTACACCTTAAGACGTTGAGATAACCACCATCGTAGTCTCCCCGTGGCAATGATTGCTGAAACGCAACCGAAATATCGGAGCATGATTATATTTAAATAAATTATTATAGTTTAATGAGAAACGTTTTTAACATAAACCGCAGTTAAATTCGTATAAAGTAGTTTATAGGTATAGTATTTGAATTATTATTTCGTTATATTTTATAAGGTTACTTGTTTTATTTAAACTAGCGGTCGCCTAGTACTCGACTTTCGACCAAAGTTTGCCTGTAAGATATTGCTGATATATGTATGTCATTAATCATTATATATTGATATATGTAACCATAGTTACGCGCTTCGACTGCGTGTGTCAAATGCATATTTTATATAAATATTAGGATTCGCCCCTCCTTCTCTATATAAACTTCAACTGTGCCAAATTTCATACTCCTCCATCCGCGTAACTTTCGTAAAAAGGGGTACAAAGTTTTTGCTTCACGTAATAATATATAGATAATGTACCTATACGATTCTATAATTAGGTTTGTTACATATTTGTAAACATGTTTAAAGCTCTAAAGTTGATTCCGTAAACAATAAAATACGGAAACGACACCCATGTATTCGATGAGATACTGCAGATAAAACGAGTCAGTAAATCGCTTGTTAACGCTGTTGTTCTAAATCCGCCGAATATGGTATTAGTTTCAGAACCATCGCAATAAGTTGCCTTTACTTGTTTAAAACAAGTCTTGTTTCAATGTCATGTGGCAAAATAAAATTATTAATTTATAAGCAAAACGATTTGTATTTACATTGGCCAATATACGTTATTATGGCTACAGAGTAAAGTGGTTTTTGGTATTTAATATAAATTCTTCTTATTGTAATGTCACTTAACTTATACCGTCCAATTTACCCATGTTTCATGGTTAAAAGTAAGCCAAGATCACGCAGATGATGTCACAATACCCTTCTACAAAAACACACACACGCCAATTTACAAATTCCCATAAAATAATAAATAATAATAATAATAAACTTCTTTATTGGCACAAAAATACAGGTAGGTACATAGTAGTAGAAAACTTAGTCTAGGTACTAAATTCTTAATTATAATGTTCTGCTGGTACTTAAAATAGGATATATCCTGTGCTATAAGTACCAGCAACCTTCCAGTTTCACAGTTAGACTAGGTAAAAATATACTGGTGACAATAAATGTAAACCTAGGTACTTACATTATTTAACTTTATGAAAAAGATAAAATATAATTAATGTTAAAAATTTAGTAAACCTATTGTGTGTATGTGTATGTGTGTGTGTGTATGTGTGTGTGTGTGTGAGAGAGGGTGTGTGTGTGAGATGGTGTGTGTGTGTGTGTGTGTGTGTTTGTGTGTGGTGTGTGTGTATCTGGGCAATTGGTATAAAATCTGCATTAGATTATTATTTATTGAATATATTAACTTATTTTCTTACGTTACTGGACGTATAAGTTTTTCGGTGTCGTCATAAGAGAGTTTTTGGAACCATTTTACTAATTTATTTTTGCATTGGTATCTTTTATTTGAATCTATATCTAAGGCTTTATTAATTTTGGTATATGTGAATCGTCCAAGGAAGAAGTAAAACCGTTCGCTGAACGTTGTCTTATGGCTATCAGCTGGCGGCAGCTTTACTCTACGCAATTTGGGTCGTAAGGATGATGATAATGCCCCGTCTATTTTGCGCATTGAATGCTGTTTCATTATAATTTGGAGGATGAACAATTAGCGTACTGTCAGAACTTCGCAATATTCGTATAGGTCTTTTGTGGAAAAGCGAAACGGTTTAAAAGTACTTACTTTTAGTACGGCTCTCTGTGCTCGCTCAAGCTTTATTAAAGATGATTTACAAACTCCACCCCAAGATATAATACTAACCTAACCTAACAGGGTCTGACACAAAGCATAGTATCTACTTTTTAGGACTGATGCCTTTGCCAAATGTCTCAAGTGTTTAAAAATAAATAAGCTTTCGAATTCTTCCTGTAAGTTGGTCAACGTGCGGTGCAAAATTCAAATTGTCGTCTATGGTAACACCCAAGTACTTTATGCTAGTGACATTATGTAACCTGGGACAAGTGCATGTTAAGTCGCTGTCAGTTATGTGGTTATGAGCAGTGATAAATCGATTAATGTTTGTTTGATTCGATTTTTTGATACTAAATTTAATAATTTTAGTTTTGTCGACATTGAGAGACAGTGTGTTATCTGCTAACCACGCAGTTACTATATTGAAACCGATTTGTGCCTCATCGAAGACCCGGTTCCACTTCTCATCTGTAAAAATAAGTGCGGTGTCATCTGCATAAGCTAATAATCTGCCATCATTAATTTTAAGGTTGCACATTTCATTGACGTAAACTAGGAAAAGCGTGGGTCCAAGTATACTTCCCTGCGGCACACCGAATTCAATAGGAAGCTCTTTGCTGATGTATTCGTTGATCTTTACGCACTGTGTCCGGTTAGTCAAATAGCTTTCAAAAAGTTTTAATTGCTGGTCTCTAACACCAATACGCTCTAATTTAACAATCAGCTTGGGAATGGAGACTGTGTCAAAGGCCTTGGCCAGATCTAAAAAGATTGCAACACATTTCTTACCTTTATCTAAAGCCTTGACAATATGGTTAGTCAGTTCAACAACTGCATCATTTGTGGACCTGTTGTTTCTAAAGCCATATTGATCATTCGAAAGTATGTTGTTATCTTCCAAGTATTTCTTTAGGCGATTGTTCATTATTCTTTCCAGGACTTTAGACAAGCAAGGCAAGACCGATATTGGCCTATAATTATTTACACGATCGGCACCCCCGCCTTATGTATAGGATGAATCAGGCCTTTTTCAAATAAGTCAGGAAATACACATGTTTTTATACACAAATTAAATATAAATGTCAATGGCTGAACAAGGAATTTTTTGTACCGTTTAATTACATTTGATGAAATACCGTCAACGCCTATCGCACAATCACTACGAAGTGTTTGAATTAATCGGTTCACTTCTGACTCGTCAGTTTCTAACACAGCTAGTGACTTACATGAAGTTTTTATAGGTGTCTTATTAGTCGTTCTGGTAACACTATCAAATGTTCTTGCTACATCCTCAGCTATGTTTTGCCCGGTTTTAACAAAAACCTTATTTACTTCCTCAATAGATTCTTCCCTAGAGCCTTTTAACAAAAGTAGCGGACTAGCGGAAACATTTCTTTTTTGAGTGTGAGTTATGTTTCTAATTACATTCCACATCTTCTTTGGATTAGATCCAGCTTTGTTTAACTCAGATTCCTCGTACTGCTTTTTAAGGTTTTTCAAAATACGGCTGCAAAAATTTCTATACCGTTTATAAGTAATGCAAGCAGTGTTATTACCCGGTGATTTTTTCATTTTAATGTACATCCTGTCTCTATTACGCATGCACCTCAGCAAACCTGGCGTAATCCACGGCTTAATAGTCATCAAGCGATTTGGTACACTATAAGTTGTAGTACTGAATTGGATAGCTCTAGTGAGTGAATTACTAAAGTATTCGAGTGCAATATTAGCATTTGTACACTCGAATATGTAGGCAAAATCTGTAGTGTTTAGTTTGTTCTCTAGTTTGATATAATCTACTTTATTTATTATTTTATTTGCGCTATCAGTTTTAATTTTGTTTAATGTTAATAAAACAGCGTTGTGGTCCGTGACAGTCGAGTCTATAATGACAGTTAAAGCTCTGAGTTTAGTTTTAAGGAAGACATGATCGAGTGAAGTTTTTCCATGTGTAACTAGATTATGGGCTGGCAATAGACCATGAGCAGCATTAAGATTTAAATATTCTAATATTTTATTATCTATGTTACCATTCAAAATATCCAAATTAATGTCGCCCACGACTGCTATAGTAGTAAAAGAAGAGTTTGTTGCTAATAGTTGATCCAAAGAGGAAAGAAAGTTGGTTATGTCTTTGAATGATGGAGGTCTGTAAAGTGCAAGAATGCAAGTGGTTTTTCCTATTAATATCTGTAGACAACTAGCATCTGTGAATATAGTTCTTAATGTAAACTACGACTCCGTCATTTTTATTAGTCCATTTAGTAGTTGTATAGGAGTATGTGCGGGTTGCATGACAGCCAGCACTCTGTAAGTATGATATCATCATACTTATAGAGTGCTGGCTGTCATGCAACCCGCACATACCTGCAATTGATGGCACTCCTATACAACTACTAAATGGACTAATAAATTAACATAATTGATTAAAAAAATTATCTACTGAAGCTTCAAGCCACAACTTGTATTTGAAATTAAATGCTATTACTGTCCCACTTTCTGCATTTAAGAAATATTTCTGTCACGAGTTATATACATTTAAAGCAAGGGTTTTACATACTTATATTCACAAGTACATATTTTAATTTATAATACTCGTAGCATTAATGGTAAATCATTGTACACAGAGTTCTTTTTTGGATATTCTAATTCTAAGCCTGATGTTTCGTCAACTGAATCGATTTTGATATCGTTTATCTATGTTTTACCTGATATTTTAGATTCACGTTAACAGCTAGGGCCAATTTTATCAAACACATGTACGTACGTACTTAAAATGAGGAAAATACAAACTGGTTGCGATCACTTTTTGCTGGAAACGTTTTATATCACAAAAAATTATTGTCTTAGAAAAGAGAATAAGTTTGTTTTTGTTATTATAATTACAACAAAAACACTCAATTGCTTACCCGTTTAGTATGACTGATAGCTGCCATTCAGGATTTCCTTACCATCTCAATTTAAGAATGAGCCTTGAACATGAAGCTTTACTAATAACAGACAAACACGGGCCCGATTTAAGGACTGACATTAGGGGCTTCAGTCTAGGGTCAAAAGAGAAACCTCCACCGAGGATTTCAATGAAATTACTTTAAACTGTAATATTTTTCGATGCAATGGCACGAAGAATATTGCAGTAAGTATAGGAATGCCCTTAAATCTGGTCCTGGATGAACCTCCTAACCAAAAACAATTTTCCATTATCATAAATATTTTCTTCATGCGGTTTCTATTTCGCCAACTATTTAAATAATATAATGTTAGAAGTGATACTGAAGCAGCATTCGTTTATTAAACTGCTTTTAGATTATGAGATATATGTTTGCTGATTAATATCAAAGTTTACAATTCATAAAAAGGTCAAACCAAAACTAATCACATAATATTTGTACGGAAGGTCAGATACAGGAGATTAAAAAAATATATCATTGCAAACGTTGATTGGTTCTTACCCTTCGACGATTAAACAAACCGCATAATTTAGTGCTAGTTTTGGGGTATCGACAACAAAACTGAGTCTACGACATCGTGTAATAGCGATTGTTTAACACACACAGAGACTGAATGGAAACCTCATTGTAAAAGGAAAGTGAGTGCCAACGACCTTTGATAAACACATAATGGACAGGTAAGCTGAAAAAAAGCGAATCCGAAAAATATTGAACGTTATCTTTTTTATGCAGTTGTAAACGGCATTGGTTAAGTGTTAAGCACGTATCGTTATTTGCATCTTAATTTGAATTATATTAAGGTTATTTAATTACTGTGTGTGTTAATAGATTTGAGATTTTTATTGAAATGCACAATAACGTGACTTCCTTCTTCCTCTATTTTGCGAATCCAAACACTAATCAGAAAACTGCTGAGAAAATGATGGTGTGTTTATACCTCTGCCAAATCAGTCAGTATCTTTTTATGTAAAAGTCTAATACCTGACTTGTTCTTCTGTTTTTGTTAGGTAGGTACAATTTATTTATAGCCTATACAAAAAGGGCTGTGTCATGTTGCCGATAATTTAAACCAAATTTTGAAGGTTCATTGTACAAAGTTGCTATGGAAGGAAATAACAGAGCCCAGGAGTCTACTAGTCTTTTTAAAGTTCAGTCGTGAAATGATTTTATATTGGAGTTAAAATGGATTTTATGTGTGGAACATTCTCTACAGAATGCCTTTTAAAAGCAGCAACAGTAAAAGATAAATGAGTGAAGTAAACGTTTGTTACGTAGATTGTTTTTATTTAATTATTGATATGTATTATCAATATTATCATACGGATTGACGAAGGGATAGTTTGTTGCAGAAATCCATATCCATAGGCACTTATAGCTAAGAAAAGGTGAATGAACTGTGTGCAAGATGTTGTTACGAAACGGAAGATACAACTACTCACATACTCACAAGAGTAAGACAATAAGAACTATGATAATTAAATAAAAATAATACTTCCTATATAAATATTTGTGAAGGAAGGAACTGAAGTTGAAGATTATACTGATAGGCAGTAGTTCCACAATTGCCAGCTAACTTTGCCTACCCTATGCCATTGACCAGGCTGCATTGCTGCTACTCAGAAAAATACAATATCACAGACTCAGGTATCGAAACCCAAGCTCAAACCTAGGTATATTACAGGACCAACGAGGTAATGTAGACATCTTATATAAGACTAGCTGACCCGCGCAACTTCGTCTACTTCATATAAGAGAATTTTGCCCGTTTTGCAACATTTTTCATTGCTGCTCTGCTCCTATCGGTTGTAGCGTGATGTTATATAGCTATCCAATACTAAAATAATTTTTCAATTCGAGCCAGTAGTTCCTGAGATTAGCGCGTTCAAACAAACAAACAAACAAACTCTTCAGTTTTATAATATTAGTATAGATTCGTATTAATTCAGTCAAGATAAATAACATCTAGGAGAAGATCGTAGATTACTAAAATCAGTGCGCGCACTTCTCACGCCAAATCAAGCTGTCACGATTTCCATTAAGTTGACAACCTATACCAAATACTTTAACGTCTACTTAACCAATATTTCCCGACAAATATTGTTCAAGAACAATCAAAGAACAAAGTTCGTACGTATATGATGAAATGGGCTTTGTTTTTCAAATCACAGGATTGGATTTAAGTATATAAACAGTGTTGTCAAAAATCGTCTCGGTGTTGATATAACCAAATTGATTAGTAAACAGTGACACCTTAATATCGATAAGTGTTAAAAAGCGTTGTTTTACAATATGAGACTATAAATCACATTATGGGTAAACATGCAAAAGATGGATTACAAAACCACAACACGTTCTCAAATACAATCAAATGATAATTACAAATGTAAAGAAACCATTGACTGGTTAAAATCAACATGCGTGTTAAATTATTTGTTTATATTCGACTAGATTTTGCCCGCGGCTTCGCTTGCGTAAATGTGGGTTAAGGGTCAATTCAGATCAGGCGGGTCACCCTAAGGGTCAGCGCACACCGAACTGCAAAATGCTCGCGCATGTTCAAGCAAAATTTTGACTGCTCGACCATACAGACGGCATGCTCGCCCCTGCTTGAGCAAGCTCCGTTGAAAATGCTCTGGGTTGCCAGGCGGGCGTGCATGACCACTGACCAGTTTGATGCCAAAATCCGACGTTGGCAGACGTGTTCAGTATGGTTGATTGGGACTTAGTAATTATCGTTCTTTTGGCAGAGGAAGAGGAACATGAAGAATATATAAATAAAATAAGATCATGATCCATGATTTCAAACTGACGCCGCCGCGCCGGCCGCGCCGTATGTAGTAAACACACATCCAGACAGTTTTCTCGCTGTGGCAACACTGAGCGCTCGCGCATGTATAACGCATACTCGAACACGCATTTTGCAAGCTCGAGCATGGTCGAGCATCAAGTTTGGACGTGTATTTAATTTTGCAATGTATGGAATTGTCATAAGATTAATTTTTCAGTAGTCTCAGAAAATGCTCTGCTCTGCTCTGCTCTTGGTGTGCGCTGACGCTAGGTTAGTAACAATACTTTTTTCTGGATGAAAGATACCCTATGCCTTTTTCTGTTCCCCTGGCAACGTGTATGCGAATTTCATGAAGATTGGTCGTGAAAGCGTAACAAACAAACTCACATTCGCATTTATAATATTAGTTAGGATACATACTACCTATGTTTTATTTATTCTGATCTATGAACTTGTATGGACTTTGCCTGGCAAACTTCGACATCCCATCGACCACTATACTCATCGTTTTTCTAGAAATAGCAGCCGCATCACCAATATCTCAAGTATTTGTCTTTCTAAACGATATTACATGTTTTATGTTTTTTGGCATATACCAACATTTCAGAGTAAATATTCTTCGTTTGGTACTGTTTTTATAGTAGATACATCTTTTTTCAAAACAATCGACGCGTCAGGGTGTATCCTGTATTGCAAAAGATTGAAACGACTGACTAAAAGCGCAACAACTATTTGCGAGCCACACAATTATTTGTTCCTTGGCGTGGCGACCATTTAAATTACCGCACCATTCGTGCAGGTAAAGTTAAAACAACTATTATAAACCGAATACACCCGTAGCATCTTTGGAACTGCAACAACGACACGGGTGCTAATTGATTGGCACCTTGAATAATCCAGACACTGTTGTTTGATGTTTCGCATAAGTATTGAAGGTCTTCCATCAAAATATCAAGGCTCTACGCATAGTTTAAGATCAACCCATTCTTTTATTTTATGTATAATTTTAATTTGTCATGTATCTAATGTAATCCTAACTTCCTATTCTAATCCTAACTATGTAATATTTATTATAAATGCAAATGTGAGTTTGTTTTCTACGCTTTGACGCCTTTACAACTATCATTAAATTTAACATACACGTTGCCAAGGGTACAAGGGTAAGAACATAGAGGGTTCCTTTATAATATTACATATATTTGTATCCAGGGGAAAATAACTGCTTCAGAGGGATAGAAAATCAATGTCAAAATCTACATTAGGGCGAGCGCAGCTGCGGACAAAATCTAATATTTACTAAATCGTCCAAAACAAATCTTCGCATTACTAGTTTTAATAGCACACGATAATTTAGTCTACAGTATTAAATAATATTGCAATCTCTGTCTGTGCGTCTGTTTGTCCGTTTAGGGCAGGTCGCTAGCTAATCTATTAAATAAAATTAGCATGCAAGTATTTTTCTTGATATCAACCTAGTTACATAATCTAATACTGTGCAGTATATATAAAGAATAGATTCGCAACAGACCCGGTGAATACAATAGACATCGAAGCTCTATCTGTGTGCGTGTGCGTGTGCGTGTGAAGGTGGTTCAACTCCAGCTTAAAAGAAAGTGTTCGAGTTAGTATTGTAGGTGTTCTACCACATAGTTGGATGCGTTTGTCAATAGGTACAAAATCGTTTGCGGCTAAACCATCTATTTTCTTAAGTACATATTGTTCGTGTTGTAAGGCGACAAGTTACATCATGCGTTGCATATGTCGTGTACTAAAACCTAAAGTGTTTCCTGTTTGAAACATAACATTATTATTCTTGCATAATATGTTTCTTTAACCCGCAGTACCTATCTTCGACAGTTACAATTTAGGTCTCTTACAGAGCAGATGAATAGCCTATTAAACGTTTAAGAATCAATGTCAGCTGAGTGTCCAGTCAATTCTCGAGCAGCACGACTATAGGGAACCCCTACACTGCAGAAGACCAATCCACGTCAGCAGCTATTGTATGCCTGAACCAAATATAATATCCAAGGCTTCTTTAAAATGTACCGTATTGGCAGAAGACAACTTAGTATTCGTTGGCGTCTATGTTAAGCACAAGGACTCACTTCTGAAATTTGGACGGATAACGCAAACGGAACAGTGAGCTAAGTTGTAGTGAGCTCTGACAAGCATACATAGGCTCGGTTACTAAAGTTTCGTATGCGTCTAAGCTGTAAAAAGAAACTGGGCGCCCATAAACATAATAAATAACAGAAGACATATTTGTAAAAAATAAATTGTCTCGGCATTGGTATTAATAATGAAAATTTATTTACGCTTCTATGTTTGCATTTATGGAAGCATTAAATATTTGTTCTGGTTTTGTAAACGCTTAGCTAACAAAACTAATAAAATTAAGTATAGTCCAGTGCATAATTAGAGCTCTGGGTTGTCAAGTGTAAACGTTATTTAAAAAATATCTGGTTGATGAAAATAGTCACCTACTTAGGTATTGGCTGGATTTTCAGAGTAATTTTGATTGTGGTTTGCAATATAATAAGAACACGTCTTTGACAGAGAAACACCTTCGGTAAGTTTGAATATTGCCAAGAATGTATGAACGTTGGAAGTAAACCTACCAAACGGCTAAAAAGCCGTAACAGTTTCCTCCACACCGTACCTGCAAGTGCCAATGATGCTCCTGAGGCCAGAGTAAACCTGTGGTGCGAAAAATTCTTACTGCCTGCTTTTATCACACCGGCAGAAAATTTACCTCCGGGAGCCAAATTGCCTGGGCCAACCTGGAAGGGACTCAACAGGTTGCGTACACAGGTTGGCCGATGTAAAGACAATCTGTCAAGGTGGGGATATATAGACACAAGTGCAAATGCATGTGACTGCGGCGTATCACCACAGACAATGGGTCATCTGTTGTCGTGCCCCATGAGCCCAGAATCGTGCACACTGGATGACCTGTACCAGGCTAAATCAAATGCAATCCGCGTTGTCGAAAACTGGTCGAAAATTATATAAAATGTTTTGCCATCGACACGATAAGCAAGTAAGTAAATAAATGTAAGATACTGGTGCTATTTACGTACTCGTATATATTCAATACGTAAGTATACAATACATCACAAAGCTGAAGACAAAAACTCGGGACTACAAAAGC
This sequence comes from Catocala sponsa, assembly GCA_963564715.1. Classification (NCBI taxonomy): domain Eukaryota; kingdom Metazoa; phylum Arthropoda; class Insecta; order Lepidoptera; family Erebidae; genus Catocala; species Catocala sponsa. The sequence continues at coordinate 18,229,649 of OY751331.1, forward strand.
TTGCCAACATTTTTCCTGTTACTCTTATAAACATAGTTTTACGACGTTAGACTACGCGACATCGTAAATATTACATACCTAAATTATAAAACTAAAATAAATTTGTACTCATCAAACAGGCATTAATCACAAGGTTTGGCTACGATCTTCAATAGAGTGGAGGTATTTCCCAGCCCAGCTACTCAATTCTGAGATTTGAATTCATCATTCGCAATTTGCAGTTTTTGCTGTGGCTAATCTCCCTAAGGCTCACATGCATTTGTTTATTAAAAAGAACAGCCTACGGTAAGAAGCAACAGACTGTACGAGGCTACTGAGTCTCCAAGTTACCTGTTATAGATGTTCATTACATCTTCAAACGACCGTCTTACGATTCTCTTAAAATTGCCAGTAAGAAACATGAGTAATAGGTGTACGAGGCAAATAATACTAAGCATAAAAACAATCATTAGCACTAATGGATGCCTATCTCATTTGATATTTTTTATTCATTTACGTTAACAATAACTGCTACGGTTACCGGACATAAATTATATTTCCTTTGTCTATAGATCAATGCAATAAAAATAATATATGTACATTATACATATATTATTTTTATTAACTAAATTCTTTATACTATGTGTATTGTGTAAACAGGCATTAATTTCCCTTTATCATTAGACAACAACAATAATTCACACTTAACTCAGTACTGGTAGCTAGTGGTTTGTTAAGGTACAACTGACTTGTGTGAGCCTGCAGCAGAAAGGCTGATTGGAGCAGGTGGAAATTCAATCCGGCTTTTATTTTAGCTGAATTGGTTCTCCCGCCCTTGCGCTAAACTTAACATTTAAAAGGTAAGACATTTAGCAGGAACATTATCGCGACTTGTGGTCTATATGGCAAATTATCATAACAAAAAAAAACATATTTATAAAGGTAGCAAAGAAAAACAAATCACCGCCACACAATCCCCCAGAGTAACAACAGTGATAAAATTCCATTGTCATATTCTACTTATTGTTTAAGTGTTTATTACAAGGGAATCAGGATCTTCTCTAATTAAAAAAACATCTTGAGTATAAGATGCACTTTTATGTTAGCATGTCTGTCATTTCGGCTCCTTACTTTAAACTTCAATATCCAAGATCATAGTCCGTTCTGTTTACTGATTCAACAGGTAACATAATCTATTGCACAATTTGTCGTAAAAGCATTACAAATGTCTGATGATTGCCATGCCTGTCCAGACAAAGCGAATGACTTCTGATGTGTATTAAACTATGGGAATCGTCATTAATGCACTTTCCTGCACATCAAACTAATCATAATGATATTTACTAGCTGTTTCTTATAAAGTAAATAAAACTTGCTTTTACGAGTTGGTACTATTCATGACAAATATAAATAAATAGCAGATAAAACATACAATATTTTTTTATTGCAGCTAGTTTCTTTACTTTTGAATGGCAAACACAACACACAAACTTATAGTTACAATATTTCAGTATTTTCTACTTGAGATCCTTTTATACTGAGCTTTAAAATCCGAAATCAAATTTACTTCAGCAGTTTATCAAATGATGAGAAATTCACCATAATTATGCTTGGTGTACTCCTCGCTTGAGCCCTATATAAGATTTCTATCCATATAATGACACAGATCATAACCCTTTCAGACCGAAGATTATTTTTTGCTTCACATAAAGAAGCAAAAAAATAATCTTCGATTTCAGTCGACTAAATAGACACTAGAAGACCAACGAAAAATAAAATAAAAAATCTAGGTATTCTAGGTTTTTCGCAACTGTACCCGCACGACCGTGCGCTCTCAGCATAAGTACTCAATACGCACGCTCGTGCATCCTGAAATAAACAGGACAAAAATGAAAGTAAAATACATATTTTCTCATAAACTTTAATCACATAAACATAAAAACTATCAGTCTTAGCCTCTTCATCACAATTATTATTAATTAGTACCTATAATTTAAATGAGATTAATATGTATCACAATACCATGAAATTATTACGTAAGCAACTAATAACTAATTCCATGCACAATATCATCGTATGATAAATCTCTGATTTCGTTTGACATTTAGTTGCCATATTTCACACTGTCTAGTTAAATATTAATTTTACAATTAAGCTCTCGATAAAGATGTTTACAGATATTTTTTTTACATTAAGTTTTAGTGTAAATTGATTCTTGTTAATACTCTGGACTAAAAACAAGACCTCGATGATGCTTAGGCTATAACTATTGAAAACAAAACTGAAATTAAGAAGTACTTATGTCCGTACTTATATTAATCTCATAGTTAAAACCTTGTTTATCATGATAGACCTACCTTTGTATAAAACTGTAGCATCATGTTTTCTTAGATATAGACACACTAACAATTCACTAACAAACAAACTATATAGAAACTGTTTTGTCTTCACGATGCTAAAAGATTAAACAACCATTTTTTTATTAAAACTTTAAAAAATATTCACAATTACTACACTAAACAATACAATATTGCTTAAGTTAATAACATAAATTATTACGCAAATAAAAGTTATCGATACATGTTTTGAAAATACGCTCATTCATAATAATACACATTATTTTTGATAATTTCATGTTATGAATGCACTTTTAAAGTTATTGACGCTGTCAAAAGTTATTATAGTAATGTGAAAGTGCTTCGACCTTGCGTGTGAAAGCTGCATGAGCGTTTGTTTGAAGCTTCATTGTACTCTATGCTACTCATTGATACATATCTAACAAATCCGATGCAATTATGTTACTGAAGCGGTTTCTCGTACCTTGCTGAGCCGACTTGTCATCGTTGTAAGTTTCTTTTTGAAATCAGATTTTAGAAAGGCATTGGTCTCTTTGTTATCTTTACTTCTTCACGTTGTTGATCGGCATCGATAAATCGTCAAAAATAAGTTCAAAAGTGTTGTTTGAGAGATATATTCTGTTGTAATTTCTGCAATCGTTTGCTGTAAAAAGTCATGTCAGTGACGTCAAAGAACTCTTTGCTAGCGTGTTGCAACTAAGACATAATTAGTTTATGTTCGTGAATAGATTGTCTCGTCTTCATTCAATGAAGATGTTCAATACAATTAACAACTTGTCTGCTTAGTTCTAGTCCAGACTAGAAACTTCTATTTTGTCTCTACAGACAAAGGTAGCCTTTGTCACGATTTAATGCAATGAAATTAATTAAGTAGGTACCTACTTTCTTTTATTCACAAATAATTTATTAACCAACAGTGTTGGTTTTACAGGGAATTCATTATTTCGTAAAATAATATTGATCGTATAGCAGGCTAGGAACTAGCCCTAGGGTTTATCGAACAATAGCGTTCAAACAAAGTTCAGAGTAACGGCATCCGAGTGTTGTTGACCGTCGCGTACGTACTACGTACACCTCAGCAAAGGACAGTTGCAAAACCAAAGATTAGTCACATTTGTAAACTCCGCTTAATTTGTATGCACTGCAGGTATACCGCCAAAGTACAAATGCAAGCCTTTGTCAACATCCGATGGCAATTTATGTGTCATGGTAAAGGCTGTTGAACTTGAAGGGAGCCTTCCGTGTCATATTAATAATAATTATTAAATTTACTGATGATCATTTTTGACAGCTGTTTAGATAACTACTGATCTACTGAACACAATACAATACATATGTCTACTTTTACGTATTTTACGTTCACGGTTATTTATATATTTTATCAGTGAAATCTTTTAATTGCTCATCACCTTATTAGTGTTACGTTAATTATATATTGCAGCTGTAAGTTTTTCAAAAATGTTGAAAAACAAAAATAAAATACTGTCTCTTAAACCTACAGGTATGTACTAATGTAGGTTGAAGATTATTTGCTTACTAATACATCCAAAACGACTGAAGAGTACTCACATTACGAGTACACTACCGTGCTGAAACAATGAGCAAGAAGCATTATTATTATACCTAAGTATTTCTAGAGCATGACATGTAAACGAGATGTCATATTAGGTTTTTTTGGCATTTAGAGGTCTGACTGACATAGTCAAAATGACTCTAAGGGCCACTTGCACGACAATTCACAAAATACGTTTAGCACTAAATAGACTTAAAACATCGTGCTGTCGCAGTCACCTTCACACGGATGACCCTTAGTCCCTCACAAATAAAGAATTAAAAAAAAATTATAACTGTATTTGGAGGTCTCCTTAATAACATCTGGCGACCTTAAAGAAGTCACATGTACCTAAGAAGTAAAGGAGAATGTAAGTGTTGATTCATAAAGAGATGAAAATGAAGTTGGTATATTGAAAGAGGTGGAGATTTCTTCACCGACAGTAAATCTTAAATGATAGTAAAAAGAGCAATCATATTCATCAATTATTAAGATTCTTGCTGTCATCTACCAGAACCAATGAGAAGTGTCTTGAAAGCGTACAATCTCAATCATAATTAATAAGTTTTCTGGTAATGTTTTCCTCACAGATAAAGCAGTTCACATCGTAACAAATTTAATTACTCATAAAGAGTAAGTTATGAAAACACTTTCACTAACTTTCTACAACATATCAGTTGTTTATATTTAATTTTATATGTGTCGCTTAATTACTTTATAAATGTGCAATATAATTTAATTACTTAATATTTATAATGTTTACTTACAGCTTCACATCTTTCACTCGCTATTGTTATTCTGATGAAGGAGAGATTGTTCACAGAAGGAATGCCGAAGGATAAAACAACTTGTAGTATTATTATGCCACACACATAACATCAACAACAAGCATTCCCTACGGTGAATGTCATGCCATCTAGTATTATGAGTTAGGTATAAGTAATAACGTTGCTTAGTGTAATTATTTTCAATATATTTCATTACATAATTAAAGATTATGTAGTAGAAATGTGTGTTGAAACAATTAAAGGTAAATTCCGATAGAGTTCTTGATCCCGATCTCTCTCGAACCTGGGCCAAGTCTAGTCAATTTTAATTTGGTTTTATATCGAATCTAAATCGTCGTGGTGTTCTGTCAACTTTCTTGTAACTGGATGATTTCGTACAGATGGACGCCAAATGCCAGACATATTTTTTCTTTTTAAAAGACATCTCCCGCACTAGGAATCATTCTTGTGTCGCGGGGGACTTCACAAACATTCAAACAACAGACACAAAGACCACCCAGACTCGGAACAACCATTTATGAAACACAAATTTTTGTCCCGTATGGGATTCGAAGTTTTAATCCGCAGTGGCGAGGTGACTACTCAAACCACTATGCCATCCGTGCAGTTATTAATGCATTGGTCAATTTGATATTTTATAATTTTCTTACAGATTTGAACTCTCTTTGCATATGCCTCATATTTGTTCGACCTTAGTCGAAGGTAAGCATTCCGAGTAGGCAAAAATACACAGTACCAAGAAAAATAAAATCCTAACTAATATTATAAAAGCCAAAATGAGTTTGTTTGTTTGTTACCTTTTCACGCCTAAACCACTGAACCGACCATTCTGAAATTTTGCATATACGTTGTCAGGTGTACAGAAACGGACATAGGCTACCTTTCATCCCCAAAAAAATTACCGTTCCCGAGGAAAACAATAATAACGTTCTTATGATAATAGATAGCGCCACGTGTCTTTCGAATCATGATTGAATTATATTATTACAAGCAGAGTACAACCCGAATTGATAGTCAAATTCTAAATTAACGCGAGCGAAGCCGAGGGTAAAAGCTTTCATTTTATATTGTCGCAAGCCAATAGTCACTTCGCTTACGGTAAGCCTTTAGTAAGAGTCCAATAATACAGCCGCCGTGCTCTTTTTTATGTTTCTATGCGCCGTGCCAATAACAGACATTGTGAAAGCGGCATAATATGTATGGTATGGCTTACTATTGATAGAAAGAAAAAGGTGAAGGTGCGTATAGAATTATGGTTAAAAGGTGCCGCCGAGCGATGTAGATTGTACAGTAAAACTGACACATTAGGCTATGTTATTCAAGAATAAAATGGTAGAATGGAATTAGTTGACATAGCTCTTTAAAACACATGCTATTTTTAAAGTCCTATACCTACTTAGAATATTTTCGCTACGCACAATAAGTCTATAGTTAAGGGGATATAAGACAACCAACGAATAAAGAAACAAATAGTATTAATTGAAATAGACATTAATTAGGTTTGAGTTGATACAAATCATATTATAAATAAAGTAGCTAATTTAAGTAATTAACACAATCATAGCATTATAGTGAATTGAATAGACGTATATTGTTTTTATTTAGTGGCTAATTATTACTTACTTTAAATGTGAATAAAATGTGAATTCTGGCATGTCGGAACCTGTCCGTAAATCTAAGTAATAAATAACATATAAGAAGCTAATTATTAAACAAAAATAATAAAGTGTGTTCAGAATTGCGCTACTATAGAGCAAAGTGATTATAAAAAAGATCAATTTTAGATAGACATGCAAACAAAATTTGCTTTTTACCAATTACCACAGTAATTTGCAACCATAAGATTTGACCACACCTACCCATTGTCCATTATCTCGGATTAGGTTTACGATAATTCAAATTTGTCGCAATACATTCACGCAACTTTAAACATGAGATAATTACGTATCAGTAGGCCTGGCCTTGTCGTTACCTTTTTATCACCTAGTTTCAAGTTGCCATTACGAATATTTTAATATACATATATTATTTAGCAATTATTCAAATTTCAAAGAACCATTTTTCGTGTTTGTACTACCACATAGAAATAATGTACATATATATAGTCGTCGAATCGTAAAATGGGCCTTTTTTATAGTAGTGTTATGCGTCACAATTACAGTAAATTATAAGTATTGCTTATAATGTTCTGTGATCTCAATCCACACATCAGTGAGTCTTTTTAGCAGCAAATAATAAGCGATGATTACGTTTTACATTAAAACCTGGTCTTCTGAATATATAAAAATGAAGTAGGTACATATCTATTTGTAATGCCAACATAACAGCTTTTTATTAAATACATATGAAAGTATATACGGTACTTATATAAAAAAACATTTTTATATTGTTTTTCTGTCTGTTTGTTCCGGCTAATCTCTGAAACGGCTGGACTGATTTTGACGGGACTTTCACTGGCAGATAGCTGATGTTATAAGGAGTAACTAAAACTACTTTTATTGTAGAAAAATTTTGATATTCACGATTCATCCACGCGGTCGAAGTCGCGGGTAACACCTAGTTTTAATTATGATACGGATCACGCAACGCCCCATATACATAATCAAATCACAGTAGAAAACACAACAGACTGATTGACATTGGGCAGAGAATACTACACGAAGTACCTACATAATTAGCAAGTATGCTAAGCTGTTATGTAAAAAGCCTATTGTTAAAACCAGGTAAACAAAACCCATGATGTGGAGATGCGGCATCTCGCGCTGGCAGTGATTATCGATACTAACTGTTCGTGGAGTGTCTCCGTCACTTCTCGCTATATAATCTTACTAGCTGTGCCCGCGGTCTCACCCGCGTCATAGGTATTTGTGGTTACTGAGCCGCTCCCGTGAGCCGTAGCCGTTATATAGCCTATGTCCTTCCCAGGGTCTCAGGCTATCTTCATTCCAAATTTCATCTAAATCGGTTTAGCGGATTGAACGTGAAAAGGTAACAGACAGACAGACAGACCGACAGACAGAGTTACTTTCGCATTTATAATATTAGTAAGGGTATATAATTAGTCTGTACTGAGATTTAACAGACAACCAAAGCTAGTTTATAATTATTTTACTAAATACGTCTGTTTCGTAAAACCACTTTGTTGAGTGTGGATTATACAGTTTCACCATAGCATTTAAACTTAACCTTTGGTTACTAGGTATTACTAACTAATATAGTCACCGGCTTTGCACGCAAAGTATATCATTAAAACAAACTGTTAATCAGGAAAAGTCAAACTAGCTGATGTGATCAAAGATTACAATATTAGAACTTAACAAAATTCGATACATTCGCATAAATATTAAAGTACCATAATATTCTCCACGGCAACATTATGATAATCAAAGTGTTATTATGCCCGATAAACTCATTGATTGACCAGCGCATATAATGTGAAGTCGCTGTTACAATAAACGGAGGATATGATCTATGAAAGACAAAGGGTTATTGACGCAAAAACATATTAATATTTTGTCTCCAAGCCTGATTGCCTTTCATTGACATTATCTTGATTTGTCATTAGTTCGTTCAAGCTACTCAATTCGAAGTTCGTGAACTTATTTATGCTCGTTAGTATTCTTGAACCTCAGCGAACAATCTAAAGGTAAATCGTAAATCTATTCCAAAGCGCGTACCTGTTGGTTCGCGTCAATTGCAGAATATTCGATGAGAATAAATAAGATTTATGAATAGGACGTGGTTCTGTTTTGTTGCGAGCACGAATGGTCTTTGCAATCTATCGAGGAAAGTGTAGGACAGTAGAAATGTTTATTACTCACTTTCTAGTGAGTTTAAGAACATGGATTGTGGTAATAAAATCGTAGTACAATAGATGCAATAGAATTAAAAATAATGCATTGAAGAGATTTACACGTTGACGATCGATAACAGTATCAGTTAATTATGCAGTAGGTACGTAAATCGCATTCATTAAGAGATGACAAGGGGTTGTATGCGGTGTTCGATTGTTTTCTTAATCAGAATGCTTTACTTATACAAAACCGTTCCACTCTCTAGAAGGCAATAGAGAGATTTTATATTGTTCAGAGCAATCACATAACAAAAAAATTGTCTGCACGGATGGCGTAGTTTAAATGGTCGACTCGGCACTGTCGCCCGCGCTGGGTCACACGGGACAAAAATTTGTGTGATCCACAAATGGTTGTCCTGAGTCTGGATGTTCTTTGAATCCGTTGTTTGAATGTTTATATAGTCCCCCGCGACACAGGAATTATTCCTAGCCGCACTAGGCATAATTGCTACCTACTTAAAAGGGAGTAGTAAATTTAAAAAAGATCTTACATCTAAAGTTTTGTGATTGCATTCATATATAAAAATTGGATGATAATTATTTTGTAATAAGAATATCGCCTCTTTCTCCGTTTAAATATAACCCTGTTGGTGTAGTGTGTGGATGCGGCTTAATTAAAAAATATATCTATATATTTCTCGTACGATAAGAGAAATATTTATTATTAAACAAGCATACGGCCCACCCAATGGTAAGTGGTCACGTAGCATGGACGCCTGCAACACCAGAGGCATCATTTGCGCGTTGCCGACCCTTTAGAAAAGGAAGTGGGAAGGAGAAGGAGCGGGAAGGGGGAAAGGGTGATTGGGCCTCCGGCACTCTCACTCACCGAACAAAACACAACAGTAGGAACACTGCTATTTCACGTCAATATTCTGTGAGAGGGTATTCCTTTCCCCGGTTGTACTCTGCTTGTAATAATAATTATAATTCAATCATGATTCGAAAGACACGTATTGTTTTCCTCGGGGAACAGTAATGTTTTTCGGGATGAAAGGTAGCCTATGTCCGTTTCAGTACATCTGACAACGTATATGCAAAATTTCAGAATGATCGGTTCAGTCGTTTAGGCGTGAAAAGGTAACAAACAAACAAACTCATTTTCGCTTTTATAATATTAGTTAGGAAGTTAGGATTAGGATTAAGCCATCCGTATCGATCCTTTCTCGTCACTATCGTGAATTACGATCAAAGAAGGTCACAATAGTCGACATAAATAGCGATTCATCCAAATTGTATATTTGCCATGCCTACTATAACCTTTTTCTTGAATATTATATCATGATGATAAAAATACAGATATCAAGTGTGCTCAAACAACGTCTAAAGTTGGCTCTCGAAATCCTAGCGAAGAGTTGAAATGAATAACCAAAATTAAATTAATACTTACGGTTTTCCTGTTAGCATAATGGGTCGGTCGATTTTATACAAAATTAATAATGTTAAAAATCGTACACACACTAAATAGAGCGTGTATTCTTTACAAACATACTTTAATTGGTGATATGTATGTATTATGGAAATTTATCCTAACTTATATATATACATATATATATATATATATATATATATATATACTAATATTATAAAGCTGAAGAGTTTGTTTGTTTGTTTACTTGAACGCGCTAATCTACTGGCCCGATTTGAAAAATTATTTCAGTGTTAGATAGCCCATTTATCGAGGAAGGCTATAGGCTATATATCATCACGCTAAGATCAATAGGAGCGGAGCACCAATGAAGAATGTTTCAAAATCGGAGAGTATTTTTTCCTTTTGAGAGCTTCCGCTGCGTGCGCTGCGTAAACAGTTAAAGTTTTGCAAAAATCATGTATGACAGAATTGTTCCCCTTTAAAAGTTCTAAAAAAAAGTCCGCGACAGCATATGTCTATCTTTTAAGGTTGGCTCACTATAACCATTTTTATGCTAACGAAATTTGTTCTAAAATAATGCATTATTTGCGAAGGTATTTTTATAAACATGATATTAATCCTTATCCAAATAAATACGTTATTCATCACAAGTATTTAATTTAAAACAAAATTGCCCTTTACATCATTCGATTTGAATGAATATCTTAGGAGATATAGCAGTTTTAAAATAACATCGCAGCAAAATAATTACCCATTACAGACATAGCACAAACGATGTTTCTCCTGGTTTATTCTGCGTGATTACTACTGGTTCGATTTGAAAAATTCTTTTAGTGTTGGATAGCCTATTTATCGAGGAAGGCTATAGGCTATATAACATCACGCTGCGACCCACGGGGGCGGCGCAGTAACGATAAACGCGGGTGAAACCGCGGGAACATCTAGTAATATTATAAAAGCGAAAATGAGTATGTTTGTTTGTTACCTTTTCACGCCTAAACCACTAAACCGATCATTCTGAAATTTTGCATATACGTTGTCAGGTGTACAGAAACAGACATAGGCTACCTTTCATCCCGAAAAAAATTACTGTTCCCGAGGAAAACAACAATAACGTTCTTATGATAATAGATGGAGCCACATGTCTTTCGAATCATGATTGAATTATATTATTACAAGCAGAGTACAACCCGAATTGGTTGTCAAATTCTAAATTAATGCGAGCGAAGCCGCGGGCAAAAGCTAGTACCAAATAAATTAAAGTATGGATACTTTCGTAACTATATTTCGTCTATGACATTACGTCATCATAACTGTGCACCGAGCCGAAGGCCTATCGTGTTCCGTCAAACACACCGAGATGGTTTTGTAACCAAGTTTAGCAATAAGTAAAATTATATTGCCTTAAACCAATGTAATGTTACTGCTAGCTAAACAAACAAATTACGTGTCCAACTTTTCCCTTAACTAACAATTACAGTCTAAAGAAGTTTAAAATACTACAATATCTGCATTAAGTTTAATTAAGATTCAGTGCTTGTTAATCGATTTGGGATTAAATATATCAATACAAAATGGATAAATAGGTACTATTTGTCTGTAAATATATTTAGATCTCTTAAGTCTAAAATGTTTATTTAAAGGATCATATTTTGTTGGGGTTAAATTTAAGATTTTGTGGCTTCTATGGAATTGGAGGCCGACATATTTTTACACAAACCTATTTTATAATCTGTCAGTCTTAACATTAAACAAAAAACAGACAATACTTTGGACACAAACAGACAATACCTACGGAAGCTTATGCAATCAAATAATAATAATATGTTATTAAAGCTGCCTGAATTCATAAAAATGCAAATTTCTGTAAGCTTGATTATAATTAATATTTACGGAGGTTATTACTTAAATAATATAATAATTGCTGAGCGTATATTATTAATTTTTTACGCTAGGTGGTAGATATAGCATTCATCATGTGAAGGTCATTTAGATGTGGTGATACGTTAACATTTATAATCGTATATTGTGAATTGGTCATTCTTGTCCTGGTTTTGTTGTTACAACATAAATCACTATTCCTACAGCTATGAACAGCTGTCGAATTAGCCTAGTTTAAGGTGAATCTGAATTACAAAATCGTAGAATTGTGTTAAGAAACTTTCTTTCAAATAATCAATGCAAACAAACCCATGACTCCAAAGAAAATCTTTATTACAGTTGAATCTGCGAGTACCTATTCTTTTAACATTAAATTGTTTTAAATTGACCTTTTATTCAAATCTGTCAACGCTTCTTTCTATTACGAACATAAAAAGTAATGGTAAATGCTGTCACCTACCAACTATTAATTTAAATCTATAATCTAAACTTAGTAGCTATTATTATTGTGCCACTAGTCGCTTGATTATATACTACAACAAAGAAACGAGCCGTCAACTGCCTCAGAGTTAATTAATTATAGTTAACTAAGTATGTCAGTTTTTATTCTTATAGAGTTCTTTGTATTCATCGGAAAATCGTCTTCGTAAAATCTGCAAAGATAAACCGATGCTACGAGTGTCATTCTGTTGATAGGTCGAATGCAATTTATATTGAAAGCTATAGATCTATATCTATACTAATATAATCTACACTAATATCTATACTAATATTATAAAGCTGCAGAGTTTGTTTGTTTGTTTGTTTGCTTGAACGCGCTAATCTCAGGAACTACTGGTCCGATTTGAAAAACTCTTTCAGTGTTAGATAGCCCATTTATCGAGGAAGGCTATAGGCTATATATCATCACGCTAAGATCAATAGGAGCGGAGCACCAATGAAGAATGTTTCAAAATCGGAGGGATTTTTCCTTTTGAGAGCTTCCGCTGCGTGCGCTGCGTAAACAGTTAAAGTTTCACAAAAATCATGTATAACAGAATTGTTCACCTTTAAAAGTTCTAAAAAAAAGTCCGGAACAGCATATGTCTATCTTTTAAGGTTGGCTCACTATAACCTTTTTATGCTAACCAAATTTGTTCTAAAATAATGCATTATTTGCGAAGGTATTTCTATAAACATATAAACATGATATTAATCCTTATCCAAATAAATACGTTATTCATCACAAGTATTTAATTTAAAACAAAATTGCCCTTTACATCATTCGATTTCAATGAATATCTTAGGAGATATCGCAGTTTTAAAATAACATCGCAGCAAAATAATTACTCATTATAGACATACAAACGATGTTTCTCCTGGTTTATTCTGCGTGAGTTTAAATTAGCACTGTAGGTATATTTATAAAATTTTGTTCAATGGTTCTTATGTGGTTCGTGGATTTAACAAAGAAAGTTTCAGCTCCTTTAAAATTGTATTATAGGTGCCTACGACCCACTCTCTCTTTTATGTGACGCAGACGAAGTTGCGCGGGTCAGCTATAGATTATAAAGCTGGAGTTTATTTGTTTGTTTGTTTGAACGCGCCAATCTCAAAAACTACTGGTTCGATTTCAAAAATTATTTTAATGTTGGATAGCCCATTTATCGAGGAAGGTTATAGGCTATATAACATCACGCTACGACTCACGGGGGCGGCGCAGTAACGATAAAAGTTTATTTGCAGATATCTGTTTGGTAGAAAATCTTGCGAGAAGGGCAAATACAACTTAAAATTATCGCAATACACAAAGTTACATTTATGTGTTTATAGTATATTTTAAAGCACAACATTACTTCGTCCATTTATCTGTCTTTGCATGCGATTATAATTTGGGGAAGAATTACCGATTTTCATGATTTTTGTAGATTGGAAATACCATATCAGGTTAGGTTTTAGTATACTTATACATATATTTGATTACTACAGGTACCTAGCCTAGGATAACAATTTTAGAGCGTCATGTCGGCAGAAAACTTGAAGCGAGACGCCGCGCCGGCCCACTATTAGTATATGTAGGTACAACTCAATGTTTGCTATCACAAATTAACCGATAAGTAGATACTGCAGTTATTGTATTAAGTAAAACGTAAAATAACGTAAAATCCGGTAAGTTTATTTTTAGAAGCCTTTGTATATTGTACAAGTCTCTACGTAAGACGTGAACTTCTACCGTTGCCGTTGTTTGTATACACATATAATTATCACAACTAGTAACTTCTAAACTACAAAGTGTTTTCTGGTTACACGCGGAGTAAGTGCAAATACTTACGTCAACACATTCTTCTTTACATTTAAGCGGTTTGAATAAATTCGTAGTGATGCAAAGATTCTTTCGTCATTATTGTGATTACGATCATATTCACACACTCAGTTTTGAAATTCATATACACATAACATAACATCACTTCGATATACTTTCGGAGGGTTATGCAGAGTTCATCTGTACTTTTTACAAACAAAAGCACATTTGATCAACAAATAACAACTTAACCTATTGATTCGCAGCGGCACACAGGCGGCCAGACACATTAGATTTTAACATGTCTTGCATGCCAAAACTTTACAGGTTAACACTTAACAGTTTCCGATAAAAATATTCTGAGGAACTGTGAAATTTCTACCTAGAATAGGAACAGCTTATTTCTGTTTACTAGGCCAAGTTTCAAACTTAATGCCACAATGTCCTGACAGAAAATCTTTATCATATTTTATATCATCTATACTAATGTTATAAAGCTGAAGAGTTTGTTTGTTTGTTTGCTTGAACGCGCTAATCTCAGGAACTACTGGCCCGATTTGAAAAATTATTTTAGTGTTAGCTAGCCCATTTATCGAGGAAGGCTATAGGCTATATATATCATCACGCTAAGATCTTTAGGAGCGGAGCACCAATGAAGAATGTTTCAAAATCGGAGGGTATTTTTTCCTTTTGAGAGCTTCCGCTGCGTGCGCTGCGTAAACAGTTAAAGTTTCGCAAAAATCATGTATGACAGAATTGTTCCCCTTTAAAAGATCTAAAAAAAAGTCCGCAACAGCATATGTCTATCTTTTAAGGTTGGCTCACTATAACCATTTTTAAGCTGACCAAATTTGTTCTAAAATAATGCATTATTTGCGAAGGTATTTTTATAAACATGATATTAATCCTTATCCAAATAAATACGTTGTTCAGCACAAGTATTTAATTTAAAACAAAATTGACTTTTACGTCATTCGATTTCAATGAATATCTTAGGAGATATCGCAGTTTTAAAATAACATCGCAGCAAAATAATTACCCATTACAGACATAGTACAAACGATGTTTCTCCTGGTTTATTCTGTGTGATTACTACTGGTTCGATTTGAAAAATTCTTTTAGTGTTGGATAGCCTATTTATCGAGGAAGGCTATAGGCTACATAACATCACGCTACGACCCACGGGGGCGGCGCAGTAACGATAAACGCGGGTGAAACCGCGGGAACATCTAGTATTTTTTAAGTTCCGGGAACCAAACCAACAATAGAAATGAGTGCCTTCAGGATTACGCTAATGGGCCAATGAGGCAATCGATACTGAACATTCGTTCACACGTTCAAAGTTGTATGACGCTCCTTGCATATAAAACATCTAACTATTTAATGAAAGGTGGTCTCAAAAATAGATACTTAAACATTCCGATAGTCTTACGTTCGATTTATTTATTCATCCATTACCACATATGTATATTAAAGTTTGACATTTTTATGTCATATTAAGTATGTATACCATGGTATTCGAATAACATTTACATAAACTCGGCAGAAATTTGACACGAATGATGTGAGCTAATAACAATTGCTTATTAACTATTAAGTAGATAACTTGCTATAAATGGAGATTTGTATTTAAACTTATTAGCAATATATACATTATTCGACTTATTTTAAGCCAAGCAAGCCAAAGCCTTTAACAAAATTAGGAAACAAGGAATACGTAAACTCTCGATCTTCAAATCACTCATGTTTTGTTCCTACTAGGCAAGTCTCCGTAACACTTCGTGCATTTTTAGCTACGAGTTAACCTCATAAAACAATCAGCTATCTATGTAATATAAATAAAGTCATATGTATTTTTTATGCAATTCGAAATAAGTTTATTGTAAATATGTAATTTGGATATGTATCTTTCAAATCAATTATAATATCTATTTAGTTTAAACTACAAAGTCTGTTTAAGCCTAACTTAGAATCAAATTTTAACATTACAGATTTAGTCGTTAATCTTCTCAATTATACTTCACGTTTTGAACTTTGAGTTTAATAATTACAGGTACGTCACGTATCACGTCCATGCTCATGGTCCCGGAACTCGTACGCCATTATCATCAGTTCATCACCCTTAAGTGCTCGGTTCGTTTATCCTTAAAACATTTTGCGATTGCCGTACGCAGCAATCGCAAAGTGCTTAACGCATAATCGCAATATTATTTTATTACATACTAGATTTTGCCCACGGCTTCGCTCGCGTTAATGTAGGTTATGTCACTAAATATCCATCCCTCGGTATCAGTATTTCTTCCTGGATGTAAAATACTCTATGTCCTTTTCTGTAAGTACCTCTAATAACGTGTTTCTGGATTTGTATGATGATCGTTCGAGTAGTTAAGTCTTGACAAACAGACCGTAACAAACAAATAAATAAACAAACTTACATTTGCATTTATAATATTAGTTAGGATAAGACAATTGCTACGCTTTGGTTTTTGACTTGAACGCAGTTTCAGTCACGGCGTGAATTGCGTGACAAGTTTGCCGCAAGCGTCTCATGACTCGCTTGCACTAGGTTGAACTGGACGCCATCGGCAAGCAGCTGAAGTCGTCCAACAACCAAATGTAAACACCTAAATGTCCAACGCCTCAGTGTGCAACCATTGTCTAGCCAGTTGAAGACAAAGCTGTACAAGGCAGTCGCCAATGAATCAACAACGCTTCGACCAAGGCGCCGGCAGACGACCAAGTCAAGGCGAGGTATAACTCTCCGTATTACGGATAAGAGAATTAAGAGCTTGAATAGATTATACACGGCATGAAACCAAAAGCGCCATCTATATAATATTAGATGAAATGATGATAATTATAGCGACATAATCCGCACGTTCTTTTTACATTGCATACGTTCGTATATTATTGCTTAAATGCTAATTAATAATCTAATCGTTTAAATTAAGTATGTTATTATCAATAGCGTAACAGATAATATTAACACCCAATTACTTAGTAGTTACTATTGTAATCTGTGGATTCTTTCATATTAAAGATCAGATCAGCCAGGTCAAAAACATAACTACAGAGAAACAGATATTTTCTCTGTAGAAATTGTTTTGACCTGGCACAAGCTGAAAGTTTAATAAACAGAGGCGTTATGTCATGTGTGTGCAGACTTTAAATCTTATTTATACTTAAATTTTTTTATAAACTATAATTAGTGGTCGTAATTTTAGCATTCAAAATCATTATTAAAAATAGGTGGGAAACATATATGAATATACATGCTTTTTATTGATTAGGTACCCTATTGCCTCGCCAATAGCTATAAAACAAGTAAATCGGTTACAAAGGAGAAAAAGGCACTGAACAGTTTTGTATATGCTAAAGATATTATTAGAAATTATCTCCAAAACATTAAAAGCCAAATCTAATCATATTGTTTTAGTTACCTCACCAATAATTATCTTATGAATTATCTGATTATGTAAAGAGTATTATCTGTTTTATCGTTAAAATTTATCGCAAACATAAATTGTTGATGCTTTTGTGATTTATGAGGACAAAGTTTGAATGAGGATTCCAGCGACTGGGACCGCAATTAACTTGGACCGCGGTCCCAGTTGCCTGATACATTTAATTTTAATATTTTTCTTCCGGCAACTGGGACCACCCATAAATAAATGCAAAAATCTATCGTTCAAGCCAAAAACAGTACCGTCAAACAAAAAATGTTCAAAGTAATAATTAAAGAAAAAACTCCTTGATTCAAAAATATCATTTTATAATTTACTTATCCTAGACATGAAATAACAAGAACGGTAATTAAAGGGTGTTTTTTATGTTAAATTCTATTAATAAATGATATTTTTGAATCAAGGAGTTTTTTCTTTAATTATTACTTTGAAGATTTTTTCGTTCGACTGTACTGTTTTTGGCTTGAACAATAGATTTTTGTATTTATTTATGGATGATCCCAGTTGCCGGAAGAAAAATATTAAAATTAAATGGATCAGGCAACTTGGACCGCGGTCCGAGTTAATTGCGGTCCCAGTCGCCGCAATCCTCTTTTGAAGAGGTATGCGCTATATGTTTTATGTTGTGAGTATATATATCTTACATAAAAGTTTGTTTAAATTTTAGTTTATTATTTAACTAATATCTTTTAATATGATATTTATGTCGAATAGCTAGCTATTATCTTTAGGTATCATTGCTCGCGTTTTCAATTTAGTCGTCGTTTTTGGCAAAGGTTTAAAATATACTTATATAAAACTTGATTTAAATCGATACAGCCACCAGTTTAGGTAGTTCAGCGATAGAAGTGTTACAATCATATAAATAATATTACGAAGTTAAACACAATGTCACTATGAACGAGAGTTACATAATTATGACGGAAAACATTTCAAAGAAAGGCCTAGTAAGTTTTCCATAAATCTTCGGAAGATTGTTCCATTTCTCTTGGACGAGTTGTACCCTAATTCCATTCTATAATGTTAAATACTATAATGCAGAATATTCATGTTTTTATGATTATACAACGATGATCATTACTAAATACTAATGAGTATCATTGCTTCACAAAAACTAAACAATAATACAAAAACACTGCGACATTAGTACATTACGAGGTCTACGTTTCATTCAGCAATGTCTTAACATCTCAATTGCAAATGTATTAGATCAAAAAGCAAATTCTCGTAATAAAACTGTTCAAAATAAAATGCTACTCTTGTCTTATAAACGTCAAATTAGAACTGAAATTTAGGCGAATACCATTGATAATTATGCCACAGGGACTAGTTCAGAATTCTATTTTGATCAGATTTTATTACTCTAATATTGTTAAGAAAATGGTGAAAATGCATTTCAACTAAGTACCACATGCTGATCAAAGTTTACTTACAGTTATATTGTGGTTGAAACTATACTGCGTGCTTATCTAGCAACAAATGTAAGCAATAGTTCAATAGAAGCACATAATAGCATTAATTATACTGTATCTTGTAACTACAAATAAACTAAGTACCCACATAAACAATGGCAACTTAAAAAAGTAGCTGTGAGTTTCTTACAGATATCTATAAACATTTGCCTGAACTGGCCTGAACAAAGTAACTAACCTACCTTATACTACAGTAAACTTACGGATCACGGTACATTGACGTTAATATGTGTAATTTTGTGACCATAACAAATCAACTGTTTTGGACTTTGACAAAAATAATCAGATGCTATACAGACTATTACAACTACATTATAATAAAATGCCTTATTCATAATTTATGCCCAGAAAGTATTTTAGGTATGCATGATGAAATACCTTTATTAAACCATGTATGGTTTAATAAAGATTTAGATCCATATGTATATGATGAGTAAGAAAATAAATTTAAATTGACAAGGAAAATTTGTACACGTAATTGTAATTTGTAACTGCTATCCTTGAAAACAAGTCACGTAGTCTATCAATTATTAAATTGAAGAGTAAAGCTAAAGTATCTCTAGCGTAGGCGAGAATTTTATTATTAATATTATTATTTATCAAATTGAATACTTCCCTACAAGAAAATCTCTGCTAGTACTCAGAACAAAGAATATCAATGTTCCTTTATCAAGTATCTAGTTTAACGAACTATTGCATACTTAGCCACAATACAAACTAAAGAATTTGAAAGATTTTGTGACACTGATGATATAGAAGAATTATGGCAGTCGTTTAAGCATGAAGTGGTTGTTGTAGCGTCAGAAGTATGCGGTGTGAGCAAGAAGAGGAAAGTTATAAAATCGAAGAATGCGTGGTGGGATAAAGATGTGCAAGGGGTAGTACGTGAGAAGAAGCAGGCATGGTTGGACTGGCTATCTGTCAGAGCCAATGAAAGAATGCAAGAAGCAACGAATGAGGATGTGAACGAAGCTAGGAATAAGTTTATAAGAATGAATAAGGTAGTGAAAGATGTAATTAAAAGAAAAAAAGAGGAATTGAAAGACGAGTTTGATAGAAGATTATCTGAAGATTTCCGGACCAACGCGAAGTTCTTCTGGAAATCCATTCGCTCGGTTCGAGGTAAAACCGTAACCACAGAGCTGAAATCAATCAGAGATAAGAATGGAAGTTTACTGAATGAAGAAAAGAGCGTACTGAAGAGATGGAAGGAATATTTTGAAAGTTTATATGAAAGAGAGGAATGGCAAGGGCAAAGTTTCGAAATGAATGATAATGATAGTAGTGATGAAAGCCCTATTAGTATGGATGAAATAATGAAAGCATTGAAAAGCATGAAATCAGGAAAGGCTGGTGGGTATGATAGGATTACAGTCGAAATGCTGACAGCTGGACAGGGTCTTATAGCAACTCAGTTGTGCCGCCTTTTTAACTTGTGCTGGAATACCGGCCGTGTACCAAGTGATTGGTGCAAGGCCGTCATAGTACCTTTATACAAGGGAAAAGGCTCACAGCAAGAGTGCAAAAGCTATAGAGGCATTAGCTTGCTCAGCGTCGTCGGTAAATTGTATGCAAAAGTGTTAATTGAAAGGATTGTGAAAGTAACCGACAAGAAAATATGGGATGCACAAACGGGATTTCGAAAGGGTATGGGATGTACGGATCAGGTCTTTTCCTTACGGAGCATAGCCGAAAAAGTTTTGGCCAAAGGTCAAAAGGTCTATTGCGCATTCGTGGATCTGGAAAAGGCTTATGATAAAGTGGTGAGGAATGAACTTTGGTCGGCATTGTCCATGTATGGAGTGAATAGCAACCTCACGCGAGCTCTGAAATCTCTTTATGATGATTCCAGAGCTTGTGTTAGGATAAATGGGACCTACACAGAGTGGTTTTGCATCGATAAAGGTGTTAGACAAGGATGTGTAGCGTCACCTTGACTGTTTAACCTATACATGGACAATTGTTTGAAAGATTTAAAAGATTGTGAATGGGGATTAAGAATGAATGAGTTACTTGTCAAATGTCTTCTTTATGCCGATGACCAAGTAATACTTGCGTCATCGGCGGAAGAGTTGCAGGCGATGGTAACTATTATGCATGGTGCTTTTGAGAGTAAAGGAATGAAAATAAATGTAAGCAAGACGAAAGTAATGGTATTTGAAAAGGAAGAGTGCGTGACGATGTGTAATATTATGATTGATGGAGAAAAAGTGGAGCAAGTGAAAGAGTTTGTATATTTGGGTACTTTGTTTACAAGGGATGGTAAACATGACGGAGATATTGAAAGGAGAACGATTGCTGGCAACAAAGTGAATGGAGCCCTACGCGCTTTTATGAATAGTCGAAATGTATCCGAAAAGGCACGTTTGGCTGTTCATAGAGGACTATTAGTGCCCACACTTATGTATGGAAGTGAAAGTTGGGTATGGCAAAAGAAGCATGAGAGCAGAATAAATGCTGTAGAAATGAGAGTGTTGAGAAGCATATGTGGTGTGACTCTGAAAGATAGAATAAGAAATAGTGTGATTAGAGAGAGATGCGGCATGAAAGTGGATATAGTTACAAGAATAGAAAAGGGTATGTTAAGCTGGTTTGGACATGTAGAAAGAATGGACGAGGAAAGACTGACTAAGAAAGTTTATAAGGCTAGTGTGAATGGAACTGTCGCAAGAGGAAAACCTAGGCGAACGTTTCTCGACCAGATCGGAGGCATTCTGGACAAAGGCCAGGTTAATAGCTCCTTAAACCGATGGGCGTGTATGAGGAATGTGATGAAAGTGAATGAAGCCAGAGAAGTGTGTCAGGATCGTAGCAAATGGAAATCCGTAATCTCTGCCTACCCCTCTGGGAAACAGGCGTGAATCTATTTATGTATGTATGTACAAACTAAAAAAAATCTGTGTTATTTTTTAAGCTTTCCCTTGTTGTCTGCGCGAAACTTATCCCACTAATGTTCAAATGATCCACGCAAGTTGCCAAAGGAAACAATACTTTTCGTATTTGGTTTTAAGATACCCTGACACTTGCGTATTCCCGCAAGTCAGACGTGTATTTACTATTATAACCACATTCCTCCAAGTATATTTTTAGGACCCATACGGAGCGAGCCTATAGTAGTCTACCGGCCACATTTCCAGAGTTTGTGTTTCCTAACCTAAGTGGATATTTATTTTATGGTATAGGAGGCAAACAAGCAGATCGGATCATCTCATAGTAAGCGATTACCGCCGCCCACCCATGGACACCAGAGGAGTCACAAGTGCGTTGCCAGCCTTGAGTATTTTGATACAAACATAATGATAATCTTATGCTACGAAACCCAATGCTTCAAATCAGAGTTAAGTGTGTTTTGAATATGGGATTGTTATTTTATACATTTAAGGAAAGTCATTTTAGCCTAATAGTTATAATATAACCAACAAAACATAATTATATTTATATAAAAAAGGGAAGACAGTACCTATCCTGTCTATTATGTGTTAATCTAGGACATTATCTATCAGTATGGTAAGTTTCATCTAATTTCAAATGCAACAATTTGCGCTTAAGTTTACCTACTTAAGCGCAAATTGTTGTGGCGTGGAAACGTAACAAACAAATTCTATTATATTATTATAACTACTTAATATTATTTACAGCAGAAAATATAACGTTATTTGAAAATGCTAAAGGATTCAGAATGTATGTACTTAAAATATCATTGAAGATGAATTTGTAAAAACTGCATATTTCTATAGTCTTACGTATCTGTTGATTCATTAGAAACAGTAACTTTTGTAAAGCGATCCGTTAATCGAAAGAGCGTGTGATTCCTACTAAGCGTGTTTGTTTCATAAACATTGGCATTGCTACACCGTTATGGAGAACGTAATGGGGGTCTCGTCAACTAATAGCATTGTGTGTCTCACTCAACCTTGGGTTTATATGTCGCGTAATCAACCATCCTCATTATCTTTCTCAATGGCACATGGCACCTCTTTAGTTTTTAAATAATTTCCTATAATAGATTTCGATTGCATAATTATTTATGTATTAACTGACGTTTCTCTTTTCAATAAACTACATAATACAATTTTCTATGAACTTCTTTACTTAAAAAAAGGAGAAAGTTTTCTATTTGGTTTGGTGTACATATTCTTTTTATGTTCGGACATATATTTTTTGTTTATTAGCTGATTTTAATGATTCTTTGCGTTGGGTTTAGTATAGCTTCACGATGGTTCCATATAAATTTGATAGTTTACAAGAACCAATGGGTCACCTAGTTGTCTTTTTACCAAGTTAAGCGCCACGAAAAATTGCGAAATAAAAATATTAAGTGACCTCAAAACACTAAAAAGAAAAGATAAAATATTATAATAACATTCTACATTTATTTAAAGCGACTTTTCGATTTATTAAAAGACTTTTAAACAGAATAAAAATACGAATAACATTATAATTTTTAGAATTTAGGCATTCAAATAGTCTAATCCTAATCCAAACTAATATTATAAAAGCGAAAATGAGATTGTTTGTTTGTTACCTTTTCACGCCTAAACCACTGAACCGATCATCCTGAAGTTTTGCATATACGTTGTCAGGTGTACAGAAACGGACATAGGCTACCTTTCATCCCGAAAAAAATTACTGTTTCCGAGGAAAACAGTAATATCGTTCTTATTATAACAGACTAGCTGTTACCTGCGACTTCGTCCGCGTAGATTTTAACTAAAAAGTGTTTGTCTGCGCGGAACTCTATTTTTCTAAAATCAAAGTAGCCTATGTTACTCCTTATAACATCAGCTATCTGCCAGTGAAGGTCCCGTCAAAATCGGTTCAGCCGTTTCGGAGATTACCCGGAACAAACAGTCAGACAGACAAAATTTTTAAAAACAGATGTTTTCGTATAGGTACCTTATATACTTTCATATGCATTAGATAAAAAGCTATTATTTTGACATTACAAACAGACACTTCAATTTTATTTATTTCGAATCATGATTGAATTACAACTTACAACCCGAACTGATTGTCAAATTCTAAATTATGGCGAGCGAAGCCGTGGGCAAAAGCTAGTATTTTCATATATTCGGTAGGTACCTAGTAACGTTTGATCAGTTTCGTCATTGCAGTAACTGGCGATGTCCGTATCCTGGCCGAGCGGAATAGTTAGAAGGCGTTGCATCAAATTTCCCATGTCGTTGAACGAACAAAGTAGGTACATGCTAATAATATGTAGTTACTACTTTCATAAAATGTATTGCTTGCTAGAAATACCTTTATACAACTGCGACATACATGCTTGAACAATCAATTTTACGGTGACTAGGTGTAATAAAATTTATGTGTCGTAAAACTAAATCTTATATCTCCGTGTCTAGTCAATTTTAATTAAAACTAAACTCAGACTGATAGAGTACTTGCGTATTCCTTGGCTAGATAAATGATAATACATATTAAGGACAGTTCATATATTAACGGAAAATGACCCGACATGAGGCAGTTTTGTTTGTAATTCCAACTCTCATCTCTTATTAGTATTCTTTTTATGTATGTTTTTGGATCCAAGTTAACAGTTTAAAGATACGATAACATGGTCTGAATTTTTTTTATTATACAGGGTGTCCCAAAACTCAACGTCAAGCCGAAACGGGGTGACAGGATTGATCATAACCATCACGAGAAAAATCTGAAAAAAAATCTATCCCATGCAGTTTAAAAATTATGGGCATTTTAAGAAAAACCTAGAAATTTGATCAAACTGTACCATTTTTCGGTTATTGTGGTTATTCTTTTTTATTTTTGTTCATTTGAACTTTGGAAACGTAATCCTAAATAACATTTCTAGAATCCCAATAAAAAATAATGACACAATTGCCTCAAGTTTCCGAGAATTGAGACTATTTGTTAAACTACGAATTTAAAATTTTCAAGATTCGTCGACTTTGACAGGCCCTCCTATAAAAAAAATGTACTAGAGTGCCTTGGCAAGTGGCATTAAAAGTTGGCGCATTTAATCAGAATTCTAAAATGGTACAATACTTGTTAGTTCCATACAATAGAAAAGAGTAAAAAAATTAAAACCTCAAGTAACCCGATTTTTGCTATCTCATTTTACTCAGTTAAAATGTTTTTAATTCACACAAGCTCTAGGTAGGTTCTTAATTTTAAGACAAAATGAT
The DNA here is from genome assembly GCA_963564715.1 of Catocala sponsa. Lineage (NCBI taxonomy): Eukaryota > Metazoa > Arthropoda > Insecta > Lepidoptera > Erebidae > Catocala > Catocala sponsa. The sequence goes on from OY751331.1 coordinate 18,254,812, forward strand.
GAGAGAGATGGACAATGGGTATGTTCGCCATGAGTGAGCGAGACAGATAGTGACGCCACTTTTACCAAAGTGAAAAAAAGTTAGTAAAATTAGTAAAATAATTAGGTTTGTTGGAATAAAAGTCAGATGATAGAGAAATAACGTTTTTTATTACAATAAATGTTCAAATTGTTTACCATCAGCCTCAATACAAGCCCTACATCTTCTTAAAAAAGATCTACTTATTAGTCGGGCATATCTTCGAGAGTTGATCGCCTCAGCTGCTTGAGAAATGCGTTCACGCAGGTCGGCTACGTTCTCAATGGGCTTTGAGTAAACTTTTTCTTTGAGAACTCCCCAATAGAAAAAATCCAGGGGATTTAAATCTGGTGAACGGGCGGGCCACGAGATAGTGCCCGAACGTCCAATCCACCTTCCCGGATATTCCTGGTCAAGGAAATCTCTTACTTGCACTGCGAAATGCGCTGGGCAGCCATCTTGTTGAAACCACATGTCGCGAAGATCTGCTAGTGGTACGTCCTCTAACAGGGTTGGTAAATCTTCTCTTAAAAAATGTAGGTAATTAGTTCCATTCAAGTTCTCAGGCAGTTCAATAGGCCCAATAATTTTACCGTTTAAAATTCCGGTCCACAGGTTTACTTTAAAACGATACTGGGATCTATCTTCTCGCATTAAATGTGGATTCTCCACATGCCACTCGTGATAATTGTGCAAGTTCATGTAACCATCTTTTTTAAATGTCGATTCATCTGACCAGAGAATTTTTTGGATGAATTGGGGATTCTCATTATGCCTCTGTAGCATTGTTCTACAAAAAGAAATCCTTTCCTGATAATCTCGAGGTAGAAGACTTTGAACTCGTTGTACGTGAAACGGATGCATTTCGGCTCTTTGTAAAATACGATGAGCAGTGCTTTTCGGTATTCCCGTTCTTTCTTCAATTCCACGTACGGAAATACTTCGGTCACGTGCGACCTCTTGCAATACTTCTTCCTGGAAAGGAAACACAGGTCTACCTCCAGCCTGTATTTGATTCGGGAAATGGCCGCCCTCTGTGAGTGAACGGTGCACATTAACAAACACGCGGTGATCCGGGTAGCGCTCTAAATTTGGATATCTTTCACGATAAAGTCTAGCGGCAGCACTTGCGTTGCATCTGCATTCCCCATAAATGAGGTGCATGTTCGCATATTCTTGTGAAGTGTAGCGCGTAGGCATGGTAGATAAAAAGGATGCCAACACAAAAGTCCAGAGAGAAGCCAAAGTTGCCGGTATGTTATCAACAAGTCCAATTCACAAAGATTCAAGTCCAAAAAGAGAAGCCAAAGTTGTCAGTACTAAATCAACACAAGCGAATACGAACGTGCGCAGTAGACGAATGAGCGAAACGTACTAACTGGTTGGTGTCGGACTGGTAGCGTAGCCATTTGCTTGGCTGAAACTAGTGCGAATGAAACAGATAGATGCCATAGCACCTATCTGTTTCATTCGCACTCGTTTAAACGACGCATCTCCGTCTCAATGCGTGGCGTCACTATCTGTCTCGCTCACTCATGGCAAACATACCCATTATCCATCTCTCTCATCATTTTGCCTTAAAATTAAGAACCTACCTAGAGCTTGTGCGAATTAAAAACATTTTAACTGAGTAAAATCTGATAGCAAAAATCGGGTTACTTGAGGTTTTAATTTTTTTACTCTTTTCTATTGTATGGAACTAACAAGTATTGTACCATTTTAGAATTCTGATTAAATGCGCCAACTTTTAATGCTACTTGCCAAGGCACTCTAGTACATTTTTTTTATAGGAGGGCCTGTCAAAGTCGACGAATCTTGAAAATTTTAAATTCGTAGTTTAACAAATAGTCTCAATTCTCGGGAACTTAAGGCAATTGTGTCATTATTTTTTATTGGGATTCTAGAAATGTTATTTAGGATTACGTTTCTAAAGTTCAAATGAACAAAAATAAAAAATAATAACCACAATAACCGAAAAATGGTACAGTTTGATCAAATTTCTAGGTTTTTCTTAAAATGCCCATAATTTTCAAACTGCATGGGATAGATTTTTTTTCAGATTTTTCTCGTGATGGTTATGATCAATCCTGTCACCCCGTTTCGGCTTGACGTTGAGTTTTGGGACACCCTGTATAATAAATGTGAATTTAAGGTAGAAACCAATCAGTGAACTCAAATAGTGAAGACCATCATCCCATTAGTTGAATTTGCGAAAGTGAAATAGCTCACTATTGCCTTTAAAAGACTTTTCAGCCCACTTTGAGAATCGGCTACGGAAAGCAAAATTCATACAAGCTTACAAAAAAATAATAACTAGAGCCTACATAATACCAGTAAGATGATTTTGTTTATTATAATAAGTTAGATAATAACATCAGATTAATTAAAGCGGTAGGTATATTTTAACATATATAATACATGTACATACTTAATTATATCGTGTGTAGCAGAAAGATGTGGTCGTGACGGGCACGTGATGAAACGTATAGTCAAAATATATAGTTTTCAAATTGCTCTCTGTGTGCAAGATAAACAAAACCACTGTAGTAGGTACCGTAATTTATCATGTCAATTGAATTATTATTATGATACGTGGACATTTATTTGATGGATAAAGATTTTAGCAACATGCTCGTAGATTATGTTACAGTGAAACCTGGTTAAGTGGGATCTGAAGGGACCTATATTTTTTATCACCTAAAGAGGTTTTCATTTAACCAGTTGCCCAAATAGGTAGGTTAACATGACAGTTGTGTTATTTATAGAAGGTCCCACTTTGAGAAATCGAAATATATTATTTATTTTTCAGGTGGATGTGATAAAAAAGAGGTGCGTTTTTATGTGTTACAAACTTATATTGCTATGGCTTAAAAAAGTCAGTTATACTAGTTCGTATTAGAGTGTTTGTTGTTCCACGGTATTGTATATATAGCGTAAATCTGATCAAATGTATCAGGATTAAATATTTAATAGCTCAAAATATGTAGGTAATGTTTCTAGGGCTTTTTCAACGTCACATTTTGATACTCTTTCTTAATCATCAGGCCGCTTATTGGAATGTTGTTATTCTCTTTATTCATGCCGAGATATATTTTCAAATTTCAGTATACTCTGCTGATCGTAATCCTTTTAATTTTCCTTTTCCGTCAATACACTGAAAACGATTTTTCTCCATATTTTGAATATATTTATAAAGAGTTGACTTTGGTATTTTTAACTCCGCGCACAGTTCGTCATGCAACTTTCCACGGTCATAATCCGATAATAACTTTAATTTATCGACGCCTGTTAAAGAATTACACATTTGTTTCGACATCTTATGCACTTTTATTTACACGTTTATTGTACGAACCCTTAGATAAAAAAATTACAAACAAAGCAAGTATGGAAGGAATTAGTGGTCCGGCCGTTAGGATCACATGCCCCCGACCGGAACGCACCTACAGTGAAATATTTGTTATTCCGCTACGCCCCACAGTGGGTCGAAACTGCTATATGAGGGACATTGAACGGGCAACTATAGGTGCGCGCTGATAGTGTAGAATTATAGCCAACAAGCCAAAGAATAATACTAAAGTAGTTTTAAAGCAAGATCTATCAAGACTTGGCTAAATTTTAACAGTTTTTGTTCATTCCATACAACAAAAATAGAAAATATTTTTCCGGGCAAACTATCAGTTTTAGTAATTAAGAGATCTTTCGATAGATATTTTTACTGGCATTTCTAAAAGAAGTCCTATGTTCCTCATATAGCAGTTTCAACCCACTTTGCGTGCCCTCGGCCGAGACGCTCCCATTGTAAAACAACCGAAGAAAATACTTGAGCAAATACTGTTGAAAACAAAACTGTTTTTACTATCATGTATTAGCTTCAGAATTAGTAAGATTAGTTTTAAGTACCTATACTCTTTAAAAAAATGTTTAACCTACCTCAAATAACGAATAATACAATAGGTACATCTTTTAAGAGAAATAAGAGAATCAGAAAAGAACATATGGTATGTACCATATTTAAAAACTACTATTTCTAATCTAACCTAACCTACATTTTCAATAGCGAAAATAAAAAAAATATCTAGTGAAAATAATTCTAAAAACTTTCGTTTCCATCTACGGTACCCTAATAATTTACATACGTCATTACAAGCGCCGTCCTTTTTTTATATATCTTCTTATTATATCGCGTATGACGTATTTCACACGTTAGGGATTACGAGAGGACCTGCCATCTTTATTTATGTCTAAAGTGGAGGTTCGCATATATTTATCAAATGAGATTTTATATTTTAAAGAATATGATTTATAGGTATTCACAACTCAGACTCCAAATCTTTATTGTGATAAAAATGTACAGTAATTTCTTGGACTTCATTAAAATTAATTAAGTTAAGAAAAAAAGAAATAAAACTAAAGTGTTGAAAACAAAGTCTGTTTGAGAAAAAGACGTCCGTCAGTTTTAAAAGATAAATTATACAATCTTTTTCATACAATGTAATTTGACGCAAGAATCATTTAGTTTAGTACTAGTAGGTCTAATACAAAGACTAGGTCTATTAAAAGTATGACTTATCTTTCTGTTCCAATATAACATTAAAAAAGTAATTTAAAAAATCAAAAAACCCGACTGCATCCATTATTAGAATATATTTTATTTTCTTCAATAGTATTCATTCAATAACATATTATAGAATTCTATATTAGATTTTTTTTATTTTTTGTTTTTTTTGTTTGTATTTTTTAGATTTTTTGCTTTTTATATTTTATCTTTCATTATCTTGATATCTTCAATATTTTATTTACGCAACTTTAAATCGATATAGATCCTAAACGGACAGTCGAATCGAAAAATGTTGAGAGAAAACCTAAAATGATTTTTAAATACCTATTCAACGATACCCGACTTGACATAGTTTGTTTGACTTTAATTTTTTCATTTTCACAATATGGCGTCCAGTAGTCGCCATATTTAATTTTCACTAACGGCATGTCTTTAGTGACACTCACCGGACTAAGAGGAATCGATTGACGTGTGAATCATAAAAATCGGCCCAGGCGTTTGGTCTGTATAGTGCTTCAAAAGAACATACATACATACATAGGCTGATAAACACATTACCACATCTTTGCGTCGCGCAGTCGGGTAAAAGAGGTTAGGATCGACGGTCTCGACTCTCGAGGCGCATCGCCCGTTATACCTACGCGCAAACCTGTTGCCGCAAACCGGGTACAGGTTTGAACTTCTTAAAGTTAAATGTATTTTACTATCACAGGAACATTATAATAATATTAATAATAATATTCTATCACATACACACAACACCATCTAGCCCAAACCACAGATAATATAATACTATATTAGTAGGTACCCAAATTAAGCAGAGCTTGTACTATAAAAAATTATGTAAAAGTCGATAGGATTATAATTGCCCGAATTGACACAGCCTTCAGCGTCAGAAACTCGTTTAGATTCACGTGCGTAAACTTAACAAAAAGCAATCAAAAAGCTGAATAATAATAATAAAAAAGAACATTAAATATGCTTCTAATTAAAAATATAAATAATTATTCTATTAATTAAATAATGTCTTAAATAATTCATATTTTATTGAAAACATCAGTTGCCAAATAAATAAGTGTTTTTGGCACTGTTATAATTGAATTAGGTAAAAGAAAATCCATAAAAAAATTGGTTGTCTGTAAAGTCGGTTTACGTACGATAGTTTAACGTGACAACGTCATAACAAAATTTATTTCCCGTAACGTTACAATTTGATTTATTTTGTTAATCTTGTGTTCTGGGAGAATATCTAAGCATAACACACCGAGGGTCAGCGCCAGAGCCTAGCAGTGCGAGTTTTTGACGTGACAACGTCTAATAAATTGATGAACGCTGGCTGCACGCACGCAAAAGGATGACTCATTGTCCCGTTACGCTCATTGTAACGTTACGGGAAATAAATTTTGTTATGACGTTGCCACGTTAAACTATCGTCCGTAAACCGACTTTACAGACAACCAATTTTTTTCTTTTTATGGAACTTGGAATACTTCATGCTAGATAAATAACTAGATATTCATAATATATAAGAGAATAGTAACCACTGCATATATGTATATCGCTCTAGGATGGGTCCGAGGCCATCATCCGAGGTCATACATCAAAAGTAGTATTTTGATTACAGATGTACTTAATTGAATGTAGCTTTGCTATAGATGTTTCAGTCATACAAATTATTACACAAGTTGAAAATCTTTAAATCATACTCAGTAAAAACTTAAGTAAAAAATTAATTATCTTCCGACAATAAACATGATTTTGCAGTTACTTAATACTAAATAAGAAGCTGAGAGTGCAAAAGTTTGATTGAAACGTTTGATTTCCAGATCGAACAATGTATGAATGGGGGGAAATATTTAGTTGGGTAATTTTTAATAGTAGAGCGGAAGCTGGTTTGTGTTTACTTTAAGAAAGAGCTTATATCAAAAGTCACGATGCAATATCTTTAGAATCCATTGAGCACCGCAAAAGGCCTTTTGCATGACGTCAAATTAAAAGATGCAAACGTGTAAAGATAAAGACCTTGTCTTCTTTTTGGAATACGCATACGAGACCCGACCTAATGCTACAGGAATTCACTTATGTTTTTATATAGCCATTAGACTCCCATTAATCGATAAGGTCCGCCATGCCGAATTTCGGCATGTTCATTCGTGTGATCTACAATATTGTACCGAGACTGAACTTTCTCTGTGTACCGTTATTTCAATGTTGGTAATGTCTCCCTCGGTACAGAGATTTTAAAAATAAAGCGGGATCGATGGTATTGTATATTCAGACTGTAACTAGTATTTTTGTTAGAAAAGTGTGTATTATAAAGTGCATATTAAATTTATATTTTCTACAATAATTATCGCTAATTGTTGAAAAATGTAAAATTTTTTTTTTTTTTTGCTCGTCAAAATGACCACACTCCACCTGATGGTAAGCAGTCGTGTGGTCTAAGAGCAGTGGCCTCCATATCGCCCCCACAGTAGCCGAGGCGATGTTGGTCTCTACTTTGACGGCCTGAGAAGATGCTTTTTCACTCCCCGCTTAAAGAACCCAGGATTGAAGGAAGAAGGAAACACGTGCCTTGGCAGAGAATTCCATGCCTTGGTCGTTCGGCAGAGGTATGAGGACCCAAACTTTTTGGTACGCGCTCTAATCGACTCTACCGTGTAAGGATGGCATCTGAGCCCAGCACGCGTTGTTCTGGATAGGAAAGGGGAGGGCGGGATAAGGTGGAATAACTCTTCAGAGCACTCCCCGTGGTATATTCTGTAGAAACATGCCAATGAGGCAATGTCCATACGGAGTTGCAGAGGTTTCAGTGAACTCGTGACCTCTGGATCTCCGATGATACGGACAGCCCGCCGCTGTAACCGGTCGAGAGCGTCCAGCATGTACTGCGCGGAGCCATCCCAAAGATGAGAACAGTACGCCACGCAAGGGCGCACTTGTGCCTTATACAATAGGCACAGTTGCCCAGGCGTGAAGAACTCCGAGTTTTCGCGAAGCTTGCTTAATGACGCTCTCGATATAGGTTTTCTGATTAAGGGAGCGGCAAAGATCCATACCTAAGATGGAGAAGCTGTCACGTATCACCAGTGGAGTGTTCTTCAGAGAAGGGAGGGGAAGGAACGGAGACTTTTTTGTTGAGAACGTGCATGCTTGGGTCTTCTTGGCGTTGAACCCATTCATAGATGCGGTCCAAGGTCTAGTCAAGTTCAACGACAAGATTCTGCCTTTTCCCCTCAACCTCAGCCTTTTTGACCCCAGGATGTCCGAGATATCGCCCATGCACGGTACTGTTGTCCGCATAACAATGTATGTTGCCGAGATTCAACATATCATTGATATGCAGAAAAAAGAGCGTAGGGGATAAGACAGAACCCTGAGGCACTCCTGCATTGACCTGCATAAATTTGGAAGCGCGACCGTCGCAAAGGATCCGAATACGATGCTTCTGCAGGAAACTTGCAATCCAGGTGCACAGTTGAGGGGGCAAGCCATAGGCCGGAAGCTTGGAAAGAAGAGACCGGTGCCAGACTTTGTCGAAAGCTTTGGCTATGTCAAGGCTGATAGCCAAAGACTCGCCGTGCTTGTCCATAGCCTCACCCCAAAGGTGCGTGACGAATGCTAGAAGATCACCCGTTGATCGTTTAGACCGAAAGCCGTATTGGCAATCATTGATCAACGATTGATCCTCCAGGTAGCGGACAATTTGGGTGTTTATAATCCGCTCGAACACCTTGGAGAGCACCGAGGTGATAGCTATGGGTCGATAGTTGCTTGGCTCGGAACGGTCCCCCTTTTTGGGAATCAGTTGAACGTTCGCCTCCTTTCAAGCCTCAGGCACAATGCCTGCGGCGTAAGACGTCCGGTATAGGCGCGTTAGCGTGGGAGACAACTCCGCTGCACATTTTTTAAGGACCACAGCTGGTATGCCGTCAGGTCCACTGGCTTTCCGAACATCGAGAGACTGCAGTATCGCACGAATGGTTCGTTGCCTGATACATATATCAGGCATGGTGTAGCCGCAGTTGGCAGTTGTTTATGACATTTTAAATCCTAACTAATATTATAAAAGCGAAAATGAGTTTGTTTGTTTGTTACCTTTTCACGCCTAAACCACTGAACCGATCATCCTGAAATTTTGCATATACGTTGTCAGGTGTACAAAAACGGACATGGGCTACCTTTCATCCCGAAAAAGATTACTGTTCTCGAGGAAAACAATAATAAAGTTCTTATGATAATAGATGGCGCCACGTGTCTTTCGAATCATGATTGAATTATTACAAGCAGAGTACAACCCGAATTGATTGTCAAATTCTTAATTAACGCGAGCGAAGCCGCGGGCAAAAGCTAGTATTATATAAACTAATAGGTAATACTTGTAAATTGTTTCTGTTAGAGATATACAATAAATATCCAAATTAGGAATATTTTAATGAGCTGTAGTTTATGTTAGGCCAGTAATATAGTATATCTAGACCAGTTGATGCATAACGATTTTAATCTAAAATATGCTAACACAAAAGGTAAACTTGGTAATATTATAATAAAATCAAATCGAAAAACAAAATTAAAAATATGATTATTCAGGCAGGTCATAAATAAACACTTATGAACGTCAAATTTACACTTATTCATGTGAATTTACATTTACTTATTGTCATGTTTAGCAAACCAAGGGTGTAGAACTAACGACACCAACGGGCAAGAAAGTCACGGCCACTTTTTTTAACCGACAAGTTTACAGTATTGCTTATTTTTCCAATTGAAAAATTATTTTAGTGTTGGATAGGCTATTTATCGAGGAAGGCTATATAATATCACGCTACGAACCACGGGGGCGGCGCAGTAACCATAAACGCAAGTGAAACCGCGGGCACATCTATAATTAAATATACTGGATCACTCAATACTAAATGGTTTAGTTTGCGTTCGAACGTGGAATTCCAGGTTTGATTTCTATGTTGGGCAAAGTACACCTAACTGGTTTTCCTGTGAGGATATTCTCAGCAGCAGCACGAAGTCTGAAAATTGGCCCGGTACGGTATACAATAGGCTTAACACTTATTACCTGGACTTTTAAACAGGTAAAGAAATCAGGGTATACACCTCAAGCTATTAGGACGTAAGTATACGTATGTATGTGTGTGATTAAATAATAATTAAAAGTACACTTAATCCTCTTGGGTTTACACAAAAATGTAATTATTGAGATAATTATTTATCCTTCTATCACATGATAGTGAAATATTACGTACGTATCTGTTGTCTTAACGTAATTTAAATTATAATTGTGATAATGTTTATTATTTTGTGATATTTTAGAGTGTTATGCGGATTTTATTTTGTTTATAATTATTCAAACCACAAATAGTTTCTAAACCTAAGTTGTAATATGTGACTGCACGAATAGCGCAAAGGTATCACCACAGTATGTGGTGTCGAATTTTGTGGGTTCGATCTTCATTCGGCAGAAAATTTGTGTGATCGTCGAATAAATTTTCCAAGTGTACCTATTGTTTGTGTCTGTTGCATCAAAGATTATTTGCCCCGTGTGGCAAGCATAACACTTAGTTGTAGACTTTTTGAAAAAAGAATAAAAGTACCATTACAGGGCTAATGACGAGAATTTATGTACAAATAGGTTTTTTAAAACAGTAGAACATAAAGAATAATATCTCGTGAGCGATAATCCTAGTTACGCAGCAACTACACTAATATTAAAACTAAAAAGTACAAATAATTGTAAAACTTCGGAGAGTGCGCTTAAGTAACTGAGTTATTGTTACATGTAGAGTTCACCTGTAGTTTTTAAATGAGCAATGAGTATTTTATAATCCCTGTGTCGTAAGATGCTATAGCAAAAAATATATAACTTTTAGAATCGAAACAAATGTTTGTGATTAACTAACAAATTTTCCAGTAAGCCAAAGAACCCACATCATTTGAAGCGCTGACAGAGGCCAGATATTCATTTAAACTACTGTGACATCCGTTCAGTCACTGATCACAATATGATTGATGTCAATGACAGACCCACTACTAACATGCCTATGTTTCTTGCGATGAATTTTTAATAACCTCTGAGTCTTCTTCAGAGGTTAATGAAAACACTATGTGGGTCTGTGTGTCTGTCTGTTAGTGACAGGTATAACTCTGGAACCACTGGACCGATTGACTTGTAACTTGTGTCAATACTGTCATACTTCGGTCGAGTTTGAATATGGGCCCTGTGGGTCAAAAGACCCCGCCCGAGATATAGGGGTCACAAGGTCACACGATTTAAATTTAAGACGAAGAGGTTGAATCCTGGGTTTTTACACTCATTTCGTTTAGTCTTGATACCTGTATCAAAATTCCATACCGTTTCAAAACCGTTATTGAAATTAATATCAGTAACAAATTTGATGCCTACATCAATATTATTAAATTTCTAAATTGCCTAATATGGAAACATTTTGATACCGTTTTATAATAATATTGTACTCAGAATTGTTGAGACCTGTTATAATACCAATAGCGCATTTTTTGTAGCTCTATAAATAATTTTTACTTACTTAATTTGAATTTTGATGCATAATAAATGATTTGTCATTACTTATAACTTATAACGCAATATTCTTACTGTATATTATTACATTATTTATCATTATCAATGTAGTTGCGTTTATTTAGGTATTAGGTAAATTTTATTACTACAATACAATACTTTATCTAAATATAATCACGTTCTTGAGTTATATTACATAATATAAAATTATTACATAGGTATGATTTAATAATTATCTCATCTTTTTATTATGATTGTCCATCATAATTTATACGACACGTGCATCAAACCCTATTTTATAATAATCTGGTGACCGAAGAAAATTTGTTTACTTTTATTGACACTTCTTTTAATTTTATTAACCAGTTAATTTCTTTTTGTATCAATTGTCAACTAGAATCTAAAAAATACACATAATAGCAAGACACATTTTAATCCAAAAATTAGAAACAAAATTTAAAACTGAAACTTACCAATAATTACTTTGAAACTTCAAAAAACACTGATGCGTATAAATTTAATTTTCCACAACTTATTTATTTTTTTAATAATTGAAACAAAAGAGTTTTAATATAACTTTTTAAATAGTTGCGATGCGACGTAACGATAATCGAATTTCGAAATATTTGCCGCCGTCGTGTTCGCGGCTCGCGTGCTAGCGACTTTGTGATTGTGAGAGTCGAGCAGTGGCGTGGAGCGGAAGGAACTGTACGTGGGGTGCCGGGTGCCGGCGACCGACCGCGAGACTACGGTACCACGGTACCACGATACCACTCACATGTAGCGATATTGTCACCGTGGGACATAGAAACACGAAACGATTGTGGGACGATTCAAGTCGCGCGGGAAAAAACACAATCAACCTTCACCACTAGAAAGTCACATCATAATCACGCAAAATATGTTGCATGTTTGATTGAGCTGACATATTTCAAATAACTTACCTGCAGCTGCAATTATAAATACGTTATTTAGAAGAAGTAATTTAATAGAGATTTATGTGTGTCAGCCAGTGCCGGATTAACCACGTAGCAAGAGTAGCAATTGCTACGGGCTCCGCGCGAAAGGGGGCCCCGCATATTTAAGCCTACTCATCTCTGCCTGAGCGTAATTTTTTGAGCGAAACTTATTACTTAAGATGTGGTATATTGAATTTATGTCACAAAAACGTGAAATGTTACAACTTTTCCTACTAAGACAATCCACGTCAGACAATCGGTAACCGACTATTTCCTTGGCGTATATGAAACACCGAATTTCATACGGTAAACGCACAAGTTCTACAAAAAGTCGCTCGTATAAATGTGTAGAATTTCAGTCGGCCCAATAATCAGCTCTACAAAAAGTCTGACGTATGCAAGCACTCTTACCCGAACGAATATGCTACGGGCCCCGCGCTTACTTAATCCGGCACTGGTGTCAGCTATTAAATGCCGTAAACCAACAGATTTGTTTTAGACTGCACGGATGGCGTCGTGATTTATGTCGTCTCACCACAGCTACTGCGGCGAGTACTGTGGGTTCGTTCTCAAAACTGGCAAAATTTGTGCGATCCACAAATAGTTGTTCCGAGTTTCTTTGTGTTCGTTGTTTAATTGTTTGTAAATTCCCTCGCGACGCATGGTTAACTCTTAACAAATACGAGGGTCGTCTTTTTAAAAAAAGACGGAACAATACAGCAAACGATTTTGTTATGTGACAAAATCGTTTGCTGTACTGAAGATACAAAAATGTGCCAATATATTAACGACCGTTCCCAATAATCTATATATCGTCAGTGTTAGCCTACTAAAGATAGTAAAACGTATCATCGGTTGTAATGTCCCAATAACCTACCACAGGATAGGACGTTTTACCGCCCAACGCTATCTATCGACGGGAGGGTCTATCGCCTACTAACGGTAGATTTTTGTATTAAAATACGTCACTGAGCGTCCCAATATCGCGTTAACAGTTATCTGTCAGTAAATATCAATACTAAAGTTAAGGATATTGTTTATCCGTCGAATGGCAGTGATAAGTAGTTGTCTATCTATATGTGTATTTATATAAAAATATAAAGTATTAATGTTCTGGGATTTATATAAATAAAACAAGTCGAGAGTTTCTGTTGTTTGCTTTTATATAATGTCTGAGTCTAGTGAAAGTGATTATTTAATATTAAATGATTTATCCGTCTGCGATAGTGATAGTGAAGACGAATCTCATAAAACATAAAAATCGCGTGGACTATAATTATGAAAGAATTAAATAGTAGCGAATTTACGTACAGATTTCGTTTATACAAAACTGCTGTTACTAATCTAGTCACAGAAATATATATTATCCATTGTTGAAAGTAACCTCAACAAGGTAGGTACTAGTTGTTTATCAAGTTATCAAATAGTAGATAATAAAAAACCTTTGAAAACTAAGTTGTTAAAACGTAGGTATCTTATGATATATTTTCAGAAATCATGGGATATCTCCTCTGCATCAGCTGTTATTAACGCTGAGATTCTACGCATTGGGCACAATGTTAGTGTTTGTTGCAGATTTTGTAGGGTCTCAAAATCCTCAGCCGAACAAAATGTAAATAAACAACAATAACAAACATTATAGTCTAAGATCCGGCTGCAAGATTGCTACATGAATCGAGTATGTAATAAAAATCAATTTTTTATGTATAATTATAAATAGGGGAACATATTTTTGCCAAGATGCCAATCAAAATGTGGCCGCTAGTATTTTTAATTAAAATATTATTAATTGACTTTTTCCAAAAAATTACATTTACGTGTTTATAAAATAAACTATAATCCACTGCACAGTAATATGTGTACAGAACTTGAAAAATTTGCTTCTTCTGCGTGGTCGGCGCTGACACGCTCGTATTCTAGTAGAAAGCTGTTGTGATTTGGTGCCTGGACTTGTACTGATATGTCCGAAGGTGAAGGTAGACCCAAATTTCGGCAGATCTAATAAAAGTGCAACGTAATACGAGGCGAACCTCTTGCCGTTTATTAGGCACGTTGCCAAACTCCCTGACCAAAAGAGAATTTCGTAATAAAAAAATGCGCCTCACCCGAAATGGAATTTAAGCTCTTACAATCAAACATATTATATGTATTTTATTTGTAGTTGACTCTTCAAAAAGATATTGTTATGTACCACTTTCTACGCATATGTAGAGGTCTGTTACAATGTTCATCTTAATTTGTCAAGTCTTAGAATACCAGTGCAGTTTACTTAGTGTCCACACTAATGCATGGAAGTGAAAATTGGGTATGGCAAAAGAAGCAAGAAAGCAGAATAAATGCTGTAGAAATAAGAGCGCTGAGAGACATAATATGTGGTGTGACGCTGAAAGATAGAATAAGGAATAGTGTGATTAGAGAGAGATGCGGCGTGAAAGTGGATATAGTGACAATAATAGAAAAGGGTATGTTAAGCTGGTTTGGGCATGTAGATAGAATGGACGAGAAAAGAATGACTAAGAAAGTTTATAAGGCTAGTGTGAATGGAACAGTCGCAAGAGGCAGACCTAGGCGAACGTTTCTTGATCAGATCGGAGACGTTCTGGACAAAGGCCAGGTTAAGAACACCTTAAACCGGCGAGCGTGTATGAGGAATGTGATGAAAGTGAAGGAAGCCAGAGAAGTGTCAGGATCGTAGCAAATGGAAATCCGTAGTCTCTGCCTACCCCTCTGGGAAACAGGCGTGAATCTATGTACATGTATGTATGTAGAATAACAGACATAATTAAAAATCTATTGTGTCTAGCCGCCGGTGTGCCGCTGCGACTCAATAGGTTATTCAACACAAAGACTTGACTAAGGGGAATGTTTAATCGAACCCATTATGGCCAACATGAATATTTATGATATTTAATAAATAAAGTTATAATAAAATTAATCCAATAGAATATTGTCATACCTTGAAAGGCAGAGTTGAGGAGTAAATAGTGTTATTAAAACTAATACGTTACCATAACTGGTTAGACCCTTTATTGTGCTTGATAATAATAATGTGGGAGTGATGTGGGACTTTTCGCAGTGAAAGGAAATTTGAACCGTAGGGCTGTCATAAAGCATATAAAACAGCGATAGCTCAGTGGGGAGACCAACAGACCGCAATGCAGAGGGTCTCGGGTTCGAACCCACGGCGCGCACCTCTGACTTTCGGAAGTTATATGACTTTTCGAAATTATGTGCGTATTGATTGACAATTATCGCCTGCTCCGTGCCTCGGAGAGTACGTTAAGCCTTCCGTCCCGGCTGCCATGAACATCTATGGCAGTCGTTATTGGGAAGTCAGTGCCCTCTAATATCCTAACACTGGTCTAGCATGAGAGTATCGTTAGCCTTCGGGTTGCGGTGGTCAGGTGGCAGGCAGTCGCTCCGTGTAAAAACTGATATCCAGTCATATCCGGTTAGACTAGAAAGCCGACCCTAAGTGACTTGGGAATAATAAAGGCTAGGGAGAAGAAGAGGGCTGTCATGTAATGCTCTTGATGGCAATTCAGCGACGCCTTATCCCTTTTTTCTAGCAATATCCTTATAGTATTTCTAGAAAAGGAGAAAATAAAATTAAAGCCCTTTCCAACCGGCTCAATACGAGCGTGACAATCGATAAAAAAAAATCTGCATTAAAATTAAATTTGTTTTTGCGAACGCGACCGGCCTCGCACGATCGTGTTGATATATGCGCTTTCTTAAAAAAATACAAGGACACGTTTCGACTCGTCAGTCGCTGGAGAACCGCTGTTAAAGATGGCCTTGCATTTTGGTCGAGAATCACGCTTACGTAAGTATATTTATTTCACCTTTTTTCATAATATTATAATAGTTTTTGGTTTTTAAAATTAAGAAGATATACCAATCAGTACGAAGGTGCAATTTTTATAGTAATAACATAGCATTATCTCCGTGTGTGATCAGTTAAACTCACATCGTCACGATCGTGACGATCCCGGTTTTAATGCATTTATAAAACCCTAGAACGCATATTTCTCAACGCTGTTTTTTGTATTTCTGTGAAGATTGAGAAGTTTTTTTTCTTTATTTAGGCGCAGTTTTGAGAGACCAAGACGTTTTGGATCTGTTGCAAGACGGGAATGTCTCTGACATTGAAGATTTCGAAGACGGGGTGACAATTTGATCCAGTATTTTTTAACAGTCTGCTTGAGGAGGTAAACCGTGAAAGTACCATATCAGATTCTGAAGCAACTCCATCTACATCTGCACCGCGTTGGATTCCTCCAGAATCTTCAAATGAGGTAATCACTGATAACTCACTTACTCATCGATCTGGTATGTAGAGACAAGCAACCTTTACTGATAAAAGCCATGACTATCCAAGTGTTCCCTTGGGGCGAGTAAGGACACACAGTGAATTCGTTCACGACTACTTTGACAAGGAGTTCTTTGAAATGGCTGCTCGTTGTTCAAATATTTATCACCTGCGTAAATATGGAACGGCACTAAAAACAACTCCTATAGAAATTAGAAAATTATTTGCTATTCATTTGATTATGGCGGTAATCCCGTATCCACGTTTACCTATTTACTGGAGAGAATCTACCAGATTGACTCTTATCATTAATAATATGAGCCGAGATCGGTTTCTACAAGTCAGAAATTCCTTACATGTGGTCGATGCAGAATCACCACCACAGAACATAATATCTAATAGCCTAATCCTCTGTGAAAGGTACAACCAATCATTGACCGAGTGCAAGCAAAAATGTATTTGCTCTGATGGACTTTAAAATGGAAGTAGCAGATGCTTGGTTGAATACTCCAAATCACCAACGTCGATTGAGTTCTGACACAGGTGCTGAAGATAAGGATGCACCACCTTTACAGAACATGTAGTACATGCCATCAAGACCTTCCAATGCCAAGCGATATGATGGCTATGATCATCAGCCTACCTTCGACCAGCTATCGGCTCCACGTACTTGTAGGTTGGAGACATGCACAAGTAGAAGCAAAATTCGCTGTGTAAAATGTGATGTTTATTTTTGCTTGTCACGGGGAAAGGACTGTTTCCGGTTATACCACACCAACCGTAATAATCAATTAGTTATTTTGATTGTAATATGTTGATCTCAATATGATTCCTATTTTTATAACAATTTATATTCTAAAGAAGTTTTGACTGATTTTATGTTAATGTTGATTGTGATAATAATTCATATTCTAAGATTTTGTGTTAATATTTATTGTGATTTTTATAATAGTTATTTAGATAGTTAAGATTGGTATGCGACCAAAAATGTTCAATTGTAAAGACTAATTCTAAGATGTTACGTAACGATTATGATTAATATATATATTATATGCTGATTAAACCCGAATTTTATTTAATTAACACTACTACTACCTGAAAAGTCACGATCGTGCGGTTGTCAACTTATTCCTAATCGTCACGATCGTGAGGGTACTTTTGTGGGGGAAAGAGGGGTATGGGATTTTTTCACTATCTTTTTTAAGCATCGTGAAGCCCAAGTAACCGTACAAGCTAAGTTAAACATGCAAATATTAAGATTATGTCCGCCGGTTGGAAAGGGATAGATATAATCATCAAGAATATGTGTGGCAAAATCTAATAAATGGTCGTCATTACATGTATAATAAACAAGTAATGACGACCATTTATTAGATTTTGACTCACATATTCTTGATGATTATAGGAAATCATTGTCCTGTGTATGTGTGATGTAAACGTTATATGTAACTGCACGGTTCCTTAGAAATCGGAATATATTTATTATGAACAAACTTGGTTATGCAGTTGGCATTTGAACCGTTTTGTGTAGGTGCATACACATTTTGATTGATTCACTGTTTTAAACCAATGAAATATTTTTATATGTGTCTTTCAAACATCTTTAAAAGCACTTAACCGGTTTCTTTTTTCACATCCAACCGCAGATTCTAAAAGTAATTTCGACAAGCTCTTTCCTTTTAAAGTAATTTCGACGTGTATCTGTAGCACTGCCTAAGGAAAAATAAAGGATTAGGAGGGGAATTCCAACTCGACCTTCACCGATGAGGTGTATGAACCTCGTACATGATGTATAACTCTACTTATATTCTCTCAAGGAAGATTATCTTACAAATTAAAATTGACTGCACGGATGGCGTAGTTGTTTAAGTTGTCGCCTCGCATCTACTACGCCGAGTTTTGTGGGTTCGAATCCAACACGGAACAAAAATGTGTGTGATCCACAAATGGTTATTGCGAGTCTGGATGTTCTTTGTGTCCATTGTTTGAACGTTTTAAAGCATGCAGACACAGGATTTAAGCCCAGAGCGGGGCAGGTCTATAAAAAAAAATTAAGGAATGAAATTCATTACAAAATAAACAAGTTAAAGTATTAAAGCAGCTTTGGAAACAAAGAATGCACTTATCAATTAATAATATACATATTTGAATTTTAATGATTTGTCTATGCGGTGTTTCTAAGAATTGTAACACGTCGTAATAGGTATTTTTGTTTCTATACTGGTTTCCTGGAGAAGGAACAGTATGACGTTATTATAGTCTAGAATTGTATACAACTCATTTATCAAGTTTTCTAATAATATCGTATTTTTAAATTAGGAAAAACCTAAAATTAGCTATTATAATTTCTAATGCACTTATTAGTATAAATTAAGTTCGAAGATTTGTAGGTAATCTATGTAAATATAAAACAAATAGATACAGATCATCTAAATCTAGGAGGATTCCTTGGTATATAATATACATAAACTAAAAGAAGCTGTCATTTGCCGATGGTTTATGTATTTTAAATATGGCGTGGTTGGATTTTAATAAACCTTGGTATGAAAATGATTTGAAATTTGGAGAAGGCTACGTTTTATGGAATTGAATCTAACGTTACTTGACGGAAATAGATTGTAATAAATTAATTGGGAAAAGAGTAACGCACCACGCACCCTTAGATTGCCCACCTCAAGTATTACCATAGAGAGTAAGTTATCATGGTGTAAATACAGGATCTGCAAACTATATGATATAAATATATCATATAGTTTGCAGATCAAATCGAAGAATTACAGGCTTTCAAGTTTATTTTTATACCCATAACACACTAGCCCCAATTTATAACTGCGCCCTTGTCCTAAATTTCATTAAATAAGTATAGTGTTACAATAATTCTGCTTAATACAGAGTATAAATTACGATACTGAACTGCTTTTCTAAAATAAGCCTCGTTGGTATAATGGCGTGACTTAATGTTTAAGATCTGTAGTCTGTATACTATAATACTTGGGACTGAAGGACAGGACTAATCTAATTTTTAGTGATTTTTAGTTTAGTTTAGAGAATTTTGTGACAACAGAATCGGCAGCACCAACAAAAGTGCAACGGTACAAACTGAGAATTAGGTGATGACAAAACGTGGTGCAACATATCGACGCGCAACGACACATATTTATATTTAAACTAGATGTTCCCGCGGTTTCACCCGCGTTTATCGTTACTGCGCCGCCCCGTGGGTCGTAGCGTGATGTTATATTTAGTTATCGTTATTTAGTTATCGTTGAACAGCCAGTTCTGAAAGTCGCTTATATATCTAGAAGATATATTACATAAAATCATAGTTATACGTAATATATAGTGTCCAACATTAGTTATGTATACAGGGTGTCCCAAAACTCAACGTCAAGCCGAAACGGGGTGACAGGATTGATCATAACCATCACGAGAAAAATCTGAAAAAAAATCTATCCCATGCAGTTTGAAAATTATGGGCATTTTAAGAAAAACCTAGAAATTTGATCAAACTGTACCATTTTTCGGTTATTGTGGTTATTATTTTTTATTTTTGTTCATTTGAACTTTAGAAACGTAATCCTAAATAACATTTCTAGAATCCCAATAAAAAATAATGACACAATTGCCTTAAGTTCCCGAGAATTGAGACTATTTGTTAAACTACGAATTTAAAATTTTCAAGATTCGTCGACTTTGACAGGCCCTCCTATAAAAAAAATGTACTAGAGTGCCTTGGCAAGTAGCATTAAAAGTTGGCGCATTTAATCAGAATTCTAAAATGGTACAATACTTGTTAGTTCCATACAATAGAAAAGAGTAAAAAAATTAAAACCTCAAGTAACCCGATTTTTGCTATCAGATTTTACTCAGTTAAAATGTTTTTAATTCGCACAAGCTCTAGGTAGGTTCTTAATTTTAAGGCAAAATGATGAGAGAGATGGATAATGGGTATGTTTGCCATGAGTGAGCGAGACAGATAGTGACGCCACGCATTGAGACGGAGATGCGTCGTTTAAACGAGTGCGAATGAAACAGATAGGTGCTATGGCATCTATCTGTTTCATTCGCACTAGTTTCAGCCAAGCAAATGGCTACGCTACCAGTCCGACACCAACCAGTTAGTACGTTTCGCTCATTCGTCTACTGCGCACGTTCGTATTCGCTTGTGTTGATTTAGTACTGACAACTTTGGCTTCTCTTTTTGGACTTGAATCTTTGTGAATTGGACTTGTTGATAACATACCGGCAACTTTGGCTTCTCTCTGGACTTTTGTGTTGGCATCCTTTTTATCTACCATGCCTACGCGCTACACTTCACAAGAATATGCGAACATGCACCTCATTTATGGGGAATGCAGATGCAACGCAAGTGCTGCCGCTAGACTTTATCGTGAAAGATATCCAAATTTAGAGCGCTACCCGGATCACCGCGTGTTTGTTAATGTGCACCGTTCACTCACAGAGGGCGGCCATTTCCCGAATCAAATACAGGCTGGAGGTAGACCTGTGTTTCCTTTCCAGGAAGAAGTATTGCAAGAGGTCGCACGTGACCGAAGTATTTCCGTACGTGGAATTGAAGAAAGAACGGGAATACCGAAAAGCACTGCTCATCGTATTTTACAAAGAGCCGAAATGCATCCGTTTCACGTACAACGAGTTCAAAGTCTTCTACCTCGAGATTATCAGGAAAGGATTTCTTTTTGTAGAACAATGCTACAGAGGCATAATGAGAATCCCCAATTCATCCAAAAAATTCTCTGGTCAGATGAATCGACATTTAAAAAAGATGGTTACATGAACTTGCACAATTATCACGAGTGGCATGTGGAGAATCCACATTTAATGCGAGAAGATAGATCCCAGTATCGTTTTAAAGTAAACCTGTGGACCGGAATTTTAAACGGTAAAATTATTGGGCCTATTGAACTGCCTGAGAACTTGAATGGAACTAATTACCTACATTTTTTAAGAGAAGATTTACCAACCCTGTTAGAGGACGTACCACTAGCAGATCTTCGCGACATGTGGTTTCAACAAGATGGCTGCCCAGCGCATTTCGCAGTGCAAGTAAGAGATTTCCTTGACCAGGAATATCCGGGAAAGTGGATTGGACGTTCGGGCACTATCTCGTGGCCCGCCCGTTCACCAGATTTAAATCCCCTGGATTTTTTCTATTGGGGAGTTCTCAAAGAAAAAGTTTACTCAAAGCCCATTGAGAACGTAGCCGACCTGCGTGAACGCATTTCTCAAGCAGCTGAGGCGATCAACTCTCGAAGATATGCCCGACTAATAAGTAGATCTTTTTTAAGAAGATGTAGGGCTTGTATTGAGGCTGATGGTAAACAATTTGAACATTTATTGTAATAAAAAACGTTATTTCTCTATCATCTGACTTTTATTCCAACAAACCTAATTATTTTACTAATTTTACTAACTTTTTTTCACTTTGGTAAAAGTGGCGTCACTATCTGTCTCGCTCACTCATGGCGAACATACCCATTATCCATCTCTCTCATCATTTTGTCTTAAAATTAAGAACCTACCTAGAGCTTGTGTGAATTAAAAACATTTTAACTGAGTAAAATGAGATAGCAAAAATCGGGTTACTTGAGGTTTTAATTTTTTTACTCTTTTCTATTGTATGGAACTAACAAGTATTGTACCATTTTAGAATTCTGATTAAATGCGCCAACTTTTAATGCCACTTGCCAAGGCACTCTAGTACATTTTTTTTATAGGAGGGCCTGTCAAAGTCGACGAATCTTGAAAATTTTAAATTCGTAGTTTAACAAATAGTCTCAATTCTCGGAAACTTGAGGCAATTGTGTCATTATTTTTTATTGGGATTCTAGAAATGTTATTTAGGATTACGTTTCCAAAGTTCAAATGAACAAAAATAAAAAGGAATAACCACAATAACCGAAAAATGGTACAGTTTGATCAAATTTCTAGGTTTTTCTTAAAATGCCCATAATTTTTAAACTGCATGGGATAGATTTTTTTTCAGATTTTTCTCGTGATGGTTATGATCAATCCTGTCACCCCGTTTCGGCTTGACGTTGAGTTTTGGGACACCCTGTATACCTAGAATATAAAGGAATAACATAAAAATCTTCTTAGTTTTATAGACAGTTAATTCCCATAGCCAGTTATATATCTTCCACGGTGATTTGAAAGACGAATGTCGTAAAACCTTTTTAGTTTTACATACTTGTTCCCTTAGTTAATTATATTTTCTTAAATAGTTTTCTGTTATTTTTATATGACAACAAAGCACCCATATTCAAAATATAAAACACATAATTTTAAATTTTGATGTGTTTTATGTACAAACACGTACCTATATTACTTTTTTCACTGATAAAGCAAACATTTTTATTTTCGAATAAAATATTCAATACTGGTTATTTACCTTTAGCTACATTTTTTTTATCGTGAGGGAATACTTTGACGCATACCTATCCGCGGAAAAAGGGAGCGGAGAGGTTATGTCGGACTCACCCGGGAAAAGATGAAAAGTCCCGGGTACTACCGACTAAACTTACCACGGTGTGCCAACTCGCTGCCTTGAATGGTGGGTGAGTCGCTGGAACTGAAACTACATCAGCGACCCACCCAGCAGTGCTCGATGCAGGCGAAAATGCCTGCGGGCGACGCGACGACTCCTGGGCGACGCCCCGGCACGACAGAGGGCGTCGCTCCGACTCAATAGCGTGCGGTCGGGAGATCCCCGTTCTCCCACCGGCGGCGGCTCGAATCCGCAAGAATAGTTTCCTCACGGATCCGCTCCGCCGCCTCCTTCTGCGAGGACGTTATCTCGCGACCGCTATCCAGTTCCTCTTGCTGTCGACCATGGCTTTGATCACGGCGAGAGGTCGACACCCACAACGTTGACGAGTTCACGGCACTGCACCGCCCAAGCAGGACATGCCTCTAGCGTGTGCTGCGCCGTGTCCTTAGTACATTCGCAGTGGTGGCAGATAGGACTCGGTTCCCTCCTAGCGACCGTGTGCAGGTACTTGCTAAAGCAACCGTGCCCTGACAACACCTGCACTAGTCGGAAGGAAAGAGTCCCATGCTGCCGCCCTGCCCACCGCTCCAATACCGGCTGGAGGGCCCCAACGGTTCTAAATCCGGCTAAGCGCACCTCCAGCCGCGCCTTTCATTTAAAAAATAAGCCCAGGTGGGCTCGGTTTCGTGTAGCCGTTATAATCTCCGGTAGGGGACGAACACCCGTCTCCTCCCTTAGCGACGACATGACTTTAAATGCTTCGGCGAGCACTTCCGCTTCGAAATCCCACTGGGGAGTTCCGGCCAATGCGCAGGCTGCGTCCGCCGACACCGTGCGGTATCCGCGTTTGATCCTGACCGCCATGACTCTGCGGTCTCCGCAGTCAGCGGTCAGGGAGTCCACCCACACCGGTGCGCCCTGAAGCGCTATAGGCCGGAGAACCCCCGCGTAGAGCCGCCGACAGCCGACACTGAGCCCGCCCAAATTCGGCAAGAGTCGCCCTAAAGCGGACGCAGCGCCGAGGAGCCTCGGAGCAAGACGGCTGAAGTGCTCGTCAAAGCGCCATCGCCCTTCCAGTACCAGGCCCTAGTATCTCATATGGGCCTGAACTGGGACTCGAACCGATCCCACCACTATAGAGGCGCCGCTTGGTGGGTTGCGACGGGGCCCATGAAAAACTAGGGCCTCCGCTTTGGAAAGAGCCACCCGCAGACGTAGCGCCTCGAATTTGGATCTACATATACCATCGACCCAGCCACTTAGCTTTGATTACAGTTTTCATCGCTTTTGTTTACGACAGCTTGAAGTAGTTTTTATATGTGAAACCCTATTTCACTCTGATAGGATCATGGCAGGCAATCTGGCCTAGATCTTACAAACCGTCTGGAAAATTCGAGTGGTCACGGCTAAGGGCCGATGAGGGCACGGCATCAATAACAACAGAAATAATTAACCTACATACGAATTTAACTTTGTGCAGCGGAAACATTCAATCTTAATCTTTCTAGAAAATACCAACGATTTGTTTATACATAATGCCTCATTCGTTTTATATCTACCGTATAAGCAATTATGGAGTAAGCTACGATAATCTACCTAAATAACTTTGTGTATGTGATATGTTATCTTTGATATTACATAATATATGCATTAAGTAAACTTATTACATTATACCTCCTAAGGAGTAGATAAAGGCTTATTATTTTATTGATAATTATTTTTTGAGCTATGTTTAAGTTCTGTCTAATAGGAGTGAGCCGATATTAACGCACATTACCATTTACGTGTCTGAACTAAGAATTTCTTTAAAAACATAATAACACTGTCCGACCCAGGATTAGAATCCGCGACTCCATTTGTTAGTTAGCGCAGAATAAAGTGACCGATGTGGCCTTATTTATCTGAAATACTTTAATACAATAAATTTTAAAATCAAAATATAGCTTGATGATTGCTATAACGTAATCGAAGTCAAATGAATGAAACAGAAAAAGCCTTACCTTTCTGACCTTTGACTAGACAAGTAATAAAATGAGAACATCATCAATGTAGTCGAAATCAACCAAATATGCATTATTAAGGATAACTCAAAAACTACTGGTCAGATCTTGATCAAATTTAAATGGGATCACATGGGAAGCACCAGCTTTCATAAAAAAAGGATCATTAAAATCGGTTCTCCTAGAAAAAAGATCTGAGGTAACAAACAAAAAATATACAGTCGAATTGAGAACCATTATTTATTTGAAGTCAGAAAAAAATAAAAGCACGTGTGAGTTGGACTCGCTCTCTGCGGCGAGGGTTCTGTAATGTTACATATGTATAGTCTAACACCTGCATCCCTGAAGGGGTAGTCAGAGTTGTTTTATATTTTTATTTTGTCGGCTACAGTATTAATTTTTTTTCAGTAGGGAGAGAGCCTATTGCCGCCTACCGGGCACTGTTTTGAGACAGTGACCGGTACGTCAAAACTGAAGCCGGAACTGGTACCGTAAATGGAACCGGATCTAGAACCGGAACTGGAAACGGGGCTGGACACGGACCTGGCACCGGAACTGGAATGGGAATGGGATTGGAAAGGAGAACGGGAACGCGAACTGTATTGGGAATAAATTGAAGATATACCAAATCTTCTCCCTAGCCTTTATTATTCCCAAGTCACTTGGGGTCGGCTTTCTAGTCTAACCGGATTTGACTGGATATCAGTTTTTATACGGAGCGACTGCCATCTGACCTCCGCAACCTGAAGGCTAACGATACCCTAAGGCTAGACCAGTGTCAGGATATTAGAGGGCACTGACCTCCCAATAACGACTGCCATAGATGTTCATGGCAGCCGGGACCGACGCGCGACGGCTTAACGTGCTCTCCGAGGCACGGAGCAGGCGATAATTGTCAATCAATACGCACATAATTTCGAAAAATCATATAACTTCCAATAGTCAGAGGTGCGCGACGTGGGTTCGAACCCGAGACCCTTTACATTACAGTCTGTTGGTCTCCCCACTGAGCTATCGCTGCCATATACCAAATAGCGAATACAATTCTATTCTTATATTTTGCTGCGTACTGGTTTAAGTGGTCGCCTTCTACTGCGCCAAGTATTGTGGGTTCGAAACCAAAACTTTGTGATTCACAAATGGTTGTTCCAAGTCTAGGTGTCCTTTATTCGGTTGTTGGAATGTTTGTAAAGTCCCCCTCAACACAGGAATTAAAGTGCGTAAGATGTATTTTTAAAAAAGAATTATCTATATATAGATATTATGCCTAACAAACATAATATTCGAAAATATATATTACGACGTAAGTACCTATGCCTATTTATTTTAAATTGCACGTTCAGGTAGGTACTGCACACTTTTGGGAATAAAAATTGTCTCAATACCAGCTGCCTTGCCCACAATATAATACCATAGGACACGACACAGTAAATATGACAAAATTATATTAGTTACGGGCACATAATTATAATAGTTATTCTATTATGTATGGCATTCCAGTAACTGAGAGATTGCGTTAATTATTATTATGTATAATTATTATACTGTAAATGTGAAGTGGATCTAGTTGAACCCGCAATTTAATACGAGTTTCCATGTAAAGGAGTAATTTTTTCGCATGCCCAGGATAAGCTCGGCCTGAATATCGGATACAGGTCCCCACACCGGTTGTAAGGGTATGTTAAATCTTATGTAAAAAGACCAACGAACAGTCGTAAACATTAGGCAATATATGTATGTAGGCCACTTTATACCAGATTGCATGCTGGTAGCTTTATAACTTTTCACTCATAAATTTCTGGTCACTGCTTTATTTGCTGATTTATACCTAAGCAGCACTCCACTTTGATTTCACTTTCAAGAAGGTATAAAGAAAATGGCGGAAAACCAGCTGCCTATTACAAGACAAAAAATATTAAATACCAGCTGACCCGACAGACGTAGTCCTGTCTTAGACAAACGTTCAAACTCGCAAGGTTTCATAAAATTATCAAATTTTCTTAACTTTTCTTTCCGTAAGAACCTTCTATAAAGTACATATAAGAAAACTTTAAAAAGCAAGATGAATGTACCTAATTGGTAAAGTCGGTTTCAAGTTATGGCATGACCAAAGGAAACCTCATAAAAATTAATCCCTTAATTTTTATGAGGATTCCGGCGACTGGGACCGCAATTAACTCGGACCGCGGTCCCAGTTGCCGGATCCATTTAATTTTAATATTTTTCTTCCGGCAACTGGGACCACCCATAAATAGATACAAAAATCTATTGTTCAAGCAAAAACAGTACATTCAGACGAAAAAACGATCAAAGTAATAATTAAAGAAAAACTTCTTGATTCTGCTATTGTAAGTTAGTTTGTTTGTTACCCTTTCATGCCTTAACTACTCGACCGATCATCATGAAAGGCATACACGTTGTCAGAGATCGCAAGACATGTCATCCAGAAAAAATTCTATTACCTACAAATCTAACCTAGCCTATATTTACGCAAGTGAAACCGCGGGCAAAATCTAGAACAGTATATTTTGTGTAGATTAATTGTACCTATCTATACCGCTTACAACCAGGCAGGCGGTTTGCCGTCTTAGTGTACATATAATTGGTTCATGACCGCAGATATTAAAAAACGCCTGCCATTTTAGCTTTGCTGCCGCAGATACGAAAATTTTCTTCTATCTACAGAATGAACTACAACTCTATGATAGCATCTACAACGAAAGTATTAATCAATATTACTCCTGTTCTATATGTACAATCACTGAGTACTGTTTTGATCTCCGTACATTTAAATATACCTACAGTGACGTATTTAAGTCCAGTATAGCAATAAGCAAACCTTTATAATATTACTATGTTTAGCCGCAGCTCCACCACCGTGATTCTAAGATAAGACTATTTTACAAAAGCCATGGTCTGCGCTAAAATAACTTATCTCACTTACCAACCCACAAACTTTGTCTATATAAGAATTCAATGATCAGTTGCTGATGCTGCTTAAAAATACAAACAAATACTTTCACACTTTATAAAAAATATTATTTATGTATAGGGATTGAGGTTTGTGGTCTCCGATGGTAATGCGCGATGTCAGGTAGTGTTTATTGAGTTATATTATGAATAAACTCTCAATAGTTGTATTCTCAATTGTAGATATGTGAGCAACATGCAGATGTGTTGCTCTCGAGTTTCCGAACTTGGCTTTAGATGGCAGTTTGAGGTTCGCTACCGACTTTCCAGACTATAATATATGGGTAAATCTTCGACACTAGACCATGGTTGGCGCCCTTGTGCGTTGACCTTATCGCGCTCTTTCTTAGCATCACTACTTATCTAAAACCACAACGGTTTTAATCGAAATCAGTGCTAAATAATATTATATTATATAGAAATGAACCTAATATTAAACTATGTTAATAGCCGCAATAACGAGCATTTCGCTGGTATACCATGCTATAGAATTCATTCAAAACATCTCTCAATGTCATCTATTATGTACATATATTGCCAAAAGCCATGACGGTATTTCAATTTGGTATAACTAGAGCGTATTATTACATTATATTTATGTGTTTACTAACGTAATCTAAATGTATCCACGGATTCGCGATTTCAAAGCTAATAATATATAAACTGATTTTTAAATTAATTTGTTAATTATTAAAATCACATTTATTGCCTGCACATAGAATAATTATGGATTTATTTTATTAATTCGGAATAAAAACAGTTGTTGCCCAACTGTTCGATATTCCCCAATAAACCCACAGCACAAAACTTTTGTATTACAAGGTTAATATCATTTAATCACATTTGAAAGGTGGTGGTAAAATACCTACTATAGATTGGTTGACCCTGCAACAGAAAATTTTCCATGTATCAAACAACACAAAAAAATAACTTTGCTTTTGCTTGTAAGCAGTCAGGAAAAGACTGCACAAAATATATTTTAGGTAGATACATATTAGATTACTTAAAATATCAAAGCATGATAGTACTATTTTGAGCATGTTACCACAGTAGGTACAAACTGTGTCGCATTGCTTTGGAAAATAAATAAAGCATGAATTGTAAAGACACTGCCGAAAGTTTTAAGACTTTAACCACGTCTGATTTATCCAAAATACTTTAAAAAAAGGGCTTTCTACCCTTAATACTCAATCACGGTCAATATGCCCAGTGATGGGATTAAAACAATCAATCTTATTGCCCGATATTTGCTACTATACCTACTCAGGTACAGCCCAATACCTATTAATTAAACACAAACGAATGCCATATGACCACCACATCCGTGGTATTTACCCACAATCACAGATAATAATATAATTATAATACTATAGCCCACAATTAAGAACTAAAAATATCATATTGGGTTTTTAGTATCTACTTACTTTTATGTGCACACTCTGATACGTATTATAAAAATATAACTACTTTTTAAAAGCCTAACAACGTCAGATGCAGTCTCTGAATGCCTCATAAAGTCATAAATGTCTTAATATATATTTTAAATTAATGAGAGGTTGTCTACAGGAAAAATATCCCCTGCGCTGTATGAGAAGGATGTAAATAATTACATTATCAATACGGATTATTATTTTATGACTTTTTAATTATATTCTTATCTAATAAATACTAGAATATTACTCTAGGTATCATTTTGCGTACGTTGTGGTCGAACTAATCTCGCTCACGTGTATCGAATACAAACCTTTTAATCATATGGATAGCCTTAATTAAGAGAAAACACTAAGGGCGAGAGAATTGAAAAATAGGTATTTGTAAAATCTATTGCTGTCGCGCAGTGCCCGTAGAGCGCGATAGAAGACAACTGCAGCTTGGACCGAAAATACCTATTAAAAGTACACAAAATCAACGTTTCATAGTCCCCTAGATTCCTTCTCTAAAACTTGACCGATTTAACTACTTTTTTCATTAAAAATTAAAGAAAGGCTTTGGTCGTGTTCCTGTTTTCTTTTTTTATATAATCTAGTCAAATTTGTTTTCTGGATGTTTGAACACAGCGGAAAATCTGGCCAATTTTTGAGGTTTTTAAAGAGTCATGTCTCTTTTAATAATTAATGTATGAAGAAAAGGAAAACATAGGGACATGCCAATAGAGGCTATACATTTTTTGGAAAAAGAATTGCTCTACTGGCATTATTCAGGGAAGGAACAGGGGACTACGTTTGTATGGAAAAACGGCCCTTGTGTTTTCTCTTAAGGGAGTGGGTACCTTTAAGCGGTGTACTTAGCTCTCTTTTAGTGTTTCATCTTAGAGAAAACAATAAAAAAGTTAATTTGACAACACTACACCGTTGGACTACCACGCAGAGTTCTCGAGTTCGATCCCAAGGCACGCATCTCTGACTTTTCGTAGGTATGTGCGTATTAAATAGTTAATTATTGCTCGCTTTAACGGTGAAGGAATGCATCGTGAGGAAACCGGCTTGTCTGAGAGTTCTCCATAACGTTCTCGAAGATATATGAAGTTTACCAACCCACACTGGGTCAGCGTGATGGACTATGTCCTTTTTACATTGAGAAAAGGCCCGTGCCCAGCAGTGGGACAGTTTAATACAGGGATGATATTATGTATATATATATATAAATCTATGTATGTAGATTGTAGGTATGTATATTGAATTCCACCTTCGGCGAAGATGTGAAGCCTTAGTATGTGTTTACACTAAACTTTACATAGCTCGATCACGATAAACTTCGAACGCGCCTTTTTATAAGTCTGATTATATTTAACTAGATTTTGCCTGCGGCTTGGGTCGCGTAGGTTTTTTTTTTCTTTTTTTTTTATGGATTAGGTGGCAAACGAGCAGACGGATCGCCTGATGGTAAGCGATTACCGCCACCCATGGACACCTGCAACACCAGAGGAGTTACAAGTGCGTTGCCGGCCTTTTAAAAAGGAGTACGCTCTTTTCTTGAAGTGTTGAAGGTCGTATTGGTCCGGAAATACCGTAGGCGACAGCTCATTCCACAGTTTTGTTGTACGAGGCAGAAAATTCCTGGAGAAACGCACAGTTGTGGACTGCCAACCATCTAAATGATGGGAGTGAAAATGCTGTCGCGTAGGAGGATGGCGAAAAGAGGCGGCAGTGATCATTCCGAACAATTCCTCGGAACACTCCCCATAGTATAAGCGATAGAAGATGCATAGCGAGGCCACATCTCTACGCAGCGCCAAGGGGTCTAGCCGATTTGAAATATCCTGGCAGTCGACGATTCGAGTCGCTCTCCGTTGAATGCGGTCTAGAGGGAGAAGCTGGTACTGGGGTGCCCCTGCCCAAAGGTGAGAACAGTATTCCATATGAGGCCGAACCTGCGCCTTATAAAGTAGTAGGCGATAGGCCGGCGTGAAATACTGTCTCGATCTGTTGAGCACGTCAAGCTTTTTTGAAGTTAATTTAGCTTTACCCTCTAAATAGCCGCGAAACTGGACTTCGCTCGATATATCGACACCAAGAATTCCAATATCGGTTGAGGCAGTTATGGGTATGTTCTCAAAACGAGGAGATACGACCAACGGCAGCTTTTTTGCGGTGAACGCGCAGACTTGTGTCTTTGTGGGATTAAATCGGACTAAATTAAGCCTGCCCCAATCCGAAACTTTCTTCAGAGAGGTCTCAATTTCAGACATGAAGTTTGTTTCGGCTCTCAATGACGTTTTTCCGAGAGATGTTAGCGTGGCCGGTATAAAGAGCATCGCTCGTGCTGTCGTCCGCATAACAATGAATGCTGCTAATTTGCAACATGTCATTGATATGGAGGAGGAACAGAGTAGGCGATAGCACACAGCCTTGCGGGACACCAGCATTTACAGATGGAGTCAGAGCATTCGCCGTCGATTACGACCTTAATGCTTCTGTCTGCTAAAAAGCTAGTAACCCATTCACATAATCTCTGGGGAAGCCTATAGGAAGGAAGCTTCGAAAGAAGTGCTTTGTGCCAAACACGATCGAAGGCCTTCGCTATGTCCAAATTGACCGCCAAGGCTTCCCCCTTTGTCTTGATCGCCTGAGCCCAACGATGTGTTAGGTATACTAGAAGATCACCAGCTGTCCGACACTTACGAAAGCCGTACCGCTGGTCACTAAGCAGCTGATGACCCTCCAGGTACCGTAAGAGCTGATGGTTGATAATGGATTCCATTATCTTCGAGAAAAGGGGGGTTATGGCTATTGGTCTGTAGTTGGACGGGTTTGAGCGGTCACCTTGTTTTGGGATCGGGTGGACCAATGCTGTCTCCCAAGGTCTCAGAACTACGCCAGAAGAGTAAGAGAGCCGAAAAACTCGCGTTAAGACCGGCGCCTACTCTGGAGCGCACATCTTCAACACAATGGGGAGGATTCCATCGGGCCCACTCGACTTATGGATATCAGGGACAGAAGTGCTAAGCGCACTGAGCGTTGGTAGAACCTGATGTCAGGCATACAACTCTCACACCGCGGTATAGTAGGCGGTTCTTGTCCCCTGTCATCCAAAGTCGAGTTGGACGCAAAGAGTTTGCCCAGAAGATCGGCTTTCTCTTTTGCGTCGTGGGCCAACGAATCATTTCCCATGTGAAGAGGTGGAAAGGATGGCTTGCAGAAATTTCTTTCGATAGCTTTGGCAAGAGACCAGAATGCACGAGTTCCTGAAGGAAGACGCTCAAGCCTTTCGCCAATTCTACCGATGTGCTTCGACTTCGCCCTTGCAATGTCTCTTTTGAAGGACTTGGAGGCAAAGTTGTACTCCTTTTTTAATGCGCTGGTAT
This sequence comes from Catocala sponsa, assembly GCA_963564715.1. Classification (NCBI taxonomy): domain Eukaryota; kingdom Metazoa; phylum Arthropoda; class Insecta; order Lepidoptera; family Erebidae; genus Catocala; species Catocala sponsa. Next base: position 18,287,494 of record OY751331.1, read on the forward strand.
TTAAATCACATGCCGTCACCGCATCTGCCCAGGCTTGGTAAGCTTCCTGCTTCCTACGAGAAGCGTTTTTGGAAGATGGACCAAACCATGGCCGAAATTTGCCACCAATGGGGACCACAGAGGACGGAATGTAAAGCTCCATACCCTGTAGCACCACATCAGCAACAGAATCAGCAGCAGGTAAATGTAGGCTACGTTAGTAACAGTACTTTTTTCTGGATAAAGGTACACTATGTCCTTTTCTGTACCCTTTAAACGCGTTTCCTAAATTTCATGATGATTCGTCGCGTAGTTATTGCGTGAAAGCGTCACAAACAAACAAACTCACATTATAATATTAGTTGGGATTAGGATACTTGAAAGTAACCACTACAAGAAGCGTTTTTAAAAATGTAGATATAGAAATTTGGCTCGCACCACGTCGTTTGAGACGACAATATGTATTGCAATCGAGACATATTATGTAAGTATACAATAATAGAGAAAATGATTTAGTAGGTATAAGACTAAAAAACAACTATGACTATTATACCTACTTCGTTAGCGGTATGCGGTATTTTATATCTTACCTACTGCTCTGTATCACAGAGCATAAAAGTCCTTTTAAATTTTCATAATCAATCCTAAATTCATTAAAATCGGTTCAACCATGAAATGTAACAAACATCTCAATGCAAAATAATATTAAAGCTGAAATCACAAACAGATTATCAAAGTCGCATGGCACAGTGGCTAAAGATATCGCGTCGTCGCTAACTGTGCGCCGAGTGCTACAAAATTCAATCCCAGCGCGGATAATTAATATGTAAAATTTACAAAATATTGTTTTGAGTCAGATTAGTTATTAATTTATTATATTAGTTAGGATTTCATTATAAGTCTATCTGAATCCTTATTCTAGTCTATCGGAATTGGAATAGTATAACATCCCATCTAATAATTCTGGAAAGAGCCCAGCGTGCTGTTCTGAAAACTATGCTGAGAAAGCCTTTCCGTTTCCCTACAACACTCTTATTTAAAGAAACTGAATTACTAAGTGTAAGAAAGCTTTTTATACATAAAATAACACTTTTAACTCATAAGTTAGTTCTTACCTCTAGTAACTACGAGGACATGATCAGGAAACGGGTTTTCAAACTTCCTATCATTAAGACAAATACTGCTTTTGCCAGGCGGTTCTGTGCCTCTAAGAAGCCGTATATTTATAATAAAATGAACAGGTTATTGCCTTTAGCCAACATATCGATGTACGATGCTAAAATAGCTGTAAGAAAAAAATACTTACCTGGACCTACGACGACACCGAGAGCTTTTTAAAGACTAGTTTGATTTTTGCTATTCTTAACTAAATAATTTTGCATTTATTTCTTGTTTTTGTGTGTGAAATTTGTTGAAATATCGCTGTATTTAATTATTTAATTGTAATAATTCTAATAGTTGCATGTTTATTTTTCTTGATTTGTTTGTTTTATTATTTAAATATTGTCATTTATCCAAATTGGCAAATTGTAATTTAAAGCTTTCCTGCGTGACAGGCTTTGCCTAGTGCAGGACGCTTTGCAAAATCCGACATAACAGGTTCTTTTATATCAATATTTAATTTTTGATAAGCTGTCACCATTGATATATAAAAACCCTTTTTTATACCTCAATGGCTGTCACTTATTATTATAAGAACTTGTATGTTATGTACTTATTGGCAATAAAATTATTATTATTATTATTTATACAAAATGACTGTTTTATGACTTTTACTTAACGCAATTCCGTTTCCGTAAGTTTTACCTAATAGTAATTTATATTATCTGTGCCTACGTTTTCTTTTTTTACTATTATTATTTTGCAATCAATGTTTTAGTGTTTCCAAGTTAATTATTAATGTAAATGGTTTTGTATCGTTTTAACTATAAATAAATAAATAAGTCATGATGATGATAATTATTTGATAATTATGACTGTGTACTCTGTGTAGGTAAGATAAATAGGTACTTATATTTTGTGTTATGTTACGTTATTTATGGCTAAAAATGGCCAAAATGGCAGCTATGAATAACGGTAATTATTACTTATAACTTGGTAGCTATATTGCAACTTATTTTGGGTCTATGTTTACAAATTGAATAACGTAGTTCATTAATTGGGTTTGCCTGTAACCATCCTGTTACGCATGTCTGAACCAGCATGTTACGTATTTGTTTATAACTTCAATAGGCCATTGACCTTTGCATTCGTGCAAATCAAAAACCAGTGTGGCAAACATTATTTTCTGTTGCAAATTAAATTAGGTATTCGAGCGTTTTCATTTTTGAATGTATCATTACAAAAAGTTGGTGAAAATAAAAAAATACATTTTAAGCTTTATTATATTTTTGCTAAACCTATACATATGTTCTGTAGATATAAAGTAAAGAATGCGCCTAAATATAATGATAATTACTTAAATTAAATAATTTTATCTCAACGAGAACTTTTTAATTTCCTACTGAGTGACAGCGATATTTCACACAGTTTTCATATGTTTTTCCCGCTGAGTTATAGTTTGTTCAACGTAACCGGAAATTGATTTCAATATCTAATTTATTCCGCGATAATGACAAAATCCTATACAAAATATTATCCCTTATTTCAACCCCTTCATGCCCTTTTTTACAACATAAGGTAGCCTATGTCCTTTCTTAAGGTCTAGTCTATCTCTGTACCAAATTTCATTAAAATCGGCTCAGTGGTTTATGCGTGAAAGCATAACAAACAAACATACAGAGTTACTTTCGCATTTATAATATTTGTCGCATTCATTAATAATATTAGTAGGGATTTATATCACAAAGTAAAGTCTATGCGTTAAAGACACCCGCATGGATAATATAATTAACTAATATTAAGAGTCTGTCAAGCGAGTCGTGTCTCTTGAAAAAGCCGGCAAATTTAAAAAATCGTGGTGTGGTATCCCTGATAGTACTGTAAAAAACCGTCTTGATCTTATATATTTTTGTGAATTTAGTTCTAGTGTGAAATCTAGTATCAAGACGGTTTTTTTACAGTACTATCAGGGATACCATACCACGATTTTATAAATTTGCCGCCCTTTTCATGGGACATGACTCGCTTGACAGGCTCTAGCTATTCTTAGGTGACTTATTAGTCTAGTATTAGACTAGTCAGCACTAGTGTCAACTGTATTCAACTGACAGATTTCTGACACGATTGACACCACCTGTGATCTGGTCCGGCTTGCGGTACGCGGTACAGTTTCGTTTCATAAAATCATTTAACTTGATTGGTTAAACACCGGTTTGTAATTGATAGGAAAGTCTACATCGGTATACCAACTGTACATATCTGTGCATTTAACATTTGGTGTCGATAACTTGAGTTAATATTTAATATGTCTCATTTTAAGTTGATATCTTCAACAAAAGCATCTGATGTTATCCCGGTGGATAAATATGTGTCCGAAAAGACCGGTATCACTGTAATCATTGCAGGAGTTGAAGGTCCACTAGTCAACGGATTCTTTTGTCTTGGTAAGTTTCAGTGATTAAATAAAAACTTAGGTACTTGTCATTATTTTATTAGATTTTATTTGGGCTACCTTCTAATTCCACAGTTCACATTTCATTTCAAAATGAACGGTTTTAATCGGACAACCACCAATATGTTTTTTACTAATAACGAATATTAGAGTTCGATATTCAATTAAAATAACAATCCATCATAATAATGTACATATTTCAATATGAAAGAATACAATTTTCATTGGTAATACCAATGAAAATTTTATATTTCTCTAGATTAGTGAAAATTTAATAATAACACAAATTTTTATAAATTTCACACATCTTGATTATAGAAAGCCAAGTATATTAACTATTAACAACTAATAAAAAGTTCTAAAAAGAAAGTAACTGCGTGGCAGTCAATAGTTTTGCCACTAGCCTATAGCTGCTTGTAGGGACAGTTAGACCCATGCTCAGCAGTAAGAAAGTTTACAAAACCAAGGCTGATATTATTACATTATAAGAAAGTAATTAAAACTTCAATTATGTAAATGAGTAATGAAATAAATATATTTCTATTATATAGCTACTGAAGCACATGATGATGATGGTCTGCCACACACGTTGGAACATCTCATATTCCTGGGTTCTGAACGCTACCCATACAAAGGGATCTTGGACCTGGTTGCCAACCGATGCATGGCCCAAGGAACAAATGCATGGACTGACACCGATCACACATGCTACACGGTTTACACTGCTGGGGATGCGGGCATGTTGACATTACTCCCAATATATTTAGATCATATTCTAAGGCCTACACTGACTGATCAAGGCTTCATAACTGAAGTACATCATATTGATGGAGATGGTGAAGACGCTGGTGTGGTGTATTGTGAAATGCAAGGACGAGAGAACAATGCTGACTCTAGGTAATTCTATTCATTTTGCAAAACAATGTGATTCTATTATATTTCCATTTTAAATGTATGTTTTTATATTTAATGCTATTGGTTAGAATGCAGCTAGATTTCTTTGTTTCGCAATATATAATACGGTAATAAGATTTTATTACTTGTGTGAACTATTAATATGTATGTAAAAAGTTTAATATAACTTATAACTTACCATTTAGTTAGACGTTCATTCATACATACATATTTTCATATTTTAATGGTCAATTAATATAATATGGGTGTAATACATTACACCTATATTTTGAAATCTATGATTTTAAGTCTCACATGATAAAACTATTGCTGTCTACCAGACACACATTTAGATACCATATTGCTACTGAAAACTTTTTTGACAGTAAGCCTAGTAATAATATATAAATTGCCTACACTGGAAATTGATTCTGAGACCTCATGCAATACAAGCATGTCCAGTGCTACTACATGCAATGCCACTAAATGTGTAACATCTTATCGCAATACACTTGCACCATACAAACAATAAAAGGTAAAATAAAGGCCTATTTCTGCATATGCTTATCTCCATTTTTAGTGATGATGTAGTCATCACACTATTAAGAGTTTATTTCCTACCTATAAATACATATTAACCCACAGTCAGTGCCGTGATAAACACAATAGAAAATCAATTGTTATGTACCAAATGTGGTTCATTGGACAGAGAATGTGTTAAAGTATAGGGAAAATTGTAATATAATATTACAAACTGAACTGTTCCTAAACTGTACATTTTTAGGAAACCAAACATAAATACTAATTGTCTGACTGCTGGAGTGCCACTATAACTCAATAGGTTAATATATAGACTCATGCAAGTTTCCTAAAAGGGACATCAGAGACTAGGAATTTTCTACTTGTTATGTCTCTAATTGTTTACCTTTGTTCACTTTCACAGCTATTCTCCCTATATACTAGCTATTATACTGATAATACTGTACAAAGCATATTGGTAAATCTTAATAAAAACATTTGTTTCAGATGTGAACTGCAACTTGCTAGAGCAATGTATCCAAACAGTGGGTACTCTGCCGAAACGGGAGGTATTATGGAAAATCTTAGAAATTCTACTGATAATACCAAAGTAAGTTATTCAACTTCCTATATCAGAAATATATTCTGTAACATATTTAGACAATACTTGTATTAGAGCTGATTAATCAATCATCTAATAGAAGTTATCCATCAACTAAATAATAACTTCAGCAAGGGCTTGTTGTACCACCTCCAGATAGCATTTGTCTATAAGATAATAATCTCGCCATCTCTCTTCTTTAACCTAAAATGAGTGAGACAGCATGCGATTTATCTTTCATATAACTTTTACTTGTTAGTAGTAGGTCTGGCCATAAATATAAAAATCAAGCAAGCTATTACATTAAAACTGTCATATTTAAATTGTTTATATTGTACTTTAATCCTATGAATACCTTTAATCTGAAGATTGAAAAATCAGGTTTTAGTATGTTGTGTATAAATTTATAGCATGTTGTATGCAAAACAATATATGTAACAATATCATTTTAGGTCAGGAATTTTCACAAGAATTTCTACCGGCCCGAAAACCTCACAATCATCTTGGCTGGTCAAATTGAGGCACAGGATGTTTTCAAGGCACTAGAAGTCGTCGAGGATGACATCATAGCTAAGGTAAAACCTTTATAGATGCACTATGCTTTTAACAATATAATATTTAAAAAACATTAGTCATTCAAAATATTACAGTAAAATGAAACTAGCTGTGCCCGCGGTTTGACCCGTGTTTATTTATTTTGGTTACTGCGTCGCCCCCGTGGGTCGTAGCATGATGTTATATAGCCTATAGCCTTCCTCAATAAATGGGCTATCCAACACTAAAAGAATTTTTTTATTTGAACCAGTAGTTCCAGAGATTAGTGCATTCAACCAAACAAATAATCAAACAAACTCTTCAGCTTTATAATATTAGTATAGATTTCTTGTTCTACTGTGACATAACACGTTTACATCATGGTATAAGTAGGAGTAGGTAAGTAGTAAGTTTGTTTCATTGTTTGTGTCCTAGGTTCACTTCTCGGGCATTAGTAGCATAGAATCCGCAAATTTGCATAGATAACGGCGATATAAACCGTCGTATTGCCGCCTAATATAAGACCTAATTAGGTAGTTATACCAGGCCACTCGGAAAGTATTGCGAAAAAGTTTTTGTATGAGAGACAGGCCAGTTAGAATCTATTTTGAAAATATGATTATTTATAAGTAAAAATAGGTACATTCCAGTTCCAAAATGTCCCTCGGACTCCACATTTTTTGCGAGTTAATTTAAATTATCGTGTCTCTTTGATAAATGGATCTGCGTCGGGAAAATTTTTGCGTTATGATTTTTTACGATTTCAAGTTCGCAAAACTTTCTGATTGTCCCACGTAGGTATGTAGGTGATTTACACCTCTAACTATATGAAGATACGACATGTAATATAGGGATGTGCAATATTCGTATTTCATCCAATTTAAACGTTCGTAATAAATTGTTAACCGCCGATCAGAAGCGAGCCCGTTGTCGTCAATTCTATTTTCAAAAGCCCGAACCAAATATGGTTTAAAAATTTCACACAATTATATAATAAAAATATTAAATAAACGTAACATTAGTAGAATTAGACTAGGGTATATCCATTTTATTATTTAAAGCTCTAACTTCTGTCCATGGCGGCATTATGGTTTTAAATGTAAAAAACAAGTAGGTATATTTTTATAAAAAACAAAGGTGGCGCACACAGACACAGTCTCTTGCTGCCAATAGTGCTGCGCATAATGGCATTTGAATACAATTGCGCACAACACGATTCCACTTTTCATGGTCTAAACACAGTGGAACGCTTATCTATAGTGTCATCAATACATTCGAATATATTTCTAATACAATTGTACACGACGCACACAGCACTACGACCCCTTTTGTCTGAAACCTTATCCCAGGAACACAACACAAGGTTGTTAGTCGTCCATGTGATAAGTAATCCCACTGTGATCCTTTGTAGATTGAAGATAATTTCTTAATCTGGCTTCTTTAGCTTAACCTCTCAAAGCTTGAAATGTCAGATATAATTGATTAATAATAAACACCTTCATCAGTCATACCCGTAATGTATTTACTTTGTAAGGATTGACTCTGGTTCTTGAGATATTCAACACAAAGAACGGTTCCATCAGGACATTAGAACAATGAAAGAAAGATACCATATTATGATGGCAGACTATTGCTTGAATTTAATAAGGGATTGTCCTGAACATAAACACAATAGAAAAGCTTAGATAAGGTTTTATCTACTATATTTTTTATGATATGATTTTCTTGTCGTTATTATATAACCGCTTTTAAAATATATATTTAATATGTAAATTTAACAAATCTGATATTTTCCTCGTATTCAGCATACTGAATTTACACAAAATTGACTTCAACTTACCATGCCTCAAAATGACTATTCCCCAGTGTAATTAATAAATGTTATGTTTGAATTTTTTACTTTGTTTTGATTCGGGGGTAAGGCACATGAGTTATTATTAAGATATACATAACAGTCCTAAAATATGACCACACCTTGATTTTATACGCTGTATCTCTTTTTTTATAACATTTATGCATATATACATATAATGCAAGCTTTTGCCCGCAGCTTCGCTCGCGTAGAAGTATGTGTATATTATGTTAACAACAGTATTTAAAAAAAAAAATATGGCCAATATTACACGGTGATAATTTTGCTTTCTAATAATGAACGATTTTTTTAAATCGTTTAATTAGTTTTTTATTTAAATTCTTACGAACAAACATACAAAAAAATCATATCTTTCCTCTTTATAATATTAGTATAGATGTATGTACTTATATGGTAATCAATTGGACAGTCCTATTTGACCTTAATAATACAATCTAAACAGTCGATATTGTGGCACGTCGTTTATTGTGAGTGCATGTGTTCAGGTCGCATCAATATCGTTTGTAGACTCATTGTACGAGCTCTTCGTACACTACAAACGACCTAGCAACAGGGAGCAAACACTATGAATATAAACGATTTTATTATACTATCATTGGCTTTTACCCAACTTTTCCAGACTAGATTTTGAAATGCCATGTTCTTGTTGTTACTTGCGGTTTTTCTTTTTGCTTCTTAAAATCTGTCCTAAAGGAACCAGTCATTCGCTGATCCGTAAACTGTCTTTATGCATATGACCTTCGTTTAATTTGTGTCATGAAAAACGGGTAAACGAAGAAACGCATTTTGAATCCATAATATTTGTAAGATTGTAAAAATGTTACTCTTTTAAAAACATCTGACACTCGTGTCAACGCGGCTTTTTTGGCATTCATACTCTTTGTCTTCGCTCCATTTTGACTAACTGTAAGCAATCTATAGCGGAATGGTATCAGTTATGCTGAGCTGAATGATTGGTCCACCTTCTTATAGAATAAACTTTCAAAGCACAGATTCTTTGTCCAAATTAATAGCAAACAATCCCCTAATACTTTTATGAAAATAGAGAATTTTTAGTTCGATGGTAGCCCTGTACTACAGTTGATAATCCTATCACTACCCGTCCAGAACTTCATTGTGTCACCGCGTGCCAGGCAATTTGTGCAAGGAGTGCGTTTCGTTGCATGATGAATCCTAACTAATATTATAAATGCGAAAATGAGTTTGTTTGTTTGTTACGCTTTCACACCTTAACTACTCAACCGATCAACATGAAATTTTGCATACACGTTGTCAGGGGTACAGAATAGGACATAGGGTACCTTTCATCCAGAAAAAATAACTGTTGCAAACCTAACCTAACCTAACCTACAATTACGCGAGCGAAGCCGCGGGTGAAAACTAGTAGATAATAAATCCAAACGGTAACGTCAGTGTCTAAGTGTCGATTAGCGCATTAGATCTAATGTGTGTGGTTGATGCGTACAATTCGACATATTATACGACTACATAACAGCAAAGATCGCGTTATAAGATTAAGAATACATAACAGTTAAGTATACATAAGGGGTTCTCCTGACCGAATTCCGATCACCGTGATCGAAATTCGAATCTTGCCTGAGACTGCAGGTAGATATTATAGCACACAAGTATGTGCCCAAACATCAGTGTACTCTCTATTCCCTAATTCTCATAGGACTATGAGAATTAGGGATCGGGTCCGATGAAATACGGTAATTCGACACGACCGGCAAGAGATCAAGGTCTAACGTGCTTTTCGAGTCACGGGGCTGTATAACACCGGTGACATAACTCCGGGCTGCTATTGGGAATTTCTTAACAGAAAAACCCATTAATTTGTTGTTAACCCGATCCAGGGACTCGAATCTAATACAGATTCACTGACGTGACATGTCACATAAAAAATACTTAGTAGCCGACCGATTATATAAATGACGTTACCGATCGGGCAATCGAATCGAACACGGGAATATGTAATAGGTAGGTAACAAGTGTAAGCGCAAACTAAAACCACTGCTATTATGTTAAACTCATAATTACTAGCATTGCTAGTTGCATATTAGGCTATGGTATATGAACCCCCACCTATTTATATACCTACTAGCTTTTGCGCGCGGCTCCGCCCGCGTGGTACCTACATCAACAAAAAGTAGCCTATGTCCTAGGTACCCCAGGTTTTAAACTATATCTGTACAAAATATCATCTAAATCGGTTTAGCCGTGAAAAGATAACAGACAGACAGACAGAGTTACTTTCGAATTTATAATATTAGTACGGATTAAAAGGTGTGGAACGGGTCTCCAAACTGCCGGTACTACATCGCAAGTATCTATACTATCGTAACTATTTATGTTTACAAAATATAACACCTAGTTACACTAGTTGTAATAAATTACAACAAATACCAAGATTTATAATAAATTGATTAAAATTTCTTGTAAAGTAATAGTTTTATATATCAACATAATTTTATACTGCAGAGATAACGTAACAAAGTAATTATCGAAACATAAAAAACAATTAAAGAAAATGACAAGAACCATCGCATACATTTGAGATTCTATCGTCCGAAGTTGGTACCTTATTGATATTGCAAATGAGAGTGTGTCTCCTACCTAATTGATATGACAAATCAATATTGGTTATGTTTCACTTCGGTAAAAAATGGTTGCCTGACCGGGTGGCGCGTGGCGCAGTGATTTAAATAATTGTCAATGCGCCGTAATTCCTTAGTATTTAGAATATAACACTAGTGAAAACTGTTGGCTATACATCTCTTTTAAAAATGAGACGAGAGCAATATCTCTCCGTGTGCGATGTACCTACCATTAATCCTGCCAAAAGTATTAATTCCAGAAATATACTGTTTTAAACGCATGTCATAGCCATAGGTCATACAAGTTGTCTAGTCGACTTTACTGCAGTGTATTCAACGTGAGTGTACACAAACTCACATTGAGATGACCTCACTAGTCAGACAGGTGTAATTTACTCTGATACCTATTTGATTCAGAGTGATTCATTCGAGGCTGTTTACATGCTTGCGCTTCAGTCCCTTATTTTTGTTATTTAGTGTGTTTTAGTCGTGGTTACATACGTCACTATATATAGAATGATATCTAATACAAGTATATTGTTGGAGCTTACAAGAATAGGTACTAATATAGATTGCCTCACTGGCGCAACAGCAGGAAGTCAATATTATGTATCTGTCTTTTGCGCTAGAGATCTCTGGTTTTATTCCCTGGTCGGGCAGTGTTTTTAGGTATTCCTGTAATGATTTTTTCTTTCAAAATAACTGTAAAAACACTCAAACAACAGACATAAAGGTCTTTATTGTGGATCACACACATTTTTGTCCCGTATGGAGATCGAACCCACAACACTACTCGCGACGGTAGTGGAGAGGCGACTTCGCCATCCGTGCATTCAATTCTCAATGCTATTAAGAATTCCTCGGCGTCTGGAACTGTGCCGGATAGACGGTAATATGACTGACCCTGTTACCTGGTACCTATAACCATTGCTGACGAAATATGGCTATAATATATATCTGCTTACCCCTTTTAAAGATATTGACGTGAAACTATGTATATAAGTTAGTATTGTACCTACTGTACAACCCACACTAACTCGCACAGACTAGTATTTTAACGCGCTTTCGAAAGCAAATAAGACTTCAGATAGAGTATTATTAACATGGCACCTGTCAGATCGCCTTTTAACCCGAACTATCGTCGCAAATAGGCACAACTATTATGACATTTTAAGTTATTTATTGTCACACAAACTAAGTCTTTATGCTGATTTATATCTAATGTGCACGTCCATGACTCAGTGTAATACAATCTTTATCTCTGGATTCGTTATTAACGTGATTAAAACCTATTATCTATGCTACTTTCTGCTAAAAAGTTTGTAAAGATGTTTGGATTCTACTCACCCAATCACGCACTGATTTATTTCGCGTGTTTAGCACACAGATATAGCATGTAAGTACCTACTGACTAAAAACATAGGATACTTTTTATAACGATATCCGTTTTCGCTGGATCCGTGCGGGCGAACTCACGGACATAAGTTAGTACAAAGTTAATTTTTAATAGGTATAGAAATATTTATCTAATAAAGAGCGAAAGGCTAGTCGGAGACCACTAGGCTGTCGAGCAGAGATCTCGAGTTCGATCTTAAGACACTCACTTCTGACTTTTCGAAGTTGTGTACGTATTTAAGTAAATTATCAGTCGCTTTAACGGTAAAAGAAATATTGTGAGAAAATCTGCATATCTGAGAGTTTTCCATTACGTTTTCAAAGACTTGTAAAGCCTGCCTTCCTGCACTGTGCCAGCACGGTGGACTATGGCCTAACATGTGAGAGTTCACATTTAGAAAAGGTTTAACATGAATAAAAGACCTAACATGAAGCTTCAAAAATTGTAATCAATCGAATGAAAAGCGAAAGAACTAAGAATACGGTGAATATTCTTAGTTCTTTCACTTAATACGCCACACGTAAGATACAGTGATAAGATCTTGAACAATTCGTTTGTAGTAGATCATTATCTAAATTGGAATCCAATAGATAGTTATTGACTTGCATGCGACAAACAGCAGCTCACGCAACTCTGCCAATTCAAGAAACTATGAATACTTTATATATCCTATATATTTTAACCTATTAAGACGCGGCGGCACACTGGTGGCCAGACACAATAAGTTTTTAATTATATCTGTTATTCCAAGAACTGACAAGTTAAAAAGGTATTTTTGTTATCAGAGGGAGAGCGACGCACTAGAAGAGTGGGTGAAACCGTGGCAGACCATTCCTTCCAGGCCCCAGTATGGCGAGTTCAATGTGCAGTGGCCTGCCGACACCGAAGACTGTGGACAGGTATATATGAATGCTGAATTATAATTAATATCATTGTTTTACCAAAATGTAAAAGGAGCAACTACCCTTTTATATTTTCATTCTATATTCTATTTTAATTTAGATTATATTAGATATATTAGAATTTGATTTAGAGAAGAAAACAAAAATTGAATTTAGATTAATATTTTTGTGAGCATCAACATTCGTTGCAAAATAAAGTACGAGTAGCTAAAATAAAGTAGTAATATCTTAATTTTAGATTTGAAAAAAGTGGGGTCGTAATAACTGTATCTTGCTAATGTCTTCAGGTGCATGCTTGCGATAGCGGTTGCGACATATAATTATTTTTGAAATCTACTTATAAATAAATAAGATATATTGTAGATTATATACAACACTAGATGTTCCCGCGGTTTCACCCGCGTTTATCGTTATTGCGCCGCCCCCGTGGGTCGTAGCGTGATGTTATATAGCCTATAGCCTTCCTCGATAAATAGGCTATTATGAGATTAGCGCGTTCAAACCAACAAACAAACTCTTCAGCTTTATAATATTAGTACAGATAGCTGACCCGCGCAAATTCGTCTGCGTCACATAAGAGAGAGAGTGGGTCATAGGCACCTATAATACAATTTTAAAGGAGCTGAAACATTCTTTGTTAAATCCACGAACCACATAAGAACCATTGAACAACATTTTATAAAATATATACCTACAGTGCTAATTTAAAATCACGCAGAATAAACCAGAAGAAACATCATTTGTATGTCTGTAATGGGTAATTATTTTGCTGCGAAGTTATTTTAAAACTGCGATATCTCCTAAGATATTCATTGAAATCGAATGATGTAAAGGGCAATTTTATTTTAAATTAAATACTTGTGATGAATAACGTATTTATTTGGATAAGGATTAATATAATGTTTATAATAATACCTTCGCAAATAATGCATTATTTTAGAACAAATTTGGTTAGCATAAAAAAGGTTATAGTGAGCCAACCTTAAAAGATAGACATATGTTGTCGCGGCCTTTTTTTTAGAACTTTTAAAGGGGAACGATTCTGTCATACATGATTTTTGCGAAACTTTAACTGTTTACGCAGCGCACGCAGCGGAAGCTCTCAAAAGGAAAAAAGACCCCCCGATTTTGAAACATTCTTCATTGGTGCTCCGCTCCTTTTGATCTTAGCGTGATGATATATATAGCCTATAGCCTTCCTCGATAAATGGGCTATCTACCACTGAAAGAATATTTCAAATCGGACCAGTACTTCCTGAGATTAACGCGTTTAAGCAAACAAACAAACAAACTCTTCAGCTTTATAATATTAGTACAGATGTAACATAATAAACGCACATTCTGAAAGTAGTTTGTTCAAAATCGGCTACTGAATCAATTCCAGCAATTTTTACTATAGGTCATTTTTTATCCCTAAATTAATTAAAACTAATTAAATTATAGTCACCCATTTATTAAACAGCTGAAATAAACGAAAATGTATCATAACTCAAGGCACTAAGGTTTTTGATGCAATAAAGGCAATAATGTTAGATTTATTGTATTATACCCATACTATCCGCGCACAATAAGGAGAACTAATTCGTTAAATTATAATATTTAAGTACATAAAAGTAACGTTGTAATGATTATATTATTATTACGATTTAATAATCTAATTGGGGTGTTTAAGGGTGTGCGTTATATTTGTGACATGTTGTATAGATAGTATTTCAAATCTGGTAGTAAGGGTAATTGTCAAATTACAGAAAAGGATGCACAATACAAACTGTGACGTAACCGCCATTGAAACAGCTGTCCGAAGGAGATAGCGAGATACCTCCACTACATCCCTACATTTTCTTAAATTCAAATTTAAAATTTTGGTACTGACGTAGCAATTACTCTTTCGTTTCTCACACACAACATACTAGGTATATATAAGTAGGAAATTGTTACCTGATTGAAATTACGTCTTTTGTTATTTATTGTCAGTTTAATGCAGCAAATATTTAACGAGTTGTTATACGGTTTACACAGCTTTAACTTATGTTTATTCAATAAATGTATATAGGCGATAAAATACTAGACATAATAGATGGGGCAGAGTAAGTCAAATGAAGTGACGACTGCATTACTTTGAAACATTCGGTAATGAAATCAGTAAGAGGCTTGCCTATAGGAAAATATCTTAATGTTGCCTGCCTAAAGAGCTAACATTATTTACTAATCTTTTTAATAAAATCTAGGAAGAACAACTCTAACGTAAATGGACAACTTCGAGGACCTATTTTCTGCCCCAAAATCGAGTTCTTATGAAAACGCACGAAATGCTATATACTATCTTGGTGCATAGGTACCGGCGGTGTCACAATTAGTCCCGTAATCGCCCGTGACTCTTAAAGTCGCTAGAATGTCGAACGGCGGGAAGCCGCATGCTTGTCAAACGCACTAAATAAATCGAAATCCATAATTATCTTTATTCTTTAATGCTTTGTGTATTTAAATAAATTAAACAGGGTTATGCGTTTATATAAAGGATACTAATTCTGTCTACTCCTCTGGAAAACAGGCGTGAATCTATGTATGTCTGTATAAAGGTTACCTTTATATAAACTAGTACCTACTAGTAGAAGATATCTTCTTCTAAGGCTTACCACACACATGTGAATCCGTCCTTAAGTTCAAACAACTATATGATCTGGGTGTGGCCGATTGTCTAACTTTCAAAGTAGGTACGGCGTCGTTTTTCCAACCTCACAGTCCCTAGTTCCTTAGAAAGTCATATGATCGCTGTTGTCCAATGGGATTCAGTCCTAAAATTCAGACAGCTACAATATCTCAGTGAGACCTATTGAAGACCTTCGAAGCACAGCATCTTGATTTCTAACCCAGCAGTTCCTACTTCCGTAGTATACGATGGTTGTGTGCAGGTGCTGTTCGGGTGGCGCGGGCCGCAGCTGACTGAGGTGGGCGCGCTGAAGGAGCTGACGGGGTGCGCCATCCTGCTACGCTACCTGTGCGACACGGCCGCCGCGCCGCTGCAGCGCTGCCTCGTCGAGAAGGAGGACGCCTTCGCTGGAGACGTGAGAAAACAAACATTATTCTAGTAACGTACATGTAATAGCAGCAAATGCAAAGCACTGCCTTATGCATACAACGCTCGAGATTATGTTCCTCCTATTATTATATATATATTCGTCTTTATTTGTCTGATCTGCACGGATACCAAGTGTTGTGGGTTCGAATCCCATACGGAACAAAACTTTGTGTGATCCACAAATGGTTGTTCCCAGTCAGTGTGTTCTTTGTGTCTGTTATTTGAATGTTTGTAAAGTCTCCGCCACACAGGATTTATTCCTCGCACAATTCACTGAGGAGAAGTCCGTGCTCAGCAGTGGAACAGTTTACCTAATACAGGGCTGATACTCTATGCTTATGTTCATGTGTGTTTTGGCGTATTATCTTGAACCGACTATATTTTACCAAAGTATAACTTGAGCTTTAATTTAGTAGTAATATTCATACTTACGTTACGCAAATCTTGTACATTGAAATTAAACTACTTTAAAGCGGTTCTATCGATGTTTACTTGAAAAACTAAATATAACAATAAACAATGCGATAAAATCAATGTAAAGTAGTTTAGCAGTACTCTTGTAATCCTTTTAATTAAGCTGAAGCATTTGTGTTATAAGGGCTTTGAGGTCGGTAGTTCAATGAATGAGATTCGAACTTACGACCTTTCATTAACAAATCATACACTATCCATTAGTCTACCGCCATTTCAAATCGAAGTTGATCATACTATTCCATGTTTCGACAGATCTCATACAACCTTACCGAGAACATCGCATCGTTAATCAAGATAGAGTTAGACAACGTGCCCATTGAGAAGTTATCGGCGGCGCGGGACGAGGCTCTGCAGTGTCTCCGCCGCGTGTGCGCCGGGGAGGAGCTCATGGACATGGACCGACTCAAGAGACTCGTTCGTAAACAGCTCAGGGAGTCCATCGCGAGTCTCGAGTCTAACCCTCACCATGCTGTGGCCTTCAGATGCATTGGAGACGCGCTGTACTCGCAAAATAATGATGACGTAAGTGTCACTGCATTGTTCTTCTATGACATATAATTAATTATACAATAGCTCACTTTAATTTGTATTATAATGAGTTCTAAAGTAATATTTCACGTTCAGCCAGCTGTATTTAGCTATAACGTAACAGAGAGTAACTTGTTGTGTTGGTGTAGCCACGAAGGACTAAAGTCATTCCAACAGAAGAATGGATGCCCACGATCGGTAGCTGCGCTTGAAGGAATTGCAGCCAATTATGTACTAGGCAATTTGAGCAGATTTATTAATAAATATTTGTATACTTTATATATCCAGATTTAAGCAGATTTTTATTGACTTTCATCAGATAAAATTTATTCAAAAGATAAAGTACAAAAGGATAAAATAAAAATTGCAGTTGCTGAATGCATTATTGTATAATAATGCAATATTTTTTCTAAGTTTAATTTTATACAAAATCCAGTCATAATCATGAATACGGTAATGTAATTCAATGCGTTACCATTGAATTACATTACCGTATTCATGCGTTTACTAATCTTCCGGACACCCAGATTAACGTAGATAAAATAAAAATAAAAGCTATATCATAATAGCAATCACAAATCTAATCAAGATACCGTAAAGAATCGAGATTGGTTTTAAGATAAGTGTTGTGGTTAAATTAATAATCCAATAAACATAGCAACACGAGTAGATAAAATATGGGTGCTATTTAAATGGTTAGCATAGTATTGGTATTTTTGTGAGCAGAAAAATATAATCTGTGAGCAGAAATAGCTAATTGATCAGCAACTCATGGCCAGCAAACTTTAAAGAGATCAAACTAAGTCGACGGAGCCTCCTATTTTTGGGTGGGTTTAAAAAAAGGAACCTAACATAACCTAACACTTCCGAGACGGAATGCAGTGATTTGAGGCGTATAGATGCTCGTTATGCTGTGTAATATTTGCTGACTAATTAGTATTTTTGATGAAACCATGATAATATTCATAAAAAGTATATACATACGTACGATCACGCCTGTATCCAAAAATGGTGGGCAGATGTGTACCCACGATATACCAGCTATAGCATTTAGACCCTACGCAATTAAAAAAATAATAATATAAAAAGATCATTTCTATCGGGCACAGCAGCAGACTCGGTGATGATACTGATAATTTCTTGACAAAGAGACTCATGACACACTTTACAATCAAACATACAGAAGTCTTAAAGAACATTTGCCAAATTTAAATCTAAACATATACCTAATGTTATTTACTTATACCAAATTTTATTGTATGCTTGCAGTTCATCTCGCGTATGAACCCTCAACAAGACCTGCATGCTTTGCTAGAAGAGACGCCAGAATACTGGCTCGGTCTGCTCAAGAAATACTTCACCGATGACTTTGTCGTAATCATGGGATCACCCAACATCGAACTACAGGCTAAGTGAGTATGCTACACGCACATTTTGCGCCACATATGTTACTATATGTTAAAGATCGGTTAAGCCTTGAGAGATAATAAGGTCCTTTAAACCGTACTGAGAGATTTTTTTGACATAAAACCAAATAACAACACTGCTAGAACCTAAAATCGCGATCCTCATAGGCACAACAGTCAAAATGACCACCGCTGCGTCATGGAGACAGTTGAGTTATATTTAGTACGACTATATAATTATTTTATTTATCCAGAATGGCAGAAGATGAAAAGTCCAGGATAGATGAACAGAGAGCGAAACTTGGTGAAGAAGGCTTAGCTGAAAAAGCTAAGCAGCTGCAAGATGCTATGGACTTCAATGAGGTAACTAACTACATATATACATTAATAGTTTCTACCAACAGCTTTGCCCACATGAATCCCACGGTATTAAATGTTTTCTATAAGCACTAGATTTTTGCCCGCAGCTTCGCTCGCGTATTTGTAAGTTAGATTAGTATTATTAGACATGCCCTTTTCTATACCCCTGGCAACGAACGAATGACCTGTGGAGTAGTTAAGGCGTGAAAGCGTAACAAACAAACTCACAAAGGTTTACTCGTGATTGAGTAACAAGCGTTCACACATCTTCGTTAACTTTCACATTGATAATAATCTTCGTCGTCTTTATTTTCTTTCTCCAACATGATTCGACTAGCAGAATGTTTGTTAACCACGCTGACAAATAAAACCTTTTTTATAATATTGTTATTGAGCTCTATATCAGTTCTATATCAACAGTCCTATGTGTCTACCATAAAGATAGAAATTATAAAATATATTTTTGTTTTTAGTTGCCACCTCCTCCCGGCACATTGTCGGCCGTGCCCGTCCCGTCATGCGACTCACTCAAATGCCACAACATATCTACTTGGAGCACGGACGGGGAGAACTGCCCGCACTTCGACCTTAAGGAGTTGCCTCTGTATACTAGAGTGCACAGCTTGAAGACCAGCTTCGTATATGTAAGTATGTGTTAGTGGTAGAAGTTCCTCCGTAGCGCAGTGGTAGTGTGACTGCTGTGCAAGAGGACTCGGGTTCGAGCCAGGGTCGGGTCAACAAAAAATTATTGGGTTTTAAGTTAAGAAATCTTAATGTCAGCTGTTAGACACTCCCGTGCCTTGGAAAGCACGTTAAGATATTGGTCCTGCACCTGATCTCTCTCCGGTCGTGTCGGATTAACGTTCCATCAGATCATGAGTGTTAGTTATCACACACTTGTGTTTGCGCACACACTTATGCACTATGATATCTCTTGCGCAGATGGCTAGTCTCCGATAAGATTGACCACTGTGACCGAAATTCGCTCTAAAGAACATTATTATTATTAGTAGTTACGCAAATACTTTTCAATATATTGCAAAGGGCGTGGCATGTTAACGGATTTGCTAAAATGCGCATAACATTTTAACGTATCATTGATTCTTGTTACTAATGAATAGTGAATGAAGCCAGAGAAGTGTGTCAGGATCGTAGCAAATGGAAATCCGTAGTCTCTGCCTACCCCTCTGGGAAACAGGCGTGAATCTATGTATTATGTATGTATGTTACTGATGTAGCGTTCAGCGCAGACAAGATGTTAGATGACGTATGCGTATTTGTGTATCAAATTAAGGAAAAGGAATCAATTGTTTTCTTTGGCCTTGTTCATTATTATTTACGTAGACAGGCACAGCATAAGCATACGAGCGCGATTAGATAATCGTGCTGGTAATTCTAGCCGGTATCCTCGCAAATATGCGTACATACGTACTTACTTACTTGTAAAATGATGTCAAACAAAATCTTCAGCAATTCCAACCAGGAACAACTTATCGCGAGTCGCTCATCATATTGTCCTAACTATGCAAACGCACACTATATCGCTTTACGAGATTTCCACTAAGTGACTACCCTACCGTACCCTATTATACTAACGCTACAAGGAATGCCTTGAAAACGAAATTGTTTTTTTTTTTTTTTACTTAATATGTTACTTCTTACTCATTGCAGATAAACCTAATATTCGACACGACATCAGTGGACCAGGCTACGCGACAGTGGCTTCCCCTGCATATGAACGGTCTGGCGGAGTGCCCGGTGAGACGCGGCGATACTCTCATACCTCACGAAGACGTTATCTCGGCTAACGAACAGCTGACTGTGTCCTTCGGAAATCATATAGGATTCGAACGTACTGGCAACTTCTCTGTGGGACAGTTTGGCAATTTCGTGCATATTGAAGTTATGGTAAGTTATAATGCACATTTATTAATATTATAACTATTAGAGACAGCAAGTTGAACTTGAAATAGCAATAGGCAGTAGTTGGTGGAAGCAATATTGCCCGAGGAAAGAACAACCGATAGGGTTATGACTCTCAAGTGGCAACCATGAATGCAAACGCAGCCTTTGACCGAACTGCCTGTTGCCTCGCAAGAGGAAAACCTAGGCGAACGTTTCTCGATCAGATCGGAGGCGTTCTGCACAAAGGCCAGGTTAAGAGCTCCTTGAACCGACGGGCGTCTATGAGGAATGTGATGAAAGTGAATGAAGCCAGAGAAAAGTATCAGGGTCGTAGCAAATGGAAATCCGTAGTCTCTGCCTACCCCTCTAGGAAACAGGCGTGGATTTATATATTTATGTATGTAATATAAAGTTCATAGAGGACTAGTAGTGCCCACACTTATGTATGGAAGTGAAAGTTGGGTATGGCAAAAGAAGCTTGAGAGCAGAATAAATGCTGTAGAAGTGAGAGCGCTGAAAAGAATATTTGGTGTGACTCTGAAAGATAGAATAAGTAATAGTGTGATTAGAGAGAGATGCGGCGTGAAAGTGGATATAGTTACAAGAATAGAAAAGGGTATATTAAGCTGGTTTGGGCATGTAGAAAGAATGGACGAGGAAGGCCTGACTAAGAAAGTTTATAAGGCTAGTGTGAATGGAACAGTCGCAAGAGGAAAACCTAGGCGAACGTTTCTCGATCAGATCGGACGCGTTCTGGATAAAGGCCAAGTTAAGAGCACCTTGAACCGACGGGCGTGTATGAGGAATGTGATGAAACTGAATGAAGCCAGAGAAGTGTGTCAGGATCGTAGCAAATGGAAAACCGTAGTCTCTGCCTACCCCTCTGGGAAACAGGCGTGGATCTATGTATGTATGTAATATAATAATTGCGTACGTTTACTTAAAACCAGTGAAACAAAGCGCAATCTTTTAAGATCTGTCTAAAGTACTACTCATACATTTATAAAAAAATGTGCTACAATAATTTATTATATCAATTATTTGTTTCAGTGTGAACCGGGAGATTACGAAGAGGTGGTGGATCATCTATACGAGATATTATACTCCGCCGTGATCACGAAGGAAAGGCTTCTAGTGTTCGCCCAGCGGCTTATCAATGATGTCGCACAAGTAAGGAACATCATGTTTATGTTTCGCTTTTTGGTGTAGTAGGTTACAGCGTAATCACCGCTTAAACCAGATATTTCTACTGAAAGATGATATTTTGTGCCCGCTTACTATCAGGCAAACCGTGTGCCGCTATGATAGTATAAAAATAAACATTCTAGCCTTTTATTGAATTGAACACCTACCAAAAACCACGATTTTAATAAGCTCAGTCAGTCGAATAGTCTCAACAAAAGAGAAGCTCACAGGGTCTCTGGCACTATTTTACTCTGTTATTGATTATTGCAGTAATAACCGAACGATACATACCAAACTGTTCGTGCTATTATAGAATTGCCTTTAGCATAATATATAGAAATAACTTTCAAAATAGTATAAAGAATACGAAATATTATTGCATATGTTTTCTGTAGGCAAATTATTTTATTTAAGTCATTACATGCATATATGATGCAAAAGTAAGATTTAACACGGTTTTACTTGTAGACACATGTCAATCTCAAGAAAAATTAATGCACTATCATAAGCCACGTATCAAAACTCAAGTCAAACACTCAAATACAAGTAAGGTCCATTACATCCATTGTTTCTGTAATTCTAGGTACGGAGATCAGGTGACAAGATGATGTACGATACACTCCGGGATTCAGTATACAGCAAAGACAGCAACGTACATTGGTGCACAGTACTAAGGCAGCACAAGTTTTTGAAAGATCTCATAGAACAACTGAACGCTGGGGGAGACTCGGCAGAAGCGGCGCTGGCTGAAGCGAATCGGACCTTTGCCAACATCAAGAGTAACGGCTGGCTGCATTTAGCCACAGACTTTGATAGATACAAGCTCAGTACTAAGCCGTGGAAGAAATTTATTTGCAAGTGTAAGAAAATTGTTTGCATCTGCAAGGACGGAGTTACGCCTCAGCCGTAAGTATTTTTCCCCTCCATCCATTTTGAGTTTGCTATCCCTTTTATTTTATCCTGTTGCATATTGTTATCACGGTAGATAACAGCTTTGTCAGGTATGATTACTTGCCTACCATTAGCTGGTCTGACTGGAGTGCAGAAGTGGCTACAAACTGTACAGTACAGTAATTATACAGGGTGCCTATTTAACCCTTTTGCCCGCCACGTCAAAAAAGCAAAAGCTTGCTCTGGGCGCCAGGCTATGATTTCATCCTTTAATACCTACATCGTTTTTGTGATCTTATGCGAATATGGATGAAATATATAGTAAGCAGTTCACGTAATATAAATTGGGATGAGTCTAGCTACATAATTAACAACACAAAGAAAAACAATACTTTTTTATAAGATTTATTAGCGTTTAAAAGTCTGTCGTGCAATCGTGACTGTGGCGTGCTGGATACATCGTGCTTTATCAGCTATGGTGACATGTCTGTGGTGGTCAGAAGGAGAAGACCTACAATACTTCACTATGGTGTAGTAGGAGTTTAAATTAATTTAATATTTTGTATAAATTATTTCATAATTATACAATAAGGACGCAATATACTATATGGACGCAAATAAGATGCGTACCGTATTGTGAAGTCACCTGATGCATCGTACGTGTGCCCTTTGACCGCACGCAAGCTACCGGAATCTACTGTGTATTAGAAAATTAATGGATATTCTGATTTAAAAAATTTAAGTACTTTTTTGCTGATATCAGAATTTTGCTGATCAAAATTAAGTACTTGTTTGCTATATTGCATGAGATTAAAGCTGGCCGCAAACATACGGTTTCCTAATCAGGTTTCCAAACATACCGGCGAGATGCCGAATCGAGCGACGGGAATTATTTTCGCACAGAAAATATAAGAACGTGTGCGGTATATAGCAAATTCGTATAAAAAGTGTACATTCGAGTATCCGAATCTGAATCCCTGTTTCGGAAACCTGATCAGGAAACCGTATTTTTGCGGCCAGCTTAAATCGGCACCCTGAATATCGAAATTTAAAAGTAGAGAAATAATCTCAGTAGACAAGCAGTAGGTCGACTCCGCCATATTTTAAAAATAAATACCTACTCTCGGTGGCCGCGTTAGGGTTGCTACATATTTTGTAGCATACGACAACGCTTTTGTGAAATATATATTAAAAATATCTAATAATAAACTATGTCTGCAGTTGGTTTAACACATTGACTGCCATATAACAGACAATAGAAAATGTATTGTTCGCGGTCATTTATAACAGGCACGGCGTTCAATGTGTTAAGTGGTTGCCTGGCCTCTGCCGCCGCGTCGAGTATTGTGGATTCGATTCCCACGGTACAAAAATTTGTGTTCCACAAATGGTTGTTCCGAATCTGTGTGTTCTTTGTGTCCGTTGTTTGAATGTTTGTAAAGTCTTCCGCAACACAGGAATTATACCTAATGTGGGAATTGTCTTAAATAATTTTGTAAAGTAATAATAAATTAGAAATATGTGATTATTTTATTAAATGCTACCTAGTAATATGATACGTTACGTCAACATCTGATGGTACACTGCCACCGCTTACTATAAGGCAGTGACCGGAGGATGGATAGCAAATAGCTTTTTTATCAAATTGTGTTTCAGATATTTCAATAAACGTAAATAGTCAAATGTTACATTACCTAAATCCTAAAATAAGGTAAATAAGTTTATAGTATTATTCCTTCCCTCCAAGCCTTTTTAAATCCACTATAAAATAAGTAACATAAAATGCGCCTTTCTAATTTGGTAGTAAGTGTAATTGTCAAATGATAGAAAAAGTTGCACGCAACGCACGATGCCACGTTGTGCCATGATCGCTATTATCATGCAGTTGTTCGAGGGAGATAGTGAAATAAATTAAAATAGGATACGGCTAAAGATAGAGAAAAATTATGGGCGGCATAGCCTTTTCACATATTCTTATTTAGAATAGTAATTACTCCTTCATATTCCAACCTAAACTTGTAATTTCATAGAAAAAAATTAGTGTCCTCCGTTCTGGTCCGGCCACAATCGCTTTCGTTATCGCAAGTGATGTAAAAGTCATGTACTTCAGGTGTACTTAATGTACAGAAGAGTTTTTTTTGTACCTCAAAGGATAACTCGTAATATACTTATCAAGTGGCCGGGCTGCTACGTGTACGCCGCCCGGCCACAACGATTTTTATAGATAGGTTGGTTAAAATCAAATGTAATATCAATTAAATACTTGTACCTTTATTGTTCTTCCATTTTCTATGTATAAATCTACATTATAACTTCCTTACTTTTTTCACACAACGAAAAAATATTACTCATAATTTTGTGCGTAGCGCCTATCCAAAAAAAAATAGCATTCAGGTTTTAGCTTTATTGATAAGTAAAATACTTCAGATGATTACATATTACAATTTTGTTTTAAACCTGATAAGACTTATATATGAATTTAAATATTTTATAATAAAATGTTTGTATAAAGTTTTATAAAGCGTTTTATATTTTCGGTAATCACGCCATAGCATTAGGTACATAGTTAAGATGTTTAAAGTTCTGTTGGTCGTGAAGTTCAAACATTAGGACTTTATTCATACTGGCTACATTTTCTTCGAAATCGTATCAGTGGTTAGCAAAAACAATGGGACCTCTACTAATCTCCGTTTAAGAGAACTGCGTGGCCGCGCGGTTCTCCACATTTCGACTGCGCGGCCATGGTTAAACCTTTACAACTTTCTGAATATTGGGTCTACGAATTTGCAACTTTCATTGTTAGTGTTTTACAAATTCCTTCGTAATATTGACGCAGTCGTTTTCCTTTTACGACACTGTGTCCGAGCAGTCGAAACGGACACTTTGCGCACACACTTGCGCACTATAACATCTCCTGCGCGGATGGCCAGTCTCCGTTAAGATTGGCCAACGTGACCAAAATTTGGTCTGGAGAACATTACGAATTTATGTAAGTGATGTGTCTGTTTGTTGCAGACCGAAGCTATACTGGGACGCTGAATTGCTGTCAGGATTCGGCGGCGGGTTCGTAGTGGGCGTAGGCGGCTGGGAATCATGTTGCGTGGCGCACATGTCGCCGGGACCGCGCGGGCACGCCACGCACGACCTCGCGCCGCTCATGGTCGCGCTCAACTACTTCACACAGCTCGAGGTCGGTACAGTCACGGTGCCTTGCCACCAGGGATGTGTTTCATACCACCAGTTTACCTACCTTGCACATTGGGACGTGCAAGGTAGGTAAACTGGTGGGTGGACTGGGGTCCAACAGACACTAAGAGTCGTGTGAGAGCGAGCTACATTTGTAGCAGATTCGTGCCACTACTACAATTAAGATTATAAACAGGTTGTCATATCCTGGCTTCAAAAATATGAAAGTTCCTAACTTTTATATTTTTAAAGCCAGAATATTTTTGATGATGGTTGGTGTCAACATCTGAACGAACTCGACTGTACCCGTTAGTACGAGATCCGGTATAAGAAATTTATACCCTCATCTGTTATTTATTAGTGATAAGAAATGATAGATAATATACATAATATAGACATATTGCGAATAGTTTGCCTAGTTAAATTGCGTACGGATGATATTGAATAATTAAATTTTTAATTAAATATATTTAATCTACTTCTCCCATTAGTTCTTTTAAAAAATCGTATACTAGTTACGAGAACATACCTAACAGAATTGAAAAGTAAAGGTTGTCTTCTTCCCCCTCTTCGCAACTGTGGAGTTGCCTGGTATAAGCCGGTGAGTAAATGTTATTCATATACTCTCACCAATTATTTAATCGTGTATTTATAATATAGATTAAATAACTGAATAAAATAAGCTTATTTTATTCTGAATCTAACTGTATTAGGTTGCCTTATAAAAAAAGTTGATCCAATCCATGGTTGCCTACATTGTAGATGTAAATTTTGAACGCGAGTGGTGAGTGACAGAGGTGCGTTGCGCGTTCTATAGGTCAAATACTGAATTCAATGCAGATTAAATATTAACAACAATATCAAATTATTTTCACACACAAAAATTTATTAATAATTACATAATAAATAAATACCTTTATCTTCACAGGGTCCTATGTGGCGGCTGATTCGCGGTTGTGGCCTGTCCTACGGTTACGCGATACGTCCGTCGCCAAACGAGGGACGACTCATATTCTCGCTCTACAGAGCTAGCAACGCCGTGCAAGCGTACACCAAGGCGAAGAGCATTCTGGTAACTATTAAAAAAGTATATATTAATATTTAATTTTATCACTTGGTATCCCTTACAAATTTCCTATTCCAGCAAACTATGCCTGATTTCGAATGATAACAATAAATACCTGTCAAGACTCGCGCATTTATAATGATAAGTCCTAAATACTTAAGCCTTTACAACGACATTTGGTCAACCATTTCCAAGTCCCGCGTAATTGGAGGTGAGCCTATTACGGTATACCGTCCCTACTCTATTTTCCTAACAGGAAAATCCAGTAACACTGTTCGTTCCAAGAATCGAACTGTCATGAACGCTGCAAACTTAAGCCGCCAAATCAAAGAGATTTAATTTTCTCCCAGTTTGACTTGAAACTTACTGGTATGCTCGTTTAACTATCAAGCTAAGCTAAAATGCTTTGTTTATACTAGGACGAATACCTGTCCGAGGGCAAGATGGACGAGGATCTATACGCTTCCGCGAAGAGCACGGCGCTGTTCGAGGTGGTGGAGAACGAGCAGAGCCCCGCAGACGTCGTCAAGCGCTCGCTCATCAACTACCTGCAGCGAGAGGGGAAAACTTACAACAGGTGAGAAACGTCCCGATATAATATTTTTAACGAGTTGGAATTTTTTTAATACCATGAAGCTGAAGATGCATTCCGTATGATAGCAGTCAGATACACATGTAGATTAAGCAAAACATTTGTAGTGTCCACTTTTTGACGAATTTTTCTTATGAATGTGGTAATTAATTATGCGCTATTGTTTGAATTTTGCTATCTAAAGTTAATTTCTTTATAATTATCTTCATTAGAAATGGTTACATGATTTATATTTAAGTATAAGTTTGTGAAGTGATATTTATATTGATTTTGAAATATTTAAATGGTAATCTATATTTATCAGGACTGGTTGCACGAATAAATTTTAAGTTTCCCTTTGCAAACTTATTAGATATTTCAATCCGTGTTTTTTTTTAATTTTACAGTCGATCTTAAAGGTATATATTATTTTTTATTTTATTTGTGGTCTTATATTATCAGACTATATAATAATATTAATTTTGTAATCTCCAGAGACCTGGTACAGGCGATATCATCAGCGACCCTGGAGTCAGTGCAGGCGGCGGCGGCGCGCTGGCTCCCCACGCTGTTCGACACGAGCGTCAGCAAGCTCGCCATCGCCTGCCACCCCGCCAAGGTCAACGATATGTACACCGCGTTTGACAAGTTAGTACACCAACTACTTATTATTGTCGTTTAGTAACAACTGTCGTATCTTTAAAATAACAGTTTCAATGTACCTCAATAATAAATACTTATGATGTAAGTTAGATCATAAATACTTATTGTAAGGCCAGTGCAAAAACTGAACTGCTGCCGCCGCGCCGAGTGCTCTTTGGTCGAATCTCACACTGTACTATTACACGGTATTTGTGTGATCCACATACAATTTTCCTGTGTCTGTGGCCGTCGTATGTATTTGTAAAAGTTCCCCGTGGCACAATGCATGAAACATCATTATGTTTCATGCATTGTGCCTTAACTTGACTTGAGTTAACTTTCTAAAATCAAAAATAATAATATAGATACCATAAACACAAAGGTCACCTGATCGCCGCAGTCCAAAGACAAAAATATACCAAATGAAGTTAGACCAGTGGTGACAACCGGCTTGACCGACTGCTTTGCGTACTCTCTGAGGCAAAGGGAGATGTAACTGGGATCACCCGAATCGACTACTTATACCCTAATTATACTACTCAGACGGTAATCAAAGTTTGCAGGAACTTACTATGACTGTGTAAGCCTTTATGTACGTGTGCTTCTATGATATCAGTCAGTAACAGACTATAATAAAGATTATGAATGGCGACTTAAAGAGTAATCCTTTGTTTCAGCATGAATATCAAACTGGACGTGTTCGAGTCGATGGAGGCGTCGCATTTTAACAAATAAGGACAATAGGTGCTTTTAAGTGTACAATTTTATTAACGTCTAAACACAAAACATATTTTAATTATTAATTAAGTTTTACAGCAATGCAACTGGAAACTAAGAGTATTTTGAAGATATTGTTATTCTTTATACTGCTTGGCTGTGCCTTACGTAAACTGTAATACTGAACTATACATAAGTTATTCATTTTATAACATTGCCGCAAGTTTTAAAGATCTAATTATATTAAATACGTATACAATTCCATATTATATTTGTTTCATTTACCTGTACCTGGAAGTGCACACATCCTTTTTAATAAGTATAAATAAGATGGCTAATAAGTATACAGTCTGCTTAATGTCATGGTATGCATTGATTATCCTGTATAAAAGCAGCTGCCAGCGCAAGCGACAGAAATCCCGCGTCGTATTATATCACTGTTTTGTCTTAAAGATTTCTGTAAGCTCTACTTCCTGTTAAGAAAAGACGAAAATAATAAGAATTTCTTGACAGTAAAACCCAATGATAATGCCCACCCGAGATGTAAGAGAGAGAGAATCGATGTAGTTTTAATCTCGCTTATTCAATTTACATTTAATTTTGATCTTGATTGTTTTGTTGCACAAAACGCCTACACTTACGCTTAATCGCCGTCAAATCGGCCATTAGAGATTTATTCTACATTATCATTAGGAAAATAAACAGTGTTAGCTCAATCTCTACGTAACTGCCTGGGCCACAATTCGTAAAATTAAATAACACCTTAGAACATGTCACCATACAAGATTTCGTGGTATTAATAATAATATTCTCTCCCTAACCATCTCCCGTAATATCGGACGGGCATAATAGATACCTACCAAAGATTGCATACGTGAAAGTCAGATGTTTCTTACAAACTCAAAGTTAAAAATAACTTTATTCCTTTGGGTCACAAAGTAACACTTATGAACGTCAAAGTTTATGAGATAGTGAGTTTATTGAAGCTACTGAATTTTACATTTAGGTTAGTTTCTAGATTCAGGCAAAGGATTGAGCCTATTAGAAGTTACTTGCAAGAAACTTACGGCCACTCTTACAAAAACAAATACCACGAACTAGGAAATGTCTAAAGATACACGACCAGCTGATTGTAATCGGCAAACTTAATAAAAACAATCTATAACAAAGAAATGTAAAATTGCAAGTAGATCGACGTAATATATATATATATATTTTTTATTTTGCTCGTCAAAATGTCCACACTCCACCTGATGGTAAGCAGTCGTGTGGTCTAAGAGCAGTGGCCTCCACACCGCCCTCATAGCAGCCGAGGCGATGTTGAGGTCTCTACTTTGACAGCCTGAGAAGGTGCTTTTTCACGCCCCGCTTAAAGGAGCCAGGATTGAAGAAAGAAGGAAACACGTGCCTTGGCAGAGAATTCCATGCCTTGGTCGTTCGGCAGAGGTATGAGGACCCAAACTTGTTGGTACGCGCTCTAGTCGACTCTACTGTGTAAAGATGGCATCTGAGCCCAGCACGCGTTGTTCTGGATAGGAAAGGGGAGGACGGGATAAGGTGGAATAACTCTTCAGAGCACTCCCCGTGGTATATTCTGTAGAAACATGCCAATGAGGCAATGTCCCTACGGAGTTGCAGAAGTTCCAGTGAACTCGTGACCTCTGGATCTCCGATGATACGGACAGCCCGCCGCTGTAACCGGTCGAGAGCGTCCAGCAAGTACTGCGCCGAGCCATCCCAAAGATGAGAACAGTATTCCACGCAAGGGCGCACTTGTGCCTTATACAATAGGCACAGTTGCCCAGGCGTGAAGAACCGCCTCACCATGTTCAAAACCCCGAGTTTTCGCGAAGCTTGCTTAATGACGCTCTCGATGTAGGTTTTCTGATTAAGGGAGCGGCAAAGATCCATACCTAAGATGGAGAGGCTGTCACGTATCACCAGTGGAGTGTTCTTCAGTGAAGGGAGGGGAAGGAACGGAGACTTTTATATATAAATCGATACCGGAAACTTGGTAAAATTAAAGCGTCAATTAGGTAGGTAATGGCTCGATTTCAATATACATAAAGGATAATGTAATATCAAATTCAAATCGCGCGGGTATTTGACTGAATATATTTCGCTCATTAAAAAAAGAAGGAATCTTTTCTATTTATTTTCTTTCCTGCCAGCGGCACCCTGCTGCCCGGCACCTATGGTGTCTTTGTGTTTGGACTTGACCAAAGCTAAAACGAGAACAGTCTTGAACCATGCACCAATATTTAAATACTACTAAGGCTAAACTTATCTATGAATAAAGATTTTCTTATAATCCAAAAATTTACGATTATTTTCTTTTTGGACGGAGCTGAAGACCACTTCGGCTCCGTCCAAAAAGAAAATAATCCTAAGTTTTTACCACTTAATACACAATTCACAGTTTAATACCAAATAAACTGTGAATTGTGTATTAAGTGGTGAATCTTAACAACTTTTTGGGCTTAGACAATTTTAAAATGATATTATAGAATTAATTTATGGTTTTAAAAACGGCGATACGAGTTATACGATGACTGTATCGCGTTAAAGTAGCAGGGCGTGCCGGTATTCCAAACGATCCGGAGCAATCGTGGGTGTAATCCTAATCCTAACTAATATTATAAATGCGCATGTCAGTTTATTTGTTACGCTTTCACGCCTTAACTACTCGACCGGTCATTATGAAATTGCGCATGACCGTTCTCAGTGTAACAGAAAAGGACATAGGGTACCTTTCACCCAAAAAAAGGACTGTTACGAACCTAACCTAAATCTAAACTACATAATTACGCGAGCGAAACCGCGGGCATAATCTAGTGTTTTATATTAACTCAAACAATACATTAAATGCGCCACCAGTATCGCTTTGTCTCTGCTGTCTGTATGTGATGGGCTATAAGGTTAATTTATATGAGGATCTTTTTTAACAGCTTTTGAATTACTTTATACCTACGGATAATACAAAAGAAAGTTAGCCATGATCAGAACAAATGTGTAGGTAGGTACTTGGAAACTTAAGTAAATAATATATTCTATCACATACACAAAACACCATCTAGCCCAAACTAAGCAGAGCTTGTACTATGGGTACTAGACAATGGATTAACATACATATATACTATTTCTTTTTGTAAATACATACATATTATACATAGAAACATCCAGACCAAGACAAACATCCATGTTCATGCACACAAATATTTGACTTGTGCGGGAATCGAACCCACGTCCTCGGGCGTGACAGTCGGTTACAATAACCACTACCTACGCCATCGAGGCATTTAATTGTACCGATTTATACCTACTAACTAATGTTCGATAGCATGCAGTGACTAAATTAGTTAATGCCTCAATAGCCATGCAACACGGTTTAATCTTCATACAAAACAAAATGTGTGCGTTGCAAATACCTAGTAGCTCGGAGCGTATTCATCTGTAATTTGTATTTAATGCTTGTAATGACATAGACAGAGATCATCACAGAGCAGAGAATTTATTTTTAATAATAGAAAATAACACACAAGCTATAATAATTGCAAAGATTAAACTTTACCTTTCGATCTCTCTCGTCCTGTAGAATGTGGTCCAAAATGGCTACCTTATCACACACAAGAAACTTAGGAACAAAACACAACAGCACTATGATTGATGACAGATCGAGCCAAGAAGACTATTAGAACTTTGAAATAAATTTAAAAAATCGGCATCACTTCCGAGCTAGCGAGTATACTATGCAAACATTGTTCATCTACCTACATATTATATATTTACTGCAAAACAAATCAGCAGTAAAAATAACATTTGTCATGCGGCTCGGGGATTCCAATTAATAATTTGTATTTGGATTTCAGTTCATATATATTAAATAAAAATCAATAATTATTGTGATAATAATTTTAATCACCATTTACGAATCTTAAAGCTATGTATGTCTATACAAAAAATATAACTTAAATTTAGTCAGATAATTAGTGAACATCATTATAAATCATCTCACAACCGCTGCAACATCTCCATCATATATTTCAAACCCATCCATATAATAATATAATTGCTCAACATTAACTTTTCATAACAGAAACACTAGTTGTTCGTCGGCGACAAGCTAGTGTGCCGGGAACAACAACCACTCTACTATCTGTACTTACGTAATGCATCAAACAGACCAGGGAATATACAACTTTCTAGTAAATTGAGCTCTCTGCTACACTCAGCGATAATCACAATTTAAGTTTTTAATATCAAATTTTATTCAACACCTACGAAACAATCAAATATAATCTTTCCAACTATTCCAGAATGTTCGGAATCCTCGCTCTCAATCTATAACATGGTCGATCTAGTCTTGAACATTTCATCAATGTTATAATACTGGTTAATTTAGTTAGAGAATATTGAGATAGTGCGCGGTACAAGTCACAAGGTACAAAAATATCGTGGCCGTCCGTCGACATACAAGTATTGTTTATAACCACAGTGCGTAGGCCATTTCACCGTTTGTCCCACCACCCACCACTGGTGAGGTATATATTAATATGCAATATAAATTACTCATCTAAAACAATAAAATTACATTGTACATGCAAGATATATTTACAGTTTTTATAACTTTCTATGCTAACCGTAATGAAAATAAGGATTTATCAAGTAACATTATATTCAAGGTTTACTATGCATATTTGATATGCATAATAGTAAATAATGCATGTTAAAGCACCAACATGTGTATATGGGAAATATATGAAGCATAATTTTGTATAATTTTGTTCGTCGTTACAAAGTAACACTATCACTGACTCAGTAGACGATTACACACGTCCGCAATACATTATAATAATAAGTGTACGTGCTTTGAAGAGAGATTTGGTAAATGTTAAAATTACACATTAATTATTATTCTAAGATTATATTAATTCACTATGGACACCTACATGACGATTAAAATTCCCTAATAAATGAATGACTAATTTACGTTAGTATATTCTACGTAATAAAGAGGCGGCCCCATTTACACTACCTAACTTGTGTAGCTCGCGACAACGTGACACGCGACACGCGACGCTGTTGCGTGACACAGATAACGCACTACATATAACGTTATTTAGGTTACGCCACATTACACCAACTCAAAGGTAAACTGAACAATCACGGGCCTCCAGACCAAAATACACAATATGTTTGATTTAGAATGCGATCTGTACTAGGTGCTTCGAATAGCCATCCCGCCTTATAGTCACGTATTGTCTTCTCACCATCTTTTACCATAACGGCCAATTTCGCATACCGAGTTCGCTATCTGCCAAAATATTTAAAGGTACAACGTTAACAAGATACCGGTAATCGTCGCCACATACCGTCTACTGTATATACACGGCGGAGGTTGTGCGACGGTCACACACGTAACTGAGGTATTGAGATTAAAATCTAGGTCCTCGAAAGTGATCCGGATCACTCGCTCCGCCCGCTAACCCTTATCAATAACAATCCTAACTAAACGGTCGAAAGCAACAGAACTACAACCTCGACATTTGACCGGCAAATGGTTGGTACTAATAATAAATCCTACAATAGGGATATAAGATTAGATGAAACGAATAAAGTAGCTAGGTACATGTGTGCGCGGGTGCCTAGAGTATGTTGGTGTCGATGGGCGGCGCGTGACTGCGCAGCGCGTCCCGTATGTAGGCGGCGATGCTGCCGTCGGCAACGAGGTGGAAGAAGAACAGATGCTCGAAGCTCTTGAGCGAGATGGAGCGCAGCGCCGGCAGCCGCAGCAGCAGCGACGCGAAGCGGCCCTCCTCCGACCCGCGGGACCGCCGGCAGTACTCGTCCAGGCACGAGAACATCTGTAACACACACACCTTAGTTACTACCACACTATACACTAGCTATTACTTGGTCACGTCACTCGTACTGGGAACACAAATAGCCTATTGAATAGCAGTGACATACTGGCAGCCAGACACAATAAGTTTTCAATTATTATGTCAAAGTCAAAAATCGTTTATTCACTTAGGTCACAAAGTAACACTTATGAACGTCAGAGGGGTTAGTGAGTTTGTTACATTTATGTCTGGCATACCAACAATTGAGAGAGTAAAATTAAAGAATATTGCACAGTTGAGTAAAATGGTTAGATATTCATAATGCTTATTAAATTTGTTAGTTTAGAATGTGGACCACAACTGATCTATATGCATAACTATACGTTTATTATTCCTATCATACAATAAAATACTAACACATTTCTTAATTTTATAAATTTGGTAGAAATGTTGTGTCATCGAAAATACAATGCATCAAAATTGTATTTAAAAGTAATGCAAGAATTATTCATAAGATAAATGATTTAACGCATAATCAATAATTAGTTCTGGTTATAACAGCTATTACAATTTGGTTGAGATTTAACAAGTACCTAACTATAGTCCATAATACATCATTTGAGTCTTATGAACTTATGACAGATGTCAACCGTATCACGCCCAACAAATTCCATCAGGACGACATAAAATATTTAAAACCAGACTACAAAGTATCAAGCATACAAATAAAATAAATCGAGATTCAAATATGATTATTAATACTTAAATAATATAATAGAACATAAATCCGAATGAAACTGTTTAACCTACTATACAAAAATAAATGTAATAAAATCTATTTCTCTTGTTTGATTTTATTCAATCACAATTATTAAACAAACGCTAATGAGAACATTAATAAACTAATATGATCAACATCGCTCCAGTCCCTCAGCACATTACTCTGATAACTACCACAGAACAAGCTATATTTTACAATGGGTAGTATTTAAATGCACAGCAAAAAAAAAATACTAATTGCACAGCAAAATATGCTTACCAAAAATACTAATCGCACACTGCACAGCAAAAAAATAGTAATTGCACACCAAAATATATTTAAAGAGATCAAACTAAGTCGACGGAGATTTTTGGGTAGGTTTAAGAAGGAACCTAACATAACCTAACCCTTCCGAGACGGAATGCATTGATTTGAGGCGTATAGGTGCTCGTTATGATATATTTTAGTAAGCATATTTTGCTGCGCAATTAGTATTTTTGGTGGTCATTATATTTAATCCCTTTTACAATTTATATGGTTTTAGTATAAAATTAGTCACTAGCTTAGAAAGTGACTAGAGCAATTCATTCGAATGGGAAAACAATGACAATATAAATAACCTAACACCGCGCTCATTTAAAATTCAATGATCGTCGCTTTCAAATGCAAAAAGGGTCAAATGTGATACGAAAATGTGTATTAATTGTAATTCCATGGCAAGTGGCGAGGGTGACATTCAAATACTATTCACATGCACATTTCGAGGTCACGAGTACATTACAATACATATTATGTAAATGCAAATTGATATTACCTTCTCTCGTAAAACGTCCACTTCTTGTCTGTTTTTCAGTCCTTTTACGTCTGGAATAATAAAGATTTACATATTTAAAACACTGCTTTATAATATGTCTGGATCATGCATGACATGTAAGATGTTGTTTTTACACTACCAAGGTAACAAATAAGCGTATGGCCCGGTAGTAATCATCTAGCATAGCCTATAATCACTTGTACCAGGGAAACCACCTGATAGAAATGCTACCTCCGAATTGACTGCGGTCCTCGACAAGTTCGCTTTACAGTTACATTAGTAAACAGAAAAGTTGACAGAAAAGTTCTGTTAACTGTGTCATACTTGAAAAGACACAATATTTGCTTAAATAAACGCCAGTTAATAAAATTAAATTTTTATACATTTTAATCTTTGCGCCGGAGTATGTATGCATATAATGGTTTGCTTAGTTTGGACTCCCATGACAGAAAATAAAGTCAAAGTAGAGACCTCAACATCCCCTCGGCTGCTGTGGGGACGGTGTGGAGGCCACTGCTCTTAGACCACACGACTGCTTACCATCAGGTGGAGTGTGGTCATTTTGACGACAAAATAAAAAAAATAAAAAAATAAATAGTTTCTGAGTTTGTTTGTAGAAAAATCTCAATAGCGACGTGGAGTCAGAACAGTGTATAATAGATGACCACAGAACATTCAATCAAAAGGTTGACTTTATATTATATTATAGTCACAAGCATTAGTCTATTTCTATATATAAGTATATATAGACAAGGGCAATCATATGCTTTGTTATTAATATATAACATTATGCATATTAAATATAAAATTTATTATTATTATTTATTTGATATATTTACATATTTTATGTTTAATTGTGCTCAGTATGTAAAGTTTTCCAGTATCAGAACTACAGACTTCAGTGATGTTTATAGCATTTGTCAGAATATTGGATTTAAGCCTATGGTATCATATCTAGCTATACAGGTTTATGTAATTAAAATGTTAATTATATCACCCGCTTTATGTGAAAAGTGAAAATATTCTGAGAAAACCTATACATCTCAGAGTTTTCAACAATGCTCCTAAAGATGTGTGAAGTTTGCCAACTCATACATGGCTAGTGCGGTGGACTTTACTGTAACTGCTTTTATTTTGATAGAGGGTTTAAACACCTACTGGGTGAATATTATAATCAAATTAATATTTCCATATCTCAAGTTCTATGTCCATGTCGGATGATAAGTTTTCGTTTTAGTATGGAGATTATGGAATTTATTGACCACATTTTCAATGTGCTCTATAGACAGCTACAGGCTTGCTCTCGATTACTTATGATCTAACGACATAACAGACAATATATAGATTCAATACACATCTGCTTGTAACAACTAGTTTGTGATACAATAAATATATATATATACTTTGTGCATGTATGTGTGTGTACTAACCAGGGTTGAGCAGGATGATGGCCTTGAGCGCGACGTACTCGGCCTGGTCCATGCGCAGCGTGCGCATCTTGAGCGACAGTTCAGAGAGCACGCGGTCGAAGATCTGCCCCACGCCCGCCTGCAGCGCAGAGTTGCGGTGCAACGTCATGCCTGCAACACAAAACATTTTACTTTAGATACATCACACAATAGTTATAAAACAACGAACTCTAAATAAATCTTGTCAGTTCGAAATGTGATGTTGTGGCGTAAGATAGGAGAGGCATAGGCACTGTATATAGTTCCAGTAGCCTATATGTCTCACACTAAGCAATCAGCTCGTTGTAATTAACTGCAAGGTGCGAGTTATGGCGACATTGATCTCACACTCAGCCAATTACAGAAGCCAACATAATTTTAGATAATCTCTTAACAATTTCTTGAGTTGATTAGCTTGCAGGGTTATGGATTATTGTGACATTTTAAATTTAGTAATTAAAACATCGTGTTTTGTTGTTTGTAACTAGATGTCATTATTAATGCGCTTATTTAAAATGGTGCTGTGTATTCAGTTGCTAAAAGCTGATCTAATGGATTTGCATATCATATAATTATATCAGTTACATAAATCTCTTAAATACATTAAACTTAAATTTGTAACTTTTTGAACAATAAATATTTATTATTGTTATCATTATGAATTATCGCCATCTCTATCTACGCATATTTGGCAAACGCATAGCAGCTTTGGCTTTTTCGTCTATAGCGGCTATAAAATAGTGTATTATATACTCAAAAAATATTTACATAATAAAACATATATGTATCTAGTGTATAATATTAAATTACACATAATCACTGATAGTAATTTTTGCTTCCTGTCAAAATAAATATTACTTACACGATAATAATTACACTATTGGCCGTCATTTTGTCATCTGTACTATCAAAACTTTAATAAACAGGAATTCCATCATAATAATAGCCAAAAATATATGATTATTGACCATCAATACAAAAACCATATAACAGTAGCGTAAAGAACACACTACACCATTACAAGGTATATATTTTGTATGTAATATTTTGTATGTATATATTTTGTATGTAATATACCAATTTCGTTACGAAACACAAATATTATGTAACCTAGCAATATAATAATAAAATCCGTCTTTAATAACAGCTAATTAATGTAATAAAACCTAAAATCTAGACTTTTCGAATCGCTACCATGACCTTAAAAGCTAAAACACGAATTTCAAGGTTTCCACAAAAAAAAGTTGCGATATATGTCACAGAATATACAAATAATATTTTTATTAGAATTTTATTATACACACAATCACGTTCTAAAAGTCACTAACCTTTCATATATTGTAATCGCATTAAATCAGTAGGTAGGTAAGGTATTTAAAAATGGCGTGTGCGAAAGGGTACCTACTTTAATTGTTAACGTTTGAATATTGATAAGGATTAGTTATGTATTGTGTTTGTCGCTTTTGTGTTAACTTTGGATAATTATGTGGACACGTAGAATGGTTATTTTAAAAATGGTGTTTGTTGCTGGGAGCCTGAAAATGTTGACTGCACGGATGGCGTAGTGGTTTATGTGATCGCCTCGACACTGTCACTGCGCCGAGTGTGGTGGGTTCGAATCCTACAGGGAACAAAACTCTGTGTGTTCCACAAATGGTTGTTCCGAGTCTCAGTATTCTTTGAGTCCGTTGTTTGAATGTTTGTAAGGTCCCCCGCGACACAGGATTTATTCCAAGAGCGGAAGATGTCTTTTAAAAACAACTGATATCGTACATCAGCTGTCTCTGTGCAAGGTTCCATAAATCTTTATTACGTTAAATATCAGAGTTACTTTTAATAGATTCGACTGATTTACTACTATTAAGCTGGTGCTTTTGTAAAGAAAAATTGCTTCGGTGTCATAGCAGTAGAGAATTTACATTAAAGTTCTAGAATAAAACCAGATATAGTTACACTTATTATATAACATAAATATTATAATATACTAGTTTTCATCCGCGGCTTCGCTCGCCTAAATGTAGGTTAGTTTAGATTAGGTTTGCAACAGTTCTTTTTTCTGGATGAAAGGTATCCTATGTCCTATTCTGTACCCCTAACAACGCGTATGCAAAATTTCATGTTGATCGGTTGAGTAGTTAAGGCGTGAAAGCGTAACAAACAAACAAACTCATTTTCGCATTTATAATATTAGTAAGGATAGTATCATAACATAATATATTATCCTCTCTTCTACGTTGCTGTGCCCGACAGGGTTCACAATGACTCATTTAAGTTAAGCACTACCACTTAAGTATACAATGTGAAATGCTATAAAGTATTGAGTATTGATTCGTTTCGATTTTCGAGTCAGACAAAGTGTATTGAGTTTTACTGTCAAGAAATCCCCAACAGAACGGAGTCTGAACCTGTGCCCTGTAGTTGGCAATAGGATTGCCCGCTAGGACGTGCCACTCGTAACATAGCTGGGGAAATGTGGGTGTATGTAGTACACATATGCACACCCGACTAGGGATATATACAGACATGCGGATATGTTTGTATATGTAATTTGCAATGAAATATTTCTTAATGCTCACCTAGGTAATCACGGATCCAGCCCTCAAAAAAGGTTGTGGTCACAGCCACCCGAAAATCGGCCAAGTGCGAGTCGAGTCGGAGTACGAACTCGCTCATGAACAATCATGACTCATGAACGAAATTATAATTTGATTATTTCCTTTTTTTCGCGCATCAGCACTTTGGCCTTAGGGATGAAAATAATCATTGGAGGAAGTCAGACCCGATTTCGTCCAATTAAATATTCAAACAGTTTCGATTAAATTACAAACAATCAATTATTATTTTTTCTTCTTTTCTAGTAGCCAGTAAGCCAATATAGGGACACTAGACTGGGTAAATAGGTATCTTGACGCTGTCTAAGGAGTCGTATAGCGTTTATTATCATCAGCCTATCAATCTCAATAGACCGTGAAAGTGTAACGTCACAATTCTATTAGGGTTGTGGGCATGCCCATCTTGCCCACAACGGTGGATCCGCCCTTGCACCTAGGCCTATGACGTGGGACCTGTACTATAGCCATGGAAATGTGGGCGTGATACACCTCTGCCTCTCTTTGTAGTTATATAGGTTTTAATAATAATAATAAATGCATTTATTTCTCTTAAAA
The DNA here is from genome assembly GCA_963564715.1 of Catocala sponsa. Taxonomy (NCBI): domain Eukaryota; kingdom Metazoa; phylum Arthropoda; class Insecta; order Lepidoptera; family Erebidae; genus Catocala; species Catocala sponsa. The sequence goes on from OY751331.1 coordinate 18,328,384, forward strand.
GGTGCACACATCGTTTCAAACACAAAAGGAGTATAGTAACAGTTACAAAATCAACCTTTTTGAGAGCTGGAGACTGTAATAGGTTCGAAACCTGTGTGACAAATCTCCAGGCTCTCTCTCTATCGAGATCGCATATGTATATGTTAAAATTATAAGTATATACGGTAAAGTCTAGAAATGAACCTGAATTAAATAATGAACAAATTAAGCATACAACATACAACTAAAGTAAATATAAAATATAATAACAAGACATAAATATAACATGTGTGCGCATGTGTCTGTGTGTGTGTGTGTGTGATTCTATGTATACATTTCATATAGCTACCTTATGTAAATATATATTAACAAAAGTACTAGTATACTGCCTCGCTGCATAACACAAAGGAAATTGACTTTTACTTGCACCTGATTACGTCATATCATGATATGTAGTTAGTTGCAATATCATTGCTAATGAATATCAAAATTTACATCTATCAAACGAAAACAGTGGTAACTTCTATCACTTTACAACGTTGCATCGTATAATAATTGCAGTTGTAAAGGGAAGTAATCATTATTCTTCCGAAAATTTACTACTGAAAAACTCTTTGGATAGATGGGCGTTGTTAACCCATTCAATGCGGCGGACGCCGATCGGCGTCTTATTTTTTTATACTCAGATTCGGAGGACGCCGATCGGCGTCATGTATAGTTGTTTTATATTTTACCCAAATTTAAAGATATTATATAAATAAAACAACAAATGTGTTTGGAATTTACTAATGAAATGCCTGATATGAGTAGTTTTTAGATATTTTGGTTTTTTTTATTTCATCAAATGCGGCTGACGCCGATCGGCGTTTACGTTAAATATGAGCCGATTCTGGCTAGTGAAAGCAAAATTTGTTGCCGCATTGAATCGGTTAATATTAACGCCAATGTGCTAAGTAAGGATATCCTTATCATCACGGACATAGCCGCAAAGCATATACTTAGGTCGACAGAACGTCTGCTATGTCTTCTTCAAAAATTGCTTGACCTTAACCAAAACACCCACAGGGATGATACGGGCTTTGATCGTATGAGAGTTTAACTACAATCGTTACCAATTTCAAAATGTTGCTCTTAGTATCGCTATATTCAGTTATCTACAGCTCGCCTGACAGGCAGCTTTGGTACCAGGTTCCTATCAGGCGTGCTGTAAACAATTTTTTTTTTATTTGCTGGCTTTGCTCGTGTAAATGTAGTTACAATGGTAATACTATATGAAGAAAAGATACTATATGCACGATTTTGTTAGCGTTTGCAATGTAAATGTGAGGCCTAGTATTGTCCGGTAGATGGTAATAGGTCCGCCGCTATTGCGTGAGATCTTATATACCTGGCGTAATATGGGTATGTATTGTATCCACGAAAGGGTAGGCGGATGTGTACCTTTCGGGAATATAGACATGTGACTATGTATGTTTCGAGTGTGAGTGTTCACTGTATCCATCGTTATAATCCTTTTTTTTTATTCTCTTTATTTATTTATATGTCCATCAAGGATAAGTGAGCCCCAGCGTGTCCTAAACAGTACATATAAAATATTTTTTATTAATTTACATACTAAAATATTTTTTATTAATTTATAAAGGTTTATAAATTATCGTTATAATTTTGGTAAACTCTTCTGCGACACAGGCTAGTCTTAATCGGCAAAGTCGTACATGTTAATCTGCATTCTTAACTAATTTTAATACTTATATCTAATTATACAAAAAATATTTTACTGATATACTATTTAATGAGTCAAAGTGTCGAGCGGACATACGTTTATCCGTTTGTGTATTGTTTAAACAATATTTTTTTTCCCTTGTTTCCCCTTGACGCTCAAGAAGTTAATTAATTAGCCTCCGTGTATCAGCAGTAGTGAATGCGACTGCTGTGTATGAGGTCTCGGGTTCGAATCCCGGGTCGGGCCAACACAAAGTTATTGGGTTTTTCTGTTAAGAAATTTCAATACGAGCCCGAAGTTAGGAAGTTGGCGGTGTTAGAAACCTCCGTGCCTCGGCAAGCACATAAAGCCGTTGGTCCTGCGCCTGATCTCTCTCCGGTCGTGTCGGATTATCCGTCCCATCGGATCATGATGGTTAGGGAACAGAGAGTGCACTTGTGTTTGCGCACATACTTGTGCACTATAATATCTCCTGCGCAGATGGCCAATCTTCGTTAAGATTGGTCGTCATGACCGAAATTCGGTCTGGAGGACATTATTATAATTAGCCATATTTTAATGAATGTTGTTAGAGAGTAAATAAGAGTAACGCTGCGCATGCGCAATAAGATGTACTACTAGTTATAGAAGCTCGCGGACGCTTGTTGACGCTCTTTAAATAAAATAACCTTTGCATGCAAGTTGATTTTGTGTAAAGTACACACACCAGTTAATATGTATTGATAATCAATATGAAAAAAAGAGGATGCGATTTTTCATTGTTTCATGTTTAAGGTTATATTACCTTTTATATATATAAGCACTTTTGTAAACATGGCGAAAATGCAAATCAACATCATGTTTAAGAAACTGAAGGGAAATATCTCTTTAAACGGGCAATATACTACTATATTAAGTGACTGCAATTATTTCAACTATAACTCGATAAACTCAGAAACATTTAAATGCACCGCCAGTCCAAACATAATTCTTTGGGTAGTCAGTCATGTACAAAATATTGATGTATCTTAATATTATAAATGCAATTGTGAGTTTGTTTGTTTGTTTCGCTTTCACACCTATCATGAAATTTCGCATACACGTTATCAAGGGTACAGAAAAGGATATTCGGTACCTTTCATCCAGAAAAAATATTGTTCTCGATGGATGGATGGAATTTTATTGACATTACCTACATTAATGCCAGCGAAGTCCCGGGCATAATCTAGTAGTTTACCGTTATAATATTACAACCGTTGCAGACAGACAACGCAGTAAAATAAAGCCTGTTTAGAAGCATAGAAGATATAGATTACATACCAGGCATGAGGCACATGAGTTGTGGTGGCGATGCGGTCCTGTTCCCAGTGCCGTCCACGTTCTCTCGCTCCTCAGTCAGATACTGGAAAACGTGCAATGTAGCATTTTAAATACAATATGCATTTGACTTAAATATCAACAACATTACCACGTAGCTGTTAATAATAAATGCTTAATAAATATTCATAACAGTAAATAGATTGACTTTTAAAAACAATAAAATTATAAGTGTGTGTGTGTGTGTGTGTGTTTTTGTTGTTAAATGTGTGCTGGATAAATAAATAAAATATTGTGCAATTTGTGTGGGAAGACAACTTCATTTATGTATATAGATACTAGCTATATAGATTATAGGTAAAGTCAGCTACATAAGTCGATAAATTTATGTGATATTTTGAATTACTTTATCATACACAATGATGGTAATTTCTCATATTTTACTGCATTATCAGTTAAAGGATAGTTATTTGCATCACAATGCATTACTATACAACAGTAAACAGTAAATTTTGATTTATAAAATCCTGTTACAATTCGTTGAATGTTCAGCTATTCATATCGCTGACTGTACAATACTTTACAAAATACATAAATATTTATTTCTATAACTTGTAAATGTATTTTATGTGTTGTTGTACTTTTATATAGTTGAGCAGAATCCTGTAGCACACTACGATCAAACTTGGTGAAAATAATTGGAATTAGTGGGCTAAGAACCTCCTTTGCTAGCAAGGTAGCAAAAAAGTGACCACCCACTTACGTCTAGGCGGGTGGCCTACCATTAAGTGGTACGCTTATTTACTAAGAGTATTTGTAACAGTTTGATATTGTTTGTATATATGTAGGAAGTTCGTAGTTACTATGGAATCGATTATAAAACTTCTTTTACTAAGAGTAAACTACACTATTCCTAGTGTTTTAAAAATCAGATTAGGAAAACTACAGACGAAAGCCATTCATACATGTTCATATAAAGTCTATCATATATTTTTAAAAGACTGCATTAAAGTTTATAATTTACCTAGTATTATTTTATTTTAGCCTTTGTACTGTATGGCCCATCTATTCGAACCCAGGACTGCTCGTACGCAAGTCCTGTTTCTTAACCATTAGCTTGACATTTAACTCATCATTTATACTCATACAAATTTGAATTATTAATACAATATCTGAATATACCTAATCTGATTAGTAAAGAGACGGTTGAACACGTTATATAATAAATGTTCGATCAAAATTGACATTTAGAGCCACGAGGTCACAGCTCAATTTGAACGGCACTGTTGACATACAATGATCCTATTTAATAATACAAACGAGAAATGTGTGTATTTGTTAGTGCTTGTCTATATGTATCTAAACTAATAATATTATAAAGAGGAAAGATTTGTTTTATTTGTTTGTTTGTAATGATTTAAATCAAAAACACCTCGTCTGATTTTAAAAATTCTTTTAACATTAGGAAGCTATATTATCACCGAGTAACATAGGCTACAGTTTATTTAAATAAAAAATACAGTTGCACCTAACCTAATGTACTATTACGCAAGCGAAGTCGCGAGCAAAATCTAGTAACAAATAAAAAGAGCACAAGAGCTATAAGTATGTTTTAGCTCATATAGCCAATAGTTATATATCAACGGCTACTTTGTTACAAAGATGACAATAGAAAATTAATAATAACTAATGGTCGCCTAGTGGTCGCAATTCGACCATAATTCATTTAAATTTTAAGTTTGATAGTTATTAAGGTGTTATTGTCTAGAACTATGCCCTTATAATCACATTTCATTTAGATTTCGATCTATACTGTATAGACTATACACTTTCAGGTTAATTTTTCTATCTTTGTCAAACAAATTATTACATTGATATATGTAACCATAGTTACTTACGAAGAATAGTACTACATCGGCCGAACAATGCCGAAATACTACGAACGCGATTCGACTACGCGTATCAAATGCATGGTTGTATGCGTGTTGTGTTCTTTCATTAATTTAATGTATTTCTAAGGCATATTTTATATAAATACTAGCTTTTGCCCGCGGCTTCGCTCGCGTTGATTTAGAATTTGACCATCAATTCGGGTTGTAGGTACTCTGCTTGTAATAATATAATTCAATTATGATTCGACGACACGTGGCGCCATCTATTATCATAAGAACTTTATTGTTATTTTCCTCGGGAACAGTAATTTTTTTCTGGATGAAAGGTACCCTATGTCCTTTTCTGTACCCCCAACAACGTTTGTGCGAAATTTGATGGTGATCGGTTCAGTGGTTTAGGCGTGAAAAGGTTACAAGCAAACAAACTCATTTTCGCTTTCATAATATTAGTTATAAATATAAATTATAAATATTAGGATTCGCTACTGCTTCGCCATAAAAACTTTAACTGTGCCAAATTTCATACTCCTCCGTCCGCGCAATTTTCGTAAAAAGGGATACAAAGTTTTTGCTTCACGTATGCATGTGCTCTCGAGTTTAATATAGATGACATTTTATATAGATGATAAAGATTGTGCTGCGAATACAGACAAAAGAACATACAATTAAGCATAAAATAGCCATTGTTTTAACGCGTAATCTTAACATAACTGGCTTGTAATCTCCCTATTACTCATAAAACAAAAGAAAAAGTTATTCATACATTCTAATTTTAAAATGCGTTTACTCGTGCTCTCACCTATTCGAAAATTTCCTCATCAAAACACGAAACAAATTATAAATAGTTTCTAGAATACCTACCAGTTTTGCAAACTTCAATGTATAGAAAGAAGGGTATAAGTCGCATTTTTGTCGACGGTGCTATGATGCAAATTTTCATTTAAAATTTGAATCATTTATTAACATAATTGTTATTTTTTGTTGTGCTTTCACGGTTTTACTACTCGTACGATCATATTTTTCAACCGAAATTTCGCATACAGTTTGTCAGGGGAACAGAAAAGCACATACGGTACTTACTTTTCATATAGAAAAGTACCGTTACTAACCTAACCTACATTTATGCGAGCTAAGTCGCGGGCAAAATCTAGCAGAATATAAAAAATAAAAAGATGACCAAGGTATCTATTTGGTCGAATATGGGTCGAGTTTAGTGCTCATGTGTGTATCACTAAACACTCGTAGTACTTACTTCCATGGAGCGCCAGGCGATGGCGAAGAGTAGGAGCTCATTCCACGAACTTTTGATGAGCAGCACTTGGTCTTCTAGCTCTAACTGACTGAAGTGTGGGATGTCTCGTGCCCACACCACTAGCGCCGCTATCTGTTTGTTGCCTGTAACATTAAATAGCAGATGTTACAATAGGAAAAATACCCTCTAACATAGGTTTTTTCGGTTTTTAGCATGAATGGGCTCGACCGGGGAAGGACTACCCTCTCACAGAATATCGACGTGAAATAGCAGTATTCCTACTGTAGTGTTTCGTACAGTGAGAGTGCCGGAGGCCCAATGGCCCTCTTTCCCCCTTCCCGCTCCTTCTCCTTCCCACTTCCTTTTTCTCTTCTTCCTTTCCTAAAGGGTCGGCAACGCACAAGCGATGCCTCTGATGTTGCAGGCGTCCATAGGCTATGGTGACCATTTACCATCCGGTCGGCTGTATGCTTGTTTGCCACCTTAGTAGTATAAAAAAAAATAACCACTGCTACCTAAAACACGAAAATAAAACAATGACAAAACCATATATCATTTTACCCGTAGACTTGTCCAAGTATGGAACATAAGTCTATGTGATAGTGACTGGATTTAAAAGACCTCAACTATTTGTAGTATTTTGTGTTATTATCTAGACAGGCGGCCAGCTGCTAGACATAAATGGTCTATATACAAGCCCTAGAATTTTGGCTAGAAACGTAACATACTAAAGCGTGCACCAGACAGTTCTGGGATAGGCAGGGCTCACCTGGCTCCTCTTTTTATATATGTTAATAGGTATAAATTCCAGTATTACGCTCTATTTATTGGTAGAAAGGTATCAATACATTTAGGTGTCCACATCAGGCTACAGTCGCCAATCAAGGGACTTTTCTTCACCGGTTGTCAAACAATGGCCTACTTTTTGACAATTAAACTCGACAGCACGTGCCAGTTACTTTGCACAACTACTTTCTTATATATTTCCCTAAAGAGATACCAATTCATTAGAAATTATAATAGGTATGTATAATAGAGTGGTCGCACATTGCTGTATCCAAGCTCAAATCTAGAATTTCGGTCAAAGGTGGAATAAGACCGAAGTACACATCAAAGAAAATATACTAGCTGACATACATCGTGACACGAGATTTTTATATATTAAGATTATGTTAGTGTACGATGTGTAGAGTTTGCAGTCCCTTTAAGGAAACATTGACCACTCAGCAGGATCTCCTACTGATGAGATCAGTTGTTGCCCCGGCACCATTTGACTATTTTGGAAACTCTTGGTGTTGCAAATGTCGCTTATAATTCATTAATCGAGCATTCTAATGATAAGCGGTAAACATTTGTGTTTGTTTTTCACCACGATATAAAAATATCTAAAACTAATTGCCCACGAAACCCCATAATGATATAAACGACCTGTCAAGCGACATTTAATAACATATATCATGCGAATCATATTATATCTTTTCAATTTATAGTCAGCCATATTGGATTCATAATGACGTCAATTTATCCAAGCACTGTGAAGACTACACGACCCCTTTTTAATGAATAGTGTAGAAGCCGTCGATGCATGAGGAAATTATAGTGATCACTAATACAGGACGAAGGATTATTAAAGTTATTGTCTCGTTAAATAAATACCTAGACAGTGTAGTGTTATAAATTACAACAAATGTATAATTTTAATATAATTACTCTACTGTAAACATATTATTATGTAGTCTTCAGTTCACTACGCAATTATTATTATGAGTACTTAAGAGCTTGGGTCACGTAAGCCATAAACCCAATGATGAAACATCTAGTTACATTTAAGAGTATGAAAGAAATAAGATTACGCGGCAGTACCTCAACCAGATGGACTGATCTCATATTATTTTAATCCACACAGAAACTCTGAGAGTGATATCGGTGTGCGCAATACATATATTGCTGTCTACGATCTGTAAATGACAACTTATAACAATATCGACTGATATTGTTACAAATTGTCACCCAAGCCATGCTAAGATAGCAGAACCCAAGAATTCGACTAATGCGTTCGTTATATTCAAGCAATTATGTATGTAAATGCAATACTTTTAATAATACCCTAGCGCAGTGGTGACCGATTAAATCGGTTGATCCACAAAGTTTATTTATTAATGCCATGCTCGAAAATGGTTGACAAAAGGTCACACATTTTCTTGCTTCGGATAACACCTAATACTGTCGATCCTCACTGTCATAAATATCTACGATGCCGATGGTCGATATGGGATCACAATACTAGTATCATTATGCCTTGCCGAGGAAAACCTATGAATATTCATATCAGCCAAATCAGCAGCGCGATTCAGAACGTCAACGCAACGCAGTTATCGATCCATTCGATTAAAAACCGTATTAAAAATATTGTCTACGATCTCTTCGTAAACGTGGCAGCTGAAAAGCAATCGAATCATCGGACAAAAAACGTATATTTAAAGAAGAATGTTTAAGCGCAATGTTTTAATAATAAATTGCGATAAAATCCGTATATATTAGTTTAATTTCAATAGCACGAAAATTGTATTCTGAATTATAACCGACCCCGAAAAAATGGGCAATAATAAGGCTATGGAAGCTTTCAGGCTGCATACTAAGTATATATTTGTGCAAACATTCACTTGTGCCAAGACAACAAGGTCTTTAGTCCCCACACATCCATCTCTACGTCAATTTATCACTAACCGTCCGGATATCTCGGTACAATGGCTAATGTGTGGTGCGTTATTAAAAGAACATTTTGAACAAGACTGTGTGTCTATATTATATTATGATAACAAATATCACATTCTGTATGCATCATCATTGTTATTGTACTTTCTAGAAAATAAAATATATTATCTACTGATGACGTATCAGATTAAGATTCCTTGCGGCCTTGTTATCGTTTAAGACTTATCGCAATACGGAATATATGATTGATAGTCCTGAATTATACAATATGTGTTTCAACCATACACTTTCCACCTAGTTTTTATAGCATAAACATGGAAACCTACACATAAATACACTACTGGTAATAAATGATTATCATATCCTATAGATTATAATCCGAAGTCAAATAAATGAATAGAAAAAGTTTGATAATTGTGAACAAAACTCGATACAAATAAGATTTAAATGAATTGATAAATTAGTTACCTACTCACGGAAATATCCATGATATTAATCTACAGGTATTCAAAAATAGCCGATGAGACAAACAACTTGATTACACAAAATAAGCACGTACAGTGAATTGGATCATCAATTTTGTATGAATCCAAAGTTAGAATCAATTTGGAACAAATTAAAACTGAATTACGAGTAAATCGAATTCTGTGCCCACACAAGGGACAACAAACACGTAGCTAAGTATATGTAAGAAAAAGGATTCGATATAGGCGTTGAGGAAAATAACACATATACATCAACAAAATTTTGTTACTGTGCGCTTTACGATACCTGTTTTACTGTTGCCAGCAATGTTCGATAAGCAATCGTTAAAAATTGAAAACGGCTGTCACACTAATTTCAGATAAGCCTAGCAGCTGCTGTAAAACATAGAAAGTATCGCCAGCCATTCAATATATAATTCTATAGGAATTGAAGCTCGTTTCAGATATTTTTAGTAACGTTATTACCATTAACGTTACATTGTCATAGTAATAAAATGGCGATACAATAAATAAAAAGAAAATATGAAGGGGAATAATATTTCTTTGATGTGTACGTATTGATCCGCCGCTGTTAAGGAAAATACCCTCACCTTGTGGTGTTTTATTTCGCGGGATTTATCGGGAATGTACATTATTATACAGTGACGACACATGCCCGTATAAAACCTTCGGCGTTAAATGAATATATGGAAGTTACAAGAATATCTTTTAATATACAACGATGTATAAAAAAATGTTTAAAGCGTTTAAACAGTTTAAGTTTTTTATACTACTAAGGTGGGGTCAGAGATGGTAAGCGCAGTGGCGTGGTCAGAATTTTATAATAAAGGAAGCCAGATTTGCTTTGTCTTCATAAAACTTTATAACTAAAATTTAGGTTGTTCCTTAAATTTTTAAAGTCACATGTATTTAATGGATTAGCTTACCAAAGCACACTGAAAACGTGCTAGCACTAAATTAAGTGTAGCAAGTTATTTTAGTATTTATATAGAGATGACGCCATTGGGTACTTAAGCTTTTAGCTGATTACAACACCGTGGGTATCTCTTATGGTTGCTATCTCTGTAAAAGAGGTTTGCGTTGCCAGTCCAAGGAATAAGGATCACTGGCTGACACAAACACTCCAGAAACCCTTAACACGGCAGAAAAACAATGCAATTTGGAAGGCTATTTTCTCGAAGATAAAATCATTTTCCTAGTCGGATTGTTTCAAGTTTAAACGAGGCCGCCGCTGTGCCCTAGAATTCTAAAACAGAACTAACTTTTTTATACTAATCCAGCTGTTAGAAAATCTTGAATTTGAGTCACAAACCACAATGATGCAATAGTTAACACCTTTATAAATGAGTAAGTAACCGTCTTTTCCTTTAGCAAAGGCTTGTATTTGACCGGTTACATATATAGGCGATGTACTGACAATATCCAATTTTATATTATACATATTGCTCAGGTGCATGAAGGCCTCGGCCTATCGGATCAAATATTTTTCTTTCTTGGAATTTTTCTTAAGAAATTCTCCGTAGCAGCACCAAGTCTGACTGTGTCCGGTAAACAGCTATAGGGCCGCCGCCTACGCCTGCCGTAGGACTATCATTAAAGCTGGGCATGGGCGTCATACACCTCTACCTAACCCTTCGGGGATATAGATGTGGGACTATGTATATATGTTTGTAGAAGCAAGCCTCAAGCTATACATCTCTGCATTTTCATAGTCAGTTGTTCAGTTGAACTCGCATCCTTGTCAATTGCAATTTACGGGTACTAAAAAGAAACAGTTCATGTCATAAATATGCACTATGATGTTCGCTTGTAATCCGTCTTAAAACTCGAGTGTGTAAATACGGGTAGGTTGCAAGTACACCAGCCTACACTCGCCACCGCACACAATACACCAAGACTGTGACTAAAAACTCTCAATCATTTACCCATGAACAAGTTAACTTTAATATTCCGAGAAACTTGAATAACAAACAATTTTTTTATGAATTATCGTTGTCCTTCTCTCTTTTTTATCTTCACTCAATTTGACAAGGATAAAGTTACAAAGTAATCGCGATTATGTATTTGTTGTACAAAAATGAATCCGCTATACACGCAGAATTTCTCTTAAAATGTTACTATTATACGTAATATTAGAAACAATACGAAATCCAATTTGTTCTAAATCTTTTTCTCTTTGAGAATCGTAACAAACTTTTGGGTATCGTAACAACCTGGATAAATTACAAAGTCCATTTAGTTTTTAGTCACGTATACATAGTTAGACCGCAAAGAATGTTGGCCATAAAAATGTAATTCACTATAAAGATAGATACAGTATATATAATATTTCAAGCAACATTTATATTTTGTAGATACAAATTCTGACGCCATTTTAAACCAGTTTGGAATTATGTATGCCATTGTAATAATGTATTTATGTACATAAATACATATCAACATGCCGGAGTTTTTATATCGCGTAGAATTTTTATTTGTGCGTTCAATCTCTACTTATTCGTATCATAATACACGTCAATGGTTTTGGATGGACACGAGTTAGCATTTTAAGACGTTTTTGTACATTTTATTACTCCTGCGATTTAAATTTTAGACAAAACATCGTTCTCTGCGATGTTTTATGCTTTTTGTAGGATTTTATTGCAGTATGTAGCCTAGTAATTTCATATCTGAGAAAAATTAATTCCTTGGATTTGTTGGTTTTAAAATTGCTTTAGCTCTGAAGAAACCTAAAAGGAAGTCATTAATGCATAAATGTTACAGAACATTGCACTTTAACCATTTAATATACTAATGCTTTGAAGTCGTATTTAAACATATGACATGCGTCTTAACGCTCTAAATCTACGCGCTTAAAAAGACAAGCAGCTCGCCCGCTTTAAGGTCAAAGAAAATACTCACAAGAGGCTGAACTCTCTATAATTTCAAAGGTATTTACAGCTTGCCCATGCGTGCTTCATCGTTGCAGTTAGCTTTTCTCATTCTAAGAGGACGTCCGTAGGTAGAGGATAGACAATGGACAAACAGGTCTTATACTTATGATGAAAACAAAATTCGCACTAAATAAACCTTATAAATATTATCAACTTAAGAAACTCAACAGCGAAAACTTACATAAGGCTTTATATTTGCCAAAAATAGTCCACTCTGTCATATTTTTAAGATATCGTAAGCACTAAAAGATTACCTATTTTAAGATGTTTACTGATGTTTTACCTGCTATGATAATGGAAAAATCCCTCAATGCTTACAAGGGTGTTTTATACGTTGTATTTTATACGTATAAAGTAAAATTTGCAAAGTAAAATACACAAAAACAAAAAGAGTAAAGCGTGGTAACGCACGTCTATACTAATATTATAAAGCTGAAGAGTTTGTTTGTTTGTTTGAATGCACTAATCTCAGGAACTACTGGTTCGAATTGAAAAATAATTCTTTTAGTGTTGGATAGCCCATTTACCGAGGAAGGCTATAAGGCTATATAACATCACGCTACGACCAATAGGAGCTGTGCAGCAATGAAAAATGTTGCAAAAACGAGGAAATTTCTCTTATGTGAAGCAGACGAAGTTGCGCGGTGACCCGCGCAACTTCATCTGCTTCACATAAGAGAACTACTAGTATGATAAATAATCACGCGAGCGTAAAACTGTCAAACCATTTTTGAGAATTTTTAAACTATAGTTTCACTTTAGGTAAGAGTAATTAATTATCGACTGCAAAAACATGGATTCATTGGAAAAATACATTGTTACTTAATAATATTTTAACATTTTAATAACGCTTACCATATATACAATCCTAATATATTAGCTACAATAGGATATTTACCTGTTTTACGTTGTATATTATTTTATACGTAACATCAAAAAGCATTCAAAGGAAACCTTTGCGAGAAAACAGCATTAAAAATAGTCGCAAAATAAGACCTAATATTATAAATTTAGGTGTAGAAGGCAGTTGGGTTGTAGTAGAACTATCTCCCACACGCCTGTACTTAAATAGCGGTTACGTCACAACGTTGTATCATGCATTTTTCTATCCTTGATTATTCATTACGCCCACTATCAAATTTTAAAGACACCGACAGGAAAATCCCAATAACTTATATATCTAAATAGACATATACTTATCTAGAGTAGATATTTAAAATATTTTTGTAATAAACTTACATTACCCATTTTACGTTATTATAAATAGTAATACAAAAATGATTACTCAACTACCATGATAAACATGACAGTTTCAATTAGTCTCTGTTTATATTATTTTACGCGTACATGTTGATAAATGAGGTTTCCAGGCGTTACAGCAATGTTACCTAGATCGAGAATATCATTTGAATAATTTATTTATGGTATTATCAAACACTCGACTCCATCTTGTCAATTTGACTAAATGGTTTTCAAGACGTAATCCTGCATGTGCATATGATTGCTTGCTAAAGATAAATTAAATAATAAATTGTATTACTCATTTATATGAGAATTAGTTGATTTTTATATAAATGTCATATAAAAATAAACGTTACAAACCTTTCTAAGATAGTCTTTAATAAAAAATAATGTTTTTATCTAAAAGGTTTAACCTTTACACTGGTTACTGTTTATCCTTTGCATGTTAATACTTTCTAGTAGACTCTGTACATTACGCTTGCGAATATTAGTTACTAGCGACCAGTCCTGGCTTCGCGCAGGTAGTACAAAACCTTAACAAATTATACATAAACCTTCCTCAAGAACCACACTGTCTATTGGTGAAAACCGCATAAAAATTTGTTCCGTAGTTTTGGAGTTTATGGCAAAGGGACAGATAGACAGAATATGCGGGAGTCTTTATTTATAATATGTAGTGATGATGTTTGACATAAAAGTAATGTTTTAAAATAACTTAGATCAAAAAATGTCCGTTAAATAACTTTGAAATTAAAATGTTTTAAATTCCATTGTCAATGTTTACTTAAACCATGATCTTCCAAATGTTTACGTTTCATTACTCGTGACTGTACGTATACAGACGAACTGCACACATTTGAAATGATAATAGACTGCAGTTGGGGCAATTACGTTGCATAAAGCAAGATATAAGACCATAGCACTTGCAATTAGTCTAGAATATGCATAAGGAAACGCTAACTTCACTCAAACTGCACATTTGTGTCCGTCAGTCAGTCAGTCTGTCTCGGACAGCTGTACCTTTAAGGAAAAACAACTTCATATTAAGCCAGTGGTATACGCTTAAGCACGACTGTATGTGCAGTAGGTTTGGTTTCCTAACTAAGTAAGTAGCAGAATCTGATAACACTTAGTTGATTTTTTAGTGATCAAATCCCCATACCAGTTGTGCCATACTATAAAAATTCATCTTGTCCTCAAGCAATTCGACATTAACCGTAGTAATTATTGATAGTTACTATAGAAAATACTAACTTTTCTTGTCGTATATGATTCAAGCCCACCACACACAACTAGCGGAGGTGAAGTGGTACCGGTGGGTATTTTTTTGTATTGTTCGTATTAGTATGAAACATTACACACACGATCGGAGCGACAGTGTGTGTAATGCTTCAAAGAAATTCGAAAAATTCGGCTTTAGAAATGAATATTACAGTGTGATTTTATAGAATTACACAGCAGAACCTTTCCATATGTGAAAAATAACTAGCAAAATATGAGAATGATTATGTATGTACATAGACAACTATTTTAGAAACATGTAAGCAGAGACGTAAGGATTCAATCAAATATTAAATCTAAATAATATTCCACCAAAAACATAAATGTAAAAAGGAGAGCCAAGTTTAATACAAAAATTATGCTTGGCTGTGGGCTTCGCCGCAAAAAGAATGGAGATCTAAATGAGTGCCAAGTTCTATGCAAAATCCAAATATGTATTTATAGGAACAAAATAACATTATGAACAAGTATTAAACTCTATTTCTTTGCTTTATTGGATACCTATAAATTTTCCATATTTCAATACCAAATTTCATCCTTCTAAGTCATCTGGAAGTAGGTTAGATTTATGTACTATATGTCAGTCAGTCAGTGCTAAAATTTACGACTTTTTGACCTTCATATCTTTATAACCGTTTGAGCTAGCTTCATGAAATTTGGGCTTCTAGATGTCCTTATGGATATAATTAAACACACGTAGTTTTATGTGTTTACGTTAAAGAGATTTTGAGTTATAGAAGGGTCAAAAGTGGCACCAAGTGGTTCGTGTAATATTACACTCGGCGCTGGCTAGCTAGTTCCTTTGCTTGAACTTGTCTTGACACGCTGCCGCGTGTCTAGATGGACCGTGATGCAACACCCCTATCGTTACCGTTCGAAGGTACTCAACAAACTGCGACATTAAAAGAACAAAACATAAAACTGCATTGTCGAAATAAAACAGTGAGGAATGTCACATGACATAAAACAGTGAGGAATGTCACATGACATCCGTTCATCAACCAAGGTTATTCATCAGCGTCATCGAGCACAATGTAACCCGCAGAATTACGGCGTATTGCAGCCATACTTGAAGCGCGACCACCGATCATAATTTGGATTTCACGAAACATTTTACCTTCGACATGCTTTTTTCTTGATAACTAGTTTTGGCTAACATTTAAGTTCACACGACGATACGAATATTGCTATTTTTAGAGTTTTATACCCAAAAGATTCATAACATAGGTTTTAACGTTCGTTACTAAAGTTAAAGATTCTAGCTCGTAGAAAACTGCTAACAAGTTGTGAAAGAAATTTCGTATATAACTTTACGGCGCTTATTATTTACAAAAAGAATATAGTAGTAGAATATAATTTTATACATACTTGCGAAAGTATATAATTATATTCTACTCTGATTGTTATTTTTCACGACTTAAACAGTTTTGATGTGATCTGGATTTAATTAACGGAAACGAAGTCTAAGAATAAACAAGAAATAGGGATTATCCTATTATAGTTTACTTATTAAGCACTACTAGAATATAGTCATACCCTACAGTAGCACAGATATTCTAAAAAAACGTCATCGTCTTTATATAGGTATAGAAAGCAGTTGTTTTTATAGCCTTTGAATCCGATTATTTTGAAACGAATGACGCGATTCGTTATTTCATCAAATCACCCCGACACAGATAGTTTATGTTTGTAAGTTATGCGGTCTACACTTCCTTCCTCTGTGTTAGTTTGCTTGCGACTTCTTTCGCAGAAATAGGAATCTATTTTAGCCTGCAATCTCTTTTTAGTAAAAAATCCATTTATATTCCTGATATAAAACGTTATAGAATTTGCAGGCAAGTCCTATAACTTTGGGTCGATCAGATATCGCAATCAAAAATCAGTGCTGGTAAGCTTATAAACGCATGCGCTTAAGATAGTTTGTAGGTACAACAATAGCCTCTGAAACGAAATTTTACTATCATAAAAATATTTTAGATTATGTCAATCGTGATGTACTTAACAAAATCACCAATATTGAAGTGTATAGATTCGTTGTCCGTATAAAATTGTACTGCGAATCGTGGATTGAACGTTTCAAGATTTATTAGTCAACGGTGTGTGTTCTCACCTATTTGACAAAGGCTGGAGACAGGTGCGCGGAACTTGGGTGGCACGTTGCTGTCAGGGCCTACGCGTAGAAACTGGAATTCCTCGCTAGGGTCTGCTACCAGGGACTCCATCTCCAGCAACCGTTCGATTGATAACTCCTGTAGATCGAATACAAATGTTTATTATCATACTAAAGTAGATAAGCGGCTTGGTAATAGAATTTGTCCAATTCATCCCATCGGGAAGACATCGTAAAGAAACCTGCATGCTTGAGAAATCGCCTTAATGTTCTCGAAGTTGTGTAAAATATGATAACCCGCACTGGGACATCGTAGTGGACTAACCTAATCCTATTCATACTTCAGGATTTGTGGGTTAGGCCAAAGGCGCGTGCCCAAGCCTAACATTGGGACAATTCTAAACAGGGTTGTTATTAGTATTAATCCAGATTACATCTCTAACGAGTAAGGATGTGCATAATTTTATTCGAATTCGACTTTCGAATACAGTTGTCCATACAAAAAAGCTGCTATGCTTAGCAAAAGACTTGGCTCACCCACGTACATACCCTGCCGGCCAAAAGTTTAATACCGCACTTAAACGACGTAATCATCTATCAATAAATTGTAATAAAAGCCCGTAAGATAAATAAAAAATGCACATCTGCATATTCTATTTTTAATAGCGAATATCTTAAGAAGTCATTCTTTTGTTTACTTTCAAGTTATTTGACAGTAAACATCTATTGTTTTCAAACACCGACAATTGCTACGCAAGAGCCAGGTGGTAGAGTCGTGGTAATATTTTTATGATGTGCTCATTACTAATTACTTTGCTTTTCTTTCGCATGTCAATAATAAGGATTGTTTAGTTTCCAAAATCACATGTTTCCAACTTATTATTACCTGAGGTTTCTTGGGTTTGTTCAAAAACAATCTCAATTAGTCTAAACTTGTGGTTTCTACAGTCAAGACATCTTAAAATGAGAAATGCACGCGAAATTAGTAGAGAAGTGCGTTCTGCCATCGTTGTTTTACATAACGAAGGCAAATCCGAACGGGTGATTGCTTCACAACTGAAGTTATCGAAGACTTGTGTTCATGGTACAATAACTCGATACAGGGAGACAGGCATTAATCAAGATCGTCTAGGCTCGGGAAGGCAGAGAGCTACCACTTCTAGTGAAGATAATTTCATCGTTGTTACCAGCAAGCGAAATAGACTCCTAACAACACCAGAAATCCAAATTGAAGTGAACAAAACCCGAGTTAAACCTTTATCATTGACTACAGTAAAACAGCGATTGAGAGATGCGAAGTTGTGTGGTCGCGTTGCCGTTCGAAAATCTCTGTTAAGACCACAAAACAAGAAAAAACGGATGCAGTGGGCTCTTGTCCATCTAGATTGGACTGAAGAAGATTTTAAAAAAGTTCTCTGGACTGATGAATCCTAGTTTGTACTATTCGGTTTAAAACGAAGAATTTATGTTCGACGTAGCGCCCAAGAAAAGATGATGCCAGACTATATAGTCCCAACAGTCAAGCATGGTGGTGATTCAATTATGGTCTGGGGTTGCTTCTCTAGCCAAGGAACTGGCGATTTGATCAGAATTGAAGGAATTTTGAAAAAGGAGCACTACAAACAAATTTTAGAACAAAATGCCGTTCCTTCCGGGTTGTGATTAATTAGAGATGGATTCATTATCCAACAAGATAATATAATGATCCAAAGCATAACTCAAAATTATGCAGGGGATATTTAGAAGAGGCACAAGGGGTTTTAAAAAACGTGGTGTAGCCTCCTCAGAGCCCGGATCCCAATCCAATTGAACTTTTGTGGGAAGAGCTTGATAGGAACATATTCCTTAATCGTGGCCTATCCTCGCAAGAAGACATGTGGAATGCTTTATGCGAAAGTTGGAGCAATATATCAGAAGACACCATCAACAAATTGATTGCTCGTATGCCGAGACTTGTGAAAAAAGTCACACAATGTAAAGGAGGATTTTTTTATGAAAAATCAGTTTAGCCAACTATAGCCCTTTTAGCATGGATTATTGATATTTCTTCACGGATTTAAAGTCTATTAATCACTGTTTTATAAGATGGCTATACAGTTACCTACTTAAAACACTTATTTTTTGGGTTTTATTTCATTTTCCTACTTTAATTAAGCTGGTCTTTAATGTTTGTATGTATAGTAATAATTGCTGTCGCTACATTCGAATAGAGTTGTGCACCTAGTTATTAACAGGATTTCATTTTATTTTATTTATCTTATACTTATCTATGGTATATTGTAAGTTACCTACCTATGTGCAATTAAAGCCTTCGGACAGTAAGGGCGGTGCTATCAGCTTATTCATTTTATATATTTACATAACGTCCTTAAAACGTCTACCAGGCGGAAGATTCTTACTGTCCACATTAACACATCGTATTGCAGGGTAGCTAAGTAACTATTAGCTATTCTAATAAGCAGATACTCACCCGTGTGAGGTCCAGCTGACTTATTATATTCCTAGAAACCATATTATAATGTCTAACTTTGAAATAGATACCACAACAATATGTTCCTTCACCATTAAAGCGATCTAGAATTTTTATGTACAAGGATTGGAAAAGACAGTGGACTTCGATCTAACGGTGAATATCGTTTAGCTATCACTGCTATTGTGAACCTCAATTATTTTAATATGTTCAGTGATTGCGGTTGAGTGAACAATTTCTCTATTATGTACAGACAACGATCTACGAGTTCTCTGTCAATCATAATTGATAGCGTAGGCACTATTAGGCAGACCAGTTTCTAGGAGCATTTACTGTCGAGTATCCTCCCATATATCAATCTCAATAATTATAAATAGCTTAAATTTAGCATTTTTTAAAACAGCTGCTGTTAAAATATTGCCGACAGTTTGTGTGAAAAGAAATCTTGCAATAGATTTAAGACCACTCCTTTAAATCAACAAATATTTACCAATTTTAAGGCAGATGTTCAAGATTATTTTAAGATATAATTATTACGTAGCTTCACATGAGTAGGTAGGTGTGCTTAGAAATCTAGGAAGCTATAGATTAATTGAATGTAATTAAAATAATAATAATAACGACTGTCCCACCTTCCTCTTTATTGTTCGATAGTCCGTAATTATAAGCAGTCTGTAAGAGACTATACCTGGAGAGTAGCTGTTGCAATGAAGTTTAACGAAACCGAAAACAGTTTCTTTATACTTTGATAATGTAGGTATTGAAGTATAAAGAAATACGTATAAAGTAGGTAGCGGGAATTAACGTTATCGTGCATTCTGTCTACTTTTAATATGCTTGAAAATTCGCCTAAGATAGTCCACTGGTCACAAGCTATCATGTTGGCAGGGTAAACAAAATTCACTTACAGTTTCATTTAAACGACTTGATTGTTTTTAACACGCTTTTATTAGTATGTATGTATCTATGTGTCTATGAATCTATGTAACGGAATCTTTGAACGTGATTTTCACCTCTTTCAAACCGACGGATTGATTTGAAACTTTGCACACTTATCGGGGACCGATACCGACTTAGAATATATAAAAAATTAGAAAAAAAAATGATTAAAAAAAATGCTTCCAAAGATATTTTGATAACTTTCACCCCACACTTTTTTATATTAAATTTATTAAATTATTTTCTACTTTCCAGTTTGGTTTTTTTAATAAAGCGTGTTTTAGTTAAAGAGCTATTATTTATTGTGACTGGAGTCTGCAATTAGACCTAAATATTTACCTATAAAGTCAATAATAATGTCTTAGTACATTCACAATACTAATTTTAAGGTGGAATCTACTTTCTTTAGTAGAGCGTCTGATAAGAAACTAAGTCTTTAGTTCGAAGATTGCAATAATCTCTAAATAGGTACCTAGTAGTCATTAAAAATAATGGTACATCCACAACATTTGGCAGTCTCTTGAAAACATTGTTAATTTTTTTGTATCTCACCGACTAGAGAAAGTTTCATGTTATAATTTCAACTGCAGATATGCTGTTATAATATAACACCTGTCATAAAATATACCATAGCAATCATTTTAACATACCTACCGCAAATGCCATAATATGTGTAAACATTAACATACCTCATTCACCTGCTGGGAAAGTCAAGCCTATGTATCAAGTTTGACAAGGCGCGAATACTAGACTTCTTTTTTCCGTCAACAAAGCAACATACTACATACATAGGCATTTTCAATACATGTAAAGCAGTCTGAAAATACAAATAGCGCGTCGTCATCGCGTCGTCACAAGTGAAACGATACCAGATCGATAGTCGAGCCACGAGCAATAAACAAAGAAATCTGTTTAGTGGCGCGTCACTAGCCATCCACGCCATTAAAACGCAATACGTACTTTTCAATAAAAACACTGACTACTTTAATCGCTTTTGTAATTACGCATTAGGGATATTAAAAATTATGGAATCTCATTAGCCATATCATCACGGCTGTAGATTACCGTCAAATGAATAAACAGAGGTGTATTCAAACATATTTCACCAACAAGTTTTTGTTCGTCTATCATTCAAAGGAAATTTTCAATAGCAATCGAGGAAATGTGGAAATTTAAGTAGTTTAGTAATAAAATAAATAGTATAAGTATTTAAACAGTGGTGTACAAAATAAGCTACTAAGTATAAAATTTGTCTAATCATATCGTCATAAAATGAGCAGTTTAATTTTAAAGCAATAATTGATTTTTCAAACAGCGAAACACTGTCTGAGCTGGGAATATGAAATATTGTAAAGGATTTCATGGTCGGCAATTCCTTTATGCTTACGTCAATAAACCAATGTGATAATCGACATATAATTATATCAAATTAAATTGTCATTGCTCGTGCAATACTTGGTTCCACAAATTGAAATTATTATAACCTAAACGTAAATACACACTCTAAAGCATAACATTATTGGATAACAGAATGTCTGACCCACTAATATTTAACCGAGAATAGCAATTCAATTAATTTAGAAAGGACACGTTTGGGCCATTAATCAGCCAACCAGAAACCACAAGCAGAATCTTTTGTTCTATCTTCGTCATTGTCTAAAGGTGAAAGAAAACCTCTTCAATCTATATTTTAAACGCCTAATCACGTAAATGTTATGCTCAATTTAATGACAAAATCTTCAGAAATATAGCTATTATATTGACTCGTAAATTATATTAAGCGGTCATAACAAATTTCAATTAATTTTCTACTAAAGCTGTGTCACATACTTTATTCTATTAAAATCGGTTCAGTAGCGAAGTTATAATGACATTTATATGCGAGTGTAAATGCCGAGCCCAGTTACTTTTCATTAAAATCGACTTAAACACGATCGGAGTCGGGTGCAAAATTGTTCATACGGTTCTCAGTTGGTTCACGTTCGTATATAATTTTCTGTTTTATATTCACTCTAATTTAGATAGAACGAGTAAAGGGCACTCGAGCTCTAGAGAACGGGCACGGGAAGACTAATTAAGTACCTACACAAGGTACATCTTGCAAACTCGAGTCTGCACATCAATAAGCAATTTTTTGCGTATTTTGAATTCAGAACATGATGGCCGTTAGACAACGTCTACATTGTACTTTACAAATATGGATGTCTGCAACTTCAATGGTCATCCGATTCGGTTGCGTTTGACATTTGAGACACAAAGGAAACTTCTAACGGATTCCGAGTAACATTGTGTCGGCGTAAAAAATTTGAACATGTAAATATCTTTTACTATACAAACAATTAACACTCATAGGCTAATCGGTATGTTAAGTTTATTGTGCCCAGGTTGTTGGTAATATTGCTAGTTTAATAGAATTTAATCACGTGATTTCTAGAGGTCAATACTTTAGCTTTTTACACAAGCCGTACTTAATAATAATTTATATGCTCAAAATATTTGAATTATAACGTTATGTACATGTGAATTTGAAATAAGTAAAGTCTGAACATAGAATTCAGAGTTAAGAAATAGTTACTCCCGAGAGTGTAATGGACTTATAGCTAGGCTCCTAGAGTGATTAGGTATTTGGCAGATAAGCAGCGGCGTGTAGTACATTTTCTCAACTTACTGCGAGTATAAATCCATCTACCGGGCGCAGATTTCGTCCAGGATTCTCCGTTGACTGAGGCAAGTATAGCTATGGACAAATTAAAGAATCACCATTTACGGGCAGCAGTTACATGAGCTAGCTGTTGCCCGTATCTTAAGGTCATGAATTCGTATATTACCTGTACAGAGCTGCTAGGGTGTGCGTCTTCTGTGCCTCTGGCTGCTCTCTGTCGTTCCTCTTGTACCGCCTCTCTCTTCATGCCACACGCTAAACATTTCTGGTACCGACAGTATTGGCATCGGTTTCGCTGTCGTTTGTCTATGATACAGTTCCGTTCTTCACGACAGGCGTATGTAAGATCTTTCCGAACCGTCCGTTTGAAAAAACCTTTGCAGCCTTCACAACTGAAAGAAAAATAGTAACATGAGTTAGGCTGTCTTAATATTAGGGGTTAAAGTATGAAATTGCCGATTTGTACTGAAAAATCTAAATTCATTTTTTTCTAGGATGTACCATATTTATGTAATCGACATATTTACCCTCATTATCTATACATTGCTGCTATATAAACGGAAGTTCAGTTATGCCTTTACGATACTACTCCGGGGATCTAGATTCGACAAACTGTGTGAAGGCATTGTACTGCCTCCTGGGAAGAAAATTTTTTATCATGTAGAAAATTGTCCAAATCACGACAAAAATGGCAGTCTGTTGGAGCAAGGTCTGACGAGTACGGAGGATGACGTATGTTTTCTAAATGCAACTCCTATAGAGTTACAACGGTTTCTCGTGCAGTGTGAGATCTTGCGTTATCATGGAGCAATAATGGTGAAGATCGATTCACGAGTCGGGGCTGTTTCACTGCCAGTTTCGCCATTATTGTTCGAAGTTCAGCACAGTAAACATCTGCTGTTATTGCTTGATCAAACCTGAGAAAGCTATAGTGAATAACACCATGAAGATACCACCAAACGGTTACCATTGCCTTTTTATTGGTAAGCTTTGCTTTAGGGCACTGTTGCAGCGTTTGACCTGGGGTCAGCCATTGCATTTTTCGCTAACGGTTGTCGTAAAGAATCCACTTTTCGTCACATGTCACAATTCGATCCAATATTTCTTCATGTCTGTACCGATTCAACAAGGCAACATAAGTTTCAACACGCATTTCTTTCTGCAGATCAGTCAAATCATGAGGCACCCATTTTTTATATTTTTATCTTATTGATTTGATGCAAATGAGCCAATATTGTAGGTAGGGTAACGTTAAACCATGCCGCTAATTTCTGGGTAGTTTGACTCGTATCGGCTTCCATCATCTCCTTCAATTCAGCGTTATTCACCTATGTGGGCGGTCTTCCACATGGTTCGTTCTTCAAGTCGAAGTTTCCATTTCGAAAGCGTTTAAACCAAAAACGCACAGTGCGTTCATTAGCAGTCCCCTCTCCAAACGCAACGTTGATATTGCGAGCCGTTTCTGCCGCGTTAGTGCCGCGTCGGAACTCATATTCAAAAATGACTCGGATTTTCGAAGTATCCATCTTTGTCGTCTAAGCTGAATAAATAAAACAATTAAACGTCGAAAATCGAATGTTGCACATTTTTTTAAAGAAGATACTTATTGGTATCATGTGAAAAAAGTTTCACTCGAAAATCTCACACCATGAAGGTTTTATGTCAATTCAAAGTATATATTACTATACAACGGCAAATTCATACTTTAACCCTATTATTACCTACGTATCTTAAAAACATCATGGCTAAAATAGGCGATTGGTTTAAAACATTAATCATCAACTACGCAGTACAACAGGTAAAAGGGGTATGACGCAAAATATTTCAAACAGTCTTAATAAAAATCATTGCCTGACATTCAGAAATACCTAACCTTTGTTTAATTATTTAAAGTAGGTACCTAATAGAACATTAGGAGCTGGTTTTACATACGCGTGGTCTTGTCTAATACAATTCTCTTTGTTATAGCCCGTTACTCGCGACTCTCTGGATCATGCCGGGATAAAATCTATCCTTTTATCTCTTGTTGTTATGACTTATTTTTAATATTACTGCATATCATTCTAATGGCCTTCAGAACAGGATACGAATTTATTACATTGCATAACTGGATTTGACTGTTGCATGTTTTTTTTAATATAAGTACGTCAACAATGATAAAATTGAATAATTTGGCGGTTCTAAAATATATCTCTGTGTTTAATTTATGTTACTGCACTTATCAGATTTAATTATTTTTTGTAACAGTTAGATTTGTATAGTATTTCATAGACTTTTGAGTATTGAGAATAGCTTACCGTCGCCATTTATAAAGTAACAGTACTAATTAACTTGCGCGCATGTGAAAGACCATCCATTTACAGGAAACCGGCATACATAGTACTACTGTTATAGCTTGCGCCAAATGTATAGTTCCCTTTGAAGTAACATCGAGCAGCGTCGCATTGACAAGAAACAGTAAGGGATGAGCGCGGGGAGCGGCAGGAATGGATCTGCGTAGACTTCAGCAACGTCAAAGCGATTTAGAAGTCTGGCGCAAGGTATACCTCGTTTCGCCCGATAACTAATAGATCCGGCGACTTCGATATTCCTACTCTTTCATTCCTTTTATCCCATATTTTATTCCTTTAATCTAGCGTGCGTGATATTGCGAGCAGCCATAGGCTACGATAACTAATTACCATTAGGCTTGCTGTATAATAAATCCAATACAGACTTAGTTTCCACTGACGTCACTAGTTTACATAGTGCAGTTTCCATAATGATATCTTAAAATGATATATTCTCATTTTATATAGATACTCTGATCAAATAACATATGTTATAGGTGTGTCAAACCAGTTCTGGTGGTCTATGTTCACATTATCATTCGCGGAGATACCACTAATAAACATACCACGTCACATTTAATTGATCGTATGCAGACACACTAAGAACACGGAATTCAAATGCATTATTAAATATCAACATCATAGATCATAACTACAAAAAATATAGATAACGACATTCTTATGATAATGATGTAGGAGGACCGCCTTCTGGTCTTGTTCTTGATGGATCTGTATATATGATCTAGTTTTGGTCTTGATGATGACCAGGGAAGCGAACCCGGCACGTGTGATTCTCGGGTCGGGCAAAATGTTATTAGGTTTTGCTGGGTGCCCAGTAAACAACAATAGGCTGGCCTCCATGATGTGGAAGTACTAAAAACGGGTTAGCTATATACAGGTGTGTACGTGTATGTACAATGTAGCCGTTAAAAAGGATGATATGTTTAGAGCGGAGACACTTAAGCGATGTGCTACTAGTAGTAAGTAGTAGGAATGCATATAACTGCTTCAGTCTAAACACTCTCAGCTATTATGGAGGCTTACGCTTTGATATTATCTATACAGTTCATATGACGGCTAGAAAACGCTTATCTCAACAAGCTACTGATTTCTACTGACTTACCCGGGCATCCACCAAAACATTATTCGGATTTAACCTTCATTAAGGTGACCATCATACACGGATAGGAAATATTAGTTTTAGACTAATTTAACCAGAATCTTTTACCACAAAAGTTAAAATTTAACTAAATTATATAAGTTGGCCAATAATAAAGATATAAAATCATGTGAAATGACTGTGTGCTAAAACTTATTGTAAACTCTGCATATTTTCGAGAAGTTTCGCGTATATGTACATCCACATTTCAACTTTATCACCAACATAAACGACCAATCACGTTACTATTATTGCCATTACCTACTATGAATTGTATAATATTTCGACATTTTACTTATCAATATCTGCTCATAATATCATTATAAGAAGCAATTTTGCTGCTTTTATAGCCAAAAAATCTTATATAAAGACTTTATTTTAGAGCTTTATTTTTCGCTGCATAGAGCTTTACAAAATTGTCCATAATAATAATTACTCTCAGTACATTAGCTCCTTTATCAAAGCGACGCGACGCGTAGTATGCATCACGAATCAATTTAGCACATTGTGGTCTATTTCAGATACACTTCATTCAATTGGCGTTACTCGCATAACAAACATAAATGAATGAGGTATATGTCATTCCACTTCATTAACACGAGAAAATTACGTAATATCAGTGTTGGTCAGAGAGACAAAGTTTATCTTCTCCAGTAATAATCCCGGACACTGCCTTCGGGAATTGGGGATGACATCGGACGCCACTCGATCATATTATCCCGTATTACTGCCATATCCTTGGTCCTCAATCTACTAGTACTATTGCCGTAATTGAGAAAATATTGAAGTGGATCTCCATAATATTATGTTACAAATAAATATCGAACTCAGGACGAATATAAGGCCAATATATCTAGCAAAAATAAAATAATGAAAATATGTGTCTTGTTTTATATTTATACTCCATTAATATTTTAAACGGGATAAGTATCTGCAAACTATAATATTTAATAGTAGTGCACCCGCCAAGTTCTTAGAATAATGAACACCAAGGTGATTTATATGACATGACGTTTAAATGATATACACGCCACATTTCCCGTTAGTTTTCACCAACTCGTCACAGTCGGTGAAAACTGAATATTATTATCTCTAATTATAGCATCTAAAGAATTACATATACCGACTAAATATACATTTTCCCGTAGTTCTATTAGTGTTGTCATGTACAAACTAAAATATAGAGATCTAATTTAAAAGCCTTTGTGTTTCACTCTTCACAAAGTAACGCAGTAAGATATCCGACAAAGACTAAATAGAATAACTTGCAGAATGTATTAACCAATGTCTAAGTAATCTGAAAAGCGGCTTCAATGTTCGACCTGTCTCTAATTGTCATAAATCTAGATTTGGAAAGATTTATGGCGCATTGCGCACTTTAAACAATTCAGGACTTGGCTCATTACATAGAATGATAAGCTAAAACGGTAATAAAAATCACAATAAACTGTGCAATTGAAATGTACAAACATTAAAAATTCTTTCTAAGCCTGATCCCCACATGACTTGTATGACAATAACAATGTGATTGTGTAAATTATATGCAGCGATCATGATTAATCACTATACGAATGGCATCCGTATACATCATTACATGTATCAAGTTTATAATAGTTTTCCTCTATCTAGTTCTCAGGAACAGCTGGCATGTAATTATAAAAACAAGTTTAGGTAAGAATGCGTAGGTACCCTTCGGTATAAAACAAATCTACGCCGCACAATGATAATATTGATAATATACGAACGATTCATCATGTTCTATGTAAAACTGCGCAGTGCACAAGGTTGTGCAATAAAATAAAAAGCCTGAGTAAAATCAATATGAGGCCGGTCAAAAGAAACAAGCGGTTGACGGTGACGCATGTAATTCGCTCTCGGCCGACGTTAATGACATGATTGCGTTTTGAGCCTTTGACGTGTGTCGCAACTTTGTGCGGCCCATCGACGGATTACACTTTCCTTTTTAGTGCAGGATATCCTTAGAAAATTATATACTTTATGTTTCTTACTTTATGTTTCGAAGGATAAAATATTAAGTTGCTTATGTTGCGAAAGTTATTAATTGCAACTTTCGCAACTAATGCATTGGCAGTAAAAATGAATAGTCACAATTAGTTTAGAATTTTACCATTCCTCCAGTGGGCTATTTTTTAGATGAACCTAACGGTGCAGTAAACGCTGCCTAAAAACTATTGACAGTTTTTAATATTATTATTATTAAATAGAGTTGATTATCTATAAATCCTTTGTTCAAATGAACTTCAATAACTTTTCCTTAAATTTTCGGCAAAATCTTTATATATTGCCAATTTGCCATTACGTCGCGATTGGATAACAGATATCCATAAATCCAATCTTTCGCTTTTATAACGTTACTAGGTGACGAAATAATTTATTAGGTGGGTATAAAAGTGAAAACTGAGACGTTACGAGACATATTTCTCGCGTTCGTCACTCTCATGAGTCAGGTCCACAACATGCTGCGAGTTAGTAATCTAAGTATATTTATGATCTAAATGTGTACTATGATTTTCATTCAGGTGGGATCGAGTCACGGGCGTGGTCGGTAGGTTGTCCGGTTTCTACAAAGTTTACAAACACAGCTTTAAATCTTGCATGTTAGAGCATTAAATCAGCTCGTGTGCAAGCACGCACGCCAATAAATTAGGCAGGTAGGTAAGCTACGCTTTAGAATTTGCAAAGGACCCATTTATAGCCCAGGTTATTGTTTTAAAACGATGTAACCCCTGTGATAAATTGTCGACTAATATGTCAATGTTATTATCAGTGATCGGAGTAGGTAGATTGATTTTTGGTACTTGTATCATAAATGCACACAGAAAGAATAACATGGATAAGCCATTTTCCCGGAAAGTAATTCCGGTATTTCCGGATTCAATTAAATATTGTTAATGTTGGTAATGATATTATTCCTACTCAATTCAAAATTTAAAGGAAGGTATCAAAACTAAATTAATTCATTATTTATCTGTTGAATAATAAAAACAATCGAATTCCGATCGAAGCTTTAATTTTTATTTTTAGCCTTTTATGGCTAGAACTTTTATAGATAGACATAAATTGTTGCACTTAAATTTAAATATTTTCATAGGGGTCATGGTAATTTGCATTAAGGGTAGAATAAATGACGGGGCCCCATAGAGGGCCAATGCCTGCTGGGGTCGTGAGATTGTTCTAAGGATGCACCACGACTCTGAAACGTAAAGGGCATACGAAGGAACAGGTTGATTTTAGTCAGATTTTAGGACCAAAAAAAAGGGGTAGAATAAAGAAAAAAGATAAAAATCAACATTGTTTATTGTTAAATATGTACATTTTACATTTATTCACATTTTTAATCTTCATCGATTACAATGTCAGCATCCTGGTAATCCTGATCTTTACAATTAAAATATATAACTATGAGTTTCTCTATATTTTCTATTTTCAACCTATTTCTTTTAACATCTAAAGTCCATTTATAAATGGAAAAAGACCGTTCTACATCTGACGATGTCAAAGGAGCAAATTTTAATAAAGGTATTAATTTATGTGCTTCATTTTTTTCAATGGCCTCACTATATTCTCTAAGTGTGTCTAAATCTGGGTTTCGTTCCATAACACGTTCTATTTTATTTTTTATATTTTCTGAATTGCACTGATTTATAGCATCTCTGACGTTGTCAAATGCTAAAAGTGAATCTGTCAACGATAAATTATGCTTTTGCAATTCTTTTAAAGACAAATGAATTATAAAATAATTGTCTTTAATGTAATTTAAATCTTCTTTTAAATTTTCTTTTTCTATAATATTTTTTGCCTCTCGAATAGATACCGCATCAGAGCTGCTTAAACAAGATAATACTTCTTTTATTTTTTCAAAGTTTTGAGCGTAATAAAATGCTGCCTCTAACCAAGTGCCCCATCTTGTAACAACTGGTTGGGGAGGTAGCGGCAAATCTGGATATTTTTCTTTTAAAATTTTGACTCTACTTGGGGCTTTCAAAAATACCTTTTTAACATTTGCTATTAAAATGTTAACATCGTGATATTCTAACCTAATTTGCTCAGATACGCGATGAAGAGAGTGCGCCAAACATGTTACGTGCTTCATTTCAGGTAAGTATTGTTTTAAATTTCGTCCTGCAGACAGCATATATGCAACGCTATCAGTGCAGAGGACAAGAATGTTACCTACCTTCGATTCAAAAGAATCTTCCCAAAAGTTTTCCAAACATTCTAACACAAATTGCGTGATTGTTTGTCCATTAACTACAGTTAGCATTTTACATGCTACCAAATAAGGTCTAGTCAAATTGCTAGGATGTAATGGTTTTATTAAAAAATGGACTATATAGCGACCTAAAAAGTCTGTCGTTTCATCTAATGATATCCATAGTTTCTCATTTTTATAATTTTGCCGAATCGAATTGATTCTATTCTTAAAAAACTTGTCCAAGTAAACTTTCCGTAACTGTGATTCATCTGGCAGAGTACGATTAGTACACGTACAACAACAGGTACTACACATATATTTTTTAAAGAAATCTTGAAAAGTAGTATTTTTCATCTGAGACCACGGAATATTGCACAAAATGAGAAATTTTATAAGATCGAAATAAAATTCCTCTTCGGGCCGCTTAAACTTTCCCTGGTGTACTGCTCCTTCGATATGTCTTTTAACGTTTCCTTTATTTATGGTTTTCAAATGGCTTTCACATTTTGAACAGTATATTGTACCACTAGCGTGATCGTAAAGTAGTTCGGGATGACCGGATATCCATTTTTCTACAGTTTCAGCCTTGACGTTTGCCATATCTGAACTTTGTTTTAGAGATGGAACCTCGTATATATCACCTAAAACAAAGACATGAAAAAATTACATTTTATTTAGTTTATTTAGCTTACTCCGTTTGTTTTATTTTTCGTGGATCAAATTTAGTCATTGAAATTTCACCCTCTTCCTGTCAACCGATTGATCTAAAATTTGGTATTCGCCTTTGATTCTGGTGACAATACAATTATGTATATTCAATATTATTGTCAATCCAAAATGGCTGCCGCTACAAGATGGCGGACAACATATTTTTTTTTTCAATCCCATCAATATGGGTATCAAATGAAAGGGCTTGTTACGTAGAATATTTTGTAGAGAAGTAGATAAGGCCTATAGTAATTTATTTTACCAATACATTGCAAGAGGACACAGGGCATTCAAATTATATACGGATTCCAGTAAAATGTCGGTTAATAGTGGAGTTAGCTAAATTGCGACTACATTACTAGAATATCATAATTTTGTTTCGCACTAAGCTCACTGGTTCATACTCTATTAAAGATTTAACAATATTAAGACTCATGGTATGTTCAGCAGGTTAAGCGAACAAACACAATACTAAAAATATTCTTATAGTATATCCAAACATGCTTTATACTCCTTGTAACTAGTAAAATATTACTTACCAAAGCTTGGTTTAAATATGTAGATCCAATTCAATAGTGAAAAATCTGAGTCCGTATATTCGAGCCAAATCGTGGTTTAGAGCAGATTCCAGAAGTCAGTATGTACACAAGCCAGGGTCAAGTAACGTTTTCACAACACAGTAACAAACAAAGATGCGCACTCTACGAACCGAAGTAAACGAGTGAGCTACCTGGCATGTCGTCGGCGGGCGTACGCATTGTTCTGATAACCGGTTATTGTACCACCCATGATCCTTTGTTCTGATTGGTCGTTGGGTTTTGTCAAATCGTGACTGTGTGCCATTAAAAAAAATATGAAGAATAATAAAGAATAATATTGCTCATTTTATTACAATTCCTACCTTTTTTTTGAGGATGGCAAATCATCAAATGACTCCTTCCACTCTGGCAGAATAAAATTCCTACATAAGTTCCGTTTTTTTTTTAATAATCCACCAATTCCGGAGGAATGTCCATATTAATATATACGTTTCGGATCAATGACCCCATTTCAATCTACCTACTCCGATCACTGGTTATTATGCTATAATTTAGTTTTATGGACTAATTAATGCTGTATAATTAGGTACTTATATTTATTATCGCCGTGGGTTGTTAGGTATATTTACAACGTGTTCATTTTATTTTAGCAATAGGTACCGAACAAACAAAATGGCGCACGATTAAATCAAACTTGAAAGTTTTGAAGGTTATACGATTCAATCTACTTCAATCTACTTACTATTAAAACTGAACTAGGATCGATAATTGTTTTTATCAAACTTGTCAATGTTAGACACTTAAATGAAACATAGCTATTATTACATTTAGAAATAGAATGTTTGGTAACGATTAAGTAAAATCAATTTTATCTTTTAAGCTGTCTGCGCATATAAGATATATGAGGGGTTAGCATTTAAAAGGTTGAACGTAACACAACATTTATGATCCCTAATGGCTTAATAAACAAGTCAAACACTATACGATGTTGGTTATGTGCCTAGTAAATGTAGCGGAAGGATTGCATGTAAGTTAGTATAAGCCCA
This sequence comes from Catocala sponsa, assembly GCA_963564715.1. Taxonomy (NCBI): domain Eukaryota; kingdom Metazoa; phylum Arthropoda; class Insecta; order Lepidoptera; family Erebidae; genus Catocala; species Catocala sponsa. The sequence continues at coordinate 18,361,361 of OY751331.1, forward strand.
ACCCTTTTCCTGCAAACCTAGACTTTTAGTGGACCTTCGAGGAAATGTCAGGCAAGGGAGTGTTTATATGTAAAAGGTTCCAAGGTTTTAATACTAAAATAGGCGTTGCTTTTATCTATACCGTGTGTCCTAACAGCGTGGTGTAAATGAGTAAAACCTTTTAACTAAGAACATTCGTTATACTTTGCATGCTGAACATGGCTATGATAGAGGGATTATCTGTGTATATAAACAGTGAAACCTCACAATTCTTATGAAAACAAGGTGCATGATTAAGACGAGCGACACGTAGGTATGAAGTAAGGCAGCTGTTACATATTTTCTCATATCTCCAGCAGAAAACTCGTCCGGACTGTGCAACTAAATTAAAAAACATCAAAGTTGAAAACGTTTCACATTCCATTACGTTTTACGTGAACGTCATTTACATAGCGTCGCGCGTCGGTCGATACTGAAAGAACCGAGTGGGTACAACCCTTTGTGGCTACAGCTCTAGTACAGCTTGACAGATAGTTTATAATAGCCAACATTTCAGAATTATCTAACTGAAAACTTTTCTTCCTTTTGACATTACGGCAGTGTAAAAGGAACAATGGGTTATGCGGCTTCTATCCAAAGGTTACGGTCCTATGAGGGCATATATTATATTGTTGCTAACAAGTAAATGCTCTCACAATACTGGAAAGCCCAAGTATGCCGCATGTTACTGTTACGTATAATTTTGTATGAACTTTGGATAAACCAGAGTTAATATAATTATACCAGTTCTAGGTATACGACTAAACAATGCAACTACATTAATCCCCAGTTAAGCCCAGTTTGCTTCAGTTATGTGGATACAGTTGAATAAATTAGTACACTTAAGAGAATGAGGCTATTATTTGTGTATTGGTATGATCTATAGGTCACACAACCAGTAACAATTATACAATAGTTCAATTGGGTGGGTTTGACGATAATCTGTTACCGAAGGTGCTTTTAAATTTAATAGTTTAAAAGCACCTGGAGATGCTTTTACACTAATAGATAATAATTTATCTATTAAAACTAATAGATAGCAAAAGCATCTCCAGGTATACAAACTCTTAGTTTTGGTTGTCACAGTATTGTGCTAGTTCTAAAATGCAGGAAATATAACAACGTAAAAACGCATAGGACTAGATTACGTTATTTGTATAATATACTAGGTATATCCCCAATAATGTAATTCACAAAAAAGCTTCGCGTTAAAAATAGCAGTACGTGAGCTCTGTCTATGTACATGCCTGCCTACACGTGCCAAGGAACGAATTTACACTCTATACATCTCATCATACCCGTATAATTATTTATACGAAGCGAATATAAACAAAACTAGGCATTTTGGCGAAAAACGAACAAATCACGAGAGATCATGAACAATCACGTACTAGCTCACTGTGATGACGAAGGCGTCATTATTAAAGAGAAAGTGTAATAATTATATACATAACTCATATACGTTAGAACATCTCGACGACATTACTTGTGTAAATATTATGAAACTATTCTTCGAGACAAAGACAGTTTTCTCTTCCTTTTGCAATAAAAACATTCTAAGTGGATATTCATATGTACATAATATCGGTTTTCTCTAGTTCAGCAGGATGTTGTTCCAAATAAACAATATTATTTATTACTCCTAAGGTTTAATGTAAAGTTATGAAAACTGAATACCTGCCTTTTGAATACGTGATCTTTGTAACAACATTAATAAAATATCAAGGTGAAAACACTGTCTTGAATGATCACCATTACAATCCAGTTGCGATCGATTACGTTAAATCTCAATAATTTATCGCCAAGCGACTTCATCAAATCAGTGAATTTAGTCACAATATTGTAAAACGCGATATTTTGAGATGAATAACAACCCGTGCCTGCGAACTCCAATTAAAACGTTGAAAGAATAATAAGAAGGTGTAAAATCTTTAATTTTGCGCATGCCATAACATAATATTCATTTCACACGCAACCAATAAATGTTGTAACCAAGCTACGGGTAGGTACACAGTACACAGAGTACACACGTAGAACGATTCTTAGGAACACAGACGCAACACTAGCATAGCTGTCTAGACGGCGGCATCTTCAGCTACTTATATCAACATAACAAATATTCTATACAAGTAAATTATAAACTTGCAGCACTCTTGTAATAGCACCTACATCTTCCATTATTATTTTTGTAGATATTAATTAAGACATTTAACAGCGACCGCGATTCATATCTAAGTTTTGTATAATTAATATACAGTAATAATTCCAGCCGTAAATTATAATGAACAGCAGTTTTTACATTAATAATATGAATCTTCAAAGACGTGTGTGACAGAAGCGTAGACAGATTAAATATGAATTAGTTTGATACGTATACATGACTCAAATGATTAACAGAGCCCTAACATGTTGAAGTAAAACATTATTTATATGTGCAAAAACATGATTTAATAGTTTATCAAGCGCACATATCCGTTCTCACTATAAAAACGAGTTACTTTTCAAATCAAAATCTTGTAATTTGCATGCATGCCATATAACGTCTATACATAAAGGTGGTGTAAATTTTTGGAGGTGCAATAAAGTTTTTTGAATTTAAACATTTTGCATTCTTAATTGAAAATTATAAAGAGCCATAACCCACGAATCGTAACTGAACGCGAGACGAATTGATTGGACATTTAATTCTATTCGAAGCGGTCTACGACTACGAGTCGCCTGAGGCCTCTGCTGGCCGTAAACATCATGTATATTTAGTCATAAGTTATATATTTACCTGCGTCACGGGAGACCAAGTATATAATAAATTCAGCCACAATTTTCTTTTCCCAAGCGACAAACTCAAGAGATACAAAATGAACTTAATTTGGTTTATATTTATAGCTCCGACACATAAAACAATATTTAAGGTAGAAAGTACGTATTTTGGCAGAACATATTCAGGGCTATTTTATATTTACACCGATGTGTTATCTATTATGAAACAACTCAGAAACACGCTTTCAAGTCGGTGGAGATGACAACAGCTCGCAAATATTGTATGTATTGTTTTGCGAGGCAGGTACACACAGCGACACATCAACCTAGATTGTTTGGACTTTGAACTATTAAGGTGGGTCTACGCTAGACAAACCGAGCACGAGCGGAGCCCGAGCCGAGCACAGATTCGTGTAGTGTGGACCGACTTACAAGCCTCGAACGAGCGCGCTGCAAGCGTTTGGTTCGTGCTCGACTGTGCTCCGCCTACTGTCGGTTTTTGAAGAACACAAAGGGATTTGCATCGCGCTCACTACGTTCGAGGACAGTGATTGTTCTAGGCTCGTTGTACGTCCACACTTGACACCGCGAATATGCGGCTCGGCTTGTGCTCAGCTCGTGCTCGCTGCTCTAGCGTAGACCCACCTCTAGAAGTTGGACGCTGCGAATCGTGCGAGAGAGTGCGTTATATTTTTGTTACACCCTATCCTTACCATCGACACCACTATGCACTGTCCCTACCCGACAATTCTCTATGTTGTATGTAGCGTAGTTATGGGTATATAGGCTGTCTAACTTGATGTGTAGTCGTGTGTACATTAATCAGAAAATTTTCCAATTTCGCACAGAATAAACTTAACTAAGATTATAAGTACTGTAATAAAAGTGCTGAAAATAATTTCGGCACCTTTGAAATGATACGTATGTAACTGCGCAGTTTAGCTTGCATATGGGCATGAGAAAAAGCCGGAGCACAAAAATTTCTCATCTAAACTCCTATCTATCATCTGGCCCAAGGGAAGACAGCTAATTCGGGATATCGAGATCGTAACCAACACCTTCCAAGTACATTAATTTACTTCAATTATATCGTTCCGTATACGTCATGTTTTTGCTTGTTTATATGGCAACATAATGACTTCATAAATTTTATTAGCTGCTCTATAAAATCAAAATTAGGAGACAGATTAACATGTCACATTAAATCATTCTATAGGTCGTTATCTAGCCAATTAGTCGCATTCGATTTACATCATTGGTATCTGTCGAATACAGAGTTCGGGTACCTACAGTCTTGTTTGCATGTTCTGATTGGATCACATAAATGCGAATGCTGGCACTACGAATTGCTCAAAAACAGTTAAACCTAATGATCCCATACATAGCCTTTTTTAACAATCCTAATCACGTTGTCCAAACTGATATGAATATTTAAAACCAGTTATTATACAGTCACGCCAGTTTCTGTTACTTCTGTGTGGTTACAAAGTAGACAGCCGAAGATTACAGCTAAAGGAAAAACCTATGCTCATATTATTATGTATGCAGTGATAGCCAACCTGTATACTCCGTAATGTTTGCCCGACGCTCTGTCTCCACATATAGAACAGAGGTGCTTTGAACCGCTCAGTGGATGGTTCGGGGGGTAATTCTTGAAGGCGGGTGGTGGGGTGGAGTCGTCTCGCATGCCGTCTAGCATCGCCGTGTCTGGCTTCATCTCCGGCGGTGACATCGGCGACATAAACCCGCCTTCCAAGTTCAGCCCTGCAATTAAAAAGTCTCATCAACGTTTGAACAGCTTCAATAATGAAAATCTTAATTACAGAGGCCAGACGTAAATCAATATTTTTTGTTTTATTTTACATGCTTCAATGAGTATTAAATTGAAATAAATTGTCTATTTGCCGAAATTTATTCCTTCTGTCACTATAGAAAACAATGTAGAGGATGTTATTTTGAAATTACATTAGACTGCATTAAACAATTCTCCGGATAACAAAAAGTTCGGATGGCGGTGGTTCCAAAATCAACAAAACCGGTTCATTAGTCTGAGGGTTCCTGCAACAGACAAAAAAGAAAATAAACATACGCAGACACCCTCATTCTGCTGTGTATTAGAAAACTTTAGGATTTTCAAAAGAACGCTTCTCAGATTGCTTTCAATGTTTTATTCAATGGATTCTGCTGCTGACGCTTACAGAAAGATTCTCATGACGATGGAAAACATTCAGGTGTTTTAAACGAAAGCATTGAAAGGTTTAGAATGCTTAGGTGACGCAATTCATGTGTAAACAATGCGTATATAGATACAAATCTCGTATTCTGTTTTCTACAAGTTTATGCACATAAACTAAATGCCGTGATGCCAATATCAAATCCACCAATAGGATCATGCCTCATCATTTGTAAACTATTTATAGCATGGCGAGTCATTGTGGACTTAAAGAAAACTGTATAACATAGCATTAATATCGGCAGGCCTGCTTGTTATTGTTATTGCTTAGATAGTTCGCATGAAAACAGGATTGACCATAGATATCATATGAGATGTTTTTTAAGTCCTTAACGAAAACTAAATTATACTACTGAATGAAAACATTGTTTGTCAATTTTAAAGAAGTATGTTGTCTCCTGTATCTGGCTATGAAGACACTGTGGATGTGTTGTATTTTAATATTGATGCGGCAACATACTACTTATGTAAACAACTTCTTAAGTATTATTTTAACTATCAATTATAGTGTGTGGCATCGAATCATATCTGTATATCTCAGAAGGGTTAGTCAAAGATGTATTTTCCTATTTCGTGCCAACTTTGTGTACTGTTCAAGAAATAGGGGTATCCTCAATTTCAATTAACGTACACAGTTCCAATACATTGATAACAGGTTCATTGCCGATGTCCAAGCTAGTCAAATCAAAAATTGACACCCAGGATTCCAATTTCTTTTTTGTGTTAAGTTTGTGTGTTTATGTATTTTTTAGTGCTTTCGTATATTTTAGGTTAGATAGATTGACCTTATACCCTCTTCTAACTAATAATACCCGCGCGGAGTTTTCAGCAATGAACCTGACTTGTTGGAGATAAGCTAACATCTCGATATATAATAAAAAATGGCTCATAATCAAATTGATTATTGTCTGACCGCCGCTAGGCAGCTGCAGCTCAAAAAGATAAAAATAAAAATGGAGGGCTGCAGTGCCTATTTTATTTAAAACAATAATAAGGAGATGCTCCCATCTATATATCTATGGGTACTACAACTACGAAAAGAATTTAAAAAGAAAATCTGTACTTGATGGTCAATCACAAAATAATGTTTATTAACGTTACTCTTTCATGGTGAGTATAGCTGAAAAATATTTACCGTTCAAAATTTTCAATCATAAAAGGAAAACCATAAAAATAAACGTTAGCTGGCTTTTAATATCACGTTATCAAAAACCATTCCCTATAATTATTATCTATACTGATATTATAAAGCTGAAGAGTTTGTTTGTTTGTTTGGTTGAACGTGCTAATATCACGAACTGCCGGTTCGAATTAAAAAAATTCTTTTGGATAGCCCATTTATCGGGAAAGACTATAGGCTATATAACATCACGCTACGACCAATAGGAGCGGAGCATCAATGAAAAATGTTGCAAAAACGGGGAAAATTCTCTTATTTGAAGCAGACGAAGTTGCGCGGGTCAGCTAGTATTATAATAAAAGGTCACTTTCTGTCCAATTATTTTTATCTTTATGTGACTACATTAACTTCTTAACGTATTAAGACCAAGTTTTGATGACCCCCTGACTCCCTTGAGCAAACATGCCTTATAATTTCACGAGATAGATAGCAATAATACTTTTAATTCGAACGTAATATAAATGCAGCGCATTTACCTATAGTACACAAGTAATCTATACTAATATTATAAAGCTGAAGAGTTTGTTTGTTTGTTTGTTTGCTTGAACGCGCTAATCTCAGGAACTACCGGTCCGATTTGAAAAATTCTTTCAGTGTTAGATAGCCCATTTATCGAGGAAGAATGTTTCAAAATCGGACGGTATTTTTTCCTTTTGAGAGCTTCCACTGCGTGCGCTGCGTAAACAGTTAAAGTTTAGCAAAAATCATGTATGACAGAATTGTTTCCCTTTAAAAGTTCTAAAAAAAAGTCCGCGACAGCATATGTCTATCTTTTAAGATTGGCTCACTATAACCATTTTTATGCTAACCAAATTTGTTCTAAAATAATGCATTATTTGCGAAGGTATTATTATAAACATGATATTAATCCCTATCCAAATAAATACGTTATCCATTACAAGTATTTAATTTAAAACAAAATCTGCGTGATTACTACTGGTTCGATTTAAAAATTCTTTTAGTGTTGGATAGCCTATTTATCGAGGAATGCTATAGGCTATATAACATCACGCTACGACCCACGGGGGCGGCGCAGTAACGATAAACGCGGGTGAAACCGCGGGAACATCTAGTTAATAATAATCCACTCAGGAGATCTTGTTTTTACTTGAAGTTATTGGTTTATTAATAACATTCATTCTGTCACACCCACCATAGGTTTATATTTATAACATGACATCAACGATATGGTAATTAAAATGTAAAAGAACCATTTTATATGTAATGCATTACATGTTACAACTATCGTACTTACAAATAAAGAATGTCGTAAATGTCACTCTTTATTTGTTGTTATTATTATTATTATTAAGCATTAAACTTATATTAGTATTTACATACGTCCTTGTTAAAATTCATTAAAAGCGGATCACTTATTAAAACAAGAAAAAACAAAAAGACAATTATATTTATTATATAATGTACCTACATTTATTTCGTATTTCCATAAAAACCCAGTTCCGTTTTCTTGACAGTATAATTTACTGGCATAGTCTATTAACACACTATTAATACAAATACATCATAATATTACTATGTAAATTACAAATTTCATAACCAAGACCAATTTCCATAATACTTATAAATATTATCATATCTACTAAACACAATAAAAAATGTGGTTGTAGGTTCAGCCATGCTTCACCGTGAGAGGTGCAACAAAACGACGTACTTAATACAATTTTAGGAACCGTGGCAATAATAATACCTAATAAATGAAATAATAAAAAGGAGTTAAGAAGTGACGCTGTGCTTGACGAAGCTCATATGGCTTATTTTCAATACATCATGTTGCGGCCGGTAGCTAGCACAAAATATAAAACGTAAGATGAGCTTGAATGCAGATTGTTAAAAACAAACGTTGTCTTTATTGAAACGGTTGCAGTGCATCGGATCGCGGTGATACATCCGCCTCTTATAATATGTACGTATGTATGTCAGTCCATCACTTGAGCGACGAACAAGGACTTACGTCACCATCAGAAATAAGAGATCGGCTGATATGTCAGTTCCGATCTCGTAAATTCATGTTCGCAAACATGGCGTGGACTTAGCATATTATTCTGTCTACATAATGTAAAGGTCTCGCAAACTAGTTACTAAATCATGACTTTAATTTATAAATAGGTAGGTATACAATCCTCATGCTAATGGGGCTGTTTATATGAACTACTGTGTCTTTATTTCTTCTTATAACTTCTGTATGAAGCTACAGAGGGATATAGACAGAGACGTGGCCTGGAGCAAATTAAATCTGTTGCAGTTCAATACCTCAAAGTGCGCGATTATGTCTTTCTCTAGGGCGCACACTCCTATACTGCACAATTATAATATTGACAGACTACCGCTAGCTCGTGTCGCAGAAATTAAGGATTTAGGCGTGACTCTTAACACAAGATTAACATTTCAGGACTACATAGTTAAAATCTGTAGAAAAGCCTATAGGAACCTAGGCTTTATCCTTCGTATGGCTCGTGGGTTTACTAATCTTAAGGCAATTGTGGCATTATATAATGCTTTAGTTAGGTGCCAACTTGAGTGTAACGCAGTCATCTGGTCTCCACATGAAACTAAATATAGGCTCATGTTGGAGAGAGTACAGAACAAATTTGTAAGGTACCTTTATTTGCGTCAGTATGGGGTGTACCCATTTTATCCGCTAAGGTACCCAACCTTATTTATTTTAGGAATGGTAGGATATACTGAACTTCAGGTTAGGAGAAGTCTAGCATTGACTAAATACTTATTTGAAGTGTTTAGAGGAAAAGTATATAACGCAGATATACTAAGATTGCTGGGTTTGTGTGTACCAGATAGGTATGTGTGGCGACGCCGTAACCGACCCTACTGGTCGAGCCGCGAGGGCGTACAAATCTGTTGGGAGAGGCGCCACTGACGCGTGCTGTTCACACTCTAAACCTTATAGCTAAGGAAACAGACATATTCTGTTGTGCTCTGAGTGAATTCACAAAGGTAGCATTATTTGTAATTTGTTACAGTAAGTAATTTATAATAGTACATATTTATATATACATAAGATAGCTACACTATTGTATTAGGCTAGTCCTGTAATGATAGTTGTATTGAGTAAACAAATAAATAAAAAATAAAAAAAATTCTATAATAAAACATTTCTAAGAGTACTTGCGTTTTTCCATTTTCAGTCTCCAACATGATATTTAACATTATATTTGTAAAATTTAAGCTACAATTTTAAATATTTTACATGAGCAACGACGGCGAAATTTGCTATTCTTCTAGAACATCGTTATGAAAACACGAGCAAGCTATTTATGTTAATCGTGATCTAGCATTAGAAATTACAATTACATGTGACCTCCGCAAGGAGAAAAATATCGCTGACAATGTTCAAATAACGATTTACAAACGCCAATACATAATTCTAATCTTCTGTTCGTTTTATTTTTATTGAATACACGAGATATATTGGGGCGGTAATGTAAAAGTTATTATTGAAAAACAACTGACATTTCTGTTTAATACCACTGAAGAGACGATAAAATATAGCAGTTATTTTGCGCTTGCAGGATTCGGGCATCATACAATCCCACACTGCATATACCATACCTCAGAAAGGAGCCGTTATATTGTCAAGACGCGCAAGAGAAAATTATTATTATTGGCCCCTTTTTCAGACAACACTATGTCTCTTTCTTATTCATTTTTCTCGATAACCTAGTAAGATTGTAATCCTTAAGTACAACAAAATGTTGCGACAAGAACAGAGGCGTTTATTAAATTGGGCTGAGTTTGAGCAGGGATTTCAGCTACCCTACTTCTCAAAAATCTGGTGAAGATGTTTAAGAATATACACAAATTCATCCTTTACATTAAACCATTACTAAATGTCGTTGCGAATATATTTCAATCATTGTTGATTTATGCACGAAATCGAAGTTATAAGCGACAGGCAGTAGCAAAATGATAAATACAGCGTATGACATTTAAAACACAATAGAAATGACTTGTACAATGTAAAAAAACATTCAAGGTAAAGGGCATAGCCAAGTATTTTAAACTGTTTACCGAGTTAAAATACATTACGCCTACACATACAGAACTACCTACATAGGAAAACAGCAAATATTTGTTACATACAATAAACGGGATGAGATCCTTACTACAATTGTTGATATGTAAACAAATATAGCAAAAACTCCGTCTACGGTTATCGAAGTACATACAAACTGCGATGTATAAAAGACGACAATAAGATATTAAATAGCAGTATTAATCAGATATAACAATCTTAGAGTATAATAATTATATATTATTTGATTTCACGCAGTGGTCAAAGGAATTATGTGGTTCAATAATTGGTTTGACTCTGCATGTTTTTTGACATCAGAATATTTACAACACACAGTGTAAAATACTTGTTACTTACAAGTAATGATATAGCAGAAACTGATCCGTAACACGGTTCTAACAGCTGATCAAGTAAAGAATGAACAAAGCAACTTGAAGGACGCACGTGGCTTTCCAGAAGTTTCGATTCTCTATTAACTTTGAATGCAAACTGTACTCTAATATGGTCTTAGCAAAAGTTTATAAACTATTCCACTCGTATACCTGATTAAGCATAATACTATTTCAATTAATAGTCAAAAGTTTTGGCATTTAGAAAATAATACAATAGGTATACATTTTTGGTTCATTCATGAAGGATTAGCCCAAGGATAGTTTGTTAAAGGAAGATACTATCTCCCTTTTACTTGGCGAAATACAGAGAAGGGTTGAAATGCCCTCAAGTAATTTCAATCTAATACTTTCAAACATTCTAATTTTAAAGTGACGTATTCCTAAATATCAAAAACACAACAAATGAGTTAATTTAGATTGAGTAAAAATATACTGTAAAAATAAGCAACCCAGGAGCATACAAAGGTCTTTAGATATAAATATATTGTCTATTGACTATTTCACTTATATAAGTTTGAAACTACATCATAGGGTAAAGTAAATGTGTGCATTAAGGTATATTGTGTGCATAGCCATGAAAAACATTTAGTCCCTGGATATCGTAGATTAATTTGAAGAAAACAGTCGAGACTTTGCTTACTCATACTTACAAAATTATTTCGTCAAATTCTTATACATAATTTAAAATTTATATATTGTGATGCTTCAATATACACAGATTACAAAGAAATAAATAAATATTTAATTTTTTTTCCGACGCCGCTTGATGATTCTTTAAACGAATTAAATATATTATTAAAATAGAGTAATTTATTTATTTTCTTATATGAGAAAATAAGTAGAATAGATAAAGTTGGATTAGAGATCTTAGTAGTAAATATGCTTGGTGAGTATTTAAAATTTTAAATTAGATAATTTACAGGTATAACAACATGATGTTTTTTGGGCTTATTGATCGTTTCGAAACACGAATCACACGAAATGTATGCCTTTATATAAGTATTATATTTAATTATAAGCCATTCAGTCACAAAGATAACTGGAGATTAATCGGGACCCATCACATTTACCTTTCGTTCAGCCTCTGTGCTTCTCTCAATTCGGCTTATTGGTCGTTTCGCACAAATCTATTCGCACGAACTGTGCGAAACGGCACATTTTAAAATAATATTTTAAGTGTCTAATCGCACACACCCATATAATTTGAGTGCGAAATGATCCGATCTGAAAAAGAAGGTGAGCGAATCTATTGTGATAGGTCCCAATTAATTTTTATGATCTTTGTGGCTGAAGAGCTTATGATTAAATTTTATACTTATGTAATGGCATAAATTTTAACATTTAGCATTTAGGCTTTTAACTTGATGATGAGAAGGCACCAAGAACAGAAGAGAATACAATAACTATACAACTTCAAGCCATGCTAATAGTAAATTTGAAATACAAGCGTTTGCGTGAACTCTAAGAATATCTGGCTGGCTGATAGTTTATAATACTCACTATTAGTAGTATTACACTAAACAGCCAAAAATATTCAATTGTCGACGTTGGTAAGTCTTCATACCAATAATAAGGACAATGTTTTTGATGAGTTTCGAGTTTGTTTTAGTCAGATAACTACCATTTCAGGTCTTTGAAGAAAACTTCTATATGATATCGTTTTATCTCGAAAATATAATTTGTTTGATAAACTTTCTTCGTTTCGATCAAAAGGAATCCGTGTTGTGCGGATTAATTACCGATAACAGTGCGATTGATACAAACCAGAATACAAAAGACGGTAATACCTGGTAGTCTAGTACAAAGGGCCATCCATAAATCACATAACACGTTAAGGGAGAGGGAGGGGGTCGATGAAGTGTGACTTTGTGTGACAAGGGGTGGGAACAGGCAAAAATTTCGTGACGTCTCATTTTAAAATCGAATATACATATATATCTATGTATAGTAATACCCTGCCTTATGTGAGGGATACGTTCCGCGAAAACTAGCGTTTAGTGAAATTCGCGTATATAAGGGGTTGAGTTTAAGCATAGCCAAAAGTCAGTACAAAATGCAAATCAATAGTTTAATTTTAAAAACACATTGTGCAGTGTTACTTTATGCATTTGTATTAAGGAAAAATGTATTAAAAATAAAAACTTGTACGTAAGACAAACAAACGAACAAAAGAGGGAATCCCCGAAGAAAAGTCCTAATCTTAGGGGATTCCCCATTCTTTTATTAAAATGGGCAGGGAAAGTAGGAATTCCTAAATGGAGATAAAAATAATTTCAAAACTGCTGTTTTAATTTAATAATATTTATATGTAAAATTGCACAATATGTGACGCCACATTAGGGAGGTGGGAGTCACACAAACGTGACCAGCTGTGACAAGGACGGGGGAAGGGTCAAAAATCATGAAACTCGTGTGACATAATTCATGAGTGACCCCTAATACTTTTAGAAATAACACTAGTCAACACTAAAAAGATATCGCAAAAATTGTGAAGTACATATCGTAGGTGGGTGAATCAACTAATTTTGTTCTAATCAGTGTCCATTTGAATAGAAATTTAAATATCATGTTAATTGTAAAATACCAAATAGGATATCCATTTTTATTTGTTGTCCTAAATGATGCTATTAGTTATAATTAAAAAAAACATTAAGTATATGTTTTTAATTAAAATAAAACATTGCGAATCGTCATTCCTAGTTCGGTCACAAAATGAATATGAGTACTTAACTTTTAAGCCATACTGAGTACACATTGCGGAATCGATTTTTGAGCATTTTTTTACTAGTTTATTTCATTTAGCCTCGATTGAAAGCAGTTGGCAAAGTAAGGAAGCTTAAATTATTTATTAAGATCACCAGAAACAATTCGTCACGAGCTTTCTATCATTCCTGGTTTTGCACATTATTTAGCTTAATTTAATTTGTTCGGATAATAAATACTACGTGGCCGTTGCATCCCGCACGGGCCCCGCACTCTGCTGTAGCTGGTGGGACGTATATTTGTGATTAATATTGCTACGTGCTGGGTTCGAGGGATAAGAATGTAAACAATATTATCGACTATAACACATTTTATTCTAACACAGAATTCAATTTAAAACACAATACTACACTTTCCACTATATAACTAGCTTTAAACTCTGTGGTATTTTCGCTTCTGTTCGCTTTGATGAATACTTGACCGCTTACGATTGTAAACTGACTCGGTGAGCGCTGGCCTTGCCTTTTATAAGCGGTTAAAGCGTTTCTGGAGATTTCTAGAAACGCCATACCCGGTATGTAACCGTACGAAGATTCGAGAAAGTACCAGCGCTCGCTCTATTCTTCGCGTATCGACAAGCTACGCAGTTCCGTAAGAATAGATGGCGCTGTAATAAATTATTAGAAGGAACTGCCGAGTCTTCCCCACAGTGCCGATAGATGGCACTGGCTGTAACAATATTACGGATTCAAAAAAATAATTTAATTAGTTTGTAATTATTACATCTCAGAATATTTATCATTCCTGTTTAATCCTGTCAGGTAAGTACTATTAAATATACGTTTAACCTATTGTTGCTTATTGTGGGAATTCAATAGCCACGATTATCTACTTACTAATTTTATTATTCTAACTTACGAGCAAAGTTTCTAGAAATATCGATAAAATTTAATGGAATCGTCATTTCTGGTCACGTCATTACTTGTTTTTGAGTTAAAACTGGAATGACGACAGTGTTTATGGAATGACGAAAATGCTTTATTTAATATAATTAGGTTTTATAATAATTTGGTATTGAGCATTGCAATGGGTACTATTGTTATTTACATCTATTCTTTATATTGTCAATGATTAAATTTCTAAACGAATTAAATAATACACTCGCTACCTATACGGTGTACCCGTGTTAACTATTTTATGAAACGCGCATTGGTTACAGGTTGCAAAATAAATAAACAACATAATAAATCCAATCTTTATGAAGGACAAAAGTTAGCAATATGACAAAAATATGCAGAAATCAAAGCGGATTCAGAGTTATATCAAAGGCGAAGGTATAAAGGAAAGAAAGCAAAAGGTCAGGTCGTAAGTATCAATGGAAAATCGCCACGAGATATATGACAGCAAAGAAGGAAATGGAAAGAGGCATCAAGAAAATACAAAAAAAAGAAGTCAAATGAGAAATTTAAAGAGCAAACAGTTCCTAACCAGTTCTTATTGCGTGTACAGAAACCAATACAATCTCAAACTATCGTGAACTGAGGAAACGTAATACGCTTCTTAAAGAAACTCAAAACTTAAAGAAGGAAAATTATTGGATTTCCCTTCTTTAAGTTTAGCTAAGCAAAATAATAAGTTCACATAAGCAAAGTTAAAGAAACAAGAGTCAAATGAAGATTACACAGAATTAAACAAAGAAACAACCCAGTTGAAGACCTTTACAAAGTACATAAGGAAACAAAAAGACTGTTCAAAGATTTTCACACGGATGACTGTAACAGCACTATCAAGGCAGGTATAAATGAATTTTTAACAAAAAATAAAGAAAACTTCAGAAAATTTATTTATGCAATCCTCTTAAGGATCTATATAGAAAGTTTTTTGCTACGCATAATAATGTTCTTGTCGGTTATTCATATTTTTGGTATGATGCTCATGCTGTCTGGGCTCATATGATCCCTTAGCTAAAACTGGCTATTGAAAATAATCCTTTTAATTACAGTTTACATTTTCTGCCCGATTCACCGATAGCGCAATATAAGAACAAGTATGTGTTTCAAATGAAGACACAACTCGGAAAAGAGTTTCCGCAAATAAAAATATTACCTGGAACTATTCTGAAGTCGAACACGGGAAGGGTGCCCTTGACGGCGTAGGTGAGGTTTTAAGACGAACCGCGGATAACTTGAAAATTTTGAAAATAATTATGATATATTTGATAAATTTATTAATGCAATGGAACGACATATCGAAAATATACTGATAATAAAAGTTAAAGAGCAGGAGATTCAAGACAAAGCTAACCAAATGCCTAGAAATTTAAAACCGTTCAATGGCACCCCTGCTGTGGATCAAGTGCTTTGGGCAAAGGATTTGGATAAACTGACTTAGAAAACTAAGTTATTTTAAATGTGGGCTTGGCGAAATTTGTATTCATCAGAAACATTTAAGATTCTTCAAATTTGCTCATTCTACTGCATCTATCTCCTGACGATGTGTAGGATTATATTGTATCTTTGGCAGCTACTAAATAAATTGTCCACCGATCATCGATTCTTGCGAATATAATTAATGCACCTGTGCAAGATTCCACAGTAACTTCTAGAGTTATTAGATTAACTGGAAGGGATGCACAATCCTTTATAATTAAATCAAACTCAAAAAATTATTAGTTGATTTTTGTAATTTTGATGTGTTATTAACTTATTATTGTCTTTTAAATTATCAGGATTAAAAGTAATTTTGTTTTGTAATTTAAAAAGCGAAATGTAAATAAGTTTTAATCTCTGGAATCTGATTTTATGCTGAATTATCAGACACTATGTTAAAATTAAGACATTATTTTATTTAAATTTGTTTTTATTATTCAACAGGATCATTCCACGCACTTCAGAAATCATTCCCAGTCTACTGTCGTCATTCCTGGTGTGGCGTATTTATTAATTTTACAAATATATCCTATATGCTTTTTATAAAACTAGGTGCCTCACAAAGGATCACCATTTTATTACTTTATCTTTGGTTTGCAAGTAAAATGAACCTTTATTAATAAGTTTTACGGGTGAGACAAATTTTATTAGGGAGTAGAATCTTGGCGAGTTGATCCACCCAGGTACACCCACACCTATCACCCTAAAATTATTAATTTCGTTGTATTACGTCTAAACTGACAATATATTTAAATTTAGAAAAAAACATATTTTTGAACTTATTTTGGAGGTAGATGTAAATTTTAAGCGTTTATTCTTGTACTAATAGTGTAACAAAATTAGTTGATCATATGCCTATCAACATGTCTCTCGTTTGTACAAATTCTCCTGACAGTATTTTCTATATCTGTGGTTTATACACACCAAAAAGTAAAAAAAGGCATTTACACCATTGATTGGTATAGTGCATATATTTTCACCTTGGATGTTCATCATTAAGATAAATACAGAGTGCCACATATTTGTTGTCTCATCTACCATACAAAACAGATGAGTAGATTCAGAGGAATATCTAATAGAATGCCTTTTTATCAACTTATAATATGGGGCGAACCTAAGAATCTTGTGAGTGATTGCTTCTTTTGTCTCTATAATATAAAATATTTTTCAAGGAACTACAAGAACCCAATAGAATATCCAGATTTATTGTATGTTACAAAAACAGTGCCACATTCAGATGAACTTCCAATACCTAAGCCACTTTATACTGAACAGATTTCAAGTGACTCTGAAGGGTGTGTTTCCGTCTAGATATCAAGAAGATAAGATTCAGCATTTATTTCATGCTTAAATAATGTCGAAAAGGATCTCTAAACGACTTTCGTTGCAGACACAGATTTATTTTTAGAAAATCATCAATTGCCGTAATATGTTGACATTGTAGAGCGAATGTTGCAAGCTTATCGTACAATGAAATGCAACGTGTCTTTAAAAATACCTATTCTGACTCGCATTCAGATTTTCCATGAAAATATGTGTGTTGTGAGTGATGGACACTGAGAGCAATTTGACCAAGATATAGCTATTATTAAACCTTGGGGGAGGCCTATGTCCAGCAGTGGATGTCTTTTGGCTGACATGATGATGATGATAGCTATTATTGAAAAACGATATCAAGGAAAATGGAACCCAGCGATGCTGGCAGACTAGGTACTGCTAGTTGTTAATGAGGGAACCCCCAATCACAGAGTACCACCGACAAACAGAAAAATAAAGAGATCAAGCTTTTTCAGTCCAAAGTAAATTATTTTAAGTATTTTATTTCGTATAAATCTTATAAAATAAATATTGTTATATCATAAAATTGTGACGTAATAGAAAAGTTTTATTTTGCTTTTGACGTTATTTGTAATAGACTCGAAACACGTGAATTGGTTCGCGATATATTTTTTGTTGACTAATGTAATTAAATACAGGGTTTTTGTATTATATAATTAGTAGTTCCTGTGATTAGCGCGTTCAAACAAACAAAGTCTTCAGCTTTATAATCGTTTTTTAAATTTATTGAGGTAAACAAACAATGACACTATATATTGCTTTCAATCATTTGTACGAAATAATTATAACATAACTATGACAACAGTGATATTTACCACATATTCAATATAACACATTAATGGGTTACAATGAGAACCAGTAGACAATATGTGCAATATTTAGTAAACCTAAGTATTTAGAATTAAGAATTTTCACTTATTTTTTTGGTTTTGTTTTATCAATCAAATGTTATATTTAATTATATAGTATAGATTAGATATTACACCGTAAGTAATTGAAAAAATTATGTGTTCGATTTAGTATTTCTTTTTGTTACTTATACTTACGTCTTATTTTTAAATGAAATATAAAAAATTACTAATGCACATCACACACTCATTGACAAACCGCAAAAAAACATTGCACAGATTAAAAATGACTATCAATATACATTACGAATTTCGTTGCCGGCCAACTCATGAAGTGCATGCCGAAAAAACCAAATTCATTAAAATATGGATTAAATATAACGATTACCAAAAATACTAATGGCACAGCAAAATATGTTTACTAAAATATATTATAACGAAGGTGCTCGTACGCCTCAAATCACTGCATTCCGTCTCGGAAGGGTTAGGTTCCTTCTTTCTCGTTCGAGGCTGCGAGCCTCCTCGCCGGATCGATACCATGGGACTTGGAAGCGGCGCTCCTGGCGTTGCATTATCGTTAGCGCCAGGAGGCGCTAGCTCGGGGCGAAGGACCTACTCTTCCCAATGTTGAGGCAGCAAGGTCCGAGCTCCGCCAGGTTCTAGTGGCGAATTGGAAGGAGCGACTTGTGCACCCCAGTGCCGGGCACGCCATGATCGTGGCGGTAAGTCCCGTGTTTGAGGAGTGGCTGGAGAGGCAGCATGGCGCCCTCACCTTCCGGCTGACACAGGTATTGACCGGCCATGGTTGTTTTGGCCGGTTCCTGTGTCGTATAGGCCGGCAAGAGACGCCCGGTTGTCACCACTGCGGCGACTGCCGCGACGTTGTTGAGGACACGGCGCTGCACACTTCGGCGGTTTGCCCCGCCTGGGCATCGCAGCGCCGTGAGTTGATCGCGGCAGTCGGATCGGTTGCCCTCTCGCTCCCGGCCGTAGTTCTGTCTATGGTCCGGAGTGAGAGGTCGTGAAATGCCGTCGCCTCCTTCTGCGAGGAAGTGATTTCCGTCAAGGAGGCGGCGGAGAGAGAGAGGGAGCCTTTAAACCCTCTCCCCAACCGCAGAACCGGGCGCCGGAGGGCGCGAGATGACCTCCAGCCACCCTGAGGTTTGACCTGGGGGTGGCAGGCTTTGTGGGCCTGCCCGCCATCCGTTCAGCACCAGGTCCGAGAGGCGGCGAGCGTGTTCCCACGCGCGCCTCTGTGTCGTGTCCGTCTCCCCTCTAGGAGGGGGGATAGCAGGGATTTATATTAGTGGTGACCAGTGGGTAGGTCTTTTCGGGTAATGGCCTGCCGTTTCATACGGCGGGCCGGAACCTCAGCGGGGTCGCGACTGCATGTGAAAGTGATTTGCGCGGCCCCGCCGATAGTGGTTTTGTCGAGGAACACCGTGGTAGGTTCAGTCGGTATTCCGGGAGGTACTTTATTCTCATTCCATCTTTCTTTTACCCCGGTGAGTCCGACAAAATCCCCCCGCCCGCCCCAGCGGAGGGGTATGCGTAAATGCATTCCACCACGTTAAAAAAGGTTAGGTTCCTTCTTAAACCCACCCAAAAATAGGAGTCCCGCGAAGCGGGGCTCCGTCGACTTAGTTTGGTCACTTTAAAATATTTTTGTAAGCAAATTTTGTTGTGCAATTAGTATTTTTGGTGGAACAAAGGCAAAAAATTGAGGAACAGTTAAATACTACCCATTAAAACATACTGTATTTGCATACATTTTCTAATCACGATTAGCCTAAATCAGAAGAGTAAATATAGGAATTATAAATCGGAAAATGATGCTTTAATACAATTGACCTTGTATTATCTGTGTATTTATAAAACTATTAAACTCATAAACCACTATTTAAATTGGGTTCAGTTTTTTGCTACTGCCATATATAAGCCATTCTTGGAAAAATGATTACGGCTGAGATAGACAAACTTGTAACCACGCACGTACATATCTTAGTGCGAAATCTTATTTAGAACTGAACCACCAATGTCGTGTAACTTAATAAACAAAATGCTATTATAAAAGAGAACGACAACTGAAATTAGCTTCATAATTGAGTTTTATTGCGAGATATTGTGGAACGTAATAACAATTTTCACTCTCGCGAAACGAGATAATTATATCGTATAATTTCATGTTAATCTAGTTAATTAACGAAAATCAGTCAAAAAGAAACTGTAAATATACATCCATACACACATGCCTACTGTATTACAATGACAGAATTGAGTTAAATATAAGAACTGTGGTCATTGTATGTGTGATGTTACAAAACATGAAGATGAATCAAGATAAGGAACGTATTGAAAGTGGGAGTTAAAAATTAATGCCCTGGTAATCGTTTGACGTTGTGTGGAAATGGAATGCAGAAGGATAAAATGTGGCAAACGGGAAGCTTAAGGCAAGATACATAATGAATTCCATATTGGTGCCAATTCTGTTGTCACAAAATTCTCTAAACTTAACTAAAAATCACTACAATTTAGTTTAGTCCTGTCACTTTTAACGATTTCAGAATACGAAATGTCGTTTGACATGACTAAACTAAATTTTAGTGATTTCTAGTTAAGTTTAGAGAATTTTGTGACAACAGAATTGGCACCATTGAATGACATGGTGACATACCATGATGACAACTTTATAAAAAGAGAAAGATCACGTCATAGTTGTGATTACAAATAACTGTAGAAGATTAATATAAGTACAGCGTACGCTAAACAATAAATAAATAATGAATAAATTATAAGCACACAAAGTGTCTTTAAGAGCAACGTTAACATCTATTTATAATTAACTGTGAAGCTAATTATAAATTTACTTATACAGTATTCCGCCATGATGTGTCCGACTCACTTCGCAAGAACGGTCGAATAGGAATTTCAATCTTGTAATTCTGCAAGATTCCACAGTAACCAGGTGAGATCCTCACGGGTCATTAAATGTTCCTAGTTTAATCATACGATTAAATTTACTGTACAATAATAATTATCCCTATTACAGCCACGTGCAAAAGTATTAGGCACCCTATAGTAATGTCAGTTTTAGGGTGATTGAGCATAGGGAATGTAAAGAAAACAAAACATATGATTACTAAGATTTATTTTAATAAAATAATTAATATTTTGTCGGTCCACCTTTGGATTTAATGACAGCAGCCACTCTTCTTGGCATTGACTCTACCAGCTTAAAACATTCCTCTTGGGATATCTTTTGCCACTCATGCTTTAACGCGGCGAGTAGTGTTTGCTTGTTGCTTATCGAGTGTCTACGGATATTTTTCTTCAAAATAGACCAAATATGTTCAATAGGATTGAGGTCCGGTGATTGTGGCGGCCAGTCCAAAAGATCTATTCCATTTTGAGCCATCCATGCCATAGTGTGTGCTGACTTGTGGCAAGTGGCGTTGTCCTGCTGGAATTTTACGCCGTCGGTGTTTGTATCACCAAAAATCTGTGTAACAGACGGTGCTAGAGCTGTTTCCAGAACTTCTGTGTATTTGGTGCTATTCATTCGCCCCTCACACAACATCATTTCGCCCACTCCATCGGCAGCCATGCAACCCCAGATCATTATTGAGCCTCCACCGTATTTAACAGTGGGCACTACACAATCTGGGTTGTACTCTTCGCCCACCCTTCGCCTGACGTAAGTAACACCGGGTGTTCCAAACACCTATGGAACAAGCAAAAAAATAACTTAATTCAAGATTGCATATTTCCCTCGCAGGACGTGATTTCAAAGACGGCTATGTGTTTTGGTATAATACATAAATTAAATAACAATACCTCAAAGTTAGATTCGTCTGACCACAGTACGTTGGACCAATCCTCCATTGTCCAATCTCTATGTCTGAGGGCCCACTGCAACCGATTTTTCTTGTTGTGCTCCGATAGCCACGGCTTCTTTCTTGCCTTGCAACCTTTTAACCCAGCTGCAATTAGCCTTCTTCTCACAGTACACGCGCTCACTGATCTGCTTTTTCCTTCAGATAAAGCTGCAGCGAGCTCCAAAGCAGTTTTTTTACGGTCCTGTAGAGACTGCCTAATTAACAATCGGTCTTCACGATCTGTAGTTATTTTTCTTCTGCCTGTTCTTGGCCTATTCTCATGAGTACCGATCTCTTTGAAGCGATTAAGTGCATATTGCACTGTACAACGCGAACACTTCACTTCTCGGGCTATTTTCACTTGAGACATGCCTTGTTCATGTAAAATTTTAATTTTTAGGCGCTGCTCTGCACTAAGTTCTGCTTTTTTAGGCATTATTAACTCGATGAATATTAGTCTTCAGGAATATGGTAGCAACAATTGCGTACGATATGTGTCTGTTCACTGCAAGCACTGATAACACACTAAAAGAGTAAACTTTAAAATTGCAAATTTGTAAAAACATTGTTTTAAACTGCACCTGGGTGTCATAAATATTTGTTATTGTTTTATTTTTGTTTAAAAATGCCGCCGATGCAATAGTAAGACCATAAAACCCTTATCCGAGCGCTCATTGTTGAGATAGAGACAAACAATAGGGGTGCCTAATACTTTTGCACGTGGCTGTATAATGTAGGCAATACTTTAAAAGATGATTGCGTTTTCACGTTAGTAACTACGTTGTTGGTTTTTTACCGAATAAAATCGCCTTCAGCGACTGCTCTCCGTTAACCAATTTTCGAACCATGATTCTTTAGATCGTTAAGCGTAAGCAGGTCGCAAGAAAATCTTAAGAGTAGCCTTCCCGTATACATTCTGACGATGCCTGATTAGCGTATTCTTCATCCCGGAAGTGATATTGGAGACACCATGTTACAGACTTCCGCTGGTTTGGACATGTAGAAAGAATGGACGAGGAAAGACTGACTAAGAAAGTTTATAAGGCTAGTGTGAATGGAACAGTCACAAGAGGAAAACCTAGGCGAACGTTTCTCGACCAGATCGGAGGCGTCCTGGACAAAGGCCAGGTTAAGAGCTCCTTGAACCGACGGGCGTGTATGAGGAATGTGATGAAAGTGAATGAAGCCAGAGAAGTGTGTCAGGATCGTAGCAAATGGAAATCCGTAGTCTCTGCCTACCCCTCTGGGAAACAGGCGTGAATCTATGTATGTATGTATGTATGTTACAGACAGTAAACAAAGTTACTACATAGTATCTACAAATATTAAAAATGTATGACACTTTAAATATTTTAGATACTTATTTTAGATCGGTCGTTATAGTCTCTACTAGCCATAAATATTATAACGTTTAACATACTTAAGTTTTCGTTTTGCTAGATTGTAAATGTTATGTACAAACCTCAATTTGTGATTAATCATTTCAGTCCACCTAGGTTTCTAGTAAGTCAATCCATGCATTGCCTTCATAAAATATGTAGATCATAAATCCATACTATTTTTAGTGTGGTATCTTATTGATTTTAGAGCCATATACTTGAATTGTTTGAAAATCTCGTCAGCTTTATTTCTACTAAAACATCGATGCAAACTATAATTTGTAACTTTATTTTTGGTAAATAAAATAGTATTTATTGTAGAAATACAACTATATAGTCAAAGTCAAAGTCAAAGTAACCTAAACTGCATTATCTTAAAGAATCTGTGAAAGACGTATAAGTATTGTTATCTATTCCAGCGATTAGTTTTACTGGATATGCTATACAGAAGTAAAAATGCAAACGCGGAAGGGATAAATAATAAATACCACAAAAAACTTGATATTATCAAAAATATATGAAAAGTAGTCATCGTGATAGGTAGAGGCGAATTGCATTAAATAAATTTGTTTACAGCATTCATAAACATGGTGACACAGAGAAATATAAATACATAGTTACGTTTTGGTAAAATTAAGTTTTTTTAATGTTAACGTTCTAAATATTGCAATTACGTGTGAAGGTTCTTCACCATGTTGAAGTTCGAACGATTGTCAACTTCTCTGAAATAGGTAAATATGACGTTGGTCGTGTCATCTTATATGCGCGCTTTCTTTAGCAGTCTGTCTGTTAATCAGAAATGCTATGTAATGACAGTATCATTTCTGTTCAAGTCTATCGAAGTCGTCCAACCTTGATCGATCTAGTTATTAATAAACAGTCAGCAACCATTTTATGATTGTTTGATACAAATGTAATTAAAGTTTCAACTCTCTCAATCTCAGTACGATGATTTATAATGTCATCAGTATAAATATACTGACATGTATCATAAATCGTTTCAAAAGTGTTCGTCACTTTATTACTTGCTTTATGTCAGTGAACAACCTGTTTCGTATGACGCTGATATCAAGTAGATGTGTTTATTCGTATCTATAGCTTGAAACCTCTGAATATATACCTACTTCAATATAGTACAGCTATTGATAGAAACGGAACAATAGAAGCTAGTCCGGAAACCTTGGAAAAGTTAAGCCGTATGTTAGCATTAACTTGCTAAGGTATACCTCATAACCATTACAAAGGCGTTTTTCATAAATAAATAAATAATTAGCAATACAACACGAAATAGTAAAGATGGCAATATCTTACGTAAAGTGTACAAATTTAAAAACAAATTAGGTGGGTACTGTTAAGTAAAATGATTTCTGAAAGAATGGTATTTTGTAAAGATAATATTTACATTGAATATCAAGTGAGCAGTCCACCATGGGTGTGGAGGGCGCTGCCAGTGGTTGCAGCAGATTAGGCGGCGTAGGTGTCATCGGCTGCGGTGGCTGGCCCGGCGGTAGGGGCCTAGCCCAGTTGATTAACGCTGTAACCGACATCGTCGGCTTGTCTTTCTTCGCCACGCTCGACATGGCCACGCACAAGCATCCTCACATCACTAGTAACCCACTGCACTTTAGCAACGCTCGAAAGAAAACTGCACAAATATAAGCAATAGGTACACGGGCCGCTTAGTTCGCAATGTGGTCACGATCAATTTACGCCCCGAAAGATAAAACCGTGAATTATAGTTGTGACGCTAGGCTTCTAAATAATACGTGCAAATGCGACTGAGCGTGCGACGACGGAGATACGGACAAAAGCGTCAGTGCCGGCGCCGGGGACAAAGCAGACATCGTAGTGACATTGTGATAGCGACTGTTATTGCACCCGACGCGACGATATCGCAATGCAACTCGTCAACAATCGCGCCACGAACTTCGGCTCTGATGCTTAGCCAGTGACTAATGCGCACTAAAATTCAACAAGCTCGAATTTGACAAAAAATGTACCCGTCAACTTCCGCGCGGTTACCGGCGCGAAGGTCTCACCCGACGCGCTCAAGGTCCGCATACAATCATACGTGAATAAATCTCATTTTATGTTGAAAACGAGTTGCTATAATCACATTTTTTGCCTTTAAAGCTGCAAATGATTTCGAATTGAACCAGATAATCTAAAATTTGATAGTTATATGTTAAAATGGAATCATCTAAAATAATCTAAATAATTGTGGTTGTTAGCCGTCGGCCTTCGTGATCGTGGCTGCGGCGCGTTTCTGTAATTAAGTTTTACGTCACTCATAGACCGAGCTCCCTGCGATAGCCCCTACCATATAAAAATTCGCTATGTCACTTAGTAAAACCTAGCACAATTTAATGGTACTTATTTATTCGATCACTTGTACCTAATAATCAATATAAATTCAAGTGTATTCAGAATAATTAACTGTCCTTAGTACTACGATCAGTCTACAAATATTATGATGACTATAAAAGGTAAACAAATGAGATGTCGCTACCTATGATGTATAGACTTACAACCGTGTAGAGGAGGCAAACTTTTCCAACATTTGTGATGGAAGTCGATTGTAACATGAACAAATGTGTTTGTACGTAAACACATGCAGCCTTGGGCCTTTGCGTATGAGGGACGTCCGTTGCACGTGTTGAGGGAGTTTGTCATTCGCTGACGACAAAAACTTATCCGGTGTTCAAATGTTTGGCTCGGAGCTTTGATATTATTAAACAGTTATACATCAACGTTCTGGTGTTCCAATCATTCGAAGAATTTGAAATTAGTCTTAAGAATTTAGCGATGAATGATAGAGCAGCCATATAATTTTTTTTAAGAATTTAATAATAATGTGTTTTATTTATACGAATTTATTTTTACCTTATTAAATACATGACTTCTGTCACTAATGTGTTTATGATTGAGCGTATGTTTTTAGCACTTAGCCACACAATTGAGCCTTGTACGTTGTGAACAACTGTCACTATTGTAGGTAACAGTTCTATTTTTAAAAAGTAGCGTTTATTATATAATTGAACCAATTCTAATGGAGGATTTAAGGTATTTGCAAATCTTCCATAGAATACATTCTTGTGAGTAAATGTTGCATATTTTAAATATCGAACCAATTGTAGTAACAATTTTACAAACGGAATCTGCTATACAAATCTGTGTACTGCCTATCTACGATTCTCCTTATGTAAAGGTTTAAATACTTTCTTGGCTAGGTTGATTACAGGGTACCTTCATTTCCATTTGTTATATTATCAAGATAACATATTTTTGTATATTTAGCAATAACCTACAAACTTATCTGACCTACCCGTACCGCGTCAGTAGATAAACAGCTTACCAATAAAAAACAAAAACACGTTTATGTACCTATTACATTTGCAATAATTCCTAGAAGCATTAGAAACATACACAGTCTCGGCCTATATATCTCGATAATTATATATAGCAAGGGTAATACCGCTCACGGTAAGAAGGGTTCAGAAAAATAAATAAGATAATAACAAGATATTAAATTACATCTGGACCACATACTGCGACGATTAAAGGAATAATCGTGATCGATATAGATGAACAAATAAACGTTAAGACTACTACAAGCGACTAACTCAAAGCAAACAATGGAATATGAAGCACATGTTACGTGTTATGGACTTGGATAGAATTTAGAAGTGGCTGTTGATTGATCTGCAATCATAATTATATTCATACTAAGACATACGTGGTTAATATAGTCTCTTTGCTTCCTACTGGCAACAAAAATGAAACCATGCAATATTATATTAACATATATTATACGATATAAAATCCATAAAACTGATTCCTTTGAAAACCAAAAAGCAACGACTGAGGCATGTAAAGAATATCTTATTTACTACGTGGGTGTTTGATAAAATTCACTTTCAATTCAAAAGAAATCAGCCAAGCGTGTTTTCATCCATATCCATTTACGCTCGGTTTAAGGTCTAGGGAGGCATCTATATCATAGAACTATATTACCCGAACCTGTCAATCAAGCCGTATCCTTGACGACCCCGGGTCTCTGTAATTGATAGCCTCTCGTAAGAAAAGTTCTTTCGTAAATTAATCTGCGTACGTAGATGTATAGACGTAGTCGGGTGTTATAAAACTATAAATCAATACTTGGAGCTGAAAAGGGAAACACTACCTACACTATCGTCGATGCGACAAAGGCTTTAGTAAACCGCAACGCCGTCGCGTCGCCTTCAAGCACAAAATGAATGAATTAAGCCATTATAATACAGCCGGGATTGATGGGCTACACAAAGGGAATCGCCCCGACAATGACTAAGCGGACACCAACAGCACCGGTAATATACCTAACAAAGGAAATATTACATATTGTGTCGACTTTAATGTATCGCAATATTATAAGTCGCTTCGAGTGTCATTGAAAACACATTACTTTAAACAATAGGTACCTACCTACATAATAAGAAGCTAAATACAGTAATCGTGAAAATATTCTGCAACAAAATAAATAAGATGCGAAAAGATGATAAGCAAGAATTACGCAGCGCTCAGTGAGCGTAGAGCAGTTTGTCGCGTTATCAAGGAATGTTTCTACTTTCCTATACTTTCTTTGGTCTGCATGACGTGCGTGCATACGTGCATGTGGGGATGTAGAGATGGTAGCGAGCCCGCCGCCCCACTCCGTCGCCGCTATCGATCTGTGCCGACCTTGACTTGACGCGCGCCCGCCAGCTACAATTAACATTGACAAAGCGACGCACGCGCAACACCTTATCATAATGTACTAATACATACACTTTCCTTTTCGTTTTACATAGTTCATCAATTTAGCTTTATGCTTAAAATAAATAGTCTGACATCCTGATTTCTACAGCGATACTGATGGAGATAAATTGATAGCAATATAAACTCGTAGAAATTAAAGAGGTAGTCCGTATAGCCTAATATCAGAATTCGATGATTGTAAGAACTATTAGTGGTTAACTGGCGCTAGTTAACATTTTACGAGACAAGTATTATAGCAGTAGTAAAGTCAAATGCTCGTCCTAGCGTTGACCCGCGAGCAGCTAACATGCGACGTGCGGGTGGCGGGTGTACGGTGAGTCAAAGGCGCGGGGGCGGCGCGCCGCGTGCATTCGCCGCGAGATATGGGTAAACGGAACGCAGAGAGAAGCGCGCCGGGGCCTTGCGACCTTGGCGATTGGCTGACGACTACAGGTGTTTTTTGTTCGTGCACAAGATCGCTGAGCGATGCTTACTCTGCTGGCCAGTCTGCACTGGGCGAGCCGATGGACGCGCGGCGCGGGGAGACCAACCGGAACTCCGACTCCGAAACAATGCTCATTTTCCACATAGATATGGGCTCATTGTGTGACTGTATTGCAATTACATTATACCTATGTGTAAGATATAATATACACTAACAGCACCTGATAAAATTCAAATGAAATTATTATTATAGTCTTATTGACAATCGATATATATACAAAGTAAAAACGATAATGGCGATTCAACGTGGTCCAAAAAATCCATTACGAAATCGAGACATGACTTTACATTTGGAAAGACGAAGCGTAAACACTTTGTAATTGTTCACCACCGGAATCTGTCATAACGATCTATTGTTTGCACACATTTTAGGACACTCTAAAACTTATTCACGTATCGATTACAATTCATCAACAATCTTAAAAGCGTTTAAAACATACCTAACAATATGAATCAAACTGCTTGTTTATGTGAACACTGTATCTCTGAAATAACAATTTATATCATCGAGGTAAAATGCCAAACGTGCCAAATCCAAACGAGTATAAATAAAAAATAATGAAACTAGAGCTTTTTATCAGAGCATTACATAATGACGCCAAACGCTATGTGTCGAGCCGAGACCTTGGCCGTGACCAAGCCAGAGTACTGAGTAACACTTCCCGCGGCGTGACGTGACGCCCGCCACTCGCGGCCGCGATTAGGTACACGCAACAACAATAAACTAAACACTCCTTAACCAGCTATACTAAATTTAAAAATGCTTTAATAAGCGGTTACTTCGGCTAAAACAGAACAGCTTTGTTCGTTAAAAATCTAGATATAGAATACAGATAAGACAAAGTGCCCGTCAAAAATCTTAGCTGGCAAAATACGGCACGATGTATTGCGTTTGCGATAGGAGAACAATTTTGTTAGCGATATAACTATAAAGCATTTAGTTATGCATTAATATCACAGGTTTAAATAAAGGAAGCAGGTGGCATTTATTGTTAAAGTTTTTATTAAAAACGGAGAAACCTAAAAACGGTACCAATCAACGTAGGCTTGTGAATTTGGGGAGTAAGTAAACAGTATCATGTTTACAGTTCAAATTGAAAAGATCTTTGAAGTGACATGAAATGGGAGCGACAATTGTGTGCATAAAACGTATGTGATAATAAAAGAAAATAATAAAAATACGGAAGTACCAAAAACGTTTGTGTTTCTTATTAGTATTCCAATTGTGTCTTATTCTGGGAGCGGTGATGAATTCAAATAAAGTACCAGAACCTTGACAATGATACCATCGCTTTAGTTACCACCTTACAAAATAATGAACTTGCAATTTGATGATACCAATCAACATTAATATGATAATGCTTTTAAGAGGTTTTATTAAGGTACAATAGCAATTCTGCACTTACAGTCATGTTACTTTAATTTTATTTGTTGTAAGGCTTTGCATTACTCTTCGTAAATTATTAGTTTTTTAGTTATATTTGAATTCATCTGCAGTTTATTATTTATATTGTGAATATTTTTAAGTTACAACGAATTAAATAGATTAGAAGAGTGCTCGGCGAAGTTCAAATTTTAATTTATTAAATCAAATATTAATAGAACACAAAACAATTTATATAGAGTTGTTACAATTAGAAACAAATTAAAATCAGATTGATAAATATGTTTTTGAATCTGGGGTAGAAAAAGACTATGTTAAATTTATTCAACAAGTGAAGAGAAATAGAAATCGTGTCATATGAAAACGATGAAAGCGAAATATAGAGAAAAATGGCGATGGATTTACAGATAGAACAGATTCAGAAATTAAAGAAATGGTTTGCATTTGCCTGTATTGCATAATGTTCATTTTCATGTTCTTAATCTAATTGGTTTGGATTCTCACTAAAACGTAAGCAATATACAATAAGGTACCTAATCATACTTGCACTTATAATGAAGAGTTCATAATTACAATGCAAGCAACAATATCTGCAAGTAAAACATCGTTTGTAGTAATCTTCTATAGGTCTTGCGGTTAGTAATTTTACAATTGACACTGTCGGTTTCCATTTGCTGTCATCATTTCTTAGAAATGATTATACAATAATGAATACGGCTGTTCCAACATAGAAGGACAACTCAATAAAAGCACGAAATAAATCATATTATCAATAAAATCACAAAATATTAGCATAAGTATGTTTTTGATTTCCCTAAACCTGCTTTAAAACAAGTTTTTAATATTGTTCTCGATCGAAAATCGGAAAAAATAAAAGAAGGAAAATTTGATCTTGGACTAGATAAATCAAGAAGGAAAGTGCTTCAACTATAGTAAAAATTCCAATAGATTTCAAATTCAACTTCATTTTCATGCCTAATGAAGTAATACTTTCTTATGAGATGATTTCGTGTTCAGCAGAATAATGTGATCAATTTTACACGCATCAGGGAATCCTAAGTCGAATTAATTCTTTGCGAACACAACGCCTGTATTCTTTAATCCAACTGGGATAAGACGGAAATATCTGGAATATTTCATAATGCGATAAACATTAAAGAGCCTTATAGGGAATTAATTAAGGGTTATTATGTTGAAGGCAAAAACATGACACTATTAATCCTCGTGTGATCACAGAAGTGACGAGGCTCCAATCTCATCACAGTTCACTTTGGCACGCTTTCGGTAGTTGGTTACATCATCCTGACGTCAAACTATTAAACGAGGAAAGTTCTACCTTATCTCGATACAAAAATGGGGAATAAACCAGTGGAAATGCAGCGGCTAGAGCAATAGAGCACCGAGATAAATTTATTCAAAACACTAAAGTCAATACACTTGCAACCTTGCAGTGCTCTTTACGACTCGTGTCAGATAAAGACATAAGGGCATTAAAACATTACAAGTTTATATTGCGTATGTTAACGTTGTTAATTTTAACTGCAATCATAATTCGAGACAAAGTCAAATACTTAAATAGAAAGCAATTGCTTTTTTAAACATTCTGTGAATTATCTTGTATAGTATATGATATCTTTATTATTTAGCTTGCCTAAAATAATGATAAATCCATTCATGTTGATGATATAGTTACTTGTTTAGAATTTATTTGTTTTATTTTGTCACTAAGAAATCTGTAAACAAACACTATCTAACAGGTGAGTAATTCAGACTCCAGACATTAATCACTCAGTAAAATAGATTATAATACAAATTTATTGCGTTTTAGCCATTTCTATTACTAAACGTTGTAAAAATATCTATATTTAGTTAACATCACACTCTTTTACTACGTGAGCCATTTCCAACAACGCATCCATAATTACAGAAACATCAACAATGACAAATTCCAGATTTATGGTTGTATAGATCCAGGGGCGTCTGCATTTTTTTAAAGTGGTCATAATAGTGACAACCCTAGACCATCAACACGGAGTGACACATCACAAACATAAGCGGCGAATGCGCGCGGGATCCGTCATGACGACTAACATCAAAAATGAATATCAAAATTACGGTAAGTAGTTGATTAGTGTTAAATGCCGGTTACGGATCGTGCATCGATTTTCGTATGTGTCGCGAGCGGCGCCTGACTCGCGGCCGATGCGGGCGGCGTCGCTGCTCTGACTGCCGCGCCGCGTCTCCGCTCGTACCCCGCATCGCCACCGTTTGTTTTGCTGTATTTTCGTTGTTAATCATTCTCCTTGACCTTGTGCGACGTCGAGTGGTCCACTGCACACGACTGCGCACCCCTCGCCCTGCCACCCGCCCGCGCTGCCTGTCGCGCCGCATCGCACGTGCTTTAGTCCTTCGAACCACACCATGCAATGTGACCAGCCAGACTACACGACCTTTCATTGGACCCGTCTCCTATACCAGTCTATTAACCTATTGGACTATATTGACTTTATACTTATTTATTATCTCTACATTCTCTATTGTATTAGGTAACAATTTTAATGCTTTCTGCTCGTGATGTTGGTTTTTCAAAGTACCTAAGTACTGAGGCCTTTTACTTTAATTTATTTCTTATAGGTAAAGAGCTTAACTTTTATATCGATTCTTGATTTAATTAACTTGTCTGGCTCTATTAATATTACGTAATTGTAAATAAGTGTACTACTTTTAACATATTTTAGTCGTATGTTGTATTTGATCCTAATATTATACTGCGTTTTAGCATTTCCTTACAGAGTTATAAACAAAGTGAAACGCGTCTTAATTCATAAAAAAATTGCTTAGTTTCTATGTAATGTAAATGTATTGAATATAAATCGTTCGAAAAATTTTGTATGTCTTGAAATAGGAATAATTATAATAATATATTAATTAGTGATTTTTCCACTAATCTTACTCAAATAAGAATGCGATTTTGCTTGGTACGTACATATAATGTCACAAAGATGCATTGCATACATGAGATTAATATTTTATTTTACTCTTAGATAAAACTTTTAAGTCACGAAATCGGCTGACTTTATGCTTATTAAATTTCTAGCCTTCGTTAATAACGTAAGATACACGCAATTCTACCATTATCACTAAAGAAATAAAAAAATAAGGACCATCATCTGCTCGAAAATTTTAAGAAGACAGATTTTCAGCTGCAAAGTCTGTCAGCGTGAATCGTATGATCGGTCTGCAGTTACAGTTGAACCGTTTTCAGACAAAAGCTAGTAGTAATAAATTCGGTTTTGACGGAATAAATGCACCGATCTCTCTATTCCGTGGATTATTGAAGTGTTTGTGTGAAACCCTGAATATTATAACAGTAAAACTTTAAGAATGTGAATACTCTGTTACTCGTTTCTATACCGTGAAATATTTCATAAATCTGCAGGCATAAGAAAGCACGTTATGGAGGCTGTGATTTATACCCATACTTACTAATAACACGATATAAAAATAACATATTGACAATTAATATACTATTATAGTACAAAGAATAACTGTCTTCAATTTCTTTACGGTCCTTCCTTATTGTTATTAATAACCCTAAAACAGAATATATACTTAACTTACATAATTTGGTTATGCGTCTCCGATTTATTAAATTACAAGGGTTACCTACATCTCACTCAGTGTAAATCCTCGGTATCAGAATAAATGTGAAAATAATGCGGAGCACGGCTTAGGGATGGAGACATAGCATTATGGTAGCTTTCGGACATATCTGAATGGTTTTGGATCTTATGCGTAACTTTAAAGAACTGCGCTACACTTTTTCACTTTACAAATATTTCATGTTTTACGCTTTCTTCGTCTTTAAGTAGTAGGTAGTGTAGGAACTACAGCGGCAGGAAAACAAATACATATTCAATATTTGACGAATATTAAGAGCACTGCTTTATGTCATAATGTCTACAGGAGTCAACAACGGTTAATATAAGTAGAGCACTGGGGCACTGCTTAAAGCTAGGACCTCCACATATTAGAATGCATCCGAACGACTTTATTTTGCATTCTGCAGAGAGTAGTATTTCCAGGCTCTTTATACTGTGATGCCAATCAGCGATATTTTAGTAATTTGCGCTAGCAGTACGTGAATTTCTGTTGAAGGGTCGGCGACGCGCAATTTGTTAAAATAATATTGCTAGCTATGCCTTCTGAAACATAGTATTATCCTTATACTTTTAGGAAAGAAAGACTTCACCAGTACAAGAACACGAACAAGAAGCACGATTCGAAAAAGTTGTATATCCAACGATAAGTAGAATATAGGTGTTAACACGGATAGATAATGGTACTTTTCAATACATCATATTTTGTCTTTGTAGTTTCCAAAAGAATACCAAGTATTTAAGATGTGATCTACCGAAGGACTAGGAAAATGTTTGTTATATCCGCCCGAGTATACTTATACCGAACCAGTGAAGGTTTTACTGATTATTCTTAGTACAAGTGCAATTATGATTAAGTATAATTTTAAAAGTTATTTAGGCTGGTCTTTGCCGGAAAGTATCTTTAGTACATCATAATTCATAACTATTAATGTCACGCCAGTTTCTCGACGCTTACATGTGGTTCGATGGAGGGGACCGATGTCAATTTCAGTAATCTAATAGCACTTTCATTTTAACGACTCTCTACTTGCACATTTGTCTTTATGATATCTCTATTGTCATATCCTAAGTAGTAGTTATTTCATATGGAAATAAAGAACAATTGATTGCTGTGCTAAGATTAGAAAACTCATCAGGAAGAGAACAGGCAGAAGCGGTTTGGAAAGCGTTTCCAGACTGGAATCTAGAAGATAAAGCACAAATTCTTTGTTGTTTACCTGCCGCAATCACATGTATGAGTTAATATTAAAAAGCGTATTGGAAACAAAAATCAGTCAAGGGACAACAAGCCTGGATATTGCGCTTTTCAAAAAGTTCCGAGATAACTGGAAGAGTGTCGAGTCAGTACTATAAAGATAAACTAGATTTGAAATAGAAAACATGATCAAATTTTACCAATCTGAATTGACCAAAGATATAGTCCGAGATGACTATCGAGAACTAATTGCGCTCTCAGTGATATTTTTAGTCGGAGATAAAGAACGAAAATGTAAAATGCGACCTCCAGGTGCCACGCACCAAGCCAGGTGGATGGCGAGGGTGATTTATGCACTGAAAATAACACTTCTTAGCGCTCAACTGTAAATGACGAACAAGGATAAGGCGGCACTCTGTGATGTTTGCTTGTTCATCGTGACATCCTACGTTAAGCCGTGGCTCCAATGTATTTTAGCTGTAAAAGCACCTTATCAGGATTTGTGCTTTTTGAAGTCGATAAAGGCTTATGAAAAAATCGATACAAACGTCTCGAAAGCGGCTTTACAGAAATTAGGCCAGCATCTATGGTATTTAACCGATGAAATAGCTGCCTTATCATTATTTGACGACGATGTGGACCAAGAAATAAAAATAAAAATGGTTGAATTTTTTTTTGTGGATTAAGACGCAAACGAGCTGACGGATCGCCTGATGGTAAGCGATTACCGCCGCCCATGGACACCCGCAACACCAGAGGAGTCAAAAGTGCGTTGCGTTCTTTTTAAAATTGCCCCCACCAGAAGGGGGGGACGGTTGGGCTTCCGGCACCCTCACTCACTCGACGAAACACAACGCAAATGCTATTTCACGCCGGTTTTCTGTGAGGCCGTAGTATCACTCCGGTCGAACCGGTCCATTCGTGCCGAAGCGTGGAGCCTCCCATGGTTAAAATTTAACCAAAGAGAATCCATCAACCCAAAAAAGATCCTTCTTTATCTCGTGGGACACCCTAATGTATATATACCTATGTGAGTGTGTGTCTGTATGTGTGCATGAGTGTGTTTGAGTTTGTATGTACGGGTCTGTTGGTGTGCGTGTGCATTGAGTATTTAATTGGGTCTGTTGAGTAATGCCTCTGTTTCGGCATAGTTTAAGTTTAGCAGCCAGGTGCGTATGCTATCCTTGTATTTGGTTAATGAAAGAGGATAAATTTGAATCTTTTTGTTGGCCAAATTATTTAAGTTGTTGTTGCAAATTATTTAAGTCATAATAATTACAACGAGCAAGTGTTGTTCTATGAAGGGTTATACGGTGTATTCTAGTTTTATTGCGTGTTGTGGTTGTGACTACTGGACGCGTTCTGGACAAAGGCCAGGTTAAGAGCTCCTTGAACCAACGCGACGGGCGTGTATGAGGAATGTGATGAAAGTGAATGAATGAAAGTGTGTCAGGATCGTAGCAAATGGAAATCCGTAGTCTCTGCCTACCCCTCTGGGAAACAGGCGTGAATC
This sequence comes from Catocala sponsa, assembly GCA_963564715.1. Taxonomy (NCBI): domain Eukaryota; kingdom Metazoa; phylum Arthropoda; class Insecta; order Lepidoptera; family Erebidae; genus Catocala; species Catocala sponsa. The sequence continues at coordinate 18,397,595 of OY751331.1, forward strand.
TATGTATATATGTATGTGACTGTACTGTACTTAGTATTTTTATGTTTGCGAAGTACAGCAGATAGGATAAAGAGTTTCCTTATTGTTAGAACAGAACACTCTCTGTATAGGAGATCAGTGCCATATCTACGTGGCTTCCCCAGCATAACTTTTAAAATGCCTCTTTGCGCACGTTCTACAGTGAGCAATTTAATTCCAGCAACTCCACCCCATGTCACGATGCAGTATTGGAGGAGGCTTTGAGCAAGCGCGTATTAGACACATCTTAATATCTCATAATCTGCGGATAGTCTGATTTTTCTAAAGACGGGCATTAATTTTCTAACACGATTTGCAACATTATTGATGTGAGCTGACCAATTCAGGGAGCTGTCAATTATAAGACCCAAGTATTTTTTGTTATAAGCACGTATTAGATTAGGGCAGATGCAGTTTATTTGTGAATCGCAAGTATGAGCTGTGATATGGAACTCACAGGAGGCTGGGTATTGATGCGGGAGGTGAAGGCAATGTATTTCGTTTTATGGACATTCAGTGTTAAGAGATTATCATTTCAAAACCTCTCTAAGTGCACCCTCAATGTGCCGCTTAACGTCTTCCCAGTCACTTCCATGGACAATCAGTGCAGTGTCATCAGCATAGGTGATAATATTACAATTAGGTAGCACTTTGGTACATAACGAGTTGATGTTAACGAGGAAAAGAGTGGGACCGAAGACGCAACCTTGTGGGACACCGAAAGAGAGTGAGGCTAGAGAACTAGTGTGTTTACCTACTTTTACACACTGACTTTGATTAGAGAGATAGGAATGAAAAATATCGAGTGCCACACCACCAATTATTATTGATTCCAATCTACAAAGCAGCAAAGGAATGTAAACGGTGTCGAAAGCCTATTACCTTCAATGAGTTATCAAGACTTTTAGTGATATATTCGGTAAGTTACAGAGTTGCATCTTCTGTAGACTTACCTTTCAAAAATCCATATTAGTTTAAGGCAATAATATCGTGCTGCTGCAAAAATTTTGTTAGTCTACCATTCAACAGCTTTTAAAGGATCTTAGAGAGTACTGTTATTACAGAAATGGGCCTATAATTTCCAACACACTCCTTGTTACCAGATTTATGGATTTTCTATCTATTTTGAATTTCCTAGCTTTTTGTGTAAGGCATTCGCCAATAAAAATTGGCTATGACCATATTATTATAGTTGGAGGTGTGAGGTATTAAACTTATTGTTTTTATTTACACGATTGTATGTCTTAACCGAGGATAAGATCTTTTCCTGAAGTGGTACCGATGTAAAATCGAGTATGACAGTTCTATTCCCTTTTTTGTCAGGATTTAGGCGAAATAGATCTCGAACGTGAGACTCCACAACATTTGTGCCAGTGGCAGAGACAATCATTTTCACATTGCCTAATAAATGTACTTTGGTTTCGTTCTTATGGACGGGTATCTTTTATTTCAAGGCTAGTCTTTTTTTAAGATCGCTCCAAGTTTTCAACTTTAAGTTCTAAAGTTTGTATGTACCTATGCCAAATGAATGCGATTTTCAGTTTCAATTTTAAACATTTTTTGTTTCATATCCTCATACTGCTTCGACATTGATTGAATAATGTCACTATTCTGCTTTTGAATGTCATCAATAGTAACTTGTATTGGATGTAGTTCTCCACACCGTTTCTGTAATGAACAGTCTCATATCGTATACATCCAATGACTCCCCACTACCTTGACCAATTTAGTAGGGGGACGATTCACAGTGCACTTGCTAGCCTGCGTTCACATATAAAATATTTATCGACAACATAGATAGTTTATTTGTTAAGATAACAAAGTATTTAACATGTATCAATGTCGAAAATTACATCAGGTTCTCAACAGTTTGATGTTATGTGAGAAGAGAACTTCACGTTTTTATAATCGTTCCATCCGAAAAAGTATTATTTTAATGTTTTAATTTTAAATATTTTAGATTTTCAGCTATCTCAACCTTTATGACGATTACAATAAAAATCGTAGTCGTGCTGCAGGGCAAAGGCGTCGATCTTTCTTTTATTTATTTCTTTCCACTTCGGTCCAATTCTTTAGAAAGGAATCAAACTCATCCTCCTTTTGTGGTGCGTTGCTGTTTCTTACCAAATTGAGTCAACGAAACAGTAGTCATTCCCGTTGCGCCGCCGGCATCCGACAGATATGACCAGTCCAGTTCTCCCTTAATACATTTAGCAGTTATTTGCGATAATAAATAGACAAAATTCTTTATCTTCAATCTCGTTTAATATCACAGAAATATAATAATGTTCATCCCTGTTTATACTGTCTACCGCTGCAACTGTCCTACCGCTAGGTATGAGATTACTACAAAGAACGATTTATATAAGTAATTTATTCTTTTTTTGTATAACATAACTCATTTTATTCGTCAACATACTCTTATGCCGCCCTTTTCTTATGTTATATAGATTCACTCTATTAGTCGTCACCTCGGTAATCATCCGCTTTCTAGGCATGTAATTTTAAAACGATCCATTTATCTTTATTACGTAGGTCTCCCTTCGTTCTTATGGCCATTTATATACATTTTTAACAACCTCCTTGAAGTGTTCGCTTCGTTACTTCGTATTATACGTCCATAACATGACGAAATGGAATGATTAGGTATTTATGTACCCATTAACTCGCTTTTAAAATGCCCTACATGCCGGGGACAGATAGTGATTATGTACTGTGGTGATAGTCTAATGTACGGCCGGAAGTCAGATTATTTGCAGGGAAGTGATCCCCTGTATCGTATGTCATAGATGGATTGAGGGCGAGATTTGTTTTAACTGTACCCGTCTATAGATGGCAAAGCTTGTTTCTTGCTTTTGTGATATTATGTGTTCCTTTCACTAACGTGAAAAAAGTGAGCAAGATTAAACATCCAAAATATTATTTATTAAAACAAATGAATTTAAAAATACCATGGACTATTATATAAAAGCATATTATGATATTTTTATTGATAGGATATGTACCTACGAAATAGTTTGTAGTTAGTATTAAGTACATGTATAATGAACATAAGTGTTTTAAATCATGTTTATAATATCACAACTACCTACGTATTTCACTTCTATGACCTTTATGTGGTCACCAAATTACTATGAATACAAAATACATTAGAATTAAACACGTACATCTAAATAAAGATGTACACAGCGTCATCTATCCGCCACAGCGAGCAATAATTGAATAGCGCCATCTATGACAAGAGCCATAAACTTGAAAGTTCCTTCATGAATACAAAGTGGACACTGTATTATGTAGGTACATGCATGTAAAGCAAGGAGTATTTTTAATAATGGCTGACATAATTTATGGACTTCATAATTATTTTCACACATTTATGCTGTAAACAAAGTTATATTTTTATTATTTATAATAAATATATAACTTTGTTTCAATACATTCTACAAATATAGTTTATTAACTATATTTGTAGTAGAATGTTTTAGATCATAAAAATAAGTACAAGTAAGAGGTAAGGAGGGTAATATATCCAGGGTATATAATTTATAAATATTATATATATTCCTTTCAGCATACTAATTATAATTACCACCTGAGTAAATTGAAGTTCTAATGGGGTCATAAATTATATTTTAGCAACCTGATTTTCATAATTTATTAATAATATCAGTCAATTAATATCTTACTCTGGTGCCCTAAATTGATAATTATTATTGCACATTCCAAAGTTATACTGAAATTAAGATAGTTTGGCAATCATGTCTCAAACAGTGCTAATTAAAAAAATATACCTATAGTAAAAAATTACACCTGACAGAGAGCTTTGTTTTCAATAATAAATAATATTCTTTATATGAGACTTAAAGAAATATTTTAATTTAATGCTTGTAAACTTATTGCAATGTATCTGGAACCACTAGGACCATAAACTGTGCCCTAATATCTGAAATAAGTTGACTAGAATGTACATCTAATCAAATTTACTTACATCAATTTACTTACATACAATAATAATTAACATAACACTTGTTAACAGCAGAAAAACAATGTTGTAGGGTGCCTACATTTTTTTTTGGGGAAAACTATTTTGTTTAGCTGATATTAATAATGCAATATGTGTTTTTATTACTAAAAATCTTTTAAACACATTAAAAATAAATCAGAAGAGTTTAGCTAATATATTTAATAGGATTTTTAAACATGTATAAGATAAACAAAATGTAAACAATGGCTTCTATCAATGTATACTTTTCATTCAACTCATATTATCAAGTAATCTGTAAGAGATAAACACTTCTATACAGAGTCTTATCATACAATGACCCTAACCAAATATTTCATCTTACTATAATGAGATTGAACCCCAAATATACTCCTTTTTCAATTCCTTGTGGATATGAATTATTCTTATAGTATGGTATAGTATCAAATTAGACAAACATCATAAACATCACAATATAAACTTGGTATTCTGACCTAAAAATATGGTTGTGTGTAACTCATACATTGTTGGACTTTTGAATATTGAATATCAAGTAGTTTGATTATTCATGGAATATTTACAACAATATCCATTCTTCTCAAAAATATACAGTTACATTGTAGAAAACTTTCCTTCATTTAGTCATTTTCACACTACACTATGTTTTGGTGTATTTGACATATTTTTAATAATAACATTAATTACGGTATAATGTGAAAATAGTAGGTGTATTATACTGTTTAAAATAAAACAGCACAGTTTCTACAGTATAGGTACATATAAGTTTGTACAGACACATTTATTATAAGGCATTGATTATAACAACTAACACAATTCAAGTACATACATAACTCAAGCTAATTTAACAATAATTCCTACAGGAACATTGTTTATTATCTAAAACACGGTGTATGTTGTAAGGACGTAGGCATAGAGACATGCTAAATGATTTGACATAATTAATGTTGACAATAGAATAACGGACAAGACAACTGCACTAACCTGATTCTCTCGAGGGCTCCATCCTTGGGTTTAATTTAACTATCGTCTACGGGGATACCACTTTCATAGAATAGTTCAGTGGCTAACGATGAACCTGTCAGTAACAAGGTCGTTGAACTAAATATACCTATAAGAAGATGAAATTATACACCCCCTTACTGTACACAAATGTCTTTGGCGATATTATGAAACACACTCGTAATAATACTTAATTATTGTTTATAACGGCAATAACAAGCCTTAATATTTGTAAAGAATTCACCAATAACCCAATTTCAATTAAATTCTTAAAAAGTGACATAAAACAACGCGTCACGTCACAGTCGTCTTTCGTTCAGAAATTTGAGTTGGAGTAGAAGTTTAATAATTATTTCATGATAAAGTAGACTCACGAAATAATTTTTAAAATAAATGATGTAATATAAAATATGTATTTTCTACGAAGCCTAATTAGTATCAGGTACAATAAATAATAAGGTTAAAAATATTTGAGTCACATATTTTATGGGGACTTTGGATGATAAGAAGAACGACTCTGATTTTGAATAAAGTTACCTATTACATACCATTTCGATTTAAAATATAAAAATATTATAAATGTGCGCAACTATTGCCCTGAATATTACCCGGAATAAGTATTACGAAGCTAAACATAATAAATCTAACAATATTTTTTATAACATTATAGCGGAACGCGTTTTTTGTTTTTCAATGTCATGTTAATGTCACGGACTACGGCCAGTTCTCACACACAAGCAAATTAATTTTTTTGTTTATGTGACCGTATTGGCTAAAGCTATGTTACATCGTTTTGTTAGCCAATCAAATCATACGATTTCGAATCGACCTTGTATCCTTGGATGATCAGAACTGAAATAAACTTTTATATAAATACTGTGCTGACATTAAATGCAAGTTTACTTCGTTGACTTTGTTTCCCGGCGACGATATCCAGTGTAATTTTGCATAGTAATTCACTTTATCAGTACCTATCACGAAATTAATTTTAGTGCTCGTTAAATACGTAATCTGTGTACTAATTTACGGATTAATTGGAATACTTTAGAGAGGTATATTAAACTTGGTTGAACATGGAAAATAAAACTGATTTTCAGTATCCCCATACTTTCATACTTCTTGGAGCATCAGGAGATCTTGCAAGGAAAAAGATTTACCCTACTATCTGGTATTTATATCGTGATAATCTCTTACCTCGTCATACAAAATTTGTTGGTTATGCCCGTACTAAACAAACGCTATCCGAGGTAAAGGAAAAGTGTAAAAAGTATTTAAAGGTACGTCCCGGTGATGAAGAGAAATTAGAAGAATTTTGGCAAGCTAATGAGTACTTTGCCGGCTCCTATGATAAAAGAATTGACTATGAGATGCTCAACCAACTAATTACCAAGTATGAGAAAGGTCCAGTTGCCAACAGAATATTTTATTTAGCAGTTCCACCAACTGTGTTTGAAGATGTTACTGTTAATATTAGGAATGCTTGTGTATCCATCAAGGGTTTTACTAGAGTCATAATTGAAAAACCTTTTGGACGAGATGATGTAAGTTCAGACAAACTTAGCAATCACTTGGCAGGTTTATTTAAGGAAGAACAGATCTACAGGATTGACCACTACCTTGGCAAGGAAATGGTGCAAAATCTGATGACAATAAGATTTGCCAATCAAATCTTCAGCCCTTCATGGAATAGAGAAAATATTGCATCTGTACTCATATCTTTTAAAGAACCATTTGGTACAGAGGGACGCGGTGGCTATTTTGATGACTTTGGTATAATTCGTGATGTAATGCAGAATCATCTTCTGCAAATCCTTTCTCTTGTAGCCATGGAAAAACCGGTCACTCTGAATCCAAATGATATAAGAGATGAAAAAGTTAAAGTTCTCAGACATATCCGACCCATTAATTTGAATGATATACTGGTGGGACAATATGTTGGCAACCCTGAAGGACAAGGAGAAGAAGCTCTAGGATATCTTGAGGATCCAACTGTCCCTAAGGATTCTGTAACTCCAACATATGCTCTGGCTGCACTTTGGATAAATAATGCTAGATGGCAAGGAGTGCCTTTTGTCCTTCGTTGTGGAAAAGCCTTGAATGAAAGAAAGGCTGAAGTAAGAATACAATATAAAGATGTGCCTGGTGATATTTTTGATGGACATGCAAAGCGCAATGAGTTAGTCATTCGTGTTCAACCTGGTGAAGCATTGTATTTAAAACTCATGAGTAAGTCACCTGGAATGAAATTTGATCTGGTGGAGACAGAACTGGATCTTACATATAGCATGCGGTACAGGGAAGCTGATGTCCCTGATGCATATGAAAGACTGATTTTGGATGTATTTACGGGAACACAAATGCATTTTGTACGCAATGATGAACTGAAAGAGGCTTGGCGTATTTTCACACCAGTTCTCCAAGATCTTGAAGAGAAGCATATTAAGCCTGTACCTTATGTGTATGGGTCACGCGGTCCACCAGAGGCAGATAATAAGCTTGCTGAGTATGACTTTAAGTACTCAGGATCCTACAAATGGAAGAAACCAACAATTTGTTAATTTGTTTTGTGACTTGACATATGCTATTGGTGGTGGTATGCTTTTGACTTGTGGTTGAAGATATTATATTGATATTGAATAATAGCATTTAAACAATATGTTGTAAAATTAGTTAAGTCACATTCCATTTTTGATCACAATTTTTTTTACATAAAATAACTGTTATTGTTATTCTTTAATATACTTATGTACAGCATTCCTTTCTTGTACCTCTAAAATTTTATATTGTTATTTTTTAATGTGATTTATAAAATGCAACTTATTTAAACTATAAATAATGTGAATTTTAAATGTATAAAAACTAGGGGACCATTTAATTATATGTCAATGGTTGTGATGTGCCTTATCCATAATATTTGTTAACTGACACAAATTTATTCAAAATAAATATTTAAAATCTGTGATAAACTGATAACCATGTGACACTTATGTAAACTCATGATCAAAGTAAAAACTGTTATTACCAAAGGTCATTTTGGTCATTATCACATTAAAATATTACATTCCTTAAAGATACTGAAATTTTCTATAAATATTGTTTATTACTAAAGAGAATTTAGGTTAAATTATATACATAGCAATATATATTTAAAATATTTGCATAATATTATTTTTTCTAGACTCATACTTAATTTTCATATTTATTACTGTTTATTATTTTCTTATTTATGTGTAATACTAATAATAGATTTTATTATAATATTATGTAAGACGAAGGTATCTCTAATATATAAGCATACCTTACTAGTTTAACTTATGACATACCATGTTGTACTTTTCTTGCATTTTCATTTTTGATATTCTACAGTTGAAAACACATAATATATGTATATTTGGAAGATATGAATTGTTTTGGGGTTTTATTAAATAACATGTTTTCTTATTGCTTTTTCATACAACCTCATAGATTTTCAAATGTATGTAAACAAAATCATTAGGCACAAAAGAGTTGATCAAGTACAAAATTTAATATTTTTGTATAATTACAATTCATCAGCCTATTACTGAACTGTAGGTATATCATGAGTTATTATTTTGTAATCAGTTGTGCTAAGTGGTATAGATAACATTTTCAGTTGATAGGTGATGATTGAATGGCCACTTAGGTAGCTATCTACAAGATGCATAATCTGTTCTGTCTATATTGTATACAATAAATGTTGCATGGCTATAATACCTGTTTATTGGTCTAGCATAATACTTGTTCCATAATCCATATTTCTGTAATTAATGATCCACATTCAAATAATTATTAATGTAATTGAGTGACTAATGTAATCTATGAACTGTCTACTTATAACTATGAAGATTTATTATAAACATACACAGATTATTTTTTATACTTTATAAGACTTATTTATTGTGCTTGATCGACTTTGTTCGCCAATCGCTTTTAATCGTGTGCGTTACAACAAAAATAATGTGTCAGCAATTATTCTTTATGCCGACTAAATTATAAAGACTACGTAAAAGCGACCGCACCATATACAAGGTTAACCATCATAAATGAGCAGTATAATATGTTACTTTCGTTAGTACAGTCGCGAACAAAGGAGCTGTGGTTGGTAAATGATGACATGAGCATAATTAAAAATTATTATTTAAAAATTTGTCTTACACAAATTATATTAATTACCTTACATAATAAATTAAATATTTTGGATAAAATCACAGATAAATTGAGTAATGTTTTGTGTCTAGCTAGATAATAATTAATAACGCATATACATATATTTTAGCAAAGCAAATATACATTTTTTTTTTTCTACAATGGTAAAAATACAGTGTTTAATAATATTGCGTTGTACAATATTTCGTAGTAGGTAGATAGGTAGGCACCTAATAATTTAAAATCACAGATTAAGTTTAGCTACGATAAAAGAAAGTAAAATATATACCGTGTGCCATAAATTACTTTTAAAGAAATTAGAGATCATAGAAGTTACTGCGAAAGCACTACAAATGTTCGAATCTTACCTAACAAAAAGAACTCAAATAGTTAAGATAGATAATAATAAATTGCTATAGTGACCCATTGCCTGTGCCAACTTGAAACTTGCAAATTCGGTTTTCTGATTGTGCAACAAACTATTTGTAAATGTTATATTTTTAAATTAGGTATACTAAATATTACTTAAGTACTGAGAAAATTATATGTTTAATGTTACTTTGGTTTTGAATATTTATAAACCGTTAAATTGTATAATACTACTCTTAACTAACATGACAATCATGTTTATAAAATACAAAACTAGTAGAAATATTTGTCGAATATTTATAAAATTGACTGCACGAATTACGATATTCTACTTGACTGTATAAAACATTGGATACTAACCTGCTAAGGGAAGTTCACCCGTATGTATGGTGCGGTCGCTTTTACGTAACCTTTATAATTTGGTTGGCTAGGATAATTGCCGACACATCATTTTTGTTGATTGATCTAACTTTCATAATAGTCGTAATTTAAAGCTGAAATTAATAGGATTGTTTATTGATGGAACATTTTAATTAAGTAGTTCATAGTATTCCATGTTTCCTTGTTTTATGGGAACTGCGTATTCGATCATTTAAATCAGACCATATAAAATGTAATTAAATTTCTTTGTATCTTCATATTGCGTAGAGTCACATAATCTAAATTTACTGTATTTATAAAGGTGTACCAAGGGTACATGATACAGCTTTTTATTTGATTGTAAGTGTACCTATTAGTTTACTTGCAAATTCGTTTCTTTCTGAATTTCGGCATCATTTAATTACATTGGTGTTCATCAAACAAATTAAAAACTAATGTTTGAACAAATTTGAACTAATTAGTCTATTATTGGTATTTTCTTCAAATTTCTACGTTGAGCCGTATTTGAGATCTGGGCAATCCCAAAACGTTACCGCAGCAAAATCTTAAATAACTTTAAAACCACAACACACACAAATTTTGCTGTTCACAAACATTTAATACGCAACAAAAGCTATATATTCATGCATTTATTTCCGGGATGAAACGATCTTACGAAAAAAATTTTGCCAAGGTAATGTTTCAAACATTGATAAGTACTGCAGCAAAATCTGTTTTTCTCGAATAATTTTACAACTACGACTTCAACAAATTTTGCTATTAATGAACAAATTACTCTTCACGATGAACTAATTATTTTTTATACTCTCAACTCTCTAAAGCACAACATTTTGCTGCGGTAACGCACACCTTTTAATCATAATTAATTTATTTTGAGGTCATTGTGCCAATAGTAATGCATAATAAAACCGACTTTTTGATAGGGGTTAATTAATAGCCCTTTGAACTAAATTGTATTTTGATATGTTTAATATATACATTATGTTATAAAGTTCCTAGGTACTTTAAAATCTACCAAATACATACTGATAACAAAATAGATTATTGTCATATTGTTATAGCTTTATGTTTTTGGCTCAGAAATAAAAACCTAATATGGTGCTGTTAATTTTATTTCTTTTTAATTAACACTTATTATAATTTCAAATTGTTTTACTAAGAATGATAACTATTATACATATAAGTAGGTAATTTTCGATCTATGTTTGTGTGTCTAGGATGTTAACTTTTGTTAATATTTATTTTGATAAGTTCAGGTAACTTTTCTCGAAAGTAAATAAGGATTATTATGTAGAACTCCAAATGACTCCAATAGATAACCGCCACAAAAGTACAGAAAAAACAAGAACACACTATAACTTTAGATTTAGGTGTTGTTTTTTAAATATTGATCCGCGCCATCTATGTTAGCACGTACTAACTACTGTATATGGTAGTCCCGCTAGAATTCGAGGAAAGTTATTCCTTGCTAGGTCTACAGCTATGGTCGGTAAATAAATATGTGGAAAGTATGGTGTGAGCGAATAGAGGCCATAAACTTAATTAATATTATGTACCTACGCAGTATGCCGCGCATCCCAGTTAATTGTGGATCATAATAATATTATTTAATAAAATATAACTAAACATTGCTTTTAATTTGTTTAGACGTTTACTGTGTGTGTTCACATGAGTACATACTTATCTACCTAAATAGCGAGTTCGTACCCCTATATCTAACAAGGCTACCAAAATGAAACATGGCATTAGATACATATTATTAATACCCAGTGGTGCCTTCAGTGCAGTCACCAAAGAGGGAGTCACTGAAGGCAAGTTTACGGTGCGGCGCGGCGCGGCGGTGGGGCGGTTGCTTGTCACCGACCAGCAACGATTAGCGACAAACTAGTTGAACTAGAATTTGGCCAGTAGGTAATTACAACAACGACAAGCTCAGACGAAGGGGCTCAGAACTACCGATAACGGCTTTGAGGAAGCTTCGGCAAAGACATAAGAAGTTATATGTCTCTGGGGTTATAATATCTATGACACTACTAGGTACTTCATAATTCATATCCTAACTATCCTAACTAATATTATAAAAGCGAAAATGAGTTTGTTTGTTTGTTACCTTTTCACGCCTAAACCACTGAACCGATCATCCTGAAATTTTGCATATACGTAGACAGGTGTACAGAAACGGACATAGGCTACCTTTCATCCCGAAAAAATTTACTGTTTCCGAGGAAAACAATAATAACATTCTTATGATAATATATGGCGCCACGTGTCTTTCGAATCATGGTTGAATTATATTATTACAAGCAGAGTACAACCCGAATTGATTGTCAAATTCTAAACTAACGCGAGCGAAGCCGCGGGCAAAAGCTAGTTAATGTATATTTGATAGCAAACATGCCACCTAGGGACGAATTTCTGAAACAAAGTAAAAGACTCATTTTTCAAGTAATGTTGTTACGTTGAAATGTGTTTGCTACATTTCAACGTAATTATCAGTAAATTGAATTATCTATCCATCACTACATAGATAGGTATTGTACTTTGGTATTGTATACACACTACAATAACTGCGGTAATAGTAATCCTAACAGTAACTAGATGGCACTACATACATTTCAAGTATGTATATTATATTTCGTAACACCTGACATTTCTATAAAATCGTGAAGTGAATATATAAATTAATTTAATTTAAGATAGACTTAATTTACATAATGTTTAATTGAGCTAAATTAAAAAATATGCCAATACTAATTTCAAATACAGTCTATATTTTTTCTAATTGTAACTCCTTTATTAGACGTTCACAGATTTTTGTTTGTGTCTATTGTCTAACAAAATACAGAATGAAAAATTGGTAATTAGAGCATAATGCAAGGATAAGGTTATACGGAAAATGGTCGTGCGAAAGAGACAGCTTAAGTGGCTTTTAAGAAATGTTTTTGTTATGAGTACCTATGTAATGTAGGTACAAGTGGTGCGCCAGGCGCTTATTATCTGTCATGTCAGCTGAGTGATTATTGAGTTGAGCAATGGTGGTGTTTTTACATTTTCGAGAACTAAAATTATAAACAGCGCGTTATATTCGTAAAAATTTGCTTCATATGTTTATAAACTATTACTAGTAAGAGATGTTCATGTGGCAAAATGGATTTTGTCTGACTGTAAGGCATAGCTCTAAGGAGTATTTGCGAGATTTCTAGACTGCGTAAGTACTGAATCTTTGTTGTTACATTTTTTCAAACGCAAAAAGCAACCTGTTTCTTTACGATACTCTTATCAACTTTTCTATATATATGTTTAAATAATTATGCTCTACGTTTGTGCCTATTGTATTAAAGATTTTGTATACATTTTATAAATGTACAGTTTTTGAGACAGTATGTACTATGACGTTGTTGTTTATTTTAGATCTGTCTAGTAGCTCTTTCGCGTGGTCTACATTTTTTATAGTTTTGAAACAATACACAACACCGTTGTGCCTCTTGTCGCGTGATCTTTTTATTTATCATTATCATACAAATTTTAGAATAATTGTGTGACATCTAATAATTTAAGTATTAAATATTTAACTCGAGCAAATTTCGTTGTTTAAATAATACAAATATTAAAATTTTAGTAGTTATTTGCGGTCAGCAGGTTACAAATCACATTAATAGTGCATTCATTGAACTTATTTCTCTATGATCATAATAAACCAGTTTGTAATGTTATTTGGTAATTATTCATGTAAAATAATATGAGACATTGTTTACTAACAATAGCCAGAAGCATTGTTATTATGTAAAAGTATAGAGTTGTTTTAGTATGACACTTGATATAGGACTGTTTTAGGTAATTGCTTCTTTTCATGATAGTTAAGAATATAGACCTTTGAATATTATACCTAATCAATAATAGGGCAAGATACCCATATCTTTATACAAAAATCACAACATGTGACTTGTAAATTATTACTGCATTTATCCAAATTATTTATGTTATATTAATATATTTCTTTATTCCGAAACTGATCTTATTTTTTAGTGTGAATGAATAACACAGCAAATGCAAGCAATTGTTACATTAAGCTGTAAATTATTTTAGTAGTGAAGTCCCATACACTGCCACAATGTTGTATGTTTTCCATGTGGATGCTGGTCAAATGACCACATATGATATGAGCCTCACATTGCAGAAGTAAGTATTCATTTGTATTTATAAACTACATGTTTCTACAATACACTACTAAAAGTTAAATATCTCTATCTATCTTTCAAAAAATTAAATTACAACTTGGTTATGGTGGGTTCAGAACCTGCATTTTATAAACTTCTCTTTATGTGATCTATAGAGACTTTTGTGTAGGGACTTATCTGTACAAAGAAACACTTATTTGATCTAATCTGACCAATGGTGAATGGAACAACTATCCAAGGAACATGGGGCAACTATTATTCCATGCTCCATTTATTAATATAGTTTAATTATGATTGGCTATGGGCTAATGATACCCACTAAACATAATAAGACTTACAACAAAATGAAATGAACAAAAAGAAAACTGATCATACACCTTTTCCACAAAACTCTTTCCATAAATACTTGTTTGATGTCTATTTGTGCTATTGTGTTAGTTGATTTTGTTAAGCTGCCCTGTAACATGTGGTTTTATACTAGATATGAAAGTTATGAAAAATTTGTACCTTCTGCAATAGACATAGAATTTTTTGGCTCATTGATACACCTGCCTAAAAATCTTAATAAAGAGGAAAAAGAGCAAATAAATTGTATTAATTGTAACATAATATTTATGTTGTATAATAGTTTAAGGTTATCCCATAATGCTGTTAAAAATAAACATATTTATTTTAGCGTGTCAACATTAAAGCTAGCTATAGAGAGAAAGACAAAAGTGCCCTCCAATCTCTTGGTGCTCCTTGTGAGTGGGGGTGAGGTCCTGCAATCAGATCACATGGTGTCATCATACAGTGCAGGGACAGACACAAACCCTATATACATGTTCAGCAAACCTTCTGTGAAAGAGAGCCATTTGAAACAGTCGAGTAAGTTGATCATATAATGTTATGCATAGTAAAATTGACTGCTGTGTTATTCTAATGAGTTAAGTGTGAGCTCTATCACAACTGTCAGTTATTTGATGTCTAGTTGATACTAAGTGCTATTGTAAAATATATAAATTGAGACTCAAATATAATTTTATAAGCAGCTAAATATGAATATAGTTAACTACTACTCATGTCTTGAATTGCCATGGAGTTACACAAAGTTTGGCAATTATATTTATAGATGTAATGCTATGTTATTATGCTCCAAATATAATTCTTTATTTATACATATATATTGATTTATTTTTGTAAATGTCTTATCAAGTGTTATCACATACTTCATACATGCTTTTTTCGAAAATATATTTTCTTATTACTACTGTTTGTTATTGTATGTTGATGTTTTGCAGTGTGTGACTTAAGCCCTATAGTGGAATTAAGTACAGGCGAGTTCTCAAGTGATATCCGTACTGCATTTGACGGCAAATCATATGTGGAGCTGAAGGCTGCTGTAGAAAAGTGCTGCTCCCAGCAGCCAAACGTTTATACTGTGATAAATTGTGCGCAACTTGCACAGCAGTTCAATGACCTCGCTCTGGAGGTGTCTAGCAGTTGCGAGCAGCTAGTGCATGAGCAGCATTTGCAACACCAAGTAAGTGAAAACTTACATAATTAACTTAAATTAATAGATGTTTTTTAATATTTCTAGAACCTATTCTTGATAGTCAGCTAAGTTAAATACTTATATTAAGAGCGGGTATAGGTTGGTAGTATCATGGATGGAAATAGCAAGAACTCATGACATCTCGATCGCAAGTTCAATGCCTTATCCATTCAGCTACAGCCACTTATATTGGAATTATTTATTAACACATATTACTAATTATTATTAGATAATTAGTAATATATATCATATTTTATTGCAGTTTATTTGGTATACAACTAATATCAACACTTTCCCAGATACTTGAAGATACCACCAGTAGCAAAAGTCAATTTCAATTAGTAAAATTCGCAAAAAACATAGCCGATATAATTAATTTGAAGAAATGGTTATGAGTGGCAAAATGTGTATATTCCTACGCGTTCGTGGATAAATGAGTAAAACTGTGTTTATTATAATATATTGTATGAATCAGTATAAGAAATTCAATTTTTGTAAATAAATGTCACGATGATTTAAACTTTAAAATAAATATAAAATTGACAACATTTTTGCCCACGGCTTTTCACGCATTCATCTAGATTTTGTCTATAAATTGCTATACGTCGGGAACAGTTCTTTTCTCTGGATAAAGGGTACCTACCGTATGTTCTATTCTGAACCCCTGATCACATGTATGCGAAATTTTAGTATGATCGGTTAAATAGTTAAGGTGTGAAAGCGTAATAAATAAACAAATAAATAAATAAACACGAACAAGCTTACATTCAAATTTATTATTTTAGTGAGGATTCATTTTTAAACTGCAGCATCTAATTACTATCCATTTTTAGTACTTAATTGCATTCGAACGATGCGCGATGTTCGAATACATTTGTGCACAATGCGTTACCAACTTTGCATGGATAAAACCGCAGAGCTCATGCCTACTTATTTGTAGTGTTAGTTGTCAATGTATTTATTTGATTATAATTTGAATGTAATTGTGCTCATTGTATCTACATATTTAAAAAAATATTCTATTCAAAAGTATTTATGACGTCAAGCATCCGAACTTTGTTATTGTACATTACACTGCAAGATATTGAGACAAATATCACCTTCACCATGGTCCCCGTGACTGCGACTACTGGCAATCTACTAAAATGTCGGTCAAACTATACGATTAAATAATTATCAAATTGCTATAAATAACATAATCCGTTGTAAAATCACAAGATACACACGGCCATAGTCTTCATACGATTATGGCTACTGTACAACACCCCAATCGTTGGGACAAAAGTAGTGTATTTTTTTAATAAATCGCGATATAATCCGTATAAACTACTTATATAGTTTATTTTTAAACTTTAACGTTGGCGTAAACGTAACATTAGTACAAATGTATACATACATATAAACTAGATACAACACAATTTTCGCCGAAATATAAAGATACTAATTTTGATCTCTAATATTATGTAATATTTATTGTCAGTTACATTCAACACGTATTTATTATCACGTAATTATCGAGTTACTATAGCTATGTAACCAAAACATTACTTTTGGCTATGATTAGTATGATTATTAAAGCAAATTTATTAAGTGCTCTGTAAAGTAAGATAAGCGTCTATAAGCGTAGTTATTGTAATATGTGTGTCACTAGGTAATTGGTTAAAATAACCCATTTAATAATAATTAATGATATTAGTGCATATGTGTTTAAACGTATATTGTAGTGGAAATTTTTGTCCAACAGGGCTGGGCAGCGGTGGTCGCGAATTTGGAAGATATATTCAACGAATTTTGTGAGAGATCGCGGAATTTTAAAGACGCTTTCAGAAAACATAGGCTAAAAAAAGAAGAGTATCATGAAAAGTTGTCTGGGTGAGTATTTATTTTCCTGTGATTAAAATTCATTCTCAAAAGTTGAAGATAATGTTTATTCATATAGGCTTATTACACCTCAGACTGCGAGGACAATATTTAAATATTACCTACCTCTTTCGAAGTTTAAAACAACTTGAATGACAAATTTCACCGTTGTCCACAAATAATTAATTTTAATCGTGCGAGAGCCATGCTGGGTTACTCCCATTCGCCACCCACAGCAATGCCCCCTCCGGTGGCGAATGGTACATTTTCCAAAAAAATATCCCATTCGCCACCGGGGGTAACGCCTCTAGTGGCGAATGGAATACTTGTTTTGGGTTAGTCCCATTCGCCACCGCCAACATGCCTCCAGTGGCAAATGGGATTCTTTATATTGAAAATATCCCTTTCTTCGCCACCAGAGGAAGGAATGCTGTGGGTGGCGACTGGGATTAAACTCATCCCAGTTGCCACCCCCGGTGGCGAACGGGATATTTTTTTGGAAAATGTCCCATTCGCCACCGGAGGGGGCAATGCTGGAGGTGGCGAATGGGACTAACCCGCTATGCTTCGGCACGCATGGGCCGGCTCGACCGGAGTGATACTCAGCCTCACAACACCGGCGTGTCAAACAAACTAGTCACTTTTTAACTACGGCGATATAACTTTGAATTTGTAAAGATTTTGATTTCAGCATATAATTATATATAACATAAAATAAAATTTGAGAAGATATATTCATTACTTGAAATATCTTTATGAAAATGATAGATAGGTCCTGGACACCTGTCTGTGTCTGTCGGATCGCAATTGTAAACCTAGATTAGATAGGTATATTTAAATAATTAATACTGGTACTCAATTGTATTTATTTCTATTTGCGATAAAATTCCTGATCACTATTATTGCGTGCAATCACTGCAATTATGTCATGAATACATGCATAAAAGTTCAGCGTAAGTTCACTATCATTCAGTTACATTGTGACAGCAACATTTACAAACATAATAACAAATATTTGATCTTTCAGTAGATAATTAAGTTACAAATAGGTACTACAAGTTAGCGTGGTAGCCGCGCTCTCAATAGTTAATTTATTCCTTTTTGTCTTGAACAGTATTAACGTCGATTCCGGTATGTGTAATGTATTGCATTGAACAAAAAAAAAATCATTAAGGTTATCCTAATTTATATTCTAAACCGTGTTTGTTTGTTCAACACCAGTATTTTTTCTTAAATCGCCAAATTTTTCTGCTGAACAGTGTTAAAAAGCGGTTATGTAATATTCGCTCTTTGAAATAATGCACTCGGCAAAACTTGGCTACGATGTGCGGTGATTTCTCATTGGTGCGGTCAAGGACATTCTGACGAACCAATCACAGCTCGTAATCTGAAGCCAGAGAAGTATGTCAGGATCGTAGCAAATGGAAATCCGTAGTCTCTGCCGATCCCTCTGGGAAACAGGCGTGACTCTATGTATGTATGTATTCACAGCTCGTTGGTTGCTTTCATGAATCAATAATAGTGCTTTTACGTACTACTTTCCTAAAGCTAAAGCCTATTTTCTGCTCAGATTTATAATTTTCATTCATTTTGCGTTAGTTTTTTAATCTAAAACAAACAGAATATTTTAGATTCCAAGAAACGTTTGCCCTTTGACGTAGGTACGTAACCAAATTGATATCGGTATTCTTGTGTTTTACCCAGGCTATTAGGAACATGGGGATATTTGATGACATATTCAGTATTACTTCAAATCTAGGCAAATCTACTATCCCGCGTGATACCAGGAATCGGGGAAAAATATTATTTCCTGAATTTAAGTCGAATTACGTTTGCGCTCAAAAAATAATAGTTTTTATATTATTGCCATTATATTCAAGGCGTTGGTTCTCAGTCATATAATTTTGTATGCGTTTATAAATCACATCGAAAACTGTACGAAAGTAGGTACTATATAGTAATGTAAATAATATAAGTATAAATATATATGTCAACAATAAATATGTTTTAGAGTATCATTTATTTATTTCAACTATCATACAAATCTTTTCAACCAACAATCAACATAAAAAATATATTCATATAATATAATAGATTTTTCAGGGTGCACTCCGGAACGATACATTTTGTTTATGTTTGACATTAACTGTCAATGTCATATTGACTGATAATAAATATTCCAATGCTGAATTGGTGCTACTTATTACACTTTCCTGAATTCATACGTTTTCCTTTCATTTTTACAAGAATTATCAATTCTTTCGTGAATATTATTCCAGTAAGAGTTCTTTTACTTCTGACAATTCTAGCGTTCTAGGTTATGTATAAATGTCATCTATCAACTTGTTTTTCATAGATAGTCCGCACGACAAACGTCAGACATTTTATATTTTATTATGCGCAACGAAAATACTAGAAATTAATAAAGAATTGCTTAACTAAAAGTATTTAGGTGTACATTTCCCAGGTTTCCTGAGGATGTACAAGTTATAGCCGGAGTCCTATACAAAAGTGAAACATTTGTGTGCATGAACATGGATGTTTGTCTTGGTATGGGTGTTTCTATGTATAATATGTATGTATTTACAAAAAAAAGTATATATGTATGTTTATCCATTGTCTAGTACCCATAGTACAAGCTCTGCTTAGTTTGGGCTAGATGGTGTTGTGTGTATGTGGTAGAATATTATTATTATTAATATCTCCTTTGTAGTCTAGGCAGCCTTCTATTTACCGAATTTTATCATTATTATTATAAACTTTTTGTTATGCTTCTATAGGGTAAAGCTCTTGGCTTTTCACTTTATCCCTGACCGCAACTCTTTTGATGGGTAGATGGGGAGCTTATCTCACCATCTCCTTTAGGATTTGCCAGAACTTGAAATATGTACTTTATATATGAAATAAAAGTACATGTTTACACTGAACCATTTGCTAGCAAAGTCAGAGGTGTTTCATAGTTAGCTGCCATATAAAACACATCTCCATTTACGTCAATAAAATGCCGCATAATAGTACACTATGCATGATACTGAATGCCAGACATTATTATCCACATTTGTAAATAACTAAGTACGTAATAATTAGTCATTGTGTGTATGTTTCATGTCTCTGAGCAACTGCGTTCAGTTGACCTACCGGTGACTACGTACTGTGATTATAGTGAATAAATAAAATTGTACGTACCGTAGGTACTGTAACAGAATGTTGCTTCCGGTTTTATTTCTTGTCAGTTGTCAAGTGCCAAATCGAGTGGCCTTTAGCACCGTATTAATTGTTAATGAAGTAGGTATGTGTTTGCTAGGTCTACATTATGTTACCATTCCGAGTTCTTACTTAAACTAGGCTACTAGGTTGTTCTTATTTAGAATATTCGAATTTAGTAGGTTAGGTTGCTAGGTCCATGGAATTATAAAATATTCAGCTGCACTAGTTTAGCAGTTGACTATAGTTGGTATTTGAAATATGGTCAAAGATAAAGATGTTTTAGTAGCTGGGGGAACTGAAACATTGTGTAGCATGTTTACATTCGTAACAGTACTTTGTAACTGTTATTTACGAGTTTCAGGAGTGCACAAGCTACGTAATATTTTGCACTTTAAACATAACGTTTTTGGCAAGAAATCAATGATAATGAGTTTGGCACCATATTAAGCTTTAGATAAATATGATGTAGAACACTGTGACTTAGAATACGGCTACTATGAGGGCGGTGTGGAGGCCACTGCTCTTAGACCACATGACTGCTTACCATCAGGTGGAGTGAGGTCACTTTGACGAGCATAATGAAAAAAAAAAATAGTCAGATCACAGGGTTTTATAGTGCCCTCAAAAAATCAAAAGAAGAGTTTTCCGGTAACCAATTTCGTAGATGTTAGGGAACTTCTACCTCCTGATGTCATGTTCCCAACACACCACTCTGCATTCCTACCAGTCTTAGATTGTCTAAGTAGTTGCATGAAGTGTGCAAGAGGGGTGAGAGAGGAGTTTAAATGCGATAGCTGTAGGTAAATACTTACTAAGTTCTAACTTTGTATTTGTATTGAACCGTCGGCTTCTCGTAGGAATGAACAAAAGAATGCTATAAAGTTCATACGAATAGTTTAATTTATATGTCACATTCACGAACACTTAATATGACTAAACATTTAAAAAGGCTTTCGATCGTGTGGATCACGTCATACTGCTAAATAAACTTCAAAACCTCGGAATCCATGTTGATCTGCTTAGATGGGTTAGTTCCTATTTAACTAATCGTGCGCAGGATGTAGTGGTTGGTGGGTTTAGGTCAGATTTTATAAATTTTCCCTCTGGCGTACTTCAAGGGTGTCATCTTGGTCCTCTCTTTTACTGTGCCTATATACACGACGTTAACTCATGCTTTAAATATGCCCATCATCTTTTATATTATGCAGATGATATAAAAATATATTTGCGTATAAACTCTAAAATCGACTGTGAACTTAAACAACGTGATCCTAATGCACTGTATGCTTGCTACTAACTTAATAACATCACTATTAATATTTCAAAATGTCAATGCATTAGTTTCAGTCATTCTAAGAAACCCATCAAACACTCATATAAGTTTGACAGTGAAGTGATTGAGGGGGCTGAAGTGGTTAAAGACCTGGCATTAACTCTAGATTCTAAGATGCTCTTTCTACAGCACATAGATAATGTCGGGTTTGTCATGCGTACTTGCGCACCCTTTAAAAACTGTTACAGCGTAAAAATGGTTTACTATGCCTATGTTCGGAGCATTTGGGAGTATTGCTGTCCCATCTGGTTCCCTCAATACAAGACATACACTGATAGACTGGAGAGCATCCAGAAACGTTTTGTAAAGTTCCTTAACTATTAATCTAAAAGGCGCCATGAAACTTATCTCGATGACTGTAAGCACTATAACATGCTTTCACTTAATAATAGGCGTACAATGTTAGATATTTTTTTACTCTATGACATCTTGCATTGTAATTTAGGCTGTATCGACTTAGTTTCAAAAATTAACTTCAACGTTCCTAATAAGCGCACTCGTAACACCAAATTATTTGATGTCCCATTTCGTCGTACCAATTATGCAAGAAATGCGGTTATGACGAGAGGTTGCCACGAACTTACAATACTAATTTCTCCAATATTGACCTATTCCACCTTTCTAAAAGTAGCTACCGTGTGCATATCCTACAATCTGTTGTTGGTTGTTAACTTATAGCATAAGTCCACGCAGCATGTCACATCACATAATGTCATGTCATATCATTGTGGTATTGCTTGGGTCTAGTAATTATTACTGATTGATTGTTTGTCTCTGTGTTTCACTTCTTACCGCTAAACATGCCAGGAAACTCTGTAATTGGCTTAAGTATAACCTTTTGTTATAGGTAGTACTAGCAAAAAAGTCTACGATAATCCTAGTGTTTAAGGCGTTGTTCAATATTGCTAATGCTATCTATTTTCTTATTCATGTGTTTAGAAAACAAGCTGTTGAGTTTCTAATAAATAAATATGACAATACGATATAGAATTTGTGTCAACAATCCGCACATATGCATTTTTATGTTATCATTATTGATAAAAGTGGTATTCCCAAATTAATTCGATAAGTTTACTTATATTTGTAACAGACTTTCAAAGGACGATCCATAAATAGTGTTAATGGGTTTATTCAGATATGACAAAGAACTGCATTCGTAAAATATATGTTCGTTCTCTGCTGCGTCGCATAGTTAATGTCTTTTCATGGCATACATAGAAAAAGTACCAATAATTTCTTCTTCAAATTTTGTAAATTGCAACATCTCAAATATTTTCTATTAATATAGGCTTATGAAAAATAAAATACAGACGCAACAATGTTGTTAACAAGCACAGTTGTAGTATTAAATTTACTATTAATTAAGTTAAGTGATCTACGTAAGTTGATCAATTGTTCAAATTGAAAAAATCACTTCATAGACGTTTCATTTCAAGATGCAGAATTCTTCATGAGCGACTCAAACTCGCACATAACCGAATTTTTGAAAACGTCACCATTTTTCTTCCGGCGGTTCAAGCTATCTCAATAACTAAGCTTATAAAAGTGTAATTATTTATTACAAACACAGAGCTTCTATCACATTAATAGTATTACGACAGATTTGGCATTACATATCGAATACAGAACATTTGATAATGTAAGATACAATTATGCCGGTTTGTTTACAAAATATCGGAATTTAGCTTCGTTGGAGCATAATATGTTAATATGTTCCGAATTTGTAAACAATTATTATAGAGTCAATTCAACCTCTATAAATACGTCCGTACGTGACTGTTCTTAAAAATATTCAGTGAGTTAAGTCAGTCCAACTGATGACAGTATTCATCTGCGCGCTAACAGCTATTTTAAATGTCGTGCATCTGTCCGCCAATCATAGCGGACGACATTTTCCTGTGCGATTTAAACTGAACAAGTTTCGTGGTGGACGGGAATTTTATCGATACGTGAGTATCAGGCATCGAACGCATGATAATCCACTTATCTATTCACACACCTATTCGTAGGCATAGTTTAAGCTACTTTTCAAATTGAGATCTGTTATGTCACCAGAGGCGTCGTACTTTAATAAGACCAAAAGCCCGGCTTGCCTCACTAATATTCTTGGTATAAATTGTACCTAGAATATAAAATTATATTATATTTAACTTATTACTAGTATGTACACATGCAAGTGAAATTGAAATATAAAGAAGGAGGGAGATGAATTTTACTTCATGTACTGTTAGAAAAATATATCTCGGGCTGATCTTATTCTGAAACCCTAGGCATGATACTGGATGTAATTTACTAGTTTATAAATAAAAGCGAAAAGAAAATAATCTGGAAATATCATACACATACATAGTATTTTTGGGTCGCATTCGGTTCGTTGCATTGTCGGTTTCCCGTTGACCCTGACCGACGCGCGACCCACTTCTGTTTTGCACGTTCTTGCCACAAAACCGTCTAGACCACATTCATGATAAGCCCAAACTGTTTATAGACACGTGATACCATTATAATATACATATTATTATGTACGTGGCTAATGCCTCTAAATAATCTTAATTGACACATGTAACTATTTCGCGAGGCAATTAGTTACATAGAAAAGGAACTCTAAACTACGCGTTATATATTTTGTTGTCACAGCGTGCAAGTTGTAAATAATCCTTTTTGTTATTTATGAAGTTGCGGATTTTCCCAATCTAGTCGCATATCAATATTATGATGAGTAATTTCAGATAACCATGCAAGGTCGCTAAACGTGGTAATGTTTTGTTTTGTAGGCTCAACGGAGTTTTAGAATCTCTAGGCAAGATACCAATATTGCCGGCTCTCCAGTTGAACGCCGAGGCGCATCGGTTCTCAGCGTTCGATGTTTTCGAAGACACAGACTTCGAAGGTCCTCACTACAGAATCACACATCCTCTCGACAATAGTTCTGAAACTAAAACATGTCAGGACTTCGGCGTCGAAGCATTCAAATTATCAGATGAAGATGGTAAGTACAGTACTTATTTACTTAACAACAAAGAAGTAGGTATGTTTAAATTAGCAACTTATTATCGCTGGTCGCATTTCGAAATGAGTTCATATTTATTCAGCAAACAGGTAATTTGTTTTAAGTACTGAAGTGATTATTTATTCATGTTTTACGTAAGTTGTTACCTTACCAAAAATGTCGATGAATTTATAAGGAACTGTCGTTCAATGACATATGAAATGTGTTTTAGTGGGCTAGTTGATGAATTAATTTAGCTGCCAATGTCAATGGGTCGGTATGACGACTATATTTAGCTAATGACTTTTGTAAGAACAGGTTTGAGCGGAAGCGATTACTAGTAGCAAATCGAGACGTCACGCAATTCAAAGGGATTTTATTTGTTTATGCAGCACAGCACAGATTATTATTATACCTAGACTATTGACCGATAGTGTATGTTAAAAATACATTAATGAGACATACTTTATCGTCGTTGAGCATATCTCTCGTCACAATAATACGTAATGTAATGCCAAAATGAATTCAAGATTTGTATGAATATGAATAATGTTATTGTACGTCTGTCACGATGGTATGGCGACACGTGTGATGAATTCCCGGTAAACGTTCTGAATATTTCTTGTATACGACCGTCTCATGTCACTTACATGTGTCCTTTTTTGCGATGAGTCGGTACCTAGTGACATTAGTATAGCCTCAAGGTCTCGTACAAAAAGTATCGTTATAAATCACCTTAAGATGGCAGGTCGCTTACGTCGCGCGGTATATGGAAGTTTTCTTAGATGGTCGAGTCTATTTTTATATTTGCAGCTTTCAAAACTCGTGTCCGCTGGCTTCCTACTTCTATTGGTCTAGTTTAATAACTAATCTGCTGACACCTTATTTTGTGAGCTATTGAAGCTGTATTTTTTACATAGATACAGTGGGCCATTCCAATTTCTCAAAGGTGTAGGCAGGAACTAGATTTCCACTTGCTACGATCCCAGAATAACTTGTTATTAACAAATGTCCAACATATCATGTTAACTGCTCTTAGAGGGAAGCAACGCATTATTAAAACAATAAATTCACATGATATTAAAATTTGTCTTGTCATTGATTAAGTCACACAGTTTATTAAATCATGTGACTTTGCGTTTATTGCTGTTGACTAGCGGTGATTAGTCTTTAAAGTACTTTTGCGTGATCGAGTGTCTCTTTAAATAATATAATCTACTAGCTTATGCCCGCGGCTTCGCTCGCGTACATAGAGGTTAGGTTAGGACTGTAAAAGTACTTTTATGGATGAAAGGTACCCTATATCCTATTCTGTACCCCTGACAACGTATACCTATGCGAAATTTTATGACGGTCCGTCGTGTATTTAAGGCGTGAAAGCGTAACCAAAACACAAATAAACTCACTTTCGCATTTATAATATTGGTTAGGATGTATGTACGGTGACTTGTTCGCTTAACACCAGGTTTCCGAAAGGCAGATAACACTAAAATAAAAGACAGTCAATCACATGTCAATTGCTGTGATTGGCTGATTCAATTTGTCAATCAAGTAACTTGACATGAGTTTGATTTTCACATGTAGTTGATTAGCCTTTCAGTAGTCTTTGTTAGTTATATATGTAGTTAGCCTTTGATAGTCGACTTGGAGTTAAAATATCGCCGGCGCATTTTATCTACCTAGATGGCCATATAAACTGCGAAAACCGCGAATATGATGCTCACACTCGATGGAATCAGTTTATATGTTTATTGCAGAGATGGTAACATTTGCTATTATAGGATTGATTTTGTTTTTATTCCTTCATATAATACTTAATCCTACAATAGTTTGGACATCCGTGAGAGTCTCCATACACATAAACATAATAAACAATGATATTTGCTGGAGAGAATTGCAGTGTAATACTTAGTAGTGGTAGTGTGTCAGTATATAAATAATTGTATCATAAAATCTACTTCTCTTCACCGGTAAATGATATGAAAGGTATAAAATATTGGCAGTAGGTAAGACGAACGTCATAAAATGTTTTCTTGTGTACAGATAATGTGCAGTTTTGTGAAACATTATTGTGAAATTTTATGAACAATCATTATGCAATTTTGTGAATAATTGCTGTGAAATTTCCCACCAGAAATTCTGATAACTGCTACGACAGGACGATCTTGCCACCAATTCGAAGGGCGACAAACGGTTGCTTTAAATCTAGATTAAGCTACCGTTTGTAAACGTCGTATGGTACTGAATCCATATTCTTAACAATAAGTCTTATTAATCAGAAAATAAATAATGGCAAACATTAATTAAGAGAACATCCAGCAGCTCAGTAGTTTTAATGATTTAAAGTTCCTAAAAACTGGCGAAAATGAAACTCATTTATTTAAATACATCTTCTTTTACAGTGTTCAATCAAGATGCTTCCTCGGCCAACGAAGGAGCCTCATCTTCAGAACCGGTGCCTCAAATCGAGGAGTCGGATGAGGGAGCCACATTCAAAGCACACTCGTATGAAAGCAAGGAAGAGCCCACGTTATTACACTGGATCCTAGCACAAGGGAACAAGGCCTCTCTTCAGGACATTCTAGATTATTGTCAGAAGGGACTAGCATTAGTAAGTAACAATAAAAGTACTAGCTTTTGTCCGCGGCTTCGTTCACTTTGGACATTACTTTTTTTCTGGATGAAAAGTATTCTATGTCTATTTCTGAACCACAGAACATGTGTATGCGAAATTTCATGATGATCAATGGGTTGTTTAAGGCGTGAAAGCGTAACAAAAAACAAACTCACATTCGCATTTATAATATTAAAATAAAATGAGTTAGGATTCATACATTTATAATTTGATTATTTCATAATACATATATATTTAACTGCCACACTAATTGCTTTCAATTGAAACATATTACATATTTAAGAAAAAAACTATTCCGTGCGCGTAATTTAAAAAATAGGCAATATAATTTTAATGTGAAACATTTGTATATACGTAAAACCATGCTTATTTAAGGTACTATAATATTTTATCACCTCTTTAATGGTTTAAGGTACTTATTGTAAATACATAAAGTAGTACTTCCACATTCTTTCCCTTTCACAGTGTGAGTAGTTTAAATGGCTATTAGTTGTAAACTACAAAAATTTTTGTCCGCGTATTCGTTCCCGTTCTGGATTAAAGGTATCCTATGTCCTTTTTTGTCCCCTGACAAGGTGTATGGCGAAATTTCATGAGGACCTGTCGAGTAGTTAAGGCGTGCGTAACAAACAAACGAACAAACAAACTCACTTCGCATTTATAATATTAACTTAGGATTACACTGCGTCAGATTAAAATTCTCTATAGATTCTTTTCCTATATGGTACTGCTTAGTTCAATGTGGTATTGTAATCTGTTCTGAGTGACTTATAGCATGGAGGTGTATTAACTTTTATCAAAACGCATTAAACTTATCAAAGTATGTTATAAGGTTACTGTTTATACGCTTTTCCATTATAGCTGTTGAACTGAACGTGCGCAATTTGTTTTGATTGGTTGCCCTGCGATTTGTAGGCATGTCAGGTATATAATAGTGTTTTAACCATGATTAGGAGAGCGTTTAAATATCAAGCTATGGTATATATTTAAATTATCTTGACTCAATCTTCAGTAATACAAAATAAGTATGATGGTTATAATGTTGAGTATAAGATAGATAAGAAAGATAATAGGGGACCGTTGCGCAACACCGGTCCCCTAGTATCTTTCTGGACGGAGCTGAGGTGGTATTAGTAACCATACAAATTTTCGCGTCAGTCACTTACGCGCAATGGCCCAATTGTGGGGCTAAGTGCGGATAACACACTCCAACTAACTAACTAACTAAAATTGAGTATAAGAAATGTGTAGCATTCCTTACCTTTTTTTTACAAATCTTAAGATTCAGGTTCTGGATATATTTTAAATCAGCTATAGCCGGTGATATCATTAAATGTAACCTACGTTCTTACGCGTTGATCGAGCCATTTTAATAGCAATTTCAATGAAATCTGTTCAGTTGTTTTGAGCATGATTTATTTAAAAACATGCAAACTATTTTATTAATATTATTACTACATTAATACGTCGATGACTGATGTCTAGAGTTGAGTAATTAGTCGAGAAACTTGCCTAAGCATGTAACTTTCTCGACATTTTGGTTTACATATTCACAGTTCAACAAATACCCAGCATTTCATCTCTATACAATAATAGAATAAAAAATAGTGCATAAATTACTTAACATGATATATTTTATGTGATGCAAATAGCTATTCGTCATGCAAATTAAAATGAATATGGTTATAAAATTGCTTGTCATTTTATTTAGTTTAAATATGTAACCTTGATAAAAACCCATTATATCACTATGGGTTTATATGAAGGATAAGTATGTTAAACTAGTCTATTAGCTACTAAATATACTTTACCATGTTTTGCTTAGTGAAGATTCGGGTACAACATGTCCTTAACAAGATCTGACAACCTTACTCTCATTAGGACCAAGACAAGGTCTGCTGCAGCCTTCTGTAAGGTGGTGGAACCTGAGTCTGGATTAGACTGTGCTCTATAAATGTCAACATCATTTACGTAGGCAAATCTCATTTTTAATTAGAGCATGTCGAACGTACAATGCAGCGAGCCAGGATGTTGACGATATTTTTAATACTAGCATCTCTAAATTAAAAAAGATATTATGCAATTGGTACTTTGGAGTCAGGCCTTATCATCAAAAGATGTACCTAATAGAGACTAGATATGTCATATCTTGCTTTCGTTTATTATGTAAGTAGGTAGTACGTTTAATGTTTATCAATGTAATTATTTTTTAGTCTTACACCTATCTATAAGTGAAACTAGTAATTGGCGTTCCATCATATTGTTCTGTTTACTACTTTAATATACCTGTAAGTTTTCTTAAAATGTAAAATAAAATAAAGTACGTAAACAGAAAAATTATGATTGCAGTTGAATGCCGAGCCTCTGAAGGAACGTGAGGCGGAGCTCTACCACATTCTGGAGTACGCCAACATGCACGGCTTGAAGCAGCTGAAAGGCATCGAGGACCGATTGTATGGACTCGACCAGTTGCTCAATGAAGTGAAGAAACTGGAGCGTGATCAGAGGGACCAGGCTGCTTCGCTGATACAGGTGAATATATTTCGTCTTCTTAAAGAATAGAATATCCTACTATAGATAAGATTGGCATCTTAACGAGGATTTGCATTTATGGAACAATGGATAAAAAGCTATACCGATGGATTAGTCAGGGGTTTGTGTTTCACAAATAGTTGTTTCGATTTTGTTCGTTCTTTGTGTACTTCAATGTTTGTAAAAACCTTTGCGGGCTGCTACACAACGTTTTAGTCCTAATGCACAAAGTGCTGAGTGTTGTGCGTTCCATCCTAACAAGGGATAAATATTTGTGTGATCAACAAAAGTTGTACTGAATTTGGGTATTCTTTGAAGTTGTGTAAATAACACAATGATCATGAAGATTTCCACAGTATATTGAGACCTGCTTCCGCGTGTCTACTAAAAAATTATACTATTCGTCCAGTTATGGCAATTTATTAAAGTACACGATTCAGTCATGTTAAACACATGACCCTAATAATCGGATGATCATAGATATGAATACCTTAATGTAATTTTTGCTGTTAAAGAGTTCTATTGTCTATGTTTATCTAGTAATACAAAACACTGGCTCAAGCATGGCGAATATTGTTATGTATCTAAAAGTCTTGTTTTTATAGTATCGAGACCGTCTCACAACGGCGTGCGACCCATCAGTGTTGCCAACGTTGGTACAGTCACACTGGTGTCAGCTCAAAAAGCTACTGAAAGGATACCAGACCCTCATTGACATTAGGAGACGGATCGCCAACTCTAAAGAAGAGTTATGCAGTGTATTGAAGGCGAGATTACAGTAAGTAACTTAACTTTGCGTTAAGACTGCGCCGAGCGAAATGTGCTAAAACAGGCGGTCACAGTTAAGTGAATAAAATCAACACTTTTTGTTTAATACAAATATAAAATATACATTTACTATAACAATGAATGTGTTTACAATTACTCCGTGTAAAAAACTTAAAATAATTAATATTTTTGCCTACAAAATTACGTAAATTTGCACGAAAAATGCAAAAACGTAAGCTCGTGTTACGTGATTTTTAGATTACAACAGTAGAAATTTATCCTATTTTACAGCTTAAACGAAACATAAATAGTTATATTATAATTTGTCCGTCCCTAATATTTAAGTTATTGGTTGACAATAAAGATACATATTTACTATGGCGGCCGCGCGCCGATTTGAATATGCGCCGCACGAGCTCTGTCGTTATCTGCCTTACGCTCGGCGCAGTCTTAAAATATACTATAGTTCTTTATTGTTACTGTTTTATATGTGTATTAAGGTTTCTTTAAGGCGGAAAGGAGGGCTCCTATCCGTGCGTTATCGTAACGTCACATAGGTATCATATGCTTGCATCGTCACGAATCCTTAATGCCGCAAGATTGTAATTTGACTATCTGATTTTGCAATAATTATTTGTATTATATAGTGGCCATTTTTATGTTACAGGGCGGTGCTAATGATTGAGAACAAGATGTCAGTACAGGACGCGCACGCCATGTTGTCGTTCCAGTGCTTCAACCGCCTCGCGCGGTACTTCGGCATCGTCGTGCAGCTGCACATGGCGCCCAACGTGTTCGTGCGAGCTGTGCACGAGGTGGCCCGGCGCCGGACCTTCTCGCAGGCACATATCAAGGTACATTCCAGTGTACAACCGCCTCGCGATCAATAAGTAACATACAATTGGACACAGGTATCCAAAGTACGATCGCTATAGACGATTATTTGCAGCTATATTATAGTTAGTCAATATCTGTAATACTGTAAAACAAAATAAATAATATACATAATTATATCATATGAAATCTTAGTTTATGACTTTCTATAAAATTGTTGTTTTTTATTACAGTGGGCGTCAGATTTAGCAGAAAAATTACAGAAAATCCACGAAGAGGAAGTAACAAGACGGCAAGACTACAATTCACTGTTTGAAGGTCACTTCCTAAGGAGTTTGTTCCCCGGCATGTCGGAGCTGCCGCCCGTTTTCGCGACGCAAGCGCCGCCTCTGTTCGACGCGAACTTACCTAAACTGACGGATTCGGACGTAGAGTTTATCGCAAATGCTTTCCCTGAACTTGCTGACGAAGTACCGAACTATGATATGGATGCTACCGTACAGTTTTTCCAACAAAGGTATGTATGACAAATGTTATTGTTTTTGCAGTCAGTAACGTAAGTCGATGTGATTGTATTTATGTCTGATTGTACAACTTCAATTATCCCTTATACACTTGCACCATTTCAATAACCCTTTCTTTTTATAGGACTTATAGTTAAAAGGTAGTTTATTAACAATTCAAAAGTAAATAATCGTAATGTAGTTTTTTAATTATAAAATACTTTTGCAAATTTGTTCAATGTTCAGCTACTTACGTTACCGATTGCACTGTATGTTTTTAATAGCATACGTTTATCATATTGTTATTATTTATTTCCTCAGAATAAGAGCGTCTGAGAGCGAAAGTAGAGATGCAGATGTTCAAGTGGATATGGATAAGTAAGTTTAATGATATTTAAATAAAATATAATCTTTATTCTTTTTCATCTGTTCTGTGATGAGAAAACTTATTTGCCCACGAAGAAGTGTGAGATTTGGCACAGTTAAAGTGAAGAACATATTTTTTCTTATCCTTTTGTTATGGCACACTGCTGGGCAAAAGCCTTTCTCTTGGACTTCCAAACCACTCTGTTCGAAGATATTCCCTGCCAGTCCCTTTCGAAGACGTCCAAGTCATATGAAGAAAAATACATTAAAAAGATTTAAAAACTAATTAGGGTTGGTACCCTAATTAATGTTTATATATTTTTAATTTTTCGAGCATTGCGTTTAAAATACCATGTAAATCGTTTTATTTACTCAATCCGCAGAGATTTCGAGTCTGTAACCGAGGCGGGCGACTTCGAAAAGCTAAGCGAGCAGAGCGAGCTGAAACAGAAAGTGGACATCTCCACGATATGCGTGCCCGAAACGATGGCCGTGTCTACGGTGACCGAGGTGCGAACTCTACCGGTTATATTGGAAACTGTGGAGAGCCCTCGAGAGTTCGAGAGTTCCGATTTTTACATCGAGGAATCGCTACCATCGAGCTTGGAATGGGGCCGGGACGAACGACAGGTGTACATCTACCCTGTTCGAAAATCGATAGACGCCACTCTTTTAAGACCTCTTCTACAAACAAAGTGTTATCGCTTTAGAGATCTTTTTGAGCGGTTATTTAGACGCCACTTTTATTTGATCTTTGCTTGGATACGAACTATCTCATGGAGGGGTCTTATTTGAGAGGTTGGATAGATGACCGTTACAACAAGGTCTTAGTTTTAAAGTGAACGCGACCTATACAGAGGTCTTATATGAGTAGTAGCCGTTGTATTTATTATTTTATTTGCTCCTGTCTTCACCGGCCCCGTATGAGCTGTATCATGTATTAGTTTTCATTTGCATAGTAGTACATTGCCATCTCCATTCTTCTTTAGTTATCGCGAGCTATTTGTAGGGTTTAAACGCTATAATGCCCTTATTGTGCACAATATTTTCAAGGCTTTTTAATTTTCCAGGATAATATGGATACTCATAAAATAAATATTGAAAAATTGCAAGAGGTTTTGCTCAAACTTTACAGTATATGTAAAGCGAATATTGTGTATATTATGGAGGAACTGGTTAAGTTGGAAAATGAGGTCGACGAACAAAAGAAATTTATTACAAGTGCTTATTTAGATATACTAGAAGCTTGGAAGAAAAGCAACGATGATAGTGCAATACAGTTCCGCGAGCAAACACAGAGATTAACAGTGGACCATGAGTTAGAACTTAGTGATATGAAGGCTGCGCTCAATGAAAAAGACGAAGTTATTACATCTTTGAAACGTGAAATGGAAAATATAAAAGCCGAGCATCAGAAAGAGATAGAAAGGTTAGAGAAGGAGCATCAGGGTACTAAAGATGTTTTAGAAAAGACGCGAGAAGAGATACAGGGTTTTGGTAAGAAGTTAGAGGAAGTAGAAACTCTAAAACAAAAAGAGATTAAGGAGTTGCAAGATAAGATGCATCAGGATTATAAAGCCGAGATTGAGTCTTTACGGTCCAGGTAATTATTACATCAATTAAAACGCTTATTTTACAAGGTGCATGCTTACCGTGCAATCTGTAAATGTAGATAACACAAATCTTAATATAATAATAAATTTATCAAGAATTTCTACTTTATTTCTTATTAAAGTCATTTTCAGTAGACTTTGCATGTAAAACTACACATACTAGCCGTCACCTGCGACTTTATTCATATTTTTTTAAAGAATAGGTTTTCGATTTAATTTAGTCTATTTAGCGGTTCATTCATGAAAACAGTAATTAACAGAGTTACGTACATGTTTATAACATTGCGTCGCATGCATAACATTAAAAAATATCTGTATTCTTTCATACTCACCCATTTATTACAACATCATGAATATTCAACCGGGTATTTTCCTTTTTTGCGTCAGTAGATTCGTATTGCAAAAACATGATTTTGGTCCTTACTCTTTTTTGATATTAGGATAATATTATAAATACATGGATGTATTTTTTATATAAAACGATCGAGCAATGCACTATTTGTATACTATAATAAACATTCTTGATTTGCGTGGTATAGTACAGTCAAAGGCAAAAGTATATATCACGCGCCACAGTCTTAATAAAGGCTATCATCATATACAGCGTGTAACATAAAGGTGTGGTCGTATTTAAGAGGCACATAATATAGCCCCTGCTGTGTTATAAAAAATCGCGATTAAAAAATCTGTAATATAATTTATTTTCACTAAGATATGGCATTTTCTTTTTAATTGACTTATCACTATCTTCAAATTCTAGTAGATACTTAAACAACACTAACAGCTGACTCACTGACCTCCGTGAGCCCGAAAATAACCAAGAATAATTTTGATAGTGATGTTATCCGTTTGTTTCGATATTAAAATAATAAATTTACAAGCATTTGGAAGTATAAAATTGTATGCTTTTTGATTGAAGAATCTATACAAATAAATAAAATTGTCTGTTTGTAATGTCAAAATACCAGCTTTTTACTTTTACTAAATGCATATGATTCGTTCATATGCATTTAGTAGCTGTAAGCTGTGTAGTAAGCTGTTATACGGTACTTACATAATATATACCGTATCAAAAATTTATTTATTTAATTTTTGTCTGTCTGTCTGTTTGTTCCGGCTAATCTCGGAAAGTGTTGAACCGATTTTGACGAGTCGTTCACTAACAGATAGTTGATGTTATAAAGAGTAACTAAGGCTAATTTTATTTTAGAATTTTCTGTTAAATTCCACGCGGGCGAGGTCGCGGGCAACAGCTAGTATTATATAAAACTTTACATTTACATAAATTTTTGCCTTTGATTGTACAATGTAATTAAAGATTTCCTTGATTTTCATGGTTTATTAAAGTGTAATAAAATAACTTAAAATATGAAATTTTATTCATAGGTTCCGCCTAGTAGCTTTAACAAATATGGACCGTTCGCCTTCCGAGTCGAGTTTGGAGAAGATTGAACGTACTGACGTCATAGAGATCACGAATCACAACTCGATAGTGATGCAGACGAAGGAAAACGCTGAGGTGGAGAAAGAAGAAGCCGTTAGAGAAGCAGTGGCCAAGTGTGAAGCAGAATGGAAACAGAAACTTGAAGCCGAGCTCGCTACATACAAAAACAAATATGAATCGGACAAACAGGTGCGTTGGTTATATTACTGGCTGGCTTTCCACCGCAGTTCTAGCTACGTTTATGATGTAATTTTCTAATGGGGAACGTATGATAGAAATTGGTTCAGTAGATTTTGAGTTTATTGTTTACAAACAAGAAGACAATTGTTTTTCAGTTTACAATAAACTAGGAGTTACTAAGATAGGGATATTTTTTTATGGCATCATTGTACACCGAATATTAAACTCTTAATAAAATATTTAGATCATAAATATGTCTCTCATCGTATTTAGATCGCACGAAAGTTAGATAGAGAACGATAGTGTACAATTTGCAATATGATTGAGCGTGAAAATCGTATATTTATAATTCAGATCTTATGTTGGCATTGTGTCTTGTAACAACTTAATGTTCCAAAAAGGTGATATTTAAACGTAGTATGGCGCATCAATGATTTAAATCTATGCTTTTAATAGTACGAGATCTGACTGCATGATTTTTACGTCCATCTGTTTTTAATTATAATGTATTTTTTATGAATAATTAGAGGAATATGGTCTCGTCGAGTCGCCTATCAAATGGCCGCGACTATCACTACAGTCTGATCGCAGATTATAAGAAATTTTAATGCAATAGTTTAGGCACCGCTAATATTTTATGCCATAGCATATATACAATTCTTATGTTATAGCATTACAGAAAAGTGTATACACATATGTACGTAAGTCAATTAAACTACCTGCGATACTCCAGTTTCGCAATATTATATCAGTATTACTGACTGTGTACTGATAAAAACTTTTTTGTCGAAGTTTGGTAGTCGCCTCTGTTTGATTTTCTACGACATTTTATACACATACAGAACAATAAGTTTTTGTGAAAACAGCATTAAAATTAGTTGCAAAAATGAAGGAGCAATTCATATTTAAAATATCGATATGTGAAAAAGTGGAGAAGTGGCAAATTTTTTTCGTACGTTTTCTTTAAACGTTATGTTATGTATCAATCGTATTTTTTCATTTTCGCAATCATTGCTCTAAGGATTATAAAGATAGAGGCTACGATTTCCCTTTAAATTAATTTTTAACCCAAATTGTTTTTGATTTGTAAACGTGGTTGACAGACCATAAAAAAACAAATTACTAATGTTGTGATTTGGCGCAACGATGTGCGAGCGTGGGTACGGGTGCACGCACACTTGTACGCACCACGCGGCCGTCACGCGCGCATGCCGCCGCGTTGCCTGCCGCCGAATTTGAATAACAACGATATGACTGACCTTTGTAACTGTGCCTCTTGAATTACCTTATCGGGATTTACTGTGTAAACAACTGGATGTTTTGATAAAAATTAAGATACTTTTTACTGTTATCGGTAATGTATCGTGACCTGATTCACTTCTTTCAATATTGCAAGTCATCAAATCGGCATCTTATATATAGCAAGATTTATATATCCGTTGTAAATTGAAAATTTTAATAATATAACGATGATGAAGCGATCATCGTTATATTATTAAAATGATCAAAACTGAATGTTATAGGCAACAATAAATGACGTGGCTCGTCGCTTGCTAACGGAGAAGGACCGGCAGTTGGAGGCGTTACGCGAGCGTGAGACGCAGTTGGCGCGAGAGTGCGGCAGGTACCGCGACACCATACAGCAGCTCACCGACCCCGACACCAGCGACATCGAGCAGCTGCTCAACACACAGGTACTGACAATAAATCTACCACACCACCATTCCATTGGCAGAGCGGTAGCGGTATGAAGCCATGCCAGGCGAGACGATCGCGGTGCGGACGTGTATTATACTCTGCAATAGCATAAGCGCAGCATTCGTTTTGGACCTGAGAGAAAATCAACAGAAATATGCGATTGTGCCAAACATGACATTTGTTTCTACCTAGCAAAGATTCCGTTAATCAGACTTTGTATTTTCATTACAGTTTGCTACGCTTGAAAATGAGAAAGCATTACTGCAGCAGCAAGTGGCGGACTTAAAGAAAGAGTTAGAGAAGAAAAACGAGGACGCCGATAAAAGTGAGAAAAGCAAAGAGGAAGACAGTGATGGCAGGTATGTTAACTATACAAGAAATAGTTTTTCATTATTATGTTTTTTTCTATTCCACTTGTTTAATAGTCGTCAGACTGCTTTGGTTACTAATTTATTTAGATATAACAAGCAGATTTTATAATGACTGTAATGAGAAGTCTTGTTGACGTTGCGAGTCTGAGGCTCAAGTTAGAATAAGAGTACTTTTTTCACTACCATGTTGGTAAACAATGCGGTCTTTCTGATGGTAAGCTATACCAGGAGTTTAACTCACGTGCTGCCGATCTTGAAAAAAAAATGTAAAGATGGAATGTAGTAAAAAGCATGTCAAAAGCATAATATGGACATCCGAAAAGTGTTTTGTTAGAGCATTATCGACATTGAAGAAAGATACAATACGAGTAGATTTTTTGTATCCTAAATAATATTATAAATACGAATGCGAGTTTGTTTGTTTGTTTGTTACACTTTCACGGCTTAACTACTCGACCATTCATTAAAAATTTCGCATACAAGTTGTCAGGGAAACAGAAAAGGACATAGGGTACCTCTCATTCAGAAAAAAGTACTGTTCCTGAAGGATAGAAATCTATTAACAAAATCTAGATTACCGCAAGCGAAGTTGTGGGCAAAATCTAGTAGTGTTAAAAGTATATAATACGCGATAGCCTAGTTAGAGACCGTTGCAGTGCCACGCAGAGGTCTCAAATTCGACCCCAGGTCGCGCATCCCTGACTTTTTGAAGTTACGTGCGTATTGTTAATTATCGCTCGCTTTAACGGTGAAGGAAAAAACATCGTGAGGAAACCTGCATGTCCGAGTGCTCTCCATGATGTTCTTGAAGATATGTGAAATCTGCTAACTTGCACTGAGCCAACGTGGTGAACTATGGCCATGACCCTTCTTACACTGAGAGGAGGCCCGTGCTCAGCAGTGAGACAGTTTAATACAGGGCTGATATTATGTTTCTCATATCACAGATATTTTTCTAACATATAACATAACGGGGGCTTACACGGAGATATGGGTCCAACTTGAACAGGCTCTTCGAGATTTTTAATCTAAAGTGGGATGGAACACCTACAGTGGGACTAGCCGCAGCAGGCGTAGGTCTATTGCTACATATGTGCTTTAATACATGGCTATGGAGATGAGTGTTTGATGGACCGGTATATTAGTAACTACGGATAAAAACGGCGTCTGCCTTGAACACTCTAAGACTGATATTATTATATTTTATAATAATAATAACCCAATGTTCTTCCGTCAGGTCGTCGCCAAAGAAGGAGGAATCCCGCAAGTCCCGCGCGCGCTGCCACACGCCGTGTGGGCTCGCCACGGGCACGCTGGCGCTGTCGGCGTGCCTGCCTGGACACACCGTGCTCGTCATGTGGGAGCCCGCGCACCTCAATTACACCGTGCTACAGGTACATACTTATAAGTATACTTATAAGGTATATGTATGTATATGCTTATAAGGTATATTACTATACTTATAAGGTCTTTAAAATTATAATTATGTAAAAGCTCTGTAAGAGTAAGTCAAACATAGTCTATAGTATTATCTATACTAATATTATAAAGCTGAAGAGTTTGTTTATTTACTTGAACGCGCTAATCTCAGGAACGACTGGTCCGATTTGAAAAATTCTTTCAGTGTTAGATAGCCTATTTATCGAGGAAGGCTATAGGCTATATATCATCACGCTAAGATCAATAGGAGCGGAGCACCAATGAAGAATGTTTCAAAATCGGAGAGTATTTTTTCCTTTTGAGAGCTTCCGCTGCGTGCGCTGCGTAAACAGTTAAAGTTTCGCAAAAATCATGTATGACAGAATTGTTCCCCTTTAAAAGTTCTAAAAAGAAGTCCGCGACAGCATATGTCTATCTTTTAAGGTTGGCTCACTATAACCATTTTTATGCTAACGAAATTTGTTCTAAAATAATGCATTATTTGCGAAGGTATTTTTATAAACATGATATTAATCCTTATCCAAATAAATACGTTATTCATCACAAGTATTTAATTTAAAACAAAATTGCCCTTTACATCATTCGATTTCAATGAATATCTTAGGAGAAAGAGCAGTTTTAAAATAACATCGCAGCAAAATAATTACCCATTACAGACATAGTACAAACGATGTTTCTCCTGGTTTATTCTGCGTGATTACTACTGGTTCGATTTGAAAAATTCTTTTAGTGTTGGATAGCCTATTAATCGAGGAAGGCTATAGGCTATATAACATCACACTACGACCCACGGGGACGGCGCAGTAACGATAAACGCGGGTGAAACCGCGGGAACATCTAGTAATGAAATAAAAGTAATGTTGTTTTACTCTTTTTCCTGCTCGGATCCGGTAAAGGAATAGCGGTCAATATTGCTCGTAAATTCGTTATAATTCCGTTCATTGATTACCCGATGAATAAAAAGAACGTTTTCGATCAAATCGAAATTATTTTGATTACCGGTTAATACACAAACCGCAAGTCCCGCTAATCGTTATTGCGAGCTAAATTAACTGGTTAAACTCGGACGCTTAACCTTGTTATTGTTTGCGTCGCTTATGCGGCGAGCCCCTCATGTCACTGTCATCGGTTAATTTTGTTGAACGGAATCGAAAATAAAAAGGAGCAGTTTTTCAATTTAACCGGTTTAATATCGGTAATCGAAAATTAAACCGCAATCCTTTCTGTTCCGGGGTCAATGATCAAAACCGGTTTAAAAATTCACCGGCTTCTGAGCCCAGCTTAGAGAGACAATTAGAGAAAGACAATCAGATTCTTTCTTATTGTCTACTTACTGTATTACCTGGTTATATCACTCGTTATCATAGATAAGAGGTAGCAATTCAAAACTGACATTTTATTTATTTCAGGAATCGTCAGTAATGTATTTCGTGCACAGCGACTGCCTGCCAGCGCTTGGGCTCAGCATAAACGTAAAGAACGAAACTGAAAGAAAGCTGTATGCTGTTGCTACTGTTGAGTCCAAAGAGTTCTGTTACGCGAAGAGGGTATGTAACTTATATAATATTATCAACAACTTTTGAAAGTAGTCTATATCTTGCCACAGGGCTTATGCTAAATTTGATTACATTCTATTTATGGTTAGACATAACAATTTAACAAGCACAAAAAGATATTTTCTGTTCATAATATTAGTCAGTTTTATCTCAAGTAATGCTTCGTTATAGTCAACGTATAGCGCCATTCTCGCGCAAACCTAGAACAGCCTGACTAAGACCTAGACGAACCTAACAAATAATGTAGACATTATTGTAAAAATATTTAATAGTAACATTTTTGCCCTCAGTTGATGCAATACATACTAAGAAACGAGCTAGCTTAATTGTTCTATCTCCATTTTCTTTCTTAATTTTCTTAATATTGGTTCAGCAGTTTAGCTATAAAAACGTCACAAACGGTTTCGCATTTATATAAATGATAGCAATATGCCTATGGATAAATATTTTTTATAATAGTGTTGATATTTACAATTCATCATTCGTTACTGCGTAGTTTACCAAGTGTAGTGTAGGCGCACTTCTACTTTCGCATCTTATTCTATAATAATATAACCGCTGTATTACATAATAAATTATATTTCGTAAAATATAGCTTGGGTCGATTGACGTTTGTTTATTTTTTGTAATTAATCTTTATATATATAAATCTTCTGTGAGTGTTTGTAATTAAACTCCTCCTAAACGGCTGGACCGATTTTGATGTAATTTTTTGTGTGTGTTCAAGTGGATTCAAGAATGGTTTAGATTTGTTTAATTTTTTTTATCTCGTGCAGGACTTCGTCTGTCGGGATAGCTAAATAATATATTATAATAAATCAGACAAGAGGAATAAAATATAAAATGTTTTATCCGGGTTTATGATTTGCTATGTTATTTTAATATTAATTATCAAATGTAAATTTAGATTTATTTTACATGGCAGCTCAGTACTTTGTAGTTCGATTAAGAGGACTCAAAGAACGTTACTATTGGTGCACTTAAATCAATAAACTATTATATTGATTTTTGACATTTTATACTGTCATAAAATACGGAATTTGATGAGCGTGCATATTACATGGCGATCCTGCCAGGATCCTACAAGGAGACTGAGTACACATGTTTTTAAAAATGTTTTCCTATTTAGAATAGTTTTATTATGTTGGTATTACAGAATGGCAACCGTTACGGCATGCCCCAGGCGTCCCGTTTCTACCGCGTGCGTGTGTGCCCGCCCGACGACCCCGTGTCGGCGCCGCCATGCTGCGAGCACAAGCATCGCTCAGGTATTCTATACACCGCGTATTAAAGGGGACCATGTTCTGTGTTCAATCATTGTGGCGTTCCGGGGTACGATAAGTTACAGATGTTTTATACTGTGTGTATGTTATATGATAAGTCTAAGGACTATATTATAAATATAAGAATATTTCAACAGTGTAGTTCCAAAAAGTTACTTTGGTCGATTTCAATCCAGTTGGATGGAAATGTATACAAACCAAATTGATGTTAAATTTGTTAAATTTATCACATAATTACTTACTAAATGGAATAAGTAACACATTTATCCATATTTTCAACGTTTTCACATGATATTTTAAAGCAATTGGCGTTTGATTAATAAATAATTATTTGATTTGAAAAATCTTAGACGAAAAGTGAGGTTATTTATCAGATGAAAAAATATCTATTATTTATGATTGCATAAGGTTGTACGCCAAAAAAAATCGTTTATGTCGTAACATTTTTAGTAATTGATTAGTTAATTGAAATTTGTTAAACAAAAACTGTCAAACTGTCATTTTGTTCACTTTTCTTCGCTGATTTTTATAAGGTATAATATATATATTTTTTTAAGATATAATTGTAGCAGTGTTTATGTAATTTCTAAGTCTTCCGCTGGATCAAATCGAATGATTCGATTAGGTAATTAATTGATTCACAATTGACGCTACAATTGGTCTATAGTCATGTCAATGAACCGTTTGTATACCTTTTGATTTTGTTGTATTGAAATTGACTATAACAACGACCATTTTAGAATAAATAGATATGGATACAGTTGATTTATAAATAAGTAGCTAAATAGTCTAATTTAATAATATTTTTTTTTATCTATACAAATGATTAGTACTAGAAATGTAGTCCAAATCTATACTAATATTATAAAGCTGAAAAGTTTGTTTGTTTGTTTGAACGCGCCAATCTCAGGAACTACTGGTTCGATTTGAGAATTGTTTTTAGTGTTGGATAGCCTATTAATTAAGGAAGGCTATAGGCTATATAACATCACGCTACGACCCACGGGGGCGGCGCAGTAACGATAAACGCGGGTGAAACCGCGAGAACATCTAGTATGATATTTATATAATGGTATAATACTTTATATAAAGACAGGTACCTATATATACTAGTCAATTAAGATAACCATACAATGTGTTTAGAAGCTTCAGTAATTTGACTGGAATAACTATCTATTTTATTTACTTATTATTATGATATTATATAATATTAGACCTATAGCGATATTCTAAGATAGCTGTATAATGGAAACTCTACGGATCGATACAACCTGTAAACAAGGTCAAACGATACAAAAGAGTTTCTAAATTAACTCGCCACACTATTAAAAAGCTACGTTTGTCAGGTTATCTTTCTAAAATCGGTCCATGTTTTGCTATTATGTAAGTACAATAAGAATTAGATAGTTTGAAATCTTGTACCCTGTATGTCCTATAAAATGTAGCATTAAGAATGCACATACAGTGTTTAGAGTTTGCTTTGTACCCTGTCTGCTTGATACCGTGCTATTAGTAATACTAGTAAACTTTTAGCTGGCACTGGCAAATATATAATTAATATTCCACGTATTTCTATCCCCAACCGTAATTTGTCGTGACAAAGTCTCAATATACCTAAAGGACTAGTGCTATCTAGCGGTGAAAAAGTACAATTCATTTTATGAAAAGAGACTTTGTCACGTCTTAAATAGGCCAACCGTATTTGATGACTTTTACTTTTGTATTTAGTAATGCCTAACTCTGAATAAACACTACTCTAATTTTAAATTCTTGTCGTTAGTAAATGATTGCTACGTTGCTATTGATCGTCACGTATGATTATTGTCAATCTGCGATAGATTGACAATGATCAATAACTGATTGATGTGCGCCCGCGCAATTGCAGATGCATCTGCAATGAAGAGCGGCGTGCTACCCGTGTTGCGCGACACTCGGCCGCTCAAGAAATGGTTGACCTACATGCATGTCCCAGGTCGTTGCTTATTTCTCTTCATCCTTTAACCATCGTTTCTCAAGTTATTGAATGTCTTGACCCCGGAGCCTACAGATATATGATATCAAAGTAACCAAATCAAAATAAAGGTGGTTAAGCAATTAATTCCATTATGCTTGAGTATATGCGTATCAAGGCAGTTTTTATTTGTAGTAGTATGTTAATTAAAATTGTACATAAAATTGGTATTAAACACGAATATCAGTACCGGTTTGATACATTGATCATTAAAAGTTTAAGTGTATGTCTGCCTATGGGTTTTTTATGTAGAATCAAATGTATCGTGTTGTCCTTACTCGTTTA
This sequence comes from Catocala sponsa, assembly GCA_963564715.1. Classification (NCBI taxonomy): domain Eukaryota; kingdom Metazoa; phylum Arthropoda; class Insecta; order Lepidoptera; family Erebidae; genus Catocala; species Catocala sponsa. The sequence goes on from OY751331.1 coordinate 18,442,152, forward strand.
TTCCTTACGGTACAAGTGATAGCTCAGATTCATGGAGCTATCGATATTTATGAAATACTAACAGCTTGTTTTTCCTGTTAGACAGGTATCTAATTATGTGTAACTTAACGATATCGCGCGGATTGAAATTAGAAATTATTATATCAGTCAGGTCATCGAGGTACAATGCTTTGTCTGTATTGTATTTAAGTTGTGCACTGAACAACACTACAATTTGTCGGGATCTGTATTATTGAGTCATAGACGAAATAAACTTTCAAGCGTCATGTTGCAGAAGTTACAAACTGAGTCGGTTTTACACTGTATTTTCTATCATTATTGTTATAATATATATTTGTATTGAACATAGTTTGAGAAACGATGGCATCACTAAACTACCTTCATAATTCATTTGCTTAGTTTTGTTTGCTTTACTCTCATCTGGGTACTAATCACTCAACATTGTTATTTAAATGTCCTATGTATAAGATTTTTTATAATAATAACAAGTGTGGTCACTAACATTAATTTTGTCTTCTAATCTTAATTATATTTTACTAATTGTCCAAAAGTCTGACAATATACTTTAAGATTAAAATCAATATATTTTAGCCTCGGTTATGGTCTTGTTTCAAAATGTCACCATATTATGATGGCACTAACATATTTCTATCAAGCTAACTAACTAACACATAAATTGTTTTACGAATTTAGTTAATCGTCAACTATATGATAAGTAATATGTGAAAAATGTATTGGTACTGTCATACTCCTGAATTCCAGATTTTTGTTCCATTAATGTTAATGGTGGAGTATAATTGTTCAACAGATTCAAAGAGATCGGTGGACACCAGCCAGTCGACTAGTTCAGCCACGGAGAAAAGTTCACGAGCTCCTGAAGTAGCCACGGCTACTCTTATTAACTTGGAGTCACCCACCTCACCGGTCGGCGCGCCGCCTGCTATTCCTGCTCCTACGCAATCCGAGGATCAGCTGGATTCTATCGAAGCCAGTGAGCACTGGCAACATAACAGGATGCACCTGTCTACAGTTAGCGCAGTGTGAGTATCACCTTTACGTGACTGAATTTAGTATAGGAAGGGTCGAAAGCGATGGCGTGATATTTTAGTCTTTTGTTCACGCTTAGATGATATATATATATATATTAGATATTGAGATATATTAGATATTGATGCTTAGATATTGAGTGGTGTCTGACTTATTTAGTCTGTATTGTTCCAGCACGGACATGGAGAGCAGTGTGGGTCGCTGCCTGGGCACGGAGCCGCTGGAACTGACGGTGAGCGCGGTGGCCGTGGTGGCGCGCGGTGACGTCAGCGCCGCGTCCGAGATCGCCGAGGAGGCCGCTCCCTGACCCGCGGCGCAATAGTAGCGGCGCCGGCCGCGCCGGGGCCAGCGTACGGGCCGCCCAGCGAGCGCGACGCGGCGCACGTGCCACGCCACATTGCACTAGAGCGCGCTCACACCGCCGCGGTGCTGCGTTACGAGTGAACAGTTTGACCGGCTCGCTCGAGTGCGGGCTCATTCTTCACTTGTTTTAGAGGAAACCTATCTTGCTGCGTCGCTCCGTTGTGTGAACGTCCGCGTCGTGGGTGCGACCGCCAGGTGAGCAGTGGCCGGCGCGGGGCCGTCGCCGCGGTGGTGAGGCCTCCCGGCGCACTCTCTCCGCTCTCTCTCTCTCCTATATTCTCTGTATTTAGAATATATCGTAGAAATTGCAGTCTCCGATTCCCTCTATTGACCTTTCTATATCTCGATTGAACAGTGATTTCTTCTCAATAGTACAAATTTGTTTAGTCGTGTTGAAGCTTTACGTGATTTTATGTTGCGGTCGTATTCGTTTTTATATATCCTATCTCTACGTTGTGTTGTGTGTTATGTTTTAGTTCCTTAAAGTTCGCCCGTCCTCGGGTGGCACTCAGATGAATCATTTATTTTCTTATTATTTACCGTACTATGTTAGCATTTTTATCTTAGTATAATGTTATTGGTGATTATCGATTCATATTCTGGCACAAAAATTATATATGTGGCATCGCTGTATATTTTATTTGAAGCTCGGCGCTTAGTTCACAAATCGGCGGAGTGCATGTTTGTGTCTAGTAGCTAATATGTGTCTAATTACTTCTAGCGTCACTTCTCCTTAAGATTCTCCTACCTTTATAAGTACTATCTTGATAACTAAGTCATAGTGATTATTTAGTAGATCAGTCGTTCCTCTTAGGAATTTCTCTTACATAGGCTTCTGCAATGTAAACGCTTTAACACTCGATCTCGCCCGTACTTGAATTTGAACCGTTGACAGAATCCACTTAGTAGTTTAGATACCTATGATATTGATAGTCGCTAGAGTGTAGCGCCTCCCGCCTGCGCAGAACGCGCGTGTGCCGCCGCGCCGCGGGAGGAAGAGAGAATAAATTATAAATAGTGAGGCACAGACACTTGCGTCCGAATATTGTTTTAGCCTTTTTAACACTAAACTAGACTCGTTCGAAGCGCAAATTTTGGTGTTATTGTAATATAAGAAGGAACATTGCTTCACGTTAAATTTATTTGTGGCCTTATTATAAGTGGCGCCCGATATGGGGCTACCGGTGTCTCTAGTCTTAGTTCCGCGGAGTCGTAGCTCAGCGCTGGAAGTACGGCTGGAGGCACTTCTCGGCTGATGCCGACTGCTGTGATAGTGCGTGCTGTGCTCTCCTCATCCCTGACGAGCGTTCTGCCGGTACACGAGCGGTACCATTGTGTAATTATTGAGTTAGGGGCCTATTTTTAAGTGTAAAATTAATTCGGAAAATTAACTGTACTCGCGTTCTGTACCGGCATAACCTTTAATGATAATTCAGCTCTGTTAAGCAATATTCAGAAGTTAAGTGTTATTCACGATCACGTTACGAATGTTTTATTTTAGCGTTTAGTTTACACGTTCACATCAATAAAATAATTCTCTGTTATAGAAGCTACGTTGATTCTCAATATGTTACTGGCATACGTTGTGGTAAGACTGCTGGTCGCAGTCTGTGGAAGATTCGTTCTAGAGTGTCGCGCAATATTCAGGCGGGACATGAGCGAGACGGTTATAGTATTATTATCTCTCTGTTATGTAGTACATGCTCCGCCTGAAAATTGTGATGTAAGCACTATGCAATGTACACGCAATCTATTTGTAAATAGTCGTTTGAGGAATCGTTATAGGTAACCATAATTGTGTCGAATTTAAATTAAGTTTTGATAATTGGATGTCAGCCAAATTCATGTTTGTTATAAGGAAGAGTTTGTTGTGACTGGATAATTGGTTTATGAGTAACGCGAGAAGGCCTGTGGTTAGCCTGAGTCAGTGGGTATATCGCTAGTTTTATTTGTGCCGGACACCAATAAGTTCGTGTGCTAGTTTGGGTTGCGGATTGTGCGGCGACAAATTATGGTATTGTGTCGTATCATACGGACAGTTTTGGAATGTTCTGCAATGCATAATAAAATCATGCGATCGCTTAATGGACTATTTTGTAGTGACCAATTTTATTGTTAGAAAATAAAAAAATGTAAAATTGACAATTTTAATGTAATTTTTATATACAATAAATAGACGATTTTATACAAACTGTATTTTATTTCTCACATTTCAAATAAGGGAGATAAGTTTCCTTAAAACCATGGTAGGAACATAATGTTTATAGAACTATGTGTATCTTAAAGACAAAATTAACAACTTACACTAACTTATAAATAGATTATTTACAATTTACAAGTCTACCACGTCGAAGTATTGTTTATGTAAACTGACAGCTGACATATCGTTGGAGGTAAAGGCGCAGTCGGAGTAGTTCCACGTCTGCATGTCTAAGTTGGTCTGCGAGCAGTCCTGTCCATACCTAAAGTACCTCTGCTCCTGCATATCCATTATTGGCGAGGTCCTCGTACTCTCTGTGGGGTAATATTGCGCCTTGTCCATTATTGGAGAAGTCCGAGTATGTTCATTGGGAAAATATTGCGCTTCTTCAGGATAATACGCTTGTGGAATGTATGTCTGCTGTTCGCAGTAGGCCTCGGCTTGTGGGTAGCCACTGCCGAATAGTTCTGGTGATGGGGTTTCACTGGATTCTGAGCCGCCCGCGGCCCGCTGCCAGTCCAACCAATACGCGTCCTCTGGTCTGGAGTTTTCACTATTCAGGTCGGCAAACGTGAGTGGAGATTCTAGTGTATGTTCTTCTATGGGGAAGTCTAATCTGATAGGTTGATCGAGTTGGAAAATTTCTTCAGGGTGGAAAATATCGTCGGCCGGCAACGCCGTGGGGTCGTAATGTTGGGGTTGCAAAGGAGGGCCTTGCTGTGCAGGTGGAACGTACGCCTGGTACGCTTGCTGGTCTTGAGGTGACCAGGCCGCTGTCGCATAGTTTTCAGGCGTAACTTCATGTCGCCACCGACACGAACATTCGAATGGACCGCAAGTGCATGTCAGTTGTGCTGTTAACAAAAAGCAAAATTTTAATGACAAAAATCGTTGTTTATAAATAATATAAACAAAGTATTATTATATAGGATGCGGCAAAGGAGCGTTAACTCTAGCTATGAACATAGATAGCCTAACTTGAGAAATATCCACCATTCTATATAAAATGGCTGCCATATATCGTTGCAATACAAGGTGTATTGCAGTCTTGCGACGAGTAGGTACCTAGTTGCCGCCGCTATATGTATTATCAGCATGGGGACTAATATATTTTGTGTGTTGCCATCGTACATAGAGTTTAATTGCTTGCTATCATGTAGGCTCTGTGTTAGCTTGCCAACTTAAATAATATAATATCCACTTGAATGTTCAGGATATTATATCACCACTGGCCTTCTCAGAATGAAAAGCTGGCTATACCTACTCTATCACCGTGGCCACATGAGTAGATAAACGGAACAGAGTATAAGCTTCATACAACCGCGCGAATCGGTTGCTACTATTTATTTCTGTGGTTGCACTACTACAAGCACGCGGGGCATGTGTGCGTGACCACTGGCCGCTTGTCGCGTACGCGGCGAGATTGAAAAACCGGTTTAGGCTGGCACAGCCAGTGGATAATCTCAGGGTCAGTGCGAAGCACGTTGTTTGTTTTGTTAGTTGCAAGTTTGAATATTTTAATGTAAAAACGTGGTATTTTATTATTAATAATGGTTGTTTATTGTACTGTGTGTATGAATAATACTAGAAAAAATTAAAATATATAACTAAATATTGGATTATTACTTTTCAAGTAAGTGGTAAAACCTTTATTTTATTGTATGTATGATCCTTTTTTTAATAAGAAGACACGGTGTGCAGTACAAGTTATAAGCTTTTACTAAACATTTGTAGGTATGTAGGTGGGTTGGTATGTAGTAGGTATGTGTGTTAAGTTCAAATATTGCAAGTAAGATTTGAACCACTTCCCGATGTCTGATATAGCTGAAATTTTGTATACCGTACCTTCAGTGACAATGCAATAATATGATAGATATAACCTGATGCTGCAGCCAGGATTGTCTCCTCACTAGGGAACTTCGGTCACGAAATTTTGTATGTTAGTTTAATTTTGATATTTTAACACGATTTTTATCATGAACTGCTGCTGCAGCCAGTATTGTCTCCTTACAAGGAAACTCTTGAAATACTTTATGTTAGATTCAGAATTTACCACACCATTAAAAGAAACAATAAATTATTAAAAAACAAAAATTATAAAAAGAAAATTATTAGAGTAATTAATTTGTAAAGTATTCTATTGTACTGAATAATAAAACTATTTAACAAATGTTTTGTTTAATTTGTCTCCATCTATTGTGACAACCATACCAAAATAGGTAACAATTTTGCACGTTCGTAAGAAGCTTGGTCTCTGTTCCGTTTATCTACTCATGTAGCGTGGCTCGTAGACTTAATTACATATTTGAAAACATTAAGGTCAAACTTTAGATATACCGTAAAGGGATAATAGGTACTTTTACTTTAAACTTGGAAGAGGAGATTAGACAAGTCCTTGGTTATCGGTCGAATAAAATATAAAACTCAATAAATAGCTGCGGTGCTCACCTCTTTGGTTATCGGGTATAAGCGGAGGCGGCTGTGGGTGTGGATTGCACACTTTTTGCGCCATTTGTTTGTCAGGTTTCACAGTCAAAATCTTATCTGCGATAGCTGCCTCCCTTGCCAATAACAAGGCCAGGCCTCTAACTCTTCTGCCTGCGCCAAGCGACCGCCTCACTTCGCTCGCTCCTTTAGCTTCGGGCCGAGGATGATCATGAGCGCCTTTCGCTTGAAAGAATATAGCGTGTTCTGTGTGTCGCCAAAAGTGAGTGACCGGATACCCGCAGTGTCCACGGCATGGTAAGACCTCTAGACGACCACCGTTGCATAGTCTGTTTGGGCACGGTTTACCTGTTTGGAAAAGAATAAACTTATTATTATTTAAAACAGGTACCTATTAATACAGATAAGGAATCTCTACCTAGATTTTCCGCAAACGAACTCATAGGCGGGTTCTGCGGATAGGTTATTTTGAAGTAATTAAAGTGACTACCCATTTAAAAAACCAATGAACTGATACGTCTTGGTAAAATAATATGGGTAGGTATACCTAATAATAACTAACACTTAAAACAACGACATCTGGTTAACATATCGTTATGAAATCGAAGTCAATTACCTTGCTGCTTCTTCCTTGCTTTGTCACAAATCGCTGGCCTTAGGTGCACCCTTGAACCATCGGGCAGGCGGCATCTTGCTGAGCAAACGAGTACTCCTAAACAGCTCTTCTTCAGTATATGTACGTTATGGTTGTTGGTGTTCCTCATGGCCCAGCCGGAGGCGTGGCGGCGCGCCTCCTCGCAGGCCGGTGGGTACACGCGGCGCACGTGTCCGTCGCACCACTCACCGAACGCGTCGAACGACGCCACGCGCGGCACCACTGCGTCATTTATGTCCCAGTCTGGCGTTTGACCCTCCGACATGTCAGATCTGTTGCTGGTACTGCGGAAAAGATGTTAAATAATTAAAAGTTGTCGCCATTGGTAGATTTTTATATACCTACCTATGATAAATTAAAGTTAGACTATTATTATGACTCTACTTAAAAAGGCAGTCTTAATTTTTTTGTGTCCTGTATTTTGAGCAATGAGTATTTTAAATAAAGTTCGCATTAATAGTTACTTAGGTATATTACGAAATTACAAGGACTGTGTAGGTAAACGCTGTAGGCAGGCACATCGATGCCATCCATGTAAATTAAAGAATGATACAAATAGGTAGCGATATACATAACAGTATAGCTAATTTTAATCCATACAGTCTATTAAAGACTGTTAACAATCATCCATAGATGAATCAGCAAGCCGGTACTTGCTTTGTACCCCCGGCTCCGGCATGCCCCGCAAATCGCCTTGCAATAGCTAAGTACGCTCTTTAACAGATTATGGTGTAGTTTTACCTATGCTTTGTTGCAGCAATATTTATTTACAACGACGAAACATCGGAAGCCAATAGAGTTTAATTGATGTAATACAAGAATCTATACCGAAGTCTTGTAAAACAAAAGCAAGCAAGTAAAATCGCGGAGAAAGCTCGATCTCCCCTCTTGTCTCGTTGAGCCAATTGCTTCAGAATTGCTGTCTGAAGGGGCGGCCGCCTTAATTGGGCAAATAACTTTGTGTACATATCTACGCACGAGGGAGTCGGTAAATAAACGACCAGACTTTGAATAAGACAGACGATATAGAATTAAAGATCAATGAATAAATCATGCTATGAATGTTATTGTGCAGTAAATAGCTGCGACGGCTGAGGTGGGAATTTGATTATACCATTGATACTTATATGTAGATTCAATCAGTTCAATACCTAAACCTAACATGCTTTGTTAATTATATATCGTCCCTAACTTTAAAGTCGCTAAGCAATTACTCCTATAATATCAGTACGTAGGTATATTTGACAATTTTATGAAGACTATCCAGTTTCAGCTATCTATGCATTTGCATGTAAAGGTTCATCTTAATAGAATTCTCTTAATGTTTTCTTTTGTTATTTTTATTTTGCTTTACAATAGAATAGTTGGCCTAGTCTTGAAATCTACGCCTGCCTTATGTATCTATCTAGGTACTTGATTTGAATACTTATTCGTATGGACCAAATTCAATGTACATAGATTCGTTTAATGCTGAATTAAACGAATCTGCATTAAATTCGGTACGCATGGTAAGCTAAAGTTGATGCAAAATACCTACTTGTTTATTTTATTGTTTCGATTTTCAAAGAAAACGAGTTATAAACTACTATTAAACTATTATAACAGCACTGCATTTTTCATATATTACCTATTATTCATAACATTCATATTATGTAGGTAGGTAGGTACAGTTAGATGACCGTAACTTAATGTTTAAAATGGGACAAAAGATCAAAAGATCGTGGATTCAGTGGCGACTCATAGCACTGACGACAAAAGCACAAGCATATGCAAGACTAAGAAGAAAATTATTATTTTGCAATTCGAATTGCTAAACTATATTTATATCTACTAATATTATAAAGAGAAAGTGTTTCCGCGTGTACCTAATGCATAAACTCAGGTACTGCTGGACCAAGGTTTAATAATGATTTTACCATTAGGGAGCTACTTTATCCAGAAGTAACGTAATTTAACATTACGCTAAGAGCCACGGGAGCGAAGCAGTAGATAATCATAAACATTGGATAAAACTTGAGACAGATAATTATCTAAATATTTAAAAAGGCATTTTAAAATGTTGGTATAAATATTGATGCATGAATAAAAGTCCTGTCTACTCCAATATGCATATTGCAGTCATTGTCTAGTATTCGACTCCACACTTAATTAAATTAACAAACAAAAGATCTTTTCGCCGAATTTAGCTTTTATAAAAACGTTTACCTATAATTACTTTACCATATCGAAGTTCATCTTCAAATTAAAAATAATAAACTACCTAAATACATCACTTAAGTAAATAATATCTATTTTTAACTTTCAAAACAACAAAGGGAAGTAAGCAAAGTTATTTTGCTTCACTTTAAACAAACTAGTAGCTTATACCCACAAAGCAACATCACAGTCTCAATGAGTTTCAATTAGAATCAATTGAGGACCCTACAGCACCTTCCACAACCCCCGGCGTTGGACTACACTTACACATTTATTGTTCGTTTGACTTCACATTTACTTTATACTTCAACTGCTCATTAAACTTATTTATTTTACGATTTGACCAACGTGCGTAGTTTAGGAAAAGTCGTAGCCGTCAATCGTCGTCGTATCGGAGTTTTGTTATCAATGAGGGGAATTAAACTTTTGTTGATTTTTAATTGTTTAACAATTGGTTGAATTAATAAATAGGTACTATGTTTACTACGGGCTGCTTATAGCAAATGGTAAGTACTTTGTTTAATAAGTGGAATTGAGCATAAGATGTTCGATAGATGAAAAATATTTGACTATTTCTACGGATAGGTACCTACTTAGGTACTATAACTACATATATACAAGAATGCTTACAAGTTAATCTCATCATTAAATTTTCTTTTTATTCGGCCTCTAGTATGTACTTACTACCTACGTATACCTACACACTTCTAACGCAAGCATACCTATTTAAATTAAACGATTAGACTTTTTTAATCTTAAAGATTTTGGATTAGAACGGTAAGTACGTAAGTAATTAATTTCAACCCAAGTCCATGAAGGACAACGGGTAGGTGATACCTACCCGTTTCCCGAAATTAGATATTAGGCATACCTAAATCAATACTCTCGAAGCAATCAGTTTTCGTTTAATGTTAGAAAAAACTTTGCGATCTACTGACGACTGAGTGCAGTTACTAAAAAATTCTAAATATATTTGCTCAAATAGGCGATCGAACAGCAGGCCTTATCTTTAACAATTAAAATACTCGTGATTGTATCAACCAGCAACACGGTTTATGTGGAATTATAGCTTTTTAAATTTCAGTTTAGGAGTTTTAGGGTGAATTTCGTGGAATAAATACTTAGCGATGGATATTAGTTTGTTATTTATTTTGGCTCCCATAGGTACATATTGTTTATTGAATGAATGTCCGTAAACAAGTCGTTTTACAGATTACACACATACGCTACGTAAAAAAACAGCTCTTAAGCATTTTTACTAAGTGCTATTTATCTTCTAATAATAGAAGATAAATAGCACTTAGTAAAAATGCTTAAGAGCTGTTTTTTAATAATTTGAGCAGGAGCTCAAATTATGATTTGATATTATATCATCAGTAAGAATTTATGGTAATCACTTCTGTTATTTCGATGTTATGTCGATAGATATAGGTACGTTATAATATAAGTACCTACAGCATTATGAAGCAAAACTACAATGTTTTCCTTCGCCAGAATGTTCTCGAATATTTGTTAAGTGTCTAATCCGCACTTGGCTAGTGATTGTCGACTATTAATCCCTTTATACTGAACGTAGACAGGGTCAAGTAGTTTGTCAGTTTCAAAACATAGCTTATAAGTTCCTTCATCTGAGTTGCTGCCGGGCGGACAATTAAAGCCTAGCAGGTGTGAATTAAGCTTAATTGTAGCGTTGGGAACGAATCTCTAGAGATAATGAATCTAGTAGGGAAGGGAGAAATGATTGTGGTTCGTTGCTCTAAACAAAGTGTGAACCAAAGCAATTTATTTTAAGTTAGGTAGTTTCAGTCCATAAATCTATGTTAGATACAATATTTGTTAAATTTACAATTGTCTATTTATTTATGGAGGTATGCATATGTATTGTAGGTAAATTATAACTTATAAGTAGGTATAAGTCTTTTATATTCTAGTCATCTTAGATATGAACTCCTGATTCTAAACTGATAAGTTTAAGAAATCTATTTACCTAGTTATAGTTAGTTGTATAGTATTTGTCAGTCATATGACTGACTTTCTCTACATACTTATATCTCTCCGCAGTAATAGAACACAAGGTTATTTGTGTACGATCTTCTATAGAGTCTATAAAATATTGCATGTCCTTTTAACGAAATTAAAGAGCCCAAGGAGGGAGCCAGGATTATGATGAAATTTTGGTGTTTTACCTCGCTATAAAATCTATAAGCTAATAGAGGTAGACGTTTATTTACAAATTAATATATTATCATGACTAAAGTAATGCGTTGGATATTAGTTTGGATTGTAGATTTGATACCGATTACACTTTCGACGTAAAATCATTTCTAACAACAATTTAGGAAGTTTGTTATTATTATGAAAACTATCCGACACGGTTTTGATCTGTAATACAAATAGTAAAAACATAAATTCAGTTCTACATAGTCCTTGTAAATAAGTTATATTTAAAATAGTACATACACAATATAATCAAACCATTTCTTAGGTAATATTAGACCATCTTTACATGCTCGTAACTATACCTAGTCCGTTTCGGACATCAGTACCTATAATATTGACATACAATGTATATTAATTCGAATCGACTACAAAACATGTTGCTAGCCTTATTATAGGTAGGTATCTACAATATATAATAGGTATTTGTATGTCAATATTTATTGTGTACCAACGGAACGTTTAATATTATCGAAAACTAGTATACCTGTTATATCTCTTAAATAAAAATAATAGATATAGGTACTTACAGGATCACCATCTCCGAAAAGATGCAAACACACAATCACAAGGCAGCAATTTTGTCCAGTTAGTATTGACACAGTCCATGAACCACTGAGCACTCGGGTGAAATCTGTCGCGAACAATATATCAAGTTGTTTGTGCTACATGTACACACGGGGAAAGCTTATAGCCCACTAACTAACGACAACAAAAATAAACATAGGGATGATGGTCCCCACCATCGCGCCGAGTGGGGAACTCTCCCGACCAATCCTCACGCGCCGTTATAATGATACCGCCTACCGACCAATCCGCAAAAAGAGCCGGCGACCAATAGCGCTTCTGCAAAAGGTTTCATTTAAAATTTTCAGGAAAATACGTGAATTTTCAGCCAGCTGCCATTTTTAGAATTACGTTATCGGTAGGATAATGTGACGTATTGTGTTTGCTAATTATATTTATAGGTAGGTAGAGTCGAGTATAAACTGAAAGAGCGTAGTTATGTGCTTTATACTTAGGTATTTGTTTGAGCCAAGCTTTTTTGTAGTTTAAATATTGCGTGTGTAAGAATTTACGTATTGAACTAGTTAAAATGTTGTGGCCTTTTTAAATAAAATTTAGTTTCACCATACATTCTTATGTGTAGAGTCTGCTTATTCGGTATCTTTGTAATTGATTGGTACCTACCTAATATCAATCTATTTATTTATGGTGTAGATATATTACAGTAGTTCTATCTTCTGTCATGATCACGACCAATAAAATAATATTAGGTAATTAAGATAGGTAAGAGTTTTATGAAAATTTTGTGACGTCGAATAACCACACGTTCTTAAAAAGTAACAGAAAACACGGAACCCTTAAAATCTTGGAACTGTATATTTTTCAATTTATTTTTGTTGTGTTAATGAGTTTATATATACAATAATAGGTCTTAAATAAATACGATACGATAAGAAAGTGAGAAATCAAACTATAAATTCTAAAATCTATTTCTATACTAGTAGACCCGACCAACATCGACGACTCCAACGTTGGTTTTCCAGCACTACCAACCAGATCCAATTGTGAATCTAATTCATCCAGGGATCCACTCAAATACACATAAAAAGTTTCATCAAAATTAGTTCAGTTGTTCAGAAGGAGTTCAATGAATTGCAGACGTACAAAAGAAAGATATATACATTATACATGTAGGTATAGGTAAAGCTTATATTCCCGACAGTCATTAATATATAGAGTTGTACTTACATAGACATAGTAACACGCCCGTTGTCTAAGAGAGCTAGGTAGACACTAAGGAATATAGCTTGTTACGATCTTAAGACATGTTTTTTACTTTTTCATCCCTCAAATTGTTTATGTGTAGTTGCTAGACTAGTATAGATACCTACTCATATACATTACCCATTTACATTAGACAAATGTGATTGTATTATATCCTAGGGAACAAATAAGGAGATGCCTCGACTAGGTTCAGAACAAGATGAAACAGAATCCAATTAACATAACAATTTCAGTAAAATTGACTTTGGAGGGCTCTTTTCCTGTAGCCTTCAGGGGTTACAGTTCCGGTCATTTGTATGCTGTTTTCTAACCTCAGCGCAGAATATAATAGCCGTTCAAGGCTACAATATAGCGTTATACGTATTAATTACTTATTGGTCGTAACACTGTGAAGGTGTAAGGTTATCTACTTGCAATTTAGGACCAGAGTTATATCCCTCTGCGTCAATACTCAACAGTCAATTCATATAAATAGGTCTTTATTGCTGGTCAGGAGTTAGACTCCCACCTATTGTACTACCAACGTGAATCCAACCCTGACATAATCTTTTAGCTTAGTTGGAGCGAGTAATAAGTTAGCTAGGTATTTGCAACCCAAATGGTTAGTAACCTTCATGACGTCTTTATAATCGTGGGTTTAATAAATGCTTGATCTCTAAATACTGTGATTTACAGAAGACATTACCTACATTCCAAAATCGTCACATCAGGATTTTACATAACCCCAACGTATTTTCCCAGCAGCTGCAATAGCCAATGGGCATATAATGAAAGGAACATGATATATATAAGGTAGCCGATGTAATGTTCAAGATGTTAAGTAGCATTGTATAAAACAGGGCGAGGAGGGCGCGCGATGCGGGCGCGCACGTTACGGACGACAAACTGCGACGCGTGCGCAGGGAAAGCTGCTTTCGCACGTTATTGCGTGGTCTGTCGCAAAAAAATATGCTAGAAATATATTTGCACTCTGTAGTTTTGTTAAATAGTTAAATATTCAACAACTTTGAAAGTTTGCCATATAGTAATATGAACAATTTTTGTTAGATTATAATCTAACAAAAATTATTATTAATTATTATTTATTATTAATTATTATTTATTATTCAAGCATAACTGGGAATGGTTTGATGATTATTATCATTTGGTCCTATCTTATCTCACGAGTTTATGAGTCGTCTTAATTAGCTCTTAATAACTGAAATAATGCTTCTTCTTTGTCCTCGCCACCTCCCGTTACACGGTGTCGGCTTTCCCAATTCTAAGGCGCCACTAGTTGGGGTTGTTAGTATCGTCCTCTACGAGGGACATTCTTGGACATTGACAATAACTGAAATAATGCGAATGACTTAAATATCATTCAGTGTAGATAGGTATAAGTGCTCCGAATGGTATTTCAATATATCATGCAAGCAGTTCGACTGAGGCAGCACCGCTCGTCCCTACAGAAGATTCTCCAAATAACTTAGTGTTGTGTTCTTGAGTAAAATATAAGCCAGGTTAGCTGCCATCTGCCATTTTCCGTAAAGAGAAGGTACTTGCCCAACCAGCTGCTCCAATATGAAATCATACATTTATGCGAGAACACGCCGTGCTCTTTAACTATTCTCTCCCTCTTATTTCATTAACTTGTCAATTGTTGGCATGCCAGACATAATTGAAAACCTATTTTACTGCTCGCCGGTATACCACTGATAGCCACCACTACTTACTTAACTAGGCACTTTAGTAGGAGAACCAGTATTCCTTGCTACTAGCAAATGCTAAAAAGCAAATGCTTTTTAAGGCATACCTATTGCATGTGGGTCGCAATCTGTAATAAGTAAATATTTATTACAGATTGCGACCCACATGCAATAGGTATGCCTTACGCTATAAACATTCACGCTACGTTCGCTTCTTAGGTACCTACCAACTTCCAGGGAAACCGTATCTTAGTTTACCACTGTTTCATAATTAACCTATTTATTTTATAATCGCTAACAGCATTGTATGGAATGTTAATATTGCTAACTGACTAAAGCTGCTTATGAAATTCAAAAATATACATACATAAGTCGGATAGCGTTCTATAATTGTATTAAATAAACTTAATCTCTTCCAGAATGAAGCGAAATCTGCTGCGACCAAGTGACATAACCTTTTGTTATTTAATTCAAGTTTTGGACATGGGATTAAATGAGATTATAATTTAATCTTTATAATCCAATATTTGGTCATAATGTCCTGTACGATAGCTCAGTGGGGAGACCAACAGACTGCAATGCAGAGGGTCTCGGGTTCGAACCCACGTCGTGCACCTTTGACTTTTGGAAGTTATATGACTTGTCGAAATTATGTGCGTATTGATTGACAATTATCGCCTGCTACGTGCCTCGGAGAGCACGTTAAGCCGTCGGTCCCGGCTGCCATGAACATCTATGGCACTCGTTATTGGAAAGTCAGTGTCCTCTAATATCCTGACACTGGTCTAGCCTTAGGGTATCGTTAGCCTTCGGGTTGCGGAGGTCTGGTGGCAGCCGCTCCGTGTAAAAACTGATATCCAGTCAAATCCGGTTAGACTAGAAAGCCGACCCCAAGTGACTTGGGAACAATAAAGGCTAGGGAGAAGAAGATAGCTGCTATTAATTGTATATACTACACATAAGTATAAGTACCTAGTTATGTATTGTGTAAGTAAACTATATACAAAAGTAGACTGACTAGTGTTTCGTAATAGTGTATCTG
Source organism: Catocala sponsa (assembly GCA_963564715.1). Lineage (NCBI taxonomy): Eukaryota > Metazoa > Arthropoda > Insecta > Lepidoptera > Erebidae > Catocala > Catocala sponsa. The sequence goes on from OY751331.1 coordinate 18,457,793, forward strand.
ACAGTATACATATATTCGTACATAAGAATAAGCGAATATGTGGTGTGTACATTAGGAACAAATAGCAGACTGATTTAGGAGTAGGTACCTAGAATCTGTTGGCTGACAATACACTTTGTCATTGACTTCTCTGACTATTTCTACGGTGATGGACTTCTCCCTCTATAAACGTAGTATCACTGCTTATAGAACAAGAGGCAAGATTTTGGTCGTACGGTTGCCTTTTTCAAACTTTAAGATTAGATTATTAAGATACATAAAATCTTACATAGGCATATTTTAATTTATATAGGTATCTATGGCTTTTTCTTATTTTACTAAATATAACCTGAGATTCTTCAAAACTTCATTCTGGATCAAATGAAAACTACATACGATTTAGGTAATATATTTTATTATTAATTTTAATTTAGTATCTGTATTAGATAGGCAGGTACGTCTATCTAATACAGATACTAAATTAAAATTAAACAATATCAAAATTACCGACACATTCTAACGTTAATTTGAGGAGTACTAAACTTACTGTACTTGGGTAGACATTTTCTTTCTTTCTTTCTATTTACGGTATTACGTGTAACGGTGGCACAAAACGGTAGACTGGCGTCCTAATCTGATGGATTGTTCTCGAACTGTATTCATTGTTTACAGTGGCGAGGGTTTTAATCCAGGATTTGCTGATTACTTTATTAGAGAAAACTCCCGGGTGTTATGGACCGGCAAACTTCAGGGTACTTTTGGACTTAAAATTTCTAACTAATACATGTTTAGACGTGCTGATCTTATTGTAGAAACCGGTTGCCAGACGTTTTGCATTTTCTGCAAAAAATGGTCCTGTTGCTTTTATACTTATCTCGACTCTAAGCAGATTAAAGTTCGATAAAAATATTTGGTTTAAAGTTAAGCTTCACTTTAAATCTGTTTTTGTTATGTCTCGGTGACTTTACGGGATGATGAGCTTGAAGATTTTATCTGTAATTTGGTGATTTCTTTAAATTAGTCTGTATTCAAAGCCTGCTATTGAAATGACATTGACTTAGTGGTATTCTTCTGGACAAATATGTTATTTGTGTAATATCATTGACATCGCCCTGGATGGAAGGCTATTTAAAAGGTATGATAAACATATTTCATCAATCGGCGGTGTGTTCTATTAATTTTTGCTTGACAGTCGGATGCCTGTACAGATCGGCTACCGATCTTATTGTCCAGACAAAGAGGTCAGTCGTATGTTGTTTGCCCCTAGAAGGAGGTGGTTTTTCAACTTTATATATGTAATTTTTTTTTTAATTTTTTTTTTTATTTTGTTCGTCAAAATGACCACACTCCACCTGATGGTAAGCAGTCGTGTGGTCTAAGAGCAGTGGCCTCCACATCGCCCCCACAGTAGCCGAGGCGATGTTGAGGTCTCTACTTTGACGGCCTGAGAAGATGCTTTTTCACGCCCCGCTTAAAGAACCCAGGATTGAAGGAAGAAGGAAACACGTGCCTTGGCAGAGAATTCCATGCCTTGGTCGTTCGGCAGAGATATGAGGACCCAAACTTTTTGGTACGCGCTCTAATCGACTCTACCGTGTAAGGATGGCATCTGAGCCCAGCACGCGTTGTTCTGGATAGGAAAGGGGAGGGCGGGATAAGGTGGAATAACTCTTCAGAGCACTCCCCGTGGTATATTCTGTAGAAACATGCCAATGAGGCAATGTCTCTACGGAGTTGCAGAGGTTCCAGTGAACTCGTGACCTCTGGATCTCCGATGATACGGACAGCCCGCCGCTGTAATCGGTCGAGAGCGTCCAGCAAGTACTGCGCGGAGCCATCCCAAAGATGAGAACAGTACTCCACGCAAGGGCGCACTTGTGCCTTATACAATAGGCACAGTTGCCCAGGCGTGAAGAACCGCCTCACCCTGTTCAGAACTCCGAGTTTTCGCGAAGCTTGCTTAATAACGCTCTCGATATAGGTTTTCTGATTAAGGGAGCGGCAAAGATCCATACCTAAGATGGAGAGACTGTCACGTATCACCAGTGGAGTGTTCTTCAGAGAAGGGAGGGGAAGGAACGGAGACTTTTTTGTAGAGAACGCGCATGCCTGGGTCTTCTTGGCGTTGAACTCGACCAAGTTCTTGGCACCCCATTCATAGATGCGGTCCAAGGTCCGGTCAAGTTCAACGACAAGATTCTGCCTTTTCCCCTCAACCTCAGCCTGTTTGGCCCCAGGATGTCCGAGATATCGCCCATGCACGGTACTGTCGTCCGCATAACAATGTATGTTGCCGAGATTCAACATATCATTGATATGCAGAAGAAAGAGCGTAGGGGATAAGACAGAACCCTGAGGCACTCCTGCATTGACCTGCATAAATTTGGAAGCGCGACCGTCGCAAAGGACCCGAATACGACGCTTCTGCAGGAAACTTGCAATCCAGGTGCACAGTTGAGGGGGCAAGCCATAGGCCGGAAGCTTGGAAAGAAGAGACCGGTGCCATACTCTGTCGAAAGCTTTGGCTATGTCAAGGCTGATAGCCAAAGACTCGCCGTGCTTGTCCATAGCCTCACCCCAGAGGTGCGTGACGACCGCTAGAAGATCACCCGTTGATCGTTTAGACCGAAAGCCGTATTGGCGATCATTGATCAACGATTGATCCTCCAGGTAGCGGACAATTTGGGTGTTTATAATCTGCTCGAACACCTTGGAAAGCACCGAGGTGATAGCTATGGGTCGATAGTTGCTTGGCTCGGAACGGTCCCCCTTTTTGGGAATCGGTTGAACGTTCGCTTCCTTCCAAGCCTCAGGCACAATGCCTGCGACGTAAGACGTCCGGTATAGGCGCGTAAGTGTGGGAGACAACTCCGCTGCACATTTTTTAAGGACCACAGCTGGGATGCCGTCAGCTCCACTGGCTTTCTAAACATCGAGAGACTGCAGTATCGCACGAATGGTTCGTTGCCTGATACATATATCAGGCATGGTGTAGCCGCAGTTGGCAATGTTAGGCGGCTGCGAACCGCAGTCATCGATTCGGGAGTTGGCCGCAAAGAGATTTGCAAGCAGATCTGCTTTCTCCTGCGGCCGATGAGCCAGTGATCCATTCGGATATCTCAGAGGGGGCAGCATGGTCTGGCAGAAGTTGGACTGCACGGCCTTGGCCAGGCGCCAATAGCTACGACTGCCCGTAGGATGCGCCATTAGTTCCTGGCCTAACCGTGCGACGCGCTGGGCATCCGCTCTTAAGTATGCCCTCTTGCAGACCTTTGTGGCTTGGTTGAACGCTGCCTTCAGGTGATCCACGTTAGGGTCGTGGAGAGTGCGAGCCCTGGTCCAAGCGCGATACGCCGTCTGTTTGCGTTCAACAGCATTCACGCCCGAGAAAGGGCCTTTTTTTTTTTTCAAGAACTGGCCGTTGTTGCCGCATTCACGCCCGAACCAGGGCCTTTTCCTGCCGCCGCTCGTGACATCACTGTATGGAATATAATATTCCATACCCAGGATGATTTCACCAGCGACAGCAGTAGCGCTCTCTGATAGATCCCTGTTCTCAAAGCAGCGTTGAGCCCAAGGGATGGATGCGAAGTATTCCCGCATTCCATCCCAGTCTGCCGACGAGTAGTGCCACAGTCGTCGTCTTGCCTCCTCGGGTCGTGGGGGCGTAACAACAACAGCTGTGGCACAAACCAGACAGTGGTCTGAGGTGCCCAAAGGAGCACGAATCGACACACTGTACCGGTTCGGGTTACTCGTCAGCAGCAGATCGAGCAGAGAGGGCGCCTGACCTGCAATATCTGGTATCCGGGTGGGCTGGAGTACCAGTTGAGACAGGTCATGCGTGAGAGCGAACGCATGGGCAGTTCGTCCCGCGTGGTCTGTTTTGGGAGAACCCAACCAGGTCTCATGGTGGGCATTGAAATCTCCCAAGAACACCAACTCAGCGTTCGGAAACCGCTCCTGCGCGTCGTCTGCCGCCTGACTCAGGTAATTGAAGAGTTGAGTTGTCTCAGCGTCTCCTGAATGGGATCGGTAGAGGCACATGTAGATTTGGCTGAAAGAGCCATGATCTACGTGTACCCAAAGGACAGAGAAGGAAGGGTCCTCTAGGCATTGTAGACGGCGACAGCAAATATCCGCCCTAACAAACAAGCATACCCCGGCTTTCGCGAGGAAACACTCCTCTAGCACGTAGCCGGGATATTGCAGGTAGTTCGTGTCTGCAGGACGGCGTATTTGTGTCTCCGTTAGAAAAAGCATTGCCGGCCGAGCCGTCTCCAGGTGGTGATGGACGGCATTAAGGTTAGCGTGGAGTCCTCTGATGTTAATAAACTCCACGACACAGGAAGCAGCAGTGGGGTTACGGCGATTGGCTGCTGTTGAACGACAATGCTTTGTTCGTACTGCCATAGAGTGAAAGGAAGGGGAAGCGTGAAAAAAAGAGGCGGCTATTCTCGCAGCAAAGTGGGGCAAGGCGCAGAGCAAGTTTTGTCATATAACTGTATGGTATGGCGATAGCCGATCCGACGGACGGAAGGAACCCCGTACCCTCCCGAATGTGGTCGCCGGGACCCACCCTCCGGTCACCATCCGGCACGACGAGCCACCTCAAGATTATGCGCGGCATGATAAGGCAGCCAACCTAGTTGGTTAGACTCGGTTGGGCCTCTGGACTATACCGCGGGCGGCCAGCAGAGCACCGTTTCTACGGCTCTCCCTGGCCGCCGGGTCGACTCGCGCCACCCACACAATGACTCTACGGATACTCTGCAGGTCCCTCATAAGCTGCGAGAATCGTCACCTCATGCTTAGGCCTCCGGCGCTCTCATTCACCGAACGAAACACAGCAGTGAAACACTGTTGTTTCACGTCGATTTTCTGTGAGAGGGTAGTACTTCCCCGGTCGAGCCGGCCCATTCCTGCTGTAACCAGCTTGGCTCTACTACCTTGAACTATATATACTTATATACATGTAAGTACTCATGTTTTGTACTTTAATCTGTTTCTTAAGATCCGTTTTATGGAAAACGAGTCATCAGAAGCTGATGACTCGTTTTCCATAAAACGGGTGGTGCGTTGGTTAACATGGTTTTATTTACATCACAGAAGTAATTTCAAGAAAACGCTATTAACCCGTTGAATGTTAACAAAAAAAGTGAAAGGAACGTCCTTGGAGCTTATGCACACACGGGTGTTCATAAGACACACGAGAAATCTGTAGATGTCGATGTCTGCACAAGTGGAAAATATGCATACTGTTTACCGATATTCTGTGAGCTTTCTTCTGAGCGTAGTATGTTCTAAGTTGGACCATTCCATTCATGTTGAAACCAGCAAAGCTATGTATATTACAACAAAAATTAAAACAAAAAGGTATGCCTTAGCTTTGGAGCTGACATAACACATAAAATCTTTACGAAAAAAGGATAATTTGGCCAGTGGCCACTAGTTCTATAAAAGTCTTTATTGTCTTTTAGACTTTTTGTGCAAGCAGGCAGCCATGACACTGTGCGTCATGAAGCTCAATATTACGTTATATATATATATAATAACTAGCTTCTGCTCGCGGCTCGCGTAAAAGTAGGTAACGGTACTATTTATTAAATAAAATATAGCTATGTTACTCGGTGATAATGTAGCTTACTAATGATGAAATAATTTTTATAACACAGATATTTTTCAATTGTAATCGGAAACTTATGTACCAATTTTCATACTGCTAAGTCCAGAAATGAGAAAATTTCGTTACAAACTTTGCCCCCCATTTTACCCCTCTAGGGGGGAGTTTTGTCCATTCCACTTACATAGATCATTTTTGTTTGTAATCAGGACCCAATATACCAATGTTCATTCTTCTAAATCCAGAAATGAGAAAATTTCCATACAAACTTTACCCCCCCATTTTACCTTTTTAGGGAGAGTTTTATCCATTTTACCTACACAGGTCATTTTCAATTATAATCAATAACTTGTATACCTATTTTTATACTTATAAGACCAGAAATGAGCAAATTGCATATAAACTTCACCCCCTTATTTCACCCCCTTAGGGGTGGAATTTCAAAAAATCCTTTCTTAGTACACCCATACAAATTAAAACACACATGCTCTCCAAATTTCAAGTGCCTACGACCAGCCGTTTAGGCTGTGCGTTGTCTATAAGTCAGTCAGTCAGGACATCTTCCTTTATATATATACATAATAATCTCTTCTGTCTTCTGTTTACTAAGAAATATCATTCCAATTGACGGTAAAACATACAAATCTAGGTAGCACCACGTTATGATTGGCGTCAGTCCTCTTTCGTTATCGCCTCTGTCGCCAATTGACGCCCATGATGGACTAATGCCTGCGAACAATTTGCGTCCCCCGGCCAACCCTAAGGAAGTATCCAATTCGCAAAATTGCCGGCAGTTCCGCTCTATAAGAAGCTTGTTATTTCGTAACAGGCATGAGTACGCTCGATGAAAGTTGTATATACATTTCATTGACTGTCCAACTGAAATCAGTATTTTGGTAAAATAAAATTTAGGCAGTTACGACATTCGTACAGTGTTTTTGCCGATGCAGAGAAGACTTTATAGTCCAAATAAACTTTAAGTACCTAATTCGTTAAATTTAGTAGATAAATAAGATGTTTCGCATTTTGCAGCAAGTATTTCCACTCTCTCTGTAACATTTTACAAAACGGTATTTCCAACTAAACAGATATTATTTTATTTTACAACGTAATAAAACAATATAAATTTTCTGTTTGACGAAGATTTTGAGTTGAATCTTACAGATTATCTATTTCCTTTACTTCAATAATTTCTGTAGAATAGTAGTCCTACAAAGACAGAGCTTGTGTATATAAGCTACTAGGTATTAAACTAGTAGTTAAATTTTAAGTTGACTCTTGACTTGTGACCACCCCCGGAGTTCGACGAGGCTGAGTTCTGGGCTATTTAGCGATTTAACTTTGCGGGGGATGCTTATCTTGGTTAAGTTTCGTAGACGGTTCTATCCTAGATACCGACTGTAAGGAGTCGTACGATTTAGGCCTGTATTGAATTTGAGACGTAGAGCACGTTAGTTTGTAATATGAATCTATATTTTAATTTTAATATTTTTTCTAAGTGTAGACTGCAACACAGTATAGTTGTATTAAAAATAACCGATCTTATCATGTTTTCTGACTTTATAAATATCCAAAAGAATAGCTAACATATTAAAAATAAATTAAGTAATTGGGTTTTCCGTAAACTCTTGTTTTAAACACTTCTGTTATTTTTCTCAATTTATCCAGCATACCTTAAACTTTTGCAATCACTTTAAATATCATTTGAGAAAGATATTGGAGTATGGAGATAACATTTGTTGTCATATTGTAAGTTTCATAACATAAGCTAGAATAACTAACAGTATTAAGTATACTTTGCTAAGCGAGGATATAAAATACCTACTACTTTATTTCCTTGCTAAGCGAAACAAATTTATATATTGATCGTGGTGCTTATTTACCAGAGCTCGTATCATGTGCCAGGGAGCACCCGAGTTGTGTGCAAACACCAAATTAGCGCTGAGCGAGCGCAGCTTGAGTCAACACCGATCAAAGCGACATGTGTCGGTGCGATACATTTTCACACGAGCTTTCAGCCAATGCGAAGTTTTCCAAAGTGAATGAAACAAAGGAATAGAGAGGGTTTACTATTGTTGCAGTTGAGTTTATTTCGTTTCAACGTTTTACTCGTGGCAATAAGTAAGTAGAAATAAAATTATGTGTGTGTCTTTTTCACATTTTAATTGCAGAATAATACGCTGTAATTGTTGTGAATTAATAATACCGGGATGTTCAAAGCTTTATTCAACTATTTAGTCTTACTACACTATACATTCTATAGACAAGCAACAGCAGACAATATACATATCCATAGGCATGCAGATAGTTCACTGTCGAACAGTCTGGCAAATCAACTACACGTAGCTGTTCGTGACAACAGAGATAACCCTTTGCCATTGATAACGGATCTCCATATCTGCATTGAGCCCTACACTCCCCATCCCATAAGCCTTTCCACACAAGCGGTATTCAAACAAAGGATCAAATTAAACAGAATCCGCAGACAATCGCGTTCCGAACACCGACATGAAAGAGAGTTAATCAAATAACTATTTTGAAGCATTTGAAGTCTGAACAAATAATACGCCCCCGCGATTCTCGCAACTGTCACGGCAACAAACGTTTATGATTGACCTCTGCGACGATTGTGTGATCGCGTCGAGTGTAACTAATTCGAATGAAAAATGCGCAATACGTTGGAATTTTGACTTTGTAAGCATGCAGCTTTACCCGGTGCGCGCTGTGAAACTATTGGCTTGTAGATTTGTAAATTGTTGTATGATGTCAATTGGATTAAAATATTGAGTGTCATAGTTTCGCTATGCTTTTTGTGAAGTTCCATATTTGTTCTGTTGCATTTTGGTTGCGTGTTCCTGTTGTATAATAGTGTTCACTTACCTGTTTACGTGTTTGAGCTCTATCTATATTTTAATATGCGTCAAATGTTGATGTGATGTTATCTCAGCTGTATGATCATCCTTCTTCAGCATATTTTAGGCTTTTGTAATAAGTAAGTTCAGCGAATAATATTAGTCGATCATATTTGAAATTAAGATTGCAATCTTCAATTGTTTCAATTAAAGAATAAATTCATACATCGCTCTAACATCCGCATTAATTCCGTACCTGCAAAATTACTATATTATCATAATACACCTCTTCATAATACACCTGTTCTTGTAGAACAGGTGTATTATGATAATACGGGCGATACTCCGTCTTTATTTCTGGGATTATTCATTCCTATAACATTTTGGCCTACTCAGGAATCGAATCTGAGCACTCCACGATTCATCGTAAGCGCAAACTAAAACAAGATCAATGGCTTTATCATGCAGTTAAATTAAATAATTATTTAAATAATCTAGTGCGTGGGTGTTAACAAAGTGGATTATGGGCGGTAACTTAACAATTTATAATTAATGCTATTTCATTGAACTGTTAATAAAATTTTATTGCGACATTCAAGAGATATTAGCGAGAAGTGTCAAATAAAGTTTAAATTTAGTTGTATATTGATAAAGAGACAAGGTGAAAAGTTGGTTTTATTGTGAAAGGGTATTGTAGGTGTGTTGCACTAATTTATGGTCGTCCGTTATCTGGTCGTGTGCGATGCGGGTGCGCGTGCGCCGGTCCCTCGGCGCCGCCCGTGCCGAAGCCACACCTCGTGCACACTGCTGATAGTAAAGCTACTTTTTAACATGCAGCACGCGACTATTGACTACTGTTTTCTCATCGTGTGCCATCTGTATCTCCATAACTATGGACATCTATCAAGTTGTAAAATAAATTATTGAAATGTGAAATCTTTACAGGTTTTAGGATAATTTTGCGTTGTATCTGAACTGTAACCCTAATGTTAGGATTACAATTTGTTGCAATATACCTACATAAATTGTTTAACTACTTTTAAAAGTAAATGCATTGAAATTTCTCGTGTCCACATACCTCAGCTTTATTTTGGGTGTAATTTGTCTCCATTTATTCTAAGATTTCTAAGATTATGTTGATTACGCGGCAAAAGTCTGCGTTGATGTTTTGTCTGACAGTGAGAGTCCGATTCGTCGGGCGCTTGTGTTTCAATTGGATATTTCTGTTAAAATCAGTGGAATCAGATTGTCTACTGTTATAGTACCTATATAATATTTGATTATATGAGACATTAATATATAGGTAACTGGCGAATTCTGGATGTAAAGCACTTGATTTACATCCATAATTCGGTAGCTATGTTGTATGTAGTAGGTATGTGGCTATGTTGTATGTACATAGTAGGTATGTGAGAAGGTAGGAGTCCCCTACTCTTTTAGGAATACACAAGGCATAAACTAGTTAGCGAATTTCTACTAATATTGTCTTCTCAGCTCTTATGACTTAGCACAAACAGAAATAGGATGATCATGTTATAATAGAATTAAGCTATTACCACAAAAACAAGCTACATTTTCGAATTTTTTAAACTTTAATGGTTTGAGTTGCAAATATGTATAAATATTATCCGTATTGTATGCCACCCCGGCCAATTTGTTAATTCATTTGAATTTTTAAAAAGTGCTTTGTTTGCATAAACATGGGCTCGTCGCGACATTTCCGCATAATTATGCGAACGTTTCTATAGGCCAGATTGATATATGGCGATATTATACTAATTGCACCGTGGCCCAGACATTGTTGTTATTGTGTGATTATACCATAAAATTGATATTTATTGTAGGTCTTCTGTGTTCTATAACTTAAAGGGATACTAGCAAAGTGAGCACGGAACGGAGACTACGGTTCATTCAGAAAGGAATATTTAGAATTTATAAGGATAGAAAGCAATAATTTTAATGGATTCATGAATAAAAACTGGGCTTATAAGCGAAATTTTTATGCATAACTATTCTGGTAACTTAATAAATAAACTACTATAGCAGCACCCCTCTTTATTTTGAATTTTTGACGAGTAACAGTATTAGGAAAGTAATTATGGTTTTACCGGTCGGCCCATTTCACGCTCGCCCCAAAAACAATGGGCTATCGATGGGGTGCGATAGGGGACTAATCTAATAAACGAATAAAGATGTTGCGTGATTTCTAGATATCATAACGTGGGAACGCACCTTGATTGGTGGATTTAATTAATTGATGTTCATTTGTGGCCGGCGTGGGAAATGTTTTGTTACGAGAGCGATATGATTTTGGTGAATATGATTCATAATGTGAATTTATTAGTTATCAGGAGATAGATGATAGGGAGAAACAGTCCTTTCAAATATTCAGAAAAAGATGTTTTTGTTTATTTGTAACGTGGCCAAAATGACTGTGGACTGTGGTGTCATAGAAGAACAATATAAAGTCAAACTGAAAGTAAAATTAATATATTTGGCACACATAATTCTAAGCAAAAGATTTTGTTACGATAATCATGAAGATAATCTGTAAGATTAAACACCTACAAAGCTCTGTTGAAACATATGAAAGAGATATTCCTGCCATAAAAATCTCTCATGATAGGTACTAATAAACAGCTGAGAGACCTAATAATTACAAGATAATATAAGATGTAGATTAGGGTGTCCCAAGAGATCAAGTAGGATTCTTTTTCTCGAAAATAAAATCGAATACCCTCTATTTTTTTCTAAATGACGTTACTAGCTTAAATAATAAATATTATTGCATTGGATTATGACAATCCGTGCCGACTTGATACCAAACATAAAATATAAATTTTTGTTCCGGGTTAGTATAGAAGATTTCTAGAAGTTGGAGTTTAAATTAAAGTAAATAAAACACAATATACCCAAAACATTTAATATTTTACATAAAAAAACATTATTCTACAACTTTTATTTTTATGGTTTGTTTTTTACAGTCTGGATAAATCTTACGGTGTTCTTGTATGCAGCGTAATAAAAATTGCTTTTGTTCCTCTTCAACTGTAATTAAACCATGAAGTTCTTGCATCATCTTGACCGCTCTTTCAGCTGTACCTATCGTTTACTGAAACCTTCTTCTTGGCATCTTGAAACGAAGTGTTATTTGGCCATAAAGACGGTTCTTCGTTCAGGAAACTGTCATCAATTTGAAGCCGGGTGAACGCTTTACTTTTGACTGATATGAAGTCGTAGATGTTTTTGTCTAAAATAAAAAATGCTAATAATTAGTAATTTTTAAAAAAGTGGAATATAAATGAAACAATATTTACTAATGAAACTAACCATATAATGAACCACAGAGTTCTTTTTTGGATGCATCCAAAGATTAACATCTTTGGATAAATTTTAAACCATTTTTATTTTAATTTCTTGGTCCACATCGTCATGGACCAATGGTTAAATACCATAGATCCTGGCTTAATTTCTGCAAAGCTGCTTTCGAGACATTTGTATCGACTTTTTCATAATCCTTCATCGACTTCATAAAGCACAAATTCTGATAAGGTGCTTTTACAGCCAAAATACATTGGAGCCACGGCTTAACGTAGGATGTCACGATGAACAAGCAAACATCAAACAGTGCTGCCTTATCCTTATTCGTCATTTTCAGTTGAGCGCTAAGTAGTGCTATTTTCAGTGCATAAATCGCCCTCGCCATCCACCTGGCTTGGTGCATGGCACCAGGAGGTCGAATTTTAAATTTTCGTTCTTTATCTTCGCCTAAAAATATCGCTGAGAGCTCTATTAGTTCTCGATAGTCATCTCGGACTATATCTTTGGTCAATTCAGATTGGTAAAATTTGATCATGTTTTCTATTTGGGACATAGTCAGATGCAAATCTAGTTTATCTTTATAGCACTGTATTTCATTCGGGTCGAAACTCTTTCAGTTATCTTGGAACTTTTTGAAAAGTGCAATATTCGAGCTTGTTGTCAATTGACTGATTTTTGCTTCGAATACGCTTTTTAATATTAACTATTAACTCATACATGTGATGGCGACAGGTAAAAATTAGCAATTCTCTATCAAGTTTCTGTTCAAGAAGTACACAAGCGCCATTAATGCGACATGTGTTCGTCGCTGTAGTTAGCACAACAAAGAATTTGTACTTTATCATCTAGATTTCAGTCTGCAAGTGCTTCCCAAACCGCCTCTGCCTGTTCTCTTCCTGATGAGTTTTCTAATCTTGGCACAGCAATCAATTGTTCTTTATTTTCATATGAAATACCTACCGGAAGACGTTCTTCTTTTGATTTCCGAGCATCTAAAGCAGGCAATAATTTTCCATCAAAGTGAACGGTCACAACCTCTGGCATCTCGTTTTGAAAATAAATTTTTATGGATTCCGCGCGCTCTTTGCGTTTTTTGGTGCGAATTATTTGAAATACTTATCGGAAATTCATCAGTATTGTGTATCCAAGTGCTTCAATAGTAGCTTCAAGAATATACACGTAATCTCTCATACTTAACTGGCACTGCTACTAAGTTTGGAGTGATGAAGTCTTTCCGTATAGATATTTTCGTATTTTTGGGTTGCGCGCTCTTGTTCTGAGTTGGCAAATCTTCTTGCAAAGATATTATGTTTTCGTCCGAATCAGATGAGACTTTTTGTATAGGATCATATGATGATGTCTATGGAGTTAACTCTGCGAAATATTTAGATCCCTGTTTCTCTTCCTCAATAATTCTCAGGCGCGCCCTTTCCTCTTTATCGGTCCCTTTTTTGTCTACTCCACCTAAATGACCTGGTCGACCTGGCTCCCGTTGTCGTTGTAAAAAGGACTTACCTTCATTTGTTTTCATTAAATGAAGCGCATTGGCGTGGGCAATATCAAACAAATTGTCTTAGTTCCTGTCAAACTCTTGTCGACGCTGTTTAAACATGTCTTGGGTTCTTTGTGCATTTTTTTGCAAATCCATAAATTCACAAGTTTCTTTACACAATTAGGAAAAGATTTCGTGGGTATACGCCCCTTTGCCCAATATATGTAATACACTCGCGAAGACTGAGATTTGCACTTTCATTTACAGCTAAATATACTTGACGAATATTCTAAGATAACGCTACTAAAACTTGTCTATTAGAAGGAAGTTTTGATCCCGTTATTTGATGTTTTGCGTCACTAATTAAATATATCCTTTTTAGAATGCGTAATTTCACTGACATGTTGACCGAACAAAAACAATGTGTTTACTGGAAAAGAAAGACAAATTATAACAAGCACATCGATCGTTCGAGCGCGCCGGCCGTAGTTAGCAAGTATTGACAAGTTCTGATGCAAGTCGGCACGGGATATCGAGATCCTACATCAAATTTGGTTTACAATTGTTTCAACATCATTCAAACACATTAAGAGGGTATGCGTTAAAAAAAACATCTTTGATTTTTTTGGGACACTAATGTAGATTTATGTGGCCACGACCATTTTTAAAATCGTATTGTATATTTAAAATAGATTACATAGTATAATTAAACGTAGCTTTGGAGAGCCGGATATCCGATATTTCACATAGCGTTGAACATTTAGTATAAAATGTGCCCTGAGGACCATTAAATTTTATTTCAACCAGCGTGTGCCGGGGGTGGCCAGAGAGATCGGCGGGGCGTTCGCGACACATAAATAATAGCAAAAAACATATTGCGTTTGTTGCTACACTCATTATGCGCAATTAGCTACGATTGTGACAGGACACCATGTGAACGGATTTCAAAACTATTGCGGGATAATGTCGGTACAACGATCTGAACGCGTGCCATTTTAATAAGTAATTTACTAGATACACTTCTTACTTTCAGGATTTTGTTTCAATTTTAAACTTATATAAATTGTACATATTTATATATAATAATAATAATATTTTATTGTCACAAAAAGATACATACAAAGGAATAACCCATGTGGTTATAAACATTTTAACATGTACAATAATTTTGTTGACCACTGGTACCCAAAGTAAGATTTAACTTGTGGTATTATTTATGTAACTAAAGTTATAATTTATAATTACTCTACGAAATTATTTCAATTATTATTTAATAAATAACATTTACATACAAGATTTATTCAGTAGGTACTTCAATTCCATCAAAAACAATCCAAGTGACAACAAAAACGGTAACGTGATCCTTTGTAATTTGTAAATTTAAAGGTTAAAGCACCGTTTTAATGCATTTATTTAACCAAATACTTATTGACCCCTCTGTTAGTGGATCGCATTAGTAAAATTAGAGCGGTGGGAAAGGGTTGCGCACACGCACTCGCCGCGAATACTTTATGTTTATTGTTATTAGAACAATATTTGTACTCTCGAGATGTACGATTATTGCCGCCGTATCATATTCAACGATGCATCTGTAAATTACTTTCGTATATTTATCTCCACACGCGACAACAATATCGTTTATAAGCTTTTGTTGTTAAAAAGTTGCGGATGGGGAACCGCTTTGATATATCCGGTAAAAATTAAAGGTGTATTCTTCATATTCAATGATCAATCAGGCTCCCCTGTGGTCAGTTTAATGCGGAAACAAGCAAACACTATTGTGTGGCTATTCGAGGCTATTTAGCTGGTGGTGTCAATAGATGGGACGAACGGACACGCGCCTAGCGCTTCGCTATTGTTACTATTCATGTTTGAATGTTGATTATTTGTTTACAATATGCGAAATGGTAGAATATAATGTGTTTTTGGTAAAAGTTATTTGATATTTATAGCTTTTATATCAATATTTTGGCAATAAATTTTTATTTATAAAAGTTATAATTCCGATAATATTGCTATGCTTGTTCATTTAGGTTTTCTGACAGAGATACTAAATAGAACAAAACAGAGTGAATTTGTAAATTGCATAAATCATTACTAAACTAAATGTAATATATGAAAACCAAAAATTAATAAATCGCTGGTCCAATATTACAAGGTTGTATGTAACATTTTTGAAAAAAGTGAGTTATGAATATTGCATGGTTCTATATGTAATTCCTTTTTGTTTAGACTAATATAGTAATAGATGGAAGCACTTACCACCTCACAATATTAAATCGCAAATAGTTCTAAGTTACTTTTTATCTTATTTTTACTCATACGGAAATTATAAACCTCATTTCCCCAAAGTTAAAAAATAACATAGAACCTTGTAATAGTGAGCCAGCGAAATGTGGCATTACTTACAAGGTTTGTAGTAGTATTGTTTGCAACTAGTTTTTAAATAAAACATCAGGTAGTTAGTTATTAAATATTATCATCATTAATCAGTCAATGCCAGTCCGGTGCTGTTCATATACTCTTTTTTCTAAAGTCTAACTTTGTTTGACCTGCGGGTTATTATTTGAGACATGAAGGGTGAGTTTGACCTTATGTTATGATTAATTAAGTAGTAACATTAATGAATGTTAAGATGTTCTATACTTAAACCAAACTAAAACAGTTAAAAATGTTTAAAGAACTATTTTTAAGAAATATTTTTAACAATGAACAGGGTTCAGTTATAGTTTGTAATAATAATTATGTATGAATGTATATCTTAGTATTATTATTTTGTATTTAAAGTAATATAATATGTTAGCAACGTGGTGCTTAATATCGGCTGATTAAGAATTTAACAGTAGGTATGTATATAAACATTTTACATTATTTGGCTTGAGTTTACCTACGCTATTTTACGTAGCTGGTAGCATTTAAAACTATTTAGTTTTCAACCCTAAACAGTTATAACAAAAAAGCCATTGATTTCTATTGACAGATCATCAATAAGACGACGTTCTGCAGGGGTCGCGAATTGCTGATTCGGTGCGGTGATAAAGTGCATGGCTGGCATCGCGATTACCGGTGAAGAGACTTAACCCTTACAATCTAGTCGTAAACACTCATTATGATGTATTTTGTTATTTGAGAATTTATAACTCCAAACTATATATATTACAATGTTTGATATGTTATGTATCTGTACCTGTAATAAATCTAATAAACCATAATAAGAGGGAAAATGAAGTACCTATGGATGTACACGTTTCTAATTACTCGAAATAAATTAACAAAATGCTGCTTAATTGATAGCTTAGTGTTCAGCTTCCTTTCAATTGTAGCATGCATAGGAGATTACAAAGTGTTCTGTAGTAGCATGCTACAGCCGAAAAGGAGCGGAGTAAACAAGAGAGGACCGGCAAGGAGAAATTTATTCGACTAGAGCGTTTAGAGCAACATACATACCTACCTAGAACCACAGAACATTACTATTCTTATATCTTCTATGCCTAGAATTTTATAATATTGATATATAATATTGATTCTATATTTTATGTACTAATACCTACTTTTTCTTATATACAAATGTCATTAATTGTTTACTGTATCTTAGCCACAATGTACGGTAGAAGCTACTGATTCCTAAATACAGGTGTTACCTAGTTTAGGAATCAGAGGTTCATACATTTAGTTCTATGCCTATCTATATTACTTAATTAATTTTCATTAAATAACATAAATGTGAAACTTAGAACTAAGATATGGAGAAGGCACTGTTCCGTGGAATTCAGGTTGTTACTTAGTCCAGGGAACAGTACCACATTATGATGTATTTTTATAATGTATTGATACATGTTTGGTTGCAAATAATCTTATTATTATTATTATATGAGTAAAGACGCGAAATATAAGGCAATGCGTCTCTCAATCAGAAACTATAAAGGTTACAAACATGAATTTTGGTATGTCAATTAATCTACTAATTATTCATTACTTCAATGAAATCCATTTAATAATAATAATAATACTCTATCACATACACACAACACCATTCTAGCCCAAACTAAGCAGAGCTTGTACTATGGGTACTAGACAATGGATAAACGTACATATATACTTGTTTTTTGTAAATACATACATATTATACATAGAAACACCCAGACCAAGACAAACATCCAGGTTCATGCACACAAATGTTTGACTTGTGCGGGAATCGAACCCGCGACCTCAGGCGTGGCAGTCGGTTACACTAACCACTACGCCATCGAGGCCATAAAGTTAAATGAGGAATTTTTGTATATCACCTTTACAGGAGGCGATGGCGTCCTGTGAAGGTGAAAATAATTCGTGTCTCAGTTATTATATTATATATTCTATGCAGATCCTTTTACATAATTATCCATAGACAACATTTCCTAATGCATTTTAGTAGTAAAACTAAAGTTGTGTTATTTCAAAACCATTTCCTACCTGTTCTTGTCCACTGATCGCTATAGTATGGCCACGCGTCGTAAGTTTACGCATAGTGGTTGTACCTGCACTGCGCGTGCGCGGCGCGTGGGCACCTGGGCGCGCCGGTGCGGAATTATGCGCGCGCGCACGTGGACTCGCTTGGCCGCATCGCCTCATAGTAAAAGTTCTGCCAAGAGTGCTTTATCTTGTACGCATAGTAAAAGGTATATTTGTCATGATTAGACAAGCAACTTGGTCACAATACAGCAATTAGATGATGGGTTTTGGATGTAGTTGCATATTTCATAATATTTTTATTTTAAAACTTGATCAATTTGAACAATTCTTTAGAACTAACTTTAGGTATAAGTTAATATTATATAAGACAAGAAAACATATCTTATTGTGTTTTTGAGGTTTGTCCCGGATGTTCTGCAAACTTCTTATTTCGTCAGATATGAAGAAAATTGTATTTGAATTTCGGAGGTTAGATTGCCGAATTTCTTTTGAGCAGGGGCAGTTCGACTAAGAAAATAAGCCAAACATGTATTAAGTTCGCGAATGGCCGCAGCACGGCAACTTCTTTTCTGCTTTAAAGCGTGATATTGCGTGGGTGATCCCTGGTGATGCATGCAGCCATTGGCTGCTGTAGGTTATTTCTCACCTAGGCTATAAAACTAGTAACGGTTAACGAACTCGCGACATAATACTTATTGAATTATGCGACATCCGCCAAAAAGTTATACTTAGTCTGATCTTAAATTTAGTGCTTGCAGCAGAAGATATCTCAAAATATAGATTTCGTTCTTATGTTTAAATCTCATGAACCTGTTTCGTGATGCTATGGTTCCTATATCATTATGATGTGTAGATTTATTTTTTATTTACTGCAAAAGTTCAGTTCGAGGTAATATTTTTTTGCTGGTTACAGATTTTAACCAAAATTAACAATAATTTAACTTCATTGTACCTATTTGAAAATCAAACATCAAAACGCCTACTTGACATTTGTGTAGTGTTTGCAAAACGTCACTCAAGTGTAACTCTCCCACAAAGGAGTGAATGGGACCGAACTAAAAGAAACCAGTGTCGGATGCGCCCGAGCACAATATTGGACATCAAATCGATGCGTTTACGTAAATATAGTTCGCCTATTATCTGTGGAGGAGCCTTTATTGTTGCGGTCTAGAAGCGTGTCTCTCACCCCCTCGACTATTCACCAACCATGATTGATCTACTGCAGATTGACAGATTTTTTTAAACCAGCAAGGGTCGATACAGACGAGCGAATATTAAAGGCAATTGTTGTTAAATTTTTACACTGGTGGGGTGAGTTCGAGTGTTGTAATAATGTTTTGATAATAGCAGTATCCGTTCAGCTCATATTTCTTATTCAGAGTGCGTGGGACCCGCCCGGTGATTGCGCTTGCGCTTCTATTCGAATTTTAAATATTTTTTGAAGACCGTTAAGAACACCTTGTTTGTCTGTGGAGTATAATGAGTAATGACTCATTTATTTGTTTTATTTATAATCTATTTAAGACTTTGTTAGTCAAGTCAAGTTTTAGTGTCCGTAATAATACTTATAGAAATTTAGGACAACCCTAACATTTCCATCACATGAAACGAGTCTACAGTTTATTATAAGTTATTTTGATATTTGAAATATCACTTTTAGAATAAGTAATTACAAGCTTCTGTATGAGACCAAATACTAACTGTTTATGTGACACGGATCTACATAAACATTGCGAAAATATTGCGTTTTCGTATCACCCCTTTTTTCACTTTTCTCCTATGTCTTATTCCAATCCCCTGGGATCAACTGGTCAGTCTTCTCTCCTTATCTCAATTTCTCCCCACTTAATAATATCATTATGGATCTGTATCACATAAAAAATCGTATTTACCTGATTTTATCTCACTACCACACTTACTATAACCACACTCTGGATCTATCTCTGGCGACCATTGCCAGATACAGAGAAAAACAACTTCATAAAATTTTGTATTAATATTACGCGCCTAAATTTATTATACATTATTTTAATCCATCAGAAATCGCCACCGAAATCGACAGCTCACTACTGACGGCTGACCCATGACGGGTACTTATTTGGCTTAGTAATATTTTTTTATTGGTATTTTTTATCCGCGTTCGGACAATGGAAAGTTGAGCCATTCGATACTTTAGCACAATGTACCCACTGATCCTCATTGATCGCCAATTACTGGACATTAAGTACTTTAAACGCTTTTCATGTCCGCTATTTGTAGCAACAAATCAAATATGAAAGGAATCGGTCACAATGGCTCGCTCAAGATCTGCATTCATATTCCTGTTGGGTGTTATTATTTGTTCGATAAGCTTGTTTTTTTCGGACGTTGCAACAATACACGGTGGGAGCTTACTTTCTAGTTCGTGTGGTGATCGGATTTGGCGATAAAGTAGGTTAGAAGTCGGAAGTGCTCTGTAGGAAAACGCGTCTAGTATTTAAAGTTATATTATATTTGTATTACTTAGCATTATGTTATTAATACTGCGTTGCAGGAGATAGGGACCCAGCCATAGGACAGAATTTTATGTAGGCATTTATATTTATATTTATATATAAGTAAAACATTGTTGAACTAAGCCGACTATTCTATAGACTATGCTCGGCCAAGTTACATATCTAACCTGCATGTATGTAAGTACCAGGAATGGTCACATCAAAAATACAATGCATGGAACAAAACGTTTTAATTTTATTTTTTAATAATAATTTGTATGTCATCTCATCCCAATGCAACGCACGTTGGTATCGTATTCCGGGGTAGTACGTTGCGCGCACGCAACAAGGTGTGTTTCGGGTGCGCACGCGCCGGTGAGTCCATTGTCACGCCCGACACGCTCATCATACAGCTCCAGCGGCGCGCGCACAAGAACGCGCATTATTGCACATTTATTGCGCATCTTCAAAGCTTTGTTAGTTTTGTTACATCTTTTATTTGCTTTTTATCAATAAAAATGTCGACCCAAAACGATGTATGTTTTCACGCTATAATTCGGCTTCTGTGATTCTTTTATTACGGGCATAGAGCGTTTTTGTTAGTTTATTTGTGGCTAATCAAGATCTCGAATTTCATTTATTCTATTTCAAAAAGTGTAAAGTCACATAAGCTTGCTAATAAAAGATAACGATGAGAACATTGAGTAAATAAGTTAGGTGTTTCATAAAAAACATATATTTGCTACCTTATTACATACGCATCCTAAAATGCGACAAAGACGTTGCTCCTGGTCTAACTTTCTACAGTTTTAAGTACCTTAGTTCACCAGATTTACAAACGCTTTACATAACATCATATTTGGAAATGTAAATAAACCTTTGAATATGTTTTTTTTAATAAACAATTTTCCTACTTGGCACTGAAACCATATATTCAGAACATATAAATTTAAAAAATTCTTGACAATAGAATGATGATACATTCTATTGTCAAGTAGGCAAATTTCATCAAAAACTATGATAATAATAATATATATCACATACACACAACACCATCTAGCCCAAACTAAGCAGAGCTTGTACTATGGGTACTAGACAATGGATAAACATACATATATACTTTTTTTTTGTAAATACATACATATTATACACAGAAACTATGATATGATAACTCGTAAATCAGTACCTAGAATCTGAATATCGTATCTACTACTATATAACCTTAAATGGTGAAAGTTTAGGGAGAAAGGCTGAATACGACTCTTCTCTTTGCTGGACCATTTTAAATTGAAGATTACCTGCTGGGCGTTCATTATGTCCGTTATTTGAATGTCTGTGAAGTTCTCTGCGACACAGGCTTTATTCCTAGTGCGATAATTGTTTCAAATAAAACCCAACAAAATACATCATTACTTTTCTTTTTATAAACCTAGCATATTCTATCAAATCAATACGAATATATTTTCATTACCGGATATCATCACTACCGTCATTAAATGCTCAGCCAGACGCGATCGAGTCGCACGGTGAATCACAGTCCCTCGAGACGACTTCGTTTAAGAGTTGATCTCGAGTGTGGGCATCTTGTGAGTCACGGGGAGTCGCCGCGCCGTCTAGCCTCATCTCAGACATGCGGGCCTCTCACTGGGTCACGTCCAACGATGTTCCACTGGCCACCCGATATGTACGTAATTCACTTATAATTGGGACTAATCCAATAGAGCTTGGGGAAGGTCAATCGTGGAGGCGTGACGTGGTATTTCTTGCAGCTGGTGCTTCATATTTCGGCTTCAATTAATTATGTTAGATACGTATATACATAGCCGCACGGTCATATCCTGGAGAGGATAGGCAGAGATGAATTACATCCACATTCCGCCAGGCATGGTATTAGGTCACACGTACGTGAGTCTGTTGCCGTTTACAAGGCACCGTTTGAAACTTCTTGCTGCTAATAAGAATTTATCGATAGGAAAACCCAATAACACTTTGTCCGATCTACATCTAGGTATGCTTGAGGTCTCGGGTTTGATTCCGTTCAGACCAAAATGTAAATGAGATTTTCTTTTTAGAAACTTAAGTAAATTAGCAGTACATAATGTGCTCGATAGACGACAATGTACCTACATAAGGCAAATATGTTTTTATATATATTTTGTAATAGGTTCGCATGTATAAAAACTAAATAAGATTAAATTTCATAAAAGGATGGCTTTTACGGAGTGATAGAATAGAAGACGAAATGCAAACAGAAAAGCAGGAAGGAAGATTAAACAACCATTTGGAATAACAAATGCATAGAATACAGATAATAGTATAAAGATAAATAAAAATACAGTAGGTATTATCTCGATACGGCTTATTACTTAGGTAATAAACCACACCGAGATTGTACCAAGCAGGCTGAATGTAAGTTGAATGATAAATCATAATATAATTATCTGCTTAAATAGTTTGCTAAACATGATTAAGCGTATTCTGCACCAGATCCTATTGTGGAACAACCGCAGCGGTGTCAATTTTCAGGGCAGACACACGACCGCCGCCAAATATTGTGATAATCCGTCCATCACCATTGTCACTCGATGACTTGATAAAAAAATATAAAACGTTCATCCGCAGTACATCCCCCGGGAACACTCCATAGAGCACTTCTTCCCTCATTCCCATAATCTATTCCAATTAACTGACAGCACCATATTGTGATATTAACACAATGCCTTCTCCCCTCTAAAAATGCAACAGCTTTGCTAAGCAATAATGTTCGTAACGTATTTTGGAACAAGGTCGGTTGTTGTTTGTGGCAGTCTTTGCTTTTTACGTTTTGATATGGTTAAAGAGATCTTATTGTGTTGTGTATTACAATTTTGATTATTTTACTTGTACTCGTAGCAGTTCTCTAAATTGGTGTATTAATATTGAGGTTAGCCAACCGAGATGACCCAGACCGAGAGATTAATTAGGTTTTATATTATTATTAAACAAAGTGTGAGACTTTTTGTGATAACACATTGTAGGTACATCGCACGCCATTATCGTCTAAAAGGTCGGCGAAGGTCTATTACATCCTAATCTCTCCAGCTATGTTGGTCTCACATAATAGGAGGCGAGTCGTCTACTGAGCATAGGTCCAGGCTATGTAAAAAATATTATGGAATATCCCAAGAGCACTTTGCACAACCTGGGAATTGAACCCAACTCTTCTTGTACAGCAGTGCGTTCACTACCAGTGGCAGCACCTATTAACCTCATTAATGGCTAGATATTTCGGTATCCAATGCCGTATGAAGGATATTACCGTTTACCGTTCGTGGCTAATATTGACAATGTGGGTTTCCTTATACTACTGCCTTCACGTTTGATAATAATTATCGATTTACGACTCACTGGTAAACCCTACCTGTGAATACCCGATGGCTAACAATGATTCATTTGGAACAGAAGTAGTTAACATAAAAATATTTTTGACGTGTGTGAGTACGATTATGCATAATTTTACATAGAAACTGTTACAGTGACCCGCGTGGACAGTTTCAAAATCCAAAAATTCATGACCATGTCCTGTACTATCACTTATGTAGTATGTTTTTCATCCCGATATGTGCTTCTGTGGGCTTCACGCGGGATAAGCCGCGGCCAGACATAATGTCATAGTCAAATAAAAAGAAAACATTTTAGTCTTTAAGTAGGTAGAAAGCCTGTCTCTAGATTTCATGGCAAAAAAAGAAACTGATTTCTGATTCCGATACTATATGATAGTAATTAACAAGAGCCAATTAATACAGATCAATTGTTGACTTCATTTTATATTGGGATCATTCGCAGCTTAACTCCGGTTAATCCAGAGAGATAACAGGTCGCCACGCACCCCTCGATACTTGATGGCTGCTATTAACTGTGATATAATCGCCATTGTCTTTGCCCTTTCCCACAATCACTCGATTAGGGGTCGGGACCTATACCTACTGATACTGATGAGTTGTTTCAGTGAGGGTCATCAGTCCTATTGTACGATAGAGTGAGATTTGGCCGAGATAATTGGTCATTTTCTGAAGATATCTTAGAACGTTAAGTTATGTTAAGCTGTTTCTGCACTGTCTTTTACCACCCCCCAATAAAGGTGAACTTTTATTACTTTAACTACTATTATGTAAATAACAAGTCAATAATAATAATATAATAATAATATTCTACCACACCATCTAGCCCAAACTAAGCAGAGCTTGTATTATGAGTACTAGACAATGGATAAACATACATATTTACTTTTTTTTTGTAAATACATACATATTATATATAGAAATACCCAGACCAAGACAAACATCAATGTTCATGCACACAAATGTTTGACTTGTGCGGGAATCGAACCCGCGAGCTCAGGCATGGCAGTCGGTTACACTAACCACTACGCCATCGAGGCCGTCAAATCAATGATTTGTTTATTAAAATATTGAAGTGAAACTTCTTTATCGACGTATGGGAGAAATTTTGTAGCAGCGTCACGTTTTTCGGTTACGCGCCATATTGCTTTTTTTTATCAAAGTTTAGTATAGTGACGTAAAGAATATAATGTAATATATTTATAATAATAACAACAATATATTAGTTTTGAAGTTTGGTTTGAAATAAGAATAACAATATATTAATTTGAAAGTGATAAAATAAAAAGACTTATTCAAATTTAAGTGAATTTACAAGAAAAGTGAGAGTGATTATATATTTCGTTTTATAAATTCAACACGTATGAGCATGATTTTAATATTTATTTGAGGTTAAACTCACTTTTTGATTGTAAGTATCAGTGAATGTATATAAATCTGTTAAAATTAGCAAGTATTAATAAATATGACTGTAAATCTAGTGAACATTATTAATTCTAAAAACAATAAAAAATATAAATTAAATAATAATTTAAAAATTAAACAAAACACGATTAGAAAATAAAAATATGTATACGTACATCTTTTTTAATTATTAGTTTTTAATGATTTATTTATTCATTTTTAATTTTATAAAATCGTTGCATTTCTACAAGATTAACTGTCATCATATAATTGTATTACTTTGAAAAGATAATTCCAATTATTTATTCATAACTTGTGTAATTGATTAAGTCATTAAATATCTGCTTTGAATTATTTTTATTAAGTTATGAAATAAATATTAATATTAAAGTTAGTTAAATAATTTTTGTTAACTAATTAACTAATTAATGTCGTAAAGAAGTTTCACTTCTTACCTGTGTACTCTGGTACACACACACATTTTTTTTTCTAACATACCTAGTGCATGTTATAAATTAATTATAATAAAGAGTTGACTTTAACAGTAGTTAAACCAAAGAAAAATATTTTAAACTTACCATTTCTGAATCCAAAGTTTTGACAATATGTTGAAATATAGCTATTTTTTCTTGTGGTTAATGGGTGTAAATTTTGCCCTATGCAAATGATATAGTTTAATATGTAATGTCTGTAATAGCTGTTCATAACAACCATTACCAATGAATTTGCATCCTTTGAGATTAGGAATGGATGTTACTGCTCCTTCCAGAATAAATTTCGTCATTTTAGTTTAATGGTTTAGAAAATTCAATAATACTATGCTCAAGTTAAATAAAATAAAAGCCTTTTGACTAGTCAATAAATTAAATTTATGTTAATTAGAAGTTTGGATGAGTCCTGTATGTACAATCTATTGATAGAGATGGTTAAATAATGGCATCTTAAAATGTATCAAAGGTAATTTAATAATATATCATTATCAAGCAGCATGCCTCAATTACCAATTGCAAAGATAGTCAGTATAATATGTAGATAAATAAAAATAAATTATTAAAATTGCTAAACATTCTTAATATTATAGCAGGAGTGCCATTGAGTATTACATACCTGTACGTATTCCTAGCACCATGTGACGTAATCAAATGACCGCAATCGCTTATAAAACCAAGAAACAGCTGTGAAACATCAACAAAAAGTAGCACGTGTTACGCAGTCCACTCAGTCGTAGGCACTTAAGGTAAATCGTCAAAAATTTCGCTCATTTCCCACACTAACCACAACGGGCGGTTGATAAAATCGATACGCCAATTTATATCGAGAAGTTGACTTAATATCGATATAAAACTAATTGGTAGTTTTTAGTGACGTTCTCAGCAGCAAGCAGGAGACTCGGGGGTGACGGCTATCATCGTGTGAGATCTGCCATTATACGAGTCAATTCACAATAGTTGTAACGACCGCGTTGTAAAATTACAATGATTGTTTACGGCTTTTTGGGTTCGAATGAGGTAGCTACTTAGTAATTGTTATTGTATTATTGACTTGTTTGTTGAAAGAAAGTAAAAAGGAAAGGTTGCACGGCGATACAGTTACACCACATTTTAACAGTAACAGATCTAATATTTTTTGGAGCTTTGTCACAAACACAAGAAATACGGCAACGTTTGGCACGCATAAGTAATGTTTTTGCTGATTATAATCTTATCCCTTTAGCAATAATTGTTAAGCTAGGTAGTCTTAGATTTGGTTGGCATTCAGTAGAATTTGATTTTAATAAGTAGGTAGTAGATTCAACTACACGGCAAAGGTTTTGTAATTACAATCTGCTTAATAATCTCAATTATTTTATGGAATGTATGACAGGAAATGAAAGTGCGTTATGACCTTTCTAATAAAAAAAAAACAGAAATGCGCAAAACAGCGTTCCTTGGTGCAATCGGTTCAGCGCTTGCGCATCGTATGAAAGCAGCGCGCGCATGCAGGTGGCCGATATACGATATCCCATTGTACGGCACGATGCTGCTCGGAGCGTCCTCCGTTTGTCTTCCATGAAAAGAATTCCTGGCAAACAACTCACCCCGCTACTAATTACGCGTTTCCAAAGAATATCCAACATTCATAAGAGACAATTCTGCCTATACGGTTAAGGTCCAACAATTTAATAATAATAATAATATATAATAATAATATCAGCTCTGTATTAAACTGTCCCACTGCTGGGCACGGGCCTCTTCTTACTGTGAGAAGGGTTAGGCCATAGTCGACCACGCTAGCCTAGTGCCGGTTGGCAGACTTCACATATCTTTTGAGAACATTATTGAGATATTTAATAATAATTTAATTTAATTTCAACAATGGTACGCTACTGAACCTTATACGATAAATCAACACTAACATATGATGTCGCTGAGTAGTCAGTGGTCAACAAAGATCAAACCTCAATCTGCGCCTACTTAGTGCCATAATAATTATATGACTTTTGGTAGTATGGGATGTGTAAACGCCAACAAATTACACATTTAAATTATTGTTGTACATCATGACATTTGCTGATATTGCTAATCCTCCGTGAATTTATTGCAATTCGTAAATTTATCGCATTCAACGGTGTGGCAAGTCTGTTATTGATTTTGCATGCGTGTGCTTGTCTCACTCATCTGCGTGTGCACACAAAATGCGCGAGCGATTCAAACGAAATGAAAAGCGTTTTGTGAGGTATTCCGTCCATATTGAGAGCGCGCATATGTGCTTTATAAAAGGTTTGCGATGCCATACCCTGATTTCTTCTATTTATTGATGTCTGCTGACGATTGACTTGAACAATCCAATCATCGCATTATCCTAGTATTGTATGTTTTAGCCTCTCCAAACTGGCCTTCATAATAAAGACTAGGCTTGCAAATGGATTATAAAAAAGTAATTACTGAATAAAAATTTATTATTTATTATAATTTAATTAAATAGTAGTATAATATATGTATGTTTAGTATAGTATGTAGTTGTTAAGGTGTCCGGCCGCCTAACAAAGTATTCAGAATAGTTGTTTATGTGGGTGATAATCATTGAATACCTATTATACCCTTATAATCATCATTAGATTATATTGCGTTTATTGCCATGTGAATTTTAATACATATTGTATATAATTTTGTTCCCGTCCCCTGTTATGTGGACGGGAACAAAATTATATACAACACGTGTCTCGACCCGTATCGTTTGCAACCGATGTCCTGAATCTAACGTCCACAGGTAATTGCAAGCGTTTGACCAAACGTTTGCTTGCATTTCCATTTTGTCATTAGCAATCGGCTATTAATTCTTGGATTATGACTGGTACAGAACATAGGGGCTCGCAATTTTCACAACGGCAGCTGCCTCTATGTATCTGTGCAAAAACTTTTCTACGAGGAAAGCCACCTGCGTATCATTCAATATTATCTGTTTCTAATCAGGTATCGTGTCATGTTTACTATACACAAGCACATCGATTTATCACGTCGCGTCGCGCGTCGGTCAGAGCTTCAGTGTATTACGATTACTTAATTTATTTATAACTTAGCATGATAGATTACGGTAATGAACAACTTCGAAAATTTACATTTTATCAAGCCCGTCATACATCAACCGAACACTGTAGAAGTGCAAAATGTGTATTCAAATGTACCCATATTCATTTCAGTAGCTTGACAGCGTATCGTAACGAGTAATAAGTCGTCGATACACGTATTAGTACGCTTAGCAAAAAGGTATTGTTATTTTTAATCCGATAATAGCCGTCTTATAAACAGACTGTGAAGTTTTTATGTCTACTCCGTATACAGCAGGGTAATTATCACGGTGCTAGTCATTATGTAATGTCCACTCTATAAAATCGCAACAACTGGTTCGGCCTGTTTGCTCCAAGCAGACCCAGCTTAGCTAGGGCTGGTGGTAAACTCGATTAATTGCTAACTTTGTTGTTATCATATTTTACAAGACTACATACATTTACAATGTAACATGGCTATTATCGAGCCATTAGAGGAAAAAATGCATATTATGTCTGATATTAAGACGAGGCCGGTTGGACGTGTTTTATTTTCCATTTTTGGATAATGCCACTTGAGATAGATCTTCTATTAAGCGTGATTAAATTTGGCGATGTCTAAACTTTAGTTTTGTATTGAAGATTTCTTCCCTTTAAATATACCATGAAAAGCAATTATTAATTAATGATGTAGTAAAGTAGAAGATGTTTATCACCTCTTGGTGGAGTGTGTCAGGAATGGGCCTGAAAGAAATGCGTTAGTTAGTGAACTAAACATAAATAAGTTAGATGTAGGTATATTTAATATGATCTTAGCGAAACCAATGTCGCCAGAGGCTGCATTGGTATATTCATTGGTTAATTTGTAAGTTTGTTAGTAATTAGATTAGTTTATGATGGAACTAGCGTAACATATTGTTAAAAGTTCCTAAAACAAATAAAAGAAAGAAAAAAAAAAAAAAATTAATGATGCAGCTCATGTCTTGAGCGGGTGAGGTGTGAGCGAGTCAGCCCTGCAGCTCCACGTGGTGATGGGACAGCACCTGTTAGCTAAATATACCGAGCTAGAGCAATCAGCTCGCGCATCTGCCTGCCTAGATTATTACGCAATAACTCTGCGTTTAAGTGCGCACACAACCAGATGTCCACCAGAGAGCTTTGAACTCCAAGATTTTATAGACTACTTATTAGCAGATACTAGAGTGAATAAATTGATACCCAGTTAAAACCTTATTGATATTACCTCAGTCAGTTTAACAAGGCAATTTTAGCTTCAAGTGGCTCTACAATTATTGTTTTTCTAATTATTGTAGTTAAAATGTCGATTCAGGTTACTGTGAGTAAGCAGCTGATATGTATGCTTATTTATGTCGTAAGAAAATGATTTCGTCACGGTGTAAATGTGAAATAATTCAATATTTATCATAGATCTTTCATGAGTGGCCATTTCGAATAATGAAATGTAAATAGCATTTTATTTTTAAATCTGTATATTGATAGGATGATGATAGGTTCTTGTTAAACTATACGAATTATTATAAATATTTCTAACACAGCTGAGAGTTGAAATTAAATGTTACAAAAGATTAGATAACGAATAAATAATTAGATTTATAATATTTGCCAAGCTAGTTATGGTCAAAGTCTTATTTATGCCTGCACTTGCATATACCTCAAAGAGGAGGCATAGGTTTTTTTCACCTATACTTCGCCATCTAAGTAGAGGAGCCTATTGTCTGACACTTACAAAGTCCGTGCTATTACTGAGATTTTACTACAAGAAAAAAGAATAACATAGCTCGACCTGGGCGTTAAATTGGCTGAGTCGGCCGCAAACAAAAGTGCTAAACTTACTACAGGCCGGCGAGGCAGTTTAATTGAACCCATAGTTGCCCTAAATTAATACAAATAGAATAGAAATAAGAGAGATATGTCAATAAGTTCGATTAACAAGTAGAATGTATTACAAAAATTCAGTATGACACTAATTGTCTACCATAAGGTCGTGGATATAGTGGATCATTGACTAAAGCAAACCTCTCAAAAAGTCATGAAAAGATAGGTCTTAATACACATTAAGTATGAGGAAAATATAATGTCAACATAGCTGATATTTTGTAATAGATAGATGAGCTGATTAAATTAATTCCTAATTGGACATTTTAACTCAACATCATTTTATTTGTTTCAAACCGATGTCTGCATATTCTAGATGTTAAGCGACTAATGTATAACGTCAAACGTGTGGTTACCGCGATACAAGCCTTGAGCTTAGTGCGGCAGCCGCTGCCAATTACAAAAATGTGTAATTTAGTAAATAAATAAAATCTATAGCTTTGATTTTAGTCTATAGTAATAATACAGCGAATTTTTCCGGCGCTGAAAAAGAAGCTGATATTGAGATACACAATTAATAATCCGTGGTTAGGACTGTGTTACATTATGAGGAACACGAATGTTTGCATGAACATCCAAAACATTATATTTTAGCTCTCATTTTGTAACTCATTCTCGATTGTCTGATTGCATCTACGAATTTGCTTGAGAGTCCAACTAAAAAAATAGGGAGGTCATAATTACATAAAAATTATATTGACAAAGTAATCGAAACGTCAAAGAAAGTGTAAATTTTAAAAGTATAAATAATATAAAAGTAGAGTTCCTTTTAAAATAACCCGTAATAAAATCCGTAAACAGTAGTTTTATTTCGATGTAAGACAATATAATAATAAACCGTGTTTAGATTTAGTGTAGGTAACATTACGGGGAAATGAAGTACATGAATTAAAAAGAAATTGCATGAACACTCAATATATCCTTTTAGTACCTCGCAATACTATAAATCACCAATGCTTTACGACTCTGATGTATAGCTACACCTTTTACAAGCTGTTTATTTATATAAATATGCGTACTACAATTAAAGTTACGTATGCTAGAAGCAACTAGAACCGTGTCCGTGCAAACGTGTAATGACATGAATTATTTGTAATACATACACGCTGTTAACGCTAAACCAGGGTTTAGCATTAAGCCAAAGTAAATGAAACCGTGGGGAATATCAGTAGCAATGTTTTAATTAAGCAATTTATAAGAACGGACATAATAAAGTAAAAATTGTGTAATTACGGAACAGATGTGTGAGGTGATCGCAAACACTACGGCCGCCAGCCGCGGTGATCCGAGGCTTGCAACTTAAATAGTACTCACTACGTATTCGAAGATCGTGAGTAAAGATGTATGGAACCTGTTATTTAATAACAAATATCGCAATTCTCAGTAAAACGTATTAAAGTCATGTAAGTATGTTTGTTATTGTTTATACAAACATAGTCTTACGCCTATAACCCCAAAAGGGTAAGTAGAGGCATATCATCCATATTTTGCTCCATCGTTTTAAAACCCATGTAACAAGGAGCCAGGCTATTGTCGTTTACCGGGCACACTTACCGGGTCCGTGCGGTTACTATATAAAAAAAAAAAAATCCTGAAATTATTTTGCCGGGTAAAAACCGTGACCGTCGCATAATTATATAATACACTACCTAAAATAAAATAAATATAAACAAATAAATATTAACTGGGTGATATTTTCCAACAGCTAATCGTTAGAAGATTCATACTTCAGACAGTAATCATTGAGCTATCCAGCTTTGCATCTGGAAAGTCTGGTTCCTTATTCGATGATACTTTAATATGGGTGTATTTCTGCTCAATATACCTCACGTGGGTATAACATACCCACGAGAGGTGTAATTTATTTACTTGAGAAAGCAAACTGTTACCCAAATATTTGACTGAGAAAACAAATAGTTAGGTACACAAATTGGATAGACACTAATTATAATAAAATTAAGTAAGGTACATTAATAAATTTTGTAGCTGAAGACGTTACACACATCTTACTTAAAAATTACGTGAGTAGAACATTAACAAGGATAAATGTAATGTTAAGTAAAATGCATTAATTTGCTGCTAAGGTAATGAAGTTTAACACCACCGTTTATTAAAGAATACAATAAGATATCATATCACGCATGCGCTCTTAATACCGCAGCGTCGTGTATTCCTTGCTCCGTGAAGTTTAGTTGTTATGATTGTAGTTGTCTGTATAATTGTATAATGATCATTAGAATCTTTACATTAGGTTGTAAGGTGATATATTTATATAGTTTATATGAGAATTTATTTGTATTCGCATTCAGTTTTCCCATCCCGGCACGTGTTTCTAATTGTAAGCCCGCATCCACTGATTGACGTAGGAGTTCGCACAATACCGTTACACTTTCCATTGACACCCTAACTTAATGCAATACTTGTTAAAGAGTATTAACCCGGCAATTGACGATTCATTACCAGCTTTAGTCATTTAAAAAGCAAAGCAAAAATACTTCGTTTTTTTTGATAGAATAACGCTAGCAAACTTGCAAAAGGGAGAAAGAGATTGTAAGGGATATTATTGTCGCAGGCAATTTGTATGATTCCGCGTTTTACAAACGGCGTCGTGATGATTCAGCGTTTTACAAACGACGTCGTCCGTTTAAAAACGCTCGTTGATAGGGTGACCGTCGACGGAGCCCCGCGAAGCGGGGCTCCTATTATTGGGTGGGTTTAAGAAGGAACCTAACATAACCTAACCCATCCGAGACTGAAAACAGTCATTTGAGGCGTATAGGTGCTCGTTATGCTGTTGAATTGTCTATCAAATGTTGTGGCATACTATAAAGTGACAAGGATATTTACATTTTGTCTTCGGCATATTTTAAAACAGCGAGCGTTTTTAAACGGACGACGCCGTTTGTAAAACGCGGAATCATACAAATTGCCTGCGACATTGCCACCTGATTTGACATCATATAATAGCACAGTAATATCGCCAATGTGAATGAGCCGTGTGTTGCTAAAAATGTCACGAACCGTAATTCAAGGCAGTTGTGCCAATGACCATTGACCAGTGTATACATAGTCATACATATATGTATTATAGGTTAGGGCTCTCGTAATAAGAAGCAAACCTTTTGCCGTCGTCGTTGACTGGGTAAAGTTCAGGACTTCGTTTCCTTCAAGTGCTGATATTTTTTTGTCAGAAAACCAACTAAACTTGACATTTTATGCACAGCAGTACTATTTATTACATATTGTGAGATGATGAATAAATAATTAAAATTTATTAATCTTCATTACCAAATACTAGTTGTATCGAATTTAAAAGTTATTTTATTACTATTAAAAATTATTATACTTTAGTTTTGATGAGAATGTTTTATCATTACGGTCTCGTGGTCACACCAGACTGTCAATATTGGTGTATACACTTTTTTAATGTACGATGTAAATCGTTTCCAATAAAGTCACAAACAATCTGGTTGTCATTGGCCCTAAGCCCAGGTGGTCCGAGACCGGCGGGACACCCGGCACATGTCACATGGTGCCTCCCTATGACCTTGTAGGGTTGCAAACCTTTGATATTGATCCATGTTGATCTTTGAACTAAAGTCACATAAATATTATTAAAATATAAAGAAAATAGTAAAATATGTTCAGGTACGATACATGAGTGAGAAAATTGTTATTAAAAAGCAATTGTATATATTTTCTTTTTTCAAATGCTGTGCTCAATCTTAATCGGATCTCAAATTTACATAAATTATTTATATTACTATTATTATTATTATTCCTATACTTATTTAATTTGATATCTGTAGATGTGCCTATTTAATAAATAAATAAATATACGATGCTCAAAATAAATACCTATGGTCCAAAACAATTTTTACCTGTTATTTGTTGCAGCTAGGGTTGTCAACAGCAACATTTTATCTAAATATGCTCCTTTCGCCTATATTAAATCAGAGCACGTTTCATTAAAACCATATTACGTAACATATTAAGATGGTATTCCACTCCTTGTGATTTTATGCCACTATTCGAAGTTTAAGTTAATTCTGTACCAAATTACATTAAAAGTTATTCAGTAATTAGACTTGACGTGACGAACAGATAGAGACTTGCATAGACTATTTCTTGTAGAAAATAATTAATGTCTGTTTTAGCTACAGTATCTTCAACATCTAAAAGTTTTGTATTTAAAAGAAGCATCCTTTATTTTAAAAAGATAAACCTTATGCTTAAGAAAAATATTGTTTCCAGGTTTGTGGACTATAAAATTTTACGAGCAATAGTTAGCACACTTGCAATTTTAAGAACCCTGAACAAATCTAATTATGTTCTTAGAAACTAATATGAGAACGCGGCGTTGTGGTTTGGAACCATTGGCTAAATAAACTTAAGATTTGCCAATATTCAAATAATTGTAAACCTCGCAGAAGTTAAATGTGGAAAGAACCTATAATCTGTTCCATTCCTAATGTATTATATATGTAAAGAAAAATATAATTTTCTTTAATTTAAATTTTCTCGCACTACAAACCTCATTGGACCGTGACATAACAAATGGATTTTGAAATCTATTAAAATATATAAAATAGAACAGTCTCATGGGAGTCGTCAAAAAATAATTTATAAAATAAAATACCATTGTATTTTGTAATTATTGTAATAATTGTGATTTAAGAACAGACATTGTGATTAATAACATTAAATGTCGTTTTCTTTTTTTTATAGAGAAATTCAATTGCGTTTTATTGTCGTCCAAGTCACAACAGAATTTTATTGAAAATATCTTATATATATAAATAAAAGTCATTTGCAGTAACTAAATTTATGCCATTTCACGTATTGGATAAAATTCAATGAAAAATACTAAAATAACACCAAGAACGACGCCCTAACATGTCCTTCTTTCGAAATAGTACGCAAATTTGCATGTCAATAAGAGGCTAGTTGATCAGCCTTATATATAATAATAGAAAAAGACAATTCCAATTCCAATAATTTCTGTAACGCCGAAGATTTTGTAATCATCCTGTCTTGGATGATGATGTTATGATGAATTGATGTATTTCCATTTAAATAAACATAATTTAAGTAATCACCAGATATGATTTCTTTAATTTTATATTCATATAGGAACAATAAAATTATGCTTATGATCTTTACAGTATTTATGGTTTGAAAATAGGGTATTTGATCAAATAATTGTTAATCCAATGAATACGGTCATATTGATTACGAATTTAAGATGATTTTCTGTGAATGACATAAAAGCAAATTCTAATGAAATAAATAATAATCGAGCAATTTTTTTATTGTAGGATAAAATCATTACAATCATATAAAAAATTTCAGCGTGCAAAGAAAACAAAACTGACACAGTCGTACGTAATTAATTCCATGATTTTTAAACATTGCTCTTAATTTTATACTATCTTCTAATCATTGATTTAATATGCACTTACTTATCTCAATGAGCCTGAGAGATTGATATGTCTTGTAAAGTTAGCTTATAGGTCATATTCTTGCAAGTTCAAGTCTATTTTTCTTTATAGACCACATAGAGATATAATGGCCAACGTGTCGTGGTTAGCTCATAAACTTCGCGCACCTTTTCATGCACTAAAATTATTCCTTTGTCTATTTTTATGGGATATTAAATTTTACTTTTCACCGGCAGTTATTTGCTGTCATTATTAAATATGTAATTTATTGCAGGTTATAAGCTGAAGCTGTCGGAGCAGTCACTATATTCTATAGCCAATTTTAGAGTCTAGGATTCTACAACTTAAGGTGCTACAGATTGCGAATATGACCAGTGGTTTTTTAAGTAGTAAGTCGCGATCATCTTCTTTCAGGGTCGGAAAAGCGCAGATTGTAAATCTCGTGTTGTAGCGTCTGTAAGCTACGGTAATCGCTTACCATTAGACGGATCTTTCACTTGTTTACTAAATAATATAAATTTTTGTTTACTCAATTACCAAATGAAAGAAAGGCAAGAAGAGTATAAAAAGCTATTTACTTACTGTGTTTTACCATTTCTTTGTTATATATAGGTAATTGATACAAAGATGTACGTTTGTTTTTGTTGTCATTGTCAATCTTTAAAGGCTATTTATTCTTTTTTAGACAGGTTACAGGTATTTATAAACATGTTATCCTATGTGTACCTTCCAGAATTTACTGAATTTTAACTAATAAGTTAAAGTTATTTGCGTTCTCTACGATGCGCGTTGCATAGGTACATCATGTATAACAGACAGAACATACCTATATACAATAGCAACGCGAGCTGCACCGCACACAAGTCACGGCAGTGCTTACGGTATCTGGAAAAGGCTTTTCCTAATTACTTGGGGTGTGTTTTGTTTGGTGCTATCGGCGTGTAACGAGCCGCAAATGGGTCGCCTGATCGCGCGATCATGCGGGCCGCCCGCCCTTCGCCCGGCCGCTTCCACCCACCCCCCGCTACCCGCCGGCGCGCGCGTCAAAGGCCTTTGTACGTGTGTTCAGCTGAGATACCATGAAGAGCGAAGCGAGCGAATATTATTTAATTTCGTGCAACGAATACGAATAGTTACTGTTTAAGGCTACGGCAGGATATCACAACGTCACAAAATTTAGCTTACATGTTTGTTTTTTGTTAAGGATATTTTAATAACGCTATTATCACATGGTAGTTTGGCGTCTATTTATACGTTTTATAAGTAGTTTATCTTGATGCATGGATAGAAAAGGGATTCAAGTAATTTAAGATTAAGTAAGAGATGATTACTTGTCTGGATATTTGTAGACACTACCGCCCTTCAGAATGACATATCTATGCAACTAACTCTTCGTTATTTTAATGAAAATATTCTTTTACTTCGAACTTGATCTGGTAATAATACCTATAGATCTGAATACACCGGTGAGCTTGGGGATGAATGCTTATACCCAATAATCAAACTGATATTCTGGTATTCAAATAGCAATAGCAAGTTACCAACTTTTAAAATAGGAATATTATAGACACACAACAAGGTCACTAATCCTCTCCTAAAGGAAAGCGCCTCCTCTTCCTACAGGAACACAACACAAGGATTTTCAGTGATGTATTTTGTAGTGTCGAGTTTGATCAGAGACTCCCCTCTGCTCAACCTCTAGCCAATTTTATTTTCTTGTATAAAGTGATAACGTTTGGTCAATCTAATCAAGCAAGCCATTGGTTTGGAACGGTGCAAACAAAATGGCGATCGCTTCCGCCGTATAACATGTCCTCGGCCAACGCAGATAAGCTCGGCAGTGCTAGCAGCGGAATCTCGCGTCTATCCTTGTTAATGAGTTTATCTCACATGTGCGGTGCAATTAGCCCATTGAATGTGGCACAAGGATTATTTGGAGGTGCGCGGTCAAAGCTCTTTTGTCTTCGTCTCTCTTTATTATAATTATCTTTTGTTTTCTATACTTTTTGCGGGACATTTTATAAGGTATACCCTTGAAATCTAGCTTGATTAAAATTAAAACTTAAATTAATCAGTTTAAGTTTTAATTTTTCATTTTGTACCTGATAAAATGTATAAGCCCTAAATGTTAAAAGGTATAGTTATATCCAAATACATATAATATCCTATCTGTATTGAAACCTCCTCTATTCAACAATCTGAATCTGAATCTATTCAACACCTATATGACTTTTACTTAATTTAAATTTTATGCATTAAAATGAAATTTATTTATAATATTAGTGCAGTTTATCCAAATGTGCATAGTTTTATCCTTACTTCCTTACTAATATTATAAATTCGACAGTAACTCTGTCTGTCTATCCGTCTGTCTGTCTGTTACTTTTTCACGGCTAAACCACTCAACCAATTTAGATGAAATTTGGTACAGATATAGTTTAAAACCTGGGGAAGGATATAGGCTACTTTTTATTGATGTAGGTACCACGCGGGCGGAGGCACACGGAAAGGCTAGTATATTATAATTCTTTACATGTCCTACTCGTGTGAATATTATGGATCTAACTATAGGACGTATTCCTATAGTATGACGGCTAAGGGCCAATTCTCGTAATTAAAATCTTCAAAATAGAGTGGCGATCTAGTTTCAGTGTCATAAATATCACAAATGGTATATATTCTTCTAATATGTAAATGTAAAATATGAACATAACTTGCATTTCAGTTCACATTTAACATTTAGACTAGTTTAGCACCTTATTTTTAACATATTCGAATACCTCATTCATTGGCCTTCTATATAAACAAACATACATGCTAACTTATAAATGATTTCAATTAATTGCAGTTTCATTTTACTGGTACAAGAAAAACTAGCAAGTTTTATTCGTAAGTAAGTAAATACAACCTTTAAGGTTAAAATGTTCCTTCTATAATAATATAGAAGGAACATTTTAACCTTAAAGGTTGTATTTTTTATCCATTAAAAACTCTTTTGTAGTTAATTACAAACTCTAGTCAGTAACTAGTAACCAAGCATTATCGAGTAGGTATCTATTCACTGTCTGCCTCACTATTGGATGTAAAAGACGGAAAATCGATCGCGGTCTATGAAATGTAGGTTGGCAGTTTTACAGTAGGCATGTACAATAATGCTAATGTTTCAGTGAATTACCTACTTGGTAATTCCCTGTTATCATATTTGTTCAGTTCATTTTAACTTTTACATAGTTTTGTAGTTGTTACTATTTGCCGTAGCTTATGGTAACGGCAGTATTCGAAGGTTTAGTTACTTTCTAGATAAATATCGAAAGCATCGTTGTAACGCGAACGTATTTTTAAATTGGACTATACCTAATACATTTTCGTCTTTTCTGTGTAATTTAAAATTACCCTATCATTTTCAGATTGACTTGCGATACTACTTATTTAAAAGAGTATTATTTATATTCTGCTGTATAACAAAACACTAAATCAAGAAAAAGCACTACTGTAAGCAGCGGTCATTAGTTTATTCTAGATAGCACATATTTTTATTGTCTATTTAATGTTTTAATATTTTTCCACGGTATTATTAGAATAATCGATAAACAATCACATTTCTGTACAGAAGTTGCTTGATATTAATAATAATAATAATAATAATAATATTCTACCACATACACACAACACCATCTAGCCCAAACTAAGCAAACCTTGTACTATGGGTACTAGAAAATGGATAAACATATATATATACTTTTGTTTTTGTAAATACATACATATTATACATAGAAATATCCAGACCAAGACAAACATCCATGTTCATACACACAAATGTTTGACTTGTGCGGGGATCGAACCCGCGCTCTCAAACGTGGCAGTCGGTTACACTAACCACCACGCCATCGGGTTGTACTATTTAAATCCACTTTCCTTGCAGCTGCATCAGTCGCGATTTGTTGAGTTGTCTCTGTAAAAGCCTGGAGGGCTATTTAAAATGCCTGCAAAATGAAGGGCTATATAAATTTACATAAACAAACTGTATTAACATAGCAATATCGATACGATTCTTGCCATATTCATACTAAACGTTCACGGTATAATTATGCAAATGACATGGATGCAATATGGTCTGTGAATTGCAGGCTTATCAGTAATATCGACACGCGACGATATCTACTAATTGTACGCCACTGTGCTCCTCTCAATGGTTTTTTAATAGCTCATTATTAAATATAACTTTTTATTGTTGTGGTATATAAGTAGAACATGACGTAATTTTTCTCCTTATTAAAATTATAACATATTTTATTAGAAAAAGAGACAATCTCGAAGGATGTCTTTACGAACATGATATGATTGTCATAATCACAAACGCATATTCGGAGCAGAATCAATCAAGGTGAGATCTAATTTGAACCATTTAAACTGCTAACCTATTCTGTGTAGTTTGTATAACTTTGTTTGTTTGTATGTGTGTAAATATTTTTATCATAATGCCAAATATAATATTTAGTACCACATAGAGACACATAAAGATACAACATCTTAAAATACAAATTTTATAACTCTTTTTCATACCTATTGTAGATACAATAGTTATAAAAAAGATAGAGATGTAGATATATGCGCAAGTATAGGCACTAGCGCGGCTTGATGCATCGTGTCAAATAATGCGAATTGTGCGCACATGTATGCTGCCCGTATGATATTAGACCATGCGAGGAGCATGCGCATACAGCCTGGGCTAGCTAATTGCTTTTGTCTAATAGAGAGGCAATTTACCAGTGTTTTAATTGTCATATTTTCAATTTATGAATGTTCTCCCAATATAAATAGAAATTCGTTTATAAATTTTTCGTTCATTGGTTTAGTGTCTTTAATATATACATAATTATGTCTATTATACTATATACTCTATTATTATCTATTATATTACCAACTAGCTGTTACCTGCGACTTCGTCCACGTAGATTTTAATTAAAAAGTGTTTGTCTCCGCGGAACCCTATTTTTTTTCTAAAATCAACGTAGCCTAAGTTACTCCTTATAACATCAGCTATCTACCAGTGAAAGTCCCGTCAAAATCGGTTCAGCCGTTTCGGAGATTAGCCGGAACAAACAGACAGACAGACAAAAATTGTGAAAATAGATTTTTTCGTATCAGTACCTTATATACTTTCATATGCATTAGATAAAAAGCTATTATTTTGACATTACAAACAGACACTTCAATTTTATTTATTTGTATAGATCAAGTTTATAGATTAAGTCAGCAGTAGTGCACCCAAAGCTGAATTGCCCCGAAGATCAAATTTTATCTAAGGTGTAAACAAAAAGATATTTACTTGATTTTCTCCTGTTCACATTTTTATAAACCTTTTAATGGTACATTTGAATGTATGTGTTGTACCTTGATTGCTTCTGCACATCTATCGTAATTGCTTTGTTATCCCTGAAACAAATAATAACAATAACATTTAGCAAATGAAGCAGGCTTTGTTTGCAAAGCGGAGGAGAAATGCGGATGACCACAACAAGGCCTTGACAGTTCAAGAAGCCTCCAGGCTAGCTCCAAGGGTCCTTGCTCCTGATTTACGGGCTCCGAAAACCGCAGGGATTCAATGTGCCTTTGTTGCACACACTTTTATTGAATAATAAAATATTTCCACAAAATGAAACAAGTTTATAGGTCATAATTCGCTTTTAACGATCACTGTTATGCTACACGTGAAATATTTAGCTATTTTTAGACATTAAACCATTTTGCAGCTTGTAACAGAACACTGTATTATAAGTTATGCAATATGAAGGAGGTTTTTAACTTCGGAATTACCACAACTATGGTTCAAAACCTAAGTATCTATACCATGTTTTTTGTAAAACTATTAGGTGACGAGACTATAACCCTGTTGCTATTGATAATTTACGTTAATGAGAAAAATCCAATAATTCTTTACTGTACCCGAGAATCGAATTCAGGACTGATTAACTATGTCGGCCAAACAACATAACGTAACGCAGGATTTATGAATAGATTTGATTTTTGGAGATTGATGTAATAAAGGGCTACATATGTAACCTATAGAGGTTATATATGTAGCCCTTTATTATAAAACTATTGCAGCGCTATAAAGAACATAGGTTCTTTCTAGCGCTGCAATAGTTTTTGCTTGTACCAAAACATGTAGTAATTAGTCAATGCTACGTAAGGTTACTTAGTTCTTTACACTTAGTCTCACGGCTCTATACTTAAAGGGGTAGGCAGAGTTGTACTACAACTCACCAACTATACTTTTAGGTCGCACGTAATGAAGGGCGGGCTATTATTATTATTTTTTTTATACAACTAATGTGACAATCATGCATACGGCCCACCTGATGGTAAGTGGTCACCGTAGCCTATTGACGCCTGCAACACCAGAGGCATCAATTGCGCGTTGCCAACCCTTTAGAAAAGGAAGTGGGAAGGAGAAGGAATGGGAAAGGGGTGATTGGGCCTCCGGCACTCTCACTCACCAAACGAAACACAACAGTAGGAATACTGCTATTTCACGTCGATATTCTGTGAGAGGGTAATCCTTCCCCGGTCGAGCCGGCCCATTCATGCTGAAATCACTACTACATCATTTACCGGCGCAGTTGCTGCCTCCATATTGCTATTGAGAATATTTTGACAGAAAATCCCAATGACATTATGCCGACCCGGGAATTATATTTTGTAAGCTTATTAATCAAGCTCAAATACAAATTACTTCTGTTAGTCTATATAATTAAAACCTCAAACCAATTAAACAGTGACATCCGCACATTAAATTAGTGGCGTGACGATAAAAACATAAAGGTAAAACACATTCGTGCTTAAGATAACATCGTTTTGGTAAAACGCGAACACGGAGATAATGACTCGATGAATAGTAATGAGCTTTGTAAGTGTGAATCACCAAATATATTTAAATTGTTATCAATTAAAAGCAATATAATAGCGATTTGAGTCGCGAGTCGTGTCCATATGGCGCGCGCACGGGTAACCGCGCGTCCATTAAATTAGCGCGTGCTGTTAATACGAGCTTTCATAGCGTTTTTAATTAAATTAAATTACTTTATGCGTAAGTAAAAATTAGTTTAATTTAATAGTCTCATCTCATCTCTTTTCGCGTCAACGTGAGGCAATATTCTCTAAAATACTCAAGGTAAAAATATTATATAGTATACATGTAATTGATATTACATATATGTTTCTAAAATATATAAATAAATAAATATTCTACCACATACACACAACACCATCTAGCCCAAACTAAGCACAGCTTGTACTATGGGTATTGGACAATGGATAAACATACATAAATACATATTTTTTTGTAAATACATAGATATTATACATAGAAACACCCAGAACAAGACAAACATTCATGTTCATGCACACAAATGTTTGACTTGTGCGGGAATCCCACCCGCGACCTCAGGCGTGGCAGTCGGTTACACTGACCACTACGCCATCGAGGCCGACATTATTAATAAAGTACTTATTTTTACTTATCAATAGCCTTTGTGAGGGCTTTGGTTGGATGCCAGGGTTAGACAAAATGCTAGTGGGGTTTTTGTTAAGAAAGTTATAGTAGGTAGGTATTTGTGGGATCTACTATGTTGGCGTAACACATTTACCTGATATTTCAGAGACGTAATAAAAATATAGAAGTGATGGTTTACCAGGTTTCGTTGGTATACTGCCAAATTCCCTTTTTTTAGAATCATACTCGCCTGGGCTTTCAATATAGAATTAGGAATTAATTAATTGGTCATATCCAGCGATCAAATCCATAATGCACCTATATAGATTTAGTCGTTAAATTAGTAACTTAGAATAAAAAACGCTATTCAAGTTATGGCCTTACAGTTCCCCCGCTAAACTCATGGCCTCCTAGTTCATGTAAATTTGTCTGGCTCAATTGAAGTTAATAGGAACGTAGAGAGGGTGAGGTCCGCCAGCTGACGCGAGGTGTGAGGGAATGCAGCCCTCCCTCGGCACTCGACGACGGATGCACAATTGATGGTCAAATAAAAAACGCATGTTGATGTCACGGACGTGGGAGGGCCACTTATAATAACCATTTTAGGAGACAGGGTGAATTATGTGTGGTACATATGAAATAGACTAATTTTTGGTTAGAAATTGGCTTATTGGTGATAATAGTGCCTGCGTCTGGAATCCACACGAAAGTACCTACGTCCTCTTACTAGAGAAGGTCCAAAAGGCTTACCTGAGATTTTTATACAAACGCACTAACGGGTACTATCCATTCATGTATCCCACACAGTATCTCCTAGGTAGCCTGGGGTACAATTCACTTGAAGTTAGACGAAGACTTGATCAAATCAGAACAATGTGCAAAATATTACTTGGTGTCATTGAGGCCCCTCAGCTCCATGACAAGGTATGTCGGTTTTACGTGCCCGATAATTATCGACGTAGCAGGAGGCACAAGTTATTTGCACCACCTTCTTACCGCACCGTGGCACACAGAAACTCACCCGTTCCTCGGGTACTTACCGCACTCAACGCTATCTTGGACGCAAATCCGAATTGTGATTTGTTTGCGGATGGATGGAAGGCGATTATGTCAGTATGCTTGGAGTTTTGTGAGAGATCTGTACGCTAGTTGATTGTTTTTAAAATAAATATACCTTAATTAGTGTAATTGGCTTGTAGCCGTTCTGATTAAGGATGCTTTCAAATAAATAAATAAAATAAATAAATAAATAGGATGTCATTGTTACGTTATTTCTGTGTTAAAAGGCTCTGAAGAATAATGTGCATTAGATACCTATTAAATTTCCAAATTATGTCAATCTTCGGTTATAATCAATGACACGTTTATATACAAATACCTGAGAACATGTAGTAGATTGAGCGTTCAGCTTAAGGTAAAGAGGGTTTGGGATAAATAAACCTTCGTTACCACTTAGTCAATCTCTT
This sequence comes from Catocala sponsa, assembly GCA_963564715.1. Lineage (NCBI taxonomy): Eukaryota > Metazoa > Arthropoda > Insecta > Lepidoptera > Erebidae > Catocala > Catocala sponsa. The sequence continues at coordinate 18,502,594 of OY751331.1, forward strand.
GTTGCTGTCACAAAATATATATAGATATAGAATGCCGATTCAATAGATCATGCGTAAACAGACGCACACATGTATGTGTATATGTATAAACGCGTGCGTATGTGCGTATGTCAGTCAGACTGAGTCAGGCCAATGCATTAGCATCGTCTATTGCCGCACTTTGGCTCGCGTAGGCTTTCTGTGTATTAATTTTTACTTCTTCTTCATTCTTTTTATAATGTATTTACTTCTTTGCCTATATCACTAACATACGTCTATCTACATAGACTTAATATTCTAAGTCGATACCTTTTTATATCTTGGGTCTCGGGTTCGAATCCTGGGTCGGGCCAACAAAAAGTTATTGGGCTTTTCTGTTAAGAAATCTCAGTAGCAGCCCGGATTTAGGAAGTTGGAGGTGTTAGACCGTGCCTCGGAGAGCACGTAAAGCTATTGGTCCTGCGGCTGATCTTTCTCCGGTCGTGTCGGATTACCGTCCCATCGGATCATGAAGGTCGCTTGTGCACTATAATATCTGCTGCGCAGTTAGCCAGTCTCTATTAAGATTGGTGAGACCGCCGCGCCGTGACCAAAATTCGGTCTGGCGATCATTCTTATAATTTGTGCATAAAAAAAGTAAAGTTAGTGTGTAAAATACGATGTTTCCTAAATATTGTTGACTTGCTGCGTTCCGATGTGTAAAGGATTAAATGGTTGCAAGCCTAATAATACAAACCACTTAAAACTATGTCAGTTTTGTACATTATTTGAAGAGTATTTTACTGATACACATCTGTAGTGAATAAATATTTGAATAAAAAGCTCGTTTGCCTGTATTTGTAGTCGGAGTATTAAAACAAATGTGTCGAACAGTAGGCAGCGGTGAGGGTGTACCTCATGAATGTTAAACAAACAGATAGTGAACGGCTTAGCGACCCCTCCGCGCGTTGATGGCTCACGATTGTTCACAATAATTGATGACTACAATCATTCTACTACGATAATAATTTAATGTAGTATCTTCTAGATATAAACATAGCTATAACATTTGTGTCTTAGTAACTTTTTATATAAATCCTAACAAATATTTTAAAGCTAATGCGACTTTGTTTGTTTGATTGTTTGTTACTCTTTCACGCATTAACTACTCTACCGATCGTCATGACATTTAACATACACGTTGTCAGGAGTACAGAAAAGGACATAGTGTATCTTTTATATAGAAAAAAGAAGAATAGAAAATTGACATAATCTATATTTACGCTAGCGGAGCCGTGGGCAAAATCTAGTAGTTATTACACATTCGTTTATATATTTGCTGTCTTGAATTAAAATAACGTACTTAATTGATGCGAGCTTATTGCCGTTTACCGGACACAGATTTAGACTCTGTGCGCCTACTGAGAATCTCTCGACAGAAATATCAAATTACTCCTTGGCCAACCCAGAAATCGCACTCAAGACCGCATGCACAGCAGCCAAATACACTACCACAGTCTGAATGCATATAGTTTAAAAAAGCTAGTTCAATACCTGAATAAGCGAAACGAGGTGATAAACGACACGTATTTGTTGGTAAACTTACAAAATATAATGTTTTTATTCTTTTTATGGCTGCTATGTACTCTTTGGTCCTGTATCATTAATCTGGGCTTATATTTGCGGTCAGTCGAGCCGACTCGGGGTTTACAGTTAAGCTATTCTCGGTAGTAGCTAGGATTATTTAACAGGCAATTATTACTCTAAGGTTTGGCAGTCTTCTGCACTCGCCCATAGCTGTTGTGAAGGCCATCAGCGGCCAACAAATGACACACTATAAAAAAGGAATTAGTAAATAATTGCGCTCTAGACTTTCAAAGTAGTGTAAGGAAATTCTCAATAAGAACCATGTTATAGAGGCAAGTATTATTGACACATTGTCTGACCGAAGTATCGAATCGTAAAACATAAATCTATGGATAAACTAACTAGTTTTTCTTATAAACCCAAATTGAATGAATTTTTATACCACTTGTTTGAACACGTGCAAAATGTATATCAATATTGGAATCAACAAAGTGTTTATTACCCTAATCCCATCCTTACTATGTGCGAATGTGAGTTTGTTTCTTACGCTTTCACGCCTTAACTAATCAACCGATCATCATGAAATTTCGCATATACGTTGTCAGGGTTACAGAAAAGAAGTATCGAATCGGAGAGCTCAGAGTAGTAATAAGTGCTTGCACTTACACTACCAGCCAGGCCAACAAGGCAGACAATAATAATTTTTGGTCTATTTTATCTCTTCAGCAAAATATAAGAAAATATTGACATTCTTGTTATTTACTGGCATGCTCATCGTATGCTAAATATATCACGCGCAACCAACCATTGAGTTAATATGTACGAGTTAGAGTGCATGTTTTCTGACTCACTTGGTCTGTGCTATGCATTTATTGTATCGATAATTATATTTGAGTGTAGCATTAATAAAGTAACACAATTTAAATGAATAATTATTATCTAATATCTTTCCATGCTTGCACTTATTGATTTATATATTTATGTAAGCTTTCTTTAAATAATTGTACTAATTTATAATCAGTCATGTTAATAATATATATATAATATAATATAATATAATAGGTAAATTGTTAGACGGGCACCATTAGCCGCCTGATTATTGGTCTGAGGTATAATAGTATTAGAGATATAGATACCTATATAATCTGTGGTAGGGGTTAGCGCGGGCAGGCCGCGCCTTGCAAATTGCAAATTGAGATTATTCAATATAGATATAATTATAAGGAATATTCTTGCGGATTGATAATGAACTCAGTTTTGTTATTGACATCTTTTTGTTATTTTTCTAAGTTATAAACCGTGATTTTTCATGTAATACGAGATTTTGCCTGCATCTCGGCTCGCGTAAATGCGGCGAGTATGCGAAATTTCATGATGATCGGTCGATTAGTTAAGTCGTCAAAGCGTAATAAACAAACTCACATTCGCATTTAAAAGTAAATACTATTAGATAGATTAAATTGAGTATGTGTAAAAAAGATATGTTATTTGTAGTTTAATTGTATAATGTTCCTTTGTTTTTTGTTTTTGTATTGTTGTAAAGCTAGATTTTATTATTGTATTTATTTGTAATAATATGTGTAAACTTACACTAGCACATAAGCGATTTGGTGTGTTCAATACTGTACGCTTATGTTGTTGAATAAATAAATTGTATTATTAGTAAAGTAGTTTAGAGTAATATTGATATACATTTTGCACGTTTTCAAACAAGTGTTATAAAAACTTATTCACATTGAGTTTATAAGAAATAACTAGTAAGTTTATCTATAGATTTATGTTCTACGTTTAAATGAATAGTTCAGTTGAACTGTTTTGCAACCAAAATATTTTTTTGGTATACCTGGGTTGCACGTTGCACCGACAGCTGTACAGATATGATCTCGTCGGGGACATCGCAATACGCCGATAAATGCATTAGCTTTGTGGGCGGCTCAACTTGTCGCTCGTATGATCTGTTTTCATAAACACAAACCACCATAAAATACATTTAACGCAATGTTAATGATATCTTTATTGAAAACAACATAGAGACAATCAGAAAAGGTCGTACTTCGATATTTAAAAATTGAAATCTTTTAAAACTATTACGACATTCTATTAGTTCTTTTAAAGTATTTTTATACTGTCTTTTTAAATCTATTGTCGTTTTTAAACATTAATAAATAATTAGTTTCTTAAATATTAGGTTAAGAACATACGTTTTTAATTTTAATTTTTTTCCATTTAATTAATTACATTGTTTAAAAATATGTTCGATAATGTAATTTATATAATAACCAATAATAAAATATTTTAATTTTATATTAGGCATGAGTTCTAATTATAAAATATAGGTACTGTTGGCGCCAACTAAAAAACGAAAGAATACTTTGTAGTATCTGTGGCAGCTCTAGCCTCTAATATAACAAATTAAGTTTTGAAGTAAAGTTTAGGAAATATTTAGAAAGTTTTGTCAGAATTTAAGTTGGAAAAAGCTATTTTATCAAGATACAGTAATTTATTTTGTAAGTACATACTCATAAAAATATAGCATAATTAACATACTCGCGAGTTTTTTATTGATTTCACTATTACTCGCGACGGTATTACTTAACTTTAATTACAATAAAATAATTAATTATTAACCTGATAGGGACTGCTACGAGAAGATCTCGGTTCGATACCAACCGCTTCACATTTTACCATGTAAGGAGCAAGGAGCCTACAGCAGTTGTCACGTTAAGATATTGGCCCTGAAGTTAAAATATTACAGTCATATTAAATAGGTATGTCAGTTATAGCTTATGTTATGGAGGAAGGAAAACTATCTGTTCGTACGATAAACAAAATTAGGAAGATATAAAAAATCGGTGGCGTTTCTGAATGCGATTTTAGGCATGAGATTTCAGGTTCGATTCAAGGCTCGAGCAAAGTGTTATTAAGTTTTCTGTCAAGGTTTTCTCAGTGGCAGCACTGAGTCTGCAACCATGCCCGATATACCGCAATAAGCTTGCCCAATATTATGTGAACCTAAAACCGTAGCTGGGCAAAATGTAAGTAAAATTCATGCTTACCCTCTTGGGAATATAAGCGTAAGACTGTGTATATGTGTAATTATGTATGTATCAATAAGAGCAGAAAGATGTTCTTATGGACATATTTTATTAGTCACCCATCCCAACATATGCATGCACTCAATTTCTCTTATCTTTTATGAATCGGGATGTACCTCAGGCTAAGCATTAAAGCTGACACCTCACCTTGTCATAAAAAAGCAGTCACCGCTACAACTTATTATAGTGTGTTGAACTAGGATGTAATAGAAAAGTCTAGATTTAGTATGAGCGTGTGAACGCAGCTGTTGGTACACCTGCCGAGCCTTCTAATGTCGCACGCGCAGAATCTCAATAGCATTAGAATTTTAAATATCCCTCGTTTTCCTTGTAGAGCGTACATTACATTAATTATGTCCGGGCTTTTTGTTATTGATATCTAGTCAATTCTTCATGGTTTGTATGCTACGCATATTTAAAAATAATTAATGTTTAATTAGTTAATCCTTACTTCATTACTTAATATTATAAATTCGAAAGTAACTCTGTTTGTCTATCTGTCTGTTACCTTTGCACGGCTAAACCACTCAACCGATTTAGATGAAATTTGGTACAGATATAGTTTAAAGCCTGGGGAAGGACATAGGCTACTTTTTATTGATGAAGGTACCACGCGGGCGGAGCCGCGCGCAAAAGCTAGTCTTCACATATAAACATAGACTTAAGAGACTAGCAGCCGTTTTAAGAAAGGATTATAAACAAATATTATTTACCCCGTAAAATTTTGGGATACTAGATAAAAATAAAAACTTCTTTCACTATTGGAAAGCTATATTATCACTGAGTAACAAAGGTGAAATTAATTAAAGTAAGCTTAGAAAATAGAATCATTAGTGTCGTACCTACAACAACATTGATGAAATAAAATTACTGTGTATGTGAAATAATAAGGCAACTTCTTTTTAATTTTTTTTAACATGTGTTCTATGATTTCATACTGGGTAAGTATGTTTGTGTAATTGCGGTAGGTAAATTACGTTTATGTGATTAAAAATATATTTTTATTTTTATATTTGAATGTTAAATTAACTAATGACTCTAATGAGTGAGTAAGTTTTAATTATTTATTTGTCAATTTTAAATAAATTTTCTACTTCTTCATAGTTTTTTGATTTAAGCAGTTATGTGTAGAGATTAAGTAATATTAAAAAAATATAATAAATCCGTATTTATAACATTCATGTAAACCTAAGAGAATATGCTTTATAATGTTAATATTTTTAGTAATCAACAACTTGATTAATAAATTAATAATGTTTTCCCAGCAATCATTTCCATATAATAAATCACACAATAATAAAGGTCATAAGACACATTGTTTATTTTTTGTCTGATATTATTAAATTATAAACGTTTTAATTGCTGGGGATTATGAGAACTCTCATATTAATTACCCTCTAAATGAGCTTAAAGTTTCGTCGCGATTTAAAAAGGGGTTGAATGCCCTTAGGAGCTATTGTTTTTCTACAATAAATCTAATGTATTGTAATTATACAGTTTAATGTGTGACAGTGTCATTGTCGTATGTAAATCATGCAGATTGCAGGGAGTTGAGTGGAGTGGGGTGGGAACGGAACAGCTACAATATTGGTACGCGGCGGGACGCCACTTCACTGCCGGGACGAGGGACCCTGTTATTATGTATGGTTTTAAACACTTCAAAGTTTAATTATGAAAATATTAATTTAAGTTGCAATGTATAGGAGATTTGATAGCAAAATATTAAATAGATGTTTACTTTATAGTATCTTTAGGCTGTTGGGTTTGACAGCATGTGGATTATTTAGCAGTTAGGCAGAGGCAGGTAATTTCGATACTATGTGCCAGCTGGTGGGTCAGCCAAGTACTTATTTGTACGCCAATCGCGTGACATATATTTACAGACTTAGTAAGCATTATCTGAAAATGTACTTTAAAGACGTCCCTGAATGACTATACTTTACCTGAATAGATCGTATAATCTCGTGACAAAAATCAAACCAAATGATAAAAAATAAGCATCGTACAATTAAGTTCATTTAAAACAATGAATTTGTACCTTCACATGTAACACAAAAAATATCATAGATGGCCGTACTACAAAGCATCACACAAATTTTAATAATACTCCGATCGCTTACACGACAAATAATAATTAACAATGAATTAATTAGGCCCCTAGTACTGCAACCTCTTGTGAACAAATAGCACAGTTACTCAGAAGCATGTCTGTTACTTGTACCAGTTGTTACCATTGTTTCGTACAAAGCCAGAAGTAGCCACTTCAATATGAGAAACTTCGAATTCGCGTGTGGGAATGTGGGTTATTTCTATTGCGCACTTGTGCTTTTCTCGATTTAAGTTCTTGTCAAATATAAGTAGCTTCAATTACATTTTTGCTACTTTTCATTTAATTTATCACTATGAACGTACCTATAAGGTGCGATCTTTATTTCAAATATTTAAAATTATTTCTTATAGCTATTGTGTGTTAGTATAAAGTAGTTTAATTTCAGTATACAACATTCGCATAATAATAAGACAATATTATAAAGTCATGCCGCAGTAACTCTTCTTTATTAAAATTCTGTTGAACATGTTTATGTTTTGTGTAGGATACACGATCGAATGATAACAACATAGGCATATAAGATACATAGTAGTGTTTTATTAAGTAAATTAAACAATTATGTGTATTTTATCCTAATTACACTATGTTTTGATCCTCGTGTAAATATATTATAATAAACTCACTAAAATACACTCAAGGAATGAAATCATAATTTTAATATTTCTATACCAGCAATGGTAGTATGTGTAAATCAATGTTGAATATATATGACCCTAATGTACCATATACTTAGAAATAAATGCTATTCTATGCTATTCACTTTGACGTTCATAAGTATTACTTTGTGGCTTAAGAGAATCAATGTTTTTGACTTTGACTTGACTTAGTTAAATGCATGATATTTATGTCATAACGGTATTTAAACAATTCGATTTTCATTATTTATGGATTAATACAAATATAAAATATCCTGAATCAGATAACATCACCAGTAAATAGCTACCGATCATAAGTCTTAGCATCAATCGGCATTCAATAAAAAAACATAATATTAAACCAAATTTTGAGCAGTCAATTAGGCGTCACGTATCGCGGATGGAGATAGCGCGATGGTGGTCCATTGTGGAGCGGCGCCCCGCGGCTGCGGCGGCCACTCGGCGCAGGCGCACCATTGTCCGCACAATACTACAACACTGTTTCATAGTTTTATAACTGCTGCTTTTACTGCCGCTCCGATGACCGTTTTAGTGGTTATTTTGTGGGAAGTTGGTGTAATAGAAAAATAATACTAAAGAGCTTAGGTATGGTGGACTGCAAAAAATCATATGACATGGCAATTTAAAAAGGAGACGTAGTCATTTGTAATACATAGTTTAAGTTTTATGTAGAACTCTATAAAAAGTTACGGCATGTAGATTTATGATCGAACGACATCAATATGCCACTATTTGCGATAAACTTCTTATCTCTGATCATTTAACCCTAAACTTTGTGTCAATAAAACGTTGCGTGTTAACTGTAAATCATAATAAAAGGTGGCCTTATCTGCTAAAATCTTTAAAACAAGAATAGCGAATAGTGCGGTCCTGTGGCGACCTCCCGAGCGCGAAACGGAGATCGGAACTGGTGGCTTGTTTCTTCACACCGTTGTCAAAGAGTTGGGTCGTTCGCGTCTCGCGATTGCGCTTATAGATAAGTGGGTTCTCACCTCCCCGTGGTCGTCGGTCGCGAAAGGGTTCGCCGAATAATTGCAACAATCAATTTGAAGGAGCTATCGAGCAATTTGTATGGTATTTGTGCGGGCTGTCACCCGCTGATGCTATCGAAGCGCCTCGGGGAGCCAATGGGAAATGTTTTTAGTAGTAACGTTCTCACACCTTAAGTGCCTAATTAAAATGGCTACATTAAAGCCTAGGGCGCCTTTAAGTGTCTTAAGCGTGTGTAACGAGATTAATATTTCCAACTTCGTAAGGTAACATGTTACCTAAAGGAATAGTGGATGTCGCTTAGTACAGAAAAATCAATTTACAATCTTATTTATTTAATACTAGCTGTGCCCGCGGTCTCACCCGCGTCAGTGGTATTTGTGGTTACTGCGACGCTCTCGTAAGCCGTAGCGTAATGTTATATACCCTATGTCCTTCCCAGGGTCTCAGGCTATCTATATTCTAAATTTCATCAAAATCGGTTCAGCGGATTGAGCGTGAAAAGGTAACAGACAGACAGACAGAGTTACTTTCGCATTTATAATATTAGTAAGGATAAGTTCACCAACTATGATCAATTAATGAACAAATAGTTGATTCAAGTTTGCCAACAGTTGTTACAATGTATGGTAAATTTATTTACATTGATGCATGTTGTGTGTCCATTTATTGAGTTGTAACACACAACTAATTAATTATAGGCATTCAAGTCAAATACCATTTTACAAGTCTTATCAATACATTTAGTGTATTATTCTGCAAATCTTGTAGACTTTACTATATTATGGTTAATTAATAATAATTATTGTGCTTTTCTATACATCAAACAATTAAAGAATAAAAAATGTAACAGTAGCCAATTCACGTATTTAATAAATTATGAGTCAACACCATGCATTTACACATAAGGTGCACCATTCAAAATCGCGTAACCAACTAAATAGCACCTTACCAAGAATTTGTTAGACCGACTATAACTCAAACCGGAATTCATAATAAGACATAAACATCATCTTGTTGCAATATGTCACCGGGTAACAAAGCGCTGCGGTAACGGTCCACATCATTTGTCTGCCGTAACCCTGTTATTTATGATCTGCCGAAGAACGAGGACAAAAACGAGACTGCTGTTAAATATTTGCCCTGAGACAAGAGGGGGTGATAATTCGAGGCTATTATGACGTCATTTCACGCCCTTTGTGAGGTCGTCACGGCGTGTCATCTGCTCCTCGAGACGCCTGCCTCGACTATCTCTCGATTAAATCTATTGTGTCATTTTTTCAGTGCGCGCGAGTCGGATGCGCCACCGACGATGATTTCGTCTCGTTTAGTTCGCTCGACTTCGCTATAAAAACACTGAAGGAGCTACCCTATTGTCTCGTGGCCCTTTTACGAGCTCACTTTGTGACGCTGTTATTGTTTGCGGTTGATAAACATCTCGCCACTAGGTAGGTAGGGATCATCGTCACTTTTACCGGTGCCTTACTTAATAGAGCTCCTTCGATTTGTTTGCAATTATTGTCTAAGTGAATGGCATAACTGCCATCTTTATAAATATCTTTATAAATTAATGGCATAACGGGCATCTTTTTTTTAGGATGGAGTTAATGAATACAGATTTGTCGTTGTTGATGAAGGATTTGCCGTTGAATTCAGAAGCTGTTTTAAAGCAAGATGCAAAGTTAGCGGCTGCGATTGACAAACTCTGTAGCAACAAAAGACAACTAACTGGTACGTCTCAGGTTAAGACGTTACCGGATCGTAAACTAGAATTCTGTGAGGTTCAAGAGCTTTTTAAGCAGCCTACTAGTAACAAAGGTACCTTAGGCATACATTATATTAAAATTGACGCTTATAGGTTTTAAAGAGATACTAAGATTATCCGGGAAACCGTTGGACTGCCACGCAGATATCCATGGCATTACGTAATTAGAAACTGATTAGACAAAAAACGATAATTTGCGATAGGGGAGAGTAACCTATATTGGACCACTTTGGGTTTAATCCGTTTAAACTATAAAAATGAAACATGACTCATAATATAGCTTGGTTCACTAGCTAGATACGTAATATCAGTATGTTAATACTGTAGCACAGTCGGGACTGTTGAAAATATCTATTTATTAAAAGTTGTCGTTCGGTCCAATTAACGCAACCAGTATCCTCAATTGGACCATCAGTACCCTAAATTGTATCATATCTAAAAAGAACACCAAAATGCACAAAATATACACGGTTTATTCTTTAAACATAAAATCAGTCTTTAGCCTTTGAGCTTAATCAGTATTTCAAATAACAACAATATTACTTAACAATTATATTTAAAAATCTTAGATAATCAACATGAACACAATATCTTAAAGCTTTCTAACAGATTATAAAGTCGTTCTAAACTCAAAAACATATAAATTATCAATAAGAATTAATAACTCTGAATAGCATAATAATGTTGATATTAATTCAAGCAATTATCACATAATTATTATTGTCAGAGTTAGTTGTCAGGTGCAATTTAGGAACTTAGGAGTGGTCCAATATGCGGAACATGTTAGATTTACAAATTGTCATAAAAAATAAAATCATAACCTCTACAGATTCCTGTTCATTTGCCGGTATTTAAAACAGTATAAAATATATTTTCTTATGGAATATCTTACAAAATTATAACTTATCATTACAATGAACAATCTCCTTAGACAACATAAAGAAAATTAATATCGATACAGGTCAAAAACAATTGTTTTCTCTCACAACCGTTATACCTGTCGGACGTTGATACAATATGACAGAGTGTTAGTGGCGCCACAGATGCCTCTTTTTCTGTTACCAGTGTAAAAAAATTGCACCAATTTGGTAGAAATATAGAAGTGGTACAATTTAAGCGCCGGTTCAATATAGGTTACTCTCCCCTAGATTAACGATAAACATTTATTTTTTATTTGCATTTATATGATGAACTTAAAACGAACTTTGCCAATTTATTCTTAATATGCATATAACGAGCAGCAAATCTGATCAAATATTTAGAATTCAGCGAAATTTTAGTTAACGCTATTTAATTATGTTTTTATAGTTCCCATCAAGACTTCTGACATACTTTTAAAAGAAACAAATGACGCAAGAAAGCTAGTTATTAAACAGGTTGAAGATATTCTAGATGGCATCAATAAGAGCGCAGAAAGCGGCGATACTCCTAAACTGATTATAAGAAACCAAACGTTGTGGAGTAATTGTATTTATGACTTAGATCGGTAAACAAAATAACTGATGATAATATTGCAATATGTATTAAATTTATTCTAGGACTTTCTCTTGATGGCTTGTCTGTTTCCAGAGTAACATTAAAATCGTTCAGAGAAGCTAAAAAGACAACTCTCTGCTATTCCAGTGCTGAAGACAAAACGAGATTCAACACTATTGTTTTTGTTTTAACTAAAGTTCATGAGTTACTTGCCAAAAACATGACGGTCACTAGAAGGTAAGATTAAGATAAATGTACCTAATACCTTCGTTAATAAACTCAATATTATACCTACTGAACATTAAAAAATAAATGAAAATAAACTCAAAAGCTACTGAAATTACGTAGGTATATCAGTGGCGTACCTCGGTAATTATACATTTAATTTGACTCTTAAGCAGGATCTTAGAGTCTTTACTAATTCATAATATTATTCAAATGATTAACATATTCGAAACTGTTAATAGCGACTACGTTCGCGTTAATGATATATGTATATTTGTTTTATTTTTCTAGTTTTATTATTGTTCTGTTTTTCTATTTTGTATATTTTTTTTTATTTATTCATGTTTTGCGTGTGCCCTTTTGTGTGCCAAAATAAATACTTTTTCTTTCTTTTCTTTCTTGTATAATCCATTATTTTAGTAGTTTTATTTGGTAAACAATCGTATCAGTATTGCTTACGGATATTATATATTTATTATTATTTAAATAATAAACAAATGAACACAGATGATAAACAGAGAGAATAAATAGTGATGGGTCAGTACACCGTATTTGTAAAGTAAGAAAATGAACTAAAGTAGTACCGTAACGTAGTTAAATATTGTGCTTTTATAATAATTATGGACATCACAATATAATATTAAGTATAAACAAGGTAGGTACTACAAAGTATTGGATGCTTCGTAACCAAGAGGATTTGAGTCCTGCGTAATTTATTATTTTTAGACCAACATACTTTAGATTACATAAGCAATATAAATAAATAAAAAAAATGCACTTCATTTTTAGAACAGAATAAATATTAAGTAGGTTGACTATTTCAGGAAAATAAAGTGCAACTTTTATAATATTTTCCAGTAATACAAATTGAATAATTTCGTTACGTTAACTTTCCTTGCTTTCTTCAGGGAACTTTTCTACCAAAACGTTTCAAGGCTTCGTAACCAATCTAACCTGGACGTAGCAGTCAGAGACGTATGCTGTTTATTGGAGACTCCCCCGTGGAGTCTGGGAGTAGTGGCGACGGCCAAAGGGCTTATTGCTGGACCACTTACGTTACACTATAAAAATGGTGGGATCGTTGATTGTATGGCGACAGGAGGTACGTTTGACTTCTTTGATTTATTTAATCTTTTACTAGCGGTCCGCTCCAGCTTCACACGTGTACCTAGTACAAAACCTTAATAAATTATACACATAAACCTTCCTTATGACTCACTATATCTATTGAAAACATATCATACATCAAAAGCCATTTAGTAGGTTTCGAGTTTATCACGAAAAGACAGACAGACAGACGCGGCGGGGAACTTTGTTTTATAATATGTAGTGACGTAGTGAAGAAAGTTAACAAATATGGAAGCACTCGTTCATCTGAAAAGCTATAACTTTTATAAATAACTGACTTAGATGTCTAATTTGTTTATATGTGTAATAATTTTGACTCTATGACATTCTACACAGCTGATATCCTAAATAATATTGGATTTGCGAATGTGAGTTTGTTTGTTTCTTAGGCTTCTACCGATCATCATGAAACTTCGCATACACGTTGTCAGGCGAACAGAAAAGGACATAGGGTGCCTTTCTTTCAGGAAAAAGTACTTTTTCTAATTTAACCTTACCTACTGTGATGTCTACTAATTTAACTTTGGGTATTGAATAAAATACCAAATAATCCAGTAAGTAGGTACACAGCTCAGCGGCGTGTCTGCTCACTACGAGTGACAGATCGAGAGTGTGCAGGTGGCGCCACCGTTGATCTATGTACTACATATTTTAATCATACATCACACCTACATTTACGCGAACAAAGCCGCAAGCAGTATCTAGTTTTCTATAAAACTAACCAAGCAATATATAATAATAAATACATAATTAATATTATTATTACGTGTGACATAATATAAATATTTGTGAACAATATTTATATATTGTTTGTTGTGGCAATAGAGATTATTTTTTTAATCATAGAATTCGTTGGATACTACCATATATACAATAAATTTTGTACATACTAAATATATTTATTTAATACATAGTACCTTATGTACCAGGGAACGGATAAGTTATTTTCTGTACCGTGCGATTTTATACAAAAAATAAAAGTGACCGCGAATTTAGCTTTACAGAGAGCGAGAGAGAAAGTCAGAGATATCCGTTAACCGTAAAATTTGGACGGTTATAAGTAATATTTAAATAAATTGGATGTCGTATTTTCGTTATATCGTTGTGAAAACGAAAAAATGCTTTTTCTCTTGCAGGCGTGCTAATACCACAAGACATATCTGGTATCTTAGAGATCCAGTCTACCGCTAAATATATCTTGGTAGTAGAAAAGGATGCCATATTTCAGAAGCTTCTAGACGAAGGCGCTCTGCTTAGACTGGGTCCTGTTATTATTATGACGGTAGGTACTGTCTTATATTCTTTGCAAAGATTTATAGCAGTGGTTGGTAAAATTTTGTCAGAGAGAGATGTAGATTTGGTCCTTTATTTTTCACAATTAAGACAGGCATTATATTGTTAAGCACACCTTACCAATATATTAATTCAATCAGTAGAAAGTCACCTTCGCATCGATCTTAATATCATTGGCTCTTACTTCTTCTATACAACAAAGATGTCAAACAAGCATACGGTCTGTTTGATGGTAAGCGGTTACCGACCGCTTCGAATATAAAAATCAGTTATCATTCGCGGATTGCTGACCGTAGAAAGAAGGAATTAAAGATAGCATGAACAAAACGGAATGGTATGGTACGTATGTGAGCCTCCAGAATACTCACTACACTCACATGGCGAATCGCAGTAACAGTATAATAATATAAGCCCTGTTTATTAAATTGTCCCACTACTAGGCACGGGCCTCTTCTCAGTGTGAGCAGGGTTGACCACAGTCTACCACGCTGGCCCACTGAGGGTTAGCAGGTTTTACATATATTTGAGAGCATTATGGAGAACTCTCAGACATGCAGGTTTTCTCACGATGTTCTCTTTCTCCGCTGACTTCACCTTCACCAAATAAATGGCTAAACGGAATCTCTCGATCGGTTGCAACCTTGCGCCTTGGGACCACCGAAGCAGTGTTGATGCAATTATGTAAAGATTTTATGATATTGTCAGGGCAAAGGTTATCCTGACGTATGCACACGTCAGCTGTTGTGTCGATTGTGCACGGAGCTGCGGCTGCGTGCGCTTGCGCTCGTTGATGCCGACCCGCACGGATACGAAATCTTTCTCACCTATAAATATGGATCACTGGTAACGTATTACGCATTAAATTAAATTACAATAAATATATCTGAAGAGAACGTAGTATTTACTGTAAAATATCAGAAGCTTTCGATCTTCTTAAATCAACTTGATTGGGGTGGTCTCTTAGCCAGATCATACGAATGTTCTTGTTATTCATTCTGATGTCCGGATGATATGCGCCTAGATTTCATTGGATGTCATAAAACCCAAAAGTTTAAATTATAATTCTCTTACCCTAATCCTAATTTAATAAGGGTCGGTGGGGTATGTCTTCTTCCAAAAATCCGTGTCAGTTGTCATCTCATGAATAACTTATTTCTTAATTTACTTTTTATCATTCCTCACACCTTTTATCTTATCTTATGTGGGGGCCAGTCAGTGCAGACCAGCGACACTTCGACCCAGTGGGATCTTTTGTGTCGACACTCTCCCAATAACGACTGCCATAGATGTTCATGGCAGCCGGGACCAACGGCTTAGCGTGCTTTCCGAGGCACGGAGCAGGCGATAATTGTCAATCATTTCGAAAAGTCATATAACTTCCGAAAATCAGAGGTGCGCGACGTGGGTTCCAACCAGAGACCCTCTGCATTGCAGTCTGTTGGTCTCCCCACTGAGCTATCGCTGCTCCCTCACACCTTTATATATGACTACATGTACATACGGTTTGTCTTTTCTCATTACATATTCAAACCAACACAATTTTCTTTTGGTACGGATATGTAATGAGAAAAGACGAACCATATGTATGTATATAAAAACTTTTCTTTCTATTTTGATACCACTGACTGGTGCCACTAGCCCATTCAATGGATTTTAACCCATCTTCTTCGTTTAACACCCTGGTCCAATAATTAGATAAAATAGAAAAATACTTAATTGACAGACACATCCTTGTAACGCCAATCAAAACAAACCAACAATCCAAAGAATATAGTATACCTGGAAATGTTAGTCTTGTATATTTTAGTCTTATTAGCGCCTAAGTGTATTGTACCTAGCCAGGTCGAAAAAAAGCCTTCTTTTACTACTTTAGGCTAAAGATCCGAACTGCATTCTATGGTAATACTATATTGGAGAATATTAATTCACTCATGAAAAATATACCTATTATATAGGGGAGAGTAACCGATATTGAACCGGCGCTTAAATTGTACCACTTCTATATTTCTACCAAATTGACACTATTTATTTACACCGGCAACAGAAAAAGAGGCGGCTGCACTATCGTTTTGTATCGACATCTGACATTTATTACGGTTGTAAGAGAAAAAATTGTTTCTGACCTTTATCGATTTTAATTTTCTTTATGTTGTCTAAGGAGATTGTTCATTGTAATGATTTAGTTATAGTTTTGTAAGATATTCCATAGGAAAGCATCTTTTATACTATTTTAAATACCTGCAAATGAACACGAATCTGTAGAGGTTATGTTTTTATTTTGTATGACAATTTGTAAATCTACAATGGTACGAAAAATACCTAACTTGTATCTGACAACTAACCCTGACATATAATGTGATAATTGCTTGAATTAATATCGTAATTATTATGCTATTCAGAGTTATAAATTCTTGTTGATTACTTTATATTTTTGAGTTTATAATGACTTTACAAATTGTTAGAATGCTTTGAGATATTGTGTTCATGTTGATTATATAAGATTTTTAAAGATAATTGTTAAGTAATATTGTTCCTTTTTAAAATACTGACTAGGCTCAAAGGTTATCGTTTAAACATACAAATCAGTGTTTATACACTAATTTGTATGTTTAAAGAATAAATGATAATAAGCTATGTATTTTTTGTGAATTATTGTGTTCTTTTTTAGTTGTGGTACAATTTAGGGTACTGGTGGTCCAATGTAAAATACTGGTTTAATTGGATCGAATGACAACTTTAAATAAATAGCTATTTTTCAACAGTCGTGACTGTGCTACAGTATTAATAGACTAATATTATTTAGCTACTGAACCAAGCTGTAATATGACACATGTTTAATTTTATAGTTTAAACGGCTACAGAGATATATATAATTATATCAAAAGTAGTCCAATATAGGTTATTCTCCCCTATTGAGTCCTACTCACTTTTATATAGCTACTGGACTTTTCGGTAAATTAATACGGCGTTCTGTGCGTATAGTTTATAATACATAGATACACATCTTTATGTACTGCCTTTTATTTCTCAATACTATTTATTTGGGAACGAATTTAGTCTAAACAAAATTATTTTATAAATTGTTTGTTTACCAAATACGATATAAAAGAAAAAGTAGGTAGTATTTACCTATGTGTGCTGATAGGTGAGAGCGGCTTTATGTGCTGTTTGAGCTAGACAACGACAATGTTGAGTAACCTTGCAAATCGATCGATTTGCGCGGTCGCCATGACGTTGCTAGTAGACGTTAATGTCTACGTAAAATCTAGAACTTCGATTTAATACAACACGAAAGGGCAATAAAATAATTAGAAACATATTTTTCAAACATAGCTTTATTATTTCGTAAAATATTATTATTTATAATCTCAATCGTGGAAGACTTGAAGAAGAGTCTTCAAGTCTTCCACGATTGAGATTTGCCTGTTAAAGCTAACTGGATCTGCACCTCTACTCGAGAAATGCCAAACAACTTTAATTGTCGGACTATCTACGTTTGCTCCTTGCAAAAGTGTCACGATTCAGCGCAGCGTCATTCTACAGAAGCAGTGCGCGAAACTCTTAAAGGTTAAAAGCATCTTCTGTAACCTAGTCTACATCTACTTTCACCTGGCGTCATAAATAGATACTACTATCTTATCTGGACTTCTACGTTTCTAAGTCCAGTCTATTAGGTCTCATCGATATGAGATCCACTGGGTTATGAGAATGTGTAAAATATCATAAAGTACCAATAAAAAGTTATTGTAATTTATTCGTCAACATGATTTTCTATACATATTGAATAGGTAGAAGAGGTTCCACAAGAAAGGGTTTAGTAAATATGTATATGCAAAATATGCTTACGATCACATGTGTCGCGCGAGAGCATATAACGAAGAACCTCATGGTATAGGTACCCTCTTGTATAACAAGCGTCTTCTGTCTTTGGTATCGAATTCCCGGGTCAGCCAACAAAAAGTTATTGGGATTTTCTATTAAGTAATTCGCAATAGAAGCCCATAGTCAGAAAGTAGGCGGTGTTGCACACCCCCGTGCCTTAGAAAGCAAGTAGCCATTGGTCCTGCGCCTGATCTCTCTCAAGTCGTGTCGTATTGCCGTTCCATATTTTCTAGCTCTCGTAGTACATGAGAGCTAGAAAATAAAGAGTGCACTTGTATTTGCACACACTTGTGCTCTATAATATCTTCTAAACTGAAGGCTAGTCGCCGTAAAGATAGGCCGCCGTGACCGTAATTCCGCCTGGGTGGCGAGGACCATTAGGCATAATTGTGGTAAATAAGCCTTATTTGTATAAAAACAATCCTGTACCTATATTTTCAGGCCCAGTCTCACCTCTCCTCGTCCTTAGCTTGTTCTTCCTTGGTGCTATTAGGAGGTCGACACAGTGACGTTTTGACTTTAGCTCCCAACGAAACGCGTCTACGTCTCACAGAAAGAGACAAACGCAAACTGAAATCGTTGATCAAGAGACCTTATTTAGATACGCTAGTCGGTATGTAATTTGATTTTAATAATGCAGTTGATATTTGTCAAGCGCAGCGTATTGAGGCAGAGAAATAATTACTTTCTCGTTTTTAAAAAAGTCAGTTTTAACAAGTATTAATCAAGGAATAATTTCTGTATCGTGTGGCAACAACTTTAACCTTTACGCTAGCCGTGTAGTAAATGATCTAAAAATCGGAAGTTAAGCACATCCCTATGGCATTTATATCAACTAGGGCGTTATATTGTTTATAAAGATTCATTAAAATATATTTATTATAATTTATTGTCACATGCTTTTTGAGTCATTGATGTAAATACCTACATAATAATATTTAAGTATAATTATGATTATTGCTATTTTTTAACCGCTGAATTTTTTTCCTTCGTTAGACCTTGGACATTCTGTTTCCATAGGAAGACTACAGATTACGGACAAAAATCTTCGACAGATTCAAAAATTCGTTGAAGGTCAAACACATGTCAAACGCCTTAAATGAACGAATGGCGTAGTGGTTTATGTGGTCGCCTCGCCACGCGCCACTGCCATTACCTACGCTTTGCGTCCTACACTAGTAAAAAAATCGCGTGATATACAAATCGAGCCTGGGTGTCCTTTGTGTCCGTTAATTGAATGTTTGTGAAGTACCCCGCGATTTAGGAATCATTTCTAGAGCTGACTATTTGAAAACAAAACAGCAAACAGTCTTTATTACTTTTTTTTTTAATAAATAACTAAATTATAGGACGTTTCAAATACGAAGTCCCATTTGACAGATGATCGTTGAACAGCGATGGTGAAGAGACCGTTTCAATCGACACATCACGAAATCGATTATTGATTAACTTTCTAAACAAACTACATATTATTATAATTGTAGATTTAGAATGCCGCGGGTCAAGACTTTTTTTAGGACATTTCCTCCTCTTTTTGAATCTTTTTTTAGATTTGAAAAATCTCAATTAGTTTTTGAGATATTTGCAAAAAACTAAATCCCTTGTTTTTTTTTTAGTTAATTGTGTATAACTTTTGCAATTTTGGCAAGCGGAACTTCATTTTTTTTTCAAAAATCTTCTACATGCCATTCCAAATCGAACGAC
This sequence comes from Catocala sponsa, assembly GCA_963564715.1. Classification (NCBI taxonomy): domain Eukaryota; kingdom Metazoa; phylum Arthropoda; class Insecta; order Lepidoptera; family Erebidae; genus Catocala; species Catocala sponsa. The sequence continues at coordinate 18,522,463 of OY751331.1, forward strand.
ACCTCATTCATATTTTTCCGAGACTGCTGAAAAAGTTGACCAAAAAAGCACTTGTTCACTAGGCTATTACTATGTAACGATCCAAGATACTCAAAGCTCGTGGCCCGCTACGCTTACGAACTGCGCTGGCGAAAGCGAAATTGTAAAACCAGCCTTAGTGCGTAACCATGGTATTGTAGTAAAATGTTATTTTATTTTGATGTTTGAATTATTTAAAACATTAATATATATAAATAAACTAATAATTTCTATTGATATTAATCAATAGAAATTATTAGTTGATTATGTTTGTGAAACAATTACATAATGTTTTGTATAGATTCTAATTATTTTTAAATAGTCTTTAGTACCATAAGTACCTAATCATTGTTTATTTTAGCAATTTATATGAGATGTGCAGAGTTACGTGCTATGAAGTGTCAAAAGGGACTTCGTATTGAAACAGACATAGTAACAACACAGTACATAAATATAAGTATTACCGTGGTAACAGCCAGTTAACTTAGGTATTTATTACGAGTGTCATTTTGATACGTGACATACGTCGTTTTTCATCTCTTAAAAACCGAAATCTTAATACCTATGTAATATAGGTATTTTATATAAACATTTTATGTCTCATAGTTGATCGATGCGACTAGCTCTTGTTATTAAACAACTTTTTTAAAGAAACCTTCTATAGACAACATTTCAGTAAAATATCTAGCACTTTAAATAATAAATTATGGCATGATTTTTAAATAGAATTTTTATCATGGAAAGTTCATTTCTGTAAAGAAGAAATTAATAATAAGTTTACATATCGTGTCTTAAACTTTAATTAATTAAAATTTTCAGGGACCAGTATTAAAGAAGAGCTGACACTAATGCTTTCTAGCGGTGTGAAGGTAGAAATAGAGGCTTTAGCGCCTACCGCAGCCGCCCTCTGTGATGCCTATATTCCAGCTAAACTGATACAGAATGAATTTTTAGGTTAATAAAATAATACTCCAAAAAACACAAATATGAAGTTTTTATTTGCACATAGTATGTTTACCTGTAATCTACATTTATATAACCTCTATCTAAAGAAAATGTAAAGTGCGTAATACCCTAATTTACTTGCTACTAGCGTCATCTAGTATCACATATGAACAAGTTTTAAGTAAAGAAACTGTGCTATAAATATTGTGCTTCATCTACTACAATAAGAGGAGGTTACGTTCGATGTAGTTTGGGCATGTAACGATAGAGGGCGCGAATTAAGAAACAGTGACGCCATCTATTATTCAAAATACTTACTTTTGTTATATGTACTCTATGTCATATTTGTCAATTGACTTCAAATGATAGACACTTCCTGATAAATTGACAGTTAGCGAAAAATGTGGTAGACAGAGTTTACCTTTATATACCAGGTATTTATATATCGTTCATCGTTTCCTCGATAAAATGTAATGAAAAATCTACAATTTTAAGTTAGTCATGGAAAATAATGGCAACACATCCAACGATAAGAAGTGTATTAATAATGTAAGATCCTTCCATAGTCCGCCTGTTTTGAGACTCACGAGCGAGACAGTCAAACGAAAATCGTTCAATGTGAATGAAGCTGTGCGTTCCTTGGACCTGGAGTTGGGTAGATTGAAGAAAAGCAAGCTAGTTAATGGAGAATGCAGGCCGATAGGACCGGGGACGCAGGGAGCCTCCGACATGTTCATAGAGATGTGCAACAATAGTCAGCACTTCAATCAAGGTATCGACAATGCCTCGTTGATGTCGATGAATTTCTCCCATTACGAGCTAATACGTAACTTATCTCGCTCCAATTGCAACTCCGATGGCGCGTTCAGCGGCAACACGAGCAGCATCGCTAATAACACAGATATAAACGAGAAAGACGAACACTTGGAGAGGTATTTCCGCAGTATCGAGATGTGGTCCAGGAACTACAGAGACGGCGGCCCCAGCAATATACACTTTGAGTTACCAGAGAAGTAGGTACACTAAAGTGTTTGAGAAGTCTGTTGTCTTAAATAAAACTGCCCGATGAACGATTATGTAAATTTCAAAATTTTATTTATTCAAAGAAACTTTACAATAATAACAGAATAATTTCAGAATTTTACAAATTAAACGTACCAATCTATACAACACTGTAACTCTTAAACGAGACGATAAGATTTATAACACTGATTAACAATAACGTAGATTTTAGATGATTTTTCTAGGGCCATCGAACGGCGCGATATTCAATACAACAGTTTACATTCAATCTTACTTGCACATCTTAATTCTTAAACTAGCTACCTTTATTTATTTTTCATCGTTTGGTATTAATCTATTCATTAATGGCAGTATGTTAACTGTTGTATTCGTTTATCGTACGTCTTCAAACTAACCGCTAAAGGAGCAATCCGCGGCACTCTAAAGATACAAGGCGGACACTACGCTGCATCCCAACTGCACTCCACCCACGCGTCCGTCGATCCTTTCATATAGTGGTTGTACCAATGTGCCAATAGTGAGCGTTGACCACCTCTCAGAAGAGACCCCTTGGGGTCTATCTACCGTGTATGGCACTAAGCTTAAGTGACAAACAGTCTTTTGACTTCATTGTTCTGACGGTGATTAACTTACTACTCATCTTCCTGATAGCTAATTTTTTTATAATAACATGATATCGATCACGCACCGCCTAATGGTAAGTTGTTTATGGACGCTAAGTCATGCGTTGTCTATATATTAAGAGAACCGCTGTGCTGTCAGTGGCAGGGTCGAGAAAGATACTGACCGGCTGCTAGTAGCGCGTTCTTAATGTGCCAGGAAACTCTACCCATAGCAGAACACAATGAAAGGTTATTTGCTTACGATCGTCTCTAGGTAGCAGGTGACCAGTCGAGCTATTCCAATTTGAGTGAAATCTCTGACCTTAACCTCTGTTTCAATGAAAATTCCGCTGTGGCCTATCTTCAGTTTTATTGTTTTCTTATGATTTTGTGTTTAATTATGAGAAGGTCGTAGCTATTGATTGGCTGAAGTCACCTGATTTGTCTACACCTGTGATGATGGACCAAGCAGCTGGTTTGGGGAGGGAACTATTAAGGTGGATATATTATTACTCCTTAAATATTCCATGACACTAAATTGACTTTGTTTTATTTATATTACCCAATCAAAGGTCTTAAGATTTATTTTCTTATGTATTTTATTGTTCTATTCAGTCGCTCGTAACGCTATCAATTATTCGTTGAGTAGGTTGAGTGCAGTGTAGCATATAATGCAGGGATCCTAAGAACACAGCATTACTGATTCACATTTATACCACATCCATTGAATCTGGATAAACTAGGACGAAAATCTAAATTTATATAGAGATTTTATCGAAGGACATTAGATAAATAAAATTAACATTTACGTAGCTGATCAGAGTTGGAAAAGTGAAATAATTGACATAGTCATCACATAGTTCCTACTTTCCTGCATCAAGAATAAGACAAGGTACGGAAGCTTTCGCTGTACTGGAAGACTAAGGACTATAGACTTCGAAAGGAGCAAAGTCAGGAGTGAAGCGGCGTGCAAACGATTAGATCATCATTGTGCTAAAATTTAGTAACAACCCGGTAAGTATGTCGTTTCGTATATAAATACTATAATATGAATTTAATTGGTGTTATCCGCTGAATATTCCATATTTAACTTATGAGAAATCGAAAGGATTCTTAATTATCGCGAGGTCGCTGGGGGGCTTGCGCAGCCGCAGAGGCCCCGCGCGAGCGGCGCCGCGGCCGGCGGGGCGCGGGGCGCGGCGCCTCCCCTCGCAGTGTATAACTAGAGAACATTCGCTAATCAAATCAATACGTACAACATGATGTAAAATTTAAAGCACCCGGTTTCCGAACTCTCTCGTATTTTATCTAACTATAAAATCTCATATGTTGTATGATGTACACGTAGCCCGATTTATATTGTCTATGTTTTGTTTCATAATTGGAGAACAAAGCAATATTGTTTATTTTATAATGGAAGAATTTCAAAGTATCTAAATTAACATTAACCTTATCATAATTATTTTTAATAATTACAACGAATTCGATTTCACTAGGCCCTACGCAATGTCAGATGGAGACATTATAATTATTATTCAATATAATTTAATCCATTATCGTTACAATTATGCAATAGAAGAATCACAGCATCCTTAAGACCATAACGGCAATTGAAATTAATCTCATCGACGTATCGTAGGTATTTAATTAGTACAATGATTGTAAAATTTAGACCAAATTGGCAGTCTTCACAAACATGGAATGTACGATATGCGTCTATGCAGGTATCCGATAACACTTAACAAATATCGGCAAACGTTTATCTCTATACAACAACAATGAATTATCTAGTCATGTCACAGTTACAGAAATCAACAACAATGGTGCCGCGACGCGAGCGCGCCGCGGGCGACACGCCGCGCGCCGCGCACTGCGTCGCGCACACGCCTATCTCCCCTCTTGTACTCTAGTACAGACATAGACATCACAACTTTAAACATCCTGATTTAAAAACTTAGAGACTGCGTTACAGAAATATCTATCAGAAAGGCAAATTTTCTAGCTCAATTTATAATCTATTTTGTACAAGCTTAATACTCAAAGTGTAACGGTTTTGAGTCCTACAGTGAAGTGGTATTCACTGACTACGAAGTATCGATACTTTACGTTTAATGTTTTCAAGAGATACTTGAATCTATTTTATTTGTAGTACCAGGCCGAGGCGGGCCGTCGTCAGACACCGCCGTCCTCTGTGGGCTCCGAGTAGGGCCGCGCTCGGCCGGCGCCTATACTGATCGTTGATGTGCTTATCCACTAGGAAGATTAGGAAATGGTAATGTGATGGAGCCAAAGCAGCTAAGGTTAGGGGATGATCAAGGTCACTTCATTTCTAAACATTATAAGTCACTATAAAACGCGTTTCACTCTATCCAATTACATATGATTAGAATAATTCTATGTACATTGTCGCATGAGGTATTTCAACAGCGCTATAATTTTACAAAACATAACATTTCAAACATCTGTAACATAAAGATTTAATTCCAAAAGCCCTAGTAAAGTTTCCTAAATGATAAGCTCCTCGTTTCGTAGTTCACATGTTTAACAACAATCATAGAAGTAAAACATCTCTGTAAAACTATAATACATACAACGACACGTAAAATAATTGAGTTTGTGTGCCTGTCAGTCAGCGTTTCATTAAGTACGTAACATTGAACAATTGTGGTAACTGTGTTAGTATAACATTATGTACAAGTAAGTGGACACTTCTATAGGAATAGATAAAATAGAAAAGCTTGATAGTAAAGGCGCAGTAGAAAATAGTAGTAAAAGCCTAATTGAACAAGCTCGGAGTTGTCGCGTCATGACGAGCTGGCACGTTATGCTCTGCCCGAGATACGTCGTCACACGTTGTTAGTACAAAATGTCTTCGGTATCTAGTAAACTTCTCATCCATGACTACAATTTATTCCCTATCTAGGCTCTTAAGAGCTAGCAAAAGACACAGTACGACAGTTTAGGCGAATGGTGCTGAAGCTGAATCATGGATTCGATGAGGAAATATTGAATTCGAAGAATTTATCTTACTCTCGTAGCCCGTTGTCGCTCGTATCTATCTATCTATTATAAAATCAACCTAATATTATTTCACTAAGTACTAGTTTTAGTAATTCAATTCATGCAACTTCTCATAACAATTTCATAATTACCTAATACTAATCACAAGAGGTCTCGCACTCACACCGTCGATACACCGAGCTGGTCGATGTGGCCTACACAAGGCGTCGCCGAACCGAACGTGGGGAACACATTTTATTAAAGCACTATGTCTCATGTACATATTTACAGGAGTTATTACGATAACAATAGGATATATGTGTAGGTGTGAGGTGATGCTCTATCTGTCAGGCGGCGGCAGCTTGGTGTCCTCGGGGTCGAGGGACAGGCACTCGCGGAGGTAGTCCTCCATGGAACGGTACACGTGTTCGATGACGCCTTTCAGGTCGTGACCTTCGTCAGCGTACGCCTGGAATTATTATTAGTATAATTAAGCTGTAAGTATGTCGTATATCTTTCTTAATAAGTCGTACATATAATATTCTACCACATACACACAGCACCATCTAGGCTAAACTAAGCAGAGCTTGTAGGTATGTACTAGAGAGCTAGACAATGGATAAACATACATATGTATATACTTTTTTTTGTAAATACATACATATTATACATACAAACACCCAGACCAAGACAAACATCCATGTTCATGCACACAAATGTTTGACTTGTGCGGGAATCGAACCCGCGACCTCAGACGTGGCAGTCGGTTACACTAACCACTACGCTAATAAGCTAATGTTTAAATTATAAAGTATCATAAATGGGATTGACACAGTCGCATCAAGACAAAAATATCTTTAAGCGCAAACTGCTGGCTGCATACTTTAAATTTTTCTGCCATTCAGACACTGTTTAATCATTGTTTCTGATAAAGCCTTTCAGTTTTTTCTAATTGGTACTTTATCATTGATAATGTGAGCTGTATTATCAATATTTTAGTGCATTTCGATTAATGAAAAATGATGCTTGTCTACCTGGTATCTAAACAGCACTCCGGCGTCAGTCAAAGCTCTGGCGAGCTGCAGCGCATGCGGGTAGGGCGCGGACATGTCGGCCAGTCCGTGGATCAGGTACAGCGCATGCGCGGGCACGTGGTGCGCACGCTGCGATGCGTCTGCCTCCACGTAGCCCTTGTAGTTCACTGACGGCTGGCCCAGGATGCGCTCCGTGAAAGCCGCGTCTGAAAACGCAGTCGAAAATGTGTTAGGTATACGATATATACCAACATTTTTTGAATAGAGAAGACGAGTACCTTGTTGGCTTTATTTTTCAAGTCATTTAGAGCTGACTGATGTTCTGCAGCTTTTCGTTTTACGTTGTTGGACCTAGGCCTAGATAAAGTAACAGCTTTGCCAGATTTAGAAAATGTTAAAACGGCTTTGTACTCCAGCCGGAAAAAAGGCGTTTTTAAATCTGTTGAAGATGTATAATGTTCCTGAGCTGCATAGATCTCTTATTTTGTACGAGTACCTACATAAATAGAACATGTCGTATTTTAGTTTTTTGTACTGAAGATGGCAAAAACGTCTTAAAAAGCAAAAGTAATTTTTGTTTATAGCACCTTTTTTAGCTGTCCCGAACCTTTTCAGCAACTATATACAATGCATGGGGACTTTGGCAACTCCTCATCAAGAAACAAATGTTCAACCCATTGTGTATGCTTTAATGAGCGACAAAAAAGAGGAGTCATACAAAGCATTATTTGCAATGATAAAATCTCAAGCTGAAGATTGGGATCCAACAAAAAAATATCTTGATTTTGAAACAGCAGCGATTAACGCCGTCAAGGATATTTTCCAACATATCATAATAGTGAACTGTTATTATGCAAATAGTTAGCCTCTGGAAAATGGCAAAAAAATTATACATAAAGAAAAACTTGAAACGCGAATTGTGGCCCTATGTACTTTTACTTACTACCTAAAGAATTAATAAAAAAGGTTATAAATGTATTAAAGCAGAAAGTCCCAAAACGCAAAATATGACTAAATATCAAAACTATGTAGAGAAAATCTGGCTCAAAACCGATGATTTCATCGCGGAATGGTATGTGTAGATATGGAGAGCGATATCGGACTAATAATGTTGTTGAGAGCTGGAACGCTTTGCTCAATAATGCAACGAAAAAAAGGACATTACGGTATCGTCACAAGGCATTTATTGAAAAAGACGATTTCATTCTAAATTGCCAGTTGCAACTTTTAAACAATGAAATTGGCATTGCAAATTTTCTTGAAAACTTAGATATTTTTTTATTTTGATACGTTTTTTTTTTATTTTGGCAATAAATAGTCATTAGGTATAGTCAGACCTTGAGTGCCCAATCTATGTTTTTTGTATTTAACTGTACTCTCTTTGCCTATTTTGAAACGAGTTTGGCCACGAGGAAATGGAATTCCTCGTAGCCAAATCAGTTTGGTGAAATAGTTTGGCCACGAGGAAAAAGCCTAAAATTGGTTGCAATATAATTAAAATTTTAAATTTTGATATAAGCCAAAAAGGGGTGGTAGTGGGCACATCTCCTTATCTCCCTCGCACAGATACGGTTAAATAGTGGTTACGTGACAGTTTGTATCATGCATCCCTTGTCTGCCGTTTGGTAATTATAGGGTTAATCTACCAGATTTGAAAAATTTGTTTCTTATTATTTTTGAGTAGAATATAAGTATTTGGGTAATTTCACTAAAATAATAAAAAAATGAAGTCATCTGCAGAAAAACCTCATTGCAGAACCTTTAATACCGCAAATGGCGGATGTTAAAGGAAATGTAGAAATGCTACTTACTATAATATAGCCAGTCTGTGATGGGTGAAACAGCAATGCCGCACTTGAGCGTCGCCTGCTGGCTGCCTAGCAACATTGCAGTCACGTATCCGCCGTAGCCCCAGCCCCACACCGCCACGCGGGTTACGTCCAGAAATTTGAACGTGTCTAATAAATATCTGGAACGTAATAACAATATTTTTAGTGCCTTTTGCCCTAATGGTTCTGCTATAAGGTCCTTTGGTTGTCTAACCGAAACACCTAGGAGAGAGTACTTCACTCACTCATCGGTAAACAATTAGCGAGGTTAAGCAACGTTGGGTGCGGTCAGTCTATAGATGGGTGACCGCTTAGTGGTATTTCATCTGAGCGTCTCCGTGCTTTGGAGGGCACGTAAAAAGTCGATCCCGGTTGTTGCCAAATTGACAGCAGTCGTTAAGTCGTCAGAGGCCTAGGCTTGAACAACTCTTGACAACAGGTTAGTGACCATAACCACACGAAAAGAAAAAGATTAGCACGAAAATAGTTTCTCGAAAGCAAATTTTCTGCCTCTATGGAGCAATCACAGTAATTACGAGTACCTGTCTTTGCAATGATAGTTAACAAGTACTTATGTATATGGAGATCTTCATCAGTGTATGACTATTAGATTCGTCGAAAGCTACATGGATATGTGGGCATTAGTTTTAAATATTCACTACAAATAAATACGAAATTCTAAAGGCGGGTACAGACTGCTGTAACATAACATGCAATGTAACATGAAAGGAGCATTTCATAAGTGTGGACGTAGCGCGCGCATGAACCGAGCATGTACCTACTCGCATCTGTTTCCGGGATGCGCGCGGCGAACATAGCTCAGTCTGCCGAGAACACGCGTCCCGCATTACAGACACGCACATTCCGTCCATATTGGCGCTCCGTGCACACTGCGCGCCCCTTTGTGTTCGGCAAAAAAACCGACAAATTGCGGATCGCGGCGCGCACGCATTGAAATGCTCTGTTCGTGCGCGTAGTGTGCACGGCTCGTGCGCGCAAGGCGTCCACACTATGGGAATTCTGTTACATTGCATGATACATTGAGACAATGTGGACGGCGAATTCTTTCATTGCGTGTTACATTGCATGTTACGTTACAGCAGTCTGTACCCGCCCTTAGATTATACATATGTAATAAAGATAGTATATATGATTTTACCTAATAACAGCCAACTGATCAGCGACCTCGACGCCGCCCAACCTCCCCCGTAGTAAGGCTCTAGGCAGTCCTCTTGCTCCTGCTACATCCAATTTGACGTACACCACGTCATTACGTGATGACATATACGAGCCCCAGTCCACTAGGAACTCGTCCGTTACTTGCTGACTGCCCGGCCTGCCGTCTCTGCAATTCAAATAGCAGCAAAATTAAGCGTATAAATAGTGTGTTACCCTGTTGAGTCGCAGCGGCACACTGAGGGTCCGACACAATAGGTTTTCGATTATGTCTGGCATTGCAACAATTATTGACACATAACATTGCGCCGAGTGTTGTGGGTTCGAATCCCACTCAGGACAAAACTTTATGTGATTCACAAATTGTTGTTACGAGTCTGGGTGCTCTTTGTGTCCGTTGTTTGAGTGTTCGTAATGTCTGCCGCGGCATAGGAATTATTGCCAGAGCGGAGAGTTGTCTTTTAAAACTAAAAAAATTTAAGTCTAATAAATACTGAAAAGGCCAAAACACTAGTGGAAAAAATTATATACAAACACAACAGAAGATGTCAAAATGCTCCAATTCTTTAAAAGAAAATGCCTTCTAACTGGAATAATTTTAGCGTCGTAGTAGACTAGAAAAACTGCACAATTTTTGCAAGATGTCACTTTTAATTTAAAGTGCTTTGAAAGCCAAATTAGCAAGAAAATTATGCTAGTATAACCTGACCCCGGTTAAAGCAGAGATATCAGCCAAGTTGTCAGGATATTTGGCAAGTGCTGCTGTTATAACCAAGGCATAACAACGAAACAAAGTTGTGCCAATTTTATACTTGCCAAGATGAACTTGGAAGGCACACTTTGTCTAGGTGACGTAACAAAAAATAAAGTAATTATTTCATTGTCATGCTATTCTCCTAAAAGTTTCCGTCACGAACTCAGATCTAACTTCAACAAAAAGTTAGGTCTGATATTTCTTCAAACCTAATATCAAAACAAATTATGTTAGATCTATAGCGACATGTACAACTCCTTTGCAAAAAAAACCGGGAGGTTTTGATTTTACTACATTATTGATAATAATTTAGTTCTAAAGAGATTTTAATAGCCAAACTATGTTATTGTAATATTTATTGTATATAAAGAGTTTGGGTTAATTCCAAAATCGAAACTTTTGTTTTTAAAAATAATAATGCTTTTTTCAGTTTGTAACTTACTTTTCGCTGGTTTGCGGTTAAAAAGTTGTCAGGCAACTAAAATTAACTTCTCGTTATTTTTAGTAGAATAATTTATGTTTGTCGCATATACCTGTCTTATTGTGACTTAAAACAGTGTCTTTGTGTTTATTGTAATGACAGAAAAAGCAATAAGAGCTAATAAAATTATAGCGCTGCCGGAAGAGGGATGTAGCCAATGTTACGCCTCACAGCGGTTAAACGTGAGTCGTTCAACCGTCCAAAGAATCTGTACTCGATACCAAGAGATAGGTTCTTTTCAGAGAAGGCAAGGTTCTAGAAGAAAACGTTGCACACAACCACGAGACGACCGCTTTTTAGTGACTCAGGCGCTGAGGTACTGCAAATGCAGTTACATAGACCTCAAATGAAACGTAAAAGAGGTACGAGGAGCATAAGTTAGCTTATGGACTGTGAGGAGGAGGCTTTTAGCGGCTGATATACGCAGTCGACGACCAGCGCGGGCCCTCAAGTTACTCCGTGAGCACCGGATTGCTCGATTCAGGTTCGCTAGAAATTGCCTATTGGACACTAGGTAACAGGAGTGTCTGAATGGTGAGGGCCGACGTCGGCGAGTGTTACGATGACCAAGTAAACACTGTGCCGACGAGTGTTTTGAAGAAATCACCCCTTATGGTGGATGGTCCGTTATGTTTTGTGCGGGCGTAACTTCCAGCAATCGTACCGGGATAGTATTAATTGAAAATGGCTCACTAAATCTCGTATTCATACTCGTTATTAATTTATAATGTCATTTTTTATTAAAATACCATAAGAATACTCGTAGTGTTAATTTCATTTTTTATTAAAATACCATAAGAATACTCGTAGTGTTAATTTAATTTTTTATTAAAATACCATAAGAATACTCGTAGTCTTAATTTCATTTTTTATTAAAATACCATAAGAATACTCGTAGTCTTAATTTCATTTTTTATTATAATACCATAAGAATACTCGTAGTCTTAATTTCATTTTTTATTAAAATACCATAAGAATACTCGTAGTGTTAATTTCATTTTTTATTACAATACCATAAGAATACTCGTAGTCTTAATTTCATTTTTTATTAAAATACCATAAGAATACTCGTAGTGTTAATTTCATTTTTTATTAAAATACCATAAGAATACTCGTAGTGTTAATTTCATTTTTTATTAAAATACCATAAGAATACTCGTAGTGTTAATTTCATTATACTCATAAAAATTTCTATTTTAATACGTCTCTCTGTTTACATTAATTAAAACACCGATAATATCAGGATTTCAGTGTTAAAAACTATATCACAGTAAATATACATACATACATACATAGATTCACGCCTGTTTCCCAGAGGGGTAGGCAGAGACTACGGATTTCCATTTGCTACGATCCTGACACACTTCTCTGGCTTCATTCACTTTCATCACATTCCTCATACACGCCCGTCGGTTCAAGGAGCTCTTAACCTGGCCTTTGTCCAGGACGCCTCCGATCTGGTCGAGAAACGTTCGCCTAGGTTTTCCTCTTGCGACTGTTCCATTCACACTAGCCTTATAAACTTTCTTAGTCAGTCTTTCCTCGTCCATTCTTTCTACATGTCCAAACCAGCTTAACATACCCTTTTCTATTCTTGTAACTATATCCACTTTCATGCCGCATCTCTCTCTAATCACACTATTTCTTATTCTATCTTTCAGAGTCACACCACATATGCTTCTCAACGCTCTCATTTCTACAGCATTTATTCTGCTCTCATGCTTCTTTTGCCATACCCAACTTTCACTTCCATACATAAGTGTGGGCACTAATAGTCCTCTATGAACAGCCAAACGTGCCTTTTCGGATACATTTCGACTGTTCATAAAAGCGCGTAGGGCTCCATTCACTTTGTTGCCAGCAATCGTTCTCCTTTCAATATCTCCGTCATGTTTACCATCCCTTGTAAACAAAGTACCCAAATATACAAACTCTTTCACTTGCTCCACTTTTTCTCCATCAATCATAATATTACACATCGTCACGCACTCTTCCTTTTCAAATACCATTACTTTCGTCTTGCTTACATTTATTTTCATTCCTTTACTCTCAAAAGCACCATGCATAATAGTTACCATCGCCTGCAACTCTTCCGCCGATGACGCAAGTATAAAGAAGACATTTGACATAAAGAAGACATTCGACAAGTAACTCATTCATTCTTAATCCCCATTCACAATCTTTTAAATCTTTCAAACAATTTTTCAAACAAATAAGTTATATATTTACTGTGACTATATTCTCATTGATAAAAATAAATTTCTAGTCATATTTGCTACTGACATACTAAAAATATTCATACTATCCATAGAAAAGCCAATGACTGTAAGGTGCCCGTTGTTTTTGCAAAGGAGTGTATATTATACAAATCTATACTTTAATACTATCTTCAATACTTTAAAATGTTTTAGTAAATTTTATAATCAAAATAATTTTGAAAATAAAAAGCGCTAATGATCGAATTGCCAACTTATCGGGACTAGAAAGCAGAAAGGAGTACCTATCTTAAATGAAGGAATATAATAATTATTAAAACCTACAGACTACTCGCGTTGTAGTCGTAATTTTCTTATACTTACATATATAGCCTCCCTAAGACAATGCAAGTAATTCGGCAACAATCGAGTCTTCTTATCTTATAAGACTAATTAGTACCGCTCGTCCGTCTCATAAATCGAATATATATAATAAGGTGTGTGTTTAGTTGTATACTTACACATGGACAAGCACCGGGAAGGCAGCGTCTCGCAGCTCTTCTCTCCAGGACGGCGGCAGTAGCAACTGCACGCGCGCCTTCGACCCGCTTCCCAGCTGCACCTCGAATGAGCGTCGAGTCGGCAGGGCCAGCTCACGCAAACGTACTGATCTATATCCAGTATTACGTTTCAATACTTTATTGAATGCGAAAAAAATGTATTTCCTAATTCTACAAACTTCACACAAAGTAAAGATATTCAATGGTACTCTAAGTGGTATATACATATATACATAATAACATAACTTACCTATAAGGCCTCGTATCATATAATATTCTCTCTAGCTTATGGGTTCTGGCATCGTGCAGTCCAGCCAGTGGGGGCCCAGGACCTCTACACTCCAAGACATAATGCGTTATCCCGAGCTTGGCACGCGGTGGCGAGAATACAGCACTCCAATACGAGCAGTTGGCATAGTGTAGTCGCGCTGGCCACACAGCCAGCTCGCACGTCAAACACCGCGGTTCTTCCCGCTCTGCTCTCGCTTTCACCGAGTTGCTGCCACCGCCGTAGCTTGGGTCTCTAACTACGTAAACCTGTCTCTGCCCAGGCCTGTCTGCACTGCCTGTTAAAATTACATCAGTCAAAACTCCCAACACGTAAAAACTTTATTCACACTAGACAGACACAAAATCACACGCAATTCCCTGAATCAAAATATCAGATGGCATTTCAGATGAGAGGAATTGTTGTTAATGTTCAGCATGACGAGGACATTGGGTTAGCGGTATCTGACCTATTTGAAAAATAAAACACTCAACTGCACTCAATCTAAATACTTAATTTGATTTGCTTCCTTCACCAAATCTGGATGTAGAATATGTATTGGATACGTGTCTTTGTCTAAACCTTTAATAAAAAACAAAAAATAAAGACAACCGTTATAGAATAAAGCTCCATTTCAATGTGGGAGAAATTACCTAAATAATAAACTAAGTGGTTCTCCTGGTCCCATGCCAGGATTTCGAAGACCTCGACTTTGCCGTGTGAGAGCACAGCCATTCGCTGTCGCAGTACATCCACATGTTTAATATGTGTGTAGTACTGGCCGCCGCCCTCTTGCACGGCAGCTAGTAGCAGGAATGCACTTCCATCCTCTGAGTACACCGGCTGCTGGTGCACCTCTAACCATGGTTCATCTGTTGCCTTTTCTGAATGTGTCTGAAATATCAGTCGGTAAACATTATACAAAAATATGCTTGTGCTATAAAATCTTAAAGAATACCTAATTAATTATGGATTAATATTTGTCGTTGGCATGTCTGAATATTTTATTGGCGATCCAATTTACCATCGGCAGCAGTGAATTAATATCAATGGTGGCAGTACAACTGTCACTTATATTTGAATTATACTTGATGGAGTAAGATTTACAAGTAGATTTATCATAAATGGCTTAGATGGTTTTGTCGGCCTCGATGGCGTAGTGGTTAGTGTAACCGACTGCCACGCCTGAGGTCGCGGGTTCGATTCCCGCACAAGTCAAACATTTGTGTGCATGAACATGGATGTTTGTCTTGGTCTGGGTGTTTCTATGTATAATATGTATGTATTTACAAAAAAAAAAGGTATATATGTATGTTTATCAATTGTCTAGTACCCATATTACAAGCTCTGCTTAGTTTGGGCTAGATGGTGTTGTGTGTATGTGGTAGAATATTATATTATATTATATTACATATAAATACCTCTGTGCAAGTCCAGTTAGGTGCGTAACAGCTGCTATAAACTGTAAGGTTTTGCGCTCGATTCATCCACACTACACCTACATGAGAATTGTCTTTGCCCACCCACTGGGCTGATATGAGATAATATTCCCTGAAATTGGAAATAAACATTTCACTATTGATAATTTTATATTGACAGCAATTAATTATATCAATCAAAGTGTAGATATATAAAATACGCACATTCCATCTAAAGTACCGGGCGGTCTCACTTCCCATCTCGGTGGGGACGTTGAGTTCTGCACACTCACTATCGACAACTTTACCTTTGGTATCGAACTGCCAGGCTGAAAGAAAACCATCAGATTTATTTAAAAATGTCAAAAGAGGCGCTTTTGATGTAATCACTAAAAGGCTTGTAGTATTGTCTGAACAGTTGTATGAAAGGGCCTGAGCTAATAGTAAAGCAAAAATTATAAATTTCGTATTCTATATTAACTTCGTATGGGCAGTATTCATGATCATATAAAGGTACCTAATTTAGAAAGAAAACAAGATGTATAATTTTTGCTCTACTATGGGCTTTATTAAAATCTATCTATATTAAAGTCGTACCGTGGGATATCTGACAGTGATCTGATCTGGGAAGATGGTGTGCGCGGTGGTGTTGAGGTTGGGTAGCAGGAACCCGGCCCGTGCCGCGCCAGCGCCGCCGATGCCGTCCGCGATGCGAGGCAGGCGCAGCTCGGCGACGGCCGTGTCGTCGTACTGCGCATACAACACCAGCGAGCCGTCCGACGAGCCCCATGTCGCTGACGATCTTTTCGTCACCTCCTCTGTAAAAGCAATATATGTTTATTGAAATATTTTGACGACATTCTGAAAGATTAATTTAGTTTGTAACTAGCTTGTGTCCGTGACTTTGTAGGCGTGAAATTTGGAAGCTATCGTATCTATATTTTTCTTCCCTTGCTTGTAACCATGGACTGACGACCTAGTAAGGGTAGCAGGAAGCGATTGAATGCGGGTGGCCCAAGACCGGTCTGTGTAGAAAACCTTGGGGGAGGCCTATGTCCAGCAGTGGTAGTCTTTCGGCTGAGATGATGCAGAAGAAGCTAATGATACACATAAAACATTCGTAGTATTTCTTGTTAACACTAAACATTAGGTTTGTCCGCCAGCAATACAACTGTGAAAACCGCATTTAATTTCGTGCAGTTTTTTTTGTGTGATGCGCGTAAAAACATACATAATAATATGTACATACATCTGTATCAGACAGACAGAGACAAATTCAAATAATATTATTTTGGCTCTTATAATGATTTATTTCATATTTTTATAATTTCGCCTATGTATAGACAATTACAATGTTATTATATGTATAGATCGGCATCTATAAGAATAGTCACGTGACTATTCTTATAGATGCCAACAACATAAAGGACAACATTTGGCCACATGGCACAGTCTGTCTAAATCTAATCGATACATACTGCGAAATACCGCTGTAACGCAGTCGTGCGAGAGATTACGTGACTAGTTGAACAGAGTATTGGCAAACCGCTTAGATTAACGTATTAGCTTTAGCTAAACTGATACAAGTACGCATTCTATATTTTCGTGCGAATCATTCCCGTCTGAAAACGCAGGTATGTCGTTTCGCACGTTTTCTTTTTTATGCTAATAATAGTAGAAGTATTGTACATTCGCGCACGAAGGTGATAGTTTTAAATAAAACAAGGTATACCAATTAATCAAAAAATATATATAATTATAAGTAATATTTATATTATGCACTTGAAAGTAGTGTGTGCACGACTGTATTTTGATATGTTTTTTATTAACAATAGAAAACGTGCGAAACGACACCTGCGTTTTCAGATGGGAACTAGAAAAAAATATTATTTTAAAAAAGTGTCTTTTTGCACGATTCGTGCGAACAAATTCGTGCGAAACGACTACTAAGCCACTGAGGCGAGGGCGTTTCGGAGTAAAGAACGGAATATGTCTGGAAACTTCCATTCCCGTAATTTTTGTTAACATCACGGTCGAGTAAAAAACTAGTTGGTTCGCAAGTAGTTGACTGCATGGATGGCGTAGTGGTTTAAATGGGCGCCTCGCCACTGTCACTGCGCCGATTGTTGTGGGTTCGAATCCCACACGGGACAAAAATTTTGTGATCCACAAATTGTTGTTCCGTGTCTGGATGTTCTTTGTGTCTGTTGTTTGAATGTTTGTAATGGCCCCGCGACACACGAATTATTACTAGTGCGGGAGTGGTATTTAAAAAAAAGCTTGTTGTCCATTACCTTGATATAGCCAATCGGAGACACCATTGTAGACGACACCAGGACTTGCGTCGGTGGTGAGCCGCAACAAGGGTGCTCTCCTGGCAGGCGGTCCTGGCCTGGCCAGCACCTCGTTGTCGGCCGCCAGCAGGAGCGCACCCTCCGTGCCGAGCCAGGCCGCGTGCTGCCATTCCCAGGAACGCTGACCCTCACCGAACAAGGGAATGTGGTGGCTGCAAACATACGTAATTCTTCCTTAAAATCGGTATACATTAGGCCAGTGTTATGGAATTTAAAGGTCGTTTTATACAAATATATTTCTATTAGGACAATAGGTTTACACCACAGGGAAGTAGGACAATGAGGTTTGACTGACATGACACTTTGTCACGTTTGGTCATAAGACCGTCGATGTTTTATAATGGCTATAAAAATTCGTGTAAAATCGTCTAAGCGCAATAAATGATCCGTCGATCGTACGTCTCACTTACATTACATTACGTACCTACCAATACTGTTTAAAATATTGATTCCTATTTAATATGACAGAGCCAATGATAACTTATAACTTTATTCAAAATATGCTCCTGAAAATCGTAACTCTATTTTTGAGGTTGCATTCGAAGCAATATATCAGTCATGCACGTTCAATAAACTAGAATTCTTGAGATACTGTATTACTCATGTAACATAATCGGGAATGCATAAAATGTAAACGATCTGCGAAATGGCGAGGTAGTCGCTACGATATGAATTCTCCTCCACGCGAGGTGATCGGCAACAGGTGTGTTGTATCGCAAAAAATAATCAGTAGATATTTGCTATTTCCTAGATACAGACTTCAACTTAAATTGTATATTAAATCCTCGGCAGTGCAGTAAGTTTTTGGCGATTGTTCGGGAACGTAAAGTATTGCCTCCCTCGGCAGGGTGTGGCTTCCTACCGCATTAAAAATCCGCTCGCAAATTTTGAAATGAATTGGATCTTAGATATCACATTCACGTACCTATCGTCAAATCGATTTCTTCACCCGCGAGACGACCGGTAGAGGAAATTCACAAAAGAGATGATTTAAAAGAAAAAGAATACCGGAGAGGGGAAGACACTCTTTAATATCGCCTTTAAAGTTATTTCCTCCGTAGATTTAAAAGTGTTGGTGTGAAAATGTGTGCTGTAAAATATGGATGTAAATTTAAACTTTGCGTTTAATAAATGGAGTGGAGTGGAATTGGAATAAAATGTAACTACAACTGATATAGTAATTTTATGATAGGTATGTTATTGTGATATACATAGGTAGATGAAGAGATAATCAAACGTAAGAAAATATAAACTCACAATTATACATACCTAATATATAATCATTTTGAGTGTATTTGATTCGTGTATACTTTGTCGGACAAAAATTATTATGTTTTACTGTTTGGAATTCTTAGTAGCAGAATGAAGTCTGCAATTATGACGTCATAAATATACGTAAAACATAGCTTCCAAAATGTGGATGTATATAAGTTCAATACAGTCTTGCCTGTTCCTTCAACGATATAATATTATAATTATGTATAGCCCTGAATCTATAAATGTATGTATAATGCAATAATTTTGTTTTAAGCGCGATCTAGTAGTTTTGTACCTAGCTCACTGGTCATAGTAACCAACGTATTACCAAAGTCGATTCAACGATCATCCTTACTTAATTCCTTACTTATCCTTACTAATATTATAAATTCGAAAGTAACTCTGTCTGTCTATCTGTCTGTCTGTCTGTTACCTTTTCACGGCTAAACCAGTCAACCGATTTAGATGAAATTTGATACAGATATAGTTTAAAACCTGGGGAAGGATATAGGCTACTTTTTATTGATGTAGGTACCACGCGGGTGGAACCGCGCGCAAAAGCTAGTCCTCTATAAATTTATATATTGAATATCTATAAAAAGACAGTAAAATGTGACAAAGTAAAGAATAAAGATATTGACGTATTTTGTATTATTTTAAGCAAAATCTATTATGCTGTGTGCACGTACACACAGCGACACATCAGCCTAGACTGTTTGGACTTTGAACTATTAGAAGTTGAACGCTGCGAATCGTGCGAGAGAGTGTGTTATATTTTTGTTACGCTCTATCCTTACCATTACATCGACACCAACATGCACTGTCCCTTTCCGACAATTCTCTATTTTGTATGTAGCGTAGTTATGCGTGTATGGGGTGTCTAACTTGATGTGTAGCCGTGTGTATATATATTCCTTAATCTCACAACGCGGTATATTTTCTGCAATAACGTTCAAAACTTGTAAAAGGCGGGCCCAGCCTTGACAACCAAATATCAATCTTCAGTGAAAGTGGGGTGACTGAAAACTAATTTACGGCGTATAATTTAATTTGCAGTGAGAAATTTAATTATGGGTGCTCTGGGACGCCTTTAACTGTGCCCTTTAAGACGTTCAAGCATCAAATATCAAAAGAGACTTACTCATTTGTGACGTCATAAACGGTGTAGTGCGCAGTAAACGTCCGCCTGTAAACCTGCAAAATAATAAAACTTAAATAACAATGTTCGAGGCGCTGAGTCTGGAACGTGCGTCTCGTTTATTTTGGAGAAAAAGAAAACAATTAAAAGTTTTACGGTGCGATAGTTACCTCCTTGATATTGTGTTGAAAAAGCACGTAACGCAAGTTCGGAGAGCACTGGTAGCCGCGCACATTCAGCTGCCTCTGTAATAAAAAGTAATGTTAATTTGTGACTCTGGCCAGTTACAAAACATTTACCCTTAAACATAAATTAAAGTAGAAGAATGCATTGTTTTAAGTAAGAGGAAAGTTAGGGCTGACTCTGTAAAAACCTCTTACGGTTGGCGTACAATTCTGTGCGGCTGCGGGGTGAGTTGCGGTTGTAGTGCGGTCCGAGCTAAAGCCTTTCAGGGACCAAGTGTTGATGTTACAATGGAACGTGGCTGGTGACACGCGGTTACTTAACATCGGTGAAAACGGTAAAGTAAATTAAGAATTAAAAGGCAGATCCAGTAAAAGCGCCGCACATAAACAGTATTTTACTCAGCATACTCAAATTTTCATTTGCCGAATCCCGGCTACCCGCAGTATAATAACGTCATTATGGAGAATCGGGAATGTTCCTTTAAGTTTTATAGTAAAGAGCGGCGGGTATATCGACTGCACTTAGGTAACCTGAGTACGAAATGAGACTCAATAAGATGGGAAGTTACCGTTTCTAATGTCGTTACAGTTTATTGTTGAGAAACGTTTAGATTGTATGGGTTCAAGTTTGAATTAAGATTGATAGCAGTCAGATAGAGAGATAGTGAGCAAGACAATGATGTTAATATACTGTAGTAAACTGTTTTTGGAAGACAGAAATGATTAGTAGAGCCACTGGATTAGCCACAGGATTATTAAAATAATTATGCAGCCTGTGCAGCTGTGCTATTTTGTAAAAATAATAATCTCGATCTTTATTGTCCCTTCATCAATAACTATAGTGACGATTAATTATGGCCATGAAATTGCAGGAAACTATTTTTTTACTGGCACAATGGATGAGAATTAGGTAGTGATATTTAATAGAATAGCAGAGCTGATAATAGAGCGAAGTCGACTTACTAGTGTGTGATTGGTGACGAGAACACTGAGTGTGTTGTTGAAGGTGTCGAGTGCAAGTAGACCGCCGTCGTCGGCCTGGTACACGAGCTGGTGCGAGCTCACCCATGTGGTCGGCAGCCGGTCCCCGGTCAGATCCCCGTGCAGGAACTCGTCCAAGCGCATACGACGACCCGACCAGTACAACAACTCGTCCACATACCTGCAGGACATTTATCATACTATTAACCTTCCTTCTTTAGCGTTTTAAACACGACGCACGACGGTGAATTTCAAACAAAATTAAGTTTATTTTCTGCAAAACTTCTCTTATTAAAGTTTGTTCCGGAAACTTGCGCATGGTAAGTCATTCATTAAATAGGGAACAGCTAACTGTTTTAAAGTAGCTTGAGATAATAAATAATGCATTATTATTGAAATCCACTCACCCTAATAGATAAATAGCTGTGACAATACCCGCTATGACAAAACTGATGACCATCAAAGAAAATATGATGCTTCTCCAATTGTGGCCATCCCCTTGGTATAAGTCCTGGAAAATATTTGTTATTTTAAGAACTCATTGAATGCTACACAGGAAGCGGTATTGTAGGTGTGGCAAAGTAAAATGACATTCGTCAACAATCTCGAGCGAAGCGTCGGCGTCGCTAAAAATAGGCTAAGAAATCGGAATTTGATTTATGATCCCGGAAGGTGTCGAGTTCAATGACGCGATATTACGAGCATTCTGCAGACGAAGGATTGCTTTCGAATGCTCTTTGCGGATCGAACAATATTATCGCTACAAAATTCCAGTTTAGAAATATTTTGACACAGATCAGATTTCAGTTCAGATTATTTGTAACGGTTTGTCATAAATAAAACCTATTTACAGGTTTTATTTATGACAAACCGTTACAAAGTAAAGTTTATCTTTATAATATCCAATATTTAAGTTTCTGTAGTGTACTTAACACTCGGTACGAAGTTCCGGATGCCACTAATAAAAATACGTTTGTTAAGTCTTACTAAGTAAAAGTAGTATTAAGCTACTTACGCGATATTTACTAGTTCTATAGTCAAGTTTAAATTGCTTTAAGCAAATTAAATCTATGTTAATTACTTAAATGTTGTTGCTACTTATTTTGAACCTTTCTTCGTAGCACAATAAAAGCTGCGTCCAAATAAACAGCTTAGGACCATTGGTCCTGACCATTATCCTGGGTACTAAAGGTCTAATGACCTTAACTAAGTCCGCATGATATACAGCTCTGGGGGGGAAGTTTAAAAGCCTACATTCTGAGTCGTTTAGTGATTATAGTTAATAAAACTTAGGCAATATATTTCAGCAATTAAAAGCCATTGAAGTAATTGGATTACTTTGAACTTGTTGTCCACTTCCTTATTTGGTAGGATTTGAAGTATTATTTAGTAGTTTTGTAGTCAGTATTATAATAGTATAGTTGTATAGTCAGTAATATATGGTATAATGGCTGCAACACGTTGTTGATATTGGTTGTAAAATACTGAAATTATATTTAATTGACCATTTAAAAAATAGCCGTATCTTTCTTACAGGTTTCTTCTTATAGGTTCATCCCTTTGCCTGAACCTAGCATCTAACCTAAATGTAGCTTCAGCATTTAAAACCTATTGGAGTAATTGGATTGCCTTGAACTTGTTTTCCACTTCCTTATTTGTTTAAGTGATTTAATAGTATATCTCTTCCTTATTTGGTAGAGCTTTAAGTGATTCAAAAGTATATCTCTTTCTTATTTGGTAGGGCTTTATGTGACCCCTATTATTAGGGGTTAAAGTATGAAGTTGCCGTTATATAGTAATAGATACTTTGAATTGACATAAAACCTTCATGGTGTGAGATTTTAGAGTGAAACATTTTTCACATGATATCTATAAGATTCTTATTTAAAAAAATGTGCAACTTTCGATTTTCGACTATCAATTGTTTTTTTTATTCAGCTTAGACGGGAAAGATGGATACTTCGAAAATCCGAGTCATTTTTTAATACAAGTTCCGACGCGAAACTAACGCGGCAGAAAAGGCTCGCAATATCAACGCTGCGTTTGGAGAGGAGACAGCTAATGAATGCACTGTGCGGTTTTGGTTTAAACGCTTTGTTAATAGAAACTTCGACTTGAAGAGCGAACCACGTGGAAGACCGCCCACACAGGTGAATAACGCTGAATTGAAGGAGATGGTGGAAGCCGATTCGAGTCAAACTACCCAAGAATTAGCGGCCTGGTTTAACGTTACCCTACCTACAATATTGGCTCATTTGTATCAAATCAATAAGATAAAAAAATATGAAAATTTGTGCTTCATGATTTGATTGATCTGCAGAAAGAAATGCGTGTTGAAACGTGTGTTGTCTTGTTGAATCAGTACAGAAATAAAGGAATATTGGATCGAATTGTGACATGTAACGAAAAGTGTATTCTTTACGATAAACGTAAGCGAAAAATGCAATAGCCGACCCCAAGTCAAACGCCGCAACAGTGCCCTAAAGCAAATTTTACCAATAAAAAGGTAATGGTAACTGTTTGGTCTCTTCATGGTGTTATTCACTATAACTTTCTCAGGTCTGGTCAAGCAATAACAGCAGATATTTACCGTGCCGAACTTCAAACAATGATGGCGAAACTGGCAGTGAAACAGCCTCGACTCGTGAATCGTTCTTTACCATTATTGCTCCATGATAACGAGAGACTGTGAGGTCTGCACGAGAAATCGTTGTAACTCTACAGGAGGTGCAGTTAGAAACCATACATCATCCTCCGTACTCGCCCGACCTTGCTCCAACGGACTACCATTTTTTTCGTGATTTGGACGAAGAAAACTTTTTGATAAAAAATTTCTTCCCAGGGGGCAGTACAAAATGCTTTTGACACAGTTTGTCGAATCTAGATCTCCAGAGTTCTATCGTAAAGGCATAAATGAACTTCTGTTTAGATGACAGCAATGTATAGATAATGAGGGTAAATATTTCGATTAAATAAATATGGTACCTACATCTTCGAACAAAACGAGTTTCAATTTTTCAGTACAAATAGGCAATTTCATACTTTAACCCCTAATAGTATGCGTATTTCTTCCTTATTTGGTAGGATTTTAAGTGTTGTAATAGTATATAAAATAGTATCTTAATTGTTTATTTTTTTTATAAATGTTTATATCACTAATTCATTAATTATATAAGTAAGTACCAGTCCTCGGTTCTTCTGAGGAGCGGAGCCACATACGGGTGACCTAAATTGTAAAAATGTACTATATATAACTAAATAAATTTGTTATACAACTAAGGTGGCAAGCTCTCGTACGGTAAGTGGTTACTGTAGCCTATAGACGCCTGCAACACCAGAGGCATACCTAACTTGCGCGTTGCCGAGCTTGTAAAAACCGTATTTAGTAGAAGCTCTGCTTAGTTTGGGCTGTTGGGTGTGTGTAGAATATAATTATTTGTTATGGTTTTAGGTGGTTTAGTACAGTACCTCTTCTTTGGCAGACTTGGGGTCGGCGACCTGTAGCGTCTCGTCGGGCGGGAGGCGCCAGGAGCCGCCGCCGCCGCCGCCGCCCGAGCGGTCCGTGTGGCCGGTGGCGTGCATGCGCCGCCGCCGCCGCCGCCGCCGCGCGCGCACCCGCCACCGCGCCGCCCTACGCGCCCGCGCGTGCCACACCCACCGCGCGAGCGAGCGTGCGACGCGCGCGCGTACTCCGCCCCATCACTGCGAACAACACAAACATTCATATTACATTCTGTTTTTAAATACATGTTACATCGTGAGGAAACCTGCATGTCTGAGAGTTCTCCATAAGTGGCCCCGGTGGCGTAGTGGTTAGTGTAACCGACTGCTACGCCTGTGGTCGCGGGTCCGATTTCCGCACAAGGCAAACATTTGTGTGCATGGACATGGATGTCTTTCTTGGTCTGGGTGTTTCCATGAATAATATGTATGTATTTAGAAAAAAAGTATATATGTATGTTTATCCATTCTCTAGTACCCATAGTATCTGCTTAGTTTGAGCTAGATGGTGTTGTGTGTATGTGATAGATTATTATTAATGTTCTCGAAGATATGTGAAGTCTGATATGTCCAACACGCACTGGGCCAGTGTGATGGACTACGGCTTAACCCTTCTCACACTGAGAAGAGGCTTGTGCCCGGCAGTGAGACAGTTTAAACCAGGGCTGATATTATTATTATGTTGTGTTGTTAAGTCAACCTTAATGTTATAACAAGCTTAACCTATTGAATCGCAGCGGCACACCGCACAGTGGTCAAAAACAATAGTTTTTTAATACATACATACATAGATTCACGCCTGTTTCCCAGAGGGGTAGGCAGAGACTACGGATTTCCATTTGCTACGATCCTGACACACTTCTCTCGCTTCATTCACTTTCATCACATTCCTCATACACGCCCGTCGGTTCAAGGAGCTCTTAACCTGGCCTTTGTCCAGGACGCCTCCAATCTGGTCGAGAAACGTTCGCCTAGGTTTTCCTCTTGCGACTGTTCCATTCACACTAGCCTTATAAACTTTCTTAGTCAGTCTTTCCTCGTCCATTCTTTCTACATGTCCAAACCAGCTTAACATACCCTTAGTTTTTTAATTATGTCTAGTATTCTAAGACTTGACAGATTAATTTATATAAGAAATTTTTGACAGTAATATTTTTTTAATGCACGGATTCGATGTGGTTTAAGTGGTCGCCTGGCCACTGCCATTACCTCGGGTGTTGTTAGTTCAAAAAATTTTATGATCCTGGAAGGGTTTTCAAAATTTTGTAATAGTGTCAAATAAACAACGCGATAAAATCCGTATATAGTAGTTTAATTTCAATGAATAACATTCGCGTAAACAGAAGACAATATTATGTAAATCCTGGAAGGGTGTTCCGAGACTGAGTCTTCTTCGTGCTCGTTTTTTAATGTTTGTAAAGTTCTACGTGATACAGGACCTCTTAAAAATTAAAATATGTAGCTAGCTGCTACTGATGATGTTGATTTTATGAATATTTGCCTTTGCATCACAAGGGCAAATATACATAAAATCAACGCAGGCAGTCCCGGGGAATATAATGTCTCTTATTTAGATAACTACAATTTTCCAACAAAATGAAACAGAGTTACGGCAATTTTCATAATAATTATCACTACCATTACCGTTAGCGAGTTGCCGAGAGCTAGAGATTTCCCACCGCAAGTGGAAATAAAAGATGCATTTAGTGGTGTAGCAGTTCTAGTTTAAGCTGAATTTTCAATTTTATGCGGTGGAAAGGAACAAAACATGGAACCGCAATGCGTACCACAGTCGCTTCATACTGTACCTACCAGTACACTAGCGGCCCGTTGTGGTCGAAGCGCCGCGCGGTGCTTTGAAAAATTGCTACGAGGGCTATCCACTAGCTCCTATTGTACTGGTATTAAAGCCTCTTGATTTCTTGCGAGAGTTTTACTATTGTGCAGCACATGGACTACACTTCATTTGTTTTAATAGACAGCTATCGACACTCTGGCTTTAGCTCTTTTTCTTCTTCTTCTTCGTGTTAATGTATGAACATTGTCGGTGTATTGAATATACATGACAGAATGTAGTGTCAACAGTTAGTAGTAGGGCGGGATGATAGATAATTTGTTAATTGTTTGTGCGGACGCGGCATGTCGATACGTACGCAGTGTGGGGCGTTGGAGCCGCGCCAACGCGGGCGCACTCTCCCACTGGTTTATACATTTGCTCGACGCCAACTTTACGACTTCGTTTAACTATTATTTCAACTGCTCTCTCGATGCGATTTTTTATCTAGATGCCGTTTTTATTACCGGAATATTCAGATCGGCCGATTATTATTGTAGACCGAATGCGCTTACCAGATAGTAAATAAATCTAAAATAAATAACTGTAAAAATGATAGCCGCGTAAATTGCTGTCTATGCGTTATGAGTATGGCAGGGTGCCCGTAGGCCGGCCGGCGTCGTGTACATCGTGCGCATTTGGCAAGAATAACGCTGATATTTCTTCCTTTTTGAGAGAACTGGAGCGGAAAGCGCTAATTGTCGGCTGCGAGTGCACGAGACGCGCACAATTTTTGATGCTATTGTGATAGTACGTATGTATGTTCTTATTTGTGAAAGAACCAACCACAAGAGAAAAGCAAATATGCTTTTCTTTGAAAACAAAAACGGCTTAGCGCTTTTGTTAAACAAAATCGGTGTAAACTTTCGAAACTAAAAGTTGCAGCTTGCGCTGATTAATAGGCTGCAATAGACTAAAGTGTCCGGGTAAATACAGTGAGCGACCCCAATTTTGGGCATTTTGGGTATTAAGCATGTTTCTTATAATTATCTCAGGGCTTTGCAAACGTTTCAGTGGAGATTTTATAGCCTCGCCGCGGCTTCGGGAGGCTTCGCGAGATTGACTCAGCTGCAATGCGGATGCCCAGGGACGGACGTAGATAGTTCTTGTACGATTTACGAACAACGTTTTTGATAGACCTGAGAGTTACTTAGTAACTTTTCATATTTATATCTTGTCGTTACAATTTTATCGTAATGAAGTTCCTCAATTCCTTAGTTATAAAATTGTTGCTGAAAGATTTTGAATTCATCTTTCTGTTTAGGTTAAAGGAATTGTAAACATTTTGTTTCTTGTAATTTAATGAACTTTTAAAGAGGCACTTAGATGATGCGGTTGCGATCTTATAAAAAATAGTCTACATGCGAGATAGTATAACTAAAAATCCTAAGTTCCTATTAAAAAACCATACCTATTACTCCACAGCGTTATTCCTCAGCATTGTACGCTTGGCACTCTTATCTAAGTAAGTATATGATAGTAAACATGAGAAATGAAGACCCTCAAATATTTGAAAACTTGCTTACGTTGCAATATTTCATTATTTGAGGTTTGGGTAGGTAATCAAATTTAATAATTAATACTTATAACGAATTTGAGAACCTGTACGCCACGTTTACGCAGTGAAGCGCAACCACAAAAAGGCTAGCAGAATTTTGGTTTCACGCTAAATGCCTAAAGCTCTATGATCGGGCCTGGCATTATCTTTATATAGGCCAAATAATCCAACAAAACTGCTCAATCAAGAACATCAACGCAAACCTTATCAAACTGTTTAAAATAGACATACATTCAGTGTACTTTAAAGAGTTCATCCTCCATTTGCAAGTGAAATTGAATAATAACGAAAACAGTTTGATGTGTAGGCAGACATGCAACTGTGCACATATACTCATACTTATACAAACAGGACTATCGTATAAAGAACCTATTATAATAAATTAATATCGGCTTACTAACCTCGATATAGATTACTTCTACGTTAGCTATTTGTAGAACTATTTTGGAAAGAATATAAAATACTTAGTATACTTAGCATATTGAATGCATTCCTGCAGTGCGACCAGCTCCACCTGGTCTGCTTGAAGGATTTATAGCATTAATTAAGTTAGTGAGGATTTATCACGAGTCCGCTCCGCAATTCGACAACTTTGTTTCCGAACGACCTCTCGGCCGGAACCATTCCGTTTAAGACTCATGTTCACATACAAGCCTTTATTGTAAAACTTTACGTTATTTAGTGTTGGTTACTTCGATCTAGCGGGTCTTGAGGGAATGTGCACATCTTCAACTTAAACTTTAAGTGGACGAAGTATTGTTTCTCTTTAATTTTGTACCGAGTTGGGTTGCTAACATTGTCTATTCTTTAGAGGCCAGTTTAGCGTTCGTGTATTCGATTTTCGCTGGTGTAAACAGTCCCTAAGCTACAGTCCTTAAATAACGCCGTACAACTTTTTGTTGTTGTGACATTAATTATATTATTATCCTTTTAAATCTAGATTAGTGATAGTGTGTCAAGGCCGGGTTTGTCCTGGCTCCACGCCAGGATCTAATTCAATTTGTACACCCTAGGCTCGCTGTATATTTCGTTAGATATTTTTTATGATCCCATAAAAGCTATTAAAGCTTGTTCTGTTAATGTGTTTCGTTTTAACGCCATGAGTTTATTGTGAAAAAATGGACTAACTAGCTCATATATGAGAGTTTAATGTATTTGTTACAACTTAATTTATCTTGTTTGACATTTGTTGTTCTCAGTTAATGATCGTATTTATTGGTTGATTTATTTTTAACGAGCTTTCAGGAGTTTATTTAGCAACATTTGATCAGTTCATTTTAAAATCGAAAACAGATTTTTTTGTCTGATGTTTTGTCAGTTAGTGCGATTTAGCTCGCTAATTATTATAAAGGTCGAGCTAATTTGGGCGTAGTTTATATTGACTTATTAAGAACAGTTAGTATTTACTTTATTCAAATCTCGTTGACTAATAAAAAGTTACGTTAATTTTAAAGTACATTAGGATACATATGAAATCGTGGCAATTCAATGAATAAACAGCACATATATGTATACGATATTTATACTTAACACCAGCCTGAACCTTTTAACAAAAAAACAGCAATAAAAAGACGCCAGAAAATAAATAGTTAAAGTGCGGAAAACAGGCTCCCTTTACAGCCATAACTTGTGTTTTCCGTCGTGGGTGAAAACAACAAAATCAGTTTATCAAACCCGTTGAAAATAAAGGGTAAGTGGTGGCTAACATAGTGTGATATAGGCGGAGGCCTAGCGAAGCCCGTGAGCCACGTTATTTCGCATTGAATATTCTTGTTTTGATACTCGTTGTCAAATAATTTCGATAGCGCTAACGTTGATTTGTAGTAAGAACATATTCGTAGAGCTGGGTACCAATCAAGTATAGTGTACAAATTATTGTGTGTATGTATGTGAGTATGTATATATCCATCGCTCAAGAAACTGGATGCCATATAATTTTACGCTAAGCAAAATAATTTTGCATTTAGACTAGAAAAATTTAAAATATTTCTCTATTTTTAGTCAATGCCGCACCGACTTCATTTTATACCACCGCTCCTCCTTTTCAAGCATGCAATAATTTGCGTACTGTTTTAATTAGAATATCAGATATAATTAAAAATCTATTGTGTCTAGCCATCGGTGTGCCACTGCGAATCAATAGTAACCTATTATATCTATCATTTGTATGAAGTATTAAGTTTAAGAAATTAGTGTCCGTCTATAATAAAAAGCTTAGTTAGAAGACTATGATGTTACAGAGTTAATAGATTCACTTTGTCGCTATCGATGTATACTTATGACTAATTTATACAAAACTTTTATTACTTTTCGTGTTACCTATTTTATTTTTACAGGCTAGATGATATATCAACTAAAATAAGACGCGACAAAAATCGAATTAAGAATATTAATATAATTTAATCAAAATGAATGTAAATACATATAAATACTGAGTAAACACAAAACAACATAGTCGATTGAATCTCTATATCAATATGCATTATAAAAAAATAAAATGAGACGATTCAACCAATTAAAAAACTGTTAATTAATGAAAGAGCTCTACGTGGTGGCTATTTATGTGAGTTACTGAATTCATTATCAGAAAGTTTATAGCTCTTGTGGATAAGTATTTTTACAGCTGGCATCGCAAAATCCAATTTTAACAATTTCAGAAGGAAAAGTATATTTTTCGATAATAACAGTTTGATTATAATTAGGCAAGTAATATCCTAACTAATATTATACGAGTAAATGCGAATGTGAGTTTGTTTTTTACGCTTTCACGCCCTAACTACTTGACCGATCGTCATGAAATAATGCATATACTTTGTCAGGGGTAGAGACAAGGGCATAGGGTACCTTTCATTTAAAAAAAATACTGTTTCCGAGAGATAGAAGTTTTAAATAATATATAGACCATATTTTTGTTAATGCGAGCCGCGAATAAAATCTAGTAATTAATAAAATTTGAATATCCACTTTTCAGAACTAATCAGTTAATTGATTGAACTGTTTATGTTATTAAAGTGATTATCTCCTCAATACCAATGTGCCAAGTATGTGTTGTGTGTTCGAATCCCTAATAGGTCATAAAATTGCACAGCCCTTATAAATATGCTGAATTAGTTCCGCTAAGTATAGTGAGTATAATTTTGGATTATAGAAAAATGTTGTATTGCTATTCTTAATGTATTGTTAGCAACACTGAAAAGACAGATAGTCCTATTTATTGAGCTGAAATCACTATGCCGTAGATTAAAGAAAAAGACATATTAAGATCTGTGGATCTGAAAGATGTGTGTCTTTCAGATCCACAGATCTTAATGTTGTAAATTGCCAAAATACAAGACAATTACATCAACATAATATATCGTTTTAATTTGGTCTAATGGAACGACGCGATACAATTGCACCCCTGGGTCAAAGGGATTGTTGTTAAACTTTGAACCTAAATATATCCATTCGCTACACTTTTCCAAATGCTTATTTAATGAATTTATTACAAAGAGTATTTAGTTCATAAGTCTCATAGTTTGGTTCTTTTAGCTTGAATTTCAATTTAATCCGGCATGTTTATGTGAGGTCTTAATGGCTCCTTGATCGCCAGTGCGATATCACAGCAAGATCTCGACGCTCTACTGCTAATAATTTAATTTTACTTGGCGAGCAGCCCACCCTCACACCTGCACACCTACAAACTTCAAATTCTACGAAATTCACTGAACTTCACTACCTATAACTAAACTTGATATGAATAATATAAATATTGCAATGATAATGTGGCCGTCGTGGGATATTATCTATATATTAATACGTAAAGCGAAAACTTTGGATCCCTTTTTACGAAAATTGGGCGGACCGAGGAGTATGAAATTTCGCACACTTATAGTTTATACAGAGAAGAAGTGACGAACGCTAACATTTTTTTAAAATATGCATTAGAAATACCTACATTAAATTAATGAAAAAACACTACACGCAGACAACCATGCATTTGACACACGCAGTCGAAGCGCGTAACTATGGTTACATATATCAATATATAATGACATATATCAGCAATATCTTACAAGCAAGCTTTAGTCGAATTTCGAGCACTAGGCGACCGCTAGTTACAATAAATCTGTGTGATAATATGTCCGAGCAATAAATAGTATCTTATTTATATGTAATTAAAAAAAAAGAAAAACTAGCATGCTTAGGAATTTTGGTCGAATTTTGACCACTAGGCGACCGCTAGTATTGAGAATTTTGCAACATTTTGAGCATCTTAAAGTTTAGTCGAATTTCAACTAAATAAGCGACTATATATTTCTTGAGTACTGGATTTTAGTAGAACGGCTCACGTAAAACTGTACTGCAAATAATCAAGTTTTCTTGCCTATTCAAACTTCGGAATGACACTAAAATTAATGAGTAATTGTTCTCAATATTAAACACATTTGAATTTGTGTTTGAACAATATCTATTGTTATTGCATAACTTGCTATAACATGTTCCTCACGTTGCCCTCCAATATTGACAGACAGAACTGTCCCTTGGATTAATATAAATCTAAATCTAATCGGCAAAAGCGTCGATTCGTATGCCTCTGTTTCCTCCTCCAAAATCGGATAAATTTCTTAGATTTTCCATTTAGGTACTGTACGAGGATAAAATATTCTATTGCTTTTCGTGGTGAGCCTTGCAAGATTAGAATATTGGATATTTAAGACAATCTTTAAAACAAGGCATATATGATATTGTCTGCAAATTCCCTTTTAAGTAAAGTATATATTTTTTTAAATATGAACCACATGGAAATTAAACTACTATGTACGGATTTTATCGCGTTGTTTATTTGACACTTTATTACAAAAAAAAAAATGTTTTTTTTTTAATTGTTTCAATTATTTAATTAGCTTAAAAATTAGTAAAGTTTAATAGTAATAGCAGTGTAACAGTTTTCAAAAAAAATTGTAATAAAGTGTCAAATAAACAACGCGATAAAATCCGTATATAGTAGTTTAATTTCAATGAATAACATTCGCGTAAACAGAAGACAATATTATAAACCACATGGTTTAAAATATGTACCATAATCTGGATATGGCTAGCGACGCTTATTGCATGTTTTAAAAATAGAATTGAGATGTTCTATCATTTAAACTGCAGGACTGTGCAGGATCATTGGCTATGATGATAAAGTATGCAAGTCAAAGTATAATATATATAATAAGTCAAAGTGTTTCACGTCTATTTTTTTCTATTCCTATTATTCGCATCCATATTAATCTCAATATCGGCCATGCCATCAACTACTATTCAACCAGTGCAACCCATAAGCATTCTGCTTGTATGCCCTGAAGGAATGTTTGGAATGGGACAAGGATAGGAGGGTAAAATTGTTAGACAGTCATTGATATACCTACTCTTCAACCAACAATTTCATTTAAAATAAAAATGATGCTGGCAAATTGTATAAAATAATGATACCAAAATGTTTTTATTACATTCATACTTAGGTCTAGATACGTTTACCGAAACCTCTATAAAAATAAAAAGGTATTTTGAGACAAGCTTAAAACCAACAGCATTTTAAAGAGCAAGACAAAGATCTAACGATATAACAGTACTTTTATAAATAAATTGTATCTAGTAGATAATGAATGATTCTGTATACCAACACGAGAATCTCAATTGAATTAGAGTCAGTTCGATTAGTCGCATATTCAACCGTGCGTCTGCTTCCAAGCCGCTTAAAGAGCTATGACAAGATTATCAATTATATTCTAAACACAGGGGATACAGTTTATATCCAAATATTCAACTAATACCAGTTAGCAATACTGCGCGCGTAGAATAATAACACAGAATGAAAGTGTTATTGGGGTATTCTGTTATAAGCATAACAATCACTGTAGTCGCACATGGCAGTAAGCACGCCCACTATTACGTAGAACTTAAAATATTAGTCTTGATAATAAACTGTTTCAATGTTGGGTACGGACCTTAAAGGAAGGTTATATGCATATATACAGGTGCCTGTTCATGTATGTAAGATAACTGGCACAAAACAATTATATACCATCATGTGAGAATGGTAGCATCAACAACGAGCATTAACAATATGCAGTTATGTTCATTGACACACGGCACACGGAGCCATTTGTGTCGTTTTTTAAATATTGATGACGTACGACCTGGTTGAAAATAAGCGGTTACCGCTACCCATGGCTGCCGGCAGCAGGGTGCAAGCGGGTGCACATAAACAAAATGTTTATTTCGATAATCTGCATTTATTCAATAAAAACCCGCGCGTTTTAATTTGACATTACATTTATCTACATTGTATACATGTTTAATTCTATATTTTATATTAGTTAATGTATATATCTATTTAAATAAGTAGCTATAATATTATTTATTTGATATAATGTGTAGATGTAGATGCACCTCCCTGATACTGATCCTGACCCTGATCCTGACGGCCCCCATGCCGCTACCTATGGTCGTTTACAACATCAGAGATATCACTCGTTACCAATCCGTGTCCGCTGTAATTTCAATACAAGGAGCAAAATATCTGGTCTGCTGTTACGATCTTCAATATGGTGGAGGTACTTCCCCATCCTGTTTCAATTTGAGCGAAATCACGCTGGCCCTGCCTTCTAAACTACTTTAACTTAATTTATGGTAAGTATACAGTATATGCCAAACAAAGCTAAGCCTTATATGTATGTTGTTATTCTAAGACAACAGATGAAATATTAATAAATAGTTTTGTTCAATTCCCTGGTGCGAACAATATCGCGCTCACTGCTGTAGCGGCGTCTCTATAAATCTAAGTCTCGGGAGGATTCAGTTGTCGCAGCGGTGGCAGGCTCGGTCGACTTGTTACTTTTGCGAGACTGATAAACCATCCCTAGTTTATAAACTTGTGTACCACAACACGTTCCTCTACACCTAAGTGATTGATTGCCGGTCTCTGTCGAACCTTACACTTTATAAACAGTTATATACAGATTACGGCTTTTAAAATTGATAAGGCTCCATCAAAAGATAAGCACACAATTCTTATTAAACATTGCGCAGTCTATGAGATTGCTTCTACTGCATATAAATTACATGTGTTGGCAGAGAATTCACATATAATATGATAGGTTATATAATGTATGGATTCTTGGTGA
Source organism: Catocala sponsa (assembly GCA_963564715.1). Classification (NCBI taxonomy): domain Eukaryota; kingdom Metazoa; phylum Arthropoda; class Insecta; order Lepidoptera; family Erebidae; genus Catocala; species Catocala sponsa. Next base: position 18,557,728 of record OY751331.1, read on the forward strand.
ATCGAAATTTGCATAAAAGTCGTAAAATATCTCCAGAGTAACTCTCGTCTCGCTTTTTTACCGATAGTACCTAGATGGTACGTAGCAGCAGAAATGAACGAGAAATATACTTAGTAATACTGATCATAAAGGGGTTTCTTTAAAAAATGTAATATCGTCGAGGTGAGGCGTAGGCGACATTCATTTTCCGTGGGAGTGTCTCGTCTGTAAAGGGGCTTTCCGGGATTTGCCTACTATGAATACGACTGAGCTCTATTTATACTTTATAACAAGACTACAGAAAGTCTTTTAAAGTAGAACGGGAGTTGACTTGATTGAAATCTTTAAAACTCCGATTTTACATTTTATAAGGATTATTTTCTTGGGAGGCACCCGTTAAAACGTTAGCAAGGTAATCTTTTTTGTTTGTTTATCCGACTTTTGAGGACAATTTATTAGTGTCTGTATATACGAACTTAATCCCAATCTAAGATAGAGTCAACAGTTTTTATTTTAAACGTTACTGAACTGGATTACAATTTTTACTGTACCGAACATTGCAATTACCTGATCTCGTGATGAGGTCGAGCCGAGAGTAGGAGGACTAAGTTCCTTGAGTAGGCGTTGTATTATCAGCAAAACACCACTAATCTCTGCACCTGGTGTGGACCGCACTTACAAGTTTTTCAGACAGACGATTAGTGGTATCGGATCTGTACTATCTTATAGTACACCTTTCAATAGTGGCGTACTGACTATTGTCAGTTGAAATTCATATATTTCAGATCGTATTTATTCACCGTCTTTCGAGCACAATGCAGAAACATGGTCTCAGACGCTTGCATTTAAATACTGCACAAGAATTGCGAAGGTTCAAAAAGCAATTTTCGAAATTTTTGCTAATGAGATAAAATTAAAATCACTGTGGTTTAGGAGGGTAGATACTGCAAGTTCTAATACGTATTTAAAAATTATAACAATTATTAACATGTGCGCATATAAAAGGCTTTGTTTATCTGCTACTAATTTAATGTAAAGTTGGGCGTATTTAAAAATACTTCTATATGTTCTGCGCACGACGAAAAAATATTTTTGATTGTTTCATGGATTACCGGAATGCGAGTGAATATCTACCCCTGTTTAATTTTCAATTCATGTTTATCCGATATCTGAGTAATTTGCATGCAGCCAGTGATTTAAATAATGATCCACGGTAGGCCGAGCCAATCTCTCCGTTAAGTTATGGTAATCTGCTTCTTGAATATTATTATCTAGGTACCTCCCTCTAAATCATGTCGGTGCCGCTTCCCTTTGCTTTCATTTTGTGCTTTGTGTGTGTCCTTATTTATGAGAATACCTTTGTATATTTGTGTTGTATACAATTTACGTAACAAGCGATGTACGTGGCTTACGGCGAGCCGTGTTCAACGAAGCGTCATTTTTGAAAAATCTCGTTGTTTTATTTGATCTTTTATAAAAGTATCGCCATGGACACGTTATTAAACGTTCGCATCGAATAGTTCCCTTGTTTGCGTGCCATGTAAGTTAAACGACAGCTTAATATTTTGCTGGTGAAATATTCCATTCAGTGAAAAGTCATGCAGGTTATGCAAATCAAATTTCGATCATACACGGCACAAAACACGCGAACAATGCAAACGTGTTTCGATGAGCAGCACCATTGGTATTGATTCAAATAGCGAATGTCATTTGAACGCGTCGGCTGCGGATGCGGCTGTAGTGCACAATCGCTTAGTCGGCGTCACGTCTCGTGTCACGTGACCGCGTGTCACGCCGCACGGCGCCGCAGTCACACCGCCTGCCCTCCGTGCCCCAGCCAGCCACGCTTATCGTGAATGCGATAGATTACTCCCTGTTGCTTTGTGGACAAAGTTAACTCTGAGCATTTACTTATTTACATATGAATGTTCTGAATCACACTAATCCACGTCATGTGCATGACAAAGTTTGCTTCTACCGTCGAGCTTCATGTTAATTTCAGTAACTATCCAGACGAGCGACGACGTATTACGTATACGTACAGTAAGCTCAAGAGTTAAGTGCGCTTTTCCAAGATAGCTTCTTACCTTACGGTACGAGAAAAGCGAACAAAGCAATGTCTCTACTTTATATAAACGTTGACCGCCATGACACTGCGCCACGACGCGACGGCGCATAGTGTAAAGGAAATGTAATATTTAGAAAAGAACATAAAAACAAACAATCGAGCAAAAAGGTCTATAAAAATTTAATAATACATTGTGCTTGTATCTCGGAAGGCAATAAAAATACACTTTATTTTTTGTGGTTCAAGGGTTTCTCATGTCGTTGCGCGCGGCGCTGTTTTGTCGGTGAATGTGCATTTCTGTATAACACTTTCAGGAATTGTTATAAGTTTATATGCCAATTAAAAGTTGTTAGGTATGTTGGTTGGTTCATTTTTCGTTGAAACGTATCATATATAAAAAGAAAATGTTGGATAATCCGTTTCTACAGAACTTAGCTTTCGACGTCAAAGAAATATTGTTCTTTACGTTACACCAAAGATTTCTCTGCTTTGAATATTTATCATGTTTCCGAAGTTGATTTAGAACGTTTAATTTGGGAATGAGATTATTAATAAAATGGTTACCACTTCAGTTGTGTATTTATCTAATACGAGCAGATGTTAATAGCGTTTAACGAGCGTCGATTAAAATAGTACCTTTCGACTATAGTTTTTTATCTTCCATTTCAATTATAAATATCTACTCTGTACCAGGGAGAGTACTAGTTTACTAATATAAAGAAGAACCAGAGAAAGAACATCTTTCTATGCGACACTATATGTTTGGCCCGTATGGCAAGCAAATCAGCAATTTACCTAAATTGGCTGCAGCGAGGTCTTCACTCACGCCATTGCGCCATTCACGTACTCAACATTTAGATAAGTACCTCATTTTAATCTGTCAATTCTTAGAATACCACACATAATTATAAATCGATTGCGTTTGGCCGCCGGTGTGCAGGTGCGATAGAGTAATATTGCGTTTAATTATTATCGTTAACCGCCAAATATAAGCGGTAGCTAATGAATAAGGTATTAGACTTGTAATCATAGGACATGGGTTTGCTTCCTACCCATTGCATTATCGTGACTCCTTTAGTAAATAACAAAAGCATTTAGTCTAACTGAAGGTTTATTACAATTGTGTTTGTAATTTTCAACCAAAATTGCCAGTAATCTTGAAAAATTAAAGGCTTGTTTGAACAGATGTAAAAGTGACACCTTATTTTACCGTTTATTTAACCGTCTAAAAACGTCTCCCCGTCATGAATCGTATGCAACAGAAGCAGATATCTTCAAACATGGCAGCAACAAGCGCGAGCTCAATCTCGGTTCATTAACCTGAGTCACGAGCGTCGCGCGTCGCTCACAAGCTCAGCTCTCAGTAACAAGATCGTTAGCCTGTTCGGATGCTCGTCTACGTCGCCAGTTATCTCAGATCACTATTGTAATAACATTCAAAAGCTGAACGTTTCAAATTGAGATTGTCATATTGCAACTTGATATCGTAATCTTGATATAGAGGGTGCAATCGATTTCTCATCTCAATTCCGAATCATTAGTTTGAGCGGGACTCGCAAGGAACGGTAATAGACTTCCGAGTGCTTTATTACTTTATCGGGTGAGTAATGCTCTTAAATAAATCTACCACATTCTGTTTACACTGCTTTGTTGACTTTAGAACGTTTTGATGGCTTATATATTATAGCTTACGTAATACTCATTTACGCAGGCTGGCTAGAATGAAATTGTGAGCTTTAATACAATCTCTTCGAAACGTAAATTAATCTATATAAATAAAAATTAAATACAGTTCGTTGGTAAGCGCATTACTTGTAAATGGTTAGATTGATTCGAGATCTTTGTAAAAAATATTCGTAATAGTGCTAAAAAGATTTTTATTTAAAGAACAATTGCAAAAGTTGTAACCTTCAGGCATAACTAAAATTGCTTTTTCTCATGACATTTGGACAGGACAACGTGCATCGAGTTATGTTCAAAAATTAATGTTTTTTTTATGTGTCATATACCTATACTCAAGTATCACTCGATCCATTAAGCTCCAGTTTATTGGTTACGTTCGATACATTATTGGAGAGCGTAGGATACCTTAAGATAATTACTTTAAAAAAAAAACTAAAGTAATGATGCCGCTAGTAAACATATATGCTATATATCATTTTAAAATATTGTCTTACAGTTACGCAAATGTTATACATAAATATATTCACATTGAAATTAAACTAGTTTATACGGATTTTATATAATAATGGTATCGAAAGGAGAAAATAGGTTTGAAAAATCCAAAGACGTTAGACGTTTATCATACATAACAAAGCTTAAATAGCATTTATCTTTCTCAAGTTTGTAATACATTCAGATGCACTGCAATGTCATGTTTATTCAATGTGTATAATTAATATATGTCAGTTGGAGAAACTGGCTGTATCTCAGCCGCAACTCATTAGCCACGGTGGCTTAGCACCGAGTATCTACTCCAGCTAGATTTACGGTCGGTACCTCTCTAGAAAACGGATGACAAAACTATCTCTTAAGCTGTATAACTATATACATTAATAAAAAATAATTCCTGCGGTTAAAGAATATATCGCATACAAGTAGAGAACGGAACAAAGAATACCGTACTGCCTTTTCAATACTTATACACACACACACACATACACAGTTTTACGCCTCTATACCTGAACAGCACAGAGGTGCATTAGACACACATTTTGCCAACTACCTGTTTAAGTTCCACGTGATAGGGGACGAGCCTATTGTCTACCGTGTGCACCATGTACCGTGTATACCATGTACCGGACACAGTTAAAGACCTTGTGTTTCTACTGAGAATTTCTAGACAGAAAGACTCGATAACACTTTGTCTGACCTAGACATTGAACCCGAGACCTCATGCATAGCAGTCGAAATTATTACCAATGCGCCACCGAGGTAGTTTCTATTCTAATATAAGTACAGTTTGTACGTACGGGGTAATAACTGAATCTCTACCATCCGCCAAAAAGACATTAGGCCATATGCGTTCGGTAGCACTTTACGTCCTTTTAGTTAGTGGAGGGTAGATCTACAGAACTAATTCATGAAGAAAGTCACACTGAAAGCAGTAATTGAAACGAATTCAAAGGAATAATCAAACCTAGGAGTTAGGAGATAAAACTCTAAAATTTGAATGATGGATGTTGGTGCCTTTATGAGTACCTATTTTAGCTAAGCCCCAAAAGCACCTATTTTAGTTTACAAGAAAATAGATAAGCTTTACTTATGGTAGAATATGAATCTAGTAATTAATAAGTTTAGGATATGATGGAGCTAAAATGACCGTGTGTGGCTAAAAGGTCACAAATAAACTAAGAATAAATTAAAAAGGAAGATTCGTTCTCTAGATAGAGGTATGTTTAACTTGTGGTTTATCTGCATATTACAGATAATAATAGAAAACTTACTAGAACTAGCTCAAGATTACATAAGTGTAAATGAAAACCGCTATATGCTATATATCTTGCATAGATGGTAGTAGATAGGTAGTCAGTGAGTTAAGTGACCTCATAAACCAATCCGTCCCTCCGCTTGGCTACCTAAAAGGACGTGACGAGTGTGGTGTTGACCCGCGCGTCATATAACGAATAAAGTATTTTATGACGTGCAGTTGGAGAACTTCTCTGAGACAAAATGATATCTTGTATTGTATGTCGATTATGTATGGAATGAAATGTATTATGAAGCATGGTCACTACTCGATTTATTATATACTAGCTTTTGCGAGCGGCTTCGCCCGCGTGGTACCTACATCAATAAAAAGTAGCCTATTCCTTCCCCAGGTTTTAGACTATATCTGTACCAAATTTCATCTAAATCGGTTGAGTGGTTTAGCTGTGAAAAGGTAACAGACAGACAGACAGAGTTACTTTCGAATTTATAATATTAGTAAGGAAGTAAGGATAGTAAGGAAGTAAGGACTAGAGGATTTGTCTTTAGATATACATAGGTACTAGGAAAGATCCTAAATACACATAATATCTACACATAAATTGAAACATGTACTTAAATAATTAGTTTAGATATTTGTTCAGTCAATTAGTATGCCACGGTTGGGTAAGTCCGTCTCCCTTAGATTTCTAGATCCTTCTGTTGCTACTTTTGAATTTGGTATAAAAATAAATCATAAGAAAATATGTAATGGCAAAAAGCAAGTATATAATCGCATGTTTTATGTAACAGGATTCGTTGCATGTTAAGAATAGAGCACGCACCATAACGGCTTACGAAATTGAAAATACTTGAAGGATCAAGGAGGACAATTTAAAACAAATTCAGTTTGCTACAGAGTTGAGCGGCTTAGTCCAACCAAGATAGGGTAATAGAAAATTCACGACCCGAGAAGTTTGAGTATGGCGAAATAATACAAAATATGATACGATTTTCGATATTGCGAACCTTTTAGCCGAAAGAGATAATAATGATATAAGCCCCGTATAAACTGTCCCATTCTTGAGGGTGGACCTTCGCTCAGTAAAAGAGGCAATCGACCCATCCTGAGGAAATTAGGGTAGGCAGACTTCACACACTTTCAAGAAGATAATGGTGAACTTTACAACATGTTGGTCGGCGAACAAATTTTATTTCTTGCGATAATTCACATTTTAATATGCACTTAACTTCGAAATGCTTTAGTAGAGTATGTTCTGGGTTCGATATTAGATCATTGATTACTTCCCACACAAGGCTTTAGAGCAAGAGATAAAGCTATCTTAATTCTAAATAAGTACTTAGTTTGCTGCTCCAGCGCTTCAAATTGTTTTGTTCGTTTGTTTTTGTCTGCAGTCTTGGCAAGGTGAATTTTATTTAGCTACTGGAACTGAACCGTTCTTTGAGATAAGTGTCTTACATACTAATACTGAGGCTGCACTGTAGGTACTTAATTTAAATTGAAATTTTCGTCTATAAATGTGAAACCTCAACATTTTACAGCAAAATAGTGAAGAAGTTTTTGATAAGATGTGATCGTTTACATAGCTTAAATATGGTAAGGTTTTCATAACATCGTAACTAATATTATAAATGCGAATGTGAGTTAGTTTGTTCGTTACGCTTTCACGGCTTAACTACTCGTCTGATCATCATGATATTTCTCATACACACTGTTAAGGATACAGAAAAGGATATAGCTCACCTTGGATCCAGAAAAAATAGAAATTTATTTACAAAATCTAGTTCTAGTAACAAATAAAAACGTATACCAGAACTTTAGACTAAAAATGAAAAGGTACCCACACTTATTAATAACGAAGCTACACAGTGTTATCATTCACGAGTGTATTTCAGCTGCATTTTAGTTTGGGTTTTTTAGAAGTGTTTTTCATTTGTATTGCCTTTGGCAGCTTTCGAATATCCACTGTGAAACAACAGTTTGATATTTTCAACATCGACTCTTCACTATACAACTGCGGGTGTTCTCTGGTATTGAAAATTGATACTGTTTTAGTCATTTATATGCTGCGTAAGCAAACAAGATATGGCCAACAATAATTGTAAGGTTGTATTTTATTTACAACATTTTTTATGTGCAGTTATCCGACAATTAAAAATAATAGTAATAATAAAGTTTATTTATCATTTTCAAATATTGCAGTACATGGGTATACGGTTTATACATGGTAAGATTACTGATTTGCTACAATTAATAGTGGGTGCAGTTCTGATCTCCTAACTAGATTACAGTATAACCTGTATGAAGGAGTGACAGTTCCGATTCCCCCATTTGATTACGAGCATAATGTAATATTATTATTTACGTAAATTTGTATTTTATTGCTACTAAATTCTGGTATAATCAAAAATATACAAATAATGAAAAAATGAAAAATAAAAACAAGTGAGCAAAATTTTGAAATAGGATATGACTAAGAACTATTGTGTGTATGTGTGTATGGTGTATTTGTGTGTATGGTGTATGTGTGTGTATGTGTATTTGTATATGTGCGTGTGTGTTGTGTGTGCGTGTGTGTTGTGTATGCGTTTGTGTGTGTGTTTGTGTGTAGTGTATGTGTGTGGTGTATGTGTGTGTGTATGGTGTGTGTGTGTGTGTGTGTGTGTGTGTGTGTGTGTGTGTGTGTGTGTGTGTATGTGTGTGTGGTGTATATGTGTGTATGTGTGGTTGTTGTGCTACATATAACATAAGTAAGATAAGTTTAGATAAATATTCGTATAAAGTACTAAAACAAATAAATGACTATGCAGATTTTAACTCTACTAAAAGAAAATAATCATACAACAAACAATACATAATACAATAAAAAAATTAAATCTAATTCTCTATTCCATACGGAAAAAGTGTAGCATCAAATTATAGAAAAGGTATGGTTAATATCAAAATTTAAAGTTACTATGAAACCAATTTAATATTTCTTAGGTAATTTTAGGCCTTCAAATTTAAAAAAGCTGGTGTATAGCATCATTTTCGTAATATAATTATTTGAGCTATAAATTACTAATGTTTCAGTTATTGGTATCCTTAAGGGATACCATTTACATTAGTTATTTTTATTTATTTATTTATATAATCATCACTTACAACTATTATTACAGGCAAACCCAATGCAATAGTGAAGCAATCCGAATAATATTTAATTACATCTTATAACCTGCATGCTCTTTAAACTGGACAGCAAAATATACAATGTAGTATAGAAATAAAACTCAAATCATTCTAGCTTGAGCTGCATTTTAGTAGCCACTGTACTGTTGTATGGAATAAATTAGCTCAAAGACCTAAAAATTAGTTAAAAATTTGTTCAAAGATTTGCGATTCTTATGTAGTTAGAGCAACAACAATCATTAAACACAAGCACTTAATTATGCCCTCAGCTTTACGTCACACGTTGTGTAGACTAGTTTGAAACTCAATATTGCAAACAAAGTTAGGTATACCAGCCCAGCGCCCGTGAGGCGGAGGCTAACCGCTTGTTACGTTCGTGCTGGGTGCCGATGTTCTGCTAAGATACGAAGTAGCTTATTCTAGTATTATAGATAGTTATCGACGCTATTTCCATGAAGAGTTTAGCATTTCCAACTAATAGCTTTCAATTATAAACTAGTAGATATTGCACGCGGCTTCGCTGGAGTTAATGTCGATTTTGGCAATAAATTTTAACCTCGTGAATAGTACTTTCTTCTGGATGAAAGATGACGACGTGTATGCAAAATGACGATCGGTCGAATAGTTATAGAGGAAAAGTGATACAAAGAAACAATTAAACATTCGCATTTATAATGTTAAGATGAACCGCGGCTTTATTTTGCGTAAAGACATAACAAACAGATTCCCTTTTGTATTTATATATAAGTATGGAAGGAATTCACACCTTTCTGTATGGCTATCTACCTATGTTGTTTCAATAATTAATAGAACTCGCAAGTCCCAATTAGGCTAATTATTAAAAACTTATGAAGTACCAGCCTTTGCCCGCGGCTTCGCTCGCGTTAATTTAGAATTTGACAATTAATTCGGATTGTACTCTGCTTGTGCAATAATATATAATAATAAATATTAAAAAATAAATAAAAATAAAGAATATAATTCCATCATGATTCCAAAGACACGTGGCGCCATCTATTATCCTAAGAATGTTATTATTGTTTTCCTTGGGAACAGTAATTTTTTCGGGATGAAAGGTAGCCTATGTCCGTTTCTGTACACCTGACAACGTATATGCATAATTTAAGGATGATCGGTTCAGTGGTTTAGGCGTGAAAAGGTAACAAACAAACAAACTCATTTTCGCTTTTATAATATTAGTTAGGAAGTTAGGATAGGATTGATTGGTTAGAGTATTCAGGGTTTTTACTTAGGACATAAGGTATACAGAACCGAATTAAATAATGTTAAAATAATTAGCATACCAAACCTGCTTTCTACAAATATTTTTTTACGTGGTGTAATGCATTGACGCATATCCCTCCGCGGGCGGAGGGGTTATGTCAGACTCACCGGGGCAAAGAAAGATAATGATTAGAGACATTCTGGTAATACCGACTAAGCCTACTACGGTGACAAAACCGCAATCGGCGGAGCTGCGCGAATCACTTTCACATGCAATCGCGACCCCGCCGAGGTTTCGGCCCGCTGCGGCAGTGACCTGCCGTTTCATACGGCTACTACCCGAAAAGACCTACCTTTTGGTCATCGCTACTTTAATCCCTGAGGGGGGACGGACACACAACACAAAGGCGCGCGTGGGAACACACCGCCGCTCGGACCTGGTGTTGATTAGGTGACGGGCAGGCCCACGAAGCCCACTACCTCCAGGTCAAACCTCAGTGTGGCTGGAGGTCATCTCGCGCTTTCCGGCACCGAGTTCTGCGGCTGGGGAGAGGGTTTAAGCACACCCTCTCCCGCTCCGCCGTCTCCTTGATGGAGATTACTTCCACACAGAAGGAAGCGACGGCGTTCCAAGACCTCTCACTCCGGATCATGGACTGAACTACGGCCGGGAGCTAGCGGGCAAGCATACCAACTGCCGCGATCAACTCACGGTGCTGCGATGCCCAGGTGGGGCAATCCGCCAAAGTGTGCAGCGCCGTGTCCTCAACAACCTCGCGGCAGTCGCCGCAGTGGTGACAACCGGGCGTCTCTTGCCGGCCTATGAGACACTTAACGGAACTGGCCAAAGTAACTGTGGCCAGTCATTACTTGTATCAGCCGGTAGGTGAGGGAGGCATGACGCCTCTCCAGCCACTTCTCAAAATCGAGAGTCACCGCCACGATCGTGGCGTGCCCGGCTTTCTACAACTATAGCCAACCCTGATATGCCATGTTATGGTGAAAAGTGACCAAATTTGGTTGCTTTTGGCGTCCGTAATACATTTCAATAAAGACCTCCGCGATATAGGAATTATTCCCAGTGCTGAAGTTGTTTTATAAAAGAACGAAGCTCTTAGGTTTATGAATGATTCACGAAAGTGTAAGTGACTTTAGTTGTGCCCTATTTACGGATTGCATGTTTTTATTTCACATAATTGTCATTAGCGACGATATGAAATAATTTGTATATTATTAAACACATTAAAACTATTGATGAAAGACAGGTTAACAAAGCACTTTTATTTATTAATTTTGTGATATGCCTTCTCAGAAGGCTGTTCTAAGGAGGTTGGGTATTTTATACGAGATGAATATGTATTATGCAATTGGCAACTTACCTACATCTAATTATTAATTTGTTGAAATCTAGAGCTCGCCAGTGTCGTAAAACATAACATGCATTCAAAATAAAAACGCCAATTACGTTCTGCCAGACCTAAATCTCAATGCTGATTATTAGCTATAGAATAGTTCCAAGGGACCAGATTCGATGAAAACCTATTCCAGATACATCTCATAAATTGAACTAAATTGATTCAAGTGCTTTCAACAGTGTGTGTAATGGTAGGTTCAATGATCGCAACTGCAAATCATATGAACGTAAAACACGTAACAGCGGCTTTGAGCGTCAATATTCAAATATCGCATGTACTGATCATATGACGTACTGTATAATGTACCCGGATCACAGATATAGCTGTCGGATTCAACTTTTCAAAATCATTAATAATTGATTATGTTTGTGAAACAATTATGTCATATTTTGTATATTTTATAAATATTTATAAATAGTCTTTAGTACCATAAGTAATCATTGTTTATTTTAGCAAATTATATGAAATTTGCAGAGTTACGTGCTATGAAGTGTCAAAAGGGACTTCGTATTTGAAACAGACTATAGTCCGTGGTTACGGGCTCAAATTCAATACATTAAACTCACAATGAACGTACTTCTAGTAGAAATATTTAGCTGAACGTATTATTAATTAATGATTAAAAGTACTTCGCATTTTGATAAGGCACTTAAAAATGTATTAAGCTTATTTTTAATATTACTATTCATCAATAGTAATAAAAATTATGTGGTGTCGTGGGACACCAGGTAGGAACGAAGTTCCTTCGGCTAATGTAGCGAAAGAGGGAGAAAGAGAAAGGTATTATACACTACTCGCTTGTGTATGCGACTGTCGCGCCTGCGCACGTCTCATTTAACGGTTTTATTCCACGCACTTTTTCCACGGATTTTTTCTTACGGTTTTACTATCACATTTTTTTCAGTTCGGTCGCGCAGCAAAATCCCTATCCCCTCCAAGCCTGCCGTAAGGAACTTCGTTCCAATATCATCATACTTACAAAGAAAAGTGAATAGTCTAGAATGTCTAGATAAACAATGTACAAAGTTACACCAATCCGTGTTGATCTATATTATAAAAGTATATTATATTATTGAATTTATTGCAGCACTTATATTCCCGGTCCACCCGGTACACTCCAGAAGAAAATCTTGAAAATAACTGCTAGTAGGAAGCAATATTTCATCAATTTGTTGCAAAGCATCTCCCCGTGCTTCTGTCGGAGGATTCGAAATATAATTAAAGTGCAGCGGCCGTTCGACTGTGAAAAGGAAATTGAAAATTGTCATTATGCTATGTAGTGAACTCTCGCTATATTTTTATGCTTTGTATTATGAAAATGTGAATCCGACTGCTTATATCATTTTTAATATAACGATATTTATAAGAATCGATTCAGTGTCTCCTGGTTACTACAAGCTCTTTATGTTTTATTTGATTAGGGATTAGGTTTTGTCTAACGAAAATACCTAAGTATTACTTTTAAATATTTAGTGCGTATATTAGGTGGTAATGTATGCATGACGAGTGATTACGCATGTGTAATTTATTTGTTAATGACCAAGAAGATAAAAATACACAACTAATTAGCAATGAACATTAATAGTAAAATTATTATTTCATTCTTATCTTACTAATATTATAAATGCGAAAATGAGTTTGTTTGTTTGTTTGTTACGCTTTCACGCCTTAACTACTCAACCGATCAACATGAAATTTTGCATACACGTTGTCAGGGGTACAGAATAGGACATAGGGTACCTTTCATCCAGAAAAAAGAACTGTTGTTAACCTAACCTACATTTACGCGAGCAAAGCCGCGGGTGAAAACTAGTAAAATATAAAATCTATACGTTATTAAACCACAACGAATGATAAAACCTTGTTAGATATAGTTCGTACGAGGTAAATTATTAACTCGAGAACGCGGCGAGTAGAGCAATTAATAAAATAATGTTAAGAAACATTAGCTGTAATACGCAACATTTGTTCACGTTTTAAAGAGAACATTTTGGTTATAATTTGACAACATCACCACCTATAGAATCCTAAAACATTAATGAATTATCCTCTATCGGACGGGTACAAACATACCAATGAACTATCGTCCATACTCAAATGTGAATATGACCTCAAGCGGTCAATTCGTTCAGGAATTACTCATAAACATCTGTACTAGTCTTTATTTATTTAAATAGATTAAGGTAGTTTTTCTTATTAATACGTAAGCTGATTCTAGGTATAACTACTTTAATCCTTACTTAATTGAAAAAATACATTGTACAAAAATAAAAGTGAAATTTATAATGGAGATAATCGAAAATGGACAATAATACGAGACAATTTTAACTGCAATGAAACGTTTTACAATTTATCACGCAAAATATGATATATGACACCGACTATCGCTGAAAACATAGTTTTACATGTAACCTTAAGTAATATTATAAACGCGAATGTGAGTTTGTTTGTTTATTTATTTGTTACGCTTTCATGCCTAACTACTCGACCGATTATTATGCAAGTTTGCACACATGTTGTCAGGGGAACAGAAAATCACATAGGGTAGGTACCTTTTATCCAGAATAAGTACTGTAACTAATTTAACCCAACTTATCCTACATTTACGCGAGCGAAGCCGCGGGCAGAATCTAGTGATCCTATAAATATACCATGGACTACGTATGGCAGTCTTAGATACAAACTCTGAGGCAAATTTCAACCTCTGACGTAGGATCAGGCATAGCTTAGTTGGAAAAGCAACGACACGGTATGTCGTGATCTCAGATTCAAGTCCTACTTCATGGCAATCCATGCAAAAGAAAAGATAATTCTTTATCTTGTTTATAATTTACATTCTACCTTAGCGTGGGTAATGCTTAAAAAATAAATCTAAATATACTACCGCAAGTCAATAGCGCTGCAACACGTAGAATATGCTATAGACAACATACGGATACATACATATTATATTGAGACAACATTTTCTTACCATTTAGCATTAAGTTGCATTTACCCCACAGCACAACTCAACCGTCCCCGAGGTAGCCTGCACGGTACATCGCTTAACAATAGCACAAATAAACTCGGAATATTTTCTTAGAACTCGAAACGTATACAAGTTAATATCCATGTTATCTCTAAAACTAACCGATCGTCCCGAGTGGTAGCGCCGTTTATTTTGATTTCCCGCGAGAGCCTTAAGTTGCCCAACAACTTGTGTGCCATATATTCGTCACTGACAAATAAATTCTCACAGAAAAAGAAAATAAATACGTATTTTAAATTTACAATTCCCATAGCATTGCAGTATCAAATTAATTTATTTAATATGTTATCATCAACTCAGCTGAAAGACGTCTACTGCTGAACATGGGCCTACCCCAAGGTTTTCCACACAGACCAGTCTTGGGCCAACCGCATCCAACTATTTCCCGCGACCCTTACCAGGTCGTCGGTCCATCTTGTGAGGGGCCTACCCCTACTGCGTCTTACGGTGCGTGGTCGCCACACTAGAACCTTTATGCCCCAACGGCCGTCGGTTTTGCGCGCTATGTGGATTCGACGATTGACCTCTTTCTCGAAGTTGGACCTACCTATCTGGATCATTTATCCCAGGTATAGATACTAGTCGACGACTTCGAGGGTAGAACTTTCAGAAGTTCAGTTGTAATGCCGTCATCACCCGGCGCCTTGTTGTTTTTGAGGTGTTTGAGGACCATGCTAATCTCAGGTTGACGTCCGGGATATCTTTGGCATAGTGTCGGATCAATCCAGCCCTAGGGTCTGTTGCTGGAGTGATAACAACTGGTCGTGTAGTCGTGTATAACTGTCCATAGAACATCTCAATCTCCTTTAAGAGCTCAGGTTTGGACGATACTATTCTGCCATCCTCCGTCTTTAGCATTGTCAGCTGGCTTTTCCCAATAGACAATTCTTTCGCGAACACTTTGAAGCCTTTATTCCGCTCAATCGCCTCACGGACACAATATGTGTTGTATTGGTGAAGATCGCGAGTCAAAGATTTAGAGATCTATCTATTAAGGCGCCGGTATTCTGGCATATTCTCGGAGGATTGCAGAAGCATCCTACGCCTTTCCACTAAAAGCTCCAGTGTAGGACCTGTGATCTTACTTGATCTTTTGGGGCTTAAAGAATATAGAGCCTGCTCTATGAACAACATTCACGAACCTATTGTTGTAGTCGTACACATCTACGCACTCGTTCAGGCATTCAAAGCGGTTTTGGAATTCGAGCTGAAAGCTCTCGGGGTTTTGGATATGAACTGGTGCGTGGACTTCATCAATCTAGACCGTTCCAGGCTAGTATTAATATGCAATGTGCCTCTAACCATTCGGTGACCGCTTCTCGCTTTAACCGAATTGATCATGGACATCATTGAATATTTACCTCTTCGACGACTTGATGAAGTCAATCTCGTTTCTGGTCGCACCATCGGGACTAATCTTAAATCTAGGTTCACTTGCGCCATTCTCGCTTTTTAAAGAAGAAGTTCATCATGTAGAGCCCTTCCTTGTCCATAAAATTAGCCAGCAGTTGGTCCCGTGAGTTACGGTGTCCATATCCAAATTGCCCCACTCTCTGCTCATCACCGCCTCGCTTGCCCAGTTTCGCGTTGAAATCTCCCATGACAACGGTGTAATGAGTCTTGGAGCTATGTATAGCCCGAGATATGTCCTCGTACATAGCTTCCACCTCTTCATCGGGGTGCGCCGATGTCGGGGCATATACCTGTATGACCTGCAACGAATACCGTTTAGATATTCTGAGTATAAGGTAGGTACGCTACCCTGCTCGACACTCGCAATATTTACTACGTTGTTCACGAGAGATTTGTGGACGATAACTCGACACCGCCTTGGTGACTGTTGGTCACACTCCCGGTAGAAGAGCAAGTTACCGGATTTGAGGATTATCGAATCCTCCCCTTGTCTTCGGACTTCAGATAAGTCTTTAACATCCCATCGTAACTTGCTCAATTCTTCTTCCAGCTCGACAATCTTCTCGTTGCTCTGCAGCGTGCGCGTGTTAAATGTTGCCATGGCCAATTGCCGTCGTTGGTGGTAGCACGATCTCTGAGCAAGATTCTTAGCACCCCTTGCCCCGTCTTTACCATAGCCGCTACCTGAGCCAGGACTAGCGGTGCCGCTGGGAACTAGGAGCGTTTTTACGGATGTGAATAATTTTGGGGGGTTTAACCATAATCGCCTTGCTTGGCAGACAGATTGGCGATCACAGTGACGGAAGTCTTCAACACTAGGCGCTGCTGCTCACCTAGCATCTTTGTATTTACTTCCGTCTAGTTTCGGATAGTTTGACCGCCATCTATCGGTTGACTGACTGCACTGGAGGGGACGTGCCGCCAGTGGGCGGTGGAGTTGTCACGTCCGACGCCAAGGGAGTCTAGTTTATGCACTATCTATAATATGTTATAGATACTCCATAAACCAGAAGTAAGTTTCTAAGAAGTAAGGATTTGGAATTGTGCCCGATAGACCGCTATATACCCACTCAGTATTACTTGGAAGTTGAATTGGCAAAATGTATGTAATACTGGCAACTAATATTTTTGCACTAACTTAAACACAACATTAGTTGGACACAGCCAACTAATATTGCACTTCTGCGACTTGCATCGTTTGTGCTCAATGGTTGACTGAATAGATGGAACTCAAATCAGAGAATCAGTAGCCCAGGGTCGTTGGACTTCCTATTGGCGAGGGTTTGGATCCCCGATCTTTATCCCATTGCGTTACCGACATGAATCCACTTCTAACACAAGCATTCTAGCTTCGCTGGGCAGGTTAACAAGAATACTAATAATAATAAATGAGTACCTAATCCAAAATTACACGAAATTTTTAAAATGCCGAATACCGGTTTTAACCATTTTTAAGTTTTCGTCAAACGCTCCAGTTAAAGGTTAAATCAGAAAATATGACGCTTTAAATCAAAGCTTAAATATATATAAAGTCATTCCTTCCGGAAGGCATGTAAGGTTAAGTAACGCTAACTTAGTAATAGGTTCCCGTAGGGGTGTCCCCTTGGATAGGGCATCCTGGAAATCTGACTGATAGTCAATAGGATATCTGATTCTTGTGTTTACTTATACCAGATACACTCTTCAAGGTATAATATGGGTGGCATTTGCATACATGTGCGCGCGGCAGGAGTGGAGTAAATGACTTCCCTAGAGTAAGGGTCGAAAATCATGATGCGTTTGGGACTCAAGTATAAACTCCCTCGTGTATATACCATGACTGCCCACTTCACATACTATATAGATGGTCATCTAAGTACTTTGGTGGTCGGATAGGCAGATAAATAAAGTGGTTAGTGTAACCGATTGCCACGCCTGAGGTCGCGGGTTCATGTATACTATGTATGTATTTACAAAAAAAAGTATATAATGTATGTTTATCAATTGTCTAGTACCAATAGTACAAGCTCTGCTTAGTTTGGGCTAGATGGTGTTGTGTGTATGTGATAGAATATTATATTAATATTATATTATCTGTCTATCCGACCTTTGGAGAGTTCTATCTTATAAACTTAGCTATAACGACAATTTCAATTTCAGTAGTTCACTTTCGAACTTTTAGGATACCAAAAGGAACAATTTCTATTGGCTCACGACATGATTACTTGCTTGCACGACATGCTTATTTATGTAACCAACTATATAACTTATAGTTCAGTCATCACTCATATATTATAACGAGCTAATACCGCTTTGTTGTATGACATTCTCGTTTTGTAATTCCGAATGGCACTTACCGCTTTTATTGCGTAATTGTATTTATTTCGAATGCTTTTTTCTACAAACTTGTAATTACTCTAAGCGCTAGTAATATAATCTCATACGTAAATGTAAAGTAAATAAACGTTTCTAAAAACTGACGTAACTAGAACCATATTTATTCATTCACTCATTCTGTTTGGCGTATGCAAATATAGCTAACTGAAATGCACCAACAGGTTTAGCAGATAAATAGTATTTCTTACATCGATATGTTCTCTTGAAGAACGCCGTCAACACTTTCAATGAACAGAAACGTGTTGAGTCTCGATGAAATATCCCCGAGGAAAACCAATAATAACATCGGAGGACTCGCTGGAATTCTATTACGTGTATGTATCTACCTATAACGCATTTTATAACGTATTTTGTTTAGTATGTACCATAATACTGATATAAATAGCAATACTAAGAGTGCGGCGTAAAAACGAAATTATGATGTACGTGCACACTTTTATGTAGATATACGCTTTTTTATTTACGATTTGTGTAAAATACTCTGTGGTTATTTATTTGGGAGCAACGTTCGTTTTGTAATGTACTTTTTACTTCGAAGCTTGGATATATTTGGCGGTTTGGGGTATAAGTTGAGTATGTTTGTAGACTAGAATATTCATTCTGAATAGAGACCGGCATCATTGATTTAGTATGTATAATGAATTAGAACACACATTTACTAACAATGACACGTTTAAGTCCAAATTTTAATATTCATAATATGCCTTGATTACACCATTTGTTGATGGAGTGTGTCAGATATGAGTCTAGCAGAAATAGTTTAGTGTCCGAATTGAATTTGAATAGACATAGGGATGTTACACAAAATTTTATCGGAACCTAATAGCGACGATGCGAAAGTTCTGTTCAAATTCAGGTCGGATGTATTAAAATAGTTTGATATGTGGTTAGTATTATGTTAAGGCTATGATGGAACTAACATACGCTGTGCGTAAAAGTTCTAAAAAAAGAATAAAAAGGAAATATGCCTTGATGTGTATTACAATAATGTTTAATTAATTTCGCACTTCAACATGTGGTTGCAGTAAGTGCAATGCTTAAATTAAATGAGTTAGAGGGCATGCACTATAATGCGTATTGCACAAAATTTAGATGAATGACAATTCAACTAGGAGAGGAGACATCGTCTAGACTCTCTAGTACATAGGTACTAACTTTGTGTAAGCCGATGGGTTATTAGTTAATTCATTATTCATTTTACAAAGTTCCCCTTTGAGTATAACTACGTTCCGTTAGGGCACAGATCTAATAATGTAAAGTTGTTAGTGGACTGTGAACTTGTGCCACATCGCCGCGGATGATACGCTGGAAATCATAGTCACTCCATGTTTTCAATAAAAATATTTCTCATATGCGTTTCATAGCATATGTATGTTCGATGACCGGTCGGGTAGTGTTATTGATTTTTTATAATGGAAACTCTTAGTAGCTGCACGGTGTGTGGTGTGCCTAGTTGTGCCCCTACTGTACAGGACAATAGCCGTAAAAAAATAGCAGGCAATATGAAGAGGTATTGGAACCTATGCCTAACTCTTCGAGGTAGGTGAGGCTATAAAATGAAACTTGTCATTGAAAGGCTGTAATGTAAAGGGCAATGGGAAATAAATGTCTGTTCTTCCCTTAGTAACGGTATGTAATGTTCAAGGATAAGGAGAGTATACATAGTGCTTGTAATTAAAAGAAAAATGACCCCAGAACTTAACCAGACAACTAATAAGTTACTCTGTTCTCAACACAGTTATACAAAATGTTTACACATTAAACACAGTTCAGACTAAGCTTATATAAAACCAAAAGTGTACGCAATAAGTACATATACATCATAGTTCTATAAGTAGATACATACCTATATACACAACCGAAAAAGTATGACAATAGAGTACTGAACAAACGCGACCCAAGTGAAACAAGATATAGGGAAAAAGGAATATGGTGATCCGATCCAATCAGTAACTAACCATTGTGGCCACCTGTCTACCGCTCAATTCTATATAATATTTGTTGATTCAACAACTTGTTGCATGATCAGTGCACCATAAAATATGATTCGGTATGATTGTCCCGTTTGTTTAACCTTTTTATCGTCCATTGCGAGAGACATTAAATGTATTGACACGATACGACGGAGAAGTTACGAGAGTTCTATTTAATAGTTAACTGTGTTTATTCTAAGCGGGTTATTTGTTGGGTGCACGGTATTTCAAAGCTCTTTGGAAGATTATAGGTCTAAAGGCGTTTGTTTAAACACTGGAATAATGTACTGATTGTAATGTTTTGATAACAGAAGATCTTTAAGGACGCTTATAAGGATGGGACATATATCTCAACATACTCTTCATTATCCAACGAAATTATGTATAATTCTAATTTACTTCATTTGTTATTTATTTGCTTGTTAAACATCTATACAAATAAATAAAATTGAAGTCTCTGTTTGTAATGTCAAAATAACAGCTTTTTACTAAATGCATATAATAATAATAATAATAATATTCTACCACATACACACAACACCATCTAGCCCAAACTAAGCAGAGCTTGTACAATGGGTACTAGACGACGGAGAAACATACATATATACTTTTTTTTTGTAAATACATACATATTATACATAGAAATACCCAGACCAAGACAAACATCAATGTTCATGCACACAAATGTTTGACTTGTGCGGGAATCGAACCCGCGACATCAGGCGTGGCAGTCGGTTACACTAACCACTACGCCATCGAGGCCGTCAATTTAAGTTTAGAACTGAAAACGTAAAAATGCTACTTACGTATAAACGTTATCTTCTGTAATAAAGTTACTTTTTAGGGATTGATTTCAGAATATCAGAGCTCTAAAGGTACTAATTAGGTCGAAATGAAATGTTAACCGATTTTGCAAAAATACTTTTCGATTTTCAATTATGAGAAGTATCCTATACGTTAGTCGCATGATTCCCTAAAATTTGTTTACATGATTCAGAAAGAAATATCTAAACTTATACGATTATAATATTGCTAGAAATCAAAATATTTTCAACCTTTGCCTGACGTTATTTCTTTAGGTGTGGCGTACACCTCACCTATACAGATAACATATATATGGCTAACTTGTTATATTTGTTACACTGTTAGAAAAGGTAATTGAAGTGTTGCAGTTGTTTATCTGGTCACGCAAGAAGGGGAAACAGCTCCGATCAACTACGTAAGCGTGATTGAAACTTAATGATAATGGATAGATTAATCTCAACGTACGTTGTATACTATACATACCTACAGTTTGTTTAGTCTTTAACAATTTACAAGCAGTTAGTGAAAGCAATTTAGTTCACCTGATAGATCAAATAATTGCTAACGGCATAACAGCAATTATAATTGAATATGGATGATGCCGAATTATACACTTAAATCTTCTTCATGAATCACTCTGTGGTGAAAACAACATGAAATTTCGTTTAGTAGTTTTTGAGTTTATCACGAATAGGCAGACAGATAAACAGACGCCGCGGGAGAGTTAGTTTTTTATAATATGTAGTGATGATTACTGCATCAAAGTACTATTTGCTTTACACAACATTTTCAGTATAAATTCGGTGTCTGATACTTCACTCGGTAGGTGTGAAGTGGATATAGCGTTAGTCTGAATTATAACAGTAAAGGTATATCCCGTTACAACTCTTATAAAAAGTAACTAAAAGTAACTTCAAAATAGCGTAAAACAAACAATGTAATGTTTTCGCTGTATCACTCAAACGTGATTGCTCGAAGATTAGTCTCAATAAAAGATCTGTAGGTGTGTTCGATTTCCTATTGGAAAACAAGATTGTGAGTGTGTAGCGAGTGTGCTTAATGGCCCAGCCGGGACACGAATCTAAGGCTCTCGGGACAGGGGCGGCAACAAACAGCCTCCTGCGGGTCCGATCCCAATTTATTAGTCACACCCGCGTCGCACCGCGCCGGCAAACTGGGTCATAAAAAATTTACAAGTTTGCGTCCAACGTTTACACGATGCAATTTATTCGCAAACGTACCTGAACTAGTTTCGTTATATCTCCTCCTATAAGGTGGCTTTTTATGTACAACGTGATTTTTCTTGTTCGGTCGTGCGTCACAAGTGTACGGAAATAAAACGCGTGCTTGCAGATGAGTCGACGTGACATTTAGGTTGATAGTAAAAATGGTTATTTTTGTTAGTTCCTATATTATTGGGTGTTTGGAGGATAAGTGGATGCGGCATTTTTATAATAAACATGATACAGATGACAAGAAACTTTTTGACAAAGATTCTCAAATACGAACTTACTAAAGTAATAGTGTTAAGTTCAGAAGAGTTAAAAAAGATGAGAATATTATTACCGATCGTTAACTACTTTTAAAACACGTTTGTGATAAAAGTAATAAATATTTGCGGTTATATCGCACACACTGACAGTTTTGGAGTGTAATGATTGCGATCTATATAAAAATACTTTTTAACAAAAAAGAAACCAACTTCCAAAAATTCTCTATTAACCCTAAAAAGTATAAAATAATACTAAATCGAATCTACTTAATCTTGAAAATCTAACATATATATAACCTAACCTACCTAACCTATAACAAAATTTAACAATTTTTGGAGTCGGTGCCAAGTCAAGTATCTCCAATCTGAGCATAAAATCATTCTGCTAACTTTGTTACACAGTTTACGTAGGTAATTAAATACATAATTAAAAACATATAACTATCTTTTAATTTATCGTATTAGTATTGTTGTCATCTATCGTGCTGGGCTTGGCACCGACTCCAAAAATTGTTAAATTTTGTTATAAGTTAAGTAGGTTAGGTTATGTTAGATTTTCAAGATTAAGTAGATTCGATTTAGTATTATTTTATACTTTTTAGGGCTAATAGGGAGTTTTTGGAAGTTGGTTTCTTTTTTGTTAAAAAGTTTTTTATTTTTGTATTTTTCGTGATAAAATTTTATACATAGGTATTAATAAAATATGGGTAAAATATGGGGATCGGTCGACCAGTGCGGCTTTTAATGAAATAATACATTTATGTATAAATCAAACTTGAATACGAGTACTATGTGCTACAACTAGCTTCTAGTCGCGAAAAAATATGTAACTACTACTAACTTTGATAGGAAATGTGGTACCCTGATATACTGAAAAATTATGCGTAACCCTTTCGAGTGTACAGACGTGATATTATTATGTGTGATTGCGTAAACAATGCATATTTATGCGAAAGCAGCGATTGCGTTTGATTTGCTGTCATTTTTTGAAGAGTTCCGTTGTCTGTCTCCTAAACCCATCATCAGATCTATATGAAATTTAAATGGGACCATTTCGGAATAAACCCCTTTCGAATAAAAAAATAATTTTATATCCGTCTATATTTGACGGAGTTATGCCCGAACATTCCAAAAAAAAAACATACACACATCCGAATTGAGAACCTCCTCCTTTTTTGGAAGTCGGTTAAAAACGGGTTTTAGTAACATAAAAAAAGCAAATACCGTTCCATAAATAAATTATTCTAAATTTTATTTAACTTGTATCTTGTTATTGATCTCTCTCATCAAACCTTATTGTAGCTAATATTATGTTTTGTAGTTATTATAAGAAACAGCCAACCTTAAAGAAAATTGCAGCGTCGAACCGTTTTAACTCCACATGCAGCAACATAGCAACCTGTGTAAAAATAATAAATGGTAGAGGAATGTTTCAAATGTCCTGAGAATACCGATACACAGCGACACCTGTGTGCCGTAGTGTCGCCACTCGCCATTGAGCTCAAACATCTGTTTGAGCTTATTCCAGTTAAGGCTTCTACGTTTATTTTAACACCAGAATATTACATGTTGCAAAACGTGTTAAAATATTTTAGTTTTAATACAGAATATGAACTGCTGCCTGCGATTTAAGAGAAGTATCAATTACATCGTTGATATTATTAAAAAAACACAATTTTAAAGGTACATCTTGATGCATTTTAGAATTGTGTTTTAATAGTCACTTTTAATTTTAAACTTAATGTAAACCCAAGTTTATTGTAATATGTCACTGAAAGCCACATCCCAATTGGATTAAAGTACATGAAAATAAGCATATTCAAAATTTTCTTAATTCTAGCTAACTTGGCACCAGAGATCGATAAAATTATATCCTGACGTTCTGCACAATAATAAAATACCCTTTCCAAGGACGAAATTGGTTGAAATATGGAATCTCGAAATCATGTTTTAAGATTAGATGGCTATATAAAGGTCTATGTTTGGGTGTGAACGTCATGCGACCATCGCTACGTTTTTAAAAGGAAGATCGATACAAAAAAATTGTTAACACACGTTCAATCGCATACCAACTGCTGTGTTTAGCTAACAAAATTAAAAACAGTCAATCAAATAACTTCAATTAAGTTTGTATTTGACATGACGTTCACTGGTCTTTTATAAACCGAGTGTAAGATAATCATAATAAAAAAATGAATTACAAATAGCATGAACCCTATATAATACGATAGACGTAGCAATAATGACAGGTAAAAAGTTGTTGAAGCTTTCAGCACAGGTTAGTTTTTATTCCGAATAAGTCATTTATTATTCTGCGGCCCGCAGCGGCCGCAACTTTGCGCCGCAGAACTTTATGTTTGTGAAATAACGTTTTAGTGCGTTTGCTGCCACGTTATTTGGATGTGTTTAAATGTTTGTGTTGAGGTACCTAACGTTTATATACCTAATTTTATGTTGTATTCAGATTGGTTCTATACACTGTGGGAATGGTTTTAGAGCCTAACCCGTTTCGGTTTATTTATTTTTACTAAGTTTTGCACGCGGCTTTGCAAGCGTTGGCTTCGCACTTAAGATTTTGTCAATACATTTCTATATATCGGGGACAGTACATATTTTTTCTGAATGATAGGTGTCGCATGTCCGTTATTGTACCTCTAAAAACGTGTATGCTAAATTCCATGAATTTCGGTCGAGTAGGGAGTAAAAGCGTAACAAATAAACTTACATTTGCATTTATAATATTACCAGATATAGCCCGCGGTTACGTAAATATATATTTAGATTTTGTCAATAAATTCCTATAATATAGGAATTTATATATATATATAATATTTATAAATATATATATGTATATTTATAATAAGGATATATTATATCGGGAACAGCACTTTTTTCTGGGTGACAGGTACATAGGGTGACCATGGCTGCTGAAAACTAACCGAAACGTCGGAGAAAGTGTAAACTTAAATATAAATAGTTTTAATAATTTAATTAGCTTAAAAATTAGAAAAGTTTAATAGTAAGTGAAAGTTTCTAAATTATGTAATAAAGTGTCAAATAAACAACGCGATAAAATCCGTATATAGTAGTTTAATTTCAATGAATAACGTTCGCGTAAAAAGAAGACAATATTAATAAAATGATGCTATTTTTTTTTTGAAGTGATCTCAGATGTGTCATTGACTTCCTTGTCAGAAGGTTTGAGTATATCTACAAGTGAATATTTTAATTTAACTGATCATAGTAACTTTCCAGATAGGTACGACGTTAATAAGATGTTAGTTTGTTGTTATAAATATTTTATCACAAATCTGGTTTAAACACGATATCAGATTTTATAACTGTCTACAATCCCAAGAAGGTACGATTGCTATATTTATGTATATTTACGCCATATTTATGTAAACTTTAAGTTATTAAAAGTCTTAGGTGGTCTAAGGTAGGAGGATTGATGACGACTTTTCAATTATTTATTTCGTTTAGACGGTATTAAATCTCATGATAGATAAACCTAAAGATATAGACGGATGCATTATATGAACGGTGTTTTACATCATTCTCCAATTTTATAAAACAAATATTTATTTAATCATTATATGAATAGATACTTAACAAAATGATTCCGTAAATACGGGAAAAATCGCGTAAATAGTATTCATAGTCTTATAGTGTATCAATGCCAAAATAATTATACAAATTATACCTTACTATGTATTTAAGGCAAACGAATAATATGTTAATTATAACAATATAGTTAAACAATGTCTCGTAGCTTTTTAATCGCTTAAAAAATGAAACTATACTACTACTATCACTGATATTTCATGTTTAAAATACATAAATTTTGGCTCGTCTTGTTTCACAAGGAAAGGAAAACTACAATTTTATTTAAAGTGTTCTGTCTACTCATGTCTATAAAATTGAGCTGCACTAGTTGATCCGATAACAGCACCGTTTGTGTTGAACGACATTCGGAAGCTCGCAAATACAATCTAACCGAATAGAACCATTGTGGCGAATTTAGTAGAATAATCAAATTTAACACAGCTGGACGCATTGAGGAAGAAATCTGCTTCGCATATAGTTAAGTTAGGATTTAATATATTCTATGTTAGCACAGAAAACGATTTCATTTTAAAGTACGATTGGCTATGTGTTTTAACACAGCTTTGTTGGAGAATTTTGAGAATTGTTCATGTGAATATAATTTAACTATTTTTCTTTGATATGGTGTGATTACGACTAGATCACCCTAACTTATAAATCAATCTTAAATATTTGAGAGGTAGCTAAGTACCTATATTATCTAGTAACTAAACATAAAAAATCACGTGTAAACATGACTCAACATGGTTTAGTAATAGTTAAGGAACTAATGTCATAAGAGAGCTATTCAGTTGAGAGGTAGATAAATATTAACTTTCGATATTTTATAAGTAAGGCAGATAGCTAAAAAACTACAATAGTTTAGGTTTACTTTTCACTGTTAGGAAAATCTAGTATAACTTTTACTGTCAATGTTAATGGTAGATTATGTTATTTGTACTTACTAGTAACATCGACAAAAAAATGAGTTCAATTCTGGGCTCGAATAACATTATTTAAAATGGAAGAAATTTATATAACATGAAGTATGTATATCATCAATTAAATGTATACTAACAACTATTTCAACGTAGTCTACTTAGAAGCAGCTTGAATAATATATTTGTCATACGTATTCAAACAACGAAGGTATGTAGCGGGTTATAAAGTAAAGGACCAAAGGTCTAAAGGGAACGTTTTGGAATTTCAGATTGATTGCACACAACATTCCAATCTCTGTTTATCCAATAGAAATTGCGTTCAACGTGTATGTTTGTATGTAAGCCGTGCATACCGGTGGATACATTTTATGATAACTTTAGTCGCCAACTGAGCGTTATACGATAGTGATCAGTTTTAATGCTGGGCGAAATAGAAATCGTACCGTTTTTTGGCCAGCGCCACACGCCCGTGAAATAAAACCTTCTGTATTTAAATGAAATGAAACGGTCCAATAGTTTTTAGGTTTTTTATCGTGACAATTATTTATCGGACAGGTCGGCAGAAATTTTAATGGCCGCTACTTATTTGTGTGAATGTCTAAGGACTGTAGAATTAAAGCCATTCTGTTCATTGTCAATAATTAAACTCGCATCATTGAAGCCATTGTTGTCATTAATAAAGTCTGAACCATATCTGTCTATATACTTATTAAGGAAGGATAGACGATCAGAGTATGAAAAACATATTTACCTAACTAGAGATTGACTTGAGTAACTAAATTATATAAATAAATAAAACATAGGTACTATACATATATGCCAACAATTAAAGATTCTCTTTTTTACGACCTTTATAATATTTAATAATGAGAAACCTAAGCTTTGCATAACTATTGGTGATGGTACGAATGCGGTGGCTCGCCCGGAGAACTACCCTTTTTTCTTACAGAAAGCCGACGTAACAGAAATAACACTGTTCCTGCGTTTCGCCCGATGTCGAACAGTATCGTAAGTTTACAAAATCACTTTTCTCCTACCTTTTATTTTCATCCCATCTTTAATCCTTTTTCTCTAGTGTAGACAATGCGTGTCCTGTATTACAAGCGATCATAAACTACGGCGACCACTTTTTATCAAGCGAGCCATACGCATCTTTGATACCTTTACTGTATAAATATTTGTGTTATACGAAGAATCCATCTAACAACTAAGAAGAGAACTTCTGAATTAAAATAAGTTGTTACGCGATGGCAGTGCGCCATCATCCATCAAAGCGTTGTGGAATCAAAGGAGATGTGTGTATATTTGTTTAGATTGATATTAAAATAACTCACGTTGGCCGGAGATGTTTATGTCAAGCTCTGTTTACGTTCTGTACTCTCACACACCTGCAACAAATTATGAAAAAGTATTAGAATATGTTATAGATGTAACAGAAAATGGTTTTCAACATTTATAAATGACTAGTTTTCACCCGCAGCTTCGCTCGCATAAATGTAGGTTAGGCTTAAAAAAAAAAGGTTAGATTTGCAACAGTTATTTTTTCTGGGTGAAAGGTACCCTATGTTCTATTCTGTATCCTTGACAACGTGTATGCAAAATTTCATGTTGATCGGTTGAGTAGTTAAGCCGTGAAAGCGTAACAAATAAACAAACTCATTTTCGCATTTATAATATTAGTTAGGACTGCCCTCTTTAGTAAAGTAAGAACTGCTTTTGGATAAATTGGTTGCTTAACTACTCTCTTTTGGGTTTCAAACTGAGCTCTTGTGGGAGTATGAATATTTTTAAAAGGGATGTAAAGTAAAAAGATGGTGCATTGCTAGAACACAACGGGGGAAATTTTCGTTATAGTTTGGGTAATTTTGGCTGGCAACCCACAGGCCAAATTGCTTGTATCCGCACCCTGGCATGATGCATATTGCATGCAAAGTGATTCATTATGCAACTTAGGAACTAATTTTGTATATTGTCTTTTGTGTACATTCGGTAAAGCTGTACTTATATCATAAATAAACAATACATTATCTTATCTTATGTGGGGGCCACCAGTGCAGACCGGCGACACTTCGACCCAGTGGGATCTTTTGTGTCGACACTCTCCCAATAACGACTGCCATAAATGTTCATGGCAGCCGGGACCGACGACTTAACGTGCTCTACGAGGCACGGAGCAGGCGATAACTGTCAATCAATACGCACATAATTTCGAAAAGTCATATAACTTCCGAAAGTTAGAGGTGCGCGACGTGGGTTCGAACCCGAGACCCTCTGCATTGCAGTCTGTTGGTCTCCCCACTGAGCTATCGCTCCTCTACATACAACAATACATTAACATTTGCTTATAAAACATTCATCACAACAAGGAAAGTGAAAGAAAATACATAATATTGCATAATAATATACAATGTTTTTTTTTCAAATATGCATGACATCAAAATAGTGGTTCGAAGTCGTGTCGAAAAATTTAGCAAAACGTCTTTCTATACGTTAACAAACTTCAATTTATAATAAAAACGCAAAATTACTCAAGAGTTACATTACGTTGCTAAAATGTTTATATTTGTTTTACAAAATGACAGAGCAGTTTCTAGTAGCAATTTTGTATATATATACAAAATTGCTGAAACTGTTTTTCTTTATATACCTAGTAGGTGGGTCTGTATATCTAGGGAATGAAGTAGGTATGTGATATGAACTTTCTTTGACCTTTCGCAGGTTGAGGCACGTTTTATATCGCTATTGACTGGACTATTACACGGATTTATTATATTGCCCTGTGGTCTCGGTTAAGAATAGCCCAGCGGCTTCTTGTGGGTGTCATAAGAACGACTAAAGAGACCTACGTTACGCGTGGACAGAAAAATAATAATTAATAGAAAACGTTTCATGTTATAAATTGACAGATTTATTCTGGTATACCTGATAGTTTTATTTTTGGTGTAGCTAATGTACGCCTTTATTATTAACTATGTATATATATTTGCATCTTGGTCAAACATGTCTTGATAATCAGTAAGTATTGTTAAAGATACACTATTGGTGCCGAAAAACTCTGGTGATTGAGTTCGTCTTATTCTGCAAAAGATTATTTTACGATCTGATCATGATTACTAGGTTTGGTCAGCCAGGCTCCTTTACATAATGCAAGCTAAGAAAGTACCATTTAACCTATTTCGACAAACAGTCTATACTGTTTCTCTACGTACCCTTGAAATAAAGATGGTAATGTGTATCTATTTCACAATCCATTTGACATAACTTAGTCGCTTTACGCTTTGCAGTGATCCGATATTCGTATTGACAGTGAACTGTGTAAATTGTGACAATAGTTCATTGAAAGGCAGTTCAATTTCCGTGGCCAATTGATTTCCATCGATTGTATTTCAGAACTGACCAGCTGGCAAGCGTTTTGTTTGATTCTAGGCTTGTCTGTTCGTTGATTATACTAGAAAGTTGTAGTGTTGATAGATAACCTTTATTGTTATTATATTTATTAGATGTTCACTGTAACGCCTTGAAGATTAAAGATAGTGTATCATGGTAGTATAATTTATATTTATCTGAATTATTATATGGTTGTGCGCCTCAGTTTCACTGGCTCCGCTCTTAAAGATCTTAGCATGTTGTTATAATCAATCCTCACTAAATAGGCCACAAAATGAAAAACGAAATTTCTCAATCTGGCTGATAAATCCTCATTTAGACAGACATAAGCACGTTCAACAATCTCTAGGTTTTCATTATTTAAAAGTATAAATTAACTTTTATATTACATTATTATCTATATCGTCAGTACAACAATAGCAGGACTTCAATAACCTAACCCTCTTTAATGACATGGTAACGTGTGTATATAATTGCAATAAGATGCCCATCATGGAATATACTTTTTTGTCACGTATAAAATACAGCCAGCCAGTTACATTTTTAATTTGAAAACAGAATTTATTAGGATGATTCGTCAGTTTGAGAATGCAGGGTGTAAACACTGAGGTAGCATTAAGTGCGGGAGGCGTGGTGCTGCGATCTCGCACTTAACTCATGATGACTCACACTTTGGAGCCACTGAAACTACGAGTTTATAAAATAATTTATTTTATTGTGGAAAAGCAGCTTAGGTAATATCGATGTAAATATTACTACATCTACAGCGAATAACGAATAGTTTTTATTATAGGAACTAACTTCTTCCTTCAATCCCGGGTCCTTTAGGCGGGGCGTGAAAAAGCACCTTCTCAGGCCGTCAAAGTAGAGACCTCAACATCGCCTCGGCTGCTACGAGGGCGGTGTGGAGGCCACTGCTCTTAGACCACACGACTGCTTACCATCAGGTGGAGTGTGGTCAGTTTGACGAGCAAAATTAAAAAAAAAATAGTTTTCATAATGAGTTTATTGTGACTAGGACTATTAATATATAATATATGTACTAGCTGTTCCCAACACTTTTACCCACGTGTATGATAATTGCTCCGCGCCTGTGGCGTAGCGTGATGGTTTAGGAGCCTATGTTGCTTCCCGATAATGTAGCTTACTAAGGGGGAAAGGATTTATAAAATCGTTTTTTTATTTATTGATTATTATTTATATTTACTAGTTTTTGCTCGCGGCCTCGCTCGCGTAAAAGTAGGTTTTCCTGCGCCCCGGCCATATATTGTGAGAAGGAACACCGTGGTAGGTTTACTTGGTATTACCGGGATATCTCCATTTTTTCCCGGGTGAGTCCGACATAACCCCTCCACCTACCCCGGGGAGGGATACGCCTGATGGTAATATTTCCAGACAATATGATTGAGCTGACATGCCCGAGTAAATATTAACCTCGTTCAGAAATCCAGCGAAAGAGTAGTAAAACTGTTACTGCTTCTCTTCAGTAAGTAATACTATCAGAGTATCACATAGATACATTGTTTCACCTTATATTGAATTCCTTTTGTCTAGGACTGGCAACGCCGTCACCCCTGAGATTGTAAGCGATTGTTAACTCTTTAACGCTTACCGTTAACCGCTTACCATTTAAGCGAGCCGTATGAATTTGATCACATTTACATTGGTGTAGACGCAATTGTTGTGAGCACGAGATACTGTCATCGATTGCCTTTACTTTAAAGTGGCTGTGAAGCATATAGGTATATCGTTGTCATATTTACCTATAACATACTTTATATAAATGCAATATTAGCTACTATTTATATCAACACAGCTTACTCAAGCAAGTACTTGAAGAGCTAAGTTCGGACGATTGAAAATAGTAGTCAGGCCCTTGGCAAGTGAACGTTTCCAAGCCAGTTCTTCCATTGGAATTGAATTTAAGATCTATTAATTGTGATCGTTCCATAAAATATTGAGTCACAGTGTAAGTTATATATCATGTTTTAATTTAGAGACCAAGCGAGACACAGTTCACAATTTCGGGAACCGAATTTTCTCAATAGCAGACTGAGCATATCCTGTACGTAAAACTCAATAACAGTCGCGTTCGTGGCCTGAAGCGTCGAGGCAATCATTGCATACACATGCAACTTGCATATAAAACGAGTGTTACGAGAGCAAATTTATCCTCAAAGCGAAAACCTGAAGCTTGTTTATTGTGGAACAACCACTTGAGTGAGGCAACCGCCTCGTGAACTAATGCCTCGCTTCTTTGTCATAACGAGTACAGCAATCAACAAGGCTATGTACTCGCACGTCCAAATAAGCGATATGTCTATCTTCATTGTTCCAGTGTACTGATATTATCCCCTTCGGGGTGATTTACACAGATTATGGGAAAACCACTCTCAGCTTAGTAGGTACCCTACTATTGGGTGCGGTACCCATTTGCGTAAAATACTACCTATTGTATCGAGAGATTATCTAAGGCTGCCCCGTAAACTGTCTCTTTTAAAGAAAGTTTATTGACAATTGATAAAATGTCTATCAGGGTTTTTATTTATTAGTTTTCTTTGCTTTTGGTTAATGATAATAATAGCATCAACTTAGCATATGTATCTATATATTTCTATAAATAATGTCTACCAACCCGCACCGGGCCAGCGTGGTGGACTATGGCCTAACTCTTCTTAAGCTAAGAAGAGGCACTTGCCCAGTAGTAGGACAAATTTCTTTATTAATTAAAAAGATTCTCGCACTTAGATTTATTCCGCAGGGGACTTTACAAACATTCAAACAACGGATACAAAGAGCACTCAGACTCAAAACTATTTGTGGATCACACAAATTTTTGTCCCCTGTGGGGATCGAACCCTCAGCCATCGGTGCAGTGGCAGCAACGAGGCGATCTCTTAAACCACCTCGTACTACATATTATTAAATAATTCTATAATGTGTGCGCACATTTGTGTTATTTCACTGGTTAAGTCAGTCTGTAGAAAAACGTACTATTCGCTTTACTGCACTAAAAAGGCCTCAGGACGACTTCATTATAACCAAGCGAATTTAGCGAATGATACTGAGCGCCAAAAGCGACGGTTTTGAAAATAGAACAAAAAGTAATAGTCAACATACAGGGCTCTATGAATGTTTACCACCCCTACGTTCGAAACCTGTTCCAAACATGCAGTTTGGTAAAGGATAAGCGAATTTTTTATTACGTTTTGTTTTTATGTCACTGTCTTAAATGACATCATCATTTTCAAAACTTTTAGAAGAAGTTTTAAACCGAAATATAAATTAAGCGGCTTATTGTAAATTAACATAGTCTTTTAAATAATTTATGTAGATTTAAAAGAGTCATAATTTTAATTATGGTAGAAAGGTGCGATGGGAGATAGCAAAGAAAATATTCGTTTTCCTATCTTTAGAATTCTTACGAATATGTATTGTCTTTTAGATATAAAGTATTAGTTAATGGCAGATATGGGTAACAGTGGAAGGAGTCAATGAGAACCTTTATTAAGCTCTCATAAGTATATAACCCAATAAAAAAAAATCGCTGTTATACCAACAAGGAGGATGGATATAAAAAAAGCAATATTTTTGGTTTGATATTTAAAATTTCTACGGGTTCTCGTAACTTTAGAACATATTCAATCACATCAGTCAAAACAGATATCAATATATCTGCCAAGTTAATACTAATTGGTTCAATGTGTAACAGTTATTATGCAGCTAATACTATTATAATCAGTTAATTTAAATGGATTGATCAATACACATGCCCATGCCGAATCTATTCAGAATAATTAAATGGCTTTATTTGAATAGATAATACAATATCGCTATTGTATCAGAACGCACGATAAGCAACATCATATTGATAGTTGAACTTCCAACCATTTATCGCGTGTGTTTCTGCGCGTGATTCTAGTAATTTTTACTACTAATGCTAGTGGTTTAAACTATTAGAATAAAACGTGCTTAAGGCATAATAAGGTAGGACATGCACAGATTTAAGAAAGGTGCCTGATGATTACCAGCTAGCACGCCATTAGCGCAGACGCGAGGGCGCCACAACTAGAGGAACCGCCCAGTGCATATGTAGATCAGTGACTGCTAGAGAAATTTTAAAAGAATTCCGCTGCCCTAATATTAATATGGCAAGGGCCAAGAAGGAACACGGGTGTGAGTTTAGTTACTAAAAAGGTAAAAGAGTATAACAAGGCCTGCTTAATCGACTTTAATTTAATTCTGTTCATCTTCCTTAGTGCGTCGATAACTATTATATAATAAAATTAAAATTGGTACATTAAATTATAAAATAGGCACTTAGGTAGAGCTTTACTCATCTGTTAACTTGCGTATTGGTATTGTATTATGTGGGCGTGATGCACCTTTGCCTTGACTGTATTACATGCCAACCAACTTCTTTCTGACATTAGAGCTCAAATATGTAGTTGGCTAGTATAAGAACGCCTACATTATAATATTCTTATCTTTCAGACATACTAACAGTTGGCTGTCAGGCCCCATCTACTACATTGCCAAATAGGATTAAGTTATTTATATTGCCTGCTTCCATGGCTTTCGCGTTTTCATGGCCCCACCCACATAGTGAATGTTATACGAAAAATAGCCATTAGCAAACTAAATGCCAGCCACTTTGTTTGAGCTATCGTTAACTGTTAACAGCGGCTATTTATAAAGCTGTCCGTTTAAATTATATGTAGTTTGTTAGGCTACAAATAGTCTACAAAGTAGGCTATAAATAGCCAGCGGCGGCACCGTTTTTGGCCACTTCCTGATGTCAAAGTAATGCTGTTATCATTGATTTATGAGTAAGGCTCACGAGGACTGACCTTGTTTGGAATTGATTAAATATTTGCTGGACCTAGAAATCTACATCTGCCTTAAATAAAGCCACAAACACATCTCGCACACGAATTAGGACCGGTAACTATATCAAGAAACGAGTCGCTTTACCTGCAGTCAGTTAATTTTTGAGACATATTTCGTGAAACATGTGTCAAAATCCGTATCTAAAATGACTGGTTCCTTGAATATAGGGACAGGTACTGAAACGGTTTCGGCCTTATTGTTCGCGACAACGTTAATATTGACTTGAATCGTGTTATTGTGAGTGAATACATAAGTGTGACGTATAAAGTTTATCGTTATAATAGTGCCGAATTACGTCATATATAGACTTGAAAAGTATAGATAAATAGTGTAAGTAATATAATATTATGTTTCCTTTATATAGTTTAAAGAATATCATGTTTAAAGCATAAATATTGCCAATAAAATGCATTTTTACCTCAAGTTAGGTATGTTAGGGTTCCTAGGTCTTAAGTTTTTAATAAAAGGTTTCACTTGTGTGTTTTTATTTATACACTACTAAAAGCACTACAACATACTGAAGGAATCATATTCCTACATAATATAGTTAAAAAGTTATTACACTTTTTCTGATATAAATGTTACAGCAAAATAGATTTTTAGCCTAAAACCTAGAATAACTATATCTAGACCTAATTTCCGATAGATAAAACAGATACCAATAGATAGGTCTTATCGTGCCCTACGCGGCAGTTTTTGTACCATCACGCTAGCTAGTATAGTTCCGTAGATATAAGCAGAAATATGTACCATATATAATTAAAAATAAACTTGTGGACCGAGGTTTCTGGCCGGCTCTCGTTACGGTAAAGATTAGAGGTACTTAAGCGGTACAGTATCGATCGACCGCAGGTGCTCAAGAAACCTCATCTTCAAGCCTCAAGAACCAAACGGAGCCAGCCAGAAGCCTTCAACCAACTGAACTATGAAGCTTGTTTCTATTCATTTAAAGTCCTGATCCTGACCCGCACATCGAACCCGCAACAACACGCCTTTCAGAGCCTCCGACATAGTAACCAGTCATCGCCATATAGTACAGTCTACACATCGTGTACAGGACGTCAGCGACTCGACGGTTGTTTTGTAACCATCATCATATAGTAAAGAAGCCCCGAGTTCGCCCGTCCGGTACACTTATTATAAAATTTACATCGAACTATAGCCTGCTAAAATCTTTTTTTTTGTTGCCACGCTGTGTTGAGGGTCACATATCTATCTTCCCATTCCTTTCCTTTGATCCCATCTTTAATTCCTTTTCAATGGAGTCGGTAACGTGCACGTATTACCCTTAGTATTGCAAACGATTACAGGCTATGGTAATAGCTTGGCATCAGGCGCCCCGTACACCTTTTGTAAGTATTTTGAAAAAGCACTATCTGTCCACCGCGGTTTTATCAACTGTACTGTACTGTTTCACTCCCGTAGCTTATTTATAAAATGTGGGCATACTACATTTTGTTTCACAATAAATGGCATAACTTATACAAAAAGTATTGTTTATAGGTTTAGTAGTGCCATATATTAGCGCAGCCAAAAAATCAAAAATATTTTTTTTGTCTTACTGTATAAGTAAGAATAGATAATACCTACATCTCATGTATAGCTGTAGGTTTATCTTTGTATACTTATCTATGGAGAAAGTTAATCGTTAAATTCTTAAACATCCATATCCAGCCTGCAGCATTCATTCACGCTATATCTCAAGCCGCTAGACCGAGTGGACTCACAGCTTATTTGAATATATAAGTCAGACATAGAAATAATATAGACAGATAGAAATCTGATCTGCATTCCAATGCAGTAAACTTAGTAAAACTAAACTATTACTTATTAAGTCAAACATATGCATTTTGACCTATTTGATTATTAATTACAACGGATCTGATTTAATGAGCGTCTGTCGGATCGGATTTTCAGGATGAATAAATGTTGGGTCAGTTATTTTTTGCAATGGCCGAAAGACGACGACTAATGATGTAATGTATCCTAACTAATATTGTAAATGCGAATATGAGTTTGTTTGTTACGCTTTCACGCCTTAACTACTCGAATGAACGTCATGAAATTTAACATACATGCTGTCAGAGGTACGGAAAAGGACGTAGGGCACCTTTTAACCAGAAAAAGTTACTGTTCTCAAATAATTGAAATTTATTGACCAAATCTACAATTATTGCAAGCAAAGCTTTGGGCAAAATCTAGTAGAAAATATTTTTATAATACACTATTGTTTTTCAAAGCAGCAAAATATTTAACGTAGTACGGGGGCGTCTCATTAAAACCCAGACTCATTGAGAGCTGTATAATTTGCTGCAAAACGTGAACATGGCGATAGATAAAAGTTGTAGGCAGTTGCGAAGTGGTAGGATAAAAGGATAAGTTGAACATAAATAAAACCGGATGGGTCATGAAAGACAAACATTTGCTAACAATCAAAGAAAAGAGAAGGCATGAGTTTCAATTAATCAATCAATAAACCCATCGGAGTCTCTAGTTAGACATGAGCCTTTTCCAATTTGCGCTATAACACTCGGCATTTCGGCAAACAGTAAGTTAGTATGGGAGCTGGACTATTATGGAATAAGCTCATACATAATTATACTGACGCCTATATTCTCGAAAGGGTAGGCAGAGATCTACACTTACAATTTTCAGGTATGGATTTAGGTCCATCGTAATATAGATCAAGCCAATTGCCATCTACCAGGCATAGTTCCAAAATTAGGGCCGCTCAAGAATTCATTCAACGAAAAACAAAAGAAGAAGTTCCCGCCCTCTCTTTGTTTGATTTTTCATGTAGGTGTTTTTCATTAGTTGAACTGCGGGCATGCAGCTGAGCAATAATGATGTAATTGTAGACTGGTATTTATAAACATCATGAGAAGGAAACGTCCAAACTGACATCAAGAAGGCACTCTGCTAGTTTCTAACCCAAATGATCCATTTATCACTCTGTTTAGAAAACATGACATAACACTAAACATTTTAAATAGCACATATTCTAAATGAAAACATTTCGGAGAATTTTTAAAGAATGTTTGTATAAACAACGGTTAGCACTTTCGAGAGCATTCCGACAGAGGAATCGCGGTACCGGGCATTATTTAATGAATGCGAATGCGCCAACATACCAGCAAACACTACCGGTAGTTTAGCATTTCATTAAACTGCTATGCTTTAAGCATTTAACAATCTTTTTACGTTCATGGAATATTTTAAAGAATATAATTTCTTAAAGAAATATAGCTTTTTACGCCTCTGCAGTGTTAATGGCCGAACTAGGCTAGTGTGTGATTTTATAAAACTTGAATACTAAATGTGCTTTTTTGTAGATTGGTTATATGTAGTTGCACAAATAAAATATTTAATATCTACTCTTAAGCTTACAGTAAGAATATTTGATATAAGAATGTGTTGCAAGTCCTCTTTCAATTATTCGTGTTGTGTTTTTGTCAGATATGTTGGCATTGTAATTCATCAAAGTTACATCGCAATCGCTCGAATGGTAAGTTGAATGCAAACGTTATAAAATTTTATTGTAGATGTATATAAAACGATGTCTTGTACAGAACACTATAGCAAACATATTAAATAAAAAATTTCGATAGTAATTACTCAGATTAGATAGCATTTTTTTTCTAATTGTAGGTAATATAATTATCGTATATACAATAAAAATATAATTTTCATTATGTAGGTATTCTATGTCCTTTACGTCGCATACCTGAGGTAAGATGTTTAAGTCAGTTCAGGTTGGGTCGGTAGCAGTAAGCAATAATCAGTCGCAGTATGGAGTCAGGCAAAATGTTCAGATGACGGTAACTCACACTTGAAACCTACAACTCAGAGGAGAACTGTGGGTATCATACACCTTTACTTACACTTTCGAAGATATCCTAACATTATAAATACGCATGTGAGTCTGTTTGTTTGTTACGCTTTCACGTCTAGGCTACTTGACCGACCATCATGAAATTTCACATACACGTTGTCAGGGGTACGGAAGAAAATAGAGTACCTTTCACCTAAAAAGAGTACTGTTCTTGAGGGATAAAAATCATTTAAGGGAGCGGAGCCGCGGTCAAAATCTAGTGCAAATATATATGAATTTATAGAAAGTATTTATAAAAGTAGTTATACTTATTGGCTAATATTATATGTTTATAAGTATAAATCATTGCCTACAAACAAAAGTTAAGCTAATAAAATAAATTCAAAGTAATATATCGTAGTTATTTGTAGAAATAATCCATTACGGACAGCAAATTAAATACCATTACCATATCTCAATGTTGAAACTAAGCTAATCGCTTGTGCTTGGCGTCAATAGTGCAACCTTTCAATGGCAAGACGAATACGGCAAGCGTTTGGCAATCCCAATGCTTCCTAAGCCAAATCATTTGCTATCCTACGTTACAGTCCCGTGCCAAATGAACTCTATAAACGATTCCTGACAATCGAGCCTCATTGATCGAGGGCAAACTGTGAACACGATTTATAGACAGGCTGGTTTTTGCTTGCTGCTTCGCTCTCTCAAGAACAGTATTTTTGCCCAGATTAAAGGTATCCTATGTCCTTTTCTGTACCCCTGACAACGTGTTTGCGAAATTTTATGATGATCGGTCGAAAAGTTAAGGCGTGAAAGCGTAACAAACAAATAAACTCACATTTGAATTTAGAATATTACTAGATTTTGCACGTGACTACGCTCGCGTATATGTTAGGTTAGGTTAGATTAGTAGCAGGACATTTTTTCGGCTTGGCCAGGATGAAAGGTACTCTATGCCCTTTTCTGGCTCTCTTTTCTCCTCTCTTCTCCCTTAGCCTTTATTATTCCCAAGTTACTTGGGATCGGCTTTCTAGTCTAACCGGATTTGACTGGATATCAGATTTTACACGGAGCAACTGCCATCTGACCACTGCAATCCGAAGGCTAACGATACCCTAAAGCTAGACCAGTGACAGAATATTAGAGGGCACTGACTTCCCAATAACGACTGCCATACAAACTCACATTCGCATTTATAATCTCAGTTAGAAAAGTTACAATTAATGTTTACAGAAGAAAAAGTGATTAAGAAAATATTAGGTGCATTTGATCTAACTCGGACAATTCATACTGGCAAAGACAAAAACTTAATGTGTGAAAGTACTCGGTAGATAATAGTGGATATGCTCGGCCGTATATATATTTTGGTGAGGCATATCTGTGCCTAACCCGTTGGTATATGCGGACACATTTAATTCTGTATAAATAGACAACTGCCGCACTTGGACACATCCAGGGTCACAACCCTGCTTCACAGCGCGTTGAATAAATCTCGGTGGTTTGTAACTGCGATTGAATTTGCAGGCGCAAAAACAAAGCGACAGGGCACAATGTTCGTGGATCACAAAAATCGAGATTGAACAGACAGCAGTCAATGGTCTGCGAAGTAATTGCTGCCGGTACCAATTCGCTCGATAAAGTATCACCTCCGTACAATGAGCGGGCTTAGAAGTAGTACCACTGTTACTGTGAGTGCTCGATGAACAAGTATTTCAGAAGCTTACAGTTTTATTTTGATATATTTCACATTTTGCCGGGGTATAGCTTTGGAAAATAAAACTTTCTAAATAAAGAAGATTAAAAGAGGCGATGTTAGACTAGCTTGCCAATTTCGTAGTATAAAATGTAGTTATTAGCTGCTTTTAATCATAACAGAAAGTCAGTACGAAATGAGTATGTTCATTCAAGCATTCTATCCATGATTTAGCATTGTCTTCGTTCCAACGGAGCCGGCAGTGGTGTGATACGCATCCTGTCTATAAATCGATCCTTAAACCATATTTAGTCCTTCGATAAATCACATTTCACGTAGTGAATCTAAAATTAACATTTAACTGTTTCATCTATATCACAATCGTCATAAATTGGCAACGTGTTATTACTGACGGTCCGCGATGAAAGATTATACGCGGCGATTGCAATAAATTATTTATGACTGCATTTATTCATCTGTTTTATAGTACCCGATGCGAACAGAGGAACAGGAATTAAGTTATAGGATATCCGATACATATTTATTTGATGACGACACAGATATTGATATGGCGCGGCGGTTTTTATTTCTTTATGGTTAATACTTTGCAAAATACGTACAATCAGTTACCGGAACTGAACATATTTTAGAGGGTTGCCTACCGTTGCTAATAATTTGGTAACGGTAAGAGCGAGTCGGCACATCAGGAGAACTACCATCATTTAACAGAATACTAGCGTCAATGTTGTAACTGATCACATATCCACTATTAATGCCTTTTCCTTAGGATTGGCAACGGAGTTCCTGGTTTTACAATTCTAGGTTTTGGTAATGACTTACCATCAGGCGAGATGTAGGCTTGTTTGCTACTTTGGTAACCGCCGTACTAGTATATACGACTGTTGAGGTTACATGGTTGTTGTCCGAGGTCCGAGGTCTTGATGTTCCTTCATTGATCCCTAGTGCCATAATTACTTTTTATAAAATACCTGCATTATAATTTATAATTATATTCTATCACATACACACAACATCATCTAGCCCAAACTAAGCAGAGCTTGTATTATGGGTACGAGACAATGGATAAACATATATATATACTTTTTTTTTGTAAATACATGCATATTATACATAGAAACACCCAGACCAAGACAAACATCCATGTTCATGCACACAAATGTTTGACTTGTGCGGGAATCGAACCCGCGATCTCAGGCGTAGCAGTCGGTTACAGTAGCCACTACGCCAACGAGGCCGTCGAATATAAATAATTCTTACAAGTATTATGTATTTGTCAATATTTTAAGAAACTAATATGAATTGGTGTTTACATACCATGTGTGTGTGTAACTAATTATACCAATATATTAATTTACAGACGATTTTTATGTTTAATCTGTCATCTTAAATTAATGGTATTTGTATAAAGATTATTATAGTACACAGACCATTTTGTAGAGCATTCGCCAACGCTTGTAATTACTATAGGTACAATTGCATAATTATGATATCAAACATGGCTCTTTTTAGCTGCATTGTCTGTTTTCTCCACAGCTACGTAAGACGGAATTTATAATTATAGTCCAGCGCTAATTTGCTGCATATTTCAACTTCAGGGATTAAAAATAGAGTTAAATGGGTAAATATGGCACGAAGAAGTTTAATTTTATTCTTACTCCATTTTAAAGTTTTATGTTTATAATGTACTGGTTCACGCATTTTAACGTTTGTATGTCTTTCTTATTTGTCTACCGATTTAAAATGTAACCTATCATTAACGTTAGCCTAAGCTAATTTAATACATCACTGAATTCCCCATCCAAATTTTTCCACCCATTTTGCAAACAAAATGAATGTTTAGAATTTTATTTATGGATATAGTTATTTCAATTTATCAACTTTGTTTGTAAGCTAGCATAGGGCTTGCCATATGCCAAGGAATAAAGTATAAATCTTATTTTATCACATGGACCAAGTGATTCACGCAACTTCTAAACTTGTAAAAGACTAGAAAACTTGCTTTCAAAACAAATATAAATACATTGAGAGATAATTACAACATTGAAAAGTAAAGAGGCACGCCTGACTTAAAACCTTAGCAACACAAACCCTTGACTCAGCAATCTAAAAGTCTCCTCGTAGGCTGCCGTTCCAATATTGACAATATACATTACGTAATACCGCTGAACTCAATAAGCTAAATGTAATTGTTTTCTTCTATTAATCAAGTGTTTCCAACTCTGGCATAGGGGGAAGCGGTGGGGATCAGATGGCACAAACGAATTAGGCAATAAGTCTCCTGTCCGATTTGCCAATGAAGTCATTAGTTAAAATCGGAGCCTATTAGTCGTCGTTCCATCGTCGAAGCGACGCGAGACTATCTAGCTTAGCTCTAATCGACTCGCCTCATTGCCTTCAACTTGTGATCCGTTCCACGTGATTATTATCTATTGTCTTTTTTCTATTATAATATTGAAAACTATACAAAGCTGAAGCGATGTGTTACAGAATAAAAACAACGAATGTGAATTTGGGCTCGTAGTTCTGATTTCGGACTGTCTATCGTATTGTATCGTATTCTGTTTTTATCTTTCTAATATAGAACAATTGAAATGTTTTTATAATTTGGATATTTTATGATAGAAAGAGTATTAAACTAGCAAATAGATTTGATTAGATGAATGATCGCCGTCGCATTTACACAAATACACACGCGTTATCTGTAGATCCATAGATATGTAGGTTATCCTTCGAAGAATCAACGTAATAGTTTCGATAATTTCAGATTATAAATAGGATAACATGTTATGGTAGTCATAGTTAATGTTAAATGTACCGCATTTTTATGAATTCAAAACTAGTATTACAGTAGAAGTGCATAATAAATTTTATAGTATTACGTTATCAAGATCGCTTAGCTCTCTCTGCAGCTACACCTTAACGTCCCTTCGTTCGTACTTTCATTGAATAAGGAATAAATTCTGCGTAAATGTCTGATTCCAAAATTAATCGGTTCCGTGAACATTCCTTGTCTAAAGTTGGGCTGAAGTTGAACGAGCCTCGATATCATTATCAATCTTAAGTTATTCGTTTATTTTCTTGACGTTTGTCCTTTGGCAGTATTTACATATCTACATTAAAATCAACTCATTTGTTCTCATAATAGTTAGGGCCACAACTGTTTTCATTATATTTTCCATAGAGATACTTTATTTTTTTAATCGTGTGTTTTATAGATGAGTTCACTACCAAAGGCCAGTTTTTAAATAACCTTTGTAAAATTAAAACAACGTTACAAAAAAGTAACTATTGCCTACGAGTATGAAAAGTATAGCATTGAATATAATCTTTATAGTAAATAAAATAATGAATTGTGA
Organism: Catocala sponsa; assembly: GCA_963564715.1. Classification (NCBI taxonomy): domain Eukaryota; kingdom Metazoa; phylum Arthropoda; class Insecta; order Lepidoptera; family Erebidae; genus Catocala; species Catocala sponsa. The sequence continues at coordinate 18,601,800 of OY751331.1, forward strand.
AGATATTTATTTAAATAACAGCGCAGAGCAAAATACTCATATCTAATATTATTATTATACACCATTAAAGCATTGATTTTACACATATAGCAAATCACACAAGAAATAAAATGTATGATAATATTTAAGTTTAACTATATTCATAACATATAATAAAATAGCATTTATTCTAATAGAGTTAAACATACGTGTATCATTCCCATGTTATGCCTTCTATACTTGGAGCCTTGCAATATAAGGCAAACCACATGTCCATCTAGAAGGCACATTGCTGTGAAAGTGATAATTGCGTAACAGAAAAACAAAATAAGACTCTCTACTTAAATAAAAAAAAAATCTTACAATTTGAAGTTTAACAATTACACATATAGAATCTATTTCTGCGAACGAAATTTTTTATAAATAGAATATAACATTTACATATAGAAAATTTCATTTTAAAAATGTAATTCAGTATGATATTGAAAGGTGGTATTGGCAATTTTGCATACATCGTGGGATCATACGACAGACGCTCCCCGGGGCCGGCGTTATCAGCCGCACTATGATTCACAGAAGCCCACATTTACATATAAAACTTTCTGTTTATATATCATATGCCAAATAGTATTGTTATGTCTGTATCATGTGCGAATTTACAGTTATAAGCTCTCGGTTTAAGTGAAATACAAAAATATTTTGTGAGATTATATTACTAGAATCGATTGCTATATGTTTTAGGTTATATGAATAGAGTTATTTAGTAATGTAGGCTGCTTAGCATAGATTGCTCAATTTCGGACATACAGCTCATTTAGGAAAAGGGTATCAAATATTTTTATGATGTAAGAAGTTGTTAAGTAAAATAATATTTATTTTTGTATCAGAAAATATTTTATATGAAACTTAACAAAAAATTATAATACATTCATTAAAGATATAACTAAATATTTATATAATTTGATTGTAAGCAGCACAAAGGCATTCTCTTTTAAACTAGAGGCTCGAGATTTTCTGAGAAAGTACCTTCCTTTACCGGCCGTAACACTTGAACCGCCACGTAGCAGACACAATAGAAAATCTATTGTTCGCCGACACTTGGTGACCACGGAGATGCTCAACTTCATAAAGAGGTAAGGATGCTGCCAGTAAGAGATATAAGTTTGTAACTGGTGCTCCCGGCACAGCGATTGCTTTTTTGAAGGCTTACCTGGTGGGAAAGGCGTGTGGTTAGGTATTGGTTTCCGTTATTACAAACTGAACTTTAAGATATACGTACATAAATTAAAGGTTGGTATAAGACATAACAGACTGCATTATTCATATTATTTTCACACGTGCGGACTTACACGTGCGATAGGTTACCTAGATGAAATAGCACGTGCAGCACCTATATAAACAGAACCTTATATCTTATCTATCATGATACTTGAATATTTTTAAAGGTTGAGTGTAACAAAATAGAAAATTATTACTTTTATCCCGGTTCAAAGTTTTATTGTTAAAAGGATTGCAATTACTCACCGAAACAAATGCATCACGAACATTACAGTGAAATTTTACAAGCAATAAGTTCTCGCTTCGAACGATATCAAAGCCAGTATTTTCCTTTCAAAGGCGTAGTTGTAATGAAAATTTATGTTGGTGGTGTAATAAACGATACACTTTTGTTCCTAGTTGGTAGCGGGGCGAGGTGGAACGGGTGCTCCGGGACAGTCTTGCGATACGTACTAGAAATAATGCAGTCGTTGTTGCCACCCTCCGTCAGAACGACAACGCCGCGCGTTCCTTGTGTACCAAAACAATAGAATGCGACCGATTTTCTCGAGCACACCGAGATTACGGTAAAGAGCATTATACCCGCGTCATATGCACTCGCATGCCACGGATTGTCGACGAATGGAAATGTGATAAAAGCTCACTGTCCACTGAGACGCTCGCCCATACTCGCCGGAAATTGCATTCGCATGCAATAAAGTAAAAAGTATTCGCTTATGCGGCTCTATCGCTATCTAAAGAGTCGTCGAAGAATATACGATGGTATTCCATTTTACTTGGAATTTTCGTTCAAAGCGTGAATAACAACAATTAAATTTAGGCGATCAGTGGCAACAAATTCGTCTGAACAAACGTATTGATCGTCTTTTGAACTGTAAAAGAGGAGTTTAAGAGGCCAAAATGAATTCCGTGTTGGCGCGGTAGCTGCAGCGGGTTGTAATTTAATTAGGCGGCAATTTGAGCGGGCGCCCGCCGGTGCGCGGACGTGCGCTGAATGCCGCGTTGTTCGACAAATTTCATTACACCCCATTGTTGTATGCATGTCGACGAGAACACCGCTGAGGCGCTAATAGCAGACGTCCCCGCTACTTTCAGAGTTCGCAGCACTGAATATTTTTACTTAAATCGTCTTAGGTGACCCGTACTCTTAAAATGCTCTGCCGGCATCACAATAAAAGTATTACGAGCATCCCTCTGGGAAAAGAGCGACGAGAACTTAACGGCTACAATGGATAAGAATTTCAGCAACACCTGCTATTTGAGACAACATATTAAACAGTGCACACTAGATACATAAATAATACTGCAGCGAGAATGTGTCTGTGTTATTCAAAGCGTAGTTACGAACGAACGTACGAGGCGAGCGTGTTTGCCTTTGAACTGATAGCCTTCGCAAATATATTCAAACGCGTGACTCAAAAGATTCCCACCCAGACAGTGCGCGCCCTTAATCGAATTTGTATTCTTGAAACTTGTAGCAGATAACTGAATGCTTAAAAGGACAAATTGAAAACGCCAGCGGCTAAGTGATTGATTAAACCGTAGCACTTTGTTGGAGCTCACTATCTGTGAGTAAGGAGCGCAGCGAGATAAGCGTTATAAATCAGTGCGATAAAAAGTGAAGCGGTCGTCGCGAACGCTGTCGATAGTCGGTAGTTCGCCACGCTACGGGACCTAACCTACGGAGCACAGACTGCCTGATAGCCGTGCACTTGCTTGATTTCTTCATAATAGATATTTCATATCGATAGCAGCGTGAACTACAATCCTGTTCAATGCATTGTCGAGGGCTTTCTGAGAGCTGGACGTGATCTTTTGTTTAATTTTCTGTAGAGATCGTTGGTGCAGAATATAATTGCAGACCAATTATTTTCTGCACAAACGGTTATCTACAGGTAACGAGACTAAGTACATAGCCAGTAAATATCTGGACGTTGAAAAAGACCTTTAAATATAAAATAAATATATTTTGATTAATGAAGATTTTATTTCTGTTTTCTTGATGCTTTTGATCGAAGTCTGATCTGTCAGGGACTTATATGGTAAACTGTTTTAAACTTAAAAAATTGTTGAAATTAAACTACTATATACGGATTTTATCGCGTTGTTTATTTGACACTGTTACAAATTTTTTTGAAAAACTGTTACACTACTATAATCACTATTAAACTTTACAAATTTTTAAGCTAATTAAATTATTGAAACTATTAAAACTATTTATACTATTACTATACTATTATACTATTTAGATTTATTTTTACACTTTCCCCGACGTTTCGGTTGCTTTTCAGCAGCCATGGTCACGGGGAGACTAAGATGGTAGTTGTCTCAATGTTCCAGTGTAGTTATTTCAAAGTACCCGAACATAATTTAATCATGGGTGTTTCTATTTACGCAGAATGAGCTCAAAGTATCATGAAGTCTAGCTGTGGTTTGCTTCTTCTTGGGTTTGACTATTTGAATTACTGGATTCCAAGCTGGTGGTACACTCCAACCATCTTCTCTATTGAAATTAGGATGTTTCTTGATTTCAATAGCCTCGCGAAGCATCCTTGGTAGGAATCGGTGTTCTTTAGCGAGCATCTGTGGTTTGTCAAATCTCAGGTAGTGGTTGGTCCCCTGTTGCACATGTTCACACATTGCTTAACAACTGGCTATCTGTTGTGGGACAATAAATTCTACATACAAGTCGATGGTGTGGCAATGGGCTCCCCAGTATCGCCTGTTGTTGGCGACATATATATGGAAGACTTTGAGGCTCGAGCTTTGCAGACTGCCCCCATCACACCCAGGATTTATAAGAGGTTTGTAGATGATACTTTTACAATATTACCAACAGATAGTGTAAGTGTATTCCTAGAACATCTTAATTCCCTTAATAACAACATACAATTTACTATGGAATTAGAGGCAAATAATTCATTAGCTTTCTTAGATGTCCTTGTCATCAGGAATTCTGATCATACTTTGAGCCACACTGTGTATAGGAAAAAGACCCATACAAATAGGTACTTAAACGGTGAATCTCACCACCATCCTAAACAGTTAGCTACCGTGGGAATGTCTTTGTTTCAGAGAGCCCACGGGATCTGTGACAAGAAACACCTGGACGCCGAGCTTCAACATAAGCAAGTACTGCAAGACAACAAGCTCTAACAGCCGCGCCGCTGTCACAGATCCCGAGATAAGCCAGCCACAGTCGAGCGCCAGCCTGCTATACTACCTTATGTGAAGGGTGTCACTGACAAGATTGGCTACATCTTGAAGCGAGCTTCAATCAATACATACTTCAAGCCGCCAACGAAGATAAGTCAATTTTTACCATCTGTCAAGTACCAACTACCTTTACAAGATGCAGGGGTCTATAAAATAGATTGTGACTGCGGACTCTCATACATTGGTCAAACCAAGAGAAGCATAGGCACCCGCATAAAAGAACACATAGCTGATGTAAAACACCAACGCTCGTTGAAGTCTGCTGTGTGTGAACATGTGCAACAGGGGACCAACCACTACCTGAGATTTGACAAACCACAGATGCTCGCTAAAGAACACCGATTCCTACCAAGGATGCTTCGCGAGGCTATTGAAATCAAGAAACATCCTAATTTCAATAGAGAAGATGGTTGGAGTGTACCACCAGCTTGGAATCCAGTAATTCAAATAGTCAAACCCAAGAAGAAGCAAACCACAGCTAGACTTCATGATACTTTGAGCTCATTCTGCGTAAATAGAAACACCCATGATTAAATTATGTTCGGGTACTTTGAAATAACTACACTGGAACATTGAGACAACTACCATCTTAGTCTCCCCGTGACCATGGCTGCTGAAAAGCAACCGAAACGTCTGGGAAAGTGTAAAAATAAATCTAAATAGTATAATAGTATAGTAATAGTATAAATAGTTTTAATAGTTTCAATAATTTAATTAGCTTAAAAATTTGTAAAGTTTAATAGTGATTATAGTAGTGTAACAGTTTTTCAAAAAAATTTGTAACAGTGTCAAATAAACAACGCGATAAAATCCGTATATAGTAGTTTAATTTCAATGAATAACATTCGCGTAAACAGAAGACAATATTACTTAAAAAATTGTTTATAAATATAATTTGTTATAATTTATTAGTTTTATTCGAATAATAAATAATTAACAAATGACTTTCGACACGAACAAAGCGCTGATCAATAGTAATAATACAAATTAGATGTTATGGCAAACTATTAAACTATGTTTCATTAAAAACCTTTTAAGAAAAACGTATCAAAACTTTTCTCATGACGCGAACGAAAACTCCAGTTCCATTTTTCAACTGGAACATTACTGGTGTAGGTATAAAAAAGACAGTGAAAGTTGATTGCACAAGACATTACTAAGAAGAACACAGATACCTAACTTATAGAAAATATTATTTTATAAAATAACATGCACAAGGAGTTAGTAGCTTCAGATGTTCTGACGTCTGCTCTACTATAAATGATAAATATAGTTATTCCGTTTGGTTGGGTTACAGAGATCAGACTTCATCTTGCTAACATAAAGCTTTTTTATACTAATACATACATACATACATAGATTCACGCCATTTCCATTATTTCCATTTTTTATACTAATAAAGTGCGAAGAAGTTCTTAGGTTACCATAACCTATGGACGCTTGTAATACTATCATATCACGTGCATTGCCAACCCTTCCAAAAAGGATACATTGTGCTTCCAGGAGAGAATATCATCTGGGCTTACTATGACAGCAATGCGTCTCCTTAAAGAGGCTGGCAGCCCTACTTACCATAGGAACACAACACAAGATAGCTTACCAACAATAAGATACCTACATCTGTTCGGTTAGTTCAGCAGTTCACCTGTCTATACTTATATTATAAAGAGAAAAGATTTAATTTTTTGTTTGTAAGGATTTAACTCAAAAACTACAAAACCGATTTTAAAAATTTTTCAACATTGGAAAGCTTTGTTATCACCGACTTCTATAGGCAATATTTTATTTTTAATAAGTACTGTTTCTTGCATAACTTAACCTACTTTTACGCGAGCGAAGCCTCGAGAAAAAGCTAATAAAGGATAAAACAAAAAATATTGTCTATCGTACCATTTATTCCCGTCTATGACCATAAACCGCTACTACATTTAGTGATCATATTAGGGGTAATTACGGCCAATAAACTCATTAGCGTCCTACCAAACACCGGCCTAGATATGAAGGCTTACAATTTATTTGGCTAGATAGTGTTACATTATAATGAGTGGTATTTTAGATTCGGTTAAGATTACTGGTTTATAGAAGAGACGGTAATGAGAAACTGTGTTTCTGGTTAATTTGGTTATTTACCTAGGAAGTATGTATTAGGATACTTATATAAAAACTTAAAGTTATTACATATATACACTGGCTTTTGCTTACGTAAGAGTAGGTTAGGTCAGTAACAGTATTTTTTTAAAAATAATATACAGCTTATGTTACTCGGTGATAATATAACTTTCTAATGGTAAAAGATTTTTGAAGTGAAAACTTCTTTAGCGGCGTTGTGCACTTTTTTGTGATGAGTAAAAAATGTTAAACTCGCGTCAGGACACGTGACCTGATCGAAAATTCATAAGACGGAGGGAGAATTGTCATGTTTGTGTACGATAGCGCAATAAATGAATATTGTATTTTACCACATAAATGATAGTAGTTTTATACTGATAATTAAAGCAATTCGTGCAAAATGATTCCCTAACCATTCCAAAATATCAAAAATGCACCACGTTAATATTCAAGTTTTCACTTCTGCCGGCACTTCCGGAGTGCCATCCGTTGATTTTTTTAAATCGGTTAAGTAGTTTTTGAGTTAAATCCTTACAAACAAACATATAGACAAGAAATCAAATCTTTCCTCTTTAAAATATTAGTATAGACTAGCTATCCCACGGGAAAAGTACTTTTTGCTGTATGAAATACCTTGCATCCAGAAAAAAGTATTAGGGGCAATAAGGACATAGGGTACCCTCTCTATCTTCTGTATTCTTTTCTGTACCACTGGTAATATGTTATGTGCAATTTTATGACGATCGGCCAAGTAGTTAAAGCGCGAAAGCGTAACAAACAAATAAATAAACACATTCGCATTTATAATATTAAGCTAGAAAATAGTAATTTTCTTTTGTACTAATAACAATCTTATTATTATCCTAACTATCCTATAAAAGCTATTCCTAACTAATATTATAAAAGCGAAAATGAGTTTGTTTGTTTATTTGTTACCTTTTTACGCCTAAACTGAACTGAACCGATCATCCTGAAATTTTGCATATACGTTGTCAGGTGTACAAAAACGGACATAGGCTACCTTTCATCCCGAAAAAAATTACTGTTCCCGAGGAAAACAACAATAACGTTCTTATGATAATAGATGGCGCCACGTGTCATTCGAATCATGATTGAATTATATTATTATAATACAAGCAGAGTACGACCCAAATTGATTGTCAAATTCTAAATTAACGCGAGCGAAGCCGCGGGCAAAAGCTAGTTTTTATAATGATTTCGGGATTTATTGAATGAATGATTAGAGATGGCAAAAATAGACTATTTATTATCTTTGTATGTATTGTCGCTAGCTACCAGTCTGCCATATTATTTGCTTACAAAATAAGACGAGTAAGGAAAATGTACTATATATAATTTGACGCCTATGTCTCTGAAAAGGTAGATTCATTGCCATTTAGGCCCACTCTTCGTCAAGTATGTTTTTAGGCCCCGTATAATATGAGGCGGCAATGCCCGGTAGACGGCAATAGAGTATTCCCGTAAATTTAAATTTTCAGCCTTCAGACTGCTACTGAGACTCTGAGATCTTGACTGAAATATCCGATAACATCTTGCGCGACCAAGGTATCGAACCCGACAGGATGCGGAGCAGTCGCTTCCATTTATACCACTGCGTCATCATACGGCAAGTAGTTAAGAAAGTTTACGTAGAGAATTCCAGTTCTGTATACAGAGTGAAGTTTGATAAACTGCGTCGGTAACTATAGTTACCCACTGATCACTAGAGCTGCGTATAATGTAGTGTGAGTGTGCCATAAATGTAAGAACCGCCACCATAAGTATAATAGATAGATTATACTACAACCTGTGCTTTTATCTACCTTACTGTTGAAAGTAGATAAAAAACACAGGTTGCTTTATATATGTATATAAATATATTTAAACGCGTGACTCAAAACTTCTACTACTACTCGTCTAGGCAAAATAATCTGCACGGATGGCAAAGTGGTCTTAATAGTTGCCCCGCTACAGCTACTTGGTTTGACACGGGACAAAACGTTATGTAATAACTCAGTGGTAGTTTACCCAGTCTTTGCGTTTGTTGTGTCCGAACATTTGTCAAGTCCTTACGACAGGATTGTTGAACTAGGATTATCAGTAGTATCAAAGTCGTAAATTAAAAATATGAAATGAAAATGACTTCTGACGGGGCTGGTATGTTTACATACCGAAGCATAATATATGTCCAAAGCGTTAGGTACAGACGGAGTAATATTAGCTCCACTTAGTCATCAAAACCGAGACCTCAGCAAATGCGTAAGCATTAAAAAAAACCGATTACTGATATATTGTTCGAATAAAACCGCAGACAATGAACCAACGCATAAAATAACTAATCCTAACTACTAAATATGACTGCCAATTTTCACTTCACTAAATCCCCAAACTCACCTCGTCATTTATGATTTCCAAATTTAATTTGGAATGCAATCGTTCAAACCACATCCACGCAATTTGCATAATCCGTTGAAATTCATTTCATGGGCTGTAAGTATTATATAATTTAATATTTCACGTTGAACTGACTTGCTGCCATTGGCTACACATAATTTAATTGAGGATTAATAAAGTGTACATTATAAATGAACCAGTGCTTCTGTAAAAGCGCTTAGTTTTGTAGCATAAGTTAGTACTTATGTTTCCGTACTAGCGTTGTTGGTTTATTTTTAGTAGCAGCTCAGAGTGTTGAAATATGCTCGATGGATGGCAAAAGGCACGTCTCTTATAACATGAAACATAAAAATATACCTGGCACAATGTTGGTATAATAAAAGCGCAGTGTTCGCGTAAATTATCGTAGATGTATATGTAGTTTACGCAGACGAAGACACGGATAGCTACCGAAACACTCTATTAAAACGATAGTATTAAATAATATCATAGATATGATAAAAGTGGCTGAGCTAATGAATATGTCGTTGTTCATCTTTAGACGCTAAAATATATACGGTGGATATATATCGTATTTCTTCAAACGTCAAGTTAACAAATGCGGGCAACACATTTTTCCTCGGTTACGTAACGCAAAAGAAAAGAGAGGAAGAGAAATATTGCATCAAAGAGAATTTGAAATATTGCCAACTATATGCGTCGCAGTTCGAATTGATTTTACAGGCTTTTGTGATCTCAAAAAGATGCTTCGCTGTTATACAATTTATCCCGTCGTGTGCAACTACCTGCCGATCAATCCACCGCGTAGCTACGCTTCGGAATCATTCGGATTTGAACATACGTTTTCTGAATACAGGCGGCGCCTAAAGCATAAATTACGCTTCATTCCTAGTGCACGTATTGCCTTAACACAATGTACCCCACAGCTCTCGTTCAGATCTATGCTCTACATCTGCCAAAACCGTTTTATACAAAGGCTTACAGAAGCTACAATAGAACACGGACGAGTTAACTTGAATGATTTCATCGAATACGTGATGCGACATCCACTAAATCATTTTTTATTGTTAGCGGAGTTAACGCATGCGGTTTGACAGAGTCGCATATTTCCCAGCTTCGAATGGACTGCGGCAAAATAAATTAAATGAAAAAGTGTTTTTGTGTAAGTGTGAAAATTTTGACACGAAGATCAGATTCACATAAATTTAGTAATGTGAATATTAAATGAGTTAATGGAGCGGTAGACGAAATGCTTTGTTCGTCAAGCCGCAGGAGAGCTGGAGTGGGCGCTATGAAAATATAATAGTGCATAAAAACTTAAGCTCTTTAGCAAAGTTGAAAGTAGTCATATTAGCTATGATACCTGTTGCTGGAGTCAGCGGCTTTCATTACACAAATGCACGCCCGCCCTGGGCGAGCTCGCTTTTATGCAGATACGTTTTCTTTACTATCTTGTGTTGTCCTCCAAGCGCAGTTAAGCACAAACTTCAAGTGAATTTTACGTTAAAAAGTTTAAGTACATTCAACTTCGTGTTATCTCGTTGACTTTGCTTTGTGAGTGCAGTTTTTCATTACATGCTTTGTGCTTTCTTTTTAGTCAAGTAAAGTACGCAAGGGTATACCTACAGTTTACGTGAAACATTCTTGGAGATGTATCTCTGCATAAATTAAAATGTTTTGTAGATACTTCCTAATTTAGTCTTTTCGGCTTGAATGGGTTTTTATTATGCATATTTATGTATGTAATTCTTCTGCACATATGTATGTCCCTGAACTGCTCCTTAACGACTGGACCGATGGTTTAGGTAGGTGGGTGCTCTGCGATTGATCAGTTCGGGCAGGACAACATCTGTCAAGTTCGCCAGTTAAATATATTATATTTAATATAACTCAGGCTACTAGGTTACTGTATTGATCTTTTTAATTTTGTTGTCGATATGAATGTGCTTTAAAAAGCACCAATATCGATATACTTATTTTGCGAAACAATTCGGCAATGTAAATACGTATACATCATCAATTTTCATATGTTGTAATTAAAATGCATTTACCTACAGATTTGCTATCTGATTGTCATTAAATTGGACTATGGGTCGTTCAAAATTTAAATAAAATGGCTGCGAGTAATCGCGTTAATAGGCTGGCGATATTGAATTAAAGCCGTTCGGCCCGAGAGGAAACAATCCCTGCAGAGTGCCGCCGTTATACTGGACTCAAACCCACAGTACTACGACTTATGCTAATGACGAGTTTAAATTTATATTCGGCAAAGCTCCGATTCTGCATGAGGTAAATAACGAACGCTTTTGCAGAATGCTCTCACAATATTTTGAAATTTTGTGGCGCATGGGATTCTAAATTGCATACATTTACCGTAGAGTTTTGGCTTTGCAACATTAATTTATTTATTTGCATAATATGTATGTAGGTACTAGTACCTCGTTAATATTTAGAACCACATATTTATATAATCCTAACTGCCTATCTACATATATAGGTATATAAAAATCTCGTGTCACAGTGTTTGTGGGTGCAATTCTCCGAAACGGCGGCAGCTCGACCGATTTTTATAAATGTTATTTATGTACATACATTTGGTAGGTATAAGAATAGGTCGTAAAGTATATTTCATACCGCTAAGTGATTAGGGTGTCCCTAATTCATATGGCAGAACAACGTTTGCCGGGTCAGCTAATATTATTATAAATACGAATGTGAGTTTGTTTATTTGTTTGTTACGTTTTCGCACCTTAACTACTCAACAGATCATCATGAAATTTTGCATACACCTTATCAGAGGAACTGAAAAGGACATAGAGTACCTATCATATTGACAAAATTACTGTTACTAATCCAAAGTCACCTATCCTACATTTACGCGAGCGGAGCCGCCAGCAAAATCTAGTAAATTCTATAAAAACCTCAGGTTTATCGATATTAAAAGTAGTGTTCGTGCAGTGTAGTGTATTTATAAGTCCAGATTGATATAATGTGTCGATAGTTTTATCGACGGGTAACTGCCGCTGCGGCTACTACTAGTTTCATCACGCTATTTAACACGATATCGTAAACTTTATATGATGGGTAGCGCCGGACAGTTACTCGTAAAACATCGGTAACTATTCGTGAGCATACCATGTTGCCAATCAGTGGTTTCAATGCGAGCTATTGGGGACTACATTAGTTATATCAAAATTTTGAATTCATCGATTTCTTAGTATGAAATCAAATTTCTATAATTCTCGTTTGTCTTGAAACTTTCCTATTTACACCATAAATATTAGGTTAAGACCTTCTTATGGCGAATGTAAGATAATTTGTATTTGTGATTTTCTTCAGTCGTAAGAAAAGAAACCACTCTTGACAGTGTTTGGATCACGATTAATATTAAACTTCTTAAAATTATTTAATCTGGCAATTGTTGAAATGCCAGACATAATAGAAAAACAATTGTGTGGATCCGCTGGTGGGCCGCTGCAGCACAAAAAAGCCAATTAAAGTGATTTACTATGACATATAGGTACGTACGAATGCTTAAAAAAAAATCCGCATATGTTTCACACAATTCCAACGAGGTTACGGGATCTATTCAATTATGTATCTGTGGTAAAACCGTTAGTGGGTGCGTGAGCGTGCTAGTTTATGTAAAATATTTCAAATTCGAACCAAAGCAAGGAAGAACTACTAAACTGAATCACAATTGTAAGAACTATAAAATGAATTACATTTCTCATTTGCATTATCCTATTGGTATGCACACTGCTGGGCAAAGGTCTCTTCTTTAGATAATAGTATTAGTATTTTAGTCCAATCTTTTTTACTTATAACCGATTTTTAATCGTCAGATAGGACCTGAGAAATATATATCTTTTTAACGCTTTTTATTATTTAAAATTACCTATTTTCAGGTCGATCGTTCGTATACCTCTGTAGCTACATAATATAGACTTCCACTCAAAAGCATATCTTTTGGTAATCTGTAGGAACACCCGTACTCTAAATATAACCCCGAAAGCTTAAAAAGTGATACATCACACAAATTTCATATATTTGTTAAAATGTGTGCGCGTTTCAATATTTATAAAACAACGCCATCTAGTTTATAAATATTCATTCTAATTCGAGTGTTCACAGGATTTTGGACCTTAAGGTATCCATGTAATATTACAGGTGACTGTACAACTGAGAGAAATAGTCTTACTGCGTAGATATTTAGGCAGATAATCGAAAACCAGCATTACTTTTTGTTACTTGCAAATAAAACTCCAATGAATATGATAAAGAAAATTAATTATGGATCAATATAAACACACATATAAGGGCGTAACATTTCTCGAAAAGAGTCCTGTGCACAGCTGTGGAACAGTTTACAAACAAGGTAGTAAAACAATACTGGCATTTTGGGTTACTAATTACAAGAATACTTGTTCAATCCTCCAGCTGAACTTTTTAGCTTTTGCTTGTGATTCCGATCTACTTCAGTTCAATCTAAAGTCAAATGCCTTACCACGGATACTGACGCTTCAATTAACATTATTTAATATTATTATATTATCACAGTCGGTTGTCATTGAGTATACACACATAGATTCACACTATTACAGAAGGTTCTAATATATTTATTTTGCATCTTCTATTTTCAAACGTGATACAATACATGCCACCATTAGTTACATACTATTAAACATATGCTCTAGTGAGCCACGTTTGTTCCCAACCGTACAGTAAGTACCTGTTTACTAAGCACTAAAGCGACGTATGCATTTAATGTTCCTACTAGCAATTAAGGGTAATGCTCCACTAATGAGGTGACACCCCAAATGCTGCCAGCGTAAAATGCGCTGGCGAAGCTGAAGATCGTAATTATATTCATACTACGAGTTGCTTCTGACTTCATTCATTTAGATATTTGTTTATTTGAAAATATTCAGATAAAGGTACTTCTCATACATCATCTCACGCTCTCGATGGGGTAGACACATATGTTTTATACGTCTTACAACCAAATTTTTCTAGCTGCTTTGAGGTAGTTTAGAACTTAGCAGGTAGGTAACCTTCATTTAATTTATTTGTACATTTTCGGTAAGTAATGTTGATGTATGGTGAATAAAATAGAATAATATAGTTTTGATGAAAGTGGTTTTAGAAGTTAGCTTTTTGTGTTATCATCATCGTTATCAACCATCGTAAACCCTATAGCTAATAACCTTAGCTAGCAGGTCAGGAGAGTACTATAAATTAGGAATAATATAATCTATCCTAGCTAATATTATAATTATATACGAATGTGAGTTTGTTTATTTGTTTATTTGTTACGCTTTCACACCTTAACTACTCGACCGATCACATGCAATTTCGCATACACGTTGTTTGCGAAATTTCATCTATCAAATTCAGGGAGGTCTGGGAAACAGAAAAGTACATAAGATACCTTTCATCCAGAAAAAGTACTTTCACTAACATATTTACACGATGGAAACCGCGGGCAAAATCTAGTTTAAAATAAAACAGACATTACGTTGAGTTTAAATTTCTCATAAGAATACAATAAACATAATACTTTATACAAATTCACGATAATTTGCATCTAAAAATATCAATAATTGGCTTAAGTTGTTAGACTAATTCTGGAAGTGAATAATGGTCATACATATTGATTAAATAACTTGGATTTCAAATGCTAGTCCATTTAGTAATTACATGCGAAGTTCGTAAACCACCGAGATCTCATATGAATAAAAATAAAATTGACTGCACGGATGACGTAGTGGTTTAAGTGGTCGCCTCGCCGATGCCACTGGGCCGAGTGTTGTGAGTTCGAATCTCACACGGGACAAAAAAAAATGTGATTCACAAATAGTTGTTCTGGGTGTTTTTGTGTCCGGTTTTAATATTTGTAAAGTCCCCCGCGACACAGGAATCATTCCTAGTGCGGGAGTCGTCTTTTTATATAGATAGAAGAATAGAGATATATAATATTTGATGCAATACTGCTACATAGCCAATTTCGCCATTAATCATAGTTTGACGGTATTAAGCCCGGTTCTCATATTCAAAAACCAGTCGTTTTAGCTACGGATAGATAAATTTTGACATATTTTCATACGATACAAGATTTTATACGCAACTTCACTTGCGTAAATGTATGTGTTTTTCTAGATGTAAGGTACCATATTATGTTCTATTCTGTTCTTCTGACAATGTGTATGCGAAATTTCATGACGATCGATCGAGTGTTAAGGCTTGAAAGCGTAACAAACAAGCTCACATTAGCATTTTTAATAGGTATGAATAGTCCGTAGATAAAAAAGTCGTTTTTGAACATAGGAACCGGGTTTTAGTCAATTAAAACCATCAATAATACAACTCGTAACTTCGGCAAATGTGTAACAATAGCTCTTTCAATACAATCTGCTTAACAAATATTCTACTGAAATTTCTAGTTGCTTTAAATAAATACTTGGAAAGCAAACCAGCATTCAATCGGATGGTAAGTCACCGTACAGCTTATGGTCTCTTGCAGTACGATGTATATCAGTCGTGTGGCAAATCGAAATGAATGGAAGAGGTATGTGGGCCTTTGGAACTCATAGTCACGGAACAAAATGCAGTAACAGTGATATAGTAACAATAGTACTCTGGGCGGTGTCAGTATATTACCAAGTACCTAATTGGCAACGAATGGGTCTTGCTGGGTGTGTTATTATAATAAGAAACAATTTTTTAAACATTTTTTATGGTATAGGGGGGGCAAACAAACAGACGGATCGCCTGATGGTAAGCGATTACCGCTGCCCATGGACACCCGCAACTCAAAAGGAGTTACAAGTGCGTTACCAGCCCTTTAAAAAGAATGAAGGAGGGAAAGGATAGGAAAAGGATCGGGGTAACTAGGCCTCCAGCTCTCTCACTCACCGATACGAAGCGCAACAGTACGGGTACCGTTACTTCACGCCGGTATTCTGTGAGAGGATAGTACGACCACTGTCGATCCGGCCCATTCATGCTGAAACCAGCCAGGATCTACTACCTTACAAATAGCTATATGTTTATAAGGTATGTCTTTAAATAACTACTAAAATACCTGAAAACGAACAGACATAAAATAACAAAGTAAGTCAGCGGTAATATACAGCCTCATTTCTCATTACGGGTACCTAATTAAAAACTTCAGTGAATTCGTTCTTTTCCTAATTTTTATATCTCGTTTTAATGAACGGTGTGCACGAGAGCTGGCTACATACCACACGCGCACTCAAGCGATGTTATGGAAACGTCCGCGCTTACCCGATAATCGCCCCTTTTACTTCCACAAACATTAAATTACACCCCGTCCACGCCAAGCACTAAACCACACAATCCTATTCATAAAGACATAAGGCATAAAATAGAATAGTCCAGGTGCTCATTAACTCGCAAATGTAGATGGGTAGGCGCGCATTTCACCCGGCTGAATGCTCTGAAGGCAGGTTCATTAGTGCTCACAGGACCATGCATTCGTTTTGTTAGTAGGAAGCAAAATGAAATAAAAATTCGTACCGCACGTAGATACCCACGCGGGTCCCGGAAAAATACCAACGGATATGAATCGGAAAATCCAACCCTGTTCCTTTTTTTAGCTCGTTTCGGAATGAGGGCGGCAGATACGGTTAAATGACATACCTCCGCAATTTTATTGTATATTATTCTTCGTTCTCCTTTGATTTGATGTTAATCAGCTCGAGATTTTTCTATTAAGCAAGGGATCCTCCGAAAACATAAAATGTTAATTTGGGCTCGAGTCACGAATTAAATCGCAATGTGCAATTATAAAATCACTTTCTGAGATTAAATGTTTTTTCACGAAGTTTATGGTGACTTTTGGTTTTAATTAAAATGCATCCAGATTTTCTTTTACGAAACATCACAAATATTTGCTGTGTCAGCAAATCATTTGTATCCCGTAGAGAAAGCCTTTAATATCATAAAAACGGTGTCATTAAGCTACGGGGTAAGCAGGAACTGAAATTGGATTGTCTCGGGAGCCACTATGCAATCAGGTCATCCAACTACCGGCGTGTCATCATTGATTCGCCGCCAGTGGAGTGGGTAATGAACTGCCTTACAGGAAATAGTTATAGTTTACACAGTATATTGTTAGACTTACGATTGTGCCAATTATTCAGACACCTTTTAACGGGGGAGATTTACCTGCAAACAAGATATAACATTTTTTTAATAAAAGTTGTTAGAGTCTTGAAATTAATAGCTTAATTTAAAATTGTGCTTCCTTCGTATTAAAGAAGAGCACTTTTAACTTGCGATCAGATATTAACAGCGTTTTAATAGCGAACATAAAGTGCAGTGTTCAGGCGGAGAGTGGCCAGCAGCGCATAGTATTGACGAAGTTTAATTGACCAGCTGAGAGTTAGCGGTGGAACGCCTCATCTCAAGTTGAGCCGAGCGCCGAACGTCGGACTTGTATCATGTGTTGTGCCACTAAAACACGAAACAATGCAGCCTCATCAGCGGTCCACACCAAGTTTTAACACCAACCAACTAACGTACAGATACTGAACTAAACTTGTCTTCCAACAAATATATCTTGGCAACTTTTAAATGGCTTCTGACAAAATTATTGATTGTGTACGTGCTGGAGAAACAAAGAAATAATAATGTATGACGCAGTGAAATATGGGATATAGGTCCGGCGGGAGATATATATTTTGGCAGGCTAAATATCTTTTTTAGTTTTTTCTGAATGCAATTTTATTATGTGGCAGTTTATGGGAATAATAATACTATATACACGTCAAGGAAACGTATAAACTGCGACCAAAATATGTATTTAATCGTCAGATGTTACACTTTTAAGAATTCGACAAAAAGACTAAAGAAGAGGTCATTATAATGAACACATCCAATTACCTCTGAATTGAAATCCGTGAGCCATCGCAGGAGGTAAATGAAAGCTCGCTTCTACTAAGACGTGTACCGCAATTCAGTCCATTTTCTATTGGAGCCTCGGCTGGCAGCTTTTTATCTTATCTTAGCAATATAAAATGTGAGGTAGACGGTATCGTTTCTAATATTCAAAAGACGCGGTCTCGTCTTGCGAAAGCGCGATCATATTGAATTTATTTGAGAAGAACAAAAAGAAAATTGTGTGCGAGGCGGGGAGGGCAAACATTGAATAGTATATTGAGTAGAAGCGTATCTGGAACAATACATATGTACCTACGTAACATCTACTGCAAGACGACAACTGTGTAGCGCAATGTTATGGTTACATAAAATAAAATAAATAACTTACATAAACAATTATCTAGTACTTTGTAAGGAAATAGCTTTGCGCGTTTTACATTTTCTTCTGCGGTGTACAGAGATTGTTACGAACAGGCTTTAAATAATAAATTTTCTGCACAAAACTATACCGTACCTACTATAAAAAAAATTCTTAAGCAGATCTTATCTTTCTGTTATGTACGATGTACTTGAAATTATAACAGACATTCTTTTAAATCTCATTTTATCGTATGTAATCATGATAGGCATGTTTTAAAAGAGCGTTAGGCTGTTCTCGATAGTTCGGATGTATTTAATATTGGAACATCAATCAGTCAGATAAAGAACCAGTGAGTGGCGAATATAAGCTGCCATTTGTATTTAAAATAAACCAGAAATAAAGATTTCCAAAGTGTAAAAGATGTATTGTTGTCAATTATGTATCGAAAAAGTGCAAACAAAATCCAATCAATAGTTCCTTATGATATCTGGTAATAATAGTCGGACGCTACGCTGAAGAAAACCCATGAGTTTAATACTTATAAGTCTATTTTGAAAGCTTATTTGTTGTAGTTGGATGTCACTGAAAAGCAATACCATCAAAATGAATTTTATTTAAATTGAACAAATATACCTTGTATATGTACACAAGATATTTTAATACCATTGGCGAACGTAAACAACATTGTAATGTACGGGCAGGCCGGGCGTGGCGTCGCGAAATGTACGCTCTTTAGCGTAACGTGGAAGCGACCCATTATTTTCGATAAAAAGTAGCGCTTCATCACCGCACCACCGCACCGCACCGCACCGCACCGCACCGCGCCGCAATGCCCTACAAACTTTACCCCGCAGCGTTGACAGACAAACCCAACATTGTCTGAGAGGTGTTACTCTGTGTCTTCTTCCACCACAAGTAGAACTAACTTGCTATACCAGTTCGCTTTCCTAATTACCTGACTTGTTCGCAAAGTCCTCGCGATCCCATTCGCCTACATGTACTCACACAATGTAGAAATGTTTCAACTTTTGTTTTCCTTTGCTTTTCTCCATCATGTGAACGTCGAACTTGTTAATTGGAAATGTTCACAATCAATTCTTAGTTTTGTATTGATTTTACAGAGGAATACCTATTTGTTCGATCGCTCTATTAATGAGGCATGCGAACAGTAAAGTGCTTTCAGCGGAATGTTTATTTTTGCATGATTCTATCAGCTTTAGTATTTTTACGCGGTGATGAAAACGACGGACACGATAACCCTTCTTCATTTATGAAATATAAGAACTAGATATATTGCCTACATTTTTAACAGATTAATTAAAATGTAATGGGTTTATCTTGTTTATAATAGAATATTGTATAATAATACAAAAATGCTGTTTAAGCGTTCTTTTTTACAGCTATTCTATATTCCTCCATCAATACTAAATATTTAATTTTATGGTATTGATATAATCGCATTTCTTTCCATTGGCATGTTATACCAAAGGAATCTATTACTTATATCTAGGTATTTCTACGATTATATGCTCTTTGGCCGAGGAAAAATATAAAGTTTCATTTCTCAGTAAGCTTTGGGTCAAAAGTAAAGTAGAAAATATTTACTTTTGTTGTAATGATGTTACTTTAATCGTTGTATCGCAATAAAATAGCTGTACACTATCAATTATTTAAATAATTTACTTGTTAGATCGGAGAAAATATGTTCAACTAATAAATTTTTGTAGAAGCTTTGATTTTGAAGAGTTTAAACTGTGGTGCACGTACAGTATTCTATATTTTCTAGTACCATTTCTCGAACCATTTCATAAATCTGTCAAATAAATCCCAACAAATATGTTATTTCACAGATTGATATCCATAAAATCGTGTTTCGTCCGAATGTCTGTATATCAGTCGTATATTTGTTGCGCGACACGGCGCGTCATAAACTGCACAGCCTGCTGGCTGGCTGTCGGCGTGAGTGATGGCTGTGATTGATACTTGTGTCGCTTGTGAAGCGAGGTCGAGGCTGACGCGATACCGAACAGTCAGAATGTCAGATAATGTGATGCATGTGCGCGCATAATATTATCAATTCGGTGTTGTGAACTGATGATCAAGTTATTCATAGTATTATTATATAGTCTTAAAATGTACCTTAAAATAAATTTGTGTTTGCAAGACAGATTGGATCACTAGCACTCGGTTTCTGGAAGGACTATAAACACAAAATAAAATTATCAGACGGTCAAACATATGTCAGCTGCTATGATTGGCTGATTTAATCACTTACAGCCAATTGATTGATGTGACATAAGTCTGATTTTGACAGGTATTTGTACTATTTCAGGAATCGAGTGTTTGGCATTACTACTTTAATTATGGGCATTATGATTTGTGTTTAATGGATCCATTAATATTTTCAACGGGTGATACTGAATTCCGCCTTTGTTTTATTGTCTTCTTTTTGCATTTTACATGCGTACCTAATATCTTTTAGGATGATACAAACGATTCTGTTATAAACATGATTCAATAAATTATTTTATTTTCTGGATAAATTGTTATTATTGTAATACTTTAATAATCATGTCTTACATTTTTGGAAGTCTTGACGAAAGACTACTACAGCATGCAATGTAATCAGAAATCAAATAATCGTCCTTAAAAATATCAGCAAAGAAGGCACAGGTGTAATATACCCACATTTCGGCATTTATAGTATTAGTACCCACGTAATAGAGGCCGAGCTTTTAGACTTTAACCGGGCACAGTACCAGACTTCGAGCTGCTACTGAGAATTAATTGAAAGAAAAGCCCAAAAACAGTTTGTTCGATCCGGAACTCGGATCCGAGACCTCGTTCACAACAGTCTGTATGCGACTGTCCAATCCTACTGCGCTTGAATGCAATCTTGATTGAACGAAATCTACAAAAACAATTTATATTGTGGCACCTTCTTGTTACATATAAGTACTATGTATGTAAAACATGGGGTAACGACATCAGCAATATTATTTCCCGAAGAGGAAAATAGAAGCAATGCTATTATATTGCTTATCAATTTGCAAGTAATTTAAGGGAATGAATTCTTATGAGGGCTACAGAGTTACGCATGTTGTGCAACGGGTAGTTATTGCGATGTGTTTATTTGAATTTATACGAAGACTATCTGTCTCTCGGGGTTTCACTGGGGGATTTCACGAGGATGATTACTGTCCTGCTCCCGTAGCTTGTAGCGTGATGTTATATAGCCTATTAGATTTTGCCAATAAAATTATATCCTGTAAGAACAGTACTTTTTTCTAAATGAAAATGTCTCATGTCTTTTTCTGTATCCCTGGCAATGTGTAAGCCTAATTTTATTATGATCGGCCGAGTAGTTAAGGCGTGAAAGCGTAACAAGCAAACAAACACACATTCGCATTTATAACATGAATTAGGATGTTACTTCTAGATAAAATAGCTTTGCAATATAAAAAAAATTGTTAAATCTGTT
This sequence comes from Catocala sponsa, assembly GCA_963564715.1. Lineage (NCBI taxonomy): Eukaryota > Metazoa > Arthropoda > Insecta > Lepidoptera > Erebidae > Catocala > Catocala sponsa. The sequence goes on from OY751331.1 coordinate 18,623,522, forward strand.
CAGTAGTTTGTAAGTTTATTCATTACTAACAAAAATACTAATCTTGTCTCCTTATTATATTAGTATAGGTGGATCTATACCATGTACGACTGTTCAGATGGTGAAACAAGGCGCGGACTGCTTTTGATTCAATACTCATACGTGACAAAAAATGATAGTTCTTCCGAGTTCAGTTGTAGTTATTCTCAATTGTTTCAATATTGGTAAAGCAGGGTTTTAGGTTAGGTTATACCACGTTCTCTGACCAGGTTAGGTAGTTCCATAGGATGATATACCTATGTCCCCCATTCGTTTCTATTAATATCTATTTCCTAGGCAGACAATTTGTGAATGATAGACCTTCTGCAAGCGTATAGCTACTTCTGCTACCTGAGCTAACATCACGCTACGAACCGAGGGAGCGAAGAAGTCATCATAAACGACGGGGAATTCGTATGGGACAACCAATTATTGTATAAAAACAACCTGACTTCAAGGAAAAGCGTTGACCGAAGCACGTTTTATCTATTAATCCATTTAGCTTTAGATATTACAAATGATGTTAGCATTGATATTATAGCGTCGATTCCTTTTAAAAGAATATAACTGAGTCCAATTCAATAGATATAAAAATAATATTTGAAGTTGGTGCCAAAGAAAATACTGCATTTTATAACTGCATCGCTTACACTTTTGTTATAGTCTACATGCAATTGTGCATGTGACATTATTAGTAAATATATGTATATATATATATATATATATTGGTAATATTATAATCATATTTTAAAACAGAAGAGATTGTTTGTTTGATTGAACGCGCGATTAATATTTACAATTAATTATCATGCCGATTTGTAAAAATATTTGCATTCAGTAGTTCGTTTACTGTAGTAAGTTGCAAATATATAACATCACGGATAGGCCACGGGGTGAAACATTAAATTAAATAAACGTGTGTGAAACAGCGGCTGACAACGTATAGGTATATATTATAATTAAGAGGTCTCGTGGCTAATATGATTAAATTATTATAGTTTCTCACTATGAGCGTTTTTGAAAATACATACCTATATTCGATTTTACAAAACCCTGGATCGCAGATAATTTGGTAGGCAAAACTAATATACGCTTACTATAATACAATACCGATAAACGCGATTTTAAGTATACACGTATTGAACCGATGGGCGTGTATGAGGAATGTGATGAAAGTGAATGAAGCCAGAGAAGTGTGTCAGGATCGTAGCAAATGGAAATCCGTAGTCTCTGCCTACCCCTCTGGGAAACAGGCGTGAATCTATGTATGTATGTATGTACGTATTTAATTGCACGTAATGAAACTTTAAGCAGATTAATCCTTTCTACCTTTTAATACGTACATACATATTTCCATGCCTATAGATCTAAAGAGTTAAAGCAGACGTATGTTATACATATATACTCAGCAGCTATTTAGGGTAATAGAGAGCGAGCCTACGTGCTCTTACTATGAATTGCCTGACCGAAAATCAAATAACACCTTGCCTGATCTAACGATAAAACTAGGTATCTTAAAAGGGACCGGTAATACAATCGCAGAGGTGAGGCAATGAGGCAGGCCCTAATCACCTCTACTAAAATGTCAAAAATGCGCAAAATGTAAAAGTGTCATATAAAATCGACATAAACTATTATGACAATCATTACTCAGGCGTGTAGATGAGACAAGTCGTAACATGTCCCGTAATGTCCACGATTTTAACGATGATTCCTCTTGAAGTGAACCGCACACACCACACACCGCACTAAGTACTTACTCAGTTTTATATAACTCGTAAAAACGCATCACGCCTTTAACGTGGTGATTATGAAGAAAAAATAAATTCGCTTTACGACTTTAGGAAATTAGAAAATTGTAATGGTAATGGTACCAGTGGTAATAAAAATGTGACATTCGATTTTACGCCCGTGAACTTCTACAAGAAATATGTAAAGAAATTAAATTCGCATTTTTGTGAGATGTAAATATTGTTTATGATCTACTACAATTACGTCAGTTCATGTCATAATGTGTTTCATTTTTGTCATGAAAATATCGGATATATTTTAATATCTCATTTGTGCATCATGACTATGACGGGTTTGTCTTAACGACGCGACGGATCACGAGATCAGATTGAGTTCGTAACAAATTATGATAAGTCATGTCATCGATAACAAGATCCCATTCCGCTTAAATTATTATTTTAATTTGTTATGTTTATGTATCATGTACTCTATTTTACGATTTTATTTTTTATTTTTATTTTGCTCGTCAATATGACCACACTCCACTTCATGGTAAGCAGTCGTGTGGTCTAAGAGCAGTGGCCTTTGATATAAGTAGATATAAGTAACATAATACATAAGTTAAAAATATTTAGTGATTTACCAAAAAATCATTATATTTTTGTCTTACTATTGTAAGAACGTACATTGAATGCATTTATGATCATATCATGTTGCGATTTTGAAATTTGACTACGCCTTTATGATATAACTTGTATTGTCAGTGCCAAAAACCAATGGGCCTTCAAAACGAAACGCACTCAACAATTCAATGAAATACTCTAAAAACCAAAACTAAACTCGGACTCATCAACTGCTCCTAAATTTAAAATATATTCTTTACCTATAAATCTCAAAAAATAATGATTACGTTATACCTTAAAATATTTTTGTATTTTGCTTTGAAAATAAAATTTGTATTCCCCAAATAATAATGTTCGATAATAAATTAATTATTATCCGCTAATACAAATATTTGAATATTAGTTTGTATTGCAATAAGTATTTAGCGCTTTATATACTGATATTTAACCTTTTTAACGAAACTTGTTGTTCGCAGTATGCGCAAGTTAGACGCAGTAGCCTTTTTACAAATAAAATAAGTATCATATTATTGACCGCAGACGGTAAAGATCATTACTTTTAATGAGTATCAATAATCATTTTGCTTATAAGTAATATCATTTTAATATCCAGGAAATTAGAAACAATTCAACGGTGTACCTGCAACAACAATAAACAGGTGATAAACGGCAATGTATTTTCGTAAATCTTAGAGTTCGAAAAAATGATTCAAGTAATATGCAAAGGTCACGTGATACCACGTGACCTTGAGGTCAAAGGTCATAGTCATTTCGGGGGTATATCGACTATGCTGAGTCGAATGGCGTTGACCGCGAGTCTCTAGCTCTTACGGTTCTTGAGTTGAAAGTTGTATAACAGACAGACGGACAAAGCTGTTGTATAAGAGTTTTTCGAACTCTGAAAGGTTTTTTCCAGTACGTAACATCTGCAAGCTTGAAAAGACAATTCTGTAAAAATAATTTATGATCTATCTCATCTACTCCAGCAGGTACCAAATATGTATTCATGTCTCTATAAGTTCTATTCTGGTAATCAAAATTTTGGTTATGCCTGAATATTTCATGTATTTTAGTTGGTTAACTTATTAATTGCCATCCAGCAGACACAATAGAAAATATAAATGTGTATGTTCGCGATCATTTCGTCGTTGAATGTCTAATTATATTTTCTAATTATGGTTTCTGCAAAATGTTTCAGCCCACAATCAAAATAGAGATTTTCATGTCATGTGAATCTTACATACTAGCTGCAAACTTTGTTGACTCTAGTATCATTATAAAATACATCAAATAATTAAATACTTAAGTACAATGTACTTATTAAACCTATAATTAAATATGCAATCATGACTTATTAGTTAAATAAACATGATGAGAAAGGACGAGTAGATTAATTAAATCTTTGTATCACAAATACATACAAGGTGTCCAAAGAAGTCTTACTAAAGACGCAAAATACTTCTGGCAATATATAAAAAATAAAAGAAATATTAGTTCCACAATTCCAAGACAAATGACTTTCAATAAAAAAGCCGCCAATGATGGAGAGAGTATTGCAAACCTATTTGCAGAAAATTTTTCATCTGTATTTAACCCCAAATCCTGTAGTAGACAGTACTTCAACGCTGATATCCACACAAACAGTAATAATAGCTTACATACAATACATATCTCCAGAGATAAAATTAAGAATAAATTGCATCAACTTAACGTATCGAAAGGCCCAGGATGCGACGGTATACCGCCACTTTTCCTAAAGGAATGTGCAAGCCAACTATCTGAGCCACTGTTCATACTTTTTAACACATCGTTAACTGAAGGTGTTTTCCCGAAAGAATGGAAAAAAGCAATAGTTATACCTATACCCAAGCCTGGTAATAGCGGCGATGTAGGGAACTATAGGCCAATTAGTAAACTTTCAACAGTAGGCAAAGTAGTTGATTCCCGGGTATGTCCGTTCATTAGCTGGCACATTAAAAACACTATCTCAGATAATCAACATGGCTTCATGAAAAATAAATTGACTTTATCAAATTTGGTAAATTTTGTCGAAAACACCCTGACTAATTTAAGTAATGGTAATGAGGTTGATGCTGTATATAGTGACTTTAGCAAAGCTTTCGATAAAGTTGACCACTATATATTGCTTCAAAAGCTCCTAGTACTACATAATATACATGGCCCGCTCTGGAACTGGTTTAGATCTTATTTAACAGATCGCAAGGCTAGAGTAGATGTTAACGGATACTCTTCCTATACGTTTACGCTCACGTCTGGGGTTCCTCAGGGATCTCATCTTGGCCCGATACTTTTTACCATCTTTATAGATGACATTAAACACTGCTTTCATGACTCACAATACGATATGTACGCTGACGACTTAAAAATATATAAAACTATTAAAACAAAATCTGATCAGTGCCTTTTGCAGGCAGACATTGATAGGCTCTGCAACTGGTGTAATCTTAACGCTATGGAGGTAAATATAAATAAATGTCATCACATTACATTCTCTAGGAAACGGCTGAAAATTAAGACTTCTTACACTATGCAGGGTGAAACCTTAAAGAAAGTAAGCGAGGTTAAAGATTTGGGAATATATGTTGACACTGAAATGCGGTTTTTAACACACATTGACCATGTAGTAAATAAAAGCAAAAAGATGTTAGCTTTCATAAACCGTAACACGCGTAATTTTAAATGTATTAGAGCTCTGAAAACATTATATTTCGCTTTGGTATGCAGTAACATCGAATACTGTTCTCTTGTGTGGTACCCTATGTACCAAAATAACATCCAGCGTTTGGAAAACATACAAAAGAGGTTTGTAAGGAGGCTCTCAATAATGTCTGGTATACGACACTCAGTTAAGGATTACAGCAACCGACTTCAACATTTTAAAATGAGACCTCTATACTGGCGTAGAGATTATCTTGGTCTCTTGTTTCTTTACAAAATAATGAACCAAAAGGTTGATTGCCCACAATTGTTATCGCAAATTAATATAAATGTGCCCAGGACGTCCGCAAGGTTAGTTAATTATAAACCGTTTGTAATCAAGAAAAGTCGAAATAATTATGGTAGTAATACACCTCTCTCTTACATCCTCCGCAAGTGTAACTCAATTTTCTTTGAACTCGATATCGACATATTTGCAGCAAAAATTAGCTCGTTAAAGAAAGCCTTGTATAATGAGACCATTTAAAAATAAAGTTTATACTATTAAAACAATTAGATCGTTATAAGGTATTATTTAGTAAAATAATTGTTAAGTTGCTACATTTATTTCTTTATTACTGTTTTTTTAATTTGTTTTTATTAGTCTAACATTAATTTATTTTGTCTTATCTACTTGTTGAAACTGTGTTAAAAGTTAGTATAAGAACATTGTAAAACTCACTTTCAATAACAATGTTGTGCTTGCCTTTAATTTAAAAGCATACGATGATCTGATGTATTTTGTGTTATTTTAAGTTAATGTTCTGTATGTATTTTAGTTGGTGAGCCCAAACCTAAATAAATAAATGATTTCCTACAGTAATACGGGATTGAACTTCAAATAAATATAATGATATTAACTTTCTTTCCAGTCAACGTTGTTAAGAAACTGTTGCTGATAATTTTAGTAATTTAGGCAAAACCTTTTATGACTGTATTAAATAAAATATTTGAAATGTGCCTGCAATAAAAATGTCTAGCAAAACCTGATATTCAAACTAGCACCGGCAAACCGCAAAAGCAATTCTGCCAGTAACAAAATTTTGCAACTTGTACTTGTACATAAATATTGTTTATGACTTGTCGCAACCAGCTCAACATATATAATATATGTCTCGGGCTTTTTTATACCCCAGATGTGTACATTTGACATTTTAGTGTCAAATAAGTCTAAATAGACATTTATAGTTACACAGGTAAACCTTTTTGCATAAATGAGAATGGACGCAGCCAATATGAGCCGGTATCCACCAAAGCAAAGCGAAGCGAAAGATGTGCGGTGAAATAAAAATAAGTATAGCGATTATATCACAGCAAAGAGGAGATATGTACTGCCTAAAATGTAGTGTGCATTTTTGAGATGTATAATTTTTGCTTTTCACTCACAACTCTTAGAATACATCTTTTCTTATTTTAGTTACGTCCATCCAATGAAGTGCCAGACGTCTCCACAGCTTAAACTGTGTCCAACTGTGTACTAAACTTAAGTGGACATGAGATGTAGGAATTATGGTATCCTATCATTGATAAGTTTTTAAATGCCTCTGCTTTATATCTATCTATATATATAAAGGAAGATGTCTTGACTAACTGGCTTAGAGAAAACGCACAGCCTAAACCGCTGGTCGTAGGAACTTGAAATTTGGAGAGTTTGTGTGTTTTAATTTGTAGGGGTGTACTAAGAAAGGATTTTTTGAAATTCTACCCCTAAGGGGGTGAAATAGGGCGGTGAAGTTTATATGGAATTTGCTCATTTCTGGACTTATAAGTATAAAAATAGGTATACAAGTTATTGATTATAATTGAAAATTACCTGTGTAGGTAAAATGGACAAAACTACCCCTAAAAAGATAAATTGGGGGGGTAAAGTTTGTATGGAAATTTTCTCATTTCTGGATTTAGAAGTATGAAAATAAATTGGTATATTGGGTCCTGATTACAAACAAAAATGATCTATGTAAGTGGAATGGACAAAACTCCCCCCTAGATGGGTAAAATGGGGGGTAAAGTTTGTAACGAAATTTTCTCATTTCTGGACTTAGCAGTATGAAAATCGGTACATAAGTTTTCGATTACAATTAAAAAATATCTGTGTAGGTGAAATGGATAAAACTCTTCCCTAAAGGGGCGAACACACAACACAGCTGCCGAAATGTGGGTAATAATATACATTTACATACTTCTAAGGATACCTATAGGCGTGGGAAAAGGTTGGCAGGGCTGTATTAAACTCACATGTCTTTAGTTCTGCCACGTAATAAGGGCAAGCTGATTTTTGTCTATAGGGCACAGTTCCATATTACGTATTGCAAATGAGAATGCCAAATAATGATTTTTCTACCCAGAACTAAATATGCGTAATAAATAGTTACGCTATGAACAGGGTAGATGTATTTTTTATTACCGCGCCATCAAAATCATAATCCTAACTAAAATTATAAAAGCGAAAATGAGTTTGTTTGTTTGTTTGTTACCTTTTCACGCATAAACCACTGAACCGATAATTCTGAATTTTTGTATAGGCTACTTTTTATCCCGAAAAATATTAATATTCTTGAGGAAAACAACAATAAAGTTCTTATGATAATAGATGGCGCCACGTGTCTTTCGAATCATGATTGAATTATATTTTTACAAGCAGAGTACAACCCGAATTGAATGTCAAATTCTAAATTAACGCGAGCGAAGCCGCGGGCAAAAGCTTGTTTATAAATAAAAGTCCAATGGAATGTGATAAACAAATACGGAAGTTTAAAGAATGAATATGCAGCATTCATTTTAGGTTTCATTCGTTTTATAGACTCTTAATTGCGGTTATGATTAATGGCATAACCGGCATACCGTACAATTTTAATTTCTGGCGCAGTAAATATAGCGGCCGATGCTATTCTCATTGAAACTCCATAAAATCTGATGGTAGTAAGACATTATGACATTAATGTGTTATTGTGTCGTAATTATATGAATTTTGAAAACTAAGATTTCGTATTCATTCAGAAGAATAAGGCCAGTTATATTAATAATAATAATAATAATAACGAGAATCTTGTGAAAGCTGAGAAAGAAGATGAGTTGAAATACCTAGACCTAGCTCACGAGATTGTCAACATGTGGCGTGTGGACTCGGCGATCATTGTGCCGATAGTCATTACAGTCAATGGTTTAATACCTAAGAGCCTCGACCACCACCTGCAGAGGCTTGCGTTAGATGGCTGGATCAAGTCCTTGATCCAAAAGGCAGTACTGCTCGACACGGCGCGTATTGTGAGGAGATTCCACTCTCTGAGGCCCTAACCACCGGCAGCTTGGTTCTTGTTCCCGATGTCGGTGGGTCATTTCAGTTTTTATATTTTTATATATGTATAGTTTTTATATTTATATTTAAAAATGTAATCATTAAAAAGAAAAAGTAATAAAGAGAATAATAATAATATTTTTTTATATTTTTAAATATTGTATAGTTTTTATATTTATGTTTAAAAATGTCATTATTACAAAGAAAAAGTAATAAAGAGAATAATAATAATAAGTTTATTGATTCAAAATATTGTAGTACATAGCGCATAGGTATAAAAGTATGCACATAATAAAATTACATTTTTCTACAATTATAATGGGTGCAGTTCTGATCTCCTACCTAGGTTACAAAATAACCTGTATGAAGGAGTGACTTGGATTACAAAATGAGGTTATAAAATGAAAGTACATACATTTGTCAAAATGTTACAATGAAACAAAAACTAAAGTATGAAATTAGAAAAAAAGGAAAATCCAAAAAATATATTTTGAATCTTTAAATATACAAAAATAGGATAAGATTAAAACTATTGTGTGTGTGTGTGTGTATGCAGTGCGTGTGTGTTTGTGTGTGTGTGCGTGTGTGTGTGTGTGTGCGCGTGTGTGTGTATGTATAGATGTGTGTATGTGTTTGTGTGTGTGCTATATTACACTTAACAATTTAATTGTATGTACATATACGTGCAGTAGGATTTATAAGTTGTTAATCATTCATCGGTGTATGATGAAAACAAATAAAATGAACGATTCAATGTATTGGTACGAACGGATGGCAGGAGCAGAATTTAATTAATGTCTGCTCGTACATCGTTACCTACACATATACATTTAGGTACCAACACAAACACAACAAGATTGAGGGATCCAATTAAATTTAAAGGTAAACATGAGGGGCCACTAAATCTGTCACAAAATCGTCCGTTGCTTCCTAATATGTAAATGCAACGGAATATTAAAGTGGTTATTCAGAATAACGGGCACAGTCCGCACGTGAAAATGATTTATAGCATTTAATGTAGTAATGGAAATGGTAATTTTGCACGTTTCAGCGCAATAACTCGCGGAGGTTTTTCACAGCAACTAAATTAACACCCTTTGTGAAGCAGGCTCGCGTGTTCACTCTGATTCGTTATCCGGAAATGGCGTTTGTTGAGGAGCCAGGGTCATGCCCGGGGCCCGCGCGCCTCCCGCCCGCGCCCGGCGCCACAAGGAGACCTCGCTCACTATTTAAATATCAACCCTATATTTTTCACTATTTAGACGTTCCGAGGCTATAATTTGTTTTCTTTTATTTAAAGGCTTTTGTAGTTGATTATTTACGTCTGTGGGGAAATTATGTGTTAGGTACTACGTTTATTACGCTGGCGCACAAAAAAGACGGGCGCCAAACATAAGGCCGAAGTCGCAGCTGCGGATATCAATATAACGCATTGTCCTCTTAACCTTACTATATTTTTTAAATGTTCAAAGAGGGGTGGCTGTACGAGATTGAATCGGATTGTACAGTATGGTATTCAACGTCAACCTTCATTCCGATACTCGGTCACGCGATTCAATTCAAATAAATAAGACATCCGTTATTTTTCCTTATCCCACTGTCGTTTGATTTGCCCTTAATTTGATTTTACTGTAATAAAAGATTATAGCTATTGATTGAACACAACAGGTACCTTTATAACGTATTTATGATACTACGTAATGTCTCTTTAAATATCGGCAAGGCCGATTTTATGAACTTTAATGCGTAATTTTACTTGACAACACAATCTTGTTGAAAACTTAAATGCATAATATTAAGTTAAATTTCAATAAAATTAAATTGGTTACTAAAATGCGTGTTTATATGGTAACAAATTTAAACTAGTTTTTAATTTTATTAGCACCGTTTAGTGCCTAATTTCACTATGAAACGAAACATACATTAATATTACTGGTAAACTAAAAAATTTTTCATGATGAATATTATCCTTTATGTCCATCCAGATCTAAACTACCTGCGTGCACATTATTATCAGAATTTGTTCAGCGTAATTAAGTATTAAACATCCTAACATCAAAAGAACCTATTACGTTAATAATACTAGTAAAATCTGCACCGATACTATCTGTGAATCAACAATTTGTACCACGTGATAATCTGATGCAGGTTGTATTATAAACTAGGTAGTTTATCGGAAGTTTATTCAAAATTTATGAAAGACTAAACCTTGAAGTTGATCGATTTGCAAGACACAGAAAATGACCCAGTCCCGTGAGTTCAGATGTCTAAGACATTCATCATAGATCACCGCTGGTTTGACATATCGGACAAGCAGCTTAAAGCATGTTCCAACTAAAGACTCACAGAACTAGTCTTATTCTTATCTGAAGGCGAACGAACATTCGCCATTACGATGAAAATCTTAAGGGATAACAAATGACAGAAGTTACTGTTATCGTTGTAGATCGCTGTAGAATGCTCCTCATACCACATGTTACCCTTCAATTATAGGCATGTCAGGCATAATTGAAAACCTATTGTGTCTGGCTGCCGGTGTGCCTCTGCGACTCAAAAGGCTACGAGTAACAAAGGCATCACGAATGAACTAGTTCACTCATAAAAGTACCTCATTTACAGAAAATTGGCATTAGACTAGTAAGACTGGTACTGTTGCCTCCAGGGAGTAAAAATTTCGTCGGCTTACATAACTACTTTCTATATTTCTGTCTTCTCATCTTAAGGCTATATTATCTAGTCGGCATCGCGCGATTGATAACCTGGTATTGACTACGGTACGGCACGGACTGCTACGGTGGCGCAGAGGTAGTGTATGCGACTGCTGAGCATGTGGTCTAGAGTTCGAATCCAGAGTTATGCCAACAAAAAGCTATTAGACAGTTCTAACAAAAAAAAAACAGTACAAGCTCGGAACCAGGTAGTTAGCGGTGTTACGCACCCCGTGCCTTGGAGAGCACCCAAAGCCGTTGGTCTGCACCTGATCTCTCTAGTCGAGTCGGATAGAGGTTCCACCGGTTTATGGGAGTTAGGTAACAGAAGGGTCTATATTCCACTGTTATTTATGAGTGCGCAAATACTCGTACAACTACTTGTACGAATATTTGCGCACCCACTTGTGCACTATAACAACTCCTGCGGACAATCTCTATTGGGATTCGCCGCTGTGATCGAAATTTGGTATGGAAGACCTTATTTTTTATTAGCTACGGTAACCTCTTACCGTGAACTTGTTAGCTTTCTTTATTGTATGGAAAAATATAGTATTCTTAATTAAGGACCATTTAGTTGCAGTACCTAATGGTCTTTGTTGTAGGTAACAAGCAATCATCGTTTTTGTGAAAATTAATATAACAATTTATTTTTTCATTGTCTCATATTTTGACAGAAAGAACATTATATTTATATATTTTAGGCACAGTAATAGGTTTACTAATCGCATGCACGCCAGCTATATTGTAGTGCCTAATTGTTTGCTCATTACACGGTGAGAGAATTAAGTGCCTATATTAACATTAATAATATGGACTAGTTTTTTGTTCACGTAAAATTTACTTTGTTTTTATTATAATAGTAGTTTTGCGTTATTTATATGTTATGAGGCATATTTATTAGTAACCATAGCTTGTACGCTGGTGTAGAGTTAGCAGTTATAGTCACGATTAATTAAAATATCGTGAGGATAACTTGTTTTACTTTTCTTGCAGATAGATAGCGCGTTTATCACTTTAGCATGTAAGACTAGTGAATTTAGTCGTTAAGACTTATGTCATAAATCTTTATTTTTTACTAATATTAAAATTGTGAAAATGTTGTTTGGTCCTTCTGTCACCAGCATATACATGATATTTTGCATAAATATCATTTTGGCCTGAATAGTGAAAAGCTGACTTTGATATTTATGCACGGTTCCTGCGGTTATTTTTCCTTTGAACAGCGCGAAGCTGTGGCTAGAAGCTAGGGCTTTACAGATGTTAATACACGTTCGTACAAATGTATAAAAGGTGTGTCAATTTGTATAGTATAGAATTAGAAATAAAGTCTAATTCCCTAAAATTCTGAAAATAACATAGCAAGCCTCATTATAAATACGCAAGAGATTGATTGTTTATTTTAAATTTTCTCGAAAATATACCAGCGAGCAACGTATTAAAAATAACTATTGGCACATAAAATGCTAGAATAATTCATACCTTAAAGAATGAAAAGGTAATTATAAAATTGTGATACATATTATAGCGCTACGTGCCTCATCACTGCTCAGGTTATATCGTACAGAGCGGCTTGTATATAAACATACACTTCATAGGCAGATGTCTGCCGAAGGTGGGTTTCTGTGTAAACATCTATATTTCACTACCTATGTTTTTAGGTCTCCTATAACAGACGGCATGTATGGTCAGGTGCAAAAGTCGAGTAGCAATTTTAAAAAGCGATAGAATCACGGCAAGTTGTACTTACGACCTTTTTCAATAAAATCATTGCATACATACACATAAACCCGCCTCACTTATTCTATCACCTGTTCTAATTATGATTGTGAGTATTAATTTCAAATAGACAACTAAATGATGTTAGTAAAGAATGAAGATGCGATCTAAAATGTAACGCTTGTTGGTTCGATCCCCAGGAAGTGATAATCCTTTTGTATTTTTTTTATTTAGAAACATCGATGACTTGTTACGACTTATTTAAACCGCAGTTATTCAAACGATGAGGGTGGATTTAAAAAATATAATAATTTCTCACTTGAATATAATTATTTGTTACGAGCGTTTGTGTTATTATTATTGGAATCATTTTTTAATACTTTGATTTAAAGTAGACATTTAAAATGCAAACTAATATAAATATTGAATCCAGGGCAACTATATGGCATAATTATGGGCTTAATATATTTTAAATTGCCGACGAAACTAGACTAAACTCTAAGAGTAAGTTATTTATAAATTATTATGTTATGGTATTGTGATTTACGATTTCGCTGTTAAGGAATCGCTATCTACGATTATGTCATAAGATTTTTGATTTTATTTCAGATAAATATTGTAAATCGTTCGGTGAAACGATTTGAAGAAGAGGAAGCTTAAAAAGTCGGGCGGGAAGTGGAGGACGGCTTCCTATTAACCAGACTCAGCGGAGATGAATGGTGAATGCTTATGAATCAAAGAGGCTACCGACGAGACCGTTGCGAACAATCATGGAGGTCACACTAAATATTAAACAATGTTGTTTCAAATAGAAGGCGTGCTGGTTGACGATGTTAGAATTGAGGTTAAGTTTCAATCCTCTTTTCCTTGTGAAAAAGAATAATTAAGTTATAACCTCAATTTATTGTCATTATAATTGTTAAATATTATTTGTAAGTAAAATGAATCTAAATAGTAAAGACTAAAGATGTTTTTTATTATATAGTATTGAAACATTTACGGTAAATTTAATAAAAGTTCATTTTCGGTAATCATATTTTGACATTGTTTTTTATAATTAAATATTATTGTTATAAATTGAATAAAATTAATTATAATTTGCATTATTTATTTATTTATTAAAAATAAAAACAAAATGTGATTTTTTAGTAATTAAATTAATTCTGATAAATAATAAGTAATTTTTATAATAATTAAATAATTAAATTTTATTTTAATTGATAAAATAACACTTTTTGTGTTTTTTTATTAGCGTAATAAGTAGACAAAAATTACGTTTATAATTTTTATTTAAAAATTTCAGTAATAAAAAAACAAAAAGTGCAAGAAGTAGAGTACCCCAGGATTTGAACCACCGTCATTATATTTTAGTGATAAAGTGAGGAGACTCGTTGACCGACTTCTCTATTGCAACCTGCGATACAATAGGCAAATTTAAGCATTAATTGTAAATGCGGACTAACAGAGACACACTGTTTTATACACACACTGTTGAATATAAGGGATAGTAGTGATTATAGTTATATATACAAGAACTCGTTTATGTATCGCCTTGCACACATGCGCATGACGAACTTCTATTACTATCATTACATTAAATAATGTTTCATTGTTTGCGTTAAAATATCACATACACAAAGATTCGCTCGGATCAATAAGCGAATGTATACCTTATGATGCTACTCGACTTTTGTCTTTGACCGTACATATATTGTTGTCTACCGGGTACATTTTAAGATCAGGTGCTCCTGTAGATTATTGTGTTACTGAAAAATCCAATAACATGTTGTCGAAACCGAGCTTCGAACCTGAGACCTCACGATATGCCACAAGACCAATAAGGTAGTCCAAGTAGTTCCACCCGAAATTCATGAAGGTTTTTAAACACAACACTCAAAGATATCAAAAGGGATGAACTCTTAACCTATTTAACGTAAAGCACGATACGAAACCAAAAGTTATCTGTTTCACTTTAACATTATTAACGGCTTATTTGGCGAAAAAGTTTGCGTGCTGCCCTTTAAAGTTTATCTCACGAATGCACTGATAGGATAAGCCGGGGCCCGATTAGCATTGCTAAACAACTGCGACCTGCCCTTTCATGATCCTCGGAGCATTTTATTTTGTACTGCAGCACGCCACTACGAAATTGCTGGTTTTAAAATACAAAGCCACTATCTATTTGTCTTACAAAGTCCACGTTTACGAGAACAGGAAGCCTTGATAAGGATTTTGTGAAGTTTTACGCTTTTAACTTTTTGAGGTTAGAAAGGTAGTCTTATCTTTTTAGAATACTTATTTTCATTTTACACTACAAGAATTTTACATGTAGGTAAAAAGTGTTCCAGTGCTTTTAACACAGCTAAACTTTGGTATATAAGGCTGCTATATTTGTACTATAGCAAAAAAAGACAGTTATAGATCGTGTGACTCCGGGGTAAATTTTCGGGTCAGTCAAATATTTTTTTATATATTTTATAATAAAAATATAATTCTAAAACTCAGGATGCTTACGCCCAGAAATCGGCAAATGAACTCTATTAGATAGGTCGTAAATTCGTAACTGAACAAAAACTAGTGCCATACGCTTTCTTCTCTGGATACCTATGGGAACATCACAGTACAGTAAAATTATATACACACCTATGCACCGTTTCGCCAGTCTTGGTGAAATCAATCGGGGAACGCACGATCGCATCCTAAAGTATATTATTATTAAGCGCTCATAAAACATTTATGTTTGATACGACAAACGCACTCCGTTACCAAATCTGCGTCTTTCAATATGAGACGCTACGCTGAATTCAGCATTCAACGTAAAAACGAAAGCGTAGTAATTGCTTTATCCTTCCTACTCGCAGCTAATATTATAAATGCGAATGTGACTTTGCTTCGTTTGTTACGCTTTCACGCCATAACTACTCGACCGATCATTATGCAATTTCGCATACACTTTGTCGAGGGTACAGAAAAGCATATAGGGTACGTTTTATCCAGTAAAAGGACAGTTTCCTAAGGACAGACTTTCTTTTTTGGTAAACAATATAACTTCCTCACTAGGAATAATTCTTGTGTCGCGGGGACTTTACAAACATTCAACGGATACAAAGAACATCCAGACGACTCCGAACAACCATTTGTGGATCACACTAATTTTTGTCCTGAACGCACAACACTTGGCGCAGTGGCAGTTGTCAGGCGATGACTTAAACCACTACGCCATCCATTTTTATATATATTGACGAAATCTAGTATGTATAAAAGTAGTACAGAGATATCGCAATGCGTTCAACGCACGGTATGACGCATAAACGAACCGAGCGCTTGTCCTATATTATATACTAGATGTGCCCGCGGTTTCACCCGCGTTTATCGTTACTGCGCCGCCCCCGTGGGTCGTAGCGTGATGTTCCGTGTACCGTTCCGTAAGGAGCCGACCATGACCACGCGTCTGAGCCGCGCGGCATGGTATCTCGTAGTTTTCGGCCGGCCTTACGCATCATAAATGCGCGCGCAGTACAAACTTGATCATTATTTTGCTGCGTATGTTATTTTAAAACTGCGATATCTCCTAAGATATTCATTGAAATCGAATGATGTGCAGGGCAATTTTGTTTTAAATTAAATACTTGTGATGAGTAACGTATTTATTTGGATAAGGATTAATATCATGTTTATAAAAACACCTTTGCAAATAATGCATTATTTTAGAACAAATTTGATTAGCATAAAAAAGGTTATAGTGAACCAACCTTAAAAGATAGACATATGCTGTCGCGGACTTTTTTTTAGAACTTTTAAAGGGGAACAATTGTGTCATACATGATTTTTGCGAATCTTTAACTGTTTACGCAGCGCACGCAGTGGAAGCTCTCTAAAGGGAAAAACTATCCGATTTTGAAACATTCTTCATTGGTGATCCGCTCCTATTGATCTTAGCGTGATGATATATAGCCTTCCTCGATAAATGGGCTACCTAACACTGAAAGAATTTTCAAACCGGACTAGTAGTTCCTGAGATTAGCGCGTTCAAGCAAACAAACAAACAAACAAACTCTTCAGCTTTATAATATTAGTATAGATTAAACGCAGTATTGATATTATAACCTTTCTCAATTTCATTCGATCTCTACTCTACCCGAACCTCATACACACATTAAAGTTTGATAGTTTATTGGACATTTTTTCTTAAAGCTGCCAAATGAAGGATGCAGGTGGTAAGTCAGAGGCCTGATGATTAAGATAGATTTGGATCAGAGTACACTTGTAACAAAACTTTTAGTTTCGTTAGATAGGATTACAAGTTCATAATATAAAACATAGAGCGATATGGTAATTTGTCATGCCATATCTACATCCTAATCCATTATAATTTTATAGTATCACTTCTACATTCTCGAAGGTGTCTATAGCTATAGTTTTAGATCGCAGATAATAAGGAGCAAGCCTATTGCCGTCTAGCGGGCTTAGATAACTCCGTGCTGTGCTAAGAATTTCTCATATAAAAACCCAATAAATCTATCCGTCCAAGGGCCTTATTACAAACTCTTATTTCCAGGCAGTATACGGCGTAAAGTAAACTGCCTTGCAATTTCGTATTATAAACGTTCTAACTCCAGCCAGTCAGCGGTCACGTGACAGGTGACCGAATATTGCCTGGCAAATACCGTATTACGAGCTTTCATTTGACATTTCGTTTCATATTAAAGTCGCCATATTGTACACAAAACAAACCATTCAGTTTACGCTAAGCTGGAGTGGCTTTTTTTGAATAGTTACATTAATTATTGCTTTAATTTTTGTTTATATTTAACTGTGACAAATTTCATACTCCTCCGTTCCACCGTCCGCGCAATTTTCGTAAAAAGGGGTACAAAGTTTTTGCTTCACGTATTAAATTATAAATATTAATTAAAATATGCTCATCTACTAAGCTGTAAAGAATACATTAACAGTAATAGTATTTATCATGATAATAATGTAATTAATTAAAAAAGCTTTAATACACATACGCCATAATTATTTTAAATGTCTTTAATACTTATAGAAGAAACAAAGATTTTCGAAAACCTAATTAGAGTTAGATACACATTAGTTTTAAGTAAGTAAGTAACTAGGTAGGTACTTTTGTAGTTACAAATTGCCCGCGCGTTTACAAAAACAGGCGACGTTCTGAAACCGAATATTAGTTACTTATATATTTTGTTTAATGCTGCAAATATAATAATAAAATTCATGATATGATAGCATAAAGATATATTTGTTTTATATTTGCCTAAAAATAATAGTTTTAATTATATTATCATAGAAAATACAATAAAATTAAAACCATTACTTACCGACAAATATGTATGTCATATTTTTGAACGATGCACGAAGACGATCAACTATTCACATGTCATAATACGAAACAAAACCAGGCAGTTATTTGAATTGCCTGAAACTTGACAGGTTTTATAAAAGTTTGTAATAGGGCCCCAGGACATCGAACTCGAAATAGAGAGATAGGCAGCCATAAGATAGAACTCAATCGCCATCAATGTCGCATATAAAAAAAACGATTGCATTAAATGTCATAGCAAAGTGTCGGCCGGCGCCGAGGTCCGCAATCATGTCTACCATCGATCATTTCAGACGTTCCATGATGAATAGCGAACCGCCCCGGTAATCTAGATCACTCACGCCCCCTCACGAATAACGTTATTCTATTACCAGGTGCAAGCCACAGGTCAAACCCTGTAGATAAAGGTCAGATGGCTGATAGCAGGTCATGAGTGGTGAGCCGGTTATCACTGGCCGGCTGGGTTCGGTGGAATTTATTTGTTCTTATACCGCGATGGCATGCTTTTTAATTTTTTATATCTACTACTGAACTGGCAAAGAAGTAAACCTTCTGATATTAAATGTTTACGGTAGCATATGATCTCTTGTAGTACAAATGGCATTACTGACTGCACTGATCGAGCAGCAGGCAATCGTGGCCCCGCCCCTTTCGCCGCACTATGTTATTTGATGCAGATCCATTCAAGATTATATTTGTGTCAACCGAATATAATTTTTCTGAATCTGAGCGTACATTTTGCCGTTAATTGTACGTTTGTATGTTTTATTGTGAGAAGAGCTAGACTTTAGTCCACCTCGTTCACCTGGTGGCAATAACTAGTAAGCACCCATATTTTAGAAAATTATGAAGAAATCTAAGATATGTAGATATCCTAATAATGTTTGCCTTCACTGTTAAAGCAAGCGATATTTAACTATTTAATACGCTCTTCGAAAGTCACAGATGCCTTGGGATTAAAATCTCTGCGTGGCCTTACAACGTGGCCTCTTCGTATACAGTACATCCTCACTATCCTAATCCTAACTAGTCCTAACTAATATTACATTACATGCGATTGGAGTTTGCTTGCTTTTGTTACGCTTTTACGCCTTAACTACTCAACCGATCATCTTGAAATTTCGCATAGAGGTTGCCAGGGGTACAGAAAAGGATATAGGGTACCTCTCATCCAGAAAAAATTCTGGTCCCGAGGGATAAAATACTGATATAACCTATATTTACGCGAAGCCGCGTGCAAAATCTAGTAATATTAGAAATGCAAATGTGAGTTTGTTTGTTTGTTACGTTTTCACGCCTTAAGTACTCCACCGATCATTATGGAATTTCGCATACACGTTGTCAGCCGTACAGCAAAGGGCAGAGCGAGCGGAGCCGCGGACAAAAGCTAGTACATTATATAATACCTAACTTGTTATAACACTATATACTGACAACAGTTACCTGCTATGTTCATGTTCAACGACCGTATTAACTGTATCAGAAGGAGAGACGAACAGCTTCCGTGAACATTATGTTCACCGGAAGTCGCCCCGATACTGAGAACATGCCGCGCCGGACGTTGCGTGCACGCACACGATCGCATGTCCACCACTAATCCTGTTATCGCGCAATAATTAACACTACTAAAACTTAATCCTTTATCTAAGAGTAATCTATTACGTTTTGCGTGACGGCATTCATTATTTACACCTTTCTGTGACTTTAAAAAGACATTAGGCAGTTGGTTTTTACGATTTGTAACAAATAGTTTTTTTGAGGATTACTCTTGTTCGTTTATTTGTCTATGTCTAGTTAATTATTAAAATATCATGTGGATAACGGTGTGACTAAAATGTAAATAACGTTGTGAACCATCGTGCTGGAAAAAAAAATTTGATACCACCATTTATTGTAAATTATTTATTTAAGAGAAGTATGTATTTGCTTGTTGTCACAAAATAAATAAATAAGTCATGTATGAATACCTCTAAATTACTAACAATTGCAGTAAAATAACAGATATTTTAAAGTGGTGTTAGTCTAATGAATGGATTGGATTGGATGAGACCATTCAAATTAGACTAGATTATTAAAAAAAAGAAAGAAAGTAAGACCTGAAATGTGGCGTAGCCTAGTCCCACCATTATTGATGTAAAACTTCTTCTAACATAAGTATTCTAGCTTACTTTGAGGGGTTAGCACAAATGCTACTAATTTCTAACTCATGTTTCATGCCAATGTGATTTTCAGTAATATATTATAGTTTAACCTGAAAATTGTTAGAATGCCAGACATAATTCATGTATTTGGTCGCCGGTTTGCCGCTGCGGCTCAATAGGTTACTGTAGGCATATTATAAAGTTAAATATAAATTAAAAGCTTATTAGTTAAATATGTAATCACACGAATGATTAAACGCCCTTTCATCACCAGGCTGAACCAACTAACTTGTCCACCTATAAAGAGTATATTACTACTAATACTTGATAAAATACTGAAGTTTCATTAAACGCGAAAGTTTATTTATGACAGTGCTCTAATAAAAACTTTGTCAACACGGCATCGCATGACCACTTCCTTGTTTTGAATAATAAAATGTGTTATAAAGGGACGAAAGCGAGTTGCAAACATCACGCAGACTGACGAAGTTGTTCCCTCGCCCGCGCCCGTACCCGGGCCCTGATTAACGTGCAAAATTTGTCGACGACCGGCGATCTTCGAGGACTTACTTCACGAACTCGCGACTAATTTCCCGATGAAATTAAGATGGCATTCAGCGAGCTATCTCATTTCCTAAATGCATTCTGTTATGTAAATAACGGGTGCGAGCGTGACTTATCGTGGCGTCAGGCCCCCAAGCCAAGCGAGGAGCTTTCTGCCCGCTGCTACCGTTTCCCGTGCTCCTTTTCATACCGTTTTTATGTTTCCTTATATACGAAATTGCGGATCTTTTTCCTATAAATAAAATACACAATGTATATATTATATATATATGACTCCACACACGCATGTATTAACGTTAGATTTAGAGATTTTGGAGCAAGTTTCTTTCCTCAGATAGTTAGTTTAATTTATCGTAAAAAGAAATGCTATCATTGCGTTTAGTAAATTTGCTGCGTCAGCATAAAATAAATGGATGTGCCGTTTTATGCTTTCTATACTCACTTCATTGACGTACTCACTGTAAACATGCTGTATCAACATTGCGCTCGAATTTCGGGCTCAAAATTGTCATGTTAGACACGAGCGAAATGCACTCCACCGTTGTTCTCAAAATACTCGAGTTTGCAAACAAACTAAAGAGATAGATACCTTCGAATGTTATCCAAAAAACGAGAACAAAATGGAAATTACGCTCGAATTTCCGTGCACGAAATATCGTAAATATTTTCGAATATTTGTTCGAAATTAAAACATGTAAATTAAGTACAAAATGTCCAGTAGTTGGCTCCAATTATTTATTGTGTCGTGTCACTAATGTATGTCGCATATGATTGCCAATTAATCTGTTGATCGTGGGCCGCACAGTGCGCGGGATGTGTCGCTGTGTAAATTGCCGACTGCGATGAAACGACCCCACTCGGCCGTGCATAAGTGTTATTATATGTGATAGTTGTTATAACGACAGTTTACACTGCTGTTTGTTTGATGTATGCTCACATTGAGAGAATTAATTAAACTGGACAAGGAGGTTTACGATAACAATATTATCCAAACTGAATATTGTAAGATTACCTATGTGAAATAAACTTGGCAATATGAGAATTGTACTCAGTTCTACACAATGTCAAGATAGAGATCTGTTGTATTTCCATTCAAATGTGTTAATTAAAGAAAATCAAATAACCCATAACAATGGAAGATAGAGAAACCACTAAGTTCATTTCGTTTCTTTTTTCAGTATAAATGTATATTGGTTTTCCGCTCAAACCAAAACTTTAGGAACATTGGGGATTTGAAAGCCGCGTTTCTGTTTGAGTGGAACGCCAGTATAAAAATGTTCTGTATCAAATAGTGGACACTCTGACAGAACAAACAGTGAGTTATGTGTCCACACGACATCGTCGACAATATTACTGTTGTTTTTTTCCTATCGCTATTATTTCCCCTTGTGCGATAATTTATAGACTTTGTTTGGAATGGAGTTATGATTTATACTAAGGCGGTATGTGGCCGCGGTAAGCACCTTAACCAATTTCTGTTACATCCCAGTAATAACTAATAGCTTAGAGAAACTCGGAAATTCATCGATAAATTGTTTTACTTATAATTCTGTTATGCATTGCCGTAGGCGAAAACACGAAGAACAAAATAACTCCGTTGCTAAAACAAATGCAGAATCTAAAATCACTCGAGAGATTTATTCGTCGAATAACCGAAGATGGCGCGTGGAGGGCTATAAACTTGCCGGCTAGAAAGCCTTGCCAACTTTTTCCATCGGCAACGTTGTATTGGTCTGCAATAATTTAAACAAGTTACACAGTAAAACAAATGAATTTGGGGTGGCACAACCGCTTTCGTTTATTAAAATTTGAGCCGTAAGTTGGGGCGTTCGACACGGCCGACTGAGGCATTCCCTCTAAAAAGTGCCTGCTTCGAAACTCTACTGGTTTACGATTTAGCCTCAGTATGCCAGATTTTTACGAGTTAACTTTTCTGATATAATACCCGAAAGCTGGGACCGTTCGGGGAGAAGTGATTAAACATGAAATTTGCATTTGCACAAACAGCCGCTCGTAAATGATAGAGATAGGTATTAAGTACTTTGAAAACAATAACAAAGTTTTCAACTCAAATAAAATATAACTGTGTACCTCCGTCACACGCTTTAATGCGGTTTTGGAATCGAATAAGTTTCGGTTTTGCGGGATGTCTGCGGATCCTGTCGGAGGAAAACCCCAATAGTAGTGAGTGAACGTCCCACGTCATTATGACGTATGTCGATACAATGGCGTATCTGCTGCCTACGTCCCGGAGGACAGCGTAACTAAAGAGAATTATGTGCCTTGTAAACAGCACTCCGTTATATTGTGTGAGTAATTGGGCGTAGTGCTAACCCTCGACACGTGTCTCCCCGACGTTGCAAATTGCTTCCTTATGAATTATTCACTATTGTAAATAGTTTTAATTACGTAGGTACGGTGAAACTAGAGAGCATTAAGTAGCCTTAAAAAGCTCTATGGTTATATAAATTTTTAGGTATCTTAAAATAAAAGTAGAATATCTCAATGGAATAGACCTAAAATGAATAGTCGCTGATTGCTGGATTGCACCAGTAAAAGATGTCGACAAAAGCCAGGGCGAAATTTTGCCTCGTTAAAACGTGCCGGGTTGGTTTTCTACAGCACCGCAGTGAAAATGTGTGGAGAAAGTCATTAGGTACTCTCTCTCTTATAAGGATAATGTATGTATTTTAAAGAATTCGTGTAATTATGTCAATTGCTGGAGAATAATAATACGTGGTTTTGGTGTTTTGCCGTTTGCTTTCATTTATCTGTAAAGTAAGTGTTATCGATATTGAGTGCACAATTAACGTGTTTAATTATTTACATCGACATTTTAATCGCACTGAATGCTAATATTTGCACGGTAAATTATTGAATAATTGATATGTGTATATGTACTATCGGCTCCAGCGACGGATGACCATTTCAGAAAAATTTTCGCTTGCACATGTTGACCAGTTGAGTTTGTATTGCCTTAGAATCAGTAAACAAATGTAAAGTGTAAAAAAACTCAAACAAAGAAAGGGGCGTGTCACGGATACGGGTACCAAGTGTTGGCCTGCTATGCGATTTTAACCTTAGGAGTGGTCATCCGTCGCTGGAGTCGATAGTACGTGGTTGCGTTTCTGTGCGCGTTTTTATATCGATCAAGCGCATATTATATACATGTATTTTTAAATAACTGAATATAACACGTCAATAGTAGTATATTAGTATAAAAATACTTATATATATTCATAATTATGTTGTAAATAAAGGCCGCGTTGTATCCGTTAGCCCTGAATATATAGTAGCGCCATATGAGTGCTAATGACATAAAACGAACTGCTACCATAAACATTGTTACATGTACTTAAACTTAATTAAATACTTATAAATAGTAGCATAATTATGATCAACGTTTACCTACGTGGCATTTAATACCGCAGTACCAAGAAATTTTAAAAGAAAGGGTTATTTCTTTTTAAATTTGAATTTATGTATTTATATGTAGGAGGTACCTATATGTATATCTATACTAATATTATAAAGCTGAAGAATTTGTTTGTTTGCTTGAACGCGCTAATCTCAGGAACTACTGGCTCGAAATGAAAAATCTTTTTTTGTTGGAGAACTTATTTATCGAGGAAGGTTATAGGCTATATAACATCACGCTACGAGCCACGGGGACGGTGCAGTACTCATAAACGCGGGTGAAACCGCGGGCACATCTAACTAGATGTGCCCGCGGTTTCATAACTATGAATATAGCTAAAAATAACTATCACTGTGTTTCACCGTAAAATGCGTAGAAATTAGGATAGTTTACAAATATAATATATTGAATTATCTTTAACCGTTTAATAGGTTAAGATATCTAATTTAAAAATATAACAATCCTTTTAAACTTTCGCGTTGCATGATATACCTATATATAATATGTAACGGGTATTAACGCGAT